>JARCFY010000012.1:4820000-7457500 GCA_029233225.1 Lepidodactylus listeri
AGCCGACTCAGCAGCCCTCTGAAACTTGCTCCAGTTTTATTTCACGTTCTGCTTTTGACCTTCCCGCTGCTTCTTTCCGAAACGAGAAACTGTTCCCGAAGAGACGTGGCCAGGAGACCACTGGGGGTTGACTTCTAACCCATCTGGTCCCCTGGCCGTGGCCCTGGAGACTCCGCGGTCTCTACCACCCAACGAGATCACTTCCCCCTCCTCCTCTCCTTTTGACGTGACAACTTCAAGAGTCAACTTGACAGAGGACGTTGAGACGATAGGCCTTCCTGGCTTCCTTCAAGCTGACAGGGCTCAGTCCCCCAGCGTCTACGAAGAGTCCTCGGTCAGGCTACTGAGGAGAAGCCCTCGATCTCCTGGAGTATCTCCTGGGGAACAAACCAGGCGTGAGGTTTTGCAGACGCCCTGCAGAATGCTTTGAGCTGGTGACCGTCGGAAAGTTGAGGCCGTGGGGTGGGTGACTCTCCCTGAAGCTGGTGGTCTGCATCTGGAAGGGAAGTCACGCCCCAAGATTAACCTTGGTCTTCTCGGGAAATGGGTGACGTCAGAATAATTCATCCAGCTGAGGCTACAAGGACCAGAGCTATTTCTTTCCTGGTAGGATGGCTTGAATGGAAGTACTACTTGTGTGGCCGAGTCATCAGCTGTGGAGTGAAGCCGGTTGTAGTAGAAATAAATGAGGTACGATGGGTATTGCCGGGACGCCTCGGCTGTTGGTTGAAGGCTGCCCAGATCTGGTGCTTTCCTCCCCCCCCCCCCCCCCCCGGATTAGCTCCATATGAACGCTTCAGACTGATCTAGGGACAACCAAAAGAGAGTAACACAGGTCACTTCCACAGTAACCATTTCGTCTAAAATGGTGTACCATCTTTAGTCTAAGATGATGCATAGCTTTCTTTTGCTGTTTTTTCCCCCTGAAAATCTAGACCATTTTTCTGGCACCCTGTTTGCATTATAGTGTTTTCCCTGCTGTACTTCCGTCTGGTTATCAAACCTGATGTGTGGCCATTTTTTAAAAAAAATTACATGCAGTCAATGACAACAAATGACTGGCAAAGTGCTATGGAGGTTTCCCAAGGTCACTGTCCCTTTAGGAGCAGGATTCAAATCCAGTAGCACCTTAAAGACTGACAAGATGTCCAGGGTATAAGCTTTTGAGGGTCCAAGTTCCATTTATCAGATACCTTTAAGTGTTCTCCCTTTCCTCTGATGCTTCGTGATTTGGTTTGTGCCCATCCCTAATCCAAGTCCTAACCAGGGCTGACCCTGCTTCACTCACAAGATTTCATGAGACTGGGCCAGCCATTGCCTGCCTCTGCACAGCAACCCAGGTCTTCTAACCTGCACGGTGCTTATTACGTGCCCCTTTGTTATGGAGTGTTATGGATTTACACTGTGTCATCCAGAATGGTCAACCCTGTGGGTCTGAAGCAGTAGAACAAATTTAGAGTCCAGTGGCACCTTTAAGACCAAAATGTAATTACAGTAGAGAATCAAAGAGCCGTATAATAGCTACAGTAAAAGAGACCCAGCTGTAGAAGACGCTAAGAAACATACACTATTTGTTAACAGCTTTCAAAAGATTTTTTTACTACTCGTAACTTGTGTATTCTAAATACAAAGAACCTTAATGACATACAGCTTATCACTGCATGTGTATTTCAATTACAAAGAACCGTATTAACATATAGCTTATCACTACAATATACAAAGAACATTCGCCTGCTTACTCAATTATGCAGTTTACAGATATTTCAAGCCTGAATCCTTCATTATCCAGCTTGAAAAATATTTAAGATAGCCAACAAAGAAACCTTATTTAACCTACCAACTAATCCTAACCTAATTTTCCACTTATAGAGTTCACAGGTATGAAGGCCAACACAGTTTTATTCAAGGTAGGAGCTTTCGTGTGCATGCACACTTCTTCAGATACATTACCTGAACAACAAAGTTTAAGACCAACCAAGTTTTATTAAAACGATGAGCTTTCGCACGCATGCACACGAGAACTCATCCTTCGGATAAAATCACGTCGGCCGTAAAAAGTGCCTGTGACCTCAAAATTTGTTCTGCTGGGTAATCCACTTTGAGTCTCCGTGAGGCAGGTGGAGTATAAATACAGTACATAAAATGAATCAATAATTTTTCACCCGGCGGCTATGTGCTGGCTCCCACCCCAGATAGAAGTCCTCTTGGCTGGCGAATGGAAGTCGAGCCCTGTCCACCAAACCTGCCATGGAGATCTGGTGCCACCTTGTGGCCAACAGTGCATTCTGCTAAAGTTGGAGGCTTTTGTGTCATATTTGGCAAACTTCTCGCAAGTGTTTTTTCCAGCTCATTCAGAAATAATACATACCCACACGTGCACATGGATGGCACTTTTATTGAGCACACGATCCTTGCTCCAAAGAACTGACAACCGGAAAATATCCGCAACCTGAAATATCCGAATATGACGTACTGGTTTCAGTCATTCTTTCTCCCTGCGTCTTGGGTTGTTTTTGCCCTCATGCTGCAGCAGTTTACAGTGACCCGTGTTCCCTCTAAGCTGCGTGAGTGTGATCTAGCTCACAGTTTTTTAGCCTCCGGCTCACACGTTTTTGTCTTAGCTCAGGAACGATGGCTCCAGAGCAAACGATACAGTCGCCAAATCCCTCGCACACAACTTTAACGCCAGTAGCTCACAAAGCAGAGTTTTTGCTCACAAGACCCCACAGCTTAGAAGGAGCACTGAGTGACCCCTTTGGATTTTCAAGGCAAGAGACCTTCAGAGGTGGACTTCCCTGGCGGTCTCCCATCGAAGATTCTCACCAGCAGGGGTCATTTCGTAGAAAAAGAGGTGCAGGAGCTCATTAGCATCACTCATTAGCATCACTCCTTTGCATATGCCACACCCTCTAACATACCGGAAGTGTGTCAGAAGGCAGCACCCACCCCTCAGGCTCCACTCCACAGGTGAGTGAAACTGACCTGCTCTTCCTCCATTCCCTTCCCCATCCAATACTTGGTGCAAGAAAAAGAAGCGTAAAGAACACACCCTCATTCTCTTCCTGCTCCCTTGAAACCACCAGGTTTCAAGCAGACTTGAGATACCCAGGACATGTGCACCACCCATCCCTTCCCCTTCCCCTCCCCACAACAAGACACCCTGTGAGGTAGGTGGGGCTGAGAGAGGTCTTTTGAGAACTGCTCATGAGAGAACAGCTCTGAGAGAACTTGTGACTGGCCCAAGTCACACCAGCAGCTGCATGTGGAGGAGTGGGGAATCAAACCCGGTTCTCCCAGATTAGAGTCCAACTCCTGACCACTACACCAAACTGATGGGGTGGAAGCTGCTGAAGGGTTGGTGAAATTTCTCCAGGACTTAAGTGCCATGTGCCCAGGTAAAAAATGGTATACTTAGAAAATTGATATGCCACCTTGAGCAAGTCTCTGGAAAAGCAGCACACAGTCATAAAAGGAACAATGATAAAACTATCAATATTAAAATAAATTATAAAGACCCTAGCAGGGCTTTCCCCGGGGCGCTGCGCCTCTGCACTGCTCGGGGAAGCCGAGGAGAGGGCGGGGCTTGGTCATGTGCCCGCCCCCTGGGCTCCTCACTCCTGGAGCTGTGCTCCTGTGCGCTCCTGCTCTAACGGACCCCTGCTCACCAGCACTGACCCTGCTTAGCTTCGGAGATCCAGCAAGATCTGGCTACCTTGGACTTCCCTGGTGGACTAACCAGGGTGCCGCTCTGCTCAGCTTATATCACCTGACGAGGTCGAGCTAGCCTGGACTTTCTTGGTGGTCTCCCATCCAAGTACTAACCAGGGCCAACCCAACTTAGTTTACAAGCTCCAAGAAGATCCCACCAGCCTGGGCAAGCCAGGTCAGGTCTCGGTCTCCCTCGGAAGCCTGACTAATTGATCCCGAGAAGCAGAAGAGATCTCTACCCAAGAGTTCTCGGCATCTTCACAAGATTAAAGTACAAAGGACTGGGGGGGGCATGACAGTTGAACAAGTATAGAGCCCGTTGAAATGGGTAGCACAGGCCTGTGTTCCCTCTGAGCTGAGTGAGTGTGAGCTAGCTCACAGTTTTTTAGTTTCCGGCTCAGACAGTTTTGTCTCCGCTCAGGAAGGAGGGCTCCAGAGCACACTAATACATGCAGCAGCCAAATCGCTCCCTCACAACTTGAACCCCAGTTGCTCACCAAGGAGAATTTTTGCACACAGGACTCCACAGCATTGGTAGAGGCTATACAATACTGAACCCTAGAATCACAGAGTCAGATGGAGCCCTACAGGCCATTTAGTCCAACCCCCTGCTCAATGCAGGATCAGCCTAGAGCAGCGGTGGGCAAACTTGCTCAGCGTAAGAGCCACCTAGAACAGGGGTGACCAAACTTGCTTAAGCCAGTTTGGTGTAGTGGTTAAGTGCGCGGACTCTAATCTGGGAGAACCGGGTTTGATTCCCCACTCCTCCACTTGCACCTGGCTGGATGACCTTGGGCAAGCCATAGCTCTGTACCAGCTGTTCCCTCAAGGACAGCTTGGGAAAGAGCTCTCTCAGCCCCACCTACCTCACAGGGTGTCTGTTGTGGGGAGGGGAAGGGAAAGGAGTTTCTAAGCCGCTCTGAGACTCCCTTGGGGAGTGGAGGGCTGGGTATAAATCCAATCTCTTCTTCTTCTTCTTAGTGTAAGAGCCGCATAGAATAAACATCAGATGTTTGGGAGCCACAAGACGTGAACAAATATTACCTGCTTTTATTGGAAAATAAGCACATTTGCTTTTTATTAACATTAAATGAGACTGCCAAAAATAATAACAAAAGGGGTAAAAGCAGATATTGATAATGATATTAATTTGTCCAATGATATTTGTTTGCTAATGATATTTAGCTTCCCCAGCCGCCCTGCCGGGAGCCGCATAATATATGTGAAAGAGCCGCATGCGGCTCCTGAGCCACAGTTTGCCCACCCCTGGCCTAGAGCCTCCCTGACAAGGGTTTGTCCAGCCGCTGCTTGAAGACTGCCAGGGAGGGGGAGCTCAACACCTCCCCAGGCAGCTGATCCCACCCTTGCACAACTCTGACAGTCAAAAAGTTTTCCCTAAGATCCAGCCGGTCCCTTCCCGCCCTTAATTTAAAGCCATTCTTGCGAGTCCTCTCCTCTGCTGCCAACAGGAACAGCTCCCTGCCCTCCTCTAAGCGACAGCCCTTCGGATACTTCAAGAGAGCCATCATCTCCCCGTCAACCTCCTCCTCTCCAGACTGAACCTTCCCAAGTCCCTCAGCCTTTCCTCGTAGGGCTTCTTGGTCTCCAGGCCCCCGATCCTCCTCCTCGCTCTCGTCTGCACCCGCTCCATTCTGCCCGCATCCTTTCTGAAGAGAGCTTCAATCCCTGGCATCTCCAGTTAAAAGGACCAGGTAGGAGGTGGTGGGAAGGACCTCAGCCTGAGACCCTGGAGAGCGGCTGCCGGTCTGAGCGGACAATCCTAGCTTCGATGGGTCTGGTTCAGCAGACGGCAGCTTCTCGTGTGTCGTGTGCGCTTCTTGCCACCAGGTGGCAGCATGGCTTCATAATTGGCTGCAGAATTACGCCAGCTACCCGCCTGAAGTTTAAGGGTCCCCAAGAAATGCTCCCCCCACCCCCACCTTCCTGATATTTGAAAACTGTCCTCATTTTCCTTTCTGCAAACTCAACCCACGCTAGCAGCCCTTGTGGCCGGAGTTCCTCAACCATAGCATAAAGCAGCTGCGATTTTGTCCGGAGAATCACAGAATCATAGAATGTCAGAGTTGGAAGGGACCCTGCAGGTCATCTAGTCCAACCCCCTACACTCGAGCAGAGCCGAAAGACAGCCCTACAACATACCCGAAAGATGGTTGTCCAGCCTCCGCTTGAAAACGTCCAGCGAAGGAGCACCCACCACCTCCTGAGGCAGTCTGTTCCACTGCTCAGCCACTCTTACAGTTAGGACAAGCCTGGAGTTGGCAACCCTACACATTCTGGAAAAGCACAACAAAAAAAAGCACTGTATTCTTGGGGGGGGGGCAACAGTGGGAGGGCTTCTAGTGTCCTGGCCCCACTCGTGGACCTCCTGAGGGCACCTGGTGTTTTTGGCCACCTTCCCGATCCAGCAGGCGTAAAGTTTGTACATGAATAGTTCCTGCCCCCTCTGCTTCAAGGCCATTTGAAAAGTCCAGATCTGGGACACAGATCCAAAAAGGTTTGCCATGTTAGTCTGTTGCTGCCAAACAGTAAAAAGTCCAGTAGCACCTGTAAGAGTAACACTCTTCATTGTGGCATAAGCTTTCGGGAAACACAGCTCTCCGCAACTGACAAAGAGAGCTGTGTCTCTCCGACAGTTTACGCTACGATAAAGTTCGTTGGTTTCAAAGGTGCTGCTGGGCTTTTTACTAAATCCGGGACAGGGATCCCTTGTACCCAATTGTGCCTGTTGAGATAAGGACCTCCTCAGCTGTTTTTTCTAATTTGTCAACAGCCAGGAAGAAGATCTGTCCCCTCAGCCAGGGGAGAGTCTTTTGGGGGACCCCCCAGGGGTCTGTGACCTCTTGTCCTCTCGGTTTACAGAGGCGAAAGGGGAAAGAGCCTCCATGAAGATTTCCCTTTGTAATTGAAAGGGGAGTCAGCCCCGTTGTGGAATCTCTCCTGCTCCCTTCCTGGGTCTCCTTGGTGTGTGCGTGGGGGGGGAGTCATCCTGGCTTCGGGATCAATATCCCCTTTTGCTCACATATTGGCCATCTTCCTCAGCTCCCCTTCTTACGCCTGTTCTGCATCTAATAGATCTCCAGGTATTATAGTTGATCTCCAGGCAACTGAGATCAGTTTCCCTGGAGCAAATGGCTGCTATGGATTTTTTTTTTGTCTCTGTGTGTGCGCACATGCGCATTGTACCCTGCTGAGGCCCCTCCCCTCTCCAGACCCCACCCTCCCCAGGCTCCACCCCCCCCCCCCAAATCTCCAGGTATTCCCAACCCAGAGCTGGCAAAACTGGCTTAGTGTTCCCTCGAAGCTGAGTTAGGGTGAGCTAGCTCACCGTTTTTTAGCCTCCGGCTCACACATTTTCATCTAAACTCAGGAAGGAGGGCTCCCGAGCAAACTCATTTATGCAGGAGCCAAATCAACTTGAAGGCCAGCAGCTCGCCAAGTAGAATTTTTGCTCAGAAGGCTCCACAGCTGAGAGGGAGCATTTCCCCTCTCCAGACCACACCTTCCTCAGTCTCCACCCCCCCAGAATCTCTCAAGATGGAGATGGTGACTTGACGTCATTGCCCTGCGTATAATCACTCCCTTCCACTCCCATGTTCAGTCAATCACTACAACGCCGTTCCCTGGTTTGATATCCTGCTCCCAGTCACGAATGCCCTTTTCATACCAGACCCTGCGGGTGAGACTCCGCACGGCACGATGCCCTCAGAAGGCTGAGGCCCCCTGCCAGCCCTCACGGCCTCTGCCACCTGTGCTCACCCTCCAAAACCACCTGGCATCTATCTTTGGCTCCATCGTGTTGACTTGCCTTGTTCCTTTCCACTCCAGAACAAAAGCCAGTAGCTTCTAGAGCATGTCCAGGGGAGAGGGTGGGAAGGCAGCAGTCTCCGGGTGACTGTAGCAGCTGTCACCACAGCTAGCTATCACCGTGGCCCGGAGGCTTCTGATTCCGCAGAGGTTTCAGGGCTCCGGCACGAACGGCGGCGGAAGTGGATTAGAATCCCGACTTTCACCTTGAAAGCTCGACTCTTTAACCACATTCGTCTCGAGCATGACGGTTTAATCTGCCGCTGTCGAGGCCTCTAATAGTGTCACGGGCTTATGCCTTTTCCCCTCCGAGAGTCTCCGCAAAGGCATCAAGCTAAGAAGATATCTGACGGGAGACGACAGATAGGCGAGGCCGCTCACTGCCACTGGCCAAGCTGTCGAAATTTTCCACCCGACACGGCCCGTCCTCATGTCGCAGCTTCTGTGCCAAATGAGATGTGACATGTCATTTCGGTTCGGCTGATTCCCCGGACGACTTTGCTCAGTTACGGTGGAAAGGGGATCCAACTGCGGGCCCTCCGCTCTCCGGGGCCGAGGGACTTAGCAGCCCGGATGAATCAGAAGGGTTTACTTCTCTCCCCCACCCCCGGTTCCTTAATCATTCACGGCAATCCACCTGGAGAGATGTCTTTCTAAGAGCCAATATTTTTTTTTCTTTGGGGAAAAAAGAGAGAAAGAATTGCTGAAAGGCTGCCAACTTTGGGATGGGCACCAATGCTCTCTCTGTGGAGTCCTGCGAGCAAATATTCTACTTGGTGAGCTTCTGGCATTCAAGTTGTGAGCAAGCGATTTGGCTGCGGGACAAATCAGTTTGCGCTGGAGCCCTCCTTCCTGAGCTGAGACAAAACTGTGTGAGCTGGAGGCTAAAAAAAACCTGAGCTAGCTCATGGTAACTCAACTTAGAGGGAACACTGCTTGGGCACCGCTATCTGACGAGAAAAAAATTGGCTTTGGCTTCTCATAGACTAGCCCCAGTTACAGGTTGCAGACCCTTTGCACAATCTAGTTTGCCAGAGGCCGGGTGGGTGGGCAGGTGACAAATATAGCAGGCCCCTGGAATACTGTTATTGCTTACGGCTTCCAGTAACCAGGGCAGTTTGAAGCTACTTAATTTTTTAATGAAACGTGCTTTGGCAACGCAGCAGGCAAACAAATCCCTGTGCTTGTGGGGTGATTTTGAACACTCCTTGCAAACAGGTTGCCAGCCCCGCCCCCCATCCATCCACCAGCCAGTTTCATGTCGTGGTTAGGGGCATGGACTCTAATCTGGGAGAACTGGGTTTGATTCCCCACGCCTCCACATGCAGCTGCTGGTGTGACCTTGGGTCAGTCACAAGTTCTTTCAGAGCTGTTCTCTCAAGGGCAGTTCTCTCAGAGCTCTCTCAGCTCCACCTACCTCACACGGGGTGTCTTTTGTGTGGGGAGGGGAAGGGAAAGGAGCTTGTAAGCTGCTCCGAGACTCCAAGTGAAAGGTGGCTCACTTCAGCCATTATAGACAGTCCTCCTTTCCCCAGGTGACGGTTGCCAACCTCCAGGTGGGCAAAAAAACAACCAAGATATTATTATGCAATGTATTTGTTATTAATGCAAAGTAATTGTTATTAAGCATTATATTATGGGACAAATTACAAAACACATTCCAGTACAAAATATACAAATATTTAAAGTGTCCTTGCCAACCAAACTATCCATGCTCAAAGTTCTTCTGAAGTTCCTTTGAGCATGGAAAGTTTGGTCGACCAGGACAATTTAAATATTTGTGTATTTTGCACTGGAATGTGTTTTGTCATTTGTACTCGATAACAATAAATGCTTGATAACAATAAATGCTGAATAATAACTATTGCATAGATTGCATAATATGTTGGTTGTTCTCTGTTTACTTACAACTTACAGCCTCACTCGTGATCTCACATTTGTGTAATCTCCATCTAATCCGGCGTCCAGTTTCCAACAGGTGAGCAACTGGGTGCCTTCAAGAATTCACGAGAGGTGCCATCCTTCTCAAGGGGTTCCGGGAGTGGTTCCCAAAATATACTGTCCTTCTCCCGGAGAATGGAATATTCTACTCCAGTGTAGTGTAGTGGTTAAAATGTCGGACTGGGGTCTAAGAGACCCGAGTCCAAATCCCCACTTGTGACATGGAAGCTTGCTGGGTGGCCTTGGGCGAGTCACACTCTCTCAGCCTAACCAGACATGAATCCCTATTTGTGCCACTGCAGATAGCTGGGTGACCTTGGGAGTAGTGAGAGCCAGTTTGCTGTAGTGGCTAAGTGCGCGGACTCTAATCTGGGAGTACCGGGTTTGATTCCCCACTCCTCCACTTGCACCTGTTGGATGACCTTGGGCAAGCCATAGTTCTGGCACAGCTGTTCTCTCAAGGGCAGTTTCTGTCAGAGCTCTCACAGCCTCTCCAGCTGTTGTATCTGCCGGCCTGGATGGGGCTTGCGTTCATCTCCTGATCCCGCCTCGCCCCCTCAGTGACATCCAAAGCTCCCCACTTTGCAATCATCTTGCCAACATGGTTTTTCATCACCGTGAACTCGAGAGCGACGGCGGTCTACAGCTGGGTCGGCGTAATGAAGTCTGGCGATGGGGGGGGGGGGGACCCAGGCTTGGCTCGGGCGATACTTATCTCCCCCTCCACTATAATCCGCCTATTGTTCCTGCTTGTTCTCACCCAGCCGGGCCTGGCAGGTCCCCCGGCTCCTTACACTTGTTTCACCTTTCGCTCGTTTTTAAAAAAGGGATGGAGGAAGCGGACCCACGTGCGGGGCGGTCCCCAGACAGCCCAAGGGTTGATTTATTAAATCTGGGGCAAGGGGCCCCAGAGTTAGTGGGCGATGACAGGTGAATTGGACCCGACCCGACCCCTCGGTCTAAGCATCTGCGGCTTCCTCAGAGGGCTGCCAAAGACGGCTGACGCAACTGGTCTCTCTCTTATTTATTTGAAGGGGATGCTAAGAGCATCTGCCTGGTTTTTGTGAGCTAGCTGGGGACTGCGTGGGCCAACTGGTCTGTCGAGCAAGCGATGCTGGGGTTCATGGGACGGAGGTTCATGGGACGGAGGTCTCCCAGAATTGCTGCTGATTGCCAGATGAATCCCAGAGCCAGGAGGCAACATCGGGGAAGGCCTCGGCCTCTCTGCCCTGTTGTTGGCCATCCCGGGGAACTGGATGGCCACTGTGTGAGACAGGATGCTGGACTAGATGGACCCCCTCACTGGTCTGATCCAGCAGGGCTCTTCTGAGGTTCTTCTCAGGGGAAGGCCTCGGCCTCCATGTCCTGTTGTTGGCTGTCCAGAGGAACTAGCTGGCCTCTGTGTGAGATGGGATGTTGGACTGGATGGACCCTCACTGGTCTGCCCCAGCAGGGCTCTTCTGAGGTTCTTATCAGGGAAGGCCTTGGCCTCTATGCCCTGCTGTTGGCCCCCTGGAATAACTGGCTGGCCACTGTGTGAGACAGGATGCTGGACTGGATGGACCCCTGGTCTGATCCAGCAGGGTTCTACTGATGTTCTTGTCAGGGGAAGGCCTCGGCCTCTCTGCCCTGTTGTTGGCCCTCCAGAGGAACTGGTTGGCCACTGTGGGAGACGGGAGGCTGGACTAGAGGGACCCTCCCTGGTCTGACCCAGCAGGGCTCTTCTGAGGTTCTTCTCAATGGAAGGCCTCGGCCTCTCTGCCCTGTTGCTGGCTCTCCGGAGGAACTGGCTGGCCACTGTGTGAGACAGGATGCTGAACTAGATGGACCCTCACTGGTCTGATCCAGCAGGGATCTTCTGATGCTCTTATGAGGGGAAGGCCTCGGCCTCTCTGCCCTTCTGTTGGCCCCCTGGAATGACTGGCTGGCCACTGTGTGAGATAGGATGCTGGACGGATCCTTACTGGTCTGACCCAGCAGGGCTCTTCTGATGTTCTCATCAGGGGAAGGCCTCGACTTCTGTGCCCCGTTGCTGGCCCTTCAGAGGAACTGGCTGGCCACTGTGTGAGACAAGATGCTGGACTAGATGAACCCCTGGTCTGATCCAGCAGGGCTCTTCTTCTGTTCTTGTCAGGGAAGCCCTAGTCCTCTGTGGACAAGGGACTTTGGCCAAGTACAATGCCCTTGAGTCCACCTTCCAAAGAGGCTGACAACCCTACCTGGACTCCATCCCCAAATCTGCAGGAATTTACCAAGCTGGAGCTGGCAGTACTAAGAAGAGCCGTCTTTGGAAGTTTGCTATCAGTCCTTGGGAAAGACTGAACATAAGAACATGAGAGAAGCCATGTTGGAGCAGGCTGATGGCCCCTCCAGTCCAACACTCCGCGTCCCACAAGTGGCTAAAACCCAGGTGCCATCAGGAGGTCCAACCACAGGGGCCGAACTCCAGAAGCCCTCCCAGTATTGCCCCCCAAGCACCAAGAATACAGAGCATCACGTGCCCCAGACCAAAAGTTCCTATCTATACCTTGTGGCTAATAACCCACTGATGGACCTCTGCTCCAGATGTTTATCCAATCCCCTCTTGAAGCTGTCTGTGCTTGTAGCCGCCGCCACCTCCTGTGACAGTGAATTCCACATGTTAAAATGGGTCTTTGGGTGAAGACGGACTTCCTTGTATCTCTTCTAAGCCAATGGCTCATTAATTTACTTGGAAAAGAGAGCTTTCGTGTTCCCCCCTCCCTCGTGGCCTGAGGTTTCCCGACTTCGCTGGCACGCAGAACTCCTCCTCTCTATACAAGAGGCTCATTCATGGGTCTGCCCGGGGCAAATATCCAGACAAGTGCAGTGAGCAGCGCTCCCATGTTGTAGCAGAGGATGACCAGACGCTGCTTCAGCACTCCCGGGGGGTGGGGGAAAGATTAACTAGCTCAGACAGAAATGCCTGCAAACCAATGCCTGTTGCTTCCAGGGGACCAAGGGGCTGTGGAAGGAAAGGGATTGCTTCTGGGGAGCGTTGCCAACTCTGGATGGAGAAATTCCTGGAGATTCGGGGGGATGGATGGGGCTTATGGAGCAGAGGGAGTTTTGCAGGGATGTGACGCTGTGGAGTCCACCCATGCAAGCTGCCCTTTTCTCTATCTCTGTGGTAGGGAGGTGATGGCTGGAGATCGTATGAACATTTTTACAAGGAGATTAGAGAGATTCAAGGAGGCGAAGTCTATCGATGGCTACTAGCCATGGTGGCTGAGGGGAACCTCCACATTCAGAGGCACTAGTCCTCTGGATCTTAGCGCCAGGAGGCAACATCAGGGGAAGGCCTCAGCCTCTATGCCCTGTGGTTGGTCCTCCAGAGGAACTGGTTGGCCACTGTGCGAGACAGGATGTTGGACCAGATGGACCCTCGCTGGTCTGATCCAGCAGGGCTTTTCTGAGGTTCTTATCAGGGGGAGGAGGAGGAGGAGGATTTATAACCTGCCCTTCACTCAGAGTCTCAGAGCCGCTTACAAACTCCTTTTCCTTCCCCTCCCTACAACAGACACCCTGTGAGGTAGGTGGTGCTGAGAGCTCTCTCGAGAACTGTCCTTGAGAGAAAAGCTCTGACAGAACTATGGCTGCCACTTTTGGCAGTGAGCAGAAAGCAGTGGGTGAAATGGCTGGGAGCCACTTAAACACCTGCTTTCTACTCATCACCACTTTGGACAGGGGAGCGGAAAGCAGAAGGCTTAAATGGCTCAGAGCCGTTGAATGGAGAAGAAAATGGAGGAGAGGGAAACAATGCAAGCCAACTCGAGTCCCCACTGGGGCAAAAAGTGAGGTACAAATGAATTAAGTCATACAGAATCTAATATGTGCATAAGAACATGAGAGAAGCCAATGTTGGATCAGGCCAATGGCCCATCCAGTCCAACACTCTGTGTCACACAGCGGCCAAAAACACCAGGTGCCCTCAGGAGGTCCAGCAGTGGGGCAAGGACACTAGAAGCCCGCCCACTGTTGCCCCCCCCCCCCGGTCAAGCACCAAGAATACAGAGCATCCCTTGCCCCAGACTGAGAGTTCCTATCTATACTTTGTGGCTAATAGCCACGGAGGGACCTCTGCTCCATATGTTTATCTAATTCCCTCTTGAAGCCGTCCATGCTTGTAGCTGCCACCACCTCCTGTGGCAGTGAATTCCATGTGTTAATCACTCTTTGGGTGGAGAAGGACTTCCTTTTATCTGTACTGGACTTGAATGTTGCCCTTCCCTAATTAAGATCTCTGCTGGCCTTTTTGGAAAAAAAAACAGCTTTATTGAAGCAAACACCTGTTTTGTTATTGAAAGGGGCTCTGCTAAGCCCACCCCCACCCCCCACCCTCCGTGCTTCATCCTATCTGTCTAGCTGTTGGCTAAATTAAAAAACGCTCTCCTGGCTGGGTGCCTAGTGCATCTTACCCGGCCTGCACGACCGCCAGCCGGAGAGCTCGGAAGGAATGTCAAACACCTTGATTGGATCATAATGAAAACTGGGTTGACAGTCCAGGCCGAGGGGATCGGGACCACCCCTGCTTACCCTTCCAGATGGCTTGCATAAGGGCAGCTGTTTGCGAGAACACCTCCCCCCCCCCCCCCCCGCTTCCCATGATGAGCTCAGGGGCTCCAGACTGCTGTGAGCTGGCTTCGGCCTTTCGCTTGAATGAAAAAGGGGACATACGCGGGACCCATGAAAGCTCATACTCCACAACAAATTTTATTCCGGTTGTTCTGAAGCAGCAGAACAAAGTCTGAGTCGAGTGGCACCTTGAAGAACAACAAAGTTTTGTTCAAGGTATAAGCAGGGGTCATTTTGAGCCGGAACGCACCGGAACGCCATTCCGGGAGTAACAAGCCCAGGAGCAGGCACATATGGTGATGTGCTGTGGAAAAAAGCAAAAGCATACTAACTTGATCTGTATTTTCATGCAAGTTGTAGGGTAGCTTCCCTGCAACAGCAAAGGAAACCTAAAGGGTCTTTAGTCCAAGTGTCAAGCTGGCGCGCCAGCTCTGAGTTGGGAAATATCTCAAGATTTTGGGGGTGGAGCCTGAGCGGTGCGTGGTGCCTTCTGAGACATTTCCAATGATGCCAGGGGGTGTGGCAAATACAAATAAGTTATGCAAATGAGTTCTGCTAATGAGCTCCTGCACCTCTTTTTTATGAAATGACCCCTGGGTATGAGCATTCGTGGGGAAGAAGAAGAAGAGGAGGAGGAGGAGGAGGAGGAGGATGACAATGATGACAGCAGAAGAGTAGATACAGGAAGAAAGGTCAGTGTGCCTATCTAGCTATCTAGTCTCTTTTGCCATGCAGTCTGGAGGTCTGAGACAGGGGACATTGCATCTGGAACGTCCAACCCAAGGGACCTGGCAACCCAAGTAGGGAAGGCACGAGCCAGCCCTTCCAGATGCAGTTGCTACTGTTCTCTCAGCCTCCGTCACAAGAGCTTGTCAACCCTCTGTTTGCAAAGGGGAAGGGGTCTCCTCAACCCCTGACTCTCACTGGGCCGTCGAGTGCCTTTCACCTCCTGCCTCTCATCTGAAGGACTTCCTTTTTTACTCGGTCAAAGGCTCTTGAGAGGCAAACAAGGTTAGCCTTGAAAAGTTCAAGAAAGGAGCAACGCAGGAGTTGAAAGGCAATGTCAGCTTCCAGAGTTCCGGGCAGATGGATAGTTTTGCCTGCTCCAAACTGGGAAATCCCTGGAGATTTGGGGGTGGAGTCTGGGCAAGTCCGAGTTTGGGAGGAGAGAGACCTCAGCAGGGGTCCCCAACCTTCTGCCCTGGCATGGTGGGTGCAGCTACCAAAAATGGCTCCCACAAAACGCTTGCTGCAAAAAGGTGGAGCCAGCCACAAAACGTCACGTCGCTGCAACATGGCCTGAAATGCCACGCCTCTGACGCAGCTGCCACTCAAAATGGAATAATTGGATAATCCAAAATCCCGACCTGATGTCAACTTTTATTTAGCTGTCTCGCTTCAGTGCTGGAATGGGCGAGGGAGAAACATAGGTCGCTACCCCAGCATTAGAAGCCTTGGGTTAATTTCCAGCAATTCTGTTACTTTGAACTGGTACCCCATGAATAAGATTTAACAAACAACCATTGCACTACTTTGGAATTGTTTTTACCTCTCTGGCATTCACATGCCTTGGAGACAGAAAAATATTTGTATCGTTATTGATACTGGTTCACTGAAGAACTCTAACGAAACGGGCAGATTTATATCCGGGATCCTCTTTTAGATGATTGATTCTTCTTTCAGATGATTCCTCTTTCCACGTTGATCCATACTGTATTTATTTTTTGAAGATTATATTTGTATATTTTTGTACACTTTCGCAAATAAAAATAATTGCACACAATATATAAATTAAGTATAATTAGAGTTTTATTTCGCTTAGCGTCTTATTACGGGGTCTTTGTTGTAACCTCGTGTTCCTTACATGCTAACATCCAGGTGGTGCCTGGAGATCTCCCAGGATTACAACGGATCGCCAGACAATATAGATCACTTTCCATGGGTTTATTCATCCATCTGTTCATTTGTTCATTCATTCATTCATTCATTCATCCATCCATCCATTCATTCATTTGAGTTACTGATAGTCCGCCTTTCTCACTTCGACTCCAGGTAGATTGCACAGAGTGAGTCAAGACTATCAACAGGATGGGGACATTCAATAAACAATGGAATAGGATTGGGGTTGTAGAACCAACCAGAAGTCTAAAAACAGAACTGAAGCAATACGTAAGTAAGAGCCAGTTTGGTGTAGTGGTTAGGAGCACGGACTCTGATCTGGGAGAACTGGGTTTGATTCCCCATTCCTCCACATGCAGCCAGCTGGGTGACCTTGGGTCAGTCACGAGTCCTGTCGGGACTGTTCTCTCATGAGCAGTCCTTGAAAGAGCTCTCTCTGCCCCACCTACCTCACAGGGTGTCTGTTGTGGGGAGGGGAAAGGAGATTATGAGCCCCTCTGAGACTCCTTTGGGTAGTGAAGGGCGGGGTATAAATCCAACTCTTCCTCCTCCTCCTCTTCTTCCTCATCGTCTTCACCTTCTTCTAAAATGACACATTGCTACAATCACACACACTAAATAATCCACTTCCAATCCACTTCCAATCCATTTTCAATGCACTTTCCAACTGGATTTTACTGTGTGAACTGGCAAAATCTCGTTGGAACATGCATTGAAAGTGGATTGAAAGTGGGTTATTTAGTGTGTGTGACCACAGCCTCAACGGTGCAAAAATTACCCACAGCAAAACTGTACACAGCAATACAGACTGCAGTCCCCCAAAATTTATCCATGTAACTTCGTGACACCTTCTGTACAGTGCTACTTATCGTCTGCATAGAAAAGCCCTCTTGAATTGTTCAGTTCTGCATCATTTTCAGAAAGTCAAGAGAGCTGGAGCCCTTCTGACCTCCTCCAGCAGGCCGTTTCACAGGGCGGGGGCCACAACAGAGAAGGCACTGTGTACGGGCAGTCACTATTTTTGCCCATTTGCAGGTTGGCACCTACAGAAGTCCCTGCTCTGTTGAGCAAAGCTGCTGCAGAGAAGCAGAGGGAGACGGACAGTCTCGCACATATGAGGGTCTTGCCAGGATCTGAAGCAGCCTGGCTGAGCCATTCCTTACCGGGATTTGAACCCGTACACTTTCCTAACCAGGCCTTGGCTGTGCCGCATCTCTGTGGAGGTTGGTCTTTAAAGACTTAAGATCTGGGCACCGGGCAAACCGCAGGGCTCTCTTCTTTCTGCTCCCGTCTGTCCCCTCGCCATGACTCATGTCAATCCCGAAGGTTAATTAAGGTTAATTATCTTCCCTGCTTAGCTGCACATACAAGTTCAAAAGAGTACGGGGGGGGGGGCTTGAGGAATCTGACAATCTCCCCCCCTCCAGTTGCCATGAGTCAATTTTCTTCTTCATTTCCCATAAGTGGCAAGCAGCCAGATTCCGCGGCATCAAAGTAAACACTTCTCCACACGAACCGTCAACTTGTGAACCTGGTAATTTCAAATGTGCTTATAGCGAGTGTGTTTGCCAAATGTTTCAGATGGGCCGGGGTGGGGGCGGGGGGGAGGGAAAGGGCTGTTTGATGTCTCCGAGACTAGAATTAGCATCTGAGATCATGCACCGCGTTTGCCTTCCGTGTTAATAAAAGGAGGGTCCTGACAGGCCGAAGAAAGCAAGAAGATACTATCAAAGAGCTGCTGGCTGCGTTCAAATCCACTGATCCGGCTTCCAAGTAAGAGGGGATATGTGGACTGGTGGCAGAGATCCAGTTTGCTGTAAGGGTGGTGGCAGTGGCAGGATCATTCATGTGTCGGACTCAGACCAAAGCCCTCTCGATTCCCAGTTTATGTGGTGACTAGGAATAAGGCCCGTTGTGGGAATAAATACAATGGGCTCTAGAAAGAGGCTCTGGGAGAGTGCCAAGGCCTTGGGCACTCAGCATCAATCTGCTGTGGCAACCTCAGCAGGGTATAATGACACAGAGTCCACCATTTTCTCCAGGGGAACTGATCTCCGCTACCTGAAGAGCAGTTGTAATTCTGAGTGGTCTCCTGCCCTCACCTGGAGATTGGCAACAGTGGTTCCCCAAGAGGGAATAGTTGGTTTGGAGGGCAGAGTCTATGGCATTGTACCTGTCTGAGGCCCCACCTCTCCTCAAACCTCACCCTCTCCAGGCTCCACCCCTCAAATCTCCAGGAATTCCCCACTTGGAGTTGGCAACCCTATCTCCTTCCCAGCCAAGCATCAACCTACCTTTATTTCCCCCTCACTGTTCAGCTTTCCATCTCCCCCCCACACCTGCAATCTTTACCGTGCTCTGAAGCCCTGACTGCCATGTCACATTGGCTGTCATGGAGAGGGGGCATCTCAGCAGGGTAAAAGGACACAGAGTCCACCATTTTCTCCAGGGGAACTGATCAATGCCATCTGGAGAGCAGTTGTAGTTCTGAGTGATCTCCGGCCCTCACCTGGAGATTGGCAACAATGGTTTCCTTGGCTGGGAGGGCGGGATAGAAATTTAAATAAATAAATTTTCCAGGAGGAAATGGGGGATTCTCTGCAATGGGGACCAAAGCAGCTTACATCATTCTCCTCTCCCCCTTTTGACTTGCACAACAATCCTGTGAGGTAGGTTAGGCTGAAAGTCTGTGACTGGTTCAAAATCACCCACTCAGCTTCAACAGCAAGAACCTGGATCTAGCAGACCCTGCTCTGAAGCACTGCTTGCCACGCCTAGGGTACCCAGCCTCCAGGTAGAGCCTGAAGATCGCCAGGGATCACAACTGAACTCCAGACAACAGATCTCTCCTGCCCAGAGAAAACAACTGCTTTGGAAGGTAGACTTTATGGCATTCTGTTCAGCTGAGGCCTCTCCCCTCCTCAAACCCTGGCTTCCAGAGACCCTACCAGAAAATCTCCAGGAATCTCCCTACCTGGAGCTGGCAACCCTAGTCAGGACTGGTCCCAATGAGTTCTTCACAAAGGCCTGTGAAGGGTTTCCTTCCTTTGTCTGAACCAAGCTTGGTTGCCTACTGTGGCAAAACAGGCTCCAGTTTACAACTCAGCTGTTCGCCTCCCACCCTCGTCCCCTGGGTGTATTTCACTCTTTAAGGTCCCTGCCACCAGTCACTGAATTGTCACTGCCCTTCTGGAGGGACAGTGAGACCCCTGTGGCCAAATCTCCCTATTTGGAGATGAAATCCCCAAACTTTGGGGAATCCCTGGAAAGTTGGCAACCCAAGGGTCTGGCCTTTCCTTGCTTCTCTGGGCTACCTTTGGTACTGGCAGAGCGGGGGAGACTATGGGGTCAGAGCACAACACAGATTATTGGTCCAAATAGGATAATTTATTTTAGAATTTACACAATTATGGAGGGCACACACACACGAAATGAATAAGGCCCAACTGTAGGAGGAAGCACACACTATGAACCAACAGGGCATAAATCAGCAGCTTGCCCGGCAAGGCAGGATATAAATATGAATAATAAATAAATTAAAAAAACAGGGCTTAAACACAAACCTCCCTGGATGGGCTAGAGTCTATATTGATGGTGCCCCGCCCCTTGGGACTGTCCCTCTTTTCCCGCACTTTTTGGCCTTGGGGCAGCTGGGAACTGTAGGCCAGCGGATGAGGGAGCCCCATTCAACCCAGTGAGTGATACTCCTGCAGGCCCCTCTCTGGAACTACAGCTCAATTGAACCTTATGGGGGAACATTTTGAACAAACCACAGAGAGCAGCCATCTTATAAACACAGGTAACTGTCATTTCGTTTCACCTACCAATGGCCGCTGAGGGAACAGTTAGTCCCACACAGGAGGGAAGCAGGAGAAGCGTCTTCGTCAAGAGAGAAAGCCGTCTGCCAGAAATTCTGACAGGGCACAGAGGCTGAAGGAGTGGGCGGGGAAGAGGAGCAGACCCAGCACCCAGCCAATGGCATGTGAGTACTCACAGCCAGTGGATAGGGACAGCTTCTGATTGACAGACCAGGGGACCAAAGGCTGGGGTGGCGTGTGGAATGTTCAGGAGAGTGCCACCACCAGCAGAGAATTATATATAAGAGAGATTATGTAAATAGTTGCATTTTGTGCAATTCTGGTCACTCTAGGTAGCACCAAGAGACCTCTCACTATTTCAGTTTATCTCCAGTTGATCAAGATCAATACCCCTGGAAAAAATGGCTGCATTGGAGTGTGGACTCTATAGCACTGAACCCAGCCGAAGTCCCTCCCCTCCCTTCCCAGGATCAACCCCTAAAATCTCCAGAGCTGG
Organism: Lepidodactylus listeri; assembly: GCA_029233225.1. Lineage (NCBI taxonomy): Eukaryota > Metazoa > Chordata > Lepidosauria > Squamata > Gekkonidae > Lepidodactylus > Lepidodactylus listeri. The sequence continues at coordinate 4,840,281 of JARCFY010000012.1, forward strand.
CATCCTAGGTCACTCACCCCCCCCCCCCATCTGAAAACCGAGTAAGTGGCTGAAAAGGACAGTGCTGAGTCTGGGCCTATAGCATTCCAGATTCGGTTCAAGGTGCTGGTTCTTACCTTTAAAGCTATTTATGGCCAGGGACCTGCATACCTGTGGGACCGCCTTTCCCCACATGTCCCCCAGAGAGTGCTGTGATTGGGGACCCAGAATCGGTTGGTCCTCCCGAACATCAAGGAGGCCAGGCTGGTAACAACTAGGGCTGGGCTTTCTCGGTGGTGGCTCCACTCTGGTGGAACGAGCTCCCAGAGGAGATCAGGGCCCTGCGGGACCTGTTACAGTTCCGCAGGGCCTGTAAAATAGGGCTCTTCCGCCAGGACTTTGGAGCCGCCACCGCTGCCACCGCTACCACCACTACTGCCACTGTCTCCACTGACACCTGACAGCCATGATGAGTGAGCCCCAACCCCTCTGGAGCCCCCCTCCCTCTCCCTTTTCCCTCTCTCTTTCCAATTATAGCCCGACCCGAGTACCGTGGTCATCTGACGGGAATTGTGCCTAAGAAGCTGTCCGTATGCCGAGGAATTAAATGCTAGCACTTTATATGTGGTATTTATGGTTTTAAATTTCTGCATCGCTAGATTTTATCTTGTATATGGTATTGTCTTGTTGTGTTTTTATATTGTTGTAAGCCTCCTTGAGCCTAATAAATAAGTGAAATTATTGGAAAGATCCGAGGAGGAGAGATCACTGTTCAGAGGTCGTTTACCAGTTCCAGCAGCAGCAAAGTGACAAGTCTATCTCTGCTTGTAGGCCTTCTCGCTTGCAGACCATCCGGGACATCTGCTTGACAATCGGAGGGATCGGACACTGGACTGGATGAACTCTCAGCCTGCTCCAGCAGGGTGAGAAGAGAAGCCATGTTGGGTCAGGCCATCCAGTCCAACACTCTGTGTCACACAGTGGCCAAAAACTAGGCACCATCAGGAGGTCCACCAGTGGAGCCAGAACTCCAGCAGCCCTCCCGTTGTTGCCCCCCAAACACCAAGAATACAACGCATCATTGTGCTTCTTACATTCTTGGAGTTTTATGCTCCCCAATTCCTTCCACCTTCAAGACATTGGAAACTTTTCAGCCTGGGGTTTTGGGGTTTTTTGGGGGGGGGGGGGGTTTGGCATGGAAACAATCCGGGTTCCTTGTGGTGTATTTGTTTTATCTGTTTACTCATGAACAGAACATGCAGCTAGAGCCGGTGGGAACTCAACAGGCTCACCAGGTGGTAGGAGAACTCCAAAAACCCATGACTTTCTCCAGGAGCTCTCTAAGGCTTCTCCTGGCCTGCTGGACGGCTCCATAAATTCAATCTGACTTCCACTGTTGCCCTTGCAGGACAGCATGACAAAACAAGCACTCCCATGGGGGCTATTTGGACTCCCACCGGCCTCATCCAACTTGTCAATGCCGGGTTTATTTGTCGAATCTCACACCCCTTTCTCCAGGAAGCAAGCTGATGGTCTTCGCACGTCAGCATCTTCAGGGGAAGGGACCATTTGACTGACGCCTGTGGGGGAACTCCCCCAGCGCATTTGTTTTGTCAGAACAAAGTATTGCATCCAACAGCACCTTTCAGGAGACTGACAGAGTTTTATTCAAGGTAAGCTTTTGTGGGCAGGCACACTTCTTCAGATGCAATGGAACAGCAGTTACCAGTCCCTACCACTTTTAGAGGGGCTGCAGTGGCTCAAGAGGTTAAGATGCTGAACTGCGGACCGGTAGTTCAGCAGTTCGAGACCTAAGTGCTGCACGACGGAGTGAGCTCCCATCTCCGGCCCCAGCTCCTGCCAGCCTAGCAGTTCGAAAGCAAGACATTGCAAGTAGATAAATAGGTACCGCTTCGGTGGGAAGGGAACAGCATTCTGTGCGCCTCGGCATCTAGTCATGCCAGCCACATGACCACGGAAATGTCCTTGGACAGCGCTGGCTCTTTGGCCTGGAAACGGAGATGAGCGCCGCATCCCTAGAGTCGGATTCGACTGGCTTTCGAGTGAGGGAAATCTTTACCTTTACCTTACCACTTTTGTAGGCACATCATGGCAGCTGTGAGAAGTTAGGCACCCAGGTAGGGGAGTCTGAGAGGGAGGCCAGTGCCCAGGCTTGCCTCCGAGATGACCAACCCACCCCCCTGCTCGAGTCTGTGCCACAAATAGCTACTCTTTCTGCCAGGGGAGGGCCCCGTGCTTAGGCAGCAGTTCTGATGCTACCAGCTGGTGTTCCATGCTGGCTTATAAACACTAATTTGGAGACTGGCACAAGCCAAATAGTTGTTTACCGGAGTGGCTGATGTCAAAGAGCATCATTATGCGGTTTGCACGGGCTGGACCCTTTGCACCTTAGCTGGGGAAAGGCCTTCTCAGATGGTAGAAAATAAGACAGAATGCCCTGTAGATGGGCTGGGCCATCTCACTCAGCACGAAGGATGAGCACGAACCGCATTTTTGCCATTGGATTCGTGGTCCGTGGCTGAATCTCGAACCGAACCACGAACCGATAGGCTAGTTCGTGAACCGAATCAGTTCTTCTCAGCTCGCGAGCCATTTAAAGTACACCCCCCACGTGCGCTTTTTGCTCCCCACAGCTTTTCATGGGGAGCTCCCCGCTGCTCAACTGTCTGATTTTAACAGCTTGGAGCCATTTAAACCACTGCTTTCTGCTCCCCACGAAAAGCTGTGGGGAGCAGAAAGCAGGGGTTTAGATGGCTCTGAACCATTTCGCCCCCAGCTTTCTGCTCGCTGCGGATTTTGGTGGCAGAAAAAAGCAAGGGTGGATGTTGGGATTTGCAAGTTCTCTCCCTGAAGTCATGAAAGAATTAACACATCTGTTTATGCATGCCAATGTCCTAGCTAGTTAACTTCAGGGACCCAATGGTAGAGTCTACACATATTTCCCACCAGAGTAAGGTGATAAAATGCATAATTAGTTAGTATTGGGATTCTCTAGTTAGGTAATCAATAGACTGAGGATGAGCTAGACAGTAGGCATTGGGTTTCAGTTTTATTCCTTTGTTTTGTTCTTCTCCTCTAGTCCGGTCTCACTCGAGCTTTAGAAGTCTTAAAGTCGACACGTAGATCTGGATAGAGAGGATGTTTATCCTTAGTTTGTTTCTTTATTCCCCCAGTTCCCCCTCTTATTAGTAAGTAAAGTTTTTCTTTTAAAGCTAAAAGACGTGTTGTGCTGCATTCATTTACTCAGCGAAACAGAATACCTAACAGTGAAATGGGTGGGAAGCATTTCACCCCCTGCTTTCTGCCACCCATGGCTTTTCAAAGTGGTCAGAAAGATGGGGGTGAAATGGTTCAGAGCCATTTGAACCCCCCCCCCCCCTTTTCTGTTCTTCAGGAATCGCCATGAACCGCCACAAATGGCATCAAAAATTCGTGGGCGTTCATGGTGGGTTTTCGGTTCATGAAAATCGCTTCACGAACCATCCAAAATTTGTTATGAACTTCAGTTTGTGAGCCGGTTCATGCCCATCCTTACTCAGTGACTGGCCCAAGGCCACCCAGGTGGCTTCCGTGGCAGACTGGGGACTCGAACCCGGGTCTCGCAGATCCTAGTCCGACACTCTTAACCACTCCATCACACTGGCTCTTTTTCATGCACATAGTTCCAGCTGGGGGGCATGTTAGTCCATAGTAGCAGCACAAAATCCAAGCCTGGGAGCATTTTAAAGACCAATGACATTTTCCAGGGTCGAAAAGAGCAGGAGTCTAAGTAGCACCTTAACGACTAAGAAAATTTGTGGCCAGGGAGGCGCTTTTGTGAGTCACAGCTCACTTCTTCAGATACCAAAAGTGACTATTTTCCAGGGTGCAAGCTTCCTTGAGTCAAAGTTCACTTCGTCAGATACAAAGGAGGAGGAGGATCCGCACCCTTATACCCAGGTCAGAAGCTGAGAAGGGGGAAACCAAGAAGAGCTGATTGAAGTCTGGATGTAGAGGCACAGTGCCAAAACTAATCAACTCGATCAGAGCTGGGAGATATGCACAATTGATTGATTTATTCAGTTTATAGACCACCCTCCCCTAGAGGTGGGAAGTGCAGAAAACTAGGAACTTGTAATGAGATAAGGATCCTGAATCCATTGCCCCGAACGTCTTTGTTGTTTCGCTTGGGCCTATCTTCTGGGAGGTTATATTTGGGTTCCCTTCTGGCTTTGTCGGTCTGTTTCCTGGCTATATCTTGGTGAGTGTTGTAGTTCCAAAAACGTCTGTTGCAGATCCCGCAAGTGAGACTCTCTATCAGAGGGACTGAAACAACGGCCACTGTTCCACAAACGCTGACCCCCCCCCCCCTAGAAACGGTTTCTAGATTCTGCATATATGCTGGCTACACATGGCCGTCCATTCAGACAGGAGGTTGCCAGCTTTGCCTTGGGAAATTCCTGGAGATTTGAGGGCTGAAGCCTGGGGGGGGAGGGTTTGAGGGGGGGGTATCATGCCACAGAGTCCTCCCTCCAAAGTACCTGTTTTCTCCCAGGGAACTGATCTTCGTATTCTGGAGATCAGTCATATTCCAGCAGAATCTCCAGGCCCCAGCTGGAGGCTGGTAGCCTAACTCGGAATCGTGTATGTGCTGGTTTCGTTCCCCTATCCCCCACCCCAGTTCATCTTCACAGTTTTATGGGCTAGAAAGAATGCAAATGGCAAAAAACGGTGATTCTCAGAATCCACTGTCTAAAAACGTTAAGTTCTATCTTTGTGTGGTCCAGCTGCTAGATGCGATTCTCCCTTATTGCGAAGAAACTCGCTCTGGTCTCCTCCCCCGGTAGCTTTCACGCGCAGGAATTCCTCGCCCTGATACTCATCTTAATTAATCGAATTCATTCCCTTCAGCGGCTTATTCCTCCTTCCAACACTCCAAAACGATTCCCTTCTCAATATTTACAGCGCTCCGATACACCGAGATAACACCCACCCACCCCCACCCCCCCTGCCAGCCATCGTCTCTCTCCAGGCAAAACATGTTTTAATTCTTTTCATCTCTCCTCACGAATTAACCATCTTTCCGCAACTTCCAAATAATTGCATTGAAAACGGCTCCCCTCCGGAACGCCTCTTGGCTCCCGGGTTTTGTTTGGGGCCGATTGCTGTCATGTTAGCGTTGGGTGGGTAGACTGTGGCTGAAAAGAAACATTTCCTGCCCACCCGTACAAGCTGCACCCTGGCTTGGGGGGGGCGCTTCCCGCAAAAGCTGCCTGAAGCGCAACATATTCCAGACGATGGGAACAAAGAATTTGGGACTCATGCAGCAGAAGGGGGGGGGGGGGGAGAGATTTCACTGGTGTCCCTGGCAACTGCCCTTCTCCGATGTACTTGTTTACTCTGACTCTGACACACCCAGGGAAATGCCGGTCGCCACTTTGGGGTCAGGAGGCCATTTTTCTCCAGGCCAGTTTGGTCAGGGATCTTGGAGGGTTTTTTGGTCATCTTCTGGGCATGGAACAGCGGTCACTGGGGGTGTGGAGGGGGAGATATTTGTGAATTTCCAGCCTCGTGCAGGGGGTTGGACTAAATGACCCTGGAGGTCCCTTCCAACTCTATGGCCGAGGACAGACTGGCAATTTGGCCCGATATATGTCTGCTTTGCAAGCGGATTAAGAGAGCCCGTTCACACAGCCACAGCTGCCTGGCGTTGCCGTGCCACCCTCACCCCGTCCTGAAGCGCTTTCCTCGTGCTTTAAAAAGGTACCTGGTGGAACCGGTGTCAAGCCGCTTCCTGGCAGTGTGGACGCAAATAAGCCGCGCTTCAAGTGGCGCCAGTAATGTGAACGCGCCGCTCCGAGAGAAATGTGCATGACCGCCCATGCGCCTTTGCACACTTTGGCAAAACGGCCCGAAGCCACGCGCTGCGGAGGCCGCCCCACCAGGGGGCGCTCTGCAGCAGTGTGAACACTGTACTCCGCCTCCTCCCCAGTATGCTCCAGCATCAGTCTGCCCAGTGTGAACGGAAAGCCCCGCAACAACTCAACCCGGGGCTTTTTGTCCCGCTTCTGTTGCGCTTTATTTTGCCAGTCTGTCCTCAGCCTATGATTCTCTGTTTCCCCCCCCCCCTCTCTCTCTCTCTCTCAATGTGAAAGATGACTCCAGTGGTGCTTGAGAACTATAAATCACAGGGAACTTTATTTTATTTTATTTATTTTTATATTTGAGATTTATATCCCGCCCTCCCCGCGAGCGGGCTCAGGGCGGCTTACATGGGCCCAAGGCCTAGTCAAAACATTAAAACCTATAAAATCAATAAAACATTCAAGATAAATACAATTAATACATATAAAAACTTCAACATTGCTGCTCCATTCTCCCTGTAGAGCACGAAGCAGTAGGTGCAGTCTATCTGCACAGTCCGATGCATGTTAGGCAGCAGCACCTTTGAAGGTATAGCTCGCATGCAGGCAGTCACTCAGCTCACATGTGGCAAATGCACGTGGAAAGCAGCATGGGCAGCACCTCGGTCTTGAGAGGGGCAAGGCCCGTTCCCACATGCATGAACATGTGTGATGCTGACATACTGAATCAGACCGTTGGGCTGTTGAGGTCGGTCCTGTCTACTCCAGGGACTCCGGATGAAGTCCTTCACATCACCTGCTGCCTGGTCTTTTAAATTAGAGATGCCAGGGATTGAACCTGGGAGTTTCTGTGTGTAAAGTAGAGGCTCTTCCACTGAGGCCATAGCTCCTCCCCAGCTCATTCACCCCGGCAGCTACTCCAATGATCCGACTCTATTGTTCCTAGACTGCTAGGTAAGCAGGGCTTGTGTGGGGAATGGAGATAGATCAAGATGGGCAGCCGTGTTAGTCTTTTTGTAACGGTAGTAGGGTTGCCAAGTCCGGTGAACTCACGCGCGCGCCGGCTGACGTCACCGGAAGTGACGTCAGCACGTTGGAGGCGTTGCCACGGTGATGCTCTGGCAATCGCCCCGAAACTCTTTGGTATCATAGAGTTTTGGGGCGATTGCCAGAGCGTCGCCCTGGCAACGCCCCCAACGTGCTGACGTCACTTCCGAGTGACGTCGTTACGTGTGGGAAAGTCGTCCAGGCTGGACGACTTCGGGGGCGGGGTTTCCCCTGCCGGCCGAATGGTGGCCGGCGGATCGGGAACCCCTGTAGCGGGGGATCCCCCGCCCCCCGGGCTGACTTGGCAGCCCTAAGCGGTAGAAGTAGAAAAGGGTAAGATTCCGGTAGCACCTTAAAGAATAACAACGTTTGTGGTAGGGTATGAGCTTTCATTCATTCATTCATTCATCCATTCATCCATCCATTCATTCATTCATTCATTCATTCATTGGTTCGATTTCTACCCCCCCCCCCCCTGCAAGCAGGCTCAGGGCGGCTTACAAAGTCAGTGCACAGGTACCATTAAAAGCATTTAAATCATTCAATGTAATAAAATCCTAAGATCAATAAAATCAAGGGGCTAGTAATATTTCCCTAAAATGGTGTGATACTGCTTTCAAAAGTGCTTACAGGCATTTTACCATCTCGATGGCCTCCTGAGTCATGATGGAGTAGACCCGCTGTTGGAATGGCGGGCCGGGCTCGTTGATGGTACTAGCGAGGGCGGCTCCTTCGTTGAAAGCCTGGTGGAAGAGCTCCGTCTTGCAGGCCCTGTGGAACTGTGAAAGGTCCCACAGGGCCCTGATCTCTTCTGGGAGCTCATTCCACCAGTATGGGGCCACCACCGAGAACGCCCTGGCCCTGGTGATGGCGAGCCTGGCCTCCTTGGGACCCGGCAGGGTCAGTCGGTTCTGCGACCCCGACCGCAGTGCTCTCTGGGGTATATATGGGGAAAGGCGGTCCCTCAGGTAGGTTAGACCCTGGCCGTATAGGGCTTTAAAGGTAAGAACCAGCACCTTGAAGCAAATTCGGTATGCTATTGGCAGCCAGTGCAGTGTCCTCAGCACAGGCTGGATGTGCCCCCATCTAGGGAGACCCATCAAAAGCCTGGCTGCAGCATTCTGCACTAGCTGCAGCTTCCGGATTTGCAACAAGGGCAGCCCCATGTAGAGAGTGTTACAGTAGTCCAGTCTCGAGGTGACCATCGCATGGATCACTGTGGCCAAGTCATTGAGGTCAAGGAAGGGAACCAACTGCCTGATCAGCCGGAGTTTTGTGAGTCAGTGCTCTCTTCTTCGGATACATCTAATGACATCAGCAGGCAAATGACAATAGAAAGTGTGATCGGATTCGGTGTGATATGCAGAGAGGTCGTAGGCATGGAGAAATCAGCATTGGTAATGAGACAGGAAACCTAGGTCTCAATTTAATCCAGGTGGCTGCATTGTCTTGAGATTCGTTATCAGTTTCAATTCAGCAGTCTCTCTCAGTAGAAAAGAGCAAGAGTCCAGGAGCACCTTAAAGACTAACAATGTTTGTGGCAGGGCAAGAGCTTTCATGAGTAACTAGTGAGCCATGACTCACCGAAGCTCCTCCCCTGCCATACATTTTGTTTGTCTTTAAGGTGCTACTGGACTTTTGCTCTTTTTGGGGCTTGTGCGTGTACCTTTTTATGTGCACCAGAATCCAAAATTTCTGACAGTTAAGAGTCCTGAAGCAAATTCATTTGCATCTCACCAGGCTTTGCACTGAAAATACCGTTGAAATGAATATTTGCGAAGGTTTGAAATCTGCCGAAATCTTGCCACTGAACGTTCCAACAGGATATTCGATATTGAAGATCCAGTTCTGCGTTCTGAATCTGACATGATTTATCTGGAAACTGGAGTGCACTTAAACGGTTGGGTAGCTCCTGCTTGTTTTGCAGGCGCCACATCGGCCCTCTCCAAAACAGGCAGCGGTCAAAAAGTCAATCCCATTATGGATGTGTTCTCGAAGGCAGCTACAGGCGGATGACTCTATCCTGTCCTCCACCAAATACTATTAAGTGTGAAATGCGGTCGGGATTGCCGAATATCAAATACTGAAATGGAAGATTATAGCATGCCTAATACGGCGGCGCTGACCTGGATGGGCCAGCCTAGCCTGATCTCGTCAGATTACGGAAGCTAAGCAGGGTCAGTCCTGGTTAGTATTTAGATGGGAGACCACCAAGAAAGTCTTGGGTTTTTGTGCAGATGAAGGCGATAGCAAACCATGTCTATTAGTCTCTAGCCTTGAAAACCCTATGGGGTTGCCATCAAGTCAGCTGCGACTTGAGACTTTGCACTCACACACAACGGTTCTGACGTGGGCCGAGTTCAGACTGGCAGTTTGGCCTGATATAGGCCCGCTTTGCAAGCGGATTAAGAGAGCCCGTTCACACAGCCACAGTTGCCTGGTGTTGCCGTGCCGCACTCACTCCATCCTGAAGTGCTTTCGTCCCGCGTTAAAAGGGTACCTGGTGAAACCGGTGTCAAGCCGTCTGGGTGCGCGTTCATCCCGCTTCCTGGCCGTGTAGTCACAAATAAGCCACACATCAAGCGGTAATATGAACCCACTGATCTGGCTGCTGCGCCCATGCGCAGGTCGGCAAAATGGACCAAAGCCACGTGCCACCACGGCCGCACCACTAGGGGCCGCCCCACAGTGTGAATGTTCCGTTCCGCCTCCTCCCCGGTATGGTCCCGCATCAGTCCACGCAGTGTGAACGGAAAGCCCTGTGACAACTCAGCCCGGGTCTTTTTGCCCCACTTCCCCTGTGCTTCATTTTGCCAGTCTGTCCTCAGCCCTGGATGACCCAGGCTAGCCCAATCTCATCAGATCTCAGAAGCTTACCAGGGTCAGCCCTGGTTAGTACTTGGAGGGGAGACCGCCAAGGAAGTCCAGGGTTATAAACTTAGGCAGCTCACGAGAGGGAGGGCAGAAAGGCTTGCCTGAGTGGTTAGTTCTCATGGCCCTTTCTTACACACCCAGGGAACTGCCGGTCGCCACTTTGGGGTCAGGAAGGAATTTTTCTCCAGACCAGTTTGCCCACGGATCCTGGAGGTTTTTTGTCATCTTCTGGGCATGGAACAGGGGCTACTGGGGGTGGGGTGGGGAGTATTTGTGAATTTCCTGCCTTGTGCAGGGGGTGGACTAGATGACTCTGGCGGTCCCTTCCAACTCTGTGATTCTGTGCTCATGAAGAGGCAGGCAATGGCAAAACACCTCTGTTCATCTCTGTCCTTGAATGCCCTGTGTGGTTGCTGTAAGATCGCTCTTCCGACCGCCGCCACAGCTCTGATAGAGAATATTCCGGAAAATTGGAGAATGTTCCATAAAAACTGGCCAAGCAGAACTTTGCGAAGGATGATACCAATAAATCATTCGAGGTTTCGGTGGTCTTTCGTGTGGTCTCGTGTCAGTCAAGGATCTGGAGTATCTAAACTCCCGAGTTATGGGAATGGTTGAGAAAACTGTTATATATGGCCGAAATGGACAAGTGGACTAGAAAATTGAACAATCGAGACTCAGAGACTTCCTTAGAAGAATGGAAAGATTTGAAAGACTATTTAGAACAATATTTAGAGAGCCAGTTTGGTGTAGTGGTTAAGTGCGCGGATTCTAATCTGGGAGAACCGGGTTTGATTCCCCACTCCTCCACTTGCACCTGGCTGGATGACCTTGGGCAAGCCATAGCTCTGGACCAGCTGTTCCCTCAAGGACAGCTTGGGAAAAAGCTCTCTCAGCCCCACCTACCTCACAGGGTGTCTATTGGGGAAGGGAAAAGGAGTTTGTAACCCGCTATGAGACTCCCTTGGGGAGTGGAGGGCGGGGTATAAATCCAACCTCTTCTTCTTCTTCTTCTTCTTCTTCTTCTTCTTCTATTGGGACATGAAAAATAACATTTTTACACTGTCTAACTTCTGAAGGGGGATATAGGGAATGTTTGTAAGCAGTCTGGAAACAATGATATTTGTATGTGATGTAAGGTTATTATGATAAATACGATATTACACACTATAAGCAGAAATGTTACCTGTAAGAGATAATACTTATAAATTTTGTTAATTACAATGAATGGAATAATGGTGCAGGGGGGGTGGGAAACCAAAAGTTTATTATATAATCAAGATACACAGTTATACATGAATTATTGTTGAGATAACATTGATAACAATGTGTAAGATAATGAAAGAGAGCAAAAATAAAAAGTTTGTTAAAAAAAAAAAAAAAAAGGATCTGGAGTATCTGTCCCCAGAGTTTCGTGATCACTACCCCTGAACCTGGAAGCTCTATTTTACTATCCTCTGCCAGTATCGTACAGCTGGCAGTTCTGGTGGGTTGTCCCTTTTTGGGGGGGAGGGGAGAAGGTTGAAGTGAGCACATTGCGTTATGATGAACTCGAAAGACGAGTCCTCCCTGCGAAGCCCTTCTCTTCCCCCCCCCCCCCAACCATGCTGCCCTTTCAGATTAAAACGCCCTCTTCAATTATAGGGGTCACGGTCCTCTTCATCAGAGCCTGAGCCATTATTTCCATAATCACGCGGAAAATACATTTTTTTTTTCAGGCCGGCCTCCTCGGTACTGTATCAGAGCCTTGTTTTCTCTCCCCCCCCCCCCCGGTCTCTTTCTGACTCTGTGTTCTTTCCCCCCCACCCTCTACCCCCCCCCCCCCACCAACTACCCCACTGAAGTGAACAGGTCTATTTTGCTAAAGTGCTCTTACCTGTGATTAACACACTGACCCGGCAATTACTCACATCTGGATGGGCCTTTGTTCTGCTTTGAAGTTTTGTTCAATAGCTTTTCTTCTTTCATTCCCCCCCCTCCCCATCTTCAACAGCTTCTCCCCCTCCCCCCCCCCCCAATGTTCTATTAGTTCTCAAAAGCCTTCGCAGGCCCAGAAAAGATATGAAATATATTTAGTCCGGGGGTGGGGCGCGTGGAATTCCTCTTTAATGGGCTCAGGTGAGCCGTGGCCCGCTGCGATGGGAAGCCTCGGACCTCTGGGGTGACCTTTTGCAAAATTAGGGGCCGGCTGTCTCCCCTTGTCCTCCTTTTATCACCGGCGGGAGCTGTTATTTCCTGGGATTGTCTCCCTCGGATCAAAAATTCCGCAATGGAAATCTGGACGAGACAGGGATGATGGGTTAATAGCCGCCCGGCCGAGAAACCCAATTTAGACAAACTTCATATCATAACCTTGTTCCTGGATCGTGCGACTTTCATCTACGTACAGAGACAGCGGGTGTCTCCCCCACGCCACTTTTGGAAAGGAAGGGCCATCTTCTCCAATATGTCCCAGCCTGGGCTTTAAGATTACACAGAGAGGCCCTGCTGACTGGGGTTGCCAACCGCCAGGTTGTGTAAACAACTCACCAGGATAATCTGTTGCGCTGTACAAATCACACTTGAGACTTCTGTCTTCGAAGAAGAAGAAGAGACTGGATTTATACCCCGCCCTTCACTGCCCAAGGGAGTCTCAGGGCGGCTTACAAACTCCTTTCCCTTCCCCTCCCCACAACAGGCACCCTGGGAGGTAGGTGGGGCTGAGAGAGCTCTTTCCAGAACTGTCCTTGAGAGAACATCTCTGACAGAACTTGTGACTGGCCCAAGGTCATCCAACAGCTGCAAGTGGAGGCGTGGGGGAATCAACCCCGGTTCTCCCAGATTAGCGTTTGCACACTTAACCACAACGCCAAACTGGCAACCCTATCTGACCTGGATAGCCCAGGCTAGCCCGATCTCAGAAGGTAAACAGAGTCAGCCCTGGCTTCTATTTGGATGGGAGACCTCCAAGGAATACCAGGGCCGTAACACGGAGGCAGGCAACGGCAAACCACCTTGAATGTCTCTTAGCTTGAAAACCCCACGGCGTCGCCATAAGTCAACTGCAGAACTCAACGGCAGTTACCAACGGCACCTTCAGAACTGGGCTCTCCAGCGCTGCGCGGGCCCTGGAGTGTGGGAATCCCCCGGCATTTTGAGAAGATTAACTTTTCCAGGCGAAAGGGAACAGCAGCAGATAGGCTTTCAAATTGCCTTCCGGCCACGGCAGGCAATGGCTGTGTTAATTAGATTACAAATGCTCTTTTATACTCGGCAGATAGGACGGGAGGGGCAAAGTGGGGCAAAGAAGCAGCAGGAATGGTTGGGGGGGGGAGGGGACGACAGGCGGCAATGTTTTCCAAGGGGGCTCACGGGTGACTCTGGGCATTCTGCGGATTTCTTTTCTCTCCCCACCCCGCCGGCCCCCCATAAAAAGTTTTGTGCGTTTCCCCCCCTTTTCTTTTGGAGGCTGTTACAGGCAGAGGCAAAACATTCTGGAAATCGCTTATTTATTTATTTATTTCTTATTTATTTCTGAGCTCAATTTCTACCCCGCCCTCCCCGCAAGCAGGCTCGGGGCGGCTTGCGGTAATTAGTACGAAGTAACAGAAAAACCACGTAAAGAGGTTTAAAACTTCCACTCCGGAAAAGACAGGGGCAGCACACACCAGTTTGGTGCAGTGGTGAGGAGCGCGGACTCTGATCTGGGAGAACCGGGTGCAATTCCCCACTCCTCCACACGCAGCTGCTGGTGTGACCTTGGGTCAGTCACAAGTTCTGTCAGAGCTGCTCTCTCAAGGGCTGTCCTCGAGAGAGCTCTCTCAGCCCCACTGACCTCAGGGTGTCTGTTGCGGGGAGGGGAAGGGGAAGGAGATTGGAAGCCGCTCTGAGACTCTTCCGGGTAGTGAAAGGCGGGGTTCAAAATCCAATATCCTCCTCCTCCTCCTATCAGATCTGATGTCCATAATTATGTATTTTATCGACTTCATTTACCCTGCCTTTCTCCCCAACAGAGACCTCAATGACGCAGGTCCTTCTCCTCGCCTCTATTTTATCCTCACAACAACCTTTTGAGGTAGGCTAGGCTGAGAGGGTGTGACTAGCCTGATGTTGCCCAGTGAGGTTCCGTAACAGGTTTGATTCCCAGATTCTAATCCGGCACTTTAAGTGCTATGCCATGCAGGCTCTGATGATGCTCAGTTGCTGGAACTCCCACTGTGTCATTTCTTCTTAAAGAGCAATCCTGGTGGGCAAAAGGCATTGGGACCAATTGCTGGGCAAGATTAGAAGGTGAGGTGTAATCAGGGGTCCGTTGGAGCGGGAGCACACAGGAGCGCAGCTCCGGGAGTGAGGAGCCCAGGGGGCGGGCACATGACCAAGCCCCGCCCCCTCCTCAGCTTCCCCGAGCAGTGCAGAGGCGCAGCACCCCGGGGAAAGCCCTGCTAGGGTCTTTATTGTTTTTAATGTTTTGTTTTAATATTGATAATTTTATCATTGTTCCTTTTATGACTGTGTGCTGCTTTTCCAGAGACTTGCTCAAGGGGGCATATAAATTTTCTAAGTATACCATTTTTTATCTGGGCACATGGCACATAAATACTGGAGAAATTTCACCAACCCTTCAGCAGCTTCCACCCCATCAGTTTGGTGTAGTGGTCAGGAGCTGGACTCTAATCTGGGAGAACCGGGTTTGATTCCCCACTCCTCCACAGGCAGCTGCTGGTGTGACCTTGGGCCAGTCACAAGTTCTCTCAGAGCTGTTCTCTCACGAGCAGTTCTCAAAAGACCTCTCTCAGCCCCACCTACCTCACAGGGTGTCTTGTTGTGGGGAGGGGAAGGGAAGGGAAAGGGATGGGTGGTGCACATGTCCTGGGTATCTCAAGTCTACTTGAAACCTGGTGGTTTCAAGGGAGCAGGAAGAGAATGAGGGTGTGTTCTTTACGCTTCTTTTTATTGCACCAAGTATCGGATGGGGAAGGGAACGGAGGAAGAGCAGGTCAGTTTCACTCACCTGTGGAGTGGAGCCTGAGGGGTGGGTGTTGCCTTCCGTTATTTTAGGGGGTGTGGCATATGCAAATGAGTTACACAAATGAGTTATGCTAATGAGCTCCTGCACCTCTTTTTCTACGAAATGACCCCTGGGTGTAATTCCAGAAGATTCCCCAGGTCCCACCTGGAGGCTGGCATCCCTACTACTCAGAGCTGGCAATCTAAATAAGGATTGAATGTCAGGCCCGTGTCTCTTTTCATTCCCTGTTTTCTGGGTCCTAGCACTGGGCATTTGGCGAGTCTGTCCCTCTCCTGGATTTCACAAGGCCGGCTGGCATCGGCTGCCAAATCACAAAAGCTCCTCTTTGCACTGTTCCATTTGGGAGAAGCTCACACCGTCCACAGATCCACCTGGGGCAGCAGTCTTCAAGGGTAAAAAAAAGCAGGCTGGGTTTGGAAGGAGGGCCGGCCTGCTGAAAGTCCAGGACGCACCAAGTTCAGGGTGGGTTTTTGGGCGTTCGAAAATGCGCCAAGGGAGGGGGAGATGGAGAAAACACTTTGGGGACATTCCATTCCCCTCTTTTCCGCCCGCTGACTACTAAACAGAGCCAGACAATGCATTTCCTTGGGAACCGAAGGCATTCAGAGCTGGGGAGAGCGTCGGAAGTTGTGCTGGCTGATTCCAGGCCTGAGATCTCGGGGTTGGAAGCACACCACCGTCTGGCTCGTTTGGAACATCTAACTTATCGCGGGGCGACCTTCACCGACAGAAGGGAGGGTCGCCAGTCTCCAGGGAGGACCTGGAATTCTCCCGGAATCACAACTGATCTCCAGGCGACAGAGGTCAGTTCCCCTGGAGATGAATGGCTGTTTCAAAAGGTGGAGTCTGTGGCATTATACCCCGCTGAGGTACCTCCCTTCCCTACACCCCACCCTCTCCACGCTCTACCACTAGGGTGGCCGGGTCCCCTCCGGCCACCAGCAGGAGATGGAGGGGTAGTGTTTCCAGATGCAAGTTGGGGAAGAAGAAGATAATGATGATGATGAAGAAGAAGAGATTGGATTTATACCCCACCCTTCACTACTCAAAGGGGTCTCAGAGCAGCTTACAATCTCCTTTCCCTTTCCCTCCCTACAACAGACACTCTGTGGGGTAGGTGGGGCTGAGAGAGCTCTTTTGAGAACAGCTCTTTCTAGAACAGCTCTGAGAGAACTTGTGACTGACCCAAGGTCACACCAGCAGCTGCACGTGGAGACGTGGGGAATCAAACCCAGTTCTCCCAGATTAGAATCTGCACTCTTATCCACTGCACCAAACTGGCACCAGCCCGGTAGAATACAAACATAAGATTGGCTGTGTTGGATCGGATCAAGGATCCATCTAATCCAACATCCTTTTCACATCGCGATCAACCAGATAAGCCTGGAAGCTACCCAAAGCCTCCTCCTCTTGTTGTTCCTCCAGCCACTTGTATTTAAAGGTACACTGCCTCTGAACATGGGCGTTCCTTTTAGCCTCGTGGCTAATAGACACTGACGGACCTATCCTCTGTTGATCCTCCACATCTTTTAAAGATGGGTCAACATGCCAGGAAAAGCTGAAGGCAGCAGGGAAAACGGAAGACCTAACATGAGAGGGACGGACTCACTCAAGCAAGCCACAAGGGCCTTCTGTTTGCAAGACTGGGGCAAGGCTGCTAAAGATAGGATGTGCCGGAGGACTTTAATTCATAGCCTTAGAAAAGACTAAAAGTCCAGCAGCACCTCGAAGACTAACCAAATTTGTGGCAGGGTAGGAGCTTTCAGGAGTCACTGCTCACTTCTTTTTCTGAAAAAGAAGTGAACGGTGACTCACGAAAGCTCCTACCCTACCACAAATTTGGTTAGTCTTGGAGGTGTTACTGGAAAGAAGAAGAAGGAGAAGAAGAAGAAGGAGAAGGAGAAGGAGGAGGAGAAGAAGAAAAGAGAACATGAGAGAAGCCAATGTCGGACCAGGCCAGTGGCCCCTCCAGTCCAACACTCTGTCACACAGTGGCCAAAAACACCAGGTGCCCTCAGGAGGTCCAGCAGTGGGGCCACGACACTAGAAGCCCTCCCACTGCTGCCTTCCCCCCCATCAAGCACCAAGAATACAGAGCATCACTTACCCCAGACTGAGAGATCCTATCTATATCTCTCTAATAGCCACTGATGGACCTCTGCTCCAGATGTTTCTCCAATTCCCTCTTGAGGCCGTCCATGCTTGTAGCCGCCACCACCTCCAGTGGCAGTGAGTTCCACGTGTCAATCACTCTTTGGGTGAAGAAGAAGAAGAAGCTGATGCACTGGACTCTACTGCTACAGATAGACAAAGTGAGTGATATTGGTTCATCAAGGTCAATATCACCCACTCAGGTGCCAGGGTCACCGAGACAACATAGTTGTGCAAAATGTAAGCTTTTCTCTAGGCTACAAGTATGGCGGACTTGTATGAAATGTTTTTAGCATGAAGAGCAAAAGGATTCCCCCCCCCCCATTGTAAAACACACATTCTTTCCAAACCTCTTTGGCGATACTATTCGGGAGGGGTACAGTTTTTCAGCCCTGCTTTGAGGCATCCCTGATTAGAAATGGCCACGAACCGGATGACGAACTGAAGTTCGTCGTGAATTTTTGCCAGTTTGTGGCGGTTTGTGAGGAGCGGAAAGCAGGGGGCGAAATGGCTCGGCTGTTTGCCTTAAATGGCCCCCTACTTTCTGCTCCCTTCAGCTTTTTGTGGGGAGCAGAAAGTAGAGGTTGAAAATTTAAATGGCTCGTGAACCAATAGGAACCCGGTCAGTTCGCAAACCCACCTCCCTGTTTGTACGGGCCCGTGGTTCAGTTCATGGTTCAGCCACGAACCATGAACCAAACCGTGAAAATGTCATTCGTGTCCGTCCCTATCCCTGATTAACTTCCAAATAATTTGAGCTTCCTTAGAAGACAGTCTGAACAGCACCAGGTGTTTTCAACCATATTTCTGCACTGGTATGGACGACCCAGGCTAACCAGATCTCATCAGCTTAGGGAGGGTGGGGTTTGGGGAGGGGATAGACCTCAGCAGGGTACAAAGCCACAGAGTCCACCTACCAAAGCAGACATTTTCTCCAAGGGCCCTGTAAGCTGGAGACCAGGTGTAATTCCAAGCTATCCCCAGGCTCCACCCACATGGAGGTTGGCAACCCTAGAAATTGCTGAAATATCAGGGAGGGCCAAATGCTCCTGGGAGCTGACTTCAGCTCGCTAGCATTCTATGTGCCGAGAGTTTTGATGATGGGTACCGTCCCAGTCACATTTCACAGATGGGGTGGTCAACTTCCAGGTAGCACTTGGAGATCTCCCACTATTATAATAGCTCTCCAGATGACCACGATCCGTCCCCCTGGAGAAAATGGCTGCTTTGGAGGGTGGACCCTATGGCATTAAGCCCTCCTGAGGTCCCTCCCCTCCCCCAAACCCTGCCCTCCTCTGGCTCCACCCCCAAATCTCCAGGTATTTCCAAACCCAGAGCTGGCCACCGTCGTCGTGAGCAACCGTAGTCGTGACTCCCTGCATTTACCATGAAGTGGTGTGATATGTCATTTGTTTTGAGGCTTGGCTTTCCAGCTGAGGGGAGAGAGAGTAGGACTGCCAATCTCCAGGTGGGGCCTGGAGATCTCCCACTATTACAATGGATCTCCAGATGACGGGGATCGGTTCCCCTGGAGAAAATGGCTGCTTTGGAGGGTGGACTCTATGATGTTATACCCTGCTGAGGTCCCTCCCCTCCCCAAACGCTGCCATACCCTGGCTCCACTCCCAAAATCCCCTGGCATGTCTAGGAGACAGGCAGCTCATCCAGGGCAAGGTTTGGGCCTGTCTCCTGCAACTTGGCTCCATCCCACTTGCAGCTGCTGGATGACCTTGGGCAAGCTATAGTTCTGACAAGAGCTGTTCTCTCAAGGGCAGTTTCTGTCAGAGCTCTCTCAGACCCACCTCCCTCCCAGGGTGTCTGTTGTGGGGAGGGGAAGGGGAAGGAGTTTGTAAGCCGCTCTGAGACTCTGAGTGAAGGGTGGGGTACAAATCCAATCTCTTCTTCTTCTTCTTCTTGGCCGCTCCCCACCAGGAGAGGGACCCTTCGGCTTTCCTTTGCGTGCCCCGAAGAACTATTTTTGATTTCCGAGCAAACCTGTCGGAGGTGTTAGCGAGTCTTTGGTCTGCTGAAGGCGGGCTGTATCCCTTTTAAGGAATCAAAAAAGACCGAGGAAGATTACAGCAATTAAACCAGCAGTTAGCCATTAATATTATAGATGTGGTGTTGGAAATATCTTCTTAATCCGGTGCTTTGTGATTATCGCGCCCAGCGTCAGCGCTCCCCTCTCACACTCACTCACCCTTTTTCTTTTACTTTTTCTTCCTTTCTTTGTTGTTGCTTTTTTGAAGGCGCTGCCTGCGGTTAGGGCAAAGCACCCACCTCAGCCGGTTTTCTAATCCTCTCAGACTGTGAGGGGGTGAGCTGTCTCTTGCAGGTTGGCTTTCGTGGACGGCTTCTCTCTC
The DNA here is from genome assembly GCA_029233225.1 of Lepidodactylus listeri. Classification (NCBI taxonomy): domain Eukaryota; kingdom Metazoa; phylum Chordata; class Lepidosauria; order Squamata; family Gekkonidae; genus Lepidodactylus; species Lepidodactylus listeri. The sequence continues at coordinate 4,859,567 of JARCFY010000012.1, forward strand.
CAGGGAAAGCTGCCATCTTGGGTCAAAGAGAGTCTCTCTCAGCTCCAGGAACTCTACTCCAGGAACTCACCTTTGGCCCCGAAAACCCTTCTCAGACCCCACCAGATTTCAGGGTTGCCAACCTCCAGGTGGGGCCTGGGGGTCTCGGATATTTTGGAGGGCAGATGCTATGGCACGGTATCCTGCTAAGGTCCCTTTCCCTCCCCAAACCCTGCACTTGCTAGGCTCCACCCCCCCCCAAAAAAATCTGCAGGAATTTCCCCACATGGAGTTGGCAGTCTTCCTTAGAACAGTCTCCCCTCCTCCACATTATTGTCACGACAACCCTGTGAGGTTGGTTAGGCCCAAAGTCACCTGGCAAGCTTACACACAGGTGTAAGCTCTCCCAGGATCTTCTGGCGCACGCTCATAGTGCGCACGCCACAATGACATCACCTGGAAGTGACATCATCATGCTAGGCATGTCGCTGGGGGGCGCTCTAGCATTCAGCTAGAAACTCTGTGATATCATAGAGTTTTCAGGCCGAATGCTAGAGCGTCCCTCCTGGCGATGTGCCTGGCGCAATGACGTCACCCGATCCAGGGACTTTGGGTGGGGTGCCCCCTGCTGGCTGGATCTGGGTTGGCAGATCGGGGTCCCCTAAAGCGGGTACCCCCCCCAGGTATCTGGCAACCCTGCTTACATATGAATACCTATGAAGCACATGTGAAGCTGCCTTCTACTGAATTAGGCAGTCGGTCCACCATGGTCAGTCTTGTCTACTCAGATTGGCAGCTGGTCTCCCGGATCTCAGGCTGAGGTCTTTCCCATCACCTACTGCTGGATCTTTTCCTTGGAGATGCTGGGGATTGAACCTGGGACCTTCTGCATGCCAAGCAGAGGCTCTTCTTCTGAGCCACAGCTCTTCACATGAGGCTGCCTTCTACTGAATCAGGCCATCACTCCGTCAAGGCCAGCATGTTCTACTCAGACTGGCCATAGCTCTCCAGGGTCTCAGGTAGAGGTCAGTCATGACCCCACTGAAAAGTGGACTCTATGGCATTATACCCCACTGAGATCCCTCCCCTCCCCAAACCCTGCCGTCCACAGGCTCCACCCCCAAAATCTCCAGGTGTTCCCCAACTGGGGCTGGCAACTCTAACCCAGGGAGTCCCTTCACCTACTATCATCCTCCTCCTCCTCCTCCTTACTCTTCATTAACCTTGGTTTACTTTTACCATGTTCTTGTATCTCGCAATTGTTCCACGTCTCTTCCCAATGCTTTATATTAAGGCTCCCCAACATGGCGCCTTTCCTTGCACTTGCCAAATGGCACAGCTCAGTGGAGCTTTTGCCCAGCAAGGGCTTCTGATTGGCCACTGGAGATTTGACCGGTGGTGTCATGGGCATGGATGAGGGAGAGCTGACTGAGCCTGCAGAAACCGCAGCTGGCCCCTCTGATGCAGCAGAGGAGGATAGTGGGCAGTTGCCTGTATCAGCATTCTTCACACCTGGCTCAGAAAAGGGGGAAGAACTGCAAGCTGAAAGTCCTCCTGACTCACCCCCACATGTGACTCATTTAAGGGAGTGACTGCAGCAAAAGTTAGCAACCAGGCAACTAGAGGCCAGGCTACAGGGAAGACGCTCAGCTAGCCCAGAGTTTTAACAGGAGCCTGGGTGATCGTGCAGCTGGCTAATTGGAAGCAGCATTTAACTTCACACTCTGGGCAGTACTCTTTGTGGAAGCAACGAGTCAGCTTTGTGCCACCTCGCATCCACTTTGGCTCAGCTCTTGCACCTAGACCTTCGGACCCCCTGGCTTTGGACTTGGCTCTGTGTTCCTGGCTCCTGACCCCAGCATGGCTTTGGACATTGCACTGTCTTCTCGGCCTCTGAGCTCAGCCTGTTCTGGACTCCCTTTGACTGGCACCCCAGCCCGTGACAGGTGGCACAGATATTTTAAAAGCTTGCTTTGGCTGCAGCTGCCACCGCGGCACAAGGCTCTTCGCCATGTGACTGGAGGGAAGCTGTGGTGGCCATTTTGTGGATGGCTCCACCTCCTGACAAGGCTGCTCCTTCGGCCTGTCTCGTGGGCTCAGGAGCCCAGCATCTCACACACGACCCATCTCCGAATTTGACAACAAATGCACCCCTTCTCTTCTGGCTGGACTGCCAAGCAAACGCTGGACGCCTTCCCAGCCCCCTTCTCCCTCCTGACTTGAAGCATTCCAGTCTTCGTCGCCAATCTTGGCTGGGACTTGGAAACATGAATAAGCTTTTGCCTGTCTGGAAGCCAGCTGGCGAAGAAGCCCCCCTCCCCCACAATGGAGCCTTCCCATGTGTGAGGATGCCAATGGCTGGTCCAGATTCTTCCAGGCTGGAAGACTGAGACAGAAGAGCTGTTTGTTGAAATGCTCTGTCTTGAGCTGAGAGACAAGCCGGGCCCGCAGGGAAGGGACCACATTCACTAGGGTGATCCTGCTTACTCGGTAACTGGTTCTACCTGTCCAGTCCATTTTTATCCTGCCTTCCCTCTATAGAGCTTCGAGGGGTTAAAATGATTCTCCTTTCCTCACAGGGTCGCCCAATCTGGCTTGGAAATTTCCTGGAGATTTGGAGATAGAGCTTGGGGAGGCGAGGGTTTGGGGAGGACAGAGACCCCAGTGGGGTATAATGCCATAAAGTCTACCCTCCGAAGCAGCCATTTCCTCCAAGAGAACTGGTCTGGATCGTCTGGACATTCATTGTAATTCCCAGAGATCTGTGGGCCCTATCTGGACTTTGGCAACCCGATCGGTCACAGACTCAAGGTGGATTGTGGTGCTCATTACAACAAGCCATCACAAACCAGATTAAATTCATGTGCGCCGTTACATCAGTTCCGTGGGAAGCTTGGACGTGATGGAGGGTGGTGCTAGGATACCATGGAAACCCGACATACCTGAGGGACCACCTTCGCCCATATATACCCCAGAGAGCACTTCGGTCGGGGTCTCAAAATCTACTGACCCTCCCGGGTCCCAAGGACGCCAGGCTTACCACCACTAGGGCCAGGGCCTTCTCAGTGGCAGCTCCATACTGGCGGAACAAGCTCCTGGAAGAGATCAGGGCCCTGTGGGATCGTCTACAGTTCCGCAGGGCCTGCAAGGCGCAGCTCTTCCACCAGGCCTTCGACTAAGGAGCCGCCACCACCATCATCATTACCATCAATAGTTTCTACCATAGAGGTTGGCCCTGGCTTCGACACCTGGCTTGCGCTGCCGCTTGAAATTGGAAGATCAGCGAGCAGAATGATTGTTGACTGTTGCTTGCACTTGTTTGTGCAAGAGAGCCAGTCTGGTGTAGTGGTTAAGTACGCGGACTCTAATCTGGGAGAACCGGGTTTGATTCCCCACTCCTCCACTTGCACCTGGCTGGATGACCTTGGGCAAGCCATAGCTCTGTACCAGCTGTTCTCTCAAGGACAGCTTGGGAGAGAGCTCTCTCAGCCCCACCCACCTCACAGGGTGTCTGTTGTGGGGAGGGGAAGGGAAAGGAGTTTGTAAGCCGCTCTGAGACTCCAAGTGAGTGAAGGGCGGGGTATAAATCCAATCTCTTCTTCTTCTTCTTCTTCTTATATAAACAGAGAGAAATGCATTGAGAGCCAGTTTGGTGTAGTGGTTAAGTGCGCGGACTCTAATCTGGGAGAACCGGGTTTGATTCCCCACTCCTCCACTTGCACCTGGCTGGATGACCTTGGGCAAGCCATAGCTCTGTACCAGCTGTTCCCTCAAGGACAGCTTGGGAAAGAGTTCTCTCAGCCCCACCTACCTCACAGGGTGTCTGTTGTGGGGAGGGGAAGGGAAAGGAGTTTGTAAGCCGCTCTGAGACTCTTAAGTGAGTGAAGGGCGGGATATAAATCCAATCTCTTCTTCTTCTTCTTCTTCTTTGTACACCATCGTAAGTAACTAAGGACACATCACCAGCACCTTTTTATGTAAAACTGTATTATTTTAATTTGATTTTATACCGATTTTACTGTTATTTATGCACTAATTGTTGTGAGCCGCCCTGAACCTGCCTTGCGGGGAGGGCGGGATATAAATCCAATAAATAAATACGGTAAAACTATAAACTTACTGTCACTTCCTAGAGTGACTGCTGGGTTTCCCCTGGAAGTTATGTAACAGGACACAGAATGCCACCGCATTAATTTTTTCCCCTCCCGTTGCCACTTGGAGTGGCAGCAGGCAATGTGACCTGGGTTGGGGGATCCCCTGTGCCCCCCCCCAGTTGGGGGACTGGCAAGTTGAGTTCAGACCTTGTTCAGCCACTCTAACCTACCTTACAAATATTGTGAGGACAAGTCAGGGAGGGGGAGCCATGTATCTTTCAGTAGCTCTTTGAAAGAAAGGCAGGATAAAAATTGATCGACAGAAGAATTCTGCCCCCCCCCCAAAAAAAGGCAAAACGTTTTTGTTCAGCCGATGTTGCGGAGTGAATTAGTTTGAAAAGGTTACGGGTGAATCCCCCTCCTGCTTCCCTTTTTTTTAAAAAAAGCATACATTTGTAATTTTTATCTCTTTTTCATACCCGAAGTCATCGAGAGCAGTAGTACAACTGACCACGTTTAAACCCACTTTATTTATTGAGCGTACCGCCATCGATATAAATGGTTTATTATGTAGTTTTGTACTGAGCTGTATTTGTATATTTTTATACTGAGACATATAGTGTTTTACTGTTTGACTGGTTTTATGTGAGCCGCCCGGAGCCTGCTTCGGCGGGGAGGACCGGATAGAAGTTAAATAATTAATTAAATAAATAAATGCTCTCCATTTTTATTTTTATTTTTTTGAAGAAAACGTAAGGCACAGAAAAGACAAACTTGTGGTTTTGGAGAAATTGGGAAACCCCGTTAGCGGTTGTTGGGAAAGTGTGACACATCTCTCGGAAAGCCTCACCCGCGGAGCCTGATGCAAATGGCCCTGGGATCTATAATGGCATGTCTGTTCTCCGGCACCCCACCCAGCCGACAACTGCAGCCCATGAAATTGTGTTGCCCACCGCATAAAGAATACTGAGGCAGACAGAGCTGGTCTCCTTGTCCTTGGCGTTTCCATCAAAACCCACCGGAATTCTGTAAAGGGCAATGCACGGTTTATGAGTTGATGTTAACACGTTGTTATCAGCTCACCAGGCGGGAAAGTTCACAGTTGTTCTTGCAGACAGGAAGATTTTAAAACGAGGAAAACCGGGACAGCCAGGAGGCCCGCTCTGGTCTGGTCTCCGATGTCTTTTGAGCATTCTGGCAATTGGCTAAAAAAAGATCCAGTAGATATTATATACTTGAGGTCCTGGATAAGCTAAGCAGTCACGGGATAAGAGGACGGGTCTCTTTAAGGCTTAAAAGGGGGTTAAACAGCTGGAAGCAGAAAGTAGGACATTGTGTTGTTTTTTAAGGTGACTAACGGGGAGGTCTGACCGAGGTTTATAAAATTAGGCACAGGGTGGAGGAAGTGGACAGGGAAAACTTACTCTTCCTCTGCCACAGTACTATCGTTTGTGGGGGCAGCCAATGAAGTTAGTGGGTAATAGATTGTCAGGATGGACAAAAGGAAGGGAATATTTCTTTATTTGACAGCGGATTAACTTGTGGAATGCATTGCCAGTGGATTTAGTGATGGGTATGAGCATAGGGGGTTAGGCATATTCATGGAGGAGGTCCCTCAGTGGCCACTAGATATGGGGACTAAAGGGATCTGCCATATTCAGAGGCAGCAAACCTCTATGACCCAGGGGCAGGAGTCAGCACCAGGGAAAGGCCTTGGCCTCCACGCCCTGTTTGTTGGCCTCCAGAACAACTCGTTGGCCACTGTATAAGTCAGGATACTGGTCTAGATGGACCACTGATCTGATCAAGCAAGCCCTTATGTTCTCACCTCCTTCAAAATGGCCGGCGAGCATCTTGAAGTGATATTGAAAAATCTCCTGCCTGGCTCACCCTTCTCCACTGAACATTTTCGCCAGCTCCCAATGGTGGTTCTGCCAAATCAAAATCCAGCTCTTCCATTTGGCAAGAAAGGGGCAGCCCGTGGGTGTTTTGTTTGTCTTTTTTCTTCCATAAAATGGTTGTCATTTGTGAAGTGTTGCCCTGGATCCCCCAAACAACTCGTATGAAATAACCACATTGTGGGGTTTTTTTAATTGTCTACTTCTCAATTCTTCCAAGGCTGTGCCCGGGAAGAGCCAAAGTCTCCAGGGAGAAGCATCATTAGAAGCAACTTTTCTCGACGAACTATATAGCCCGACCCGAGTATCATGTCCATCTGACGTGAACTAAGTCGCTGACTGTACCGAGGAACGAACGCCAGCACTTTATAGATTGTATTTATGGTTTTAAATTTTGTGTTACTAAATTTTATGTTGTGTTTAGTATTGTTTTGCTGTATTTTATATTGCTGTGAGCCGCCCTGAGCCGGCTTCGCTGGAAGGGCGGGGTAAAAATTTAACTAATAAATAAATAAATAATAAATGCCTGAGTATTTATTCCTCGTTGAAATGAATAAATTGTGATTTCCTTCCTTCCTTCCCACCCTCCCTCCCTCCTGTCAGAACTTCTCTAGTGCAAACAATTGAAATGAATGTGACACTCAAATCTGCATGCAGGAAACACTGTACTGTATATCCACTGGTTGTTCGGCTTACATGGTGCCTCTAGGAAGGACTGAAAGACATCAGTACCTATTATAATATAAACAGCATTGTAGTTCTAAATTTAACCGGACAGATGTGGACCGCAACCCAAGACCCAAGCAAATGTCCCATTGTGCTGGATCGTGGCCACAGGATGATCTCTCTTTCCCCCTCCCCATCCTCTCCCCCCCCCCCCATTTCTCTATCTATCCTCCGTAGTCACTGGTTACTGATTTCTCTATTCCCTTTACATACTAATTAACAAGTGGCGCTGAGCTGATAACAGATGCCCCTTTGGCTGGCGAAGGAGGGAAGAAGAATCTATAGAAGATATAAATCTAATTTGGGAGGGTAGTGCCCCCCCCCGGTTAAAAGAGAGGGGGGGAGGGAGGATCGGAGGGGATAAGGGGGCGAAGAGGGGGGGAGAGAAAGGATTAGAAATAAAAAAGAAGGTATTTTGTGCTAAGCTAAATATTATTTTGTTTCGATTGAAAGGGTTAAGAAAACAAAGAGCGACTTGACAATTTCTCCCCAGTGGAAGCTGGGAATAGTCTTCTGTGGCACAATGCTATCATTATTACACAGGGCCATTCTCCCTGGATTTTCCACAAAATCTTTAATAATTTGATTCTTTTCAGCCCCAGCAGCCAGCTGAGCTCTTTAAGAAACAGTAACAAAACCCAGAGAAAAACCTACTACTGAGAAGGGAGCTTTGGTGTAGAGAAGAAATGAAGCAGATTAGACCCGAGTTGAATAGACCCAGGCAGGGCCTAGCAGTACGGCGCAGCCTGGAGCCCACGGTGTCATTCATTCCAGTACAATATCACCACCAGAGTCCGGGCCTACCTACTAAATTACACCATTATAGGCCTAGATTGATACACAACTTTCCCTCCCAGGCGGAGTTTGTTGGGGCGGGAAAGAAAACACAGACTTGTCCCCCTCCCCAACCCCACCGTGCTACAGAGTTTGGAAAGCCGCAGTCCATGCTGAAAGTCTTTTGAGGTTCTTCCATTCATATGAAGTGTATCGATTCTTAATTTGTGACACACACACACACACAAAATGGCACACAAGGGCAATGCAATTCAACGGGAGCCAAAGTCGAAGGGGAGTGAGGTGGGCAGGGGGTAGTTTATACGGGTTTTGTACGGGTGTGGGTGGATTGTACGGGTTCATTGAAAACATGTTCGTTTTTTGTCAGGGTGATTTCCCAGAAGCCTCTGCGGGCTGGAAACCTTTCATAATCACAGTGCCTTCCCATATTTGTCCCCCGGCGACTCATTTTCGGGTAACAGTTGGGTTCTCGTGTCTTGAGAGAGAACATAGACTTTTTGACCCACATCTCCATGTCTACAGACAGGGTGAACTGTTCTCGCCGTTGCAACAAATTGTGGTGAGGAGGCCAAAAGAAACACACAGAGACACACTCGCTTTGGATACCAGACTGTGCATTATTTAACTCTCTCCTTCCCCCCCCCCCGCAACAACTGTGAGTGTATTCTTCCTTTATTCTTTAGCAAGGATGTAATATTTGTTTCTATAGCACATTTTTGATCCCAACTTTTCTCCAGACTCAAAGTGGATTACAACAAATACTTTAAAATGACACTGCAACATTTAATTGATAATCACAGTAGATAGTAATAGTAGGAACAACCCAGAGCTCAGAGAAACCAGGAGACATTTTGGGAGAAGGGAGAGTTGAACCTATTTTGACAAAAGTAGCCCCCCCCCCTCCACTTTATGGACATCCCCACTTTCTCTTTTCCTTGCTTTTAATTCCTATTGTTTTTTGGAGGGGGTTTTGCACTGCCTGTGTTTTGCTCTCTCTAATGGTCAGTTTGATATTACATCAGGTTATGCCCGACGCATCTCCCTGCAATTTAAACCTGGACGTAAACCGATATAATATTGAATTGACCACTAGAGGGTGCAAAACACATGCAGAACAGGGGGGAACAAAGAAACAGCAACACGCAAGGGAGGAAAATGAGCATGCAAAAAAGCCCTATATGTGAAAAAAGGCAGATATATGAACACCTTTAGTCTGATAGTCTGCGTGGTTCCACGGTTGGAGCACTCAACCATGGTGGCACCCAGATTCAAATTTTTGCCCATGCCATGAAGTTCAGTTGGTGACCATAGGTTGCAGTCACACACATGAGATAAAGGGGGGGGGAGGCTATTTCCTCCAGTGGAAGTTGACCCACAGTTGCGCGATCACACAGTCCTTTGAAGCTATGGTCGCAACTCGCCACTGTGTGATCAGATGCAACCACGGGTGAGTCAGGGTTTTGTTTTTGATCTTGCCGTTTGTCTCCAATGCAGTTAAATGAGGGCTTGATGATTCGCACCTCAGCCCTGAGGGCTCCCTATGGAATGTGCGATGATGCACAGACTGAGAAGGGCAAAAAACAATGGCACGGAGTCGGGATGGCCAGATCAGACCATCCCGATGCCATGAGAGCGGACTGGAGTGATCAGATGTGGGAAAGTCCATCTGTGGCCCATAGCAATCCCTTTGCTACTGGACTTTCTGAGGTGTCTTTTAACTCTGCTTCCGTGGCGGAGCAGAACAGGTTGCCGACGACTGTGGGGCACTTTCCAGATGTTGTTATCTGATCACACTCTTTTAATCCACCTGACATTTGCATCTTTGTCGGGGCTAATTGTGTGTGTGATCGCAACCATAGTGGTTAAGTGCGCGGACTCTAATCTGGGAGAACCAGGTTCGATTCCCCACGCCTCCATTTGCACCTGCTGGATGACCTTGGGCAAGCCATAGTTCTGGCACAGCTGTTCTTGAAAAAGAGCAGTTTCTGTCAGAGCTCTCTCAGCCCCACCTACCTCCCAGGGTGTCTGTTATGGGGAGGGGAAGGGAAAAGTGGTTTGTAAGCCGCTCTGAGACTCCCTTGGGTAGTGAAGGGTGGGGTATAAATCCAATCTCTTCTTCTTCTCTTTCTCCCAGCCTAACTTTGTTAGGAGGATAAAACAAGGGAGGGAAGAACAATATTTGCCACTTTGGAAGAACTAAAATGTGGTACTTTGGCCCTTGGGGTTGTCAGCTCCAGGTTGAAACATTCCTGTAGATTTGGGTGTGGAACCCTTGGGAGGGGAGGAGTTGGGGGAAACTTATCAGGATTTGATACCGTGAATTCCACCCTCCAAAGATGCCACTTCCTACAGGGGAACTGGAGCGCCCAGACAAGCCTGCTTTCATCAGATCTCAGAAGCCAAGCTGGGTCAGCCCTGGTTAGGAGTTGGATGAGAGACCTCCAAGGAACGCCAGAGTCATGACAGGGAGGCAGGCAATGGCAACTCACCTTTGTTCATCTTGTGCCATGAATACCCTACAGGGTCGCCATAAGGCAGCCGTGACTTGATGGCACTTTCTACCAGAGCCAGTCTGGTGTAGTGGTTAGGAGCACGGACTCCAATCTCCGACAACCGGGTTTGATTCCCCTCTCCTCCACATGCAGCTGCTGGTATGACCGTGGGTCAGTCATAAGTTCTTTCAGAGCTGTTCTCTCAAGGGCAGTCCTTGAGAGAGAAGAAGAAGAAAAGATTGGATTTATACCCCACCCTTCACTGCCCAAGGGAGTCTCAGAGTGGCTTACAAACTCCTTTCCCTTCCCCTCCCCTCCCCACAACAGACACCCTGGGAGGTAGGTGGGGCCGAGAGAGCTCTGAGAGAACTGCCCTTGAGAGAACAGCTCTGAGAGAACTATGGCTTGCCCAAGGTCATCCAGCAGGTGCAAGTGGAGGCGTGGGGAACCAAACCCGGTTCTCCCAGGTTAGAGTCCGCGCACTTAATCACTACACCAAACTGGCTCTCTCAGCCCCACCTACCTCACAGGGTGTCTGTTGGGGGGAGGGGAAGAGAAGGAGATTGTAAGGCACTCTTTCCTTCAGGTAGTGAAGGGTGGAGTATAAATCCAATCTCCTCCACCACCACCTCCTCCTCCTCCTCTTCTTCTCCTTCTTTCGCCAACACAGGGGAACAGTTGCAGTTCTGGGAGATCTCCAGATCTCTGGGAGATCTCCTGGAGGTTGGCAACACTACTGCTAAGGCGGACCTGCCCGGTTCCTGAATATGCAAATTCCACGGGCAAAGCTTTCCTTGATGGAGGTGAAGGGACAGGGAAAGCGTGACTTCTATAGCAAAGGGCTGTTCGAGCTGGCTTCTACAGCCGGCCACCCACCAAGAGGAATGCCAGCTCCGTGCTCTGGGATGCCAGGGGCATGAAGCTTCCACCCCCACCCCCATTTTTGCAGTCCCGGGCAAGCAGGAGGATCCGAAGGATTAACAAGCCCTTGGTGGGCCATCACTCATGACTGCTTTTGGCCTGTGCAGCACACCTGTGTTGGCTTGCGTAGGCACTGAAGCCCTGCCAGGAGGAAAAAAGAGCAGTGGCCTGTTAAAAGTACTGGAAGCGGAGGCCAGTTGACGTGATTTCAGCAAGCATTTTATTTAGCTGGTTCAGATGAGGCATACAGACGGAGGACGGGGGGCCTGCTTATATACACAGGTAGGCCACGCCCCTGACCTCGCCCAAACAAGGCAATTGGATAAGGTAATTGCATAAGTTTCAAGGTAATTGCATAAGTTTCAAGGTAATTGAATAAGTTCCAAGGTAATTGAATAAATTTCAAGGTAATTGAATAAGTCTCAAGGTAATTGAATAAGTTTCCCGCCAGAGGCTGTCATAGGACTATTCAAATATCCTAAGCCTCTGATAGGGGGACACTAGGATCCTAGTGTTCTATTGTTCTCTGGCCCCAAGCTCAGGGCTTCACTGGGCCATGTGCTCTGTGGGGGCCATGTGGCTTCCGCCATTACATATATTACAGCATGGCAGACCCAAGGCGCAGAGAGGGTGTTTCTATGCTGCCATTTTCTCCAGGAGAACCAATCTCTGTAGTCTGGTGATCAGTTGTGATTCCAGGAGAGCAACCCTAGCGATCACCAAGAAGGGTGGTCGAAATCCCTAGGACTTCCTGCCTCTGCCGCAGACGATTCAGCGTGGCCTGTCTACACCATTTCGCATGAGGACAGTTCCCTGAGACCAATGCTCCCTCTACGCTGTGGAGTCTTGTGAGCAAAAGTTCTACTTTGAGAGCAACTGGCAATAAAGTGGTGAGCGAGCCATTTGGCTACGGCATAAACTGAGTTTGCTCTGGAGCCATCCTTCCTGGGCTAAGCCAAAAATGTGTGAGCCAGAGGCTAAAATGTTGGGGGAAATAGTCAAAAGTATTTAAAGGCTCAGAGTTTGCAATGGATCTTTGCTTCACTGGACAGGAGACATCTCTTTCTATTTAAAATCTTTATCTCTAAGGGATAGGGTACACAGGAAACCTACAAAATAACAAGAGATATCTAGAACTACATCTTTACAAGTTACTGCTACAAACACATGGTCACTCGACAATGGAAAATCCTCCTCCTTCTTGACCCCCTAGAGGGAAATCACCTCCATGACAGAATGGAGATTCGAACCTGGATCTCCGAAATCCTAGTCGGCCACTCTAACCACCATGGAGGAGGAGGTGGAAACAACTGGATTTATACCCCGCCCTTCACTACCCGAAGGAGTCTCAGAGCAGCTTACAATCTCCTTTCCCTTCCCCTCCCCACAACAGACACCCTGTGAGGTAGGTGGGGCTGAGAGAGCTCTCTTGAGGACTGCTCTTGAGAGAACAGCTCTGAGAGAACTTGTGACTGACCCAAGGTCACACCAGCAGCTGCAGGTGGAGGAGTGGGGAATCAAACCCGGTTCTCCCAGATCAGAGTCCGCGCTCCTAACCACTACACCAAACTGGCTCTAATATATATATAATTATTTGCTGCTGCTTATGTTGTGGTTCTGTTTATACAGAAATGTTGAGTGGGGGGTTGGGCTAGATGGCCTGTATGCCCCCCTTCTAACTCTGAGATTTTATGATTCTATGTTCCTTGTTTGGGACTGCAATACACACACACACACACACACACACACACACGTTTTTTTAAATCAAAATCTTGCAAGTAGAATTCCAGACTCCAGAACAGGCCCTTCACAGCCATCCGTTTATTTTTGCCCAGGCTAAAGCGGCACGGCTTTTCTCCACTGTGTCGTGTAAAGTACATGAAAACTAATTAGGGTTGGAGAATAATTCAGAAAAAAAGAGCAATTATTCAGAAAAACAATTCCGACAATGTTTGGCAACGTTGCGCGCTCCACAACCCTTGAAACCGTGTCAGGGTTCTGTCAACAGGCTGGCTGCGAACCAAACCCCCAACGTCATTTCATTTTTCATCTCTGGGAAAAGATCAGGCGTTGAGACAGACAGGCCGGCATCGCTCGTGCCTGAGAAAGGCAACTCTGAAATGGAACTCCTTCGTCAAGTGGCATGATTTTGCTGCGGTTTTCCTGCCCGGTGAAACGGAATTGGAGAGGCTCAGATCGCTGGTAGAATTGCCAGCCTCCAGGTGGTAAGTACGGGGTGGGTGGGGTGGGGATGAACAAGTTACAAGGAACAATATTATAAATATTTGGCGCTTATTCAAGGTACCAATATCTCTGCACTCTTATTCATACGACAGTTCCAAATACAATATATCTTCAGCCTGCGGCTGGTGGGGCGGCAGAGGCAAGGGGAAAATAGAGGGAGGCAAGCCACGGTTATTTCCTTCTGCTTAGCTATGAGGCAGGGCTGTCTCAAGTCCTTTTGCTGCCCCAAGTGGGTAGTATAGGAGGACAGCCGCATGGTAGCAGATATGGTTCCCTCCATCCCTGACTCATGTTGATTTGGGGATATGCAGTGGCAGCTAAGGTAAGAAAAAGACGAAGAGATTGGATTTATACCCCTCCCTTCACTACCCAACGGAGTCTCAGAGTGGCTTACCATCTCCTTTCCCTTCCCCTCCCCACAACAGACACCCTGTGAGGTAGGTGAGGCTGAGAGAGCTCTTTCCAGAGCTGTCCTTGAGAAAACATCTGTGCCAGAATGGGCTTGCCCACAGTCATCCAGCAGGTGCAAGTGGAGGGGTGGGGAATCAAACCCGGTTCTCCCAGATTAGAGTCCGCACACTTCACCACTACACCAAACTGGGTCTCAAAAGCACCTCCTCCTATGCCATGTCCTCTGAGTTCCAAAGGTCTGGAAAACGGTTCCATAGCCAGTTACAGGGTTGCCAACTCTGGGCTGGGAAATACCTGTAGCTTTGAGGGGTAGCGCCTGGGGAGGGCAAGGTTTGGGGTGGGGAGGGACCTCAGCAGGGTATAATGCCATAGAGTCCACGGCCCAAATCAGCCATTTTCTCCATGGGGACTGATCTCTGTAGTCTGGAGACAATTGTAATTCAGAGAGATGTCCAAACCTTCCCTTTCCCACCCACCCCAGCCACTTTCAGTTCCAAACCTGCTGCCTGTTTAACTTTTTTTATATATATATATCTATTTCTACTACTACATCGCTACTTTTCTAAGCTATATTTACCTTATACAGAGTGTGCTTTAACATTTGCTTAATATTACCTTACCATTAATACATATGAAGCATTTTAAACCTTGGTTAATATTCAATTAAGATTGTTACTGATGATATATGAAAAATAAAAAAGCTGTTTGACAGACATGTTCTTTTAAAGGAATGCTTAATTATACAAATTATATATAATATATAAGTGCTATTTCAAAAAACATTTCAGCCCTTATTTCTTCTTTCGTCCTCTTCTTGTCTTAACAGTCTCTTCTTGTACCTTTGGAGCTACTGCTCCTTTTTCCGAGTCAGAAATTTCTTCTTCGCTCTTTGAGCTATCAAATCCATACATACTTTCTTGCGATGCCAGCGAACCATCTGAGTCTCTCTCTTTTTTCTTTTCTTTGCTTTTTTCCAAAAAACTTTTTGCCTGTTGAACAGAGTCAATCTTGTATTTTTTGTCTTTGATGCTGAAGCTCAGTCCTTCCGGAACATTCCACCTGTAGATAATAGATTCAGACTGTAGCCAAGATGTCAGTTTTCCATAGGCTTTCCTTCTTTTCCTTATTTCAAATGGAATATCTTTCATCACTTTAACTTCTTTTCCTTTGATCTTCAGAACCGCTTTATTTGTGGTCCTAAGCACCACATCTCTTATTGACTTTTTGGAGAACCTTATCTGAATCTCACCAGGCAGGCTTTTCTTTTTGGTATAGTCTGGATAGGTTCTGTAAACCATATCCATATCGCTTTTTATTTCCGCTGCTTTTAAGCCCGTCACTGGTTCAAGCGCTTCACTTAACAGATTTTTAAGGTCTTCTCCTTTATCCTCTGGTACATTCTGAAGTCTTAGGAAAAAATTCGATCTTTCCATCTGTAGTTTCAAAAGCTGATCAGAGTGGAAGGCCTTTTCTTTCTCCGCTTTTTGTAGCCTTGAATCATGATTTTTTACTGAAGTCTTAACTTCCAGAAGTTCTCGCTGCAGCTTCTCTGTAGTTTTATTCGACTCCTTCAGGTCCAGCTGCATCTTGTCCATCTTGACGTTGAGAGCTGTCATTTGGTCCACTAGAAGTCACAATAACGAGGAGAACACAGTGCTCATCTCTGTGGTATCAACCTTTGAACTCGGAGCTGTACTTCCTAGTTTGGGGGAAGGTTTCGGTTTCCCCGCCATTGTTGAGGCTGCGCTTCTTTGTTGATAGTTAGATAAGATGGACGAAAGAAGCAAATTCTACGACTGCGCTTATATCTTTTTAAAGTTCATATCCTCTAAAGAGCGATGCCGCCATCTAGCAAGCCGAACGTACGTTTTTTCATGCAGTAACGCCACGTAAAGAGTCCCGTAAGTACACCAGTCTCGAGAGGGGGGGGGGGTTTGCTCCACCCGCCTTTCCCGCTGTGTTCTGTTTATTTTTACTTCAGACTCACGTTTTCTCCGTGCGTAACTATAAGTTCCAGCTTCAAAGCTTCGCACTCTCTGCTGCTTCTCGGTTTTGCGCTTTTAGCCATACGGCTCCCACGGACGGGGGAACCTATGGGGGTGATGAAAGGGGACCTCGATCCCTCGATCACCACCGTAGGGAGAGATCCCCTTCGTGCCACCCCAGGCAGAGCCCCTTCACTAGGGTCTCTGGGGGCTCGGCACCAGTCCAAAGCCCCTTCCTCCCGCCGGGTACAGATCGCGCTCCCCGCAGATGCGGAGGAGCGCGTCCGCCATGGTCGCACGTCTTGCCGGAAGTCCTGTCTGTTTAACTCTTTAACTGATTAACAGTTTAACTGACTCCCTGCTAATGCCCCCACAACTTCTTGGGACTCCCAACTTGGGAGTTGTAGTTCTAACTCACTTTGCTATGGTTGCAGTAAGGCCAGCTGAGAACTACAACTCCCAAGGTGTAACACATCAAGAGTGGGGGTGCAAGAATGGAGGAGCCAGGAGATGGGCCAATAGGACACCAAGGCAGCTTCCCTGGTGGCCAATGGGAGAGTAGGTGAGTCGTCGCCAGCACAGCTTGCCAGATGTAGATATAGATATACATGCATATATACACATGGATGGATGGATGGATGGATGGATGGATGGATGGATGGATGGATGGATGGATGATAAATCTTTCAAACAATCCAATTTCAAAATGCAAGCATGGAAACTACAGATAGGACACTTTAGCCTATGTTACTCTCCTTATTACGCTAGCTTATGTATAATTGTATTTTAGTCCATTTCTGAAGAAACCAGGAGTCCATCGCCGAAGAAGATACCCGAAACGGAGGACTTATCCAGAATCTTCATCAGGATTTTGGACCAGAATTTTGGACCTATTGGACGTTTTGTATTCCTCATGTGAATTGTTGGGTCTTTGAATTTGGAATGACACATTTTGTATGCTTTTGACGGTATGGCTCAATATTATACTGTCACGTATGAATTAAGAATACACATGGACTGTGGTTCATCTTCTCATTCTATTCTCTCTCAATGGAGGCTCAGGTCATGAACCCCCCCACACCCCTAGTGACCATGCCCAGAAGATGGCCAAAAAACCTCCAGGATCCCTGGCCAAACTGGCCTGGAGAAAAATTGCTTCCTGACCCCAAAGTAGCAATCAGCATTTCCCTGGGCGTGTAGCTGCGGCCTGAAAAACTCCCAGAATTACAGCTGATCTCTGCACTACAGAGAATTTGGCATCACTTCCCTTCTGAGCTCCATCCCCTCCCCAAAAGCTGCCTTCCCCAAGCTCCACCCCCAAAGCCCCCAAAACTGCTTCTTGTCCAGCCACTTAATAAACTCTGTCCTATGCACGGTTACTAAGAATCAAGTGGCAGTCGATCCAACAAAACCAGCTCCCAAATAAGTGTGAACACGACGGCGGGCATCTTGAACTGAATCCTTACCACCGGAAATCCACCACCGCTGTAGGTTTTCATGCAAGATTCCAAGGCTGGGACATGTGGCTGCCAACGTCCAGGTGGAGGAGGAGGAGGAGAAATTGGATTTATACCCCGCCCTTCACTACCCAAAGGAGTCTCAGAGCAGCTCACAAACTCCTTTCCCTTCCCCTCCCCACAACAGACACCCTGCGAGGTAGGTGGGGCTGAGAGAGCTCTGACAGAAACTGCTCTTTTTCAAGAACAGCTCTGACAGAGCTGTGGCTTGCCCAAGGCCATCCAGCAGGTGCAAGTGGAGGCGTGGGGAATCAAACCCGGTTCTCCCAGATTAGAGTCTGTGCACTTAACGACTACATCAAACTGTTATACAAACAAATAAACAGAATAATCCGTCGCGCTGTACAAATCACACCAGGGACTACTGTCTTCTTATACAGTTCTACTTACAACCAACATTAATACGCATGACAAATGGTTTTTGCCACCATGCATAACTGACAACTGCACCAGTTGAATAGTGACCTCATAGGCCTTGAAATACAAGTCTCTTTTCAGATCGATGTGGTCACCAGCTCATGGTGCAAAGAGTTTCCAGAAGAAAGCACGCAACAGACGGCATGAGCTCAAGACCAGCTGTAGTGCGAACAAGTTTGTTGTCGTGGTTGAGTGCGCGGACTCTAATCTGGGAGAACCAGGTTTGATTCCCCACTCCTCCACTTGCACCTGGCTGGATGACCTTGGGCAAGCCATAGCTCTGTACCAGCTGTTCTCTCAAGGACAGTTGTCTCAGAGCTCTCTCAGCCCCACCTACCTCACAGGGTGTCTGTTGTGGGGAGGGGAAGGGAAAGGGGTTTGTAAGCCGCTCTGAGACTCCCTTGGGGAGTGGAGGGCCGGGTATAAATCCAATCTCTTCTCTTCTTCTCGTTTGCTTTGCCATTTCTTAGGGCTTCATCAGGCCATTTTTCTTTAGCGATGGAGCTCTACCCAGCTCTGGCAAGATTCAAAATGACACGAAGTCTACAAGTATGTTCCAAGTAGCTAGGAATCAGGCTTTTCGCTTTGTTATGTGTATTAATTTTGGTTGTAAGTAGAACTGTATAAGAAGACAGTCGTCTCTAATGTGATTTGTACAGCGCGACGGATTATTTTGTTTCTTTGTTCGTATAATGGCATTCGTTTGCTGTGTTTCCATTTTTGTATGTTTGTTAACCTCCAGGTGGGAACTGGAGATCTCCCACTATTACAGCCGATCTCCAGGCGACAGAGATCAGCCTGCTGGGAGAAAAACGATCGCGTTGGAAGGTAAACTCTATGGCAGCGGTGTCGAACTCATTTTTTATGAGGGCCAGATCTGACATAAATGTCATGTGTGTCATAAAATGTAATGCCAGGTAGCGGAGATATAAACTTTATAAAGGACACAGACTCACAATTAAAGATATTCTTAAACTTAAAACATGCTTAAAACATTAGCACTCTTGCAATGTTTTGTTTATTTAACAGTGTCTGATAGCTGACACCTCTTGCTCTGAATTATTGCATCAAAATGTCTGTGCTGTTGCAATCTTGAGTATGCTGCTCAGGTGTGTATCTGTAAGCTGCAAACCTACTTTTGGCTTATTGACATCCACCACAGAAACCTCATGCTCAGAGTTCTGAACCTAGGACCCAGGGGAAAAACATTAAATGGCTGAGCGATTGAGAGAGTCTGGTGAAGCAAGCTATGATGCAGCAGCAGCAACAGAACTGGAAGCAGGAGATGGCCAGGTCCAGTGCGGGCTTGATAGAAGCCTTCCAGGGGCCTGATCCAGCCCCAGGCCCCACATTTGACACCCCTGCTCTATGGCGTTAAACCCCACTGAAGTCCCTCCCCAAACCCCACTGAAGTCCCTCCCCAAACCCCACCCTTCTCAGGCTCCACCCCCAAAGTCTCCAACCTGGAGCTGGAAACCCTATTGGGACAGCCAGTGAAGACGGGTTTGTGGCAGGGTCAGGGTGTAGATCTTCCAGGGTCAGCAGGTAGAAACAAATCTCTCATGCGCTGCAAATTCCAACATTCTATGTCTCCACCTCTCAACCAGGAACACCATTGCCCAGAGCTAACTTCTAATGAAGATTCCACACTATTATTCCCCCCCCCACACACCTTTTCTGAATTTCTGTGCACTGCATTTTTCTAACATTGCTTAACGTGTTTTTTCATGCACTGCATTTCTCTAGGAGAGCCTTGTGGTAAGCAGCAAAGCGTTCCCAAGTCCTCCGGCATTCGGTCGGCTGGTGCTTTAGCCCTCTGTGTGCAGCAACATCTGAGACCCTGCCTCGGAAGCCCGTCCAGAGCAGCTCTCCAGAAACAGGGTTTGGGTGGCATTTAGGGCCAGGTCTGAGCCTGATCTTAGGACATACGAGTCAGAGGGTGAAGGACAGCCTTCCAGTCCACAGATAGCGGTGAAGCACGAGCCACAGTGTGCCCATTCTTGGGTTGCCAGATCCAAGTTGGGAAAGTCTTGGAGATTTGTGGGCAGTCAGGGACCTGGGTGGGGTACAATGCCACACAGTCCACCTTCCAACGCTTCCATTTTCTCCAGAGGAACTGATAAGATGAGCTGCAGTTTCAGGGGATCCCCAGGTCCCACCTGGAGACTGGTATCCCCAGAATGTGTTTCTAACACTCCAGTGATTCTTAGTTTGATTCCTTCCGCCTCAAACACGGTTTCTTTTAGCTGAAGATTCTTGCTGTGTTTCATGTACTCTGCAATCGTACATCTTGGGTCGCGTTCATACGGCACTTTTGAGCCGAACCAGGCACGAGTGCCTGGTGGATTTAAAGTGCACGTCCAGATAACAACATCTGGGAATTGTGCCACTTCTGTGATTAGCCCGTCGATCTCCGTCAGGGATCCATACTTAAAAGATAGTGGTGAAAGTCCAGTCCTAAGCTGGTCGACGGGCCAATGGCGGACTTTCCCCATCTAGTAGTTTCACCAGCACGCAATCAGCCGAACAACCACCATTTTAAAAAAGTCTTAGCAATGTGCGCATAACCGCTTAAACATGCAACGTCCCCAGATCTCCGCTCAAACGATCCAAACAATTTTGTTTCTGATGGCCCCGTGAACTTTATCAACTTTATTAACTGAAATGGTACCTAGAGGAAGGTACCACTGGCAGTGCTTTTACTATTTTAGTCTGCGCATGCGCGGAAAAACAAGTATATGGTGAGGCACATATGTGCTTCCTAAACAGGATTTTTTTTTAAGACAACCGCATGGCTCCTTATGGTGGATGCCGTCTAGACAATTCACCACAGAATCACACACAGTAAAGCGATTCACGGGGGAGCTGTCTGATCGTGAAATGCTGGATAAAAATATATAGCTCAAATTACAGCCAGGCCAATGGCGGGATTAGCTGCCCATGTGAACACACCCTTGAACCAGTTTAAAAACTCAGAAGGCTGTTTGTTAAAGAGATCAGTGGTGGTGGTGGAGATTATTTTATATTAGGAGACTTGCATATTATTAGCTTATGCCAATTTGCTGCTCATGCTCTACCTATATACGCATGGACTGGTAACGTCCGTTTCTATGTATCTGAAGAAGTGTGCCATGCACACGAAAGCTTACTCCTTGAATAAAACTTTGTTGGTCTGAAAGGTGCCGCCGGACTCCAACTTTGGTCTGTTGTTTCAGACCAAGGCAGCAACCCCACCTGAATCAATGTCAGGGACCTGCATACCTAAGGGCAGGGCTATTTTTGGGCAGGAACGCACAGGAACGGAGTTCCGGCTGGCTCCTGAGTTGGCCACACCCAGCAGGAACTCATTAGCATAACAGGCCACACCCAACAGCAGAAACTCATTAGGATTGGCTACATTGGGGGCATGTGTCCTGACATGCAAATTAATTCCTGCTACAAAAAAAGCCCTGGGTTTTGACAACAAACAAGGTAAACAGAATAAGAAGCAAAAGGTGGGTGTGGCTGGATGACCACTCTTCTGGTAACATGGGGGTGTGGCCTAATATGCTAATAAGCTGTGATGTCAGTGGTGCGGCCTAATATGCTAATGAGTTCCTGCTGTTGGGTGTGGCCTATTATGCGAATGAGTTCCTGCTGGGCTTTTTCTACAAAAAGAGCCCTGCCTAAGGGACCGCCTTTCCCCATATGTCCCCCAGAGAGCACTGTGATCAGAGACCCAGAATCAACTGGTCCTCCCGAACATCAAGGAGGCTAGACCAGTAACAACGAGGGCCAGGGCGTTCTCGGTGGCAGCTCCACTCTGGTGGAATGAGCTCCCGGAGGGGATCAGGGCCCTGCGGGAACTATTACAGTTCTGCAGGGCCTGCAAGATGGAGCTCTTCCACCAGGCCTTTGGAGCCGCCACCGCTGCCACCGTTCCCCCCACGACCGCCACTGTCTCCATTGACATCTGACAGCCATGATGCGTGAGCCCCAACCCCTCTGCTCCCCCCTCCCGCTATCTTTTCAATGATAGCCCGACCAAAGTACCGTGGTCATCTGATGGGAACTGTGCATAGAAGGCTGACTGTATGCTGAGGAATTAAATGCTAGCGCTTTACGTGTGTTGTTTGTGGTTTTAAACTTTTGCATCGCTAGATTTTATATCGTATATGGTATTGTCTTGTTGTATTTTTATACTGTTGTAAGCCGCCCTGAGCCGGCTATGCTGGAAGGGCGGGGTAAATGTCCAACAAATAAATAAATACATTTGAGAAATACCAAGGCTGTCGCTTTGCATTAAGACTACGCCGTCAGCTATATCGTATCGCAATGATTTATTATAACTGTCTGTTTAATAGGAATAAGGATTGGATTAGTAATTTTGGTTGCGATTGTTTGTCTTGGATTGCATACCTTCTTTTCGCAACCTTCTCTCCTGTTAGTTAACCTCCAGGTAGTGGCTGGCAATTTCCCACCATTACAGCTGATGTCCAGGCGACAGAGATCAGTTCCCCTGGAGAAAATGGCCGCTTCTATGGCAACTTCTGTTGCAGTCCCTCCCCTCCCCAAACCACACCCTCATCAGACTCCGCCCCCCCCCCCCCCCCCGGTCTCCAGGTATTTCCCAGTCAGGAGCTGGGAAACCTACTTCAGGCAGCCCAGTTTACTGGATAATGTATCTGCTGTGTACTAAGACCGCGGTCGCCTGGTCTCTCGCAATGGCGACCGCCACGTGGTCAGCGCACATGGTCAGAATCTACCTGAGCTTCGGCCCGGTAGAACGATAGCCAGTCGGATCCTGAGCGACCCCCAATTATGAGCCTAGGTCTCCCGCTGGGCGACCTATGAACTGCAACCACGGACTTAAGGTTCTATCAGGACCTGGGGGCGAGGTCGGGGCATTGTCTCCGGCTGGCATAAAAGAGGGCTCTGAGCCCGGGGTTTCTCATGTTCCAGCTGACCCTCAATAAAGAGCTTTGCTATGAAATCACTACCACTCGCCTCCCGACTCCAATACTTCCCAGTATCTGAAGTCTGCACGCAAACGAAAGCTCGTACCCAGAAGGAAACTTGGTTGGTCTTAAAGGTGCCCCTGGACTCAGACTTTGTTCTACTGCTTCAGACCATCACAGCTATCCACCTGAATCTATCAAAGAATGAATAAAGGAGGTTTTGAGGTGTGGTTTTTTGGGTTGCACAAAGAGCAAACCTCTTCTCCCCCGGTATCCTGCTCTAGAGTGGCAACCGTTATGGTTGCCAGCCTCCAGATGGGGCCTGGAATACACACACACACACACACCCGGCTTTATCTCCAGACTGGAGTAAATGGCTGCTTTGGAGGCTAAACTCCATGGCATTGTACCCGGCGGAGGTCCTTCTCCTCCCGAAATCCTGACTTCTCCAGGCACTAACCCCCCAAATCTCCAGGAATTTCCCAACCCACCGCCAGCAACCCTAGGACGGTCGTTACCTCGGCAGAGAGCATTCTAATGAAGGGAATGAAAAAAGAGCCTAATTCGTGGGAGATAATTTATGACACAGGTTTCACATCATGATTTATAATAATTCTCCTTCATTATCTTGATTTATTGTTGTTTACAGCAGAAAGGATGATTTAGAAATTCAAGGGAAAATGTGGTGAAAGAGCGACCAAGCTTTGTCTGCCGGGCAGACCGCACAAAGACAGGCATGGCGCCTGAGTCAAGCATGAAGCTCCTACGGCCTTGTTCCTAAGCAGAAATTGTGTTCCTAAGAAAAACTTGTGTTCCTAAGAAAAACAGCCTCAGGGGTTAAGTAAGCCGCTCACGAGCTGGAAGGCCAGTGCGGCGCAGTGGTTAGAGCGTAGGACCAGAAAGCCGGGAGGTCTGTGTTCAAATCCTTTCTCCGCCACCCACCTTGTTGGGTGACCTTGGGCCAGTCACACATTCTTAGCCTAACCTACCTCACAGGGGTGGTGCGAGACTAATATGGAGGACAGGATCTCCAGGGATGCTTTCAAGAGGAGGAGGAGGAGGAGGAGGTTGGATTTATACTCCACCCTTCACTACCCAAAGAAGTCTCAGAGTGGCTTACAATCTCCTTTCCCTTCCCCTCCCCACAACAGACACCCTGGAAGGGAGGTGGGGCCAAGAAAGCTCTGACAGAAACTGCTTTTTTTCAAGAACAGCTGTGCCAGAACTACGGCTTGCCCAAGGTCATCCAGCAGGTGCAAGTGGAGGAGTGGGGAATCAAACCCGGTTCTCCCAGATTAGAGTCCGCGCACTTAACCATGACACCAAACTGGCTCTCAGGCCACTACACCAAACCACTACACCAGGGGTGGGCAAATTGCAGCCACATGCGGCCCGCCACAGAGTTTTTTGCGGCCCGCCAAGAAGATTTCAGGACTTCAAGAAAATTGAGCCTAAATTCAATTTGCTCTCTTATCCCATCACTGCTGATATTGATACAGCACCTGAGGAGCTGCAGCTTGAACTTATCGACCTGCAGTCAGATCACACTGTGAAAGAAATGTTTAATGCTGTGACATTAGTTGACTTTTACAAATCTTTGTCTGCTGAAAAAATTTCCATGTATGAAGAAATTTGCTGGGAAAATGTTCTCTATATTTGGGTCTACATATATTTGTGAGCAAAGTTTTTCTTGCATGAAGATCAACAAGAGTACATATAGATGCTCTTTGACAGACATTAACTTGCAGGCTGTGATGAGAATCTCAACAAGCAATCTCACTCCTGATTTCAAAAAAATTGTAGAAAAGTGTGATAGGGTACATTTGTCTCATTAAACTGATTCTAAAATTAAATGTGCTTGCAGCTATTGGCGATATGCAATTAGCACAATAAATAAATTGAATAAGACTACCACTATTTTATCTTATTTATATTTATTGATTTTTATGATACAATTTATACCTTTTCTGAAATGCAAAGTTAACTAATGAATGCAATCATTTTAAAAGGTGCGGCCCTCCGCTAACCTCCGCTCCCACAAAGCGGCCCCCGAGCCAAAACAATTGCCCACCCCTGCACTACACCAAACTGGCTCTAAGCAGGATCGGCCATGGATCAACCTTGGATGGGAGACTACTGAGGAAGGGCCAGGGTTGCTATGCAGAGGAAGGCAACGGAAGACCGCCTCTGCTCATCTCTTGCTTTGAAAACCCTACGGTCCTGGGGCCACCATGAGTCAGTTGCGACTTAACAGCACACAACCATAGCTCGGCTTAGCCTGATCTTGTCTGAACTTGGAAGCTATGCAGAGTCAGCCTCAATCAGCGCTTCGATGGGGGACCACCAAAGAAGACTGAGGTCACTACCTGGGGGAAGGTGATGCCAAGTCACCACTGTTTGTCTCTTGTCTGGAAAGGCTCATGGAAGGGCTCCCTATGAGTCAGTTGTGACCCAAAAGCTCCTCCTCCTCCTCCTTCTCTTCCTCCATCTCCTTCTCCGCCTCCTCCTTCTTCTTCTTCTGCCACTCATGGATGTGACCTGCCAGTGAGGCTCATAAGCTCTCAGGGTTGCAATCTCTGGGGGGTGGCTGGAGTTCTCCTGGAATCACAAGTTATCTCTCCAGACTACAGAGATCAGTTCCCCTGGAGAAACTGGAAGCTGGAGAAAATGGAGAAGATGGAGAAGAAGGAGAAGGTGGCTTCTCTTGTGTGAAGAAGAAGAGGAGGAGGAGAGAAAAGGAAGTCCTTCTTCACCCAAAGAGTGATGAACACGTGGAATTCACTGCCACCGAAGGTGGTGGCAGCTACAAGCACGGACGGCTTCAAGAGGGAATTGGATAAATATCTGGAGCAGAGGTCCATCAGTGGCTATTAGGCTCAAAGTATAGATAGGAACTCTCCATCTGGGGCAAGTGATGCTCTGTATTCTTGGTGCTTGGAGGGGCAACAGTGGGAGGGCTTCTAGTGTCCTGGCCCCACTGGTGGACCTCCTGAGGGCACCTGGTGTTTTTGGCCACTGTGTGACACAGAGTGTTGGACTGGACGGGCCGCTGGCCTGATCCAACATTAGCTTCTCTTATGTTCTTACGTTAGAAGAAAAAGAAGAAGAAGAGTTGGATTTACACCCCGGTCCTTCACTTGGAGTCTCAGAGCGGCTTACAATCTCCTTCCCTCCCCCGCCCCACAACAGACACCCTGGGAGGTAGGTGGGGCTGAGAGAGCTCTTTCAAGAACTGCTCTTGAGAGAACAGCTCTGAGAGAACTTGTGAGTGATCCAAGGTCACCCAACAGCTGCATGTGGAGGAGTGGAGAATCAAACCCGGTTCTCCGGATTAGTGTCCACCGATCTTAACCACGACACCCAAATGGCCCCGCAACCCCACGGAACCCCCTCCCCAAATTCCCCTCTCTTCAAACCCTGCTCCGTCTTCAGATCTTGAGGTGTCCCCCTTTACAGAGCTGAGGACCCTAGTTGGGAAACGCCTGGATCTTTGGGGGGGGGTGGAACCTGAGGAGGGCAGGGTTTGGGGAGGGACCTCGGCAAGGCATGATGCCGTAGGGTCCCCCTTCCAAACAGCCATTTTCTCCAGGTGAACTGATCTCCATCACCTGGAGATTGGTTGTAATCGCAGGAGATCTCCAGCCACCGGGATGGGGGGGGGGGGGTTGGCAATGTTACCCACTGAACTCACCACCACCACCACCCCAGCCAGTGCCCTTTCCGGACTCTGACCCCCCATCTCCAAATGTTTCCCAGTACACAGCCGGCAACCCTATGTCCAATCGAGAGTCGTACAATCAGTCCAGGCCTTGGGCCACAAACGCAGGTGAGAGACGGAAGGTTTCTCGGTACCCTGTTCATAGAATCCCAGAGCTGGAAGGGGCCCTACAGGCCATCTAGCCCAACCCCCCCCAGTGCCCCCCCCCTCAATGCAGGATCAGCCTAGAGCATCCCTGACAAGGGTCTGATAGAAACCCTTTCCCACCTTCCCCAAAAAACAGCTGAGAATTGTAAAAAATGGAAAAGCGGGTATCCATCACTGTCTCCAGAAGGAGTTTATGACTCTGGGCTTTGAGAAAGGGCCGAAATTCATCTCTCCCCCTCCTTCTGTTTTCTAAGCTGAAGGGAAACGGGAGAATTAACAGGTACTTGAGAGGGTGCGAAATGGAGGAGGAAGTCTAGTGGGGGGGGGGGACTGAGTGCCAGTTGTCAGGATGGCCCCTTCACTAATGGCTGTGTGAAAAACATTGGGGGGGGGTTTGGATTGTCATTCATCCAGAAGGACTGTAATGTCTCATCCTCGCTTGACAGGAGATCGCCCCCCACCCCAAACACCAAAGATGCCGGGGAGGGAGGGAGGGAGGGGCAAACTCTTGCATGACTATGAGCCCCCAGTCCTGGTCTATCGGAGGGCTGGCGCTCGTTTTGTTCCCAACCCAAGTCAAATATCACACACCCTCCCGGGGAAGAAGACCCTGGGCCTTGTCTTCCCTCCTCCTTTGATGTGGCAAACTGAAGCCCAGACGGAGACCCCTGGGCCATGTTTGTACCCAAGGATGACTTGATGGTGTAATGGAAATCTTGTTCCGAGGTGTTGAGTACACAGCCGAGCTCAAAGAGCCGGAGTTCGAGTGTTGGGGGATGACCGGAAAGGTTCTGATAAGTTTCACAAAGTTTTGAGTCCGGCAGCACCTTTAAAACCAACCCAGTTTTATTCAGGGTATAAGCTTTCAGGTGCATGCACACTTATTTATTTATTTACGTCTGCATGTCGGCCTTTCCTGTCTCCTGACCTAAATGACCCAGGCTAGCAGGAACTCCTCCAAACTCAGAGGCTAAACCTTGCTTAATAATTCGATGGAAGCCCACCAAGAAATCCAGGCTATCCCAATTTCATCAGATCTTGGAAACTAAGTAGGGTCAGCCCCAGTTAGTACTTGGATGGGAGACCACCAAGGAAGATATTATAGCATTGGGAAAAGTGCAGAAAAGGGCAACTAAAACGATAAAAGGGTTGAAACACTTTCCCTATGAAGAAAGGTTGAAGCGCTTGGGGATCTTTAGCTTGGATGGCTGAGGGGTGACACGATCGAGGTTTATAAGATGATGCAGGGGATAGAGCGGGTAGAGAAAGAAGTCCTTTTCTCCCTTTCTCACAAGACAAGAACTCGTGGGCACTCCATGAAATTGCTGAGCAGTCGGGTTAGAACAGATAAAAGGAAGTCCTTCTTCACCCAAAGAGTGGGTTAACAGGTGGAATTCACTGCCACAGGAGGTGGTGGTGGCTACAAGCATGGACTGCTTCAAGAGGGAATTAGATAAACATATGGAGCAGAAGTCCATCAGTGGCTATTAGCCACAAAGTATAGATAGGAACTCTCAGTCTGGGGCAAGTGATGCTCTGTCTTCTTGGTGCTTGGGGGGGGGGAGCAACAGTGGGAGGGATTCCTGCCCCCACTGCTGGACCTTCTGAGGGCACCTGGTGTTTTTGGGCACTGTGTGACAGAGTGTTGGACTGGATGGGCCATTGGCCTGATCCAACATTGGCTTTTCTTATGTTCTTAAGTCCAGGGTCGCTGTGCAGAGGTAGGCAATGGTGAACCACTTCTGCTGGTCTCTTGCCTTAAAAAGACTAAGGGGTCGCCATGAGTCAGCTACCACTTGATGACACTTTCCACCAAGAAGAAGAAGAAGAAGAGATTGGATTTATACCCCGCCCTCCACTCCCCAAGGGAGTCTCAGAGTGGCTTACAAACTCCTTTCCCTTCCCCTCCCCACAACAGACACCCTGGGAGGTAGGTGGGGCTGAGAGAGCTCTTTCCCAAGCTGTCCTTGAGAGAACAGCTGGTACAGAGCTATGGCTTGCCCAAGGTCATCCAGCCAGGTGCAAGTGGAGGAGTGGGGAATCAAACCTGGTTCTCCCAGATTAGAGTCCGCGCACTTAACCACTACACCAAACTGGCTCTCAGTGTGGTGGCATCAGGGGTGGCGGTCAGGCAGAGATAATCTCTTAGATTCACAGAATCATAGAGTTGGAAGGGACCTCCAGGGTCATCTAGGCAACTACCTCCCCCATACACACTAGGGTTGCCCAGTGACTTACCTGGTGCGGCAGGGGAGAGTTGGTCCCATTCTGGGACATTCGCGCATGCGTGAAGTGCGTGTGGGGCGCAATGATGTCACCCGGAAGTGACGTCATCATGTTGGGCATGTCACCGACCGGCGCTCTAGCAATCAGCCTGGAAACGCTATGGTACCATAGAGTTTTCAGGCTGACTGCTAGAGCGTTGGCTGGTGACGGGCCCAGTGACGGGCCCGGCCCAGAGGTGATGTCATCACGCCAGGCACATCTGGCCAAACCGGGCACTTTGGGGACTGGTGGATTGGATGCCATTTTGGAGGGGAAACCCCGCCCCCCCCCCCGGGGAACCTGCCAGCCCTAACACACACATCCAGTGACCCCTGTTCCACACCCAGAAGATGACAAAAAAACCCTCCAGGATCCTTGGCCAAACTGGCCTGGAGAAAAATTGCTTCCTGACCCCAAAGTGGCAATCATTGCTTCCCTGGGCTTGTGTCATGATTGTGGCCTGTAGTGCGGCCTATAGGCTCCAGGGAGGCCTACTGGCTTCAGGGAAGCCTGCACTGGAGTAATCATCAGGGCCTACGTTTCCCAGGTTCCCTCTGGACTAGGGCTGCCAAGTCAGCCCGGGAGGTGGGGGAACCCCCGCTAAAGGGGTTCCTGATCCGCCGGCCAGCATTCAGCCAGGACGTCGTCCTAATGACGTCACCGGAAGTGACGTCAGCACGTTGGGGGCGTTGCCAGGGCGACGCTCTGGCAATCGCCCCAAAACTCTATGATACCATAGAGTTTTGGGGCGATTGCCAGAGCGTCGCCCTGGCAACGCCCCCAACGTGCTGACGTCACTTCTGGTGACGTCGCCAGGCGCGCGCGCTGGGGAAACTCCCGGCTGGAGGAGGACTCCCCCCCCCCGCCGGTGAGTACTGAAGACTTGGCAACCCTACTCTGGACCCTGTGATTGGGTAACAGAAGATTTTGGAGGGAAAACTACACCAGCAGGGGAACAGAGGGCGGTGCCCGGGAAGAGGAGATAAAAGACCTTGGCCAGAGTGGAAGGGGGTTCTTTCCCAAGAAGCAGGGCTGGTGGAAGCTGCTGCAGACAGAGGGATCCCTCATCCAAAAAGGAGGTGAGTTAGACTGTGAACTGAGACCTAGGGAAGGCTAGGACTGTGTAGTAAGGCTGCCAGGTCCCCGGGGTTTCCCCACCAAAAGGGCCCCCAATCTGCCAGTCCGGATCAGGGCCAGCGGGGGGAACTCCAACCCCAAAGTGCCCAATTCGAGCCGATGTGCCCGGTGTGATGACATCACCTGGAGTTTCCAGGCTGATTGCTAGAGCGTCAGCCAGTGACGTGCCCACTGTGATGACATCACTTCCGGGTAATATCACTTCCGGGTGACGTCATCACGCTGCGCCCGCATGCATGAATGTCCCAGAACGGGACCAACTCCCCCCCGCTAAAAAAGGCAACCCTACTGTGTAGACAAGACGTGTTAGGATTCATTATTTTACTGATTTACCTGCCTTCACTTTGCGCATTTTCCCTACTTGTCATTAATCTTAAATTGTTAAATTTCTTAATGAAACTATTTGTTGCTCTGCCTGGGTCCTCATGCCCTTATTTGGTCACGTACCAGGGGAAACCTGTTGCAGAAGTCCTGTGTGAAGTAGGTAGGGTGGGTGCTCTGAGCCTAGGGTTGCCAGCCTCCAGGGGGGGGCTGGAGACCCCTCGCTTTTACAACTGATCTCCAGCTGACAGAGATCAGCTCCCCTGGAGCCAGCAGAGGCCGAGAAAACACAAGATTAATTCTGAGTAGGAAACGTAGAGCATCGACTCCAAGTAGAAAGCGACCTGACGAAGCTGAGAGGGAAACAGATGGTTTATCCAGGAAATCTGTAGTCGCATGGCAATTGTTTGGAGGCAAATCACAAGCGGGTTGCACAGTAAAGACAATAAATCATACAAAAAGAGCGATGCAACAAGACGCCAAAACGTAAACAAAGCCAGAAAATGATGCCACACTAAGTATTGTAATATAGCAACAACAATTAAGTGTTGTAATATAGCAACAATTAAGTGTTGTAATATAGCAACAATTTAGGAATATCCTTGTGAAGTCTGTGGGCTAAGTGAATGGGGTTCTGTCTTAAACAGTAGCTGGATTAGGTAGGTGTGGAGTGGAATTAGTATTGCTGTTAAGTTTGTGGGTATGCTTAGTGTCCTACTTTATTTTATGATATTCACAGTTTCCCTGAAAAAGAACATCGAAACGAAGTTCATATCTAGGCTGTGGTCACACGGCCCCTTTAAATCCGGGAGCCCTCCCGGATGAAAGGGGCCGCATTTTTCATCCCAACCCCTGCGGCAGCGGGCGAAGGAGGAGGCGGCGGCAGTCGACGGCAGCGGACATAGGAGGTGGCGAAGGAGGAGGCGGCGGCAACTGAAGAAGCGGCGGCGGGCCCGGCCTTGAGCCGTTCAGCAGCGGAGGAACCTGCATTTGAGCCCGCTTCGGCGCAGGACTAGCCCTGGCCTATTTAGACGGTCCCTTTAAATGCAGGAGGAAACAGCCCTTCCTCCCTCATTAAAGGGCCGTGTGACCGCGGCCCTAGATCCTTCATTGGAAACTTGGAAACTTCTGAAAACTACTTGGAACACTTCTGTGGATGTTATATTGATGATTATAACTGTGTGATTCTTCTGTGTTACACAATTGCCACGTTGTTGCTATGTTACAACACTGAGTGTGGCAGCATTTCCCAGCTTTGTTTATGTTTTGGCGTCTTGTTGCATCGCTCTTTTTACCATTTATTTATGTATTCGTTTGTTATTTCGTATTTATACCCCGCCCTCCCCGCGAGGCATGTATGATCAATTGTTTTTATGTATTGTACGTTTGGAGGCGGCAGCAGCAGCACTGCATGACGTAAGATAAAGAAACAAAAGACGCAGCAGCATATTCGTGGACTGTAATTGGGCTAGTATCATTTTGGCACAGTGATGATTGGTGGTCTGCCCCCTGGAGAAAACGGCTGCTTTGAAGGGCGGACTCTACGGCACTGGACCATCCTGAGGCCCCTCCCCTCCCCTAACCCCGCCCTCTCCAGGATCCACCCCCAAAGTCCCCAGGCATTTTTCAACCCAGATCTGGCAACCCGATCTGAGCTCTCCTAAGGAGACCCATACTAGAGCGGTGGCAGCCACTGGTAAGCCTTCCTAGCTGCTGCTCATGGAAGTGTGTAAGAAAGAGCCACAAGCACTAAGCAGTGGGGGAGAGCTGACGCTACGCCCACCCAGGTGTTGGTCAAGAAGAGCCCATGGCAGGGCCGTTCCAACGTTCTCGTCTGTTGTGACGGCTTCCAATGAGAGGCAGAGCCCTCATCTGCCTCCTTCCCCTCGCTCTGAGCCAGCTCTCTGACGGACGCCCCTGACCTTTCCTTAACACCCGCCACAGAGTTCATTGCTTAACACTTTTCACCTGCTGACACACACGCACCCATGCACACCTAAGCCCCAGAGTGGATTGTAGCCCGAAGGCATGCATTCTGGCTTGGTGCCTGGGAGTGGATCGACAAGGGAACACACACATTGAATCACCAGCTGCCACCATGGGGAGGAAGGAATCTCCGGCGAGCAAATTCCAGCACTTGGGCAGGCAGTCGCCAGTTCAGTTCTAAGGCTCTGTTGACATGGACAAATCGGAACGTCAAGGGTGCCAGCAGGGCTTTAGAATTTCTGTGGGAGAATCGGACCTTCGGTAAACCCAAACGCACATGGACTCTTTGTGCAGTCATTTCAGCCTGTGTCCTCCACAGTTTCAGTCAGTTCAGGGCAACTTCAGTCTTTGTTACCTTCTGATCCGGGAATGACATCTTATGTTCATTAGACCAAAAACATTTTCTGATGAGCATGTCATGTTGGTCTGCAGGAGAAGAGCAGAAGAGGCAGTAAACCCCTGAATCCCAGTGCAACATCGCAGAGAGGCTTTAGGGGAGGCCTCAGCCTCTCTGTCCTGTTGTTGGCCTTCCAGGGAAACTGGTTGGCCACTGTGTGACCAGATGAACCACTGGTCTGATCCAGCAGGACTCAATAAGAACATAAGAGAAGTCATGTTGGATCAGGCCAATGGCCCATCCAGTCCAACACTCTCTGTCACACAGGGGCTGGACTAGATGGACCACTGGTCTGATCCAGCAGGACTCAATAAGAACATAAGAGAAGCCATGTTGGATCAGGCCAATGGCCCATCCAGTCCAACACTCTCTGTCACACAGGGGCTGGACTAGATGGACCACTGGTCTGATCCAGCAGGACTCAATAAGAACATAAAAGAAGCCATGTTGGATCTGGCCAATGGCCCATCCAATCCAACTCTCTCTGTCACACAGGGGCTGGACTAGATGGACCACTGGTCTGATCCAGCAGGGCTCTTCTGATGTTCTTCTCAGGGGAAGGCCTCAGCCTCTCTGCCCTGTGGTTGGCCTTCCAGGGAAACTGGTTGGCCACTGTGTGACCAGATGAACCACTGGTCTGATCCAGCAGGACTCAATAAGAACATAAGAGAAGTCATGTTGGATCAGGCCAATGGCCCATCCAGTCCAACACTCTCTGTCACACAGGAGCTGGACTAGATGGACCACTGGTCTGATCCAGCAGGACTCAATAAGAACATAAGAGAAGCCATGTTGGATCAGGCCAATGGCCCATCCAGTCCAACACTCTCTGTCACACAGGGGCTGGACTAGATGGACCACTGGTCTGATCCAGCAGGACTCAATAAGAACATAAGAGAAGCCATGTTGGATCTGGCCAATGGCCCATCCAATCCAACTCTCTCTGTCACACAGGGGCTGGACTAGATGGACCACTGGTCTGATCCAGCAGGGCTCTTCTGATGTTCTTCTCAGGGGAAGGCCTCAGCATCTCTGCCCTGTGGTTGGGCACTGCGTGAGAAAGGATGCTGGACTAGATGGGCTACTGGTCTGATCCAGCAGGGCTCTTCTGATGGGCTATTGTGCAGCTCCTGTTGATTAATGTGGAACTCACATAGGGAATGTCCCTGTAGATTGCTCCCTATGCAACAGAGCAAGATTCAACTCCACCAGCACTGTAAACACCAAGATTTCAAGCATATAACCTGACAAAGCTCCACCCTCCCCAGATCTCACCCACAGATCTCCAGGAATTTCTCAATCCAGTGCTGGCATCTCTACCCTGTCCCAGGGCTACAGAAATGAGTTTTGAGGGAGCAGAAAGGGGCTTTATAAAATAAATTTGAGGCAGAGATCGTACCACTGCTGAAAGCTCAACTTCCACTTTCAGATCCAGACAAGCCCATGAGATGGCCATCACAAGCTATAACCTTCTTATGAACCTCCATGGACCTCTATGCGCAGTTGAGCAAAACTAGTTGACAACCACCTATACTCTTTTTTTTGCAAAAGAAATAATGGTTAAGGTAAGAGAACTAAAATTAATGCATTCTTCTTTAATTTTCATTATAAAGTTAACACATCTATGAAATAACTGGTACCAAAATTAAAAACAAAAAAAAACCAATAAATCAAAACGTCACTAACAGGTTGTCAGTAGAAAACAGGATAAAAAAAGACGATGGGCCATGATCCGGAGGGGTCGCTGGAGCTCTGGCGAGCGTGCAGGAAGATGTTACATGAACGAACACTGCCTCATTTTCGAAGACATTTTTCGAGCGTTTCCAGCACCCCGGCAGAGGGATTCGAAACACAGAACGGAATGGGGGCAGCCCTGGTCATGCCAAGTTCCATGGGCAGAGCCTCTGAATTGGCGGCGACCGAAACAACGGGCGCGGATTGACAACACTGTTGCGGAGGAGTTATTTCTGCAAATATATTTTTCTCGCTAATATATACATTTGTTCATAAAATAAATAATCATTAAAAAAAATCAGACTTAACAAAAGACCAAAAGGAGGAGGGAAGAGGGAAACAAAGCATGGGACTCCTTTGTACAACAGCTTTGGAATTTCAGGGCGTTTTAAGAAGATGTGCAGTCCATGGAAAGGAAGTTCTGGCAGGAAAGGGGGGGTGAATGCTAAGACGGTGGTGAGTTGGGTCGGCTGTACCGTGAAGCAAGGGGATGTTTCAGATAGCAGATTCCAGGACGCCATTTTCTAACCTCTGGTCTCGATACTGAAATCTAGACGTAGCTCCAAGCGCGTAGCCCTGGAAGGTATCGTTCTGAGGTTCGTTTCCGAGGCAACATCTAAGACCTGCACTGCTTAATGAGATGGGGTGCGTAATGTAAACATGATGCGAATGTCAGGAACTGTATTGGAACATAGGTAACACGGACCCAGATTGCTGGGCTATTGTGCAGCTCCTGTAGAACTCGCATAGGGGAATATCCCTGTAGGTTGCTCCCTATGCATCCGTCAGTATCTGGACTGTGTCAGTATGGTGTAGTGGTTAGAGCGTCGGAGTAGGAGCTGGAGACCTGGGTTCAAATTCCCACACTGCCATGGGCAACTCTGAATCTCTCGCTCTCGATATAACGTCCCTCCCATGGGGGTGAGGATAAAAAGACAAAGGGAGAAACTACAGTAAGAGTAGTTCAGTCGTGAAATCGACCGCCTTGGGAGGTGGTGAGCTCCCCCTCCGAGGAAGTCTTCAAGCAGCGGCTGGATGAACACTTGTCAGGGATGTTCTAGGGCGATCCTACACTGAGCAAGGGGTCGAACAAGGTAGATGCTGCTATCTTTAATGGCACCTCTAATCTACTGACACTGCCGCTTTATCCAAATCCTGGCGCTG
Organism: Lepidodactylus listeri; assembly: GCA_029233225.1. Taxonomy (NCBI): domain Eukaryota; kingdom Metazoa; phylum Chordata; class Lepidosauria; order Squamata; family Gekkonidae; genus Lepidodactylus; species Lepidodactylus listeri. The sequence continues at coordinate 4,894,852 of JARCFY010000012.1, forward strand.
GACATTCGGTCAACAACTCTGGGTTGGGAAATTCCTAGAGATCTGTGGGTGGAGCCTATTGAGGGTGGAGTTTGGAGAGGGTGGGACTTCACAGGTTATGATGCCGTACAGTCCCCCCTCCAAAGCAACCCTTCTTACCAGGGGAACTGATCACTATAGTCTGAAGATCAGTTGTAATTCTGGGAGACCTCCAGGCCTCACCTGGAGGATGGCAACTGTAAGAGACAAAAGAGCCACCTTCCAACGGGACATGGCGTTCTCCTGGAATTGCAGCTTATCTTCAGACGGCAGAGATAACAATTCCCCCCGGAGGAAGTGGCGGCTTCAGAGGGTGGACTCTATGACATCACATCCTCCCTGAGTCCCTCCCTTCCCTTAAACTCTGCCCTCTCTAGGCTCCACCCCCAAATATCCAGGAACTTCCCAAGATGGAGTTAGTAACATTAGGATCACTGATCGTTTGTGTGTGGAATCATCACAAGATCAACAACAATGGTGTAAGAAATGGCATGGAGGAAGGAAAGTATCTTCCAATCAGCACGGAAGATCCCAGGTACAAACATTACACGGTCTATAATATATTCAGACTTTCTGTCCCATTTCAGTGGGTGATGCCCCCACTTTCTCTTTTCATTGCCCGCCGGCCTACTGACAGCCAGAGGCAGGAATTTTTAAAATCATATCGCACTGGCAGCTTGACATCACTTCTGGCGAATACCCGGAAGTGACATCACATCACCAGCACCACTCTAGGGTTTAGACAAAACTCTATGGTTTCCCCCCCATTTTTGCCAAAAACGGTGTGGCACAGCTGGCATGGCACCTTTACCCCCATTCCCACTCCTCTGCCAATGGCTGGCAACCCCTGCTTCTCACTTTTGCTGAGTTCCCCCTCAGAAGATCCATGTATTTTTTGGCTCATACAATTGCAGGCTCACAGAAATGAACTTCTCCCGAGCAAAACCATCCCTTCCCAGTGGAAAACTAAAATCTGGGGAGAGGAAGAGATCTTCTCCCTAGCTTTCTAGTTTGCTACATGCAGGAATCGTGTTTTTCCCCCCAGACATGTAAGCTGTTTCCTACAGACTGAAGTGGGATAGCTGAGACACAGATTTGATCACTCGGTGAGACGTGACGTTGCCATCTCTGGCTTGGGAAATTCCTGGAGAGTTGGGGGTGGACCCTGGAGAAGGCGGGGACTGGGGTCGGAGCTTAGGAGGGATATGATTCTGTTACATATTCAGGCTAGAACGTTCCAGAGGCTGGTTGAGCGTGGAGCTCTAGAACAATAGCCCACCAGGACTCTGGAGGTAACCAATGAGCAATTAATGTTATGTCAATAGCCTATCGTTGGGAGTTGGGTGTAGTTTTTGCATGCTATTTAAACAGGGCTGTTGCCCTGAGGTTTTAGTCTTGTCACTGCTGAATCACTAATAAAGGGGAGCTGATCACTCGACTCGGGGTCTGCTCATCCATGGAACCCAGTATTTAATAGAGCCCATAGCCTACCCTCTGAAGGTGCCATTTCCTCTAGGGGCATTGATCTCTGTATTAATTCCAAGAAATCTCCAGGCCCCATCTGGAGGATAGCAGCCGTCCCTAGAAGTAGTCACATGACAGCATCTCAGGGCCTAGAATGATCATCTGGGTGGGAGAAGCTTGCTCATGTACCGAAGCTGTAAGGACCAAAGATTCTTGGGGGTGGGGTGGAGGTGACAACCAGGGATTTCCTCACCAGGTAGACATCCCTTCCGTGATGACCCTGTACTAGGGACCCCCAACCTTTCTGAGTTTGCAGGCCCCACTGGAATTGTGTCATAGGGTGATGGGATAAACCACAAAATGTTTACCACGGGAGGCAAGGCCAACTAGAAAATGTTTACCACGGGAGGTGGAACCAGACCCACAACAGAGGAAACCCAAGTGCTGGGGAGAAAGGAGGTAATTAACTCTGGGGAAGAGGAATGCAAGAATAGAACCAACACTTTCTAGCAGCTGCCGCTGAAACAACGTGACTTTATCTGCATGGCCTTTTAGGTTTCCAAGGGCCAATGAAAAGCGGTACTGGGCAAGGACCTCACCAACCTACTTTCTGAAAACACGTGGTGGATGCTAGGAGTTGGGGTGGGCTCCATGATGGGAGTTCCTTGGGAGCTCCTGCCCTACATCAAACCTAGGAACAGAAGAACATCAGAAGAGCCCTGCTGGATCAGACCAATGGTCCATCTAGTCCAGCATCCTGTCTCACACAACGACCAACCAGTTCCTCCGGAAGTCCAACAACAGGGCATAGAAGCTGAGGACTTCCCCTTATGAGAACACGAGAAGAGCCCCACTGGATCAGACCAATGGTCCATCCTGGAACTGTACCCACATTTCAAGATCAAAATATTTAGCTCTGCCCAGCATGCATATCCCCCCGCCCTTCGGGAGCAGTCACCTCATAAGAAAATAAGAACAAGAAGAACCCTGCTGGATCAGACCAGTGAAGGTCCATCCAGTCCAGCATCCTGCCTCACACAGTGGCCATCTGGTTTCTCTGGATGTCCAACAACAGGGCATAGAGGCTGCGGCCTTCCTCAATGCTGCCTCCTGATTCTAGGATTCAGAGGCTTGGTGCCTCTGAAAGTGGCTAATAGCCACTGATAAACTTCTTCTCCATGAATCAATCCAATCCCCCTTTAAAGCTGTTTATTCCTGTGGCCATCACTACATCCTCTGGTGGTTAATCCCACATTTTAATCACTCTCTGTGCAAAGTCGTGTTTCCTTTTCTCTGTCCTAAACCTACTGCCCAAATATTCATTCTGTGAATTACTTCCCTCCAATAAAGGTGCTTTGGAAAGGCAATTCAGTGGGGACGGGGGTGGAAAGTTGTGGAAGACAGCAGTTAGTTAATAAATAGATGCTAATAAATAAAGCTGAAAACTTGACACACACCCCCCCAAAAAAAAAATGAAATCTGCAACCCGTGTTGCTGCTTTCGAGGGAGGCTTCCGAAAACCTCCCGAGATGCCCAAATGAGAGAAAACATCTCATCAAAAGTGAGGGGGGAGGAGAACAGGCCACACGGAAGAGGCTCCGCTCTCCTTGCCGAGACTTGACGGATCGTATTCCTGCTGCAATCACAGCTGTGTTTCTGCCCCCTGGGCAAAATATGAATGGATTCCTAACCTTTCTGCCATCGAACATACCTCTGAGATTGCGGGAAGAAGAAAGCCAAGAAATCACCCAAGTCTTTTCAGGGTACCAAAACAAATCTTCGTTTGAACCCCGTAACTCTTGCCTCTGATAGGATTACCAACATCCAGGTAGGTCCTGCAGATCTCCTGGAAATGACAACCGATCTCCAGATGAAGGAGATCAGTTCCCCTGGAGAGAAGGGTGGTCTCAAACTCTATGGTTTGTGCCCAATATTACCATAGTTTTGCCCAAAAACTGGAGCATCACGATTTGACGTCATCGGCATGACGACGTTACTTCCGGGTGCCATCACTGTGCCACGTTTCAGGGCATTTGTGGGCAGGGTTTTCCCTCACCAGCCAGCTGGCCAGTGGCAGGGAGGAGCCCACAAAACCGGGGGGAACCCCACCCACACTGGGGGGCTGGAAACCCGCCCCTGAAGGGCCCGGATCTGGCCAACATTCTCAGCGTGATGATGTCACCAGGAGGTGACGTCATCGCACTGGGTACGTCACCAGTGGGACGCTCTATGGTAACATAAGAGTTTTCAAGACGAATGCTAGAGCGTCCACCGGCGACGTGCCCAGTGCGGTGATGTCATTTCCTGGGTAAGCTGAAGGGTCAACAGGCACCTTGTGATAGAGCCTTTGCTTGGCATGCAGGAAGTCCCAGGTTCGATATCGGGCGTCTTCAGTTAAAAAGGATCTGGCTGTAGCTGATGGGAAAGAACTCTGCCTGAGACCTTGGAGATTTGCTGCCAGTCTGAGAAGGCAATACTGATTGTGACGGACCAGGGTTCTGATTCAGTAGAAGGCAGCTTCATGTGCTCACGTGTTCCTCCTGAACAGAACCATTCAAAGAACAGGGGTCATTTGATCAGAAAGACAGCTCTTTTCCTACAGAGATGGTATACAAGCAAGGGGCTCTCGGAGGTTGGGCGCTCTATAAGAGCACAAGAAGAGCCCTGCTGGATCAGGCCAGTGAGAGTCCATCTAGTCCAGCATCCCATCTCACACAGTGGCCAACCAGTTCCTCCGGAGGGCTGACAACTGGGTCTAGAGGCCGAGGCCTTCCCCTGATAAAGACATCAGAAGAGCCCTGCTGGATCAGACCATTGAGGGTGCATCTAGTCCAGCCTCCCGTCTTACACAGTGGCCAACCAGTTCCTCTGGAGGGCCAACAACAGGGCATGGAGGCTGAGGCCTTCCTCTGAGAAGAACCTCAGAAGGGCCTTAGCTGGATCAGTCCAGTGGACCATCCAGTCCAGCATCCTGTCTCACACAGTGGCTGACCAGTTCCTCTGGAGGGTCAACAGCAGGGCATAGAGGCCGAGACCTTCCCCTGATGTTGCCTCCTAGCACTGGGATTCAGAAGCTTAGTGCCTTGGAACATGGAGGTTCCCCTCAGTCACTGTGGCTAGTAGCCATTGATCAACTTATCCTCCATGAATCTGTCTAATCCCCTCTGAAAGCTATTTATTCTTGTGGCCATCACTACCTCCTCTGGTCATAGGACAGGGAGCGCAACAGGACCTGTGAATTTCAGGGCATGTTTAATATCTCTGGAGGACAGACCCTAGATAAGACACCCCCAAGGTGACAGCTGTTGCAACGAGCTCATCCGTTGTGTGCCCCCTCTGGGTACACCTGCAGGCACCAGCCCTACAAAGGTCTCCACCACAGGGATTGGACAGTGTGGGAAAAGGCTTTTCAACATCTACTGTTTCAGTGGCTTGGACATGCAATCGGGACCAAGCATGGAAGAGGATGTTCTGCCCCAGAACACTGTTTTATAGCTCTAGGTTAAAAAGCCAGTTTGGAGCACGGATTCTAATCTGGAGAGAACCAGGTTGGATTCCCCACTCCTCCACAGGCTGGTGTAACTTTGGGTCCGTCACAAGTTCTCCCAGAGCTGTTCTCTCGCGAGCAGTCCTTGAAAGAGCTCTCTCAGCCCCACCTGCCTCCCAAGGTGTCTGTTGTGGGGAAGGGAAAGGAGATTGTGATCCATTCTGAGACTCCTTCGGGTAGTGAAGGGCGGGGTATAAATCCAATCTCCTCCTCCTCCTAAGTTAAATGGGAAGGGTTTTACGACAAAAGATGGCCTGTGGGAGAAAAGGAGCAAATTGCAAAAACTTGAGTCATCCGGGGGAGTGAGGGCAGGATGCTTTGGGAGGATTTGCGCACAGGATTTGTGTGAGGGCTCTGCAAAACTCTAGTCTGAAGAGGTCCCACTGATCAGAAACCTGGCCTGAATGTTTGCACTGGGCAGCGAAAGAAGTGCATCTAGTACTCTCCCGCGACAATTCCCTTGCGACGTGCTCGGATGGCTTCGCCTGTGGTACAGAAAGCCAAAAGATATGGCCTTCCATCCTTGCCATAAGGGTGAAATGATATGGTTCAAAAAAATCAAGGTATACTAAGGCGCGGCTGCCTTTGTCTCCATGCAGCGACCCGCTGTGTCGTCTAGCTAACCCGCTTGCCACTGTGATCCTGTTCCCTGCGGAAGGAGGTCCGCTCAATACGAGCGGAACCAAGAACCTCGCCTAGCCTTCATAATTCGCTCAAGACTGTGAGGCAGTTTGTACACACCGGATGTGCATGGGTGTTGTTGTGTACTGGTGTGCGGTCTCTCACACCGTCTAAGAGGCATGCTGGCCAAGTGCCACCCCACCCCTCTCCCTGCCCTGTCCCACGGCAAATGTGCAGTTTGGGTTGTCACTTCCGATTTATATGTTACATGGCACGACGTCAACCAGTTCACGAGAGGGGGGAAGAGTATGTTCATTTCACACAGCAAAGAGCTGTCCACACACCCCTCCAGTTCCCATGAGGAGTCAAATGAGGGTCTCTGAGGAAAAGAAGCAAACCACCTCTTGTTAATTCTATACACAGAGACTTAGTGGCGGAAACTCAGTGCTACAGATTGAGCCGGAACGTAAAGGATCACTGCGTTAAAAGCCCCCGTCGCTGCTCATATGCGCGAGTAGGCCATGTTTTGGGAAGACACACAACTTTCAAAGGACACTTGAGCAGGAGTCTTGCCACGTGGGTCAAGAGAGGAATGAGCGGAGGCTCCGGAACTTTCCGGAAACCCCCTGGCTCTCCGTATCCAGGTCTGTGTTGTTGAATAGTTAAAGGAACCACAATCTCGTGTCAGGAGGAGGGTCGAGCGGTCCACGGGTTTGTTTCTTGCCCTGCCGGGAGTTCCACGTCACAAGGTTCGCCTCCAGACGAGATCGTCGAGAACGAATTAGACCTATTCTAGCCGGCCGCTTTTCGCCTTCGGTTTCGTTTGCGTGCGTCTGAGTCCACTCGGTCTCAAGGAGTCAACTTTCCCCGCAAAAAGAAGCTGTCTCTGATTTGTTTCCCCCTTGATCGAGGGCCTCCGGTTTTACTTGCACGTGTGAACATCGTAGACCCGTGTGCACTCCTGACAGCTGACGTAGCAACACCAGTGGAAAATGCAATGACACTTCTCCTTCCTCTTCTCAGTCCGGGTGTTGTGGCCACGCCCGCAGCACAAGAGGTCGCAACCGTCTATCCCGTGCGAGGTGACGTTGCAGATCCTGTCCCGAGTGCCAAAAGAGCCGGTTTCGGGGTTCGGCTCGCAGAAGTTGGGTGAGTTCTCGTAGTAGACCAGGTCTCTCTCGGTCGGCGCTTTGAAGAAGTTGTATTTGGGCCGGAGCGTCTCTACCCAGCCACGGGATTCCTTGTGCTTCTCTACCACCATCTCCGAAGCGCTGTCGTACTTGTCTTTCAGGTAGTCGCCGATGACTCGGAAGTCCGGCTGGGACCACCAGCAGGTTTTCACCTCGCAGCTCCCAGACAATCCGTGACACTTGCACTTGAGGTGCATGTGGTCGATAATAGACTGGAAAAGAAAGAAAGAAAGAAGTGGGGGAGAGAAGGGCGAAAGGAGAAACAGCATTAGCCCGCCTTTTGAGGAGTCGTGAAACCTGATACTTTTATATCCCTAAACCAGCATGTGGTTGAAAGAGGTGGACTCTAATCTGGAGAGCTGGGTTCGGTTCCCCACTCCCCTTCCACATGAAGCCTGCTGGGTGACCTTGGGCCAGTCACAGTTCTCACAGAACTCTGCCAGCCCCACCTGCCTCACGAGGTATCTGTTGCGGGGAGAGGAAGGGAAGGTGGTTGCTAACCACTTTGAGACACATGAGGCCTGCTGGGTGCCCTTGGGTCAGTCCCAGTTCTCTCAGAGCTCTCTCACAAGGTGCCTGTTGTGGGGAGAGAAAGGGAAGGTGATTGTAAACCACTCTGAGACACATGAGGCCTGCTGGGTGCCCTTGGGTCAGTCCCAGTTCTCTCAGAGCTCTCTCGCAAGGTGCCTGTTGTGGGGAGAGAAAGGGAAGGTGGCTGTAAACCACTCTGAGACACATGAGGCCTGCTGGGTGACCTTGGGCCAGTCCCAGTTCTCTTGGAGCTCTCCCAGCCCGACCTGCCTCACAACGTGCCTGTTGCGGGGAGAGAAAAGGAAGGTGGTTGTAAACCACTTTGAGACACATGAGGCCTGCTGGATGCCCTTGGGTCAGTCCCAGTTCTCTCAGAGCTCTCTCACGAGGTGCCTGTTGTGGGGAGAGGAAGGGAAGGTGATTGTAAACCACTCTGAGACACGTGAGGCCTGCTGGGTGACCTTGGACCAGTCCCAGTTCTCTGGGAGCTCTCCCAGCCCGACCTGCCTCACAACGTGCCTGTTGTGGGGAGAGGAAGGGAAGGTGGTTGTAAACCACTCTGAGACTCATGAGGCCTGCTGGGTGACCTTGGGCCAGTCCCAGTTCTCTTGGAGCTCTCCCAGCCCGACCTGCCTCACAACGTGCCTGTTGTGGGGAGAGGAAGGGAAGGTGGTTGTAAACCACTCTGAGACTCATGAGGCCTGCTGGGTGACCTTGGGCCAGTCCCAGTTCTCTTGGAGCTCTCCCAGCCCGACCTGCCTCACAACGTGCCTGTTGTGGGGAGAGGAAGGGAAGGTGGTTGTAAACCACTCTGAGACACATGAGGCCTGCTGGGTGACCTTGGGCCAGTCCCAGTTCTCTTGGAGCTCTCCCAGCCCAACCTGCCTCACAACGTGCCTGTTGTGGGGAGAGGAAGGGAAGGTGGTTGTAAACCACTCTGAGACACATGAGGCCTGCTGGGTGACCTTGGGCCAGTCCCAGTTCTCTTGGAGCTCTCCCAGCCCAACCTGCCTCACAACGTGACTGTTGTGGGCAGAGGAAGGGAAGGCGATTGTAAGCTGCTCTGAGACTCCTTAAGGTAGAGAAAAGCGGGATATAAAAACCTACTCCCTCTTCTTCCTAAGTGGTGGGCCATGCCAAATGGAGACTTTGTCCCTGTCCCCCTTCCCGTAACAATTCCCTTTGACCCCTGGAAATATGATGGATGTGAAACATAAGGAGCAAATCCACTTGCCCTCTAGGGGTGTCAAACGTAAGGCCCAGGGGCCAGGGCCGGAACCGGCCCATTCGGGGCTGTTATGCGGCCCACGAGCGACCGGTGCAAGAAAGGGAACAGGAAGCTGCTCAAGAGTGAGTGGCCCAGCAGGACAACCTCATTTGCAGCAGTCCAGCAGGACCCCTTTACTTCAGGGACCGGGCAGTTGGGGGCCACTGCAGCCACATTCATACCTCCCCCTTGGCCTGCGGTTCCGGTGATGCTGTCCCGGATGGATCAGCATTTGCACGTGGGGATGGGGGGGGGGGGCGTGCAGACAATCCTCTGTTGGGGCATGGGAGTGTCCACCCAGCACTTCACTCTTGGCTCTCCCTGTGGTGTGACCTTGGGTCAGTGACAAGTTCTCTCAAGAGCTGTTCTCTCAGGAGCAGTCCTCGAAAGAGCTCTCTCCGCCCCACCTACCCCCACAGGGTGTCTCTTGCGAGGAGGGGAAGGAGAAGGAGATGGTAAGCCGCTCTGAGACTCCTTCGGGTAGTGAAGGGCGGGGTATAAACCCAATCTCCTCTTCCTCCTCCTCCTGCATTGCTTCCAGTTTGGGGGATGATCCCACAGGGGATCTAAGGCCCACTGTCAGCCCCACGGTGCTGCAGCGGCCCCAGAGTGCGGCTCATAGCACCACAGGGGCCACTCAGCTTGACTTGTCCCCAGGGCGTTTTCAGTTCCCAGTCTGCTCCCGGTGGGGTGCAGTCCAGGCATTTAACAGCAGAATCCTGCAACTATACGCACCAGACAATGTATGGCAAGTGATTTGCTAAACAATTGCAGAGGGCTAACTGCGTGGCCGAGCCGCCAGTTGAATCAGCCGCTCGATCAGTTCGTCCAATCGAGAAGCTGCGCTGAAGCAACGACACAAAGCTCCGAAAGTTTCCTTACCGTCCTCCCGGCCTCGTTGTTGTGTCGGTTCATGGCCGACCGGGCGTCCGGTCGGTTCTCCCGCGCGTCTGCAAACTCCCGGGACACCATGCTCCCGAACTCCACGTCCTCGCTGCAGCCGCCCCATTTCCAGCCTTCTCCCGGAGGACCCTTGTGGCGTGTATCGCAGCCGCAGATGGTGGCTGAGCCCTCGGCGCAGGATCTGGTCACGGCAAAAGCCACCCCGGCTGAGGCAATGGCGTGGACAAAGGCGGATTCCCGCGTGGCTGCAAGGAGAGAAATGACAGGCTGTCAAGGTCTCATCAGATCTTGCCCTGACCTGGCAAGCCCAGGCAAGCCGGGTCTCATCAGATCTCAAAAGCTAAGCAGGGCCGACTCTGGCAAGTACTTGGATGGGAGACCTCCAAGGAATACCAGCAGCCAGGAGGTGGGGGCAGGCTCTGTTCAGCCACCTCTCTGAATAGCCTCCAGAGGTTGTCATAACCTCCAGGTGTACACACACATGCACATATGAAAAATACAAACAAAACAAACAACAACAAAAAGAAAACGTTGTTGCTCAGTGCTTAGTTCTTGTGGCCCTCATAGAGTTGGGAGGGACCTTCAGGGTCATCTAGTCCAACCCCCTGCACAATGCAGGAAATTCACAAATACCTCCCCCTCCACACCCCCAGTGACCGCTGTTCCATGCCCAGAAGGTGAGAAAAAGCCTCCAGGATCACCGGCCAAACAGGCCTGGAGAAAATTTGCTTCCTGACCCCAGAGTGGCCATCAGCATTTCCCTGGGCGTGTAAGGAAGGGCCATGAGAACTAAGCGCTGAGGCAACTTTCCTGTCCTCCCTTCTCATGATCTGCCCAAGTTCACAGAATCCGCAGTGCTGTCCGATGGCCATCTAGCCTCGGTCTGAAAAACCTCCAAAGAAGGAGAGCCCACCACCTCCCGAGGAAGCCTGTTCCACTGAGGAACCGCTCTAACTGTATAGGGATCCTGTTTTGCCATGGGCTTTCCCTCGATCCGGAGTGGCCCCGGTGCAGATTTAAGAGTAGAATTTTCAACTTGGTTTCGATCCTCCCCACCCCTTTCCTGCCATACCTAAGACCACCGGCGTAAACTACGGGGGGGCTCGAGGGCTCGAGCCCCCCCCAAATTTCCCGGGGGGGACTGAGCTCCCCCCCCGGGAAAACGTCACGCCTGCCGCCAGTGCCTTGCCGCAGCGCCTCCCAGGCCCTTCCGAGGCTCGCCAGCTGGTGCCTCTCCCCCCCCCGCCACCGGCCTGGCCATTCCTCCCTCCTTATCTCTCCCTCTTCCTCTTTTAGGGGAGAGGGAGGGAGTGGCCAGGGTGGAGGGGGAGGGAAAGGCACCAGCAGCACCGGCTGGTGAGCCTCGGAAGGGCTGGGGAGGCGCGGCAGCTAGCAATAGGTTTTCCCGGGGGGGGCGGAAACATCGCGCGCGCGCTAAAGAGCCCCCGCCCCCCTGGACTTCACAAAAGTCTACGCCCCTGCCTAAGACAAACCGCCCCAGTTTGCAGTACAGAATTTTGAACCCGCAGCAGGCAAGCAAATCGGAACCGGACAAAATTAGTGCAGAAAACAGCAGAGATCACTGCAAGCTAAATGGCTGTGAGACAAACCCAGAGAAAACCCGGGGTGAGGTCCTCGTGTGCAAAGGGGCCCCGGAGTGAATGTCTTGGTTCACCCACTTCCACTTATGGGATTTTTCTTTGTGATCAAGTGGGACCACACTTTTAATGGCTTCCTCTGCAGGAGGCATGTGATCTCTGGACAGGAGGCCTGGGCTCCACAAAGACCATGCACTGATTGTGTTCCAGACAGATCATGGGGGAAATAGTTCGTGCTTCTTCCGATACGCACGTGAAAATTCGCTCTACGAACAATGTCGGGGAGTGGAACTTTCAGACAGCCGGTTCGGTGTCGTGGTTAGGAGCGCGGACTCTAATCTGGGAGATCCGGGTCTGATTCCCCACGCCTCTACGTGCAGCTGCCGGTGCAACCTTGGGTCAGTCACAAGTTCTTTCAGAGCTGTTCTCTCATGGGCGGTTCTCGAGAGAGCTCTCTCCACCCCACCAACCTCCCAGGGTGTCTGTCGTGGGGAGGGGAAGGGAAAGGAGTTTGTAAACCGCTCTGAGACTCCCTTGGGGAGTGAAGGGCGGGGCATAAATCCAATCTCCTCTTTTCTTTTTCTTCTCCACAAGGCAGGCTGTGGAGTGTTGTATGCAGAAGGCCGGCTATCTTGCGGGACTGGAGAGACCGTTTTGTGGTATCTTTGAGCTCAGTTGTGCCTGAAAATAGCACTTCCAGACTTGTGTTCAAAAATCCTTCAAAGAAGGTGAGTAAACCTAGGGCTTGCCAATCTCCAGGGGGTGGCTGGAGATCTCCAGGGTTTACAATGGAACTCCAGGTGACAGAGATCAGTTCACTCGGAGACAATGGCTGCTTTGGCAGGTGGACTCTGTGGCATTATACTCTGCTGAGCTCCCCAAGCCCCATCCTCCCCTGGCTCCGCTCCCAAAACCTCCAGGAATTTCCCAGCCTGGAGCTGGCAACCCTAGCCTGGAGTCCAAGAGGGGGAGCCTGCCTGTTGCTCAAAGGAAGATGGCCACCCCTCACACCAAAGTGTCTTGGAGCAACGGAAGTCCTAGAGTGACATCCAATCCCTGTTCAGCCCCCTCCGCTCCCTGAACCCCAGCCTCCCCAGATCTCCAGGAATTTCCCAAGTCAGAACTGGCAACCCCATCTCTGAAGTCTGGAGATCAGCTGTGATTCTGGGTTATCTCCCACCATCCACCTGGAGACTGATAACTTGCTGTGGCTGTTCAGTCGCACAGTCGGGCCCGACTCTTCGCGACCCCGTGGACCACCTCACACTAGGCCCTCCTGTCTTCCGTTGTGCTCCGGAGTTTGCTCCGTTTCACGTTTGTTGCATCGATGCCACTGTCTAAGCATCTCGTCCTTTGCCCGTCCCCTTCTTCTCTGACCTTCAGTCTTTCCCAGCATTAGGGTCTCCTCCAGGGAGTGCTCCCTTCTCATTTGGTGGCCAAAGTACTGGAGCTTCAGCTTCGGGATCTGGCCTTCCAGGGAACAGTCAGGGCTGATTTCTTTTAGGATTGGCTGATTCAATCTCCTTGCAGTCCAAGGGGCTCTCAAGCGTCTTCTCCAGCACCATCATTCAGAAGCATCTATTCTTCGGCGCTCGGCCTTCCTTATGGTCCAACTCTCGCAGCCATCCATCACTACTGGGAATACCATCGCTTTGGCCATACAGACTTTTGTTGGCAAGGGGATGTCTCTACTTTTTGTTGTGCTGTCTAGATTTTCCATCCCTTTCCTCCCAAGGAGCAGGCGTCTTTTAATTTCATGGCTGCAACCACCGACTGAAATCTGATAACTAGGACTGTCAAATGGGGAGGGGTACTGCTAAAGATTGGGAGCATAAGAACATAAGAGAAGCCAACGTTGGATCAGGCCAGTGGCCCGTCCAGTCCAACACTCTGTTGTCACACAGTGGCCAAAAACACCAGGTGCCCTCAGGAGGTCCAGCAGTGGGGCCAGGACACTAGAAGCCCTCCCACTGTTGCCCCCCCAAGCACCAAGAATACAGTGCATCGCTTGCCCCAGACTGAGAGCCGGGGGGGGGGGGGGTGTTTGGGAACAGGAGGGAAATCAGCAGGAATATGATGCCATAGAGTCCACCCTCCAAAGGTGTTCATTTCCTCCCGAGGAACTGATCTCTGTATTCTGAAACTGGTTGCTACGCTTCCCGATCCCCACATCCCGGGGGGGATCCCCTGCTTTCCTGTGCTCCTTTCCACCGTGGGCCAGCTGGATGGCGGGAGGAAATGCCCCCCCCCAAAACAGCAACACTGCATGCAGTGTGCTGACATCACTTCCAGAAGTGACATCAGCATGTCAGTGACACTCTGCTTTGAGGGCAAAGCTCTATGGTAACATTCTCCTCAAACCACAGAGTTTTGCCCAAAAATGCTCCCTCTAAGCTGTGGGGTCTTAGGAGCAAAGATTCTACTTGGTGAGGTACTGGCATTAAAGTTAGGAGCAAGCGATTTGGCTGCTGCATCCGTTAGTTCGCTCTGGAGCCCTCCTTCCTGAGCCGAGACAAAAATGTGTGAGCTGGAGTCTAAAAAAACCTCTGAGCTAGCTCACACTCACTCAGCTTAGAGGGAACACTGGACATCATCAAAGCACCGATGCTGCTTTCAGGGACATCAGCGCGTCCCGCAACATCCCACTCCAGGAATGCCCCTGAATCCTCCCGCCGGCACGAAGGAGCTACTGCAGGCCCCAGCTGGAAGTTGGCAACCCTATGTAACTATTAGACAATTCTTTCCAGTGGTCCTTTCGTAGAAAAAGAGGTGCAGGAGCTCATTAGCATAACTCATTAGCATAACTCATTTGCATATGCCACACCCCCTGACATCACCAGAAGTATGTCAGAAGGCAACACCCACCGCTCAGGCTCCACTCCAAAAATCTCCAGGTCTTTCCCAACGCAGAGCTGGTGAGCCAGCTTTACACTTTGACTAAAGACACTTTAGGTGTCCTTTGCTCTTGCAGGGAAGCTACTCTACAACAAGCATGAAAATACAGATCAAATGAGTTTGCTTTTGCTTTTTATCCACAGCGCATCACCATATGCGCCCGCTCCTGGGCATGTTACTTCCGGAATGGCGTTCCTGCGCGCTCCTGCTCGAAATGACCCCTGAGTAACCCTAACCACATTCCTTTGTCAACTGAGCCCTCCCCTGTCCGAGTGAACCTGCAGATTTGATAGAACACAAGTTTTATATCCTGAATACACATTCAAGGTGCGCTCATTTGACATCATGTGCTCTGGAAACACCCAAATGTGGTTTCTAGGGCCCCGTTACCACGGCTGGCCCGATCTCGGCAGATCTCGGCAGCTAAGCAGGATTAGTACTTGGATGGGAGACCACCAATGCTCCCTCTAAGCTGCAGAGTCTCGTGAACAGAAATTCTACTTGGTGAGCTACCGGCATTACAGCTGTGAGCGAGCGATCTGGCCACTGCATACGTTAGTTGACTCCGGAGCCATCCTTCCCGAGCGAAGACAAAATCCTGCGCGCTGGAGGCTAAAAAAATCTGTGAGCTAACTGTGAGACTTGACCGGGGGGGGGGACCAAAACAAAAACAGGTCGCCCCCCCTCTTTTGCCGTCCAGACTTTGAGTGACCCCAGTGCCTGCAGGAACCATCGGCAACGTTCAAGAGAAAGCCGTCTGCCCCCGGGGATTTACCTCCCTTGTGGTGGGGGGCATCAGGTTCAACTTTGTGTTGGCGGGGGGTGGGGAGAGGGGATCCAGAACTCAGTGACTCACTTCCTGCCTGGGAGAAGGCTGTGGCTCTTTCTATGACCCACCCCCACCCCGCCCCGACAGCTAATGGCTGGCCTGACCCTCTCCAGCCTGGGAGACCTCCTGGGGTCATCCCCCCCCCCCCAGGCGGCCGGGCTTGAAGAAATCCTGGCCTCGGAGAGGGAGATAAAGAGGGAAGAAAAGCATGGAAATGAGGGGTTATTAAGGTGCCATATAAAAATGTCGAGCGGCTCAGCCGAGATAAGGAGTGGGAGCTGCCTGTCGGCCCGCCTGGGTGGATGCGGGGAGCTGGGGAGCTGCCGCAGTGAGAAGGAGCAGGTTGTAACTTGCCGTCGAGGGCTTCTGGAAAGTCAGCTGGTCGGTAACGGAGGAGCCTCACCTGGGGGGGCTGGAATGAAGAGCATTCCGATCCGGGGAGCGCAAAACCGCAGTGTGGGAGCGCACGCCGTCCCCCAAAGCCAGAGCCCCAGCGGGCTCCCGAGGCTTCTGGGAGAGCCAGGTGTGGAAACCGGGGAGTACCAGCTCAGGCCCAGCGCCCAGCATGGGCACAAAGGCAGAAGGCTGGAGAGGGCCAACGCCTCATTTGCCTAAGCCGGGTGAAAACCGGGAACACGCCATGCGCTCCGTCCCATCTCAGGGAGCCAATCCCACGAGAGATGGAAAGAGACGAAGAAGAGGGTTGGATCGAAATAGGCCCCATTGTGTCGCTTGGCGCTGGGCTTGCCGGTGCCAGTTTAGGGGATTCCTGGAGATTTTGGGTACATAGGGAAGAAGAAGAAGAAGAAGGAGAAGACGAGGAGGAGGAGGAGGAGATTGGATTTATACCCTGCCCTTCACTTGGAGTCTCAGAGCAGCTTACAAACTCCTATCCCTTCCCCTCCCCACAACAGACACCCTGTGAGGAAGGTGAGGCTGAGAGAGCTCTGAGACAGCTGTCCTTGAGAGAACAGCTTTGACAGAACTACGGCTTGCCCAAGGTCATCCAGCAGCTGCCAGTGGAGGAGTGGGGAATCAAACCCGGTTCTTCTAGATTAGAGTCCGCGCACTTAACCACTATACCAAACAATCTGTTCGTCTCCCTCGAGGTTCTTTTGCTTCATCCTCCGGCACGTCTTCCAAACTGTTGAAAGCCACCGTCTCCGGGTGCAAGAGCTAAATTCATGCCCAACTTTAATTCAGGGAAACTCTAATTCTATCAGAAATCTGGGGGGAATAATTCAGACAAGAAATGGTCCGAACAGACAGCCTCGTCTCGGTTTACCTGGAGGTGATACGCTTCAGCGGGACGTGATGAGGCAGAAAGTAGAGTTCCTCCTAACAAGGTACTCAGGAGCATCAATATTTGGTTTCCAACGTTCCCGATATTTTTGCCCCGAGTCAAGCCGGCCTCGAACCTCCTCCCTCTCTGCAGTGGAAGGAACTCATTACTGCCTTCCAGCCTTTGAGCCATTCCCTCCCACATACTTCTGCGCCACAATCAATTAAACACCCGGGAAACACTTCCAAGTCTCTTGTTCTGGGAAAAGCTCCATCTCGCCCTGGTGCCTTGCCAAGCTTTAATTGTTTTGATGCCCGGACGATCTGTTCCTGTATAATCCTGTTATAATATTTTTAACCAAGGAGATCTCTTCTCTCTCGCTCTCTTCCCTTTCCCCCGAGAAAAAAGGTGTCTGTCGAGACGGAATTTCCCTTTTTTGCTTTGGTGATGGGTGCCAGCCAATATGGGTGCCAGCATGCCCAGCAAGGCGGGGTATAAATATAATAAAGAAATAAATAAGTGGCTGCCCGCGGGGCCAGTGGAAAAATCTCCAGTGGGGTCTGTATGAACAAGTGGCCTTTGGTTATAATTATAACCAGGGGTCCTTTCGTAGAAAAACAGGTGCAGGAGCTCATTAGCATAACTCATTTGCATATGCCACACCCCCTAACATACCGGAAGCGTGTCAGAAGGCCACACCCACCCCTCCGGCTCCACCCCACAGGTGAGCGAAACTGACCTGCTCTTCCTCCATTCCCTTCCCCATCCAATACTTCGTGCAATAAAAAGAAGCGTAAAGAACACACCCTCATTCGCTTCCTGCTCCCTTGAAACCACCAGGTTTCAAGTAGACTTGAGATACCCAGGACATGTGCACCACCCATCCCTTTCCCTTCCCCTCCCCACCACAAGACCCCCTGTGAGGTAGGTGGGGCTGAGAGAGGTCTTTTGAGAACTGCTCATGAGAGAACAGCTCTGAGAGAACTTGGGACTGGCCCAAGGTCACACCAGCAGCTGCATGTGGAGGAGTGGGGAATCAAACCCGGTTCTCCCAGATTAGAGTCTGACTCCTGACCACCACACCAAACTGATGGGGTGGAAGCTGCTGAAGGGTTGGTGAAATTTCTCCAGTACTTATGTGCCATGTGCCCAGATGAAAAATGGTATACTTAGAAAATTGATATGCCCCCTTGAGCGAGTCTCTGGAAAAGCAGCACACAGTCATAAAAGGAACAAGGATAAAATTATCAATATTAAAAGAAAACATTAAAAACAATAAAGACCCTAGCAGGGCTTTCCCCGGGGCGCTGCGCCTCTGCACTGCTCGGGGAAGCCGAGGAGGGGGCGGGGCTTGGTCATGTGCCCGCCCCCTGTGCGCCTCACTCCTGGAGCTGCGCTCCTGTGCGCTCCCGCTCCAACGGACCCCTGATTATAACCAAATATATATACTGGCTGCCTATAGCGTACCGGATACAGTTCAAGGTGCTGGTTCTTAGCTTTCTTTATTTGTTTGTTCAGTTTATAGGCTGCTCTCCCCGCTATTGCAGGCCCAGAGCGGCTAACAGGTATTGGCAAGCCAAGATTCACAAACACATTAAAAAATTTAAAACAAAACAATTACAAAACCTTCCCAAGCCCTATATAGCCAGGGACCTATCTACTTAAAGGACCGCCTTTCCCCATATGTACCCCAGTGAGAAGAAGAAGAAGAGATTGGATTATATCCCGCCCTTCACTTGGAGTCTCAGAGCAGCGTACAGACTCCTTTCCCTTCCCCTCCCCACAACAGACACCTTGAGAGGTAGGTGAGGCTGAGAGAGCTCTTTCCAGAGCTGTCCTTGAGAGAACAGCTGTACCAGAACTATGGCTTGCCCACGGTCATCCAGCAGCTGCAAGTGGAGGCGTGGGGAATCAAACCCGGTTCTCCTAGATTAGAGTCTGCGCACTTAACCACTACACCAAACTGGCTCCCCCTGAGCACTAAGATCGGGTTCCCAAAATCGCCTGGTTCTTCCAGGGCCTAAAGAGGTCAGGTTGGCTATAACAAGGGCCAGGGCCTTTTCTGCGGCGGCCCCTCCCTGGTGGAATGAGCTCCCAGAGGACACCAGGGCCCCGCGGGACCTTCTACAGTTCTGCAGGGCCTGTAAAATGGAGCTCTTCCGCCAGGCTTTCAAGAAGGGTGCCTCCTCGACTTTATGGCTCTGGCCTGTTCACCAACTGTACCAACCTGGAGCAACAATGCCCCCAACCAAGGCTTCATAGCTTATAGCAGGGGTGGCCAACATGTGGCTCGGGAGCCACACGCGGCTCTTTCGCACATATTATGCGGCTCCCAGCAGGGCGGCTGAGGAAGCTAAGTGTCATTAGCAAACAAAATCATTGGACAAATAAATATCATTATCAATATCTGCTTTTACCCCTTTTGTTATTATTTTTAGTAGTCTCATTTAATGTTAATAAAAAGCAAATTTGCTTATTTTCCAATAAAAACATGTAATATTTGTTCATGTCTTGCGGCTCTCAAATATCTTATGTTTAGTCTATGTGGCTCTTACGTTAAGCAAGTTTGGCCACCCCTGGCTTATAGCTTTACAGCTAAGTGGGAGCCTGTTAACACCACTTCATTGTCAGGGGTGTTTCAAGATCACCCTCTTTTCCTGTATTTTACTGCATATTATGTTTGTAGTATGATTTTATATTGACTACTTTTAATGTCTATTTATTATGTTGTTAGCCGCCCTGAGCCCGCCACAAGGTGGGGAGGGCGGGATATGAATGCAAATATAAATAAAGCAAAATATACTTTAAAACATTTCTAGTTTGCCCTTCCTCGGCAGAGACCAAGGCAGCTGACGAAGACAAAGCAGCCTCTTCTAGAATAATCAGTAGAGATTCAGGTGGGGCAGCCGTGTTGGTCTGAAGCAGCAGAACAAAGTCGGAATCCGGTGGCACCTTTAAGACCAACGAAGTCTAGTTCTGGCTATACACATCCATGTGGATGTGCACGTCTTCAGTATAAGTGTACATGCACATGAAAGCTTATACCAGAAAAAGAAGGAGAAGGGAAGGGAATGAGAGGAGACTGGATTTATACCCACTCTTCACTACCCAAGGGAGTCTCAGAGTGGCTTACAATCTCCTTTCCCTTCCTCTCCGCACAGACACCCTATGAGGTAGGTGGAGTGTTGAGAGAGCTCTTTGAGAACTGCTTTTGAGAGAAAAGCTCTGAATTAACTTGTGACTGACCCACGGTCACACCGGCAGCTGCATGTGGAGGGGTGGGGATTGAAACCCGATTCTCCCACATGAGAGTCTGTGCTCCTTAACTGCTACACCAAACTTTGTTGGTCTTAGAGGTTCTGCTGGACTCAAACGTTGTTCTGTTAGAATAATCAAAACACCCCACAAAGCATAAACCAAGGTGGTATTATTATTATCATTATCAATAATAATAACAACAACAACAACAATAATAATAATATTTTGAATCACACTCTGGCGATGTACGACAGTGAACAAAAACATAAAAACACTATGATTAAAATACAGCAGTACCAATAAACAAAGCCAGAACTCCAGATGGCGAACTAAAATCACTCCCCATTCTAGGGCTGCCAGCCTCCAGGTGGGGCCTGGGGATCTCCCGCTTTTACAACTGATCTCCAGCTGACAGAGGTCACCTCCCCTGGAGAAAATGGCTGCTTTGAAGGGTGGACTCTGTGGCCTTGGACCATGCTGAGGCCCCTCCCCTCCCCAAACCCCACCCTCTCCTGGCTCCACCTCCAAAGTCTCCAGGTATTTCCCAACCCAGACTTGGCAACCCTACCCCATTCCAGACTGCCCGGCTACCTCATGGGCGGGAAGGAAGAGGGACGACTGATCCAGAGAGCAGAGGAGGGTGCCAGCTAGAGTGAAAACAGTCGCTGTCCTCAACCAAATGCCTGGTGGAACATCTCCACCTTACAGGCCCTGTGGAAGTGCATGAGCCCTGGGGGTATTCGGGAGAGGGTTCCGCCAGGTCGGGGCCAGGACTGAAAAGGCCCTGGCCCTGGTTGAGGACAGCCAGACATTTTGGGGGATGGGGACCACCAGATGATTGCTATCTGAAGACCGTAACGCCAGGGGCGTTGAGTTTTTAAATTTGGGGGAGTGGGGGCTCTTGCGTGCGCAAAGTGCGCATGCCCGCCAGGATTATGTCCCTGCCGCCGCTGCCTCCCCCCGCCTGACTACTCCTGCTTCCATCCCTCCGTCCGTCCATCTAGGGGCCAGCTGGGCATTTGCTTAGCTGGCCCCTGGACGGACGGAGGGAGTGACAGAGTAGCCAAGCCGGGGGGAGAGAGAGAGAGAGACAGCAGTGGCCCTAGGAAGGGCTGGGAAGGCGCGACGGAGGGCACTCCGTTTTCCCGGGGGGGGCTCAGTCCTCCCCCCCGGGAAATTTCGGGGGTAGCTCGAGCCCTCGAGCCCCCCCGTAGTTGATGCCTACGTGTAACGCTCTCCCAGGGACATACCAGAGGACACGGACCCATATCAGCCATAATAGTCTGTAGTAGAACAAACGCCCTCAGCCTGGACAGCCCAGGCTAGCCTGATCGCGTCAGATCTCAGAAGCTAAGTGGGGTCGACCTTCGTTAGAATCAGAGGGGAGACCTCTCAGGAATACCAGAGTCCTGCTGCAGACGCAGGTGAACAGCAAACCATCCCTGAACATCTCTCGCCTTGAAAACCGCGCAGGGCTGCCCTCAGTCAGCTGTGACGTGAGAGCAAAAAACAAGAAGGAAGCGGAACAGGATCTGAGTCCAGTGGCTCCTTAACAATCGACAGCATTTCCCAGGGCGTAAGCGTTCGTGGTCCTGGCCTGGATGGCCCAGTTTGGCCCGATCTCATCAGATCTTGGAAGCTAAGCAGAGGGTCGGCCCCGGTCAGTACCCAGATGGGAGAACACCAAGGAAGTCCAGGGTCACAGTGCAGAGGCAGGCCACAGCAAGTCACCTCTGAACCTCTCTCGCCTTGAAAACCCTCCAGGCAATGCTCCCTCTAAGCCAGGGGTGGCCAAACTGTGTCTCGGGAGCATTAATTTTAGGTGTCGAAATGTGGCATATTATGTACAAGGGGCATGAAAATGGTTTCAACAGAATGGATGAAAAAGAAAGTGAGTTGTGGCCAGCTCTGCCACTCCGAGAGAAGGCATCTTCAATAGACGTTGGTCCCTGGCAGGGGTCCGATGGAGCGGGAGCGCACAGGAGCGCAGCTCCGGGAGTGAGGAGCCCAGGGGGCGGGCACATGACCAAGCCCCGTCCCCTCCTCGGCTTCCCCGAGCAGTGCAGAGGCGCAGCGCCCCGGGGAAAGCCCTGCTAGGGTCTTTATTGTTTTTAATGTTTTGTTTTAATATTGATAATTTTATCCTTGTTCCTTTTATGACTGTGTGCTGCTTTGCCAGAGACTTGCTCAAGGGGGCATATACATTTTCTAAGTGTACCATTTTTTATCTGGGCACATGGCACGTTACTGGAGAAATTTCACCAGCCCTTCAGCAGCTTCCACCCCATCAGTTTGGTGTAGTGGTCAGGAGTTGGACTCTAATCTGGGAGAACCGGGTTTGATTCCCCACTCCTCCACATGCAGCTGCTGGTGTGACCTTGGGCCAGTCACAAGTTCCCTCAGGGCTGTTCTCTCATGAGCAGTTCTCAAAAGACCTCTCTCAGCCCCACCTACCTCACAGGGTGTCTTGTTGTGGGGAGGGGAAGGGGAAGGGATGGGTGGTGCGCATGTCCTGGGTATCTCAAGTCTACTTGAAACCTGGTGGTTTCAAGGGAGCAGGAAGAGAATGAGGGTGTGTTCTTTACGCTAATTTTTTTTGCCCAAAGCATTGGATGGGGAAGGGAAGGGAGGAAGAGCAGGTCAGTTTCACTCACCTGTGGAGTGGAGCCTGAGGGGTGGGTGTTGCCTTCTGACACACATCCGGTATGTTAGGGGCTGTGGCATATGCAAATGAGTTATGAAAATGAGTTATGGTAATGAGCTCCTGCACCTCTTTTTCTACGAAATGACCCCTGGTCCCTGGGGAATATTTAGCATAAGAACGTAAGAACCTAAGAGAAGCCATGTTGGAGCAGTCCAACACTCACGCAGTGGCCAAAACCCAGGTGCCCTCAGGAGGTCCAGCAGCGGGACCAGAACTCCAGAAGCCCTCCCACTGTTGCCCCCCCCCCCAAAGCACCAAGAATACAGAGCATCACTTGCCCCAGACATAAGAACATAAGAGAAGCCAGTGTTGGATCAGGCCAATGGCCCATCCAGTCCAACACTGTGTCACACAGTGGCCAAAACCTCGGTGCCATCAGGAGGTCCACCTGCAGGGCCAGAAAATACAGGTTCTTACAGAGTTCTTCATACAGCCAGTACTTAGGTAATAAAAGGCTTTAAAGGTAAGTTTCTTGTCCTCCCTTTCTTTCAGAGTTTTGTTTTCTGCCTGTTCTGCCATCTTCCTTCAGCTACGTTCCTCTACTCCTTCACTTCTCTACTTCCTAGAACCTCTTCACAGTCCTTGGCCTGTCTCCAAAAACAAGGCCCTGTTCAGAACTGCCAATTCTGCCTTGGGAAATTCCTGGAAATTTGGGGGCGGAGGGAGCCCAGGAGGGATGTAATTCCCTAACATCTACCCTCAGAAGCCACCCTTTCCCCTGGGGAACTGATCTCTGTAATTCCAGGTTTTAATCCCAGCCAGATGGACAAATTCTCCTTCCCTCGCAGAAACTGGACTGCACGCATTCCGGCAGCTTGGTTCACTGAGCAGTTGGACTGCTTTGTTTATATGAAAACATTATACTTTTCCTTTACTCTATTCAGGAACTGTCCTAAATGCCTGCTGGACTTGACCATTACAGGCAAAATCTCTCCATAAGACTGAAACAGGCAAAACAGTTGGCAGCTATACTAGGGCATATTAAATACTTCTCATATGAACATTATATCAGCCGAATCAATCAACCTCATAAGCTTCAGTGCCGCAAGCGCAACTCAATGGGCTGGGTGTTGTGATTCCATTTGGCTAAGGCTACGGTTGCTAACCTCCAGGAGAGGGCTGGAGTTATCCTGGAGATCAGTTCCCCTGAAGAAAATGGTTGCTGTAGGTAAACAAAAAGAAGGTTCTTTCTACCATATGTGGTGGACTTGTGATAAAGCTAAAGTCTATTGGTGCATGATTCATGCTGAAATGGAATTTTTTTTGAAATGTACTTTTAAAAAGCTGCCCGAAATGTTATTGCTTGGTCTTAAGCTAGAGGAAGTTAATGTAACTAAAAGGACATTAATATGGTATATGGTGACTACAGCGAGAATGGTCTATGCTCAGAACTGGAAATGTGAAAAAAAAACCAGACATATCGGAATGGTTGAGAAAATTGCTATTTATGGCAGAAATGGACAAATGGACAAGAAAATCAAGACTCAGAAAGATTTCTAGAAGAATGGAAAGACCTGAAAGAATATCTAGAACAACATTGGGATATGAAAAATAATATCTTTACATTGACTAATTATTGATTTCTGATGTTTGTAAGAAGAAACAATTATTTTTAAGAGAAATATACTGAACGATTGAAATGATAAGAATAGAAACTAGAGTACATATTACAGATATCTAGATAATACTTTTAAATGTTTAAAAATTACCTTTCTTTTTTTATTGTTGTAACCAAATTTGTTACCTATAAGAGCCAATAATTTTAAATCTTTATAATTGCTATTATATATATAATGGTATAGGTGAGGCGGGAAGTCCCAAAATTTCTTGAATTGTAATCGGAATACATAGCTATATAGAAAAATGGATAGTGATGATAATATTTTAAAAGTAACTATGTAAAGTTTTGTAACTGGAAAAACAATAAAATTTGTTTTCAAAAAAAGAAAAGAAAATGGTTGCTGTAGAGCAGTGGTTTCAAACATACGGCCCGGGGGCTGGATCAGCCCCCCAGAGGGCTTCTATCAGACCCGGACTGGAACTGCCCGTCTCCTGCTTCCAGTTCTGTTGCTGCTGCTACATCACAGCTTGCTTCGCCAGACTCTCTCAATCGCTCAGCCATTTCAGGTTTTCCCCTGGGTCCTAAGAACTCTGAGCATGAGGTTTCTGTGGTGAATGTCAAGGAATCAAAAGTAGGGTTGCAGCTTACAGATACACACCTGAACAGCATACTCAAGATTGCAACAGCACAGACATTTTGATGCAGTAATTCAGAGCAAGAGGTGTCAGTTATCAGACACTGTTAAATAGACACAATATTGCAAGAGTGCTAATGTTTTAAGCATGTTTTTATTTTAAGGAAAAAACCTTTTGTGTTTGAGTCCTTTATAAAGTTTATATCTCCACTACCTGGTGTTACATTTTATGATCCAGCCCTCCTAACAAATGAGTTCGACACCCTGCTGTCGAGGGTGGACTAAAATGAACGAATTAATGATCAGATGGCATTGTATGCAGAATAGCCAGGAGATTGTCTGGCGGCCGCAAGTTCTTAGTGTTATGCTAATGGTGAACTAGACTTGTTTTTAGTGGCTGAGAGAGCCCTGAAAGAACTGTGGCTGGCCCAAGGTCACCCAGCCGGCTTCATGTGGAAGAGGAGTGGGGAACCCAGTTCTCCCAGTTAGAGCCAGTGTGGTGTAGTGGTTAAGAATGGCAGGACTCCAAGTGGTGGCTGGAGATCTCCCGCTATTACAATGGATCTCCAGGTGACAGAGATCAGTTCCCCTGGAGAAAACAGCCACTTTGGAAGGGGGACTCTATGGCATTACGCCCTGGTGAAGTCCTTTCCCTCCCAAATCCTCCCCTCCAGTTTGGTGTAGTGGTTAGGAGCGCGGACTCTAATCTGGGAGAACCGGGTTTGATTCCCCACTCCTCCACATGCAGCTGCTGGAGTGACCTTGGGTCAGTCACAAGTTCTCTCAGAGCAGTTCTCTCAAGGGCAGTCCTCGAGAGAGCTCTCTCAGCCTCACCTACCGCCCAGGGTGTCTGTTGTGAGGAGGGGAAGGGAAAGGAGATCGTAAGCCGCTCTGAGACTCCGAGTGAAGGGCGGGGGATAAATCCAGTCTCTTCTTCCTCCTCACTGGCTCCACCCCCAATATCTCCAGGTATTTCCCAGCCTGGAGCTGGCAACCCTATAATGCAATGGATAAATATGAGGCGGTACAATTCCACTCTTGCGTCGAATTGCCGTTGCCAAACCGATCCTTCGTCTCCAGGCTCCAGCGGCCATTTTGAGGCCAGCCAAGTGGGCAGTCTTCCCTCAGAAGAACCCAAGCTGGGAATGGACGGCCATCCCACCCTTCCAGAACTCTATGATCCTAAAGTCTAAAGCGTCCCATCCCAGGAGAGGGGCCGCAGACCCTCTGAGCCCAGCCTGCTCCCCGGGTCCACCTCTGCTACCAAAAAGAGCGTCGGCCGACTTCCTACCCCGTTATTCCCCCGAAAAGCCGTTCTCCCAAGTCCTTCTCAGCCACTTTATTTTTTAAGTCGACAAATCTTTCCGCTTCCCCCCCCCCCCCCCCCGACAGAAAACCATTTTCTGGGGTTGGCGGGCTCCTCGAACAAAAGGATCGCCCCGAACCCACCTGAGAACGGAATGTGAAACTCTGGCTCCCCTTAGCATGATTCCTCTTGACAGCCCGGCTTGGTCGGGAGGGCCGGGTGTCCTTATTACCTGCTGTGGGGGATGAATCCCCTTTTGTCATGGCGGTGTCACGGTGCGTTAGGCCGACAATGGCCCCAGATATTTTATATGACGTCCCCCCTTGCCACTGATTAGCAAAAACCAACCAAGTCATAGCAACCTAGAACTATGCGCTGGCCGGCCCCCGTCACTGGCCGAAAGGGAAATCCCTATTCAAACGGTTTCATAAAACAATCTAAAGGGCGTGTGAATCGTGAAAAAGCATTTTCACTTTTTTCTCCCCAGCTTAATCTCCTGGTCTCTGGGATATTGTGTTGCCAACAGACCTCAGCGGGGAGCGGGCTAAGGTCTCCCCGTCAAGGGCCCCTTCTCTCGGAGAGTTAATGATATACTGGGGCGATGGCCTCCCCCCCCCCCCCCCCAGCAAGGAGAAACACGCACTCGATGAAAAGGATGGACCTCTGAACACATCCTAAAAGGCAACAATTTCTCATAGGAAGGTCACAGGGCGTAACCTGCTTTTTTGGGGGGGGGGGGGAGATGTCTCCCGGCCTCCTTTCACAAGATGGCTGGAGCTCCGGGTTATCTGGGAGGGCCTTACACACACAGAGAGAGAGAGACACACACACAGAGACACAATTTTCTCATGCAACTTCACTCAATTATTGGCGTTAATTCCCACCACCTCCTTTGACAGATCAGTTGATTTCTGGATGGACTTTTATGTTTCTCCAGGCCGCCTCCATGATATTGAAGACCACCAATGTCATTTTTTTTTTTTAAATGGCTCCTCGTGTTCCTGGAGAGCAGCAATATGAATGGCTTTTCACTATGACAGCATGGAACTGAACTTCCCTGATCAGAGGCAGTGTACCTCTGATGACCAAACCCTGGTAACGAATTCACTGCCACAGGAGGTGGTGGCGGCTACAAGCACGGACGGCTTCACGGGGGAATTGGATAGACATATGGAGTAGAGGTCCATCCAGGGCTATTAGCTGCAAGGTATAGATAGGAACTCTCAGTCTGGGGCAAGCGATGCTCTGTATTCTTGGTGCTTGGGGGGGGGGGCAACAGTGGGAGAGCTTCTGAAGTTCTTGCCCTGCTGGTGGACCTCCTGGGGGCACCTGGTGTTTTTGGCCACTGTGTGACATAGAGTGTTGGACTGGATGGGCCACTGTCCTGATCCAACATTGGCTTCTCTCATGTTCTTATATTCTAACTGGGGAGGGGCATAATCCCTTCGTACCTTGTTTGTGAGCGAGCTCCTTGGGGTCATGTTGTAGATGCGGCGCTGGACATTGGTAGACCTTGGTTCTGACCTAGCACAGTCTTTCCCATGGCTAGAGTTCAGGGGAGGGTTGCCAACAGACCTGGAGGAAAACTTCCTTTCCTTTCTATAGAGGCTTAATCGGTAGAAGACGAAGAAGAAGAAGAAGAGATTGGATTTATATCCCGCCCTTCACTCACTTAAGAGTCTCAGAGCGGCTTACAAACTCCTTTCCCCTTCCCCTCCCCACAACAGACACCCTGTGAGGTAGGTGGGGCTGAGAGAGCTCTTTCCCAAGCTGTCCTTGAGGGAACAGCTGGTACAGAGCTATGGCTTGCCCAAGGTCATCCAGCCAGGTGCAAGTGGAAGAGTGGGGAATCAAACCTGGTTCTCCCAGATTAGAGTCCGTGCACTTAACCACTACACCAAACTGGCTCTCTGGTAGAAATGAGCAACTGAAGACTTCCAAGACATGGCCACCTATAACCTCATTCTGGTAAATAACTTTCCATTTTAGCTTCTATCAACTAGAGGCAGATGGCAACCAATGTTCCCGCTAAGTCTCGTAAGCAAAAATTCTGCTTTCTGAGCTACTGGCATTAAAGCGGTGAGTGAGCCATTTGGCTGCTGCATCAATTAGTTTGCTCTGGAGCCATCCTTCCTGAGCTAAGACAAAAATGTGTGAGCCAGAGGCTAAAAAACTGGTGAGCTAGCTCATACTAACTCAGCTTAGAGGAAACACTGTTGGCAACCATAGTGGGGGGGGGGAATTTTCAGGGATTAAATCTGGTATGCAAAAGGCTACGGAGAAGAATATGCCAAATAATAATAGAGAACCATACAGCTGTATAGATACAATGTAGCAAGAGAAAATCAGCTGTGGAAAGACACTAAATACAATGTACACACACTTACTAATTGGAAAGAAAATTTACTACTTAGTAATAATGCCTTACGAAGAAAACTTATTAACATTTGTAAAAATTCTTACAATACATTCCAAATGCAATTCATACATTCCATGATGGTGCATGATGTATAAATTGCATTTGGAATGTAATATTTCATGTTTAATATGACAGCTACCAAGGAAGTTGAAATAACGAAACGAAGAACAAATCCGGAAGACTTCGTTCAGCTCTGCTACTTCTCAGGCTTGACAGAAATAAAATCAGGCTTAAAATACATGTAGATTGTAAAAAATACTGTAAGAATTTTTTGCAAATGTTAATAAGTTTTCTTAGTGTATTTGTACATTTTCTTTCCAATTAGTAAACATTTCCAATTAGAATACAATGTATGCACATTGTATTCAGCGTCTTTCTACAGCTGATTTTCTCTTGCTACGTTGAAGAATATGTCAAAGACATCAGCTTAGCTAGGGGAGGAAAGTTTTGTAGAAATATGGGAAAGCAACTAGCAGCTCAGTTTTGCGTGAGCTTCCATACAGTCCATACTCTGAAGCTGCCGTTTCCTCCAGGGGAATCGAGCTCTGTTCTCTCCTCCCAATAACCCTGCAAGTTAGGCTAGGCTAAGGAAGGGGGATGACTGGCCCAAGGTGACCCATTAAGCTTCATTATTGGGAGGGAAGGATCTGAACCCAGAACTTCCTGGTCAGGGTTCCAGACTCCAGCCCATACCTGACCTTAGCTTTATGTCCCGTATGACCCCCCCAGAGGGTACCAGATGCTCTTGATTAAGCGGTTATATTCATTCATACCTTACTGGCCGGCACAACTCATACTGCTCTGAGACTCCTTCGGGTAGTGAAGGGTGGGGTATAAATCCAATGTCCTCCTCCTCCTCCTCTTCTTTTTACTCTACCCTTCCCTCGGAGTCTCAGAATGGCTTACAATCTCCTTCCCCTCCCCACAACAGACACCCTGTGAGGTAGGTGGGGCTGAGAGAGCTCTTTCGAAGACTGCCCTTGAGAGAACAGCTCTGAAAGAACTTGTGACGGACCCAAGGTCACACCAGCAGCTGCACGTGGAAGAGTGAGGGATCAAACCCGGTTCTCCCAGATTAGAGTCAACTACGCTACTTAATCACAATACCAAACCCTGCTGGAGACTCTAGTAGGCCATGGTCACATGGTACCCGATTCCCGGATAAAATCCCAGCGGGGTTTTTTCCTTCCTGCTCACAGGAAAGCGCTCTACACCCCCCTCCGCTGCTGCCAGCCATTGCTGCCACCAGCTGGTGGCGGCAGACCCATCCTGGCTGCCTGGCTCACCCCGCGCTCCGCTCCAGGCCCCAAGCCCCGCCAGTCACCACCTGGTAAGTTTTTGGGTTAGAGCACGTGGGGGGGGGGGCAGGTGGCAGCAGCGGCTGGCGGGGATCGGGGCCGGGAGCGGAGTGCGGGTCCCCCCCCCCCGCTTTTTGCACTTGGGCGCTTGAGTACCCAAGTGCAAAAAAGGGGGGGAAATGGGAGGGACAATGACTGCGAGAGAAGGCTGTTTAGATCGGCTCAATCGTGGGTTCCTTGCGCAAACACCTGAAAAATACTTAATTTTCCCAGGGGTCGGAAAACACACAAGGAATGCAGGATTGAGCCCGCTTCAGCGCGGGAGTTGTCCCAGCTGGTATGAACAGTCCCTTTAAATGCAAGAGGAAACAGCAGTTCCTCCTGTTTTAAAGGGCTGTGTGACCACGGCCTTACTGTCTCAGACCACGTGCTTGCAAATATTGTTTTAGTGGTAGTTAACTTCCACCAGTGTTCCCTCTAAGCTGAGTTAGTTTTTTAGCCTCCAGCTCACACATTTTTAGCTTAGCTCAGGAAGGATGGCCTCAGAGCAAACTAATTGATGCAACAGCCAGATCGCTGGCTCACGACTTTAACGCCAGCAGCTCACAAAATAGGATTTTTGCTCACAGGACTCCACAGCTTAGAGGGAGCATTGACGCCAATGCTGTTTCTCAAATTGACTTAGATGTCTTTAATTTGGGGGGGGGGGGTGTTGAGAGAGAGAGAGAGAGAGAGGAAGCAGGAGAAGGGGTTTTTTGCAACCCAGTATCGCTAGCACAAATCATCTAATTGGAACACACCCTTCGGATATTTAGAAATTGGCTCAGATACAGTCTTCAATGAAGAACACTTTAATTAAATTTTTACATATTAAGCGCACCGTGGCAAAAATGGTTAGGCAAATGGCACACGCCATCAATCACGGAGCAGTGAGTCAGTCGGAGGAGGCACGCCATTAATATCGCTTCGGAAACACCCTTTCCCTTTGAAGGGTCTGGGGAAGAGGGGCATAATTAAAAACGAGAGATGGATGCGGACGATAGGGAGAGAAAGCAGCAGTGGGGAGTTAGGAATAGGAAGCGGAGAGAACCGCGAAGGATGCGTCAGAGGCCCAGCAATAGCAGCATCGAGAGGTGGCAGAACAGATCCCTGCCTGAGATTCATATGGCGCATTCAACACTCCAGCAATGATAGGCCAAGGTAAAGGTTTCCCTTCCTCGAAAGCCAGTCGAATCTGGCTCTAGGGGGCGGTGCTCATCTCTGTTTCCAAGCCGAAGAGCCGGCGCTGTCCGAAGACTTTTTCCGTGGGCGTGTGGCTGGCATGACTAAACGCCAAGGCGCACGGAATGGTGTTCCCTTCCCACCGAAGCGGCACCTATTCATCGACTTGTAATGTCTTGCTTGCGAACTTCTAGGTTGGCAGGAGCTGGGGCCAGAGACGGGAGCTCACTCCGTCACGCGGCACTCATAAGAATGTAAGAACAGAAAAGAAGCCAATGTTGGATCAGGCCAGTGGCCCATCCAGTCCAACACTCTGTCACACAGTGGCCAAAAACACCAGGTGCCCTCAGGAGGTCCAGCAGTGGGGCCAGGACACTAGAAGCCCTCCCACTGTTGCCCCCCCCCAAGCACCAAGAAGACAAAGCATCACTTGCCCCAGACTGAGAGTTCCTCTCTATATCTTGTGGCTAATAGCCACTGATGGACCTCTGCTCCATATGTTTATCCAGTTCCCTCTTGAAGCCCTCCATGTTTGTAACCGCCACCACCTCCTGTGGCAGTGAATTCCACGTGTTCATCACTCTTTGGGTGAAGAAGGACTTCCTTTTATCCGTTCTAACCCGAGTGCCCAGCAATTTCATGGAGTGTCCGCAGGTTCTTGAATTGTGAGAAAGGGAGAAAAGTACCTCTTTCTCTGCCTGCTCTATCCCATGCATAATCTTGTAAACCTCGATCATGTCACCCCTCAGCTGTCATTTCTCCAAGTTAACCTCTGTCATCTGGAGATAAACTGTAATTCTGGGAGATCTCCAGGCCCCACCTAGAGTTTGGAAACTGAGTGGGCAACAGATTAACGCAGGGATCTGGGGGATTTCAAGGAAAGAGGGTGAAATAGTTCTTCCAAGTTTCTCCGTGCAATAGTTCCACGCAAAGTTTCTCCAAGGAGTTCTGAGCCCAAAGCATACTCATCCGTTCCTTCATCTGCTAGCTTCTCGTGGAAAATGATGGGATCAACCTGGGGATTTTTCCCCCCCGTGCCAGGCAGGTTCTGGGCCACAGCCTTTCCCTGCAGCCCTAACTGAGAGCTCCAGAAAAATGTTCCTGCCAGTTCTCAGCTCAGCCACTCTGGGGATGTCAAAGCTGACACGGCCGGGGGCTGGAATCCCACCCAGATTTTCTGCAAAAGCAAAAATCGCATGACATTTTTGTGGAAGATCCCATCTGCCACGAGAAACAGGTGGGGATGTATGGAAGGGAGCAAATTTTCGCCCGGCTGATCAGCTTTCTTGGTGGAAGGAAGTCTGTACCTGGGAGAAGGCAGGAGAGAACTGCCCCCGAGAGCCTTTCAAACTGGCTTGCCAACCTCCAGGTGGTGGCTGGAGATCTCTGATCACAACTGTTCTCCGGCCAACCGAGATCAGTTCCCCTGGAGAAAGTGGCTGCTCTATGGTGAACTCCATGGGGTTATACAACCTTGAAGTCCCTCCCCTCTCCGAACCCCAAACTCCTCAGACTCCACCCCCAAATATCCACTTATTTCCCAACGTGGAAGCTGGGAACCCAACTCACAAAGTCCGTATACCCAGCTCTGATGGGTTGGGGTTGCCAGGCTACAGACGGGGTATAAATGAAATAATTAGATAAATCTCTTTCCTCAGAGGGTTGCCAACTTGGGATTGGGAAATTCCTGGAAATTTGGGGGTCTGGAGCTGAAGGAGGGGAGGCACCTCAGCAGGCCAGAGCACTGTCGAGTCCCTCCTCTAGAGCCTTCATTTTTCTCCAGGGGAACTGGTGTCTGTGGTTTGGAGATCAGCTGCAGTTCCAGGGGATCTCCAGGCCCCACCTGGAGGCTGGCATCCCTACCTTTGCTGTTGTTTTTTTTTTAAAAAAGCTTCATTTGACAATTAAGGCTCAAGGCTCTAACTTTATTCTATGGGGTTGAGGCCAGGGACGATGTAGTTTGGGGGGCGGCGGGACCTCAACAGAGTATAATGCCATTTGTCAAGAAAAGAGCAGGGCCCACTCTGCTCCTAAGGATGTGTGCCTCCAGGAGGGACCCGGGGTTCTCCTGGAATTAAAACATTTCCAGCCTACAGAGATCAGTTCTTCTGAAGAAAAGGGATGTTTTGTAGGGTGGTCTCTGGGGCAGTGTACCCCACTGAGATCGCTGTGTCTCCCCCTAGGCTCCATCCCTGCAGGGTTGCCGTGTCTTTCTGGGAGCTTCGTGCACACGCCACGATGACGTCACCCGGAAGTGACATCATCACGTCGCCCACGTCGGGAGGTGACGCTCTTCGGGCCAAACTCTATGGTCTGCAGCTGGTTCTGCCAAAGATTCGCCCCAAAACTAGAGTGTCGCTGTGTGACATCAGCGACACGCTGTGTGACATCAGCGACACGATGACATCACTTCTGGGGGATATCACCAGATGTTGCCTCTTGGGCCACTTGGGGGCGGGGTCTGGCAACCCTAATCCCCAAAACTCCAGGAGTTTCCCAACCTGGATCTGGGACAACACCAGAGCTCCCTGGGAGTGACTGAGGCCCAGAATGATTGATGGAAGGGGAATTCCTGTCAGTTAATGACCGGCTAGAGTCGAAGGCCTGAGGCCTTTGGGAGAGGACTCAGTTCTTCCAGCGGGGCGTCTGTTGCCAGGAAAGGCCCAACCCCAAAAAAAGTTACAGATCCTTTATTGGAAACTTTGCCAATAGAATATGAAAAGCTACACTGCCCTCACTTGACAGACTGAAGCGTGACTAATCTAGGATTGCCAAGTCTTCAAAACTCACCGGCAGGGGGGGGAGTCCTCCTCTGGCCGGGAGTTTCTCCTGGTGCGTGCGCAAAGCGCGCGCGCCCAGCGACATCACCGGAAGTGACGTCAGCACGTTGGGGGCATTGCCAGGGCGACGCTCCGGCAATCGCCCCAAAACTCTATGGTATCATAGAATTTGGGGGCAATTGCCAGAGCGTCGCCCTGGCAACGCCCCCAACATGCTGACGTCACTTCCGGTGACAT
Organism: Lepidodactylus listeri; assembly: GCA_029233225.1. Taxonomy (NCBI): domain Eukaryota; kingdom Metazoa; phylum Chordata; class Lepidosauria; order Squamata; family Gekkonidae; genus Lepidodactylus; species Lepidodactylus listeri. Next base: position 4,928,415 of record JARCFY010000012.1, read on the forward strand.
CATTACGTCGTCCTCGCTGGATGACGTCGGGGGCGGGGTTCCCCCCGCCGGCCAAATGCTGGCCGGCGGATCGGGAACCCCTTTAGCGGGGGATCCCCCGCCCCCCCCCCCCCCGGGCTGACTTGGCAGCCCTAGACTAATCTCAGGGGGTGCCGCCATTTTGAGACCAGGCAACCATCTCCGAGAGCTGCAGCAGGATTCGCCCACGGGCGGGATCGTTCTCCTCACGGACCCACAGTTCACAAGTACTAATTGCTCCAACAATTCTTGCGGGCACCTGGGCACATTCTAGTGGGTTTATTTATTTATTTGTAAAATGTATACCCCGCCCTTCCCGCCTGGTGGCGGACTCAGGAAGCCTAACAATATAGAAGATACAGACATTAAAACTCCAAGTACACTAAAACTGAATAGAGCTGCCAAGGGATTTACCCAACGGGGCGGGGGGGGGGGCGCGCGCATGGTGCGATGAGGTCACCCGGAAGTGACCTCTAGCAATCCGCCTGGAAACTCTATGGTACCACGGAGTTTTCAGGCGGATTGCTAGAGTGTCAGCTGGGCACCTTGGGGGCGGGATTCCTCCCCCCCCCCCGGCCTGATCTGGACCAGTAGATTGGAGGCCATTTCGGTGGGGGGAACCCCGCCCCCCTGGGGGACCTGGCAGACCTAAAACAGAATCAGATTAAAACGTCAATAGAAAACCATAATTGGGCTACACATGCTTATACTAAAAGATGGCGACATTCAATCATCGTTTGAATGGCCGCTTCTAGACTCCTGCTCGGCTGTTAACCGTCCAGTTGGTGGAGGGGAACCCCGCCCCCAATGTGCCCAATTCAGGCCGATGTGCCCGGCGCAGTGACATCACCCGGAAGTGACACCATCAAGTTAGGCTAGGGTTGCCAGCCTCCAGGTGGGGCCTGGGGATCTCCCGCTTTTACAACTGATCCCCAGCTGGCAGAGATCAGCTCCCCTGGAGAAAATGGCTGCTTTGAAGGGTGGACTCTACGGCATTGTACCATGCTGAGGCCCCTCCCCTCCCCAAACCCCACCTTCTCCTGGCTCCACCCCCAAAGTCCCCTGGAATTTTCCAACCCGGACTTGGCAACGTTGCCAGTCGACGCTCTAGTAGCCCGCTTGCAGGGAAGGCGGGGTATAAATCCGAAATAATAAATAAACAATAAATAAATCAGCCTGGAAACTCTATGGTACCACCTCCCTCGCTCAGGGTGTCTGTTGTAGGGAGGGGAAGGGAAAGGAGATTGTAAGCTGCTCTGAGACTCCTTCGAGGAGTGAAGGGCGGGGTATGAGTCCAATATTTTCTTCTTCTTTATTTTAAATATCTTTCAGACTTTTATCCTGACCAATGAGACTCAGAGTGGCTTACACACATTTTTTCATTTGTATTCTGTGTGGGTGTAGGGCTCCCAAGTCAGCCCGGGGGGCGGGGGATCCCCCACGAAAGGGGTTCCCGATCCGCCGGCCAGCATTTGGCCGGCGGGGGGAACCCCACTCCCGACGTCGTCCAGCGAGGACGACGTAATGACGTCACCAGAAGTGACGTCAGCTTGTTGGGGGCGTTGCCAGGGCGACGCTCTGGCAACGCCCCCAACATGCTGACGTCACTTCTGGTGACGTCACTGGGCGCGCGCGCCAGGAGAAACTCCTGGCCAGAGGAGGACTCCCCCCCGCCGGTGAGTTTTGAAGACTTGGCAACCGTGTGTGTGTGTGTGTGTGTGTGTGTATTTTGTGTGCTTACCTGGAAGTCACGGTCGACTTCTGGCGACCCCTACTAAGGGCTTGATTGGGGGCTTGATTAGCCTGCCTCTGCGTCCCGGCCCTGGCATTCCTTGGACGTCTCCCTTCCAAGTTCTTGCCAGACTCGGCCCTAATTAGTTTCCGAGATCTGACGAGATCAGGCTTCCCTAGGCTATCCAGGTCAGGGCTGCGTACACACGTTTGAAAGCAAATATCACACATCACACCGACACAAAGTCCAGATCCCAAGTGCCCAGCTGCAGCCATCACTCGCGGGCTAATGAAGGCACAGTGAGGGAACCTCTGAAACCGATGCAGGGTGAGTCAGGGCCTTCCTCACCTCCTAGGGAAGCCGGTTCCACAACGGAGGGGGAGCCACAGAGAAAGAACAAGGGCAAGGAGGGGGGTTCTCAAGCATCACTTTCCTGCATGAGACACAAGGTCCGCAGATCATCATGATCCCCATGTGGGGCTGAGTCAACCACCTGTCTTGAGAGCCAGTTTGGTGTAGTAGCTAAGTGCATGGACTCTAATCTGGGAGAACCGGGTTTGATTCCCAACTCCTCCACTTGCACCTGCTGGATGACCTTGGGCAAGCCATAGTTCTGTCAGAGCTGTTCCCTCAAGGACAGTCGTCTCAGAGCTCTCTCAGCCCCACCCACCTCACAGGGTGTCTGTTGTGGGGAGGGGAAGGGAAAGGAGTTTGTAAGCTGCTCTGAATAGTGAAGTGCGGGGTATGAAGCCAATCTCTCCTCTTCTCTTCTTTTGTCTCACACCTGCATGTTCTGCCTCGAGACTGAATAATGATAAGAACTGCAGGACCTGAGTTGGACCCAGACAGACAAAATGAGATGTTGCCGAGGACTCACGGCACAAAGCCCCTTTCTTTTTGCACTCGCACCCTAGACCTTTAAACATAGCATGGACATGCTCTGCTCCACTCAGTGCCCTGTTGCTGGCCCTCCAGGGGAACTGGCTGGCCACTGCGTGAGATGGGATGCTGGACTGGATGGACCCTCACTGGTCTGACCCAGCAGGGCTCTTCTGAAGCTCTTATCAGGGAAAGACCTCAGCCTCTCTGCCCTGCCGTTGGCCCTCCAGGGGAACTGGCTGGCCCCTGTGTGATACAGAATCCTGGCCTAGATGGACTCTTGGTCTGACCCAGCAGGGCTCTTCTGATGTTCTTATCAGGGGAAGGCCTCGGTCTCTATGCCTTGTTGTTCGCTGTCTAGAAAAACTGGTTGGCTACTGTGTGAGACGGGATGTTGGACTAAATGGGCCCTCACTGGTCTGATCCAGCAGGGCTCTTCTGATGTTCTTATTAGGGGAAGGCCTCAGTCTCTCTGGTTTATTGTTGGCTCTCCAGAGGAACTGGTCAGCCACTGTGTGAGCAGGATGCTGAACAAGATGGACCCTCACTGGTCTGACCCAGCAGGGCTCTTCTGATGTTCTTCTCAGGAGAAGGCCTCGGCCTCTCTCCCCCGTTGTTGGCCCTCCAGAGGAACTGGTTGGCCGCTGTGTGAGACAGGAAGCTGGACTGGATGGACCCTCACTGGTCTGACCCAGCAGGGCTCTTCTGATGTTCTTCTCAGGAGAAGGCCTCGGCCTCTCTGCCCTGTTGTTGGCCCTCCAGAGGAACTGGTTGGCCGCTGTGTGAGACGGGATGCTGGACTAGATGGACCCTCACTGGTCTGACCCAGCAGGGCTCTTCTGAGGTTCTTCTCAGGAGAAGGCCTCGGCCTCTCTGCCCCATTGTTGGCCCTCCAGAGGAACTGGTTGGCCGCTGTGTGAGACAGGAAGCTGGACTGGATGGACCCTCACTGGTCTGACCCAGCAGGGCTCTTCTGATGTTCTTCTCAGGAGAAGGCCTCGGCCTCTCTGCCCCGTTGTTGGCCCTCCAGAGGAACTGGTTGGCCGCTGTGTGAGACAGGAAGCTGGACTGGATGGACCCTCGCTGGTCTGATCCAGCAGGGCTCTTCTGATGTTCTTCTCAGGGGAAGGCCTTGGCCTCTCTGCCCTGTTGCTGGCCCTCCAGAGGAACTGGTTGGCCGCTGTGTGAGACAGGAAGCTGGACTAGATGGACCCTCGCTGGTCTGATCCAGCAGGGCTCTTCTGATGTTCTTCTCAGGGGAAGGCCTTGGCCTCTGTGCCCCGTTGTTGGCCCTCCAGAGGAACTGGTTGGCCGCTGTGTGAGACAGGAAGCTGGACTAGATGGACCCTCACTGGTCTGACCCAGCAGGGCTCTTCTGATGTTCTTCTCAGGGGAAGGCCTTGGCCTCTCTGCCCTGTTGCTGGCCCTCCAGAGGAACTGGTTGGCCACTGTGTGAGACAGGATGCTGGACTAGATGGACCCTCGCTGGTCTGATCCAGCAGGGCTCTTCTGATGTTCTTATGAGAGTAAGTCCCCTTGAACCTGAGCTTACGGGCCTAGTATTGGGCTTCCCGTCAAGACCCAGTAGCTTTCGCCCGGCTGCTCTGTACTTCCAGATACTTTTTGGCAACAGAGCAGTGAGATGTTTCGGTGCCGTCATACCGAGCAGTAACCCACGAGCCTTTGTTGCTTGACATTTTGCGCTCGCTTTGACTCAGCATACTTTAAATGAACAGAAAACGTTTAATGTCTATGCCAAGACATTGCCTATTATGCTTTCCGTATTGCACCAGTACAGTACTCTCTCTCTCCAGGCATTTTTATTCCACAGTAATAAGGGCTCAGTCGCACATTACGAAATCCATGTGTCCTCCCCATGGCCTCGGTGAGGATTTTCGATTAGATGCGCACTGAGAGTTTTGTGCATAGAACTTCTTTCCCAGGTGCAAAGGGGCCCAATCCAGATTGGGACCATGGCAGATGCGAAGAGGAGTCCCCTCACCTCCAAGCCATTATTCTGACCTGATACAATATTTGGCCTGTTAAGGAAAGTTACATGCATCCAGTTTGGTGTAGTGGTTAAGTGCGCGGACTCTAATCTGGGAGAACCGGGTTTGATTCCCCACTCCTCCACTTGCACCTGGCTGGATGACCTTGGGCAAGCCATAGCTCTGGACCAGCTGTTCCCTCAAGGACAGCTTGGGAAAGAGCTCTCTCAGCCCCACCTGCCCCACAGGGTGTCTGTTGTGGGGAGGGGAAGGGAAAAGGAGTTTGTAAGCCGTTCTGAGACTCCAAGTGAGTGAAGGGTGAGGTATAAATCTAATCTCTTCTTCTTCTTCTTCTTCCAATAGTACATTTAAGTTTCCCCAACTGAACAAAAGTCCATATGGTCAAAGCAATGGTATTAGAGTTGCCAGCCTCCAGGTGGGGCCTGGGGATCTCCCGCTTTTACAACTGATCCCCAGCTGACAGAGATCAGCTCCCCTGGAGAAAACGGCTGCTTTGGAGGGTGGACTCTATGGCATTGTACCGTGCTGAGGCCCCTCCCCTCCCCAAACCCCGACTTCTCCTGGCTCCACCCCCAAAGTCCCCTGGTATTTTCCAACCTGGACTTGGCAACCCTAAATGGTATCCCCAGTAGTAATGTATGGCTGCGAGAGTTGGACTATAAGGAAGGCTGAGCGCCGAAGAATAGATGCTTTCGAATTATGGTGCTGGAGAAGACTCTAAATGGACTCTAAATTGGACTCTACATTTGTTATATCTGTTCAAAGGGCCAGACCGGACATGTTCACAGTGGTGGATCCGCAACCCTTCTCCATCCTTTCTTCCTTCCTCCCACGAGGGCGAAGGTGCAAAGCCACCAAAAAAAAACAGGAGGGGGGAGTCGGCCTCTCTCAAAGGTGGTGCTAATGTAACACTCCAATCAACAAGTGTCATCCCTAACTCCCCAAAGGATATGGACTCCCTTCCCGACAAAGCTTTTAATCCCATTGGGCATGACCTTTGACACTATTAGGGGTCACCAGTGACCCTAATCCAATTGAGTTGATTAACTGAAGGGGAGACCCTATAAGCCCACTCCCCTCCGTTCTCCGGCCCAGCCAAACAGTAGGAGAGACCGGGCTCGCATTTACACCACAATAGGCCAGGATTGAGAACCCTGTTTCTTTACCGGATGACTTCAACGGCCCCCGTCAATGTATTGCTTTCCAATCGCTCATTAAAAGCCCCTTCGCCACAATGACTCCGGCCCATTTCTCACTGGGGCTGGCAGATTTAGAGCTCTGGACAGTGTGGAGACGAGCCCGGGAGGCGAGCCAGGAGGCTCCCAATCAAGGGGGGAAACCGATGGACAAGGGTTCTCCTTTTGAAACAGTGTAAATGAATGGGCTGGGAAGGGGGTAAAGAAGGGGGCGTCTCAGTGGTAATTTACTGCGACTGGGAAAGGGAGGGCAGAGGGGGGGAATCCTTTTCTTCTGGGTTAATTACTCGCTGAGGACTTTTAAAGGGTTTCTTCTTCTTCATCGTCTTCTTCTTCTTTGGTAGAGAAGACATTTTCAGTAAAAAACGAGTTGATGGGACCAAGGGCACTTAGAAAATATTAACATGTTTTGCACCATGGAAACGAGAGAGTCGAACTGGGATGACAGACGTCAGTGCTCCCTCTAAGCCGAGTCAGTGTGAGCTAGCTCACAGCTTTTTCGCCTCCAGCTCACACCTTTTTGTCTTCGCTCGGGAAGGATGGCTCCTGAGCAAACTAGTTTATGCCGTAGCCAGAGCGCTCACTCACCACTGTAATGCTAGTAGCTCACAAAGTAGCATTTTTGCTCACAAGACTCCACAGCTTAGAGGGAGGATTGGTGACAGTCTATAGGGAGAGAGCCCAGAGAGTGGGGGAACTGGGGGAGGAAAGGGACCGGGGTGGCTTTGGGTGTTCACCCGAAAGAGGTGGTAGAGGAAGTCCGAATGGTTCACCTATTACCAGGAACAGCATATAGCCCTCACACACGAACATGGGCGCCCATAAAACTGCCTTGTACTGAATCAGAGCCATGGTCCGTCGAGGTCAATATTGTCTACTCAGAGAGGCAGCAGCTCTCCAGGGTCACAAGTGGAAGTTTTTCGCATCACCTACCACCTGGTCCTTTTTAACTGGAGAGGCCGGGGATTGAACCTGGGACCTTCTGCATGCCAAGCAGAGTCTCTGCCACTAAGCCACAGCCCCTCTTTACAGCTCTCCAGGGTCTCAGGCTGAGGTCTTTCACATCACCTTCTGCCTGGTCCTTTTTAACTGGAGAGGCCGGGGATTGAACCTGGGACCTCCTGCATGCCAAGCAGATGCCTTGTGACTGAGCCACAGCCCTTCCCCAGTATATAAACTGCCTTCACTATTTGAAAAAGTTGTATTATTTGAAAAAGTCTGCATGCCCGCGAAAGCTCATACCTTGAATAAAGCTTTGCTGGTCTTAAAGGTGCCACCGGACTCGAAAATTTGTTCTGCCTTATACTAAAGCAGACCTTCCATGCATCAAGATCACAACTGTGTATTTAGACTGGCAGCGGCTCTTCAGGTAGGTAGAGGTCTTTCATATCACCTGTTACCTGATTCTTTAAACTGGAAATGCCAGGGATTGAACCTGGGACCTTCTGCATGCCAAGCAGATGATCTACCGCCGAGGCACGGCCCTTCTCCTATGCTTACCCCTGAGTCACATGACCAAGGCTCCCTCTAAGCTGTGGCGTCTGGTGAGCAAAAATGCTACTTTGTGTGCTGCCGGCGTGAGAGTTGTGAGCGAGCGATTTGGCTGCTGCATAAATTAGTTTGCTCTGGAGCCCTCCTTCCTGAGCGGTGACGGAAAGGTGTGAGCCAGAGGCTAAAAAACAGCGAGCTAGCTCACACTCACTCAGCTTAGAGGGTTCACTGAGTCATGTCCCCCCTCCCATGCCAAGATACAAAATGCGAGACACTGCAATGCACACCTTGGCATGATGGAACACGCATGTGGTCTCTCTCGTATGACTGGAAGTGGCCACGGCAGCAGCGTGAGTCACCTCACCATCCATCAATTTCGCTGGCTGACGACAAATTTCGGCATTGCGAGATAAGCAGAACATCAGGTCGGATCCTGCAGATCTGTTGCGATAATTAATTACATTTCCTCTGGTGCACGGAGACTTCCACTGACGTCTCAGCAGAAGGCTTGTGGTGTTAGAAGGACCCGACTGCCAGGATGAACCCACAGGATTCGACACAGTATATCCGGCCCCCCAAAACTGATCCCTTAGATCTGAGCTGGTAGCCAGCCACCATGCGGATCGGTAAATCCACACAATGAGGCCAGACGCAGCTGCGATTTAGGGTCCTGCAAAACTGGGTAGACCCCTAATTTGCAGAGGGGGGGGCAAACTTCTTTTAAAACCCCTAATTTGTGGGCAGGCTCCCCCCCCCCCCCCGATAATAGCAAATCTGCACGTTGCTGGAAAAAAAGAAAACCCCAAATCTTCCTGACGGTTCGAGGGGTTCCCAGTGGAACAGGCTTCCTTGGGAGGTGGTGGGCTCTCCTTCTTTGGAGGTTTTTCAGACCGAGGCTAGATGGCCATCGGACAGCACTGCGGATTCTGTGAACTTGGGCAGATCATGAGAAGGGAGGACAGGAAGGGTTGCCTCAACGCTTAGTTCTTGTGGCCCTTTCTTACACGCCCAGGGAAATGCCGGTTGCCACTTTGGGGTCAAGAAGGAATTTTTCTGCAGGCCAGTTTGGCTGGAGATCCTGGAGGGATTTTTTTGTCATCTTCTGGGCACGGAACGGGTCACTGAGGGGGTGGGGGGAGGTATTTGTGAATTTCCTGCATTGCGCAGGGGGTTGGACTAGGTGACCCTGGAGGTCCCTTCCGACTCTATGATCCTACGATTCTAAATCCCTTTTGGAATCTAGGTGGCCTTTTGGGTTGTCAGAACTTTGAGGCGTTTGGGCAGCCGACAGAAGGAGGCAGCAGAGGGAAGAAGCCAGAACCTGGGGGGGGGTAAGCCGGAGTTCTCCCCCATCAGCCCACGAGGGTTCCCCAGATACTTTTACAAACCTGACTCTCGGACTCTTCACTCAATGGGTCTTTTCCCACGTCCGTTCTAAAGCCTCAAATGCTTTTAGCCTCTCTTCCCACGAAAGGATGTGCTGAGTAATATTCAACTTAGGCCCAGGAGGCAGGCTGACGCTCAGTGTCCCTCCGCCACCCAAAACAGCAGCTGCTTCTTCGGCCCTTCCCCCAGCTAATCCACGCTGTCCCACCCATGATGTGCAGGTGGAGACACCCAAGCACTCTGATGTCACCACACCGGGGGAAGCCATGCTAGACGTTACGGCAAAGGGGGAGAGAGCCAAAGACCGGCTTCCAGGGGTAGGCATGCTTCTTGTACTGAATTTTCTCTCCTCTCGGCCTCTGCGAGCCGAAAGACATCTCCGTTCTCGCAGGAGTCGCCCGCGGAGGTCTGGCGCTCAAGCTAGCGCTGAAATCCAGCCTGTTTCTTGGGAGCTCAAAAGTATGTTCTTCGCCCCGGGGATCTCTGAAGAATGCAGCTTAGATGTTTATTCTTTTTTTTCCCCCTCCCCTCTCTCTCTCTCTTCCTCCACCACCCTCAAGCCCAGCGGTGATGTAGGTGAGACCAGTAGCTGAAGGGTGGCTCGATTCTCCCTCGAGGGACAACATTCTTCTGTTATGAAATAGTTCCCCCCCCCCCCACCTTTCCAGCCTCCTTTCCTCTACTGTGTGCCCAACTGGTTTGGGGAAAGCGAAGACATTTCGCCGTCTGGTGTGGGGGGAGGGGCTATGGGCGCAAGAGCGCCGCCGGCTGCCGGGAAGCCAGTGGCGTGACCTTTCAACGTCTTGTGGATCTCTCGTCGCCGAATGCGCCATGCAGGGTTGTTGTGAGGCCGCGCGAAAGAAGGAATTGAACAACCAGCCCGGACTAGGCCAGAGATATATGGATGCACGAGGCTGCCTTGTACTGAATCCTAAAATCCTTTTTTTTTTTTTTTGCAAACTAACATTGGGAGTCAGTCTAGACAGCAGAATAAAAAGTCGAGACTTCCCCCTGCCAACAAAAAGTCTGTATGGTCAAAGCGATGGTATTCAGTTTGGTGAGAGCCAGTTTGGTGTAGTGGTTCAGTGCGCGGACTCTAATCTGGGAGAACCGGGTTTGATTCCCCACTCCTCCACTTGCACCTGGCTGGATGACCTTGGGCAAGCCATAGCTCTGTACCAGCTGTTCCCTCAAGGACATCTTGGGAAAGAGCTCTCTCAGCCCCACCTACCTCACAGGGTGTCTGTTGTGGGGAGGGGAAGGGAAAAGGAGTTTGTAAGCCGCTCTGAGACTCCTTTGGGGAGCGGAGGGCGGGGTATAAATCCAATCTCTTCTCTTCTCTTCTTCTATTCCCAGTAGTAATGTATGGCTGTGAGAGTTGGACCATAAGGAAGGCCGAGCGCCAAAGAATAGATGCTTTTGAATTATGGTGCTGGAGAAGACTCTCGAGAGTCCCTTGGACTGCAAGGAGATCGAATCAGTCAATCCTAAACTGTTCCCTGAAAGGCCAGATCCTGAAGCTGAAGCTCCAGTACTTTGGCCGCCAAATGAGAAGGGAGCACTCCCTGGAGAAGACCCTGATGCCAGGAAAGATCGAAGGCCAAAGAAGAAGGGGACGGCAAAGGATGAGGTGGTTGGACAGTGTTATCGATGCAACAAACATGAAATTAAGCAAATTCCAGACCATGACGGAAGACAGGAGGGCCTGGCGTGATGTGGTCCGTGGGGTCGTGAAGAGTTGGACTCGACTGTGCGACTAAACAACAACAATACCTCTTTCTGGAGGTCAGAGCCTGTCCTATCCCTTCGATGCTTTCAAGAGCCAGTTTGGTGTCACGGTTAGGAGCATGGACTCTAATCTGGGAGAACCGGGTTTGATCCCCCACTCCTCCACAGGCAACTGCTGGTGTGACCTTGGGCCAGTCACAAGTTCTCTCAGAGCTGTTCTCTCAAGAGCAGTTTCGTTCAGAGCTCTCTCAGCCCCACCTACCCCACCGGGTGTCTGTTGTGGGGAGGGGAAGGGAAAGGGGAAGGGAAAGGATTGTAAGCCGCTCTGAGACTCCTTCGGGTAGTGAAGGGCATGGTATGAATCCAGTCTCTTCTCTCCAGATAGGGGAGGGGTGGTGGCTCAGTGGTAGAGCATCTGCTTGGCATGCAGCAGGTCCCCTCAATTTCTTTTTGTGCGTGACCCCCACTGAGCTCCGAAGCCCTGGGTCCCAGGAGAGAAACAGCTAGTCACCTTTACAGCAAAATGTCCTCTGTCTTCAGCAAGGTCCTGGCTTTGCTGACCTGGACGTCAGCTGTCCTGCGGGTCCCTGTTGAAATGCTGAGCAGCCCCCTCCCCTCCCCTCCCCTCCCCTCCCCAAGGGACTGACACTCCTCTTCCACGTCGGGGCTATCGGAGTGGTGCTCTGGTTTTTGGCAAAACTCCACAGTAAAATCAGCCTCAAACCATAGAGTTTTGCCCCAAAACCAGAGCGTTGCCCCCCCCCCCCCCCGCGATGTCACCAACGTGCCTACGTCACTCGGAGGAATTGGAACTGAGAGGAATCCCCTTGCTGAATGCCAGTACAACACCACCTCTGCACATGTGCAGAGTACAGTTCTTTTACCACCCAGCGGCATTACAATATCGGCCGTTTTAATTCTCAGTTCCTTTCCTAATAATCCCAAACATAGAGTTTGCCTTTTTCACTACCGCAGGACATTGGGTTGATGCCTTTGAGCCGTCCACTATGACCCTGAGATCTTTTTCCCTCTCTGTCTCATTCAGTTCCCATTAGCCTATCCTTGAAGTTGGGATTTTTTTGTTCCAGTGTTTGGGGGCTTACCCTCAGCTAGACTTGTCAGTCATCCAGTGGGAACAAGGGATCTCCTATCCCTAGCTGCCCGCTGGCACTCTGGTGGTCAGTGGGAGAATGAAAAAAAATTAAGAAATCACTGTTGGGTAATGGCATGATGTCACTTCCTGGGAAACCCCAGAAGTGACGTCATTCCACTCTAGGAATCAGCAAGGAATCCACCTGGACTGAATCAAGACCTAGGTTTCCTATCTCATTACCAACGCTGATTTCTCCACACCTATTTCCCCTCTGCATATCTCACCTAAATCCAATCATGCCTGCTATTACCATTCCCCTGCTAAAGTCATTCGGCATCTGAAATCTCTCCACTTTCCAGTAAATAGGACAGACGGACTCCCGTTCTAGCTGTATCTGAAGAAGTGAGCAGTGACTCACGGAAGCTCCTACCCTGCCACATATTTTGTTAGTCTTTAAAGTGCTCCTGGACTCTTGCTCTTTTCTAGGAATCAGCAGAAAGTCTATGGTTACCATAGTGTTTCTGGCAATTCCTAGAGCAGCCTGATGGAAAGCCATTGCCCGGCGGCGGCACCCCTATGCCCCTGCCCCCCAGATGCCCACTGGCTGCCAGCAGCACTGAAGAGGCTTGGCTCAAATCAGGAAAGGAAGGTCTGGGAGACCTGGGAGAGAGGAAGAGATCTCTACACGATCGGTCAATGCATCCAAGCCTTTCCTGCCCTCGAGGAGGAGCTTCTAAGGTCAGCCGTACAAATAGCCACCAGGATGGCCTCTACCAATAGGATTCCAGGTCACCCTGCCCTTCTGACATGAGGTTAACTGCTGTTTGCTCCGGCATTAGGAGAAACTAATCCGAAGAGGAGTGTCAGTCCCTTGGGGAGGGGAGGGGAGGGGAGGGGAGGGGGCTGCTCAGCATTTCAACAGGGACCCGCAGGACAGCTGACGTCCAGGTCAGCAAAGCCAGGACCTTGCTGAAGACAGAGGACGTTTTGCTGTAAAGGTGACTGGCTGTTTCTCTCCTGGGACTCAGGGCTTTGGAGCTCAGTGGGGGTCACGCACAAAAGGAAATTGAGGGGTGGGGGCACAACGGCAAGCACTGACAGCTTCAAGAGGGGTGTGGATGAACACATGGAGCAGAGGTCCATGAGGGGCTCTTAGCTACAAGGGATAGATGGAACACTCTGTTTGGGGCAGTGATGCTCTGTCTTCTTGGTGCTTGGGGGGGCCCACAGTGGGAGGGCTTCTGGAGTCCTGGCCCCACTGCTGTACCTCCTGATGGCACCTGGGTTTTGGCCACTGTGTGACACAGAGTGTTGGACTGGATGGGCCATTGGCCTGATCCAACATTGGCTTCTCTCAAGTTCTTATGGCCCCACTGCTGGACCTTCTGAGGGCACCTGGGTTTTGGCCACTGTGTGACACAGAGTGTTGGACTGGATGGGCCATTGGCCTGATCCAACATTGGCTTCTCTTGTCTGTAATCTTGGTGCTTGGGGGGCAACAGTGGGAGGGCTTCTAGTGTCCTGGCCCCGCTGCTGGACCTCCTGAGGGCACCTGGTGTTTTTGGCCACTCTGTGACACAGAGTGTTGGACTGGATGGGCCATTGGCCTGATCCAACATTGGCTTCTCTTGTCTGTAATCTTGGTGCTTGGGGGGCAACAGTGGGAGGGCTTCTGGCCCTGCTGGTGGAGCTCCTGATGGCACCTGGTATTTTTGGCCACTGTGTGACACAGAGTGTCGGACTGGATGGGCCAGTGGCCTGATCCAACATTGGCTTCTTTTATCTTATGTTCTTACATGAAGCAGAGGTCCAGGAGTGGTTATTAGTCACATAAGAACATCAGAGAAGCCAATGTTGGATCAGGCCAGTGACACATCCAGTCCAACACTCTGTCACACAGTGGCCAAAAACACCAGGTGCCCTCAGGAGGTCCAGCAGTGGGGCCAAAACTCCAGAAGCCCTCCCACTGTTGCCCCCCCCCCCAAGCACCAAGATTACAGAGAAGAGAAGCAGGACACTAGAAGCCCTCCCACTGTTGCCGCCCGTCAAGAATACAGAGCATCACTTTCCCCCAACTGAGAGTTCCTATCTATACCTTGTGGCTAATAGCCACTGATGTACAGATGGAACATTCTTTCTGGGGCAAGCGATGCTCTGAATTCTTGGTGCTTGAGGGGGCAACAGCAGGAGGGCTTCTAGTGTCCTGGCCCCACTGGTGGACCTCCTGATGGCATCTGGATTTTGGCCACTGTGTGACATGGAGTATCAGACTGGATGGGCCATTGGCCTGATCAAACATGGCTTCTCTTATGTTCTTATGTTCTCTGAATTCTTGGTGCTTGGGGGGGGGCAACAGTGGGAGGGCTTCTGGAGTTCTGGCCCCACTGGTGGAGCTCCTGATGGCCCCTGGGTTTTGGCCACTGTGTGACACAGAGTGTTGGACTGGATGGGCCACTGGCCTGATCCAACACTGGCTTCTCTCATGTTCTTACGTTCTTAACTTATTCATTTATTTACTTCATTATATCCTGCCTTTCTCCCCAATGGGCAACCAAGGAGGCTCACGTCATCATCCTCTCCTCCTCCTCATCCTCCACAAGACCCCTGCAAGGTAGGTTCGGCCAAGGGTGTGCGACTGGCCCAAGGTGACCCAGCGTGCTTCCGTGGCAGAGAGGGGATTTGAACCCAGCTCTCCCAGACCCTAGTCTGACACTCTAACCACTACACCACCATGGCTGTCACTCTGGACACCAAGTCCTGCCAACATCAGGGCTTGGGCTAAGATGGAAGTCACATGAAGTCCTTCCTGCTAGAAGTGACCCAGTTGTAATTGTGGGGGGGGGGTGTCTCCAGGCACCACCAGGAGGTTGGCAACCATACAATGGGTGAGCCCAAGTCCTGTCTGAAATGCTCAGGAATTTTGCAGAGGGGCTTTCAGGGACCTCCTCGGAAAGCCAGGAGGCTAAAATCATTGCATGCGGAGAAGCATCTTTGCATGGCTTTGGATCTCAACCTCTGTCTGAAAAAAAATCAGTGCTCCGAACCAAAAGAGTAAGCACGGTCACACGCAACACAAGTTGAAATCTGCATTCCACCAGTATGCGCATGCAGGCACATGCTTGTGCGCGCACACACACACATACATCTCCCAAACTGAACCCTGAAGTTTAAGCATTCAAGTCTGTTCGGTAAGTGTAATGGAATGAACCTTTCGTATATATATGAGAAACGAAGACGCTGGCGGAAAAGAGTTCGAGGGGAAAGGATGTTTTTTAGGGACGGATAGGTAATTTTGATTTTAAGTGTCATAAAAGTGTTTATTTTTTTTAATTAATCCCCCCTCCAACTATAAACCAACCAGCTAGTGCCAGTCAACTGATGGACTGAAGTTAATCTTAATCTTAACAACATCAACAATAATTTGGCTGTTAACGTTCAGATCCATCCTGGTTATTCAGCTGTCCATCCATAATCTTGGGGCCTTTGCCCCATAGCTTTTCCTCTTCTAGGTCCTCCTCCTAGGCACCTTTCCCGGTAATCATGCCTCTGTGCCCCCAAAGTGCACTGCCCTGCCCGACACAGAGATCCATGCGAGGTTTCCCTTCCGTCCTAACTGACCTTCTGTTTCCCTCACCAAACCTCTGTCATTTGTCAAGAGTCTGTTGTCAGTTCACCCCAGAACGGTTGGAATGTTTGTGAACATTCTGTGGCATCAGCACAGTTCAACCCGGACTTGGCTTTGTGTGTGTACAGAGGGGGCAAGCAACTGGCAATGGCAATTCCATTGCCCGAATAAAACAGTGCACCTTTCCATAGCCAACTGCCCTCCACGGCTCCCCCCACCCCACCGGCTTTCCTTGGCAATGCTTATTTCCATAACCGACAGCCTGCCCACCACGTTAGAAGTTCTACTGCACACTAGATCGGAACCAAAGCCACAAGTACGGTCTCACTTATCAACCAAACAGAAGGAAAAGCCAACAAAGGTGTTACACCAGCCAGTTTCTCGGCTTCAGATCTCCCCATTTTATTGGGAGATTTGGTTCATATAGCAGAGTTCTGGGCAGTCGTAGAAGTGTGATAGCGAGTGAGTAAACAAAGCTCCCCAAAAAGAATACTGCAGAAAAAGGTATGCTTACATTTATCCAAGTTGATCCAGTTCACATTCAGGTTGCAGACAAAAGGAGAGAGAAAGAGGCTTCATCTAAAGAGGAATTTCCCCTATCACAAATGGCTAGCTAAATCAGGCATCACAAGTATGGGAGTATGAGAGCATTGTTTCTGCAAGGAGAGACCTGCAGAGACTTGTGTCTCCATGGAAGGCCATGTGAAGAGAGGGAGAGGACAAAGGGAGAGTGAGAGGAGTCAGAGGGCAGCTCCCAAGTTAAGACTCCCATTCAAGGAGATAACACCTAGACACAGCTAAAGTGATGTCGCACTCCCCCAGCGTCCAGGCATGCTGAGTCACTCACTCCCCCACTTTTGCCCTTCTCCAATACCCTTTGCACAAAGCTATGCACTCACCTTTATCCAGCACAGGCCCAAAGATGGCCAGGCTATCGTTGACTGTGGTGCAGTTCCACCTCCTCCCCCGGAACTGGTGCTGGCACTCCTGGATGCCAATCTTCACCCCTTCGGCGACGCTGGGCATGATCTCCACGTAGTTGCGGCAGAACCTCAGCTGCTTGGGCACCAAGCCAGGGATGCTCCCGCACAGGATGGGCTGTGTTCCCAGTGACGAATATTGGTGGCCGATCGCCAAGGACCTACGAGGAAGGAGGGACAGTGAGAGAGTGGCACTCCTAGGAGAGATCACTTCCGCCGCAGTCCCACGACTCCAACAAAGGGTCCTTCCCCCAAGCTTGTCGACGCAAATCTAGAGTTTCTAGAGTTTCCCTGCGGCCTGCTGAGAGATAGCACGGATTGATTGATCAGTTTAGGACAGGGGTGTCAAACATATGGCCTGCGGGCCACCAGTTACCTTTATTGCAAGACAACAGAGGCTGCGTATTATGTCCCTGAACACTGTCCCAGTGCTAATGCATAATGGGCGGTGGGAGTGGGGGCATCAGGGAGATACTTTAAGGAAATACTGTAAGACCGATTTCCCACCAGCGCTGCCCCCGGCGTCGATCTTCCCTTTGCCCCGATTACCTGCTTGAATTTCCCACTATTTGCGGCTGGGTGAATTTTGACCTGCGGCTTTGCACGATTTTCCCCGCGGCTTCAGCAATCCTGTTTTTGAGGATCACTGAAGCCGCAGAGGAAATCGGGAGGAGCCGCGGGTCAAAATGTACCGCACGGCAAATAGTGAGAAATTCAAGCAGGCAATCGGGGTAAAGGGAAGCATGACGCTGGGGCAGTGCCTTGTGGGAAATTGGTCCAAGAGTGTTCCTGTTCTAAGCATGTTTGTATTTTGAGTAAAACTAATATTGTGCATTGGGTTTGCTTGTGTCCTTTATAATGTTTATATCTCCGGTACCTGGTGTTATTTTATGACACACATGGCCCGGACCGACAAAGTGACATTTATGTCAAATCCAGCCCTCACAACAAATGAGTTTGACACTGCTGATTGGACATTTCTATACCCCACCCTTCTCCCAACAGGAACCTAGACACCTTAAAAAAAGATATTACAGCACTGGAAAAAGTGCAGAAAAGGGCAACTAGGATGATAAAAGGGTTGGAACACTTTCCCCATGAAGAAAGGTTGAAGCGCTCGGGGCTCTTTAGCTTGGAGAAACGACGGCTGAGGGGTGACATGATCGAGGTTTATAAGATTATGCATGGGATAGAGCAGGTAGAGAAAGAGGTCCTTTTCTCCCTTTCTCACAATACAAGAACTCGTGGGCACTCCATGAAATTGCTGAGCAGTCAGGTTAGAATGGATAAAGGAAGTCCTTCTTCACCCAAAGACTGATGAACACATGGAATTCACTACCACAGGAGGTGGCAGCGGCGGCTACAAGCATGGACGGCTCCAAGAGGAAATTAGATAAACATCTGGAGCAGAGGTCCATCTGTGGCTATTAGCCACAAGGTATAGATGGGAACTCTCGGTCTGGGGCAAGTGATGCACTATATTCTTGGTGCTTGGGGGGCAACAGGGGGGGGGGGCTTCTAGTGTCCTGGCCCCACTGCTGGACCTCCTGAGGGCACCTGGTGTTTTTGGCCACTGTGTGACACAGAGTGTTGGACTGGATGGGCCATTGGCCTGAACCAACATTGGCTTCTCTTATGTTCTTAAATGGAGCAGAGGTCCATCAGTGGCTATTAGCCACATGGTATAGATAGGAGCTCTCAGTCTGGGGCCAGGGATGCCCTGTATTCTTGGTGCTTTTGGGGGGGGGAGACAGTGGGAGGGCTTCTAGTGTCCTGGCCCCACTGCTGGACCTCCTGAGGGCACTTGGTGTTTTTGGCCACTGTGTGACAGAGTGTTGGACAGGATGGGCCATTGGTCTGATCCAACATTGGCTTCTCTTATGTTCTTATGTTCTTACGTTCTTACGTTCTTGTGTTAGACGGGCAATAGCAACAGATAAAATACAAAACTATTAATATTAACAGGAAGTGGGAGTGGGAAGGTGGGCATCACATCAGGGAGATATTTTAAGGAAATACTGGAAAGAGTGTTGATGTTTTAAGGACGTTTGTATTTTGTGTAAAAATAATGTCGTTAATTGGGTTTGCCTGTGTCCTTTGTACAGGGCTCTCATTTTTTGGAAAAAGTGCCAGAACTCTCAAGAGGGAAATGAAGTTTTCAATCTGTATACTGAAAACTCATGAACTTTTAAATGTTTTTTAAAAGAATTTTGTCAAAGAGGCTCCAGAACTCTGTTCCACTGCATCCCCCCAGAAAAAAAAGCCCTGCCTTTATAAAATTTATCTATCCGGTACCTGGCGTACCTGCTTTCAAATTATGGTGCTGGAGAAGACTCTTGAGAGTCCCTTGGACTGCGAGGAGATCAGATCAGTCAATCCTAAAGGAAACCAACCCTGACTGTTCCCTGGAAGGCCAGATACCAAAGCTGAAGCTCCAATACTTTGGCCACCCAATGAGAAGGGAGCACTCCCTGGAGAAGACCCTGATGCTGGGAAAGACTGAAGGTCAAAGAAGAAGGGGACGGCAAAGGACAAGATGCTTAGACAGTGTCATCGATGCAACAGGCATGGAGTTGGGCAGGCTCTGAGGAATGGCAGAAGACAGGAAAGCCTGACGTGATGTGGTCCATGAGGTTGTGAAGAGTTGGACACAACTGTGCAACTGAACAACAACCTGGCGTTACATTTTACGGCACACATGACCCGGCTGGACAAAGTGACATTTATGTCAGATCCAGCCCTTGTAACAAATGAGTTTGACACCTCTGGCTGTACATTTGTATACCCCACCTTTCTCCCATCAGATACCCAGCCAGGCAATAACAACGGATAAAATTCACAAATATTTACATTAAATTAATTAATGAAAGTACAGAATCTAAAAAGAACAGAAGCTCTGCCTAGAAGAATAACTCAGCCGAGGCTATCGTACTTCGGTCACATTATGAGAAGACAGGGATCACCGGAAAAGACAATAACGCCAGGAAAAATGGAAGGCAGAAGGGAAAAAAGGAGCTCCAACTATTTATTTACCGTATGGCAGAGTTGCACATGGGAAGTCTATAATAATATAAAATATGTCACTAAGCAGATACAATGGTTATGCAGATAGATTGGGCAATCCCCCGAAATACGAACTTTCAAGAGTATCTGACAAGGAAGTTTTGACACTCAAGAGCTCATACCCTGAAAATCTTTCTGGTCTCTAAGGTGCTGCTGGACTGGAATTGGGCTCTCCTGCTGCATCTCAACAGGCTGCCCTCCTGAAACCACCCCCCCTCCTGGCCTAAGCTGCTTCATCTGGTGAGGAGGAGGAGGAAGAGCCCCTTGTCCCATGACACCCTCAAGGCCTTCTTGAATCAGAGGAGGAGGAGGACGGAAGAGGAGGAGGAAGAGGAGGAAAGGAGGAGGAGGGGGAGGAGGAGGAGGAAATTGGATTTATACCCCACTCTTCACTACCTGAAGGAGTCTCAGAGCAGCTTACAATCTCCTTTCCCTCCCCCTCCCCACAACAGACACCCTGTGAGGTAGGCTGGGCTGAGAGAGCTCTTTGAGAACTGCTCTTGAGAGGACAGCTCCGAAACAACTTGTGACTGACCCAAGGTCGCAGCTGCTGCTTGAACATCCCTGACTCGTCTGGGATTTAAAAGGTTTTTTTGAAAAAATCTCCACTATTCTGCCTGCTAATTTAACAAGCCCTCCTCTAGATATACAACTATGATCTACAATTCCATTCCATTGTCTGACGAAGCGTGCATGCACACAAAAGCTCACACCTTGAATAAAACTGTGTTGGTCTTTAAGGTCCCTCTGGACTCTTAACTTTGTTCTGTTGCTTCCCACCCACACGGCTGTCCGCCTTGATCTAGTCTGATCTTGTCAAAGCTTGGAAGTTAAGCAGGGCCAGCCATGGTCCGTACTTGGATGGGTCATTTCATCGAAAAAGAGGTGCAGGAGCATATTAGCATAATGTATTTGCATATGCCACACCCCCTGACGTCCCCGGAAGTGTGTCAGAAGGCCACACCCACCACTCAGGCTCCACCCCAAAAATCTCCAGGTATTCCCAACTCAGAGCTGGGGAGCCAGCTTTACATTGTGACAAAAGACACTTTAGGTTTCCTTTGCTCTGCCCTACAACAAGCCTGAAAATACATCTCCCCAGGGGTCATTTCGTAGAAAAAGAGGTGCAGGAGCTCATTAGCATAACTCATTTGCATAGCTCATTTGCATATGCCACACCCCCTAACATGCCGGAAGTGTGTCAGAAGGCAACACCCACCCCTCAGGCTCCACTCCACAGGTGAATGAAACTGACCTGCTTTTCCTCCGTTCCCTTCCCCATCCAATACTTTGTGCAATAAAAATAAGCGTAAAGAACACACCCTCATTCTCTTCCTGCTCCCTTGAAACCACCAGGTTTCAAGTAGACTTGAGATACCCAGGACATGTGCACCACCCATCCCTTCCCCTTCCCCTCCCCACAACAAGACACCCTGTGCGGTAGGTGGGGCTGAGAGAAGTCTTTTGAGAACTGCTCATGAGAGAACACCTCTGAGAGAACTTGTGAATGGCCCAAGTCACACCAGCAGCTGCATGTGGAGGAGTGGGGAATCAAACCCGGTTCTCCCAGATTAGAGTCCAACTCCTGACCACTACACCAAACTGATGGGGTGGAAGCTGCTGAAGGGTTGGTGAAATTTCTCCAGTACTTATGTGCCATGTGCCCAGATAAAAAATGGTATACTTAGAACATTTATATGCCACCTTGAGCAAGTCTCTGGAAAAGCAGCACACAGTCATAAAAGGAACAATGATAAAATTATCGATATTAAAACAAAACATTAAAAACAATAAGGACCCTAGCAGGGCTTTCCCCGGGGCGCTGCGCCTCTGCACTGCTCGGGGAAGCCGAGGAGGGGGTGGGGCTTGGTCATGTGCCCGCCCCCTGGGCTCCTCCCTCCCGGAGCTGTGCTCCTGTGCGCTCCCGCTCCAACGGACCCCTGCATCTCTCCAATGGGCAAGACTCACATTTTGTGAGTCTGCTTCAGAACTTCTCTGGAGTCCCGGGGGGGGGGGGGGGGGGGGGGGGGACGCCGATTAGAAGAGCTCCAGTTAAAGTGGAAGAACAGAATTTAGTTAAAAAAAAATGTTAAGAGAGCAGGGTAACGAAATTGAGTATTATTTTGTTTCTATCTTACTTTATTGTGAATCATCTTAGCATATGAGTTTTGAAACGAGAATGAAATATAGAGAACATACGGTTATAAACATAAGAAGATCTAATGGGAAACTATGGGAAACAGAGTATATAATTGCAGATGTACTGGAGTAATTTTGAGAGGCAGAAATGTTTTTTTAGGCATGCCAACATCTACCTGACTTAATTAATGATTATAATTTACAAATGAAACAGTAGCAGAATAGAGTGGGGAACTTGAAGTAGAAAATGTTTAAAGGATGCTCATTTCATTTCCTGATGTAAAAAATTGTAATTAATCTGTAAGATTTTGAAATTAATGAAACATTTAAATGGGAAAAAAAGTTCGCTTTGGCTTTTTTCCACAGTGCATCACCATATGTGCCCACTCCTGGGCGTGTTACTCCTGGAATGGCATTCCGGCATGTTCCTGCTCAAAACGACCCCTGGAGACCACCAACAAAGTCAGAGATTCCTATGCAGAAGAAGGCAATGACAAACCCCCTTTTGCTCATCTCTTGTCTTGAAAACCCCACGGTCCTGGGGGCACCGTGAGTCAGTCCCAACGGGACAGTCCACAATCATTATTATGAATTCTGTGACCGTAGTTTTAACACCGTGTTGTTATTTTTGTGATCGAGTCACAGCTAACTTAGGGGGACCCCGTTGGTTTTTCGAGGCAAGAGACGTTCAGGGGTGGTTGGCCATTGCCAGCCTCGGCGTCACAACCCTGGTATTCCTTGGAGGTCTCCCATGCTCTAGGAATTGAACAGGGGGTTGGACTAGAAGAAGGCCCAGCAGAGGCTTTATTTTCTCAGACTTTTAAAGAAAAATAATTTGAATGAGAAAATAGTGATGTCTTTCTATCGTTGCTCAATAGAGAGCATTTTAATATACTGTATCTGTGCCTGGTTTGCTAGTTGTACGGTTGCAGATAGGAAAGCACTCCAGAGAGTCATCACCACAGCCCAGAAGATAATTGGCTGTCCTCTCCCACTTCTGGAGGAACTGTACAGTTCTCGATGTCTGAAAAAAGTGAAGAACATCCTACAGGATTTATCACATCCTGCCTATTCCTTGTTTGAACTGCTGCCTTCGGGCAGAAGATATAGGACAATCAAAACAAGGACAAATAGACTAAAAAACAGTTTTTACTCGAGAGCTATTATTGCCCTGAATGCTGCATGAGACCGAAATCTGGGGGAAACAGTGGTTTGGTTGCTATGTAAATCACAAGGGAGAAGCAGTCGTGAATGTCTGTGTGAGTGCGCATGATTAAATGTTGCGAGTCACTGAATGATGGCACTTTTTAATTTCATTGTACTATGTACAATGACAATAAAGTATATTATTATTATATAGATGGCCTGCCCAGCATGGTCCATGCCAACTCTGTTGTAACCCCTGTGAGAGCTCACTGGTCACATCTAGGCCTCGCCCATCCTGATGCCACCCACCCCTGGGACTCATCATTGGTCCAGGTAATCTACTGTTCTCACCTGAGACCAGCCCCCAAGACCTTCCATTGGTCTGCATTGTTTTCCAACGCCCATCTCCTTGAGCACATGGCTTCAGACCGTGTGCTTCTGCCCTGATGCCAACTGGCAGTCCACCCCTAAATCCTTTGGGTTTAGGCCATCATCCCTTCTTCATGGACCTCTGCACATCTGGACAGGTAGTATCACCCCATAACTGACCCCCTCTATTCCCTACCAATCCCCTCTGCTTCCTTAGTTCTCTATTGTGAGGGTGAATGCTTGATTTTATGTTTGTATGTTTCAGAATCCTTTAGTAAAGGAATCACTGCTTTAGTAATCTAGCCTCTGCATCTATTTCTGGGTTCCTGGGGAAAACCACCCCAGTATACACAGATCTGATCCTTTAGTTATGCCAATTGCACATTGATATAATTCCCCATCTTTATTAAAGAATAGAGCAATTTGGCTAACATTGTGATCCTAGGATTCTAGGGTCGAGGACAGACTGGCATTTTGGCCCAATATAGGTCTGCTTTTCAAGCAGATTGAGAGAGCCCGTTCAAACAGCCGCAGCTGCCCGGCGTTGCCACGCCGCACTCACCCAGTGCTGAAGCGCTGTCATTGCACTTCAAAAAGGTACCTGGTGAAACTGGTGTCAAGCCGTCTGGGTGCGCATTCATCCCGCTTCCTGGTGGTGTGGACGCAAATAAGCCGCACATCAAGTGGCGCCAGTAATGTGAACCCGCTGATCCGGCTGCTGCACCCATGCGCCTATGCACTCATGCGCTTATGCGCAACTCAGCAAAACAAAACAAAGCTGTGCGCCGCTATGCCACTGCTGCCACGCCGCCACCAGGGGCCACCCCGCAGTGTGAATGCTCCGTTCCACCTCCTCCCTGGTATGGTCCCGCATCAGTCTACACCAGGGGTGGGCAAACTTGCTCAGCGTAAGAGCCACCTAGAACAGGGGTGGGCAAACTTGCTTAACGTAAGAGCCGCATAGAATAAACATCAGATGTTTGAGAGCTACAAGACATGAACAAATACTACCTGCTTTTATTGGAAAATAAGCAAATTTGCTTTTTATTAACATTGAATGAGACTGCCAAAAATAATAACAAAAGGGGTAAAAGCAGATATTGATAATGATATTAATTTGTCCAATGATATTTGTTTGCTAATGATCTTTAGCTTCCCCAGCCGCCCTGCCGGGAGCCACATAATATATATGAAAGAGCCGCATGCGGCTCCCGAGCCACAGTTTGCCCACCCCTGGTCTACACAATGCAAACAGAAAGCCCCGCGACAACTCGGCCCAGGTCTTCCCCCCCCCCCCCGCTTCCCTTGCGCTTCGATTTGCCAGTCTGTCCTCGGCTTAGGATTCTAAATACTAGCCAGGGCTGACCTTGTTTAGCTTCCAAGATCTGGGGTGACCAGGCTAGGAATATATTTCCAATCAACTTTGATTACCTTCCTAGTCTTTGGTAACAAGAACGGAAACCCGGACACAGCCAAGACAGGTAGAACCCCTCTTTTTCACCCAGCCCGATTAATAGCAACTTGACTGGCTCATGAGTAATGAGCCGGTTCATGGTTTCTTTGAAGAGATGCAAAGAAGGCACCTGCACGGTATTAACAGTTTAACTAAGTCAGCGTTTCCTCCTTGCAAATCAGCCTTCTTTCAGACAAGCCCCGGGCAAATCCTACCGCCGTGTGTCAACGTCGGGATGAGTAGCTGGCTTTTCGAATGGATGTTGGCAGGTTGGGATGATTCTTCAGCACAGCCGCAGGCTGTGACTGAACGTAACCCTTGTTCAGTCCAGTTGGGAAAAGGTTTGGTAATCTGGGAAGAATGTTGAGGCCACTGGGTCGTAGGTCGGACGTGTCACGAGGCTCACCGCATAGGCCCCAAACCGCGGGTGAAACTCGACCGGGAAGAAGACTTCAGTGTTTCCAGACCTGGGGACCCACCAGTAACACCTCCCCAGTCACAATTTTTTTACAAAAGGATATTATAGCATTGAGGAAAGTGCCGAAAAGGGCAACTAGGATGATAAAAGGGTTGGGACACTCTCCCTATGAAGAAAGGTCGAAGCGCTTGGGGCTCTTTAGCTCGGAGAGACGATGGCTGAGGGGTGACATGATCGAGGTTTATAAGATTATGCATGGGATAGAGCAGGTAGAGAACGAAGTCCTTTTCTCCCTTTCTCACAAGACAAGAACTCGTGGGCACTCCATGAAATTGCTGAGCAGTCAGGTTAGAACAGATAAAAGGAAGTATTTCTTCACCCAAAGAGTGATTAACACGTGGAATTCACTGCCACAGGAGGTGGTGGAGGCTACAAGCATGGACGGCTTCAAGGGGCAATTGGATAAACATCTGGAGCAGAGGTCCATCCGTGGCTATTAGCTACAAGGTATAGATAGGAACTCTCGGTCTGGGGCAAGGGATGCTCTGTCTTCTTGGTGCTTTGGACGGGGGGCAACAGTGGGAGGGCTTCTAGTGTCCTGGCCCCACTGCTGGACCTCCTGAAGGGACCTGGTGTTTTTGGCCACTGTGTGACAGAGTGTTGGCCACCGGCCTGATCCAACATTGGCTTCTCTTATGTTCTTAGCTTCCGAGAGCTGACAAGACCCAGCTAGCCATCCTGGTCAGGGCAAGAGACGTTCAGATGTAGTTTGTGATTGCCTGCCTCGGCATCACAACCCAGGTATGCCTTTTATGCCTCACGGGGTGCCTGTTGTGCAGAGGGGAAGGGAAAGGAGAAATGGGGCCAGGACACTGGAAGCCCTCCCACTGCTGCCCCCCTCCCAAGCACCAAGAATACAGAGCATCACTTGCCCCAGACTGAGAGTTCCTATCTATACCTTGTGGCTAATGGGGCTTCCTTTGGTGCAAATCCGGAAGCTGCAGCTGGTGCAGAATGCCGCGGCCAGGATGTTGATGGGTCTCGCAAGGCGGGACCATATCCAGCCTGTGCTGGCGGCGCTGCACTGGCTGCCTATAGCATACCGAGTTCGCTTCAAAGTGCTGGTTCTTACCTATAAAGCCCTATATGGCCAGGGTCCAGCATACCTTAGGGACCGCCTTTCTCCGTACATACCCCAGAGAGCACTACGGTTGGGGTCAGAGCACAGATTATGTGTTCCTGGCCCTAGAGATGCCAGGTTGGCCAGAACAAGGACCAGGGCCTTCTCGGTGGCGGCTCCTGTCTGGTGGAACGAGCTCCCGGAGGAGATCAGGGCCCTGCGGGACTTAATGCAGTTCCGCAGGGCCTGCAAGACGGAGCTCTTCCGCCAGGCTTTCGAATAGGAGCCGCCACCGACGATTCTATGGATTCCATCTACCATCTACCATGTGGCCCTGGTCCAACACGGCCTCGGCTATGGCCGCGGGGGGGGAGGGGCTTAGACCCACAACTTGGTTGCCATCCAACGCTGTGTAAAGGAAGCTTTTATGGGTAATTTATATGTTTTATGATATTTATTAGAATGTTTTAAATGATTTTAGTGGTTGTTGTACTGAATTGGCCTTGGGCCCATGTGAGCTGCCCTGAGCCCGCTTGCGGGGAGGGCAGGATATAAATGTGAAATAATAAATAAATAAATAAATAAATAATAGCCCCTGATAGACCTCTGCTCCATATGTTTATCCAATTCCATCTTGAAGCCATCCATGCTTGTAGCCGCCGCCACCTCCTGTGGCAGTGAATTCCACGGGTTAATCACTCTTTGGGTGAAGGACTTCCTTTTTGTTTGTTCTATCCTGACTGCTCAGCAATTTCATCAAGTGCCGAAGTTCTTGTATTATGAGAAAGGGAGAAAAGTCCTTCTTACTCGACCTGCTCTATCCCATGCATAATCTTATAAACCTCGGTCATGTCACCCCTCAGCCGTCACTTCTCCAAGCGAAAGAGCCCCAAGCGCTTCAACCTTCCTTCATAGGGAAAGTGTTCCAACCCTTTTATCATTCTAGTTGCCCTTTTCTGCACTTTTTCCAGTGCTAGTATATCTTTTTTGAGGTGTGGCGACCAGAACTGTACACAGTACTCCAAATGAGGTCGCACCATCGATTTATACAGGGGCATTAGGAAACTGGCTGATTTGTTTTCAGTTCCCTTCCTAATCACCCCCAGCGTAGTGGTGGCCTTTTTCATTGCAGTCGCACACTGTCTTGACATTTTCATTGAGTTCTCTACTACGACTCCAAGATCTCTCTCTTGGTCAGTCTCCACCAGTTCGGACCCCATCAACGTGTATTTATAGTTAGGATTTTTGGCTCCAATGTGCCTCACTTTGCACTTGGCCACATTAAACCCCATTTGCCATGTTGATGCCCACTCGCCCATCCTCTAAGCAGGGTCGGCCTGGGCTAGTACTTGGACGGGAGACCGCCAAGGAGTACCAGGTTCGTTACACTGAGACAGACAATGGCAAACCACCTCCGAACCGCTCTTGCCTTGAAAACCCGACGAGGTCCTCATAAGTCAGCTTGTCACTTGGTGGCCCTTCTCTCTGCCACTGCCACGTTATATGATGGGGCACACTACACAAAAGCCCCCCCCCAGGCCATAGGCGTCAACTTCAGGGGGGCTAGGGAGCTGGAGCCCCCCCCCCTGAAGTTTTCCAGGAGGTGCTGAGCCTCCACCGGAGACAATGGACTGTGATGTCTCTGGCCCAGCCCTAGCCCCCCGGAAAATTGGAAAGTCTACGCCCCTGCCCCAGGCAAACACACCCGCACAAACTCACATTTACCAGCCAGTGCGTGGTACAGAGCTGAAAAACCCCAGCGGTCGACAGGTCTGCAAAAGGAGAGGCCGCACCGTTTTGCGTACCCCGCCCCGGTGCCAGCATCGCCTCATAACGCGGATCTGCGGCCGGCCTGCCGTTTCCAGGCGCATCGCGTCTTTGCCGCCCTCCAACGTCTTCATTAAAGTCTTAGATGAAAGAGCCCTCCTGACCCCCCAGCCGCCAATGACACCAAACAAAAAGGGATTGCCAGCACTTTAGAGGATCAACTGGGATCTCGGGAGGCTTCAAACGGCATCGCCCGTCTGTCAAGATCCTGCGCTTTCTTCTCCCAAAGCCCCGTAAAGCCCCTGCTCCGCCGCAACAGACGCACACTGTCTGAAGTCGCACCTTCACCTATTTCACCTGCGGCTCGCCCGGCAATAACTTCCCATCCCTCTCTCTCCATGTAGGAGGGAACCCCCCAGGGTAGGTTAACTGAAGAGTTGCCAGGACCCCTCCCAGTTGGACTCTCTGGCATTATATACCCTACGGAGGTCTCTGCCCCCAAATATCCAGCCAGTACCTTTCCCACCCTTCATTTAAACCCATTCTTGCCAGTCCTCTCCTCTGCTGCCAACAGGAACAGCTCCCTGCTTTCCTCGAAGTGACGCAGCCCTTCAAATGTTAGAGAGAGCAATCATGTCCCCCCTCCATTTCCTCTTCTCAGGACTGAACATTCCCAAGTCCCTTGGCCTTTCCTCGCAGGGCTTCTTGGTCTCCAGGCCCCCGATCATCCTCGTCGCTCCCCTCTGCACCCACTCCATTCTGCCCACATCCTTCTTGAAGTGAGGCCTCCAGAACTGCACCCAAGACTCCAGGTGAGGCCTGACCAATGCAGTGTACAGCAAGACTATGGCATCTTGCGATTCGGATGTTACGTCTCTGTTGATATACCCCAAGATCGCATTAGCCTTTTTTGTCGCCGCATCACACTGGCTGCTCATATTTAACTTACGGTCCACCCGTACACCCAAGATCTTGTTCACACACGCTGCTACCCAGAAGTCGACCCTCCAAAGCAGCCATTTTCTCCAGGGGGACTGATCTCTATAGTCTGGAAATCAGTTTTAAAATCAAGATATCTCCACTCCCACCTGGAGGATGGGAACTCTGTGTTAAGCATAGAGAAGCCTTTTGGCCAGTGCTGGGGGAATTTTCTACATGCCTATCCCAGCCAAGTTCTGGCAGCCATGCAATAGAGTCTAGCGAGCAGACCAACTTCAGTTCCCAGACTATAGGAATGATCCCCATTTTTTGTGCTTTTGAGGGGCTATTCTTCTATTTATTTTATTTTTTTATTTTTTTATTGGATTTATACCCCGCTCTCCCCGCCGAAGCAGGCTCAGAGGGAGGGGTTCCATGTGGCACCTAGTGGTGAGTGCCAAACTCTCTTAGCAAATTCAACAACCCCCGTTCCCACGGCCAAAATCCTGCTACGTGCTTACTCGGAAGTAAGTCCTGCTCAGCAAAAAGTTCCGCTTCGTTCTTCAATTTCCCCTTTGTTTCTGTGTTCGGCCTAATTAATTACTTCCTGTTCTCTCTGCAGCCAGCCCTGGGACACATGAGTCTACTGCTAATTATAGTTCTCAGTAGGGAGGGTCAGACACTCGGTGCTGTTTTTCACTTTGCAGGCAAAGCCACTGCTCATTTCTTGCGATTTTTTAATGCTGTAAAATTGTAAAAGAATAACACAACTGTTAACATAAGCGGTGGTTCTCCCCTCATCCTCTCCGCTCAAGAAATCGTATGTAAATTGCTTCATCCATGTCATGGCTCGGACAGATAAGAAGTCATTCATTAAGCAGAAGGGAAGGAGGGAAATTTAAAGGAACAATAGTCCTGAGAAACCTCAGCAGTGTGTTAGATTAGCCACCTTGAGCCTGCTCGCGGGGAGGGCGGGGTATAAATAAAATAAATAAATAATAAGTTGGATGACCTGGTTCCATGCCTGTTTTCTGATTTAAAAAAAAACTGCCACAAATCAGGTCAGAAAAAAGATAAGGGTGGGATGATGGGAAAACACTGGAATGCAATGCATTGCTAATGCTGTCATCTGAATTAGCTGATAAAAATGAATGGACAGATTAGGACCATTCAAGATTAAATGGTTAGTATGGAAACACCCTCTCATCAGGGGTAGTCCCCCTGTATCTAACCTTTAGGCCCTTAACAACAGAGGGGCCTTTAAACTGGCACTGGAACATTCTCTAGCAATGGACTCTTCTGGAGGAAAGGAACGGGGGGGGGGACAGCGTTGGGTTGCCAACTTCCAGGTAGGTCCTGGAGATCTTTGGGAATTAGAACTGATCCCCAGACAACAGAAATAATTTCCCCTGGAGAAAATAGCTGCTTTGGAGGGTGGACTGCATTAGACCAAGCGGATGTCCCTCCCCTTCCCAAACCCCACCGTCCCCAGGCTCCACCCCCCAAATCTCCCGGTACTTCTCAACCCAGAGCTGGCAACCCTTGTCCTCAGCACAGAAACACCTCTCCTCAGCACATCTGCAGCGAATGCTTTCTCCCCAAAACAACTGGAGAAGTGCTGGACTCTCGCCAGCCTCTGCTCCGTTACCACACGGCCGCTCTCTCACGCTTAGGTGGAGATACCAGCTTTGACTTGCTGAGGAGGAGGAGAAACAGCATGCTGAGGGATCAGTCTGGAGTGCCCTGCCAAGATCCCATGGGTGTTTACTCTAGGATCCAGAGACAAAAAACTCTTCTCCTCCTCCTCCTCACGCTAAAAGCTACAGGGTCATTCGCTCTGACGTTTCCCCCCCTCCCCAGTCCAGACCAGTGTTCCCTCTAAGCTGAGTCAGTGTGAGCTAGCTGACAGCTTTTTAGCCTCCGGCTCACAGATGTTTGTCTTCGCTAGGGTTGCCAGCCTCCAGGTGGGGCCTGGGGATCCCCCGCTTTTACAACTGATCTCCAGCTGACAGAGATCAGCTCCCCTGGAGAAAACGGCTGCTTTGAAGGAAGGACTCTATGGCATTGTACCATGCTGAGGCCCCTCCCCTCCCCAAACCCCGCCTTCTCCTGGCTCCACCTCCAAAGTCCCCAGGTCTTTTCCAACCTGAACTTGGCAACCCTAGTCTTCGCTCAGGAAGGATGGCTCCCGAGCAGACTGATGCAGCAGCCAAATCGCTCGCTCACCACTTTAATGCCAGCAGCTCTTAACATAGAACTTTTGCTCACTGGACTCCACAGCGTAGAGGGAGCGCTGCTCCAAACTGCAATCAGGGATGCGAGATCCAGGTTGAGAAATTCCCGGAGATTTGGGGATGAAGCCTGGTTAGGGCAGAGTTTGGGGAGCAGTCTAGGGATGCCAGCCTCCAGGCGGGCCCTGGGGATCTCCTGGCGTTACAGCTCATCTCCAGACTGCAGACATGAGTTCCCCTGGAGAAAATGGGTGCTTTGGATGGTTGACTCTTGGACATTGTACCCCACGGAGGTCCCTGTCCTCCCCAGGCTCCTCCCCCCAACAAATCTCCAGGAGTTTCTGGACCTGGCAGTCTTACTCCCATCCCTGCCAGTGGCCAGGGAAGAAGGAGGAGGAGGTGATGGTGACTGGATTTATAACCCACCCTTCCCTCAGAGTCTCAGAGCAGCTTGCAATCTCCTTCCCCTCCCCCTCCCCACAACAGACTCCCTGTGAGGTAGGTGGGGCTGAGAGAGCTCTTTCCAGGACTGCCCTTGAGAGAACAGCTCTGAGAGAACTTGTGACTGATCCGAAGGTCACACCAGCAGCTGCCTGTGGAGGAGTGGGGGATCAAACCCGGTTCGCCCAGATTAGACTCCGCACTCCTAACCACTACGCCAAACTGACTCTCAATCTCTTACAGTCACCTTTCCCTTCCCCTCCCCACAACAGACACCCTGGGCGGTAGGTGGGGCTGAGAGAGAACTTTCCAGAACTGTCCTTGAGAGAACAGCTCTGACAGAACTATGGCTTGCCCACGGTCATCCAGCAGCTGCAAGTGGAGGAGTGGGGAACCAAACCCGCTTTTCCCAGATTAGAGTCCGCACACTTAACCACTGCACCAAACTGGCTCTCCTAAGAGGGACCTCAGCGTGGTATAATGCCATAGAGTCCCCCGTCCAAAGCAGCTGTCTTCTCTGGGGGAGCTGACATTCCCCAGTTGGGGTGGCGGATTGCCCGGTTTTACGGGCTCCTGCCCGCTGCCAGCCAGCAGGAGGAAATCCCCCCCCCCCGACAGCAACGCCATGTGATGGGCCTACGTCATCTGGAACTGATATAAGTTTGCCAAGTCACTTACCTGAATTAGTGGGGGAGCTCTGCGCACATGTCGCGATGACGTTACCCAGAAGTGACGTCATCATATTGGGCGTGTCACCAGCTGACGCTCTAGCAATCAGCCTGAAAAAAATCTATGGTACCATAGTTTCCAGGCTGATTGCTAGAGCGTCGACCGGCAATGTGCTTGACGTGATGACGTCACCAGGAAGTGACGTCATCACAGTGGGCATGTCGGCCTGAACCAGACTATTTGGGGGTGGAGTTCCCCCTGCTGGCCTGATCCGGACCAGTGGATTGGGGCTGTTTTGGCGGGGAAACCCCTGCCCCCCTGGGAGACCTGGCAGCCCTAGATGTGGGCACCCTGGGGGCGACGCTCTGGTTTTTGGACAAAACTCTATGGTTTGAGGGTGATTTTACCATAGAGTTTTGCCCAAAAAACAAGCGTCACCCCTGACTTGCCTACATCATTTCCAGGTGACACAGGCACAGCACGCAACATCACTTCTGGTGACGTCGGCACATTGGGGGTGACGCTTCTGACTCCTGGAACATCCCCCTCCCACTTCCCCACTGGGCATCTCGAATGGACCTGGCTACCCTCTCTGGAGATCAGTTGTAATTCTGGGAGATCACCTGGTTCCACCTGGAGGTTGGCAACCCTCACTGCGGTTCTCGATGTGTTACCTGCGGGCCGGGCCTGCTAGAATGAGGATCCCAGAGGATTCTGCAATAAGGGTTGTTATTAGATTCCTGAGAAGATGGGAAAGGAAACGCCAGGCCCAGCGGAAAATGAAAGGAACCCCCAGGGGTCAGGGGTTAACAGCACGGAGTATTATGTTATTACACGGAGATTATACAAATCCATGGATTGACCCTTTTGGCTACGTGGAACCTCCGTGTTCAGAGTGAGATGGTCTCTTTTGCTTGCTACTCAGAACAGGCCTGTAGCCACAGTGGGGCATCTTGGGGCTAAGCCCCCCAACTTACTGGCAAGAACCCCCCCCCCAGCTTCCCATCCAGCTCAGGGCATCACCGCCTTCTCTCCCAGATTAATTTGATTAGCCAACGCCCCCTAAGAAATTTAAATGCCCCCCCCCCCTTACAAAATCCTGGCTCCCGGCCTGACTCAGAAGTAGGGTACTTAATGCCGGTTCCTGTTCATACAATTGCAGCTATTTTCATAGTAGATTTTCACTGTGTTTTTTTTTCACATTCTCCAGGTGGGGCCTGAAGATCTCCTGCGATCAATGTTCCCTCTAAGCTGAGAGTTAGTGCGAGCTAGCTCACAGTTTTTTCGCCTCCGGCTCACACCTTTTTGTCTCAGCCCAGGAAGGGGGGCTCCAGAGCAAACTGATGCAGCAGCCAAATCACTCGTATCACAACTTGAATGCCAGGAGCTCACCAAGTCGGGTTTTTGCTCACAAGGCTCCACCGCTTAGAGGGAGCTATTACAACTGATCTCCAGAACAGAGACCATCAGTTCACCTGGAAAATTAGCTGCTTTGGACAGTGGGGTCTACGGCGTTGAACCCTGCTGAAGTCCCTCTCCTCCTCAAACTCCACCCTCCCCTGGCTGCGCTTCCAAAATCTCCTGGTATTTCCCCCACCCAGAGCTGACAACCCTAAAGGAGATACATGGATGGAAGCAACTGGTTTCAGGACAAGGATGTTCACGCAGGCAGTTCTAACTAACAAACAGACCTAACCAGCAGGGACTTCAGCCCATGAGGCTAAACCGACGCACACAAATATCGGAGGGGGTACACACCATTCCAATCTAACGTATATCATAAATACACCGTACAGAGGAAGTGTGCTTCTGAAGACCAACTCCAGAAGGCATCAACGAGTGGAGGGCTTCTGGGGTCATCTAGTTGGCCATTGTAGGAAATAGGAGCCAGGGCTAGAGGGACCTTTGGTCCGATCCAGCGTGGCTTCTCTCGTGTTCTTACAATAAGCGAGTCAGGCTGCCAAAATCAGATAGTCCATGGCAGAGCCAGTTTGGTGTAGTAGTTAAAAGTGCAGACTCTTATCTGAGAGAACCAGGTCTGATTCCCCACTCCTCCTCATGCTGCTGCTGGTGTGACCTTGGGTCAGTCACAAGTTCTCTCGGAGCTGTTCTCCCAAGAACAGTCCTCGAAAGAGCTCTCAGCCCCACCTACCTCACAGGGTGTCTGTTGTGGGGAGGGGAAGGGAAAGGAGATTGTAAGCTGCTCTGGGACTTCAAGTGAAGGGTAGGGTATAAATCCAATCTCTTTTTCTTCTTCAGATCATGGACTACTCCTGCCCCTTCCCACTGATAGCGTACAACCTTCATATGCCTATGGAACTGTGCTTATTTTTCTTCGTTTTCTACTCAGCCAGATTTGCTTTCCACTTCCCTCCTAGTTGCTGCCCTTCCCGAGACGGTCCATATCAGGTTGGATATCAATGCAATAAGTCATCATTCTGTGACTGACCGTCTTCACTTGGAATGTTCATGAACGTTCTGTGGCATCCAAGCCACTCAGCCAATGGCGAGGGAGCTCACGGGAAACTGACCATTTTAAGTGCATTTATTATATATACTGGAGATGTATTTACTTATTCATAACAGAATCATAGAAGCATGGAGTTGGAAGGGACCTCCAGGGTCATCTAGTCTAACCCCCAGCACAATACAGGAAATTCACAAATACCTCCCCCTCCACATCCGCAGTGACCCCTGTTCCATGCCCAGAAGATGGCAAAAAACCTCCAGGATCCCTGGCCAAACTGGCCTGGAGAAAAATGGCTCCCTGACCCCAAAGTGGTGATCGGCCTTTCCCTGGGCGTGTCAGAAAGGGCCATTTTTGAGCCCTGTCTTTCTCTCATAGATAGATTGCAACGAAGTTGATTTTGTTTGTTTGTTTGTTTACTTATGATATTTACAGCCTGCGTTTCTGGCTCTGACTCAAGGCAGTGAGTCAACACAACCGATAGGATGGGACAACCAGGAAACAATAGAATAGGATCAGAAATCTAAACACAGAGCTGCAGCAAAGCATAAGTATGGCAAATTAAATGATACACATACGGAGTAGGGTCCTCGTTTCAGCAAGCTGTGCACAGCAGTATAAACCACCGCCCCCGACATAGGCACGAATGCCGGGCAGATCCAAGGAGCGTGATCAGACGCCAACATCTGGGAAGCGCCCCACAGCTGTCAGCAACCTGTTTTGCTCCGCCGCACATGCAGGGTAAAAAAAAACACCTCAGAAAGTCCAGTGGCAAACAGGTTGCTACAGGCCACAGATGGACTTTCCTGCATCTGATCGCCCCAGCGCGCTCCCATGGCATCAGGATAGTCGCGCACACCCGCACATTCCATAAGGAGAGGTATGAATCATCAATCCCTCGTGTAAGCTCATGGGGAACAAACGGTTAAAAAGAAAACTGGCTCACCAACGGTTGTATCTGATCACACAGTGGCCAGTTTGAGAGCCAGTTTGGTGTAGTGGTTAAGTTTGCAGACTCTAATCTGGGAGAACCGGGTTTGATTCCCCGCTCCTCCACTTGCACCTGGCTGGATGACCTTGGGCAAGCCACAGCTCTGTACCAGCTGTTCCCTCAAGGACAGTTGTCTCAGAGCTCTCTCAGCCCCGCCTACCTCACAGGGTGTCTGTTGTGGGGAGGGGAAGGGAAAGGAGTTTGTAAGCCGCTCTGAGACTCTTAAGTGAGTGAAGGGCGGGATATAAATCCAATCTCTTCTTCTTCTTCTTCTTCTTCTTCTTCTGGCGGGCTGTGCCTGCATCTACAAAAACCCACATGATCGCGCAACAGCAGGTCAACTTTTGCTGGAGCAAACTGCCTCACTTCCCCCCTCCCCACTTTATCTCGCGCATGTGACCGCAACCCAAGTAACTTTGAGAATCATTTAGTACAGGGCTCCCCTGTTGCCTGCATAGAAAAAGCCCTCCTGAATCATTTCGGTTTGCATCGTTTGCGGAAATCCAGGAGAGCGGGAGTCTCCCTGACAAGGGATGGGCAGAAACCAGCTGACAAACTAATGTTCATCGTGAATTCTGGCTGGCTCGTGGTTCGTGAAGCTATGTTCGCGAACTGGAGAACCGCCGCAAACTTCTACAAATTTTTGTGCCGTTCGTGGCGGTTCGCAAAGAGCAGACAGCAGGGGTCTCTGCCATTCCCCAAAAAACAGCTGTATTGTTTCGGTGTTTAATTGATTTTTTAAAATTGCAGATTGGCCTGTTTTTATCATTGGTTCTTGTTTTAATGCATTTGTTTTTAATGATAATGACGGCGATTCCAGGGAGCCGCTCTTCAGGCAAGGCGGCACAGAAACCCTCAAAATAAAAGGGGAAATTCTCTGCCTCCTCTTCCAACCGTCTTCTCTCGCATAATAAGCACTGCCACAGTGGCTCTGCCTCACTAACTTTGGCCGCACGGATTCCCAGCCAATCTCCTGCCTGCTCATCATTGCTCCCGCCCCCCCCTTCATGTCAATCACACCCATCCTTTCCTGTCCTTAGCCTCTGTGAGGTTTTTCACATCATCCCCCTCTTTCACTGCCTGCTCTTTTCCCCTATTCTCTTCTTTGCCCTTCTCTGCCCTTCTTTCCCCCAGATTTCAGGCTTCTCCACCCAGGTTCCACACCCACCCACCCCCGGATCTTGTTTTCCAGTCCCTCTTCTGCTCTGCCATCTTTCTTCAGCATGTGCCTTCTTTACGCCTCCCTAAGCTTCCCTTTGGACCTTTGTCCTATAATCAGTCCCTTTACTTTTCCTGTGCAATACTTCCTAACTCTATCGATGGCTCCTAGCCATGGTGACTAGTGTTCCCTCTAAGCTGAGTTAGTGTCAGCTAGCTCACTGTTTTTTTAGCCTCCAGCTCACAAATTTTTGCCTTAGCTCAGGAAGGAGGGCTCCAGAGCAAACTAATTTACGCAGTAGCCAAATGGCTCGCTCACAACTTTAATGCCAGTCGTTCACAAAGTAGAATTTTTGCTCATAAGACTCCACAGCATAGAGGGAGCATTGATGATGACTGAGGAGAACCTCCACATTCAGAGGCCCTAAACCTCTAAATCACAAAACCAGGAGGCAACATTAGGGGAAGGTCTCAGCCTCTATGCCCCGTTGTTGGCCCTCCAGAGGAACTGGTTGGCCACTGTGTGAGACAGGAGGCTGGACTAGATGGACCCTCACTGGGCTGATCCAGCAGGGCTCTTCTAAGGTTCTTATCAAGGGAAGGCCTCAGCCTCTCTGCCCTGTTGTTGGCCCTCCAGAGGAACTGGCTGGCCCCTGTGTGAGACAGGAGGCTGGACTAGATGGGCCCTCACTGGGCTGATCCAGCAGGGCTCTTCTAAGGTTCTTATCAAGGGAAGGCCTCGGCCTCTCTGCCCTGTTGTTGGCCCTCCAGAGGAACTGGCTGGCCCCTGTGTGAGACAGGATGCTGGACTAGATGGACCCTCACTGGTCTGACCCAGCAGGGCTCTTCTGGTGTTCTTATCAGGGGAAGGCCTCGGCCTCTCTGCCCTGTTGTTGGCCCTCCAGAGGAACTGGCTGGCCCCTGTGTGAGACAGGAGGCTGGACTAGATGGGCCCTCACTGGGCTGATCCAGCAGGGCTCTTCTAAGGTTCTT
The DNA here is from genome assembly GCA_029233225.1 of Lepidodactylus listeri. NCBI lineage: Eukaryota > Metazoa > Chordata > Lepidosauria > Squamata > Gekkonidae > Lepidodactylus > Lepidodactylus listeri. The sequence goes on from JARCFY010000012.1 coordinate 4,965,895, forward strand.
ATCAAGGGAAGGCCTCGGCCTCTCTGCCCTGTTGTTGGCCCTCCAGAGGAACTGGCTGGCCACTGTGGGAGACAGGAGGCTGGACTAGAAGGACCCTCACTGGTCTGACCCAGCAGGGCTCTTCTGATGTTCTTCTCAGGGGAAGGCCTCAGCCTCCCTGCCCTGTTGTTGGCCCTCCAGAGGAACTGGCTGGCCACTGTGGGAGACAGGAGGCTGGACTAGAAGGACCCTCACTGGTCTGACCCAGCAGGGCTCTTCTGATGTTCTTCTCAGGGGAAGGCCTCGGCCTCTCTGCCCTGTTGTTGGCCCTCCAGAGGAACTGGCTGGCCACTGTGGGAGACAGGAGGCTGGACTAGAAGGACCCTCACTGGTCTGACCCAGCAGGGCTCTTCTGATGTTCTTCTCAGGGGAAGGCCTCGGCCTCTCTGCCCTGTTGTTGGCCCTCCAGAGGAACTGGTTGGCCACTGTGTGAGATATGTTCTTATGTGCTCTCTCCAGTAGGACCAGTGAGAGGTTTTCTTCTGTGCCCAATGTGATCTTTTACTTCCTCTTGTAATAGTTGAGTGCTGAGAACATTCCATTGCTGCCAAGTTTCCATCTCTGGAGGAGGGCAGATTGGCCATTATGACCAGCACAGGACTTCTCCCAGGGGGCTGATGCCCCCCTGCCCACTTGGGCCCTGAATGATTAGAATTAGATCCCAGTTAGAAAGGATTTGCACAAAACTGGGTCATCATGCCTCTAAACGTGAGACTGCAGGCTATCATTTTCTCATTCCATTTCCTCTTCAAACAAGGGGACATGGTTGTGACTTGACAGAAAGCGAGAGGGGCAAACTCGGGGCGTATTAATATTTTGCCCAAACAAATGATTTCATGTCTTCCACGGAGCCCCGTGGGTGCCAGTTGAGTGACGGGAGGGATCTGCTATGCAAGACCGAAGGAATCTACCCTTGAGGAAACTCAACCCCCAAAGAAGCCGATAATTCTTTCGACCTGGGTCACAAACAAGTACTTCTGGGCAAATCCTCCGGGAGGCTGAAGCGAAGGCAAATATTGATTCACAAAAACAAACGGAGGGGACGGGGCTGCCTGTTCCTTTCCTGGAGATACTTGAACCCATGCCAAGCCAACAGCTGCTCAGCTAACAAGAATTGTAGGGTAGGAGGCCGCATTAAGACAGGAGGCATTAAAGTTAATATCAAGTTTACAAGAGCAATATCTTATAAAGAGAATATTTATAAGAGGTTCTATAGATGGCATTTAACACCTGATAGAGTGGCAAAAATGTACCCAAATATGTCTAACCTATGCTGGAAATGCAAACAAAAAACAGGTTCATATTTTCATATGGGGTGGACACAGGGGTCATTTTGTAGAAAAAGAGGTGCAGGAGCTCATTAGCATAACTCATTAGCATATGCTACACCACCTGACATCACCGGAAGTATGTCAGAAGGCAAGAAAGAAAGAAAGAAAGAAAGAAAGAAAGAAAGAAAGAAAGAAAGAAAGAAAGAAAGAAAGAAAGAAAGAAAGAAAGAAAGAAAGAAAGAAAGAAAGAAAGAAAGCTGGCAGAGAGGGGACAGCTACTAATCCAAGCCTCAGAAATACCACTATTCTGGGAGGATCGCTTCAGTGGTGGCTGAAGCCTTCAGAAGGCTGGTCGAAGGAACAAGGACCTTTCCAGGGGACAGGGTCATTTTGCTGCAGCCATGACACAAGCAGGCATTCCCCCATGGTGGGGAGGCTGGCAGCAACTCATGGAGCTGCGCTCCCCCGAGCTCCTGCTCGAAATGACCTCTGGGTGGACAAGTAATAAAGCTAAGACATTTTGGATGAAGGTTCATGAAATGTTTTTTAAAAAATAATAGGAACTGATATTCCTTTTCTTCCTGAATTGTTTTTGTTAAATATAATTCCAGCTCAATATAAAAGGATGGACTGTTATCTTATTGTATATATTACAGCAACAGCCAGAATCATGTATGCGGAATGCTGGGGAAATGAAGAAGTACCGAATGAAGAGGATTTAATATATACAGCAGAAATGGATAAATTATCTTTACTGATCCAAGGAAAAGGAGAAGAAATCTCCAGAGAAACATGGTCAAGAATCTATAGTTGGCTACAGCTTTAGATTAGAAACAAGAGGCGGGACCCGCGGTACTCACGGCGGGGAGAAAAGGAGCTCCACGCGGGGAAGCAGCCACAGGTAAGCCTTCCTCCCCTCCCCCAGGCAACGACGGTGAGCCCCGGGCCTGCCAATCTCCCCCCTCTGCCCCCGGTGGCAACGGCGAGGCCTGCGCTACTCAGAGCCACCAGGCCGCCACAGTTCCCACAGCGTTCCCTGTGCATGTGCAGGAAACACTCTTTAACTTTTGGGGGGATTTAAATATCCCCCCAAAAGTTTTTTTTAACTTTTAAGATTTTTCTGCACAAGTGGGGAGTTCCCCAAGTGTGCAAAAAAAAAATCTCCCTGCTCCCCCAAGTGCCCCCTCCATGCAGATTTAGATATCTGCACTGAGGAGGCAACTTGGCTATTAGTATATAGATAAGATGCATAGATAGGTACAAAAGCGATAAAATGTAATGACAAAACAGTCTCAAATATGTGTACATTGTTCCCTGACCTTATAAATTTATAAAAATAAAGATTTATAAGATAAAAGAAGAAGGAGGTCATACCTCCAGCGTGCAAGCAGCTCATAGCAGCTCTGGAGACCATCCCAAAGGGCCACCATTTTTAAAAATCTCTTAGCGATGCGCGCATAACCACTTAAACAAGTGACGTCCCCAGAGCTCTGCTCAAGAAATCCAAACGGTATGTTTCTGACGGTCCCCTGAACTTTGTCAACTTTATTAAGTGAAACAGTACCTAGAGGAAGGTACTACTGGTCGTGTTTTTACCATTTTTAGTACGCGCATGGGCGGAGAAACAAGTATATGGTGAGGCTTCTATGCACATGCGCAGACAGGATTTTTTTTTTTCTAGGGGGAAAAAAGCCGACCACACAGCTCCCCACGGTGGATGCCATCTAGACAATCCACCGCGGGAGTCACGCGCGGTGAAGCACTTCATGGGCAGGCTGTCCAGTCACGCAACACTGAATCAAAAAGATCTAGCTCAAATTACAGCCGGGCCAATGGTGAGATTCGCTGTCTGTCTGAACGCACTCAGAGTAGATCTCCAGACACTGCCTGGAGGTTATCAAAAACAAATGAACATTGCGAGTACAATTAACAAGTCTAATATCAATGCCTTTAAATAAACATTTTGAAATACCAAACGAGTGTATCTCCTTAATAAATATTCCGCCATCCAGGTTTTCTTACAACCAACTCCAAAAATATTGAATATAAAGCCAAAAGCTCCAAGCCAGAGTTACAACGTGACACATAAAGTTCCCAAACTTCCAAAACGCAACAATCATCAGCTATAAATCAAGGTTACAGTGTCACGCTACTAGTTCCGAAGTTCTCAATATGACAAATTTATATAACAGATCAACAACTGGAAGTTGTGCAGCAACATGTATCCTGGGCATGTCAACGTGTTTTCGTCCTCTTTTTCAAAGCTGCATCTCCCTTCTGTTGTGGAGATCAAAATTCAAGTCGGAACCCATGCTCTACAAAATCTCTTTCAACCAGTAGCCTCCCAGCTATCAAGCGCTTCAGAGCAGCATATCAGTCCTCACTATGGGAGGCAGGATGGTGGACTAGAAGGACCCTCACTAGTCTGACCCAGCAGGGCATTTCTGATGTTCTTCTCAGGGGAAGGCCTCGGCCTCTCTGCCCTGTTGTTGGCCCTCCAGAGGAACTGGTTGGCCACTGTGTGAGCGAGGATGGTGGACTAGATGGAACCTCACTGGTCTGATCCAGCAAGGCTCTTCTGAGGTTCTTCTCAGGGGAAGGCCTCGGCCTCTCTGCCCTGTTGTTGGCCCTTCAGAGGAACTGGTTGAGGCCACTGTGTGAGACAGGATGCTGGACTAGATGGACCTTCACTGGTCTGATCCAGCAGGGCTCTTCTGATGCTCTTCTCAGGGGAAGGCCTCGGCCTCTCTACCCTGTTGTTGGCCCTGTGTGGCCACTGTGTGAGACGGGATGCTGGACTAGATGGACCCTCCCTGGTCTGATCCAGCAGGGCTCTTCTGATGCTCTTCTCAGGGGAAGGCCTCGGCCTCTCTACCCTGTTGTTGGCCCTGTGTGGCCACTGTGTGAGACAGGATGCTGGACTAGATGGACCTTCACTGGTCTGATCCAGCAAGGCTCTTCTGAGGTTCTTCTCAGGGGAAGGCCTCGGCCTCTCTGCCCTGTTGTTGGCCCTTCAGAGGAACTGGTTGAGGCCACTGTGTGAGACAGGATGCTGGACTAGATGGACCTTCACTGGTCTGATCCAGCAGGGCTCTTCTGATGCTCTTCTCAGGGGAAGGCCTCGGCCTCTCTACCCTGTTGTTGGCCCTGTGTGGCCACTGTGTGAGACGGGATGCTGGACTAGATGGACCCTCCCTGGTCTGATCCAGCAGGGCTCTTCCGATGTTCTTCTCAGGGGAAGGCCTCGGCCTCTCTGCCCTGTTGTTGGTCCTCCAGAGGAACTGGCTGGCCACTGTGTGAGACAGGAAGCTGGACTAGATGGACCCTCACTGGTCTGATCCAGCAAGGCTCTTCCGATGTTCTTCTCAGGAGAAGGCCTCGGCCTCCATGCCCTGTTGTTGGCCCTCCAGAGGAACTGGTTGGCCACTGTGTGAGCGAGGATGGTGGACTAGATGGAACCTCACTGGTCTGATCCAGCAAGGCTCTTCTGAGGTTCTTCTCAGGGGAAGGCCTCGGCCTCTCTGCCCTGTTGTTGGCCCTTCAGAGGAACTGGTTGAGGCCACTGTGTGAGACGGGATGCTGGACTAGATGGACCTTCACTGGTCTGATCCAGCAGGGCTCTTCTGATGCTCTTCTCAGGGGAAGGCCTCGGCCTCTCTACCCTGTTGTTGGCCCTCCGGAGGAACTGGTTGGCCTCTGCGTGAGACAGGAGGCTGGACTAGAGAGACCATTGGTCTGATCCAGAAGGGGTTTTTGAGAGCCAGTTTGGTGTAGTGGTTAAGTGTGCAGACTCTAATCTGGGAGAACTGGGTTTGATTCCCCACTCTTCCACATGCAGCTGCTGGTATGACCTTGGGTCAGTCACAAGTTCTCTCAGAGCTGTTCTCTCATGAGTAGTCCTTGAAGGAGCTCTCTCAGCCCCACCTACTTCACAGGGTGTCTGTTGTGGGGAACGGAAAGGAGATTGTAAGCTGCTCTGAGACTCCTTTGGATAGTGAAGGGAAATTTATAAATCAAAGCACCTCTTCTATATGTATGGACTGTTAACTTCCATTTCATTGTATCTGAAGAAGTGTGTGTGCACACAAAAGCTTCTGCCATGAATAAAACTTTGTTGGTCTTAAAGGTGCCGCTGGACTTGAACTTTGCTCTGCTGCTTCAGACCAACATGGCCACCCCGCCTGAATCGATGATAAAAATGGACAGACAAGTGACTTCTGAGCTAATCAGTGATGTAGGAACAAGCCATACACCTCCTAAACATATCCATGTGGATATTGGAAGTTCTCTAGCCATTTGAGTCTCCCAATGAAGGCTGAACCTGGTGGGGGGAGAGGACAAGATCTGGCCCATCCCCCTGTTTCTGCTCCCCTTCCCCAATCCAATCTGCTGTCTTCTTGACCGAACCGCGGACAATTCCTTCCCCCTTTCCAGCCGAGCAGAAGGCGGCTGCTCCTTCTGCTGCTGCCGCATATTTCAAACAAGCCTGAGCAAAGGATGGGAGACGTTCTCCTCTGCGCATGGCGCCCCGGGCCACAGACTTTGCCTCCTGCATTCGACGGCGTGTTTGGCTGGGTAAAGAATGTGCAGCAGGCCTTCACCTCGAGCTATTTATCCGGAGCACACGGCGGGGGGGGGGGGATCCTGGCGAGCAAAACAGGAGAAAGCGGCACCCTGCCGAGAGCTGAGCATATACCCTGGACTGACTTGCTGGTTGGTAAAGGGTGTCTGGGGGTTGCCAAATCCTGGACTGGAGAATTCCTGGACGTTGGGGGGGAGGGGGGAGCCTGGGGACGATAGGGAGGGTAGGGAGTTCAGCAAGAAGGATGCGATGTCACTCTAGGACTTCAGTTTCTTCTAGACTATGGTATACCATAGAGTCAAGTATCAAGAACCTGAAAGGGTAAGTCAAACTGAGTAGAGAGCCAAAAATTAAAACTTAATATATAAACTATATGCAAAAATACATGTATTCGTTTTAAAGAAAATCTATCCATCTATCTATCAGAGAAGAAGAGAAGAGATTGGATTTATATCCCACCCTTCACTCGGAGTCTCAGAGCAGCTTACAAACTCCTTTCCCTTCCCCTCCCCACAACAGACACCCTGGGAGGTAGGTGGGGCTGAGAGAGCTCTGACAGAAACTGCTCTTTTTCAAGGACAGCTCTGACAGAACTATGGCTTGCCCAAAGTCATCCAGCAGCTGCATGTGGAGGAGTGGGGAATCAAACCCGGTTCTCCCAGATTAGAGTCCACACACTTAACCACTACACCAAACTGGCTCTATCTATCATCTATCTATCGAGGCCCAATCACACTTCATGTCAAAATTCCAAAATCATATATACACAAGGGCCAGTGGACTTGACCTGCTGCCGTTCGGACCTTCTTTGGAGGTCCAACACAATGAGGAACAAATTGGCTTATACTATAACACGTAATACAATGCAATTATACAGCAGGGATACAAAATGGACCAAAAAGGAATTGTTCCAGAGTGGAATTTCTAGGCATAGCATGAAAGTATAAATGAGGCCTCCCAAGATCCAATCCTATGCCAAGTGATATTTCATTTATATTAATTTCTGGTCCAGAAGGTGCTTTTCAATAGCTGTTCAATCCAAGCCAACGTTACCTCAGCAAGACTGTCCTTTTGGCAAAGTACACGCTGTGTTTGATCTCTGAAGAAGGACCTAACAGGCCGAAACATGTCAGGTCAAGTCCACTGGCCCTTGAGTATATATGATTTTGGAATTTTTACATGAGGTGTAATTGGGCCCCTATATGTTTTTTTTAATTCTTTACAAATAAATACACATATTTTTACATATTATTTATCTTTAAGTTTTCATTGTTGGCCCTCTACTCAGTCTGACTCACCTTTTCAGGTTCTTGATCCTAGTTTTCAGGGGGCGCATTCAGACGGGCAGCTAATCCCGCCATTGGCCCAGCTGTAATTTAAGCTAGATCTTTTCGATCCAGCACTGCACGACCAGACAGCTCGCCCGTGAAGCGCTTCAGCACACATGACTCTCACGGTGGATTGTCTAGATGGCATCCACTGTAAGGAGCTATGTGGCCGGCTTTTTAAAAAAAAAATCCTGTCTGCGCATGCGCATATGCACCTCACCATATACTTGCTTTTCTGCACATGCGTGGACTAAAATGGTAAAAGCCCCGCCAGTAGTACCTTCCTCTAGGCACCATTTCAGTTAATAAAGTTGATAAAGTTCAGGGGACCGTCAGAAACATAAAATTGTTTGGATCGTCGGAAACATAACATTGTTTGGATCGCTTGAGCGGAGCTCTGGGGACGTCGCATGTTTAAGCAGATATGCGCACATCACTAAGAGTTTTTTAAAATGGCGGCCATTTGGGATGGTCTGGCACTGGTGGAACGACCAGATAGGGGAAAGTCCGCAATTGGCCCATTGGCCAGCTTAGGACTAGACTTTCACCACTGTCTTTTAAGTACGGATCCCCAACGGGGATCGACGGGCTGATCACAGAAGTGGCATGATTCCTAGATGTTGTGATCTGGACATGCACTTTAAATCCACCAGGCACTCATGCCTGGCATGGCTCAAAAGAACCATCTGAATGTGCCCAGGGTTAAGTTTGTTTCTCTTTTTTGTTCATAGTTTATACCATAAAGTCCACCCTCCAAAGCTGTCATTTCCTCCAGGGGAACTGATTCTCTGTCGTCTGGAGATCAGTTGTCATTGCGGGAGATCGCCAAGCTTCACCTGAAGGTTGGCATTCCCCTCTCTCAGAACCCCAGGTGACCTTAGGGTTGTCACTTTGGATTGGGAAACACCTGAAGATTGTGGAGGTGGAGGCTGAGGAGAGCAGGGTTGGGGGGGGGGTACAATGGGGTACAGTGCCACAGAGTCCACGTTCCAAAGCGGCCATTTTCTCCAGGTGAACTGTTCTCGGGTAAAATGTACCCAAGAAAAAGGTTCCCCTTGCTCGAAAGCCAGTCGAATCCGACTCTAGGGGGCAGTCCTCATCTCCGTTTCCAAGCCGAAGAGCCACCGCTGTCTGAAGACTTTTTCCGTGGTCATGTGGCCGGCATGACTAGGCACCGAGGCTCACGGAACGTTGTTTCCTTCCCACCGCAGTGGTACCTATTTATCTCCTTGCAATTTCTTGCTTTCAAACTGCTAGGCTGGCAGGAGACCCAAGAAAAAGAGGGGGGGGATCTATACCTACCAAGCACAACCCTTCTAAGGAAGTTTAGAAAACTTATTAAGGGCCAAAAGTTAAAAACATGGGTAGGTATACAAGAGCGTTTATCTCAAAGACATATAAAAACCTTGTAGGGCCCCAAATAAAGCCTCATCGAATGTTCAAAGTGACAAATGCCCAAAAAGAGAACAGTGTACGACCTTACACATTTCAGCTCCCGAGAGCCTTTTTCCAGAGGTCAAAGAGTACGAAGTAGAAAACACACCAAACAACAGAGTCCCTGTAACAGATGTAAGGCAATAAACAATAAATAATATAGGACAAAAAAGGGAAAAGTTCCAATATAGACTTGAATGTGGAGAGCCAGTTTGGTGTAGTGGTTAAGTGCGCGGACTCTAGTCTGGGAGAACCGGGTTTGATTCCCCACTCCTCCACTTGCACCTGGCTGGATGACCTTGGGCAAGCCATAGCTCTGTACCAGCTGTTCTCTCAAGGACAGTTGTCTTAGAGCTCTCTCAGCCCCACCTACCTCACAGGGTGTCTGTTGTGGGGAGGGGAAGGGAAAGGAGTTTGTAAGCCGCTCTGAGACTCCAAATGAGTGGAGGGCGGGGTATAAATCCAATCTCTTCTCTTCTTCTTCTTCTTCTTCTTCTTCAATATAGACTTGAATGACACACCAAAAGGTTTCTGTCTGGGGCCGCAAATATACCTGGGGCCGCAAATATACCTGGCCTCCTGTCAGAAGTAGTTGTATATACTGGAAATAATATCAGGACCAATATGTACCTTCCAGTTCAGGTCCTGAGAGTGCTAGTCAAATTGCCATGTCAGGGACAATGTGCCATCAAGAAGTTACGGGGACTCCACAGCTTGGTGTATTTTGTACTATTTGGCCTCGGAAGAAGGCTCTCGTGAGCCAAAACACGCGTACTTGGAACTTTGAACATTTTAGGAGGCTTTATTTGGGCTAGGGTGGCCAGGCCTGGGTTGGAAAATACCTGGAGACTTTGGGGGTGGAGCCAGGAGAGGGTGGGGTTTGGGGAGGGGCCGCAACAAGGTGCAATGTAGGGTTGCTAAGTGACTTACGGTCTGCAGCGGGGGAGCAGTGGTCCCATTCCAGGACATCCACACGTGCGCATAGCACACCTGTGACGCTATGACGTCGCCCGGAAGTGACATCATCACGCTGGGCACGACACCAGATGATGCTGTAGCAATCACCATGAAAACTCTATGGCAGGGGTGGCCAACCTTGCTTAACGTAAGAGCCACATAGAATAAACGTAAGAGCCACACAGAGATGTCTGAGAGCCGCAAGACAGAAACAAATATCACACACACGTTTTTATCTTTAAAAATATGCAAATTTGCTTTTTATTAACGTTAAATGGGACTGCCAAAAATAAAAACAAACGAGGAAAACCGGTTATTGATAATGATATTACTTGTTTGCTAATGATATTGGGAGAGAGAGAGAAAAAGAGAAAGATGGAAAGAAAGAATTAAAGAAGTGGAAAGAAAGAGAGAGAGAGAAACTAGGAAAGCAAATAGGTGGGAGGGAGGAGGGAAGGAAGGAAGGGAGAAAGAGAGAAAAAGCATGCCTCCCCTTTGCTTCCCCAGCCGCCCTGCCAGGAGCCGCACAATATGTGTGAAAGAGCCGCATGTGGCTCCCGAGCCACAGGTTGGCCACCCCTGCTCTATGGTACCATAGAGTTCTCAGGGTGATTCCTAGAACGTTGCCCGGTGACGTGCCCAGCGTGATGATGTCACTTCCGGGCGACGTCATCACGCTGGGCTTGTTGGCCCGATCTGGCCAGTTTGTGGGTGGGGTCCCCCCCCCCGCCAGCCAGATCTGGACTGGCAGATTGGGGGCCCTTTTAGCGGGGGACCCTCCACCCTCCCAAGGAACCTGGCAGCCCTAATGCGATGCCATATTGTCCACCCTTCAAAGCAGCCATTTTCTCCAGGGGAGCTGATCTCTGTCGGCTGGAGATCAGTTGTCAAAGCAGATCTCCAGGCCCCACCTGGAGGCTGGCGGCCCTGATTTGGCCCCCTACTCTTTTGTATACCTACTTATATGGTTTTAACTTTCGGTCCTCAATGAGTTTTCTAAACTTCCTTAGGAGGTTTGAACTGATCTCGGGCGCCTGGAGATTAGTGGTAATACCAGCTAGCACCTGGAGGTTGGCAACCGTTGGTGACCTCCAGACTGCAGTTCCCCTGGAACAAAAGGGCTGTTTTGGAGGATGGACTCCATGGCGTCATATTCCTCCGGAGCTCCTTCCTCTGCCTAAACACTTCCTTTCCCCCAATAATCTGCAGGGTTTTCCCATCCCAGAGTTGGCGACCCCCAAACACCCAACAAGTCGCAGCTCTCTACAGTCAGCAGAGGTGGTTTCCTGAAGAACCTTCCAGGGTGGGGGTGGAGGTGAAGAGTTCAGATCAGCCTTTGACAAGAGTGAGGCAGCAAATATGCTTGGCTATAAATAGCTGCCCAGATGAGAAGCAGATAAGGCCAGAAAGTCACTCGGGGGCCTGCTGAGCGCTCTCTGGACACGGAGCTTCCTCAGGCACACCGGGGCGGTTTTGGAAAGGTGCTTGCAGAGAAAATTATGCTAAAGGCCTAGACGGGAGCCAGCAACAAAACCTGGACTCTTTACAAGGGTAAAGTATGCTGACATACCAGCCAGCTGAAAAACATAAGAAGAGCCCTGCTGGATCAGACCAGTGAGGGTCCATCTTGTCCAGCATCCCGTCTCACACCTTTGCCAACAACAGGGCACAGAAGCCAAGACACATACCATTCGTCGTTCTCATCTGTATGTGAGAAAGGTGAGACAGAAATAAAGTAAAAGCATAAAATCATAATTGCAGTCGCAGTCACACTGCATTATGGGCTATGTAGTCCGGGGCGCCAAAACCAGCAAATCTCGTGCATTTGCCAGCCAAATAAAGCATATGAGAGCGATTTACTCTTATTTGCACTGTGGCAGAGCGGCCGTGGATGTGGGGAAGCATTTCCAGAATACCATTTGCATTTGTGAAATGCCAGGTTTTCCCAATCTGAATTCCTGCTGAGCCGGAATCCAGCGACAACTCTAATTGCTTGCAACTCTTAGCATGCCTTTAGTAGGAAAACAAAAGGATTACATTTAACTAGAGGAATAAAGGGGGGGGGGGAATAAGGAGCCTTGAGCGTTATATTGCATCTGTTCAGAAGTGGATGCAATCCGGTGTTCACACCACTCAGCATATCAGCATTCCGCAACCCAATGTAAGCAGAAGGTTTTCCCCCTTAGGGGGTGTGCGTGCGTGTTCTTACACCCATTGCCTCTTCCATCCACTCCAGGCAGCTGTGACAGTAAGCCACACTCTCTAGCCACGTTCGTGACCAAATAAGCATCCCTGATTTCAAGAGCATCTTCTTCCAAATCCATCTGCTCTGGATTTGCAGCCGGAGTCTTGAGAAACTCAGCTCCCTGGTGCCGCAGTTGACCAAGCATCCCTTTCCCTGGGATCAGAGCCTATCGCAGAGATTTCTCGGTGGGTGGCTGCCACAGGAAATCCCTTTGATGATCCCGTGGGTGTAGGAATGCCCCGCCCCGTGGCCCGTGGCTTTCACAAATCCTCTGTGCCACGTCGAGTCTGACTTTCATGTGCAAGGCGCACAAGAGGCACACGGGACAGCATTTCTGGTGGCATGCCAGAATCCAGATTCGGCGTACGGTGGTACGGGCCCGTGGTCAACAGTCTAAAGGCTAGACACTGCCGCGAAATGGGGCTTTTTGAGGCGTTCCTTTCCACATCCACTGGATGTGTTTTTAGGCCTTCCGTTTGAGCTGACTGTAGCGGGTAGGGCAGCCAGCTACAAAAGGCTTGGTGTGCCAGTTTGGTGTAGTACAGGGGTGGCTAAACTGCGGCTTGGGAGCCACACGCGGCTCTTTCACACATATTGTGTGGCTCCCAGCAGGGTGGCTGGGGAAGCAAAGGCATGCTTTTTCTCTCCCTCCCTCCTTTTCCTTCCTTCCTTTCTCTCTTTCTTTCCACCTGTTTCATTCTCTTTCCACCTCTCTCTCTCTCTCTCTCTCTCTCTCTCTCTCTCTCTCTCTTAGACACATATATATCATTAGCAAATGAATAAATATCATTGGACAAATAAATATCAGTATCAGTATCTGTTCTTCCCCCCTTTTGTTCTTATTTTTGGCAGTCTCGTTTAATTTTAATAAAAAGCCAATTTGCATATTTTAATAAAAATGTGCGTGTACTATTTGCTCGTGTCTTGCAGCTCTCAAACACCTGACGTTTATTCTATGTGGCTCTTACGATGAGCAAGTTTGGCCACCCCCGATGTCGTGGTTAAGAGTGGCGGACTCTAACCTGGGGGAACTTAACCACTACACCAAACTGGCTCCTTTAAAGAAGGAGAAAAGCCATATCTGGTGTGAGTTGGTTGCTTCTGACATCTAATTCGTACCAGAAGGAGCAGATCAGGGGAGAAGAAGGAAGAGAGGGAAAGCCCTGTGTCGGTCCTCGGGACAGATGGACTCCACGTGCGCTTGCTGGAGAGAAGGGATAGATTTGGCTGGCAACTTTTGACTATGATAATAAGTCACTGTGCACAGGTGCCCTGAAGGGTTCTATTGCAACTTGGGAAACCATCATACGGAGCCTAAAGAAAAAAGCTTTTTCTCCGAGGTGAGCCAAAGAATCAAGGACGCGGTCCAACCCTCTCCCCACACACACAATTGCTAGCTGGATGCTCCACCTCGACCTGGAGACATAGACTCCGGTAACTCTGGCAAACCCACTCGCCAGGCCAAGAGGAGGAGGTGTAGGATGGGGTGGTTTGGCTTTTGGTTCACCCAAGGAACGGCTGCCAAAGGAGCGCGAGGAGCTCAGCCCAAGCTCCGGGAGGCTCTGGCGCCAAGAGAGGACTAGCCAAAAGGACAGCGCCGGAAGCCAGATCTGTGCCACGGAGCCAGCCAAACAACTAGGCAAACCAAGAGCGCCAGGTTTTGAGGAGAGCCGCCACTGGCAGGGACAGACTTCACCTTCCTGGGATCCAAGATCACCGCAGACGGTGACGGCAGCCATGAAATTAAAAGACGCCTGCTCCTTGGGAGGAAAGCGGTGGCAAACCTAGACGGCATAACAAAAAGTAGAGACATCACCCTGCCAACTAAAGTCCGTATGGTCAAAGCGATGGTATTCCCGGTAATGTATGGCTGTGAGAGTTGGACCATAAGGAAGGCCGAGCGCCGAAGAATAGATGCTTCTGAATGATGGTGCTGGAGAAGACTCTTGAGAGTCCCGTGGACTGCAAGGAGATCGTATCAGTCAATCCTGAAGGAAATCAACCCTGACTGTTCCCTGGAAGGCCAGATCCTGAAGCTGAAGCTGAAATACTTTGGCCACCCAATGAGAAGGGAGCACTCCCGGGAGGAGACCCTGATGCTGGGAAAGATTGAAGGTCAAAGAAGAAGGGGGCGGCAAAGGACGAGATGGTTGGACAGTGTCATCGATGCAACAAACATGAAATTAAGCAAACTCCAGAGCACGACGGAAGACAGGAGGGCCTGGCGTGATGTGGTCCGTGGGGTCGCGAAGAGTCGGACTCAACTGTGCGACTGAACAACAACTACTACTACTACTGGCTTAAAAGGAAGTGTTAACTGGCTTCAGAAACCTAGGGTGGCTGACACTCCCACTACTACAACTGATCTCCATTTGTAGCTCTCCCACTACTATAACTTCTCTCCAGACGACCAAGATCAGCTCCCCTGGAGAATATGGCAGCTTTGCAGGGTGGACTTATGGCTTTACACCCTGCTGAGGTCCTTCTCCTCCCCCAAACTCTTGCCTTCCTCAGGCACCACTCCAAAAATCTCCAGGTATTTCCCAACCCAGAGTTGGCAATTCTCTCTGCTGTTGACTGTTCTTCTACAGCTGCCATGACGAAAGATGGAGGGCTTCTGAAGAGCCAGTTTGGTGAGGCGGTTAGGAGCGCAGACTCTAATCTGGGAGAACCGGGTTTGATGACTTCCCACTCCTCCACATGCAGCCAGCTGGGTGACCTTGGGTCAGTTACAAGTCCTCTCAGAGCTGTTCTCTCAAGGGCAGTTCTTGGAAGGACTCTCTCAGCCCCACCTGCCTCACATGGTGTCTGTTGTGGGGAAGGGAAGGGATGGGAACTTTTGCCAACTTGCCCTTTGATGTACCTAGGCATGTATACAATTAGGAATTTCTGGGAGTATTTATTTATTGGTGCCTGATCTCCATCTTAGATTCATGCTGACTGTTTCGTACAGGTTTTAATACTGGGAATCTGTTTTTATTGTTTCAACAGTTTTATTCAATTGCTGTAGCCTGCCCTAAGCCCTACAATGCAGGAGAGGGCAGGACAGAAATCCAATTGAATTAATGAATCAATCAATCAAACAAACAAACAATCAATCAGTGAATCAATGAATGAGGGGTGCAGGGTTCCCCCATCTCAGCTGGCTTTGCTGATGGCTTTGCTGATGTCACTTATCGCTGCTGCCACAAGAATGCCTGGCTCACATGCTTTTGCTCACACACACGCGCACTAGGGCTGCCAAGTCTTATGGACTCACCAGCCGGGGGGGGAGTCCTCCTGTGGCCGGGAGTTTCTTCTTCTGGCGCGCTTTGCGCGCGTGCCCAGTGGCGTCACCGGCAGTGACGTCGGCACGTTGGGGGCGTTGCCAGAGCATCGCCCTGGCAACGCCCCCAACGTGCCGACGTCACTTCCGGCGACGTCATTACGTCGTCCTCGCCAGACGACTTCGGGGGTGGGGTTCCCCCCGCCGGCCGAATGCTGGCCGGCGGATCGGGAACCCCTTTAGCGGGGGATCCCCCCCCCCTAACGCGCGCACACAGAGGCTGTGGTAACAGTTGCGTTAGAGACAAAAATATCACCCCTTCCAGAGGGGTGAGGAGGAGGAAGAAGAAGAGGAGGAGGTGGTTGGCCATTGCCTTCTTAAGAACATAAGGACATAAGAGAGGCCATGTTGGATCGGGCCAGTGGCCCATCCAGTCCAATACTCTGTGTCACACAGGGGCCAAAATCCAGGTGCCCTCAGGAGGTCCACCAGTGGGGCCAGAACTCTAGAAGCCCTCCCATTGTTGCCCCCCCAAGCACCAAGGAGACAGAGCAGCACTAGCCCAGACATAAGAACATAAGAGAAACCATGTTGGATCAGGCCAGTGGCCCATCCAGTCCAACACTCTGCCACACACTGGCCAAAAATACCAGGTGCCCTCAGGAGGTCAACTAGCGGGGCCAGAACTCCAGGAGCCCTCCCACTCCAGAAGCCCTTCTCCTGCGGAGTCTTCCTTGGGGGTCTCTCATCCAAGAACCAACCCTGCTTAGCTTCTGAGATCTAACAAAACCAGGCTATACCATGCCATTCCAGGTCCCCAAATCATCTGAAATACAACCTGCTTCAGCGATGCCACCCCCAGGCAGAAAGCTGATCTCCTGAACTAAAATATGTGTCCTTTATTGCTGTTTCTCCTGTGTGGATTTGAGCAAAGGATGCAGGCAGCTGGCAACCAAACCTTGCAGTTCTATCTTGTGTCTCCCTTTGGGTCTATCTGGAAAGATCTCATGATGGACATCAATAAAGTTTGGGGCAGGTTGAGATAAGCACCTGGGATTGTTCAGGTGCCTCTTGGGAAGATCAGGTCCTCCGGTGGTTCTTTCTGCCTCAGTCTGGAAAATTCCCCAAAAGAGACTCTTGTGAAATTCTCGGCAAGTTTTCTTCTAGAGCCTTCCCTTTAAAGTTACCAGCCTCCAGGTGGGGCCTGGAGTTCTCCTGGAATTAGATCTGATCTCCAGACTCCACAGATCAGCTACAAAGGGCTGTTTTAAGGGGCAGTTTTCGGGGCTGGTGAGCTGGGTTGCATAAGAACGTGAGAGAAGCCGATGTTGGATCAGGCCAATGGCCCATCCAGTCCAACACTCTGTGTCACACAGTGGCCAGAAACACCAGGGGCCCTCAGGAGGTCCACCAGTGGGGCCAGGACCCTAGAAGCCCTCCTACTGTTGCCCCCCCCCCCAAGCATCAAGAATACAGAGCATCACTTGCCCCAGACTGAGAGTTCCTATCTATGCTTTGTGGTTAGATGTTGGAGGCCATGGTGACTCAGAGGTTAAGATGCTGAACTGCAGACCGGAAGGTCTGTAGTTCGGCAGTTCAAGACCCGAGTGCCGCATGACGGAGTGAGCTCCCGTCTCTGGCCCCAGCTCCTGCCCACCTAGCAGTTCAAAAGCCAGGAACTGCAAGTAGATAAATAGGTACCACTTTGGTGGGAAGGTAGCAGCATTCTGTGCACCTCGGTGTCTAGTCATGCCGGCCACATGACCATGGAGAAGTCTTTGGACAGCGCTGGCTCTTCGGCTTGGAAACAGAGATGAGCACCGCCCCCTAGAGTCGGGTTCGACTGGCTTTCGAGCAAGGGAAACCTTGACCTTTAACTTGATATTAATGTATCTTATTCTCAACATTTCCACCCTTCCGTGGATGCTTAAATCCAGCGGCTGGGGCTGGGGCGAGACAAGACAGATCTTTCAACAAACCTGAAAAGGGCCTCAAGTTTTCCGGAAAAAGCTGAAATCTAAAAACCATCAACACCCCCACTCCCAAAACAATAAAAGTGGTGCCTGTAGCTTTAAGAACTGAAGGCCCTCTCATTGGCCATCCTGACCTTGGCAAGGCAACCGCAACAGTATGCCATCCTTCAAGCCTCACTTTCTGTCAGTCAAAGGCAAGGGGAGGGGGCAGGGCCCTTTCTGGGGCTGTTTTGGCATTTGAGGGAGGACTCATTGGGGCCAGGCCCGCCGGCAACCACCAAGAGACTTGCCCCCACTCGACTGGTGTGACTCACCCAGGCCCTGTTGCTTGCCACTGCTCAACAGCAGCCACCCCACAGATGCCAGTCAAGTAGGGCTGCCAGTTCTGGGTTGGGAAATTCCTGGAGATTTGGGGGGCAACGCCTGGGCAGGGCATGGTTTGGGGCAGGAGAGAGACCTCAGGAGGGTATAATGGCAATGAGTCCACTTTCTAAGGCAGCCATTTTCTCAGGGGGACCTAAACTCTGTAGCCTGGAGATGAGTTGTAATTCCGAGGGATCTCCAGTCTCCATCTGGAAGCTAACAACACTAACCATGTTGTGTAGTGGTTAGAGCTTCAGACTGGAATCTGCAAGACCCAGGTTCAAATTCCCATTCTTTCGGGGAAGCTCTCTGGGAGACCTTAGGCCAGCCACACACTTTCTCACAGGGTTGTTGTGAGGATAATGTGGAAGAGGAGGAGGAGGAGGAAGAGAAATCCCCAGCATCTCCAGTTAAAAGGATCCGGGAGGAGGAGGAGGAGGAGATTGGATTTATACCCCACCCTTCACTGGGAGTCTTCCCTGTTGTCAGCCATAGCGTAGTGGCTGGAACTGCACAGAATTTTTCCAGACAGAAGATGCTGGGGGAATGTTATGTATTGGGATTGAATCATCCCTGATTGAATCACCCTAGAGACTGGCTGAGCTTGGAGCTCAAGAACAATAGCCGACCAGGACTCTGGAGTAAACCAATCAAGTAGTAATGTTTTGTAAATAGCCTATCACAGGGAGTGGGGGTGGTGGAGTGCTTTGCATGCATATCAGCAGGGCTTCAGCCCTGCTAGTGTTGTCTTGTTCTGGCTTAACTCACTTAATAAACTATGAGCTGATCACTCTAAGTATCTGGACCCAGTCTATTTCAGGGAAAGCTGAAGACAGAGGTTGCCAGGGGGAGGGAAGGAGGGAAAGCTGAAGAAGGGGGCTGATAAAGGTAGGTTGGCTGGTGGGTGAGAAGGAGAGAAGGAAGCAGGAAAACAGGAGAGGTTATAGGGATTTCAGGGAAGAGAAATAGAAGGGAGGGGGAAATGAGGTTCCCGCAAGGCCTTCTGGGTCCCCCATTTGTTCGCGTACACTCCCTTCCTCCCATTTTTCCTTACCTAGTGAAGCTGTCGTGTTACAGAGACTTCATAAAAAGCACCCTAGACGCGAGAGCCTTTCGTTGACCCAGTTGATATACTGGACCTTAACATCAAGGTCTCATGATGATTAAGGATTGCCAAGCAGCCTGGATAAAAATGTCCTGTTCCTTTCACGGAGGCTTAATGTGTAGCTACTGGCAGCTGGAAGTTTTCATAGAATCACAGAATTCGTAGAACCGCAAAGTCGGGAGGCACCAGTGTTCGTCCAGCCACTGCTTGAAGGCTGCCAATTCCACTGCTGAACTACTCTTACTGTAAAAAAAAGGTTTTCCTCATATCCAGCCATTTACCCCATTTGAACCCATTCTTGCCAGTCCTCTCCTCTGCTGCCAACAGAAACCGCTCCCTGCCCTCCTCTAAGTGACACAGCCCTTCAAAGACTTCAAGAGAAGGGGAGGTGGGGAAGAAGTGAAAAGGATTGTATTCTATACGGGTAAGATTAGTGCCTGTGAAACTGACAAGGTGCTGTTTGAATGTTTGAACAGCACGTAAACCTGAACTCTGATGTACTGTTTTGGTGAATCTATGTTTGGTAATACTTGACACCAATATTTGCAGGGGTCGTTTTGAGCAGGAACGCACCGGAATGCCGTTCCGGCAGTAACAAGCCCAGGAGCAGGCACATACGGTGACGCGCTGTGGAAAAAAGCAAAAGCAGACTAACTTGATCTGTATTTTCATGCTTGTTGTATGGTAGCTTCCCTGCAACAGCAAAGGAAATCTAAAGGGTCTTTAGTCCAAGTGTAAAGCTGGCTCGCCAGCTCTGAGTCGGGAAATACCTGGAGATTTTTGGGGTGTTGCCTTCTGACACACTTCCGGTGATGCCAGGGGGTGTGGCATATGCAAATAAATCATGCTAACGAGTTGTGCTAATGAGCTCCTGCACCTCTTTTTCTACAAAATGACCCATTGATAATAGTATAGGGGGAAAAATAAAAAATAAAAGCACAAAATAAAAATAAAAAGCACAAAAACCTAAAGCAGGCCTCTGTTACACACAAATGTCATATATTTTTCCATATCTTCCTAACACCGTGACCTTAGTTTTCGTGCTATCTTCCAGGAGGGGCCTGGAGACCACATAAGAACATAAGAGAAGCCAATGTTGGATCAGGCCAGTGGCCCATCCAGTCCAACACTCCATCACACAGTGGCCAAAAACACCAGGTGCCATCAGGAGATCCAGCAGTGGGGCCAGGACACTAGAAGCCCTCCTACTGTTGCCCCCCATCAAACACCAAGAATACAGAGCATCACTTGCCCCAGACTGAAAGTTTGTGGCTAACAGCCACTGATGGACCCCTGCTCCAGATGTTTTATCTAATTCCCTCTTGAAGCCGTCCATGCTTGCAGCTGCCACCACCTCCTGTGGCAATGAGTTCCACATGTTAATCACTCTTTGGGTGAAGAAGGACCTGGAATTGCAACCCACCTCCAGACTAGAGAGATTAGTTCCCCTGGAGAGAATGACCACTTTGAAGGGCGGAGACTCTAAGCCCCTGTACCCTCCCTATGCCCCTCCCCCAGGCGCCACTCCCAAACCTCCAGGAATTTCCCCACCTAGAGTTGGCAGCCCCAACTGCCATGCTGAAGCCCCATCTGCCCGACAGTCCAGTAAATTCATCCCCAGGGTTATCACGCTTTCCCACTGCACCAAAGGTGCCCGATGCGCATCTGGAACCAAAAGCCGCTCAAACGCAGTGCAACTTCAGTCCCGCAACACTGCAGCTGAAATGACCTTGGTGACCTCCGAAGATCCCCACCCCCACTTGGGAAGCTCGGCATTTCTTGCAAGGCAACACCACTGCACCTGGGACCCGCGTTCCTCTGAGTCGCTGCCAGAAAGGTACAGACGAACGGGGAGGGAATTCAGTGCTGGAGGGCCTGTGCTTTATGGTGAGAGACTTCAAAGAGCGACTCAAGTGTAGCCGGGCCAAGTTGTCATAGGAGAAGGGATCACAGAAACAGGGCAGGCACAAATCACAATAACATGGGGGTGGAAAGGGTCACTGGAATTTCAATCCCCGTTACGTGTTTTGGAGAGGCACGTGTGGGTGTCAAACACACGTCTCTTTCCAGGGGGTCTCCCCGCCGAAATCCAGATTGGATCTGACAGTGCATCACGCAAAACTGCGTACGTCCCGCAGTCCCACCAAAAAAACCCCGGAGAATCAGTGCCAGGTGCAGAAATTAATCTCTCGTGAATCTTGGGGGGGTTTTTTAAAGAAGAAGAAGAGGAGGAGATTGGATTTATACCCCACCCTTCACTTGGAGTCTCAGAGCAGCTTACAATCTCCTTTCCCTTCCCCTTCCCACAACAGACACCCTGTGGAGGTAGGCGGGGCTGAGAGAGCTCTGAGAGCACTGCCCTTGACAGAACAGCTCCAAGAGAACTTGTGGCTGGCCCAAGGTCATCCTGCAGCTGCAACTGGAGGCGTGGGGAATCACGCCCAGTCCTGCCAGATTAGAGTTCACACATTTAACCACTACGCCAAACTGGCTCTCTGCAGGCTTCTCGCCCCAAGATCTGCTGCCAAGGGTATTGCTTGGCAAAGTCTATCGACCCCAAGGGAAAAATCGGGACCCTTGAACGCATGAAGCGGCCTTCGACTGAATCAGACCCTTGGGCCATCGAGGTCAGCATGGTCTACTCAGACAGGCACTGCACTCAAACGCGAACAAAACACTTATGTGAATATAACTACTGATATAGGCCGCAGTCACACGGCCCCTTTAAATCCGGGAGGGCTCCCGGATTTAAAGGGGCCGCTTTTTTCAACAGCGGGTTGCTGCATCGGGATCGGCGGCTGTGGCAGAGGCGGCGGAGGCCGTGGCGGAAGCGGGGGCAGCTGAGGAAGCCGCGGCGGCGGAAAGGGTGGCGGCGGTCGCCGCCGCCGCTGAAGAGACAGCAGCTGAGGCGACGGAGGCGGCAGAGGCGGCCCCAGCAGAACTGCAAGTGGCGGTGGCGGCCTCCGACCCACCATCCGCCTTGGTAAGTTGGGGCTTCCCCCCCCCCTTTTACACTTGGGCGCATGGATAGCCATGCGCCCAAGTGTAAAAGGGGGGGGGGGAATGGCCGGCGGGGCTATCTGGACAGCCCTGCTCTCGCAATGCTTGCGAGAGAGGGCTGTCCAGATACCTCCAATGCGGTTTCCTCCCGCAACACCTGGGAAAATACTTGATTTTCCCGGGGGTCGGAAAATGCGGGAGGAACCCGCATTGGAGCCAGCTTCGGCACGGGAATAGGGGCCGGCCGTCTGGTCGGCCCCTTTAAATGCGGGAGGAAATTGCCCTTCCTCCCACATTTAAGGCCCGTGTGGCCGCAGCCATATTATAACGTATCATAGGATGAAGCAATTTCTGCTCAGTGAACATGTAATAGTTATGCTCATGGAGTTTCCTCACCTTAGTGACACTGGTGAAATTCACATGTAGTATTCTGTGAATCTAATATAAGGTATGCTTGTAAGTTCATATCATTTTTGCAATTTTTGTCTCATATTTTTGTAAGTGTGTAATTGTTCATTAATGCGCTTTTTATTTTTAAGTCTTCTGACAAAGATTAATCAAAACGAAGATACAATCCGGAGTCTTCGTTGGATTGGAACTGAGCTGGATTCAGCTGTGTTATTTATACTTTTGGCTTTATTAGCTTCTGTTAACAAGTTGCATTGTTTCTTGTAAAATAAGAGTGATAATGATATGATATGTTATAATATATCAGTAGTTATATTCACATAAGTGTTTTGTTTGCGTTTGAGTGCAGTGCTTGTTTTCCAATAGTGTTTATTACCGCTGTTTATCGGTTATATATTTACTACTCAGACAGGCAAGAGCTCTCCAGGGTCTCAGGCGGAGGTCTTTCATGTCACCGGCTACCTGATCATTTTGAGATGCCAGGATTCGAACCTGAGACCTTCTGCATGCTGAGCAGATGCCCTACCACTGAGCCACCGCCCCTCCCTGCATTCCCTTTCATTGGGGAATGGTGTTTTGGCGCCCAGCGTGGCTTATGACTCTATGCCATGGCTAGCAGAAACAGAATAAGTTATGCAAATGAAAGGGGCAAATGCAAATTATGTAATTGGGTGACGAACAGAGATTGCAGTATGCCGCTTCTACTTCACCTTTGCACAGATATTCCTAGTTATTAAGGGTTTAAGAGGGGAGGAGGAGGAGGAGGAAGAAGAAAATTTATACCCTGCCCTTCCCTCGGAGTCTCAGTGAAATTTACAGTCTCCTTCCCTTCATCTCCCCACAAGAGACTGTGAGGAAGGTGGGCCTGAGAGAGCTCTTTCAAAGACTGCTCTTGAGAGAACTTGTGACGGACCCAAGGTCACCCAGCTGGCTGCACATGAAGGAGTGGGGAATCACACCCGGTTCTCCCAAATTAGAGTCCACGCACTTAACAACCCCCCCCCCCAAAAAAACTGGCTCTCCAACGGTCCTTGGGCTGAATCATTTCTGGAAACTAATCTGGGTGTCAAAGAGATCTCGCAATTTATTCATTAATTGCAGCGAAGATTGCCCCGAGCGTTGTGGGGAGCTAATCACATCTGAGAATCAGAGGTGAGCTGAACTTTGGGATATATAAAGTGACTCATCAAAGATTAGCGGGTTAGATAAGCATCAACCAGAGGCTTCTTTCGAGTCCAGTTTCTAGAACTATGCAGACAAACAAGATTTCCCCCTCCCCGCCCCCCCTTCCAACCATCCAAACGCCCTTTTTTCTCATGTTCACTGATCAGAGCAATTTTCACAATATTATGGATGCGATTAGGCAGATTAGATCTCTTTACATTTCCCTCTATGCAAACTTTTTAAAAAATGATCGCTATCCAGTTAATCTGTTTGCTAAATTAAGACTCAGGGGATAATATCTTTCCCCACCCATCTCTCCTCTTTCGGTTCATGGTGTTCATTTCTTGCGCCCTCGCTTGCCAAACCTTTGGCCAGGTGCTCCGTACCAGCTGGGCATTCGAAAATGCTGAGGAGCTCAAAATGCATGAGCCCAAGAGCTGGAGGGGAGGCAGAAGAGAGAAAAGCAGAGAGGCACAGTCAGAAAAGCGATTCTCTGCTGCGAGTCAAAGAAGGAGCAGTCCTCTGAGAAAGGCGAGGACTGCTTTCCTAGTCAAACCACTAAACTATGTCAGGCCGGGAGAATTTCTTCCCAGAGGGCTTACAGTCGGCACAAGACAGATTGAACTTCATCATACTTCCATGTCACTTTGGATGACATACGACCGAGGGGAAAGGCGAAGGAGTTTCGGCGGGGGGGTGGGGGGTTCTTTTAGAGAAAAGACAACGCGGGGCTGTTCTGATAGCAGTGGATAAGCTGGCATACAGTCTGGGAGAAAGTGAATCTAGACAGCCATTTCTCCTTTCCCCATAATACTAAAACACGGAGAGGGGAGGGGAAGACCCAGTGAAGTTGGGAAGTAGGAAGACTTCGGGATAGGCTAGGGCAGGGGTGGCCAAACTGTGGCTCGGGAGCCACATGCGGCTCTTCCACTCATATTGTGCGACTCCTAGAGGCTCCCCATCTATTTGCTCTCTCTTTTTATTTCTGTCTCTCTTCCAGTTTGGTGTAGTGATTAAGCGCACAGACTCTAATCTGGGAGAACCGGGTTTGATCCCCCACTCCTCCACTTGCACCTGGCTGGATGACCTTGGGCAAGCCATTGCTCTGAACCAGCTGTTCTCTCAAGGACAGTTGTCTCAGCGCTCTCTCGGCCCCACCGACCTCGCAAGATGTCTGTTGTGGGGAGGGGAAGGGGAAGGAGTTTGTAAGCTGCTCTGAGACTACAAGTGAGTGAAGGGTGGGATATAAATCCAATCACCACCTCCTCCTCCTCCTCCTCCTCTTCTTCTTCCTTCATCCCTCCCCCATCTCTTTGCTTTCTGTGTTTCTCTCTCTCTTGCTCTCTTTCTTTCCACCTCTTTCATTTATTCTTTCCACCCACCCTCTCTTAGACACGTAAGTACCATTTGCAAACACATAAATATAAAATGGGATAAATATATATCATTATCAATATCTGTTTTCACCCCTTTCGTTTTCATTTTTGGCAGTCTCATTTCATGTAAATAAAAAAAAAGCCAATCTGCATATTTTTCAATAAAAACGTGTGTGTCATATTTGTTCATGTCTTGCAACTCTCAGACATCTGATGTTGATTCTGTGTGGCTCTTATGTTAAGCAAGTTTGGCCACACCTGGGCTAGAGGAAGTCCTCCGGGAGACGCATGCTAAATCTGGAGAACTCCGTGCGACAGGAAGTAGAGTAGGCTGCTACTAGGTTAGATGGTTTTAAGGCAAGAGTAAGAGCATAAGAACATAAGAGAAGCCAATGTTGGGTCAGGCCAGTGGTCCATCTAGTCCAGCATCCTGTCTCACACAGGGGCCAACCAGTTCCTCTGGAGGGCCAACAACAGGGCATAGAAGCCGAGGTCTTCCCCTGATAAGCACATCAGAAGAGCCCTGCTGGGTCAGACCAGTGAGGGCCCATTTAGTCTAGCATCCCGTCTCACACACTGGCCAACCAGTTCTTCTTGAGGGCCAACAACAGAGAACAGAGAGGCCGAGGCCTTCCCCTGATAAGAACATAAGAAGTGCCCTGCTGGGTCAGACCAGTGAGGGTCCATCTAGTCCAGCATCCTGTCTCACACGGGGCCAGCCAGTTCCTCTGGAGGGCCAACAACAGGGCCAACCAGTTCCTCTGGAGGACCACCAACAGGATATAGAGGCCGAGGCCTTCCCCTGAGAAGAACCTCAGAAGAGCCCTGCTGGATCAGACCAGTGAAGGTCCCTCTAGTCCAGCATCCTGTCTCACTCAGGGGCCAACCAGTTCCTCTGGAGGGCCAGCAACAGGGCAGAGAGGCCAAGGCCTTCCCCTGATAAGAACATAAGAAGAGCCCTGCTGGATCAGACCAGTGGTCCATCCAGTCCAGCATCCTGCCCCACACAGTGGCCAACCAGTTCCTCTGGAGGGCCAACAACAGGGCCAACCAGTTCCTCTGGAGGACCACCAACAGGATATAGAGGCCGAGGCCTTCCCCTGAGAAGAACCTCAGAAGAGCCCTGCTGGATCAGACCAGTGAGGGTCCCTCTAGTCCAGCATCCTGTCTCACACAGGGGCCGACCAGTTCCTCTGGAGGGCCAGCAACAGGGCAGAGAGGCCAAGGCCTTCCCCTGAGAAGAACATAAAAAGAGCCCTGCTGGATCGGACCAGTGAGGGTCCCTCTAGTCCAGCATCCTGTCTCACACAGGGGCCAACCAGTTCTTCTGGAGGGCCAACAACAGGGCAGAGAGGCTGAGGAATTCCCCTGAGAAGAACATCAGAGGAGCCCTGCTGGGTCAGACCAGTGAGGGTCCCTCTAGTCCAGCATCCCGTCTCACACAGTGGCCAGCCAGTTCCTCTGGAGGGCCAGCAACAGGGCAGAGAGGCCGAGGCCTTCCCCTGAGGAGAACCTCAGAAGAGCCCTGCTGGGTCAGACCAGTGAGGGTCCCTCTAGTCCAGCATCCCGTCTCACACAGGGGCCAGCCAGTTCCTCTGGAGGGCCAGCAACAGGGCAGAGAGGCCGAGGCCTTCCCCTGAGGAGAACCTCAGAAGAGCCCTGCTGGGTCAGACCAGTGAGGGTCCCTCTAGTCCAGCATCCTGTCTCACACAGGGGCCAGCCAGTTCCTCTGGAGGGCCAG
The DNA here is from genome assembly GCA_029233225.1 of Lepidodactylus listeri. NCBI lineage: Eukaryota > Metazoa > Chordata > Lepidosauria > Squamata > Gekkonidae > Lepidodactylus > Lepidodactylus listeri. The sequence goes on from JARCFY010000012.1 coordinate 4,992,146, forward strand.
CAACAGGGCAGAGAGGCCGAGGCCTTCCCCTGAGGAGAACCTCAGAAGAGCCCTGCTGGGTCAGACCAGTGAGGGTCCCTCTAGTCCAGCATCCCGTCTCACACAGTGGCCAGCCAGTTCCTCTGGAGGGCCAACAACCGGGCAGAGAGGCCGAGGCCTTCGCCTGAGAAGAACCTCAGAAGAGCCCTGCTGGGTCAGACCAGTGAGGGTCCCTCTAGTCCAGCCTCCCGTCTCACACAGCAGCCAACCAGTTCCTCTGGAGGGCCAACAACAGGGCATGGATTACAAGGCCTTCCCCTGATGTTGCCTCTGAATGTGGAGGTTCCCCCCAGCCACCATGGCTAGTAGCCATTGATAGACTTATCCTCCATGAATCTATCCAATCCCCTTTTCAAGCAGTTTATTCCTGTGGCCCTCATGACATCCTCTGGCAGCGAATTCCACATTTGAACCATTCTCCGCACAAAGTAGTATTTCCTTTGGTCCGTCCTGAATCTACAGTCCCTCAAGCGTCATCGGATGCCCCCAAAGTTCTACTATTTTAGGAAAGGGAGGGGGGGAAATCTCTTGGTCAGCTCTCTCCACCCCGTGCGTAATTTTATCAGCCTCGGTCATGTCCCCCCTTAGTCGTCTCTTTTCTAAACTGAAAAGTCCCAGAGACTCTCCAGCTTTTCCTCCCAGGGAAGGGGCTCCAGCCCCCTAAATCAGGTTGGTTGCCCTCTTTGGTGCATTTTTCATGTCAAGTGGCAATATTATCTTGTTAGGAAACTGATCACATTGCAATTGAAAGGTGAAAGGCGAACGTTCCAGCTGCTGGGGGCATCTAGCAGATTCCTGGCCGAGAAGACATTAGAACCTGCTACGACAAGCCAATGTCTTTGTATCTTTTTACCTCTCTCCAGGGGTCATTTTGGAGAAAAAGAGGTGCAGGAACTCATTAGCATAACTCATTTGCATAACTCCTTTGCATATGCCACACCCCCTAACATACCGGAAGTGTGTCCGAAGGCCACACCCACCCCTCAGGCTCCCCTCCACAAGTGAGTGAAACTGACCTGCTCTTCCTCCATTCCCTTCCCCATCCAATACTTTGTGCCATAAAAATCAGCGTAAAGAACACACCCTCATTCTCTTCCTGCTCCCTTGAAACCACCAGGTTTCAAGTAGACTTGAGATACCCAGGACATCTGCACCACCCATCCCTTCCCCTTCCCCTCCCCACCACAAGACACCCTGTGAGGTAGGTGGGGCTGAGAGAGGTCTTTTGAGAACTGCTCACGAGAAAACAGCTCTGAGAGAACTTGTGACTGGCCCAAGGTCACACCAGCAGCTGCATGTGGAGGAGTGGGGAATCAAACCCGGTTCTACCAGATGAGAGTCCAACTCCTGACCACTACACCAAACTGATAAGGTGGAAGCTGCTGAAGGGTTGGTGAAATTTCTCCAGGACTTATGTGCCATGTGCCCAGATAAAAAATGGTCTACTTAGAAAATGTATATGCCACCTTGAGCAAGTCTCTGGAAAAGCAGCACACAGTCATGAAAGGAACAATGATTAAAAAGGGATCAATATTAAAACAAATCATTAAAAGCAATAAAGACCCTAGCAGGGCTTTCCCCGGGGCGCTGCGCCTCTGCACTGCTCGGGGAAGCCGAGGAGGGGGCGGGGCTTGGTCATGTGCCCGCCCCCTGGGCTCCTCACTCCCGGAGCTGCGCTCCTGTGCGCTCCCGCTCCAACGGACCCCTGTAATTCTGTTTACCTGGATGGCCCAGGCTAGTCTGACTTCATCAGATCTCAAAAGCTTAGCACGGTTGGCCCTGGCGGGGTGGGAGATGGACGGGAGACCAGCAAGGAAGTCCAGGTTGGCCCTGTCTTGTCAGATCTCGGAAACTGTGCAGAGTTAGCCCTGGTTGGTGCTTGGCTGGGAGACCTCCAAGGAAGTCCAAGGCTGCTACGCAGAGGAAGGCGATGGCAAATGGCCTCTATACGTCTCTCGCCTCAAAAACCCCATGAAGGGTCACCCTAAGTCAGCTGAGACTTGACGGGACTTTTATACACACACATAATTTTGTCCAAAGTTGTTGCTTTGTCCCCTTTCGGTGGGGGTTGCACACATTCATCTGTACTGCACACAATTTTAATATGCAATTTCTATGGACCATGTAAGACATCAAATGCAGCTTGATCGGCGCGGCCATGCCAGGAAATGGGGAAAGATCCACCCAAGGTAGCCCAAATAGGTAAGGAAGCAAAGAAACACAGCTTCGGTTTGCACAAAGAAGATGCAAACAAACAACCGGGATGTGTCAGGGTTGAAACTAAAATTACAATTTTGCCCGTTTAAAGGGACAAGAAATTTTGAAATCATTCCTGCTCACATTCTCAGGCCCTGAAGTACCAAAGCATCTCAGAATTTATAAGCCCAGACGGGCTTGCCAATCAAAGGAACAATTCCACTGCCCTGTTCAAATACTCCAGCCTGTTCCCTCTAAGCTGAGTTCGTGTGAGCTAGCTCACCGTTTTTTAGCCTCCAGCGCACACATGCTTGTCTTAGCTCAGGAAGGATGGCTCCAGAGCAAACTCATTTATGCAGTGCCCAAGTCACTTGCTCACAGCTTTAATGCCAGTAGCTCATAAAGTAGAATTTTTGCTCACAAGACTCCACAGCTTAGAGGGAGCATTGCTCAGCACTGCCCAGATAACTTAGGGTCTTTACTTGTCCAGGCAACAATGCAGAGAGGAGGCTAGAGATCTGGAGAGGGAAAGCACAGAGACACAAGGGTTCTTGGAAGAGGCTGATCACAAGAACATAAGAGAAGCCATGCTGGATCAGGCTGATGGCCCATCCAGTCCAACACTCTGTGTCACACAGTGGCCAAAAGCCAGGTGAACCTAAGAACATAAGAGACAGCCGTGTTGGATCAGACCAATGGCCCATCCAGTCCATCAGTTCCAAGTTCTCTTTTGGAGCTGTTCTCTCACAAGCAGTCTTCAAAAGAGCTCTCTCAGTTCCACCTACACAGTGGCCAAAACCCAGCTGAAATCAGGAGGTCCACCAGGGGAGCAGAACTCCAGAATCCCTCCGACTGTTGCCTCCCAAGCACCAAGAAGACAGAGCATCACTTCCCCAGATAGTGTTCCATCTATAGCTTGGGGGACTGAAAGACCTCTGCTCCATATGTTGATCCTGTCCCCTCTTGAAGCCACCTATGCTTGTAGCCACCCAGAGCCCGCTTGCGGGGAGGGCGGGGTATAAACATGAAATAATTAAAAAATAAATAAATAGCCACTGCCACTTCCTGCAGCAGTGAATTCCACAGGTTCATCACTCTTTGGGTGAAAAAGTCCTTCCTTTGATCTGTTCTAACCCGACTGCTCAGCAATTTCATGGAGTGCCCCCGAGTTCTTGTCTTGTGAGAAAGGGAGAGAAGGACTTCTTTCTCTACCTGCTCTGTCCCATGCATCATCTTATAAACCTCAATCACGTCACCCCTCAGCTGTCGTTTCTCCAAGCTGAAGAGCCCTCATCTCTTTTAACCTTTCTTCACAGGGAAAGTGTTCCATCTCCTTCATCATCTGAGTTGACTTTTCTTGTACCATTTCTGATGCTATAATATCCTTTCTGAGGTGTGGTGACCAGAAGTGTACACCGTATTTCACATGAGGCCGTCCCATGGATTTATACAGGGGCATTATGATACTGGCTCATTTGTTTTCAGTCCCCTTCCTAACAATCCCCAGCATAGCATTTGCCTTTTTTAACTGCAGTTGCAACTCCTAGAATGCTGTATGGCAGTACCAGAAGACAGAAAGGCATGGAACCCCCTCTCGGATGTCCAACAGCAAAGTCCATGGTTTTGGTGAAAAGTGAGGGTTCCGCCAGAAACCTTGAAAGCTGTATATGGTTCGGGATCAGCAAAACTGGAGGGCCACCTACCCCATTACCAACATATCCAGCCTCTACAGTCATCTTTGAAAGTCCTGCTTCAGGTGCCCCTGCCTTCTGAGATTAGGTGGGTGGTAACCGTGGACAGGGCCTTCTTGGTCATGGCTCCCAAACTCTGGAACTCTCTCCCCAGGGAGACTTTGTAATGTGGCCAGCTCTAGGTTGGGAAACTGCCGGAGATTTGTGGTGGTGGAGCCTGGGGAGGGGCAGGACCTCTATCAGGGTACAGTGCCATAGAACCCACCCTCCAAAGCTGCTGTGTTCTCCAGGGGAACTGATCTCTGACAACTGGGAATCGGTTCTAATTCTGGGAGATCTGCAGGCCCTGGAAAAACAGATCAGTTCCCCTGGAGAAAATGGCTGCACTGGAAGCATTATACCCCACTGAGATCCCGTCCTCCCCGGGCTCCACCCCCAAATCTCCAGGAGTTTCCTAAGCTGTTGCTGGCAACTCTGCCCCCTACTGGTGGCCAAGGAACCCTGGCAACCTTAAGGGGAAGTGTGGACATGGTATATATAGGTGTATGAAGAAGAAGAAGAGAAGAGATTGGATTTATGCCCCACCCTTCACTCCCCGTATGGCGGGAAGGGTGGGATATAAATCGCTTGAAATAAATAAATAAATACTCTAGTCAGAGCAGCTTACAATCTCCTTTCCCTTCCCCTCCCCACAACAGACATCCTGTGAGGGAGGTGGGGCTTAGAGCTCTCCCTCGAGGACTGCCCTTGACAGAACAGCTCTGAAACATCTCGTAACAGCTCCGAGGTCACGCCAGCAGCTGCACATGGAGGAGTGGAGAATCAAACCTGGTTCTCCCAAGAATCGAGTTCGCGCTCCTAACCACTACACCAGATTGGCTCTCAGAAGAAAAGAATATAGATGTATGAAGAAATGAAAAAAGCTAGCAGGAAGAAAGCTGATTCATCTGAAATGTGGTGCCGGGGAGAGTTTTATGGATACCGTGGAAAGTGGGTTAAGAACATAAGAGAAGCCAATTTTGGATCAGGCCAGTGGCCCATCCAGTCCAACACTCTGTGTCAACCAGTGGCCAAAAACACCAGGTGCCCTCAGAAGGTCCAGCAGTGGGGCCAGGACACCAGAAGCCCTCCCACTGTTGCCCCCCCCCCCGTCAAGCACTAAGAATACAGAACCTCACTTGCCCCAGACTGAGAGTTCCTAGCTGTACCTTGTGGCTAAGAGCCACTGATGGACCTCTGCTTCAGATGTTTATCTAATTCCCTCTTGAAGCCATCCAAGCTTGTAGCTGCCGCCACCTCCTGTCGCAGTGAATTCCACAGGTTCATCACTCTTTGGGTGAAGAAGGACTTCCTTTTATCCACAGAGAGCCAGTTTGGTGTAGTGGTTAAGTGCGCGGACTCTAATCTGGGAGAACCGGGTTTGATTCCCCACTCCTCCACTTGCACCTGGCTGGATGACCTTGGGCAAGCCATAGCTCTGTACCAGCTGTTCCCTCAAGGACAGCCTGGGAAAGAGCTCTCTCAGCCCCACCTACCTCACAGGGTGTCTGTTGTGGGGAGGGGAAGGGAAAGGAGTTTGTAAGCTGCTCTGAGACTCTTAAGTGAGTGAAGAGCGGGATATAAATCCAATCTCTTTTCTTCTCTCTTCTTCTTCTTCACTCTAACCCGACTGCTCAGCAATTTCATGGAGTGCCCACGAGTTCTTATCTTGTGAAAAAGGTAGAAAAGTACTTTCTCTGCCGGCTCTATCCCACACATAGTCTTGTAAACCTCGATCATGTCACCCCTCAGCCGTCCTTTCTCCAAGCGAAAGAGCCCCAAGCGCTTCAATCTTTCTTCACAGAGAAAGTGTTCCAACCCTTTTATCATCCTAGTTGCCCTTTTCTGCACTTTTCCCAATGCTATAATATCTTAGATTCTAGATTCTTAGGGTTCTAGATCAAGCCAAGCCTGAACTTTCCCTAGAAGCTCAAATGAGCAAACTAAGGCTGTCAAACTTTGGTCGCATCATGACAAGACAAGAGCCACCGGAAAAGACGATAATGCTAAGGAAAGTTGAAGGCGGCAGGAAAAGAGGAAAACCCAGCGTGAGACAGATTCCTTCAGCAAAGTAGCCATGGCCCTCCGTTTGCAAGACCTGAGCTAGACTTCCAACATACATCTGCGGTAAGTGGGGATATAACCATTGCTCCGTCTGAGCTGTGGAGTCTCGTGAGCAAAACTTCTACTTTGTGAGCTGCTGGCATTAAAGGTGTGAGTGAGCGATTTGGCTACTGCATAAATGAGTTTGCTCCGGAGCCATCCTTCCTGAGCTAAGACAAAAATCTGTGAGCCAGAGGCTAAAAAACTGGGAGCTGGCTCACACTAACTCAGCTTAGAGGGAACACTCGCAGCGACTACCCTTATTCTGGTGCCAGGGATTGACCTAAAGTACCCTCCCTGCCCTTCCCCACAGGAGTCTGCTCTTCAGTCAGGGCATAGGCTCTTGTGTGGCTGATATAGGGTTGCCAATCCTCCAGGCAGGGCCTGGAGTTCTCCCACAATACAACAGATTAGCCCCCCCCCAACCGAGAAAATGGTTGCTTTGGAGGGTGGACCCTATGGTATTATACTTGCTGAAGTCCCCCTCCTCCCCAGGCTCCACCCTCAAGTCTCCAGGAATTTCCCAACCCAGAGTTGGCAATTGTAGATCCCCGCTTCTCCCTCCATTTCCCCAACTCCAATCCTGAGGCGTGAAGGGGGCCTGGAGATGTAGGCCGGCAAGAAGACGGGCAGCAAGGCCCGAAGGTGTGAAGGGAAAGGATGACTTGAGGCCGACAGGCCACTCCCTGGTAGAGTTGCCAACTTCAGGATCAGAAATTCCTGGAGGTTGGGCCAGAGGCCAACTACGAGCTAGCTCACACTAACTCAGCTTAAAGGGAACAGTGGACATAACTAGGATTGCTAGCTTTGAGTCAGAAAACCCCTGGAGATTTGGGGGTGGAGCTGGGGTGGGAGGGACCTCCGCAGCATATAACCCCAGAGCCTCCACCTTCTAAAGCAGCCATTTCCTCCAGGGGAACTGAGCTCTGTAGTTCTGGAAGATATCCAGGCCTCGCCCAATGCTGGCAACCTAATAATATCATGTTGCCTCGCAATAAACTACAGCCGGAATAAAAAGGCGATGAAATGTTTTAACAACGTTTAACTGCAAGTTACGGGACTAATTCATTCTTTCCCGGAGACCAGCCTTCTTGGGCTCCACAGATCTTCGCTTTTCTACCACGGCGTGATGTCAGAAAGATTCCAGAGGCCTCTCTGAGCACACAGTGAAGTCCCAATGTTTCATTCATGTGCTGCGACACCTGCGAAGCAAAGGGCATGGAAATGACAGTGATCCAGATCGGACGTCCTGTGACTCAGAAGCAAGGGGTTTTACTGACGAGACACGCTCCTGTGAAATGTTTGGCAAACGCTATTATTATGGCTCGTAAAGTCCTTTGTGGGTCAGCCTGGTTACTCAAGCCACGCACTTGAGGAAGAAGAGGGGAAGTCGAAAATGTTCCCAATAAAGATCATGGGGAAGGATTTTAAAAAAAGATTCTTTGGGACTTCTGATTGCAAACAGATAAACACCTGGAGCGTAACGCCTCTGATATTGCAATCGTAAAGAAAATGGGAAACGGGGTTTGGAACACTGACACGGCAATCCCAGGGGACAGCAGAATGGAAAAGAAAGAACAGGAGAAGATCATGGAATACCAAGACCTACCAATGGAGTCGGAGCATCTCTGGAAGAAGAAGATGATAGTGCCTACAGGTCTCAAGAAACCACTGGACATCGAGCCAATAACACCAGCCCAGCTCCAGAAGACAGACAGCTTCAAGAGGGGATTGGATCAACATATGGAGCAGAGGTCCATCAGTGGCTCAGAGAGCCAGTTTGGTGTAGTGGTTAAGTGTGTGGACTCTAATCTGGGAGAACTGGGTTTGATTCCCCACTCCTCCACTTGCACCCGCTGGATGACCTTGGGCAAGCCATAGCTCTGTCCCAGCTGTTCTCTCAAGGACAGTTGTCTCAGAGCTCTCTCAGCCCCACCTACCTCACAGGGTGTCTGTTGTGGGGAGGGGAAGGGAAAGGAGTTTGTAAACTGCTCTGAGACTCCAAGTGAAGGTTGGGGTATAAATCCAATCTCTTCTCTTCTTCTTCTTCTTCTCTTAGCCACAATGTATAGAGGGAACACTCTGTCTGGGGCAGTGATGCTCTGTCTTCTTGGTGCTTGGAGGACAACAGTGGGAGGGTTTCTGGAGTTCTGGCTCTGCTGGTGGACCTCCTGATGGCATCTGGTGTTTTTGGCCTCTGTGTGACACAGAATGTTGGACTGGATGGGCCACTGGCCTGATCCAACATGGCTTCTCTTATGATCTTATGACTAAACATGGCCGACCCTGCTTAGCTTCCAGCACAGGTAGTTTGCCACTGCCTACCTCAGCCTTCCTTGGTGGTCTTCCATCCAAGTACTAAGCAGAGTTGTCCCTGCTTACCTTTTTGAGCTCTGATGAAATGAGGCTAGCCTGGGCTATCCCGGTCTTGAAAACCCAACGGGCTTGCCTAAGTCAGCTGCAACTCGATGGCAGTTTGCACGCACTTAGGGCAGAGTTGCATATCCCAACTTCCGCCAGTCCCTTGGCTACAGTTCCCTTTGAGTTAACTGTATAACCATCAAGACAGAGGCTGTGGTCACACAGCAAACTTATCCCGATTTGTTCATGCGGTAGATTTGATTGGGAATATTTTTTGGGGGTTGGGATAATTACACATCCCTCCTCGAACTGCTTGCGTTGCGCGACAAGGCTCTGGGCACCATCCAGATAGCCACGCTGCCCAAGTGACAGTGCAGCTTGTTTTTTTAAAAAAATTGGCTTTGCGCATGCACATATGAACATGGTCAAATCACCGCTCCCGCCAGGACTGCCCATACTCCCTTGTTTTTGCAGTTCCCCAACAGCGAACAAAATTAACCAGCTACGTACAACCGAGCACTGGAGTCTATATATGTGCTTGAACGTTTATACATTGAATTTATTCGGCGCAGGATTGCTCATGTGCACAATGGTGGAAGCTTGGTGGGGGACATCTTGAGAAGGACAGTCAGAGAACCTAATCGCAATCATTGTGAGAGATGGCTGTCCATGGTGAAATCGTGGATTCAAAAGGCAAATGTCCGGAAAGTCAGGGGTCCGTTGGAGCAGGAGCGCAGCTCCAGGAGTGAGGAGCCCAGGGGGTGGGCACATGACCAAGCCCCGCCCCCTCCTCGGCTTCCCCCAGCAGTGCACAGGCGCAGTGCCCCGGGGAAAGCCCTGCTAGGGTCTTTATTGTTTTTAATGTTTTGTTTTAATATTGATAATTGTATCATTGTTCCTTTTATGACTGTGTGCTGCTTTTCCAGAGACTTGCTCAAGGTGGCATATAAATTTTCTAAGTGTACCATTTTTTATCTGGGCACATGGCACATAAGTACTGGAGAAATTTCACCAACCCTTCAGCAGCTTTCACCCCATCAGTTTGGTGCAGTGGTCAGGAGTTGGACTCTAATCTGGGAGAACCGGGTTTGATTCCCCACTCCTCCACATGCAGCTGCTGGTGTGACCTTGGGCCAGTCACAAGTTCTCTCAGAGCTGTTCTCTCGTGAGCAGTTCTCAAAAGACCGCTCTCAGCCCCACCAACCTCACAGGGTGTCTTGTTGTGGGGAGGGGAAGGGGAAGGGATGGGTGGTGCACATGTCCTGGGTATCTCAAGTCTACTTGAAACCTGGTGGTTTCAAGGGAGCAGGAAGAGAATGAGGGTGTGTTCTTGACGCTTCTTTTTATTGCACAAAGTATTGGATGGGGAAGGGAATGGAGGAAGAGCAGGTCAGTTTCACTCACCAGTGGAGTGGAGCCTGAGGGGTGGGTGTTGCCTTCTGACACACTTCCGCTATGTTAGGGGGTGTGGCATATGCAAAGGAGTTATACAAATGAGTTATGCTAATGAGCTCCTGCACCTCTTTTTCTACGAAATGACCCCTGCGGAAAGTACTTGATTTTCCAGGCGTCGGAAAACTCGCTCGGGAACCGAGAGGATTGCACGAGTGAGCCCGCTTTGGCGCGGGAGATGGACGGGGGCATCTGAGCGACAGTTTTTAATGCAAGGGGGAACAGCGCTGAAACCTGATAAGAACAACTGTGTTACCATGGCCAGAGAATGCTTCTTGTGGCCCGGAATGCTGGCTTTTCCTCCCGGCCTGAGCCCTGTGAATACGTCCTGGCTCCATAAACTGAACAAGACATTTCCCTGCCTGACTCACATACCTGAACGCAGAGAGAGGGGAAGGGCGGGCAGTGAACTCATGCATTCCATTCTGCCTGGGGACGTGTTTCCTACTGTAAATTCTGGAGGGTTTTGTCCCATCCAGTTCTAAATCGTTCCAGAGCCCCGTGATCCTGAGCCTCTGACAAGGAGGCTTTGGGTGTGCCAAGAGGGGTGTGGGGGAGTTTTTTTGGAGAGGGGGGGGGAACCGGTGGCAAGCAATCCCCCCTCTCAGCTGTGGAGTCCTGTGAGCAAAAATCCTACTCGGTGAGCTGCTTGGCATTAAAGTTGTGAGCCGGCGGTCTGGCCGCTGCATCAGTCAGTTTGCTCTGGAGCCCTCCTTCCTGAGCGAAGACAAAAATGGGTGAGCCGGAGGCTAAAAAACTGTGAGCCAGCTCACACTAACTCAGCTTAGAGGCAACACTGGTGGCAACTGATCCATGCACCCCTCCCCCCTAAGACACAGGCTTGTTCTTTGCTTAGTGGAACCGCACTGTGGGCTTCATGAAGCCCACCAGAGAAGGTCTGACAGTGCATTGAAGATGAAGAGATTGGATTTATACCCCGCCCTTCACTCACTTGGAGTCACAGAGCGGCTTACAAACTCCTTTCCCTTCCCCTCCCCACAACTGACACCCTGTGGGGGAGGTGGGGCTGAGAGAGCTCTTTGGAGGACTCCTCCTGAGAGAACAGCTCCGAGAGAACTTGTGACTGACCCATGGTCACACCAGCAGCTGCATGTGGAGGAGTGGGGATTCAAACCCGGTTCTCCCAGATTAGACTCCACATACCTAACCACTAAACCAAATTGGCTCTCCAGCCTCAAGGGCAAGGTTTTCTTCTGCCCCAGAGGCTCAGTCCAAGGGTACCCCATCTGGACCCCAAGCCTCCTCCATCACACTCGCTCCAACTGGAACTGAGACCTGGGGAGGCTTTGGCAAATTGCAGTTGAGGAGATCATCGAGATCGGCTCATGCCAAAGGAAGGGCAAAGGGCTCTTTAACTCTGTTCATTCCTAATGGATGCAAAATCTTGGACAGAGTCCTTGGGAAGAGGAAGGCTCAGGCAAAAGGAAACGAGTGCCACTAGGTGGGGGGGCCAGGAGTGCAGGTTGAGGAGAGCAGGGGGTTAAAGAGGCCTTTGCAAGCGGCTGGAATGAGCAACTGAAGGGACTGCAGCAAAAGGGAATGAGTACCACTAGGAGGCAAAAGGGCAGGTTGAGGAGAGCAGGGGGCAGGTTGAGGAGAGCAGGGGGTTAAAGAGGCCTTTGCGAGCGGCTGGAATGAGCAACTGAAGGGACTGCAGCAAAAGGGAACGAGTACCACTAGGAGGCAGAAGGGCAGGTTGAGGAGAGCAGGGGTTAAAGAGGCCTTTGCAAGCAGCTGGAATGAGCAGCTGAAGGGACTGCAGCAAAAGGGAACGAGTACCACTAGGAGGCAGAAGGGCAGGTTGAGGAGAGCAGGGGGTTAAAGAGGCCTTTGCAAGCAGCTGGAATGAGCGACTGAAGGGACTGCAGCAAAAGGGAACGAGTACCACTAGGAGGCAGAAGGGCAGGTTGAGGAGAGCAGGGGGTTAAAGAGGCCTTTGCAAGCAGCTGGAATGAGCGACTGAAGGGACTGCAGCAAAAGGGAACGAGTTCCCCTAGGAGGCAAAAGGGCAGGTTGAGGAGAGCAGGGGGCAGGTTGAGGAGAGCAGGGGGTTAAAGAGGCCTTTGCGAGCGGCTGGAATGAGCAACTGAAGGGACTACAGCAAAAGGGAACGAGTACCACTAGGAGGCAGAAGGGCAGGTTGAGGAGAGCAGGGGGTTAAAGAGGCCTTTGCAAGCGGCTGGAATGAGCAACTGAAGGGACTGCAGCAAAAGGGAACGAGTACCACTAGAAGGCAGAAGTGCAGGTTGAAGAGAGTAGGGGGTTAAAGAGGCCTTTGCAAGTGGCTGGAATGAGCAACTGAACAGACTGCAGCAAAAGGGAACGAGTACCACTAGAAGGCAGAAGTGCAGGCTGAAGAGAGCAGGGGGTTAAAGAGGCCTTTGGAAGCGGCTGGAATGAGCAACTGAACAGACTGCAGCAAAAGGGAACGAGTACCACTAGGAGGCAGAAGGGCAGGTTGAGGAGAGCAGGGGGTTAAAGAGGCCTTTGCAAGCAGCTGGAATGAGCAACTGAAGGGACTGCAGCAAAAGGGAACGAGTACCACTAGGAGGCAGAAGGGCAGGTTGAGGAGAGCAGGGGGTTAAAGAGGCCTTTGCAAGCAGCTGGAATGAGCAACTGAAGGGACTGCAGCAAAAGGGAACGAGTACCACTAGGAGGCAGAAGTGCAGGTTGAAGAGAGCAGGGGTTTAAAGTGGCCTTTGCAAGCGGCTGGAATGAGCAACTGAAGGGCTCTGCTGCAGCAGGGGAAGGTCTGAGAGCCCTTTACCTGCATCTAGGCTCATGCTCTCCCTAGAAGCGAAAAAGTCTCACTGAGGCTATCATACTGTGATCACATCATGAGAAGACCAGAGTCACTGGGAAAGACAAGAATGCTCGGAAAAGCTGAAGGCAGCAGGACAAGAGGAAGAGCCAGCGTGAGATGGATTGAGTCGCTCAAGGAAGCTGCAGACTTCAGTTTGCAAGGCCTGAGCAAGGCGGTTGACAGTAGGATATTTCAGAGGACATTAATTCGTAGGGTCGCCATAAGTTAGAAGCAACCTGATGGCGCTTCACACACACACACAGGTTCATGCATCGATGTCAGAGGTGCACCTAATGTCAGTGGTCACTCGTTTTCAAGCTAAAGCACTGGATTTCAAAAAAAAAATATATGGCCAGCTGACATTTGGCAGGGTGTAGGACAGGTCTGTAGTTACAGTGGGGTTTGGGGGGGCTCCGTCCCCTTTCTTAAAGGCATTGCCCCACAGGCAGCTGGTTCCCTTCCTTGAACGCAATGAACTGGCTACAGTGATCCATGCTCTGGTCACCTCAAGATTGGACTACTGTAATGCTCTCTTCATGGGGCTGCCCTTGTGCCAAATCCGGAAGCTGCAGCTAGTGCAGAATGCGGCGGCGCGGCTGCACTGGCTGCCTATAGCATACCGGATAAGGTTCAAGGTGCTGGTGCTTACCTTTAAAGCCCTATATGGCTCGGGACCTATCTACTTGAAGGACCGCCTCTCCCCATACATTCCCCAGCGAGCACTATGGTCTGGTTCGCAAAATCGCCTGACCCTCCCAGGGCCAAGTGAGGCCCGGCTGGCGGTTACAAGGTCCAGGGCCTTCTCTGTGACGGCCCCATACTGGTGGAATGAGCTCCCGGATGACATCAGGGCCCTGCGGGACTATTTACAGTTCCGCAGGGCCTGCAAGACGGAGCTCTTCCACCAGGCTTTCGGGTAGAGGCCGCCCAGTATTGAGATCTACATCTGGCCCTGGACCGATTTTGCCCGCCAGTTTGTAGCTGTTTTAAGGTGGTATTCGGGTGCTGCGCTGAATTTGATGATACGCCATCTGTATGGTATTATGTTGGTTATATGTTTTAACGTTTTAATATTTTAAATTATGTATGTATGGATTTGTTGTTAGCCGCCCTGAGCCCGCCTTATGACGGGGAGGGCGGGATATAAATCACATTAAATAAATAAATAAATAAACTTCTCCTGTAAAGACTTTTTTCAATCATTTCTAAACATTTTTAAAGGCATGTGCTTCTTTAAGCAGACTGGGGTGCTGTCGTTGACCAATTCCCGCACTGAGCAAGGGGGTTGGAGTAGGTGACCTCTAGGATGCGAACCGAGAGGGTCAAGCGAACAAAAGAATTATTTTAAAATATATATAAACATTTTTTAGGGTGTACACATAAATAAAACATCATAAAATTAAAAGAGATAGTCCAAATATCAGACAATTAAAGCTTGGTTCATTAGGAACTGATTACAGTATATATCAAACTGATGGATAAAACTTTTGACCTAAGGACCATACGCGTTTCGGCCCGTATGGGCCTTCCTCAGTGGTCAATATTCCTTATTATACAATGACAAAAATACATGCATTCAGAATTTGGTATATACATATATATATAAATGAGACCAGGTGTTGCTTTCTTAAATGCTATGTATTTGCTACGACTAGTAAAATGAGCCTGTGGTAGCTGTGCAAATTCTCCAAATTAATGTGGTATCAAATGCCCCATTTGTCAGGATGTGTGTCACTTCCGTCAAGTGTAACAGTCACTCTAGGATCTCTTCTAACTCTGCGTCAAGAAACTGGCCTCCTTTAAGAGAGTTTTCCCGCCTAAGTGCTATCACTTGTTATCGGAATGGGTTGCTTGGGCTGGCAGAAGTGATTAACTTGCAGCAGCTGAGAACTGTCATCTGAAGTGGTTAACTGCTTGCAGTTTAGAGATCTGTCCTGGTAACAGCTTTCTATTGGCTACATGGCTTTTCTTTCTGCACTGAGAACTTCAGCCCCACCAAGGGGAAAAAAAACACCCCACAAGCACCAAAATCCTAATTAAGGGCCTGGTGTGGGAGGCTTCCAAAATTTGAAATTGCAACGGAACATCCTTTTAGCTGGAGGTGCCGGGGATTGAACCTGGGACCTTCTGTACACCAAGCAGAGGCTCTGCCAATGAGCCAGGGCCTCTTACATGAAGCTGCCTTATACTGAACCAGGGCCTCGGTCCATTGGAGTTAGCATTGTGTCCTCAGACTCAGGGGCAGTGGCTCTCCAGGGTCTCAAGCTGAGGTCCTTCCAATCACCTACCAGCTGATTCTTCCAACTGGAGATGCCGGGGATTGAACCTGGGACCTTCTGGATGCCACACGGATGTTCTACCGCTGAGCCTAAGCCCTTCACATGAACCTGCAAGGTCAGTCTTGTCTACTCAGCCTGTTAGCACCTATCCAGAGTCTCAGATCAGGTTTCTCACACCACCTCCTACTTAATCCTTTTAACTGGAGAGTCTGCTGGTCGAACCCAGGACCTTCGACATGCCAAGCAGATGCTCTACCACTGAGCCCCTCTCGCCTTTGCCTCTAGCCACTATTTTGGAAATGGGGTTGGGGAATCCATGTATTACTTTTTCATCCAAGGAGCTCCAAGTGGTAGTCACAGTGATATTCACTTTTGCCACTGGCTGGAGAACTCGAACCCAGGTCTTCCCTATGCAAGTCCAACAATCAAGCCAGCGGTGGGTCCCTCCCACCCCAGCTCCACCCCCAAACCTCCAGGGGTTTTCCGACTCAAAGCTAGCAATCCTAGTTATGCCCACTGTTCCCTCTAAGCTGAGTTGGTGTGAGCTAGCTCACAGTTTTTCAGCCTCAGGCTCACAGGCTTTTGTCTCCGCTCAGGAAGGAGGGCTCCAGAGCACACTAATTGATGCAGTAGCCAAATCGCTCGCTCCCAGCTCCCGACTTTACTGCCAGCAGCTCACAAAGCAGAATTTTTGCACACAAGACTCTGCAGCTTAGAGGGAGCATTGCAAGCCAGTACGCCTTATTGGCTGTCCGCCCGGCATCTAATGAAAGCTAAAAACAGCCAGAACTTGACTTGATCTGTTTATTTATTTACGTTATTTATAGTCTACCTTTCTCATTTAGACATTAGGCAGATTACATGGAGCGAGTCAGCGCAGTGGATGGGATGGGATATTCAATAGCGAGATGCATTCCGGTTTTAGAATCCCGGAGCCTTCGGAAAGAACTGAAGCTTAGCTATAAGCAGGGGTCCTTTCGTAGAAAAAGAGGTGCAGGAGCTCATGGGCGTAACTCATTAGCATGACTTATTCGCATATGCCACACCCCCTGACGTCACCGGACGTATGTCAGAAGGCAAGAAAGAAAGAAGGGAGAGAGGGAAAGAAAGGAAAGGAAAGGAAAGGAAGAAGGGAAGGAAGGAAGGAAGGAAGGAAGGAAGGAAGGAAGGAAGGAAGGAAGGAAGGAAGGAAGGAGGAAAGGAAGGAAGAAAAGAAGGAAAAGAAGAAGGAAAAGAAGAAGGAAAGAAGGAAAGGAAGAAGGAAAGAAGGAAAGGAGGAGAGAAAGAGAGAAAGAGAGAGAGAGACAGAGAGAAAGAGAGAGAAAGGAAGAAGGAAAGGAAGAAGGAAAGGAGGAAAGGAGGAGAGAAAGAGAGAGAAAGGAAGAAGGAAAGGAAGGAAGAAAAGAAGGAAGGAAAGGAGGAAAGGAAGAAGGAAAGGAGGAAAGGAGGAAAGGAGGAGAGAAAGAGAGAGAAAGGAAGAAGGAAAGAAAGGAAGAAAAGAAGGAAAGGAGGAAAGGAAGGGGAAAAGGAGGAAAGGAAGGAGGAAAGGAGGGAAGGAAGGAGGGAGGGAAGGAGGGAGGGAAGGAGGAAAGAAAGAAAGAAAGAAAGAAAGAAAGAAAGAAAGAAAGAAAGAAAGAAAGAAAGAAAGAAAGAAAGAAAGAAAGAAAGAAAGAAAGAAAGAAAGAAAGAAAGAAAGAAGACCGCTACTCATCCAAGCCTCAGAAATACCACTACTCTGGGAGGATAGCTTCAGTGGTGGCTGAAGCCTTCAGAAGGCTGGTCGGAGGAACAAGGACCTTTCCGGGGGACGGGGTCATTTTGCTGCAGCCGTGACACAAGCAGGCATTCCCCCGCGGGGGGGGGGGGGCTGGCACCAACTCCCGGAGCTGCGCTCCCCCGAGCTCCTGCTCGAAATGACCCCTGGCTATAAGTATTCACTTGACACATTAAGCGGTTCAGAAAATACATGAATCAGGAAGGGGAAGGAAGAAGCAGGAAAGAAGAAGGATGGAAGGTGGAGGAGGAGGGAAAGGAGAATGGGAAGGAGGGGAAAGGGAAGGGGGAGGAGGGGGAGGGGGAGGAGGAGGAAGAGGAGGAGGAGACTTGGTTTTTATACGCGGCTTTTCTCTACCTTAAGGAGTCTCAAAGCAGCCTACAGTCACCTCCCTTCCTCTCCCAACAACAGGCACCTTGTGAGGCAGGTCGGGGCTGAGAGAGTTTGGAGCGAACCGGGACTGGCCCAAGGTCACCCAGCCAGCTTCACGGGGAGGAGGAGTGGGGGAATCAAACCCCGTTCTCCAGACAAGAGTCCGCCGCTCTTGAACACTGCACTGCACTGGCTATACAGAGCAGAGTCCCGAATCGTGTATCCAAGCAAGTCTATAAAAGCCATTTTGTCCCACGCAACCCCATCACCTGCGCAGGAAATAGTTAAATAGTGAACCCTCTTAAATAGTTCAGTTGCGCCTAGTTTGTGGAAGACCAGAGGAGAGGGGGAGCTTCCCTGACCTCCACGGGCAGGCCATTCCACAAGGCGGGAGCCACAACCGAGAAGGCACTGTGTACGGGCCTTCGTTGATTTTGTCCATTTCCAGGTTTGCACCTGCAGGTGTGAGCAAAGCCGATGGGGAGAGAGGAGGTCCCACAAATAAGAGGGGTCCGGGCCATGGAGGTGATAGCCAGTACCTTAAACTAGGTAACAGATGGCCAGCCAGCCAAGCATCTGTCAAACGGGAGTCATATACCTGCTCCATCTAGCTCCAGTTAACAGCCAAGCCGGGGCATTCCGCACTAGTTGGTCTGATCATAGGCGTCAACTTCAGGGGGGCTGGGGAGCTGGAGCCCCCCCCCATGAACTTTTCCAGGACATGCTGAGCCTCCCGCGGAGACAATGGCCTGTAATCTCTCTGGCCCAGCCCCAGCCCCCCACCCCCACCCGGAAAATTGGAAAGTCTATGCAGAGTGCCTTTCTGCCCACTGCCCACCAAAGGCCAGTTTGGTGTAGTGGTTAAGTGTGCAGACTCTAACCTGGGGGAACCGGGAGTGATTCCCCACTTCTACGCCACATGCAGCTGCTGGTGTGTCCTTGGGTCAGTCACGAGTGCTCTCAGAGCTGTTCTCTCAACAGCAGTTCTCAAGAGAGCTCTCTCGGCCCCGCCTACCTCACAGGGTGCCTGTTGTATGGAGGGGAGGGAAAAGGAGATTGTGAGCCACTCTGAGACTCCGAGTGAAGGGCGGGGGATATATCCAATCTCTTTTCTTCTTCTTCTTCTTCTCCTCCTCAATCACGCTCTGTGTGCTTGGGAATCAGACCATTGGCCTAACCTCCTCAGGGAAACCATTGTGGTACTGTCTACTCGAGCTGGCAGCAGCTTTCCAGGGTCGCAGGCCAAGAGGTCTTTCCCATCACCTTCTGCCTGGTCCTTTTTAACTGGAGATGCCGGGGATTGAACCTGGGACCTTCTGCATGCCAAGCAGATTCTCTTCCACTGAGCCACAGCCCCTCTTTACAGCTCTCCAGGGTCTCAGGCGGAGGTCTTTCCCATCACCTCCTGCCTGGTCCTTTTAACTGGAGATGCTGCCAGGGATTGAACCTGGGACCTTCTGCAAGCCAAGCAGAGGCTCTACCACAGCCCCTCACTGAAAGCCGCCTTACACTGGATCAGACCACCAGTCCATCAAGGCCAGTACTGCCTGCTCAGACTGGCAGCGGCTTTATAAAGTCTCAGGCAGAGGTCTTTCCCATCACCTCCTACCTGAATCCTTTCCACTGGAAATGCCGGGAATTGGACCTGGGACCGTCTGCAAGCCAAGTAGATGCTCTGTCACTGAGCCACAGCCCCTCACAGGAAGCTGCCTTCTACTGGATCAGACCACTGGTCCATCAAGGGGAGTATTGCCTGTTCAGACTGGCAGCAGCTCCCCAGGGTCTCAGGCAGAGGTCTCTCCCATTATCTGCTTCCTTATTCTTTGAACTGGAGATACCGGGGATTGAACCTGGGACCTTCTGCATGCCAAGCAGAGGCTCTCCCACTGAGCCAGGTTCTCAAGTCAAGGTCTTTCTCATCACCTCCTGCCTGGTCCTTTCTAACTGGAGATGCCGGGGATTGAACCTGGGACCTTCTGCATGCCAAACAGAGGCTCTCCCACTGAGCCAAGGTCTCAAGTCAAGGTCTTCCTCATCACCCCCTGTCTGGTCTTTTTAACTGAAGATGCCGGGAATTGAACCTGGGACGTTCTGCATGCCAAGCAGAGGCTCTCCCACTGAGCCAGATTCTCAAGTCAAGATCTTTCTCATCACCTCCTGCCTGGTCCTTTTAACTGGAGATACCGGGGATTGAACCTGGGATGTTCTGCATGCCAAGCAGAGGCTCTCCCACTGAGCCAGGTTCTCAAGTCAAGGTCTTTCTCATCACCTCCTGCCTGGTCCTTTCTAACTGGAGATGCCGGGGATTGAACCTGGGACCTTCTACATGCCAAGCAGAGGCTCTCCCACTGAGCCAAGGTCTCAAGTCAAGGTCTTCCTCATCACCCCCTGTCTGGTCTTTTTAACTGGCAATGCCGGGAATTGAACCTGGGACGTTCTGCATGCCAAGCAGAGGCTCTCCCACTGAGCCAGGTTCTCAAGTCAAGATCTTTCTCATCACCTCCTGCCTGGTCCTTTTAACTGGAGATGCCAGGGATCGAACCTGGGACCTTCTAGATGCCAAGCAGACGCTCTCCCACTGAGCCAGGGTCTCAGGTCAAGGTCTTTCCCATCACCTGCTGCCCAGTCCTTTTAACTGGAGATGCCGGGGATTGAACCTGGGACCTTCTAGATGCCAAGCAGACGCTCTCCCACTGAGCCAAGGTCTCAAGTCAAGGTCTTCATCACCCCCTGTCTGGTCTTTTTAACTGAAGATGCCGGGAATTGAACCTGGGACGTTCTGCATGCCAAGCAGAGGCTCTCCCACTGAGCCAGGTTCTCAAGTCAAGATCTTTCTCATCACCTCCTGCCTGGTCCTTTTAACTGGAGATGCCAGGGATTGAACCTGGGACCTTCTAGATGCCAAGCAGAGGCTCTCCCACTGAGCCAGGGTCTCAGGTCAAGGTCTTTCCCATCACCTGCTGCCCAGTCCTTTTAACTGGAGATGCCGGGGATTGAACCTGGGACCTTCTAGATGCCAAGCAGACGCTCTCCCACTGAGCCAAGGTCTCAAGTCAAGGTCTTCCTCATCACCCCCTGTCTGGTCTTTTTAACTGAAGATGCCGGGAATTGAACCTGGGACGTTCTGCATGCCAAGCAGAGGCTCTCCCACTGAGCTAGGTTCTCAAGTCAAGATCTTTCTCATCACCTCCTGCCTGGTCCTTTTAACTGGAGATGCCAGGGATTGAACCTGGGACCTTCTAGATGCCAAGCAGACGCTCTCCCACTGAGCCAGGGTCTCAGGTCAAGGTCTTTCCCATCACCTGCTGCCCGGTCCTTTTAACTGGAGATGCCGGGGATTGAACCTGGGATGTTCTGCATGCCAAGCAGAGGCTCTCCCACTGAGCCAGGTTCTCAAGTCAAGGTCTTCCTCATCACCTCCTGTCTGGTCTTTTTAACTGGAGATGCCGGGGATTGAACCTGGGACCTTCTGCATGCCGAGCAGAGGCTCTGCCCCCTGAGCCCCTTCCACAACACCAGAGGTGCCACCTGATTCCACCAGCTCTTAACCAGCAGCCGTCCATAGGAATCCCCAGTAAGATCACCGGCCAGCATGCCACTCCACAGACGTGTGTTAAATGCAGCTACAAGAAATTGAAGCCCAGCCTGGGTGGCCCAAACTAGCTTGATCTCATCAGATCTTGGAAGCTAAGCAGGGTCAGCCCTGGTCAGCATTTGGATGGGAGACCGCCAAGAATGTCCAGGGTTGCTATGCAGAGGCAGGCAAGGGCAAATCTCTATGTCTCTTGCCTTGAAAACTCCTTGAGCGGTCGCCCCAAGTCAGCCGCGACCTGATGGGCACTTCCCGCCACCTCCACAGTAAATTAAACCTATCCTTGAATTTCAGGGGACTTTGGTGTTGGCCAATCCTCTTGAGAAAGAGGGGAGGAAGAGGAGAGGGGTGGGAAAGACCTGAGACCCTGGAGAGCCGCTGCCAGTCTGAGTAGACAATACTGACATTGATAGACCAAAGGTCTCATTCAGTAGAAGGCCGCTTCATGTGTTCACGTCTTATGCTGTTCAGGAAGGGTTGTGGCTCAGTGGCGGAGCAACAGCTTGGCATGCAGAAGGTCCCAGATTCAATCCTTAGCATCTCCAGTTAAAAGGACCAGGCAGGAGGTGATGTGAAAGACCTTGACCTGAGACACTGGAGGGTTGTAAAGAGGGGCTGTGGTTCAGTGGTGGAGCATCAGCTTGGCATGCAGAAGGTCCCAGGTTCAACCCCCAGCTTCTCCAGTTCAATGGACCAAGTAGGAGATGATGTGAAAGACCTTCTCTGCTGGAGACCCAGGAGATCCACTGCCAGTCTGAGCAGACAATCTGGACCTTGGTGGACCAATGATGTTCTGACTCAGTATAAGACAGCTTCATGTAAGGGGCTGTGTCTCAGTGGGAGAACATCTGCTCGGCATGCGGAAGGTCCCAGGTTCAATCCTTTAGCATCTCCAGTTAAAAAGAACCAGGTAGGAGGTGATCTGAAAGACCTCAGCCTGAGACCCTGGAGAGCCACTGCCAGTCTGAGTGGACAATACTGACCCTTGATGGACTGATGGTCTGATTCAGCAGAAGGCAGTTTCATGTGTTCAGGAAGAGTCAGGGCTCAGTGGCAGAGCACCTGCTTGGCATGCAGAGAACCCCAGGTCAATGCTCCCTCTAAGCCAGGGGTGGCCAACCTGTGGCTCTTGAGCCACATGCGGCTCTTTCACACATATTGTGCGGCTCCTGGCAGGGCGGCTGGGGAAGCAAAGGGGAGGCATGCTTTTTCTCCCTTCCTTCCTTCCTTCCCTCCTCCCTCCCATCTATTTGCTTTCCTAGTTTCTCTCTCTCTCTTTCTTTCCACTTCTTTAATTCTTTCTTTCCATCTCTCTCTTTTTCTCTCTCTCTCTCAATATCATTAGCAAACACGTAATATCATTATCAATAACCGGTTTTCCTCATTTGTTTTTATTTCTGGCAGTCCCATTTAACGTTAATAAAAAGCAAATTTGCATATTTTTAAAAATAAAAACGTGTGTGTGATATTTGTTCCTGTCTTGCGGCTCTCAGACATCTGACGTTTATTCTATGTGGCTCTTACATTAAGCAAGGTTGGCCACCCCTGCTCTAAGCTGTGGACTCTTGTGAGCAAAAATTCTACTTTGTGAGCTGCTGGCATTAAAGTTGTGAGCGAGCGATTTGGCTGCTGTGTAAATTAGTTTGCTCTGGAGCCATTCTTCCTGAGCTAAGGCAAAAATGTGTGAGCTGGAGGCTAAAAAACTGTGAGCTAGCTCACACTAACTCTGCTTAGAGGGAACATTGCCCCAGGTTGGCTTCTCCAGTTGAAAGGACCGAGTGGGCTGCCAGTCTAAGCAGACAATCCTAACACTGCTGGACTGCCAGGGTCTGAGCCTCCCGTAATCAAACTGGGTTCCTCTCCAGACCAAAACAGGAGGAGGAAGAAGAGGAGGAGGAGATTGAATTTATACCCCACCCTTCACTACCCAAAGCAGCTTACAAACTCCTTTCTCTTCCCCTCCCCACAACAGGCACCCTGTGAGGTGGGTGGACCCGAGAGAGCTCTCCCGAGAACAGCCCTTGAGAGAACAGCTCTGAAAGAACTTATGACTGCCCCAAGGTCACACCAGCAGGTGCAAGTGGAGGAGTGGGGAATCAAACCTGGCTCTCCCAGATAGGAGGAGGAGGAGGAGACGACGACGACAGAAACTGCTCTTTTTCGAGAACAGCTGTGCCAGAACTACAGCTTGCCCAAGGTCATCCAGCAGCTGCAAGTGGAGGAGTGGGGAATCAAACCCGGTTCTCCCAGATTAGAGTCTGCACTCTTAACTACTACACCAAACTGGGAAATCGCTCAACACTCCAGAACTGGTTTACACAAGGAAACAAATTAGGCAGTGGGAGGGGGCCGGCCTCCAAGCTCCAAAACATCCCTCCATCCATCCAGAGAGAGAGAGAGAGAGAGATTTGGTGCCTCCCCCCACCCCTTTCTGTCTGAGGGCGAAGACATACACACCACAAGATCGTATCTGTCTGCCTCTGTCTTTTGCAGGTGGAGAGAATCTTTGGAAAACAATCCAGATAATTCCACCCCCCCCACCCCCCAGAGGCTTGGCAGTTTCCAAACCGGATTAAAGGGGAAGGGAAGGTTTTTTAGAATTCCCCGCACTGTAGGAACTCTGTAAGGGATTTTGCACTTCGCTCCCATCACACAGAGGGCTAGAAAAAAAAATCCTACATTGAAATTAAACTCTTTTTGGGGGGGGCGGGGGGGGGGGTTAAACAGTCCTAAACGGCCGTGTTTCCAATAATCGGCCGATTTCCAGAAAAGGGGGGGGGCAGTGTTCCCTCTAAGTTGAGGTAGGGTGAGCTAGCTCACAGCTTTTGAGCCTCCAGCTCACACGTTTTTGGTCTCCGCTCAGGAAGGAGGGCTCCAGAGCAAACTCCTTGATGCAGCAGCCAAACCGCTCGCTCACAACTTGAATGCCAGAAGCTCACAAAGTAGAATTTTTGCTCACAGGACTCCACCGCTTAGAGGGAGCATTGGATCTGGAGAGATGCGCCGGCTTTTGCGGGCGGTCTGCTCTCCTCTGCGAATTTACCCGCGAGGAAGTCCCAAGCCAGGGTTCTCAGAAGCCAAGCAGGGTCGTCGGCCCCTGGTGAAGCGCTCGGATGGGAGGCCGCCAAGGAAGTCCAGGGTTGTGCCGCAGAGGCAGGCAATGGCGAACGTCTCTCGCCTCGAAACCTCTTAAATCGGCCGCGACGCTTTACACACGCGGAAGTCTTCACCTCGGAGCGACCGTGCATGGATCCTGGCCCAGGTTCTGGGAGATGGGCTTCCTTTTCTCCAATGCTCCCTCTAAACTGTGGAGTCTTGTGAGCAAAAATCCTCCTTTGTGAGCTGCTGGCATTAAGGCTGCGAGCCAGCCATTTGGCTGCTGCAGAAATGGGTTTGCTCTGGAGCCCTCCTTCGCGAGCGAAGACAAAAAGGTGCGAGCCGGAGGCTAAAGAACTGTGAGCTAGCTCACACCAGGCTCAGCTTAGAGGGAACCCTGGCCGGGACTCCTGCTCCTTCTAAGCGGTGGAGTCTTGTGAGCAGAAATCCTACTTTTGTGAGCTCCTGGCATTAAAGTCGTGCACCAGCGATTTGGCGACTGCGTCGTTTTGCTCTAGAGCCCTCCTTCCTGAGCGGAGATCAAAATGTGTGCGCTGGAGGCTAAAAAAAACTGTGAGCTGGCGCACGCTCACGCAGCTTAGAGGGAACACTGGTGCCTACTCGGGAGTAAACGCCACGGCGCTCATTAGGGCTTCCTCCCGAGCAAGGGAAGGTATAACCAGCTGTACATGCATAAGCCCCACTGATGGCAAAGCCGGTGAGGTTTACCTGAGCCCCTGGCTGAGTCTGCGCAAAATCCATAGGGACTCTCGTCTGGCGAAACCCAAAAGCGCCGGCTGAGCCTGCGGCTGTGTCCCCGAGTTCTCCCGGATCGGGCCGGGAGAGAGTGCGGCCTGACCTGAAGCCGGTTTCCTTTATTCCTCTTCGGTAAAGCAAAACTGGAACCCAGCCTCATAGGAGTGGCTTTCATCCCACCTCCTCTTGCCCAGATTTAAATGTGATGCGGCGGTTAAGGATGCTGGACTCCTAGCTGGGAGACCCAGGTTCGAATCCCCGCCCACGCCCTGGAAGCCGGCTGGGCGACCTTGGGCCAGTCACACGCTCCGCCTGACCTATAAGAACCTAAGAGAGGCCAATGTTGGATGAGGCCAGTGGCCCGTCCAGTCCAACAATCCGGGTCACACAGTGGCCAGAACACAGGCGCCGTCAGGAGGTCCCCCAGCGGGGCCAGAACTCCAGAAGCCCTCCCACTGTTGCCCCCCCCCCCCCCAAAGCACCAAGAAGACAGAGAACAGAGAAGCCAATGTTGGGTCAGGCCAGTGGCCCATCCGGACCAACGCTCAGTCACACAGCGGCCAAAAATACCAGGTGCCCTCAGAAGGTCCCCCACCAATGCACCCTCTAAGCTGTGGAGTCTTGTGAGCAAAAATTCTGCTTTGTGAGCTACTGGCATTAAAGCCTCGAGCGAGCGATTCGGCTGCTGCATAAATCGGTTTGCTCCGGAGCCCTCCTTCCTGAGCGAAGACCAAAATGTGTGCGCTGGAGGCTAAAAAAACCGCGAGCTGGCTCACACTAACTCAACTTAGAGGGAACGCTGTACCACCACCCTACCTCGCAGGGTTGCTGTGAGATCAGAAATGGAGGCGATGGGAAGATGTAAAACTCTTTGGGTTCTCATCCAGGTGAAAGGCGGGTCAGACAGGCATTAAATAAAAATGAAATAAAATCATAAAACGTTCGGTGGACGGAATAAAGCAGATCTCCCAAAGTCCCCTGAGAGATGCCAGGAACTCTAACCCCGAAGGAAGTCCCTTTTCTCACCTGCCACTAAACGAACGAACGAACGAACAAACCTCTCACTTTTTAGTGTCATCTGTGAATGCAAATCCAAAACCAAAGGCCGGGAAAGAGCCGTCTGAGTCCTTCGCCCGCATGTGCATCTGACTTCCCACCGCCTTCGGACCCGGACTGACTGCGTTCACACGTGACGGCGCCAATCCCCTGGAGACCCTTTAATAACTGGGCTTCCCCGCGCCTGGCGTGAAAATATTCCGGATCGGTTTGCAAACCTCTTTCGTTACCCGCGTCCCATTTTTTCGGCAGAAACTCGAGCCCGGTTTCCACCCCAGCTGGCGAAAGGTGCAAAGATTAGATACTGACCTGAGCGCGGCACCGTAACAACCGTAACAGGAGGAGGAGTCTGGATTTATACCCCGCCCTTCACTACCCGAAGGAGTCTCAGAGCCGCTTACAATCTCCTTTCCCTTCCCCTCCCCACAACAGACAGACACCCTGGGAGGCAGGCGGGGCTGAGAGAGCTCTTTCAAGAACTGCTCCCGAGAGAACAGCTCTGAGAGAACTTGTGACTGACCCAAGGTCACACCAGCAGCTGCATGTGGACGAGTGGGGAAACCAACCCGGTTCTCCCAGATTAGAGTCCGGGCTCCTAACCACGACACCAGACTGGTTTTGGGCCCCCACCCGAACCCTTCCGGCATTCCTACAAGTCTTGGTTGTTGTTATTGTTGCTTCAGAGATTATTTTTCGAAGGACACAGTGGGAGGCAGTGTTCCCTCTAAACTGAGTGAGTGTGAGCTAGCTCACCGTTTTTTCGCCTCCGGCTCACACTTTTCTTTTTCTTTTCTTTTTTGCCTTAGCTCAGGAAGGATGGCTCCAGAGCAAGGCTCCCTCTAAACTGTGGAGTCCTGTGGAGCAAAAATTGTGGAGCAAAAATTCTACTTGGTGAGCTACTGGCTTTAAAGTTGTGAGCGAGCCGTTGGGCTGCTGCATCAATGAGTTTGCTCTGGAGCCATCCCTTCCTGAGCGGAGACAAAAATGGGTGAGAGCTGGAGGCTAAAAAACTGTGAGCTAGCTCACATTCGCTCAGCTTAGAGGGAACACTGCTCCAGAGCAAACTGATTTATGCAGTACCCAAATCGCTCAGCTCACGATTTGAACGCCAGTAGCTCACAAAGAAGAATAGTTGCTGGCAGGACTCCACCGCTCGGAGGGAGCGTGGATATTTCTCCGGAGCCGGGGTCCTCGCAGGGAGTGAGAGCTTTAGCGCTGCTCCCGTGTCAGTGGAGTCAGACAACGCCCTTCCCTCAGTTATACTTTGCGGTGGTGCTGGGACGTGGCATCAAGACCCAGCCCACTTATTAGCGAGTCGGTTTTCAAGGCAAGAGACGTTCAGAGGTGGTTTGCCATCTGCCTGCCTCTGCGTAGCGACCCTAGACTTCCTCGGTGGTCTCCCACCCAAGTAGGAACCAGGACCGACCCCCCTTAGCAGCCAAGATCCGACCAGATCCGGCTAGCCTGGGGCCATGTAGGTCAAGGCAAGAGAGGTTCAGAGGTGGTTGGCTGTTGCCTGCCTCTGCCTAGCAACCCTGGACTTCCTTGGTGGTCTCCCATCCAAGTCCCACCCCCCACCCCCCCCAAGGCCGACCTTTCTTGGCTTCCGAAATATGGCGAGATCTGCCTAGCCTGCTTGGCCATCCAGGTCAGGGCATAAATGGTGACCTTATACTGTTAATCTCCATTATCCGTGGCATTGTTGTTTAAGATGCCATGTCGAACGCTTAGGCCCCGTTTCCAGTTTCTGCAGTCCGAGTCCGGTTACGTCGGTTATTAGATGCCTCCATATCCTATTGATGGTGCTGACTTAACATAGAGTGTCCGCCTGGAGTTTCGGTGAGGAAGGCAGATTAGGGAGGTCAGGTCTCCTTGGAAGCCTACTCAGCTCCCGTGTTCCCGCTAAACGGAGTTAGTGTGAGCTAGCTCCCGGTTTTTAAGCCTCGGGCTCACACGTTTTTGGTCTCCGCTCAGGAAGGATGGCTCCAGAGCAAACTCATTGATGCAGGAGCCAAATTGCTCGCTGACAGCTTTAATGCCAGTAGTTCACCAAATAGAATTTTTGCTCACAAGACTCCACCGCTTAGACGGGAGCCTCGCTCAGCTCTATGCAACGGGGTTTACTCCCAGAAAGTGTCGTTAGGATAGGGTTGTCAAAGTAAAGCGCTGCGCCCGCTCCTTTATCTAAACAGGACTGGGGAATTTTTTTGGGGGGGGGGGGGGGTTCCGGATGGCTTCGTGGGAGTGGGTCAGCCCCGGACAACCTGTTTTGGCCAACCGCCAAGTCCTCTCGATGTCACGGAATCACAAGTCCGGCGGTCAGGTCTGGCGATTAAGCCCCGGGACCTGTTTTTTAGGGTCCGGCCTCCGGAAGATAGAATCGCTCAAACCCAAGGGCTCCTGCGCATGGACAGAGCACTTGTCCCTTGCTTGAGGTTCGGGGGAAGGGGGGAGGCAACCTCGTCTCCCTCTCGGAGGACCTTAAACCCCCCGTACCCATTTTTTATTTAAAGAAACGGAGGCTGCTATTTGAAGCCGGCTTCCCTAGAAAACGCACCTCGGTTTAAATGCGGGTTCTTGACCTCGGAGTAAAGAGGGACTCGCGCCCCGCTTCAGGGGCTTTGTCGTCGCCTCTCATGCAGGTAGAGCTTTACCCAACAAATGCTTTGTTTTGCTTTTTTTTTTTTTAAAAAAAGGACACATTTGCAGAAGAGAAAACAAAACGGTTCCCTCTCGAATTGGCAAGCGGGGTGTGTGCCTTTCGGTCTCTGGGGGGGGTGGGGGGGGAGGGGAGGACGGAATCTCTCTTGAGCGCCTCGGGGTCTTTTGCGGGGCCTTATCAAGCGGCCGATTTGCATTTTATGAACCTAGCCCTTTGTCATACCTGAAGTATTTGGGGAATTCTGCCTTCGACGACACTCCGCCCTCCCACCTCCCCGGGAAAAGAAAAATGCGCCACCAGTTTGTCTATCGATGCAAAGGGAACGCAGACAAAACAAGGCGGACAGATCCATTGGCTGTCTCGACCTCTCCCGCCCGCCCCCCACCTCGCACATGATGTACCCTGCTTTTACAAGGGGGGATGGGGGAGGGGTGGAAGGGTGATTCATTTCCAAAGGCGATTGGGGGGGGGGGGGGGTTGGGGGGATATCGCTCGCTCGCTTGTTTGTTTTTAGAGTCAGCTCGGAAGTCGTATTCCCACATGACAAGTTGACAACACATTAAGAGAATCTGTCTTTACAGCACATAAAATAATCTGGTTAGGGGATGCCTATTCAGAACACATTCGAGAATCTGGCCAGGAAAGACACATCAGAGAATCTGGCTAGGTGGTATATCGGTCGAGCACAAGAGAGAATCTGGGTTTACAACAGAGGAAAAAGCGTCTGACCGGGAAGTCACTATTTAGAACACACAGGAGAATCGGGCTAGGAAAGAGGGTCTTTAGAACACAGAAGAGAATCGGTCCGGAATTTCCATATTTGCCACACGTACAATAATGTCGCTTGGCCATTACATATTCACAACGCATCAGAGATCTAGCTTGGGTTCCTGTAAAGAGCCCCTACTGGCACCTGGGTTTGCCCCCTTATAAAAGGCCAATGTGTTAAAGGGGGGTCGGTGGGTTTTTGTCAACTGAAGCCTCCAGTTTTCGGGAGAGGAACTGCGCTGGGCCCCAGCCAGGGCTGGTTTCCTTGACCCCCCCCCTTTGCTAACACGCACGTGACTGGTTAACACGGATCCTTGAACATCTCCGCCCACGGCCGTGTGAAAACGGGTTTTGTCTGTACACTTTGCATAGCGGCTGGTGCGGGAACTGGAGTGGAGTGAAGGGGAAAGACGGGATAGACGCGGGGTCAGCTCCTTACACACGTAAAGCGTCTGATCCCCATCGGCTTGCGACGGGGAAGTCGAGTCCGCGCCAACGAGCGGCGTCCCCTCGCACCCCGAAGAAGCGGGCAGCGGTCTCCCGAAAGCTCCCACCCTGCCACAAACGTGGTTAGTCTTGAAAGGGCTCCGGGAACGCCGGGCTCTCTTCTAGTCCTCCCTCCCTCGTTTCTGCTCAGTCTGGTTGGGGATCGGGGGGGGGGGGGGGGGACAGTTCACCAGCCAGGCCTCCGGGGCAGAGAGCACCGGCGAAACAGGACTGTGAACAGGACTGCGATTCCGGACGCGGGGGTTTGCGAGGCGCCCATAAGGCAGGTCCTGTTCGCGCCACCGGTGCAAAACCGGCCGTTTCCCGCATTATTCCAGGCGCAAAGGACTGCCTTGGGGGGGGGGGGGGGGGGGGGGAAACCAGGTCACTTTTTAATAGGCAAGCCTAACCCCCCCCCCACCCCCCACCCCCCACCCATGCTCCCTCTAAGCTGTGGAGTCTTGTGAGCAAAAAGTCTACTTTGTGAGCGGCTTGCGTGAAAGTTGTGAGCGAGCAATCTGGCTACTAGTTTGCGCCAAAGCCAGCCTTCCCTGAGCTAAGACGAAAATGTGTGAGTCAGAGGCTAAAAAACTGTGAGCTAGCTCACACTAACTCGGCTTAGTAGGGAACA
The DNA here is from genome assembly GCA_029233225.1 of Lepidodactylus listeri. NCBI lineage: Eukaryota > Metazoa > Chordata > Lepidosauria > Squamata > Gekkonidae > Lepidodactylus > Lepidodactylus listeri. Next base: position 5,022,323 of record JARCFY010000012.1, read on the forward strand.
CTGCCCCCCACCCACCCACGGCCTTTACGGCCCTCCCGAATGCTCCTGCGCACACTGTCACGCTCGTGTGCATCCGCGCTAACCCCCCCCCCCAATGAAAAACTGTAATCCTGTAAGAATGATTTAAAAAACCAAGTATTCGGTATACCGTGGCTAACTAACCCGGGTTTCTTGCAGCGTAACGTGTGAAAGTCGACTGCACTGTACGGTGGCTGGCTAACCCAGGTTTGGTGCGGTGTGACGCGAGAAAGTCTACTGGACTGCACCATGGCTGACTAACCCGGTGGAACCTGTGTAACGTGTGAAAGTCTACTGCCGTCTCAAGGCCTTTGATAAGCAGGGAGCATTTCAGGAGGGCGAATGCCTTCATCTCGAGCAAAGCAGGCAAAACCCCCCTGAAATTAAATATAAAATAATCAAATATCGACCGTCTGAGGACCCACAATGTAGCTTGAACGCCCGTTCAAACGCGTCTTCGTACAAAAGGCTTTTTTAAAAAAAAAAAAAGCAAAAAGGCCGGTGGGGTGCCGTGTTCCCTCTAAGCGGAGTTCGTGCGAGCTAGCTCATTGTTTTTTAGCCTCCGGCTCACCCATTTTCCTCTTCGCTCAGGAAGGAGGGCTCCACAGCAAACTGATTTAGGCTGCAGCCCAATCGCTGGATCGCAACTTTCATGCCGGCAGCTCGCAGAGTAGAATTTTTGCTCACGGGACTCCCCCGCTTAGAGGGAGCATTGGCGGGGGTGTGAGTCCGTGTTAATACCCGCAGGCCAAACTCCAGAGCCCGGGCTTTTCTTGGACTCTCCCCTTGGAGGGGCCGCACTGAAAGAGCGGGACACCTTCCCGAAACATCAAGCTCGGAAGAAAAGGGGGGGGGGGTTCTGTCCTGAGGCGCTACTTTTCCACATGCAAGGACCTGGGCGCGAGGGGAAGCATTCCCACGTGCGAATTCTCGCTGGGATCGAGACGAAGCCGCGGGGGGGGGGGGGAGGGGGGGGAGAGAGCTTTGTCCCAGGTCTCTGGGGCCTGCGAACACGTGTGTCTTCGAGCGACGATGCCTGGCGGCTTCCACACGTGGAGAGAAGGCTCGTAGCTCTGGCGACCAGGGGAGGGCAAGAGGCCTAATCCGGGAACGCTCTCCCCCCCCCCCCCCGCCTCTGTAACCCTGCAAGCAGAAACGCGAGAGATGGAGAAGGGGGCCTTCGGCTGGAGACGCTGGGGTGCCCGAAGCCCGGCCTTCGCTGCGTGCAGGGCTGGAGCTAGGAAAGGGGTTCCTCCTTCGCTCATTCCAGCTCCTGGAGTCTATAATTACCGCCGATCTGGCGGATGTGCTGCAGCATGCCCAGGTCTCTCTCTCTCTCCGTCTCTCTCTGGGTCCCAGTTCGGCTGAGTCCCTTCGCGTTTTCGGCTTTCCCCCGCCCGAGCGCGGAAAGGGAGCTCGCAAAGCGCAGGGGCGCATCCTCGCAGGCTTAAAATAACGATGGCGATCATGTTTAAAAACCCTTGTAAGAAATTCAGGCTCAGCCAGGCGCGAGTCAAGACGCTGAAAGAGACCTCTGCACCTGAAAGAGACCTCTGCACAAGGAGGGGCAAGACAAGATGGGACTTCTTGGGGGGGGGGGTTTGGAAGGGGGGGGGGGAAGTGTCCTTTGAGACCCGTTTCCCCAGATGGGATTCCGCGGCTCGATGCGTCTCTCCGGGCTTCCTTCGGGTCTGTCCCCGGTGGAGGAGTCAGGAAAGATCGCGCCGTCTTATTCGCGGTGGTTTCCTTTCCTTTCCAGAGCCGCTGGAAACGCCTTTTGTCGATTTCGCTGCCCGGGGAGCTTCCAGCCTGGTCAATTTCAGCCCCTCGGTCTGGGGTAGGCCCGTCTCCCCGAGTTCAGGATCTCCCGAGCCAAACCCGAGCCCGTGAGCGAAAGCGATTCCTTTGAGCAACAGCCGGGATCGCCCAGAGGGCGTATATCACGCTGTAGGGCTTAAAGGGCACGAGGATCGACCGCACATGAAGGGGAAGAGGTCACGCACCCCTCCCCCAGGACCAAAAAAAAACACCCCGATCCTTTTAAAGTTTTCATCTTAGACGCTACGTTTATGGAACTTCCATCCCCGAAGGCAGAACCCGCAGGGGGCTCGGGGGCCTGGTTGTTGAAGCACCGGTTTCCTAAACCGTTTTGTCCCTTTGCAGAGAGGGAAGGGGGGGGGGAAGCCGGTGTGATTTGGGGCGACATGGACAGCACCCCCCCCAACGACGCCGGCAGTTCTAAGGAAAGAGCGAGGCGGCAAGGCAGCGCTATAGATATATCCCCCCCCCCCCCAAAAAAAAGCACCCCCACGCTAAAGACGTTTTGTATTTTACTCCGGAATGGGGGCGAAAAACCATTCCCAGCCCAGTTTTCCAGAAGAGCACGGCGCCCGCCTTATAAAACAGACCGGCAGCCAGGGAGGCGATTCTCGAGTAGGAACGCCACAAGCTCAGATTGAGGAAAGTCACCCCGGCCGAATTTCCTTGGGCGATCGCTTTCACGCGGGCACACCCACACATCCCTTTAAAAATACCATTTCCCTACGCCTTCTACCTTCCCTTAATTTTCTTAATGAAAGGGAGGGGGGGGGTGGTTTTCCTCTCCCCCCCCCCCACCCCCTTTGGACTCTCTCCTCCTTTTCCACATGACTAGCTCGACATTCGCCTTGCAAAAACTCGTGCCGACTTGTATCATCCTCGGTTTTAATTCACTCCGTACCTTTTGTTCTTGGCAGGAGAGGATCAAAGCAAACTCTCTCTTTTTTTTAAGCAAAAAAAAAAAAAAGCACCAAAAAAACTCTGATCTCTTCCTTCCCCCCCCCCCTTTTTTTTTCCAGGTTTTTTTTTTTTTTAAACAGTAGGAGAACGGTAGATTAGGGCCAGCCCAGTCAAAATAAACAGAGCTGCTAAGATAAATAAAAAAAGAGACGTAAAATGCAAGTCTTTAAAACCCACTCAAGGAACCGCAATCTCCCTTCCTGAACGGCAACGGAGGAAGGAAAGCGAAGCGACGATGTCTTTTCCCAAGCCCGAATACGAACCGAGCGTCTCTCCTTCCCCCCCCCCCCCAAAAAAACCCCCGAATCAATCATCAATCAATCAATCAATAAGAAAGCCAAACTTACCACCAGATGGGATAACTCGAGAGGACCTGGGTCAACCCGCAGAGAAACAGGAAATATCCAAAAAGGGCCATCTCGCCCCCGCCAAAATATAAGAATAAAGTTTTGGAGGGGAATTTTTTTTAATTATTTTTTAAAAAATGATAATAAGAACGAAAGGACGTCCCGGGACTCTTGAAGACAGAGGAGGGGGGCGGAGAAAACCCTCCACCCCCCCGAAAACAGCAAACCGACCCAGCCCCGACCAGGTATAGATTTCGAGGTCTCTAGGAAGAAAATCCAGATTTCCTTTTGGTCTTTTTTTCCCTCGGCGCGTCTTTCCAAGAGGCGGGGGGGGGGGGGGGAGAGAGAGAGGGTTGCGCAGAATAGAAATAAAATTGCAGCGAGGCGATGGTTATTTTTTGCAATAATATCGACATCCTCCTCCTTCTTCTTCCAGGCAAGGCAAACATTGAGTAGGAGAGGTTGGGGGGGGGGGGGGGGGTTGTAAAAAAAAGAAGGGGGGAAACTTTGGAAGAGCGCTGGCTTAGGCGAGGAAGAGACCCAATCAGCGCGGATCGCCAAAGGGGGAAAACCTTCGCAGTCTTCAAGTGCGATGCGTCAGTCCAGAAGAAGGCGAACCGGGGGACGCGGGGGGGGGGGGGTGTTTAATCGTCATTAAGGCGATGGCTTGCCCCCCCCATCAAAAAACTCGGGGGTGAAATGGAGGGGGGGGTGGAGGGGGTGGAAAGGAAAGGAAAGGGAGATTTAGGGGGGGTTTAAAGAGATGGGAGGGGGACCACGCGTAACTATAACAACCTGTCCGGACTCCACTCCCTGGGTCGCTGGTGCCACTAAAACGCTGAGAGGGAGGGGGGGGGAGAGAGAGGGAGGGGGGCCTAGAGGGAAAGGGGGGGGGCCACCAATGCCTCCTCTAAGCTGTGGAGTCCTGCGAGCAAAAATTCTACGTCGTAAGCTACTGGCACGAAAGTTGGGGAGCCAGCGATCGGGCCTGCAGCCTAAATCAGTTGGCTCTGGAGCCCTCCTTCCTGAGCGAAGCCGAAAAGGTGTTGCGCCGGGGGCTAAAAAACCCTGTGAGCCAGCTCACACTATCTCGGCTTAGAGGGAACACGCCCCCCCCCCCACCTCTCGAACTCTGCATTTAAAGAGGAGTCGTCTTCCAGACCGCGCCCCCTCGCGCCCACCCCCCACCCCCCCCACCCCCCACCCCTCTCTTTCCCCGTCGAGAGCAAAAACCATTCAGATACGAATCGGAGATGCGACCAGACTTCGTTCTCTCGCCGGCGTGGGCATAACCGAAGTAGCGCAACCTTCTTTTTATTTCCATTTCGAGGAGAGGAATGCGAGACGTTTTCAGCCGGGGGGGGGGGGGGGGGGAGAACGTGTTGAAAGCCCCCCCTTCCACATACAAGGCACCCCCCCCCCCATCATTTCCAAAAAAAACCCCATCTTTTCTTCGGCAGGGGCTTAAAGCATTGATGGGTGCAAAGATCTATATTTTGGAAGGGGGGGGGAGGATAGATTGGGGGGTGGGGAGGGAAACGGCCCCCCCCCCAAAAAAAACCATGCTCGGCAGACTTAAGCCGGCAGTTGCAGCCCGATCCACCGCTCTGTTCAGGCGGAGTTCTTGGGCGGGGGGTCCGATGGGTCGCCCTTAAAGGGGCAGGCTTTCCCGTCTTCCTGGGGAGCAATGCGGCTTCCTGCCGAGAAAGGCTGCGATCCTACGCGCGGGATGGGAGCCAGCTACTGGGGAAGGGCTTCCTTCGCACGCGTTTGGCAGGAACGGGGCCGAATCGGTGTCGCTCCGGATTCTTGAACCAAGAGATTCACCAGGGAGGGAGGGCGACTCCTTGTGGGGTCGTGGGAGCGGGGTCCTCCGCAGCCCAGGTCAGCCGAGGCATCGGATCCGGATCCGATTTCCTACCCCGGATTGCCGCGCTCCGGAGCCAGACGCCTTTCCCTCCGGAATAAGGTTTCCCGGATTCCCCAACCCACCTTTGGGATCGCGGCTCGTTCTCACCCGAGTGAACTCCAGACTTAACAGGACATCTATTGGGGGGGGGGGGGAGTTACCCCCCCCCTCCAGCAGCACCATTGAGGAGAAGGCCTCCCCGCGATCCGCCAGGCAGTTCCGCCGAAGGGGCTGCGTTTTGCGGGCGATCGGCCTTCTCGGCGGCACGTTTACTCTGGGAGGAAGGGCCCTGCAGAATTCAGTGGGCCTGCTCCCGTGGGGGGGGTGAAAGGGGGTCGCGGTTTCCCTCCAGGGAAAGGCTGAATTTGGCATTATAGGTCATAAATGGATTTTTCAGGAGGGCTTCCTCCAATGCCGGGCTGGAGGATTATAGCTATAATTGGACTCCTGGCATTCCCGGAGTCGTCACAGTTCGGGCTTCTCGGATCTTCTAGGTATTTTGGCCGGGGAGGGAGCGCGATGCTCCCCTCCTTAGCTGGTTGGTCCTCCCATGAATTTCTGGATTCTGGTAAATCCCGGGGGGCGGGGGGGGACTCCCAGGAAACGGCCTTCAGGATCGCGGTCCGGCTCCTCGGGAGCAAACCAGGTGGAGGAGGATCGCCTTGGCAGCGGGCCTACTCGGAGTAAGGGGCTATCGCAACTAGGGAAGTTTCTCTTCCAGGGGGGAAACGGATGTCGTTCCGGGAGACCCGGATTTTGGGAACCCCACGGAGGGAGCTTTATTAATCCGGTTCCAGTCCGGATAGTCCCCTCGAAGTGCCCTCAGCAGCGAGGCTTTGGAGCCGCACCTGCGTCTTGGAGATGCGCTGCTTTTGCAACCGAATTTCCGGTTTCCTTCCTTTCTTCCTTCCTCCCTCCCTCCCCCCCCTCTTTCTTTCTTTCTTTCTTTCTTTCTTTCTTTCTCTTTCTTTCTCCTTTCACCTCCCTTCCTCCCCCTTCCTTCCTCTTTCTCCTCCCTCAGTCCCTCCCTCCCTCTCTCTTTCTCTCTTTCTCTCTTTCTTTCTTTTCTTTCTTTCTCTTTCTTTCTTTCTTTCTTCCTCCCCTCCCTCTTTCTCTTTCTCTTTCTCTTCTCTTTCTTTCTTTCTTTCTCCTTTCACCCTCCCTTCCTCCCCCTTCCTTCCTCTTTCTCCTCCCTCAGTCCCTCCCTCTTTCTTTCTTTCTCTTTCTTTCTTTTCTCTTTCTTTCTTTCTTCCTTCCTCCCCCTTCCTCTTTCTCTTTCTTTCTTTCTTCCTCCTCTCTCTCTCCCTTCCTTCCTCCCCCTCCCTCCCTCTTTCTTTCTCTCTCTCCTTCCTTCCTTCCTCTCTCTCTCTCTCTTCCTTCCTCCCCCTCCCTCCTCTTCTCTTTCTTTCTTTCTCTCTTTCCTTCCTTGTTTTTTCCTTCTCTCTCCCCTACAGACACCCGTGTTCCTCCAGACACCCCCCCTCCCCGCCCCTAAGATCCTCCCCAGAGCCTAGAGGGCCCCGGGAGGGGAGGGAGGGGGGCGAGAGAGAGAGCGAGAGGAGGATGGAGAGAGTCAACGCGGAGTCTTCCAGCTCGCCAGGACTTTTCCCTCCGTATTAGCTGAAAATCCCGGGCAATTATGGCATTACAGGCGAGGAGCGGGAGCCGCCGCCTTCAAAGGGCGGGGGGATTTTGACAGCCTTTTCAAGGGAAATTGCTTCGGTTTCAAACTGAAATGCGCACACCCAAACACGCGTCGGGCCTAAGACAGGGGCAGGGGGAGGGAGGGGGAAGGAAGGAACAGGAGGGAGGGGGGCTGTGAGCAGGTGGCCAGCGGGGGGGGGCATCTTCTCCCCTCCTTAAGAAGAGAGAGTTTATATTGATTCAGTTTATCCTCACAGAGAACCAGTTTGGTGTAGAGGGTAGGAGCACAGACTCTAATACAGGATAACCAGGTTTGATTCCCCACGCCTCCACATGCAGCTGCTGGGGTGACCTTGGATCAGTCGCAAGTTCTCTCAGGGCTGTTCTCTCAAGAGGAGTCCTGGAAAGCGCTCTCTCAGTCCCACCTCCCTCACAGAGCGACTGTTGTGGGGAAGAGAAGGGATGGGAGTTTGTGAGCCGCTCTGAGGCTCAGCGAAGGCCAGTTTGGTGTAGTGGATAAGCGCACAGACTCTGATCTGGGAGAACCAGGTTTGATTCCCCACTCCTCCACTTGCAACTGCTGGATGACCTTGGGCAAGCCTTAGCTCTGTTAGAGCTGTTCTTGAAAGAGAAGTCCTGGAAAGAGCTCTCTCTGCCCCACCTACCTCACAGGGTGTCTGTTGTGGGGAGGGGAGGGGAAGGGAAAGGAATTTGTGAGCCGCTCTGAGACTCCTTCGGGTACTGAAGGGCGGGATATAAATCCAATCTCCCTCCTCCTCCTCTTCTTCTTCTCTTCACATCCTGCCTCTCTCCCCCCCCCCCCCAAATTGGGGACCCAAAGCAGCTTACATCATTCTCCTCTCCTCCCTTTCGGCCGCACAACAACCCTGTGAGGGAGGCTGTGGGGTGTAACAAGTTTAAAACACTTCAGTATTTACAGGGTTAATATTGTTTGTATTAGTCAACAGGAAGCCACATGCTTGTTTGTACCCAATCTGTTTACGCAACAGGAAAGCTCGGGAACTTTGTAGGAATTTTTGCTCTTTGATTGAAAACAATATATGAGGCGTGTAACATATTGTGGTTTCTCCTTCCTGCCTTTTGGCTTGCTTGGAGACGGGGAGGCCACTCCTGTTTTCTCTCTCTAGCCCTAAGGATGCCGCAATCGAGTTCTGTTATTATTTTGTATCCCGTTTACCTTTTCCCATGTTAGGGTTATAGTAAACTTTTAAATACACGTGGACTCAGTCTCTCAGTCTTTACCCTGCTGATGCTTATTAACTTTTACTCTGCTGAAATATATTTTTACCCAGAATAACCGACGGAGGCCAGCCCCAGGGGACCCAGCAAGCTTCCCTGGCAGAGGGAGGGATTGGCATCTGGGTGTCCCAGAGACTAGTCTGGCACCCTTAACCACTGCACTCTGTCAGCATCTGGCATTCAGTGGTATACTGCTTTTAAACATGGAGGCTCCATTTGGTTATCCTGGCTCTTGGTTGGCTTATCTTCCATTGACTTGGTGAATACTTTTACAAGGCCATTGAAGCTGGTGACCATCTATCTGCCTGTCTCTGTGTGATGTGTGTCTGTGTGTCTGTCTGTTCGTTTACCCAGAAGGAGGGGCGTTACTCCCTCAGTTCTCTCCATGCCGCCACCGGAGACCCCAAGAAACTATGGTTCCAGAGAGAGTTCACCACGGGGCAGGCGGGAGGGATGCATTAATGAACCGTAAATGGCATTGTGTGTAGAGCAGCCAGGAGATCCTAAGATGGCCTGGCAGCCAGAAGTTCTGGCTCTGTTTTAGCATGGTGCACCACTAGGTGGTGAGCTAGACCTGTTTTAGAGGCAAGAAAAAAGCTCTCTCAAGAACTGTCCTTGAGAGGACAGCTCAGACAGAACTATGGCTTGCCCAAGGTCATCCAGCAGCTGCAAGTGGAGGAGTGGGGAATCAAAAGGTGTTCTCCCAGATTGGAGTCCGCGCACTTAATCACTACACCAGACTGGCATGAGGTCTTGTGTGGCTGAAGATCTTTCCAAGGGTGAGGGGGGGAACTTGCCGATTAAACGCAAACCAGTATTTTCAAGCAAATACAGCATCCTGTTGCATTCTTCATGATTCTGTGCTCTTGATTTCATCCGTCAATAGAGTTCCCAGGTGCTGCTTTCATCCTTCTTCGATGAGAAAAAAGAACTATCCCCCCCCTCCCCATTTGTGTCTACAGTTTGGGGGCAGAAACAGGGAGAAAGGAGAGCAGGCAGTTAAAGCTGGAAAGGTAGAATTTGTAGGGTTTGGGGGGAGGAAATGAGCTGGGGTGGGCAGGGAGTCTAAGCACTGAAGGATATCTAGAGAGAGGCTGGGAGGAAGGACAGAGATTTTGGCTGTGGAGTGCATGTCCTTTTGTTCAAGAATTTTGGCTCCAGATAGCACATCAAATTAAAATTATAACCACACACGATGTGCCAATGCTTCCTGAAACTATCCTACTGAATTATTGGCAGGATTACACTATTCCTATAACCGACAGAGATTTAATATCTAGACAACTAGCGGCTGCAAAACTGTCATTGGCATCTAAAGGACATTGCAGAAAAGGGCAACCAGAATGATAAAAGGGTTGGAACACTTTCCCTATAAAGAAAGGTTGAAGCGCTCGGGGCTCTTTAGCTTTGAGAAACAACGGCTGAGGGGTGACACGATCGAGGTTTACAAGATTATGCAGGGGATGGAGCAGGTAGAGAAAGAAGTCCTTTTCTCCCTTTCTCACAAGACAAGAACTCGTGGGCACTCGATGAAATTGCCGAGCAGTCAGGCTAGAACAGATAAAAGGAAGTCCTTCTTCACCCAAAGAGTGATTAACATGTGGAATTCACTGCCACAGGAGGTGGTGGCGGCTACAAGCATGGAAAGCTTCAAGAGGGAATTAGATAAACATCTGGAGCAGAAGTCCATCAGTGGCTATTAGCCACAAAGTATAGATAGGAACTCTCAGTCTGGGGCAAGGGATGCTCTGTGTTCTTGGTGCTTGACGGTGGGGGGAACAGTGGGAGGGCTTCTGGTGTCCCGGCCCCACTGCTGGACCTCCTGAGGGCACCTGGTGTTTTTGGCCACTCTGTGACACAGAGTGTTGGACTGGATGGGCCACTGGCCTGATCCAACACTGACTTCTCTTATGTTCTTAAATGGAAAAATATTTGTTTGTTTGTTTGGATTTATACCCCGCCTAGCCAGCAAGGCTGGCTAAACAAACCCCATCAGTCACACAATGGGCAAACCAACCATGGGACTTCTTTATAACAGCTACAATTTCTGACCAAATCCTTCTTGCTGAATTCCCAGCTTCTAACTCACGTTTTGCCGAACAACGGTACCCAGAGTTATCTCTGTCACAGGCTGGGTGCCAACAGGCCAGGAGTCAAGCAGAAGTCCGGGACAGTCCGAGGTCAAACCAAAGCAGGAACCAATTGCCAAGTCCAAAACACTGAGCCAGAGACAGAGTCAGTCCAAGCCAGGGTCAAAGCGGGAAAACTCACAAGTAAACCAGTCCAAGGAGTCAATAGAGCCGAAGTCAAGCAGGTCCAGAGTCAAAAGCCAGAGGTTCCAGAAACAGGTCAAGTCACAAGCCGAAGGGGTGCAGAGCTTAGCCAAGAAGACTTGTTGCTAGCACAAGTTGGTAGCCTCTGCGCTGTGCCTAAATACCCAGCCACTTCCTGTACTAGTTAGCAGCTGGCAGTGAGGTCCCGGCTCCTTCTAGAACTCAGGGCTTAGTGATCTGCGACCACGCATACGTGTCTCTTTCCTTCTCACAGCGAAGTCTTGCCTGCATTGGGACCTTAGAGGTTCCACCGGAGGAGGTGAATCAGGTGGGCTTGAGTTTAGCTGTGGCTCAGCTGCTGCTGGTGCTGGGGTAACACCCTGGGAGGTGCTTGCTTGAGCCTCCTCTGGTTCACGTGGAGGCTCCTCGGGAGCTAGGAGCTGATCCTCGACCTCACTTAGGTCCGCAGGAGGCAGATCCCCAGAGGCACTCATGACAATCTTATCTTAACACTAAAAAAGGCGGCAACCCGGTTGATCCTAAATATGCTTATGGTAACCACTTTGCCTTCTTTTGATATGTTTAGGTTGTTTGTTCTCTACTAGATAGAACTGTTTTTCTTTGGGACTCGTAAGTCAGTTTGCATGTTTCGCTGTTACTGTATTGAATTAATTCTGTCATTTGCTGGTTTGTCTCTCTGGAGGTATCTTAGCTAGTTGACATTTAGTGTTGGATTATGGTTTTTTGTTTTTGTATGTTTTTTTTGTTTAATATTTTTTATTCAAATAAAAATTAAGCATCAAACAGTAACAATCCAATCATGTGTTCTAAACGAAAAGATGAATAAAGGGTAGCAACAATACATATTTGTACATGAAAATTAAACACCAAAATACAGGATGTTTTGAAAATATGAAAATGAAATACAACTAACAGATTTCAAGAGTATCAAACATTAAAATATGTCTTCAGTATCTTAATACAACAATATAATGCATTCAATCTAAACCTCAAAATAGATTTCTATAAGATCTCTACCAAAGCCACAATATAGATGATTTTTCAGGAATATTTACTTGTTTATTGAGATAGTCTACCACTGGAGTCCATACAGTTATAAATACAGAGGAGGCTGAAGGTCTGTCAAGACGCGTAAGATTGTCCGAGAGTTTAGCTAATTTATATAAATCCCACAAGTTCTGATGCCAATGTGAAAGTGTGGGTGTCAATGCCAGTTTCCAATTTTTGGCAATGACAGATTTTGCTGCAAAAATATTCTTAAAAATATAATTGTAATTTGCTATTCATTGTTAACTTCAATAAAAAAGATATATATATAAATAAAATATATATATATATATATATATATATATATATATATATATATATATATATATATATAACTTCAATAAAAAAGATATATATATAAATAAAAAAGATATATATATATATATATAACTTCAATAAAAAAGATATATATATATATATAACTTCAATAAAAAAAGATATATATATAAATAAAAAAGATAGATATATCTTTTTTATTTATATATATATCTTTTTTTATTGAAGTTAACAATGAATAGCAAATTACAATTATATTTTTAAGAATATAATCATCAAAAAAACCATAATCCAACACTAAATGTCAGCTAGCTAAGATACCTCCAGAGAGACAAACCAAATATATATATAAGTCTGAGAGCCCTTGGGGGGGTGAGACACCCCCTAGAAAGGAAACTGCCCCCTCCTTTTTTGCCTACATGTTTGCCCAACCAAGGGCGCCCTCTAGAGGTTATCGTCTGACCTCCACGGCAATGCTCCCTCCAAGCTGTGGAGTCTTGTGAGCAAAGGTTCAACTTTGTGAGCTACTGGCATTAAAAGTTGTGAGCGAGGGATTTCGCCACTGCATAAATTAGTCTGCTCTGGAGCCATCTTTCCTGAGCTAAGACAAAAATGTGTGAGCCGGAGGGTGAAAAACTGTGAGCTAGCTCACACGAACTCGGCTTAGAGGGAACACTGGCTGAGAGAGCTCTTTTCAGAACTGTCCTTGAGAGAACAGCTCTGACAGAACTATGGCTTGCCCAGTTCTCCCAGATTAGAGTCTGGGCACCTGTACTCCCAGATTAGAGTCCGTGCACTTAACCACCACATCAAACTGGCTCTCAACAAACAAAATGCAATATAAATAATGGCTGTAAGACATGGGCTCTTACCATTTGGCTCACATGCCCTAACTTTATAAAACCTGCAGGGAGAGGAAGGGAAACGGATTCCAGCTGTTGCTAGTTTGCTGGTCAAAAAGGCAGCAAGACTTTCTTTACTTTGCTCTCCAACTGTGATTTAAAAAAAACCTCTATCATGTTCAGAGTTGCTTAAATACCAGCTCCTGTCTGGCTTTTCAGCTAGCTGGAGAGCTCCAAGCGCTTCTGGGGTTGGAATGTTTCTTATCTGTGCATCTAGATTTCCCATTTTTCTTCCGCACCATTCAGGCAGAGTAAGGGACATATTGTCACTCGTGAATGGCCTTTTGTTAAGGAACGCTAAGAGCCCAACCCTATGATAAATTTTGCATCTATGGATCAAGTGGCCTTACACAATTCCGGTCAAGTACAAGAGCCAGGAGCAGCGATTTCAAAAATGTGTGACCTGGAATGTGTCTTATCTGATTTGCAGTTTGCATTCCCCCACCCCCACCCCCACCCCGGCCTCCTTGCAAGCCGCACAATTGAATAGCGTTATAAGGATGCAATCGAATGTTGTGTAATGATGTAACAATCTGCATATCAGAATGTTGTGTAATGATGTAACAATCTGCATACCATCTTTCATTTTTTTAAAAGAGAGCATTGATAGTCCCTTTTGCTGCAGAGACACACCTTTCCCTGCATATCTCCACAATGAAAAGGGATAAAGACTTGCTTTTCTTTAAATGGGAGCTGGGGCTTCAGAGAAGCTGATACACATGTCATTTATTTTATTTACTTATTTACATTATTCATAGTCCACCTTTCTCACTTGGACACAAGGCAGATTACACTGAGTGAGTCAAAGCAAGCGATGGGATGGACATTCATTCAACCATGAAGAAGAAGAGATTGGATTTATACCCCGCCCTTCACTACCCAAAGGCATCTCAGAGCGGTTTACAATCTCCTTCCCCTTTCCCTCCCCACAACAGACACCTGGTGAGGTAGGTGGGGCTGAGAGAGCTTTTTTGAGAGCTGCTCGTGAGAGAACAGCTCTGAAAGAACTTGTGACTGATCCAAGGTCCCACCAGCAGCTGCCTGTGGAGGAGTGGGGAATCAAACCTGGTTCTCCCAGATTAGAGTCCGTGCTCCGAACCGTTACACCAAACTGCAATAGGCTGAGGGCTGTAGAACCAATCAGAAATCTAAAAAGGGAACTGAAGCAAAGCATAAGCATTAAAATGACACATTACTTCTATGAACAGTAAGGTAAAGATAAAGGTTTCCCTTGCTCAAAAGCCAGTCAAATCCGACTCTAGGGATGCGGTGCACATCTCCATTTCCAAGCTGAAGAGCCAGCGCTGTCCAAAGACGTTTCCGTGGTCATGTGGCCAGCATGACTAGACGCCGAGGCACATGGAACACTGTTACTTTCCCACCGAAGCAGTACCTATTTATCTATTTGCAATTTGTTGCTTTCATAAGAACATGAGAGAAGCCAGTGTTGGATCAGGCCAGTGGCCCATCCAGTCCAACACTCTGTCACACAGTGGCCAAAAACACCAGGTGCCCTCAGGAGGTCCAGCAGTGGGGCCAGGACACTAGAAGCCCTCCCACTGTTGCCCCCCCCAAGCACCCAGAATACAGAGCATCACTTGCCCCAGACTGAGAGTTCCTATCTATACTTTGTGGCTAATAGCCACTGATGGACCTCTTCTCAAACTGCTAGGTTGGCAGGAGCTGGGACCAGAGATGGGAGCTCACTCTGTCATGCGGCACTCGGGTCTCGAACTGCTGAACTACCGGTCTGCAGTTCAGCGTCTTCTTAACCACTAGAGCCACTGTACTAAAGTACAGTGTACTAAAGTACTAAAGAGCTGTTGTTATTCTGGGAGGTTTCCAGGTGCCCCCTGTAGGCTGGCGATCCTACTGTATCTCCGTGACCCAGGAAGCCGTATCTGTTGGATATCTGCCCGCCTCATGCAGATGTTCAGGGCACCCTGCCAGGAAGAGAAAGCCGACAAGCTGCAGAGAGCCCTGAAACAATCCCTGCTTAGCAAAGCCCCTGAGAAGGAGAAACTGCCCCCCCCAAAGGTGTCTGAATGGCAGGGGGACCCCCAAATTGAGGAGGAATGCGAGACCGCAGAGGCAGAACATTTCACATGCGGTGAGAGAAGCTTGCGTGGAATGCACCAAGCCAGTCCTTCGTGCCAATGAATCGGGTCTCACCCTTTGCCTTAATCTCAAAGTGCGCCTGTTCAGGCGCTCCGCAAAGCAAATTTACTTTTCCGGAGCATGAGGGCGAGTTATGCGGCCGCCACAGGCTGACTCAACACCGAGAGGTTTTCTCTTGAAGTCGGCGATTGCAAACAGCTGCTGAAAGTAGGGTTTCCCAACTCCGGTTTGGGAAATCCCAGGAGATTTGGGGGGGGGGGGCTAGGGAAGGCTGGGTTTGGGGACCTTTCCGGAGTGCAAGTGTCATGGTGGCCTCTTTCCTTCTGGGAAAGTGATCTTTGTGGTTGGCACATGAGTGATAATTCTGGGAGATCTTCAGCCCATACCTGGAGGTTGGCAACCTGACCTGAAACCCATTCAGACCAAGCAGCACAGCTCGCTAAACAGGTATGGCTCATGAGTTGTGCAAAAGGGATAGAAAAGAAGAAGAAGAGGAGGAGGAGGATGGATTTATACCCCACCCTTCACTCCCCAAGGGAGTCTCAGAGCAGCTTACAAACTCCTTTCCCTTCCCCTCCCCTCAACAGACACCCTGGGAGGTAGGTGGGACTGAGAGAGCCCTGACAGAAACTGCTCTTTTTCAAGAACAGCTCTGACAGAACGTTGGCTTGCCCAAGGTCATCCAGCAGCTGCAAGTGGAGGAGTGGGGAATCAAACCCGCTT
The DNA here is from genome assembly GCA_029233225.1 of Lepidodactylus listeri. Taxonomy (NCBI): domain Eukaryota; kingdom Metazoa; phylum Chordata; class Lepidosauria; order Squamata; family Gekkonidae; genus Lepidodactylus; species Lepidodactylus listeri. The sequence continues at coordinate 5,037,639 of JARCFY010000012.1, forward strand.
CTCTCAGATTAGAGTCCGCGCACTTGACCCCTACACCAAACTGGCTCCCAAGAAACCATAGCATCATAGAATCACGGAATCATAGAGTTGGAAGGGACCTCCAGGGTCATCCAGTCCAACCCCCTGCACAATGCAGGAAATTCACAAATACCTCCACTCCACACCCCCAGTGACCCCTGTTCCATGCCCAGAAGAGGGCAAAAAACCCTCCAGTATCTCCAGCCAAACCGGCCTGGAGAAAAATGGCTTCCTGACCCCAAAGTGGCCATCAGCATTTCCCTGGGTGTGTAAGAAATGGCCACAAGAACTGAGCACTGAGTACAACCCTCTTTCCCTTTGAATCCTATCTACCTAACCTGTTTTTATCTTACCTTTTCTCCCAAGAGCTCGGGTAGCATACAGGTACTCCGCCTTTCTCACTGGGACTCGGGGCCGATTGCAGAGGGAGAGACTCAATATAATCAGTGACCACCATCTTCAAGGACTTGACGGGCTGTCATCTAGAGGGTGGGGCGGAGTCGTTTTCTGTTGCCCCAGAAGGTCGGACCAGAACCAACGGGTTGCAATTAAATCAGAAGAGTTTCTGGCTAAACAGTAGGAAGAACTTCCTGACAGTTAGAGCAGTTCCTCAGTGGAACGGGCTTCCTTGGGAGGTGGTGGGCTCTCCTGAGAGCCAGTTCTACAATCCTCTTCTTCTCCTTCCTCTTCTTCTCCTCCTCCTCCTCCTCCTCTGCTTCTTCTCCTTCTTCTTCTCCTTCTCCTTCTTCTCCTCCTTCTTCTCCTCCTCCTCTTCTCCTTTTTCTTCTCCTTCTTCTTCTCCTCCTCCTCCTCCTCCTCTTCCTCTTCTCCTTCTCCTCCTCCTTCTCCTCCTCTTCTTCTCCTCCTCCTTCTCCTCCTCCTTCTCCTCCTCCTCCTCCTCTTCCTCTTCTCCTTCTTCTCCTCCTTCTCCTCCTCCTCCTCCTCTCCTTCTCCTTCTCCTCCTCCTCCTCTTCCTCTTCTCCTTCTCCTTCTTCTTCTCCTCCTCCTCCTCCTCTTCCTCTTCTTCTTCTTCTCCTTCTTCTCCTTCTCCTTCTCCTCCTCCTTCTTCTTCTCATTTCCATAATCTGCCTTGGGTCCCTTTGGAGAGAAAAGCAAGTTGAAAGTGGCGTCAAGCCACAGCCAATGTATGGCAACCCCAAAGGGTTTTCAAGGCAGGAGATGAACAGAAGTGAGTTGTCATTGTCTGCCTCTGCACAGCAAAACCCTGGTCTTCCTTGGTGACCTCCCATCCAAGTTCTAACCAGGGCTGACTCTGCTTAGCTTCCAAGATCTGATGAGATCAGGCTAGCCTGGGCCATCCAGGTCAAAGAAAGAGACAAATAAGAGTTGGATTGCATTGCTTGCCTCTGCATAGCAACCCTGGACTTCCTCGGTAATCTTCCATCCAAGTCCTAACCAGGGTTGATCCTGCTTAGATTCTGAGATCTGATGATCTCAGGCTAGCCTGAAGTCAACGCAAGACACAAATAGAGGCGATTTGCCACTGCCTGCCTCTGCGTAGCAACCCAGGACTTCCTTGGTGGTCTCCCATCCAAGGACTAACCAGGACCGAAACTGCTTAGCTTCTGAGAGCTGATGAGATCAGACAAGGCTGGCCCAGCCAGGTCAAGGCAAGAGATGGACAGGGGTGGTTTGTGTTGCTTGCCTTTGCATAGCAACCCTGGACTTCCTCGGTGATCTTCCATCCACGTCCTAACCAGGGTTGATCCTGCTTAGATTCTGAGATCTGATGAGATTGGACTGGCCCATTGAGATCAAGGTGAGATGTCAATAATGTAAATAACTCAATAAAAAGAAGATGAACCTTTAGGGAAGACAAGGTTCAGGGTGGCGGTGGCGGTGGACTTCAAAAGGAAATCCCAGTTCCAGTTTCATTCCAGCATTCCTGAGACCAGTCCGCACATGTCGGTCGATCTTTCAATGACTCATCACTCCATGCTGGGTGACCGAGAGGCAAATGTGAGAACAGGCCACCAAGACGCATTGGTCCAAGTCCTATTCAGTGCCAGCGGTACAGTGATCACAGAAGTGGATTTTCTGACCACTCCCCCCACCACCACGGCAGCCTTCTGTACCCACTAAAATTACAGGGATCTGCAAAGGGACGAGAGAATCGGCAGAAATATACTTTTGCCAGTGAATAACATTGGATCGAGGCCATTGTGTGAACAGCACAGAGAACTTTCTCATCTGCAGCATTAGTTCCACAATGGCTCATTCGCAGAACAGGGGGAGCTTTATTGTTTTATGTACATATTTACATTATTTGCGATCACATACAAAGCCCTTTAGGGCCAGGGGTCATTTCGTAGAAAAAGAGGTGCAGGAGCCCATTAGCATAACTCATTTGCATAACTCATTTGCATATGCTAACATACCGGAAGTGTGTCAGAAGGCAACACCCACCCCTCAGGCTCCACTCCACAGGTGAGTGAAACTGACCTGCTCTTCCTCCATTCCCTTCCCCATCCAATACTTTGGGCAATAAAAATAAGCGTAAAGAACACACCCTCATTCTCTTCCTGTTCCCTTGAAACCACCAGGTTTCAAGCAGACTTGAGATATCCAGGACATGTGCACCACCCATCCCTTCCCCTTCCCCTCCCCACAACAAGACACCCTGTGAGGCAGGTGGGGCTGAGAGAGGTCTTTTGAGAACTGCTCATGAGAGAACAGCTCTGAGAGAACTTGTGACTGGCCCAAGGTCACACCAGCAGCTGCCTGTGGAGAAGTGGGGAATCAAACCCGGTTCTCCCAGATTAGAGTCCAACTCCTGACCAGTACACCAAACTGATGGGGTGGAAGCTGCTGAAGGGGTGGTGAAATTTCTCCAGTACTTATGTGCCATGTGCCCAGATAAAAAATGGTATACTTAGAAAATTGATATGCCACCTTGAGCAAGTCTCTGGAAAAGCAGCACAGAGTCATAAAAGGCACAATGATAAAATTATCAATATTAAAACAAAACATTAAAAACAATAAAGACCCTAGCAGGGCTTTCCCCGGGGCGCTGCGCCTCTGCACTGCTCGGGGAAGCCGAGGAGGGGGCGGGGCTTGGTCATGTGCCCGCCCCCTGGGCTCCTCACTCCCGGAGCTGCGCTCCTGCTCCAACGGACCCCTGTTTAAGGCCATGGTCCCTCCTATCTGCGAGATCCTCTTAGTATCTCAGAATTATAGAATCACACAGAGCTGGAATGGGCCAGACAGGCCTTCTAGTCCAACCCCCTGCCCAATGCAGAATCAGTGAAGAAGAAAGAAGAAGAAGAAGAAGAAGAGGAGGAGGAGGAGGAGGAGATTGGATTTATATCCCGCCCTTCACTCACTTGGAGTCTCAGAGCGGCTTACAAACTCCTTTTCCCTTCCCCTCCCCACAACAGACACCCTGTGAGGTAGGTGGGGCTGAGAGAGCTCTGAGAGAACTGCCCTTGAGAGAACAGCTGGAACAGAGCGATGGCTTGCCCAAGGTCATCCAGCAGGTGCAAGTGGAGGAGTGAGCTCCCTCCAAAGCAGCCATCTTCTTCAGGGGAACTGATCTCTGTAGTAACAAGAACATAAGAACATCAGAGAAGCCAATGTTGGATCAGGCCAGTGGCCCACCCAGTCCAACACTCCGTGTCACACAGTGGCCAAAAACACCAGGCGCCCTCAGGAGGTCCAGCAGTGGGGCCAGGACACTAGAAGCCCGCCCACTGTTGCCCCCCCCATAAGCTGTGATTCTGGGGAAACTCCAGGTCCCACCTGGAGGCTGGCATCTGTGCCCACATTCCCATGAGATTTCAGCTCCTGGCTTAATTCGACTCCTTTTAATCTCTCGCGGCCAGTTCAATTCCCCTCCCCTCCCCACCCTTCTTCTTTCGGTAAACGAAGCCCGTATTCCCTTTCCTTTTTCTCTTTTTGTCTCTTCCAGGCGGCGGGATGGACCTCCATTTGCGGATGGGCCTCTGTGACAGATGCAGGCGGCCCGCCCGCCCGCCCGCCAACATCACAACCTCCCTCTACAACAATCGGATGAAGAAAAACCCCCGATTCCTCTCAACCGTCTCGGAGAAAAAAAATTGGTGCTAAATTCAATCTCCATGGAAAAGAGCATCACTCTGAGCACATTGGGTCTGCAGCCGGGGAGATAATATGGAAAATACAGCATCACGGCAGGGGGGATGGAGAGGGGTTTCCCCCCCCCCCTATTTTCCATGCAGCACTGCCAATATGGGGGGCGGGGGGGGCGGGAAGGCCTCTGATTTGCATTTCACTCATTGCCATAAATATTTTCTTGTCCAACACACTACAGACAACCTCATGCTGTTGCTTGACTGCGGGTATTTGCATAAACCGAGATAAAAGATGTACAAAAAGTTATCGCCCGCGGCGCCGTGATTTCCAGAACTTTCTCTGGCGACGCTAACCGGAGTATACATCATTCACCGGTTCAATATTGATTCACTGGAGGAGCTGACTCTGTTTGGGCCAGCGCCGCACAGGGTTCAGGCAAGGAGAGGCTCGGTTTGGGCCCAGCAGCCCAAATTCCGAGCGCATTAACTTGCATATAAAGGCCGGTGCATGCATGCGTCTGTGTCGCCGGCTTCGTTGTCGCAAACGCAGCGGTTAAGCCTGATTCGCACATGCAGGTCGGTCACGGTTTCTCTTTGTGGAGCAATGCACGTCAGCGATTCCAGGGATATATGGTGGGGGTCCCTGACCTTTTTGAGCCTGTGGGCACTTTTGGGATTCTGACACAGCATGGTGGGCACAGACACAAAATGGTCACAGCAAGAGGCGGAGACAGCGACAAAATGGCCACAGCAGGAGGCGGAGACAGCCACAAAATGGCTGCTGCAGTTTATCTTCAGTCCCACTGTAAGGATTGTTCTGCTCTGGTGGCAGCTGTTGCTAGGTCTACCGGCTCTGGATTGTGAGATTTCTGGAGATTTGGGGTTGGAGCCTTGGGAGGGCGGGGTTCGGTGTAGTGGTTAGGAGCGCAGACTCTAGTCAGGGAGAACCGGGTTTGATTCCCCACTCCTCCACATGCAGCCAGCTGGGTGGCCTTGGGACAGTCACAGGTTCTCTCAGAGCTGTTCTCTTAAGAGCAGTTCTCGAAAGAGCTTTCTCAGCCCCACCGACCTCACAGGGTGTCTGTTGTGGGGAGGGGAAGGGGAAGGAGACTGTAAGCTGCTCTGAGACTCTGAGTGAAGGGCGGGGCATAAATCCAATCTCCTCCTCCTCCTCCTCTTCTTCTTCAGAGAAGTGACCTCATAGAATGCCATCGAATCCACCTTCCAAAGCAACCCTTTTCTCCAGTGGAACGGATCCCTTTTAGCTGGAGACGTTGCGATTTCAGGAGATCTCCAGTTGCCGCCTGGAGACGGGGAACCCCAGCTGCCGCCGAAGCAATATTTTTAAAAACCTACCCAGCCAGATTCAAAATCTTCAATGGCCAAGAGCTCATCCACCCCTGCCTGCTTTCTAAAACCCTTGACGGGCAACAAGAAAGACGTCAGGAGGTGTCATGGCAGCCATGCACTCCACGTTGGGGACCCGTGATATATGGGAACCCTTGGGACGGCTCATTCACACATGCCGGTTTTCCCTTCGCATTGCGTTCTTCTTGCACTAAGACTGCCTGTCTGAACTAGTTCATCTTGTGCTGGGAGACAAGCATGTCAGACACTTCTGCCCTTCCTTGTAGCTGTTATTTATCAAGGGGAAATTGTTGGTGTTCTTCTCAAGGGAAGGCCTCGGCCTCTCTGCCCTGTTGGCCCTCCAGAGGAACTGGTCGCTCATTGTGTGAGTCGAGATGCTGGACTAGATGGACCACACTGGTCTGATCCAGCAGGGCTCTTCTGAGGTTCTTCTCAGGGGAAGGCCTCGGCCTCTATGCCCTGTTGTTGGCCCTCCAGAGGAACTGGTCAGCCCCTGTGTGAAACAGAAGGCTGGACTAGAGGGACCCTCACTGGTCTGATCCAGCAGGGCCCTTCTGATGTGCTTATCAGGGGAAGGCCTCGGCCTCTCTGCCCTGTTGTTGGCCCTCCAGAGGAACTGGCTGGCCACTGGGTGAGACAGGATGCTGGACTAGATGGACCCTCACTGGTCTGACCCAGCAGGGCTCTTCTGATGTTCTTATCAGGGGAAGGCCTCGGCCTCTCTGCCCTGTTGTTGGCCCTCCAGAGGAACTGGTTGGCCACTGTGTGAGAAAAGGATGCTGGACTAGAAGGACCCTCACTGGTCTGATCCAGCAGGGCCCTTCTGATGTGCTTATCAGGGGAAGGCCTCGGCCTCTCTGCCCTGTTGTTGGCCCTCCAGAGGAACTGGTTGGCCACTCTGTGAGACAGGATGTTGGACTAGATGGACCCTCACTGGTCTGATCCAGCAGGGCCCTTCTGAGGTTCTTAATCTCCATCAGGCCCTGCCTGTGCCACAACTCAGTTGCAAAGGGCACGCTTTGTACACCCAAGGTTCCAGTTCAGTCTCTATGCTAAACATTTGAAAGTGTCCAACTCGTAGTTCTGCCAGCTCCGGGTCGGGAAGTACCTGGAGATTTGGGAAGGTGGAGCCTCGGGAGAAGACGGTTTGGGGAAGGACCTCAGCAGAGGATAATGCCATTGCGTCCAACCTCCAAAGCAGCCATCTTGATCATCTGGAGATCAACTGGAACAGCAGGAGATTGCCCGGTGCCACCTGGAGGTTGGCAACCCTATTCCTTGACACGGAACAGGCTAGCAGCCCGAGGCCTTCGAAAGCTGCCACCGGACTAGACGGGAGTGCCGATCCGTCTTTGAAGAAGGCGGCTTCACATGTGTGCCGTCTCTCGCTGGCTGCTTCCGCTTCTAATCCTCCACCTCTGACCTTTGACCAGAGCCCTATTGTCGACACGCACATGTTCAGGCAACAAGGAAATGACCCGGATCCTGAACTTTCCTGATCTCTGCGGCTCCTTGTTCTCCCGCCCCCGCCCCACCCTCTTCCCATCTAAAATCTCTGCATCTCTAAGCTGGGCCTGAACTTATTGATCTTGGGGCGGCGGCTGCTCCTCCGGCCAGACAACATCCAAGAGCCCCTTTGAGGAACGATTAATCTCCTCGCCTCTTCTGACATGACTGTAGCTGTTGAAGAATCCAACGTTCACCTATGGAAAGGCAAAGGAGGGAAACAGACTTCTGGGGAGGTACCCGGAGGAGACGATCGCTGCTAGCCCCCAGGCTGAAGGCACTGCTCATGTAGAGGACCCCTCTCGGGGGGGGAATGGACGGTAGGGGAGGGAGGGTAGCTGAGCAGAAGAGCCACTGCTTGCCATGCAGAAGGTCCCAGGTTCGATCCCCGGCATCTCCAGTTAAAAGTACCAGGCTGTAGGGGATGGGAAAGACCTTCGCCTGAGACCCTGGAGAGCTGTAAAGAGGAGCTGTGGCTCAGTGGGAGAGCGTCTGCCTGGCATGCAGAAGGTCCCAGGTTCAATCCTCGGCATCTCCAGTTAAAAGGACCAGGCTGTAGGTGATGGGAAAGACCTTCGCCTGAGACCCTGGAGAGCTGTAAAGAGGAGCTGTGGCTCAGTGGTAGAGCGTCTGCCTGGCATGCAGAAGGTCCCAGGTTCAATCCTCGGCATCTCCAGTTAAAAGAACCAGGCTGTAGGGGATGGGAAAGACCTTCACCTGAGACCCTGGAGAGCTGTAAAGAGGAGCTGTGGCTCAGCAGTAGAGCGTCTGCCTGGCATGCAGAAGGTCCCAGGTTCAATCCCCGGCATCTCCAAGTAAAAGGACCAGGCAGGAGGTGATGGGAAAGACCTCCACCTGAGATCCTGGAGAGCTGTAAAGAGAGGCTGTGGCTCAATGGTAGAGCGTCTGCTTGGGATGCAGAAGGTCCCAGGTTCAATCCCCAGCAGCATCTCCAGTTAAAAGGACCAGGCAGGAGGTGATGGGAAAGACCTCCACCTGAGATCCTGAAGAGCCCCTACAGGTCTGAGTAGACAATACCAACTTTGATGGGCATAGGGTCTGGTTCAGTATAAGACAGCTTCATGAGGAGGGTCCACTGCTCAGTGGGAGAGCCACTGCTTGTCATGAAGGTCTCAGGTTCAACCCCCGGCATCTCCAGTTAAAGGACCAGGTAGTCGGCTATGAGAAACACCTCCGCCAGAGACCCTGGAGAGCCGCAGCCAGGCTGAGCAGACGATACTGATCTTGATGGACCAAAGGGCAGATTCAGTTAAAAGTACCAGGCTGTAGGTGATGGGAAAGACCTTCACCTGAGACCCTGGAGAGCTGTAAAGAGGAGCTGTGGCTCAGTGGTAGAGCGTCTGCCTGGCATGCAGAAGGTCCCAGGTTCAATCCCCGGCATCTCCAGTCATGGGCGTCAACTACGGGGGGGCTCGAGGGCTCGAGCCTCCCCCGAAATTTCCCGGGGGGGGCTCAGCCACCCCCGGCAAAATGGAGATCTCGCCAGTGGCCAGTCAGCCGGCCAGCTGGCCGTCGCCACCTCTCCTTCCCCCCCAGCCTCCCTGGGGCGGGGGGGGGGGAGAGAGGCGGCGGGGACATGGTCCCGCGCTTTGTGCCGGCGGCAGTCAGCCGGCCAGCTGGCTGCCGCCGCCGCAACTGCGCAGGTCTGCCTCCCTGGGGCTGGGGGGGGGAGGAGCGGCGGGGACATGGTCCCGGGTGTGCGCGTGCGCGCTTCGCGCGTGCGCAAGAGAGAGCCCCTGCCCCCCCCCCCGGATTTAGAAAGTCTACGCCCCTGTCTCCAGTTATAAAAGGACCAGGCAGGAGGTGATGGGAAAGACCTCTACCTGAGATCCTGGAGAACTGTAAAGAGAGGCTGTGGCTCAGTGGCAGAAGGCATGCTTGGGATGCAGAAGGTCCCAGGTTCAGTCCCCGGCAGCATCTCCAGTTAAAAAGGACCAGGCAGGAGGTGGATCAACGGTCTGATTCATGAGAAGGGGCTGTGGCTCAGTAGTAGAGCCTCTGCTTGGCATGCAGAAGGTCCCAGGTTCAATCCCCAGCATCTCCAGTTGGAAGGATCATGTAGGAGGTGATGTGAGAGCCAGTTTGGTGTCGTGGTTAAGTGCGCGGACTCTAATCTGGGAGAACCGGGTTTGATTCCTCACTCCTCCACTTGCACCAGGCTGGATGACCTTGGGCAAGCCATAGTTCTGTCAGAGCTGTTCTTGAAAAAGAGCAGCCCCACCTACCACACTCTCTCAGCCCCACCTACCACACTGGGTGTCCGTTGTGGGGAGGGGAAGGGAGAGGAGTTTGTAAGCCGCTCTGAGACTCCCTTGGGGAGTGAAGGGCTGGGGTACAAATCCAAACTCTTCTTCTCTTCTGCTGCTCTGCCTGAGACCCTGAAGAGCCATTGCCAAGCTAGGTAGACAGTAATGATCGTGACGGACCAAGGGTCTGATACATGTGTGTTCATGTATGCTAAGTATACACACAGCTAGAAAGAACATGCAGAGGAGGGTCAATGTCATACAGCGCTTTGAGGTATAATATAATACTGGCAAACCTATTTCAGGTACCGAAACAGATATTTCTACACTTGGAGCAGCCCTGGGCGAGGGAACAAGAGCTCCTGGGGCCGCTCTGCCAGATCAAGGCCTTGCAACAAGTTTTCAAGAACACAAAATGTTTCTAAACTGGTGTCAGTGTCACGAGCTGGATGCCAATAGGATAGGAGCCAAACAGAAGTCCGGGACAGTCCGAGGTTAAGCCGGATCAGGAACGAGTTGCCAAGCCCAAAACACTGAGCCAAAAGCAGAGTCGGTCCAAACCAGGGTCAAAGAGGGAAACTCACGAGTAGACCAGTCCAGGGAGTCAACAGAGCCGAAGTCAAACAAAGCCGGAATCACAAGCCAGAGGGTCCAGAATCAAGTTAGCTATCACGAGCCGAACGGGTGCAGAGCTTAGCCAAGAAGACTTGTTGCTAGCAGGAGTTGGTAGTCTCTGCGCTGGGCCTAAATACCCAGCCACTTCCTGTGCTTGTTAGCAGCTGGCAGAGAGGGAGGTCCCGGCTCCTTCTAGAACTCAGGACTTAGTGATCTGCAACCACGCATGCTTGCCTCTTTCCTTCTCGCAGCTAAGTCTTGCCAGCATTGGGACCTTAGACGTTCCACCCCAGGAGGTGAATCAGGTGGGCTTGAGCTTAGCTCTGGCTCAGCTGCTGGTGGTGCTGGGGTAGCCCTGGGAGGTGCTCGCTTGAGCCTCATCTGGCTCAGGTGGAGGCTCCTCTGGAGCTGGGAGCTGATCCTCCACCTCACTTAGGTCCGCAGGAGGCAGATCCTCAGAGGTACTCATCATAGGCGTCAACTACGGGGGGGCTCGAGGGCTCGACCCCCCCCCAAATTTCCCAGGGGGGGCTCAGCCTCCCCCGGCAAAACGGAGCGCCCACCAGGCCAGCTTGCTTGCCTGCCTGCCTGCCTGCCTGCTCACCCGCCCGTCGGCCCACCAGCCGGTTGGCCGGCAGCCACCGCCTCCCCCCCCCCCCAGGCCTGGCCTGGCCACTCCTACCTCCGTGGGGCCAGCTGGGCACGTGGCCGGGGCGACACTCTAGCAATCGCCCCGAAACTCTATGGCACCATAGAGTTTCAGGGCAATTGCCAGAGCGTCGCCCCGGCAACCTGCCCAGCGTGCTGGCGTCACTTCCGGGTGATGCCAGCACAATGGGCATTTGCCCAGCTGGCCCCATGGAGGCAGGAGTGGCCAGGCCAGGCCAGGCCCGGGGGGGGGGGGAAGAGGCAGTGGGGACATGGTCCCGGCTTTGTGCGCGTGCACACAAGAGCCCCCCCGCCGAGGATTCTAAAAGTTGACGCCTCTGCTACTCATGACAGTCGGCAGCTGTGGGATGAACCCGTGGCCACTGGCACTTGTCGTTTGGCCCTCTGTAGGCTGGAGATCAGTTGTCATTCCAGGTCTCCAGGCCTCACCTGGAGGCTGGCAACCCTAGTTCCTATAGGGTTGCCAAGTCACTTAAGCATCCGAGCGGGGGAGTCCTGCTCCTGGTCTGGGACCCTTGTGCGCATGCAAAGCGACGCTCAGCGGGCGACGCGCTGGTCATTGCCCTACAAACTCTGTACTACCATCGAGTTTTCAGGGCGATTGCTAGAGCGTCGCCCTGCGACACGCCCGGCGTGATGATGTCACTTCTGGGCAATGTCACCGCACTGGGCACGTCGGCCTGATGTGGCCATTTCGGGGTTGGGGTTCCCCCGCCGGCCGAATCCAGACTGGCAGCTTGGGGACCCATTTAGTGAGGGAATCCCCGCCCCCCCAGAGGGACTTGGCAGCCCTAAAACACAGACACAAAACACACGGACACACATGAGCCTGCATTCTGAGCCTGCACTGCAGGGAGGGCAGGGTATAAATGGAATTAATAAATAAACATAATAGCTATATAAGAGAAGAAGAAGAAGAGATTGGATTTATACCCCGCCCTCCACTCCCCAAGGGAGTCTCAGAGCGGCTTACAAACTCCTTTTCCCTTCCCCTCCCCACAACAGACACCCTGGGAGGTAGGTGGGGCTGAGAGAGCTCTTTCCCAAGCTGTCCTTGAGGGAACAGCTGGTACAGAGCTATGGCTTGCCCAAGGTCATCCAGCCAGGCGCAAGTGGAGGAGTGGGGACTCAAACCCGGTTCTCCCAGATTAGAGTCTGCGCACTTAACCACTACACCAAACTGGCTCTCTCTCTCTCTCTCTATATATATATACACACACACATACACACATACATACCTACATATACATATACACACACCAAAAAAAGGAAATGCTTCTTTACACGCAATTTGCGGCCAGAGGCTGTAATGATGGCCACAGACAGAGACAGCTTTAAAGGGGGGAGGAGAGGGTCTATCAGTGGCTACTATACTATCAGTGGCTATACTATAATACTAGCCATGGGGACTAAAAAGAACCTCCATGTTCAGAGGCAGTCTACCTCTCAATCCCAATGCCAGGAGGAGGCTAGGGTGGCCAGCTCCATGTTGGGAAACAGTGGGAGATTTGGGAGGTGGAGCCTGAAAAGGGCAGGATTTGGGGAGGGGAGGGGCGGGGCTCCGGTGGGCCATAATGCCATAGAGTTCACCCTCCAAAGTGGCCATTTTCCCCAAGGGAACAGATCCCTGTCACCTGGAAATCCCTCCAAGCTGAGTTGGTGTGAGCTAGCTCGCAGTTTTTTAGCCTCCCGCTCACACATTTTTGTTTTAGCTCAGGAAGGATGGCTCCAGAACAAACTGATTTCTGCAGCAGCCAGATCGCTTGCACGCAACTTTAATGCCAGTGGCTCACGAAGGAGAATTTTTGCTCACAAGACTCCGCCGCTTAGAGGGAGCATTGCTTGTAATAGCGAGAGATCTCCAGCCGCCACCTGGAGGCTGGCAAGCCGACTCCATGCCCTGGCTGGCCACGGCGTCAGACAGAATGGTGGACTAAGAAGGCAACTGTGCTAAACAGGACGCATCAGAATTTGGGCATTTTGCTTTCCTGGAAGTTCCAGAAAATGTCAACAATCCAGGGCCGGCCTGCCCATTCTCCCTCCTCCAGGCCTGCTGCTCCACCTAGTGTTGAAAACTGTCCTACGCAAGTCCCTGAACCAGCCTGAGCGACCTGATTGCTTCAATGCAAAGAAAGGGGAATAACATTTCAAAAAAAAAAAGCCACATCCAACTGAGGTGGGGTGGCCACGATCCCTCCGGCTACTGGCACTGGCGGTATTCAGGGACTGAGAATCATAGAGTTGGGAGGACCCTCCAGGGTCATCTAGTCCAACCCCCTGCCCAATGCAGGAAATTCACAACTACCTTTCTTTCCACACCCCCAGTGACCCCTGTCCCACACCCAGAAGAACTGGCCTGGAGAAAAATTGCTCCTGACCCCAAAGTGGCGATCAACATTTCCCCTGAACATGTCAGAAAGGGCCACAAGAACTAAGCACTGAGGCAACCCTTCCTGCCCTCCGTCTCATGATCTGCCTCAGTTCACAGAATCTAGCCCAGTGGTGGCAAACCTATGGCACGCGTGCCAGAGGCGGCACTCAGAGCCCTCTCTGTGGGCACGCACGCAGTTTGAGCACTCAGTCTCTAAAAGGAAAAAGACGACACAGACTTGAGGCTGGGCTGCTCTCAAACTTACAAAGTGTGAGCCAAGGTTAGACAAATGATCAGCATGCATACAACAGCAGAAATCACATTAATTGTTCAAAAGCAGGCCAAATGCAAACTTTTACCTTTCAATAAAAAGTTGTTTGTATAATTGAAAGCTCTGTTATCGTGTTTTTTTCTTTTAAGACAAAAGATGTTAATGTATGAGTTCTTTTTTCTAAACTAAAAACCTCAGTATTCAGGTTAAATGGTCGTGCTGGCACTTTGCGATAAATAAGTGGGTTTTGGGTTGCAGTTTGGGCACTTGGTCTCTAAAAGGTTCGCCATTACTGATCTAGCCTTTGTTTAAAATCCTCCATAGAAGAAGAGCCCACCACCTCCCAAAGAAGCCTGTTCCACCGAGGAACCGCTTTAACTGTCAGGAAGTTCTTCCTAATGTTTAGCCGGGAACTCTTCTGATTTAAGTTCAACCCGTTGGCTCTGGTCCGACCTTCTGGGGCAACAGAAAACAACTCCGCACCATCCTCTATATGAGAGTCCTCCCGGTAGATGAAGATGGTGATCATATCACCTCTCAGTTGTCTCCGTCTTTGGGGGGCATTTAAATTTTTTAGGGGGCAGTTAGATGACAGTTAATTAAATTAATCTGAATGCCTGTCTTGAAAGGGGGAGACTCCGAGCTTGTTTCTAGCCCTTCCTTTCAAGGGACAAGGCAGTGAGCACATCAGTTCCTAAGAAAAAACAGCTCAAAGCATTTAGTTGCCTTCCGAAGACATTTAAATGTCTTTTGAGTTCTCTTCCACAGGGCAAGAAAGCTTAGAAGGGCTTCTCCAATGCATCTCCAACAATCCCTCTTCCTGCTAGCCTAGTGCCACTGAGGTAATTGACAAGGTTTCTCGCTTGGATATTTGTGGGGCGGGGCTTTTAATTAAGGGGGCAGGGCCCTCAAATGCCCTCAATAGCTACAGGCCTGGTACCTTGTCTGCCCTTGACTCTCACCAGTTCGGTGTTGTGGTTAAGAGTGCAGGCTCTAATCTGGGAGAACCAGGTTTGGTTTCCCACTTCTCCTCCACATGCAGCCAGCTGGGTGACCTTGGGTCAGTCACAAGTTCTCTCAGAGCTGTTCTCTCAAGAGCAGTTCTCTCAGAGCTCTCTCAGCCCCACCTGCCTCCCAGGGTGTCTGTTTGGAGGGGAAGGGAAAAGGAGATGGTAAGCCACTCTGAGACTCTTAGCGATGGGTGGGATATAAATTCAATTTCTTCTTCTCTGACTGCAGCAGGGCCGCCATTCTTGGAGGGGGACACATCTAACAAGACCCCAAGGATCTTCTTTGTGTGTCTGTCTCTACTTCTCCACGATAGCCACCTTGGCCCTGAGGGTGAGAACTCGTTCCCTGAGAACCAGGGACTCCTTGCACCGAGCACATCCCCACGAGTTCTGTCCAGCTGGCAGAGAGCTAGTGTTGTGTGGTAGTAGTTAAGAGTGGTGAACTCTAATCTGGAGAACTGGGCTTGATTCCCCACTCCTCCACATGAAGCCAGCTGGGTGACTTTGGATTAGTCACAGTTCTCTCAGAACTCTCTCAGCCCCACCTACCTCTCTGTTGAGGGGAGAGGAAGGGAAGGGGATTGTAAGACGTCTTGAACTCCTTAAGGTAGAACAAAGCAGGGTATAAAGACCTTCTCTTGTCCTTCTCTTCTTCTCCTACCTTGCTGCATCTCCAGGCTGGTGCCTGCTTTCTCCTTGCTTTGTCTCCCATTCAGGGCACCAGGGCAGCAATGCTCTGTCTTCTTGGTGCTTAGGGGGCAAGAGTGGGAGGGCTTCTGGAGTCCTAGCCCCACTGGTGGACCTCCTGATGGCACCTGGGTTGTGGCCACTGCATGACACAGAGTGTTGTACTGGATGGGCCACTGGCCTGATCCAACACTGGCTTCTCTGATGTCCTTATGTATGGAGTAGTGATGCTCTGTCTTCTCGGTGCTCAGGCTTCTCTGATGTCCTTATGTATGGAGTAGTGATGCTCTGTCTTCTCGGTGCTCAGGGGTCAACAGGAGGAGGACTTTTGGAGTCCTGGTCCTGCTGGTGGATCTCCTGATGGCACCTGGGTTGTGTCCATCGTGTGACACAGATTGTTGGATTGGACCGGCCATTGGCCAGTCCTTATGTGTGGTGCAGTGATGCTCTGCCTTCTTGGTGCTTGGGGGTCAACAGCAGGAGGACTTTTGGAGTTCTGGCCCCGCTGGTGGACCTCCTGATGGCGTCTGGGTTTTATCCACTGTGTGACACAGGGTGTTGAACTTGGATGGGCTATGGACCTGAACCAACATGGCTTCTATTATGCTCTCTTATGTTCTTATGTTCACCTGGCATCAAACCCCTGAACCTACCAGAGTGGCTTACAAACTCCTCTCAGAGTGGCTTACAAACTCCTCTCCCTTACCCTCCCCACAACAGGCGCCCTGTGAGGTAGGTGGGGCTGAGAGAGCTCTGACAGAAACTGCTCTTTTTCAAGAACAGCTCTGACAGAACTATGGCTTGCCCAAGGTCATCCAGCAGGTGCAAGTGGAGGAGTGGGGACTCAAACCCGGTTCTCCCAGATTAGAGTCCATGCACTTAACCAGGACACCAAACTGGTTCACAGACTGGTATATGACGATCCACCTAAACGGGCTCCCAACTAAATAATATTAACCAAGGTAATAACTCAAATATAACTGCTGTAGTTGGAGAAGTGTCCATTTTAGAGCAGTTTAGGGCTGCATAGCATTTATACTCCTCTCTACTGACTTATGGAAATCCGCCGCGGTTTCCTGTTGGAGTAGGTAATTTGGCACACCTGGCCATTGTGGGGTGCTACACTGCTATAGTCAAGCTTGTGTGTCATCTTCTTGCTTATTGCTGTTGTTGTTTATTTAATGGATATCCTGCCCTATTCCTCTTTGACAACGACTCCTCTTCCTGTGCCCTTTTGTGTCCTAACCAGGGCTGACCCTGCTTACCTTCCGCGATCTGACAAGATCGGGCTACCCTGGGGCCTCCAGGTCAGAGCAAGAGACATTCAGAGGTGGTTGGCCATAAATCTAATATAGGATCCTATCTCCATATGTGGTGGAGATGTCCAAAACTGCAGAGATTTTGGTAGGTCAATACATGATTTGATTCAAGAAATACTCAAGGTCAGTTTGCCAATTAAAATAGAAACTTATCTTCTAAAAATAATACCAGACGACTTTAAGACAAAGGCTTACTTGATAACATATATACTTACGGCGGCGAGAATTCGGGTTGCTAAAAACTGGAAATTAGAGAGACTTCCTACAAGAGAAGAGGTAGTTAATATAATTCTAGATATAGCTGAAATGGATAGGCTTCATCTAATATGGCAGAATGAAGAATTGTTTTGGAAAAGATGGTCAAGCGTATATGCCTGGTTAAAGATGGAAATAGAGTTTCAGGCTCGAAAATATGATATATGTAAAGACACGATATAGAATATATGTATTTATTTATTTATTTTTGTTAAAATTGAATTTAGATGTCTTTCAAGGTTACAATTGTACTATATGGAAAATGAAGATGAAAATTTTTAAAAAGAGGTGGTTGGCCATTGCCTGCCTCTGCGTAGCAACCCCGGACTTCCTCGATGGTCTCCCATCCATGTCCTCCCTGCTTCCTAGATATGATGAAATCTGGCCAGCCCAGCCTGTCATGGCTGGAGCAACTGATAGATTTGGTGGTGGGAAATGCCATCGAGCTGCAGCCAATTTATGATGACCCCACAAGGTTTTCAAAGCAAGGGACGGCGAGGGGTGGTTTGGATTGCCTGCCTCTGCATAGCAACCCTGGACTTCCTTGATGGCCTCCCATCCAATTACGAACCAAGGCCGACCCTGCATAGCTTCTGAGATCTGATGACATCAGCCTAGCCTGGGCCATCCAGGTCAGAGCAAAACACATATAGAGATGGTTTACCACTGCCTGCCTCTGCATAGCAACCCTGGGCTTCCTCCTTGGTGGTCTCCCATCCAAGGACTAACCAGGACCCAACCTGCTGAGCTCCCAAGATGCAATGAGATCAGGCTAGCCTGGGCCATCCAGGTCAAAAAGGAGCACCTTCCCCGCTTTTTGTCCTTGTGCAACCTCTCGAAGTGCTTTCCCTGGTATTGCCGCAGGGGCCCGCCTGCTCCGTGGCCAGCCGGAGGAACAATGAAGATTAACTGTGCCTTTCACCAGACAAGCAACACCAGGAATTCCGACTGCAACACGTCCAGAGAAAGGAGAGCAATTTGAGGAGAGTTTAATGAGACTTTTTCACTGACTTGTCTGCACTCAAGCGCCAAACTAAACAGATCATGTTGTTCTTGTGGTTAAAACAGTTGGGGGGGGGGGAAGGAGCAGCCCTCAGACGTCTCCAAGACTCATTGGAGTTTGATTTGAGAGGAGCAGGCATTCTTGCAGACGCAGGCTGAAAAGGAAAGATGAGCTTTATTAGGGCTGCCAGATCCCCTGGGGGCGGGGGTTTACCCATGCGGGGCCAGTGCGGGGAACCCCCCCACCACCACCCCCAAAGTGCCTGAACTGGGCCAAGGTGCCCAGCGCAATGATGTCACCCATAGGTGACGTCATTGCGCCAGGCACGTCGCCCGGGGAGACGCTCTAGCATTCGGTCTGAAAACTCAATGGCAGGGGTGGGCAATTGTTTTGGCTCGGGGGCCGCTCTGTGGGAGCGGAGGTTAGCGGAGGGCCGCACCTTTTAAAAGGATTGCATTCATTACTTAACCTTGCATTTCAGAAAAGGTATCAATTGGGTCATAAAAATCGAATAAATATAAATTAAAGTAAATAGTGGTCGTTTTATTCAATTTATTTATTGTGCTGATTTCATACCGTCTATAGCGGCAAGCACATTTGATTTGAGAATCAGTTTAATGAGACCAATGGACCCTATCACACTTTTCTACAGTTTTTTTGAAATCAGGCGTGAGATGGCTGGTTGGGATTCTCATCACAGCCTGCAAGTTAATGTCTGTCAAAGAGCATCTGTATTTACTCTTGTTGATCTTCATGTCTTGGCGGGCCGCAAAAAACTCTGTGGCGGGCCGCATGTGGCCCGCGGGCCGCCATTTCCCCACCACTGCTCTATGGTATCATAGAGTGTCTAGCCGAATGCTAGAGTGTCCCCCTGGCGTTGTGCCTAGCATGATGGTGTCACTTCCAGATGATGTTATTGTGGCATGGGAGAAGGGCTTCTCTCCCCACCCCCACTGGAAAAAGGGACCACCCGGAGGTTTTCTCTAGTAGGGTCAAAAGTAACTGGGGATGCTATGTGAGAAGAACGAGTTAAACAGCTCTTCTTCCCCTTCCGCATATAAACTGTTTCCCCAGTCGTTGCAGATGGCCACAGTCAGGGCTTTCTTTCTGGGGGGATGCAGCAGAAGAGCTTTCTGGAACCTCTTCGACCAAATACTTTAAAAAGTTTCTGAGTTGCTGTAGAGGTTTTCTTTGCAGCCCCAGCATCAGAGGCAACCTTCTCCAGCTTTCTGCTACTGGTAAAGAAGAAGATAGATTAAGATGGGTAACTGACTGAGCAAGAAGGGAAGTCTGGAGAGGAAATAAAGAAGTGTTTAAAAAAATGGATGCAGGGATGTAATAAGGATTAGATTATGAGCGAGAGGAAATTGTAGGGGGGATGGGAAACGGGTTAAAAAAAGGGAATAAGATAGAGGATGGGGACTCTAGAATCAATGTAGTTGGTACGTTTTCAATTTTCAATTCGTTTTCCGGAAGGAGGAGAATAGATAAGGAATGAATTATGTTTGAAAGATATGTATATATATGTGTACTTAATAAAATATAAATTCAAAAAGAACGTTTATGAGTTTTTAGTATACAGATTGGAAACTTCGGCTGAGGACAAACTGGCCGTCTGCCGCGCCTCCACGGCGCGGCAGACTAAGGCGGGGGGAATTTCCCCCGCGACACGGCGTTCGCACGCCGCCGGAAGGAAGCCGCCCGCAGCGTTCAGACTGCAGGTGGCTTCCTACGGCACCTCGCGGCTTCCCTGCCCGCGCACGTTCACACCCACTCCGGTGGGTGGAACATGCGCCGCAGCAGCCGAGCACCACTTTGAAGTGGTGCGCGACTGCTGTGGGAGGAGCGCGGTGCTGGACGCGATGCGTCCGGGCCGCCTCCTCAGGGCAGATGCGGCCGTCTGAACGGCCACTCTGCCTCCGCTTTTGAAGCGGAGGCAGAGCGGCCGAGACTGCCAATCTGTCCTCGGCCTTCATTTCCCTTTTAAAAGTTTGGTCAGTGGTATCTTGGGGAGGGGTTCAGTGGCAAAGCATCTGCTTGGCATGCAGAAGGTCCTGGGTTCCATCCCCAGCCTCTCCAGTTAGAAGAATAAGAAAGCAGGCGATGGGAAAGTCTGAGTAGGAAGGAGAAGAGATTGGATTTATACCCCCCCCCCTTCACTCGAAGTCTCAGAGCGGCTTACCATCTCCTTTCCCTTCCCCTCCCCTCAACAGACACCCTGTGAGGTAGGTGGGGCTGAGAGAGCTCTTTCGAGAACCGCTCTTTCAAGAACAGCTCTGAGAGAACTGTGACTGGCCCAAGGTCACACCGGCAGCTGCATGTGGAGGAGTGGGGGATCAAACCCGGTTCTCCCAGATTAGAGTCCGTGCTCCTAACCACTACGCCACTACGTGCTCCTAACCAGTACAAAGAATTGTTTCGGAAAGAGGATTTTTTGGAATATTTCATTGTGTATTAGAATATTCATGTTCTGGAATTATTGTGCTTTATCGTGAAGGATTATATTCATGTACCGTCAGGGGTCCTTTCGAGAAGGAGCTTGGGGGAGCTCAGCTCCGGGAGTTGGTGCCAGCCCCCCCGCCCCCCACAGGGGAATGCCTGCTTGTGTCATGGCTGCAGCAAAATGACCCCGTCCCCTGGAAAGGTCCTTGTTCCTCCGACCAGCCTTCTGAAGGCTTCAGCCACCACTGAAGCTATCCTCCCAGAATAGTGGGATTTCTGAGGCTTGGATTGGTAGCTGTTCCCTCCCTCCCTCCCTCCCTTCCTTCCTTCCTTCCTTCCTTCCTTCCTTCATTCCTTCATTCCTTCATTCTTTCTTTCTCTCTCTCTTTCTCTCTCTTCTTTCTTGCATTCTGACATACTTCCGGTGATGTCAGGTGGTGTAGCATATGCAAAAAAGTTATGCTAATGAGCTCCTGCCCCTCTTTCTCTACGAAATGACCCCTGTGTACTGTACACATTATATCTGTCCAACTTATTAACCTTGTTACTAAAAAACCTGGGTAGAGTATACTCTCCGAGCTCATACAACTGAAAGAAAGCGATCCTGATCTTTTATACATTTCTTTACAGTTAGTAAAGATTTGCTTTTCTCAAGTGTCAAGACATTATCCTTTGCTAGGCCAAGGCTAAATCATTTCTGGTCTATTTCTTGCATTCAGCGGGAACAGAACTGGTCTCGTTTGAGTTCGTATGGCAGGCCGTCCCCTTTTGGACAGAAAATGACCTTTAGCCTGGCATCGCAGATTCCGTTCATTTCTATGAGACTTGCGCCAGAGGTGACAAAGAACCGGGCTAATTTGTGCCACGCATTTGAGCTCCGCCACGTTCTCTAAACCCTGAACTATTCCCAGGACACACCCGGAGATTTCTTCAGCTCGTAATTTTAAAGTGATCGTTTTCTGATCTATTTGCACCGTCTATCTGGCAGGGAGTCTAAATATGCATGGGAAAGGGGCGGGGAGGGGGGGGGGACAGTAAAAGGAATTGAACCCACGCTTATCTTTCTGGCCAGAAACCCAGCTCCTCGCTAGAGGCAATCTCTGATCCTGTCAGTTTGAGCAAAACCTGCAGTTGCAGGACAAACCTTTGCCTGAGAGTAATCCTCACTGAAAACAAAGTTGCTTCCTTTTGCGTAAACACCTCACTAGGATGGAAACTGGGATGGAGCGTGGGGGGGGGGGGGGACTGGGAGGAGGCCATTTAAATTGGAGCGTTTCTGCTGGGCAAGAAAGAAGTGTCTTGCCAGAGGAATTCTCCAATTGGTCTGTCGGTGTGAGAGAAAGTCTGAAAACGTCCACAAAGGAACGGAGAGAAAGAAGGAAGATGCAAAAGGGATAGAGGGCACTTTCCTTTGCTTACTGGCTCCTATCTTCTCTGGGATCATGATGTGTAGTGATGAGAAAAACCAACCTGCAGGGAAGACATCACCATGCTATGGATGGACAGTTACGTGGGAGTGAGGGTGTACGTGCTCAGGATTGGAGTGAAGGAAGGGGGAGGGCCTGAGTGCCGCGTGACGGAGTGAGCTCCCATCTCTGGCCCCAGCGCCTGCCAACCTCGCCGTTCGAAAGCAAGAAATGGCAAGTAGATAAAGAGGTACCACTTCGGTGGGAAGGTGACAGCGTTCCGTGCGCCTCGGCATCTAGTCATGCCGGCCACATGACCACAGAAAAAGTCTTCAGACAGCGCTGACTCTTCGGCTTGGAAACGGAGATGAACACCGCCCCCTAGGGTCGGATTCAACCGGCTTTCGAGCAAGGGAAACCTTTACCTTTAAGCGTGTCTAAGCTTGGGCTGAAAGCGTAAGGGTCAAGACAGACAAGGCGAAGATCACAGGTCTCCATCAAACTATGCAATCGTGACTGTGCACCTACACGTCACCTTTTTTTAACAAATAGATTTTTATTAAGTTTTTAGAATGCACAAGGATGGGGAAGGGGAAAAGGGAAGGGGCAGGGAAAAGAACAAAAGTGATAATTTTTTGCATGTAACTTTCCTCTTCTTGTCATTTCATGTTATACAGAGATAGACTGCGAGGTTTAAAAGTTCCTAAATGCTTCTTAATATTATGATATTAGGAACTTCATATCTTTATATTTCTCTCTTATCCAATTATAAAATGGGGTCCATAGTCCTACAGTGTCTTCGTTTCTTTTAACATCGGGGTCAATTTGTCCATTTCTGTACTTTCCATAATCTTCACTATTAGATCATGTTCAGAAGGTAGTGATGGAAGTTTCCAGTAAGATGGAAATAAAATTCTAGCTGCAGTTACTACAAGAATTATGAGTACTCCTATCCCCCCCCCCACAACAGACACCCTGTGAGGTAGGCGGGGCTGAGAGAGCTTTTTCGAGGACTGCCCTTGAGGGAACAGCTCCAATAGAACTTGTAACTGACCCAAGGTCACACCAGCTGCTGCAAGTGGAGGAGTGGGGAATCAAACCCGTTTCTCCCAGATTAAAGTCTGCACACTTAACCACTACACCAAACTGAAAACCCTATGGAGTTGCCACAGGTGAGCGGTGACTTGATGTCTACTTTCCACCAAATATTCCTTCCTCCTCCTCCTCCCCCCTTTTTACTCTTTCGATTTTTTGTTTACATTCTAGTTCCCTCCTGTACTTTCACGAGGATGCCTAGAGGTGCGGTATGTCAAATGAAACAAGTATTGCCAATTAAACAACTGATCCTCATTAAAATGCCTTTGGAGAGGTTGCAAGCGTTCTACCGGTGCCGGTCCATTCACATGCACAGGTCATTGCACATCAGTATAGCCATCTAGCGATAAACCTGCATGTGTGAACCAGCCCTGACTTGGCAGATCCTGTCGAGATTGTTTCAGAAGAAACCATCTTCCTTGGAAATTTTCCATTGTAATTTTGCCTTCAAAAGCTCTTCGAAGATGGCAGAAGGAGCGTCTTATCTCTCCGCGGTGTTAATAATTTTCTCGTTGCCAGCGGCTCTGCTCAGATCTGCACAAATTAGCTTCCCCCCCCTCCTCCTTTTTTGTCTGCCTCTATTCTTTCAGGGATCTTCTAATTCAGTAAATGCGGTTTGCTAGGCTGGAATGCTTCCTCCGGCAATTTATGGTCAAAGACCTGCCTACCTGAGGGACCGCCTTTCCCCACACGTTCCCCAGAGAGCACTTCGATCAACACTACAAAACCACCTGGCCCTCCCTGGTCCGAAGGACGCTAGGTTGATGGAAAGTACTGGAGTCGGGAGGCGAGTTGTAGGATGATCATAGCAAAGACTTTATTAAGTGAATCAGCATGTTCAGGAGATGGTCAGATCAAGAATGCGGCCAGGGCTCCAGGGCCCTGCTTATATGGCGGCCGGAGCCACACCTCTGGCCGCACCCAAAATACCTGATAGGGGCTTAGCATATGCGCATAGTCCTGATAGGGCCTTAAGTCTTAAGTTGTAGTTCATAGGTCCCCTGCGGGAGACCTACGCTGGCTATTGGTGGTCGTTTTGGATCCGACTGTCTATTGTTCTACCTGGCTGAAGCTCAGGTAGAATCGGGCCATGTGCTCTGATTGCAAGGCGGTCGCCATTACGTGACTAGTACACAACAGTTGACATCGACCGGGACCAGGGCGTTTTCTTTAGCAGCTCCAGCTTACTGGAATGAGTTCCCTGGTGAGATCAGGGCCCTGCGGGACATCTCCCAGTTCCACAGGGCCATGAAAACGGAGCTTTTCCGGCAGGCTTTCTGATAGGAGTGGCACCTATCAGCCAGGCTCTGGGCCAGCCTCGAGCCAGAAGTTATTCAGAATGGTAATACAGCTGACCGCGGGTAAATGCACTTTATTCAGAGAACCGCCACCGATATTAATGGTTTTAAATGGCTATTATGTATGTTACTACGCAGGGGTCATTTCGTAGGAAAAGAGGTGCAGGAGCTCATTACCATAACTCATTAGCATAACTCATTTGCATGTGCCACACCCCCTAACATACCGGAAGCGTGTCAGAAGGCAACACCCATCCCTCAGGCTCCACTCCACAGGAGGGTGAAACTGACCTGCTCTTCCTCCATTCCCTTCCCCATCCAATACTTTGTGCAAGAAAAATAAGCGTAAAGAACACACCCTCATTCTCTTCCTGCTCCCTTGAAACCACCAGGTTTCAAGTAGACTTGAGATACCCAGGACATGTGCACCACCCATCCCTTCCCCTTCCCCTCCCCACAACAAGACCCCCTGTGAGGTAGGTGGGGCTGAGAGAGGTCTTTTGAGAACTGCTCATGAGAGAACAGCTCTGAGAGAACTTGTGACTGGCCCAAGGTCACACCAGCAGCTGCATGTGGAGGAGGGGGGAATCAAACCCAGTTCTCCCAGATTAGAGTCCAACTCCTGATTACTACACCAAACTGATGGGGTGGAAGCTGCTGAAGGGCTGGTGAAATTTCTCCAGTACTTATGTGCCATGTGCCCAGATAAAAAATGGTATACTTAGGACATTTATATGCCACCTTGAGCAAGTCTCTGGAAAAGCAGCACACAGTCATAAAAGGAACAATGATTAAAAAAGGATCGATATTAAAACAAAACATTAAAAACAATAAAGACCCTAGCAGGGCTTTCCCTGGGGCGCTGTGCCTCTGCACTGCTCAGGGAAGCCGAGGAGGGGGCGGGGCTTGGTCATGTGCCCGCCCCCTGGGCTCCTCACTCCCGGAGCTGCGCTCCTGTGCGCTCCCGCTCCAACGGACCCCTGTTACTACGTATCGAGATGTATTTTTGTATTGTAATACATACAGGGCTTTTTTGATGAAAAAAGCCCAGCAGGAACTCATTAGCATAATAGGCCACACCCAACAGCAGAAACTCATTAGCATATTAGACCACACCCAACAGCAGAAACTCATTAGCTTATTAGACCACACCCCTGGCCACGCAGCTCCCTCCCGGGATCGGGTTCCCCAGGTGCTTCGTGGCTTGCGGGGCACATGGGGAGCCCAAGGGAAGGAAGGCAGTTTCTGGATTGGCTTCCCCAGCTGCAGGACCCCTGGGGAACCCGAGGAGGGGAGGCAGTTTAAACTTTCCCTCCCTGGATCGGCTTGGCTTCCCCAGGCGCCCCGCGGCTTGTGAGGCACTTGGGGAACCCGGGGGGGGGGCTGCAGGTGTGGCCAACTTGGAAGCCAGCTGGAACTCTGTTCCTGTGCGTTCCTGCCCCAAAATAGCCCTGAATATATATTGTTTTTATTGGTTTTATGTGAGCCGCCCTGAGCCTGCTTCGGTGGGGAGGGCGGGGGTAAAAACTGAAATAACGGGAGCACAACAGGCAGGTGCTAGAGGCACTGCACTGGCTTCCTATGGCATACCAGATCCAGTTCAAGGTGCTGGTGCTTACCTTTAAAGCCCTAAATGGCCTGGGTCCGATCTACCTGAGGGACCGCCTTTCCCTGTATGTGCCCCAGAGAGCACTACGGTCTGGGGCCCAACATTGGCTGGTTATACCAGGCCCCAGGGAAGCCAAGCGTGGTGTCACAAGGGGAAGGGCCTTTTCAGTGGCGGCCCCTTACTTGTGGAATAAGCTCCCAGAGGAGATCAGGGCCCTGCAGGACCTTGTGCAGTTCCGCAGGGCCTGTAAGACGGAGCTCTTCCACCAGGCTTTCAGATAGGGGCTGCCTCCTTTTTGCCTTCCCTTTGTCCCTGTCTGACATCGCAATCCCAGCCTAGGATCTGGACGTCTGCGAGTACCCTCAGCGCTTGTAAGCAGGGAATGCTGGGTATTATAACACACCATCTTTTTGAGCACTTTAATTTTGTAAATGTGAATTTATGTGAATTTCATCTGTTTTAAATGTTTTAATGTATTTACTTGTGAGCCGCTCTGAGCCCGCTTGGTGGGGAGAGCAGCATATAAGCCCAATAAATAAATAAATAGATAGACAGATAAAATTATTAATAAAATAAATAAATAAAAAGAAGCAGCAGAGCTCCCCAGCATGCTGAGAAGTCTCACCTTCGGACAGATTGTAGACCTGGAGGAAGATGGCCTCAGAAAGGGGAACTGTGGATGGGTCCAGGTTGTGGGAGGAAGGTGTTCCCTTGTGCCCCGACCAGCGCTGTTTCCTTTACGTCCGCCCAGCCACACCAGCCTTAGGCTGACTCTGCCCCCATAGTTTCCTTGCAGTTTTTCCATACCCACGTCGGGAGGTTAATCTCCCTCTACACTGCATGCCACTTACACTTCCTTTGTTCATCGGGTTTTATGGCACCTTCTGCATAGGTTTATGGCCATTCAGGGGTGACTTCACAGTCAGTACAGAATTGCCCCGGGACATCTGATTGAGGTTTTGAGCGGCACCTTTTCCTTCCTCCCCTTCCAACTTGAGGGAACAATAAGCAGACGACACAGCTTCACTGATCTCTGTCAGTCCCCCCACCCCTATTTCCCCCTCTGTATTGATCACCTCGCCATGAATGACTTGGCTCAGGCAGCTAATGACTGCTGAGGCAAGTACTGACACAGGAAAATCTGCATACCGATGTGGGAGCGAGTGATGAAAACAAAATAGATGTCAAGCTGACACTAGCCAATGCAGAAATCAGGATCCAAGGCAGTGCAATGAAAACAGATATTCCGAAGCAAGGGGGAACCAGGTCGACTGCTGACAAAATGTGGAGCTAACGCCAGGTGTCAAATGGACCTTAGTTCTCCTACCGAGCCATCCGGGTGATTGTAATGAGAAGGCCACCAGTGCCCCACAGGGACTCAGCGTGTTCCCACCGATCAATGGCACAGGTGGTTACTGGTATCCATTCTTGGGGCTACGGAGAGTCAGTTTGGTGTAGTGGTTAAGTGCGCGGACTCTAAGCTGGGAGAACTGGGTTTGATTCCCCACTCCACCACTTGCAGCTGCTAGATGACCTCGGCCAAGCCGTAGTTCTGGCACAGCTGTTCTTGAAAAGAGCAGCTTCTGTCAGAGCTCTCTCAGCCCCACCTACTTCACAGGGTGTCTGTTGTGGGGAGGGGAAGGGAAAAGGAGTTTGTCAGCCGCTCTGAGACTCCAAGTGAAGGGCGGGGTACAAACCCAATCTCCTCTACTTCTTCTCTTCTTCTCAGTCCAAGCCAAGCCAACTTGTGGTGGCCTGGACCCAGAAAGAGACTACCATGCTTGGGGTGACATAAGACTTTGAATCAGGCCTGCCTCGCGTATGTGTACACGCACACACACATTATCGACCTACCTGTCTGATATCACTGCCAGTTATTTTTGTATCTGACTCAAGAGTGGCTCCACAGGGCGACTTGAGGACACAAAAGCAACGGAAAGGGGAGTTAGTTTTCCAGTTTAGTCTGGATCCAACCCAGGATGAGGGGGAAGGCTGAAGCCACTTCTCCTCATGTGCCATGTTGTAAACAGAAAAGCGCCAGCATGGGTCTGGAGAGGCAGAAAACTCTGGTTGCTCACCTGATACAAAGTCCTGTGGTCACACGGGCCTTAAATGCGGGAGGAAGGGCTATTTCCTCCCGCATTTAAAGGGGCTGACCACACGGCCCGCCCCAAGTCCCGCGCTGAAGCGGGCTCAAATGCGGGTTCCTCCCGCATTTTCCGACCCCGGGAAAAACAACAGTTTTCCCGGGTGTTGCGGGAGGAACCCGCATTTGAGGTATCTGGACAGCCCTCTCTCGCAAGCATTGCGAAAGCAGGGCTGTCCAGATAGTCCCGCCGGCCTTTCCCCCCCCCCCCCCCCTTTTACACTTGGGTGCTTGGCCACACATCCCAACCCGCGGTAGAAAAATGCGGCCCCTTTAAATCCAGGAGGACTTGGTGACATGTAGGGAGGCCCTCAGAGCTGAGGGAAATAAACTCTGCTCATGGGAAAGACATTCAGCGCTTATGCCAACATGAGATCCCCAGAGCTGAGCCCCGGCATTCCACAAATTTGGGGGACAACCCCTGGTTCAGATGAAGTTTTAAATGTATTTTTTGTGTGAGTATTTTGTAAGTGTGTGTGTGTGTGTGCCTGCCAACAAAAGTCCATTTGGTCAAAGCCATGGTATGCCCAGTAGTGACGTATGGCTGCGAGAGTTGGACTATAAGGAAAGCCAAGCGCCAAAGAACAGATGCTTTCGAATTCTGGTGCTGGAGAAGACTCTTGAGAGTCCCGTGGACTGCAAGGAGATCAAATCAGTCAATCCTAAAGGAAATCAACCCTGACTGTTCCCTGGAAGGCCAGATCCTGAAACTGAAGCTCAAATACTTTGGCCATCAAATGAGAAGGGAGCACTCCCTGGAGAAGACCCTGAGGCTGGGAAAGACTGAAGGTTAAAAAAGAAGGGGACGGCAAAGGATGAGATGGCTAGATGCAACGAATATGAAGTTGAGCAAATTCTGGAGGACAACGGAGGACCGGAGGGGTCATGAAAAGTCAGCCTCAACTGTGTGACTGAACAACAACAAACAACAACTCTCTCTGTGTGTGTGCTTACATGCCGGGAAGTCATGGTGACTTCTGGCAACCCCTAGTAGGGCTAGGGTGTTTCAGAAAGGTGGCTGGGTGTTTCCCTTCCAAGGTTGCCAGTCTCCAGGTGGGAGCAGGGGATCCCCCGATTTCATGGGCTCCTGCCTACCGCCAGCCAGCTGGCCAATGGGGGGAAGCCCCACCCCCAATACAATGTTCCCAACATGATGATGTCACATGAAAGTTAAAAAAAAATCCTTTCTGTTGTTACCATTGGAATCAGATCACCTTCGTAATTTTTTAAAACAGCATTTTCCCCTTAACTGGGAAATGTGGAGGATCGTGGATGCTGCAAAAATCTTCTGTGCTTCCAAGGCAATTGATTTTTTTTACATTTAACCCATTCGTGTCCAGTCGCATTCTAGAGAGCAACAAGTTCTTTGGGGATATAAGCTTTTGAGAGTCAAAGACAAAGGGAGCATTGACTCTTGAGAGCTTATTCCCTGAAAATCTCATTGGCCTCACAGGAGTTGTTTGCTTGCTTGTTTGTTTGTTTGTTTAATTCGGTTTATATCCCGCCCTCCCCGCTGAGACGGGCTCAGGGCGGCTTACATAAAATTTCATATAAACAGGGCTCATTTCGTAGCAGGAGCTCCTTTGCATATTAGGCCACACACCCCTAATGTAGCCAATCCTCCAAGAGCTTACAGAGCTCTTCTTACAGGGGCTACTGTAATCTCTTGGATTGGCTACATCAGGGGGGTGCGGCCTAATATGCAAAGGAGCTCCTGCTACGAAATGAGCCCTGCATATAAATACATTTAAAGCCCATCATAGACAAACATAACATAAAATAACATCACATTCAGTTAAAATTCTCTGAAACACTGGGACATGATTTAATAAAGCGAGAGCAGAAGATTAGATCCAAAATACTATTTAAGGTGACGGTATATTCATGATGGTGTTCACACCAGTTCGATTTAGTCCTTATTGTGCAGTGGGCGCAGGCTGAAGATGGAAGGTAGTGAAACCAGGGCCCAGGGTTTCAAAAAGCCTGGTGGAATCAAAAGCCTGGTGGAAGAGCCCCGTCTTGCAGGCCCTGCGGAACTGTAAGAGGCATTACAAATACTCACAAAGTATTACAAATGTAAGAAGATGTCCAGCACCTGTATTCCCTTCCCTGCAGTCTGAACGAGTACAGCCCGTCCTACCAAATCGACACCTGACAATTTCATGCTGCTGCTGGGGTAGACCAGGCCTCAGTCGGTGAACCATTTTTAGAGGCTCGGGGGCAGCTGGCGCCAGCAGGGCAAGCATTTCCCATGTTGAGACAGGCACACGAGGAAGATACAATAGCATGGACCACCTGCAAGGGGAAGATCTTTGTGGTGGCAACCATGGGTGGTGGTGAGTAGCACTGAAAGGAGCCCTAACGTTCAGTGACTGGAAGAACTACCAGCTTCTTCCATGCAGGGTCTCCAAAGTGAACAGTCGGAGTAAACAGCTGGAGAGTGGGAGACGCTGCAGATAATCTAGATTGCCTCGGCGGCAGACAAGGGGAGACTTTTAGAGCATCAAAAGCCAGAGGGGCTGAGTGAAGAATGGAACATCCTGTCTTTTGAGAAGAGACGAGAAAGACAAGCCCCCTCCATTCAGATCTGTTAATGTGGTCACCGAGGACTGTGCATGGATCATATCTCTGAGACGCAGCATTCACTCGAGTCTGTTGATGAGAGGAACTGAATGTGCATTTGGGGCTTTCTCTCTCACTCTCTCGTTTTCATTTGAATGGCTCTGTGCCTTCCTTCTAAATGGGGGATTTGACCAAAAACATAAGATGGTCGCACTACGGGGGTACTTATACAGGCATTACACATCAGGAGAGTTCTCCACGACAAAAAGTTACATCGCGGGGAGGAGGGGGGGGAAGAGAGAAATTCCTTTGTTTGCCGAGACCTAATCTGTGTTTTTGTTCAAGAGACCAGGATAATTGGAATTTAGAAACCCTACCTTCGTGCTTTTCCAACGGTCACGGACTTAATTCTAAAAAGAATAACTCCCCGCAGTTATGGTTATAAAGCTATGCAACAATTCAGACGAACCTTTTCACTTCCCGGTGCCAGGACGGACCACCCAGGCTTCCGTCGAACAAAGCTGGTCTCCCACAAGCTGCGAGGGTTTGGGAATTACGTGACCAGAACCGCACGGCAGTCCGCTGGCCACATGGGGGTCAATAGCAATTGGATCATGATGGGACATATTAATAGGCTGTCTTCTCCCATAACCACCCACTGACCTCATTCATCATTGTAGGTCGAAGGCAATTAGACGATGGCGCTCAGGAATGCAACATCCTTCAGGTCGGTAACAAACCCACGTTGGCATTGTCCTCGCTCCCTTAATAACATTAAAAAAGGATTACATTTTTTCTTTGTCCCACTTCTTCCCCCGCCCCAGCTAACTAAGGAACAACAAAAAGATTTTCAGGGAGAGAAAAGAAATCCATGCATGGAAGTAGGTTTTAGGAGGAGAGAGGAAAAGGGGGTATGCGCAAGGCCCCTGACCTTTTCCAATTCTGGTATGACATCTCTGCTTATTGAAAAGTTCCAACTCCGTTTCCAGGAGGTTTCGTTGTCCGGTGGGGCCAAGCAGACAGCAAATTTACATACCTGGAACCAAAGAGTGGCATTCGGAAGAGGAAATGGCTCATATTTTAACATCCACAAAGAAGAGCAGATGGGAGGAGGAGGCGAGTCTCCAGCAGAGAAGCGACAGTTCCCGTCCTTTTCTGGGAGAGGTGTTGGCCTCATGAAAAAATTTTGTTGCTTAATTTGCTGGGGTCCGTTGGAGCGGGAGCGCACAGGAGCGCAGCTCTGGGAGTGAGGAGCCCAGGGGGCGGGCACATGACCAAGCCCCGCCCCCTCCTTGGCTTCCCCGAGCAGTGCAGAGGCGCAGCGCCCCAGGGAAAGCCCTGCTAAGGTCTTTATTGTTTTTAATGTTTTGTTTTAATACTGATAATTTTATCATTGTTCCTTTTATGACTGTGTGCTGCTTTTCCAGAGACTTGCTCAAGGTGGCATATAAATTTTCTAAGTATCCCATTTTTTATCTGGGTACATGGCACATAAGTACCGGAGAAATTTCACCAACCCTTCAGCAGCTTCTACCCCATCAGTTTGGTGTAGTGGTCAGGAGTTGGACTCTAATCTGGGAGAACCGGGTTTGATTCCCCACCCCTCCACATGCAGCTGCTGGTGTGACCTTGGGCTAGTCACAAGTTCTCTCAGAGCTGTTCTCTCATGAGCAGTTCTCCAAAGACCTCTCTCAGCCCCACCTACCTCACAGGGTGTCTTGTTGTGGGGAGGGGAAGGGGAAGGGATGGGTGGTGCCCATGTCCTGGGTATCTCAAGTCTACTTGAAACCTGGTGGTTTCAAGGGAGCAGGAAGAGAATGAGGGTGTGTTCTTTACGCTGATTTTTCTTGCACCAATATTGGATGGGGAAGGGAACGGAGGAAGAGCAGGTCAGTTTCACTCACCTGTGGAGCGGAGCCTGAGGGGTGGGTGTTGCCTTCTGACACACTTCCGGTATGTTAGGGGGTGTGGCATATGCAAATGAGATATGCAAATGAGTTATGGTAATGAGCTCCTGCACCTCTTTTTCTACGAAATGACCCCTGTTAATTTGTATGAACACGGGTCAAGAATCAGGACGTACAGTGCAGGGGAATGAAACATAATATTGTGTCCTTGAGAAATAACTTCTTACAGATAGTTTTTGACAAATTTACAGAGGAGAGATTCATCAATAGCCAGTTTGGCGTAGTGGTTAAGATCGGCGGACTCTAATCTGGGAGGATCGTGTTTGATCCACGTACAGCTGCTGTTGTGACCTTGGGTCCGTCACGAGTTCTCTCAGAGCTGTTCTCTCAAGAGCAGTCCTTGAAAGAGCTCTCTCAGCCCCAAATACCTCACAAGGTGTCTGTTATGGGGAGGGGAAGGGAAAGGAATTGGCTCAAGGGGAAAGCTTTGAGCTCCCTGCTCTCTTGTAGGCCATCTGGGGAAATCCGGTTAGCCAGCATGAGGAACAGAACTGGATAATGGATCCATTGGGTTTTTCTTATTTTCTTGTTTTTCATCCACTGCTGAGTTTGAAAGGCAGGCTGCCTTCAAATGAAAGAACTGGCTGGGGTACTGCCCGCTGCCTTTATGAACTCATAACTAAAACAGATTATATGTTTGTTTGTTTTTAAAATGGATTTATACCCTGCCCTTCACTCGGAGTCTCAGAGCGGCTTACGGTCCCCTTTCCCTCCCCACAACAGACACCCTGTGTGGTAGGTGGGACTGAGAGAGCTCTGATAGAACTGCTCGTGAGAAAACAGCTCTGAGAGAACTGTGACTGACCCAAGGTCACCTAGCTGGCTGCATGTGGAGCAGTGGGGAATCAAACCCGGTTCTCCAGAGTAGAGTCCACCGCTCTTAACCACGACACCAAACTGGCTCTCAAGACTTAACGTTATACCAAGACTTAACATTAAACCAAAGGGACTGAGAATAAAAAAATCCATTATCATCCCCTCACCCCACAAACAATGGTGAGAGTTTGTGTACGACATTCTCCCAGAAGGTACTGAACCATTTGGTCAGTATCTTGTACCAGACACAGAAACGGATCGACGAAAAGTTCACTGGATTTGACTCCTCTCTGCAGAATCAACCTTTTTCCAGAGGAATTTCACAACAGGAGACATTTACAATAAGCAATTTACTGCAGGCGATAGGTATTCTTTAATTGTTTTCAACCTGAAGAATTTATGCACTGTTTTAGATTTGTACCTTTTGTTGAGGCTTTTCTTTCATTAGTTGGCTAGAGCAGATCTTGGAAAGGTGGGAAATAAATTAAGTTTAAATAGTAATCGAAATGAACTAAATCGTTAATTGTTGTGAAACTGGCTGCCATATAAAGGAGTGTGAAGAAGAAGAGAAGAAATTGGATTTATACCCCGCCCTTCACTACGCGAAGGAGTGTCAGAGTGGCTTACAATCTCTTCTTTGTAGCCAGTTTGGTGTAGTGGTTAAGTGCGCGGACTCTAATCTGGAAGAACTGGGTTTGATTCCCCACTCCTCCACTTGCACCTGGCTGGATGACCTTGGGCAAGCCATAGCTCTGTACCAGCTGTTCTCTCAAGGACAGCTTGGGAAAGAGTTCTCTCAGCCCCACCTACCTCACAGGGTGTCTGTTGTGGGGAGGGGAAGGGAAAAGGAGTTTGTAAGCCGCTCTGAGACTCCAAGTGAGTGAAGGGCGGGGTATAAATCTAATCTCTTCTTCTTCTTCTTCTTCTTCTTCTTCTTCTTTTCCCTTCCCCTCCCCACAACAGACACCCTGTGAGGGAGGTGGGGCTGAGAGAGCTCTCTCGAGGACTGCCCATGAGAGAACAGCTCTGAGAGAACTTGTGACTGACCCAAGGTCACACCAGCAGCTGCATGTGGAGGAGTGGGGAATCAAACCCGTTTCCCCCAGATTAGAGTCTGTGCTCCTAACCACGACACCAAACTGGCTCTCAAAGGAGTTGTTAGAAGCCAATCGAGAGAACACAAATGATTCTTAATGGCGATGAGACAGAATCTCAAAAGCTGAGCGAAAGGAACTGGGAAGCCTTTCTCTTCACACATGTCATCTCATGCTGAAGTTTTCTCTTAAAAACACACACACACAATTATTCAGCATTGTATTTCCACTGGCTGCACACTCATGATGCAAAGACTAAAGAATCCTCAGTGACGGACAGAAAAAAGGGAACCAAAACCAATGACATTGACAACACAGATGGGGCTGAGAGAGTTCTGAGAGAACTGCTTGTGAGAAAACAGCTCTGAGAGAACTGTGACTGACCCAAGGTCACCTAGATGGAAAT
Organism: Lepidodactylus listeri; assembly: GCA_029233225.1. Lineage (NCBI taxonomy): Eukaryota > Metazoa > Chordata > Lepidosauria > Squamata > Gekkonidae > Lepidodactylus > Lepidodactylus listeri. Next base: position 5,071,909 of record JARCFY010000012.1, read on the forward strand.
CTGCATAGATTTGGAGACAGATAGGGAGGTCCGGACACACAGGTCCGGACACACATCCATGCTTGCTCCAAGCGGCTCAGGGTAGTTTACATAGTTATCCCATCCTTTATTCCCAGGATCCCAATGAGGAGGAGGAGGAGGAGATTGGAGTTATACCCCACCCTTCACTTGGAGTCTCAGAGCAGCTTACAATCTCTTTCCCTTCCCCAACCTACAACAGGCACCTTGTGAGGTAGGTGGGACTGAGAGAGCTCTGAGAGAACTGCTCTTGATAGAACAGCTCTCAGAGAACTGTGACTGACCCAAGGTCACCCAGCTAGCTGCATGTGGAGGAGTGGGGAATCACACCCGGTTCTCCCAGATTAGAGTCTGCCACTCTTAACCACGACACCAAACTGGCACGTGTTTAAACCCTGCACTGGCAGGCAGAAGGGAAAACAGTTCAATGCCGCATCTGAGCGCCAATAAAAATTGCATTGGCCTCGGATCCCGGTCGCACGGCTCTTGCCGTTCAGATGTCTGGCCGAGGTCTCCACGGAAACTGACTGCTGCCCTCTGCTGTGCAAAACTGTCAAAAGGGGGAAAAGATCCGATTATGAAAAATCCCAGCTGACTGGTTCGTTAAGCATTTTCTAAACAGGGCACAAGGTTTCATTACGCTGTCATGAACCTGCGGAGAGGTAAACACGAGTTTCTTTCACATTATGCGGCGTTCAAAGTCCCGAAGGGAGCAAAGTGAGTTAATCTCTTTGATGGATTCCAACCCTGCCAAAATATGTTCGCAAGGCATGGAGGAGCTCCAGATCTCCACTGATGCGCAAACAGAAGATAAGTCCTTGAGAAGAAGAAGAAGAAGAAGAAGAAGAAGAAGAAGAAGAAGAAGAAGAAGAGGAGGAGGAGGAGGAGGAGGAGGAGGAGGAGGAGATTGGATTTATACCCCGCCCTTCACTGCCTAAAGGAGTCTCAGAGCAGCTTACAATCTTTTTCCCTTCCCCTCCCCACAACAGACACCCTGTGTGGGGCTGAGAGAGCTCTCTCAAGAACTGCCCTTGAGAGAGCAGCTCTGAAAGAACTTGTAACTGACCCAAGGTCATCCAGCAGGTACAGGTGGAGGAGTGGGGAATCCAACCCGGTTCTCCCAGATTAGAGTCCACGCTCCTAACCACTACACCAAACTGGCTCTTACCATTTGACATAACTTGCTACACATTAATAAGATGGGAAATCACTGGCTCACATCAACACAACACAGGGGCGGGAGAGACATCTGTGGCGGAAAGGTATTTACATTATCTGAGTCAGGGGTGGTCTTAGTAATTGTTAGAAGCGGAGGAACATACACTGCCCCCTATCTCAGACTTCAGAGACAGCACCATAGATTTGGAGACAGATAGGGAGGTCCGGACACACAGTCTGAAAAGACAATACTGATTTTGACGGACCAACGGTCTGATTCACTAGAAGGCCACTTCCTGTGAAGAGCTGTGGCTCAGTGGTTGTTATGTATTGACCATGCGGTCGCCATGTGCTCCCGTAATGGCGACCGCCATGTGGCCAGAGCCCATGGCCAAGAAACTACCTGAGCTTCAGCCAGGTAGAACAAAGGCCAGGTGGATTCGAACCGGCCACCAATCATGTACCTAGGTTTCTCCCAGGGAACCTATGAAATGTAAATAGACTTCTAATAGCCTATCAGGCCAGTTGGGCGAGGCCAGGGGATTATCCCTGACCAGCATAAAAGGAGGCCCCGGAGCCCTGGGTTGTATGCTTCATCCGGACCAGCAATAAAGATCTAGCTGTTTCACTGTTCCATGGACTCCCGACTCCAATACTTAGCAGTGGTAGAGCACCTGCTTTGCATGCAGAAGGTCCCAGGTTCAATCCCCGGCATCTCCAGTTAAAATTATCAGGTAGTTGCTGATGGGAAAGACCTCAGCCTCCCTCAGATATCACTCCCTCAGATATCACCACCGCCTTGAGCCAGTTCGCTGGAAAGGCGGGATAGAAATGCGAAAAAATAAATAAAATAAAATAAATAAACTTCATTCATTCTAAAGAATAGGTATTGTTCTGCCTCGCTCAGGGCTACTCATCAGAGTCTTGTCCCCTCCGTCTTTACAGATAACGGACCTAGACCAAGCAAGGGCCATAGTCAAGCAGAGGATGCTAGATGCTGAGAGACAGAATGACATTGCCAAGGTCTCGAGATTTTATGCTCCTCTCCAGAAGAGATATGTCGTTTCCCCAGCCCTCTATCTATCGAATCTGACAATTCCATCCGATAGAAGGGCCTTTTCTACGGCCTGATGTCACACTTTATAACAAATATCAATATATAGCAGTAATCAATAATATAGAAAATAAGAACGGCGCGAGAACGCAATAATAACGGTATGCAGAACACAATTATTACGGTGCATTATTACGCATCTCCACAGTACAATGAGGGTGAAATACGCTCATAACAACAGTCCCATAGCCAACCTGCTAAAGATCATTAATGAAACATTCATAACAACAGTTCCTAATTATATAATCAGTAGTCATCAGCGATCAAGACGACAGTCCTCATCAGTGATCAAAACGACAGTCCAACGAAGGCTCCGGATTACATACCTCCAGGGGTCATTTCATAGAAAAAGAGGTGCAGGAGCTCATTAGCATAACTCATTTGCATAACTCATTTGCATATGCCACCCCCCCAACATACAGAAAGTGTGTCAGAAGGCAACACCCACCCCTCAGGCTCCACTCCACAGGTGAGTGAAACTGACCTGCTCTTCCTCCGTTCCCTTCCCCATCCAATGCCCTGTGAGGTAGGTGGGGCTGAGAGAGGTCTTTGGAGAACTGCTCATGAGAAAACAGCTCTGAGAGAACTTGTGACTGGCCCAAGGTCACACCAGCAGCTGCATGTGGAGGAGTGGGGAATCAAACCCGGTTCTCCCAGATTAGAGTCCAACTCCTGACCACTACACCAAACTGATGGGGTGGAAGCTGCTGAAGGGTTGGTGAAATTTCTCCAGTACTTATGTGCCATGTGCCCAGATAAAAAATGGTATACTTAGAAAATTTATATGCCCCCTTGAGCAAGTCTCTGGAAAAGCAGCACACAGTCATAAAAGGAACAATGATAAAATTATCAATATTAAAACAAAACATTAAAAACAACAAAGACCCTAGCAGGGCTTTCCCCGGGGCGCTGCGCCTCTGCACTGCTCGGGGAAGCCGAGGAGAGGGCGGGGCTTGGTCATGTGCCCGCCCCCTGGGCTCCTCACTCCCGGAGCTGCGCTCCTGTGCGCTCCCGCTCCAACGGACCCCTGCATACCCCGTTGCGATTGGATCTTTATCAGAAGACTAATACTCGATTCATAGACTAGTACATGTTCAGACTGACAGAATTCACTTAAGAGGAGGTGACTTCATCTTATATTACATTTGAAATATATTTTGTGGTAAACAGGTCACTGCGTGCGAGGGAAAGAGAGGGTCAGGCCGAAAAGACGGTATACGTGTGGGTTGCTACGAGGAGATCACCCCTCTTCTCCAAGGCCCAATCGTAAGACAGCCAAACTCTCGAAAGGAGATTGCTTCAAGGTTACCAACTGACCCACAGAAAAAGAAATCTCCTTTGGGGGTGCTATTTGGTGGCACAGAATAGAGACAGATGGGCGTGGGGGTGTAACGAACATAATAAAAAATTACAAACAGCCCCTCCTGCTGCGTTCTGGTTATTTGCTCTTCTGGAAATCCTGGAAAGCTAAAATTCTGGAATAGATTCTACAAGTGGAGACCTGCAAGAAACTTGTGGGATGGTTACCCCATTCCTCATTCCTTTGCTTCCTCCCCTCTCCCTCTACCCCTCTCACACTTTCTCCCTTCTGTTCCCCCCCCCCCCCCCGGAATCCTACAGGGTTTCTGCCAATCCTAATGCTTCATGATGTCATCTGCCTTAAAGCTACTGCCGAACTTTTTCACCAAGCGACCACTGGAGCACATGACTTAGAAAAGACACCCACAGACAGTGGCAAATTATGAGAAATGGCACCCTCCAACACAAGTGTTTGTTGCAGTAGACGGCTTTGTGTTGTGTTCGTGCACGGTAAAGCTGGCCCTGGTTTGAGGACTTGTACAGTTACACACTTGACGTTTGTGTTTCGTGCACAGACACAATGCTGGGAAGCCCTCCCTTGCCTCCAGCTATACATAACATATTCTCGATGTGCCGTCTAGGCGGGGGCAAGCCGATTCGTTAGCTGCTTCTTAATTACTGATTTCGTACCTCCCGCTGTGCCGAGGCTTCTAGTCAAATTTCCGTTTTGCAAAACTTACCACCAGTACATTATTCACCCCCCAAAATTTTCAAGCCTGTGTTAAAGTGCTTTTGAATTAAAATTATGCACAAAGCTTTTTTAAAAAGTGAAGTTTTCATTTGCGAAAGATTCCACAAGGCAGCGTTTTAAGAGCGCAGCATTCGGGGAGCCTCGAATTTTATCTTAACGAAGAGCACACACAGTTTGTTAGGTAATCTTCGGCTGAGGGATACGGGCGCTGTTCCCCAGAGCTCTGAAACGAGAATATCAGAAGGGCCCTGCTGGACCAGTCTAGTGGCTCACGTAGTCAGGTATACTGGCCCACCCAGTTGCCCCTACGGTTGCCAACCTGCAGGTGGCACCCAATGCTCCCTCTAAGCTGTGGAGCCCTATGAGCAAAAATTCTACTTTGTGAGCTACTGGCATTACTGTTGTGAGCAAGCAATTTGGCTGCTGCATCAATTAGTTTGCTCTGGAGCCCTCCTTCCTGAGCTAAGACAAAAAGGTGCGAGCCGGAGACTAAAAAGCTGTGAGCTAGCTCACGCTAACTTAGCTTAGAGGGAACACTGGTGGCACCTGGAGATCTCCCACTATTACAGTTGACCTCCAGATGACCAAGATCACTTCCCCTGGAGGAAATGGTTACTTCAGAGGGTGGACCCTATGGTGTTATACCCCACTGTAGCCCCTCCCCTCCCCAAACCCCACCCTCCCCAGGCTCCACTCTCCAAATCTCCAGGTATTTCCCAACCCAGAGCTGGCAACCCTAGGTGCCCCGGAGTGCCAACTAGCAGGCAACAGAGGCGGAGGCCTTCCCCAACGATGCCTCCTTGCATTTGCCTCCCACTGAAGTTTGCTGCCTCTGGACACGGAGGCTCTCCATTAGATCCCACTGTAATCCTGCCTCACAGCCTCACATCATGGTCTGGCCATCCGTAGATTCGTTCAGAGCTCTTCCCGACAAGTATTTAAATTCTGCACCAAAAAAAGGTAGATTCTTTCATCTGTAGCCAGCTTGTGCGATTTCACCCCCCCCCCCTTTTGCCTATATTTGAAGGGCTGTCACTGAGAGGAGGGCAGGGAGCTGTTTCTGCTGGCAGCAGAGGACTGGACTCACCAGAAGGGCAGGAAGGTACCGGCTGGATATTAGGAAAACCTTTTTTACAGGAAAAGGTGTGCAACAGTGGAATCAGCTGCCTCGGAAGGTGGTGAGCTCCCGCTTGCTGGCAGTCTTTAAGCAGCAGCTGGACAAACACTTGTCAGGGATGCTGTAGGCTGATCCTGCATTGAGCAGGGGGCTGGACTGGATGGCCTCTATGGCCCCTTACTACTCTGGGATTCTTTGATTCTGCTGGCCATGGACATACTCTCCCCGCCCCTCACAACACACTGTAAATTTTATTCAGATATTCCTCTGGTTTCTGAGATTTCACAAAAACCTCCAAATCATTTTCAAGATTTGCTTCGGAAGGAAGGAAGGAAGGAAGGAAGGAAGGAAGGAAGGAAGGAAGGAAGGAAGGAAGGAAGGAAGGAAGGAAGGAAGGAAGGAAGGAGAGATTGGATTTATACCTTGCCCTTCACTACCCAAAGGAGTCTCAGAGAGGCTTACAACTTCCTTTCCCTCCCCCTCCCCACAACAGACCCCCTGGGAGGGAGGTGGGGCTGAGAGAGCTCTTTCCAGAACTGCCCTTGAGAGAACAGCTCTGAAACAACTTGTAACTGACCCAAGGTCACACCGGCAGCTGCATGTGGAGGCGTGAAGAATCAAACCCGGTTCTGCCAGATTAGAGTCCACACTCCTAATGACTACACCAAACAGGAAGGAAGGAAGGAAGGAAGGAAGGGAGGGAGGGAGGGAGGGAGGAAGGAAGGAAGGAAGGAAGGAAGGAAGGAAGGAAGGAAGGAAGGAAGGAAGGAAGGTAGACAAGTATGCATTCTTCAAGCAAGCAAACCTGGCTGCCCCCATAGCAAGTTTTCTGAATTGATTTTCCTTTTTAAAAACATAAAGCAACTAATGAACATTTAAATGAATAAAAGTTCCCACTGTGCACCTGGAGGCAGACATTTTCAGATTCTCTGGAAACGGGATTCTCCTCTGAATACTATAGTCGCAGAGACTATAGTATTCAGAGGAGAATCCCGTTTCCAGAGAATCTCCCCACAAACACCCTGCACCTTCCTGTGCCTCTAATATAGCTGGAACCAGTGTTCCCTCTAAGCTGAGTTAGTGTGAACTATCTCACAATTCTTTAGCCTCTGGCTCACACCTTTTTGGCTTCACTCAGGAAGGAGGGCTCCAGAGCAAACTAATTTATGCAGCAGCCAAATCGCCCGCTCACAACTTTAATGCCAGCAGCTCACAGAGTTGAATTTATGCTCACAGGACTCCACAGCTTAGCGGGAGCATTGGTTGGAACTCCAGCTAAAGATTTCAGTCAGGGGGAAGGAACAAGCTGTAACTTTCCCTCCCCGCAGGAAAACACGTGCACATTATCGGCAGACGCAAGTTGAACACCCACCGCATAGGATTTTAGAAAAATAAACGGAGCATATTAAAAAGGGGGTGATTCACCAGGGACGCAGGCTTAAGACGGTAATTGAAATGCATTCCATTAGGGAAAAATCAAACGGCAACAGCCGATCTGTTTCCCTGGAGATAAGGACATCACATATATCAGCTGTCAATGCAAATGAATAATTGAAATAAACGGGAGGTGAAGACGCGCAATGGGAGGGGGGGGAGTTAAAATAAGAATGTAAGACTTGCTACTCGGCGGTAATTAGAACTCGCTGGAAATTCTCCAGCAATATTTGTTCTTGTCCTTTCGGTTAATTAAGAAGTAGAGGGTGTTTTTTTTTTGAAAGAAATCAATAAAGAAAACACTGATTCAGATCAATTCCTTTCCCTGCATTGCTTTAAAAAATTGTTTCAAAATTCCGTACAACAGCGCATTGGCGTGGGGTGGGGGGCGGGGAGCTGCTAACGCCTGCCAACATTTTAGACATTTAAGGCCAAACGACCAAAGATGTTGGGAATCTACTGGATTCCCTGCCATGTGATTTAGCCTCAAAAAGCAGGTGGGGGGAATACTTAAATGAATGCATTTAAAAACATCTAAAAGCCCAGCTTTCTCACTGAAAACTGGGACCCAAGTAGAGTTTCCAGACTCCTCGGCAGAGGCGGGAGGTGTCCCACAACCAGGTGCTGTCCCCACCACTGCAGATCACCCAACGAGCTAAATGACCAAATGAGATGATCCTGCGTCTCCCCAGTATGTGCAATAATTTATTTCGGATAACTATATGCTGCTTTTTATCTCCAATTGGAACCCAAAGGGGTATACAACTTTGTTTTCCCTTCTTATAATCAACCTATCACTCTGCTCTGTTTAGATTGATAGGTCCTTCAGGTGGAAGAACAGAGTTTGAATCCAGCGGCACCTTGGAGACCAACAAATTTTAATTCTGGGTATGAGCTTTCATGTGCGTGCATAAGCTGATACCCAGAATTAAATTTCGTTGGTCTTAAAGGTGCCCCTGGACTCAAGCTTTGTTCTGTTGCTTCGAACCAACACGGCTACCCCACCTGAATCAATGTATCTGAAGAAGTGTGCACGCACATGGAAGCTTATGCCCAGAATTAAACTGTGTTGGAGTGTGTTCAGACAGGCAGCTAAATCCCACCATTGGCCCAGCTGTAATTTGAACTAGATCTTTTTGATCCAGCGTTGCACGACCAGACAGCCCCCCTGTGAAGCGTTTCACCACGCGTGACTCCCATGGTAGATTGACTAGATGGCATCCACCGTCAGGAGCTGTGCAGTTGGCTTTTTTTAAAAAAAATCCTGTCTGCGCATGCACACTGGCGCCTCACCATATACTTGTTTCTCCACGCATACACGTACTAAAAATGGTAAAAACACGGCCAGTGGTACCTTCCTTTAGGTACTGTTTCACTTAATAAAGTTGACAAAGTTCAGGGGACCGTCAGAAAATAACATTGTTTGGATTGCTTGAACAGAGCTCTGGGGACGTCGCTTGTTTAAGCGGTAATGCGCACATCACCAGGAGTTTTTTAAAATGGCGGCCATTCGGGATGGTCTGGAGACCATCCCTACCGGCTGATTGTGTGCTGGAGGTACGACCTGATGGTGGAAAGTCCGGCATTGGCCCGTCGGCCAGCTTTAGATGGGACGTTAACTAGTATCTTTTAGGTACAGATCCTCGATGGGGATCGACAGGCTACTAACGAAAGCAGCACGATTCCCAGATGTTGAGGTCTGGACGTGCACTTTAAATCCACCAGGCACTCATGCCTGGTGCGGCTCAAAAGAGCTGTCTGAACGCACCCTTGGTCTTAAAGGTGCTGCTGGACTCCAACTTTGTTCTACTGCTTCAGACGAACACAGCTGCCTACCAGAATCAATGCATCTGAAGAAGTGTGCGAGCACACGAAAGCTTACACCTAGAATTGAACTTTGTTGGTCTTAAAGGTGCCCCTGGACTCCAACTGTGTTCTGCTGCTTCAGACCAATACGGCTGCCCACCTGGATCAACGCATCTGAAGAAGTGTGCATGCACACGAAAGCTTATACCCAGAATTAGACTTTCTTGGTCTTAAAGGTGCCACTGGACTCCAACTTTGTTCTGACTGCCCACCTGAATCCATCTCATTTTGGTGGAGAGGTGTACTTTTGTTTCTTAGGTCATAAACAGGTACAACAGGTGCTAAGTAAATAAATGATAGTTTTATTAAAACAGGGAACCTATTATTTGCTGTAGCTGAACTTTACAAACCCTATTGATTCCCCCACCACCACCAAAACCACCATTACACAGGTGTCCCGTTGGGGAATGTGTCCTCTTGACATTGATGTTATAATTCCGCAAGCTTCCATTTCTGTCCTTGCGTCTGAAACAATCGACGTTCTTCTTGTCTGAGGTCAAAGTTCATTTTTTTCCCATGACATTGATTGGCAGTTCCCCGGGTTAGTTGCTCTCCTCCCTTCTTACGGGTGTTGTCAAAATATGTGTCCCTCAAATTAGAACAAGCTGCAAACCCTAATGAAGTGCTGTTGATAGAATTTTATTTCCATCTATGAAAAAAAAGCACAGAAAGAATGATTTCTCCAGCATTACCCATTCATTTATCTGCTAAAGGTCATTCGTCAGTCTTGCTAGCATACATGCTAATTAATTTTTTTTTCTTATCTAGGTTTTAAAAAATGGTGATGAAGATTCGGTCGCTTGCAGTGAAAGGGCGCCGACTTTTGACCTGGTTAAATAATGCAGATTAAGCTATTTGCATTAAGTTATTTTGCATCATTTATTTTCTACCCCTGAAAAGAGGCCTACCCTACTGAAGCCTCATGCATAGGCCAATTTTACAAGCTTCTCCCCCCATCCCTGCTCCTGAGATTTCATCAGGCATCTAATCATAGAAGGAGGAGGAGAAGGAGGAGGAGGAGGAGAAGAGGAAAGGTGAGAGAAAATGCGCAGATAAGATACAGACTCCTATAGATAAGCACGGTGTAGGAAACAGCCATCAAACTTTGAGACCACACAGCACTTGGCTACAAGCCTGCAAGAGCTAGGAAGTCATCCATGGGACACAAGGAAGACACTCTCTCATCATTGTGATTTTCAGATTACTCATTTTGTAACAATGGGGGCAGTGTAACAGAAGGTCTGAGTGTATTCTTAGGTCCTTGCAAAAGCAGTCAGTAGGAGGAAGCATTGGTGGAGAGACATGCTAAGAAGTTAGAGGGTCCCATGTGTGTGAGAAGCGTTTGCGCTAAAAGAGGGCCTGTGACACTACTGACAGAAAGAGTGGTACCCCAGAAGGTCATACCAGAACCAAGGGGCTGACATTGAATTAGAAGAGTTTCCGGCTAAACATGAGGAAGAACTTCCTGACAGTGAGAGCGGTTCCTCAGTGGAACAGGCTTCCTCAGGACGTGGTGGGCTCTCCTTCTATGGAAGTTTTTTAAGCAGAAGGTAGATGGCCATCTGACTAGGGCTGCCAAGTCAGCCCAGGGGGCGGGGGATCCCCCGCTACAGGGGTTCCCGATCCCCCGGCCAGCATTCGGCTGGCGGGGGAAACCCCGCCCCCGAAGTCGTCCAGCCTGGACGACTTCCCTCACGTAATGATGTCACCTGGAAGTGATGTCAGCACGTTGGGGGCGTTGCCAGGGCGACGCTCTGGCAATTGCCCCAAAACTCTATGATACCATAGAGTTTTGGGGCGATTGCCAGAGCATCGCCCTGGCAACGCCCCCCAACGTGCTGACGTCACTTCCGGTGACGTCAGCCAGCGCGGACCGATGAAGCTCCCGGCCAGACCGATGAAGCTCCCGGCCGGCAGAGGACTCCCCCCCGCCAGTAAGCTTGAGGGACTTGACAACCCTACATCTGACAGCAATCCTGGTTCTGTGAACTTGGGCAGATCATGAGATGGAGGGCAGGAAGGGTTGCATCAATGCTTAGTTCTTGTGGCCCTTTCTTACACGCCCAGGGAAATGCTGATCGCCACTTCGGGGTCAGGAAGCAATTTTTCTCCAGGCCAGTTTGGCCGGAGATCCTGGAGGGTGGGGTTTTTTGCCATCTTCTGGGCGTGGTCACCGGTATGTATGTGTGGAAGGGGGGAGACATTTGTGAATTTCCTGCATTGTGCAGGGGGTTGGACTAGATGACCCTGGAGACCCCTTCCAACTCTATGATTCTGTGATTCTATGTATTTTCTTCTCTGCTTAATTAATAAGACTTCCTTGGCTTGCACAAACTAAGGACTATCATCTCTCAGAGATCTGTTGGGTGTAGTGGTTGGGAATGTGGGCGTTAATCTGGGAGAAACGGGTTTGATTCCCCACTCCTCCACATGCAGCTGCTGGCGTGACCTTGGGTCAGTCACAAGTTCTCTCAGAGCTGTTCTCTCGAGGGCATTTCTCGAGAGAGCTCTCTCAGCCCCACCTAGAAGAAGAGAGAAGAGATTGGATTTATACCCCACCCTTCACTTGGAGTCCCCAAACCACTACACCAAACTGGCTCTCTCAGTGGGTACAATGCCACAGAGTCCACCACTACAAATGGGATCAAAATTCGTGGAAGTTCGTGGCAGCTCTTCGGTTTGTGAAAATCACTTAACGAACCAGGAACCAGCCAGAATTTGTGATGAACTTTAGTTTGTGAGCTGGTTCATACCCATCCTTACTCAGTGCTGTCTATTCTGGCTGAGAGCTGGGGCAGTGTTGTGAAGTGCTGGGGTCTGTACAGGAAGGAGGAGGAGGAGGAGGAGGAGGAGATGACTGGATTTATATCCCGTCCTTCGGAGTCTCAGAGCGGCTTACAAACTCCTTTCCCTTCCCCTCCCCACAACAGACACCCTGTGAGGTGGGTGGGGCTGAGCAGGGCTTTTTTTGTAGAAAAAGCTTAGCAGGAACTCGTTAGCATAATAGGCCACACCCAACAGCACAAACTCATTAGCATATTAGGCCACACCCCCATTTTACCGGAAGATTGGTCATCCAGCCACACTCACCTTTTGTTTCTTATTCTGTTTACCTTGTTTGTTGTCAAAACCCAGGGCTTTTTCTGTAGCAGGAATTAATTTGCATGTCGGGCCACATGCCTCTAATGTAGCCAATCCTAATGAGTTTCTGCTGCTGGGTGGGGCCTATTATGCTAATGAGTTCCTGCTGGGTGTGACCAACTCAGGAGCCAGCTGGAACTCCGTTCCTGTGCGTTCCTGCCCCAAATAGCCCTGGGGCTGAGAGAGCTCTTTCGAGAACTGCTCTTTCAAGAATAGCTCTGAGAGAACTTATGACTGACCCAAGGTCACCCAGCAGCTGCAAGTGGAGGAGTGGGGAATTAAACCAGGTTTTCCCAGATTAGAGTCTGCATACTTAACCACGACACCAAACCTACCTCACAGGATGTCTGTTGTAGGGAGGGGAAAGGAAAGAAGACTGTAAGCCGCTCTGAGACTCCTTCGGGTAGTGAAGGGCGGGGTATAAATCCAATCTTTTCTTCTCCTCCTCCTCCAGTGGAACCACCACTGGGCACGGAAGAAATACTGGTCACAGAAGAGTATAATCCGCACCTCAGTTCCACAGATCCAGAGCTCTTGGACTCTGGATTAGACAAGCCAACACTAATTACGGCTTTAGATCAAGGTTCCAACCTAAACCCCAGCCCTGGCCTGGCCCTGACAGACTGTGTAATAAAAGCAAGTCAGCAGAGAAGAAATGCAAAAGCCGTTTAACACTGCAAGATTTTCCCCCTTTGCTCAGCTATTTTTAACAATCACGAAAGCAGGCAATACAGGAAGAACCTCAGGAAACAGCAGCATTCAGCAACTCTCTTTCCACCGCTGCCTTTGCACTGAAGCAAAATGTTGAATGTTCTGGTTAGAACGGCCAGTGTTTTAAACTGGAATAGCTTATTGCACGTCGGTTAGTTCACATTTCACACAGGTTTCTTAGAAACTTGCTTCTGAGCTCTTGAATCTCATCTGTTTTAATTGGTACCGTTGTTTGCACCTCGATATCCAAATTGCGTGAGCAGCTACAGGCTGTAAGCTGAGTGTTGGTAGAAAATACAGTGTGGCACCAGTGTTCCCTCTAAGCTGAGTTAGTGTGAGCTAGCTCACAGTTTTTTAGCCTCCAGCTCACACATTTTTCTTAGCTCAGGAAGGATGGCTCCAGAGCAAACTCCGTCATGCGGCACTAGGGTCTCAAACTGCTGAGCTACCGACTTTCTAGTTTGCAGCTCAGCGTCTTAACCTCTGAGCCACTGCGGCCCCTCTACTGAGAACAGAAGGGGCCCTAAAATCATAGAAGCCTGCCCATACATGCAAAGCCTGAAGCGTAGTCTTTGGAGGTTAAAAATAAATCCGCACCTTGACCTGTATTCTCAGAAGAACACTGGATGCTACTACAGGTTGGCGTGGGTCATGGATATAATGAGATTCAGACAGTAGAGGATGAATCGACCATTCCTGGTTTTGACATTTCAAAATCTGTTCCTGGTGTTTTGTGCAGAATCACGAAGGTTCAAGATGTAGATGGCCTCCGAAACCGCAAAATCTCTTCCCCTTAAGGGAAAGAGGACAGACGATAATCTCCATAGGTATATAATACATATTAAAATACATCACGCTGGTTCTCAGCTTTGGAGGCGGGGGGGGGAAAGCCCAACCCAATGCATATAGATATTACAAACTGCAATGCAAATTCGCAGCAATGAGCTTGATACGGATACATATTCCTGTACGGCTTCTGCTGGGGTTCGGATGGCAAGTCTTTGAATTTTAAGTAATTAAAAAATAAGACACATTAAACTAGACATCAAAGAAAAATATGAGAAAAGCAAGCCCCAGCATAAAATGAGACACCAGGCAACTGAATCTTTACCTTAAATACTAGAAGGGATTAAGGTTTTAAGGCAGAAGATGTCGCGTATCAACTTGAGAGTAAGCAGATGGAAATGGAAGTGCTCAGGCTCCAATCCCATAAATATAAAATCTGTATACATTATACTTTGTAAAACAGATGGATTTGCGCTGTCTGACTCCAGAAGAGATTGCTGCGTACGCTCTCGGGGGTTGGCTGTTCATGCAGTTCTATTGTGGGCTTCGGTGCCGACAAACGACACGTCTGATTCTCAAGCGCTGAAGAGGGAACCTTGAAAACATGATTTCAGAACATATAATCGTCAAAACAGCCACCTCACGTAAGACCGCTCAAGCACCGATCATCATACTTTATTGGATGTTTTACTTTATAAAACCTCGTGCAGAATTCCACAACTATTTTTTTTTAAAAAATCCATACACAACATTTATTTATTTATTTATTTATTACATTTATATCCCACTCTCTCCACCAAAAGGCAGGCTCAGAGCGGCTCACAACAGAAGTTAAAATTACAATCAGTTTAAAATAAACGTTCCACATTAAACATTAAGATACTTTCCATACATTCTACACATTCTACATTGGCGGCTTTTCAATTCTACCCACAGGTGGGTCCAAGCAGGTGGATCATATATATTTCCTGTGTGACCACATTAGGGCTGCCAAGTCCCCCGGTAGGGCCGGGGAAACACTGATTTTTAGTGCTTATCTCCCGCTTTTCCAAAGTTGGCCACCGGGGGGACAAAATGGCTGCCTTAAAAGGGAAATGTCTGCAGAGAGCCTGCCCTGCAGTAAAAAGCCTCGCCAGACATTTCCCCTTTAAGAAGTCAGCAAGAGAGCTTCTTCCACAGCAAGAGAGGTCCGCCCAGAGATTAAGGAGGGACTGAAGGAGCTGCTTTTGCATGTGGCTGGCAAGGTGAGTTTCTCTTCCAGCTCTTTTCATTCTCTCTCCCTCTTTCTTTTTTCTGTCTGTCTGTCTGTCTGTCTCTCTGTCCCCATCCAGCAGAGGTCTATCAGTGGCTATAATAGCCACAAGGTCTAAATGGAAGTAAGTGCCTCTGCCAGTTTTTTTCCCTTCTCTCTCTCTCCCTCTTTCTTTCTTTTTTCTGTCTGTCTGTCTGTCTGTCTCTCTCTGTCCCCATCCAGCAGAGGTCTATCAGTGGCTATTATTAGCCACAAGGTCTAAATGGAACCCTTTGTCTGGGGCAGTGAGGCTCTGAATTCTTGGTGCTTGGGGGGCAACAGTGGGAGGGCTTCTGGAGTTCTGGCCCCGCTGCTGGACCTCCTGAGGGCACCTGGTATTTTTGGCCACTGTTGTGACACAGAGTGTTGTACTGGATGGGCTGTACTGGATGGGCCGATCCACTGTGGCTTCTCTCCTGTTCTTATGATATGAAAATCATATTTAGCACTTGTGTAGCACTTAGTGCTTCATATTCTGCCGAGATGAGGAAGGATTCAGTCGGGCCGTTGCTCAGTGCTAGAGCATCTGCTTGACATGCAGGAGGTATCAGCCTCTTCAGCTAAAAAAGGATCAGGTCATAGGTGACATTAAAGATCTCAGCCTGAGACCCTGGAGAGCCACTACCAGTCTGAGTAGTCAGTACTGACCTTGATGGACCAATGGCCTGATTCAGTATTAGGAAACTTCATGAGTTCATGTGGAAGCATGTGGAAGCAACATTACAGGATGTGACTTCACAAAATGATGTCACTTCCTTTCTCCTGGCTCCACCCCCAAAGTCTCCTAGCTCCACCCCCAAAGTCCCCAGATATTTCCCAAGTTGGACTTGGCAGACCTAGACCACATACAGGTTGGCAGATGGAATTGCCGGCAGATGAGACTGGCAGATGGAGCCAGGCCAGGGCTGAGATGTTTACCTTAGGCGGCCCCTACTTAAAAGCCTGGTGGAAGAGCTCCGTTTTACAGGCCCTGCGGAACTGCATCAAATCCCGCAGGGCCCTGATGTTCTCCGGGAGCTCGTTCCACCAGTGCGGGGCCGCCACTGAAAAAGCCCTGGCCCATGTTGATGCCAGCCGCGCCTCTTTCAATCCAGGCAGGACCAGTCGATTTTGGGATCCAGACTGTAGAGCTCGCTGGGGAACATATGGAGAGAGACGGTCCTTCAGGTAAGCAGGTCCCAGGCCATATAGGGCTTTATAGGTAAGCACCAGCACCTTGAACCTTACCCGGTACGCTATAGGCAGCCAGTGCAGTGCCTTTAAGGCGGGCTGTATATGTTCCCACATAGGGAGGCCCAACAACAGCCGTGGAAACAACATATAGGAAAACGTCCATTTATCCAAATTAACATTTAAAAGTACCTTCTTAACACGATCTCCGGGGTTATCCCATGTGCTTCCTCTCCCCGCAAAAAAAACTCCATCAAAAAATGGTGGCTTTATCATTTTGTCCTTTTAGGGCCATGTCAGTGGAGTCTGACACATGATATCTCCAAAAGAAAATGAATTCTTGTTCATTGTTTCCTTCCTGCGACCAAAAAATTGCCCAGGGTACTTATCAAAAATGCAGAGGGAAGATACACAAAAGCAAAAGATAACCTGTGTACTGGGAATGTAAACAACAAATGCAAAAAACACTTAAATAAATACAAAAGGCAAAAAGCAAATATATTGTTTCATAGTGATATGCTAACAGATGAAACTGGTAGACCCGTGTGCAATGCACAAACGTAAGACATAGTAGAAGTCCATGGTAATGAGGAATGTCGGGCTAAAATACCCTCAGTAGACGACAACTTCGTGTGCAGGTTCCGAAAACTGTGTCCCACGCGTTGACCGGTTCCATGGTCGCGTATTGCTGTGAAGGCTTTATCAAAAGGAAAAGAACCTGAAACGAGTGAGTGCCAAAGCCTCTCCAGTGCACGCTCCTTGATGGACCTCTCCCCCATCAGACAGCAGCAGGGTCTTGGAGGCAGCTGTTCGTATGGTGCTCCAGGTAAACAGGGAGGCAGGGCTCAGTTTGGTGTAGTGGTTAAGAGTGGCGGGCTCTAATCTGGAGAACCGGGTTTGATTCCCCACTCTTCCACATGAAGCCAGCTGGGTGACCTGGAGTCAGTCACAGTTCTCGAAAGAGCTCTCTTAGCCCCCCCCCCACCTCACAGGGTGTCAGTTGTGGGGAGCAGGGTTCCCTCTAAGCTGAGTTAGTGTGAGCTAGCTCACAGTTTTTTAGCCTCTGGCTCACACATTTTTGTCTGAGCTCAGAAAGGATGGCTCCAGAGCATTTCTGCAGTAGCCAACTTGCTCGCTCACAATTTTAATGCCAGTAGCTGACAAAGTAGAATTTTTGCTCACAGGACTCGAGTTTAGAGGGAGCATTGGTGGGGAGGGGAGGGGAAGGAGATTGTAAACTGCTCTGAGACTCCGAGGGAGGGGTGGGGTATAAATCCAATCTCTTCTTCTTCTTGGTGCCAGCTTGGTGTAGTGGTTAAGTGTGCGGACTCTAATTTGGGAGAACCTGTTTTGATTCTCCAGTCCTCCACTTGCACCTGCTGGATGACCTTGGGCAAGCCATAGCTTTGTACCAGCTGTTCTCTCAAGGACAGTTGTCTCAGAGCTCTCTCAGCCCCGCCTACCTCCCAGGGTGCCTGTTGTGGGGAGGGGAAGGGAAAGGAGTTTGTAAGCCGCTCTGAGACTCCAAGTGACTGAAGGGCAGGATATAAATCCAATCTCCTCTTCTTCTTCCTCACTCTGGAATCAGGGTTTTTAAAAAAAAAATTCCAAAGTCATTTGACCAGGCTGAATGGTGGTATTTTCTCTTTTCATTTGTCATTTCATGAGTACATTTAGGGAGCGGATATCCTTAACATATCATGACCCAGTAGCAATAGCCTCAGTTAATGGATACAGTTCAGAGAATTTTGGGTTAGCCAGTGGCACGAGACACGGGTCTTCCCTCTCCCTATTGTTATCTGAAGTTCCTCTTAGCAGCATTGGACATAGCAGTTCAACAAGATAAATGCATACAATGCTTGTGGATAGATTCAGTAAGTTTTAAGAGCTCTTTCTTTGCAGCCAACATCCTGCTGACATTGCCAAAGCCAAAGGAGTCTGTTCAAGCCTTGCTACACCTGTTCAACAGGTTTGGTGTTCTCTCTAGATAGAAGATTAACCAGAACAAGTTTTTTTTAAATGATGGGATTAAATATACAGTCTTTCGAGGGCAAGTCAGTGAAGACGTGCTTCTTAAAATGGGGTATGGGACCAATTTTACATTCAGGCATTTGGGTTATTGAAAAGTAAGGAGTATTACCTAATATTAACCTTCAGATATAATTAGAGGAAGTACAGTAAGATTTAAGATTTTGGACCAGACAGTGTATGCCTTAGCTGGGAAAGATTTCAAGGATAAAAATGAATGTTTTACCCAGATTTTTATTTTTGTTTATGAATGTACCCATAGAGATTTATGGTTCATCTCTGCATCACTCAGTTTGCCCAAATCAATAGTCACAGGATAAAAGGGCAAGTCCTTTTGTGAATCAAAAACTGGCTAATTAAAAGGAAACAGAGTGAATATAAATAAATGGGCAATTTTCTCAGTGGAGGGAGGTGAGCAGTGGGGTCCCGCAGGGCTCAGTACTCGGTCCGATGCTTTTTAACTTGTTCATTAATTATTTGGAGTTGGGAGTAAGCAGTGAAGTGGCTAAATTTGCAGATGACACAAAGTTGTTCAGGGTGGTGAGAACCAGGGAGGATTGTGAGGCACTCCAAGGGGATCTGTCGAGGATGGGCGAGTGGGCGTCAACGTGGCAAATGGGGTTCACCGTGGCAAAGTGCAAAGTGATGCACATCGGAGCCAAAAATCCTAACTATAAATACACGTTGATGGGGTCCGAACAGGCAGAGACTGACCAAGAGAGAGATCTTGGAGTCATAGTAGATAACGCAATGAAAATGTTGAGACAATGTGCGATTGCAGTGAAAAAGGCCAACGCTATGCTGGGGGTGATTAGGAAGGGAATTGAAAACAAATCAGCCAGTATCATAATGCCCCTGTATAAATCGATAGTACAGCCTCATTTGGAGTACAGTTCTGGTCACCACCAATGTTCCCTCTAAGCTGTGGAGTCTTGTGAGCAAAACTTCTACTTTGTTAGCCACTGGCACTAAAGTTGTAAGCCAGCAATTTGGCTACTGCATAAATTAGCTTGCTCTGGAGCCCTCCTTCCCAAGCTGGCGGCGGCTACAAGCATGGACGGCTTCAAGAGGGGATTGGATAAACACATGGAGCAGAGGTTCATCGGTGGCATTTTAGACACAAGGTATAGATAGGGACTCTCAGTCTGGGGCAAGTGATGCTTGGTATTTTTGGGGCTTGAGGGGGGGGCGACACAATAGTGGGAGGGCTTCTAGTTATTTTTATGACGTCAGTCTCGGCAATGGTAATCCGTTAAAGCTACCGAGCCCAGATTTTACTGAGGCTTGGCGTTTTATACCAGGGGGTGGGGACGCACAGAAAGGAAGGGGACAGTGTCATACAGCATCATATTTGTTAACAAATCATACGATATCACTCCGCCTAACTAGCTGCTCAAGTGCTTGGCATGTTTCTATCTAAATGTTGCTAATTGCTTGCCGTTCCCATGGTTCTTTAGCCCAGCCTAAGAGCAATAATGTTGCACACTAAACAATGGAAGACGGTTAGCTAGATGTTGTTAGCGGTCCACGTAACAGCAAAGAATCTTGTTTCATTGCCCTTGTGTTCCAAAGCTTCTAACTTACTAAGCCAGGGGTGGCCAACCTTGCTTAACGTAAGAGCCACACAGAATAAACGTCCGATGTCTGAGAGCCGCAAGACAGGAACAAATATCACACACACGTTTTTTATTTTTAAAAATACGCAAATTTGCTTTTCATTAACGTTAAATGGGACGGCCAAAAATAAAAACAAAACGAGGAAAACCGGTTATTGATAATGATATTACTTGTTTGCTAATGATATTGAGAGAGAGAGATGGAAAGAAAGAATGAAAGAAGTGGAAAGAAAGAGAGAGAGAGAAACTAGGCAAGCAAATAGATGGGAGGGAGGAGGGAAGGAAGGAAGGAAGGAAGGGAGGAAGGAAGGGAGGGAGGGAGAAAGAGAGAAAAAGCATGCCTCCCCTTTGCTTCCCCAGCCGCCCTGCCAGAAGCCGCACAATGTGTGTGAAAGAGCCGCATGTGGCTCCCGAGCCACAGGTTGGCCACCCCTGCCCTAGCAAGACCATCTGGAGGCTCACAGAAGACCCCTCTGTTGCAGAGCTGCATGGTACCAGTGTGGTAAGAGCAGCAGACTCTACTGGGAGGACCGGGTTTGAGCCCCCACTCCCCCACTTGCAGTCGCTGGATGACCTTGGGTCAGCAACAAGTTCTCTCGGAGCTGTTCTCCCAAGAGCAGAGCTCTCTCAGCCCCACCAACCTCACCGGGTGCCTGCTGTGGGGAGGGGAGGGGAAAGGAGATTGTCAGCCGCTCTGAGACTCCGAGTGAGTGAAGGGCGGGGTATCAACATTTTTGTCTCAGCTCAGGCAGGATGGCTCCAAAGCAAACTAATGTATGCAGCTGGCCACCCCCGTTCTAAGCAATATGCAAAGTTCTATTCAGCGTAATTATTGATTAATTTTTCTTGTTGCTCCACTAGCTCACTCTAACTCAGCTTAGAGGGAACGCTGCTCGCCTCCGTCGTATCCTCACAGCAACCCTGCGAGGTAGGACAAGGTAGGCGGTGACCGGCCCGAGGCCGCCCAGCCAGCTTCCGGCCGGCGGGGCGGGGATTCGAACCCGGGGCTCCCAGCACGCTGAACCACCACACCCCACACCCGGCCCCGAGACTTGGCCTCACATCCCTAAACGACCCGGCCCTCAAGGGAACCACAGTCCGAGCCCAGGGGCACCTCTCAGGCCAACCACGGTCGGAGAAATAAACAAGGCCCCGCCCCTGGGCCCGAGGGGGCGGGACCCGGGAAGAGCCCGCCGGAAGGAGCGGCTTCACGCCGCGACGGGAGGCCCCGCCCACTCCCGCGTGCGCACGCGCACAGGCCTCGGCGTCCCAAAGCACGCGAGCCCCAGCCGCCGCCCAACGGCCGCGCCTCCCACGGGAGTCGGTTCAACGGTCCTTCCCCTCCCCCCCCCCCGGCCGCCTCGTGCGCAAAGTGCGCGCGCACCCTCCTCCTCCTCTTTCTCCCCTCCGCGTTCCGACAGCCGTTGTGACGCGAGCGAGCGACCCGCCTAAGCCACCGCCTTCCCCACCTCCTTTTATAATATTAGCCCCGCCCCTCCGCTCTCCGGCCCCGCCCTCTCCCCGCACGCACGCACTCACCCACTCACGCATGCGCTCCGCTTCCCCTCTCCTCCCCCGCCCCGAAACCAGCGCCTGCTCCGACCGTTGGGGCTCGCGAGGCGCTCAACCGCCCCTCGCTACCCGTCGTCCTCCGCGCGGCCCCTGGCACTGACGTGGCCGCCCGGAGCCGCCATCTTGTGTGCCTGGGCGCAGAGGGAGCGAGAGAGGCGGAAGGCAGGCAGAGGAGGCGGCGGCGGCTGAGGAAGAAGGAGGAGGAGGAGGCCACGAAGGCGGGGAGGGGGGGGAAGAACCGAGCACCGTCGCCCGGCCGCAGCCCGGTAAGAGGAGCGCCCGCGGGCGGGGAAGGAGCGGAGGCCGAGGGAGCGGGCGGGCCTAGGAGGGCGGCGAGGAGGAGGAGGAGGAAGAAGAGGCCCACGGACGGGGAGGGGGGGGGGGCGCGCGCGCGCACAGGCCGCAATGCAGGCCGGGGGGGGGGGGAGAGGAGGGCAGGGGAGTGCGGGAGGGAAGGGGTTAACCAGTGTTCCCTCTAAGCTGAGTCAGTGTGAGCCGGCTCGCCGTTTTCTTTAGCCTCTGGCTCACAGAGGTCCCCTGCCTTCGCTCGGGAGAGAGGGCCCCAGAGCAAACTGATGGATGCAGCCGCCCAAAGGGCTAAACAGGTTTTTGATCTGGCTTCGTTCCGTCCCTAATACAGAAATCCCCAGAAATCTGTTTCTTCACACGACACAATGACAATACCTTTCTCGGCATAAAATCTGTTTATTCAAGACAGGCAATCCTGGAGTCAGGACTGGGTTTAAGTCGTCTCTCTCTCCCCCCCCCCCCCCCCCCCGGACTTCAAGTGATGCTTTTGACTGTACGTTTTGTCCGAAACCATGGAAGACTTTCTGGTCGAATGCACAAAAATGATTCCGTTCCAGTGTTCCCTCTAAGCTGAGTCAGTGTGAGCCGGCTCACCGTATTCTTTAGCCTCTGGCTCACAGGGGTCCCCTGCCTTCGCTCGGGAGGGACGGCCCCAGAGCAAACTGATGGATGCAGCCGCCAAATGGCTAAACAGGTTTTTGATCTCGTATTAGTAACCTGGCTTCTTTCAATCCCTAATAAAGAAAGCCCCAGCATCTGTTTATATAAGACAGGCAATCCTGGAGTCAGGACTGGTTTTAAGTCCTCTCCCCCCCCCCCCCCCCCCCCAGACTTCAAGTGATGCTTTGACTGCACATTTTGTCTGAAACCATGGAAGACTTTCTGGTCGAATGCACAAAAATGATTCCATTCCAGTGTTCCCTCTAAGCTGAGTCAGTGTGAGCTGGCTCATGGGTTTTTTTAGCCTCTGGCTCACAGAGGTCCCTGCCTTCACTCAGGAGGGACGGCCCCAGAGCAAACTGATGGATGCAGCCACCAAAGGGCTAAACAGGTTTTTGATCTCATATTAGTAACCCGGCTTCTTTCAATCCCTAATACAGAAAACCCCAGCATCTGTTTATTCAAGACAGGCAATCCTGGAGTCAGGACTGGTTTTAAGTCTGTCTGTCCCCCAGACTTCAAGTGATGCTTTGACTGTACATTTTGTCTGAAACCATGGAAGACTTTCTGGTCGAATGCACAAAAATGATTCCATTCCAGTGTTCCCTCTAAGCCAGTGGTTCTCAACCTGTGGGTCAGGACCCCTTTTGGGGTCGAACGACCCTTTCACAGGGGTCGCCGGCTGGCGTCCAAGGCTGCCCCGCCGGCAGGAAAGGGCCCCACGCAAGCTGATTGCCATTGGAACCTAACTTTTAGGAACTGATTCCAATCCAGTGTAGGAATAATGGTTGGACATAAGATATTGGTTCAGGCAAGGTTTTGTATAGATGGGACAGAAAATAATGTTTTTATTGGTTTTGTCAAAGCCGTTTAGACAACACAACAAATAATTTTATGGTTGGGGGTCACCACAACATGAGGAACTGTATTAAAGGGTCACGGCATTAAGAAGGTTGAGAACCACTGCTCTAAGCTGAGTCATTGTGAGCTGGCTCACGGGTTTTTTTAGCCTCTGGCTCACAGAGGTTTTCTGCCTTCGCTCAGGAGGGAGGGCCCTAGAGCAAACTGATGGATGCAGCCGCCAAATGGCTAAACAGATTTTTGATCTCATATTAGTAACCTGGCTTCTTTCAATCCCTAATACAGAAAACCCCAGCATCTGTTTATTCAAGACAGGCAATCCTGGACTCAGGACTCATTTAAGTTTTTCCCCCCCTAGGCTTCAAGTGATGCTTTGATAGAAATAATTTATACGTTTTGTTTGAAACTATGGAAGACTTTCTGGTGTAGTGCACAAAAATGATTCCGGGTGATACACACACACTGATTTCTCATCGGCCGCCCCCCTCTTGAGGCCTCCTTGCCCGGCCTTCCTTCTTTCCTCCCTATTCTCTTTTGACTGCTGGATTCAAGAGACTCTGAAACAATGGAATCATAGAGTTTGGAAGGGATCTTCAGGGTCATCTAGTCCAGCCCCCTTGCACAATGCGGTTAAATTCACAAATGCCCCTTCTCCAGTGCTCCCTCTAAGCTGTGGAGTCTTGTGAGCAAAAACTCTACGTTGTGAGCAACTGGCATTAAAGTGGTGAGCGAGCGATTTAGCCACTATGTAAACTAGTTTGCTCTGGAGCCATCCTTCCTGAGCGAAGACAAAAACGCCGAGCCGGAGGCTAAAAAACTGTGAGCTCACACTAACGCAGCTTGGAAGGAACATCGTGCCTCCTCCACACCCAGAAGTGGGCAAAAATCCTCCAGGTTCCTTGGCCAAACTGGCCTGGAGAAAAATTGCTGCGTGACCCCAGAGGACACTAGAGTTGCCAACTCTGGGATTGGAAATACCTGGTGATTTGAGGGTGGGGTTTAAGGAGGGGAAGGACCTTTTGCAGAAGAAATGGAATGAATAAATAGGTGATTTATGTAGTCCTAATTCTGGGAGGTTTCCAGTCCTCACCTGGAGGTTGGCAACCCTAAAGGATACATGGGTGTGTGGGTGTAGAGGAATGGCTCTTCAATACTCTCTTGAAAAAGGCGTGCTCCTTTGACCTTTTGGGGAGGGGGTGGCTGTAGCTTGGTTGCTTTAAACCAGCTGTGGAAGTGATGTTCAAACACTACTGGGGAGGGGAGAGACTGTTTGCAGGATGCCAATTAGTCAGTAGATGGTGGATAACCCCCTCGTTCTCCGCCCTTCCCTGAAAGTGGGGCCCAAGGGTGGAGAAACGGATTTTGCTCACTTAGTCACTCCCCGGTGACTTCATCGGCAGGACAAAAAAGTTGCGCAAGTGTGTGAAATGGCAGAGGAGGAAACCCTTCTCCGGTTACAGGGAGCCGGGGTTAAAGGTTCCTTTTCCGGGGGCTTCCTCGGACACAGGCTTATGGAACAAAGCGATCTTCGTTTCAGTACTCCCGTGTTTGAGTTGATGGAAATATATACAGTGCAATGTTGGGAGCTCTGCATTTATTGGCACGGATCGTCTCTGCAGCGAGAGGCAGCCAGGTTCACTCCACTGGCAAGGAGCCATCCTCTTGTATTTTTAGCTAATATTGTTCCTGCTGAAAGATAAATTACTGTCTTGCTTTAGGTTGTCAGCCTGTGTGGTAAAGACAGCTCTCTCGGGATCAGTTGGGTATGGAGGGATGACTGTCCCAGTGCCCCAGCTCCAGTGATGACTGTTGGTCTAACACTTGTAACAGAGTGCGATCTCACCCCATAGTCAACTTTCCATCTTGCATTTGACAGTCTGACAGTGAAATAACGCAGTTGTGTGATAGTATTTTTAGGGACATCCTCCATAAACAGTGAACGGACGACAGCTTTCAGGCCATATATTCACGTGCATATTGTTTGTAATATTTGTGTCAGATTTTGCCTTTCAAAGATTTCCTCCCTTCTCATTTCTTCTACAAACCTTGAAGGGCACACCTTTTGGTCAGCTTGCATTTTTATCTTAAGCTTGGTGAAAGTAAGTTTCACTGAAGTCAGTAAAACTTGTTTTCAGATCTTTTGGATGATTAAGTAGGCTGGGCTACTGACTGGTCAAATGTTAAGTACATTTTTTATGTGGCTGCAGTGGCTCAAGTGGTTAAGACACTGAACGTCAGATCAGAAGGTCGGTAGTTGGCAGTTCGAGACCTGAGTGCTGCATGATGGAGTGAGCTCCTGTCTCTGGTCCCAGCTCTTGCCAACTTAGCAGTTCGAAAGCAAGAAATTGCAAGTAGATAAATAGGTACCGCTTCAGTGGGAAGGTAACAGTGTTCCATGCACCTCAGTGTCTAGTCACGCCGGCCACATGACCACGGAAACATCTTTGGATAGCGCTGGCTCTTCAGCTTGGAAATGGAGATGAGAACCCCATCCCTAAAGTCATATTCGACTGGCTTTCAAGCAAAGGAAACCTTTACCTTTAAGAAAAGTTAATATTGTGGCACTTTAATCACAGGTTTACTGTGTACACTAATAAGGCAAACTATTTATTTATTGTGATATTTGACATGTTGTCGACCAGTGAAATAAACTTGGCTTGTGAAATGTGAAATGCCGCTGTATTCCTGTTGGGAGATCTTAACAGTTATCCTGTGTGACCAGTGGGAGAAATTTTAACTATGCTGCAAAGCCCCCCCTAGGGAACAAGCAACCTGTCCTTACTAAGAAATGCTATCACAGTGAAATAAAGTAAAGTGCTGCTAATACATTGGCATTCTTGACTCTATAAACTACTTGACCATGGTAAAGTATTTTAAAAAGCTAGATTCAGGAAGTGTTATTGTGCGTATATTGTGTTGAGCATGCATGCACACTTAATGCAATGTGAAGGATAAGGAAGGATCCAGATTAGAGAAGTTGAGATGGTACACTCATTTCCCAATCATTTAGCTGTGCCTCTCCCTTCCTCCTTCTCCCCTGCACACCTGCTGGCCTTCCATCAACATTTTACAAAGCAGTGGTGTGGGAATCAAAGTCTCCCATACTCTGCACATCTCTACTGTTAACGCTCTTTTCTGATTTGGAAGTGTTAAGGTTACAGGAGTGCTAAAACTTCTGCAACACTGTGGGCCCGTAGAGAAAGGGCAGGTGTCATCTGCAGCTTGTACGTTCACCATGTCCGTTGCCGTGGACCAGGGGCTCCTAGCCTTTTTCAGCCTGCGGGCACATTTTGAATTCCGACACAGCAACAAAATGGCTGGTGCAGGAGGCGGAGCCAGCCACCAAATGCCATGCAGCTTAACTTCAGGACTGTAGCCCTTTGTGCTGTGGTGGCAGTTGCTGCCAAAGCAACAGTAAAAACGAAATCTGTCCCGCCAATAAAATTTCCAATCGTCATAAACTGTGCTGGGCAAAAGCCGTACTTGGCCCCGCCAACATCCTAAAACCACTTGGCGGGTGCCAGAAAGGGTGTTAGAGGGCACCATTTTGGGGATGCCTGCTGTGGACAGTAGATGAACTCACGGGAAGCCGTAACTACTACTATATAGACCAGGGGTGGCCAAACTTGCTTAACGTAAGAGCTACATAGAATAAATGTCAGATGTTTGCAAGCCGCAAGACATGGAACAAATATTGGGATGCAGATTTGCGTTTTATTATTAAACGAGACTGCCAAAAATAATAATACAAGCAGATACTGATGATGGTATTTATTTGTCCAATGATATTTGTTTGCTAAATTTGGTGTAGTGGTAAATTGTGCGGACTCTAATCTGGGAGAACCGGGTTTGATTCCCCACTCCTCCACTTGCACCTGCTGGATGACCTTGGGCAAGCTGTAGCTCTGTACCAGCTGTTCCCTCAAGGACAGTTGTCTCAGAGCTCTCTCAGCCCCACCTACCTCCCAGGGTGTCTGTTGTGGGAAGGGGAAGGGAAAGGAGTTTCTAAGCCGCTCTGAGACTCCCTTGGGTAGTGACGGGCAGGGTATAAATCCAATCTCTTCTCTTCTTCTTCTAATGATATTTAGCTTCCCCAGCTGCCCTGCCGGGAGCTGCAGAATATGTGTAAAAAAGCCACAAGCGGCTCCTTGTGGAGTTTGGCCACCCCTGATATAGACCATGTTCAGTCTTCCTGATCTCATAGGACAGAAGCTTATGTAGCTTTGGTTTTGGGGTCTGGATGTCTCTTGGAACAGGTTAAGATAATGGTGGTAATTGTGTTGATTTGCAGACAGTCTTCAGCAGCATTCGAATCTGAGCAGTAAAGGAGCAAATGAATCCATTTCCGTGTGTCATATATGACATGAATGCTTCAAGGAAGAAACTACTTGCTGTAATACACCATGCCCAGTTGTGCAGTCTCTTAGGAAGTATCAGCTTACAATGAAGCACGAAGTAGTATTTGTTTTTGCGGCCTGTAAAATTAACCACCCTCTGTATTTGTCTTTAACCTTGTCTGTCCTCCCACTACAAAGCTCCTTTGTTCATTAAGCATAACCTAACATTTTTACTTGAAAACACTGTTTTCACGACAGGAAAATGTTACCTATGGAAACAACTCTGGAGGGGGGCTTTTTTGCCGGGGGGGGGGGGTTTAATCCGCAGCTTTATACAGCATTGGTTTTATGAACCAAT
Organism: Lepidodactylus listeri; assembly: GCA_029233225.1. Lineage (NCBI taxonomy): Eukaryota > Metazoa > Chordata > Lepidosauria > Squamata > Gekkonidae > Lepidodactylus > Lepidodactylus listeri. The sequence continues at coordinate 5,099,506 of JARCFY010000012.1, forward strand.
ACTAATTCTCAGAGATTTTAAAATGAATCTGCTTTTGACCCACGATCACGTCACAAGGCTTTTATTGCGATTTTTGCTGCTGGTTTCGGAGTCCATGAGAACGTGGATTGCAGCTTTAATAGAATTTTGAGTTTAGTGTATGACATTTAGGCTTTGCCTGAAGAAGCCAGTGGAATGTAAGTCCATAAACACCGATATTCCCTACCAGTGATATGGATTTTCCAGAAAATTTTTCCAATTTAAATTTACATTTTTAAATAAGTGTTAGCAACAGAAGGCGAATATGTCGTGTACAAGCCTGGACCATGCTCGAGCCCTGAGGTTTGTCCATGTTCCATAGCTTCCATTTAGGCTATGTAGCATGATTGATCCGCATTACAACAACCCTGTCTATAGATGAATTGTAGACTTCTTTAAAATTTTGATGTTCGCTGCCTTGGGGACCTAACTTGCATGGAAAGGCGGCAACAACGTGTTTTAAATCAGCTAAGTGGAACTTCCATATTTTCAAAGGCAGCATATCTCAGATGCTGAGGCCCAGCAGAGCACAGCTATTCTGCCCCTCTTACAAACATTAAGCCAATGTTTAAAATAAGGTATATTTAAAACGTTTTAACAGTTCTAAAAGACACGTAGACATACAAACACAACACAGTCATCGCCCACAGCCATTGAGGGTTCTGTCATCTACGAACCTCCATGAATTACCTTGTCTGTGAGAGCATGCTTTTTCCCCTGATCTGAAGGATGTGTGATCCCGTGTTGCTTATTAGTCATTACAGGAGGCCATCTCAAGCACTTCTTTCTTAGCATTTGACAGTGGTGAGTTTAGTGTATGAATCGGCCTTCCAGTGTTCAGGCCTCTGTTCTGTTTGTCCTTTTAGGCTCTCTCACAGACCTCCTTGAAAGTTTGGTCAACGTACTAGCCTCGAAGTGGCAATAAGAATGAACAGGCTTTTTTCCCTCTATGAATTACTTGGTTAGGTCTGGTTATTCACTGTTTACAAAAATCTATTGTGCACCACTAATTCCAGGGAGTCACCCAGAACATGGAGTGCATACAGCTGGAAGGAACAAAATCCATGACTAACAAAGTCTATGGCAACTCAGCGACCAACCAATTTGTACTGTGCCATATCCATTTTTGAGTCAGTGTGTTTTGACTCGCAAAAGCTTCCATGACAGATGTATTTGTCTTGAAAGTGCCAGGAGATGAGTGCATCGCTCACTTTGAGGTCTGCGGATGAAACTTAAATAGATGTAATAAAATTATGGGAAATTCAAGAGATTAGGCTTATAAAATATGGTAATCAATATATGCAACTCTGAAGACAAGTTGGGCTCCTAAATTTTCGGGCTGGTTCCTAGAGCCAAAGAAACTTTGCTAAGACCTGCCTTACGGGATACCCATTGTCAAGGCATTTTGCTACGCAGAGACGCACATGCTAAGTGAAAACTGTTTAACGGCAACAAACAGGTCTCCTCATTCTAGGTTTCCTCTACAGGTAAAGTCTAGCTCAGCCCACTGCATCTTCCAGATCTGCAATCTGCCCTCTACTGCGAGATCCAAAGGTTATGTTAAAGTAGCTATACAGTTATCAAGGTTTGCACAGAGGGCAGGATAAGACCTTATGGAAGATCTGTATCTGTCTCTAAAACAACATGTGCTGGAATATATACTGTAGAGCTGTGCCCCTCTTGCAAAGGGAGAGGGCAGAAAATCCCCCAATTCAGTGATGTGTCATACATGAGAGATGATGTGGTGCTGCTGCTTTCCTCAGTAACATTCAGCATGAAGGGAGCCTGTTCATGGTCTCTACCTCAGCTTGGTGTATTTAGCCACATGGGTCCATGCTACAGTTACCTTGAGACTAGACTACTGTAATACATTCCACATGGGCTTGCCCTTAGAGACACTTCAGAAGTACCAGTTAGTGTGCAATGTTGGAGCCCAGTAATTATTAGGCACTAAGCAGAACATTCACACCACAGCCATCCTGCAGGCACTTCACTGGTTACCCAGTCAGTTCCTGAGTTCAGTGCAGCGTTCTGGTTGTTGTCCACAAAACCTTTCATGATCTTGGACTCGCCTTGCAGGGCCACATCTGCTGCAAAGCTATGCCATGAATCCTAACGGCGCCATCCTGTAAATGGCTAAGATTGGCAGCTGCCTCTTCACATACATTCTCGCCGGTGGCTTTCATAGAACGATTGTAAAAGGGAACAGGATCTTTATAGTGGAAAGGGATTGTACTCCACCGCAATGATAATTACTGCAGTGTCTTGCACATCGTAACCTGCTTTCTGTATTTTTTATTGTATATTTTGTTTTAGTTTTGTTGTTTGCATTGTTCTCTAATTCTGTAATCCTAGTCCTGTTGGTTTGCTTGTCTTACTGGGAGTGCCTTGTTTCCTATCCTGTCGTCCGCCTTGAGTCTCAGTGAGAAAGCTGGGCTATAAAGTAAAATAAAGTGCTTTTGCAGTTTACATAGGCGCAGAGCTGAAAAACGTAACATGTGTTTTTACATGTTTTCCCCCATTCCTGCAATAATTGGCTCTTAAATGGGATTCTAGATCCTAAAAGACCGAGTCGTGCCTAGGAGTTGGAATACTTTTTTCTAGTCAAAATGTGTGGTTATGGGGATTACTGCTTTTTTGCTTTGAATCAAGAAGTTGAATGCATATCTTGGGTAAAATATTAACACACTTGGCTGCTGGTACTTGGTTCTGTTTCTTCTGTGGTGTAAGGAATAAGGTAGCTGATGTGGCCCTTAGAGTATATGTTTTGGACATACAAGGTCCCACATCGATCCCTAACCTCTTCAGAAGGTATTGGATAGCAGGAAGGACTGTCTTGTAGAGTTGCTGTCACAGCAGACATTGCGAGACCAAAGGTCCACCTTGGTCAACTTCGTATATCCAGTTTATGCCTTAGTGTAGGACAAAATTGGTATCTAAAATGTGTCAGGGCCCAAGACAGGATTTCTCAATTGCAGTCTTAAGTTGTCACAATTTCTCTCCTAGAGAATGAGGTATGAATGTAAAACAAAAGGGAACCCACAGGAAATTGGGTGGTGGAAATAAAGATTGGGCATGATCTTCATGAGTGTCTTTCCTTCACTTCCTTGCCCTCCCCCAGCGAATTACTTCATGGCACTTGGAAGTGGCGTCACTGTTCCCAGGGTGTTCATATGGGAAAACAGGATTGGACACTGCGAAAGCATGCCAAATTCTCCCCAGGAAGTGTATTCAATGGCCAGGGGGGGGATGATGACGACAGACAATGACAGGTGGGGGAGATGGGCAGAGGGAACTTGGGGGTGACAGTTCCCTCTCCCTTCACAATTCGTTGAGCAGAACTCCTCATACTATGAGGACCACACAGTCCTCCTATGGGGAGGGGCTTCGTATTGACAGTGTGGAGAGTTTGTGCCTTGCCCGCCTAACAATTTCAACAGAAGTCCCCAGTGTGGAGTATGCATTCTTCCAGGGATGGTCACAACAGCTGAGAGGAGCATGTATGAGGGACAGTTTCCTGGGTTAAAACGGAGGAAAGGAGAATAGCCTAATCCACCTTGGGTTCCCACTGGGGAGAAAGGCAGAGTATAAATTAAGTAAGTAAGAACTGGTTTAGTGGCAAGGCTGTCGCAACCCTTCACTATTTTCTTGCGAAGATATAGAATGTCATCAGAGATTCATTACCCCATTAGGCTTAGAGGATTTATATGCGTCACCTTTGCTTTTAGAAGAAGAGATGGATGGATGGATAGATAGATAGATAGATACTACCTTTGACCATACAAAGCGCACACCTCTTTGTAGTCTCTCAGCTCTACTAGGGAAGACTGTACTCGTTGATAGCTGTTCTGTTGTTGTGAGGGAGGGATGCTGTAAAAAGGATAAGTACGTGCACTGCGCTTTGACCAGGATGGCCGACCTCGTCAGCTCTCGGAAGCTAAGCAGGGTTGACCCTGGTCAGTATTTGGATGGGAGACCACCAAGGAAGGCCAGGGTCACTACACAGAGGTAGGCAATGGCAAACTTGATGGTCGCTTGCCTTGAAAACTATAACTGCCTTATACTGACTCATACCCTAGGTCAGGGGTGGACAAACTGTGGCTCGGGAGCCACATGCGGCTCTTTCACATATATTATGCGGCTCCCGGCAGGGCGGCTGGGGAAGCTAAATATCATTAGCAAACAAATATCATTGGACAAATTAATATCATTATCAATATCTGCTTTTACCCCTTTTGTTATTATTTCTGGCAGTCTCAATGTTAATAAAAAGCAAATTTGCTTATTTTCCAACAAAAGCAGGTGATATTTGTTCATGTCTTGTGGCTCTCAAACATCTGATGTTTATTCTATGCGGCTCTTACGCTGAGCGAGTTTGCCCACCCCTGCCCTAGGTTCATCAAGGTTAATATCTCCTGATACTGGCAGCGGGCTCTCCACGGTCTCAGGTAAGAGGTATTTCACAACACCTCCTACCTGACCTTTTTTCAAACCGGAGATGGGATTAAACCTGGGATTTTCTGCACTGGAATGGGTGTGCTTCTCCACTTGAGCATCCAGAGTGTTGCTAGATTCCTGAGGTACTTTTACTTAAAACCAGGAAATCTTTAGTCTTCAAGGATTCCAGAGAACTTTGATCCTACTGTTTCACTGTCTCACAACCAGAACATTTAAAGAGTAGCACAGATGCTGTACGATCACCAGAGACTGCTCCTGTGGCAATAGCACACGCATACTGAAAACATTTCTTCCTCTAGCCAGCCAGTGAGGGCTCAAAAGGAGGAAAAGCTTACCCAGGGGTAGCAAGGTAAGAGTTGTGGCTCTCTCTTAAGGCGAAGGTAAAGAGGACTTGGAAGGGGTCACACAGTGTAGGAGAGGGACGTAAGATTTTGAGGCTGGTGTAACCTCATGTGCCGAGACAGGTGAGCTGAATGCTCTCTAACAGCTAACTTTCACTAGCTCACATTCCCCCCCCCCCCTTCCAAAGCTGGCGCTGGAGAAATTGCTGAATTGGAATTTGTGTGCAAACTTGGACTCAGTAATTGGATAATTAGCTCACTACAGTCCTTGTCCCTTCTTATAAGCTTATTCACCAACACTATCCAGTCCCAAGTGGAGCTTCTTTTGAATAGATCTTGTTTTCATCTGTGCTCTGCAGCATAAAGTAATATGGCTGTATCTTGGGAAACTGAGCTTGCCGGCCTGTCTTTGGAACAACCCCCACCAAGCTTCTGCCACAGCAGCCATTAGTCTCTGGAGCGCCACAGGGTGTTTTGCAATGTTGAATCAATAGCCAGGTAGATTAACCACAGAAAGGGCTCACAGTTTTGAAGTTAGAAGAAGAGATTGGATTTATACCCCGCCCTTCACTTGGAGTCTCAGAGCGGCTTACAGACTCCTTTCCCTTCCCCTTTCCCATCACAGACACCCTGGGAGGTAGGTGGGGCTGAGAGAGCTCTGACAGAAACTGCTCTTTTTCAAGGACAGCTCTGACAGTACTATGGCTTGCCCAAGGTCATCCAGCAGGCACAAGGGGAGGAGTGGGGAATCAACCCCCCCCCCCCCCCAGGTCTCCCGAATTAAATGTAGGTGCTACAGTAGTTTAGAGGGTCTTGAAAGACACTGGGCAGAGAGAGAATCTAAAGATACTTTCATACTGTGGCCAAGTGCTTCCTTTTGCTGTTCTGGTAAAAAGGGTTTTGTCAGAGAGATAGCCGTCTTGGTCTGAAGCAGCTGAACAAAGTTTGAGTCCAGTGGTACCTTTAAGACCATCGGAGTTTCATGCAAAGTACAAGCTTTTCTGTGCATGCATACTGCTTCAGATACATTGACATGGAAGTCACCAGTCCATATATATAGCTATTGGGGGAGGGTTTTGTCAGAATTCCCTAGAAAGTTGAAACCATAATGACAGGGCTCGTCACGTAAACATTTTGCAAGCCAACCCCTAACCTGCGGGCCGATAGGCTTTAATTAGCAAATACTATAAATACAATGCTGGAGAGAAGCATCTTCCAGTAGGCGTAATATTTTCAGCGAGATTGAAGATCGCCAGTCATGAGTAGTTGAGGAACATTCGCCAACATTCCAGCGACAGTTTTCTTAGATGTAATTAATTCAAAATGAAATTTACCTTCTCTTAAAAGTGAATTTGACTCCTGTCTAATGAAAGAACCGGGGCGGGGGGGGGGGGGGAACCTCTGTCAGTCATCGCTCAATAAGTAGTTCATGTACTTACAATTCCAGGGGCCAGGGTGTGGTGAGTTACCCTAAATGAGGTCCACTTGTCCATCTCTATTTTAGCCTAGTAATAACCTGATCTCTGATGTTATCTCAGTGCTCTAATCATACATTTTTGACTCACTGTCAGTTGTACACCACTGGCATTCATTTTCAGTTTTGTGGAGTAAATCAGCCTGCCCAGTAATTTACTTCCTGACCTTTTGGTTTCAGTTCTCAGTGGGACAGAACAGCTATGATAAAAGAGATGGGTCAGGCTATAACAGGAACCAAAAGATGAACGAAGTATCTTCTAGTAGTTGTTCCAGCCAGCAATCGTTTAAAAAATCGGGGTGGGAGAGCTGTCTACAGGTTGCACAACAAACCCTGTTTAGACTTAGGAGCGTTGTTACCTAAACATAAGCAATGTGTCTTGGGTATTATTGTCCAAAATAGTAAAACGATTGTTAATTTATGAATTCAAAACAGCCTCTGTGGTTGACTAAAGGCTCACTTGTAAATCTGAGTTAGATCAAACCAGCTTTTTATTCCCTTTTCTGCAGCCTCGCAAAAAGACTGCTGTGTGGATCGTGGGACATCCCTAAACGAAGGCTATGTGGGATGGGGGCTTTGTAGAAAGTAGGAGACTTGGGTGAGATTGAACAAAAAGCTTGTCGGCGCCAACCTGTATGTCCCTATGTCTCTAGCAGCAAATTGGTTAGAGTATCAGACTGGGATCTGGAAGACCCAGGTTCGAATCCCCACTGTGCCTTGGAAACTTGGTGGGTCACCTTGGGCCAGTCACAACATGCAGCCTTATCTACCTCACAGGGGTGTTGTAAGGAGAAAATAGAGGAGGAAATGGTGTAAGGTGCTTTGAGTCCCCCGCTGGGAAGAAAGGCGGGATATAACTCAAATAAATAATGAAAAAAATTATGTCTAGCGGCCCATTTGTCTTTATGACTTAAATCACCTTTACTGAAATCTATCCTGAGCACAGTAAACTTCTAAATTGATTAGATTGTCTCCTGCTGATTTATTCTGCTGGTGCCAGCAGGTTTCTCTAGTGGAAGGGGTAGTCCACGCACACGAGGGCCCCTTTAGCGTTGGTGGGAGGTTCCGTGGCCCTGCAGAACATTCTAGAAGGATCCAGTGCCTTAGGTAGAACTGTTTTGACTATTGTACCATAGTATCCTCTTCACAGAGTCATGTTACTGTAATGCTTAATTCATAGCTTCTTGAAGGTCCAAAGAATCTCATGTGGCAGTGAAATAAGTTTCTGTGTAGAACTGGTAAGTAAATCCTGAAAAACCTGAAAGGTTGTCTGTTCAGGAACTCCCCAGCAGTCTGAAATCTCTGGAGTTTCCTGACTTTATGGGCCGGAATTAGGATCTTAAATGCACACACTAATTTTAGTCATTTAAATACTTTATTTTTCTTAATTCTAATAGTCAAAAAACTCTAGCCAGAGGCTATTGCATTAAAAGCCAGTCTTTGGCTCCGCTAACATATAGCATAATGCGTTTAAGCTTTTGAGTGCATGCACATTTCTTCAGAGGCACATGAAAGTTTATGCCCAGAATAAAACTTCGTTGGTCTTAAAGATGCCACTGGGGCTCAAACTTCGTTCAGTTGCTTCAAATCGACAGTAAATCTTTTTTTTGTGTGTGTTTTATATTACTTTATTTTCCATTTCTCAAAGATAACATTTACAAATGTTGATGGCTTCCATGTTCACACCAACAAAACATAAATCCAGACACTTAAAGTGCTCCATATTATATCATCCTGTACAATGTACTTTCTATTAGCTAAAGCTAGGGCAGAACTCCTACAAACCGTTGCCCCAAACCATAGTCTTTTTTGAACCTGGAAAAACAGAAGAAACTCCCGAGTCTAAGTATCCATTTATAACTTAGACCAGTGTTTTTCAACCTTTTTCGAGCTAAGGCACATTTCTTTCATTGAAAAAATCCCGCGGCACACCTGACAATATCTCACGGCACAGTGGTTGAAAAACACTGAAATACAAGATAAATGGGTCACTAGTTGCCTCAGCTCAAGTATTAACTACGACAGTATTACAAATACACGTAACAGCCACTCAACTTGAAATCGTAAGTTACAGATCCAAAGTGAGCCTCAACGGCGGCTCCCTCCTACCTCAGGCCGGCCACAGAGCGTGCGAGCGGAATCAGCAAGAGCGCGGCACTGTTCTTTCTCGCATGCGCAAACGCGTCCCAGAAGGTCAGCCCGGAAGGCACATTTCTTTCATTGAAAAAATCCCACGGCACACCTGACAATATCTCGCGGCACACTGACAGTGGTTGAAAAACACTGGCTTAGACCACTCATACACACAATTCCATCTGTTCTTAAAAACATTTTCATCATTATATATTTCTGCTAAGCTCAATCTATCCATTACTGCTAGGTCCAGCAGTCTATGTATTATTTCCTCTCTGGAGGGAAGTCTATCTAGCTTCCAGTTCTTTGCAACCAGGATCCTAGCTGAGGTTACTATATACACAGACCAGCACTAAATCTATATAGCATAATGGACATTTGTGCAGTGATACAGCTTTGTGAAACATACTGTCACGCATAGTCAGATACTGGATATATTGCATGCAGCAGCTGTCTGGACAGCCATAGTGTCTTGTGCATGCAGCAGAAGTCCATTGTGCCTTTCCGTTGTCCTGCATGGCAGCTCGTAAACAAGATTAATGAGCACTTCTTCAGCTGTGTATTCTAAGCCTGACTGGGAGTTCAAATCAGCCCTTGCCTGTGTATCAAGAGCTGGTGCATTATAAGAATGCAGTGAGATCCAAGAAGCCCTCAGTTCAGTTTTTTCCCCTGCTATGGACTCAGTAGATGGCCTGAGGCCGTTCTCTCAGCCTCTTTTATTAAGTCTGTGATATGGGGAAAGCGCTGCACTGGCTTACCTCGTCATAGTGTTGTAAGTAAGATGTAAATGTGCTTTGAACGCTGAACATGCTATACATATGAAGAGATGAAGAAGAGATTGGATTTATGCCCCACCCTTCACTACCCGAAGGTGTCTCAGAGCGGCGTACCATCTCCTTTCCCTTCCCCTGCCCACAACAGACACCCCGTGAGGTAGGTGAGGCTGAGAGCTCTTTCCAGAACTGCTCCTGAGAGAACAGCTCTGAAAGAACTTGTGACTGACCCAAGGTCACACCAGCAGCTGCATGTGGAGGCGTGGGGAATCAAACCCGATTCTCCTAGATTAGAGCCCACACTCCTAATCACTGTACCGAACTGCTAAATGTTTGTATGTACTACTCATTATTCAAACACCAGCTGTGTAGAAATAAGCGTTGCTGGTTAATTTCACCTGTCTTCATTTATACCCCACCTTTCTTCCCAATGAGGGACCTAAAGTGACTTACACAGTTCTCCTCGCCTCTGTTTGACCTCACAACAACCCTGTGGGGTAGGTCAGGGTGGGGGCATGTGTCTGGCCTAAGGTCACCCAACGAGCTTCCATGGCAGAATGGGGATTACTAAAGATAATTAAATTATTGTCCTTATCATAGCGAACATATGGTTTGCCACTTTTGTAAGCCGCCCTGAGCCGGCCCTGGCCAGGAGGGCGGGGTAGACATTTAATAAATCAAATCAACATTTAGGTCTTTGCCTCGAAGGTCATTGGGAACATTGGGTTTCTGAGAAATACCTCCTCTATCGTCAGAAAGTGGAATCGAATGCCTTTTTGCTGGCTTGGGGTGTTTATTAAATAGTTTTTTGAGATTTTATCGTTAACTGGTATTCCTTTTCAGAACATCAAACAGAATTCTGTCTCTAGTTTTGGGCAGACGGGGAAGTTGAAGGGTTGAGTCTTGACTGAAGCGCAGCTTGACAGAGCATGACTCCCCTGTGAATCATCACTTTGTCCTAGGATGACTGGAAGGAATTCCTTCGCTCGCCAGACTGAGACGGAAGTTTCCAAGCAGTTGATTTTGGCCACTTCTGGCCTAAAATGTGGGGGGGGTCCCAACAGTCACTGGCACTCCTTATTTGAGTGACAAAGAGGGACTGTCTCTAGTTGTCGCCTGCCAGGCCTTCGGATGACACCAGGCCTTTGAAAGACACGCGAAATAGTCAGCCTAACCTTGGCACTGAGATATTAAATGTTAGAAGTGCATAACTTTTATAAAGTGTAGTAAATTGTCAGATGGATAGACTGAATAGGGCGGCCCTCACCAAAATTCACTGGACCACACCACAAAGAGATATGTATCTTCAGCATTTAAAGCATTGTAGGGCTACAGTGGAAGGCCGGTAGTTCAGCAGTTCGAGGCCCGAGTGCCGCGTGACGGAGTGAGCTGCCGTCTCTGGTCCCCGCTCCTGCCAGCCTAGCAGTTCAAAAGCAAGAAATTGCAAGTAGATAAATAGGTACCACTTCGGTGGGAAGGTAACTGCGTTCCGTGCGCCTCAGCGTCTACTCATGCCGGCCACCTGACCATGGAAACGTCTTCGGGCAGCGCTGGCTGTTTGGCTTGGAAACGGAGATGAGCACCGCATCCCTAGATTCGTATTCGACTGGCTTTCGAGCAAGGGAAACCTTTGCCTACTTGGGGGGGGGGGGGGGGGTTAGTAGGGAAACACGGCCACACAGTGGAGTCTGTTTTCACTTCTACTTCTGTAGCCCTTCTGTCAGTCAAGCAAGGCGTGTCAGCGGCTGTTGAGAAGCAAAAAGAAGCACAGCTAATTGAATTTGTCAAGTTATTGTTAATTTTTTTTGTTAACGTGGGTGGCCCTTATGTTGACTCATCTCTGCAGTCACCACTTAGATCAGAACTGATTCTCAAAAATAAATACAGATTGTGCAGCAGCGGGGAAGTGGCTCAAAACATGCAATCGTTTATAATCATTCCTTTTTCCTACGCCTGATCAAGTAGCCAAGCATTACCTCCTGCAATATGAGTGGAAATTTGTATCACCTCTGATTTGACTTCTTAAAATATTGTGCAGTGTGTGATGTCTTTTATAACTGGTTTATTTAGGAAATGTATGTGTAGCCTCTTCAGAGACCAGCTCAAGACCTAAGATGATACAACAACGTCATTTAAAATGCAGCCATTAAAAAGACACTAAGAACAGACTGATGCCATTAAAACAAGCAAGAGCATTAACAACATCTTAAAATACACACTGAGCGTTGTGGGGGTTACTTGGAAGCTGCAACAGGATTGGCCGCTTTTTAACCTTGGTTTCTGTTACTAAGAGGCAGGGGAGGGGGTTCTCTTCCAGGGCTGTTTTGACCTCCCAGTCCTCCGCTGTTCTTTCTGCATTTGCCCTGGAGGGAAGACTCGTTGAATCAGGGCCAGCGGAAGCCTCCAGGTAGCTTGCTCCTATGAGAATTCCACAAGTCAACCAGGGGCGCGATCATACGCACCTATTTGCCACGCTAGAGGGACGATTCATCAACGGATCAAACCGGCGCGATCACACCAGCACATCTGGGAAGCGTCCCACAACCGTCATCAAGCCGTTGCAAACCGTTTTGATCCGGTGGGGAATCATAGTAAAAAACTACTAGCGAAACTCCAGTATCAAACGGTTTGCTGTGGCTCACAGCCGGAGTTTCCCGTGTGATCGCGCCAGCGCGGAAGTGTGGCATCGCAGATAGCACGATCACGCGCTATCCCGACGCGATGCTGTCCCCCCCCCCCTTTCTCTGTGTGCACATCATCAAAAGCCCTTAAGGGTGGGGGAGCGATTCATCAATTCCCCGTTTCAGCGCCTCGGAAACCCACTACAAAAAAAACAACTCCTCACCCGCAGTTGCATGTGATCACACAGCGGCGATTTGCGCCGGCAGCTTCACGGGCTGTGTGATCACGCAACTGCGGGGCAAAGTGCTCCGGAGCAAAAAAAAGCCTCGATTCCCCTCCAGATTATCTCACTCATGTGGCAGGGACCCAGGAGTGGTAGTGGCTGTTGGACAACATAATGCCATAGAAAAGAGTCTGGTAGTACCTTAAACACTAACAAAAGTTGTGGCAGGGTATGAGCTTTTGTGAGTCGCTGCTCACCTCTTCAGATTCAGAATCTGAGTCCATCTGTCATACGTTGGAAAGTGGAGTGATTTCAGATGCCAAATGACATCAGCAGGCAGATGACAGTAGCAGGTGTGACTGGATAAGGTGTAATATGCGGAGAGGTAGCGGGCGTGGAGAAATCAGCATTGGTAATGAGACAGGAAACGGAGGTCTTGATTCAGACCAGGAGGATGCATTGTCTCGAGCTTCATTATCAGTTGTAATTCAGCAGTCTCTGTCATCTCCCTTTGAAATTCCTTTGTAAGATAACTGCTACTTTTAGGTCAGCAACTGAACGTCCTGGAAGGTTAAAATGTCCCCCCCAGTGGTTTTTAAACGTTGCAATTTCTAATGTCAGTCTTCCGTCCATTAATTCTTTGTCAAACTTTGCCTGTTTGTCCAGTGTAGTGGGTGGAAGAGCATAAATCGCACTTAGAGGATGAGCAGGAGTGGGAACCCGAGGTGGTACTGGCTGATTTTGCTGGGTCCACTGATGGCGTTGCTAGGATCTATACGAGAGCAAAGCTGGCATCCTGGTTTGTTGCAGGCCTTGGTGCCAGAGTCCACGTGGCTGTTAAGGAGTTTATCGCCGCGAGTGAGAATTTGTTTTAGGCTAGCAGGCTGTCTGTAAGCAGGAAAAGGTCGAACCCCCCCCCCCCTCCCATGCCTGTGCATCTTAGTGGGGCCTGGAACCACACAATTGAACAGAGCAACTTGGCCAGACTTTTCCTAGGGGAAGGCTGCCAGGAAGAGGGAAGGAGAAAAATCTGAGAGCCAGTGTGGTACAGTGGTTAGAGTGTTCGAATCCCCACTTTGCCACAGAAGCTTGCTGGGTTATCTTAGGTCAGTCTCGCACTCTCGACCTGGTTGACCTCACGTGGTAAAAAGGAGGAGAATGATTTAAGCTGCTTTGGGTCCCCATCAGTGTTCCCTCTAAGCTGAGGTAGTGTGAGCTAGCTCACAGTTTTTTAGCCTCTGGCTCACGCATTTTTGTCTTAGCTCAGGAAGGATGGCTCCAGAGCAAACTAATTTATGCAGCAGCTAAATCGCTTGCTCACAACTTTAATGCCGGTAGCTCACAAAGTAGGGTTTCTGCTCACAAGACTCCACAGCTTAGAGGGAGCATTGGTCCCCATTGTTGAGAAAGGTGAAGTAGAAATGAAGTAAATAAAGCTGAAGACAGGCAGATAGAGCTTGGATGGTGAGTGGGCGGGAGGGAAGAAGAAGAAGAGATTGGAGTTATATCCCGCCCTTCACTCACTTGGAGTCTTACAAACTCCTTTCCCTTCCCCTCCCCACAACAGACACCCTGTGAGGTAGGTGGGGCTGAGAGAGCTCTTTCCCAAGCTGTCCTTGAGAGAACAGCTGGTACAGAGCTATGGCTTGCCCAAGGTCATCCAGCCAGGTGCAAGTGGAGGAGTGGGGAATCAAACCCGGTTCTCCCAGATTAGAGTCCGCGCACTTAACCACTACACCAAACTGGCTCTCCAGGAAGCAGGTAAAGGGCAGGGAGGATAGGGGGGCAGCCAGGAAGACCGAAATAAGAAGTACTATGGAGAGAGGATTCAGAGGGAAATAAAATGATCCCCCTTCCCCTGCAAGTCCTTGTGGTGTGAGTACCCCTCTTGTTCTGTTTGAAAGCCTTGTTCATACACATTAAGCAGTTGTTTCAGTGGACCGTTATCCTTTTCCATACTCCAAATGCTGCAGTACGTAATTGAAGTGTATGCTCCGTTGAATTCAGTGGGAATACCTATGGAGGATTGGGTTGTGTGTATTCCTGACCCTTCACAGAGCTAATTGTCCTGACTTTCTTTTATCTAGATTTCTTTGGCCAGTGAGTGAATCCCATACTCAAGCATGGGGAATATTTTCGCTAACCTCTTCAAAGGCCTTTTTGGCAAAAAAGAAATGCGCATACTTATGGTCGGGCTGGATGCTGCAGGAAAGACGACTATTTTGTACAAATTGAAACTTGGCGAAATAGTAACTACCATCCCTACTATAGGTAAGACAGTTTAAACTCAAATGGCTCTCCACCGCAACTACTGTCACAGCGAAGCACCTTCTTGCCAAATCAAACTAAGGAACTGTGGTGCCTTTTTGTGAAGTGCTTGTGAGCCTCAGAGGCATACGAACATAGCAGGAGAGCCCTGCTGGATCAGACCAGTGGCCCATCGAGTCCATCAGTGGCTCTTAGCCGCAAGGTATAGATAGGACCTCTCAGTCTGGGGCAAGTTATGCTCTGTCTTCTTGGTGCTTGGTGTGGGAGGGCAACAGTGGGAGAGCTTCTGGTGTCCTGGCCCCACTGCTGGACCTCCTGAGGGCACCTGGTGTTTTTGGCCCCTGTGTGACAGAGTGTTGGACTGGATGGGCCATTGGCCTGAACCAACATGGGCTTCTCTTACGTTCTTATGAAAGAAAATGGCTTCTCTGTCTCTTATTGTAGGGATTATGTCAAGTACTGTGGAAATTAACCCTAAGATCCGTGTCAGTTGTGTTTCCATTTTAAAGGATGGAGAGTTACGTCCTCCCTTCCCAGAGTTTTTAGGCCCCGAGACTGGCTAAACATTTTAAAAGTTGGCAGAAGGGCTGTTGTGTTCCACTGCCTTGTTTTGATGGTTAAAATGGCCAGCTCAGATTGTTGCAAGTATCAGAAAACAAGCATAGTCTAACACAATTAAGTAAGTGAAGGTAGCCCAAGTGCTTTAGGAAGATTAGCAAATTTTGATTAGCTGGTAGTACCGTATTTTTCGCTCCATAAGACGCACCTGATCATAAGACGCACCTTGTTTTTAGAGGAGGAAAACAGGAAAAAATGAAACAGAAAGAAAGAGAGAGAGAGAGAGAGAGATGAAGGAAGGAAGGAGGAGGAGAGAGAGAGAGAAAGAGAAAGGAAGAAAGAAAGGTGGGGACAGAGAGAAACAGAAAGACAGACAGACAGACAGAAAAAAGGAAAGGAAGGAAGAAAGATAAGGAAAGAAGAGAGACGTGGGCATGCCATGCAAAGCCAGGCTTTTCTGTGCAAAATAGCCACGGAGCTGAATCTGTGGGCGGGGCTTTCTGCTGCTGGCTGTCTTAAAGGGGAAAAGCACTTAAAGGGAAAGAGTACTTAGCCTGGTGGGGGTTTTCCTGCCGTTTCCCTTTTAAGTCTTAACAGCTCAGGCCCAGCAGGGAGGGGCGGGGAAGGCTGGGATGCCAGCCGGAATGGCGTTCCCCTGTGTCCCTGCTGAAGAAAGAGCCCTGTTACAGGTAAGAAAAGCTCCATATTCACTCCATAAGGCGCACACACTTCCCCCCCCCCCCACTTTTTTGGGGAGGAAAAGCGCGTCTTATGGAGCGAAAAATACGGTATATCACGCACACTGCCAGCTCGCCTTCAGTTTTTAATGCATTTCCAGAGCAGGATAATTTCTTCAGGCCCAGAATTTGGGCCATCTGTGGCCTTTGTTCTTGCCATTTTAAATAGACAAGCCAATGCCAAGGCAGTTGCTTGAAGCTCATTTGGGAAGCAAGGAATTGGTATGTATCGCAAGTAATGAAGTGCTGTGGGAGAGCATTACACAAATTATTGACTTGTCTGCCTTCCTGCACATCTCAGGAGCATCACAGGCCCTTTGACCTGTTAACCAATTATAATCTCTTCTGCTACTTCTGTTTCAGGTTTCAACGTAGAAACAGTAGAATACAAGAACATTAGCTTCACAGTATGGGATGTAGGTGGCCAGGATAAGATCCGGCCACTCTGGCGCCATTATTTCCAGAACACTCAAGGTGAGTGGTTCCCCGAACTGTCCAAGTGCTGTCTGTATCGGTAGAGTCCCATTTAGAAGTTCTGTCGGGCCTGTTCTTGGGCTTCCTCGGTTACCGCTTGAGCGTGATTGCATCGGGAGCGTCTCACGTCCAGAGAACCTCTCAGCCGCTTTCCATCGCTTGCTTTAGGACCGGGTGGGATGGTGCTTGTCGCCAGTGTTCTGTGTTGTGCAAGTCTGTCAACCAGAACTATAGCAGGAGAAAAGAGCGAGAGTCCAGTAGCACCTTAAAGACTAACAAAATCTGTGGCAGGGGAGGAGCTTTTGTGAGTCACTGCTCAGTTCTTCAGCTTCCTGAAGTACAGTGAGCAGTGACTCACGATAGCTGATAACCCTGCCGGAAATTTTATTAGTCTTGCTGGACGGACGCTTGCTCTTTTCTACTGCGAACACGGCTGCCCATCTTGATCTGTAACCTTAACTGTATTGTTAAGCATCGATGCTTCTTGGAGCAGGTTTCCAAATCAGGAATCAGCTTTCAGGACAGAGATGTCCTAGTGATTCAGTCATTTTGTTAACGGTACATTTTCACTTTGAACATTTCCCCTAGTGAACCCCAGTCGAGCCAGCACTGTTTACACCCCGTAAATCTACTAACATCTGTATCTTCCCCCTTCCCCATTTACAAATTCTTAACAGCATGAACGTGGGGTTCCTTTGCTTTTAAGAGGCGCCAAATACGAATTTATCAAATAGCTGGTTTCATTTTGGAAACCACAGCTTACAAAAGCTTGGACGGATGCTTCAGGAGGAAGCAGTGGTCAGGATAAGCATCTCATCTTTGTCCTCAGACCAGCCGTGAATCCGAGTTAGCATGTTGGTTTAAAATAAATTAGCCAGCAGGTAAATTGACCTCCACACATCCAGCTTGAGAGGCTGTTCCTGTTTCTTCTGACAGTGCTGGCAGTCCCACCCACCTCACTCATCACTTGTGCTTGATTTGTTTCACCAGAAATTGACCAACTATCTGAGCTCTGTGAAAACTATTTACCCATTAACAAAACCTGAACTTTGTATTTTGTGCATGATTTCCATAAGATATTGCAATAGTGGATCTCTTCATTTTGTCCCTTGTGGAGCTTAAAAAACTACAGAATTTGCCGCCTCGAAGTCTGTGAAACACACAGAGAAAAGAGAAATTTTAGTAACATTCCATGGATTCCGGCCCAATATTTTTAAATTCTATCACAGGTCCACCCCATATGATAAAAGGATCTAACACCTTTTTTTACATTTCCAACAAGCATTTGACATGTTAGGATAACATTTTGCTAACATATCTGGTGTCATATACCATCTATAAAACATTTTATATATCTTCTCTTTATAAGAAACTGCTTTTGTAATTTTCACATCCGTTTTCCATACCTGTGTCCATTGATCTAAGTAAATGTTATGGCCAGTATTCTGTGCCCATTTAACCATAAAGTTTTTAACTATTTCATCTTGTGTCTTATCTGCTAACATTAATAAACACAGGTTTTTAATCAGTTTTTCTTCAGAATAAAGCAGTATTTTATCAATTTCAGACAGCTTGGAACAAAAACCTGCCACTTAGTCTTTTGTATATCTGGATTGCATTTGTACCAGTTCCCACCAACTAAGTTCAGGGTTTATGTTTTTAATTATTTCAGTTGTTTTTAATTCATTTTTATTATTTAAAAGATCATCAAATTTTAATAGAAACGCCTTGGAAGTCAAATTTGGGTTTGTAAAAGCCTCCAGCGGTGCAACCCATTTGGGTATTTTAGAGTAAAAAAGTATTTTCATGTCTTCCCATACTCTCAGCAGTGCTTTCCTAACTAGGTGCTGCTTAAAATATTTATGAGACTTTGTCTGAAAAACAAAACATTTAAACCCTGCCAAATAAAGGGAAATATACATTTTAGGACTGCACCTTTAAATGTTTTCCCAGCAAACAACTGGAGGAAATTTCAGAGGACTTTTAGCCCAAGTTCACTGGAGAGCTCGGCTGCCTAAACGTCTCCTCCAACTGTTCTCCAAGTCTGTCTTCTCCCGCGTGGTGGCTGGTGTTTTCGCCGGCTGGAGATGTTGCTGCATGCATCAAAGCTCACGTCTCTCCGGTGCGCGTCTCTTCCAGCCCCCGGGGCCGACTTAACAGATGCGCCAACAGATCAGCATATGTCGTCTTTTCACAGTTTACTTTGTGCGCACGGAGCAGTTGCATCACTGATGCAGTCAGACAGGGCGTCCTCGTCAGCTGTTTGTCTCACTCCTTTAGACATTCTTCTTCCAGGCTGCCTTTGTTTCAGGGTGTGAAAATCTGTGTGGATTGAGACCTGGCGTTACAGCATCTCCAGGAAAACAAGCGCACTGGCTTGTTTCTGAACAAAAGTTGGTTCCACTCCTCTTTGTTTATGCTTATCAATGAATTCTTCACGGCTTCCAATGCTCATGGAATATTCTGTGCGCAGTAGAGGAGTTGCAAAGCATACTGGCACCAAGACAGAAGAATGAGCCAGGTTCTGTCCAATTCAACTCTCCCCTCGGCCCCCTCTGTGACAGAGGCCGTGCATAATTCTACTTGTTTTAAATAACCAGGCGCTGGTTTTATTGTAGGTTCTTTTGGTGGCCTAGCTACGCTGGAACTTTCAACCAAATTGCAGGCATCGTACATGAGGGAATTCAGGTATTGGGGCTAGCAGGCCAAGGGAAGATTTTCAGCTGTTCCTGTGCCATAGGGATGCACCTCGTATCCAAGTCACTTTGCGCGCACGCCTGGCGATGTCACCGGAAGTGATGTCAGCACGTTGGGGGCGTTGCCAGGGCAACGCTCTGGCAATCGCCCCAAAACTCTACGGTATCAGAGTTTTGGGGCGATTGCCAGAGCGTCGCCCTGGCAATGCCCCCAGCGTGCTGACGTCACTTCCGGTGATGTCATTACATCGTCCTGGCTGGACGACTTCGGGGGTGGAGTTCCCCCTGCCGGCCAAATGCTGGCCAGTGGATCGGGAACCCCTTTAGTGGGGGGTCCCCCGCCCCCCGGGCTGACTTGGCAGCCCTATCCTAAGCAGAGCTGTATAAATTACCCGAGTAGAAGAGAAGAGATTGGATTTATACCCTGCCCTTCATTACCCAAGGGAGTCTCAGAGCGGCTTCCAAACTCCTTTCCCTTCCCCTCCCCACAACAGACACCCTGTGAGGTCGGTGGGGCTGAGAGAGCTCTTTCCAGAACTGTCCTTGGGAGAACAGCTGAGCCAGAGCTACGGCTTGCCCAAGGTCATCCAGCAGGTGCAAGTGGAGGAGTGGGGAATCAAACCCAGTTCTCCCAGATCAGAGTCCGCGCACTTAACCACTACACCAAACTGGCTCACCAGTAGCGATTTTCCTTATTCCCTACTGGTATCCAAACTCTCCCAAGAATAAGTATTTTGTGTAGTTTTTCCAACAGGGCTGTAGCTTTGCCATATCAGGATGCCGCTGAAGAAAACTTCTGTGGGAGCGCCGATCTTGTCTGCAGGAGAGATGAGGCGGCCTCCCCAGGAAATTGACAGTCACGGCCGCACACAGGGCAACACTGCCACGCAGAATCTGGTCAAACATGTTCCAGCCGTCTTGGTTTCTTCCCACATTCCGAATCCACTTTTGAAAGAGTTTATACGTGCTCTTTCTTGCCCCGCTTTTCAGGTGCCCTATATCTCCTTGACATCTGTCAGAGTTGTCTTGTTACGCCGTTGGATTTCGAACCCAGTTCAGAAGATAGCTGGCTATTTTTATTTAGCACTTCCCCCCTCCCCCCCTTCCTCTAAGGAGCTCAGAGCAACAGGCACTTTCGCCCCCTCTCCATGTTATCACAACAACTGTCTGGGTTAGGTTACAGTAGGATGGAGTTAGTGACCCAGGTCACCAAGTGAGATTCTTGGAAACATGGGGATCGTTTATTTCTATCGAGGCAGCATGGGGTAGTGTTTAAGAGCAGCGGCCTCTAATTCGGTGAGCCAGGTTTGATTCTCCACTCCTTCTCCACCTGAAGCCTGCTGGGGGACCTTGGGCCAGGCCCAGTTCTCTTGGAACTCTCTCAGCTCCACCTGCCTCACAAGGTGCCCGTTGCAGGGAGGGGAAGGCGACTGTAAGCTGCTTCGAGACTCCTTAGAGTAGAGGAAAGGAGGGCATACAAACCAACTTTTCTTCATCTCAGTGGGGCTCAAGTGGGATCGGTTTCCCAGCTCTTACTCTGACACTGCAGCCTTTACAGTCAAACTGGCTCACTAATGTACCGTCTTTGGCTTAATTTTTAGTTTTGTGTGTTTTATAAAATATTTACACCTGCTGTTTGCCTACCATGGCTCAGGGCAGCTTATGAGTTCAAATTTAAAACCTGCAACATGCCATAAACCCCCAAAATATCCTCCCTTAACAAAAGCAGCGCTCCTTAAATTGAGTAAATGCCTCTGTAAATTGTTATCACACCAGTTATCGTGAGAAACTGAACAGAGTATTTGACCAGGAATATAGCCCCTGTTATTAACCAATGCCCAAAATACATTTGTTTACTTCATTTATACCCTGCCTTTCTCCCCAATAGGGACCCAAAACAGCTTACATCGTTCTGCGCCCCTCCATTTTATCCTCACAACAGCCCTGTGAGGTTGGTTAGGCCAAGTGCATGTGACTGGCCCAAGGTCGCCCAGCAGTCTTCCATGGCAGGAGTGGAGAGTCGAACCTGGGTCTTCCCGATCCTAGCCCGACACTCTTAACCTCTACGCCATGCTGTCTATCTGCATGCACTCTTACTGTGGCAATGGGCCCAGCTCCATGCTTGAGCGTCACCCTTCCATCGCTACCCCAGATCTGTGTTAAGGAAAAACAATAGTCGGAATTTGCCACGTCAGGTTGAAGCACAAATCCATGCCTGCGTGACCCCTTGGCCGAATTGGAATCACACAGTCGGAGTCCAGCGAGTTAGATGAATATCTGTTTAATGCATTCATAACAGGGAATACAGGATTGATAAATGCCTTAGCACTCCAGCAATTCCAAAGCTGTATTCTGCCATAACCAGGAAGGGCAGAAGGTCTTATGCCCTAAATGTCATCACATATAGTTTACACATTGAAGAATCTCTAGTAGGTATCAAGCGGTTACCATCATACAAGGTTCATTTGACTTTAAGCCTTACTATTGGTCTCTCCTTATACTGGTCAGTTATGTCCATGGTTGCATTCACTTATCTGGTTTCCAGGACAACCGGAACATTAGAGGACACTGGGTCCCATGCTGACCTGCATACGGGAGGGCTAACTGGTTGGGGGTTATGAATTTGTTCTCGGCGTCCTTGCAGCCTACGCATTCCATTTCTGTTGCATCCTAATTCCATCTGCAGAGGCTTTTAATAATACTTCTGCTTAATATGGCTTCTTGTACAAAAAATGCAGTTGTAAAATACATACGTTCTGCTATAAGTCTCTCTAATCAGAAGCTTCTCGGCTACATGCCAGGATCTGGACCTGTTAACGATTAAAACTTTTGAAGGCACAGTGACAGCTGTCAGTATATATCTATCGAGGAGATAGTGTCTGAAGTCACATTCAGAAATCACGTTCTTTTTCCTTGTCCCACAAGGCTCTTGGACTGGAAAACCGCCGCTGATGCCTCCGCCTTGAATCGTCGGATCAGAACCCCTGGCACGTCCCGGGTTAATAGATTTCTCGCTTCCTTTTGCAGGCTTGATCTTTGTGGTCGACAGCAACGATAGAGAGCGAGTCAACGAAGCCCGAGAAGAACTCATGAGAATGTTGGCCGAAGACGAACTCAGAGATGCCGTCCTTTTAGTGTTCGCTAACAAACAGGTGAGTGTCACAAAGGGACTGGGCCAAGCCCAGCCAGGAGGTGTCCCCCAGGGAGTCCTTGGCCGGCCACAAAGGTGGCCTTGGAGAATCCCCAGCCTTTCCAGGGGGGAAATGCATGATCCGCTGCATAGCATAGCTGCCGGGTGGGCTGTCCCCGGAGCGCTGTGGCTCTCACGAGGGAGCTCCGAAGGACATCCCCCCCCCCTTTTGCAGTGCAGTGCCCGTGAAGGACTTGCACACGAGACAAGTGAGTTTGAAGGAGAAAAACTCAAGTCTGCCCCTGGCAGTGAGCAGTTTATTTTTAAACATACACAGACTTACACGCCACGCCCTTAGGTTGCCGCGTCAGCGTTCAGTAGACAATAAGGTCAATCATGGAATCAACATAGGGGATGAGACAACTGTCTCAGGAGCCTGCTGTTTGCAGAAGTGATTGTCAGCTTTAATGGGGCAATGCTCATTGTGTAGCAGGGAGGGTGGAATCCACATAAATGGGAGACATCTGTCTCGAGAGTATGCTATTTGCCGGAGGGTTTATACAATGCTCATTGTGTAGCAGGGAGGGGGGAGAAGCATGGACTTTGGCCTGGCTAGCATCCCAGTCTCAGATCTTCCCTGCATGCCCGCAAGAACATTATTGAGTTAAACAGCCCTTTACACACACAGGCAGGCTTGCTTACATACAGCCGGGCTTTCCTAAACTGCTCTACTGTCCCAAAAGTTAAAAAAGTCACCTGTAGTGTGCCTCCAGAAGACAGGATTATTTGAAGCAGTGTTTAGGAATGCCTATTAGGTTAGAAAAGATTCTTAAGCGTATAAGAAAGAGCCCTGCTGGATCAGTCCAGGGGGTCCGTCCAGTCCCGCATCCCGTCTCACACAGCGGCCAACCAGTTTCTCAGGAGGTCCAGCAGCAGGGCAGAGAGGCTGAGGCCTTCCCATCAGAGGAGCCCTGCTGGATCAGACCAGTGATTCATCTAGTCCAGCATCCTGTTGCACCAGCCGGTTCTTTTGGAGAGCCAGCAACAGGGCAGAGAGGCTGAGGCCTTCCCTTGATAAGAACCTCAGCAGAGCCCTGCTGGATCAGACCAGTGAAGGTCCATCTAGTCCAGCCTCCTGTCTCACACAGTGGCCAGCCAGTTCCTCTGGAGGGCCAACAACAGGGCAGAGAGGCTGAGGCCTTCCCATCAGAGGAGCCCTGCTGGATCAGACCAGTGATTCATCTAGTCCAGCATCCTGTTGCACCAGCCGGTTCTTTTGGAGAGCCAGCAACAGGGCAGAGAGGCCGAGGCTTTCCCCTGATCAGAACCTCAGCAGAGCCCTGCTGGATCAGACCAGTGAAGGTCCATCTAGTCCAGCCTCCTGTCTCACACAGTGGCCAGCCAGTTCCTCTGGAGGGCCAACAACAGGGTAGAGAGGCCGAGGCTTTCCCCTGATCAGAACATCAGCAGAGCCCTGCTGGATCAGACCAGTGAAGGTCCATCTAGTCCAGCCTCCTGTCTCACACAGTGGCCAACCAGTTCCTCTGGAGGGGCAATAACAGGGCAGAGAGGCCGAGGCCTTCCCTTGATAAGGACATCAGAAGAGCCCTGCTGGATCAGACCAGGGAGGGTCCATCTAGTCCAGCCTCCTGTCTCACACAGGCCAACCAGTTCCTCTGCAGGGCCACGAACAGGGCATAGAAGCCAAGGCCTCCCCCTGATGTCGCCTCCTGGCACTGGGATTCAGAGGATTAGTGCCTCCGAATGAGAAGGTTGCCTTTAGTTACCGTGGCTTGTGGCCACTGATAAAGCCGTCCTTCATGAACCTGTTTAAATCTGTCTGGGCCTGTGGCCATCATTACATCTTCTGGCAACAAATCTCGCAGTTAACTTCCTGCAGGATTTAGTGGTCTGCTTTGGGGAAAGTGGCTCAGTCAAAACTGCAGCGTCAGTTGCTTGTTTGGGTCTCCCTTGCTTCCGCCTCAAGACATTCTGGCTCGTGGGGACAGATGGGTTCTCTGCAGCTGGAAACCTGCGTCATTTTGTGTACTGTCCCGGGCAGGTTTATCTCCAGGCCGACAGGCTTCTGGTTCCATCTGACAGCAGATCGTGCAACAGCTGTATCGTGGTTCTAAAACTCTCATAGCTGTAAAAAAAAAAACCAACAAAACATTTCAACGTGTCAGGGGTGGTCTAGCCTCAGACTACCTGGATTCTTGGAGACGGAAGTTTTGTTTTCACGTAGCACCCCTAGCTGAAATGACTCCAATGACTTCCCAATATTTCACATAGACAGTATTCTGATTTTGGAATCATCTTTCGTTCCGGTGAAGCAGGAGATCGTAGTACATGTTTCATGAGTGTTTCAAAATGTATGGAATTCTAAAATCAGGGACTCATTAGCGACAATTTTTTAAAGCCCTGCTTTCCCCTATTTTAAGTGGCATCCATACCCAGGCTTAGTTTTGGAGCATGAAATAGTGACTTCTTTCATGTAAATGGGCTTTCTCGTGCCCAGCTGTTGCTCTACTGTGGGACTGGGCAGGTATCCTAACAACGTAATACCTCTCAAACGTGTTCCTAGACCTCATGGTGACAAAAACAGGACTTATTCCTGCATTCTAGCGATTTGCATTGCTCAGTTCTCATGACTGCTGTCGCCAGATTTGCTTCTCCCTTTTCTCTTGGCTAAACCAAGTCCTGTGAACGAGGCGGAGATAGTTTATTGTACCTAATTCTGTGTGCAAGGCTTGAGTGTCTGTCTGGGTCCTCCCACGTTTGACTATCCTAAAGCTTTCTTTCCAAAATACAGCCAGCACTGAGTAGTGAATTCTTCCACTCATCTTACCCGCACTCTCCCTAAAAACTTGTTAAACGTTAAGTGCCCACAACATCTAGACTAGCAAAGCCGATTTTAATGGCTCAAGTTGCACGTTCTGTGGATCGTATATCTGCTGGATCAGATCCGGGGAACCTGTCATGAGGTAGTTTCTGTCCTCTGTAGCCTCTTTGGGGATCCGTGCGCACAACTTTGTGCTTGCTGGGTTGGGGAGGGGTGTGATCGCTACAGCTGCAGTTTTAGAATTTGCATGTGCGTGTGTCTTAGTCTCAAAGAGTCTAGAAAGGCAGCAGCCTTGAATTGTGGCAGTCAGTGACAGCTAGGTTGGGGAGAAAGAGGGAGGAGTTAATGGTTTAGAAGGCTGTGCACTGGCAGATTTCTTTGTCTTTTCTTTGGTATTTGTGTGTGCGTGCTTGCGTGCCTGGAAGTCATGGCGACCTGGCAACCCCTAGTGGGGCTAGGACATTTCAGAAAGGTGGCTTGCCATTGCCTGCCCCCACCTCCTGACTTCTGGTATTCCAAGGAGGTCTCCCACCCAAGTCCTTGCCAGGGTCGGCCCTGCTTAACTTCCGAGATCTGACGAGACCGGGCTCGCCTGGGCCCTCCTGAAACTAGGAAGGGCTTGGCAGGGGGCAGCAGGGCACTCCTATGTTTAGAGAGGATCTGGGTTGGGTGAAGTTCCTATTTGCACAGTCCTTTCGAAGACTCCAGATAGGATTTGCTTGGGTCTCTTGGGGGGGCTGTCTCTTGAGGCCAGGAAGGGATTTGTTTTTTGCCCACGCCGAAGGTGGCGGTACTTCTGACTCGGCGGGTTTGTCAGAACCCTTTTGATGCACAGGTGCCGTTATACCAGCCCGCGAGAAGTCCTGAGATCCTCAAGGGGGAAAGGGTGTTTCTCTAAAGCGTTGCTTCTGTTTCAGGACCTGCCGAACGCGATGAATGCAGCTGAGATCACAGACAAACTAGGACTGCATTCTCTCCGCCACCGGAACTGGTACATCCAGGCCACCTGCGCCACCAGTGGGGACGGTCTCTATGAAGGACTGGACTGGTTGTCCAATCAGCTCCGAAACCAGAAATGAAGCCCTGAGAACCCTTCCTCTCTCTCCCCCCTCTCTCTCTCTTCCGTCCCCTCCCGATCTCCTCCTCCTCTTCCTCCACCCCTTCGCTTTACTCTAACGTGGCAAACCATGCTACTTTGTGGTATTGAGTGCCGGAAGCTGTTTTCCTTTTTCTCTTTGTCGCCGGACGCCCGTCACCGCGCTGTCCGTGCGGCAAATCCAAGCCTGAAAACAGTG
Organism: Lepidodactylus listeri; assembly: GCA_029233225.1. Taxonomy (NCBI): domain Eukaryota; kingdom Metazoa; phylum Chordata; class Lepidosauria; order Squamata; family Gekkonidae; genus Lepidodactylus; species Lepidodactylus listeri. The sequence goes on from JARCFY010000012.1 coordinate 5,125,548, forward strand.
AGGGTTCTTATTTAATGTAAATAGTTCTCGTTTCCAGTGAGACAGTTTCTGGTACTCCTATGCAATATTACTCAGCTTTTTTTTTTATCGTAAAGAAAAATCGACTCGCTGTTTAGCACTGGGAAAGAGACCGAGAGCGGATTGGAGAGGAAGGGTTGCCAGCCGAACGCTAAGAGCCGAGTCACGATCCCTCTGGGCTGGTGAGGTCTGTGGAGAGGCCCGATTTGGCGGCGGCTTTTTCTTTTTGGTTTCGCTTTAGCCTGGGGATGTCAGATCATTTAATCAAAGTGAAGACACTTGAACAAAATCTGTCCATTGCTCTGCCACAACTTGAATACCAGCAACTTAATATCTTTAAAAGAAAAAAAAAGATTCGCAGAACGAGGGACGTTCTGGATCTTTCTGTGCTCGACACCCTTTTGTGTGTGTATTACGTGAGCATGAAGACCCTCTTCAGTTAGAGCCTAGAGCTAGACTAAGAAAGCGGCTCACGGGCAGTCCCATAGCCCTCTTGAGAGGCGGGCGAGAATGGCCCTGTTGCAGCCCGTCAGGGTGTCATCTTCATCTGTCCAGTTTTGGGTCCTCCCCCCCCCCCCCAAAAAAAAAAAGTATTTCGGGCTTTTCTTGCATAAAACTCCTCCACAGAATGCCAGAATTCTTTCCACAGAGCACAGCAGTCCGTTAACAGTCCTAAGCCCTGCCGTCAGCAAGTACTGTACTTGAGTAAGTAACACCATCCCGATCCATCTAATGTAGCATCTAGGGGGGGAAATAAAATTTAAAAGCATGAGAGCGTGGAGTTTCATTCCATAATAGAAGTATTCGATGCCATTTTTGGAACCATCTCCCATCTGTATATGTGTGAAAACCCCTCCGCGTCCCCTCATACTGCAAGGTTCGGATTTGCCATCAAGAAAGACCTCTTTAACTTTTTTTTTTCTCCTTTTTTGTATTTTGATAAAAAAAAAAAACACTGAAGACGCTGGAGCTGTTTAAACTTTAACTCGAGGAACTATCAGAACTGGTCTGTTTAGTGTCGTGGGGGGGGGGGGAGAAAATCTTATTTGCTTTCAATACACAGTTAGTAATCGACTGTTTTGTATACTTGTTTTCGGTTTTCATTTCGACAAAACGAGCACTGTAATTAAAAAGCTATTAGAATAAAAATCTCTTAACTATTTCATGACGTTTTGACGCTTTTGCCTGTTCGTCTCGCCAGGATCGGAACCAAATACAGATTGAATAAAACTCTTCCATGGTGTGTTGGGCGTATCACTTTCTGCTTCGGGGTCCTCGCCCAGACTGCACGAGCGATTTTTCCGGGGCTCTGAAGGCTGCCACTCCATGCGTGGTTGCAGGTTGAATTGACCGGGAGCAGCTTCTTCCCACTGGGTGGAGGTTTCAGGTGGGAAGCTGTCTTGGTCTGCAGTTAAAAGAGCTGGATTCGAATCCAGTAGCACCTTCGAGAACAGGCAGATTTCTAGGGTAGAAACTTTCTAGGCTCCAAGCACCATTTTTCAAATGAAAGATAGCTTAGAATCTTTAAAGCGTGGACCTTTGGAAATCTTGTGGATCGCGTCGACACACACTCTGTAACCTGCCTTGGGTCCCAATGAGTAAGGTAAAGGTAAAGGTTTCTCTTGCTCGAAAGCCAGTCGAATACGGCTCTAGGGATGTGGTGCTCATCTCCGTTTCTAAGCCAACGAGTCAGCGCTGTCCGAAGACTTCTCCATGGTCATGTGGCCGGCATGACTAGACGCCGAGGGGCACGGAACACTGTTACCTTCCCACCGAAGCAGTACCTGTTTATCTACTTGCAATTTCTTGCTTTCGAACTGCTAGGTTGGCAGGAGCTCACTCCGTCACGCGGCACTCGGATCCCGAACTACCAATTTTCCGGTCTGCAGTTCAGCGTCTTAACCCCTTGAGCCACTGCTCAGTGAGAAAGGTGGGCTATAAATAACGTAAATAGCAAAAAAAAAGTGCTGCTGGATTCGAATCTTGCTCTTCCACTAGAGAAACTGTCTCATAATTGTGGCGACGCATTACAGATCCCGGCTTGATACAGGCCCGGTTCAGTTCCCTTTGGGTTCCAGGGACAGTGAACGGGCGCAAACCATTTGCCAGGAAGGCATGCCGAAATTGCTGAAAAATCCCCCGACACGCGCTTGGTTTGGACTTGAAAACCGACCGACTTCTGCCTCCTGTCTTTTCCACTTTGTCCTCCAGACAACTTACAAATCGTACTGTCCTGTTGCCAGTACCAGCAACACAAGAAGTCCCTGGACTTTGGCCCTCTGATTGGTCAGTGATTCTCCTCCCCATGTAGTGTCTTTCCCGGGTTCTCCTTTCAAAAGCCGAGTCTGTAGTCAGGCAGGCTGAAAAAGTGCTTACCCTACTGGGAAACTTGCAGATGAAACCTCAAGAGGGGTCCTACGTAGACATATTGGGGGTGGGGGGGGGGAGTTTTGCAGTGATACCGTTCAGTGACATGAGAGGGTCGTGGCCTCTCAGAACCGGGAATCAGGATGGAACAGTCTAATGGGGTTTTCCTTCTCGGCTGGGAGTCCTTTGGGAAATGGCTGCCATCTTGGCTACTGGCTGCCATTCAGCCTCGTACTCAAAAGCTCATACCCAGGGTTATGTTTTGTTGGTCTGAAAGGCGCCACTAGACTCCAAACTTTGTTCTTTTGCTTCAGACCAACAGGGTGACCCATTGAATCTATCTGCTAGCACCTGAAAGACTTAACCAAATTTGTGCGGAGCATGAGGTTTTCTTGAGTCGCTGCTCACTTCAGAAGTGAGCAGTGACTCACAAAAGCTCCTAGTAAAGATAAAGGTTTCCCTTGCTCAAAAGCCGGTTGAATCTTACTCTAGGGATGCGGCGCTTGTCTCTGTTTCCAAGTCAAAGAGCCAGCGCTGTCCAAAGACTTTTTCCATGGTGATGTGGCCGGCATGACTAGACGCCGAGGCACACAGAACGCTGTTACCTTCCCACCGAAGCAATACCTGTTTTATCTACTTGCAATGTCTTGCTTTCGAACCGCTAGGTTGGCCGGAGCTGGGGCCAGAGACGGGAGCTCACTCCGTCACGCAGCACTCGGGTCTCGAACTGCTGAACTCCCAATCTTTCAGTCTGCAGTTCAGCGTCTTAATTAGTTGAGCCGCTGCAGCCCCTCAAAAGCTCCTACCATGCTACAATTTTTTGTTAGTCTTCTAAGGTCCCGCTGGATTCTTGCTTTTTCCTGCTGCTACAGATAGTCTTAACATGGCTACGCATCTTGAGCTATACCCATCTACTAGCCCTGAGGCTAGAATGGCAGTTTTCTGGAAACCTGGTCTTGGAAACGTGGCATTAGTTTATGGGCATGGAGGTAGGTTTTCCTTGCGTTAAAATTGGTGTTGCATTTCACACTCAAGTTTTACAGCAGTTTCCCTGATCGGCTGCCAGGACGTTTGCAACTTGGGGGGGGGGCAGCACATGTAGCCCATTTTCCTTTTTGTCCAATGAACAGGAGGCTTAGAACACCAATCCCTGCCATCTGCCCTTCCTCGGGATTGGTTAGAATTGCTCGCTCTCCCTCCCCTTTTCTGCAGGCCACCTTCACATCCAAAAATCAAAGCATGAATGAAACACAAAACATCCATCAGCCATTCCGCAACCGTAGACCCAGAAATCTGGAGGGTTGGACAGTTTTCAGCGGGTGCCTCAAAGGAAGCAGGGTGTACGCCCGGCAATGCTGTCATGTAATTTAAAGTGTTCCTGCGAAGGTCCCATTTGGACTAGCGATCCACCCCCATCTCAAGGGTCACAGCCTCTGGGGGAGGACTTTAGCTGATCTTGAAGCCGGGGTAGCTTTGCTTTCATGTGGGAACTGGGGGACCCTTCGTGGAAGCTGACGAATGCTACAGGGGACCTCTATTGCAATGGGCATGGTATGGATCGATCTAGATCGGTGGCTTGATATTCCTGGGCCTGCATCCAGTCCAAACCGGAGAGCCAGTTTGGCGTAGCAGTTAGGAGCGCAGACCCGAACCCGGGAGAACCGGGTTCGATTCCCCACTCCTCCACGTGCAGCTGCTAGTGTGCCCTTGGGTCAGTCACAAGTTCTGTCCGAAAGCAGTTCTCTCAAGAGCCATCCTCGAGAGAGAGCTCTCTCAGCCCCACCTACCTCACAAGGTGTCTGTCGTGGGGAGGGGAAGGGAAAGGAGATTGTAAGCTGCTCTGAGACTCCTTCAAGTAGTGGAGGGCGGGGTATAAAGCCTCCTCTTCTTCCTTCTTGTCGCACAGTCCATGGCTCTTGCTGCAAGAGCAGTTTGGCCAGCTGGTTCAGTTCTGGCTGGGCAAGCTCTGCAGGTGAGCCACGAGCATCTTGGGAGGCTGGTGGCATCCATGGAAGACAAGTCCCGGGGTGTCGCAGTTGAAGGATTTGGAACGAGCGGTACAAAGCCAAGTTCATTTTGCTGACAAGCCCAGCCATGGAAGGGCCAGGTCTTGAGAGAGGGGCAGAAACACATTCAGCGGGCATCTTCCTCCATATATCCTCATTGGCTTTGGGGTGAACTCTGCATGGAAGTTAGGGAGGGAGGCCGGACTAGAAAGAGGCAGATTCGAACCAGGTGTGCATCGCCAGCCCTGCCCCGGGGGAGCAGCTGGAAGCTCCTGCGCTGAACGCAGAACAAATCATTCGACGTGAAAGAACAGGCCGGTGTCAGAAGAGGTTACCCAGAAGATGCTGCGGCTCGGAAAATCCTCAGGCCGGTAGCCAGAAATAACCCGGGGGGGGAGGAGCTCCGAAAGGAACACGACGGGAGGGGCGGGTCACAAAACCACAGCAAAAAACCAACACAGAGCTGGTTTCTACAAGTGGCTATCCTCAGAAGTAAAAGCAGATATCAATTTATCCCTTTATCAAAGTCAGTATTGTCTACTCTGGCTGGCAGCAGATTTCCAGGGTCTCGGGCAGAGGACTTCCACATCCCCTAGTATGTACGTAGAACAAAGCTGAAGTCCAGTGCAATGCTCCCTCTTAAGTTGTGGAGTCTCGTGAGCAAAAATTCTGCTTTGTGAGCTTGCCGGCATGAAAGTTGTGAGCGAGCGATTGGGCTGCTGCATCAGTTCGTTTGCGCGGGAGCCCGCCTTCCTGAGCTAAGACGAAAATGGGTGAGCTGGAGGCTAAAAAATGGTGAGCTAGCTCACACTAACAGCTTGGAGGGAACGCTGGCCCAGTGGCCTCTCTGAGACCAGCAAAGTTGGGTTCAAGGTATAAGCTTTTGTGTGCAAGCGCACAAAAGCTTATACCTTGAATGAAACTTTGTTGGTCTTGGAAGTGCCACTGGGTTTAAATTCTGTTCTGCTGCTTCCGACCAACACGGCGACCTGCCTGAATGTATGTAAGTCCTTGATCCTTGTTTAACTGGAGATGTTGGGGATTGAACCTGGGACCTTCTGCATGCCACGCAGACGCTCTACTGAGCCATTGCTCTTCTCCCAAACTCTGTGGAAGAGCTTGGAATCCCCAGCCAGGGAAGAGGGGACCACCCTGGTACACTTCCAGGGAAACACACTGGAAAACAGCTATTTGTAGTTTAACAAAATTAGGCTTGCGGTTGGTGAACCAGCTGCTCTGTGGGTTTTGATTGGTCGGAGGGTGGCGCCTGGGTCAGTGGGTGGTCTCCAGCCACTACCCGGCTGCAGAGATAGTAAGCAATGAGAGCCAGCAGATACCGAGAAAATACAAGGTTAATTCTGAGCAGGAGACGCTGAGCATCGGGTAAGCAATGTCCTGAATTACTCATCCTCGAAATAGAACGGAGTTGTAACTCTACGGTATATAATATAATATATAATATAATATAATAATATAATATAATACCATAGAATATAAGAGTTGTAACTCTACAGTAATTGATTTGTAAAACAGCTCCAAGCATAAAGCGACCTGACGAAGCATTGAGGGAAACAGATTGTTTACCCGGGAAATCTGCCGCCGTATGGCAATTGTTTGGAAGCAGCAGCAGCAGTACTGCATGACGCAGAATAAAGAAACGAAACAAGAAGAAGCAAATTCGTGGACTGTAATTGGACTAGAATCGTTTTTCACATTGATGGGGTGCAACCCAAGATGGCCCCTCAGCTATAACTTCACCACCACCCTGAGCTGTTCGTGCAAGATGGAGGCGGGGAGGGAGAAGGCTCCTTGTCTGATAGTGACATACGCTTACAAGTTAATCCCCCAGTGCCTGAGGACTGCCCCGCTCCGATCAGAGACCGAGAGAGGAAAAAAAGGAAATGAAAATAATGAGGGGTTGTCAGCACTGGGGACCGCCTCGCCATCCGGCTGACGGTCAGAGGAGGAGGCCTTGCCTGCAGCGACTGGGGCCTTCCGCACCGCAGATGTTATAGTCCAGTCCGGCCAACCTCCCAGCAGTGATTGAAAGATGGACAAGTGTGGTTAGAAGGCTACAGTCCACGCTAGCTCTGCCCTGCCTCTGGACTCCAGCCAAGGGGTGTGCAGCAAGGTTGCCAGACTCTGAGTTGGGAAATTCTTGGAGATTTGGGAGCTGAGCCTGGGGAGGGGAGATTTGGTTAGGGGAGGAACTTCAGCCAGTTTGGTGTAGTGGTTAAGTGCACAGACTCTAATCTAGGAGGAACCGGGTTTGAGTCCCCACTCCTCCACATGCAGCTGTCGGTGCGACCTTGGGGCAGTCGTAAGTTCTTTCAGAGCTGTTCTCTCAAGGGCAGTTCTCGGGAGAGCTCTCTCAGCCCCACCTACCTCACAGGGTGTCTGTTGTGGGGAGGGGAAGGGAAAGAAGATGGTAAGCCGCTCTGAGACTCCTTTGGGTAATGAAGGGCGGGGTATAAATCCAATCTCTTCTTCTCTGTTGTCTGGAGATCAATTGTAATTCCAGGAGATTCCCCCCCCCCCGGAGGTTGGCAACACTGTTTGCAGATCAGGAGAGGACAGTATGGTGTAGTGGTTAAGTGCGCGGACTCTAATCTGGGAGAACCGGGTTTGATTCCCGACGCCTCCACTTGCAGCTGCTGGATGACCTTGGGCAAGCCATAGTTCTGGCACAGCTGTTCTTGAAAAAGAGCCGTTTCTGTCAGAGGTCTCTCAGCCCCACCTACCTCCCAGGGTGTCTGTTGTGGGGAGGGGAGGGGAAAGGAGTTTGTAAGCCACTTTGGATGACGCCTCCATATTAGATCCCTTCCAGTCCGGCTTCCGGCCGGGCCACGGGACTGAGACGGTGCTGGTTGCCCTCACTGATGACCTCCAGAGGCATCTGTATCGGGGCGGAACGGCGGTGTTGGTGCTATTGGACCTGTCGGCGGCATTCAACACAGTCGACCACCAACTACTGGCCCACCGCCTCGCCGACATTGGGACTCAGGGGTTAGCCTTACAGTGGCTTTCCTCGTTTCTCCAAGACCGGGGACAGAGGGTAGCGATAGGAGAGCAACTGTCCCAAAGGCACCCATTAGTGTGCGGGGTGCCACAGGGTGCAGTGCCCTCCCCAATGCTGTTTAACATCTACATGCGCCCCCTCGCCCAGATTGCTCGGAGGCATGGGCTGGGTTGCCTCCAATATGCTGATGACACCCAGCTCTATCTGTTGATGGGCGGCCAGTCAGACTCTAGTCCGGCAGATCTTGACCTGGCTTTGAAGGCCATGGCTGGTTGGCTTAGACAGAGTAGACTGAAATTGAATCCGACGAAGACGGAGGTCCTATGCCTGAGTCGGAGCGGGCCGAGTTTAGGGATCCCTCTCCCGACCTTCGATGGGGCACCATTGGTGCCAGCGCCGGAGGTTGGGCGTTTGGGAGTGCTCCTGGACCCCTCGTTAATGATGGAGGCCCAGGTAGCAGCCACTGCAAGGTCAGCCTTCTACCAACTACGGCTGGTTAAACAGTTGGTTCCCTTTCTCGAACGCAATGACCTGGCGACAGTGATCCATGCGTTGGTCACCTGAAGACTGGATTACTGTAACACTCTCTACATGGGGCTGCCCCTGTACCAGATCCGGAAGCTGCAGCTAGTGCAGAATGCAGCGGCGAGGCTGATGTTAGGACTCCCTGTGGGAGGACATATTCAGCCTGCCTTAAAGGCACTGCACTGGCTGCCTATAGCATACCGGTTCAAGGTGCTGGTGCTTGCCTATAAAGCCCTCTATGGCCAGGGACCTGTTTACCTGAGGGACCGTCTCTCCCCGCGAGCACTTTGATCGGGTTCCCAACACTGCCTGCCTGGTCCTACTGGGGCCCAGGGAGGCCCGACTGGCGGCAACAAGGAGCAGGGCCTTTTCGGTGGCGGCCCCGTACTGGTGGAATGAGCTCCCTGAGGGTATCAGGGCCCTGCGGGACCTTTCACAGTTCCACAGGGCTTGCGAGACGGAGCTCTTCCGCCAGGCTGACAAGTAGGGGTCGCCGCCAGGATTTTACTGCCCTGGCCCAAATATTGAACATCTGGTCGACGCTGTTGGGATAGGGTGAGTAGCGCCATCTAGTAGGAAAGATCTTGTACAGTATTTTATAGATGGTATAGAGATCAGTTCCTGGAGGAAAACGGCTGCTTTGGAGGGTGGGCTCTATGGCACTGGACCCTGCCGAGTCCCTCCTCTTCTGAAACCCCGCCCTTTCCAGGCTCCGCCCCCACACCTCCAGGAATTTCCCAACCCAGAGTTGGCAACCGTAATTTAAACAGGAGGCTTGTGGCAAGACTGATAAGATTTCATTCCATCGTAAGCCGCGGCTTAGTGGGACCATTGCACGTGCCTATCACTCAGAATCACACGGACTGCAGGAAAGCCGGTATCCCAACTGTTCATCAGAAGAGTCCTTTCCTGACCTTTGAGTTCTGCAAAGGGAGGCGAGCATGATTTATGGCACGTACACGAAGTGAACCCATCACCACTTCCTGCGCTCTCTGGCGAGAGTCCCAAGTGCATAGCTCAGACTCTCCAGGCGGAAGTAGGGATGCCAGCCTCCAGGCGGCACCCAGGGATCCGCCCAAATTACAGCTCATATCCAGGCTAGAGAGATCAGTTCTTCTGGGGGAAACAGCTGTTTTGGAGGGCAGACTCTAGGGCAGGGGTGGCCAAACTCTGCCTTGGGAGCCACGCAGGGCTCTTTCACTCTTATTGTGTGGCTCCCAGCAGGGCAGCTGGGGAAGCAAAGGGAAGCCATGTCTCCCCGATCAGTCTTCCTTCCCCAGCCAGTGTTCCCTTTCCTGGGTAGGCGTGAGGCAGGGGGGAGCAGAGAAAGAAAGCAACTTTAAGGCTACGGTCACACAGTAGTCCAGTTTCAATGCACTTTCCAACTGGATGTTTACTGTGTGAACTGGCAAAATCCACTTGGAAAGTGGGTTGGAAGTGGATTATTTAGTGTGTGTGACCACAGACTAACTTTAAATGTGGTGTAGTGGCTAAGTGCGTAGACACTAATCTGGGAGAACCGGGGTTGATTCCCCACGCCTCCACTTGCACCTGCTGGATGACCTTGGGCAAGCCGTAGCTCTGTCAGAGCTGTTCTCTCAAGGACAGTTCTCGAGAGAGCTCTCTCAGCCCCACCTACCTCACTGGGTGTCTGTTGTGGGGAGGGGAAGGGACAGGAGTTTGTAAACCGCTCTGAGACTACAAGCAAAGGGCGGGGTATAAATCCAACCTCCTCTTCTTCTTCTTCTTTTCAAATCCCCCCCCCCCCCCCAAGCCTACAGATATCATTGGGCAAATAAATATCATTATCTATTTTTACGCCTTTTGTTTTTATTTTTGGCAGTCTCATTTAACGTTCATAAAAAGCAAATTTGCATGTTTCCCAGTAAAAACTTGTGTGTGATATTTGTTCCTGTCCTGCGGCTCTCAAACATCTGATGTTTATTCTGGGTGGCTCTTATGTTAAGCCGGTTTGGCCACCCCTGCTTGATGATGTTGTACCCCACGGAGGGTCCCTGTCCTCCCCAGGCTCCATCCCCAAATCTCCAGGAGTTCCCCACCCTGGCTGTGGCAACCCTGCTCCCTCATTCCCCCCCCCCCCCATGCACACGGGTGGCCAGGTAGGGTTGTCAGTACCAAGTTGGTAAAGACCTGGAGATCTTGGGGGTGGAGCTTGGGGAGGAGAGAGACTTCAGTGAGGTATAAAGCCATATATTCCACTTCCAAAACAGCCGTTTTCCCCGTGTAGACTGACCTCTGTCACCGGGAGATCAGCTGTAATCCCAGGAGATCTCCAGACACGACCTGGGGGTTGGTAACCTGAGGTCAGGGGAGCTGGCAACCCTAGGCAGAAGTTTAATTGTCATCTTCTAGGCGTGGAACAGGAGTAACTGGGGGTGGGGGGAGGTATTTGTGAATTCCCTGCCTTGCGCAGGGGGTTGGACTAGAGCAGGGGTGGCCAACCTTGCTTTAACGGAAGAGCCACATAGAATAAACGGAAGAGCCACATAGAGATGTCTGAGAGCCGCAAGACAGGAACAAATATCACACACACGTTTTTATTTTTAAAAATATGCAAATTTGCTTTTTATTAACGTTAAATGGGACTGCCAAAAATAAAAACAAACAAGGAAAACCAGTTATTGATAATGATATTACTTGTTTGCTAATGATATTGAGAGAGAGAGAGAAAAAGAGAGAGATGGAAAGAAAGAATTAAAGAAGTGGAAAGAAAGAGAGAGAGAGAAACTAGGAAAGCAAATAGATGGGAGGGAGGAGGGAAGGAAGGAAGGAAGGAAGGGAGAAAGGGAGAAAAAGCATGCCTCCCCTTTGCTTCCCCAGCCGCCCTGCCAGGAGCCACACAATATGTGTGAAAGAGCCGCATGTGGCTCCCGAGCCACAGGTTGGCCACCCCTGGACTAGAGGACCCTGGAGGTCCCTTCCAACTCTCTGATTCTGTGAGTCTAAAAGCTGAATTGCACAGCGGCAAAAGTACCCAGAATTAAACTTTGTTGGTCTTAAACGGGGGTGGCCAAACTGTGGCTCTGGAGCATATTGTGTGGCTCCCAGCAGGGCGGCTGGGGAACTGAAGGGGGAGGGCAAATAAATGTCATTAGCAAACAAATAAATATCATTGGACAATTCAATACCATTGTCAATATCCTTTTTTTTTACCCCTTTTGTTTTTATTTCTGGCAGTCTCGTTTCGTGTTAATGAAAAGCAAATTTGCATATTTTTAAATAAAAAGGAATGTGTAATATTTGTTCATGTCCTGCGGCTCTCAAACGTCTGATGGCTATTACATTCAGCAGGTTTGGCCATCCCTAGTCTTAAAGGTGCCGCTGGAGGCAAACTTTGTTCAGTTTCTTCGGCGTCAGCCTTAAACTTGTGCGCCACATACTGGCCGATAAAGAAACGGCATCAATTATCTGACGGAGCTTTGACCTTCGAAAGCTTACCCCCAGAGAATCTTGTTGCTACTGGACATTTATTTATTGGGGGGGGGGGGGGTGCTTGCGAGCCTGGAAGTCATGGTGACTTCTGGTCACCCATAGCAGAGCTGGGCTGGGACATTTCCGAGAGGTGGCTTTAGAATCATAGAATCATAGAGCTGGAAGGGGCCGTACAGAGCATGAAGTCCAGCCCCCCTGCCCAATGCAGGACCAACCTAAAGCATCTCTGACAAATATTCGTCCGGTCTCTTCTTGAAAGCTGCCAGGGAAGGGGCGCTCACCACCTCCCTAGGCAGCTCATTCCATCTCTGAACCACTCTGCCCATGAAAAAGTCTTCCCTAATATCCAGCTGATACCTTTCTGCGTGTAATTTAAACCTGTTGCTTCGGGTCCTCTCCTCTGCCAGTTTGGTGTAGTGGTTAAGTGCGCGGGCTCCGATCTGGGAGAACCGGGTTTGATTCCCCACTCCTCCGCTTGCACCTGCTGGATGACCTTGGGCAAGCCATAGCTCTGGCACAGCTGTTCTCTCAAGGACAGTTTTCTCAGTGCTTGCTCAGCACCCAGGGTGCCTATTGTGGGGAGGGAAAGGGAAAGGACTTTGTAAGCCGCTCTGAGACTCCTTTGGGTAGTGAAGGGCGGAGTATAAATCCAATCTCTTCTTCTCTTCTGCTGCTGCCAACTGAAACAGCTCCTTGCTCTCCTCCAAATGACAGCCTTTCAAATATTTAAATATTAACAACTGCTAGAATATTATATGCAAAACACTGGCGAAAGGATGAAGTACCTACTAAAAAAGAACTTAAAAGTAAAATACTGGAAACTGCTGAAATGGATAAACTCACTTTATTTTTGAAAGGATTCCAGGAAGCGAAATGTAACAACACACGGTCCAGATTCTATATACGGCTAGAAAATTCCATGAACTGAACTGAACTGAACTTTCTCACTCTTAACTACAACCAGAGTCGTGCCACCGCTTAAATAACGATGGTGGATCATTCGCATTCTTGTATTCTTTTTCAGGACATCTGTTTCTCTGCCTTTGACCTATTTAGGAAGCTGGTAACGAGATAATATGAGAGACAGTTTGGTCAGTCTCTTTTCATAGCTTGTCCTCCACGTTTTATGTTATCTTTTTTAGTGTGTGTGTATATGTTTTGTATGTTTGTTTGTCAAAAATAAAAAAACGTTACTTAAAAAAAAGAACATTTACAGAGAGCAATCATGTCGTCCCCCCCCCCCAATCCCCTCTTCTCCAAACTAAATATTCCCAAGGCCCTCAGCCTTTCCTCGTAGGGCTCAGTCCTCAGACCCCATATCATCCTAGTCGCATTCCTCTGCACCCCCTATCCCCCCATGCCAGCTGAGCCCTCATTCCCCCAAAGCACCACTCAGCTGGGCCTTTACAGCCCTCTGATTTCACAGTGGCTCCGTCCCCTCCCTGGAGCTCTGGGTCCCACCGCTGGGCCCCGGAGGGCTGATAACCCTCCTCTTCCTTTCCCACCATCTTTTCCCCACTTAGCACATAGGTGAGAGGGGCCCTCCCCTCTCCCCACATTATTATGCAGCGGGGTTATTCTGTTTTCCTTTCAAGGGGACATCTTCCTCTCTCCCCCCCCCCCCCCAATTTCCTTTCTCGCTCTACCCCTGAAGGGCCAGCTGGGGAAAAAATATATGTTTTAAGAAAAGGGAGGGCGGTTTCAGGCATTTTATGGCACACGAAGCATCTTGTTGTAAAGGTGTCGGGCATTTCAAAACCTTTGGCTTGTAAAAAAACGAGGGTGCCACCTTCGATGGCAGAGGCAGCCGGTGCTGCTCATTGGTAATCCATAGCAATCTCCTGACAGGTTTGGGGTTTTTTTTAAAAAAAAAACGGGTTTTATTTCCCTCCATAAAGACATTTTGTCCTTTGCGACTCGGTAGGGCTGGGCGGTTGTTTCCCTAATGAACCAGGTGGGTCAAATGCTGTCCCCGTGGATTTACTTTCTGCTTGGAACATAGTTAAAAAGCCCAGGGGCACCTTTTAAGACTAATACACTTTATTGTAGCGTAAGCTTTCGAGAAACACAGCTCCCTTCTTCGGAGGCTTGGAATAATTTCCTTTCCATTTGCAGGTTTAGCACGGACTTTGGAATGGGGGGGGGGGTGTTTAAATAACTACTATGAGAGGTCCTAAGCCCCAAATTCGCTGGAGGAGCCGTGGCTCAGTGGCAGAGCATCTTAGAATCTCCTGGCTATTCTACACGCAATGCCATGCGATAATTTAGAGCATCTTCTTGGTTCTTGGTCCCAGGTTCGATCCCCGGCATCTCCAGTTAAAAGGACCAGGCAGTTGGTGATGGGAAAGACCTCTGCCTGAGACCCTGGAGAGCTGTAAAGAGGGGCTGTGGCTCAGTGGGAGAGCCTCTGCTGGGCATGCAGAAGGTTCCAGGTTCAATCCCCGGCATCTCCAGGTAAAAGGATCAGGCTGTAGGTGATGGGAAAGACCTCTGCCTGAGACCTCTGTCTGAGTAGACGATATTGACTGTGATGGACCAAGGTTTTGATTCAGTACAGGGCAGCTTCATGGGTCAGGTACCGGCAACCCACACCGTCCAACCGATATACTGAGTACTGACTGTGGTCACTCAGGCAAGGCACTCTGCATATGCTCAGGGTTTGTCACATCTAATGTGGGCTCACACTATTTCAGGAGAGGGTTGCCAGCTCTAGGATGGGGAATCCCTGGAGATTTGGGGTGCGGGGCCAGAGGAGGGCAGGGTGCGGGGAGAGGAGAGACTTCAAGGGGGAATCATGCCGTAGAGCCTACCCAGCTTCCTGTGCTGCTAGTTTTCTACTTGCAGAGAGGTTTTTTTAAAAAAATGCAGAAAGCTTTTATTTATTTTATTTTATGTATTTATTTATTCGATTTTCTACCCCGCCCTCCCCGCGACCAGGCTCAGGGTGGCTTGCAAGGGCGCAGTGGGCCGTATCCAATACAATAACATTTAAAATCAATTTAAAACCCATAAATTAAGTCATAAGAACAATAAAATGTCAATAAAGTGCTTCCAGTCATTCAAATTCAGATGGCATCAGGGTCGGAAATGACCTTCCCTGGTCTTCAGGCCTGGTCTTCAGGCCTCGGCTGTCAATCACGATGTGGCACCAATCGTGGCGGCTCCTGTTCGCCTATTTTAAAGCTGGACTCCACTGTCTACAGTCTGACTAGGGTTGCCAGGTCTGGGTTGGAAAATACCTGGAGAATTTGGGGGTGGATCCAGGAGAGGGCGGGGTTTGGGGATGGGAGGGACCTCAGTGGGGTATAATGCCACAGAGTCCCACCTTCCAAAGCCGCCATGTCCTCCAGGGGAGCTGATCTCTGCCAGCTGGAGGTAAGTCGTAAGCCCAGGGGATCTCCAGCCACCCCCTGGAGGTTGGCACCCCCTGGAGGTTGGCTATCTCAGGACAAGCCCTAGCACAGAACCCGGGCCGACGAATGTGTTCTATTAAATTTCATTGCAAGGGTAGCCATTTTGGTCTGCAGTAGAACTTTCAGATTTCAGGTCCAGTGGCACCGGAAGAGATCCACAGGATTTTCAGGGTAGAAGCTTTCGAGCGTCAAAGGACCACGGTTTTATTCGGGCCTCTCTCTTTTTCAAACGACCATCCTGTGAGGTTGAGTCGGTCAAGATCAAACCAGCTACCTGGTCAAGCAAACAAACTGGCCTACGCCCTACTTGTAACATAATGCAAGAATCAACATACCTAAGCCTTAGATTAACTATAAAACTATAAGAATGTGAGAGCAGCCAACGTGGGATCAGGCCAGTGGCCCATCCAGTCCAACACTCTGTGCCACACAGTGGCCAAAAACACCAGGTGCCCTCAGGAGGTCCACCAGTGGAGCCAGGACACTAGAGCCAGTTTGGTGTAGTGGTTAAGAGCGCGGACTCTAATCTGGGAGAACCGGGGTTTGATTCCCCACTCCTCCACTTGCACCTGCTGGACGACCTTGGGCAAATCATAGTTCTGGTAAGAGCTGTCCTTGAAAAAGAGCAGCTTCTGTCAGGGCTCTCTCGGCCCCACCTACCTCACAGGGTGTCTGTTGTGTGGAGGGGAAGGGAAAGGAGTCTGTAAGCCGCTCTGAGTCTCCCTTGGGTAGTGAAGGGCGGGGTATAAATCCAATCTCTTCTTCTTCTCTCCCACTGTTGCCCCCCCCCCCCCCAGCACCAAGAATACAGAGCATCACTTGCCCCAGAGTGCGAGTTTCTATCTATACCTAGTGGCTAATAGCCATGGATGGACCTCTGCTCCATACGTTTATCTAATTCCCTCTTGAAGCCGTCCATGCTTGTAGCCACCACCCCCTCCTGTGGCAGTGAATTCCACGGTTAGTCACTGTTTGGGTGAAGAAGGACTTCCTTTTATCCGTTCTAACCCGACTGCTCAGCAATTTCATGGAGTGCTCACAAGTTCTTGTATTGTGAGAAAGGGAGAAAAGGACTTCTTTCTCGACCTGCTCTATCCCATGCATCATCTTATAAACCTCGATCGCGTCACCCCTCAGCCGTCGTTTCTCCAAGCGAAAGAGCCCCAAGCGCTTCAACCTTTCTTCACAGGGAAAGTGTTCCAACCCGTTTATCATTCTAGTTGCCCTTTTCTGCACTTTTTCCAATGCTATAATATCCTTTCTGAGGTGTGACCAGAACTGTACACAGTATTCCAAATGAGGCTGCACCATCGATGTATACAGGGGCATTATGATACTGGCTGATCTGTTTTCAATTCCATTCCTAATAATCCCGAGCATAGCATTGGCCCTTTTGATTGCAGACTGTCTCGACATTTTCAGTGAGTTATCCACTACGACTCCAAGATCTCTCTCTTGGTCAGTCTCGGCCAGTTCAGACCCCATCAACATGTATTTACATAGGATTTTTGGCTCCCTTTTTCTTTTAAAAAAAAGCATGTTACTTATCTTCCTCGAGACTGATTTGTTATCTTAGAACCAACCATCAGTTTCCACAGTATGCATGAAGTTTCCATGCCTTCCTTTTTCAAATATATTACTTCTTTTATTTGCGGGTGGGCAGCCGTGTTGGTTTGATGCGACAGAACAAAGCTTGAATCCAGCGGCGCCTTTAAGACCAACAAAGTTCAATTCTGGGTATAAGTTTTCGTGTGCATGCACATTACTTATCTTCCTTTAAGCTGATTTGTTATCTTAGAAAAAACCGTCAGTTCCCACAATACGCATAAAGTTTTCTTCCCTTTTTAAATATTTTACTAATTTTATTTGCAGGTGGGTAGCCATGTTGGCCTGAAGCAGCGGAACAAAGTTTTGAGTCCAGCGGCACCTTTAAGACCAACAAAGTTTAATTCTGGGTCTAAGCTTTCGTCTGCATAAAGTACACAAACACTATTATAAAGGGATTGCTAGAAACCTAAGACTCGATGCGTTCTCTGAAATACGCGATGGCCTGTCCTTAACAGAAGGCACATGAAATGTGAAGAGGACTAATTCAAGTGTGCCTCGTTTATAACAACAGCAGCAGCAATACTCACTTTACATTTAATAACTGTTTGGCTCATGACAACTGGAGCAATATTTCTATTTTGTCTCAGATATCCTTGACGGAGATAATGATGCACAAAAAGAGAAAAGTGGACCGAGGAGGGAGGGCGGGACAGAGGTTTATAAAATCATGCAAGGCCGGTGGAGGAAACGGAAAGACCCTGTTCCCCCTCTCCCATAACGCCAGAACTCACAAGCCACCCGTGAGGCCGGTGGGAAATGCGGTCAGGAGGGACAAAGAGAAGCATTTCTTCACCGACTTGTGGAATTCACAGCCCCATGGTGGGGTAATGAGGTGGCTTTAAAGGGGGGTGGGGTGTCAGACAAACCCTTGGAAGAGAGACCCACTGATGGTGCCCTGGGAAAGGATGGGTCTTTGATGGGGCTTTTGCTAAGGGGGGGGGTCCCTTCCAGGCTCCAGGGACCCCTCCGGCCCCACAAACCCTCACAATGCTCCCTCTTAGCTGTGGAGTCTTGTGAGCAAAAATCCCACTTGGTGAGCTACCGGCATTAAAGGTGTGAGCGAGCGATTTGGCTGCTGCATAAATGAGTTTGCTCTGGAGCCATCCTTCCTGAGCTAAGGCAAAAATCTGTCAGCCGGAGGCTAAAAAACTGGGAGCTGGCTCACACTAACTCAGCTTAGAGGGAACACTGCGCGACTACCCTTATTCTGGTGCCAGGGATTGACCTAAAGTACCCTCCGTGCCCTTCTCCACAGGAGTCTGCTCTTCAGTCAGGGCATAGGCTCTTGTGTGGCTGATATAGGGTTGCCAATCCTCCAGGCAGGGCCTGGAGTTCTCCCAGAATACAACAGATTAGTCCCATCCCACCGAGAAAATGGTTGCTTTGGAGGGTGGACCCTATGGCATTATACTTGCCGAAGTCCCCCTCCTCCCCAGGCTCCACCCTCAACTCTCCAGGAATTTCCCAACCCAGAGCTGGCAATTGTAGATCCCTGCTTCTCCCTCCATTTCCCCAACTCCAATCCTGAGGCGTGAAGGGTGCCTGGAGATGTAGGCCGGCAAGAAGACGGGCAGCAAGGCCCGAATGTGTGAAGGGAAAGGATGACTCGAGGCCGACAGGCCACTCCCTTGTAGAGTTGCCAACTTCAGGATCAGAAATTCCTGGAGGTTGGGGGGGGGGAAGGACACGTTTTGGGGAGGGACCTCAGCAAAGTATAATAGTCTACCCTCCGGAGCAGCCGCTTTCTCCGGGGGGGACTGATCTTGGCAGTCTGGAGAGCAGCTGTAATCCCAGGAGATCCCCAGGCCCCACCTGGAGGTTGGCAATCCTTCTCCAGCCTCAGGCCTAGGATCATGACCACTGGTTATTAGCCACAACGATCACATGGGACCTCCACATTCAGAGGCAGAGAAGTCTGTGGGAAGGGGCAAGGACGGGGGGAGACTTCTACCGCAATATTCTGCTTGTACAGAAGAACCTCAGAAGAGCCCTGCTGGATCAGACCAGTGAGGGTCCATCTAGCCCAGCCTCCTTTCCTCACAGGGTGCATTCAGACGGCGTGCTGGTATTTGGTGCAGTAAGCGACAGCCGGTGACGGGAGGCAGCAGCGGCTGTCTGAACACCCACACTTGAGCCGGCTCGAAGCGTTTCGAACCAGCTCAAATGTGCGCGCCTAAACGCACCCACGGAGTGGCCAACCAGTTCCTCTGGAGGGCCAAACGAAGAAGGCAGAGAAGCTGAGGCCTTCATAAGTACGTCAGAAGAGTCCTGCTGGATCGGACCAGTGAGGGTCCCTCTAGTCCAGCATCCCGTCTCACACAGTGGCCAGCCAGTTCCTCTGGAGGTCCAGCAACAGGGCAGAGAGGCCGAGACCTTCCCCTGAGAAGAACATCAGAAGAGCCCTGCTGGATCAGACCAGTGAGGGTCCCTCTAGTCCAGCATCCCGTCTCACACAGTGGCCAGCCAGTTCCTCTGGAGGGCCAACAACAGGGCAGAGAGGCCGAGGCCTTCCCCTGAGAAGAACCTCAGAAGAGCCCTGCTGGGTCAGACCAGTGAGGGTCCACCTAGTCCAGCCTTCTGTCTTACACACTGGCCAGCCAGTTCTTCCGGAGGGCCAAATGAAGAGGGCAGAGAGGCCAAGACCTTCCCCTGAGAAGAACATAAGAAGAGGCCTGCTGGGTCAGACCAGTGAGGGTCCCTCTAGTCCAGCATCCCATCTCACACGCTGGCCAACCAGTTCCTCTGGAGGGCCAACAACAGGGCAGAGAGGCCGAGGTCTTCCCTTGAGAAGAACCTCAGAAGAGCCCTGCTGGGTCAGACCAGTGAGGGTCCCTCTAGTCCAGCATCCCGTCTCACACAGTGGCCAACCAGTTCTTCTGGAAGGCCAACAACAGGGCAGGGAGGCCGAGGTCTTCCCTTGAGAAGAACCTCAGAAGAGCCCTGCTGGATCAGACCAGTGAGGGTCCATCCAGTCCAGCCTCCTGTCTCACACAGTGGCCAAGCAGTTCCCCTGGAGGGCCAACAACAGGGCAGGGAGGCCGAGGCCTTCCCCTGAGAAGAACACCGGAAGAGCCCTGCATCCCGGGGGGTGGGGACGGGGGGGACACACATCACCTGGACCCGAGAATGAAGAGAGCTCTTGGTCTAGGTCATCTGAGCTGTTTAAAAGCAAGAGGCGGGCCTTCCTGAGTCATGCCAAGCGCTTTTCGGGGACGGTGCTTTAATTTTACAATGCTCTACGCACTCTCTACGGCGGATATGAAACAACACAAAGTCAGAAATATATTCCCCGTGGAAACAAAACATTCCAGGCAATACAGAGATGGTGACAGACTCATTAAAAAGGACACAGGAGTAGAAAGGAGGCAGCCTCGGCCCCCTTCCCCGCATGCAGAAATCCAGGGCCACAAGCCAGTGCCCTTGAGGGAGGGGTCAGCAGCCCAGGAAGCCTCCAAATGCAAAAAGAAAAAAAGACAACAGATCCAACGAGGCGAAATCTTCTGCAGAGAATTCGACCTTTCCTTTATTTATTAGCTCAGAGGAACAGGAGGAGGAGAAGGGGACTGGATTTATGCCCCACCCGTCACTACCCGAAGGAGTCTCAGAGCGGCTTACAATCCCTTTCCCCTCCCCACAACAAGCACCCTGTGAGGTGGGGGGGGGGGCTGAGAGAGCTCTCTCTAAACCTGCTCCCGAGGGAACAGCTCTGAGAGAACTTGTGACTGACCCAAGGTCACACCAGCAGCTGCATGTGGAGGCGGAGTGGGGGGGAATCAAACCCAGTTCTCCCAGATCAGAGTCCCCTCTCTTAGCCACGACACCAAGCTGGTCCCAAGCTTTTACCGTTTCCTCAAGCTTCCCGGTTTGAGACGGATTCCCGGGGAGCCACCTGACTTGTTGGTTGCGGCAGAGCGGAGACTCTTGTGGTTCCTTACAGACTCCCCGACTGTTTTTTCAGAGGGCCGGCTGCGTGTGGGTCTGCAGCAGGACAGCCAGACGAAGGGAACGCTGACTCTCAAAAGCTCACACCCTGAAAATCTTGTCCATCGCGAAGGTCCTGCCGCACCTGGACCTAGCTGGCCGTCTACTGCAAGATCTGGCGCATGGACCAGATCCTGGCGCATCAGAGGCCGGAAAAACACCGGCCTCCATCGGCAAGTGATTCCGGGTTTAACATCCACGCATGGAGGTTCTCGTTCTGTACGGTGCCAGTCCTGTGAAATCTTCTGCCCAAATAGGTGTGTTTTCAAGGCACCACACGACTCTCGACTGGTTCATGCACCTCCACTGGGCGACGGCCAGTGCTTTTTTCAGGGGCAAGGACATTCCGGCTGCCATGAGCTTCAAGGGAAGTCCCCGTGAGCCTGGGGAAAGCCCAGTTCGGGCAGAATGCGACCATTGGGTTCCACCCTCTGTTGGGGACGAACGGCTCGTTCCCCGTACGTATTGCAGAGAGGGCAGGTTGACACGACTCCTCCTTTGCCCATCAAACACCGTTACATGCCCAGCTGCGTAAACCCGAGAGGTATGTTTCTGTCTTACCGTCTTCTCCCATGTTCAACAGGAGACCTGGTTTAGCAGGCCAAACTCATTGCCGTGGATATTTCTTTTCAAAGGACACCCGATCGCGCTCTCTCCATGCTCAGAACCAGCCCAACGGAATGTCTGTTATTTTATTATTTCCCTCTGAAAGCGGTTATACGCCCAAGCGGGTGCAGGCATTTCACCTCCCTCCCCCAACGTAGCAGTTATCGGCAGTGACGAAAGAGAGCTACCTTTGTGTAGCTCAAAAGCCGGCTTCTCGCGTTTGGGACGCTTCCGGCTCCAACAGAAGCTCCTGCCTCTCCGGATTTCCTGTCCGAGGGAGCTGAGCGATCAGTGACCTCAATTTCTCTTATAAAACACATACAGAAACACATAAAGGGATTACAGGCCCAGGTAGTTTTCTAAATAAGAAACCAATACAGTTGTTGAGTGCTAACACAAATCTATATAGTGAAGATTGATACAACGAAGATTTTCATGCAAAAAAATGTTTTTAACAATAAAAGTTCACATTCATAACAACGAAGTGTTGAAGGAAGAAATGCAAAAAGCCACACTAATGAGCCATAGTTTACGAACCAGCTGAAACGACAAGGCCGAAGACATGCACACATACACAAGTTTTCTGATGTCAGATTCTCGGTTGCTGAGACTACGGGTACCATTAAAATTAGTTTTTCCTGATCCCGATGTCCGAGTGCCTTCTTCTTGGATGGTTCTGGTTTCGGGGTGACGTGCTTCAGTGTCCGGTAGTCATTTTCGTTTCGAGTTCTCTTCGTCAGGCGGGGACCATCATGAAAACTATTCGGCTACATATACATTTAAGTTACAACAGACCGTAATACATCTAAGGGTTGCAACATCAAAACTGTAAGACTTTTATGAACAATATGCAATGTTTATATATATATATTCTACATAAATGTATAAAAATTGTTCATGACAATATGCAATTTATATATATAAAAACTGTTCACAAAATTCTTAAAAAGTTTTGATGGTGTTGTAACCCTTAAATGTCTTATGGTCTGTTATAACTTCAGTGTGTATGTATCTTAATAGTTTTCATGATGGTCCCAGCCAATGCTCCCTCTAAGCTGCAGAGTCTTGTGAGCAGAAATTCCACTTGGTGAGCCACTGGCATTAAAGTTGTGAGCGAGCGGTTTGGCTGCTGCATGAATCAGTTTGCTCTGGAGCCATCTTTCCTGAGCGGAGACAGAAATGTGTGAGCCAGAGGCTAAAAAACGGTGAGCCAGCTCACACTAACTCAGCTTAGAGGGAACACTGCCTGACGAAGACTACTTGAAACGAAGATGACTACCGGACATTTCATTGTTATGAATATGGACTTTTATTGTTAAACAGAAATAAGACACACCCTTTATATATATATGGACTTTTATTGTTAAAAACATTTTTGCATTAAAATCTTTATTGTATTAATCTTTACGATATAGATTTGTGTTAGCGCTCAACAACTATACTGGTTCACAGACGGTTTTCTGGCAGGGTATTTTGTGCCTTCTCTTCGCCGCCGTGCTGGTGCAAACAGCTTGACCTCAAACGGAACAACCAAGAGAACTGGACGTTAGCAAAAGGCAGGGGCCTCCCGGGTTTCAAGTGAACATTTAATCGTCAGAGTCCGTGTCATGCCTCCTCCTGGCTCTACGGGTTGTGGGGGACTCACTTCTCCTTTTGTGACCCCCTGAACCCCTGCTCCTGGAAGACCCCGACAGCCGGTCCCTCAAACCCGGCCGTTCCTTCCTCCCCGGCTCAGGAGAGCGTGTCCTTGCTGATGGCTGGCCGTGGGGGGTCCCTTCCTTCCCGCAGCTGGGGGAGGCCGGGCTGTGATGCCACCTGCTGGGCAGTTTCTGTTCTCCTCGGGCAGGTGATGAATGGCTGTCAGGGCGGCTGGCTCCAGCCTGCTGGGGAGATGATGGATGGCGCTTGGCAGGGGGGGCGGGCAGCCTTTGTCTGCAGGGAAAAAACACAAGAGGCGGCGAGGTCAGGTCCTCGGGTGTTCTCGGGCCGGGACGACGACGAGTCAGGCGGGGCGATAGGCCCGGCTGGAAAAGACCTGCAGGCAGCCGTAACAGTGCCATGAGAGGAGGCTGCATTTGTGCTTCCAAAAGCCGGAGTGATTTCCCCCGCCCCCAATCGGCTCGTTCGTCCCAGCAACTTGCACTACGGCGAAATATCCCCAGCTTGTGGCTGCAAGGGAATGCCCCGTACGAATCCCTGGCGCAGGAAAGTTTGCTCCGAGTTTGCTATTATAAGGGAATAGGGACTGTCGTCTACTGCAGTTAGATCAGATTCCAGTAGCATCTTACGGTGGAGGAAAGGGCTACCATGAACAGAGGCGTTTTGCCACTGCCTGCGTAGGGAGCCTGGACTTCCTTGCCGGTCACTCATCCAAACACTGACCAGGGCCAAGTCTGCTTAGCTTCTATGTTCTTCTATAAGCACTAATAAATGAATGGAATGGGGAAGGACTCCCGAAAGCATCTACCCCAAAGATTTTGCTGGTCTCTAAGATGTTACTGGAACTTAAATCGAGCTGATTTACTGCAGACCGACACAGCTCTCTTCTGAAACTAGAGGAGCAGCTGGTATTTTCAGGAAGAAGAATTCCCAACACAGCCCAGGCCAAATTTTGCTGGAAAATCAGATCCGGAGACTTCATAACCAATGCTCCCTCTAAGCTGTGGAGTCTTGTGAGCAGGAATCCTACTCTGTGAGCTACTGGCATGAAAGCTGTGAGCGAGCGCTTTGGCTGCTGCATAATTTGATTTGCTCTGGAGCCATCCTTCCTGAGCGAAGGCAAAAATGTGTGACCCGGAGGCTCACGAGCTGCGAGCTAGCTCACACGAACTCAGCTCAGAAGGAACACTGTGAAGTTACTGCGCTGCTGAACTCGTCATCTGCTCAAATGGATACCCCCCGCCCTATTCCCAAGTAGGCCGGGCAGTTATCAACGGTGCCACGTCAAAGCACAGTCAAAAGTACCCTCTATCAAGAAGAGAGGCAAAGCAGCCAGTCTGCTGGCCCCTCCCACTCTCGCCATTGGCAAACGCCCTGCAATGCTACGGGATGTTCATAAACATTCTAACTCACGCTTGAACCACCTGTGTGACAACAAGCGGAATACAGCTCATGCATAAGGATCTTCATAAACCTCCGACAACTGTCAGGATTGAGGTACAAAAACATGGAAGGGCGGGGAGGGGGGGGGGGGATGGACTAGGCCGCAATGCATGGCTGTTCTTCAGCTAGTTAAGTCACCAGTTGTGCAGGCCCAAGCTAGCGGCCAATGGCGGCCAGGGGGGCAGATTTTGCTGAAGACCCACTCTGCGTATCTGAAACCGTGGGTTATAGCCCACAAAAAGTTAATCTGCAATAAATGCGAGAATCTTTTTAACAGGCAACGAAACTAATTTTGGAAGAATCTACGGGCTGTGTACAGCACCCCCTGGTGGGAGTCTTTGGGGGATGCAGCCACATACAGACCCTCTTCTCCAACGTTTTCAGGCTCCCTGTTTAGTTGAAATTTAGTTTATAAATCCATACAAAGCCACTTTACCCCAAGTCAGTCCCTTGGTCTAGCAAGGCCAGTGTTACCTGCTCGGACTGGCTGCTGCTCTCCAGGGTCTCAAGGAGAGAGAAAGGCCATTCCCAGCACCTGGTACCCGAGAATCAACGTACCAATCCTTCAATTAACGATAAAACTATCCCCTTTTTTCCTCTAAAAAAGTACATTACTTATCTTCCTTGAAACCGATTTGTTATCTTGGAAAAAAATCGTCCATTTCCACAATATGCATAAAGTTTTCATGCCTTCCCTTTTCAAATCTATTACTTATTTGATTTGCAGGTGGGTAGCTGTGTTGGTCTGAAGCAACAGAACAAAGCTTTGAGTCCGGTGGCACCTTGAAGACCAACAAAGTTCAATTCTGGGTCTAGGTTTTCGTGTGCACACACGGTAATTATCTTCCTTGAAGCCGATTTGTTATCTTAGAAAAAACCACCAGTTTCCACAGTATGCACAAAGTTTTCATGCCTTCCCTTTTCAAATCTATTGCTTATTTTATTTGCAGGTGGGTACCCATGTCAGTCTGAAGCAACAGAACAAAGCTTGAGTCCAGCGGCACCAACAAAGTTTTGAGTCCAGCGGCACCAACAAAGTTTAATTCTGGGTAGAAGCTTTCAAGTGCACGCACACAAAAGCTTATACCCAGAATTTAATTTTGTTGGTCTTAAAGGTGCCGCTGGACTCACAATTTTGTTCTCTTTACGTCACTGATACCTCATTTTTCTCCCCCAGGGGGGAAGCAAACTGACTTACAACATTTTCCAATTCATCATTTCCAAGTACAAAGCATTCACCCACTATTATAAAGGGATTCTTAGAAACCTGAGATTCGTTGCGTGCCGTGAAATACAGTACGCGTGGTCTCTTTTTAACAGAAGGCAAATGAAATTCAAAGAGGAATAATTCAAGGGTACCTCGTTTATAGCAACGGCAGCAGCAATGCTCACTTTATATTTAATAGAAGCTTTTACTTATGACAAGTGGGAGTAATATTTCTATTTTAGCGTCCTTTTTTACCTAAAGATGCCAGGGATCAAACCAGAGACCTCCTGCTTGCAAAGTAGGTGCTCTTTCACCGAGCCACAGCCCCACATGAATTAATTTCAAAGGGGGGGATGGTGCGTTTGCAACTAATCAGAGCCACAAACAGCCACAGAAATACCTTTCTCGATCATCCGGGGAAGAGGAAGCAGAAGACGAGGCGGTTTTCTTTTTGTGGTGTTTTCCCTTTTTCTTCTCTTTCTTGTGTTTCTTGTGTTTCTTCTCCTTCTTTCTGGATCTCTTGGCGGCCTCCGGCCTGGGGGGTTCAAAAGAGAGGAGTTGAAACTCACTCTGCAAACGCCTAAGAACTCATTCCCCTGCGCAGGCCTGGGGAGGTCCGAACCTGGTCAGCTTCCTGAAGGGAAAAGCCAGGCCGAGTGTGAAAGCGGGGGTCTGGTACGGTCCTGATGAGACTGTACCATATTTAGAATGGGGGTGGGGGAAGAGTAAACCTCTTCCTTGTTACTGTTTCAGTGAAACTTTATGGAACACTTTGCTCAGATTCCTTTGCCTAGCACCAACCTTAGGATCGGGGGCCACACAGGCCATCTAGTTTAACCCCCTGCTCAATGCAGGATCAGCCTAGAGCAGGGATGGCCAAATTTGCTTAATGTAAGAGCCACATTGAATCACGGTCAGATGTTTGAGAGCCACAGGACGTGAACAAATATTACACATCCATTTTTATTTTAAAAATATGCAAATTGGCTTTTCATTAACATGAAACGAGAGTGCCAGAAATAAAAACAAAAGGGGTAAAAAAGGATACTGACAATGGTATTTAATTGTCCAATGATATTTCTGTGTCTGAAAGAGAGAGAGAGGTGGAAAGAAAGAATGAAAGAGGTGGAAAGAAAGACAGAGAGAGAGAGAGAGAGAAACAAAACAGATAGGAAGGGAGGGAGGGAGGGAGGGAAGGAGGGAGAGAAAAAGGAAGGGAGAAAGACAGAAAAAGAAAGAAAAGTGGAAAGAAAGCAAATAGATGGGGGAGGGAGGGGGAAAGAGTGAGAAAGAGAGAAAAACAAAGCAAATAGATGGGGAGGGAGGGAGTAAGAGAAAGGTGGAAAGGGAACAGGGAGGCATGCCCCCCCTTCGCTTCCCCAGCCACCCTGCCGGGAGCCACACAACCTGTGTGAAAGAGCCACATGTGGCTCCAGAGCCACAGTTTGGCCACCCCTGGCCTGGAGCATCCCTGACAAGTGTTTGTCCAGCCACTGCTTGAAGACTGCCAGTGACCAACAAGCATGCACATGAAAGCTTATGCCCAGAATTAAACTCTGTTGGTCTTGAAGTGCCACTGGACTCAAACATTTTCCTAGAACCCCCCCAAAAAATATTGATTTATTTTATTAGACTTCGCCTTTCTTAAAGGCACAGCCCCAGTAAAGGCACAGCCCTTAAAGGCACAGCCCACAGTAAATGCTTTTTTCAATCATTGTAAAACTTTTTTTAAAGGCCTGTGCTCCTTTAAGCAGAGTGGGGTGCTGTAGTTGACTAATTCGCACACTGAGCCAAGAGGGTTGGAGCAGGTGACCTCTAGGATCCCTTCTAACTCTGTGTCAAGAATCTGGTCTCCTTTCAGAGGGTGTTTCTGCCTACGCGTTAGCTTTCTTGCCTATAGAAGTCATCACCCCCACCTGCCAGCTTGTTATCTGAATGGTTGCTTCGGGTGGCAGAAGTGATTAACTTGCAGCAGCTGAGAATTGTCATCTAAAGTGGATGACAGCTTGCAATTCAGAGCTCTATCCTGGCAACAGCTTCTGATTGGCTACATGGCTATTCTTTTCGCCCTGAGAACTTCAGTCCCCCCAGAAAAAAATTGACACACGAAATCCTGGCTAAAGGCCTAATATTTTACACAGGGAAGCATTCAAGTCAGTGCCCCAGCTTGCTGTCTGAAATGGCATAATCCAGGGACAGTGTTCCAACGCGCAACCTCTCACCCCCTTGGCCAAGAGAAAACAATCAGGAAATCGCTGCCGACTCAGCTCTTACTGTATCACTTCCGCTTCGTCTACCTTCTCCGGTTTCCTTTTAGCAGCAGAAACCTCTGGACTGCTTGCCGCTCGATGATGCTAGCATTTCAGAGACAGAGAGAGGGAAGATATATAGATATACACGAGTGAAGAAATCCTGCCAGATCTAATCAGGTCCACTAGGGACTGCAGCAAACAAGCAAGCTTTTCCTAGGTGCGGCTGAGAGAGCTCTGAGAGAACTGTAATTGGCTCAAGGTCACCCAGCTGGCTGCACGTGGAGGCGTAGGGAATCAAACCCACTTCTCCAGCTTAGAGTCCGCCGCTCTTAACCACTACACCAAGCTGGCTCTCAGCCACCCTGATGTAAGCCACCTGGACTCCATTTTGTGTGTGTGAGTGTTACAGAGAGCCAGTTTGGTGGTTAGTGGTTAGGAGCGCAGACGCTAAGCTGGGAGAACCGGGTTTGATTCCCCACTCCTCCACCTGCAGCTGCTGGTGTGACCCTGGATCAGTCACAAGTTCTCTCAGAGCTGTTCTCTCAAGGGCAGTTCTGCAAAGAGCTCTCTCAGCCCCACCTACCTCACAGGGTGTCTGTTGTGGGAAGGGATAGGAGTTTGTGAGTCACTCTGAGACTCCTCCAGGTAGTGAAGGGCGGGATATAAATCCAATCCTTTCGTCTCCTTTTGCTGCATCACATCGAGCATGATGCAAAGAGCACTTTGAAATGCTTCCGATTTAACAAATCGTCAGAGATGCAGAAAAGGAATGGGGACTTCCGGAGCCTTTAAGGAGCCTGAATTTTTTGGAGGGGGGGTAAGGAAGGAGAAAAGAGAACTTACCGTAAAGACGGACAGTCCCAGCTTAGCAGCTTCCTTGTCCTCTTTGGAAAACATCATCCGACTTCCGGCACTTCTGAAAACAAGGGAGACTGGAATAAAAGGTCCGCTGTCAAGGGGCAGTTCCAGGATCAGACTACGCCCTGGGTTCACCAATGGTCCTTGCTGGACCTCGGGACTCTCTCTCTCTCAGCCTAGCCTACCTCACAGGCCTGTTTTGAGAACAAAGTGAGAAAGGGAAAACCGTGTCCACCCCGCCTCAGGTCCTTGGAGGATGGAAAGGAGAAAATGTATTAAGCAGATCAGAGCTCCGCAGTGTGGTCGCCTGCGGCACCCTCCAACCCCTTCCCCCGCCCATGTGTTTCTAGAACATGGGCAGGGCCCGATAGGACTTTTGCCCAGCAAGGCTTCAGATTGGCCACTGGAGATCTGATTTGACTGTGCAGATTCTTAAGAAAACATTTTGGCAGTACCTCCCACCCCAACAACAGGATCTTCACAGTGTGACCGAAGGGAAGCTGCAGCGGCCATTTTGGGGCTGGCTCCACCTCCTTTGGTGGCCATTTTGCAGCGGACGCTTTGTGGCGGTACCCATCCGTACCATGCCAGACTTCCCAAGGTCCTCGCGGGCTCAAAAAGACGGAGATTACTGTGTCTCTGGGCCTGTAGGACGGAGCTGTTCCGCCAGGCTTTCAGCTGAGGCAGTGGGCGCCCATACGTGGCCAGTTTGGTGTGGTGGTCAAGTGCGCGGACTCTAATCTGGGAGAACCGGGTTTGATTCCCCACTCCTCCACTTGCAGCCGGCTGGTGTGACCTCGGGCAAGCCATTGTTCTGTCAGAGCTGTTCTCTCAAGAGCAGTTCTCAAAAGAGCTCTCTCAGCCCCAACTACCCCACAGGGTGTCTGTTGTGCGGAGGGGAAGGGAAAGGAGTTTGTAAGCCGCTCTGAGACTCTTTTGGGGAGTGAAGGGTGGGGCATAAATCTAATCTCTTCTTCTTTTCCCTGAGGTCACTGACCCACTGATAACTGGCCACTGTTCCATCTATATCAACGGGCCAGAAGAACCCATTATAGCCAGCTGAACCTCTTGCTTTTAACCTGTAGCTACCAACTTTAATGGAGGAAGGGAGGGAGGGAGAAAGTAAGGAAAAAAGGTAGGGAGGAAGGAAGCAAGGAAGGAGGGAACGAGGGAAGGAGGAAGGAAGGAAAAAAGGAAGGAAGGAAAAAAGGAAGGAAGGAAAAAAGGAAGGAAGGAGGGACGGAGGGAGGGAGGGTGCATCTATTTGAATAGACCAATCCTACACGGTGGCTCAGAGGTAAAGACATTGAACTGCAGACCGGAAGGTTGGTATTTCAGCAGTTTGAGACCCGAGCGCTGCATGACGGAGTGAGCTCCCGTCTCTGGCCCCAGCTCCTGCCAGCCTAGCAGTTCGAAAGCAAGACATTGCAAGTAGATAAATAGGTACCGCTTCGGTGGGAAGGGAACAGCGTTCCGTGCACCTCGGCGTTCAGTCATGCCGGCCACATGACCACGGAAACATCTTCGGACAGCGCTGGCACTTCGGCTTGGAAACAGAGATGAGCACTGCATCCCCAGAGTCGGATTCGACTGGCTTTCGAGCAAGGGGAGCCTTTAACTTTAGCATGCGGAATGGGTCCTTCTAAATACAGCGCAAACCCTTGGATCGCGCCGACACGCCTCTGTAAGTCCTGACCAAGGCAGAAAGTTGCTCTACAGACCTCTGAGCCACGTCCAGACGGCATAAATCACATTATTCCTCCCAGACCAAGAGCAAAGCAGTGAATCGGCTGGGCTCCGCCTCCTGGCACCGTTGAGCCAAATGCAAAATAATGAGACGGGGCGGGGGGGGGGAAGGTTCTGTGGCTCCTGTCGCAACTTCTCCCCCATCCACTGGAAACTGCCTCTCCCCCAGAGAGGGGTGCCGCAAACCACGTGATGGATAGCCCCACCTACCTCGAGCTCCCCAGGCCCAACACCCGATCCACGTTCTTCTCGTCCCGCTCAGCGCCATCTCGTTTGCAGACCTCGGCAAGATCCTTGGGAAAAGGATTTCAGATGGAAGCTTTGAGAATCAGCACGCAGGTCCCGTGTTGTGGGGGGAAGGGAACCAGGGAGACGCCACAGCTCCGAGCTGTAGGGACCTCCTGTCCTGTGGGCGCCGTTCAGGGCCAACGCTCCCCTCCCCACCCAGCTGTTGGAGTGGAATTGGGCTGCTCGCCTTCGGCTCAATGCAAAATGAAGCGTTTCGTACCTCTTTGCTCAGGCCGGTCGGCTGCTTCTTGACGTTCTTGTAGCCCCTGAAAAAGACAGAATGGGAAGAGAGCCGCCAAAGACAAAGGCAGGTTAAGAAGTCGGACTCCAGATCGTAAGCCGCTGAGACTCCGAGTGAAGGGCAGGGTATAAATCCAATCTCTTCTCTCTTCTTCTTCTAACAGATGTTTTAATTCCTCTTTTTATGTTTTGTATGTATTTTAGCTGTGTGTTTAAATTGTTTTAATGACATCTGTTTGGAGGTTCAGGGCCTAGTCCTATTTGAGAGCCAGTTTGGTGTAGTGGTTAAGAGCGGGGACTCTAATCTGGGAGAATCCGGGTTTGATTCCCCACTTATACTCCACACGCAGCTGCTGGGGTGACCTTGGGTCAGTCACGAATTCTCTCAGAGATGTTCTCTCAAGGGCAGTCCTCAAGAGAGCTCTCTCAGCCCTGCCTACCTCACAGGGTGTCTGTTATGGGGAGGGGAAGGGAAAGGAGATTTGTAAGCTGCTCTGAGACTCCAAGTGAAGGGCGGGGTATAAATCCAATCTCTTCTCTCTTCTTCTTCTAACAGATGTTTTAATTCCTCTTTTTGTTTTGTATGTATTTTAGCTGTGTGTTTAAATTGTTTTAATGACATCTGTTTGGAGGTTCAGGGCCTATTCCTCTTTGAGAGCCAGTTTGTTGTAGTGGTTCAGAGCGGGGACTCTAATCTGGGAGAACCGGGTTTGATTCCCCATTTATACTCCACACGCAGCTGCTGGTGTGACCTTGGGTCAGTCACGAATTCTCTCAGAGCTGTTCTCTTAAGGGCAGTCCTCAAGAGAGCTCTCTCAGCCCTGCCTACCTCACAGGGTGTCTGTTATGGGGAGGGGAAGGGAAAGGAGATTTGTAAGCTGCTCTGAGACTCCTTCGGGTAGTGAAGGGTGGGGTATAAATCCGCCATGAGCCTGCCTTGGCGGGGAGGGTGGGGTATAAATTGAATGAATGAATGAATGAATGAATGAATGAATGAATGAATGAATATATCTGTTTGTTTTCTCCACTGCACCTACGGGTCCTTTCAAGGGCCTCACACAGAATAGTCCTCAGGAATGTGCCTTCCTCTCCACACACACTCACCCCGGCCAACCGTATCCGCCACTCCGCTGCCCTTTACGGCACCCAAAAATCTAAGACGGTGGTCCCCGCTCCAGCAAGGGAGCTGAGTCCCAAACCTTCCTTCCAAGTTTGGAGTTGGGGAGAGGGACTCATCCCTCTTTAGGCCACACCCCAGAGGTACCCAGAACCCCCCGGGGGAGGGAACCAGGTCCAGACGCTCATGTACAATCCTATGACAGCAGATCTTAACTGGTGTGGTGGGCTGGAAGAGAAGGGCCGTCAAGTATCCCAGTCCTAAGACGGCTAGGGGCTTACAAGTTAAGAACTCGCACTCTGAATTGTGCTGGAAACAGATGGGCAACCAGTGCAGATCTTTCGGTGACAAGTAAAAGGTAAAGGTTTCCCTTGCTCGGAAGCCAGTCAAATCTGACTCCAGGGGGTGGTGCTCCTCTCCGTTTCCAAGCCGAAGAGCCGGCACTGTCCGAAGACGTTTCCGTGGACATGTGGCCGGCATGACTAGAAGCCAAGGCGCACGGAACGCTGTCACTTTTCCCACCGAAGCGGTACCTCTTTATCTACTTGCAGTTTACTGCTTTCGAACTGCTGGGCTGGCAGGAGCTGGGGCCAGAGACGGGAGCTCACTCCGTCACACGGCACTCGGGTCTCAGACTGCTGAACTACCGACCTCCCAGTCTGCAACTATCTATAAAATACTGTAACCTGGTGGCAGCGTTTGCAGCCAATTAAAATCTCCCATCTATTTTCAAAAGCAGCCCCGTGTGGAGTGCATTCCAGTAATCTAGCACGGATTATGGACAATCTCCAGGCAGGGCCTGGAAATCTACTGAAACTACAACTGAGCTCCAGCTGACAGAGATCAGTTCCCCTGGAGAAAATGGCTGCTTCGGAGGGTGGACTCTCTGGCATTGTATCCTGCTGAAGTCCCTCCCCTCGCCCAGACCCCACCCTCTCTAGGCTCCATCCCCAAAATATCAAGGAATTTCTCAACCTGGAGTTGGCAACCAGTGTTCCCTCTAAATTGAGTTAGTGTGAGCTAGCTCACAGTTTTTTAGCCTCCGGCTAACACGTTTTTGTCTTAGCTCAGGAAGGAGGGCTCCAGAGCAAACTAATTTAGGCAGCAGCCAAATCACTGGCTCACAACTTTAATGCTAGTATCAAACGAAGAAGGGGAGGAGGAGATTGGATTTATACCCCACCCTTCACTTGAGAGTCTCAGAGTGGCTTTCAATCCCCTTTCCCCTCCCCTCCCCACAACAGGCACCCTGTGAGGGTGGTGGGGCTGAGAGAGCTCTGACAGAAACGGCTCTTTTTCAAGAATAGCTCTGACAGAACTATGGCTTGCTCGAGGTCATCCAGCAGGTGCAAGTGGAGGACTGGGGGATCCAACCCGGTTCTCCCAAATCAGAATCCGCACACTTAACCACGACACCAACCTACACCAAAAAAAGGTAGAATTTTTGCTCACAAGACTCCATACTTCAGAAGGAGTATCGTTGGCAACCCTGGTTTCAAGGAAAGGAAAGGAAAGTGGCTTTGGCCTCTCTGCCTCCACTTCCCGCCTTTCCAGGGGCACCGGGTCGGCCACGGTGGGAACGGGATGCGGGACAAAACCCTTCAGGCCTCCTCTTAAATTCCCAACATGGCCAGACAAGCTTACAATGCTGCCAACATGGCCTCCTCTTCAGCCCGCCGGATGGCGGCCAGTTCCTCCGCCCGCGAGAGGGCTGCCTCGCTCCTCTTCTCCTTGGCGTACCACGTGAGGTCTTTCCCCTTCTGCCAGCGGCCCACCGGGGCCATCAGCGAGTTCCCTGCAGATGAGGGGGGGAAAGAAGCAAACAGAAGACAACATCAGAGCCAGGAGGAGAGACCGGCAAAAGCAGGCAAGGTTATGGGAGGGCGCGAAGTTCAGTGGTGGATAGAGATGTGAAGGCCCAGAAAAAAAACGGAAAGATTCAGAAAAAAAAAACCGCCCCCCCCCCCGGGGTTTTCCCTGAAGCCTTGTTTTTTCCCCCCAAAATTAAAAAAATTGAAAAAAGAAAAGAAATTGATTATGGAACATTTTATTTTAACATGATGAATAAAATATTTTAAGACAAGGTGTTCAAATATTTTCCAAATCACTTCTAAAAAGTATGTATGGTATCAGATTAATCTAATTTCTGTTTCAATCCGGGCAAACCTTCAGTTTTTAAAGTTCCATAATAACTGTGATAATGACAGACCACAACAAAATAGCTGCAGAAGCAGAGACTGAAACTGATAATTACAGCTCAGAAAATTATTCTGATTAAATTTCATGCCCAGTCACTGAAACTGAGTCCCACACTCCCTTCTATACACTTCCCCCCTCTTCAATTCTTTTTTATGAGAATGGGTTTTTTAATTTTTATTTAATACTTTGGAGAGGAAATACGAATAATCGTTACTTCTGGATTTTTAAAAATTCTCTTGTGGAGGTTTTTTTGTCTGTTCCACATAAACTAGTAAACAGTTCAGGAGATGGTTGCTCCATTTGTTACAATTACAAATAAATATTATTTAAAAAGTAAATTCTGTTTGTAAAAATTGTTTGGATACACTATGTTTTTAATATGCTAGGTGTGATGATCTCATGCCAAGTAAAATTGTCCATAGTCATATTTTATGTTCCTAAAGTAATAGAATGACTTTCAATCTGGAAATGAAAAAAGAAAGGCTAATGTAACATTTTTTTCAATTTTTCCAAAAATTTCTGTTTTTTTTTCTGGAAAAAATGGGGGTTTTCCGAGCTTCAAAATTTCTGGAAAATTTTACATCTCTAGGTGGAGCCTGTCTTGGGATGGAGAAGGACCCGGGTTAATTCCCTGACATTTCCAGTTACATGGACCTTGGGCACGAGGTCTGGGCGGTCGACACCCGTCTGGGTCTCCAGAGCAGCAGCCGGAGGAAACTATCCCAGGTGAGATAAATGGTTACCTCAGAATAAAGCAGTCTTGTTCCAGATAAGCCAAAGAAGACTGTCACGTAGTATAAGGAAGCAAAGGGTTAGATGACCTTGTGAGGTTCCTTCCACCAAGGAAAGCGCCCCCACCAGTAGAAGGAATCCAACAGGATCCAGCCCCTGTCTCCAGTCACTTTCAGTAAGAAAAGGGGATGGAAAAGAGGGGACCTTTCAGGCAAGCCCTTCGACCTTCAGTTGTCTTTGCCTCTTTGAACTGTGCCATTCCTTGCTTTGATTCGGTTACACCCTTTCCTCTCTTCCTTCATGTCTCTCGGGGAGAGCCAGCTGAATTTTCCCTGCTTCAGCCTCCTCTAGCTGAGAATCCTTAACCCATCACTTCATCCCGAACTTCTATCTTTACCCTCTGTGCCTTGTGGCTGGCCATCCAGGGGAAGTGGTTGGCCGCCATGTGAGACGGGATGCTGGACTCGATGGACCCTCACTGGTCTGACCCAGCAGGGCTCTTCTGAGGTTCTTCTCAGGGGAAGGCCTCGGCCTCTCTGCCCTGTCACTGGCCCTCCAGAGGAACTGGTCGGCCCCTGTGTGAGATGGAATGCTGGACTAGATAGACCCTCACTGGTCTGACCCAGCAAGGCTCTTCTGATGTTCTTCTCAGGGGAAGGCCTCGGCCTCTCTGCCCTGTTGTTGGCCCTCCAGAGGAACTGGTTGGCCACTGTGTGAGACGGGATGCTGGACTAGATAGACCCTCACTGGTCTGACCCAGCAGGGCTCTTCTGGTGTTCTTCTCAGGGGAAGGCCTCGGCCTCTCTGCCCTGTTGTTGGCCTTCCAGAGGAAATGGCTGAGGCCACTGTGTGAGACAGGATGCTGGACTAGAGGGACCTTCACTGGTCTGACCCAGCAGGGCTCTTATGATGTTGTTATCAGGGGAAGGCCTCGGCCTCTCTGCCCAGTTGCTGGCCCTCCAGAGGAACTGGTTGGCCGCTGTGTGAGACAGGATGCTGGACTAGATGGACCCTCATTGGTCTGACCCAGCAGGGCTCTTCTGAGGTTCTTATCAGGGGAAGGCCTCGGCCTCTCTGCCCTGTTGTTGGCCCTCCAGAGGAACTGGCTGGCCCCTGTGTGAGACAGGATGCTGGACTAGAGGGACCCTCACTGGTCTGACCCAGCAGGGCTCTTCTGAGGTTCTTCTCAGGGGAAGGCCTCAGCCTCTGCCCTGTTGTTGGCCCTCCAGAGGAACTGACTGGCCACTGTGTGAGACGGGATGCTGGACTAGATGGACCCTCACTGGTCTGACCCAGCAGGGCTCTTCTGAGGTTCTTCTTAGGGGAAGGCCTCAGCCTCTATGCCCTGTTGTTGGCCCTCCAGAGGAACTGGTTGGCCGCTGTGTGAGATGGGATGCTGGACTAGATGGACCCTCACTGGTCTGACCCAGCAGGGCTCTTCTGAGGTTCTTCTCAGGGGAAGGCCTCGGCCTCTCTGCCCTGTTGTTGGCCCTCCAGGGGAACTGGCTGGCCCCTGTGTGAGACAGAATGCTGGACTAGATGGACCCTCACTGGTCTGACCCAGCAGGGCTCGTCTTGTGTTCTTCTCAGGGGAAGGCCTCAGCCTCTATGCCCTGTCGTTGGCCCTCCAGAGGAACTGGTTGGCCCCTGTGTGAGACAGGATGCTGGAGCAGATGGACCCTCACTGGTCTGACCCAGCAGGGCTCTTCTGAGGTTCCTATCCATCTCACCTACTATTGATGATCCCAAGAACACAGGAGCAGCCCTCCCAGATCAGATCTAGGGTCCCTTTCGCCTAGCATCCTCTTTCCCACAGTGAGCAACCCCTGAAAGCCCAGAAGCTGGGAACGGAGGCCAAAGCCTCCTTGTCTCCTGACCGCCAACTGGCGTTGAGAGAGCTCCTCCCCCTCAGGCCCCTCTCATCCACGAATGTAGCCGATCGTCTTTTAGAGCTAACCAAACTGGCAGGCGTCACTAGGTCCGCCAGCGGTGAATTTCAAAAATTAATCTTTTGAATAATGCACGTCCCTTGCGATTATCCAGAACACTTAACAGACACATTCTCTCAGCGACTGTCCCAACAACCCTGCGAGGGAGCCCAGTATCGTGCAAAGGGGAGGGGGCTGCAACACAGAGACAGAGACCAGCGAAAGGCCGTTTTTGCAAGTTCACAGCTAAGGTGAGAGCAGGGGTGTCCTGTAGATGTGAAACTATTTGAGCGGGGAAGACGGCCACTACTTAGAGAGGCGTCTGAGTTGCCGTAAAGTAAGTGAGACAATCGTTGGCATTTCCATACCCAGGTAGTTTTCCCTTTGCTTATCCGTCTTCACATCCTCCCAGTTGAACTGGTCCTGCCCGCCCCTCACGCCCCCTCGGGCGGAGCCGAACATGGTGCAGAAGTCACAGGGTGGTGTCAGAGCTCAGGACGCAGGAAGCTCCGGTCTCAGCCTGCAGTCATCTGGATCTAGATTTTAAAAGGATGCTTTAGAATCAATCACAAATCCAAACACTGATGGGCCTTTTTTCGTTTCTGCCATCAAATGGCAGCTGACTTAGGGTGACTGTGCAGGGTTTTCGAGGGAGGCCCCCCATCCAAGTACTAACCAGGGCCGACTCTGTTCAGTGTACTGGTTAAGTGCGCGGACTCTCATCTGGGAGAACCCGGTTCGATTCCCCACTCCTCCACTTGCAGCTGCTGGATGACCTCGAGTCAGTCACAAGTTTTTTCAGAGCTGTCCTTGAAAAAGAGCAGCTTCTGTCAGAGCTCTCTCAGCCCCACCTACCTCCCAGGGTGTCTGTTGTGGGGAGGGGAAGGGAAAGGAGTTTGTAAGCCGCTCTGAGACTCCTTTGGGTAGTGAAGGGTGGGGTATAAAGCCAATCTCTTCTTCTTCTTCTTCTCTTCTTAGCTTGTGAAATCTGATGAGATCAGGCTAGCCTGGACCATCCAGATCAGGGCAAGAGACACTCAGAGGTGGTTTTGCCATTGCCTGCTTCTGCGCAGCAGCCCTGGACTTCCTTGGCAGTCTCCCAGCCAAGGGCCAACCCTGCCTAGTTTCATCAGATCCGATGAGATCAAACTAGCTTGGGTCATCCAGGTCAGGGTCATTTTATCACTCACTACACGGATTAGTCAGATGATGAAGATTTAGAAGAAGAAGAGGAGATTGGATTTATATCTCGCCCTTCACTCACTTGTAGTCTCAGAGAGGCTTACAAACTCCTTTCCCTTCCCCTCCCCACAACAGACACTTGGTGAGGTAGGCGGGGCTGAGAGACCTCTGACAGAAACTGCTCTTTTCCAAGAACAGCTGTGCCAGAACTATGGCTTGCCCAAGGTCACCCAGCAGGTGCAAGTGGAGGAGTGGGGAATCAAACCCGGTTCTCCCAGATCAGAGTCCGCGCACTTAGCCACTACATCAAAGAGAAGAAGATATTGGATTTATACCCCGTCCTTCACTACCCAAAGGAGTCTCAGAGCAGCTTGCAAACTCCTTTCTTTTCCCCTCCCCACAACAGACACCCTGGGAGCTAGGTGGGGCTGAGAGAGCTCTGAGACAACTGTCCTTGAGAGAACAGCTGGTACAGAGCTATGGCTTGCCCAAGGTCATCCAGCAGGTGCAAGTGGAGGAGTGGGGGATCAAACCCGGTTCTCCAGATTAGACTCTGCCGCTCTTAACCACAGTTCCAAGCTGGCTCTACACCAAATGCCTTTCCAAAGATGGGAGCAACCTTTAAAACCTTTAAAAACAAAATTCTAAAATTTCTTTTAAAAATTCTAAATTTCTTAAATGGACCTATGAATAAAGCATCTCTCAGCATACAGTTTCTTTTGTGAACGGAATTCTGCTCTGTTTTGAAAAGGAACTGTAAGCCATAGTACCTAGAATCACAGAGCTGGAAGGGGCTATACAGGGCATCTAGTCTGACCCCCTGACAAGCGTTCGTCCAGCCGCTGCTTGAAGACTGCCAATAGGGTGGGTGGGAACTCACCATCTCACTAGGTTGCCAATTCCACTGCTGAACTCCTCTTACTGTAAAATAAATATATATTCCTTCCTAATATCCAGCCAGTATCTTTCTGCCTGTAATTCAAACCCATTATGGTGAGTCCTACCCTCTGCTACCAACAAGAACAGCTCCCTGCCCTCCAGGGTACTTTTCCCACTTGGTGGGAAAGAACCATTTTTAAAAAAAAACATCCACACAAGCTTAGACAGCCTCTGGGCACATGCAGAGTGCTTCCTCTTTGTTTTTAAGAAACAAATAAGGAAATAACACTAAATGCACCAACAAAATGGACTTAATCTGCTTGTACATCTTTCCACCAACTGGAAACGACAGCTTTGAACTCCCTCCCCGCTACTCTGTGAGCTACTGGCATGAAAGCTGCGAGCGAGCGATTTGGCTGTGGCACAAATCAGTTTGCTCTGGAGCCCTCCTTCCTGAGCTATGACAAAAATGTGTGAGCTGGAGGCTAAAAAATTGTGAGCTAGCTCACACTCACTCAGCTGAGAGGGAACATTGCCTGTGAGCAATGCTCCCTCTAAGCTGTGGCGTCTTGTGAGCAAAAATTCTGCTCTGTGAGCCACGGGCACTAAAGTTGTGAGCCAGCGATTTGGCTGCTGCTTCAATCAGTTTGCTCTGGAGCCAGACTTCCTGAGCTAAGACAACAATGTGTGAGCCGGAGGCTAAAAAACTGTGAGCTAGCTCACACTGACTCAGCTTAGAGGGAACACTGGAGCCCTCCTTCCTGAGCGAAGGCAAAAATGTGTGAGCCGGAGGCTAAAAAACTGAGCTGGCTCACGCTAACTCATCTGAGAGGGAACATTGTTCTAGGGTCATCCAGTCCAACCCCCTGCACAAGGCAGGAAATTCACAAATAATTCCCCTTCCACACCCCCAGTGCCCTCTGTTCCATACCCAGAAGATGGCAAACAAACCTCCAAGATCCCTATCCAAACTAGCCTGGGGGGGGGGGGGGGAGAGTGCTTCCTGACCCCAAATCCTCCCCAAATCTCCAGGGATCTCCCAAGCTGCAGTTGGCAACCCTCTGCTCCAAGCCCTCCTTCAGTCCCCACCAGGGTCCCCCGCTTGCAGCGCCCTGGGAACCCTGTCCAGGGCCAAACTCACGTGCTGCAGCCTGCAAGCCCCGACTTCCGGCAGCAGCTTCCGCAAGCCTCGGGAGAAACCATTGTGCATTGCAAGCCGGGGGGGGGGATGCGGACTGTACCAAATTGCGGGCGGGGGGTGATCCATCCGGTGCTTCCTGCAAGGCGCCGCGCAGACCGCAGCTGCGAGCTTGGGAATGCTCAGGGTGGACCCTTCAGGCTGGCCGGAGCTCTCCAGGGTCGCCTGCAAAGCCAGATCTAGCTGCTTAAGGGGGGGGGGGGGGCAGTGTCCTTGGCGTGGAGCTGCTGGGGATTTGAACCTGGGACTTTTGTGGATGCAAGGCGCGGTGCTTTTGATGGAACCGCATTGCGACTGCAATGAAAAGGGCCAACGCTACGCTGGGGGTTGTTAGGAAGGGAATTGAAAACAAGTCAGCCAGTATCATAATGCCCCTGTATGAAATCGATGGTGCGACCTCATTTGGAATACTGGGTACAGTTCTGGTCACCACACCTCAAAAAAGATATTATAGCATTGGAAAAGGGGCAGAAAAGGGCAGCTTGAATGATCAAAGGGTTGGAACACTTCCCCTAGGAAGAAAGGTTGAAGCGCTTGGGGCTCTTTAGCTTGGAGAAGCGACGGCTGAGGGGTGACATGATCGAGGTTTATAAGATTATGCAGGGGATAGAGCAGGTAGAGAAAGAGGTACTTTTCTCCCTTTCTCACAAGACAAGAACTCGTGGGCACTCCATGAAATTGCTGAGCAGTCGGGTTAGAACAGATAAAAGGAAGTCCTTCTTCACCCAAAGAGTGATGAACACGTGGAATTCACTGCCACAGGAGGGGGTGGTGGCTACAAGCATAGACGGCTTCAAGAGGGAATTAGATAAACATATGGAGCAGAGGTCCATCCATGGCTATTAGCCACTAGGTATAGATAGAAACTCGCACTCTGGGGCAAGTGATGCTCTGTATTCTTGGTGCTGGGGGGGGGGGGGCAACAGTGGGAGAGAAGAAGAAGAGATTGGATTTATACCCCGCCCTT
This sequence comes from Lepidodactylus listeri, assembly GCA_029233225.1. Classification (NCBI taxonomy): domain Eukaryota; kingdom Metazoa; phylum Chordata; class Lepidosauria; order Squamata; family Gekkonidae; genus Lepidodactylus; species Lepidodactylus listeri. The sequence goes on from JARCFY010000012.1 coordinate 5,166,439, forward strand.
CACTACCCAAGGGAGACTCAGAGCGGCTTACAGACTCCTTTCCCTTCCCCTCCACACAACAGACACCCTGTGAGGTAGGTGGGGCCGAGAGAGCTCTGACAGAAGGTGGGGCCGAGAGAGCTCTGACAGAAGCTGCTCTTTTTCAAGGACAGCTCTTACCAGAACTATGACTTGCCCAAGGTCATCCAGCAGGTGCAAGTGGAGGAGTGGGGAATCAAACCCGGTTCTCCCAGATCAGAGTCCGTGCGACAATGGGAGGGCTTCTAGTGTCCTGGCCCCACTGCTGGACCTCCTGATGGCACCTGGTGTTTTTGGCCACTGGGTAACAGAGTATTGGACTGGATGGGCCACTGGCCTCATCCAACATTGGCTTCTCTTATGTTCTTATGTTCACCAGCCCAGGGTCCTGCCAACTGAGCAGTTCGAAAGCAAGAAATTACAAGTAGATAAACAAGTACCACTTCGGTGGGAAGGGAACAGTGTTCCGTGCGCCTCGGCGTCTAGTCATGCCAGCCACATGACCACGGAGACATCTTCGGACAGCTCTGGCTCTTCGGCTTGGAAACGGAGATGAGCACTGCATCCCTAATCAGGTTTAACTGGCTTTCGAGCAAGGGAAACCTTTACCTTTTTACCTGCCCAGGGAAGTCAGGAAAACGCCCCTTCTCCTGGCGAGACTGGATTTATACCCCGCCCTTCACTACCCGAAGGAGTCTCAGAATGGCTTACAAACTCCTTCCCCTTCCCCTCCCCACAACAGAAGAAGAGACTGGATTTATACCCCTCCCTTCACTACCCAAAGGAGTCTCATAGTGGCTTACGATCTCCTTTCCTTTCCCCTCCCCACAACAGACACCCGGTGAGGCAGGTGGGGCTGAGAGAGCTCTTTCGAGGACTGCTCTTGAGAGAACAGCTCTGAGAGAACTTGTGACTGGCCCAAGGTCCCCCGTTGAACTTCCAGGGCATGAGTGGGTATTCGAACCTCGGCCTCCCAGATCCTAGTCTGACACTCTTAACCAGTGTTCCCTCTAAGCTGAGTCAGTGTGAGCTAGCTCACAGGCTTTTTAGTCTCCGGCTCACACGTTTTTGTCTTAGCTCAGGAAGGATGGCTGCAGAGCAAACTCATTGATGCAGCAGCCAAATCGCTCGCTCACAACTTTAATGCCAGTAGCCCACAAAGCAGAATTTTTGCTCACTAGACTCCACAGCTTAGAGGAAGCATTGCTCTTAACCACTATTCCAAACTTCCCTGCTATGGGAAGAAAGCACCACTGTTAGCAGGATGGAGCTGAACCAAGAATCCTAACTGCGGAGAAAAGCAAAATATAAATTAAAAAGTGCACTGTCCCAGAATTCCCATCTCCACAAATAAAACAGGGAAACACAGAAACTGAAAAAAATCTCTTTACTCGTATACTGAAACTGAAAAGATCTCTTTACTCGTATACCGGCAACAGCCTTCTTGCGACAGCCCAAGGACGCCAGAAAGCGTCACAAGAGCCCCTGCCATGAAAACCTTCCAAAAGGAGCCTCATTTCTTCCTCCAGAATTTCCTGTAGTCGTCCAAATTAAAGTCATCTTCAAACGGAACGTCCTCTTTCACTTTAATCTTGCTGGTGCTCCTTCTCCGCAGCCGGGCCCTCCTCTCTGCTTCCGGGAGCGTGTTGATGTCTACCGGCATCTAGAAGGAGGAGCAGAAGTTCCTTTTTAAAGAATGGAACTAATTCATTTTAGTGCCCCGACCTGGATAGCCCGGCTAGGCCGATCTCGTCAGATCTAGGAAGCTCAGCAGGGTTGGCCATTGGCTAGTGTTTCGAAGGGTGACCTCCAAGGAATACCAGGGTCATGACGCAGAGGCAGGCAATGGCAAACCACCTCTGAAAGGTCTCTTGCCTCAAAAAAGAAGTCTAGCTCGCCACCCAGTGGTGCGTAACGCTAAAGAGCTGGAACTTCCGGCTGCCAGACGATCTTAGGATCTCCTAAGTGCCATACAATAAGTATTAATTATTATTACTCCATTTTAGTAAAATATACCCCTAGAATTCTGAGTGGTCACATCCAGTGTTCCCTCTAAGCTGAGTTTGTGTGAGACATTTTTGTCTTAGCTCAGGAAGGAGGGCTCCAGAGCAAACTAATTTATGCAGCAGACAAATCGCTCACTCACCACTTTAATGCCAGGAGCTCACAAGGTGGAATATTTGCTCACAAGACTCCACAGCTTAGCGGGAGCATTGGTCACATTCAGAAGAAGAAGAAGAGATTGGATTTATACCCCGCCCTTCACTACCCAAAGACACCCTGTGAGGTAGGTGGGGCTGAGAGAGCTCTGACAGAAACTGCCCTTTTTCAAGAACAGCTGTGCCAGAACTACGGCTTGCCCAAGGTCATCCAGCAGGTGCAAGGGGAGGAGTGGGGAATCAAACCCAGTTCTCCCAGATTAGAGTCCGCGCACTTAACCGCTACACCAGACACGAAGTTGCCTCCTACTGAATCAGACTTTTGCTTGCCTGAAGACCTACGAGGAAAGGCTGAGGGACTTCTTGGGAATGTTCAGTCTGGAGAGAGGGGGGGGGGGGGCGCGCGCGACAGGATGGCTCTCTTGAAGTCTTTGAAGGGCTGTCCCTTAGAGGAGGGCAGGGAGCTGTTCCTCTTGGCAGCAGAGGAGAGGACTCGCAAGAACGGGTTTAAATTAAGGGCAGGAAGGTACTAGCTGGATACTAGGAAACACTTTTTTATAGTCAGAGTTGTGCAAGAGTGGAATCAGCTCCCTGGGGAGGTGGCGAGCTCCCCCGCACAGGCAGTCTTCAAGCAGTGGCTGGACGAACACTTGTCAGGGATGCTCTAGGCCGGTCCTGCATTGAGCAGGGGGTTGGGCTAGGTGTCCTGTATGGCCCCTTCCAGCTTTGTGATTCTCGGATTCTAAGTGCTAGGTCTTTCAGCGTTAGGCACCACTAGGGGGCGAGCTAGACTTCTTTTCTGGGCTAATGGGGGGGGGGGGGCAACAGGGGGAGGGCTTCTGGAGTCCTGGCCCCACTGCTGGACCTCCTGAGGGCATAGGGTTGCCAGCCTCCAGGTGGGGCCTGGGGATCTCCTGCTTTTACAACTGATCTCCAGCTGACAGAGATCAGCTCCCCTGGAGAAAATGGCTGCTTTGAAGGGTGGACTCTATGGCATTGTACCATGCTGAGGCCCCTCCCCTCCCCAAACCCCGCCCTCTCCTGGCTCCACCCCCAAAGTCCCCAGGTATTTTCCAACCCAGACTTGGCAACCCTATGAGGGCACCTGCCATTTTTGGCCACTGTATGACAGAGTGTTGGCCTGGATGGGCCACTGGCCCGATCCAGCACTGGTGTTTCAAATCTTGCTGCCCGACATATTTCAGGAAGACCCATTTCCCCGACGTCGCCGGGGGCAGTTCTGCTCGCCCCGGAAAGACGGGATTTTCGCTCTCACCATTAGAATCCGCCTGGGCTCCTTGTACTGGATGTGGATAGTCGAGCCGTCGGGTCTCACCAGCAGGACGGCATAGGCCCTGGGGAATTTCTGCCTCGGGGTCCAAGCGATGGAGGTGCGATTGGAGTTCAGCTGGCTGGTCGAGGTGCGGAGGCCGCGAGGGGGGGCCAGGGTCCGAAGGAGCGCCTCGGGCCGCCAGAGCCTGAAACCCATTTAGACAGAACAAGGTGACGCGCCCGAGCCATTGCTAAGTTTTCTCCAACAACCTCAACTCTGAGAAGGCAGCGTGGGTTTCCGCAGCAACGGGTTAACTTGGACAGAGGCAGTGAGGAAAGCACCATGCCAGCGCAGAAGCGGGCAACAGTGCCAGAGTTTGGTATCCATCAAATCTCAGCCTGAACAGAAGAACTTGTTTCTCGCTCTCAAGGCTAGAGAGGCGTGTGGAAAGCCAGAAAGAGGGAGTGACGTCCCTGAAAACTATGGAGCCGGACTTAAGCCTAACCTCCCCCTCTCTTTCTATCTCCTCCTGGGTGACCCTGGCTAGAGGTGTAAAATTTCCAAAATTTTTGTTTTTTCCCGGGTTTTTTCAGGGGGGGAAACAGAAATTTTCGGAAAAATTGAAGAAAAAAGCTACATTAGCCCTTCTTTTTTCTCTTCCAGACTGAAAGTCATCCTGTTACTTCAGGAACATAAAATATGACTATGGACAATTTTACTTGGCATGAAATGATCACAACTGGCCTACCAAAAACATAGTGCATCCAAACAATTATTACAAACAGAATTTACTTTTTAAATGATATTTATTTGTAACCGTAACAACTGGAGCAAGAATCTCCTGAACTGTTTACTAGTTTATGTGGAACAGACCAAAAACCCTCCACAAAACAATTTTTAAAAATCCAGAAGTAACGATTATTCATATTTCCTCTCCACGGCATTAAATAAAAATAAAAAACCCACTCTCATAAAAAGAATTGGAAGTGTATCGAAGGGAGTGTGGAACTCCGTTTCAATGAATGGGCATGAAACTTAATCAGAATCATTTTCTGAGCTGTAATTATCAGTTTCAGTCTCTGCTTCTGCAGTTACGCTGTTGTGGTTGTCATTATCACAGTTACTATGGACCTCTAAAAACTGAAGGTTTGCCTGGATTGAAACAGAAATTAGATTAATCTGATACCATACATATTTTTTAGAAACGATTTGGAAAATATTTGAACACCTTGTCTTAGAATATTTTATTCCGCATGTTAAAATTTCTTCTTCTTTTTTTCAGTTTTTTGGAATAAAAACAAAAAAGGCTTCAGGGAAAAAACAGAAAAAACCTGGGGGGGGGGGGGGTTCCAGGCCTTCATATCTCTAACCCTGGCTAGCCCAATCTTGTTAGATCTCAGACGCGAAGCAGGGTTGGCCCTGGTTGGATGGGAGACCACCAAGAAAGTCCGGGGTTTTGCTACGCAAAGACAGAATGGCAAATCAGCTCTGAAGCAGAGGTCCATCAGTGGCTATTAGCCACAAGGTATAGACGGAAGACTTGCAGGGGGGGGTTCCCATCTTCCCTCTATTTTCCAGTTGGGCCCGTTGCCGCTCCGAGCTCCCTCACAGCCACCAAAGACCATGCTTGAAGTAGATGAGCTCTCTGCACTTGCACAGAGAACAATCTTTTATCTGCGGGGAATTTAAACGCCCAATATGTTTCTTTTAAGATGTCAGACTTTTCTGCAAACCTCAGGGCTCCCCCAAGTTTGCGAGAAAATCCATTTAGTGTCAGCGTGGCCCTGATCTGTGGATTTAGATATCCGCAGATGGGAAGGCCACACTTGAGAAACGAGTATAGAGATTACCATACTTTCTTTTCATTTATAGGTTTTTTTTGTACTTTTCTTATGTGCGTGTGTGTGTGAGTATGTGTGCACCTGGAAGTCATGGAGACCTCTGGCGGCTGACCCTACTGGGGGCCTGGAGGATATTCCGAGAGGTGGCTGAATAAAGCCTGCCCCTGCCTCCCAGCAGCTGGTATTCCTTGGAAGTCTCCCATCCAAGTACTTGCCAGAGTCGACCCTGCTTAGCTTCCGAGATCAGATGAGATCGGGCTTGCGATTCAGGTGAGATTCAGATGAGATTCAGGCCAGGGTGGCCATACTTCCTAAAGATTGCCACCAGAAAACCTAATCCTAAATGCTTTACGGTTGCTTGCCGTTTCGTTAGAGCTATAAGAAAAGCATGGTGCCATGTAAAAAAAATATATTGAACAGAACTAATTAGTTGGCCCAACAAAACATTAACCTGTATCCGTCACCTAAGTCAGCTGCGCGCGTCTGAGATCCACAAAGAGGCACTTACAATAAATGACTAGTGAAAATACTAGGTGCTGCAATGGATTTCACCTGGGAATGATCAAGCCCTGTATTAAAAGGTCCTTGGGAGGCACATCTTGGACACTTTAATCCTGTCTTTGAAAGTGGTTCCCGATCGTATCTGAATTCACACTGGGTCCCATCTTCTTTCATATAACGGGGAACACTCACCGGCCCCTCCCTTTATCAAAGGATCCACTGATCCTGGAATCAAAGGTGTGCTAATCAACTGCTGTCTATCAGATGAGCACCCGGACGGTTCTTCAGCAGGGAAGGCACATTTGTGCCAGGGTGGGCCTCAGGCATGGCACTCTGAAATCTAGAAAGGTTTTTGCTGAGGATGGTATTGGGGGCTCGCTTGATGAATCATCTGCAAAGGTGGAACACAGACCCCAGGTCTGCACTGAGCGGAAAGGATCTGAAGTTACATCTGATGTCAGATCACAATTCCCCTGAATAAATCTATGGTGCGGGCTCATTTGGATTACTATGGACAGTTCCGGTCACCGAACCTCAAAAAAGATACTATAGCACCGGAAAAGGTGTAGAAAGGGGCAACTAAAATGATTAAGGGGATGGAACACTTTCCCTATGAAGAAAGGTTAAAGCGTTTGGGGCGCTTTAGCTTGGAGACACGACGGCTGACGGGTGACATGATCGAGGTTTACAAGACTATGCATGGGATAGAGCACGGGGTAGAGAAAGAAGTCCTTTTCTCCATTTCTCACCATACGAGAGCTCATGGGTGCCCAATGAAATTAAAAAGCAGTAGGCTTAGAAGAGAACAAAGGAAGGACTTCCTCACCAATAGAGTAATTCATATCTGGAACTCACTGCCGCAGGAAGTAGTGACAGTTACAAGCATAGACAGCTTCAGGAGGGGACTGGCTAAACACGTGGAGCAGAGGTCCATCAGTAGCTATTAGCCACAAGGTGTAGATAGGATCTCTCAGTCTGGGGCAAGTGATGCTCTGTATTCTTGGTGCTTGGGGGAGAAGCAACAGTGGGAGGGCTTCTGGAGTTCTGGCTCCACTGCTGGACCTCCTGATGGCCCTGGGTTTTGACCACTGTGTGACACAGAGTGTTGGACTGGAGGGGCCATTAGCCTGACTCAACATGGCTTCTCTGATGTTCTTAACCTCAAGCGCATCGCTGCCAGACCCAAATTTTGCTCAAAGAGAAGTTACCGAGTTCAGTCCAAGGCTCTGGTTATCACCTAGAACAGGGGTGGGCAATTGTTTTGGCTCGGGGGCCATTTTGTGGGAGCGGAGGTTAGCGGAGGGCCGCACCTTTTAAAATGATTGCATTCATTACTTAACTTTGCATTTCAGAAAAGGTATAAATTGTATCATAAAAATCAATAAATATAAATTAAATAAAATAGTGGTAGTTTTATTCAATTTGTTTATTGTGCTAATTTCATATTATCTATAGCTGCAAGCACATTTAATTTGAGAATCAGTTTAATGAGACAAATGTACCCTATCACACTTTTCTACAATTTTTTTGAAATCAGGAGTGAGACTGCTTGTTGAGATTCTCATCACAGCCTGCAAGTTAATGTCTGTCAAAGAGCATCTGTATTTACTCTTGTTAATCTTCATGTCTTGGTGGGCCGGAAAAAAACTCTGTGGCGGGCCGCATGTGGCCCGCGGGCCGCCATTTACCCACCCCTGACCTAGAAAGTTCTTCATGGACCAAAATATCGGCAGAATCACATCCCCCACTATGGTCCGCCGCGACAGGCTTGTTCACCTGAGCAAAAACTTCTAAAGGTTCTGCCCAGAAACAGGTGAAGATTGGCAATTGCACATTTTATGTGCATTTTCAGTGGTGGCTCCCACCATGTGAAACAGCCTGCTGGAGGAGGTCCATGAAGGCCTCCACAGGTCTGTCAATCCACCATGCTTTGTGCAAAACAGAACCGTACAGGAGGGCCTTTTTATAAAAGGATCAGAAAGGCAAGAGAATGGAACAGTCCAGGCGCTCTTCTTTCTCATGGAATCAGACTGCAACCCTACCTTAAAGCCCTGCTTATGATCATCGTTCTGAGCTCAGTTGCAGCCACGGAAGAGGAGCCAACTTGAGTTAATCCGTGGCACGCTTCTGGAACCTCTAGGACAGGGGGAAGCCACCGGGGCCTTCAGGGGTCATGATCCGAGAACTGCAGCTGCCCCCTACAGCGTCTACCGGAAAAGAAAGCGATCGAGGTTAATAGTTGCTTTTAACCTCGCAGCTGTCAGTAGGGCTTCATCCACGTGGGTCTCGGTTCAAGTCTTGTGCTCCATGCTGGCTTGCCAACCTCCAGGTGGGACCTGGACATCTCCTGATATGACCACTGATCTCCAAACTACAGAGGTCAATTTCCCTGTAGAATATGGGTGCTTTGGGGGGGGGGGGGTGGACTTGATGGCACTTTACCCTGCTGAAGTCCATCTCCTCCCTGAACCCACCTTTCCCAGATAGAGTTGCCAGACTCCAGGCCTCCTGCTTTTACAACTGATCTCCAGCTGGCAGAGCTCAGCTCCCCTGGAGAAAACGGCTGCTTTGAAGGGTGGACTCTATGGCATTGTACTATGCTGAGGCCTCTCCCCTCCCCAAAATCTGCCCTCTCCTGCATCCAGTGTTCCCTCCAAGCTGAGTTAGTGTGAGCTAGCTCCGTTTTCTAGCCTCCAGCTCACAGATTTCTGTCTTAGGAAGGAGGGCTCCAGAACCAACTCATTGATGCAGAAGCCAAATGGCTCGCTCCCAACTTTAATGCCAGGAGCTCACAAAGTAGAGTTTTTGCTCATAAGACTCCACAGCTTAGAGGGAGCATTGCTCCAGGACAATCCGATTTATGCCGCAGCCAAATGGCTCGCTCCCAACTTTAATGCCAGGAGCTCACAAAGTAGAATTTCTGCTTACAAGACTCCATGGCTTAGAGGGAGCATTCGTACCGGATCCACCCCCACCCCCCACCCCCATCTCCAGGTATTTCCCAGCCTAGGGCTGGCAACCTTATGCCCCTGACCCATTCCACCCCACAGCTCTTAGTTTAAGAAGGCCACAGTGCTAGAGAGGGCTTTGGTTGGAGAGCCCTGAGTTCAAATCCCCCCCCCCCCCCGCCTTAGCTCTGGATCTCACTGGGTGACCTTAGGGCAGCGGCCTTCTCCGTGTTAACCTACCTGGCAGGGCTGTTGTGACCATTTACCGTACACCACCCCCGAAGGGCAGCACAGAAATATACGAAATCTAGAAAATGAAGGCCTGTTTCTGGTACAACTCCCCCCACGACTCCCATAATGGTTTCGCCGCCCTCTTAGCGACTTCGTCTCCCCCCACCTCCACAATGGTCCGGCCCTCTCCGCCTTACCCTCCTCCCCAGCGCAGTGGTTCCTTCCAGCCCCTCCGCCACCGTCCACACCCGAACTCAGAAATGGTTTGGCCCACGCCTGACCCCCCCCCCTTTAGATATCCCCAATGGTTTGCTCCTCCGAGAGGCTCCCGACTCCTTCCCCCCCCCCTTCCCAGTCCCAGAGTCTGCTCACGTGACGCGCGCGCGCTTCCCTTCCCAACCACCGGCGCCGCTCTGACGCCATCGACCAGCGACGCCGCGCTCGTAGGCGTGGTCGCGCAGCCATGACGGGGCGAAGCTCCCGGTGCGAGGGGAGGGGTTTGCTGCCGGCGGCAGGGTCTGGCCCGGGCCCGCCCCTCCCCGGCCGTCATTCCGGGCGGCGGCCCCGACTCCTCGTCCCATGAGCTGGCGCCGCTCTCTCTGCAGCGCATTGGCAGGTGGGTGCGTCGCTCTTCGGGGTCCCCCATCCGCAAAGTGTGTGTCGCTGAAAGGCGCCCCTCCTGCTTCTGCGGACCTTCACCAGGGTTCCTTCTCCCAGTTTTTTTTTCCCCCCCCAATTCTCCCACCGCCCTCGACTGTTCTCCTCCATCTCTGGTTTTACTGCGTGTGTCCCCCGGTCCCTTTTCCCCTCCGGCTCCTCGCCTGGCGCTGTAGCCATTCTATCACGCTGTCTTTGCTCTGGTATTGGTGCGCTGGATTCTTGCAAGGTGCACATGGAAGGCATTGGCGCCGATCAGGGGACGTGCATGAAAGTGTAAGGAGGGGCTTGGGCGCATCATCCCCGTGGGCTGCCTGCCTTGGATGTTCGGTATGCAGCGAAGTCACGCGTGCCTGGGACGGGTGGGCAATGCTCCCTCTAAGCGGTGGAGTCTTGTGAGCAAACATTCCGCTTTGTGAGCTGCTGGCATTAAAGTTGGGAGCGAGCGATTGGGCTGCTGCATACATTAGTTTGCTCTGGAGCCCTCCTCCCTGAGCTAAGACAAAAATGTGTGAGCCGGAGGCTAAAAAACTGAGCTAGCTCACACTAACTCAGTTTAGAGGGAACACTGCTGAGCAAGTAGTTTTCGGTTTTCCTTTCACTCTGGTGTGGGGTCCTTAGCCAGGTTATGCCCAGCTTTGCAAATCGGCAGCAAACCTGGTTAGAAACGTCTCCCTGACGGTGAGAGGGGTTCCTCAGCGGAACAGGCTTCCTCGAGAGGTGGTGGGCTCTCCTTCTCTGGAGGTATTCGAGCAGAGGCTAGATGGCCATCTTGACAGCCATGCGGATCCTGTGATCATGAGAAGGGAGGGTTGCATCCCATGCTCCCGCTAAGCTGTGGAGTCTTGTGAGCAAGAATTCTACCTTGTGAGCCACGGGCATTAAAGCTGGGAGCGAGCGACTTGGCTGCGGCATCAAGTTAGTTTGCTCTGGAGCCACCCTTCCTGAGCTAAGACAAAAATCTGTGAGCTGGAGGCTAAAAAACTGAGCTAGCTCACACTAATTCAGCTTAGAGGGAACACTGGTTGCATCAGTGCTTAGTTCCTGTGGCCCTTTCTTACACGCCCATGGAAATGCTGACTGCCAGTTTGGGGTCAGGAAGGAGTTTTTCTCCAGGTCAGTTTGGCCAGGGATCCTTTTGGTTTCCCCCCCCCCCCCCCCCCATCTTCTGGGCATGGAGCAGAGGTCATTTGGTGTGTGTGTGTGGGGGGGGGGGGGAGTATTTGTGAATTTCCTGCATTGTGCAGGGGGTTGGACTAGATGACCCTGGAGGTCTCTTCCAACTCTATGATTCTCTTCTCCAGCTGCAAGAACTGCAGGCATTTTTTCATCCGGCCTGTTACTCATTTAGGATATCTTCAAAAATTGACTTTGGAGGGAGGCTTTTTAGTTGTTGCTCCTTTGCTTAGTTTCTGCAAACACCTAAAGATAACCATGCGGTGAATTGATTGCATTTGTATGACTTTGTAACCTTGTTTCTGTAGCAGCTCTTTTATTCTTCTAAAACTTAGTGTTCTAAAAATCCTTGGCTGCTGTATGTGCTACATCTTTTTCTTTTGGTAAATTGCAAATCCTACTCAGTTTGGTATAGCGGTTAAGTGTGCGGACTCTAATCTGGGAGAACCAGATTCCCCACTCCTCCACTTGCAGCTGCTGGATGACCTTGGGCAAGCCACAGTTCTGTCACAGCTGTTCTTGAAAAGAGCAGTTTCTGTCAGAGCTCTCTCAGCCCCGCCTACCTCACAGGGTGTATGTTGTGGGGAGGGGGATGGAGACTCAAATCTAGCTACCTCTGAAACTGTATATCGCCAGTTTGGTGTTCTTTTAGACTGGTGCTACCAAGTAGTGGAATGGCTCGCATTGGTCGTATCTCTTTAAAAAGAGGTCCCTCTACATAAAACTAGAGGTGATTTTTTGGAGGATAGTTGTGTTGGTCTGTCATAGAACAGTTAAGTTCAAGTCCAGTGGCGGCTTAGAGACCAATAAGAGTTTTAGGGCATAGGCCTTCAAGTGTAGAAGAGTTGGTTTTTTAATACCCTGCTTTTCTCAGCCCAAAGGAGTCTCAAAGCAACTTACACTGAGAGAGTTCCAAGAGAACTGTGACAGACCCAAGGTCACCCAGCGGGCTTCCCGTGGAGGAGGAGTGAGGAATCAAACCTCGCTTTCCTGACAGTCCACCACTCTTAACCACTACACCACACTGGAGTCAAAGCTCCCTTCATCAGAGTCGGACAAAAAGGAGTTTTTGAAAGGTTATACCTTGAAACTCTTGTTGACCTCTAAGGTGCTGCTGGATGAATCTAACAGAGGTAGTTTGTACTGAGTCTACCAGGGGGTATCGTGGATTTATTACGTGCTCCGGACAGATAGCAAGCTGAAGTCTGCAAGGAAGCAAAGCTGCTTCTTCCCTCCCCCCCCTCCCCAAAGTAGCATCTTTTCAAATGATATATTGTCTAGTTTTTCTGTGCAAAACCTCATCTTTGAGGAAATTAAATTAATTATTGTGTGGCAGTGTGTGTGGTATAGCCAGGCGATCCTAAGACTGTCTGGCAGCCAGAAATTCTAGCTCCTTTTTTCTTGCATTATGCACCACTAGGTGGTGAACTAGACTTCCGGGGGGGGGGGGTTTCACAGGTGGTTTTCCATTGCCTGCCTCTGCATCACGACCCTGGTATTCCTTGGAGGTTGCCCTTCCAAATACTAGCCAGGGCTGACTCTGCTTAGCTTCCGAGATATGGCGAGATCAGGCTAGCCTAGGCTATCCAGGTCGGGTCATCCTTGGGGAGACGCAGAGGTTCAAAATGCTGAGCATGGATGCCACTTAGTTCAGCTCTGAGGAGGTGCGTGGTGCGTGCCCTGAGATCTCTAAACCCACGCGCTTATCCTCATGTCTGATAATTTGAGCGGCATGGCATTCTAATTTCCCTGTGATTCTCCACTGAGCAGTACATGCAAACAACTGAAGCAGGAAATATCCAATTACCGCTGCCTTCCACTGGGGAATTCGTGTGCCATGCTCCCTGAGAGCGCTTTTCATTATTATTATTTTTTACAAGCATGAACTATCTTGTAAGCCAGAATGAACTGCCTACTTGGCTGGATGCCCTTGGGAGCTGGTACAAGCTGCCAAATCCCATCTATGGTCTCTTAAAAACAAAACAAAAAAGATTGTCGATTTATTTAACTGTGAGCTTTTCTTTGCCCTGCCACACAGCTTCAGAAACTGCTTTATGCTAACTCTTAGTTACAGCAGCACTGTTCTGCATAATCAGAGATCTACAAGTGATGACTCAGTTCAAATCAGTGTAGAATCCAACTCTTTGGTTTCCCATAGTGCGTCTGGGCCTTTGTGTATGTTTGTTTTCCCCACTGCTGGACTTTTCATCCTTTACATCGGCCGTGTTGATTTTCCACATCCCGTGGAGGATTCGCCTTTCTCCTGAGCAGCTGGAGTGTTTGTGAATGTTCTCTTTCATCACAGCCGCTCAGTCAGTGACTGAGAGATAGAAGGGAAGGGCTCGTAAACCAATAGCAGGCCACATTTCCAGCCGGATACGGTGATAATCTTTGAGGTTGTTGTCTGTATAACTGAGCTCCCTCAAGGTGTGTGTTCAGTAAACAGCAACCGCCTGGAATTCGTTAACAAACTAAGCGGCACATCACCAACTTTGAGCAAAAATAAGTGTGGATTTGCACTACCGAACGCCAGTCATCTCCCCTTTTTCGGGATTTTTCTCTCTCTGAAGTCCCCAGTGCAAATCTCGCATCTGCCGGAAACACTGTAGCCTCACCTTACTTACAGAAGCCACTGTCTTTTAGTCTCTGCCCCATCTGCAAACTGGGGAAGGGGAAAAAATACTGACCTCTGCTAAATATTACTTTATCTTTTGTTATCCGGGTTAATGCAACTAATTACAACCATTTCTAGCAGCGTCACTGAGAATTTATGTTTTGAAAAAATATTTGAAAGAAAGAAGCCCAATAAAGGGCCAGTGTTAAAAACCTAGTGCAAACTTATTATATACAAAAACACATGTGTTTATTAGGAAGTCAGTGAAAAATATATAAGAGCCCAATGAAAGCCTCATTGGGGGCCTTCTTTAGAGGTCGAACAGTCTGAGGTACAGATAGACACACATTACATATTACAGTGAAATAACCGGTAAGTTACTACTGGGCCAAAAAAGGAAAGTTAAGCAGCAAGATTAGTATACACAAGGCAAGAATGTTCATGAGGCCTCTTAAGATGAGAGTAACTTTTTTTCCACCATAGAGAACAATGGAGGGGGATGGGGCAATCTGTTTGGGGGCCCGTAGAATTGGACCCCATGGTCCAGTCTTTTTGAAACTTAGTGGGTATTTCGAGGAGAGGCCCCAGCAGCTACCCTGCAAGTTTGGAGCTTCTCCCTCAAACCCCTTTTCCTCCAGCCCCTCATATACCCTATGAGTTTTTGCCATTGATTTCAATGGCCCATAGGGTATAATGGGGCTGAAACTGACATTTGGCCGGCGATGTCAGGGGGCGTGGCATATGCGAATGAGTTATGCTAATAGGTATGCTAATGAGCTCCTGCACCTCTTTTTCTACGAAATGACCCCTGGGCAGAAGGAACTGTTACTTGCTATAGGGTGGGTACCTAAATGTCTATCGCTGTCCTTGGGGAATCGTAGGCAGCTTTTGATGGCTCTCCTATTCAACTTTCCCCCCCACGACAACCCTGTGAGGCAGGTTAGGCTGGCCCAGAGTAACCCAAGTATGCTTTTATGGTGGGGTGGGATTTGAACCCAGTTCTCTCTGGTCTGGCCCAGTAGTCCACTATATTAGCAATCTCTAGTTGCAGAGTGATTTCTAGGGTCCCTTTGCCATTGCCGGTGTAGGGTCGCCATGATGCTGTACATGAGATTTCTTTGTTTATAGTCTGCATTTCTCACCAGAACTCGAATACACAGAGTGAGTCAGTACAATCAACAGATGAATAAACGATGCATTTGGATTACAGTAATCTGACTTTGAAAGTTCAAAGACCTGAAGTGGAACATAAGTATTTACATATTAAGTGGCACAACAATTACATAATAGGATCCTACTTTAGAGCCAGTTTGGTGTGGTCGTCAAGTGCACAAACTCCAATCTGGGAGAGCCGGGTTCGATTCCCCGCTCCTCCGCTTGCACCTGCTGGATGACCTTGGGCAAGCCATAGCTCTGTACCAGCTCTTCTCTCAAGGACAGTTGTCTCAGAGCTCTCTCAGCCCCGCCGACCTCACAGGGTGTCTGTTGTGGGGAGGGGGAGGGAAAGGAGTTTGTAAGCCGCTCTGAGACTCCCTTGGGGAGTGAAGGGCGGGGTATAAATCCAATGTCGTCTTCTTCATCTTGGGGATCTGAGAAACAAGAAATGCTGGTCTTCTTTTTTTTTTTTTGTAAAGAAATTTTTATTTTTTTAAAAAAAGACATCAAAAATAATACATTTACCTTATACAAATCCCTTTTTCCATATTATATAACATTTTGTTCTATTTGTACATTCTATTTTTATCTTGTTTTGGTGGTTTCCCACCACCTCTGAAGCATAACACATTTTCCATTTTATTCAAAATAGTAATACTATATCTATGTTTCATTTCTGGTAACGGTTATATATCTTTAAAATACTTATACACCAATTCTTATTTTCTATATTCTTATATATTTCTAAATAAAAACAGCTTCATTGTCTAATTTTAACTAAAACCTTCATATAATATATTTCTATTCCTTTATGCTATTATAACCATGTATAAATGTAGTTTTTCATATCCCAGTATTTTTCAACATATTCTTTCAAATCTTTCCAGTCTTCTAGAAAGGTCTCTGAGTAGAGATTATTCAATTTTCTAGTCCATTTATCCATTTCAGCCATATATAACAGTTTTTTCAACCATTCCCACACCTCTGGTATTTTTTCATTTTTCCAATTTTGTGCATACACCATTCTTGCTGTTGTAATCATATACCATATTATTGTCCTTTTCTTTACATTTATCTCTTCTAGTTTAAGTCCTAGCAATAACATTTCAGGCAACTTCTTAAATGTGAAATGCTGGTCTTCTTTATACCATCCTAGCTGTTACCCTTTTCCAAGTTTTCCAGGGCATCCACGAGGGCTAGAAACTTGCTGCTTAAAGCCGTGGAGAGGTGGAGTTCTGCCTTGTGACGGGAACAGAAATGCCATCTAAAGCAGGGGTGTCAAACTCATTTTCTACGAGGACCAGATCTGACATAAACGAGACCTTGTCAGGCCAGGCCATGTATGCTGTAAAATGTAATGCCAGGTAGTGGAGGTATAAACTTTATAAAGGACACAGACAAACGCAATTAAAGATTTTTAAAACGCTAAATAAAACATGCCTAAAACACCAGCACTCCTGCAATATCTCGTCTATTCAACAGTCTCTGATAACTGACACCTCTTGCTCTGAATTATTGCATCAAAAAGTCTGTGCTGTTGAGATCCTGAGTATGCTTTTCAGGTGTGTATCTGTCAGCTGCAAACCTACTTTTGATTTATTGACATTCATTAAAGAAATCTCATGCTCAGGGACAGACTGGCAAAGCAAGCTGTGACGTGCTGGAAAAGGAAGCAGGGAACAGCCGGGGCCTCGCGGGCCAGATTGGGGGCCTCGCGGGCCTGATTCAGCCTGCAGGCCGCATGTTTGACACCCCTGATCTGAAGTGTGTTCTCTCTCTCTCTCTCTCTCTCTCTCTCTCTCTCTCTCTCTCTCTCTCTCAATTTATAGAGTCAGGGAACAATGTACACATATTTGAGACTGTTTGTTTTGTCATTATATTTTATCGCTTTTGTGCCGATCTATACATCTTATTTCTAGTCTAAATCTGTAGCCAGCGATAGAATCTTGAAGATTTCTCTGAAGATTTCTTCTCCTTTTCCTTGGATCAATAAAGATAATTTATCCATTTCTGCTGTATATATTAAATCCTCTTCCTTCGGTACTTTTTCATTTTCCCAGTATTTCGCATACATGATTCTGGCTGTTGTTGTAATATATACAATAAGATAACAGCCCGTTCTTTTATATTGAGCTGGAATGATATTTAACAACAATAATTCAGGAAGAAAAGGAATATCAGTTCCTATAATTTTTTTAAGCATTTTATGCACCTCCATCCAAAATATCTTAGCCTTATTACTTGTCCCCCACATAAGAAAATATGGTTTTTTGTTTACATTTCCAGCATAAATTAGACATGTTTGGGTACATTTTTGCTCGTCTATCAGGCGTGTTCTTAATCGGAAGTCGAAAGTGACTGTGTGGGGTCACGGTGGTTTGACAAACCAGAAAGGGACTCAAATGCTGCCGAGCTCAGCGGATGCCCCCCGGCCGATCAAAACATGCAATCCGTCTGCAGTTGTGGGCCACAGAAAACAAGTGTGTTGCGGCTGGGCTATCTGCAGAACAAAGTTTGAGCTTCCAACACTGCTGTGACTCAACTTGGCTTATTCCTGGCCGCCAGGAGCCCTCCAGAGCGGTGGTCCACTGGGTGTTTCCCCGGCCATCTGCCCACTCCTGCAACCGAGCTTTTCTGTGGCAAATCACCCATCTCTCATGGTCATTTCGCATTAACCTTTCAGCCAGCAAAGCTTTTGTGGTTCCCTGCCGCCCTTGTCTGCCCTTCGGTTGGTTCCACGTGGCAGGAGGCCAAACAAGGTGTACCTGCGGGGAAAGGGATGTGCTATAAATAAAGAAGGTGATTAGAAGTGTCTTGGTGAGAAATCTTTATTGCAACAACAAGGGGACAGGCTGCTAATCTTCTTTTCTCTGGATGCCAAGTCCCTGTGCTGAGTGGGACCCCTGCTGTTCTCTTCCCGCTGTCGGTCCTTTGCCTTCCTCGTCATTCCGACATAATTTAGGTGTGAACAGGTGAATAGATTCGGCTGTCATCCGGGCGCGGCGTTCGATTTTTGCTCTCCCCCTTTTCATTTTTTGTTCTGCGCCGCGCCAAGCTCCTCTGCAAACCCAGTGCAGGGCTGGATTATAAAAGCAGGATAAATGGGTCAGACGATGCCAAAGTCTCCCGTGCTGGGAGAAATCAAGTGAATCAAGTAAACACGATAAATGCTCTTGGAGTGTACGGAGAGGGTAGATCCGGGTGGGCAGCCGTGTTGGTCTGAAGCAGCAGAACAAATTTAGAATCCAACGGCACCTTTAGGACCAACAAAGGTTTATTCAAGGTATGAGCTTTCGTGTGCAAGGCACGCTTTTGCAAATACATTAGAATGGTAGGTCAGGTTCAGACTTCTAGACAGGGGTTTAACAGCAGATTAACACGTAACGTGATGATGTTTAAGATATGCAAAGTCAGAGCCAAATGACAAGCTAAGGTTATAAGGCCAACAGTTGTAAAGCAATAAACATGGCAGAATAGCAGATAAATGTGTAAAGGGGTCTTTTAGTTGTCGGAAGCAAACCGAGAATCTCCTCCCAGGAGTGGAGAACCCTTAAGGCGGCTGCAGTGTTATGTCAGCAAAACATCCCATTATTCCTTGTACAGAGAGGGGGTTTCTTTCCTTCCCACCATCAGTATAGCTTAGTGGTTAGAGCATCGGCCTAGGAATTTGGAGACCCAGGTTATGAAATCCCCGCGCTCTCATGGGGAACCCTGGGCCAGTTACTCCCATTCGACCTAACCTACCTCACAGGGTTGTTGTGATGACACTACGGAGGACAGGAGAATAATAAACTCCACTTTGGGTTTCCATTGGAGAGAAAGGGAGGGTAGAAATGAAATTAAAATAGAATAGAAACTAGATGTCACAAGGGGCTAACTCGGATAGGAATGGGCAAGGGGGCTGGGGTAGATGTTGTGACCATGTTTACAAAGGGTTCCGAGGGTCCCCCAAACTTGAGTTTACCCGGACTTTTCTTTGCTGGGCATTTTGGTCCTGTCGTATCGCCTATCAGCTGCCCAATCCGGTTGATTGCTTTGACTGATAGCTCGGAAGGAACCCCGGCTCTCAGTGAGAAAGATGAGCTAGAAATAAAGCCACGTTAAAATAAATCCTTGCCTGTTCAAGAGCTGGTAACTCTTTGCAGCGTCAAAACTAGCTTGCTGTTTTGATTAGGCTGGGATCTCAGGGACCCGAGTTCTGATCCCCGCTTAGCTCACTCGCTAACGCTGGAACAATCACTCAGCCTGACCAACCTGACAGGGCTGATGTAAAGGCATAAAAGATGAGGGCGACCATGTATGTTGTCCTGAAGTCCTTGAAGGAAGGTGGGCTAAAAATGAGGAGAGAGACATTTGTATCAGCCTTGGAGACTTGGGACTTGAACGCACCGGGCAGGAGAGCCAGTTTGGTGTCGTGGCTAGGGGCGTGGACTATAATCTGGAAGAACCAGGTTTTAATTCCCCAATCCTCCACATGCAGCTGCTGGAGTGACCTTGGGTCAGTCACAAGTTCTCTCAGGGCTGTTCTCTCACAAGCAGTCCTCGAAAGAGCTCTCTCAGCCCCACCAGCCTCACAGGGTATCTGTTGTAGGGAGAGGAAGGGAAAGGAGTTTGTAAGCCACTCCAAGTGAAGGGCAGGGATAAATCCAATCTCCTCTTCCTCTTCTTCTTCCTCTTTTGCTCTGGATCTCGTCTTGCTCACTTCAACAGGTGCACATTTATTCCAGGACACTCCTTTTGTTTGCTTTAACTTCCTACTTTGGGTTTGTTGGTTTTCCCTGGAGCTATGCAAATGCAAGACAGCAATTTTTTTGAAAAGCCAGCGGGCGGGCAAATATTCCTGAGCTCTCCTGCGCTCATGCAAACGCTGGACGAAGAAAGGCATGGCTGAAGCTAGCTGTAAGCTGTTAAACAAAGCGGGAGGGCGGGCGGAAAGACCTGACAAGCGGGAAGCAGTGAGGGATTTGGGGGCCGGCGTCTCATTGGCCATCTCCAGGCGAAAGATCTGTAATTAAGGCTTTAGATGCTTGCAAATAGCCCGGTGTCCAGCTGTCTCTCCGACTTTCTCCCTGCTTCCCTCCATGACCAGCTTGTTTCTCGGGAAAACCAAACCGGGCTGCATTCCTGCCTTTTAAAGGGAGCCCAGAACTGCCAAGAGGTGAGGCTGGAAATGGTTTGGGAGTGTGCGGGTGGTGGGGATTTTTGTGCCTGCCTCTAGCTCCCATTTCTTGTTCCCTTTGGCGGGAAGGTCTTTTGATGCCCTGGGCCTTATTAGACAGGACTCTTCCTTGGCCTTGGACAATGGTGGGGGAACAAACCTTCACTGCTGATCCGAATGGGTTCCATCAAGTTCATTCCTTTTTTAAAAAAAAAAACCCAAAAACCGAAGTTTGCCAAGATAGGTGGAGAGCAGCATTCCCTCTAAGCTGAGTTAGTGAGAGCTAGCGCACAGTTCCCTAGCCTCCAGCTCACACATTTTTGTCTGAGCTCAGGAAGGGCGGCTCCAGAGCAAACTAACCTATGCACAGCCAAATCGCTCGCTCCCAACTTTCATGCCCGTGGCTCACGAAGTAGAAGTTTTGCTCACAGGACTCCACAGCTTAGAGGGAGCATTGGTGAACAGGGAAAATGGAAAACGGCAGATTGGTACTTAACCGCAAAGGTCCATTCTCCTTGGAAGCGACGAGGAGACCCAGATGTGTGGGGAACTCCTTTCCCTTCACTTTTAGCGATAGATCTAGAGCAGATTTTCCTGCAATCGCTACAGACCTTCCTACAGGTTCCAGCCTTCTTCGTTCAGTTCCCACGCAGGCAATACTGGACCCTCCAAAGGTAAAGCGAGATGCCCCAGTTACAGCAGATGCCTTTCCGAGGGGCTGCAAAATCAACTGCATTTGGTGGGCAGTGCTCCCTCTAAGCTATGGAGACCTGCGAGCAAAAATTCTACTTTGTGAGCTACTGGCCATTAAAGTTGGGAGCAGGTAATTTAGCTGCTGCATAAATTAGTTTGCTCTGGAGCCATCCTCCCTGAGCTAAGACAAAGACGTGTGAGCCAGAGGCTTAAAAACTGTGAGCTAGCTCAGGGGTGGGCAAACTGTGGTTCGGGATCCGCACGCGGCTCTTTCACATATATTATGTGGCTCCCGGCAGGGCGGCTGGGGAAGCTAAATATCATTAGCAAACAAATATCATTGGACAAATTAATATCATTATCAATATCTGCCTTTACCCCTTTTATTATTTTTGGCAGTTTCATTTAATGTTAATAAAAAAGCAAATTTGCTTATTTTCCAATAAAAGCAGGTAATATTTGTTCATGTCTTGTGGTTCTCAAACATCTGATGTTTATTCCGTGCGGCTCTTACGTTAAGCAAGTTTGGCCACCCCTGTTCTAGGTGGCTCTTACGCTGAGCAAGTTTGCCCAGCCCTGAGCTAGCCCATACTAACTCAGCTTAGAGGGAACACTGGTTGCATCAGTGCCTAGTTCCTGTGGCCCTTTCTTACACGCTCTTGGAAATGCTGCCAGTTTGGGGTCAGGAAGGAATTTTTCTCCAGGCCAGTTTGGCCAGGGATCCTTTTGGTTTTTTTCCCCCATCTTCTGGGCATGGAGCAGAGATCATTGGGTGTGTGTGTGTAGGGAGGCGCTCATGCTAACTCAGCTTAGAGGGAACATTGTCTGTTTAGGATCAATAGGTTCTCTGGGCAGTTTTCTTGGGTCTTCAACTAGAGCTCGCCTCACCTCCTCTAAGAAGGCTCCTGCAGTCTCCACTGTCTTCCAGTCAGACAAAGTTTCCAGCGAGTTTTTCAAGCGTCCGACATCTTCTCAAGCTAGGGGGCTGTAGAATCGATTACCTCAAATCAACGTGGTTTGGGTCTATCAAATCTTTTTTGTGGTTCCAAAGAGGAGTGGGAAATGGAGACCCATTCTGGGCCCCAGTTTCTAAACCAGTCGCTCCTTCAGTTCTGGATGGGAACTCTTTAATCTGCTGTAGAAATTCTGAACGGGAGCGTTTCTTGGTTTTTTCGTAGACTTCACTGTGACAGGCCTAACCGAGATGCATTTCAGGTTGACCTCTGTTTTGGAAGTTTTCAGATTCTCAATTTGGGACTGGCAATGCTGTTTTGGGTCTGACAGTGGCTCCAAAATCTGCACCAAATTGACGGTATCATTAGCGGCCGTCCTTTGGAGGAGCAGCCGCCATCTTTACCTTTACTTGGATAACCTTCAGCTGAGTGGGCCCTCCTGCAGTTTGGTATACTGGTTTGGTGTAGTGCCAGTTTGGTGTAGTGGTTAAGTGCGCGGACTCTAATCTGGGAGAACCGGGTTTGAGTCCCCACTCCTCCATGTGCAGCTGCTGGATGACCTTGGGCAAGCCATCGTTCTGGCACAGCTGTTCTTGGAAAAGAGCCGTTTCTGTCAGAGCTCTCTCAGCCTCACCTACCTCACAGGGTGTCTGTTGTGGGGAGGGGAAGGGAAAGGCGTTTGTAAGCCGCTCTGAGACTCCGAGTGAAGGGCGGAGTATAAATCCAATCTCCTCCTCGTCTCCCCCCTCCTCCTCTTCTTCTTCAAATGATAATCCTTTTGTGACATGGGATCGCGATTGACTTTAAGAAGAGCCATTGGTCGCCCACTCTAGTATTAACTCACTTGGGGGCAGTGATAGAAGCATCGGAGGGAAAACATTTCCTTCCACCAGACTAGGCGCAAGCAGTAACTGCCCTGGCTCAGCGAGTTCCATCTTGGCCTACCTCAAGCATC
The DNA here is from genome assembly GCA_029233225.1 of Lepidodactylus listeri. Classification (NCBI taxonomy): domain Eukaryota; kingdom Metazoa; phylum Chordata; class Lepidosauria; order Squamata; family Gekkonidae; genus Lepidodactylus; species Lepidodactylus listeri. The sequence continues at coordinate 5,188,771 of JARCFY010000012.1, forward strand.
GTGTTCCTTTCGGGTCCCCTGGGGGCCACATGATTTCTGCCAGTGAGATGGCCCCGTGGGCGAGAACACACTTGAGAGATGTGGAGAGGCTAATTCTTCCCTGGCAGACATCAGTATTAGTGAAGCGTCATTGGAAAATGCCGGTTTCATGTGCAGTCCTCGAGAGCCAGTTTGGTGTAGTGGTTAAGTGCGCAGACTCTAATCTGGGAGAACCGGGTTTGATTCCCCACTCCTCCACTTGCACCTGCTGGGTGACCTTGGGCAAGCCATAGTTCTGGCACAGCTGTTCTTGAAAAAGGGCAGTTTCTGTCAGAGCTCTCTCAGCCCCACCTACCTCGCAGGGTGTCTGTTGTGGGGAGGGGAAGGGAAAAGGAGTTTGTAAGCTGCTCTGAGACTCCGAGTGAAGGGCGGGATATAAATCCAATCTCTTCTTCTTAGTCTGGAGAAGAGGAGGTTGAGGGGGGACAGGATGGCTCTTTTGAAGTATTTGAAGGGCTGTGTCACTTAAAGGAGGGCAGGGAGCTGTTCCTGTTGGCAGCAGAGGAGAAGACTCGCAAGAATGGGTTTAAATTAAGGGCAAGAAGATCCCGGCTAGATATTAGGAGAAACTTTTTAACAGTAAGAGTTGTGCAGCAGTGGGATAAGCTGCCCGGGGAGGTGGTGAGCTTCCCCTCACTGGCAGTCTTTAAGAAGCTTCTGGTCAAACAGTTGATCATGCACGGGATAGAGCAGGTAGAGAGAGAAGTACTTTTCTCCCTTTCTCGCAATACAAGAACTCGTGAGCACTCCATGAAATTGCTGAGCAGTCGGGTTAGAACGGATAGAAGGAAGTCCTTCTTCATCGGGCTAGCCTGGGCCATCCAGGTAAGACTTCACCTGTCGTCCTCAGTATAGCTCTATTCCTTCTCATCTCAGGAAAGATAACCCACAGCTAGAAAAGGGCTACCCAGGGCTTGCAGCATCTTCCATTCCAAGAGAGGCTGAAAGACCTGGTTGTTCAAAAGAAAGGTTGCTGGAGAAGGATTGGTTTTATGTCATTATGAATGCTGGAGAGGGGAGGAGAGATTTCCCCCACTGTCTCACAGTACCAGAACTTGGGTAACCTGTTGTAATCGGTAGTAGCTTTAGGACAAAGAAAAGAAGGAACTAAATAGAACCTCCATGTTCAGAGGGAGTGTATCTCTAAATATTGACTGTTGAGGGAGTGACGACAGGAAGGGCTGTTGCCTCCGTGCCCTGCTTGAGCTAGCTAATGTCAGAGCTTCTGAGCTTCCGTTTCCAACTTCTTCTTTTTTCTTTGGGATTGTGTTCCAATGAATAGTACTGATCTGACAGCCGGCTCCTACAATTTGATTTCCCTTAAACCTGGGTAACGTGGACCTTTGCATTTTCCGCCCGCACCCCAATACTTGATCTGGCTTTTGCCAAGGATCAGTTGTGCGTGAAATGCGGCTTTCAAAGTCTGCGTGTCTTCTCTATAGGAACCTTACATAGGTGTTTCTAAGGTAATGCAGTAGCTCTTGCGTCATCGCTCCCATTGTTTCATTGGAAGAAGAAAAACACTTTTTTATGCGCAAACGTCTCTGGAAAGCAACCTGCTTTTGAGATGTGCTAAGCCACAAAATATAGATACGCAAGGGATGAAAATCTCTTCTCTGCAGGGGTTTGAAGACTCTTTGCATAGCTCCCTTGTTTTGGAAATCCAGATTTTACAACCCAAGTGAGTAAAGGTAAAGGTTTACCTTGCTCGAAAGCCAGTCGAATACGACTTTAGGGATGGGAGTAAGGTGTGCCTATTAAATTTGCATGAATGTCTTTACTTGCGTTGAGTGTTCCCTCTAAGCTGAGTTCGTGTGAGCTAGCTCACACTTTTTTAGCCTCCGGCTCACACATTTTTGTCTCCGCTCAGGGAGGACGGCTCCAGAGGAAACTAATTCGTGCAGCAGCCAAACCGCTCACTCCCAGCTTTAATGCCGGTAGCTCACAAAGTAGGACTTTTGCTCACAAGACCCCACGGCTTAGAGGGCGCATTGGTTGTTATGTTCTGCTTCCAAGATCCAAATTGTGGATGAACCGTGTTGCTTCATTATTTTTTTTAAATCCCTCTGGAAGTTCAGGAGCGCATCCTTGACTCCAGGGCTATTTTTGGGCAGGAACACACAGGAACGGAGTTCCGGCTGGCTTCCGAGTTGGCCACGCCTACAGCCTCCCCCCTCCAAGTTTCGCAGGTGCCCCGCAAGCTGTGGGGCGCCTGGGGAAGCCGAGCCGATCCAGGGAGGGAAGGCAGTTTAAACTGCCTCGCCTCTTCGGGTTCCCCAGGGGCCCTGCAGCTGCAGGGCGCCTGGGGAAGTCGATCCAGAAACTGCCTTCCTTCCCTCGGGTTCCCCATGTGCCCTGCAAGCCGCAGGGCCCCTGGGGAAGCCGATCCTGGGAGGGAGCTGCTCCGTCAGGGGTGTGGCCTAATATGCTAATGAGTTTCTGCGGTTGGGTGTGGCCTATTGTGCTAATGAGTTCCTGCTGGGCTTTTTCTACAAGAAAAGCCCTGCTTGACTCACGCCTCCTGTTGTTTATCCTCACAACGATCTTGTGAGGTGGGTTAGGCAGGATCGGAACTGGATGGGCCAAGCTAGCTTGATCCCGTCGGATCTGGGAAGCAAAGCAGGCTCAACCTTGGTGAGTATTTTGGTGGGAAAGCACCAAGGAAGTCCAGGGTTGCTATGCAGAGGCAGGCAATGGGTGGGTAGCCTGATCTCACCAGCTCTTGAAAGCGAAGCAGGGTCTGCCCTGGTTTGTCCTTGGATGGGAATTCGAGCATTGCTATAGGCATAGGCAGGCGATGGCAAACTACCGCTGAGCGTCTCTTGCCTTGAAAACCCTGTGAAGGGAATGCTGCAACTTGATACCACTTTCTACCACCAGGTTAGGTGGAAAGTGACGTGGCAAAGGTCACCCAGAGAGCTTCAAGGCAAGGAATCGGTGTAGGGGTTTGGGGTAGTGGTTAGGAGCGCGGACTCTAATCTGGGAGAACCGGGTTTGATTCCCCACTCCTTCACATGCAGCCGGCTGGGTGACCTTGGGTCAGTCACAAGTTCTCTCAGAGCTCTCTCAGCCCCACCTACCTCATGGGCAGTGTTCCCTCTAAGCTGAGTTAGTGTGAGCTAGCGCACAGTTTTTTAGCCTCCGGCTCACACATTTTTGTCTTAGCTCAGGAAGGAGGGCTCCGGAGCGAACTAACTTATGCATCAGCCAAATCGCTGGCTCACAACTTTAATGCCAGTAGCTCACAAAGTAGAATTTTTGCTCACAAGACTCCACAGCTTAGAGGGAGCATTGCTCACAGGTTGTCTGTTGTGGGGAGGGGAAGGGAAAGGAGTTTGTAAGCTGCTCCGAGACTCTTTTGCATAAGTTCTCTCTGTCATCAGCTCCTTAGGTACCTTAGCAATACCATGTCAGGGTGATAGTGGCCTGCCTTGCAGGGTTGTAAGAATTACTGAGATAGGGCACACTGCGCTTTGAACATCCTGTACAACTGCTAGATATTAACTGAGTTGGCATTTTCAGGCACCCTGGGAATTCCAAGGTTCAAAGTCCCATCCCAGTGGATCTACGTTCCTGCTGGCTGGCTTTTAGCCACACGCTTTCCGGGAGCCTCAGTTTCCCATCTCTCAAATGGGTCAGATGGCCTGCCTCGCAGGGGTATTGAGCGAGGGAAACCAACAAAGCTTTTGCAAACCGGAAGGGCCGTCTTAAAATAATCTGGTTTGTCCAGAAGTGGGCAAGGATGACATTCGTTCAAGTAGTCCTTCCTGTTTCTGGCTTTCGGTAATATTGCTAAGAATCTTTTCCTAGAAATGCACGTGCAAAAATTCTTTATGGGTGGGTTCTCTCTCGGGCAAACATGTTAACTCACCATTGGTCAAGTTATGGCTTGCATTTCCTGGAAGTGGTGTAGGACAGAAAGGTGAGTGTCTTCGTTAATTGCATTTTCAAAATGAACAGGGTAAGCGAATACCACTGAGGGTGTGTAGAGGCAAAAGAAAGTTAATTCTGTTGTGCATACCCAGCAGTTGATGGCTTGAAATCTTTGTATAAAAAGATGCGCTGGTTCTGGGCTGTTTCATATAATACATGTCGTTTGCATGTCCTAAATTGTGATTTTAAAGTTCAGCTTTTATGTTTTTCAATGTATTTTGTTTGCACTGTGCATGTCCTAAATTGTGATTTTTAAAGTTCAGGTTTTATGTTTTTTAACGTATTTTGTTTGCACCGTGCATGTCCTAAATTGTGATTTTAAAGTTCAGGTTTTATGTTTTTTAATGTATTTTGTTTGCACTGTGCATGCCCTAAATTGTGTTTTTAAAGTTCAGGTTGATTGCACTGTGCATGTCCTAAATTGTGTTTTTAAAGTTTCAGGTTTTATGTTCTTTAACGTATTTTGTTTGCACTCTGCATGTCCTAAATTGTGATTTTTTTTTTTAAGTTCAAATTTTATTTTGAGCATCACTTGCCCCAGACTGAGAGTTCCTATCTATACCTTGTGGCTAAAAGCCACTGATGGACCTCTGCTCCAGATGTTTATCCAATTCCCTCTTGAAGCCGTCCATGCTTGTAGCCGCCGCCACCTCCTGTGGCAGTGAATTCCATGTGTTCATCACTCTTTGGGTGAAGAAGGACTTCCTTTTATCCGTTCTAACCCAACTGCTCAGCAATTTCATGGAGTGCCCACGAGTTCTTGTATTGTGAGAAAGGGAGAAAAGCACTTCTTTCTCTACCTGCTCTATCCCATGCATAAACTTATAAACCTTGATCATGTCACCCCTCGGTCGTCATTTCTCCAAGCTAAAGAGCTCCAAGCGCTTTAACCTTTCTTCATAGGGAAAGTGCTCCAACCCTTTTGTCATTATAGTTGCCCTTTTCTTCCGTTGTGTCTCTCCAGTTCGTGAGATTAGGCCAGGTTTCAGACTTCCACTTGGCTGCAAATACCAGTCATGCCACGTTTAACATATATCTGAACAGTTCATGCTCTGATCTATCTATATTAGTCGGTAGGATCCCTAATAGCATAGTCTGAGGTTTCCTGGGAAATGTTACATTCAAGATTTTCTGCATTTCAGTAAGATGCACCCCAAACTTTTGATTTATTGAGGAAAGTATTATGTCGCCTATCGGGGTTTCTGCCCAAAACAGCTTACAAAATAACAATGATTTAAATTCTTTAAAAAATATATTAAAATCTAGCTTTAAGAACACTATCCACAATAAAAACACAGATTGTAAAAACAGCCCAGAGACCGCTTAAAATACGCTTCCAGACTAAAACAGCACAGAAAGGCCAACCCCTTAATTAAAAGCCCGGGCGAAGAGAAATGTTTTGGTCTGGTACCTAAAACGTGCGAACCAGGGCTGTGGCTCAGTGGCAGAGCATCAGCTCGGCATGCGCAAAGTCCTGGGTTTGATCTCCCGGCATCTGCTTTATAAGGGACTGAGATTGAACCCAACACTATGCCGGGGGTTATTAGGAAGGGAATTGAAAACAAATCAGCCAGTATCATAATGCCCCTGTATAAATCAATGGTGCGACCTCATTTGGAGTCCTGTGTACAGTTCTGGTCGCCACACCTCAAAAAAGATACTATAGCATTGGAAAAACTGCAGAAAAGGGCAACTTGAATGATAAAAGGGTTGGAACACTTTCACAAGACAAGAACTGGTGGGCACTCCATGAAATTGCTGAGCAGTCGGGTTAGAACGGATAAAAGGAAGTCCTTCTTCACCCAAAGAGTGATGAACGCGTGGAATTCACTGCCACAGGAGGTGGTGGCGGCTACAAGCATGGACGGCTTCATGGGGGAATTGGATAAACATCTGGAGCAGAGGTCCATCAGGGGCTATTAGCCACAAGGTATAGATAGGAACTCTCAGTCTGGGGCAAGTGATGCCCTGTCTTCTTGGTGCTTGGGAGGGGGGGCAACAGTGGGAGGGGCTTCTAGTGTCCTGGCCCCACTGCTGGACCTCCTGAGGGCACCTGGTGTTTTTGGCCACTGTGTGACACAGAGTGTTGGACTGGATGGGCCACTGGCCTGATCCAACACTGGCTTCTCTTATGTTCTTATGAGGGGAGCAGGTGATGTGAAGGACCCCTGGAGAAAGGCAGCCAGTCTTAAGTGAAGTGTACTGACTCGATGGACCAAGGGTCTGACTCAGTGGAACACAGCTTCCTGTATTCTTGCAACGATGGGTCATGTGCATGGAAATGGGAGGGACCCTGCATCCTGAGTGGGTCGTCCATCCCCCCCCCCAGTCCATTTTCGTTCATCCCCAGCCTTGGGGGGGGGGAAGTCTTCTTCATCCCCAGGCCCTGAGCTCGGTTGTGCTGCCAGCCAGAACTCCTCACTGCCGCCCAGCTGGGTATTTCTGTGAAGCAGGGCAGGTTTTGCTCCCCTCCTTGGTGTGGGGTGCTGGTTGTGGGAATAGGTCTCTGCTTCAACAGCCCCACAAGCAGGGGTCCGTTGGAGCGGGAGCGCACAGGAGCGCAGCTCCGGGAGTGAGGAGCCCAGGGGGCGGGCACATGACCAAGCCCCGCCCCCTCCTCGGCTTCCCCGAGCAGTGCAGAGGCGCAGCGCCCCGGGGAAAGCCCTGCTAGGGTCTTTATTGTTTTCAATGTTTTGTGTTAATATTGATAATTTTATCATTGTTCCTTTTATGACTGTGTGCTGCTTTCCAGAGACTTGCTCAAGGTGGCATATACATTTTCTAAGTATACCATTTGTTATCTGGGCACATGGCACATAAGTACTGGAGAAATTTCACCAACCCTTCAGCAGCTTCCACCCCATCAGTTTGGTGTAGTGGTCAGGAGTTGGACTCTAATCTGGGAGAACCGGGTTTGATTCCCCACTCCTCCACATGCAGCTGCTGGTGTGACCTTGGGCCAGTCACAAGTTCTCTCAGAGCTGTTCTCTCATGAGCAGTTCTCAAAAGACCTCTCTCAGCCCCTCCTACCTCACAGGGTGTCTTGTTGTGGGGAGGGGAAGGGAAAGGGATGGGTGGTGCACATGTCCTGGGTATCTCAAGTCTACTTGCAGCCTGGTGGTTTCAAGGGAGCAGGAAGAGAATGAGGGTGTGTTCTTGACGCTTGTTTTTATTGCACAAAGTATTGGATGGGGAAGGGAACGGAGGAAGAGCAGGTCAGTTTCACTCACCTGTGGAGTGGAGCCTGAGGGGTGGGTGCTGCCTTCTGACACGCTTCCGGTATGTTAGGGGGTGTGGCATATGCAAATGAGTTATGCAAATGAGTTATGCTAATGAGCTCCTGCACCTCTTTTTCTACGAAATGACGCCTGGAAAGCGGAGGTGATTGGGAGACACGGAGAGGGGAGGTTTCTCTCTTACAAGTCTCCCAAGCCCTTCCTTTTCTGCCTTTAAGGTGTGGTTCCCAGCCTCCGATGGTGCCTGGATATCTGCTGCTGTTACAGTGGAACTCCAGACGACCAAGATCAGTTCCCCTGGAGAAAATGGCTGCTTTGGAGGGTGGGCTCTGTGGCATCCTACCCTGCTGAGGTCACTTCTCTCTCAGAACTCTGCCCTCCCCAGGCTCCACCCCCAAATCTCCAGGTATTTCCCAACGCGGATCTGGCAAGCCTACTTTAGGACCCCTCTCACTAGCCTGTTGTTCAAGAGAGGGACATACCTGGAGCAGAGAAGGGCCCTGCTGTGCGAGGACAGGAATAAACAGCTTTGAAGGGGGATTAGGAGGACAAGTCTATCAATGGCTACTAGCCAATGGCGACTGAAGGGCACCTCCACATTCAGGGGCACTAGTCCTCTGAGTCCCAGAGCCAGGAGGCAACATCAGGGGAAGGTCTCTGCTTCTGCCATGTTGTTGGCCCTCCAGAGGAACTGGCTGGCCACTGTCTGAAGCAGGAGGCTGGACTAGGTGGACCCTCACTGGTCTGATCCAGCAGGGCTCTTCTGGTGTTCTTCTCAGGGGAAGGCCTCGGCCTCTCTGCCCTGTTGCTGGCCCTCCAGAGGAACTGGCTGGCCACTGTGTGAGACAGGATGCTGGACTGGATGGACCCTCCCTGGTCTGATCCAGCAGGGCTCTTCTGAGGTTCTTCTCAGGGGAAGGCCTCGGCCTCTCTGCCCTGTTATTGCCCCTCCAGAGGAACTGGTTGGCCACTGTGTGAGAGACGGGAGGCTGGACTTGATGGACCCTCACTGGTCTGATCCAGCAGGGCTCTTCTGAGGTTCTTATGATCTTATGACGCACACAAGTTCCTAACAGGGAAACCCTTTCCTATTCCCTTCTCAACCTGCAGCAATGGTGGGACCAAGGCCAGTTGTCCTGAGTGGACCTTCGGGTGCGGGAAAGAGCACTTTGCTGAAAAGGCTGCTGAAGGACTACGAGAACGTCTTTGGCTTCAGCGTGTCCCGTGAGTGAGTCGATTCCTGCAAGTCTGCCGGAAAACTCTTGGTGTTGGCCTTCCACGTCACTAGAGGGAGGGTGCAGTCCAATCTCCTCCTCCTCTTCCTCCTCCTCCTCCTTCTTCAGTTCTCGAAAGAGCTCTCTCAGCCCCACCTGCCTCACAGGGTGTCTGTTGTGGGCAGGGGAAGGGGAAGGAGTTTGTAAGCCGCTCTGAGACTCCCTTGGGGAGTGAAGGACGGGGTATAAATCCAATCTCCTCCTCCTCTTCTTATTCTTCTCCTCCTCCTCATCTTCTTCTCCAACTCCTCCTCCTTCTCTCCCCCCCCATTGGGCGCCTCCAACACATCACTTCTGAGCAAGTTTCCCATCAAGAAGCTGGCCTTCCAGTCTAGCTCTCTCTGTGTGTCCACCCCATCAGCTTTCTGTACCTGAAAGGAGCCCACGGAACAAAGGTTGAGTCCAGGGGCACGTTTAAGACCACCAAAGCTTAATTCTGGATACAAGCTTTCGTGTGCACGCACGCTTCATCAGATACCCAGACCATTCTGCCTTCCTGGCCCATGTTTCCCGCCCCTTTACAGGGGGCTGCAACTTTAAAAAGCCAAGACTGATGCCGGCCGGGCCCTTCCCTGGCAAATTCAGAAAGGAATCAGTCTTCAATTAAACAGATAAATCGATCGTCGCAGGGAAGAGAAATGGGTGATGGCTTCGTGGGTAGGTGTGCCGGCCGTTTTCTAAAACGTGCGAGCTTTCATTTTAACAAAATCCATATGTTGCTTTTCAGACACCACAAGGAAACCAAGACCCGGTGAGGTGAATGGGAAAGGTCAGTATCTAGATGCGACCCCCATCGGAGATAGCATCCTCAGCGCAGGGAGAGAATCAAAGAATCACAGCGTGGGATGGGGCCATAGAGGCCATCCAGTCCAACCCCCTGCTCAGTGCAGGATCAGCCCAGAGCATCCCTGACAAGGGTTTGTCCAGCCGCTGCTTCAAGACTGCCAGGGAGGGGGAGCTCGCCACCTCCCTACCTATCCATCTGTCTTGGTCAGTAAGGCCAGGAAATGGCTTGTTAGACAGCGAGGGGCAGGGCATGTATGTTATTTTTAACTCCATTTTTATCTCCGCCACCTCTTGGCAATACGGGGATAGCAATGCTGGCCCGCCTTGTAGGGCTGTTGTGAGGATTGTGGGAAAGATTGTGTCTGTGAAGCATTTTGAAAGCGCTGCTCAGGCAGAGCCAGTTTGGCGTAGCGGTTGAGTGCGCGGACTCTAATCTGGGAGAACCGGGTTTGATTCCCCTCTCCTCCACTTGCAGCTTGGGCACGCCGTAGTTCTGTCAGAGCTGTTCTCTCAAGGACAGTTCTGGAAAGAGCTCTCTCAGCCCCACCTACCTCACAGAGTGTCTGTTGTGGGGAGGGGAAGGGAAAGGAGTTTGTAAGCCGCTCTGAGACTCTTAAGTGATTGAAGGGCAGGATATAAATCCAATCTCTTCTCTCTCTCCTTCTTTTCCTCCTCCTGACATCTGAGGATGGGAACCATGATTTGGCACCTTAATTTTAAGGGGTATTCTTTGTAGGCCTCTGAAGAGCTTTACCAACATACCTCCCCTTCTCCCCCCACACCCGATGTGACATCTGGCCTCCCACGAGAGGTAGTGGGACTGGAGATATCTAGGACTGGGATGATATAGCATGGCAGACTATTTTGTAAGCAGGCGAAGAGCTTCCTTGTGGCAGCACCAACGGCAGAGAAGGAAGGTCCTGTACTTCTGATTGTGTATCTTCAGAACATCTGGGTGTGTCTGCCTACTCCCATAAGGTCCTGGGGCACAGATATTCAGACCATCACTTCCCTCCCCAACAGATTACCATTTTGTGACCAGAGAAAAGATGCAGGAGGAAATTGATGCCGGAGGATTTGTTGAACACGCGGAGTTTTCCGGGAATATGTATGGAACAAGGTATGTCATTTGGTTAAGGTCAGGGCTCATTTCATAGCAGGAGCTCCTCTGCCTATTAGGCCACACACCCCTGATGTAGCCAATCCTCCAAGAGCTTACAGTAGCCCCTGTAAGAAGAGCTGTGTAAGCTCTTGGAGGATTGGCTACATTATGGGGGTGGGTGGCCTAATATGCAGAGGAGCTCCTGCTACGAAATGAGCCCTGGTTAAGATGGCAGTTGATTTGCTAGTTTTTGCGCTGAGAAATGCTTTTACTAGTGGGTGCTTCACTCTGTAACCATATGGTCTAGAAACTTGACTCTGTAAAAAAGTTAAAAGCTAGGGATCCCAGCAACAACTCCCATGCTAGCATCCTTTAGGCCTGGATTCATAAAAGGTCCCGTCCCCCGCCCCACTCCCCCACAACTTGGGGCTTTTTTTTTTTTTTTGCATTTTTATTTTCCTAGCTTGTGCATTCCTGTTGCTGGGGAGGGTTGTGCGTGTGTGTTTTGCTTGTTTTTTTGCTCCCTCTAGTGGTCGAATCGATATTACATTGTTGTTTGTCCGGCATAGAAACCCGCAGTTTTAAATGGAGATTTGAGGGTGGAGCCTGGGTGAGTAGCATTTAGGAAAGAGAGGAGGCTTGGTAGAGTATAATGCCACGCAAGTCCCCCCTCCAAAGGAGAAGTGGGATAAATATTTTAAATAAATAAATAATGATTTATATCGTCCGGGGATCAGCTGTCATTCCAGATCTCCAGGCCCCACCTGGAGGTTGGCAGCCCTAGCTCCTGGCCAAGACAGGAGGAATATCTGGAATGGTGGGCACAGTATTTCCAAGAGGGGGGCACTGTTTGAGCCTGGGTAGTGCCAGCTGATGGGATGTCACTCATGGCTGTGGATACTTGGGGGAAAAAAGGGGAAAGAAGCCCCATATTTCACCTCTATCTTTTGAAGTTCCCTTTTGCCTTGAGCAAACCCCCGACACACACATACATTTTTGACGGTTTTGCCTGCTTAGCCCAAACAGCACACGTGCTGGCTGTTGACAACACTGCACTTTTAGAGGCGTAAGAAAAGCCATGTCGGATCAGGCCAATGGGTCATCCAGTCCAACATTCTGTGTCACAAAGTGGCCGAAGCTCAGGTGCCACCAGGAGGTCCACCAGCAGGGCCTGAACCCCAGAAGCCCTCCCACTGTTGCCCCTCAAACACCAAGAATACCGAACATCGCTGTCCCAGATATAAGAACGTAAGAGAAGCCATGTTGGATCAGGCCAGTGGCCCATCCAATCCAACACTCTGTGTCACAAAGTGGCCAAAACCCGGGGGCGATCAGGAGGTCCAGCAGCGGGGCCGGGACACTAGAAGCCCTCTCACTGTTCGCCCCCCCCCCCAAGCACCAAGAAGACAGAGCCCTCGGTCTTTAATACATTGCTTGAGCATGCCGACGGACTCAAGGTGCTAGTCCTCAAACCGCCTGCGTGCAGCTGAACCTCTTCCAAGACCCCCCTCTCCGTCCTGACCGCATTCTCTCCCTTCTCTTCCTTTCGCCCCACCTCTCAGCAAAGCCGCCATCCAGGCCGTCCAGGCGCAGAACCAGATCTGCATCCTGGATATCGACATGCAGGGCGTGCGGAGCATGAAGAAGACGGACCTCAGCCCCATCTACATTTCCATCCAGCCGCCGTCCATCGAAACCCTGGTGAGTGCGGGGTGTCGCTCAGCACAGTTGTGACAAATGCGGCGAAACGCCAACGCACGAAACGTTTTTAATAAGCGAAAGGACAGAGGACCCTGTTCCGAGGCAGCTTAGACATCGGGAGGGATGAGAAGGCAGGAAGGAGAAGGAACTTGAAAGGGATTGTATTTATTATTTATTCATTTATTCATTCATTCAATTTATACCCCACCAGAGAGCCAGTCTGGTGTAGTGGTTAAGTGCGCGGACTCTAATCTGGGAGACCCGGGTTTGATTCCCCACTCCTCCACTTGCACCTGGCTGGATGACCTTGGGCAAGCCATAGCTCTGTACCAGCTGTTCCCTCAAGGACAGCTTGGGAAAGAGTTCTCTCAGCCCCACCTACCTCCCAGGGTGTCTGTTGTGGGGAGGGGAGGGGAAAGGAGTTTGTAAGCCGCTCTGAGACTCTTAAGTGAATGAAGGGCGGGATATAAATCCAATCTCTTCTCTTCTTCTCTTCTTCTTCACCCTCCCTGCAAGCAGGCTTAGGCCGGCTAACAGTAGTCGGTACATAAAAACCCATAAAATCCGCATAAAATCAATTAAAAACAAATCAAATACAATACAACGTAGCATACATCATGCTAGCAACACTTCCTTCAGTTACTGAGGTGGCATGCTAAAAGATGTAAACAAAACCGACAGTTTCTCCACTCAATGAGTATGGCTCGATCTCAAAGCTGAGGGCCAGGGTCCATAACCACGGGTGTTGGTGGTAGTGGTGAGGGCCGCTCCTTAATTGAAGGCCTGGTGGAAGAGCTCCGTCTTACAGGCCCTGCGGAACTGTAAAAGATCCCACAGGGCCCTCATCTCTTCCGGGAGCTCATTCTACCAGTATGGAGCTGCCACTGAGAAGGCCCTTGCCCTGGTAGTCATGAGCCTGGCATCCTTGGGGCCCAGGAGGGACAATCGATTTTGTGACCCCGACTGTAGTGCTCTCTGGGGTATATATGGGGAAAGGCGATCCCTCAGGTGTGTCAGACCCTGGCCATATAGGGCTTTAAAGGTGAGAACCAGCACTTGAAACGAATTCGGTATGCTATTGGCAGCCAGGGCAATGCCTGCAGTACCGGCCGGATGTGCTCCCGTCTAGGGAGACCCATCAATAGCCTGGCCGTGGCATTCTGCACTAGCTGCAGCTTCCGGATTTGCGACAAGGGCAGCCCCACGTAGAGAGCGTTACAGTGGTATCACCTAAGAGCCGCCTCGCCGGAGCAGAGAAGAGAGTTCAGGGGGCAGATCCCAGGTGAAGACAGAGAGGGATCCCATTCAAGGAGAGAATGCGTCTGCACCCTTCAGAGTGGTACCGTGCCCCACAACGCCATGCTGGGTCGCTCACTCCAACAAGAAGGTCCCAGGTTCAGTCCCTGGCATCCCCAATTTAAAATGAATCTGGGAGTAGGTGATGTGAAAGACCTCTGCCTGAGACCCTGGAGAGCCATGGAGAGGGGCCGTGGCTCAGTGAGAGAGCCTCTGCTTGGCCTGCAGAAGATCCCAGGTTCAATCCCTGGCATCCCCAATTTTAAGGACCAGGCAGTAGGTGATGGGAAGGACCTCCGCCTGAGACCCTGGAGAGCCATGGAGAGGGGCCGTGGCTCAGTGGCAGAGCATCTGCTTCGCTTGCAGAAGGTCCCAGGTTCAATCCCTGGCATCCCCAATTTTAAGGACCAGGCAGTAGGTGATGGGAAGGACCTCTGCCCGAGACTCTGGAGAGCTGCTGCTGGTCTGAGCAGGCAACCCTGACCCTGATGCAACAAAGGTCAGATTCAGTATAAGGCCGCGTCATGTATTCATGCGACTAGACGAATGGATTCAGCAGGCTTCTTTGAATGAATTCTTGGAACTCGAGGAATATCGTCCTCCTCTCTGATATGTGAGACCAGGAAGACCGATCCTTTCCCTAGTTCCATGACTGGAACGAACAGGTTTCTGCTCTATTGTTGCAAATCCGGAGGCTTCAGCGGGTGCGGAACGCCGCAGCGAGGTTGCTGATGTGTCTCCCTTATCGGGAGCACATACGACCAGCGCTGGAGGCACTGCACTGGCTACCAGCGGCGTACCGAATCCGCTTCAAGGTGCTGGTGCTTGCCTTTAAAGCCCTAAATGGCCTGGGTCCGGCCTACCTAAGGGACCGCCTTTCCCCGTACATACCCCAGAGAGCACTTCGGTCTGGGGCCCAACACCGCCTGGTCGTACCTGGCCCGAAAGAAGCCAGGCTCATTGCCACTAAGGGGAGGGCTTTCTCGGTGGCAGCCCCTCACTGGTGGAACGAGCTCCCGGAGGAGATCAGGGCCCTGCGGGACCTGATGCAGTTCCGCAGGGCCTGTAAGACGGAGCTCTTCCGCCAGGCATATGAATAGGGGCTGCTGCCTCTGTGTACCCCCCCACCATCAACTACTATCAATGTGCGTCCAGGTATTACCATCTGGTCGCCGACAACCCCGGCGTGCGCTCAACATTAGACAGCACGCCATCGACACTGTGAGCACTTAATAACTGTATTGCACTGTATTGTATTTTAATGATGAAAGTTTTAATGTTCATTGTTTTATTGTGGACCTGGTCCACTAAAATGAGTAAGCCGCTCGGAGCCTGCCGTGCGGGGAGAGCGGCCTAGAAATCGAATCAAATAAATAAATAAATAAAATTGATAAAATCGCGGCTTAGTTCATGCAGTGTAGAATTTGTAACGGCATGTCAAGTTTCCCCATGCAGCGCCACTTCAAGTGCCGTAATAATCCCGCAGGGAGCCTTCGGATATGACGGTCCTCCTACTTTTCATGATATTCCAAACATGTCTTTTTTTTAAAACTTGGTTCCGTTCAAGGAATCATAATTTAGTCCCCCTTTCCCCTTTCCCCATAATACCTGTAAACGCAAACCGAAAATCGCCAGTGCTGCTTAGCTATGACACTCACAGGCTAGCCTCAGTTTTTCTTAGGCTGTTTTTACATCTGACTTTCCCGCTGGAATCATTCTAGTTCCCAAAAAAACCTGCCCACACCTCTGTGCGGTGTGAAACCTGCTACTGAAATGTCCACATCTACTAATTGCCCTCCTGTGGTCAAGCTAGTATTCAACCGGCTTGATTCTGCTTTAAACAATTGCTGTTGATTAGAGCACTTAGACCCCCTGGAGTGAAATTTCACACCACTGTGAAATCAGCACAGGAAAAGACAGCAGTCAAACTACTTTAGAGGGGAGATGTAAAATTAGTTGGGTCTGGTTTATGAAGTGGTTTGGAGGATGTAAGCACTGTGTTTAAAAACACAACCGTCTGTCAATAAAGTAAGTCAAATGTAACCCACCCTGAGCCCTTTGGATGGCAGGGATGGGGAGGGCCGAAATATACCGAACGGGAACTGAGCCCAGGATAAACAGACAAAAGAAATCTAACCTGTGCTTCCTGACAATTTCTGAGAGGAAAGGCCGGAACTGCTTTGTAGTGCTAATATTTTGCTCATCTTCACATTTGCCGGTCTTACAGTCGGTTCAGGGCAAGCCCACAAAGTGCCCGTGATTTCGTCTCAAGTGCCTTAGAGCAGGGGTGGGCAAACTTGCTCAGCGTAAGAGCCACCTAGAACAGGGGTGGCCAAACTTGCTTAACGTAAGAGCCGCATCGAATAAACATCAGATGTTTGAGAGCCACAAGACATGGACAAATATTACCTGATTTTATTGGAAAATAAGCAAATTTGCTTTTTATTAACATTAAATGAGACTGCCAAAAATAATAACAAGAGGGGTAAAAGCAGATATTGATAATGACATTAATTTGTCCAATGATATTTGTTTGCTAATGATATTTAGCTTCCCCAGCCGCCCTGCTGGGAGCCACATAATATATATGAAAGAGATGCATGCGGCTCCCGAGCCACAGTTTGCCCACCCCTGCCTTAGAGTTATTTGAGCTGCACTGAAGTTCAGTGAAATACACTCTGTGATCTGTCGAAGACCCTGCCGCAAGAATGATCATCTAGAGCAGGGGTGGGCAAATTGCGGCCCAGGGGCCACATGCGGCCCGCCACAGAGTTTTTTGCGGCCCGCCAAGAAGATTTCAGGACTTCAAGAAAATTGAGTCTAAATTCAGTTTGCTCTCTTATCCCATCACTGCTGATATTGATACAGCACCTGCGGAGCTGCAGCTTGAACTTATTGACATGCAGTCAGATCACACTGTGAAAGAAATGTTTAGTGCTGTGACATTAGTTGACTTTTACAAATCTTTGTCTGCTGAAAAGTTTCCATGTATGAAGAAATTTGCTGGGGAAATGTTCTCTATATTTGGGTCTACATATATTTGTGAGCAAAGTTTTTCTTGCATGAAGATCAACAAGAGTAAATATAGATGCTCTTTCACAGACATTAACTTGCAGGCTGTGATGAGAATCTCAACAAGCAATCTCACTCCTGATTTCAAAAAAATTGTAGAAAAGTGTGATAGGGTACATTTGTCTCATTAAACTGATTCTAAAATTAAATGTGCTTGCAGCTATAGATGATATGAAATTAGCACAATAAATAAATTGAATAAAACTACCACTATTTTATTTAATTTATATTTATTGATTTTTATGATACAATTTATATTTTTTCTGAAATGCAAAGTTAACTAATGAATGCAATCGTTTTAAAAAGTGCGGCCCTCCGCTAACCTCTGCTCCCACAAAGTGGCCCCCGAGCCAAAACAATTGCCCACCCCTGATCTAGAGGAAGAAGCAGTGGAGCGTCTGGAAGCCTTCCCAGACAACGTGGAGAATGAAGCAATTTCTTTTTTCTTGGTTTTTTTCCCCGTGGGGTTTAGGAAAAAAGGCTACGAGACAGGCAGACCGAAACGGAGGAGACCTTGCGGAAGCGGTTAAATGCAGCTTGTGTAGACCTGGAACTTAGTGAGTAATTGGAGGTTGCTTTGTGTTTGTGTGAGAGAGAGAGGGAGGGAGGGAGACATTCTGCAAAATGGAGAGCCAGTTTGGTGGAGCGGCTAAGTGCGTGGACTTAGAACCGGGTTTCTGGGAGAACCGGGTTTGATTCCCAACTCCTCTGCTTGCAGCTGCTGGATGACCTTGGGCAAGCCATAGCTCTGTACCAGCTCTTCTCTCAAGGACAGTTGTCTCAGAGCTCTCTCAGCCCCTAACAGGGTGTCTGTTGTGGGGAGGGGAAGGGAAAGGAGTTTGTAAGCCACTCTGAGACTACAAGTGAAGGTCGAGGTTTAAATCCAATCTCTTCTTCTACTACTTCTTCTTTTTCTTCTTCTTCTTCTTAAGAGCCTGCTCTGTATTTTAATTTTCCCACCACTCTTGCTAAATATGGTTACCAGCAATGCTCCCTTCTAAGCTGTGGAGTCTCATGAGCAAAAATTCTGCTTTGTGAGCTCCTGGCATTCAAGTTGTGAGCGAGCGATTTGGCTACTGTAAAACTAGTTTGCTCTGGAGCCCTCCTTCCGGAGCTAGGACAAAAATGTGTGAGCCAGAGGCTAAAAATCCGTGAGCTAGCTCACACTAACTCACCTTAGAGGGAACACTGCTTACCAGATTTGGAGGAGGAACGGTGGATGACTCACAGAGGTTTACATCGTCTTCTGTGTCCCCCAGAAGTGGTCTGAAATTGTCTTAGAAGACCAGATAGGACAGTGTGATATAGTGGTTTAAGTGTTGGGTTAGGAACTGGAAGACCTGGGTTCAAGTCCTGACTGCTTGCCGGGTGAACTTGATCGCTTTCTCTCTGACCCTCAGCCTTACCAACCTCACAGGGTGGTTGTGTGGATAAAATGGGGGTTGGGGGGCAAACAACGTATGCCAGCTCAAGTTCCATGGAGGAACAGTAGGACACAAATAGAGTAAGTAGATTTCCTTTGGAAAATGCAAAACAGATTATCGAGAGGGAAAGAATGGAGGACGTCCAGGGGTCATTTGGGGCCGGAGTGGACACTAGGGCAGCCACGGGCTGAATCAGATTCTCTGATCTGATTTGGCCCGCTGCTGAATTGCCACTGAAATCTGGTGGCAGTTTAAAAAGCGGCTGAAGGAGAGGTGGTTTGAGGGGCAACCTGTTTGGGACAACGTTTTTTCCCACCATAGAGAACAATGGAGGGGATGGGGCAACCTGTTTGGGGGCTCGTAGAATTGGACCCCTTGGTCCAATCTTCTTGAAACTTGGTGGGTATTTCGAGGAGAGGCCCCAGCAGCTACCCTGCAAGTTTGGAGCCTCTCCCTCAAACCCCCTCTCCTCCAGCCCCTCATATACCCTATGAGTTTTTGCCATTGACTTCAGTGGCCCATAGGGTATAATGGGGCTGAAACTGACATTTGGCCAGCGATGTCAGGGGGCGTGGCATATGCGAATGAGCTATGCTAATAGGTATGCTAATGAACTCCTGCACCTCTTTTGCTACGAAATGACGCCTGAGGACGCCTACCCCTTAGCTTAGCCAATGACGGGGCATGCGTGTGCCAAGGTGCCGAAGGCAGACTGTAGAGGAAGCCCTGAGTTCAAATCCTCACCCTGCCACGTCGTTTACTGGGTGACATTGGGCCAGTCACACTGTCTCCCTAAGCAGTCTCGTAGGGTTTGGGCAGACGAAAGTCCGAAAAGGACCCTCAGAGAACTGGATGTGTCTCTTAAGATAGTCTGAATGCTGTTTTTGTTGGGGGGTCTTCATTTGGCAGGTAAAGAGCCCGGCCTTTTCGATTTGGTGATTGTGAACGACGATTTAGAAGTGGCGTATTCTGAACTGAAGAAGATTCTTGCAGAAGTGAGTTTTCGGCGCTCAGAAGACCTTTCTCCTAGTAGAAGAGGCCCTGTAGCTGGGGTTCCGGATGTGGTGCCTGCCAATACCTTCCGGATGCCCACCAAGGGTTTTTAGAAAGTGGGTGGGGCTTTTGCCCAGCAAGGCTTCTGATTGGCCATTGGAGATTTGATTGGCTGTGCAGATTTTTACAAATCACAGAATCATGGAGTTGGAAGGGACCTCCGGGGTCATCTAGTCCAACCTCCTGCACAATGCGGGAAATTCACAAATACCTCCTCCAGTGACCCCTGGTCTATGCCCAGAAGGTGGCAAAAAACCTCCAGGATCTGCAGCCAAACTGGCCTGGAGAAAAATTGCTTCCTGACCCCAAAGTAGCGATTGGCATTTCCCTGGGCAGGTAAGAAAGGGCCACGAGAACTGCCACCGCTGCCTCAGGATCTTCACTGTGTGACCTGCAGGAAAGTGGAAGCAGCCGCCATTTTTGTGGCCGGCTCAGCCTCCTGGGGCCCCCATTTTGTGCCTGTGCCCCCACCACACTGTGCCAGAATTCTAGAGGTGCCTGCAGGCTCAAAAGGACTGGGAACCCCTCCTCAATAGAAAAAGTGCCTTGTGTCAGAAGAAAGCACCACAGTTGGAACAGGTCTGTGGGAATCCAGCCCTTTGGGAGGCGCATGTCTGTTTAACGAGACAAGCGTGAGTTTTCTACTTGAACGGCTCGGAATCTGAGTCACACAGAAATGGGAGGGGCTCTTACCTCCCCACAAAGCGGGCGGGATTTGTTAATTATTTTTCATGGCCTACGAAACTGGCAAGAGTCCAGTAGCATTTGTGGCAGGGGAAGAGGTTTCACGAGTCACTGCTCACTTCTTCAGATAATAGCTAGAATGTAAGTCTACCTGCCCTTATATCTTTGGAGAGTGGAGTGATTTCAGATGCCACATGACAATAGCAGGCACGATTGGACTAGGTGTGATAGGGAGGAGTAGAAAAATCAGCATTGGTAATGAGACAGGAAACCTAGGTCTCAATTCAGTCCAGGAGGATGTGTTGTCTTGAGCTTCTTTATCAGTTGCAGTTCCGCCGTCTGTAGCTGTATTTGAAGAAGTGAGCAGTGAACTCATGGAAGCTCACACCTTGCCTCAGATTTTGTTAGTCTTTAAGGTGCTACTGGACTCTTGCTCTTTTCTACTGCTACAGCAAACACAGTTACCCATCTATATATCTAATTCCCAAGTGCCCCCCCCCGCGTGCGGATACTTAAATCCGCGCGGGGGGGCACTTGGGGGGTGGGGTGGGGTTTCTACACACGGGGGGCACTCCCCCCATGTGCAGAAAAATCCTAAATGTTTAAAAAACTTTTTTTGGGATCTTTAAATCCCCCGAAAAGTTAAAGCGTTCTCTGTGCGTGCGCAGAGAACGCTGTGGCCGCTGTAGGGGAGGGGGTGGGAAGTGGCGTGACGAGGACTCGCCGCCGCCGTTTGCGGGGGGGGAGAGAGAGGGAAGAGCCTTGGCGGGCGGCAGGTCTCTATGCCCCCGCCGCCGTTTTGAAAGCAGGGAGGGAGGGGGGGAAGCCTCAGTGGACGGCGGGTGTCCCTGCCGCCGCCGCCATTTTGAAGGCGGGGGGAAGCCTCGGCAGGCAGCGGTCTACCTGCCGCCACCGCCTTACAGGGGGGGAGCCTCGGCGGGTGGCTGTCTCCCTGCCGCCGCCGTCGTTTCGAAGGCGGGGGGGAAGCTGCCTGGAGGGGGGACGGGATAGAGGCTCGGCACGCGGGGCCAGAGGAGGGGGAAGAGGCTCAACCCCCCCCCCCCCACGAGTATCGCAGGTCCTCCGGCTTGTCTTGATCTATATTCATAGCATATGAATGTGTTGTCTGGGTCGCTTGCTCTGAACCCCATGTCAGGTCCCCGTCCCCCCCCCCCCAGCCAAAGTGATTTCCCACTTTCCTCTCTGCACCTATTTCTAGGCAGAGTGTTTCTCTTTTCTAGGCATGCAGGGTGTGGTTTATTTATTTATTTATTGGATTTTTTATCCCGCCCTCCCCACCTCACAGGAGGCTCAGGGCGGCTACCAACATGGTTCATAATACAATAAGCTTCTATAAAACAACCACATTATAAAACATAAGAGTATACACTTTAAAATTACAATACAAAACTTTTAAAGCTACATTACAGTACAAGATGGCGCTTCATCACCCCCACCCGAGCGGCGTCAACAGGCACTCTTCTGAGATCTCACTTGGTGCCGATGGACCTTGGCGGACTTCGGCAGTCGGGCCAGGGCTAGCTATAACGTTGAGGCAGCCCCTACTTGAAGGCCTGGCGGAAGAGCTCCGTCTTGCAGGCCCTGCGGAACTGTAAAAGGTCCCGCAGGGCCCTGATGTCATCTGGGAGCTCGTTCCACTAGTGTGGGGCCACCACTGAAAAGGCCCTGGCCCTCGTTGCTGCCAGTCGGGCCTCCTTGGGCCCTGGAAGAGCCAGGCAGTTCTGGGAACCCAATCGAAGTGCTCGCTGGGGTACATACGGGGAGAGACAGTCCCTTAGGTAAATAGGTCCCTGGCCATATAGGGCTTTATAAGTAAGCACCAGCACCTTGAACCGAATCCGGTATGCTATAGGCGTTGCGATCTGGTTGTGTTCTGCGAACAGTTGGGATGGATGAGGTAGCCCTGGCCTGTGTGACCTTGCACTCTTTTTCCTGGTTCTGTGGAACATGTTTTGGGCAACGAGGTCCCTTTCCCCAAAACGCTCAAGTGGGTAGAGACCTCCCTGCGTTGCTGTTTGATTTGAGCCTTAAAACCTTTCCTTCCTCTGCTTACAGGAAATCCAGAAGGCGCAGGGATCCAAGAAGTCCTGAGTGACCCTGACGTAGATGCTTGAACCTTTATAGACCATTCCTGATGTCTTTCACTGCTTGCTAATCCGCACGTGAGAGAAATGGACCCACATTCCTTTTTAACCTCGTTCTCCCTCCCCGCACACCACCCCTGCCACGGAATTATTCTGGGGCACTTTCTATTAAAGAAGAAAATATGTGACCCATCCTTTGTACGTCTTTGTAATTTCCGGCGAATGTGTGTTTATACGCCGTTGGGACAAAGCGGCGGGCGGGCGGCTGAACAGAGCTTCCGAACTGCGCGATCCAGACACACACAAAATGACCTTATACCAAATCAGAGCCTTGGAGTCCATCCAGGTCAGTCATGTCTCCTCAGACTGGCAGCTGCTCTCCAGAGTCTCAGGCGGAGGTCTTCCCCATCACCTCCTGCCTGGTCCTTTTTACTGGAGATGCCGGGTATTGAACCTGGGATCTCCTGCAGGCCAAGTAGAGGCTCTTCCACTGAGCTACAGCCTCTCTTTACAGCTCTCCAGGGTCTCAGGTGGAGGTCTTTCCCATCACCTCCTGCCTGGTCCTTTTAACTGGAGATGCCGGGGATTGAACCTGGGACCTCCTGCAGGCCAAGCAGAGGCTCTTCCACTGAGCTTCAGCCTCTCTGTACAGCTCTCCAGGGTCTCAGGTGGAGGTCTTCCCCATCACCTCCTGCCTGGTCCTTTTGACTGGAGATGCCAGGTATTGAACCTGGGACCTCCTGCAGGCCAAGCAGAGGCTCTCCCACTGAGCCACAGCCCCTCTTTGCAGCTCTCCAGGGTCTCAGGTGGAGGTCTTTCCCATCACCTCCTGCCTGGTCCTTTTAACTGGAGATGCCGGGGATTGAACCTGGGACCTCCTGCAGGCCAAGCAGAGGCTCTTCCACTGAGCTACAGCCTCTCTTTACAGCTCTCCAGAGTCTCAGGTGGAGGTCTTTCCCATCACCTCCTGCCTGGTCCTTTTAACTGGAGATGCCGGGGATTGAACCTGGGACCTCCTGCAGGCCAAGCAGATGCTCTTCCACTGAGCTACAGCCTCTCTTTACAGCTCTCCAGAGTCTCAGGTGGAGGTCTTTCCCATCACCTCCTGCCTGGTCCTTTTAACTGGAGATGCCGGGGATTGAACCTGGGACCTCCTGCAGGCCAAGCAGATGCTCTTCCACTGAGCTACAGCCTCTCTTTACAGCTCTCCAGAGTCTCAGGTGGAGGTCTTTCCCATCACCTCCTGCCTGGTCCTCTTAACTGGAGATGCTGCTGGGGATTGAACCCAAGATCTTCTGCATTCATAACAGGTGCTCTCCCTCTGAGCCACAGCTGTCTTATACTGAATCATAGCTTTAGTTCGTCAAGTTCATCAAGTTTCCTACTCAGGCTTAGAGATGTAAAATTTCCGGAAATTTTGAAGCTCAGGAAAAAAACCCGGGTTTTTCCCAGGTTTTTGGGAGAAAACAGAATTTTTTGGAAAAATTGAAAAAAAAATGCTACATTTGCCCTTCTTTCTCCTTTTCCAGATTCAAAGTCTTCCTGTTACTTTAGGAACATAAAATATGACTATGGACAATTTTACTTGGCATGAAATTATCACAACTAGCATACTAAAAATACAGTGTATCCCAACGATTATTACAAACAGAATTTACTTTTTTAGTAATATTTATCTGTAATTGTGACAGATGGAGCAACAATCTCCCGAACTGTTTACTAGACAAAAGACCTTCCACAAAACAATTTTTAAAAATTCAGAAGTAACAATTATTCATATTTCCTCTTGACAGTACGAAATAAAAATAAAAAACCAATCCTCGTAAAAAGAATTGAAGAGGGGGGAAGTGTATAGAAGGGAGTGTGGGACTCAGTTTCAATGAATGGGCATGAAATTTAATCAGAATCATTTTCTGAGCAGTAATTATCAGTTTCAGTTTCAGTCTCTGCTTCTGCAGCGACTCTTGATGTGTTTGTCATTATCACAGTTATTATGGACCTCTAAAAACCGAAGGTTTGCCTGGATTGAAACAGAAATTAGATTAATCTGATACCATATATATTCATCATCATCGCCATCACTTTATTACAACAATCAGTGACCGGTAGTACAGTTTGGTTAAAAAATGCAA
This sequence comes from Lepidodactylus listeri, assembly GCA_029233225.1. Taxonomy (NCBI): domain Eukaryota; kingdom Metazoa; phylum Chordata; class Lepidosauria; order Squamata; family Gekkonidae; genus Lepidodactylus; species Lepidodactylus listeri. Next base: position 5,212,608 of record JARCFY010000012.1, read on the forward strand.
AAGCCAGCAACCAGCAATACAACTGGATTTTTTTTTTAAATTAAAAGATAAGAAGAAATAAAATTAAGTCTTAAAAGCATACAAAATCATGCCGAATAACTACAAACTCATGCTGCCAAAAAGGGATTCTCGACGCTTGTAAACCCGAGCACGGAGTTTAGCCACCTGTCCCGTCGTCTGGTGGTTTCTATCAGACAGGAGAGAATCCAGCTTGATTTTATTCGATCTCCCAGGAAATCTTTCTAACACTGGGCTGATACTTTCCGATCGGACCTTTGTGTTAAAAAAAAAATGTGTTCTGTAGAGTCAATTTCGCCCAGAGAGCAAGAACCGAGACTTAAGGGGTAAGGGATTGCTTTCAACCTCCCTTCCAACACTGCCGAAGGCAAAGTCAAACCTCTGGCCAGTGTGAATGCCCTTCTGGTGGTGTTAGATTCCAGAAAATATAAATAAGCAGTGTATCTGGGGGTTTTTTCTGGGGAAATGAACTCTCTAGATCTTGAGATGGCCATTTGTCTTTCGGTATCTGTCACTCTTTGCTCGACGGGTGCTTTTTGCCCGATCTATCCCGAGATCCGAGAGGACTTGGGGAGGTAAGGCTAGCATTTTAATAGATTCCAGGACCTCCTTTGCCAACTGGAATGAAATTGGTCTTGCAGCATTAACGAAAACAGGCCACGTGGGTTTGTAGTTCCTGCCGGTATAAGGCAGCCTCGTGTGTTACGTGCTCTGGACCAATAGCTGCGGTGAGCTAAGGTTTGAACCCAGATAGCCACTTTAAGACCTGACCCATTCCAAACCCCATTTCCTGATGATCTGAGCTTTGGGTCCCGTTGAAGCCCTGGAGAGCTACCGCCGTGATGTTGCAGGGAAGTTACTAGCGGAAGCCGCCCAGTGTTACTAATCGTATTAAGATTCTGTACCAAGATAACTCCTGTGACTTTAGAAACCTGTAATCTTGCCCACTGCCCTTGCTCGGCCAGTCTTGACGAAAGGGTACGAGCTCAAGGGGACACGGACTCTGACATCTCTCGACCTCACGTCGTTGCTCTTGAAATGTCAGCAGGCAATTACCTTCAAGCATGTCTTCGCAACCCAGAGGCCTGGGAGCTTGGGTTTCGCGTGTGGGTGTTTTAAGACTCTCAGAAACCTTAAATCACGGCCACCTCGCCACATCCCGAGCTCTTTCTCTGCTCCTGCAAAACCAAAAACGGGCCGCGAGAACCGGATCGGGGTTCTGGCTCTGTAGGTGGCAAAAGGAACGCCACAAAATGATTTTCTCCCTCTCCCAGGAGATCAGAACGTGAGGACATCCAGTGACGCTGATGGGCAGTAGGTTCAGGACGGACAAAAGGAGATACTGCTTTACCCAGAGAGTGATTAGTATCTGGGATTAGCTCCCAGAGGATGAAGAGATGGTTACAGGAATAAACAGCTTGGAAAGGGGATTAGACAGATTAACGGAGAATAAGTATCAATGGCTGCTAGCCATGGTGACCGGGGGAAGCCTGCACATTCGGAGGCAGCCAGCCTCTGAATCCCAGAGCCAGGAGGCAACATCAAGGGAAGATCTCAGCCTCTCTGCCCTGTTGTTGGACCTCCAGAGGAACTGGTTGGCCCCTGGGTGAGACGGGAGGCTGGACTAGAGGGACCCTCACTGGACTGATCCAGCAGGGCTGTTCTTATCAGGGGAAGGCCTCAGCCTCTCTGCCCCGTTGTTGGCCCTCCAGAGGAACTGGTTAGGAGACTGTGTGAGATGGAAGGCTGGACTAGAGGGACCCTCACTGGTCTGACCCAGCAGGGCTCTTCTGATGTTCTTCTCAGGGGAAGGCCTCAGCCTCCATGCCCTGTTCTTGGCCCTCTAGAGGAACTGGTTGGCCACTGTGTGAGACAGGAGGCTGGACCAGATAGACCATTGGTCTGATCCGGAAGTGCTTTTGAGAGCCAGTTTGGTGTAGTGGTTAAGTGCGCGGACCGGGTTTGATTCCCCACTCCTCCACTTGCAGCTGCTGGATGACCTTGGGCAAGCCATAGTTCTGGCACAGCTGTCCTTGAAAAAGAGCCGTTTCTGTCAGAGCTCTCTCAGCCCCACCTACTTCACCGGGTGTCTGTTGTGAGGAAGGGGAGAGAAAGAAGTGAAGGGCGGGGTATAAATCCAACCTCCTCCTCCTCCTATGTTCTGCTAAGAAGTAAAGGAGCCATTTTCCTTCGTGAAGCTGCAAAGAGGCAGCAGTTGGTGCCCTACTGCAATTCATAGATGAAAAGGTTCAGCTTGTGTTACCTGTAAAGGTACAGACCAATCTGAAATGGGGGGAGGGGAGGATGGGCATTGCTTTGGAAACAGCTTTAGGCCTGCTCTAAATGCAACCGATTTTCTGCGCATATATCTCCGTATGAAGAAGTGAGTTACCAGCAGGCAGGTGAGTTTCAGGCCTCCGCAGTTCTCTTCCATCCCCTGGGATTTCCTCTCGTTTCTTGGAAAATCCTACCAAACCTCCCAGTTGCTTGTCAGGACGTGCTTGGAAATTGCTTCGACTAAATAAATTAGACAATACGTTTATTTATAGTTTCCGCAGCCAGGGCAAAAAGCTTTGCACATTCTTAGCGGCTTGCGCTAATTGGACGTGACAAGTTGCGCGCGGGGCTGATGGGTCACTCGAGAACGGGGGACCAGCTGGGACTGGCCGCTGACGCCGCGTCCCTTCACGGGAGATGCCGAACCAGATGCTAATGACCAAAATAGACAGGGGACCCCCCCCGGGAACTGGGTGGCTGAGGTATTGGACTGATCAGGGCTGCTCGGTTTCCAAAGCAAGAGTCACCGGGCCTCAGGCCTTCAGGGAACCATGTTCTCTCCCTGGAAGCCATTTTCTCATGATTCCAGCTGCATCTGTGCAGGCGGTGATGAGGAAAAGGCCCTCTGTACGTGCTCAAAGGCATGTCCTTTATCACCGCATCGCATTTCAAAGCTGAACCCTCGAAACGGAAACAAGCTCAGGGGTCGAATCCTGGCTTAGATTAAGAAGAAGAAGAAAAAGAAGAGGAGGTTGGATTGATACCCCATCCTTCACTACCTGAAGGAATCTCAGAGCGGCTCGCTGTCTCCTTTCCTTTCACCTCCCCACAACAGACACCCTGTGAGGCAGGTGGGGCTGAGAGAGCAACTTTGAGGACTGCTCTCTCGAGAGAACAGCTCTGAGATAACTTGTGACCGACCCAAGGTCTCCCCAGCAGCTTGTGGAGGAGCGGGGAATCGAACCCAGTTCTCCCAGATTGGAGTCCATGCTCCTAACCACTTCGCCAAACTGGCTTAAATCAAAGCCAAGGGGGTCTTGATTCTGCAGTTCTAGTCTTAGGGGCCGGTGTAGACAGATGAGTGGTACAATTATTATCACTTTGGGGTGCAGGTGGGATGGGGAAATCACAGTTTTGAACGTGACCCCTTGGTGGGGGGAAAGAATTCTACACTTATTCATTTACCTTATTTATTGACTTCCTTCGTATCCCACGTTTCTCCCCAGTGGAGACCCAGCGCGGCTTACTTCATGCTCCTCATTAGGCGGTGTCAGTGATCCAAGGTCACCCAGAAAGGGCTTCCAAAGAAAAAGGTAAAACGCAGATCCCTCTACACAGGTCCTAAGCAGTGTTCCCTCTAAGCTGAGTTAGTGTGAGCTAGCTCACAGTTTTTTAGCCTCCGGCTCACACATTTTTGTCTCAGCTCAGGAAGGAATGGCTCCAGAGCAAACTAATTTAGGCAGTGGCCAAATCGCTCGCTCGCGACTTTAATGCCAGTAGCTCACAAAGCAGGATTTCTGCTCACAAGACTCCACAGCTTAGAGGGAGCATTGGTCCCAGGTAAAGGTAAAGGCTTCCCTTGCTTGAAAGCCAGTCGAATACAACTCGAGGGATGTGGTGCTCGTCTCCGTTTCCAAGCCGAAGAGCTAGCGCTGTCCGAAGACTTCTCCGTGGTCCTGTGGCCGGCATGACTAGACACCAAGGTGCATGGAACGCTGTTCCCTTCCCACCGAAGCGGTACCTATTTATCTACTTGCAATTTCTTTCTTTCGATCTGCTAGGTTGGGTAGGAGCTGGGACTAGAGACGGGAGTTCGCTCCGTCACGTGGCACTCGGGTCTCGAACTGCCGGCCTTCCGGTCTGCAGCACAGCATCTTAACCACTGAGCCACCGTGGTCCCTTGTACACAGGTCCTAGAAGACGTTAAACATAAGGCAGGTTCCTTAGCTTAGAAAGTTACACATGTTCTTCAGGGTTTCCATTCCCTCCAGGCCTCTTTCAGGCGTCCAGGCCGGTACATCGTGATGGATGCCTCCCACGGACCTCAGGTAAGAAGAAGAAGAAGTTATTGGATTTATACCCTGCCCTTCACTACCTGAAGTGATCTCAGAGCGGCAGGTCTTCTGGAGAGGGAGGTGGCCTTCGCCACCAGTGGGGACACCATTTCAGGCCTCAGGGGATACAAGGAGGGGAGGGGAGCATGTGTGGTCATCCCCGTGGGGGGGGGAAGGGGCCCAACAGCCGCCCCGGCTCCAGAGTCGTCGTGCAAGCGACCCCGTCCCACGGTACCAGCCAGGAGGGACTGCAGCAGGCCGGGCAGCCTCCCTCCTTCCCCGCCTCCCAGTGGCGGCCCGTCTACTCGGGCCCGATCTCTGCCTCCTCCCCTCCTTCCCGGAGCACCCCCCACCCCCCGCCTTTGTCGTGCCCCTGAAACCAGACCGCTGGCACTTGCAAGGGGGGGCGCATGGAGGACACCAGAACAGGGGGGGGGCGCCTAGTGCGCAAAAAAACCTGGGGCCGGCCCCGTTTCTTCCTGAAGTCTTTGTAACACTTAGTGGTGGGAAGTGCCATTGCCTGCCTCTGCGTCACGCCCCTGGTACTCCATGGAGGTCGCCCATCCAAATCCTAGCCCGGGCCGACCCAGCTTGGCTTCCGAGATCTGACAAGATCAGGCTAGCCTCGGCTTTCTAGGCCAAGGCTTTTTAGTCCTTAATTCCTCCAAATCTCTGTCCCCGGCTAGAGATCACCTGTCTAGCTGGCAGTGGCAGAAGCTGGACCATCCCATTCGCATTTCTAAAAGGGTGGCTGCGGTGAGGCTGTGACTTGACTCTCCCCCCTTTCCAGTTCTCAGCCAAGAGGGGAAGACTTTTTTTAAACTCATGGTGAAGGTTTGGCTTCGTTCAAACGTCCAAAGGAAAGGCATCTCTACACAATCTCAAAACCTGGTGTTGTGGGAAAGGCAGAAGAGTTCCTTTCTCCTTCTTACGCCCTGCAGATCATTTTATATACCTCTCAGTTGCCCTTTCCTCCCTCAACTAAAAGGGCTAGGACAGGTGAACATAAGAACATATGAAGAAGAGCCCTGCTGGATCAGACCAGTGAAGGTCCATCTAGTCCAGCATCCTGTCTCACACAGTGGCCGACCAGTTCCTCTGGAGGGCCCACAACAGGGCAGAGAGACTGAGGCCTTCCCCTGATGAGAACCTCAGAAGAGCCCTGCTGGATCAGACCAGGGAGGGTCCCTCTAGTCCAGCATCCTGTCTTACACAGTGGCCAACCACTTCCTCTGGAGGGCCAACAACAGGGCAGAGAAGCCGAGGCCTTCCCCTGAGAAGAGCATCAGAAGAGCCCTGCTGGATCAGACCAGTGAAGGTCCATCTAGTCCAGCCTCCTGTCTCACACAGTGGCCAGCCAGTTCCTCTGGAGGGCCAAAAACAGGACATGGAGGCCGAGGCCTTCCCCTGAGAAGAGCATCAGAAGAGCCCTGCTGGGTCAGACCAGTGAAGGTCCATCTAGTCCAGCATTCTGTCTCACACAGTGGCCAGCCAGTTCCTCTGAAGGGCCAACAACAGGGCAGAGAGGCCGAGGCCTTCCCCTGAGAAGAACCTCAGAAGAGCCCTGCTGGATCAGACCAGTGAAGGTCCATCTAGTCCAGCATCCTGTCTCACACAGTGGCTAACCAGTTCCTCTGGAGGGCCAACAACAGGGCACAGAAGCCGAGGCCTTCCCCTGAGAAGAACCTCAGAAGAGCCCTGCTGGATCAGACCAGTGAAGGTCCATCTAGTCCAGCATCCTGTCTCACACAGTGGCTAACCAGTTCCTCTGGAGGGCCAACAACAGGGCAGAGAAGCCGAGGCCTTCCCCTGAGAAGAACCTCAGAAGAGCCCTGCTGGATCAGACCAGTGAAGGTCCATCTAGCCCAGCATCCTGTCTCACACAGTGGCTAACCAGTTCCTCTGGAGGGCCAGCAACAGGGCAGAGAGGCCGAGGCCTTCCCCTGAGAAGAACCTCAGAAGAGCCCTGCTGGATCAGACCAGTGAGGGTCCATCTAGTCCAGCATCCTGTCTCACACAGTGGCTAACCAGTTCCTCTGGAGGGCCAACAACAGGGCAGAGAGGCCGAGGCCTTCCCCTGAGAAGAACCTCAGAAGAGCCCTGCTGGATCAGACCAGTGAAGGTCCATCTAGTCCAGCATCCTGTCTCACACAGTGGCCAGCCAGTTCCTCTGGAGGGTCAACAACAGGGCAGAGAGGCCGAGGCCTTCCCCTGAGAAGAACATCAGAGGAGCCCTGCTGGGTCAGACCAGTGAGGGTCTCCCTAGTCCAGCATCCTGTCTCACACAGTGGCCAACCAGTTCCTCTGGAGGGTCAACAACAGGGCAGAGAGGCCGAGGCCTTCCCCTGATGAGAACATCAGAAGAGCCCTGCTGGATCAGACCAGTGAAGGTCCATCTAGTCCAGCATCCTGTCTCACACAGTGGCCAGCCAGTTCCTCTGGAGGGCCAACAACAGGGCAGAGAAGCCGAGGCCTTCCCCTGAGAAGAACCTCAGAAGAGCCCTGCTGGATCAGACCAGTGAAGGTCCATCTAGTCCAGCATCCTGTCTCACACAGTGGCTAACCAGTTCCTCTCTGGAGGGCCAGCAACAGGGCAGAGAAGCCGAGGCCTTCCCCTGAGAAGAACCTCAGAAGAGCCCTGCTGGATCAGACCAGTGAAGGTCCATCTAGTCCAGCATCCCACCTCACCCAGTGGCCAGCCAGTTCCTCTGGAGGGCCAACAACAGGGCAGAGAGGCCGAGGCCTTTCCCTGAGAAGAACCTCAGAAGAGCCCTGCTGGGTCAGACCAGTGAGGGTCCATCTAGTCCAACATCCCGTCTCACACAGTGGCCAGCCAGTTCCTCTGGAGGGCCAACAACAGGGCATAGACTAGAGGCTGGGGCCTTCCCCTCATGCTGCCTCCTGGCTCTGGGATTCAGAGGATTAGTGCCTCTGAATGTGGAGGATCCCCTCGGCCACCATGGCTCGTAGCCACTGATTGACTTCATTAATCTCTCTAATCCCCTTTTCAAGCTGTTTATTCCTGTGGCCATCTGGCAGCGAATGCCACATTTTAACCACTCTCTGTGTAAAGTAGTCTTTCCTTGCGCCCGTCCTGAACCTACTGCCCATCAGCTTCATCGGATGCCCTCGAGTTCTAGTCTTTGGGGAGAGGGAGAAAAAGTTCCCTGTGTCAATTCTTCCCACCCCAGGCATGATTTTATAGACCTGCACCATGTCCCCGTCCCCCCATAGTCATCTCTTTTCCAAACTGAAAAGCCTCAAGATGCTTCATTGCCAGGTTCACGCGTGCCAGAGGTGGCACTCAGAGCCCTCTCTGTGGGCACACACGGCATCGCCCCAGCACCAGGGCTCCGTTGGGGCCGGGGCGTGCCGGAGCGCCGCTCCGGGAGAGAGGAGGGCGGGGGGCGGGGACTTAACAAAGCCCCGCCCCCGCTCACTCCTCCCGGCAGCGGCAGGCCGCCGCCGGCCCTGCAAAAAGCCTCTCCCCTCCCCCCTTCCGGGGCCGCGGCAAGCGCCGCGGGCCCCGGGACAGCCGCCCCCTTCCCTCCCCGCCTCCCCCCGCACTCAAGCCTCCGAGGCCGCGGCGAGCGCGCGGGTCCCAGGGCAGCCGCCCCCGTCCCTCCCCGCCTCCCCCCGCACTCAAGCCTCCGAGGCCGCGGCGAGCGCCGCGGGTCCCGGGGCAGCCGCCCCCTTCCCTCCCCGCCTCCCCCCGCACTCAAGCCTCCGAGGCCGCGGCGAGCGCCGCGGGTCCCGGGGCAGCCGCCCCCGTCCCTCCCCGCCTCCCCCCGCACTCAAGCCTCCGAGGCCGCGGCGAGCGCCGCGGGTCCCGGGGCAGCCGCCCCCGTCCCTCCCCGCCTCCCCCCGCACTCAAGCCTCCGAGGCCGCGGCGAGCGCCGCCGGCCCCGGTACCAGCCTCCTCCTTCCCTCCCCGCCCTAAAACTCCCGGCCGCGGAAAGCGCCGCTGCCCTGGGAGAAGCCTCCTCCTTCCCTCCCTCCCCCACTCACTGCTCCTGGGCCCCAGGGGGGCACAAGGGAGGGAGAAGCCGGGCCCCAGAGGCCTGAAGCCCCTGGGGCCCAAGCAAGAGGGGGGAGGAAGGAAAACGCTGGCCCCAGTGGGGGGGAGAAGCGCCCCCCTTCCTTTCTTCCTTCTCTCTCTCTCTCTCTCTCTCTCTCCACACCTAGCTACCTACCTTCCTGTTCCTTCCTTTCCCCCTTCCTTCCTTCCTTCCTTCTCTCTCTCTCTCACCCACCTACCTACCTGTTCCTTCCTTCCTTCCTTCTCTCTCTCTCTCCCCCACCTACCTACCTACCTGTTCCTTCCTTCCTTCTCTCTCCCCCCCACCTACCTACCTTCCTTCCTGTTCCTTTCCTTCCTTCCCCCTCCCTCCCTCCCTCCCTTCTTGCCTTCTGACACACTGCCGATGACGTCAGGGATGTGTGGCCTTTTGACACTTCCGGTGACGTCAGGGGGTGTGGCATATGCAAATAAGTTATGCTAATGAGCTCCTGCACCTCTTTTTTTACGAAAGGACCCCTGCCCAGCACAGCGTTCGCAAGACTGGACAGCAAAAATCACATTACTTGTTCAAAAGCATGCCAAATGCAAATTTTTACCTTTCAATAAAAAAAACTGTTTGTATCATTGAAAGCTCTATTATTGTGTTTTTCTTTTAAGACAAAAAAAAAAAGGTTAATGTATGAGTTGTTTTTTTTTTAAGACGAAAACCTCAGTCTTCAGGTTAAATTGCCGTGTTGGCACTTTGCAATCAATAAGTGGGTTTCGGGTTGCAGTTTGGGCACTCGGTCTCTAAAAGGTCACTGCTCTAGCCGCTTTCTGCCCAAGCGGCTGCCGGTCACAGAAGACTGGCCAAGGGCAAGACACAGGAAGGCCGTTTTGTTTCCTATTTGTGTCTGTCTTCAGTGCCTGCCTCTGAGGCCAGCTGATAGCCTGCTGACCTTGGTGGACAGGCAGGCTGAGCAATCGAGGAAGAGGAACCATGAGCCCAACGTGGAGACCAGGGCCGGTGGGGACCATGAAAGGGAGAGTGTGGGAGAGGGTCAACAGAGAATCAGGGCCGACTGGAGGCAGCTGAGAACTCCCACGGAAGCTCTGTGTTACATGAGAAAGGGGAAAAAATGAAAGAGCCACAGCTGCCAACTTGAAGACCAGAAAGCAAAGAAAGCTGTGTGTGACACTATAATAATATTCAAAGCATTTAGAAGAAGAAGAAGAGATTGGGTTTATAAACTTAATACCCTGCCCGTCACTACCTGAAGGCGCCTCAGAGCGGCTGACAAACTCCTTTCCTTTCCCCACAACAGACACCCTGGGAGGAAGGTGGGGCTGAGAGAGCTCTGACAGAGATTGCTCTTTATCAAGAACAGCTCTGACAGAACTACAGCTTGCCCAAGGTCATCCAGCAGGTGCAAGAGGAGGAGTGGGGAATCAAAGCCGGTTCTCCCAGATTAGAGTCCGCGCACTTGACCCTTGGAGGAAGAAGACTGGAGTGAGGGATTTTGCGGCCCACTGACAGATTTCTCTCCGCCTTCTCCCTCTGTTTCTCCCCTGGCTCCCGGTCTTGCTCAGCTGTACAAACTGAGCCCGCAGTACGCATTAGCGATGATCTCCGCTTCTCACACAAAGGGCTTCACAGTCCTTTCCAGTACAATGCGCATGACTTTATTTTAGTACCAAGCTGCAAGCACGCACCCAGCTGTGACCAAATCAGCACAGGAGGAGGAGGAAGAGGAAGATGTGTTGTGTGGGAGCAGTATTGGCACCCAGAAGAAGAAGAAGAGGAGATTGGATTGATACCCCGCCCTTCACTACCCGAGGGAGTCTCAGAGCGGCTTAAAAACTCCTTTTCCCTTCCCCTCCCCACAACAGACACCCTGTGAGGTGGGTGGGGCTGAGAGAGCTCTTTCGAGGACTGCCCTTGAGAGAACAGCTCTGAGAGAACTTGTGACTGACCCAAGGGCACACCAGCAGCTGCATGTGGAGCAGTGAGGGAATCAGACCTGGTTCTCCCAGATTAGAGTCCGCGCTCCTAACCACTACACCAAACTGGCTCTCATGGTTTTTATACCCCACTTTTCCTACCCGAAGGAGTCTCAGAGCGGCTTACAATCTCCTTTCCCTTCCCCTCCCCACAACAGATGCCCTGTGAGGTAGGTGGGGCTGAGAGAGCTCTTTTGAGAACTTGTGACTGGCCGAAGGTCACCCAGCTGGCTGCATGTGGAGAAGTGGGGAATCAAACCCGGTTTTCCAGATTAGAGTCCGCCACTCGTAACCGCCATGCGAAGCTGGCTCTCAGCTTCCTGCCACATCCATTAAGCTGGAGGTGGAACGGGCAACGGGGCCGAGCCCCCCACCTTCCAGGAGAACCCCATGTGACCAGTGAGGGACACTTTCGGTTGTTCTGAAGCTGCCTGCTGTGCGTCTGTCCAAAACTGCATCACGATGGCCTGTAGGGAACCCCTTGGGCTGCGAACATTGATACGTATGGAATCTGCACCCATATTTGCTCTGTCTTCATAATCAGCCTAATCATAAACAATTCTCCCTCTAAGCTATGGAGTCCTGTGTGCAAAAATTCTACTTTGTGAGTGACGCATTCAAGTTGTGAGTGAGCGATTTGGCTGCTGCATAAATCCGTTTGCTCTGGAGCCCATCCTTCCTGAGCTAAGACAAAACTGTGTGAGCCAGAGGCTAAAAAATTGTGAGCTAGCTCTCATTGACTCAGCTTAGAGGGAACACTGATAATAAACTTTGCACGTGTGACATACCTTGGACTCGATTCTAGGCCTTTTTGCATAGATTCAGGTGGACTCGATTCTCGGTCTTTTTGCATAGATTCAGGTAGACTCGATTCTCGGTCTTTTTGCATAGATTCAGGTGGACTCGATTCTCTGTCTTTTTGCATAGATTCAGGTAGACTCTTTTTGCATAGATTCAGGTGGACTCGATTCTCTGTCTTTTTGCATAGATTCAGGTGGACTCGATTCTCTGTCTTTTTGCATAGATTCAGGTAGACTCTTTTTGCATAGATTCAGGCGGACTTGATTCTCAGTCTTTTTGCATAGATTCAGGTAGACTCGATTCTCGGTCTTTTTGCATAGATTCAGGGAGACTTGATTCTCGGTCTTTTTGCATAGATTCAGGTAGACTCGATTCTTGGTCTTTTTGCATAGATTCAGGTGGACTCGATTCTCGGTCTTTTTGCATAGATTCAGGTACACTCTTTTTGCATACATTCAGGCAGACTCGATTCTCGGCCTTTTTGCATAGATTCAGGCGGACTCGATTCTCGGCCTTTTTGCATAGATTCAGGCGGACTCGATTCTCGGCCTTTTTGCATAGATTCAGGTGGACTCGATTCTCGGTCTTTTTGCATAGATTCAGGTGGACTCGATTCTCGGTCTTTTTGCATAGATTCAGGTAGACTCGATTCTCGGTCTTTTTGCATAGATTCAGGGAGACTCGATTCTCAGTCTTTTTGCATAGATTCAGGTAGACTCGATTCTTGGTCTTTTTGCATAGATTCAGGTGGACTCGATTCTCGGTCTTTTTGCATAGATTCAGGCGGACTCTATTCTCGGCCTTTTTGCATAGATTCAGGCGGACTCTATTCTCGGCCTTTTTGCATAGATTCAGGCGGACTCGATTCTCGGCCTTTTTGCATAGATTCAGGCGGACTCGATTCTCGGCCTTTTTGCATAGATTCAGGCGGACTCGATTCTCGGCCTTTTTGCATAGATTCAGGCGGACTCGATTCTCGGCCTTTTTGCATAGATTCAGGTAGACTCCACTCTAGGTCTCTTTGCATAGATCCAGGTGGGCAGCCGTGTTAGTCTGAAGCAACAGAACAAAGTTTGAGGCCGGGGGCCCCTCTAAGGCCAACAAAAGTTTAATTCTGGGTAGAAGCTTTCATGTGCAGGCACACTTCTTCAGATACAGTGAAACAGACTTCACCAACCATTACATCTAGGTAGAGGGAGGTGAGATTTAGTTGCCTGGAAGGGCTAACTGGAGTCAAGGGTGGGGAGAGATTGTAAGCTGCTCTGAGATTCCAAGTGAAGGGCGGGGTATAAATCCAACTCCTCCTCCTCCTCTTCTTCATCTTCATCTTCTTCGTCTCCTCCTCCCCCTCCCATTGCACTACACCAAGGGATGTCACACATGCAGGGTTTGTGAGTAGGATGATTATGAAGAGAGAGCAAATATGGGTGCAGATTCCCTCCATATGGGGTGCTGTGCCTACATTTGGGCAACCATGCATAAGGGAGAGACGCTCTCTCTCTAGGCGCATTGGCCAGCCCACAAATATATTCCGTGCACCGGGCTCTTGTCTTTCACTAGTGTGTGCACGGTGGGTCACTGACGGCAGCTGTCCCCAGCAGTGTTCCCTCTAAGCTGAGTTAGTGTGAGCTAGCTCACCAGTTTTTTAGCCTCCGGCTCACACATTTTTGGTGTTAGCTGAGGAAGGATGGCTCCAGAGCCAACTAACGTAGGCAGCAGCCAAATCACTCGCTCGCAGCTTTAACGCCATTAGCTCACAAAGTAGAATTTTTGCTCACGAGACTCCACAGCTTAGAGGGAGCATTGGTCCCTGGTCATCTGTCCGCTTTGCCCCTCAAATAAAGCGAGTCTTCTCTAGAGCCACCTGTAGTAGCTGCCCATGATTCAAATTCGGTTGCAGCCTGGGAGTCTGGTCTGTACGCGGCCCAACTGTGCAGATGTTTTGATCTGCACAATGGGGCCATGTTCAGAACCGGGTATAAAAAACAGGGGGTTTCTAAGGTAGGAAACAGGGCTGCGGTGGCTCAGAGGTCAAGACTCTGAGCTGCAGACTGGAAGATCTGTAGCTCGGCAGTTTGAGACCCAAGTGCCGCCTGACGGAGTGAGCTCCCGTCTCTGACCCCAGCTCCTGCCAACCTAGCAGTTTGAAAGCAAGAAATTGCAAGTAGATAAATAGGTACCGCTTCGGTGGGAAGGGAACAGCGTTCCCTGCACCTTGGCGTTTAGTCATGTCGGCCACGACCACGGAAATGTCTTCGGACAGCGCTGGCTCTTCGTCTTGGAAACGGAGATGAGCACCGCCCCCTCGAGTCGGATTCGACTGGCTTTCAAGCAACAGAAACCTTTACTTTTTAAAGGTATGGAACACTTGAGTTTTGAATTCCGAACCAAGCAAGTTTTTGTACACATTGCTGGCTTTGGGTTTTATATTGTGGCTGTCTGTAGCTTGGAACTGGTTACTCACTTTGGGTCCCTGTGCTGAAAGACAAATGGGACTATAAATCTATATGAAACAAATATTTAGCGTGATTCCTTCTCAATATGCATTACATCAGCAGTTCACTTGGGCACGAAGAATAGATTTCTGTCCATTGTAAGTGACTCTCTAGAAAGACAATGTACTTTTGTGCTTCACGCATAAACTGAAATTGTCTCTGATAGTTAAAATGAAGAGGCCATCGCTTGGTGGGAGAGGGCACACGTCAAATGCAGAAGATCCCAAGTTTAATCCCTGGCGCTTCCAGCAAAAATAAAAGGGTAGGAGAGCTGGGAAAGAGCTCTCTTCCTTCTAGTTGTTTTTGATTGATCGTTATTATTCCTTCTTGCTATGAGCCGCTCCAAGCAGATACCTGAAGAACCGCCCAACGGAGACCCCACAGCCAAGCCCGGCGGAGGTAAGACTGCTTGACAAAGTCCATGTTCCAGAAGAGATTGTTTTTGGGGGGGAGCTGTCTCTCTTAGATCACGTGAGCAGCATGGAGTGCTGTTAGGGCGAGACTCAGTCTGTGACTCAGCGTGCGACAGCAATGAAAAAGGCCAGCGCGATGCTGGGGATTATTAAGAAGGGGATTGAAAACAGATCCCAGGATCATAGTGCCCCGGAATGAAATCGATGGGGCGACCTCATTTGGAGTCCTGTGTACAGTTCCGGCCATAGGCGTCAACTACGGGGGGGCTTGAGGGCTCGAGCCACCCCCGAAATTTCCCAGGGGAGACTGAGCCCCCCCCAGGAAAACAGAGCGCGCTCCGCCACGCCTCCCTCGGCCCTTCCTAGGGCAGCCGCCGTCTCCCCCCCCCCCCCCGCCTGGCCAGCAAATGCCCAGCTGGCCCCTGGATGGATGGAGGGACGGAAGCAGGAGTGATCAGGCCGGGGGGGGAGGTGGGGACATGGTCCCGGTGGGCGTGCACGCATGGAAGAGCCCCCCCCCCCCGGGAGTTTTTAAACTCTACGCCCCTGCCGGTCGCCACACCTCAGAAAGGATATTATAGCATTGGGGAATGTGCGCCTTTCCCTATGAAGAAAGGTGAAAGAGGTTAGGACTCTTTTGCTTGAAGAAATTATGATTGAGAGGAGGCGTGATAGAGGTTTACAAAACTATGCATGGGACAGAGAAGGTAAAGTACTTTTCTCCCTTTCTCACAATACAAGAACTCGTGGGCATGCCATGAAATTGATGAGCAGTCGGGTTAGAACAAAGAGAAGGAAGCGCTTCTTCACCCGAAGAGTCATTAACATGTGGAATTCGAATTCACTGCCACAGGAAATGGTGGCGGCTACGAGCATAGAGAGCTTCAGGGGGGATTAAAGAGACATATGGAGCAGAGGTCCATCAGTGGCTGTTAGCCACAAGGTTCAGATGGAATACTATGTCTGGGTCAATGACGCTCTGCATTCTTGGGGCTTAGAGGGCAAGAGTGGGAGGGCTTCTGGAGTCCTGGCCCCACTGGTGGACCTCCTGAGGGCACCTGGGTTTTGGCCACTGTGTGACGCAGAGTGTTGGACTGGATAGGGCATTGGCCTGATCCAACATGGCTTCTGTTATGTTCTCTGTAATCTTGGTGCTTGGGGGGCAACAGTGGGAGGGCTTCTGGTGTTCTGGCCTCGCTGGTGGACCTCCTGGTGGAATGTGGGTTTTGGCCACTGTGTGGCACAGACTGTTGGACTGGATGGGCCACTGGCCTGATCCAGCATTGGCTTCTCTTACGTTCTTATGTTATATGGAAAGTATTGGAGTCGGGAGGCGAGAGGTAGTGATTTCATAGCAAAGCTCTTTATTGAGGGTCAGATGGAACATGAGAAACCCCGGGCTCAGAGCCCTCTTTTATGCTGGCCGGAGACAATGCCCCGACCTTGCCCACAAGTCCTGATAGGACCTTAAGTCCGTGGTTGCAGTTCATAGGTCCCCCAGCGGGAGACCTAGGCTCGTAATCGGTGGTCGGTCGCTCAGGATCCGACTGGCTATTGTTCTACCTGGCCGAAGCTCAGGTAGATTCTGACCATGTGCGCTGCCCATGTGGCGGTCGCCATTACGAGAGACCAGGCGACCGCGGTCTTAGTACACAACATTATCTGTATTCTTGGGGCTCCTGATGGCACCTGGCTTTTGACCATTGTGTGACAGAGTGTTGGATTGGATGGGCTTGACCCAGCATGACTTCTCTTATGCTCTTAGGTACAATGCATATGGTTATCAGCTTGACTGGAGCAGAGGGGACATGCTTGGCGATAGAGCTCCATTCCTACTTGTATATGACAAAGGGAACTTTGACTCATAAAAGAGCACTCCTAGGGATGGGCATGAACTGGAAAAATGTGGTTCGGTTTGTGGGTTTGTGACATTCCAGAGCCAGTTTGGTGTAGTGGTGAAGGGTGCGGTTAAGCTCCACTTGCAGCTGCTGGATGACCTTGGGCAAGCCAGAGTTCTGTCAGAGCTGTCCTTGAAGGAGCAGTTTCTGTCAGAGCTCTCTCAGCCCCGCCTACCTCACAGAGTGTCTGTTGTGGGGAGGGGAGGGGAAAGGAATGTGTAAGCCGCTCAGAGGCTCCAAGTGAAGGGTGGGGTATAAATCCAATCTCCTCCTCCTCCTCTTCTTTTCTTCAGCCACCTTACGAACTGGTTCAGTTCACAAGATTCATGGCCTGGCAGACAAGTCCCCAGGCGGGCTAGAGACCCCAAACTTGCCAGGGATCTCCGTCTGACTCTCATCTACCTGCCTTCCAAGCTTGGAGAAGATTAGATTTATGGGGTCCGAGTTACATCCCCCCAAATAAGGTACCCCCAGGAAAGTGCTTTCTGGGGAAATTACCGCAAGCCCATCCCTACTCTTATACCCTGAAAACCTTGCTGGCAGCGTTCCCTCTAAGCTGAGCTAGTGTGAGCTAGCTCACAGTTTTTTAGCCTCTGGCTCACACATTTTCGTCTTAGCTCGGGAAGGAGGGCTCCAGAGCCCACTGATTTATGCAGCAGCCAACTCACCCGCTCACAACTTTAATGCCAGGAGCTCGCCAAGTAGAAGTTTTGCTCGCAAGACCCCACAGCGTAGCGGGAGCAGTGCTTGTTGACCTCAAAGGTGCGACTGGACTCCAGTCTTGGTCTTCCGCTGCGGACTAACATGGGTTCCCTCTGAAGTGATGGTGACTATGGGTCAGAGCCCCTGGGTCAGCCAGCAGCTTGACTTCATTTATAGTGAGGACTAGTTAACATAAGAACATAAAAGAAGCCAATGTTGGATCAGGCCAGTGGCTCATCCAGTCCAACACCGTGTCACACAGTGGCCAAAAACACCAGGTGCCCTCAGGAGGTCCAGCAGTGGGGCCAGGACACTAGAAGCCCTCCCACTGTTGTTACCCCCCCCCCCCCAAAGTACCAAGAATATAGAGCATCACTTGCCCCAGACCGCCCCAGACCGAGAGATCCTATCTATCCTTTGTGGCTCATAGCCACTGATGGAGCTCTACTCCATATGTTTACCTAACTCCCTCGTGAAGCCGTCCATGCTTGTAGCCACCACCACCTCCTGTGGCAGTGAATTCCACATGTTCATCACTCTTTGGGTGAAGAAGGACCTCCTTTTATCTGTTCTAACCCGACTGCTCAGCAATTTCATGGAGTGCCCACGACTTCTTGTATTGTGAGAAAGGGAGAAAAGGACTCCTTTCTCTACCTGCTCTATCCCATGCATCATCTTATAAACCTCGATCGCGTCACCCCTCAGCCGTCGTCTCTCCAAGCTAAAGAGCCCCAAGCGCTTCAACCTTTCTTCACAGGGAAAGTGTTCCAACCCGTTTATCATTCTAGTTACCCTTTTCTGCACTTTTTCCAATGCTATAATATCCTTTTTGAGGTGTGGCAACCAGAACTGTACACAGTACTCCAAATGAGGTCGCACCATCCATTTATACAGGAGCATTATGATCCTGGCTGATTTGCTTTCAATTCCCTTCCTAACAACCCACAGCATAGCGTTGGCCTTTTTCACTGCAGTCGCACGCTGTCTCGACATTTTCATTGAGTTATCCACTGCGACTCCCAAGATCGCTCTCTTGGTCCGTCTCGCCAGTTCGGACCCCATCAACGTGCATTTATAGTTAGGATGTTTGGCTCCAATGTGCATCACTTTGCACTTTGCCACAAGTGCATGTTTCATATTTTTCTTCAAAACCTGGAATCGCTTCTGGCATCTTAAGCAACGGGGAAATTTCCCGCTAACACAAGGCAGGCAGGCTGTATTGGAACGGGTTTTCTTTCTAATGGAAGTGAACACTGGAGCTAAGGCTCTGCTGACATCGAAGCCCAGAGGGGAAGCGATAGGTCATCTTGGGCCCCGCTGCCACGATGGAGATGGAACAGTCTTGCGCACAGCTGGTTTCCCCCCAAATGATCTCACATCGCTGTCCCTGGTGAAGTGCCGCTGGCGGCCGAACATCCTTGGGGCCAGAAGCTGGCTTTGAAGCGCCTAAATATAACTGCAGCATGGAGAGTTTATGAGGAAGTCGCAAAAAACGGTGCCTTGTATTTAATGAGGACTGAAGGCCTCAAGCCAACAAACAAACATAAAGTTTTGAATGTAGCAAAGGCCAGCAACCTGAATACGCAAGGTTTACATAAAATCGAACCATTATATTTCACATCTTTTCAAAGTTACACACAAGCTATCTGTATGCATTTTCCGATCTTTGTACACCTGTGCACAAAATTTAGCAACTGTTCGGGTTGTTTCATGGTTTATATCAGACAAAAGATAGTCAAGTTTAGTTTTATATAATCTGCCAGGGAAGTTTCTGATCAGCGGCTCAATGTATTTTGACCGAATTTCTTTATGCCTAGGGCAGGGGTGGCCAACCTTGCTTAACGTAAGAGCCACATAGAATAAACGTAAGAGCCACATAGAGATGTCTGAGAGCCGCAAGACAGGAACAAATATCACACACACGTTTTTATTTTTAAAAATATGCAAATTTGCTTTTTATTAACGTTAAATGGGACTGCCAAAAATAAAAACAAATGAGGAAAACCGGTTATAAGAAAGAGAGAGAGAGAAACTAGGAAAGCAAATAGATGGGAGGGAGGAGGGAAGGAAGGAAGGAAGGAAGGGAGAAAGAGAGAAAAAGCATGCCTCCCCTTTGCTTCCCCAGCTGCCCTGCCAGGAGCCGCACAATATGTGTGAAAGAGCCACATGTGGCTCCCGAGCCACAGGTTGGCCACCCCTGGCCTAGGGCAATTAAAGAATATATGTTCCACTGAATCAATTTCCTTTAGAGAGAAAGAACAGAACCTATGCATAGTGAACTAGGAAAGGGAAAATACAGACAGATGTATCTCTATTTATTGACTGTTATAAATTTTTTTACCTTGTACAATTTAAACCTCCGACATTTTAAATTTTTAGAATCCTTTTTATAATCTTTGATGCTATTATGCTTTATAATTTTAATTGCTCTTTTACCTGTTACTTACTTGTTTTTATTGTGCCACTTGCTGGTCTAGGACCGTAATAAATAGATTGATTGATAGCAAAGGCAATCCAAACACAAGAGTCCGTCAAAAAACAGGACATGGATACAAGGGCGGGGGGGGGGGGGACTGGGTTAGGGTTACGGCCCTGCTGCCAAGGGAGGTTAAGATGGGTTCGGCCGGCGCTAAAGCTTTTCTGG
Source organism: Lepidodactylus listeri (assembly GCA_029233225.1). NCBI lineage: Eukaryota > Metazoa > Chordata > Lepidosauria > Squamata > Gekkonidae > Lepidodactylus > Lepidodactylus listeri. The sequence goes on from JARCFY010000012.1 coordinate 5,231,911, forward strand.
CAGCATCCCCTCTCGTTCGGCACAAGCTGCTTGGAGAAGGGAGAGGATGGGGGAGCAGTGCTCCCTCTAAGCTGGGGAGTCTTGCGAGCAAAAATGCTACCTTGTGAGCTCCTGCCATTCAAGTCGTGAGCGAGCGATTGGGCTACTGCATGAATCAGTTGGCTCTGGAGCCATCCCTTCTTGAGCTAAGACGAAAATGTGTGAGCTGGAGGCTAAAAAACTGTCAGCTTGCTCACACTAACTCAGCGTAGAGGAAACACTGGCTGGGAGCATTATCTTTGGAAACTGATCTGCTGCTGCGTTGACCGAATAAAACGCCGGTGGCCAGCTCTGAGTTGGGAAATACCTGGAGATTTTGGGGGTGGAGCCTGGGGAAGGTGGGGTTTGGGGAGGGGAGGGGATAATGCCATAGAACCCACCCTCCAAAGCAGCCATTTTCTCCAGGGGGGCTGATCTTGGTCATCTGGAAAGCAACTGTAATAACAGGAGATCTCCAGGCACCACCTGGAGGTTGGCAACCCTAAATAAATCAGGGCGCCCACTGACACCTTTTCTGGCACGTGCTAATGGTTACAGAAAGTGGGTGGGGTTAGATGGGGCATTTGCCCAGCAAGGCTTCTGACTGGCCCCGGGAGATTTGATTGTCCGTGTGGATTTAAAAAAAATGTTGGTTCGGCAGCGGCTGCCAGTCCATTCCAAGCATCTTCACTGTGTGGCTGACTGAGGGGAAAGTGGAGTGACCGTTTTTTAGCTAGCTCCACCTCCCACAGCAGCCATTTTGGGGTTGTGCCCACCATCCTGGGCTGGAATGCCAAAGGTGCCCACAGACTCAAAAAGGCAGAGGAGCCCTGGAATGAACAGTGGTTGGCATAGTGATATTTGCTGGATGTCACACTGCGTGTATGATTGACAAGTGGCATATATTTTAAATAAAGTACATGAATAAAATGAACAGAGGGAGTGTGCAGGAGATACTTGAAACAGATAACAACAACAGTAACACCAACAATAATGGCAGTAGGTGTTGTATAGCCAGGAGATCCTAAGATTGTCTGGCAGCCAGATGTTTTTGCGTGATGCACCATGAGGAGGAGGAGGAGAGACTGGAGTCTCAGAGTGGCTCGCAAACTCCTTTCCATTCCCCTCCCCACAACAGACACCCTGTGAGCAGTGTTCCCTCTAAGCCGAGTTAGTGTGAGCTAGCTCACAGTTTTTTAGCCTCCGGCTCACACATTTTTGTCTGAGCTCAGGAAGGATGGCTCCAGAGCAAGCAATTTGACTTCTGGATAGTCAAATTGCTTGCTCACAACTTTAATGCCAGTAGCTCGCAAAGCAGAATTTTTGCTCACAAGACCCCACAGCTTAGAGGGAGCAGTGCTTGTGAGGCGGGCGGGGCTGAGAGAGCTCTTTTGAGGACTGCTCTTGAGAGAACAGCTCTGAGAAAACTTGTGACTGACCCAAGGCCACACCAGCAGCTGCCAGTGAAGGCGTGGGGAATCAAACCTGGGCTGCAATCACATGCATAATTAGCCCCGACGTAGGCACGAATGCCTTGTGGATTTAACGTGTGTGATCAGACCCGAACATCTGGGAAGCGTCCCGCAGCTGGCAGCAATCCGTGTTGCTCCGCCCCAGAAGCGGAGCAAACAGGCAGTGGGGAAAGTCTGGTAGCAAACGGGTTGCGACGGGCCATGGGGAGACTTTCCCGAGTCTGATCGTTCCAGTGCGCTCTCATGGCGTCGGGATGGTCTGATCAGGCTATGCTGACTCCGTGCCATTGTTTCCCCCCAATTCTCAGTATGCGCATCACCGCATCCTCCATAGGGAGCCCTCTGAGCTGAGGTGCGAATCATCGATCCCTCGTTTAAGCGCATCGGGAACAAACCGCAAAAGACCCCCAACCTGACTCAACCGGTGGTGCCGTCTGATCACACAGTGGCCCACAGCTTCAAAGGACTGTGTGGTCATGCAACTGCGGGTCAACTTCCGCTGGAGGAAACAGCCTCTCTTCTCCCTCGTTTTATCTCGCGTGTGTGACCGCAACCCTGGTTCTCCGAGATTAGAGTTCGCACACTTAACCACTACACCAAACTGATGTAGGTGGCGAGCTGGCTATTCTTCATGCAATGCCTTTGAGAAAGTGGACGGCAGTCCACAAAACGCTTCTACTCAAATGATTTACTTCATTTTTACCCTGTGGTGGCTCAGAGGTCAAGACCCGAGTGCTGCATGATGGAGTGAGCTCCCGTCTCTGGCCCCAGCTCCTGCCAACCTAGCAAGTTTGAAAGCAAGAAATTGCAAGTAGATAAATAGGTACCACTTTGGTGGGAGGGTAACGGCGTTCCGTGCGCCTCGGTGTCTAGTCATGCCGACCACATGACCACGGAGGAGTCTTCGGACAGCGCTGGCTCTTCAGCTTGGAAACAGAGATGAGCACCGCCCTCTAGAGTCGGATTCGACTGGCTTTCAAGCAAGGGAAACCTTTACCTGTCTCCCCAGCGGGGCCCCAAAGCAGTTTACATCATTCTCTTCTCCTCCATTCTGTCCTCACAACAGCTCTTAGGCTGAGAGAGTGTGGAATAAAAACCTACGAATCTTAAAGGTGCCACAAGATTCCTGGTTGTTTTCCCCGACGCCGACTAAAACGGCTGCTCCCCTGCAATGATTAAATCCACAGGACTTTTTAAAATGCTTATCCTTCCCCAGGTCACATCCTGGAGTTTAAATTCAGAAAGGGCCCTTGGAGATGGACGCCTTTGTTCAGACAACCTTCAGTAACATTTGTGTCACACTGCTTGGTGACTCACGCGCTGCATTATGCACAATTATCCGCACATGTTTCTCCCCGGTATAGCCGCCGAACCGTTTCTCCCCCATCTCAAAGCACTGATTTCTTCTTTTCCGTTTGCATCATCGTAGACGCATCTCGGTTAAGCTTTATTTTCTTGGCACTGGACCAATCTGAGGTCACCTTTAATTTTTAAATCTACTCCCCCGATCCACTGTAATAGCTTTTTCTCCCAGGATGCATAACTGGGGGGGGGGGGGGGAATCATTGTGCAAAAGTTAAACAGAAGTCTGTTGGCCCCTGAACACCCTTTAATTCTAGCCTCCCCCTCCAATGGGTATACTCCACGAAAGCATCCGCTGGAACGAAAAGCTGGGAACCTGGAAGGTGGCGCAAGGTTCTCTTTGCGGGCCACAGACGTCCCAGGGCTCGGCCTCTGGAATTAGTTCTGGCGCAAAGGAAGCCCATGCGAGGCCTTTGGGAGGGAAAAAAAGACAAGAAAAGCGGGAGTCTGTGTTCCCTGCAGATAGGGCTTTATAAGGGCAAAACTTGGGAAACTTTTAATACCAGAGGGAGACACACAGAGACACAGACACACACACACAGACACACTGATGGCAAAGAAAGAGTCGAAAAGCCAGCTGTGGCCTGGTTGCCAGCTCCAGGGCGGGAAATTCCTGGCGATCTGGGGAAGGCGGAGTTTGGGAGGGGGAGATAAGGGATATCGTGCCACAGCGCCCACCCACCCAAGCTGCTGGTTTCCCCCGGAGGAACTGATCTCTGTCGCCTGGGGCTGGGTTGCGACGCCGGGAGATCTCCCGGCGTCGCCTGGAGGTTGGCAAGCCAACGTTCTCGGGCAGACACGCGTCTTTCAGGGAGGCGGCAACGGCTGCGGGCTGCGAGGGCGAGGCTTCCCAATCTCCCCCCCCCCCCCACCCCACCGCGTCGCCCCCAGCAAAGGGAGGCGGGCGCGCTCGGCCCTCCCCGCGGCTCTGCGGGCCCGCCCCTTGGAGACCCACCCCGTCCGCTTGCCGCCGTCGAAGAGAGCGCGAAGTCAACTCGCCGGAGAAGCCGTCGCAGCGCTCGTTTGCAGCCCGCGGATCCCGCGTCTCCCCGCAGCCGCCCGCCCCGCGTTCAGTGGCCCGCCCAGCCTGGGATGCGACCTGGGTTCAGACGCGCGCAGGCGAGGAAACGTGGTCGTCGGAACGGGCCAGGTGAGCGTCTGCGGCTATGCCCTGAGGCTGGAGGAGAAGGGAGGAGGTTTTTTTTGGAGGGAGGCAGCACGGAAAGGGCTGAGCCCCCCCCCCCCCCCCCCCCCCCCGTTTTCGTATGTGTGTGTGGATGGAAGAGACGCGTGTCCCGTGGCCGCAGGTGAGCGGCATGCGGAGCTGTGCGCGGTGGATGCATTGGGGAATATAGGGACGGGACTACTTCTGGTCTTTGGCCAGGATCCGGGAGAAGGGAAGCCTTTGCAGTCCCCGGGGATTTTAAGGGAAAAGTGCAGCAGGCGCTCACCAATCGCTTGTGGCGTCTGCAGGGTTGGCGGTGCAATCCTAAACACAGGGACCCCGTTCTGAGCCTTTGGATTGGACGTTTTGGCGCTTAGAGGGTCGCCATCAGTTGGAAGCGGCTTGTCTTGCTCTGAACATACCCAATTGTGTGTAGGATTGCAATCTGCAAAACTTCCCGCGTGAGCAGCGAGGCTTGGGGCTCGATCCTGTGCAAGTTGGCTCAGAAACCAGGCTCAGAAGTGTGGGACTTACTTTTGAGTCAGCTTGCATGGAACCGCTCCAGAATTCCGGTTCCCAAACTTGCTGTAGCAGAGACTGGCTGGAAAGTTGGCATCCGGGATCGATGGGCAGAGGTTGATTTGAGAAAGCCGTATGCTTGGTTGTTGCAATCAATGCTTCCTCTAAGCCGTGGAGCCTTGCGAGCAACAATTCTACTTTGTGAGTATTGTGTGCTGGCGTCAAAGTTGTGAGCGAGCGATCTGGCTACTGCATAAATTGGTTTGCTCTTGAGCCATCTTTCCTGAGCGAAGACAAAAATGTGTGAGCCGGAGAACAAACCGTGTGCTACCTCACACTGACTTAGCTTAGAGGGAACACTGGTTGCAATCGCCTCGGATCGCAGCCCTGGGTGCCCTGCACCCTCCGAGTGCCTTGTGCACGTCGGAATAACCCGAACTTGTGGTGAAGCAAAGGTGTGCTTTGTGAAAACATGCATACAAAGTGTTTTTGCACTCTGCTGTGGCAGTCAAGGATGCGCCTTGAAACTCGATAATAAAAGGCCCAGAGGTCTCTTTTCTGGATCCTCCAAAGGTGCCCTTGCAATAGGGAGGGGTGAGATTGCATCCCCACCCCCGTGTAACGCCGCCTGCGGCAGTACCGTGAAAGAGCATCATTTCGCAGATGCAAGTTTGGAGGTGCCGTCGTTTCCCTTGATGGGGCTACAGAAGAGGGAGTTGCAAAGAACTGCAGGATGGGGGCGAAGAAATATCACGTGTTGCATTCTGAATGCTGGATGAACATCATCCGGTTCTGGTAACTGTGGTTTTCCCACCTTCAAGATGGCTGTTGGAAAATGGTCGCAGTTGCCAGGAGAAACCAAAAGGGGGTGATAGAGTGCCACCAGGCACAGCTTGCCCATAGCCGCTCTGGTGTGTGAGGTAAAGAGCCAATTGTTAAAGAGGGTTAAAGTTGCCATTCTCCCTATGGCAACTCTATGAATGAATGTCCTGTGGTCGACAGCCTCGCTTGGGTCTTGCAGGCGGAGGGCCCTGGCTTCATAAGGACATAAGAGAAGCCCGTGTTGGATCAGGCCAATGGCCCGTCCAGTCTAACGCTCTGTCACACACACAAAATGAGGCAACTGGTTCCCTTCCTCGAACGCAATGACCTGGCGACAGTGATCCATGCTATGGTCACCTCGAGGTTAGACTACTGTAACGCTCTCTACATGGGGCTGCCCTTGACCCAGCTCCGGAGGCTGCAGCTAGTGCAGAATGCCGCGGCCAGGCTGCTGATGGGCCTCTCGGTGAGGGACCACGTCCGGCCTGTGCTGAGGGCGCTGCACTGGCTGCCTATAGCGTACCGGATCCGGTTCAAGGTGCTGGTTTTAACTTTTAAAGCCCTATATTGCCTGGGGCCTGCCTACCTAAGGGACCGCCTTTCCCCGTATATACCCCAGAGAGCACTGCCTGTCCCTTCTGGGCCTGAGGGAGGCTAGGTTGACAACCACCAGGAACAGGGCCTTCTCGGTGGCGGCTCCCTACTGGTGGAACGAGCTCCCAGAGAACATCAGGGCCCTGCGGGACCTTTTGCAGTTCTGCAGGGCCTGTAAAGCGGAGCTCTTCCGCCAGGCTTTTGGGGCCGCCACCGGAGGGAATGGCCCTCAGTAGAGGGCGTGGTGAGCCACCCCTAGAACATCTATGGTGGAAGCCTCCTGGCAGGGTATAAGTAAGTGGCTGGTATTTGGTGCTGGTTTGTTTGCTGCCATCTGTGATTTGACTGTTTAATTGTATTTTAATATGAGTTAAATTTTATATGCTGGGTTTTTAACTTTGTGTGTTAAAAGGGAGTCTCAGAGCGGCTTACAAGCTCCTTTCCCTTCCCCTCCCCTCAACAGACACCCTGTGAAGTAGGTGGGGCTGAGAGAGCTCTGACAGAATTGCTCTTTTCTAAGAACAGCTGTGCCAGAACGATGGCTTGCCCAAGGTCATCCAGCAGGTGCAAGTGGAGGAGTGGGGAATCAAACCCGGTTCTCCCAGATTAGAGTCCGCGCGCTTAACCACTACACCAAACTGGTTTTAGTGTGCATGCCCATGAAAATATCTGAACAAATGTGCACGCACAAAAAAAGCTTATACCCAGGATTAAACTTTGTTGGCCTGAAGAAATGTGCATGCACACAAAAGCTTACACCCAGAATTCAACTTCATTGCTCTTAAAGATGCCACTGGACTCAAAACTTTTTTCTGTTGCTTCAGACCAACACGACTACCCACTTTAGCCATCTCGGGTCGGGTCTTCCTCTTTTCCTGCCGCCTTCAGCTTTGCCGAGCATTATTGTCATTTTCAGTGACTCCTGAATTCTCATAATGTGGCCACGGTACGATAGCCTCATTTTAGTCATTTCAGTTTCCGGGGAGTGTTCAGGCTTGATTTGATGTAGAACCCGCTGATTTGTCTTTTTGGCGGTCCACGGCATCTGTAAAACGTTCCTCCAATACCACATTTAAATGAATCGACTTTCTTGCCATCAGCTTTCTCTGCTGTCTAACTTTCACACCCGTATGTAGTAATGAGGGAACGCTACAGCAGGAATTAGCTTGAATTAGCTAGAGAGCCAGTTTGGTGTCGTGGTTCAGTGCGGGGACTCTAATCTGGGAGAACCGGGTTTGATTCCCCACTCCTCCACTTGCACCTGCTGGATGACCTTGGGCAAGCCATAGCTCTGTACCAGCTGTTCTCTCCAGGACAATTGTTTCAGAGCTCTCTCAGCACCACCCACCTCACAGGGTGTCAGTTGTGGAGAGGGGAAGGGAAAGGAATTTGTACGCCGCTCTGAGACTACAAGTGAAGGGCGGGATATAAATCCAATCTCTTCTTCTCTTCTTCTTCTTGGTCACCAGCGACACATCCTTGCCCTTGAGGATCTTTCCTAGCTTCTTCCTAGCTGCCCTTCCCAGTCTCAGACTCATTTCCCACAAGCAGCTGTGCCACCCTCGCTTTTCTGTCGTCCCCCCCATTGCATTCGTCAATTTCACACTCTTTGCTGCGCTGCTGCACTTTGACCCACATCTCCCTCTGATTCCCCCCGCGTCTTCTCGATCTCAAAAAAACAAGGATCGAGAAGACGCGGAGAAGATCGGGGGGAGATGCGGGTCAGAATGCAGCCGGGGCAAGTGGAAAAGCGAGGGCGGCACAGCTGCTTGTGGGAAATTGGTCTCAATCTCCTTCTGATTTCTTGGTTGCAGTCTCTCATTTCTGTCGATGACGAAGCCAAGGAAACTCAGTGTAACACCCGTGCTTCTCCCATCCTCATTTTAGCCTCACAATGACCCTGTGAGGTAGGTTAAACTGAGAAGGAGTGAACGGCCAGTGAGATTTATGGCCGAGTGGAGATTAGAACTCTCAGATCCTCGGCCAGCTTTTTTAACAGCTTCACTACGTCGCCAGAGGGCAGTGTGGCTAGCCTTTGCAATTCAGTCTTATTACACCTCCCAGGGAAAATAGCTTTATCAAGCGAGGAATGGCTTCGGAGTAATTGTATGTCTATCAAAGTTGGAGTCCGGTGGCACCTTTAAGACCAACAAATTTTTATTCAAGGCGTGAGCTTTTGTGTGTACGCACACTTCACCAGACACTGGAATGGAAGTACAGATCATAGTTGTGTAGATAGGGGTGTCTTGTTAAATTAGCATGCAAAATAGTGAAGATATATATATTTTTAACAGAACAAAAAAGTGACAAGCTGGGTTTCTGGTTATCATCTGTTTCACTTCAACTGGAGGGGGAGAAACAACATAGGTAATAAATATGTCACAACTGGAGACCGATGGCCCCTAAATTGTGAGAATCCCATCAAACCCCGTCCATCTCCTTTCTAGCATGGACTTTACAGCATCTTGGCTGTGTGGAGTGTTTTCCTTGTCCCCAAAACAGAGAACTGTATTTAAATCTACCGTTCCAAATAACATTACATATCTCTCTTATATATAAAGCTGTTTTCAAAGCGGCAGGATTCCATTGGGCACCAAAATCAGTTGGATGCAAGAACCGCCACTCAAAACGGCGTCCTTGCCCACTGGCTGCATTCCCTCCCTGCGTTGCCTCACTCCCGCCCACAGAGCGTTGCACTTTGGGAGTTGTAGTTCTCTGCTGGCTTTACTGCAACCAAAGCAAAGGGACTTAGAACTGCAACTCCCAATTTGGGAACCCAAGAGGCGGTGGGCCAGGATAACTAATTGGCTGGTGTTAAACAGGAAGCAGCTTTGCAATTGAAAGGGCTTGCGGGGAAACGAAAGGAAAACATCCAGCACAGAAGCTTGCGGTCAGTTCACTGGGCATGCCCATGAAAGGCTACCTACAGTTAAACTTCGTGGGTCTAAAAGGTGCAGCTGGACTCAAACTTTGTTCTGGAAATCAGTTAAGTGCTGGCTTGCAGCAAGTCTCTGGCTCCACTGCTCTGCACCAACCTCTGGGGATTTCTGTAGCTTTGGGAGATGAGAGAAGAGCTGCAGACGGTGGGGCTGAGGACATGAGGAAGCATTTATTTGCTTTCAAAATCGATGACGGGGGAGAGACCCTCTGCAAGCCCTTTTGCGGTGCCTACAAAAGGGAAATAGGTGAGCTGGCCCCAGCTTTCGCCCTAATAATGTGTGGTGTGTGTGTGTGCACAGCCTGTTTACTCGGGTGTAAGGAAGGAAGAGAGAGGCACTCCGACACCCATTCAGTTAATAAATGCTATGGCCTCTACAAAGAGGCTCTGTTGCGGGGGGGTGGGGGGGGAGACAGCAAGGGTGCTGGGGGGGGGTAGCTGAGAGGAAGAGGGGAAGAAGTTGAGATGAAGAGAATTGCTTCCTTCCTTCTTTTTCTTCCTCTTCTTAGCGCCCGTTGCATTGTTGCCTGCAACGGGCCTTGCCCCTAGTTCAATTATATTCTTAATTGTTAAGAGTAGCAATAACATTTTGCTTCACTAAAACATGGAGTAAACTGACACAATCTATTTCCTGGGGTACAGTGTTGTGTCAGAGATCTATGAGATATTGCATTGCATTACAATCACTGCCACAGGAGGTGGTGGCGGCTACAAGCATGGACGTCTTCAAGAGGGAACTGGATAAACATATGGAGCAGAGGTCCATCAGTGGCTGTTAGCCACAAGGTAGAGATAGGAACTCTCAGTCTGGGGCAAGTGATGCTCTGTGTTCTTGGTGCTGGGGGGGGGGGAACAGTGGGAGGGCTTCTAGTGTCTTGGCCCCACTGCTGGACCTCCTGAGGGCACCTGGTATTCTTGGCCACTGTGTGGCACAGAGTGTTGAACTGGATGGGCCATTGGCCTGATTCAACGTGGCTTCTCTTATGTTCTTAAGAATTCGTGGGCACTCAATGAGATTAGAGCAGTATGCTTAGAACAGATAAAAGGAAGTCCTTCCTCACCCAAAGAGCGATTAACACATGGAATTCACTGCCACAGGAGGTGGTGGCAGCTACAAGCATGGACGGCTTCAAGAGGGGATTGGATAAACATATGGAACAGAGGCCATCAGCTATTAGTGGCTATTAGCCAGTGGCTATTAGCCAGAAGGTATACTGTCTGGGGCTCTGTATTTTTGGTGCTTGGGGGGCAACAGTGGGACAGCTTCTGGCTCTGCTGGTGGAGGAGGAGGAGACTGGATTTATACCCCGCCCTTCACTGGGAGTCTCAGAGCAGCTTACAAACTCCTTTCCCTTCTCCTCCCCACAACTGACACCCTGTGAGGTAGGCTGGGCAGAGAGAGCTCTGAGAGAACCGCTCTTTCAAGGACAGCTCTGACAGAACTATGGCTTGCCCAAGGTCACCCAGCAGGTACAAGTGGAGGAGTGGGGAATCAAACCCGGTTCTCCCAGATTAGGGTCCACGCACTTTACCACTACACCCAGGGTTCATTTCGTAGCAGGAGCTCCTTTGCATATTAGGCCACCCTCCCCTTAATGTAGCCAATCCCCCAAGAGCTTACAGAGCTCTTCTTACAGGGGCTACTGTAAGCTCTTGGAGGATTGGCTACGTCAGGGGTGTGTGGCCTAATATGCAAAGGAGCTCCTGCTAGGAAATGAGTCCTGACTACGCCAAACTGGTAGACCTCTTGATGGCACCTGAGTTTTGGCTGGATGGGTTTCTCTTGTTTTCTTCAGCAGAGGTACTACTCCTGAGCCACAGCCTTTCTCCAAAGCAACTTTGTAAGCCACTTTGGATCCCTGTCAGGGAGGAAGGCACGCTATAACTAAAGTAATTAATAAAAAGGAACAATTTCCTGATGTTGTGCAAGACCGTGGCTTTCTGTGGCTGCTGGACAAATTTCACGACTTTGGACTTATAATCCATTATAACATAAGTCTTTGGACTTATAATTCATTTTTAAAAAATGCATGTGAGAAGGGTGAACATCTGAGCTCTGTGTGCGCCCTGACAACTGGAGCGTTGTTTTATCAGCATACAAACACTTGGAATCCAGGAACGGAAAAAATAAAACAGTTTTCAGAGCGTGGAGCCAGCAGTTCCATGAATCCGGTTGTCTGGTCCATGTCTGCATTTCCATAAATATTGTGGCAGAAAAAGCGCAATCTTGGATCCAGAGTTTAATACTTCATTGTAACTGGCAGAACAGAATGCTGTATAGAACGTCTTCTCCCTGTCCTGTTCTCTTTCTGTTCCTCCCGGAGGAGACCCAACGAGTGCGAAGAACAGTCTGTTTCATTGGTGCTTGGTTTCTGGCCACGTCCTGTTCATGTTGCGCATCAGCAAAGGAGATATGGTTCAAAGATGGCGCGCAGGCAGGTGGTCTCTGCTTGCTTGATATGGTCTGGATGTCTCGCATGGTCAGTGGGGCATTTAGGACCTTCACGCCCCCCAGAGGCAAGCCTGTACATAGTTAACTTGTGTGCAGTTGTACCGCGCATGCTCTGGATTTGGTGTCTGTGTTACTGAACCTGAGCATCATGGAACATAATTCACTTTCGCTGCCCACTGTGTCTGCCTTTTTATTGCAAAGGGTGTTTCCGAAACAGACTGGAATGGGAGGTTGCTGAATTACATGTTATCACAACGCTCAGGACAGTGGAACCCCCGGGTCTTAACAGAGATATCGAGTTCTTATCTCACTATACATGCTAAGTTACTCAGTTCTCGCTTATACCCAGCATTGTTGGTCTTAAAGGTGCCACTAAACTCCAACTTTGTTCTGTTGTTTGGGACCATCACAGCTACCCACCTGAATCTATGTCTGCGAAGGTTAGTCTGGAAAAAAAAATGCATGAATGGATTCATTGCCATGTCTGCTGCACATTTTATTAAAAAAATTAAACCAGTGCCAAAACTGTTTCAGGAGTTCAGGGTGATGGTGGGTTATGGTGTGGTTGCCAAATTCCACATGGCATGATCCAAAAATACGAAACCCGTGAAATTATAACTATGACAACTTTGATGCTTCAATATTTTCCTATTATAGTGCATATATCTCTAGAACAGTATATATCTCAGTCACAATAAATACTTTGTTATTATTATCGATAGTCCATTCTTAACTATTCATATGACAAATGGAAGTGCTTGTGAATGTTCTTTCCAAGATTAAAGTGCTTGTGCCGTTGTAAACGGTCTTAAGTCCTTTGTTCTTTCAGATCCAGTAATTGTGGATGATTTATGGATTTTCTTATGCTGCCTCTGATGGACTTGAGGATCTTTAATCCCGTTTCTTCTCAGTTTTCTCAAAGAGGCAACAGAACAAAATCGATATATCCAGTTATCTATAACACATAACATCACAGATTATAACCACGGTTTCATAAGGCACAACAATAACGTATAAATAATATTTATGCACTTACCATTCAAAGACCGACAGGAGTTTAACAAGCACAGTTCTCACAAAAGAAAGAGGGCAAACCTTGCATTACTCTATAGCAGTGTAAGTCGACAACATCTGTGAAGTTCCTTAACGCAATAATACCTACAAAGAAACAAAACATGAACCTTCCAATATATAATTATTTTCAGAAAACCCAGGAATAGTCAGTATGATGCTCTGTCTTCTTGGTGCTTGTGGGGGGGCACAGTGGGAGGGCTTCGGGAGTTCTGGCCCCGTTGGTGGACCTCCTGATGGCACTTGGGTTTTGGCCACTGTGTGACACAGAATGTTGGACTGGATGGGCCATTAGCCTGATCCAACATGGCTTCTCTTATGTTCTTATGTCTGGGGCAGTGATGCTCTGTCTTCTTGGTGCTGGGGGGGGGGGCAGCAGTGGGAGGGCTTCTGGAGTTCTGGCCCTGCTGGTAGACCTCCTGGTGGCATCTGAGTTTTGGCCACTGTGTGACACAGAGTGTTGGACTGAATGGGCCACTGGCCTGATCCAACATTGGCCTCTCTTATGTTCTTATGTCTGGGGCAGTGATGCTCTGTCTTCTTGGTGCTGGGGGGGGGGCAGCAGTGGGAGGGCTTCTGGAGTTCTGGCCCTGCTGGTAGACCTCCTGATGGCATCTGAGTTTTGGCCACTGTGTGACACAGAGTGTTGGACAGGGTGGGTCGTTGGCCTGATCCAACATGGCTTCTCTTGTCTGGTGGGCATACAAGAAAGTGCCTTTTTGGTCGCAGCCCCCTGATTATGGAACAACTTCCCCATGGAGGTGTGCTTGGCTTCTCCCTTTCGATCTTTAGGAGGCAGATGAAGCAGTCTTTATTCAGGACAGCGTTTAATTAATCTCGTTTCCCCATTCATTGGCTGTCTTAGATTGCGATTTCAAATTGTGTTTTTTATGCATTTTTTGTGGCTGTTGTTCTGTTCACATTGTAAGCCACCTTGACTTCAGTGAGGTACAAAGGGGGCTAATAAGCGTTTTAAACCAAATCGCAAATAAATTTGAAGCGTATGTAAGTGTGGGCCGATGCAGTGCCGTGCAGTGTCATGCCCGTCTAAACTGGTGGATTTCCGTGGGTATAGGCTACAGCAGGTTCCTGTTGACACCTTTTCTGGTGCCCGTCAAGCGGTTTTAGGAAGTGGGTGGGGCTTCTACCCAGCAAGGCTTCTGACTGGCTGTGCAGATTTCCCAAACTGTTGCTTTGGCAGCGGCAGCCCACAAAGCATGAGGTTCTCCACCGCTTGACTTACGTAAGCAGTGGCGGCCATTTTGTGGCTGGCTCCGCCCCTATTTGGTGGCTGCGCCCACCACTCTGTGTGACAATTCCAGAGGTTCAAAAAGCTTGTGGATTTAAGGTTCCCAGCTCCGGACTGAGAAATACCTGAAGATTTTGGGGGTGGAGCCAGAGGAGGGCGGGGTCTGGCAAAGGGAGGGACTTCGGTGGGATATAATGCCACAGGACAGGGTTGTCAAACATAAGGCCCGGGGGCCAGAACTGGCCCACCCAGGACTGTAATCCGGCCTGCGAGCAACTAGTGCAAGGGGAGGTATAGGCGAGCGCTCGGTAGGAACGTGGTGGAACAACCTTATCTGCAGCAGTCAAGCAGCGTGGGAATGTGTGGCTCTCCAGTCCACCCATATGGGTTTTCCTTTGCACCCCTTTCCCAGCCCTTGGGGCCTTGCAGTGGGAATACAACAAAACGAAGCTTAGCAGCTGCTGTCCTTAATACAATGTACATGTCTTACGGCACCCATGACCTGGCCCGACAAAGTGACATTTATGTCAGACTAGGAGTAAGGCCCATTGCGGGAGGAAATACAACGGGCTCTAGAAGGAAGCTCCAGGCGAGTGTCCTGGCTGTGGCTGGTGGGGTGGCAGAGGGAAGGGGGAAATAGAGGGAGGCAAGCCGTGTTTATTTCCTTCTACTTCGCTATAAGGCAGAGCTGTCTCAAGTCCTTTTGCTGCCCCAAGTGGGGAGTATGGGAGGACAACCTCATGGTATCAGGTGTGGTTCCCTCCACCCCTGACTTATGATTTGGGGCTATGCTGTGGCAGCTAAGGTAGAAAAGCACCTCCTCCTATGCCGTGTCTTCTGGGTTCCAAGGGTCTGGAAAACGGTTCCATAGCCAGTTACTAGGTTGTCAACTCTGGGCTGGGAAATACCTGTAGATTTGAGGGGTAGAGCCTGGGGAGGGTTGGGTTTGGGGTGGGGAGGGATCAGCAGGGTATAATTCCATAGAGTCCACTGCCCAAAGCAGCCATTGTCTCCAGAAGAACTGATCTTGGTCATCTGGAGAAATGATGTGCTGTGGCTGGGAAACATGGTGATTTCTGGGAGATCTCCAGGCCCCACAGAAAGACTGGCAACTCCAGTGATCATTTAAGGGAAGATTGGGATATGTATTTTACTTCAGGACACATTCAATGACTCCCAACAGCAACAGCAAACTGTTTAGAATGATAGAGGAAAAGGCCAATCAGGCCGCATATGCAAACGACCTCTGTGTTCCGACTGGCCATGATGGGGAGAGGAAGAGCAAACTGTTTAGAATGCTGGAGGCGAGACTCGGGCAACGCAGCCAGTGGATAGGGACAGCTTCTGACTGACACATCATGGAGCCAACTGATCTAGGAGTGTGTGGAATGTTTGGAAAGTGCCACCCCACTACTCAATTAAATAGGAGAGATCCAGCCCTCATAACAAATGAGTTCAACACCTCTGCCATAGGGTCCACTCCCCACAGTGGCCATTTTCTCCAGGGAACTGATCTCTATTGCCTGGAGATCAGTTGTAATCCCAGGAGAACTCCAGCCGCCACCTGGAGGCTGGGAACCCTATGGGGACCCCCGGGCTACAGTATTTTTGCATAGGCTTACACTGTTCTTTATAGAGATGTATGTTTTCAGAGCTTGCTTCAGGACAGAAAAATCCTGGAGGGCTGCCACGGCGTTCTTAAAACCTCACTTCTCTTAAAAGGTCAGATCTGCCGGTCGTTGTTCTGAGTTATCGCAGGCTTCCCCTCGCCTCCGGCCTAAGAGTTGTGCAGTTTTGCACAGAGGTCCAACAGTCCCGAGGAAACTCACTTGGATCGCACAGCTCTGCCGCTTGTGTGCATGAAAACAAGGATCACCGAGCTATCAGGGATCCCCACTGCCACACAAGTCTCTCCTGGACCATACCACTTTAGACTACACCTGGCGGTGGCTGGGGGTGGTGGTGGTTGCATTTCTGGAACTTGTCTTTATTTTTTTTTTAATTTCCTTTCTTATAGAAAGCATGGGTGCAGGCTTTCTGTCCGGCGTGCTAATTTTCTGCATGCACAGTGTCTTTCACTTCGATTTGATTTCTGCTCAGGATTCGGTGTAGCAAGTTTTTTTTATGCTAGGTATTTGTAAAGGTAAAGGTTTCCCTTGCTCGAAAGCCAGTTGAATCCGACCCTAGGGGGCGGTGTTCATCTCTGTTTCCAAGCCGAAGAGTCAGCGCTGTCTGAAGACTTTTTCTGTGGTCATGTGGCCGGCATGACTAGATGCTGAGGCGCACGGAACACTGTCACCTTCCCACCGAAGTGGTACCTATTTATCTACTTGCAATTTCTTGCTTTCGAACTGCTAGGTTGGCAGGAGCTGGGGCCAGAGACAGGAGCTCACTCCGTCACTAGGGTCTCGAACTGCCGAACGACAGACCTTCCTGTCTGCAGCTCAGCGTTTTAACCTCTGAGCCACCGCAGCCCCAGATATTTATTATTGGTCCCCAAATACATGATATCTTAACTACTATGGTGTTTTGTCATGACGTAGATAACCCAGATTAGCCCGATCTCCTCAGATCTTAGAAACTAAGCAGGGTCGGCTCTAGCTAGTATTTGGATGAGAGACCTCCAAGGAATACCAGGGTTATGATGCTGAGGCAGACAATGACAAACCACCTCTTTGAATGTCTCTTGCCTTGAAATCCCTACGGATCGCCATAGGTCAGCGGTGGCTTGACGGCAAAAAAAGGTGTTTTACTAAGGGTTTTGTGTGTGTGTGTGTGTGTGTGGGTGGGTGGGTGGGTGGGTGCATTTTCTTGCTCAGCCTCTGCTGTCCGTGCTTTTTAATATGATAGCTTAACAATCGTGCTGTTGTTTTTATGTGATGCGTTGTATACAGTTTTACATGATGAGATATTTTCTCATGCAGGATTGTTCCATTTTTTCCTCTCCGCGTCGTTTGCCATCCTTGGATGTCATTATTTCACAAAAATAAATATCCACATCTTGGGGTGTGGCGAGTTAAGCTTAACCCTCTGCGTAGTGTTGCCAACCTCCAGGTGGTAGCTGGATAGCCCCCACTATGACAGCTGATCACCAGGCGACAGGAAATAGTTCCTCTGGAGACGACGGCCTTTTTGGAAGGTGGACTCTTCGGCATTATACCCCATTGAAGTCCTTCCCCTCCCCAAACCCCACCCTCCTCAGGCTCCACCCCCAAAATCTCCAGGAATTTCCCAAGCTGGAGCTGGCAACCCTACTTCTGTGTTAGGAATCACTGGAGTGGAGGGTGACCTCAGCTTCCGTGCCTTGTTGTTGGCCATCCAGAGGAACTGGTTGGCCACTGGGTGAGACAGGATGCTGGATTAGATGGACCCTCACTGGTCTGACCCAGCAGGGCTCTTCTGAGGTTCTTATCAGGGGAAGGCCTCAGTCTCTCTGCCCTGTTGTTGGCCCTCCAGAGGAACTGGTCGGCCACTGTGTGAGACAGGATGCTGGACTGGATGGACCCTCACTGGTCTGATCCAGCAGGGCTCTTCTGAGGTTCTTATCAGGGGAAGGCCTCGGCCTCTCTGCCCTGTTGTTGGCCCTCCAGAGGAACTGGTTGGCCACTGTGTGAGACAGGATGCTGGATTAGATGGACCCTCACTGGTCTGACCCAGCAGGGCTCTTCTGAGGTTCTTATCAGGGGAAGGCCTCAGTCTCTCTGCCCTGTTGTTGGCCCTCCAGAGGAACTGGTCGGCCACTGTGTGAGACAGGATGCTGGACTGGATGGACCCTCACTGGTCTGACCCAGCAGGGCTCTTCTGATGTTCTTCTCAGGGGAAGGCCTCGGCCTCTCTGCCCTGTTGTTGGCCCTCCAGAGGAACTGGTTGGCCACTGTGTGAGACAGGATGCTGGACTGGATGGACCCTCACTGGTCTGACCCAGCAGGGCTCTTCTGATGTTCTTCTCAGGGGAAGGCCTCAGTCTCTCTGCCCTGTTGTTGGCCCTCCAGAGGAACTGGTTGGCCACTGTGTGAGACAGGATGCTGGACTGGATGGACCCTCACTGGTCTGACCCAGCAGGGCTCTTCTGATGTTCTTCTCAGGGGAAGGCCTCGGCCTCTCTGCCCTGTTGTTGGCCCTCCAGAGGAACTGGTTGGCCACTGTGTGAGACAGGATGCTGGACTGGATGGACCCTCACTGGTCTGATCCAGCAGGGCTCTTCCTGTGTTCTTATGAAGTCCTCGGCCTCTCTGCCCTGTCATTAGCCCTCCAGAAGAACTGGTCGGCCACTGTGTGAGACAGGATGCTGAACTAGATGGACAATTGGTGTGATCTGGCAGGGGTCTTCTTATTGCTTATGTTCTTATGAGGTGACTTTTTCCAAAGTCGGGGGGGGGGATATAAATGCTGGGCAGAGCTAAACCTTTTGATCCCGAAATGTGGGTGCAACTCCGGGAGCACACGCCCTTCCCTTCCACAACAATGGGGCCTTTTCAAAGAAAGCGGTGAAAGGCTGCCTCGTGGTACTTGGCGGCGGGAGCCGGCTGGTACAGTTCCCCAAGAATAATGAATTGTCTTCCTTTCTTTCTGTTTGGGTCAGAGGTGAAGCCGCCAGCTCCATTGTGAGGATCCTCTGTCCGGAGGGAAGGCCCGCCGTGAAGAGCCACCCATTTTTTCCTGTCTGTGAAAGGTATGGAAAGCTTTTTGTTAACCACAGAAAGTTCTGCGTGTCTCTTGGCTTCCCCAAAAGGGGCTTTTGCAATGATCCCATCCTCTATGGTATAACTTGTCAAACCCATTTCCCCCCTTCTTTTTTCATCCTAACTACATCACAGTATTATTTTTCCGGCTAACAGTAAGATGTGTACAGAGCTTTTTAGGGAGTTTAGGGTGGGGATGACGTGTATAATCAAGAAAGCTGACACTTAGGCAGAAAAACTCTCTTAAAGAAGACCGGTTTCTTTACAAAGAGTTAAAAGAAGAGATTGGATTTATATCCTGCCCTTCACAACCCGAAAGAGTCTCAGAGCGGCTTGCAATTCCATTCCCCTTCCCCTCCCCACAGTAGACACCCTGTGCATTATGTGAGTCTTATAGAGCTCTTTTGAGAACTGCCCTTGAGAGAACAGCTCTGAAATAACTTATGACTGACCCAAAGTCACCCCAGCAGCTGCATATGGAGGAGTGGGGAATCTAACCCAGTTCTCCCAGATTAGAGTCCATGTTCCTAACCAGTGTTCCCTCGAAGTTGAGTTAGTGTGAGCTAGATCACAGTTTTTTAGCCTCCAGCTCACACATTTTTGTCTTAGCTCAGGAAGGATGGCTCCAAAGCAGACTAATTTATGCAGTAGCCAAATCACCTGCTCACAACTTTAATGCCAGTAGCTCACAAAGTAGAATTTTTGTTCATAAGACTTCACAGCTTAAAGGGAGCATTGCTCCTAACCATGGCACCAAACTGGGATCCTAGAGGTCACCTACTCCAACCCCCTTGCTTAGTTTGGTGCAGTGGTTAAGTGCGCCAGTTTGGTGTAGTGGTTAAGTGCGCGGACTCTAATCTGGGAGAACCGGGTTTGATTCCCCACTCCTCCACTTGCTCCTGGCTGGATGACCTTGGGCAAGCCATAGCTCTGTACCAGCTGTTCTCTCAAGGACAGCTTGGGAAAGAGCTCTCTCAGCCCCACCTACCTCACTGGGTGTCTGTTGTGGGGAGGGGAAAGGGAAAGGAGTTTGTAAGCCGCTCTGAGACTCCCTTGGGGAGTGGAGGGCGGGGTATAAATCCAGTCTCTTCTTCTCTTCTTAGTGCAGGAATTAGTCAACTGCAGCACCCCACTCTGCTTAAAGAAGGGCATGTCTTTAAAAAATGTTCTAAAATGATTGAGAAAAGCATATACAGGAGAAATTCTTGTGGGGGGGATGCCTTTAAGATAGGGGGCAGAGCCCCCCAAAGCCCCACCATAGCTACGGGCCTGTTGGTAGCTGTTCCCCAGAGCTCCCAAACTGGTCTTCCCTGCTACCAGAGGCAGTGTTGCGTAGTGGTTAGAGGGTTGGGCTAGGAAGAGGGTTCACACCATGATGCCTGCTAACATCTTTTCTGGCCCCTGACTAGTGTTTTTAGAAAGTGGGTTGGGACCAAGTGGGGCTTCTGCCCAGCCAGACTTCTGATTGGCCACTGGATGTTTGATTGGCTGTGCAGGTTTCTTTGAAAAGCTTGCTTTGGCAGCAGCTGCCACCGCAGCCCAAGGCTCTTGACTGTGTGACTGGAGGTCAGCTGCGGCAGCCATTTTGTGGCTGGCTCCGCCTCCTGTGGCAGCCATTTTGTCGATGCGGTGTCAGGATTCCAAAGGTACCCTTAGGCTCAAAAAAGGTTGGGGACCCGTAGCGTGGGAGAGCTCCGGGATGAAATGCCTGCTCAGTCATGTGGAGCTTCCTGTGTGCCCTCGGTTCAGTCTTTCTCGCTCAGCCTGATCTACCTCGCAGGGCTGTTGTGCGGATAAAATGAGGGAAGGGAGAATTATGCACGCTGCCCAGAGTTCTCTGGAGGAAGCGAAAGGATGTCCTGGATGAATAGAGAACTGGGAAGGAACGAAACTTGGGACCCTCTGCCGGGCCAGGGGTTCTCTACTGCCGAGCAATGCCCCAAATTTGCAAGCAAAAGGAATTCGTGTAGCCAATGTTCCGCTTTGTGAAGATGTTCAAGCACGGTTTATTTGGGGCTATTTTGAGATAGCCCTCTGCCTGTTTTCCCCTCCCGGTGTTCTGTCGGGGCTTCCATACGTCCCCTTACAAAGGCACACGCCTCGGCATCTTGGGAGCCGTGTTTATTCAAAGCGGACCTTTGCTCCAAATTTTTAATGCATCCCTCGGGGGATGTTTTGATGGGCTGTCAAGGGTTCCTCGGGCCTGGCCTTTCTCTCGGGCTGTCTTATTCATGGCCCCTGCGTTGTGCCGAGGTTGCGTCTTATCATGAAGCGTGAACGTCCGACACCCTTTAAATGGACTCCCACACTCACCCGTCATCACACAAAAATGGCAAAACTTCAGAATAATGACCAAGCGGTACAAGACCCCGCAAGAGATATCACACCTCTCCCGCAATTCAAACCCCCTTTGTTGGAGGGGGCGCAAAGAAATGGGCACTTATGTACATTGCCGGTTGGAATGCCCTGTCCTAGCATCCTTCCGGGATAAAACAATAGAGGAAATAAGGAACAGAACAGAACAGACAACAGACAAAATCCCGGAATCGTTCCTTCTAAATCTCAGAGTGGAAGAGGCTCTATCCATTACACAAAGGAAAAGAATTGCCTTATTACTATTTGCATCCAAGACTACAATAGCATCCACACAGAAATCAAAATATAAACCAAGTGTAAACCTCTGGTATAAAAAACTATGGAACTTACACATAATGGGGAAAAAAATTCAGATACAATGAAACCAACAAAATCTAATGGGAGGATATAATGATCCTACATGTATATGGTCACCCAGTGTAACTCATCTAACTACTCAAGAAACAATGCCTGATGTAATAAATACTCTTCCTTTATGGTAGATAATGACAACCTGCAATCATTAAATGTATGAATATTGTAATTTCTTCTATGGGGACCGCCACGCAGTCGGCACAACACACATGGCCAGGCTAGGTGCTGGAGCTTTGCTCCGACAGACAATAATAGCCCAGCTGGATCGTAATTTAGACCAATGGTGCACATGGGATCCGACGGGGGACCTATAGCACACAACCGCGGAAAACTGACCCTATCAGCTGAATCGGGCGAGGCCGGGGGCGCGGCTAAAGTGTGAATATAAGCAGGCCCCCGGATAGGGTTGCCGGATAGGGTTGTGGTATCAGAGTTTTGGGGCGATTGCCAGAGCATCGCCCTGGCGACGCCCCCAACGTGCTGATGTCACTTCCGGGTGACGTGATTATGTGAGGGGAAGTCGTCCAGGCTGGACGACTTCAGGGGCGGGGTTTCCCCCGCCGGCCGAATGCTGGCCGGCAGATCGGGAACTCCTGTAGCGGGGGATCCCCCGCCCCCCGGGCTGACTTGGCCCCGGACCTCCGTCTGGCATGTTCATCTGACCACCAAATAAACTTATGAGCTGAATTCACTGCAACGCGTCTCCGACCTCTGTACTTTATAGATATGGAATGTAACAATCTATAGACTAGAAAAGAAGTATATGCTTATCCTGTATATTGTTGTCTTAAATGGGAAAAATGGATAAAAGTTCACTCGGAGGGGGGAAATGGACTCTCAGACCAAATTTAAAGATTGTGTGAGCAAGAAGAGAGACAGATTTCACGCGACAGATTTCTTCCTGTCCTGGTGTGAAAGCCACCGCTTCCATTGCACAGACCTGTGCCACTTCAGGCTACCAGGCTTGGTGGGGATGCCCCTGTCCTCTGCTTGCCAATCTCCAGAGAAGGCTGGAGATCTTCTGGGAATACAGTGGAACTCCAGGCGACAGAGGTCAGTTCACCTGGAGAAAATGGCCGCTTCGGAAGGTGGGCTCTATGGCATTATACCTCATGGAGGTCCCTCCCCTTCCCAAACTCCGCCCTCCTTAGTCTCCACCCCCAAAATCTCCAGGTATTTCCAAACCCTTGAGCTGAACCCTGCCCCCAGCTCCTGTTTCCTGCCACCATTCAAGGTGACAATGGGAGAAAAACAAACAAAGAAAGACCATCTGCCCAATGGTGTGAAGTAGGACTGACCATTCTGGATTGGATAAAACTAGGGTTTCCAGACCTCTGGTCTGGGCGGAGGTTCCCCTAATTTTTCAGGCTTCTGCCCGCTACCAACTCCACCCCCAACCAGAGATGACACGTGGTGACATCCCCGAGGAAGTGACGTCACACGGAAGTGACATTATCACACCAGGGATGTCGCCGTGCAACACTCTGGTTTGAGGGCAAAAGAGAGCAAAACCCTATGTCTGATGACAACATCCAAACAGCCCTGTTGGATTAGACCAGGGGTCCATCTAGTCCAGCATCCCGTCTCACACAGTGGCCAACCAGTTCCCCTGGAGGGCCAACAAGAGGGCATAGAGGCCGAGGCCTTCCCCTGATAAGAACATCAGAAGAGCCCTGCTGGATCAGACCAATAGTCCCTCTAGTCCAGCATCTCGTCTCACTCAGTGGCCAACCAGTTCTTGTGAAGGGCCAAAAACAGGGCAGAGAGGCCGAGGCCTTCCCTTGATAAACACACAAGGAGAGCCCTGCTGGATCAGACTGGGGGCCCATCTAGTCCAGCATCCTGTCTTCCACAGTGGCCAACCAGTTCCTCTGGAGGGCCATATTGTGTACTGGGTTCAAGACTGATGATCAGAGACGCCAAGGCCTTCCCCTAATAAGAACATCAGAAGAGACCAGCTGGATCAGACCAGTGAGGGCCCATCCAGTCCAGCCTCCTGTCTCCCACAGGGGCCAACCAGTTCCTCTGGAGGACCACCAACAGGACATAGAGGCTGAGGCCTTCCCCTGAGAAGAACCTCAGAAGAGCCCTGCTGGATCAGACCAGTGAGGGTCCATCTAGTCCAGCCTCCTGTCTCCCACAGTGGCCAACCAGTTCCTCTGAAGGGCCAACAATTGGGCGTAGAGGCCAAGGCGTTCCCCTGATGTTGCCTCCTGGTGCTGGGATTCAGAGGTTGACTGTGAATGCAAAGACAGATCGGGGGGGGGGGGGGGGGCAGCATTCGTAGATCTGGATTGTTTTCATACTGAACTCTGGTTTTTTCCTTCCAGTACTGTCATTGTTCTAATAGTTTTACTGGCAAACTCTTGGTTCTTATTTGTGGAGACGGCTGTTTGATGTGGATTTGATACGGCATCTCCGTTTTCTTGTTTCGGGCCGGCTGTTAGTGGCTGCGGTTTTGCTGTCTGTCTGTTTTTAATTGGAGTTTTTCTTTCTCTCTCTTTTTTCAATGTAGAAATCTGTCCTGGATCCTTTGTTAGGAGGTCAGGGTACGAACGTAGAAAATAAATAGGGAATTAATATATGTAAGCAAGTATACCCGCCGATGTTTTGAAGAAGCGCTGCCCTGAACGTACCATAAGGATGAAAGTTCTGCTCATGCAACAGCAGTTGTACGTAACAGCGTAAAAAAAAGATGTTTAACAGGGCAATAAAACCTACTTTCCATTCAGTCCTAAGCGAGCAAAAAGAACTGGGGGAGAGGGGGAAGCTCGGGGTAGATTTGTTCTGTGTGTACCCTTGAGACTAAAGTCAGAACAATTCTGCTTGGGATATGTTCATGGCACTAACGTTCATTTTATGAGAGTCTAGTGCCTCTTTAAAGAGTATTGAGGTTTTATTTCGGCAGAGCATTCCGTCGTCGAACACCTCCTTTGTCCCAGTTGGGATTTCATGGGGCTCGATCACATCTCGCGCTTGAAGAAAATATCAAGTTCAGTTCCTGTCTGGTGAGGGGCCGGAGGGGCTGTGGCTCAGTGGCTGAGGATTCGCTTGGCATGCAGAAGCTCCCAGGTTCAATCCCCCGTATCTCCAGTTAAAAAGATCAGGTAATAGGTGATGGGAAAGACCTCGGCCTGAGACCCTGGAGAGCCGCTGCCAGTCTGAGAGCCAGTTTGGCGTAGTGGTTAAGTGCGTGGACTCTAATCTGGGAGAACTGGGTTTGATTCCCCACTCCTCCACTTGCACCTGCTGGATGACCTTGGGCAAGCCATAGCTTTGTAGCAGCTGTTCTCTCAAGGACAGTTGTCTCAGAGCTCTCTCAGCCCCACCTACCTCACAGGGTGTCTGTTGCGGGGAGGGGAAGGGAAAGGAGTTTGTAAGCCGCTCTGAGACTCCCTTGGAGAGTGGAGGGCGGGGTATACATCCAATCTCTTCTCTTCTCTTTTCTCTCTTCTTCTTCTCTCAGAGCTGTCCTCTCACGAGCCCTACAGTGCCAGCCCTGCTCTACCAGGAAAGAGGTCCATGTGCAGGTGTTACCAGAGATTAAATGCCTTTTAGAGCCCTCCCTCTTCCCCCGGAGCCAATTTGGTGAAGTAGTTAGGAGCTTAGACTGAGAGAACCGGGTTGGATTCCCCACTCCTCCGCATGCAGCTGCTGGTTTGACCTCGGGTCCGTCATGAGTTCTCTCAGAGCTGTTCTCTCAAGGGCAGTCCTCAAGAGAGCTCTCTCAGCCCCACCTACCTCACAGGGTGTCTGTTGTGGGGAGGGGAAGGGAAAGGAGACTGTAAGAGACTGAGAGTCAGTTTGGTGTGGTGGTTAGGAGTGGGGACTCTAATCCGGGAGAACCGGGTTTGATTCCCCACTCCTCCATATGCAGCTGCTGGGGTGACCTTGGGTCAGTCGCAAGTTCTCTCAGAGCTGTCCTCTCATGAGCAGTCCTCGAAAGAGCTCTCTCAGCCCCACCGGCCTCACCAGTTGTCTGTTGTGGGGAGGGGAAAGGAAAGGAGATCGTAAGCCACTATGAAACTCCTTTGGGTAGTGAAGGGAGGGGTATAAATCCAATTATCTCCTCTTCCTCCTCCTCCTCCTCCTCCTCTTCTTCTTCTTCCGATCATCTGATTCAGAATAAGGCGTAGTCCTGTGAATCCCAGGTAGCAGAAACGAAGGGCCAAATGATGAATTAGGATTTGGGGGCCCTGCAAGCCACGTGGCAGCTTTCCTGCTAGATTATGCCGAACAAATTACTTTCCTTCCCCCTCCATGCCGACGCAAATCCAGGGAAAGGAATCGCTGCTAAAGAACAAAGACGTCCAACGCTCTCTCTCTCTCTCTTTCTGCTTTGGGATCCTGCCGTCTGCAAAGGGCAGCCCAGGGTAACAGATGGCCGTTCAGGGAGCATCCAGAAAGCCCCTCTGTTTAGACATGGTCAGGAATGGAAATCGGAGAGCCAGAGAAACGGCATAAACAAACAGTGCAAACATTTCATGTCTCCAACATTAAACAAAGAGAAGGAAAGGTTTTAACCTTCCTCCCATGGGCCTTTGCAGGGGGTGGCGGTGGTTACATAAGAACATAAGAGAAGCCATGTTGGATCAGGCCAGTGGGCCATCCAGTCACACAGAGGCCAAAAACCCAGGGGCTGTCAGGAGTGTTGGAAATGTATGAGTTTCAAGTTCCAGATACCAGTCATTATAGGGTTAATCTGTTTACCTTCAGTGCTGTTGTTCAGACTGACCTGGAAGGAAACCTGGCAGACAGCCAATGCAAGAAAAGCCCGGGAATGTAAAGGAGTATTGATTGCTTAATGTATTCAGGTGATTTCCTTCTAGGGGTCAAGAAGAAGGCAGATTCTCCATTGTTGTAGTGTGACCATGTGTCTCTAGCAGTAGCAAGCAAGATGTAGCTCCTAGATAACGTTTGTTTGTCTGTAGGTTTCTTGTGTACCTTTTACCCATAGAAATAAAGCAGTTTTAAACAGAAAGAAATGTCTCCTCTCCAGTGAAGCAAAGATCCATTTCAAACTCCGGAGTATTTAAGAATTTTTGACTATTTTCCCCCAACAAGGAGGTCCACGAGTGGAGCCAGAACACCAGAAGCCCTCCCACTGTTGCCCCTAATCACCAAGAATACATAAGCACATAAGAGAAGCCATGTTGGATCAGGCCAGTGGCCCATCCAGTCTAACACTCTTTGTGACACAGTGGCCACCAAAACCCAGGTGCCATCAGGAGGTCCACCAGTGGGGCCAGAATTACAGAAGCCCTCCCACTATTGCCCCCCCCAGGACCAAGAATACAGGCTTTTAACACACTCTTATTCGGCCTGTTTTTTAAAGTGCTCAGGGGCATGTACCAAGTTCTCCGTTCTTCAGTTTTCCCTCACAACAACCCTGTGAGGTAGGTTAGGCTGAGACTGGCCCGAGTGAGCTTCATGGCTAGAAGAAGTGAGCGGTGACTCACAAAAGCTCAAATTTTGTTAGTCTTTAAGGAGCTACCGGACTCTGGCTCTTTTCTACTACGCGCACAAATAGTTTTAACAGACAGCTGGAGAGTCTTCCTTCTTTGGGGCTGTGTTTTGACAATTTGTGTCGAATATTCCCGTGACCTTCTAACTCCTTAGCATTCACTCGCCTGTAATGCGACGTCTTCCAAATGTTAAGTGCATTCCTTTTATTTTATTTTATTTTTTTAAAAAAAGAATTCACTAGGAATTTGGTTCATTTCTCTGCATAGGTGACGTTCCCCGCTCCCAGCTGGAACAGCTACTGTTTGTCATTCGGTGACTGTCGAAATTCCTCCGCAGGACTTAGCTCGGCTTGGTTTAGGAAGTGCAAACATTCAGGGCGAAATGTTGGTTTGCAGGGGCTCGTGTTGGAGATTTGCTGCTATCTCCCTGACCGCCCCAATCCCATTTTCACAAATATTTCACAAATGTACTTTCACACTCTGACCAGGCTGACCCAGGCTAGCCTGACCTCCTCAGATCTCGGAAGCTAAGCAGGGTCAGCCTTGGTTCGTGCTTGGATGGGAGACCGTCAAGGAAGCTCAGGGTTGCGTCGCAGAGGCAGGCAATAGCCAAGCACCTCTGTACATCTTTTGCTGAGACCTGAGTGGCCCAGGCTAGCCTGATTTCGTCAGATCTCAGAAGCTAAGCAACAAGAGAAGAGGAGATTGGATTTATACCCCGTCCTTCACTACCCAAAGGAATCTCAGAGCGTCTTACAAACTCCTTTCTCTTCCCTTCCCAACAACAGACACCCTGAGATGTAGGTGGGGCTGAGAGAGCTCTGACAGAAACTGCTCTTTTTCAAGAGCAGCTGTGCCAGAACTATGGCTTGCCCAGGGTCATCCAGCAGCTGCAAGTGGAGGAGTGGGGATTCAAACCAGGTTCTCCCAGATTAGAGTCTGCGCACTCAACCACTACACCAAACTGGCTCAAGCAAGATTGATCCTTGTTAGCAGGGGTCCGTTCGAGCAGGAGCGCACAGGAGCGCAGCTCCGGGAGTGAGGAGCCCAGGGGGCGGGCACATGACCAAGCCCCGCCCCCTCCTCGGCTTCCCCGAGCAGTGCAGAGGCGCAGTGCCCCGGGGAAAGCCCTGCTAGGGTCTTTATTGATTTTAATGTTTTGTTTTAATATTGATAATTTTATCATTGTTCCTTTTATGACTGTGTGCTGCTTTTCCAGAGACTTGTAAGTATACCATTTTTTATCTGGGCACATGGCACATAAGTACTGGAGAAATTTCACCAACCCTTCAGCAGCTTCCACCCCATCAGTTTGGTGTAGTGGTCAGGAGTTGGACTCTAATCTGGGAGAACCGGGTTTTATTCCCCACTCCTCCACATGCAGCTGCTGGTGTGACCTTGGGGCAGTCACAAGTTCTCTCAGAGCTGTTCTCTCATGAGCAGTCCTCAAAAGACCTCTCTCAGCCCCACCTACCTCACAGGGTGTCTTGTTGTGGGGAGGGGAAGGGAAAGGGATGGGTGGTGCACATGTCCTGGGTATCTCAAGTCTACTTGAAACCTGGTGGTTTCAAGGGAGCAGGAAGAGAATGAGGGTGTGTTCTTGACGCTTCTTTTTATTGCACAAAGTATTGGATGGGGAAGGGAATGGAGGAAGAGCAGGTCAGTTTCACTCACCTGTGGAGGGGAGCCTGAGGGGTGGGTGTTGCCTTCTGACACACTTCTGGTATGTTAAGGGGTGTGGCATATGCAAATGAGTTATGCTAATGAGCTCCTGCACCTCTTTTTCTACGAAATGACCCCTGCTTGTTAGTACTTGGATGGGAGACCACTGAGGAAGGCATTGGTTGCTACGCAGAGGCAGGCAATGCCTAGCTTGATCTTGTCATATCTTAGAAGTTAAGCAGGGTCGGCCCTGGTTGGTATTTGGTTGGGAGACCACCAAGGAAGTCCAGTGTCACTACACAGAGGCGGGCAATGGCAAACCGCCTCTGAACGTCTCTTGCCTTGAAAACCCTATGGGGTGGCCGTAAGTTGAGACTGTTATGTATTGGGGCTGGAACGACCCAGAATTGTCTATCAGAGATGGGCTGAGCTTGGAGCTCCAGAACAATAGCCCACCAGGACTCTAGAAGTGACCAGTGAGGAAGTAATGTAATGTAAATAGCCTATCTTTGGGAGTTGGGTGTGGTTGGGTGCGGTGTGTGCATGCTATAAAAACAGGGCTTTTGCCCCGGAGTCTTGTCTTGTACTAGCTGAAATCACTTAATGAAGTAGAGCTGATAACTAACTGTGGGGTCTGCCCTTCCATGGAACCCAGTATTTAACATTGAGTGAGACTAGACAGCATTTTCCGCCCCCATTTTCATGAAACCAGTTTATCTGAAGATGAAGAAGAGATTGGATTTATACCCCACCCTTCACTCCCCAAAGGAGTCTCAGAGCGGCTTACAAACTCCTTTCCCTTCCCCTCCCCACAACAGACACCCTGCGAGGTAGGTGGGGCTGAGAGAGCTCTGAGAGAAACTGCCCTTGCGAGAACAGCTCCGAGAGAACTGTGACTGACCCAAGGTCACCCCAGCAGCTGCATGTGGAGGTGTGGGGACTCGAACCCGGTTCTCCCAGATTGGAGTCCGTGCTCTTAACGGCTACACCAAACTATTTAGCACCATCATACGGCTCTTTTGAGCTGCGCCAGGCACGAGTGCCTGGTGGATTTAAAGTGCATGTCCAGATCACAACATCTGGGAATCATGCCGCTTCCGTGAGTAGCCCGTCGATCCCCATCAGGGATCTGTACTGAAAAGATAGTAGTGCAAGTCCAGTCTAAAGCTGGACGATGAGCCAATGGTGGACTTTCCACCATCAGGTTGTACCTCCAGTGTGCAGTCAGCCCTTAGGGATGGTCTCCAGACCATCCCAGATGGCCGCCATTTTAAAAAAACTCTTGGCGATGCGCACATGACCGCTTAAACAAGCGACGTCCCCAAAGCTCCACTCAAGTGATCTAAACCAGTGTTTTTCAACCACTGTGCCATGGCACACTGGTGTGCCGCGAGATATTGTCAGGTGTGCCGCGGGATTTTTTCAGTGAAAGAAACGTGCCTTCTGGGCTGACCTTCCGGGACGCGTTTGCGCATGCGAGAAAGAACAGTGGCGCTCTCTCGTTGATTCCGCTTGCACGCTCTGTGGCCGGCCTGAGGTAGGAGGGAGCCGCCATTGAGGCGCAGCTCCCCTTGGCCTTGCGAGATGGTTTTAAATGAATGAGGAGGACTCGTGTGCTGAATCAGAGTCATGCTAGACCTGTGGATGTTAATATAGAGGACAGGAACATTCGGTACCAAGGGCATTCACTCCTCCAGCAGAGTAAGCTGGTTTCTTCCAGTGTGTGTGTGTGTGTGGGGCGGGGGGGTGATTTGCACCAAGACATTCCAGTAAACATGAATATGTTTGATGGTAACAGCTAGCTGTTTCTGTCAGGGTGGGGTTCGAATCAGTAACTGTCCCTCAGCGAAGAATGGGTGTACTGTGCTTCTCTTCAAATCACTTATGGTCAGCGGAATGCCGGTCACATAAGAGTAAGAGTTTAAACTCTCTATTTGAAAAACTTTAGCAGAATCGCAGTATTAAAATACATCCACATTATATTTCTTCTGAAACTCAGGTCAATGTTATGGGAAGGAGCCATTACACTTTGGATCTGTAACTTGCGATTTCAAGTTGAGTGGCTATTACGTGTATTTGTAATACTGTCATAGTTAATACTTGAGCTGAGGCAACTAACGACCCATTTATCTTGTATTTCAGTGTTTTTCAACCACTGTGCCGTGAGATATTGTCAGGTGTGCCGCGGGATTTTTTCAATGAAAGAAATGTGCCTTCGCTCGAAAAAGGTTGAAAAACACTGATCTAAACAATTTTATGTTTCTGACGGTCCCCTGAACTTTATCAACTTTATAAACTGAAAGGGTACCTAGAGGAAGGTACCGCTGGCGGTGCTTTTACCATTTTAGTCCGCGCATGCACGGAAAAACAAATATATGGTGAGGCGCCTATGCGCATGCGCAGACAGAAGGTTTTTTTTTTAAAAAAAGCCGACCGCATGGTTCCTTACAGTGGATGCCATCTAGACAATCTACCGCGGGAGTCACGCGCAGTGAAGCGCTTCACGGGCGGTCTGTCTGGTCGTGCAATGCTGGATCAAAAAGATCTAGCTCAAATTACATCCGGGCCAATAGCGGGATTAGCTGCCTGTCTGAACGCACCCTTGATCGACATGTACACAACATGGAAGGTCCTGGTTCCAGGGTCAGATCTTGGTTTCTAAAACACAAAAGAGAGCAATGGAAAAGGGCAGGAGTGGCCATTTCCTGGCCCACAACCAGTATTCCCTCTAAGCTCTAGAGTCTTGTGAGCAGAAATTCTACTTTGTGAGCTGCCGGCGTTAAAGTTGTGAGCGAGCGATTTGGCTGCTGCATAAATTAATTTGCTCTGGAGCCCTCCTTCCTGAGCTAGGGCAGATATGTGTGAGCCGGAGGCTAAAAAACCTGTGAGCTGGCTCTCACTAACTCAGCTTAGAGGGAACACTGCCCACAACCTACTTTCAGAGACTCTGCAACCCACTTCTGGGTCCAGACCAGTGTTCTCTCTAAGCTGAGTGAGTGTGAGCTAGCTCACAGTTTTTTAGCCTCCGGCTCACACATTTTTGTCTTAACGCAGGAAGGATGGCTCCAGAGCAAACTAATTTATGCAGTAGCCAAACTGCTGGCTCACAACTTTAAAGTCAGTGGCTCACAAAGTAGAATTTTTGCTCACAAGACACCACAGTTTAGAAGGAGCATTGGACTCCAGACCCACAGGTTGGGACACACTGTGCTAGAGAACCACCCTGTGGGGCGTAGCGTAAAACAACCGCAGGGGCTGAAATATCCAAAGGGTGCATCAGTTTATCTCCCCAAGAAGAGAAATGAAAGAGAAATCCCTCTTTTAAAAGAGAGCAGGCGAGCAAAAAGAATAAGTGAATTTTGAAACAAGAAATACCCCTCCCCAGAACAACATTTAGCGCACGCATCCATGCGCGCAAGCATGAAGAGGAGAGCAGAAGAAAATCTGCAACTCATCTTTGTCGAGCAAGTTTGTGAGTCAGTCTCCCTGGCGTTCCCCTCCTGCTAGACAACCAAACGTCTCCCGTCCCCCTAGTTCACGTACTCAGGACGCTTTCTCCAGCCAAACTCTCCAAAGTTAAGTCTCCAGACTCCCGAAGCAGGAAGGGAGGCCGGCGTGAAGGGGCGGGAGGCGAGAAAAGGCGTTCGGAGGGCTCGGCTGTCTGTTCTCCGTGCAAGCCTTCTGGAGACCCACGCCGCTGAGAGGAAATGGATGCATGCGCCAGAGGCTGCTCAGGTCGCGCTGAAGGTATTTCACGAGGACGGAGGATCCGAGAAGGGCTCAGGCTGGGGACTCTCTGTAGGTCCATTGCTTTCTTTCACATTTTAAAACGGCTTTAGCATTGCCCTCTTCTTCCATGACTATTTAGGACCCTGGAGGTAGTTTCGGGGGGAAGCCGTGTCGGTCTGCAGTGAAACTGTTCGATTCGAATCTCGCAGCACCCTTAGAGTACTTTGACTAAACAAGAGTTTCAGGGTATCAGCTTTCGAGAGTCGTGTCTGACAAAGGGAACGTTGGCTCTCGGAAGCTGATACTCTGAAACTCTTGCACCTGGACTCCAGTCTGTTTTCGGACCCTGAAAGTTCTGTTCGAGTTGATGGTTCTTTGTGTCTTTTAGCTCTTCCTTGAGACAGGACGAATTGTGGGCGAGGGGACGGGCAGTGCTAGGCCTGCAATTCTAAACCATCTTGGTTGTGCTCAACGTTGCTTCCAGTGCATTGATTCCCCTCCACACTCCATGCCGCTTTCACTTCCTTTGATCATCGGATTTTATGGTGCCTTCTGCATTGCATGCCACTTTTGCTTCCTTTGATCAACGGATTTTATGGTACCCTCTGCATTGCATGCCACTTTTGCTTCCTTTGACTGTCGGGTTTTATGGTAGCCTCCACACCCCATGCCTCTTTTGCTTCCTTTGACCATCGGATTTTATGGTACCTTCTGCATTGATTTATGGCTGTTTCATGGCCATTCAGGGGTGACTTTGCAGTCAGTATGGCATTATCCCGGGGTATTTGAATGCGTTTTTTGAGCTGCGCTTTTCCCTCCCAGTTGAGAAAAGGTGGAGTGAATGCTAGATGCAGAATATCCCAAGATTTTTGGCAGGGCGTGAGCTTTCGTGAGTCACTGCTTACTTCTTCAGATAACATCCCCTGCTACAAATTTTGTTGGTCTTTAAGGTGCTCCTGGAACCTTGCTCTTCCAACTGCAAGCCAACACGGCTACCCACCTGAAACAACCTGTGTCAGTCGCCAGGGCTTTTTTTCCGGGGGAACGCACCGGAACGGAGTCCCGGAACCTCTTCGACAGAATCCTTTTAAAAATGTTTAAAAGTTTGTGAGTTTTCCGTATACAGATTGCAAACTTCAGTTCCCTCTTGGGAGTTCTGGCATCTCTTTCTTTTTTATTTTTTTTAAAAAAGCTCTGTTAGGAACTACAAGACAAATCGGCAGGGTAAGGTTATGTTGGCTTCGGTCATACACAGGAGTCATTTCGTAGAAAAAGAGGTGCAGGAGCTCATTAGCATAACTCATTTGCATATGCCACACCCCCTAACATACCGGAAGTGTGTCAGAAGGCAACACCCACCCCTCCGGCTCCACTCCACAGGTGAGTGAAACTGACCTGCTCTTCCTCCATTCCCTTCCCCATCCAATACTTTGTGCAATAAAAAGAAGCGTCAAGAACACACCCTCATTCTCTTCCTGCTCCCTTGAAACCACCAGGTTTCAAGTAGACTTGAGATACCCAGGACATGTGCACCGCCCATCCCTTCCCCTTCCCCTCCCCACAACAAGACACCCTGTGAGGTAGGTGGGGCTGAGAGAGGTCTTTTGAGAACTGCTCATGAGAGAACAGCTCTGAGAGAACTTGTGACTTGCCCAAGGTCACACCAGCAGCTGCATGTGGAGGAGTGGGGAATCAAACCCGGTTCTCCCAGATTAGAGTCCAACTCCTGACCACTACACCAAACTGATGGGGTGGAAGCTGCTGAAGGGTTGGTGAAATTTCTCCAGTACTTATGTGCCATGTGCCCAGATAAAAAATGGTATACTTAGAAAATTTATATGCCGCCTTGAGCAAGTCTCTGGAAAAGCAGCACACAGTCATAAAAGGAACAATGATAAAATTACCAATATTAAAACAAAACATTAAAAACAATAAAGACCCTAGCAGGGCTTTCCCCGGGGCGCTGCGCCTCTGCACTGCTCGGGGAAGCCGAGGAAGGGGCGGGGCTTGGTCATGTGCCCGCCCCCTGGGCTCCTCACTCCCGGAGCTGCGCTCCTGTGCGCTCCCGCTCTAACGGACCCCTGGTCATACAGCTCGGGGG
This sequence comes from Lepidodactylus listeri, assembly GCA_029233225.1. Lineage (NCBI taxonomy): Eukaryota > Metazoa > Chordata > Lepidosauria > Squamata > Gekkonidae > Lepidodactylus > Lepidodactylus listeri. The sequence continues at coordinate 5,265,942 of JARCFY010000012.1, forward strand.
GTGGAAGACATGATATTTTGTTTACCCCACGTCGAGGCGACAAACCAGCGGAGTTTTCCATCAGTATGGCGTTAGCCTGGGGTATTTGAATTTGGTTTTGAGCTGCAGTTTTTCCTCCCAGTTGAGAAAATGTGGAGCAAATACCAAATGCAGAATCAGCCAGTTGTACCCACCATCCCAAATTCATTCCAGAGCCACTAGGTGGAGCAGCATGCTTTGCGATGGGTCCCCTTTCCTTGCTTAAAAGTGACACAGAGGGAAAGTTTGGAAGTGGATCCAGTGGAACAGGGCGGAAGTGACTCATGAGCGCCGCGGTAACAGCAGCAGCCGAGCAAAAGGGGAAAACATGCAGCTGTGTGACAGAGGGGCATTTGTGCATTCCAAAGGGGCATTTGGGCTTGCATTGACTTATCTGGCCTTTAAGAGAAAACCTGTGCTGGCGCTAATAGCAGCTTTGGAGGTTATAGGAAAGGGATTTTAAGACCTTTTATGTTCTGCTGGGGCGACGTGGTAGAGCCTCTGCTTAGCATGCGGAAGGTCCCAGGTTCAATTCCCAGCATCTCCAGTTAAAAGGACTACATAGTGGGTATTGTCGCTAACTCTGGGAACCTCACGTTCCAGCTTGTCGATATCCTTCTTAAATTGTGGGCCCCAAAAACTGAATACAATACTTCAGGTGAGGTCTAACCAGAGCAGAGTAAAACGGTACCATCACATCTCATGATCTGGACACTAGACTTTTGCTGATAACAGCCCAAAATGGCATTTGCCTTTTTAGCTGCCTCATCACATTGCTGAGTAATGTTCGGTGTATGTTCTACTAAGACCCCCCTAGATCCTTTTCACACATACTACAGCCAGGACAAGTCTCCCTCATCCTATAATGATGCATTTGATTTTTCCTACCTAAATGGAGAACTTTACATTTGCCCCCGTTGAAATGTATTTGATTGGTTTTAGCCCAGTTTTCCAGCCTGTCAAGATCATCCTGTATCCTGACTCCGTCTTCTACTGTATTTGCTACCCCTCCCAATTTAGTATCGCCTGCAAATTCAATAAGCCGTCCCTCTGTTCCTTCATCCAAATCATGGATAAAGATGTTGAACAAAACAGGTCCCAGGACAGATCACTGAGGCACCGGTCGTTTCCCTTTTTTTCTCCTCTGCAGTGTTAGCTGTTTTGGGTCTCCCTTGGGGAGAAAAGCAGAATATAAATGTACTAAATAAACAAATGTACAGACATCCGTTGCTGGACGATGGGATTGAGGCCGTGGCTCTGTTTTGCATGCAGTAGGTCCCGACTTCAGTATCCAGCACCTTCAGGTAAAAGGATCAGGTATTAATAGACACGAAGGGTCTCCACCTGAAACTCTGGAGAGCTGTGCCTGTCAGAGTTAAGAACATAACAACATAAGAGAAGCTAGTGTTGGATCAGGCCCATAGGCGTCAACTACGGTGGGGCTCGAGCTGCCCCCGAAATTTCCCTGGGGGGACTGAGGCCACCCAGCAAAATGGAGCGCCTCGCCACCGTGCCTCGCAGCCATGCCTCCCCGGGCCCTTCCTAGGCCCGCCCGCCGCCTCTCTCCCCCCCCCCCCGGCCTGGCCACTCCTGCCTCCTTCCCTCCGTCCCTCCCTCCCTCCGTCTGGGGGCCAGCGGGGCAAATGCCCAGTGTGGTGGTGTCACCCAGAAGTGACGCCATCACTCTGGGCACGTTGTCGGGGTGACGCTCTAGCAATCGCCCCGAAACTCTATGGCACCATAGAGTTTCAGGGCGATTGCCAGAGTGTTGCCCTAGCAACGTGCCCAGCGTGAAGTGACGCCATCACACTGGGCATTTGCCCAGCTGGCCCCCGGACAGAGGGAGGGAGGGACGGAGGCAGGAGTGGCCAGGCGGCGGGGAAGGGGGGAGAGGTGGTGGTGGTGGCGGGGACATGGTCCCGGCATGCACGCGCTTTGCGCACGCACACACAAGAGCCCCCATCCCCCCGGGGATTTTAAAACTTGACGCCCCGATCAGGCCAATAGCCCATCCAGTCCAACACTCTGTCACACAGTGACCAAAAAACCTAGGTGCCCTCAGGAGGTCCACCAGCGGGGCCAGGACACTAGAAGCCCTCCCACTGTCTCCCCCTCCCACAAGCACCAAGAATACAGAGCATCACTTGCCCCAGACTGAGAGTTCCTATCTATAGGATTGACCAGAGTCCCCAACCTTTTTGAGCCCGTGGGCATCTTTGGAATTCTGGCAGTGCGTCGTGAATGCAGCCACAAAATGGCTGCCATAAGAGGCAGAGCCAGCCACAAAAACGGCTGCCACAGCTCACCTTCAGGCACACGGTGAAAATCCCTAGGGTCTTTTCTCCACAGCCACTCAAGCCTCTCATAGCCAATCAGAAACTTGCTAGACCAAAGCCCCACCTTACTTTTCCCACTTTCTAAAAAAACACTCGGTGGCCTCCAGGAAAGATGTCGCTGGGGGGCCCTGGAGTAGGTGACGCCAACCTTGAAAGGCCAGTGGTCTGACTCCATAGAAGGCAGCGTCATGCGTCCCTGTGGCTAAATGAACACTCGTCCAGAGCGGAATTTCTGCAGAGCCCTTTCTGGTGTGCTTTGCTGGCCATCTCCACCGTAGGACAATGGAACTGTTTGTTCTTCTGCCCAGTTATTTCCGCTCCGCTCTGCAGGAAGACATCGTGAACCGTGTCCATTTCATAGGATACAAATGTTCGTTTCCTTTCGTCGAGTCGCCACACAGGTCGGAAGGGCCTGCAAGGGAAGGGATAGCTCTGGGGGTCCCACGTGTCTTTACCGGTGAGCAGTGTTCCCTCTAAGCTGAGTTAGTGTGAGCCAGCTCACAGTTTTTTAGCCTCCGGCTCACGCATTTTTGTCTTAGCTCAGGAAGGATGTGGCTCCAGAGCAAACTCATTTATGCAGCAGCCAACTAACTCGCTCACAGCTTTAATGCCGGTAGCTCACCAAGGAGAATTTTTTCTCACAAGCCTCCACAGCTTAGAGGGAGCGCTGCTGGTTAGCACCCTATTTGGATAGATCATGCGCTGGTGGCCCTGGGCAATGTTCCCTCTAAGCTGTGGAATCTTGGGAGCAAAAATTCTGCTTTGTGAGCTACTGGCATTAAAGTTGTGAGCAGGTGATTTGGCTGCTGCATAAATTACTTTGCTCTGGAGCCCTCCTTCCTGAGTTAAGACAAAAATGTGTGAGCTGGAGGCTAAAAAAACGATGAGCTAGCTCACACTAACTCAGCTTAGAGGGAACACTGGCCCTGGGGTGATTGAAACCTTATCCCGTGTTTTCTTGGACTGTGCGTTGACTGGCCCTTTGAGAGATCTGTAGATACCAAACAATCTTGGAGTCCAGGGGCATCTTTAAGACCGACAAAGTTTTATTCAAGGCGAGCTTTTGTATGCGTGCACACTTCTTCGGACACCGTGCGTGCACCTGAAAGGTCGCCTTGAAGAAAACTTCGTTGGTCTTAAAGGTGCCACTGGACTCAAACTTTGCCCTGATGGAGGAAAGGGACTGTGGCTCAGTGGCAGAGCATCTGCTTGGCAGGCAGAAGGTCCCAGGTTCAATCCCCAGCATCTCCAGTTAAAAGGACCAGGCAGAAGGCAATGTGAAAGACCTCTGCCTGAGACCCTGGAGAGCTACAAAGAGGGGCTGTGGCTCAGTGGTAGAGCGTCTGCCTGGCATGCAGAAGGTCCCAGGTTCAATCCCCGGCATTTCCAGTTGAAAGGATGGACCAAGGAGAAGAAGAAGAGACTGGATTTATACCCCGCCCTTCATTACCCGAAAGAGTCTCAGAGCGGCTTACAAACTCCTTTCACTTCCCTTCCCTACAGCAGACACCCTGTGGGGTAGGTGGGGCTGAGAGAGCTCTGACAGAAACGGCTGTTTTTCAAGAACAGCTCTGACAGAACTACGGCTCGCCCGAGGTCATCCAGCAGGTGCAAGTGGAGGAGTGGGGAATCCAACCCGGTTCTCCCAGATTAGAGTCTGCGCACTTAACCAGCACACCAAACTTTGGCTGTGGTGACATTTTTGGTGCCCTGACCTGGCTAGCCCCGGCTAGTCCAATCTTGTCAGATCTTGGAAGCTAAGCTGGGTTGACCCTGGTTAGTGTTTGGATGAGAGACCTCCAAGGGGCACCAGGGTCGTGACGCAGAGGCAGGCGATGGCAGACCACCTCTGAAACATCTCTTGCTTTGAAAACCTTATGGTTTTTTTTTAGGACTTACGGATAGTCAACTTGAAAATAGGTAGGGAGCTTCGTTTTTGTATATGATTACAAAAATGAGGTTACTTTATGCCCAGAATAAAGAGAAGACATTGTCTACTTTTATGGCTAGCTGGAAGTCCTTTATTGACTTTCTGCGTGCAAAGGAAAAACATGATTTGATGATTTGAAGGAAGGTACCCGCTGGATCTTCGGGAAAAAATTTTGACTGTCAAGAGTTGTGCAACAGTGGAATCAGCTTCCTAGGGAGGTGGTGAGCTCCCCCTCCCTGGCAGTCTTCAAGCAGCGGCTGGACGAACCCTTGTCAGGGATGCTCTAGGCCAGTGATGGCGAACCTTTTAGAGACCAAGTGCCCAAACTGCAATCCAAAACCCACTTATTTATCGCAAAGTGCCAGCACGACAATTTAACCTGAATACTGAGGTTTTAGTTTAGAAAAAAGAACTCATACATTAACATCTTTTGCCTTAAAAGAAAAACACAATAACAGAGCTTTCAATTATACAAACAACTTTTTATTGAAAGGTAAAAGTTTGCATTTGGCATGCTTTTGAACAATTAATGTGATTTTTGCTGTTGTATGCATGCTGATAATTTGTCTAACCTTGGCTCATACTTTGTAAGTTTGAGAGCAGCCCAGCCTCGAGTCTGTGTCGTCTTTTTCCTTTTAGAGACTGAGTGCCCAAACTGCGTGTGTGCCCACAGAGAGGGCTCTGAGTGCCGCCTCTGGCACGCGTGCCATAGGTTTGCCACCACTGCTCTAGGCTGATCCTGCATTGAAGAAGAAGAAGAGGAGGAGGAGGAGACGGGATTTATACCCCGCCCTTCGCTTGCAGTCTCAGAGCGGCTTACAAACTCCTTTCCCTTCCCCTCTCCACAACAGGCACCTTGTGAGGTAGGTGGGGCTGAGAGAGCTCTGAGACAACTGTCCTTGAGAGAACAGCTGGTACAGAGCTATGGCTTGCCCAAGGTCATCCAGCAGCTGCATGTGGAGGAGTGGGGAATCAAACCTGGTTCTTCCTGATTAGAGTCCACGCACTTAGTCCTCGCAGGGTGTCTGTGGTGGGGAGGGGAAGGGAAAGGAGATTGTAAGCCGCTCTGAGACTCCGAATGAAGGGCGGGGTATAAATCAAATTTCCTCCTCCTCCTCCTCCCTCTTCCTCTTATTCCTCTTCCTCTACTTCCGCTTCTCCTTGTGACATCCTGTGGCAGTAAGTTCCACAGGTAAACTAAGCTCTATATACTGTATACTAAGTTCTATAAGTTAATTACACATTCTATGCATGGTGTGTGGTGCAACCATAGCCTTGCAGATTCCTTGCACCTTTACACACGCCCTGTGCGCACGCCCTCATGTCCACACTGACCTACCAATGGGTAGATAGCAAATAGCAGTTTCACGGGTTAAGGGCTTGCATTTCAGAAGACAATAGGCCCATTATGAGATAGCCGCTCGTTCCTCTGCGATTGCTGGCACACGCACGCAGCCGGACGAAAGGGAGAACCTTTTCTCCCCCTGATGTAGCCACCGCGCGCACGGCCTGCAGAGATGAAGCTTTCAAAGGGCCGATTGTGGACTTGAGATAAAGACTCCCCTCACCCTGACCGGCTGCGGCCTCTCTGGACAGTCTGGACCCGAAACACAGGCGTAAAGTCTTCCGAGGAATGGGACGGAAGACAGAAAGGAGGATGTGAGAGTGTGAAATAGTTGCCGGCTTTCCCAAAGTGGAGAATTCTGCAGCAGTCCACCAGCTTGGGTGCAGGTGGGCGCCCGCTGTTTGACAGATGGATTTTCGCATTGCTCTGCCGAAAACGGGGTGTGGATGTTGCTGGAAAAGCAGATTCGCAAGAAGGTGGTCTGAATGAGGCGCCGACAAAATGTACGCTTTGCGGAAATGACTGCCCTGGATCAGAGGCTCTGGTTTTGGAGTTTCAGCGTTCCAGGTGCGGAGGCCGAGTTGAAGACGCTGAGCGGAGTGGAAGGATGGCTTGGAGGTTCCAGATGTGCCGGGTTGAAAATGTATTCTGGTAAAAGTCAGGGGAATCGCGCGGTATGTTAAAAATGGGGGGGGGGGGGGTGTTCCCTCTAAGCTGAGTTACTGTGAGCTAGCTCACAGCTTGTTAGCCTCCGGTTCGCACGTTTTTGTCTTGGCTCAGGGAAGATGCCGTTGCCAGATCGCTCGCTCACAACTTTAATGCCAGTGGCTCACAAAGTAGCGTGTTGGCTCACAAGACTCCACAGTTTAGAGGGAGCATGGGGGGGAGGGTGTTCTTAGTGGTGGACCTTTGCTGCGCTTTTAGTATGTTTTGGCGTCAGGCGTTCTGAGGTCATATGCCAAACAGGACTTACAGAAGAGGGAGGGTTTTCCCAGCAATCTTGTCTGAGAAAGTGAGCACAGGAAGTTCCCCTATATTAAGTCAGATCACAGGTCGATCCAGATCGGTATTGCCTACTCAGACTGGCAGCAGCTCTCCAGGGTCTTGGGCTGAGGTCTTTCACATCATCTCCTGTCTAAAATCCTTTATGTGGAGATGCCGGGGATTGAACCTGGGACCTTCTGCGTGCCAAGCAGAGGCTCTTCCACTGAGCCACAGCCCACCTCAAAGGGGCGGGGGGGGATGCGAATGGGTTAAGCAGCCCCGTAGCTAGGGAATATTTTTTTGGGGGGGGCCTCAGGGGGGCTGCCAGCTAATTAAATCAAAGCATGGTGCAGGTGGCAAATTGAGGCACTTTGGGGGCAGCCTGGAAGGGAGGGGGCCCAGAAGAAACACTAGGGGGCTGGGTTAAGGAACCAAGTACTGAGCTGTCTGTTCGAATTTCCAGCCACCAGGAACAGAACTCCTAAGACTGGAAGTAAACCCAGCTGGGAGAAAGAGGTCCGTTCACACATGCTAAATAATACAATTTCAATCCATTTTAGCAACCCGCCATTTCACACAGCAAAACCCTGTTACAAAGTGCATTGGAAGTGGATCGAAAGTGCATTGTTTAGTATGTGTGAAAGTGCCTGCAGCATCTTTCTCATGCCCGGTTCCCTTCCACCTGACGTCACTCCCTCGCTTCACCGTTCTGTGTCACAATCCAAATTCTAGAAGAAGAGATTGGATATATACCCTGCCCTTCACTCGGAGTCTCAGAGCGGTTTACAGCCTCCTTTCCCTTCCCCTTCCCACAACGGACACCCTGTGAGGTGGGTGGGGCTGAGAACTCTTTCGAGGACTGCTCTTGAGAGAACAGCTCCGAGAGAACTTGCGACTGACCCAAGGTCACTCCAGCAGCTGCACGTGGCGGAGGAGTGGGGAATCAAACCTGGTTCTCTCAGATTAGAGCCCACGCTCTTAAACACGACACTATAAACTGGCTCTGAGACGCGGGCCGTGTGGTTATCATGTCTATAGCTAGACCATGGCGACTCGGGAGTAAATGAGACTAGAGAGAGAACATGGAGCTGTCGGAGTGTAATTACAGCTGTGATTTGAAGGAGCACTGTATAAGGGGGGGTGGGTGTCAAGTACTCTTATTAGCCCATTGTAAGGGGAAATGGCTAATCAAAGTATTGGGTGGCGTTTTCTGGTAGCAAAGCCACATTGGGGCGGAAGGGTCAAGCCCCCTCTCTGGCTGTGTGGCTGTGGGTGTTAAGTGCCACCCATTTGCCTCCGGTTTATGGTGACCCCATGAACGGACACCCTCCAGAACATCCTCTAGTTGACAGTCTTGCTCAGGTCTTGCAAACTTGAGGGCCTTTTGTGGCTTCCTCCATTGAGTCCATCCAGCTGCTGGTGTGACCTTGGGTCAGGCACAGCTCTCTCAGAGCTGTTCTCGAGAGAGCTCTCTCAGCCCCACCCACCTCACAGGGTGTCTGTTGTGGGGAGAGGAAGGGAAAGGAGATCTAACTCCCTCTTTTCCTGGGGCCTTCAGCTTTCCCTCGTATTCTTGTCTTTCCCAGTGACTCTGGTCTTCTCATAATGGGGGGACGGCAAAGTATGGTCGCCTCAGTTTGGTCATTTTGGCTTCTCAAGGGAGTTCGGGCTTGATGTGATTCCTGCGTGTTCAGTGCGGTCAAGACACTTCCGACTTACACCCAAAACGTCCTATCGTTAACAGCCTTCGCCAGGCCTTGCAAACGGAGGGCCTTCGTGGCCTCCTCGGAGCAAGCCTCTTCGCACCTCGGTCTAAATCAAGGCCCCACATAGCAGTGTCAGGTTGCCAACCTCTAGGAGGTGGCTGGAGATTTTCTGCCATGGCAACTGATCTCCAGGTGAAAGAGATCAATCCGCCTGGAGAAAATGGCTGCTTCAAGAGGTGGACTGTGTGGCCTCGGACCCCACTGAAGTCCCCCCCCTCTCCCAACCCTGCCCTCCTCAGGCTCCACCCCCCAAAATCTCCAGGTGTTTCCCAACCCAGAGATGGCAACCCTACAGCAGTAGTAGAGCAGTGAAATTCTGAGACCCTCAACTTCCACCCAGTGTTCCTTCTAAGCTGAGTTAGTGTGAGCCAGCTCACAGTTTTTTAGCCTCTGGCTCACACGGTTTTGCCTTAGCTCAGGAAGGAGGGCTCCAGAGCAAACTAATTCACACAGCAGCCAAATCGCTCGCTCACAACTTTAATGCCAGCAGCTCACAAGGTAGAATTTTTGCTCACAAGACGCCACAGCTTAGAGCAGGGCTGTCGAACTCATTTGTTATGAGGGCCGGATCTGACATAAATGAGACCTTGTTGGTCCGGGCCAAGTGTGTCATAAAATGTAATGCCAAGCAGTGGAAATATATATAAATATATAGATTTTTTTTAACTTAAAAACATGCTTAAAACATAATTACTTTTGCAATATTGTGTTTATTTAACAGTATCTGATAACTGACACCTCTTGCTCTGAATTATTGTATCAAAATGTCTGTGCTGTTGCAATCTTGAGTGTGCTGTTCAGGTGTGTATCTGCAAGCTGCAACCCTACTTTTGATTCATTGACACTCAACGCAGAAATCTCATGCTCAGAGTTCTGAGTCTAGGACCCAGGGGAAAACATGGAATGGCTGAGCAACTGAGAGAGTCTGGCGAAGCAAGCTATGATGCAGCAGCAGCAACAGAACTGGAAGCAGGAGATGGCCAGTTCCAGTGCGGGCCTGATAGAAGCCTTCCGGGGGCCTGTTCTGCCCCCCGGGCCGCATTTTTGACACCCCTGGCTTAGAGGGACCATTGCTTCCATCTTGTCTGGTTTGGTCCCTTCTAACTCTATGATTCTATGGCCTCAGGGTCACCAAGTGGGTTCAGTTCTGGAGAGAGATTTCCTGGATGGCAGTTTACGCCTCTGCTGTCTCGTAGGGTTTTTCTTTTGGCACAAGATACAAAGCGTGCGCCAGCCAAGGAGAGATCCTTTCTCTCAAGGTATCTTTCTGGCCCCAGGTTTTTGATTCTTGCTCTTGGCAGACAACAGAGGAACAGCCCCCCCCCCCCCCATCTCATCCAAGGACGTTTGAGTGAGACAGACAAGTCACACCGAAGCCAAACGGCTTCCCCCAAGAGTGCAAGCTTATGGCCGGGGCAGGCTGAGGAAAGTGGAGAGAGGAATTTCCAGAAAGGGGAGGCGGGATCCACATTGTTCTCGCTTCTGATGAGTGGGAGACCTCTGGCCCGTGAGCCAAAGCAAATATTTGCAGCACGGGCCGAAAATGTTTGAAGGAGGGGGTTGCAGGATGGGTGCGGGGATTCTAGATTGCCCGACATGTGCTAATAGCTGGGGAGGGGATCATTTGTGCAGAATCTGCGCATGGAGCTCCAGCGAGGGAGGGAGTCGCCGCACAGTCTTCCTTCTGTACGGAAATTCGGAGATCCGTGTCCCTGATTTCGTCTGCTGCTTTTGACTGCTACGGCGTCGCCCTTTATAATCTCTCCAGGGATTGGCTTTAGCTGCTTCAGGAGCCAAAGCATTCCAGGATGTCTTGAAAATCTGGACTGACGGAGGCACAGACAAAGCTGCTCTAAAGGCGTATGCTGCCGTCTGACCTCTCTTTACAAACTGGGCTCCCGCGATTCCGCGGGTGTCTGATTATCTTGATCCTAGAGCTGGGAGGGGGTGTAGAGGCCCTTGCGCAGTGCAGAAGATCCCCAGTCTCCTGGACAGATGTGGATATCCAGACCCTTCCCTAAGACCTTCAAGTAAGGGACAGCCCACCATCCCCTAGGACAGTGGTGGCAAACCTATGGCACGCGTGCCAGAGGCGGCACTCAGAGCCCTCTCTGTGGGCACGCATGCAGTTTGGGCACTCAGTCTCTAAAAGGAAAAAGACGACACAGACTCGAGGCTGGGCTGCTCTCAAACTTACAAAGTATGAGCCAAGGTTAGACAAATGATCAGCATGCACACAACAGCAAAAACCACATTAATTGTTCAAAAGTTGTTTGTATCATTGAAAGCTCTGTTATTGTGTTTTTCTTTTAAGACAAAAGATGTTAATGTACGAGTTCTTTTTTCTAAACTAAAATCTCAGTATTCAGGTTAAATTGTCGTGCTGGCACTTTGCGATAAATAAGTGGGTTTTGGGTTGCAGTTTGGGCACTTGGTCTCTAAAAGGTCCGCCATCACCGCCCTAGGAAATGGTTTCCATTGAATGGCTCTGATGGTCGGGAAGATTCTCCTGAGGTTAAGCTGAAATGCGGCGTGGTGGAAATCGCCATCAAGTCACAAGCCAGTTTATGGCGACTCTGTAGGGTTTGCAAGGCAAGAGATGAAGAAAGGTGGATTGCCATTGCCTGCCTCTGCATAGCAACCCTGGACTTCCTTGGTGGTCTCCCATCCAAGCACTAACCAGGGCCAACCCTGCTTTTCTTCTGATACCTGACAAAATCGGGCTAGGCTGGGTCATCCAGGTCAGGGCAAAAGACATACAGAGGTGGTTTGCCACTGCCTGCCTCTGCGTAACAACCCTGGACTTTCTTGGTGGTCTCCCATCCAAGCACTAACCAGGGCCGACACTTCTTAGATTCTGAGATCTGATACGATCAGGCTAGGTCATTTAGAACTACAGGAACTTCTTCACCCAAAGAGTGATCAACACGTGGAATTCACTGCCACAGGAGGTGGCGGTGGCTACAAGCATGGACGGCTTCAAGAGGGAATTAGATAAACATATGGAGCAGAGGTCCATCAGTGGCTATTAGCCACAAAGTATAGGTAGGAACTCTCATTCTGGGGCAAGTGATGCTCTGTAATCTTGGTGTTTGGGGGGGGGGCAACAGTGGGAGGGCTTCTAGTGTCCTGGCCCCACTGCTGGACCTCCTGAGGACACCTGGTGTTTTTGGCCACTGTGTGACACAGAGTGTTGGACTGGATGGGCCACTGGCCTGATCCAACATTGGCTTCTCTTATGTTCTTAGGAAGAAAATCAGATGTGGAAAATTTCCTAAGCATCCTTATTTTGTCTCCCCATCGTCTGCTCTACCTAGTATATTTTGATCTTTCTCTTCCTCCAGGAAGCCAAGGACATCATATAGGGCTCTCCATTTTTGTCCTCACAACAATCCTGTGAGGTAGGTTAGAAGAAGATAAGAAGAAGAGAAGGAGGAGGAGGTGGTTGGATTTATACCTCGCCCTTCACTACCCGAAGGAGTCTCAGAGCAGCTTACAATCTCCTTTCCCTTCCCCTCCCCACAACAGACACCCTGTGAGCAGTGTTCCCTCTAAGCTGAGTCAGTGTGAGCTAGCTCACAGTTTTTTAGCCTCTGGCTCACACACTTTTGTCTTAGCTCAGGGAGGAGGGCTCCAGAGCAAACTAATTCATGCAGCAGCCAAATTGCTCACTCCCAACTTTAATGCCAGTAGCTCACAAAGTAGAATTTTTGCTTACAAGACTCCACAGCTTAGGGGGAGCATTGCCTGTGAGGTAGGCGGGGCTGAGAGGACTCTCTTGAGAACTGCCCTTGAGAGAACAGCTCTGAGAGAACTTGTGACTGACCCAAGGTCACACCAGCGGCTGCACGTGGAGAAGTGGGGGATTAAACCTGGTTCTTCCAGATGAGAGTCCGCGCTCCCAACCACTCCACCAGACTGGCCGAGAGAGAGTGGTGGTCCGAAGATCACCCAGGATGCTTCATGGCAGAAGGGGGATTTGAACTCGGGTCTCCTCAATCCTAGTCTGACATTCTAACCCCTACGGTTGCAATGCTCTAGTCTCTCAGGCAGAATGCTTTCCACTCCTGGCTCTCGTCCTTTAAAATGGGGATCAGAGCGAGGCCCTCATGCGCGCCCATGCTCTACTGCTGAGTGATGGCTCATCACCGGGATGCGCAATTATGTTGTTCCCGCCCTTGGCAAAAGCTCGGCCTTTCTCATTGCCTGTTGGCAACGGCCGAGAACCGAACTTCCCTGCTGCCGGTGGAAAATTAAAGGAGGCTTGAAGCATTGCCCGTCGGAAAGGAGCGTTCATTTCCTGGCTCCCCCCCCCCCCCCGCCCGGCACATTAAGACCGAAACAGCACAGGGCTTCCAAAGCAAAATGCCTTGCCTTTGACTCATTACGCGGAGACCTCAGCTACACCTAGTTCCAGCTATTGAAATGCGGGCAGGTTTCCCCGTCTCACGGGAACTGACCCTGTCCATTGTCGGTGGAAGTTATGATGACATACGAGGATTATTACCTATTCTTTGCTCCTAATCGCTTTTGAAAAAAAAACAACACAATTATTATTTTGCTGAGGATGGAATTATAATGGGCTGGGACCAACCCTGGGGAGATGGCGGGGAGAATTGAAGAAAAAAGAATGCCAGGGTTAGCTGGGGATGGAGCAGGAAGGAATGTGCTGCTTTGCTCCTAGGAATTGACAGCCAGAGATCTACAGCAGGGGTCCCCAACACGGCGCCCGCAGGCATCATGGCGTCTACCAACACTTTGGGCCTTTTCAGACTGGCCAGTTGCCTCTCACTTCCTCCTCATTTCCCCCTCTGCGACTCCTCCTGAGCAAACCTGCCGTTTTCGCACTATAGCAATCTGCTCCTCTCCCCCCCCGAAGTTTTCTGTTCCCATTTGGGTTGCTTCGATGCTCTCTGTGCCCGCCCCTTGCATTTCCCCTCCCCTTCCCTCCCCTTCCTCCCCCCCAGCTCCTCCCTCGTTCCCCGCTTTTCCTTTTTTTTTTTTTAAACGCATGCGTGGTAACGTTATAACGTCATAGTGGAATGACGACCGTGCATCACCCGCCTTCCTCTTCCCAGAATTCATCAAGTCCCTCCTCAGTATTCAAATTTTCCCGCCGTTCTGGGTTGGTGCAAAACGATTGGCGGGCTACAAGGAGGACCCCCCCCCCCCATGGGTAGATTCTCCAGTGTGAACTGAAATGTCGTGTGCTTAACCCGATCAAGGCAACAAAATGGAGGATGGGCAACATGGCGTCAGCTGGCCCGTGTTAAGAAAAAAAAAAATTACATAAATGGTGGTGGTGGTGGTGGTGGCGGCAGCTGAGGAGGAGCAGCATGACACGCAGAGCAGTCTCCCCGCTCCGCAGGAATAGTTATAGCCCCTTGAAAACAGTTCAATCCATTTCTGTGACTTTTCTGCAAAGAAGCGCGCCCAGCCTGCTCTGCAGGGGCTGCCAATAAACAGCAAATTACCTCCCCCCCCATAGTAGATGTGAACGTGTGTTTATTATATAAAGACAACAATTGTGCCGTCTTCCCTTGCTGCATCAAAATTTCATTATGATGTTATAACGTTATAAGGGCCTTTTTTTAAAAAAAAAAAAAAGGAGGGGGGGAAGTGTTGCTTCAGGATCGTGGGACCGCACACAGGGAGCGGAAAGGAAGGCAAGTTTCCCCAGCCCGCCCGCCCGCTTGCCGCGGCTTCTCCACGGATTGCTAGAGGAAAGCACCCACCACCAGCTGTGCACCGGCTGTTGCCGGGGAAGCCCAAACAAAGGGCAGCAGTTACCGGGGAGCAAGCACATGGAGCTCTCGGGCCAATGGCGCCCGGCTCCTGCTCCCAAGAAACGGCAAATCCACCTCGCCAACGCAGTCCCTGTGGTGCGATCTTGCCTCCCTGCCTCCTTATTTCGATATAACGTTAGGAGGGCTCGTTTCAAAAAAAAAAATTCAAGAAACGCCCACCGCGGGGCGGGCCAGATGGAGGGCGGGCGAGTGGGTGTGTTCTCATCTAGGTTTCTCCAACGAAGTAAACAGGAAACACCGCCAGGAACAGGATTTTCTTGCTCCAGGGATACTCCTGAGCAGTGCGGTGAAACTCCGGAGGAGTTTGTGAGCAGGGAGCAACTGATGTGAAACTGACCAGAAACTCCGGTGCTCACTCCGGTGCTCGCCCCGGAAAAAAGCCAGTGCGAAAACGCCCTTTGCCTGGTGCCTGACGTGTGTTTGCAGAAAATGGGGTGGGCTTTTGTCTAGCAGAGCTCCTGATTGGCCGCTGGCAGTTTGATTGGCGGTGCAGATTTTTTTTTAAAAAAATGTTGCTTTGGCAGCAGCTGCCACCATGGCACACGGGTCTTCAGCGTGTGACTGAAAGGAGGCCGCGGATGCCGTTTTGCGGCTGCGCCCACCATGCTATATCAGAATTCCAGATGTGCTGGCAGGCTCAAAAAGGTTGCGGACTGTGACCACAAAGCCCATTTTCAGCTGTGGCCACACGGCAGGCTTATCCTGATCTGTTCACACTATAGATTCGATTGGGAATATTTTGGGGAGGAGGGGGTTGGGATGAACCAGTGTTCCCGCTAAGCTGACTGAGTGTGAGCTAGCTCACAGTTTTTTAGCCTCCGGCTCATAGATTTTTGTCATAGCTCAGGAAGGAGGGCTCCAGAGCAGACTAATTTATGCGGAAGCCAAATCGCTCGCTCACAATTTTAATGCCAGTAGCTCACAAAGTACATAAGAACATAAGAGAAGCCAATGTTGGATCAGGCCAGCGGCCCCTCCAGTCCAACACTCTGTCACACAGTGGCCAAAAACACCAGGTGCCCTCAGGAGGTCCAGCAGTGGGGCCAGGACACTAGAAGCCCTCCCACTGTTGCCCCCCCCAAGCACCGAGAACACAGAGCATCACTTGCCCCAGACTGAGAGTCCCTATCTATACTTTGTGGCTAATAGCCACTGATGGACTTCTGCTCCACATGTTTATCTAATTCCCTCATGAAGCCGTCCATGCTTGTAGCCGCCACCATCTTCTATGGCAGTGAATTCCATGTGTTCATCACTCTTTGGGTGATTTTGGGTAGAATTTTTGCTTATAAGATGCCACAGCTTAGAGGGGGCACGGCATCCCTCCCCGAACTGCTTGGGCTCCGTGCACCGTCCAGATAGCCACACAGCCCAAGAGGTGGTGTGGCTTTTTTTTTTAAATGGCTTTGGGCATGCGCATATGCACACGGCTGAATCACTGCTCCCACTAGGACTCGCCATACTCCTTTGTTTTTGCAGGTGTCCCCCCCCCCCCCGCGAATAAAATTAATTGGCGACGTGGTGGCAGCCGCTGCCAGAGTGACAGTTTAAAAACCTGCACGGTCAGTCAGATCTCCAGTGGCCACTCTGATGCCTTGCTAGCCAAAAGTCCCTCCTGGCCAATGCTCCCTCTAAGCTGTGGAGTCCTGTGAGCCAGAATTCTACTTTGTGAGCTACTGGCACCAATGCTGTGAGCGAGCTATTGGACTGCTGCGTAAATTAGTTTGCTCCGGAGCCCTCCTTCCTGAGCGAAGACGAAAACGTGTGAGCCGGAGGCTAAAGAACTGTGAGCTAACTCACACTAACTCAGCTTAGGGGGAACACTGCTCCTGGCCGCACCCACTTTCTAAAGACGCTTGGTGGGTACCGAGGAAGGGGTTGGCGATCACCCTGGTGTCCGTTGGCACGACTTTGGGGGACCCTAACCTAAAGCGTCTAGTGACAGACCGTCTTCAACTGCTTGTGCCTGACAGGCAGGTGGTGTGGGGATTTCCATCCTCCAGATAGGTATTTTAGAATTGTGGATTAACCAGTCACCAAGTACTTGAAGGGCTGTCATCTAGAGCAGGGGTGGCCAACCTGTGGCTCGGGAGCCACATGTGGCTCTTTCACACATATTGTGCGGCTCCTGGCAGGGCGGCTGGGGAAGCAAAAGGGGAGGCATGCTTTTTCTCTCTTTCTCCCTTCCTTCCTTCCCTCCTCCCTCCCATCTATTTGCTTTCCTAGTTTCTCTCTCTCTCTTTCTTATAACTGGTTTTCCTCGTTTGTTTTTATTTTTGGCAGTCCCATTTAACGTTAATAAAAAGCAAATTTGCATATTTTTAAAAATAAAAACGTGTGTGTGATATTTGTTCCTGTCTTGCGGCTCTCAGACATCTCTATGTGGCTCTTACGTTTAGTCTATGTGGCTCTTACGTTAAGCAAGGTTGGCCACCCCTGATCTAGAGGATGGGGCGGAGTTGTTTTCTGTGGCCCCTGAAGATCGGACCAGAACCGACGCGTTGAAATTAAATCGGAAGAGTTTCCGGCTAAACATTAGGAAAAACTGCCTGACAGTTAGAGCGGGTTCCTCAGGGGAAGAGGCTTCCTCGGGAGGTGGTGGGCTCCCCTTCCTGGGAGGTTTTCAAGCAGAGGCTAGGTGGCCCTCTGACAGCAATGTGGATTCTGTGAACTTTGGTGGATCATGAGAAGGAGGGCAGGAAGGGTTGCCTCAGTGCTTAGTTCTTGTGGCCCTTTCTTACACGCCCAGGGAAACGCTGATCGCCGCATTAGGGACAGGAAGCAGTTTTTCTTGTTTTGCAATTAACAATTTTATTAATGTTTTTAACAAAATAAAAAATATCAAAAATACAAAATTCTGAACAGTAACATCATAACATTTAAACAGAATTTGAATACAATTGCACAACAGTTACGTACAACAGCTCCAGTTTACACCTACCAACTTATATTACCAGTGAACTAAAATCTTATAATTTTTCTATACTTGTCTGGAATACAATATTGATTAGAGTTAATATGTTCAAAAAATACAAACCATTTTCCCTCAAAATTATTCATTTGTTGTGGATTATCAGCTATTGCTGTTTGCATTGCCAACTTGTCTGAGACCATTACATCCCATATTTTTGTTTTCCAGTGATGCATAGCAGGGATACGAAGTGTTTTCCAATTAGAAGCAATAAGATTTTTCGCAGCAATTAATAATAAAGAAATTAACTCCATTGTTTGTTTAGTAACTATCAAATCAGGCCAAAAATGTAATAATAAGGATTCTGGTGTGTTAGGTAACTCTACTCTTGTAATTTTTTAAATTTCCTCTATCACAAGTTTCCAGAACTGATTAATATCTGGACAGGCTCACCAACAGTGGACTAAAGATCCGATCTGTTGACACTGTTTCCAACACAATGGAGTAGGCTTGAATCTACTTTTAAATAATCTTTCGGGGGTTAAATACCACCGGGTTGTTAATTTGAATTGTTGAAGTTGGAAATTTATGATATTGCTATGCAAAATCGGTGTTGCCCAAATCTTCCCCCATTGTGTTGGTGTAAAGTCAATGCCACAGGAAGCAGTTTTTCTCCAGGCCAGTTTGGCCGGTGAAATATACTGGGTTCAGACACGTAGAGCGATCGGCTCCTAGTTTATTAATTGAGTTAAGCCTGAAGAAGACAACGCTAGCAGGGCCGGAGCCCTGCTTATATGCAGGCAAAACACTCCACCCCACACACACCCCCACTCCCCGTGATAGGCTATTTACAAAACATTGCTACTTGATTGGTTTACTCCAGAGTCCTGGTTGGCTATTGTTCTTGTGCTCCAAGCTCAGCCAGTCTCTAGGGTGATTCAGTCAGGGATGATTCAGTCCCAATACATAACAGCCCAGGATCCTGGAGGGTTTTTTTTTTTTTTGGTCATCTTCTGGGTGTGGAACAGCAGTCACTGGGGGAGATATTTGTGGATTTCCTGCATTGTGCAGGGGGTTGGGCTAGATGACTCTGGAGGTCCCTTCCGACTCTGTGATTCACCGTGTTGTGCATATGAGACTGACGAACCAAGTCAGAACTTGAGTACTGTCTAGCCCAGTCAGATCTCCTCTGACGGACAGCAGCTCTCCCTGGTCTCAGGCAGAACGTTGTAGAGCAGATAGGCTGGATTTGGCCGTCTTTTGGGTTCCACCCAAATCAGGCATTTTGCACGAGTTGGCATTTCCCACCACTGTTACTGGGAACTGGCTCCCTTTCTGTCATGGACTAACACGGAACCAAAGGAATGTGGCGCCTTCTCTTTTCATGCGTCACAAGTGTGGTTACTTTCAGGAGTCAAACCGCGTTTCCTTTGGCTGAGTCAGGCGCTCCCCGAAAGCTTCATGCTTTGATCCTGGAGGAGCTAAATGCTCCGGGGCTTTCCATGACATTAGACACACCTCTTGAAATCAAACCCAGTTCTCCCAGATTAGAGTCCGCACACTTAACCACTAGACCACACTGCTAGACCCCTCCTGACAGCCAGCGAGTTCTGCTGTGTACCCCATATCTCCTACTCCCTTGGTCCTTTCAACTGGGAATGCCAGGAATTGAACCTGGGACCTTCTGCACGCAAAGCTCTGCCACCGAGCGATTGCCCATTACGTGGGGAACTAGCCAGGCAAGCCACAGTACGGAAGACCCAGACCTTCCCATGGCTTCTCCCCTTCATGGAACTGTGATAGGCAGTTGCCGCCATGGGGCAGCCAGCCCCAGTGAAAGCGAGAAAGGTGTTTGGAGAGGATGGTGTGAGAACCACAGGAATGTCGAGGGAGGCAGGGGTGGGGGGCTGACCCGATCCTTTCCTTCCTCCATGCTTAGATGCTCATTCATGAAAAACAGGCCCTCGTCATTACGGAAGGAAAAGCCAGCCATGAATTGGGGGCAGATTTCGCCTCCGTGCAAAGGCTGACCAGCCGCCACTACAGGGCTTTTGGGTTTTAATCTTTGTTTTCACAGCTGCTCTTTTCGTTCTCTTCTGGATTTCCCCCCCCCCCCCCTTTGGGCAGCTTTTTAGACCGCTCGTTCTCAACCAACAGCTGTTTCCCTGCCCCTCATTTCTCAACCTGGAGGTGTCTTTTAAAGAGTTGGTTAATTTAGCGGAGTTTTGCCCAGTCATAGAAGCGTGACGCTGAGTGCAGTAAATAAATCTCCCAAGAAGTATATTGCAAACAAAAATTAACTTATACCGGTATTTATTCAACTGAACGGTTCACGTTCAGATTGCATTCGAAAGAAAGAGAAAGAAATTTCATCTAAAGAGGACTTTTTCCTATCACAAATGGCTAGCTAAATCAGGGAGTATGTGGGAGTATGAGAGCATTGTGGGAGTGGGAGTATGTGGGAGTATGAAAGCATTGGGAGTATGTGTGTGGGAGTATGAGAGCATTGTTTCTGCAAGGAGAGACCTGTAGAGGCATGTGTCTCCATGGAAGGCCACATGAAGATAAGGAGAGGACAAAAAGAGAGAGAGGAGGGGTCAGAGGGCAGCTCCCAGGTGAAGACCAAGAGAGCCATCCCATTCAAGAACACCTGTACACCTTTAGAGCGATGTAGGGCCCCCCCTTCTAGTATCCAGACATACTGAGTCACTCACTCCAACAATTCTCACAGTGTGATCTATTTCTGTACCTTCCAGTTTTTCCTCAGCTTTGCTGTGATTTCCCCCACAAGCCTCTTTGGTTCCAGTCAGGGGTCTGTTGGAGCAGGAGCGCATAGGAGCGCAGCTCCGGGAGTGAGGAGCCCAGGGGGCGGGCACATGACCAAGCCCCGCCCCCTCCTCGGCTTCCCCAAGCAGTGCAGAGGCGCAGTGCCCCGGGGAAAGCCCTTCTAGGGTCTTTATTGTTTTTAATGTTTTGTTTCAATATTGATAATTTTATCATTGTTCCTTTTATGACTGTGTGCTGCTTTTCCAGAGACTTGCCCAAGGTGGCATATAAATTTTCTAAGTATACCATTTTTTATCTGGGCACATGGCACATAAGTAATGGAGAAATTTCACCAACCCTTCAGCAGCTTCCACCCCATCAGTTTGGCGTAGTGGTCAGGAGTTGGACTCTAATCTGGGAGAACCGGGTTTGATTCCGCACTCCTCCACATGCAACTGCTGGTGTGACCTTGGGGCAGTCACAAGTTCTCTCAGAGCTGTTCTCTCATGAGCAGTTCTCAAAAGACCTCTCTCAGCCCCACCTACCTCACAGGGTGTCTTGTTGTGGGGAGGGGAAGGGAAGGGAAAGGGATGGGTGGTGCACATGTCCTGGGTATCTCAAGTCTACTTGAAACCTGGTGGTTTCAAGGGAGCAGGAAGAGAATGAGGGTGTGTTCTTTACGCTTATTTTTCTTGCACAAAGTATTGGATGGGGAAGGGAATGGAGGAAGAGCAGGTCAGTTTCACTCACTTGTGGAGTGGAGCCTGAGGGGTGGGTGTTGCCTTCTGACACACGTCCGGTATGTTAGGGGGTGTGGCATATGCAAATGAGTTATGCTAATGAGCTCCTGCACCTCTTTTTCTATGAAATGACCCCTGGTTCCAGTCATTCCGGAAAGATTACCATTAAACTGGGTGAGTGCCCCACACAGGCAGAAAGTCATGGATTTTTGAAGCTCCAGCCTCTAGGTGGAGCCTGGAATTCTCCTGGTGTTTCGACCGAGCTCCAGACTACAGTGACCTCCTGGAGGGAATGGTGGCTTTGGTGGGTGGGCTCTATGCCATTGCAGCTCCACTGGGCTCCAGTTTGGTGTAGTGGTTAAGGGCGCGGACTTTAATCTGGGAGAACTGGGTTTGATTCCCCACTCCTCCTCTACATACAGCTGCTGGTGTGACCTTGGGTCAGTCACAAGTTCTCTCGAAGCTGTTCTCTCAAGGGCAGTCCTCGAGAGAGCTCTCTCAGTCTCACCTACCTCACAGGATGTCTGTTGCGGGGAGTGGAAGGAAAAGGAGATTGTAAGATGCTCTGAGACTCCAAGCGAAGGGTGGGGTATAAATCCAATCTCCTCCTCCTCCTCCTCCTCCTCTTCCAGAATGGGTGGGGAGTGAGGTTGCCATCTTTGGGGAGGGGAGGGACCTCGGCAGTGTATAATCCCATGGAGCCCACCCTCCAAAACTGTCATTTTCTCCAGGGGAAAATTCTCTGTAGTCTAGGGATGAGCTGTAATTCTGGGAGATCCCCAGGCCCCACCTGGAGGCTGGCAAGTTTCGTAGGGGTACTTTTATTGGGCTATTTGGTTAATGTAGCAGAGTTTTGCCCAGTCATAGAAGCGTGATACGGAGTGCAGTAAATAAATTTCCCAAGAAGTATGTTGTAGAAAAGGTCAACTTGCATTTATTCCAGTAGATCCAGTTCACATGCTGGTTGCAGTCGAAAGGAGAGAGAAGGAGGCCTAATCTAAAGTGTACTTTCTGTATCACAAATGGCCAGCTTGTCCAGTAACACATGTGTGGGAGTAAGAAGGCATTGTCTCTACCTACAGGAGAGACCTGCAGAAACATATGTCTCCATGGAAGGCCATGAGGAGGGAGTGAGAGGAGAAAAAGAGAGGGGAGGGGTCAGAGAGCAGCTCCCAGATTAAGGCAAAGAGGGGCAACTCATTCAAAGAGATAACACCTAGACACCCTTAGAGTGGTGTAGTACCCCTCCCCCCACTGTCCAGGCATGCTGAGTCGCTCCCTCCTACAACGTTTTCAGTTCAGGTGTGAAAATACTAAAGGACCACACTGTCTAGCATGCCTCACTGGAATCCTGGCTCGTCCTGGGAAACTGTAATGCCCACCCCATCTCCTCCTCCTCACATGAGTGCTTTTAACCCTTCCTGCTCAGAGACATCTAAAAAAACACCTCCAGGAAGCCCCTGCCGCATTTCCACGGCATCGCGCTCTCCTGGACATCAGCAGCCTTGCCAGCTGGCTGTTCAGCAAATGGTCTGAGCGTCGGAAGAATTTTCCATCTCTCGCCCCGGAGCTGCTCGGGTCACCCGTTCACTGGAGAAGGTACTGTACCGAAAGATGAAAACTGGTGCTGGAGAAGGAAGGATCTTCCTGACATTGGGGCAGCCGACTTGCGGTGACCCCATAGGATTTTCAAAGCAAGAGAGGAATGGAGGTGGTTTGCTATCGTCTGCCTCTGCATAGCAACCCTGGCTTTCCTTGGTGGTCTCCTATTCAAGTGCCACCCCAGGCTGACCCTGCTTAGCTTCTGAGCTCTGATGAGATGAGGCTAGCCTTGGACATCCAGGTCAAGCCAAGAGATGCACAAAGGTGGTTTGCCCTTGCCTGCCTCTGCATAGCAACCCTGGACTTCCTTGGTGGTCTTCCATCCAAGCACAAACCAAGGCTGACCTTTCTTAGCTTCTGAGCTCTGTCGGGATGAGGCTAGCATGGACCATCCAGGTCTGGAAGGATAATATTACATTTATATCCTTGACACAAAGCTTGATTCTTCAGTCTTTTTAAAAAGAATTTTCTTAGAAATCGGAGAGAGTTTTGACCAACACCCCTAAGCTTCTAATTTTAATGATTAATAGTTGTTTAAAGGATCAGACATGGGAAGAGAGGTGGGGCAGTGTATTTTTCTCCCTGTGCACCCATTTATTTGATTTATTGTATTTATATAGGATTGATGTAAAAAGGGTATTGGCAAAAGTTTTATCGTAATCGTTTGCACATGGTTGTGACTGTGTACGTTATTATACAGAAAGCAGCCAGGGCTATTTTCAGGCTGGAACGCACCGGAACACGCACTGTTATTTGCTTACAGTCTTGCGGTTGTAAGAATGTTTCTCCAGAATGCACATTTGGAAGGGGTTCAGTGCTGCTTGGGTTATGGATTTGCAAGATTTCTGTTTTTCCCCTCTGGCGGGGGGTGGGGGGCAATGCTCCCTCTAAGCTGTGGAGTCCTGTGAGCAAAAATCCTACTTTGTGAGCTACTGGCATTAAAGTTGTGAGCAAGTGATTTGTCTGCTTTATAAATTAATTTGCTCTGGAGCCCTCCTTCCTGAACTAAGACAAAAATGTGTGAGCCAGAGGCTAAAAAACTGTGAGCTAGCTCACACTAACTCAGCTTAGAGGGAACACTGGTGGGGGGTGGAATTCATTCTCAGAGAGCTCCAATACTAAAGAAGAGTCCCTCGGAAACAGGGGTCCCCGACCCTTTTGAGCCTGCAGGCGCATGACGGATCCTGACACGGCGCGGTGGGTGCGGCCACAAAATGGCTGCCACAAAATGGCACCCATTGGCGTCGTGTTGGGGACCCCCGTTCAAAAGGAAGGAAAGAAAGGTCTTTTGGCTGTGCATGAGTTCATTTTGCAGCCCTGTCCTTTAGCCCCCTTTGTAGGTTTCATTGTGTCAGAACAGAGAAGAAGAAGAGGAGATTGGATTTGTACCCCGCCCTTCACTCAAGAGTCTCTGAGCGGCTTACAATCCCCTTTCCTTTCCCCTCCCCACAACAGACACCCTGTGAGGTAGGTAGGGCTGAGAGAGGTCTTTCGAGGACTGCCCTTGAGAGAACAGCTCGGAGAGAACTTGTAACTGGCCCAAGGTTGTCCAGCGGCCGCCAGGGGAGGAGTGGGGAATCAAACCCGGTTCTCCCAGATTAGAGTCTGCGCACTTAACCACTACACCAAACTGGCTTCAGGTGATATTTTGCCCAGAAAAGGATAGCAAGTTTTGGTAGAAGGAGAAGAGGAGGAGTTGGTTTTTATATCCTGCTTTTCTCTACCTGAAGGAGTCTCAGAGTGGCTTACAATCGCTTTCCCTTCCTCTCCCCACAACAGGCACCTTGTGAGGCAGGTGGGGCTGAGAGAGTTCGGAGTGGGGATTCCAGCCTCCAGGTGGGACCTGGGGATCCCCCGGAATTACAGCTCACCTCCAGACTACAGAGAGCCTTCTCCCTGGAGAAAATGGCTGCTTTGGAGGGAGGACTCTATGAGGTAGTTGTTAAGTGCGTGGACTCTAATCTGAGAGAACTGGCTTTGATTCCCCGCTCCTCCACTTGCAGCTGGTGGATGACCTTGGGCAAGCCATAGTTCTCTCAGAGCTGTTCTCTCAAGGGCAGTTCTCGAGAGAGCTCTCTCAGCCCCACCTACCTCACAGGGTGTCTGTTGTGGGGAGGGGAAGGGAAAGGAGTTTGTAAGCTGCTCTGAGACTCCTCCTCCTCTTTCTCCTTCTTTTGTACCCTGCTGAGGACCGTGTCCTCTGCAGGCTCCACCCCCAGATCTCCAGGAGGTTTCCAAACCTGGAACTGGAAACCCTGCCCCCTCATCCCCTGGCAACCCTAGTTCTGAGAGAACTGAGACTGGCCCAAGGTCACCCAGCCAGCCCCATGTGTCTTGGCTAACCCAATCTTGTCAGATCTCAAAAGCTAAGCAGGGTCAGCCTTGGTTAGGACTTGGATGGGAGACCACCAAGGAAGTCCTGGGTTGCTATGCAGAGGCAGGCAAGGGCAAACCACCTGGGTTTTGTCTCTTGCCTTGAAAATGGAGTCGCCACGTATTGAAAATGCCTTGAAAATGGAGTCGCCACGTATTGGCTGCTACTTGATAGTGCCTTACGCATGCCCACACCTGGGAGTTCGATTGCTAGAGCTTCTAATTACATTGTTTCTGCTGATGGATGAGGGAACCAAAGAATGTACACAGGGCGAACATACATGTGGCCTGAATCCCTTTAGACAGCTCTGACTCTTCGCGACCCCACGGACCACATCACGCCAGGCCCTCCTGTCTTCCGTCGTGCTCCGGAGTTTGCTTAAGTTCATGTTCGTTGCATCGATAACACTGTCTAACCATCTCATCCTTTGCCGGCCCCTTCTTCTTCGACCTTCAGTCTTTCCCAGCATCAGGGTCTTCTCCAGGGAGTGCTCCCTTCTCATTGGGTGGCCAGAGTATTGGAGCTTCAGCTTCAGGATCTGGCCTTCCAGGGAACAGTCAGGGTTGGTTTCCTTCAGGATTGACTGATTGGATCTCCTTGCAGTCCACGGGACTCTCAAGAGTCTTCTCCAGCACCAGAATTCAAAAGCATGTATTCTTTGGTGCTCGGCCTCCTTATGGTCCCATCGCTTTGACCATATGGACTTTTGTTGGCAGGGTGATGTCTCTACTTTTTATCATGCTGTCTAGGTTTGCCATTGCTTTCCTCCAGAGGAGCAGGCGTCTTTTAATTTCATGGCTGCAGTCACCGTCTGCAGTGATCTTGGATCCCGGGAACGTGAAGTCTGTCTCTGCTTCCACGACCTCCCCTTCTGTTTGCCAAGGGGTGATGGGGCCGGATGCCATGATCTTAGTTTCTTTGATGTTGAGTTTCAAGCCAACTTTTGCACTCTCCTCCAGTGTTCCCTCTAAACTGAGTTAGTGTGAGCTTGCTCACAGTTTCTTAGCCTCCGGCTCACACAGTTTTGTCTTAGCTCAGGAAGGATGGCTCCAGAGCAAACTAATTTATGCAGCAACCAAATCGCTTGCTCACAACTTTAATGCCAGTAGCTCACAAAGCAGAATTTTTGCTCACAAGACTCCACAGCTTAGAGGGAGCATTGCTCTCCTCTCTCACCCTCTGAAAGAGGCTCTGAAGGTCCTCTTCACTCTCTGCTATTCGAGTGGTATCGTCTGCGTATCTGAGGTTGTTGATGTTTTCCCCAGCAATCTTAATTCCGGCTTGTGATTCATCCCGGCCGGCATTTCGCATGATGTACTCCGCATATAAATTAAATAAGTAAGGTGACAATATACATCCTTGTCGTACTCCTTTTCCTCTGCTAAACCAATCAGTTGTTCCATATCCGGTTCTTGATTGTCGCTTCTTGACCCTTCTGCAGGTTTCTCAGGAGGCGTGTGAGGTGGTCTGGCCCTCCCGTCTCTTTAAGGACTTGCCATAGTTTGTTGTGAGCCACACAACCAAAGGCTTTAGCGTCGTCAATGAAGCAAAATTTGAAAGTTTTGCGCTCTGCTTTGCGATTAAACAAAGGAATGCTTTAAAACGAAACGCGCCTCCAGCCTCTGTGATAAAGTCAAGCAAACGGCTGGGTCAGATGAGACACAGGCGTCCCATGATTGATCTCCTGACATTAAAAAAACAGAACTGGAATGTGGCTAACATGTTCTGTCCAAGCATCAATCAGAATTCTGTCTCCGAGCGTTTCTGTTTTTCCTCTGCACAAAGGGAAAGGGAAAAGATACAGCATCCACCACTAGCTTAAGGTCAACCCCTAAAAGTTGGCCGAAAAATGCCAGAGCGTTTGTAATAGTTGTGGTAAACCCTCAGCAGCCGTCACAGTCCGTGGACTGGTCGGCAGGTTGTATTCCGGCCAAAGTTCGTGCTGGGAAAATCTTCCGTAATTGAGCGATCTGTGCAGTGAAGGGGTAATATTTGTGCCTTCTCTGAGAGGGTGTAGTGGTTAGGAGTCTGGACTCTGATCTGGGAGGGCCGGGTTTGATTCCCCACTCCTCCGCATGTGGCTGCTGGGGTGACCTTGGGTCAGTCACAAGTTCTCTCAGCTGTTCTCTCACGAGCCGTTCTCTCAGAGCTCTCTCAGCTACACCTACCTCACAGGGTGTCTGTTGTGGGGAGAGGAAGGGAAGGCAATTGTAAGCTGCTTTGAGAACACAAGAACATGAGAGAACATAAGAGAAGCCAATGTTGGATCAGGCCAACGGCCCATCCAGTCCAACACTCTGTCACGCAGTGGCCAAAAGTACCAGGTGCCATCAGGAGGTCCAGCAGTGGGGCCAGGACACTAGAAGCCCTCCCACTGTTGCCCCCCCCCCCAAGCACCAAGAATACAGAGCATCACTTGCCCCAGACTGAGAGTTCCTACCTATACCTTGTGGCTAATAGCCACTGATGGACCTCTGCTCCATATGTTTATCCAGTTCCCTGGAATACAGGAGAAGCCAATATTGGATCAGGCCAATGGCGCATCCAGTCCAACACTCCATAACACAGTGGCCAAAAACACCAGGTGCCCTTGGGAGGTCCAGCAGTGGGGCCAGGATACTGGAAGCCCTCCCACCGTCCCCTCCCCCAAGCACCAAGAATACAGAGCATCACTTGCCCCAGACTGAGAGTTCCTATCTATGCATTGTAGCTAATAGTCACTCATAGATCTCCGCTCCATACGTTCATCCAATTCGCTTTTGAAGCCGTCCATGCTTGTAGCCACCACCACCTCCTGTGGCAGTGAATTCCATGTGTTATTCCCTCTTTGGGTGAAGAAGTACTGCCGTCTCTCCGTTCTAACCCAACTGGTCAGCAATTTCAGGATATTATAGCATTGGAAAAAGTGCAGAAAAGGGCAACTAGAATGATAAAAGGGTTGGAACACTTTCCCTATGAAGAAAGGTTGAAGTGCTTGGGGCTCTTTAGCTTGGAGAAGCGATGGCTGAGGGGTGACATGATTGAGGTTTATAAGATTACGCATGGGATAGAGCAGGTAGAGAATGAAGTACTTTTCTCTCTTTCTCACAATACAAGAACTGGTGGGCACTCCATGAAATTGCTGAGCAGTCGGGTTGAAACGGATAAAAGGAAGTCCTTCTTCACCCAAAGAGTGATAAACGCATGGAATTCACTGCCACAGGAGGTGGCGGTGGCTACAAACATGGATGGCTTCAAGAGGAAATTAGATAAACATGGAACAGAGATCCCTCCTTGGCTATTAGCTACAAGATATAGATAGGAACTCTCAGTCTGGGGCAAGTGATGCTCTGTCTTCTTGGTGCTTTGGACGGGGGGCAACAGTGGGATGGCTTCTAGTGTCCTGGCCCCGCTGCTGGACCTCCTGAGGGAGTTTTTGGCCACTGTGTGACACAGAGTGTTGGACTATGGGCCATTGGCCAGATCCAACATTGGCTTCTCTTATGTTCTTACATTCCCAACCCCAGAGCCAGGGACCCGACCTCTGCTTGCAAAGTCAGCACTCTGCCCTTGAGCGATTGTCTTTCCCAACTGGTGTAGAAGAGCCAGCCACCTGCTTCCCACCACATTTATTTGCTCACTGCTCCGTGGGAGGATGATATCTGGATCAGTAACTGAACGGACAGGTGGTTCCTCAGCCAAAGGCTGGGTCCCGCTGGCCTGTCCCTTTAGCAAAAACTTTGGGAACTGCATGCTTGGGAATATGCTGGAGCACCTGGCCAGATGGCTCGCACACCACATTCGGTGTGTAAAGGTCCGAGATCAGCCAGGCCTCTTTCCTCTCCGAACTGTCACCTTCCTGAAGGGTCGGCTTCCCTTTCCCACTGATGCTCAGCAGAGAGAAAAAAAATCGTTCCATTGCTTTGTTCTCGTTGCCTTTCTGCTTCCTTTCCTCGGTGATTGTCCAGCTTCCTGCTCCAACGGAGGTGTCCCCCCACTGTCTGCTCCTTTCACAGGTGCGGTAGCGCCTCCCCCGCATTGAGGGGCGGGCTTCCACAATGCCAAAAGTGCCCCTCCTTTCCCGTGCGCCCCTCAATGTTCCTTCCCCCTCGCCTCCTCGGTATTCAAACTCTCCTGGCCTCTGAACCCTGTGCATGGAACAGGTCGCACATGGGAGCAGGCGTCAAAGGCAAGGCAGATGTTGACAGAGTCCCTTGGAGCCGGAGGTTTTACCTCCTTCCGTTCCGGAGAGTCTCCGATAATATGGATTCCAGCCCTGCTTCATTCAAAAAAGGGGAAGGTGAGAAAACGAAGGAGAGGAAATATTAGAAACCTCATCGCATCCTGTTATGCAGGCTTTTGGAACTCTAGCGGAGGGGAGGGAATCCGAATCAAGCACAGATCAAAAAGCAATCTGTGACAAGTGGTGCACTTAACAATGTGCGTTTTATTTCTCTGGTTTTCTGCAGGTGCCTCGGGAAAGGGAAGCAAATTTTTGTAACGGAGCTAATGGCTTAACACGGCCTCTGACATTTTGATTCTAACTGCTGTTTTCGAGCAGGGAAATCCAACATAGCTAGTGAAACACAGTATGTAACTGAGGATGCGAAGAAGAAATAATCGTGAATGTTCCGTTATCACTCCTGTTTATGCAAAGAACATAAGCCACTGCTTATTATATAAAAACGCTACCTTGCGTATTCTTGACGTCTCACAATGTGAGTTCTAATAACCAGATTCTCAAATATACATGAACAATATTTGTTACATAATTGTATTCAGAATTAAGAAAGAAATAACAGTACAGGTGTCCATGTAGAAGCACTGCTTCTGAAATTTACAATTTACAGTGTGAGGTCATTGACAAGATTTCCAAAGTCCTCGGCCTCAGTATTTACCGTATTTTTCACTCCATAAGACGCACCTGATCATAAGACGCACCTTGTTTTTAGAGGAGGAAAACAGGAAAAAATGAAACAGAAAGAAAGAGAGAGAGAGAGAGAGATAAAGGAAGGAAGGAGGAGGAGAGAGAGAGAGAAAGAGAAAGGAAGAAAGAAAGGTGGGGACAGAGAGAGAGAGACAGAAAGACAGACAGACAGACAGACAGAAAAAAGGAAAGGAAGGAAGGAAGGAAGATAGAGAAAGGAAAGAAGAGAGACGTCGGCATGCCATGCAAAGCCAGGCCTTTCTGTGCAAAGTAGCTACGGAGCTTAATCTGTGGGCGGGGCTTTCTGCTGCTGGCTGTCTTAAAGGGGAAAAGCACTTAAAGGGAAAGAGTACTTAGCCTGGTGGGGGTTTTCCTGCCGTTTCCCTTTTAAGTCTTAACAGCTCAGGCCCAGCAGGGAGGGGCGGGGAAGGCTGGGATGCCAGCCTGAATGGCGTTCCCCTGCGTTCCTGCTGAAGAAAGAGCCCTGTCACAGGTAAGAAAAGCTCCATATTCACTCCATATGACGCACACACTCCCCCCCCCCCCCCACTTTGTTTGGGGAGGAAAAGTGCATCTTATGGAGCGAAAAATACGGTATAATGACGCGTTCAACTGTTTGCCGGTAAGCCAACTCTTTGAACAATACTGTCGGTGAACACGCTCTTTCACTTCTCGTTTGCAGCAAATCTTCATCGGAGTCGTTTTGCTTGAAGCCGGTATCAACCGTGCATAGTATTTCCCAAAGCTGGATCCAGTGTGTATGTTTTAAGCGCCCCAGCCGATCCAAAACATTTATAAGAACAAAGGTCGTTCTTCTCTTTGAAACGGTTGGCAAAAGTTTCTCCTTTTGGAGAGGGAACAGACCAAAACGGGGGGGGGGGGGGGGGGGAGATTAAAGTGTGCCATCATAACCAACATTAATGTAGTGGCGCGCATCAGCATGTCCCTTTCTCACTGCTAATGCACTTCAGGAGGCAGCTGTGAACATAAGAACATAAGAGGAGCCAATGTTGGATCAGGCCAGTGGCCCATCCAGTCCAACACTCTGTGTCACACAGTGGCCAAAAAGACCAGGGCCCTCAGGAGGTCCACCAGTGGGGCCAGGACACTAGAAGCCCTCCCACTATTGTGTGTCCCCCCCCAAGCGCCAAGAATACAGAGCATCACTTGCCCCAGACTGAGGGTTCCTAACTATACTTTGTGGCTAACAGCCACTGATGGACCTCTGCTCCATATGTTGATCCAATTCCCTCTTGAAGCCATCCATGCTTGTAGCCACCACCACCTCCTGTGGCAGTGAATTCCATGTGTTCATCACTCTTTGGGTGAAGAAGGACTTCCTTTTATCCGTTCTAACCCGACTGCTCAGCAATTTCATGGAGTGCCCACGAGTTCTTGTATTGTGAGAAAGGGAGAAAAGCACTTCTTTCTCTTTCCGCTCCATCCCATGCATAATCTTATAAATCTCGATCATGTCACCCCTCAGCCGCCGTTTCTCCAAGCTAAAGAGCCCCAAGCGCTTCAACCTTTCTTCATAGGGAAAGTGCTTCCAACCCTTTTATCATCCTAATTGTCCTTTTCGGCCCTTTCCCAATGCTAGAATATCTTTTCTGAGGTGTGGCGACCAGAACTGTACACAGTACTCCAAATGTACAGGAAATGCACAAATGTGTGCAGGAAAGCTCTTCTCTTGTTCACAGTGAAACCGTTTAGGTTTGAATTATTATTGAGAAATGCTAGGAGAGAAAAGATGGGCCAGGTTCCCAAGAACGGCCCTCATCCAGTGATTTTCTACGAGTACCGGTGTGCTGCTGCCGCCGCATGCCGAGAGCTGCCCGACCACAGATGCTTTCTACAGATGCATGCATCATTGCACCACAAGTGGGGAAGGGATACCAGCAGCCCCTTTGGAAGTGCCATCTAGGGTCACCAGCTTCAGAGCCTTTGGAATCAGGCTTGGGAAATCGCTGAAGATTTAGGGGTGGAACCTGAGGAGGGTGGGATTTGGGGAGTGGGAGGGACCTCAGCAGGGTACAGTGCCATAGAGTCCACCCACCAAAGCAGCCACTTTCTTCAGGAGAACTGTCTGGACATACGTTGTAATTCTGGGAGATGTCCAGGGCCCACCTGGAGGTTGGCAAGCCTAAAAGTCAGCCGTCTTTTGATTCTGGCTCTCCTAAGTGAGGGCAGTGTTGCTCAAGATCCCAGGCTGGTAGCAGGAATGTAGCTGTTGACAGAGCTAGGTGTACTCAGAATGTCAGAAGAGCCCTGCTGGATCAGACCAGGGAGGGTCCCTCTAGTCCAGCCTCCTGTCTCACACAGTGGCCAGCCAGTTCCTCTGGACGGCCAACAACAGGGCAGAGAGGCCGAGGCCTTCCCCTGAGAAGAACCTCAGAAGAGCCCTGCTGGGTCAGACCAGTGAGGGTCCACCTAGTCCAGCCTCCTGTCTCACACAGAGGCCAGCCAGTTCCTCTGGACGGCCAACAACAGGGCAGAGAGGCCGAGGCCTTCCCCTGACAAGAACCTCAGAAGAGCCCTGCTGGGTCAGACCAGTGAAGGTCCATCTAGTCCAGCCTCCTGTCTCACACAGTGGCCAGCCAGTTCCTCTGGACGGCCAACAACAGGGCAGAGAGGCCGAGGCCTTCCCCTGACAAGAACCTCAGAAGAGCCCTGCTGGGTCAGACCAGTGAAGGTCCATCTAGTCCAGCATCCTGTCTCACACAGTGGCCAGCCAGTTCCTCTGGAGGGCCAGCAACAGGGCACGGAGGTCGAGGCCTTCCCCTGAGAAGAACCTCAGAAGAGCCCTGCTGGGTCAGACCAGTGAGGGTCCCTCTAGTCCAGCATCCCGTTTCAGACAGTGGCCAACCAGTTCCTCTGGAGGGCCAGCAACAGGGCAGAGAGGGCAGAGAGGCGAAGGCCTTCCCTTGATGCTGCATCCTGGCTCTGGGATTCAGAGGTTTAGTGCCTCTGAATGTGGAGGTTCCCCTTAGTCACCATGGCTAGTAGCCATTGATAGACCTGTCCTCTGTGAACCTATCTCATCCCCTTTTCCGGCCTTTTTATTCCTGCGGCCACCCTTACCTCCTCTGGCAGTGAATTCCCCATTTCAATCACTCTCTGTGTAAATAAGTATTTTCCTTTTGTCCGTCCTGAACCTCCTGCCCATCAGTTTCACTGGATGGCCTCGAGTTCTAGTCTTTTGGGCGGGGAAGGAAAAGTTCTTTTTGTCAGCTCTCTCAATATGTAAACATATATGTATGCCTTGGCTTTTTCGCGGTAACAGATTCAGCTTCTGTCAGTCGTTGGGAGGTTTCTCTGCAGGACCCCTGAAGCTGGGAATCTTATATTAGTACCCTGTTGTAGCATTCTTAAGGACTGCGAACGTACTTTTGAAAAAGAGAGAGAATTGTCTGAGATGTTCGGGAGGGAGGGCTCTGCGCTCCCATACCCCATCCTGGGCTTGCGCTCCCGTATTTCTTTCCGAGCCTTCGTTTGAAACCTGTTGCGCGCACATCACGACAGCTATGAGGTTAACAACACAGCGGCCTTGCCCGGAGAGTCCTCTGCCAGCCGCTTCTTCCTTTCTGGAGTTGGGTGCCTGCTTTCCAGCTCTTTAAGAAATCGTGCCGGAGAAGTCAAAACTCTCCCTTCCCTTCCCGGTGCTTCCCAAAGACACAGCCTTGCACTCCCGGACTCCAACAGCCGCAAGGGAGTTCAAAAGAGTCAGGAGTTCTCATCCGACAGCGGCTCAGTCTTTCCTAGTTTTTAAAATTTGGCATTAAGCGTCCCCCCTCCCCCCCCGGGCTGAGTTTCCTGGGGCTTGTACGCTCGCAGATTTCTTTGGAGGAGAAACAGGTCCTCTTTGTCCTTGGGGCGAGTGCTGCTTTGCAAGAGATTATTTTGTACTTCGTTACAATATCAGGTCACCAAAAGCCAAAAACGGCTAGTGGAGGGGAGCTCTGGCCCCAAGGGGTTGTAAGTTGCAAATACCCTGAGGGTGTTCTTGGAGATCTCCCGGAATTAAAGGACTACAGCAATCAGTTCCTTTGGAGAAAACAGAGGCTCCAGGGGGTACACTTGAGGGCATTTTAAAAAGTCCCCCCTCAGGTTTCACCCCCCACCCCTGATCTCCAGGAATTTCCCAACCCAAAGTTGGCGACCCTGTGCTGACCCTTGCTGAGCAGAGGTAGAGGCTGACCCACTTCTCAAATCTCAAAGCAGCTTCCCTGTTGCAGAAAGGCGCCCTTCCTGAAATCTCGCGGACAGCCTAAGCTTCCGTATCTAACTGGTGTTTATCTGCTTTGACTTCTGAGTTCCTCCCTCAACGTGTGGTTAGCTGCTTTGGAGACCAAATATTTGCTCCGTCCTCGCTGGCTTCCCTGCTATTTTGCCCGGCTCTGTATACAAGCACCTGAAATGTTATGTTTTTGTGGTTCTTCATCCGATTACTGTGATAAACTTCCTTCGGAGTGGGTGGTTTTTATATATGTATATAAACCTCTGCCAAAACAATAACGAAGCATTTTTAATGTTTTGGCAGAGGTTTCCAGAAGTACCGAGACTTTTGATGAGCACTTCCCAAACTTTGCATGGATCGGGGTCCAACCAGACAGGATGATGGCAGATAACCCAGAGCTGTCACCGAATTGCTCCCCCCAAAACAGTGGGACAGATTTCCCACAACCAGCTGCCAGCTCTTCCCTTTTCCTCGATTGCACGCGTCAGTTTCCCACTATGTGCTGCGCGGCCGCATTTTGACCCGCAGCTTCACCCGATTTCCCCCGCGTCTTTGCAATCCCGTTTTTTGAGGATCTAGAAGACACGGAGGAGATCGGGCGAAGCTGCGGGTCAAAATGTGGCCGCGCGGCACATAGTGGGAAATGGATGTGTGCAGTCGGGGGAAAGGGAAGAGCCGGGGCGTAGCAGCTGCTTGTGGGATATCGGTCCCACTGTTTCGGGGGGAGCAATTCAGTGACAGCCACTGAGAGAGATGGCTTTTTTTCCAGGGAGAAAATGGCAGCGGAGGAAAGGGTATGGTATCTAGTAAAAAATAAATAAAAATAGGTCTCGTGTTGCAAGTGCATGGTGGAGCTGGAACAGCACTAGTTGACAATTCCAGGGCTAGATGGAACAAGTTGTTTTATAGCAGTGTTTTTCAACCACTGTGCCGTGGCACACTGGTGTGCCGCGAGATATTGTCAGGTGTGCCGCGGGATTTTTTCAATGAAAGAAATGTGCCTTCCAGGCTGACCTTCCGGGATGCATTTGCGCATGCGAGAAAGAACAGTGGCGCGGTCTCGCTGATTCCGCTCGCACGCTCTGTGGCCGGCCTGAGGTAGGGTGATTTGCACCAAGACATTCCAGTAAACATGAATATGTTTGATGGTAACAGCGAGCTGTTTCTGTCAGGGTGGGGTTCAAATCAGTAACTGTCCCTCAGCGAAGAATGGGTGTACTGTGCTTCTCTTCAAATCACTTATGGTCAGCGGAATGCTGGTCACATAAGAGTAAGAGTTTAAACTTTCTGTTTGAAAAACTTTAGCAGAATCGCAGTATTAAAATACATCCACATTATATTTCTTCTGAGACTCAGGTCAATGTGATGGGAAGGAGCCATTACACTTTGGATCTGTAACTTACGATTTCAAGTTGAGTGGCTATTACGTGTATTTGTAATACTGTCATCGTTAATACTTGAGCTGAGGCAACTAAGGACCCATTTATCTTGTATTTCAGTGTTTTTCAACCACTGTGCCGTGAGATATTGTCAGGTGTGCCGTGGGATTTTTTCAATGAAAGAAATGCGCCTTAGCTCGAAAAAGGTTGAAAAACACTGTTTTACAGTATTACCCCCCGCCCCCCAGCACCTAAAATCCTTGGATACTGTAAGGTCAAAAAGGGGAAAGGTTTCCCTTGCTCAAAAGCCAGTGGAATCCAACTCTAGGGGGTGGTGCTCATCTCTGTTTCCAAGCCGAAGAGCCAGCACTGTCCAAATACTTTTTTCGTGGTCATGTGGCCAGCATGACTAGGTGCTGAGGCGCACGGAACGCTGTTCCCTTCCCACCGAAGCGGTACCTATTTATCTACTTGCAGTGTCTTGCTTTCGAACTGCTGGGTTGGCAGGAGCTGGGGCCAGAGACGGGAGCTCACTCCGTCACGCGGCACTCGGGTCTCGAACTGCCAAACTACAGACCTTCCGGTCTGCAGCTCAGCGTCTAAACCCCTGAGCCACTGCAGCCCCTATAGTACACAACTTTAAAATGTAGTAGTTGTTGTCTGTGGGCTTGCAGTCTATTGGTCAGCTCCTTGCTTGTAATACGTATAGCAGAAGGACCAAAATACCAGGCTTAGAGAACACCGAACGCCCTACAGTGAAATGACAAGGTGCTCCAGAGGAGCCCAGAGGTTTGTACGCAGCTCCTTTTCCTTTTAGGAGCTCTGGCACACAAAGGGGCTTCTGTTGGATCACGTGCAAGGAATTTTGACCGTGTAAACACGCCATGCCCCTTCAGGGGTGTTTTCTTCTTCATCTGCTCCTGCGGGTGCCTGCATCCGGCGGAGACACTTTGGTGTCTGAGAAGGGAGCGCCCCAAGACAATGGCTGCTCTTTCAGGAAGAGGCGAGTTCAGGAAGTCATTCGCGGCAGACACAGAGATTCCTTCGAGCTCCGGGCTTCTATCTAAAGATCCATTTTTAGAACCCTGCAACACAGAGGAGGACCCTGAGTGCAGCTGTCAAACAACGGAAGAGACCAGTGGCACCTTAAAGACTTAGATTCAGAAACACAGAGCTGGGAGGGACCCCGAGGGTCATCTAGTCCAGCCCCCTGCACAATGCAGGAAATTCACAGCTGCCTTAAGAACATAAGGACATGGCATAAGAACATAAGAGAAGCCATGCTGGATTAGGCCAGTGGTCCCTCCAGCCCAACACTCTATGTCACACATTGGCCCAAACCCAGGTGCCCTCAGGAGAGGTCCACCAGCAGGGCCAGAACTCCCCAAACCCTCCCACTGTTGCCCCCCAAGCCCCAAGAAGACAGAGCATCACTGCCCCGGACAGAGTGTTCTATGCCTTGTGGCTGATAGCCACTGATGGACTTCTTCTCTTAAGAGCATAAGAGAAGCCAATGTTGGATCAGGCCAATGGCCAGTGTTCCCTCTAAGCTGAGTTAGTGTGAGCTAGCTCACCGTTTTTTAGCCTCCAGCTCACACATTTTTGTCTTCGCTCTGGAAGGATGGCTCAAGAGCAGACTAGTTGATGCAGTCGCCAAATCATTTAATGCCAATAGCTCACAAAGTGGAATTTTTGCTCGTAAGACTCCACAGCTTATCGGGAACACTGCCAGTGGCCCATCCAGTCCAACACTCTGGGTCACACACAGTGGCCAAAAATACCGGGTGCCATCAGGAGAGCTCCACCAGCAGGGCAAGAACTCCAGAATCCCTCCCACTGTTGCCCCCCCGAGCACCAAGAATTCAGAGCATCACTGCTCTGGACTGAGTGTCCCATACCTTGTGGCTGATAGCCGCTGACGGACCTCTGCTCTAGATGTTGATCCAGTCCCCTCTTGAAGCTGCCTCTGACCCCTGCTCTATGCCCAGAAGAAGGCAAAAAAATTCATTATGAGCTTTCAGTATGGATTGTGAGCCTTTACGGTGCGCCTGGACTTTGGTTTTGCTTTGCTATAACCACCCGACACAGCTACCCCTTTGCAGTTACCTGTAGCCACATACTGCAGTCCTTTTGCCAGGCCAGTGAAACTCCGGTTGTCAGCAATCCAGCTCTTTTCCCGGCTCAGGTTGCTGCTTGCATTGGGCGAGAGTGCCGGGTCTCACACTTTTTTCCCACCATAGAGAACAATGTTTGGGGGCCCGTAGAATTGGACCCCCTGGTCCAATCTTCTTGAAACTTGGTGGGTGTTTGGGAGAGAGGCTCCAGAAGCTACCCTGGAAGTTTGGAGCCTCTCCCTCAAACCCCCTCCCCTCCAGCTGCTTTTAAAGCAGCTGCCGAATTTCGGCGGCAATTCGGCGGCGGGCCAAATCAGATCAGAGAATCTGATTCAGCCTGTGGCTGCTCTAGTGCCCACTCTTGGGCTGGTGGAGCGCTGCTCCGCCTTGCTCCGGCCCCAAATGACCCCTGGTATTCTGAAATACGATCAGTTGACAAAAGTTGATGCTTGAATTGAAGTGCATGAACTCAATCCAAGTGCCACTAAACTTCTGCTTATTTTTGCTGCAATGGACTGCCATAGCTGCCCCACTGGAATTGCACATTTTTCTGTGCCCTTGTCTATCAGCACTGCAGGGTGGAGGATCTCCCCTGGGGCTGCCGGGCTGCTTCTCTTCCTATCTAAAATGGTCATCGCCATTGCTTGAAACAATGAATGTGTATTCCCTGTCTTCTTATCTGCCTACCGGGACATCCTGCCATCTCTTTCTGCACTGAAAGCTTTTGTCTTTACTTCAGTGGTCATGGCTTCCTCCCTTCCGTGCATTCATTCTCGCCTCTGTGTATTTGCCCTAGTGCCGTTTCTAGCAATCCTTTGGTGTCTCCCAGGCTGAAACAACACTCCTCTCCTGAAATCTTATGAGTGCAAAACTCCCGGGTGACCTTGGGCCCATCGCAAACTCTCAGCCTGGCCCGCTGCACAGGGTTGTTGTCAGAAAACGGAGGAGGAAAGAATGACTCTCTAAGCCACTTTGAGGAATTTCAGACAGCTGATACGTTGCGTTTCAGAAACTGTTCACTAACAGTTTCTGTCTCATTTCAGACAGAACCGTTATAGTGATGGTTCTCTGGTGGAATATATTTCCCCTTTCAGACACAAATGTTTCTGTCTCGTTAGGGAAGCGTTCTGAGCCGTTTTACCTGCAAGGCAGGTGTAGGGGGGAAGCAAAGAGAGAAGGGGTTTAAAGAAGGGCTCTTCTGATGTTCTTCTCAGGGGAAGGCCTCGGCTTCTGTGCCCTGTTGTTGGCCCTCCAGAGGAATTGGTTGGCCACTGTGTGGGACAGGATGCTGGACTGGGTGGACCACTGGTCTGATCCAGCAGGGCTCTTCTGATGTTCTTATGAGGGGAAGGCCTTGGCCTCTCTGCCCTGTGGTTGGCCCTCCAGGGGAACTGGTTGGCCACTGTGTGAGACAGGAGGCTGAACTAGATGGACCCTCACTGGTCTGATCCAGCAGGGCTCTTCTGGTGTCCTTCTCAGGGGAAGACCTTGGCCTCTACGCCCAATTGTTGGACCTCCAGAGGAACTGGTTGGCCACTGTGTGAGACAGGAGGCTGGACTGGATGGACCCTCACTGGTCTGATCCAGCAGGGCTCTTCTGATGTTCTTACGCCCTGGTAGCATCTCCATTAGATTGCTTCGGTGCTGCGGCACCAAAACTTTGAAACCCCTTCCCCACACTGGGGGTCCCTGTTGGGGAGGAGAGTGGGGGTGTCCATAAATAAACATTTGTCACTAACATTTGGACCGGGTTTTTTTTATTTTTTTGCCATTTTGAAAGCCTCTGGAAATAGTTTGCGAAGTCCCAGTTCAAACATGTTATACACTGGAGGGCAAAGAACCTCAATGTATATTTAAGCCCCCCCCCAAGCCAGGGTTATTATAAGAGACTCACTCATGCCCACCCACCCATCAATGTCAAATTGAGGACCAGAGGTGCCAGCCTCCAGGTGGGACCTGAGGATCCCCTGAAATTATAGCTCGCCTCCAGACTACAGAGATCACTTCCCCTGGAGACAACGGATGCTTTGGAGGGTGAACGCTAGGGCATTGTACCCGACGGAGGTCCCCATCCTCCCCAGGCTCCATCCCTAAATCTTCATGAGCTTCCCAACCTGGATCTGGCAACCCTACCCCCCCTCCCGTTGACTGCCAGTGGCCAGGAGGCACCTGGCAACTCCATTGAGGACCCAACACAAAAGTTTTCCAGATTGCACAAAGCAAGAGGTCACGGATGGCAACGCTGCAAAATGCAACAAGCCCACTTAATCCATTAGCAAACTGCAATGTGGGAATGGTTTGTCTCAACGATTCCTTGGCTTGCAGAAATGGGGCCCTGCGATATACCTACAACGTCAGGCGTCCCAGCCATAAATATCTCACAAGGGCTTTTTGAATGACTGAATCGTCCTGTGCTCCCGGTCAAAACTTTCAGCCCAGATATGGCTTTGCTAGGGGCGGGGTGGGGGTGGGGGTCTCTTCTTGCTTTCCTCGCAGAGCCTTCCAGCCGGAGCTCTGGTGTCCCAGATGTTTTTCATTAGTCATGCTTTCGCTCTTCTGAAACTATTACCGATGCCCCAAACTGGCGCTCTTAACTTCCTTCCGACGTTAGGCAGAAGGATTTTTAAGGGAAATCTGAGGTGGTGTCTTTTGCTTGCTTGCTTGCTTTTTTTTTTTTTTTAAATCCTTGCTTATTTAACTTTTTCCACTGAGGGCACATTCGAAGAAGAGAGAAAGAGAGCGGGGATTCTTTAATGCGTTTTAGGAAACCCGGGATTCTTTAATGTGTTTGTAGGAAACCTTTGTTTGAATGCTTTTCTCTAGGGCAGCAAGTCTGGATTTTTGCCGCTAGCTGATGCCGGGATGCCTCTAGGAGGTTGGGTGGTGTGTGTGTGTGTGTTTCGTCGTCTGAAAGGCGGAGCCCAGCAGGAAAGTGTTTAAAAGTTTGCTAAAACGGCTGCTTCCCAAAGCTTGTTTTTTTGGCGAGGCATCACTTTCGATGTGGCTGTATATCTCGCCCCCCTGCCTAAAACGGCACCGCTTGTGGAAAAACTTGCTCGGAAGTGCAGAACGGGCAAGGGAGCCCAGTCCCGGGAACATCACGTCTCTGTGAGTAGTGCGTTCCTATCCAATTCTTCCTTTACTTTCCTCGCTTGTAGGACACGTGATTTGGAAGGAAAGTGGAGAGGATTGGGAGGGGGGTATGCCTAAGTTGGGGGGGTGCTTTTAAAAATGTCCTCTCAAGTCAGTACACATTTCTGATCTCTCTTGTATGGGAAACTCCTCTGCTACGGGAACTCTTATCGTTCATCCCTTTTTGGGGGGGGGGGGAGATAGCCCAGCGTTTCCTCTAAGCTGAGTTAGTGTGAGCTAGCTCACCGTTTTTAGCCTCTGGCTCGCACATGCCCATCCTAGCTCAGGAAGGCTGGCTCCGGAGCACACTCATTTATGCAGCAGCCAAACCCCTTCCCCCACAACTTTAATGCCAGTTGCTCACGTAGTAGGATTTTTGCTCATGGGACTCCACAGCTTAGAGGGAGCATTGGCCCCTGATCCACCCGATCCGTGTCCATTGGCTCCCCTAACCTCCGCCCCGACACACACATGACCTTTCTCCCATATCTCTCTTTCTTACAGTCCAAGTTCCTCTCTCCACTCTCAAACAGGCCCATTCGCGTGGATATAAATCACATTTCTGGAGTAAAAATCCAGCAGGAGTCTTGGGGCACAGAAGATCTGATTTCCCCCATAAACTTCCATGGACTGCGGCCCGCTTCCTACTGGAGAATCTTGCTCCGGGGGTCTCATGGGGGAAAGCCCATTCTCTTCCATTATGCCCCAAGCTTTGCAATCACATGTGGTGGGCGGGAGAGACAGAGGCCCTTTTTGCACTCTCCTTTTAATCCATGTTCACCGCGGTGCCCTCCAAGCGATTCTGCACTAAGGTCGAATTTGACCTGTTTAATCCAGGTTCCCCCCACCCATTTTGCATGACAGTACCTCCCTTCAGTGGTCAGCCCGGTTTCAGCCTGCTGTTGCCCGGAGTTATTTGGATGCTGTTTTGCCGTGGACTTAGGCTGTTTTTACATCTGACTTTCCCGCTGGAATCATTCTAGTTCCAAAAAAACCTGCCCACACCTCTGTGCGGTGTGAAACCGTGCTGCTACTGAAATGTCCACATCTACTAATTGCCCTCCTGTGGTCAAGCTAGTATTCAACCGGCTTGATTCTGCTTTAAACAATTGCTGTTGATTAGTGCACTTAGACCCCCTGGAGTGAGATTCCACACCACTGTGAAATCAGCACAGGAAAAGACAGCAGTCAAACTACTTTAGAGGGGAGGTGTAAAATGACCCTTAAATTGCCTCCACTCGACCACTGAGGTAATCCAGAGTGGCAGGCAAATGCGGAAAGGACCAGAGATGAGAACGATGGAGTCCGCACAGACTGCAAAAGCAGGCTTCGTCAAACTCCCTGTGTTCATGCAAACACCCCCCCCCCCTTGCATTCTCACATCTCTTTGTTAACTCCCGCATTTACATGCTAATTTGCTGCTATCCGTTGATCTTACCGGCCACCTGATCCAATTTCAGTTCTGCACATGGACCTTGGCTCAGAGTGGCCCCTCCTAAGGGCTGCCCCTCACCCTCTTTTCTCCTGTAAGTAATCCTTGAGATCACGAAGGCTAAACCATTAGGACAGGGGTGGGCAAACTTGCTCAGCGTAAGAGCCACCTAGAACAGGGGTGGCCAAACTTGCTTAACGTAAGAGCCGCATAGAATAAACATCAGATGTTTGAGAGCCACAAGACATGAACAAATATTACCTGCTTTTATTGGAAAATAAGCAAATTTGCTTTTTATTAACATTAAATGAGACGGCCAAAAATAATAACAAAAGGGGTAAAAGCAGATATTGATAATGATATTAATTTGTCCAATGATATTTGTTTGCTAATGATATTTAGCTTCCCCAGCCGCCCTGCCGGGAGCCACATAATATATGTGAAAGAGCCGCATGCGGCTCCCGAGCCACAGTTTGCCCACCCCTGCATTAGAATATTAGAGCATCTTAGAATGATGGTTTAGCCTTCACGCTGCTGAAAAGGTTTTGTAACCGGTTATGATTATTCACTAAGAAGACATTGTTATGTCCTGGATGAGGTTTTGCACATTCTCTGTGTATCTTTAAGATATCCTGATTCTAGCCGTCCAACTCTTTAATGGTCCAGTTCAAAAGAAGAACTTCGAAACGGAGGTTCATTCTGAAAAATTTCGTCGACAGCATCTTATAAGATCTACAGTTCAGAAGGACCTTAGTAATTCTGCGGTTTTGTATACTAAGACCACATATAAGTTTTTTGAAATATATTTATGTGCACCTCACAGTTTTGGAGTGTCTAATTGTTTTGTCCTGTTGAGGCTGTGATTCTCTAGTTTGTTATCTGTGTAATGGTAGCTTAAGGGTCAGGACAGGAGCTGAGAGATCCAGGTTTGAATCTCCGTTCGACCGCGGGCAACACCGGTCAAGATTCTCTCTCACCCTGACATAAAAATAGATGTGTATCTAGACAGGTCGACAAGAGGGGAGAGTGCAGGCTGCTGCCTTCTGGTGGTTGGGAGAGTGAAGGAGCCACCCAAGCAACTTTGGGTGCCACCACCGAGAAAGACCTGTCTTTGGTTGCCACCTGCCTCACCTCTGGAGGCCGAGGCACAGACAGCAGGCCTTTGGAAGAGGATCTTAATTGGTGGGCTGGACGGCAGGGGGGGGAGGCGGTCCGCTGTGATACACACTTTCATGTATGGTGGGGGTGGGGAAGGAGAAAGGCAACCAAGCTGAAAAATGACTTGCTTCTGGAGGGATATCTGCAGATGCTGTTCGCCCTCCCTTCTGAACTCTGGCCTGCTTTTTGCCGGGTTCGCCTGCAAAGAAGGGAAATCAGGCAGGAGCTGCAGTTGGCTAGTCTCAGGGCAGAGAGAGGAGAAGGGTTCCTTTTGGAGACAAAGCCCCCTTTCATGCCGACGTGTTTCTCTGTGTGAGAACAGCTCCTTGGTGGCGTCTTCCTAGGTGGCACGTGGGCAGGACTGAAGGCGTGGATCCGGTCCGCCTGGTTCACCACCTTGTGCTCCTGCTCCCAAGGAAGCGTAGAGTCTCAAGGGTCAGGCTCTGGGGGAGAACATCTGCTCGGCATGCAGAAGGTCCCAGGTTCAGCCCCCGGCATCTGCAGTTAAAAACAGGACCAGGCAGGAGGTGATGGGAGAGACCTCCGCCTGAGACCCTGGAGAGCAGCTGCCAGTCTGAGGAGGCAAGACTGACTGTGATGGACCAAGGGTCTGATTTAGTAGAAGGCAGCTTCATGTGGTCATGTGAGAGCCGGATGGAATAAATGCAGAGTTTACGGGGAGGCGCTGTGGCTCAGTGGTAGAGCCTCCGCTTGGCTTGCAGAAGGC
Source organism: Lepidodactylus listeri (assembly GCA_029233225.1). Lineage (NCBI taxonomy): Eukaryota > Metazoa > Chordata > Lepidosauria > Squamata > Gekkonidae > Lepidodactylus > Lepidodactylus listeri. Next base: position 5,309,606 of record JARCFY010000012.1, read on the forward strand.
CCCTGATTCAATCCCCGGCATCTTCAGTGAAAAGATGATGTTGATGTTGAGGACCTCTACCTGGGACCCTGCCGAGCCGCTGCCAGTCTGAGTAGGCAGTCCTGGCCTTGATGGACCAAGGGTCTGGCTCAGTAGAAGGCAGCTTTATTGTTGTTCAGAAGAAGAGGAGGAGGAGGAGGAGGAGGAGTTGGTTTTATACCCAGGGGTCTGTTGGAGCGGGAGCGCACAGGAGCGCAGCTCCGGGAGTGAGGAGCCCAGGGGGCGGGCACATGACCAAGCCCCGCCCCCTCCTCGGCTTCCCCGAGCAGTGCAGAGGTGCAGCGCCCCGGGGAAAGCCCTGCTAGGGTCTTTATTGATTTTAGTGTTTTGTTTTCATATTGATAATTTTATCATTGTTCCTTTTATGACTGTGGGCTGCTTTTCCAGAGACTTGCTCAAGGGGGCATATAAATTTTCTAAGTATACCATTTTTTATCTGGGCACATGGCACATAAGTACTGGAGAAATTTCACCAACCCTTCAGCAGCTTCCACCCCATCAGTTTGGTGTAGTAGTCAGGAGTTGGACTCTGATCTGGGAGAACCGGGTTTGATTCCCCACTCCTCCACGTGCAGCTGCTGGTGTGACCTTGGGCCAGTCACAAGTTCTCTCAGAGCTGTTCTCTCACGAGCAGTTCTCAAAAGACCTCTCTCAGCCCCACCTACCTCACAGGGTGTCTTGTTGGGGGGAGGGGAAGGGAAGGGAAAGGGATGGGTGGTGCACATGTCCTGGGTATCTCAAGTCTACTTGAAACCTGGTGGTTTCAAGGGAGCAGGAAGAGAATGAGGGTGTGTTCTTTAAGCTTATTTTTATTGCACAAAGTATTGGATGGGGAAGGGAATGGAGGAAGAGCAGGTCAGTTTCACTCACCTGTGGAGGGGAACCTGAGGGGTGGGTGTTGCCTTCTGACACACTTCCGGTATGTGAGGGGGTGTGGCATGTGCAAATGAGTTATGCAAATGAGTTATGCTAATGCGCTCCTGCACCTCTTTTTCTACGAAATGACCCCTGTTTATACCCCACCCTTCACTACCTGAAGGAGTCTCAGGGAAGTTTACAATCGCCTTCCCTTCCTCGGGAGTCTCAGGGACAACAGACACCCTGTGAGTAGGGTTGCCAAGTCTTACCTTCATAACAGCAGGGCAGTCCCGGTCCCTCTCTAGGAGTGTGCAAAGCGCGCGCACGTGCCGCGATAACATCACCCGGAAGTGACGTCATCACACTGGGCATGTTGCCGGGGCGACGCTCTGGTAACCGCCCTGAAACGTCCCCAGCGTGATGACGTCACTTCCGGGTGACGTCATCATGCCGGTCACATCGGCTCGACCGGGCCACTTCAGGGGTGGGGTTCCTCCCGCTGGCCGGATCCCGACCGGCGGATTGGGGACCCATTTAGCGGGGGAATCCCCGCCCCCCGGGGGGACTTGGCAGCCCTACCTGTGGGGTAGGCGGGGCTGAGAGAGCCCTGAGAGAACTGTGACTGACCCAAGGTCACCCAGCTGGCTGCATGTGGAGGAGTGCGGAAAACCCAGTTCTCCGGATTAGAGACCACGGCTCTTAACCACTACACCAAACTGGCTCCTAGCCAGTTTGCCAAGAGTCCTAGCCGGTATGCTAAACTGCCACCTTTTTGGGGAAACTGTCCCGGGTGACTTAAAAATTAAAAGTCATTTTTAATTTTTTTTTTTTAAAAGTACGGTGTAGTGGTTAAGGATGCTGGACTAGTATCTGAGAGATCTGGATTTGAAACCCTGATCATGCCATGGAAGCTCACTGGGGGACCTTGGGCCAGTCACCCCCTCTCCGCCAAACCTACCTCACAGGGTTGTTGTGAGGATAAAACAGGGGAGAGGAGAATGGTGTTAATTACTTTGAGTCTTCACTGGGGAGAAAGGTGGGGAATAAAGAAAGTAAATAAATAAAGAACAGCCCAGAAAAAAAGTGTAGACCATTAAAACATTAAATAAACAGCTTTAAAAGGGGATTAGAAAGATTCATGGAGGTTAAGTTTATCAGTGGCTACTGGCCATGGTGACTGAGGGGAACCTCCACATTCAGAGGCACTAATCCTCAATCCCATAGCCAGGACATAACATCAGGGGACGGCCTCGGCCTCTCTGCCCTGTTGCTGGCCCTCCAGAGGACCAGGCTGGCCACTGTGTGAGTCGGGAGGCTGGACTAGATGGACCCTCACTGGTCTGACCCAGCAGGGCTCCTCTGATGTTCTTAAAACTGATAGCTTAGAATAACAGTTTCTAGACTAAAATAGTGTTTTAAAAATATTAACCCCTTAATTTAAAGCCTGGTGCCTAAAATAAAGCAATGTAGGCACCAGGCAGGCCTCAGAGGGGAAGAGCACTCCACAGTTGAGGTGCCACCACTGACAAAGCCCTGTCTCTAGTTGCCACCCGCCTCACCTCCGAAGGCAGATTCTCAGAGAACAAGGCTTGAGGGGCGGATCTTAACAGGTGGGCTAGAGAATACAGGAGGAGGCGGTCCTTCAGGGACCCCTGTCCCAAGCACAGTATAAAAAGAAGTACCTGAAAGAAGAAGGTATGTTTAGGTTACATGTAGGATGGGTCGCCTGACTTTTTAGAAAAGTTAAATGCAGTCTGCAGTTTGGTTGCGGTACAGGAACGGGTAGGGTTGCCGCCTCCAGTTTGGAAAATTCCTGGAGATTTTTGGGTGCAGAGCCTGGGGAGGGCAGGATTTGGGGAGGGAAGAGACATCAGCAGGGTGCAATGCCACAGAGTTCCACCCTCCAAAGCAGCCATTTCCTCCAGGGGAACTGATCTCTGTCGTCTGGAGCTCAGTTGTGATTCTGGGAGACCTCCAGGCCCCCACTGGAGCTTGGCGACCCTAGGAATCGGACCCCGAACCCTATTTCCCTGAGCTGGTTTTGTGAGCCACTTTCTGCCCGCAGAGGAGGGAAAAAACGGGACCCGTGTTTCGTTCGAAAAACAGACGCGTGGAGTTTGATCGTGGCCCTCCCTGCATCACATGTTGCTTGACCCTAAAAAGACAATGTTGTTTTTGGCCAGTGGGGTTGTGATGAGTAAGGCAAGGAGCGCGCCTTAGTCATCCCCTAGACAATGCCATCCTTATATTTCTCGTTGCATAAGGAAGTCTTTGATCGCGTTTGGGACCCTTCCGCGAATTAGATCACGCACCCTGCCATGTCGCACGCTGGCGATCCGAGCCTTCCGTCATGCACCCCCCCCCCCCCTTCGACTGAGCCTAATCCGTTATCACCCAGTGGCAGAGGATGGAAGGATCCAACCCGATCTGGTTCTTTGGCTGTGGGAAGAAGGTTGCGTGCCATTCCGCTTCTGAGCCCAGTCTAGAAGAGGTGAGCCAAAGGAGACGGGGAAGAGCTTTCTCCTTTCCCAGTGACTCTGTAGGTTTCCTGAGTCTGAGGACCACAGAATTCCTAGTTCCTCTTCCGCTGAGCAGAAGGCCTTGCAACCCCAAGGTCAAGATCCTATAGCAGGGGTCCTCAAACTTTTTAAACAGGTGGCCAGTTCACTGTCCCTCAGACCGTTGGAAGGCCGGACTATAGTTTAAAAAAAAAACTATGAACAAATTCCTATGCACACGGCACATATCTTATTTTGAAGGAAAAAAACAAAATGGGAACAAATACAATATTTAAAATGAAAAACGAGTAAAGATAAATCAACAGACTTACCAGTATTTCAATGGGAACTATGGGCCTGCTTTTGGCTAATGAGATGGTCAATGTCCGGTTCCATATTTGTCACTGCTAGTCGTAACAAGTGATGCAAGTGTGCAGCAGTTAGTCTAGATCTGGTTGGAGATTTCAGATGTTATTTTGCGGGTAGGGAAGGCACATTGGGGGGGGGGGTGCACGCGCAAGCAAGGCACCCTTGACGGGGCTGTTGTCTTTCCCTCTCCGAAGAAACAAAGAACTCGGCATCCTCACAAACTTTTGAAGGCAGCAAGCCCCCAGCTGCTTCTCCCTGAAACTCCACTACTGCAGGCATCATGATGGGAAAGAGAAACCTCTCTCTCTCCCCCTGTGATTCCCAGCAGCACAAAAAGCCTCGAAAAAGACCCCCGCCCGGCTCTTGGGACTGGCGCAGGTCTCCTAGCCGGCTGAGAGGAGACTTGGGGCCAGCCGGAGCGCCTGCCACCCCACACTTCCCCTCTTCCAGTCTTCCTTTTGCCTCCTCCTGGCTGACTGGAAGCAGGGGGGCGGGGCTTTGTCATGTGGCCCGGGACGAGTCGGCTGCAATTTTTCCGCTGCTTTGTGTGCTGCTGGGAATTGGAGGGCAGGCAGCGGCACACCCGGCGGGCCAGAAAAATGCCCTCGGCGGGCCGCATGTGGCCCCCGGGCCGTAGTTTGAGGACCCCTGTCCTATAGGGTAGGACAGGGATCCCCAACACGGTTCCTTTCCTGGCACCCGCCGAGTGTTTTAAAAACAGCCGTTCCTGTTGGCGGCAGGGGAGAGGACTCGCGAGAATGGGTTTAAATTAAGGGCAGGAAAGCACCAGCTGGATCTTCGAGGAAACTTTTTGACCGTCAAGAGTTCTTTAGGAGGTGGCGAGCTCCCCCGCACTGCCAGTCTTCAAGCAGCGGCTGGACCAACACTTGGCAGGGATGCTCCAGGCCAGGGGGTCGAACTCATTTGTTATGAGGGCCGGATCTGACATAAATGAGACCTTGTTGGGCCGGACCAAGACTGGAACAGATATCACACACGTTTCTATTGGGAAATGGGCGAATTTGCTTTTCACTAACATTAAACGAGACGGCCCAAAATTAAAAAACGGATAAAGACAAGATATTGATAATGATATTTATTTATCCAGTGATAGCTGTAGGCTGGGGGGGGGGGGGGCTTTGAGAACGGATTTAAAGTTAAAGTTGCTTTCTTTCTCTGCTCCCCCCCCCCTCCCCAAGCCTACCCAGGGAGGGGAACACTGGCTGGGGAAGGGAAGATCCCTGCCTCCCCTTCACTTCCCCAACTGCTTTGCCGGGAGCCACGCAATATGTGTAAAAGAGCCGCATGTGGCTCCCGAGCCGCAGTTTGGCCACCCCTGAACGACGCCGAAGACAGCACTAGACTGCCGTTCCACATGCCACGCAAGCACCGTGCAAGTCCAAGGGGGTGCAGAGTCCTGGCTCCTTCCTGAAAAAGCATCAGCTGCATTTGTTTTCAGTCTGCCTCCACACATTTGCTCAAACCAATGGGTGAAAGAGGGGATTTTAAAGTGCAGTGGAGTCTCCCAACCTCACCCCAATGCCCTGGCTGCATCTCAGTATATACCTTCTTGCTACTTCGAATCAGGGGGTCATTTCGAGCCGGAACGCGCCGGAACGCCGTTCTGGGAGTAACAAGCCCAGGAGCGGGCACATATGGTGATGCGCTGTGGGAAAAAGCAAACGCATACTAACTTGATCTGTGTTTTCAGGCTTGTTGTCGGGGAGCTTCCCTGCAAGAGCAAAGGAAACCTGAAGTGGCTTTAGTCAAAGTGTCAAGCTGGCTCGCCAGCTCTGAGTTCGGAAAGACCTGGAGATTTTTGGGGTGGAGCCTGAGCGGTGGGTGGTGCCTTATGACTCACTTCTGGTGATGTCAGGGGATGTGCCATATGCAAATAAGTTATGCTTATAAGGTGGTGGCTACAAGCATGGACAGCTTCAAGAGGGAATTGGATAAACATCTGGAGCAGAGGTCCATCAGTGGCTATGGAAGCACAAGGTATAGATAGGAACTCTCAGTCTGGGGCAAGTGATGCTCTGTATTCTTGGTGCTTGGGGTGGCAACAGTGGGAGGGCTTCTAGTGTCCTGGCCCCACTGCTGGACCTCCTGAGGGCACCTGGTGTTTTTGGCCACTGTGTGACACAAGAGCGTTGGACTGGATGGGCCACTGGCCTGATCCAACATTGGCTTCTCTTATGTTCTTATGCCTGGGGCAAGGTATGCTCTGTATTCTTGGTGCTTGACGGGAGGGGGGCAACGGTGGGAGGGCTTCTGGTGTCCTGGCCCCACTGCTGGACCTCCTGAGGGCACCTGGTGTTTTTGGCCACTGTGTGACACAGAGCGTTGGACTGGATGGGCCACTGGCCTGATCCAACATTGGCTGCTCTTATGTTCTTATGCTAATGAGTTATGCTAATGAGCTCCTGCACCTCTTTTACTACGGAATGACCCCAGCTTACAATGAACAGTCTGCTGGCATTTCTGTAGCCAAGTCCAGGGATCCTCTTTGCCCCATTCCTGCAGTGTACAAGCAACTTGGACCCCAAGCGAGGATTTTCATTGGTGCAGCTTCAGGATGTTCCTCACTTCTTTGCCTCTCCCTCACTGAAACACCTGAACACACATGAAGCCGCCTTGTTTGGTGTAGCCAGTTTGGTGTAGTGGTTAAGTGCGCGGACTCTAATCTGGGAGAACTGGGTTTGATTCCCCACTCCTCCACTTGCACCTGGCTGGATGGCCTTGGGCAAGCCATAGCTCTGGACCAGCTGTTCCCTCAAGGACAGCTTGGGAAAGAGCTCTCTCACCCCCACCTACCTCACAGGGTGTCTGTTGCGGGGAGGGGAAGGGAAAGGAGTTTGTAAGCCGCTCTGAGACTCTGAGTGAAGGGCGGGGTATAAATCAAATCTCCTCCTCCTCTTCCTCTTCTTCGTTTTCTTCTTCTTCTGAATTGGTCTGTCAAGGGCAGTATTGTCTACTCTCACAGGCAGTGGCTCTCCGGGTTCACAGGCCGATGTCTTTCACATCACCTACTGCCTGATCATTTTTAGCTAGAGGTGCTGGGGACTGAACCTGGGACCTTCTGCATGCCAAGCAGAGGCTCTGCCACTGAGTCATAGCGCCTCCCATGAAGCTGCTTTCTACTGAATCAGGCCATTGGTTCTTCAGGGTCAGTACTGTCTACTCAGACTGGCAATGGCTGTCCAGGGTCTCAGGCAGAGGTCCTTCCCATCACCTACTGCCACAGGAAGTGGTGACGGCTACGAGTATAGACAGCTTCAAGAGGGAATTGGAGAGACATCTGGAGCAGAGGTCCACCAGTGGCTCTTAGCCACAAGCTATAGATGGAACACTCTGCCTGGGGCAGTGATGACTGTATTCTTGGTGCTTGAGGGGCAACAGTGGGAGGGCTTTTGGAGTTCTGGCCTCGCAGGTGGACCTCCTGATGGCACGTGGGTTTTGGCCATTGTGTGACACAGAGTGTTGGACTGGAGGGGCCATTGGCCTGACCCAACATTGACTTCTCTTATGTCTGGGGCAGTGATGCTCTGTCTTCTTGGTGCTTCACAGTGGAAGGGCTTCTGGAGTTGTGGCCATGCTGATGGACCTCCTGAGGGCACCTGAGTTTTGGCCACTGTGTGACAGAGAGTTGGACTGGAGGGGCCATTGGCCTGATCCAACACTGGCTTCTCTTATGTTCTTACATCTGGGGCAGTGATGACTGTATTCTTGGCGCTTGGGGGGAGCAACAGTGGGAGGGCTTCTAGAGTTCTGGTCTTGGCTGTGTTTTCAGTCCACCTTTCTGTTTTGTTTCAGGTTATAAATGAATAGCCCCTATGACCAACATGAGCTGGAGCTTCCTAACCCGCCTGCTAGAAGAAATTCACAACCACTCCACCTTCGTGGGGAAGGTCTGGCTCACCGTCCTGATCGTCTTCCGGATCGTCCTCACAGCCGTCGGAGGCGAGTCCATCTACTCGGATGAGCAGAGCAAGTTCACGTGCAATACCAAGCAGCCCGGCTGCGACAACGTCTGCTACGACGCCTTCGCGCCACTTTCCCACGTCCGGTTCTGGGTCTTCCAGATCATCATGATCTCGACACCTTCCGTCATCTACTTGGGCTACGCCATCCACAGAATTGCGCGGTCCACCGAAGAGGAGCAAAAGAGGTTCCGGAGCTTCAAGAAGAAAAAGCAGTTCGCGTTGAACTGGCAAGCTGTCCGGAACTTGGAAGACCCCTTGGGAGCAGAGGAGGAAGAGCCCATGATAGGCGATGACGTCGCGGAGAGTGACGAGAAAGCCAAAGCCAAGGAGAACAAGAAGGAGCAGCAGAAACACGATGGGAGGAGACATATCCAAGAGGAGGGCTTGATGAAAATTTATGTCTTCCAGCTTCTCACCAGAGCCACTTTTGAAGTTTGTTTCTTGGTAGGCCAGTACATGCTCTATGGCTTTGAAGTCACGCCATATTATCTTTGCAACCGAGTCCCGTGCCCTCATGACGTCGACTGCTTTGTGTCGAGGCCGACGGAGAAGACCATCTTCCTCTTGATCATGTACGTGGTCAGCTGCCTTTGCCTGCTGCTCAACGTGGCCGAGATGTGCCACCTGGGTATCGGGACCATTCGAGATGCCATTCGGGAGCGAAAAATCCACAGCTTTCGCCAGCCCCCTTACAATTACGCCGCCTACCCGAAGAATATCTCCTGCCCGCCGGAATACAATTTGGTGGTGAAATCGGACAAGCAGGCCAAGGTCCCCAACAGCCTGATGGCCCACGAGCAGAACTTGGCCAACGTGGCTCAAGAGCAGCACTGTACCAGCCCCGACGAGAACATCCCGCCGGACTTGTCCACGCTCCATAAACACTTGAGGGTAGCGCAGGAGCAACTTGATATTGCCTTCCAGAGCTACAACAACACTCAGACGAATGCCGAGCCATCGAGAACCAGTAGTCCGGAGTCAGGGGGGACCGTGGCGGAGCAGAACCGAGCCAACACTGCCCAGGAGAAACAGGGTGCGAAGCCCAAGGCCAGTTCGGAGAAAGGCAGTGCTAACAGCAAGGACGGGAAGAATTCCGTATGGATATAGCAAAGGGGTGGAGAAGGGTCTTTCAAACCAAGTTGGGGCATCAGGAAGCTGGGGAAGGGGCCTCTGTTCTTTCCATCAAGATGGGAGGCATTCAGGAGAGCCCTAGCAAAGAGGGTCACTTTGCTCTATAAAGGTCCAGTGTTTCCGCTAAATGGTTTCAAGCAGTACACTTCTGGAATGGCTTCCGGTTGGTTGTCGAGGGGCTTCTCGCTTCCCCGTACTCCTTGCCCACTCCTCTTCCTGATGTGCAAATATTTCAGCATCTGGAAACAGTGGAACTTTTGCCCATCTGCTGTCACTCAGCAGGAGGTTTGGTCCGTAATATATGTTATCATTCTTTTTCAGGCAGATTCCTGGGTTTTATTCTCTAGGGGAAAAGGATTTTGATGGGAATGTTCTGTTCTCTGACTCAAGGTTCTGGGAGAAAACATTCCTCCACTGGGAATTTGGGACACTCCAGTTCCTGTTCTGCACAGTTTGGCTCTCAGGAATAGTTCACAGTCAGTATTGCTCCCTCAGTCCCCACTCTCTGTCCAGCTTCTGTCTGCCTGCCCGTTCTCCTTACCCGTCCAACTTTGTAATGTTTTCTCCCCACACTGTGCTTTTTGCATTCACTCCTTCCTCAGTGGTCCCGTTCTCGACTTATGTATGTAACTGCCATCAAGTTGCAACTGATTTATGGAGACCTCCGCAAGGGGCTTTCAAGTCAAGCGAGAAGCAGAGGTGGTTGGCCGTTGCCTTCCTCTGCAGAGTCTTCCTAGGTAGCCTCCCATCCAAGAATTATGATGACCCCAGCAAGGGGCTTTCAAGCCAGCCAAGAAGCAGAGGTGGTTGGCCATGGCCTTCCAAGACTTATGGTGACCCCAGCATGGGTTTTTCAAGGCAAGTGAGAAGTAGAGGTGGTTGGCCATGGATTCCTCTGCAGAGCCTTCCTTGGTGGTCTCCCATCCGAGACTTATGGTGACCCCAGCATGGGGGTTTCAAGGCAAGTGAGAAGCAGAGGTGGTTGGCCATGGCCTTCCTCTGCAGAGCCTTCCTTGGTGGTCTCCCATCCAAGACTTATGGTGACCCCAGCATGGGGCTTCCAAGGCAAGTGAGAAGCAGAGGTGGTTGGCCATGGCCTTCCTCTACAGAGCCTTCCTTGGTGGTCTCCCATCCAAGACTTATGGTGACCCCAGCAAGGGGTTTTCAAGCCAAGCGAGAGAGCAGAGGTGGTTGGCCATTGCCTTCCTCTACAGAGCCTTCCTTGGTGGTCTCCCATCCAAGACTTATGGTGGCCCTAGCGAGGGGCTTCCAAGGCAAGTGAGAAGTAGAGGTGGTTGGCCATGGCCTTCCTCTGCAGAGCCTTCCTTGGTGGTCTCCCATCCGAGACTTATGGTGACCCCAGCATGGGGCTTCCAAGGCAAGTGAGAAGCAGAGGTGGTTGGCCATGGCCTTCCTCTACAGAGCCTTCCTTGGTGGTTTCCCATCCAAGACTTATGGTGACCCCAGCATGGGGTTTTCAAGCCAAGCGAGAGAGCAGAGGTGGTTGGCCATTGCCTTCCTCTGCAGAGTCTTCCTTGGGGGTCTCCCATCCCAGTACTGACCCTACTTAGCTGCCAAGATCCGATGAGATCGGGTCATACCATGCTGCCTTCCCTCCCTTCCTCTTGTATTAGATAGATAATAAAAACACCTCGTTCCTGGTCATGCGTACATGAGAAGTTATATCCCTTCTGGTTGGGTCTTGTTAGCCGTGGCAGCTCCTTGTGTGTAAGCTCATGGTGGTGAAAGAGAATGGTGCAGTTCTACACATGTAGTGTCCTGGACAACAGGTACTGAGGTGTCTAAGAGGAGTCTCGCATTGGCTGTTCCCAGGAGATATTGTGACTCTCCTAAGCAGCCGGCTGTTCCATACGTCCCCTTGAGGTGGGCTCGTGTCCCAAAGCTTGTTTTAATGACTAAAGTAACCCTCCATTGAATGAATGCTTAGCTTTGTTTGTTGTTGTCTGTAGAAGTTGCCACGACGTCTTACCCTAACGCTGAAATGGCTGAGAAAGGGACCACCCTTACATTTAGAACTGCAAACACGAAAGGTGTACTAACCTGTGTGCACAGCTAACTGTATAACAGCTTCCGCGAGGGAGGGATTAGCGTTCAAAAACGAGGCTGAAACCCCCAATCGAGGACTTCCTGGTCCATCGACGTCTCTGGGATCCCTGCCACTGACTTCAGTAGAGTCACAGCCTCAAAGGTGTCTAGTGTTTACTCTTAGAAGTTGGCAGGATCAAAGCACCCCGGCTATTTTAAGATTACCGCTTGTGTCCTACGGATGCTTTCCTTCAGCATCTGTTATTGGTGGGAGGTGACCGAGGTTTGATACTTCCAGCTACGGCCCGTTCTAAACAAAAGTGCCTTCAGCGATACCAGGAGGAGGGAATAAGATCTCACATCTTTCATTGTGTCTCGGTAGCTGAGCGCTAACGAGACAGTTCTCGTTCTCGTGACGACAGACAAACATCCTAGGGGGCTTCTTGGAAACACAACGAGGAGTAAGTAGGTCAGGAAGATAACCTGTAATGAGATATTTCCTGCAGTAGAAGTACTGTTTCTGTTTCACGCAGAGTACCGCCTTCCCCCTGGGCTGACATTGTTTAGTCCTGTTGGACTAGCGGTGATCAGAACGGGAATCGCAACAACTTAAAAGAGTTTCTTTGGCTGTTCCAGACAACAGTCTACCTAGTCCAGCATTTTCTTGCCAATGGTGGACAGCCGGATACTTCCCCCCCCCTTTTTTTTGCCGTCAAGTCTCAGCTGACTTACAGCAACCCAGTAGGACTTTCAAGGCAAGAGACGTCCAGAGGGTGGTTCCCCGTTGCCCGCCTCTGCATAGCAACCCTGGACTTCCTTGGTGGTCTCCCGCCAAATACTAACCAGGGTCAGCTCTGCTTCGCTTCCAAGATCTTGCAAGATTGGGCTAGCCTGGGCCATCCAGGTCAGGGCAAAAGACATACAGAGGTGGTTTGCCATTGCCTGCCTCTGCGTAACAACCCTGGGCTTCCTTGGCGTTCTCCCACGCAAATGCTAACGAAGGGCAGCTCTGCTTGGCTTCCAGGATCTGACTAGCCAGAGCTATTCAGGTCAGGGCATGTACTTCCAGGCACGCACAAAAAACAGAAGGGGATGCCTTTCCTATTCGTCTTCAGCGTCTGGAATTCAGAGGTCTGCTGTCTCTCAACGTGGAAACTCCATTTAGGTGTGATGGGCCGTAGCCACTGATGGACCTCTCCTCCTTAAAACTGACCAACCTTTTTTCTAAAGGCCCTCCAAGGTGATAGCCGCGCCCAGTGTTGGCGTTAGATGCCAGAAGAGTTTTACACACTGGTTGGGGGTGTTTGTTGTTACAGAGAGCTCTAGCAGGACCTCCACAAATTGGGTGAGAGGGCCACAGTGTGGCGGAGGAATTTCAGTGTTGTGAAAGGTAAGGTGATGCACAACTTCAGGTGTTGAGTAACTTTCTGAGACTCAGCGCTTTTCTGTATTCTTATTTCCCTCTCTTGTAAGCTCCAGCTTTTTCAGGATTCCCCCCCCCCCCCGGTTCCGCATGTATTTTGCTCCCTCTACTGGTCGATTCGATATCAGACGGGGTCGCGTCTGGCATAAAAACCTGTAATTCAGGCCCATAGCTCCCGAGGGGCAGTGCCCCCCCAATCTGCCCTGCCCCCTCGACGAGGCTGCCCTGGACAGCCAGAAAGTGTGGGAGGGGCTTCAAATCTGGCCACTCTTCTTTGAGAGTAAGCCCCTCGGCACAGCGACCATGCCTGAGTGCTGGCTGCCATCTCCACAGAGTAATCCCACGGAGGAATTTCCACCCGAGAAAGTGGTGTCAGCAACAAGAAGAAGAAGAGGAGATTGGATTTATATCCCGCCCTTCACTCACTTGGAGTCTCAGAGCGGCTTACAAACTCCTTTCCCTTCCCCTCCCCACAACAGGCACCCTGTGAGGTAGGTGGGGCTGAGAGAGCTCTGAGACAACTGTCCTTGAGAGAACAGCTGGTACAGAGCTATGGCTTGCCCAAGGTCATCCAGCAGGTGCAAGTGGAGGAGTGGGGAATCAAACCCGGTTCTCCCAGATTAGAGTCCGCGCACTTAACCACTACACCAAACTGGCTCTCAAGCATTTTGCATGCCCAAATCCCCCTTCCTTTCCCAAATAATACTCCCGGCGATGGAGCTGCTTGGCCGGCCCGAGCTTCAAAACCAGTTAGTGCTGGAGCAGGCAGTTAGCGCCATCAATTAATTTAATTTAGTTAATTTATTGGCCAACATGCTCCTTCATGGCCTCCCCACGAAATATGTCTAGCTACAGGGCTGCTGTAGGTTAAATCTGCAGGGACGCATGCTGGATATAACCCGTTTGACTAACAGGGGCTACTAGCCATGGTGACTACTTATGAGCCTGGGCGGGGTGCAGTTCTCTAGCCAGAAGAAAGTGCAGAGTGCTCTCACGTAGTAACGATTAGGAAGAAGGGTTTCCACATCAGACGGTGGCGTAGCTGGGGATGCTCGAGTATGAATTTCTCTTCCAAAAGAAATTGGGAGAGTTAGCCTATAGCGCCTCTGGAGCATGAAAGACCGAAGGTGAACTAATGTTATGTGTCATTTTTAATGGCTCAAGCCCTTGATCACCCGCAAAGCAGATGTTTCTTTTCTAGAAAATGAAATTCATTCTGTGCCGTTCTACCCCAAAAGGAGGTTTATTAAAAAGAAACCACCTCCAGTTCACACAGCCGCTTTAATACAATAGTCAGTATGCTGAAAGCACAGCCAAATGTTTCGGACTTCGGGGACTGGTATCGCTATGAACGTTTGGACGTGCCAAGACTGTGGCTTACCTGCTCTCGGCTCAACCTGTGGGTTGGATCTTATCAGCTTCTCCACTGGGGAAAGAGAGAGGAGGCCCTCTTGACCAGTGAAAAGTCTATAGAAACATAGAGCTGGAAGGTTCCCTCAAAGGTCATCTAGTCCAGCCCTCTGCACAATGCAGAAATTCTCAGCTACCTCCCCCAGTGACCCCTGTTCTATGCCCAGAGGAAAGCAAAAACCCTCCAGGATCCCTGGGCTAATCTGGTCTGGAGGAAAATTCCTTCCTGCCCCCAAAATGGCAACTGGCATTACCCTGGTCATATCAGAAACTGCCACAAGAACTGAGCGCTGGCTCATCCCTTCCTGCCCTCCCTCTTACGGACCGCTTAAATTCATGTCCTCTCTGGTGGGGACTATGGGGTTCATTGGGACAAAAGCCATATGGGATGGGGGCTGCAGTGAGAAGGTGAATTGGGTCAGAAAAGCTGGAGGGACCTCCAATTTCATGTTTTGGAGGGATGTTGGAGTACACTTGAGAATGAGGAGGCTACATTGAAACCGATGTGTGAAACTGACGGGTGAAATTGTGTGTGAATGTGGGAGCATCTGGCCACCTGGCCATTTTGCTTTTATAAATGTTGTCATAATGTACTCGGGTGGTGCAGGAACGCTACGGCTGTCTTTGGCCCCGTTAAGGTACAACATATAAAACTTGCTGGCTTCCTTTTACATTCCATTGCAGCTGTCCTTCAACACATAGGGTGAAGGACAGTGTTGGGTTGTGGACATATATAACTAGAGTTACGCATGTTCTATATAAATTTACAGCCGCAACAGAATGTAGAAGGAATGAGTTCAAGTCACTGCCTCCTATGTGGCATCGTTAAGGAAACTGGGTAATTTTCAAAGATCACCACGACAGCAATCCACAATACCTTCCAGACATCTAAGTATCCGTATTTATTTTTTTTAACTAAAATGGTTCCAATGCTAGGATTTCTACCCAAGGAACTCTGGGAATTGTAGATTTCGGAGGCAGAGATGTTCCAGAAAGAAACCATAGTACCCTCACGACAATTCCCAGGCTTTCTTGCAGGACACCGTGGGCTTTTCCGCATTCTTATTTTCCTTGCTTGTGTGTTCCTGTTGCTTGGGGGAGGAGAACAACTGGCTGTTCCATGTGTGTTTCACCTACTGGCTTTTATGCCAGATATACAGCGATGTAATCTCAAATCGACCACTAGAGGGAGCAAAACACGTGAGAATGTGGAAAAGCCCCATCCCATTTAGTGCAGCTTAAAAACGATTCAACGTTCAGTAGCCAGAATAAAACAAGGAACAAAAAGATCTTGTCGCTCGCATTCCATTCCACTGGAAAATACTTGAAATTTCTCTAAAAGGCCATAACGGATTTATATTGTGACAAAGTTCCCAGACTGATTTTTTTTTTGTACTAACTTGTATGTTGTATGAGAAACATTTTAAGTATGTATGTAATTGTTTGTAAATATACGTCAGGGCAGACGTTACCGCCAGATTGTACTTAGCACGATAGCACATTGAAAGGAGAA
Organism: Lepidodactylus listeri; assembly: GCA_029233225.1. Classification (NCBI taxonomy): domain Eukaryota; kingdom Metazoa; phylum Chordata; class Lepidosauria; order Squamata; family Gekkonidae; genus Lepidodactylus; species Lepidodactylus listeri. The sequence continues at coordinate 5,324,876 of JARCFY010000012.1, forward strand.
AAAGAAAAATGAAATGGGGTTGGATGTTCCATGTCCAATACTAATAAAATGGAATTAAACTTGTGCCTTGTTTTTCGTGTGGTAGGACTGAGGTCTGTCTGTACAGGGATGTTGACTTTCATTAGGATACTGTACAGGTACGATTGGGGGGGAAAAGTACAACTAGAAAAATATCGATTCAGTAAAACTAAAAACTTACAGTTGTGTACCTCAACTATTGAATGAGTTCACGATTTCATAACTGAGATGGAAGATGGGCATCCCAGCGATATGAATGCTGCCTCTGTAGTCTTGTAAGGCTTCCAGTTTAACCCTGAGCAGGGCTGCTTAACTTGAGGGCACTGAACACAGATCACACACACATGAAACTGCCTTATACTGAGTCAGACCACTGATCCATCCAAGTCAGCATTGTCTACTCAGACTGGCAGCCGCTTTTCAGGGTCTCCGGCAGAGAAAGGTCTTCCCCATCGCCTCCTACCCGATCCTGCTAACTGCAGAAGCCAGGGATTGAACCTGGGACCTTCTAGATGCCGAACAGATACTCTACCACTAAGCCATGGCTGAACACACACAGGTAGCACAGCAGGAAGGAAGTTTCCCCTTTCATCCCTCTGCTGGTTTGCCATTTATAGAGTGGCTTATTTTTTAATCAGAATTTTAAGTTTTACCACTTTGAACAAATAATTTTTATTAGAATTCATCCATAGAACAACATATAGCCCAACAAATTAAAGAGCCATTCTTAACTTGTTACCAAAAAAAAAAAAGTTCCTCCCCTGGGTAGGGTTGCCAGCTCCACGTTGGGAAATTCCTGGAGATTTTGGGTGGTGGACCCTGGGGAGGGACCACAGAGGGGTATAATGCCAGAGAGTCCATCCTCCAGAACAGCCATTTTTTCCCCAGGGGAACTGATCTCTAACTTCAAGATCACTTATAATTCCTGGAGATGTCCAGGCCCTATCCCTTCGTGGTTGGGACTCCATGTGGTCTGGGACCCCCTAGGCTTTAGGAAATTCCTGGAGATATGGGGGCGGCACCTCAGGGGGTTGTAATGCCATCGAGTCCAACCTCCAAAACAGCCCTTTTCTACAGAGGAACTGAGCACTGTAATCTTCAGACTAGTTGAACAAAGTTTGAGTCCAGTGGCGCCTTTTAAGACCAACAAAGTTTTATTCAAGGAATAAGCTTTCATGTGCAAGCGCACTTCCTCAGATACAAATTTAGAGTCCAGCGGCACCTTTGAGACCAACAAAGTTTTATTGGAGGCATGAGCTTTTGGGTGCATGTACGTTTTTTCAAATACTTTTCAAAATTTGAAAAAGTGTGTTCACACGAAAGCTCATACCTCCAATAAAACTTTTGTTGGTCTTAAAGGTGCCACGGGTCTCTAAATTTGTTCCTATAGCTTCAGACCGACATGGCTGACCACCTGTATCTATCTTCCTCAGATACACTGAAACAGAATTTCCTCAACCCATTACATCTAGGAAGAGAGATGGTTGGGTGGGGGGTTAATTGCCAGGAAGGGCTCCTTAGAGCCAAGATGCATAAGTAACTGGGTGATTATCCCATCTCAACTATAAACACCCAGTTACTTACGTAGCTTGAGTTTAACAAGCCCTTCCTGGCAACTACCCCCCATCCTATATGTAATGCCTGAGAAAATTCTGTTTCACTGTACCTGAAGAAGTGTGCATGCACATGAAAGCTTATACTCAGAATTAAACTTTGCTGGTCTTAAAGGTGCTGCTGGACTCAAACTCTGTTCTGCTGCTTCAGACCAACACGGCTGCCCACCTAAATCAATGTATCTGAAGAAATGTGCATGCACACAGAAGCTTATGCCCAGAATTAAACTTCGTTGGCCGGAAAGGTGCCACTGGACTCAAACTCTGTTCTGCTGCTTCAGACCAACATGGCTGCCTACCTGAATCAATGTAGAAGAAGAAGAGAAGAGATTGGATTTATACCCCACCCTTCACTCACTTGGGAGTCTCAGAGCGGCTTACAAACTCCTTTTCCCTTCCCCTCCCCACAACAGACACCCTGTGAGGTAGGTGGGGCTGAGAGAGCTCTTTCCCAAGCTGTCCTTGAGAGAACAGCTGGTAGAGCTATGGCTTGCCCAAGGTCATCCAGCCAGGTGCAAGTGGAGGAACGGGGAATCAAACCCGGTTCTCCCAGATTAGAGTCCGCGCACTTAACCACTACACCAAACTGGCTCTCAGTTTGTATCTGAAGAAATGTGCATGCACACAGAAGCTTATGCCCAGAATTAAACTGTTGGTCGGAGAGGTGCCGCTGGACTCAAACTCTGTTCTGCTGCTTCAGACCAACACAGCTGCCCACCTGAATCAATGTATCTGAAGAAATGTGCATGCACACAGAAGCTTATGCCCAGAATTAAACTTCGTTGGTCGGAAAGGTGCTGCTGGACTCAGACTTTGTCTTGCTGCTTAGGCCAAAACGGCTACCCCGCCTGAATCTCTCTTCAGACCAGTTGTCATTCTGAGAGATCTCCAGCCACCGCCTGGAGAGTGGCAACCAATGCTCCCTCTAAGGTCTTGTGAGCAAAAAAATTCTACCTTGTGAGCTACTGGCATTAAAAGTTGTGAGCGAGCAATTTGGCTACTGCATTAAATTAGTTGGCTCTGGAGCCATCCTCCCTGAGCGAAGACAAAAAATGTGTGAGCTGGAGGCTAAGAAACTGTGAGCTAGCTCACACTAACTCAGCTTGGAGGGAACACTGGGGGCAACCCTAAACTGCAGCCCAGATAACGCCCAGCATAAACTCTTGACCCACGTGCTTCTCCCCGCAAAGCCATTCTCCGCCCACAAGAGGGCGTCCCCTCGACGGGCCAATCAGAAGCGGAGTTTTGAGGCACAGGCGGCCCCGCCTCCTCACTCACTCACTCCCTCAAGCGGACGACGCCGGCACTGCGCACGCGCAGTAGGCCCTATTAAACCGCCTCACTGCTCGTCCGCCGCTCACAAGATGTCGGCGGCGAGGGCGAAGCTCCGAGTCGCGGCGGTCACCCTCAGGCCGCCATGTTGATGAGGGCGAGCGGGGCGCTGCGGGGTCTCCCTCGCGGCCTGCGCCTCACGGCTCGGAGGGGCCTCGGCGGGACGGAGGCGGCGAGCCCGGCCGCCGACTTCTTCCCGCTGACCCGCGCTCTGCTTCGTCTCCAAGGCCGGGAGACCGAGCCCTTCCTCCAGGGCTTGCTGACCAATGACGTGACGCGGCTGGCGCCGGGGGGCGGGGCCTCCGAGGCGCCTCGCGCGCAATACGCGCACCTCCTCAACGTCCAGGGGCGGTGCCTGTATGACGTCATCCTGTACAGGTGAGCGGATCCATTTGCAGCTGACTGAAGGGGGGGGAGAAAGGGAAGGGAGGTTGGAAGGGCGCATGAGCGGGGGAGGGGTGTGTGTGTGTGTGCCGTGGATGGCCCCGATCCCCCTGCCTGTCGACTTGGAGGGAACTCCCACTGAGTGCAGTACCACTTCTATTAGGAGAAATGTGTTATGGGGATAGTGGGAAACACCTTGGGTTTTTTTTTTGTTCTTAATTAAACTGCATTCAAAAATTTCCAACAAAACATATACACAGGGGTCATTTTGTAGAAAAAGAGGTGCAGGAGCTCATTAGCATAACTCATTTGCATATGACACACCCCCTGACCTCACCGGAAGTGTGTCAGAAGGTAACACCCACCCCTCAGGCTCCACTCCACAGGTGAGTGAAACTGACCTGCTCTTCCTCCATTCCCTTCCCCATCCAATACTTTGGGCCATAAAAATAAGCGTCAAGAACACACCCTCATTCTCTTCCTTCTCCCTTGAAACCACCAGGATTCCAGTAGACTTGAGAGACCCAGGATATGTGCACCACCCATCCCTTCCCCTTCCCCTCCCCACAACAAGACACCCTGTGAGGTAGGTGGGGCTGAGAGAGGTCTTTTGAGAACTGCTCATGAGAGAACAGCCCTGAGGGAACTTGTGACTGTCCCAAGGTCACACCAGCAGCTGCATGTGGAGGAGTGGGGAATCAAACCCGGTTCTCCCAGATTAGAGTCCAACTCCTGACCACTACACCAAACGGATGGGGTGGAAGCTGCTGAAGGGTTGGTGAAATTTCTCCAGGACTTATGTGCCATGTGCCCAGATAAAAAATGGTATACTTAGAAAATTTATATGCCACTTTGAGCAAGTCTCTGGAAAAGGTGCACGCAGTCATAAAAGGAACAGTGATAAAATTATCAATATTAAAACAAAACATTAAAAACAATAAAGACCCTAGCAGGGCTTTCCCCGGGGCGCTGCACCTCTGCACTGCTCGGGGAAGCCGAGGAGGGGGCGGGGCTTGGTCATGTGCCCGCCCCCTGGGCTCCTCACTCCCGAAGCTGCGCTCCTGTGCACTCCTGCTCCAACAGACCCCTGCATATACAAAAACATAACAATACTGTAGTTCCAAGCATAGCCATACACAGCTTAACAATCCACTCCAATAACTTATGACATTAACAGAAAAGAGTCCATTTTAAACTTATTACTCCAATAATTAAAATTAACCCAATGAAAATAATTCTTTACATCCATTTCTTAACAAAATACAATTTGAACTGTATTGAATGCTGTGGGTCTAAGACACACGTCAGTTTGTCTAATATATTCCCAGACTTTTGCCAGCCAGGAATCCATGGTTGGAATATTAGAATCTTTCCACTTAGAAGCCCAAACAACCTTTGCGGGGTCAACATTATAGAAATCAGGTCGAAAAGACCTTGCTTTGTCTGCAGGAGGTCCCAGGTCCTCTCCCCTAACTAAAGCCAGAATAAAGTTTGAATTTAGTGGCACCCAACAAAGTTTAATTCTGGGTGTAATCCTTTGTGTGCATGCAACTGACGGAGGGTGCATGCCCATGAAAGCTTGTACCCAGAATTAAACTCTGAGAGAACTTGTGACTGGTTCAAGGTCACCCAGCTGGCTGCAAGTGAAGGAGTGGGGAATCGAACCTGGTTCACCCAAATTAGAGTCTGTTCTCTTAAACATTGCACCAAACTGGCTCTCTTCCCCAGTTGAAGAAGGAGGAGAAGAGATTGGATTTATAGCCTGCCGTTCACTTGGAGTCTCAGAGCGGCTTACAAACTCCTTTCCCTTCCCCTCCCCACAACAGACACCCTGTGAGGTAGGTGGGGCTGAGAGAGCTCTGAAGAAACTGCTCTTTCAAGAACAGTTCTGACAGAACTATGGCTTGCTCAGGGTCATCCAGCAGGTGCAAGTGGAGGAGTGGGGAATCAAACCCAGTTCTCCCAGATTAGAGTCCACACACTTAACCGCAACAGCAAACTGGCTCTCAGTTGATAACGTGAGGCAGGAACCACAACCGAGGAAGCTCACGTACGGGCAGTTGTTGATTTTGCCCACGTGCTGGCTTTATACCCTGCAATATATACTAGGATGTACATAAAGATTTGTATTAATCCTCCCTCTCGAGGATTTTCTCCAAATCTTTCCCCTCTTTTTCAGGATTCATGAAAGTTCTCAAGAAGAGACCCACATTCTCTTGGAGTGCGACGCTACGGCCTTGGACTCCCTTCAGAAGCATCTGAAACTGTACAAGATCCGAAGGAAAGTGAGCATCACGCCCTGTCTTGACCTTTCTTTGTGGGCCGTGGTCCCGAAGGAGCCGTCTAAAGAGGTTTCCCATGAGCTCCAACGCTGCGCCGGTAAAGCGGTGGTTGTGGCATCGGACCCCAGAGCAGACGTTATGGGTTGGAGGCTGATAACCAGCCAAGGCACAAACCCGCTAGAGATTGTTCCCGGAAGCCGGATTGGAAATATTAAAGATTATCACAGGCACAGGTACAAACAAGGTAAACAAGGGGAAATTATCGCTGCCACAGGACAGAATTGAAAACTTGTGTTTTATGCTGCTGGGTTATAAAATCATACCTTTACATGGCAAATCTGCACTAGGTTTGAGAGCCAGTTTGGTGCAGTGGTTGAGTGCACGGACTCTAATCTGGGAGATTAGAGCCATAGCTCTGTACCAGCTGTTCTCTCAAGGACAGTTGTCTCAGAGCTCTCTCAGCCCACCCACCTCACAGGGTGTCTGTTGTGGGGAGGGGAAGGGAAAGGAGACCGTAAACCACGCTGAGACTATAAGTGAAGGGCAGGGTGTAAATCCAATCTCTTCTCCTTCTAGGTAAAGGTAATTAAATTTCTGTAGATGGAATAAATGTTCCATATTTACATTCATTGGGATAGCCTCTTAATGTAACCCAGCTTTTATTTATTTATTTATTAGTTAATCCCCCCCACCCGGGGCGGTCGGGCTCACTTGACCTAACTGTCAGATGTCAGCAGTGACAGTAACAGTCGTGATGGTACCAGTGGCGGCTCCAAAGGCCTGGCGGAAGAGCTCCGTCTTACAGGTCCTGCGGAACTGTAATAGGTCCCTGATCTCCTCCGGGAGCTCATTCCACCAGAGTGGAGCCACCACCGAGAAAGCCCTGGCCCTCGTTGTTATCAGCCTGGCCTCCTTGATGTTCAGGAGGACCAGCCGATTCCGGGTCCCCGATCGCAGTGCTTTCTGGGGGACATATGGGGAGAGGCGGTCCCTCAGGTATGCAGGTCCCTGGCCATAAAGGGCTTTAAAGGTAAGAACCAGCACCTTGAACCGAATCCAGTATGCTGTAGGCAGCCAGTGCAGTGTTTTCATGGCGGGCTGGATGTGCTCCCGCACAGGAAGGCACAACAACAGCCTCGCCGCTGCATTCTGCACCAGCGGCAGCTTCCGGATTTGGGACAAGGGCAGCCCCATGTAGAGGGCATGACAGTAATCCAGTCTCGAGGCGACCATCGCATGGATCACTGTTGCCAAGTCGTTGCGTTCGAGGAAGGGAAGCAGATGCCGATCAGCCTAAGGCCAACTTGGCAGCTAGAATATTGAGGCTAGAGTGGGGGCGCGGCAAGCCAAAAGCAGGGGGGGTGGGGACCCTACAGCTGACGGGGATGGCCAGAACTGGCAGTGGGGAGGAGGAAAGAAGTGATTTCCTCTCCCCGGTGGTTCATTGCACGTCCTCTTCTTGTTCCCCCTTCTTGTATTTCTTTAATGCCAGCTTATATCACATCCTGAGACAGAATGGATGAGGATATATAACTTAACAGCATTAAACTTGGCTAGCATCCCAATCAACGTCTAGAGCTACTTCTTATTTATTTATTTATTTATTTATTTATTTATTTATTTATTATATTTATATCCCGCCTTGCTAGCGAACCGGCCCAAGGCGGCTAACAGCCATAAAATACCATCAATGGTTTACAAAATATAAAATAGACAGTTAAAACTAGCATAAAAACAGCGCAGCACTACACAAAAATACAGCAACAATATAACAGCATTTTAGATGGCGGTTTCAGGGTTCTCGTAGTGAACAGAGGCAGCACAAGTATGGCCAGGGACCAGGGCGATGTTATCCTACAAATTCCCCCCGGCGGCGGCTCCTAGTTGAAAGCCTGGCGGAAGAGCTCCGTCTTGCAGGCCCTGCGGAACTGTAATAAGTCCCGCAAGGCCCTGATGTCATCCGGGAGCTCGTTCCACCGGTAAGGAGCCGCCACCGAGAAAGCCCTGGCCCTAGTACAGGCCAACCGAACGTCTTTCGGACCGGGGAGAGTCAGACGATGTTGTGTGCCTGACCTCAGTGTCCTCTGGGGCATATATGGGGAAAGGCGGTCCCTCAAGTAGGCAGGCCCCTGACCATATGGAGCTTTAAAGGGTAATACCAGCACCTTGAACCGCTGGTGTTAACCTTTAAAACTTCTTGTTTTAACTTCTTAACTTCTTAAAACTTCCTGCTTAAAAGTTTTGGCCAGCATTTTTTTTCTTTTACTTTGTAGAACAGAGTTCGAGTCCAGTGGCACTGACCGGGACTTCTCGTGTTAATGAGCGGCTGCTCATGTGCAGAGCCCAGAGGGAATACTGGTCCCAATCCACAGCTTGGGAAACACTAGTCTAGGGGTCAGGAAAAGCCTCAAACATACCAAGGGCCATCGCTTTCCAGGAAGTTATTAGTAATGTCCAGTGCCCTAAATTGCACGTGGGAGTCTCTAGAAAAATCTTTGCAGAAGCCGGAGCATTGTAATAATGCGTTCCTGCAGGGGCTTCCCGAGTGTTCTGCACTGGGAAAATGAAACTTCTGTAGTAGAAATTAAATCCTATCTTCCGGCCATTGTAGTTTTCAACATGCAAGGAGTCGCGTCTGTGTATATGGGAGGGGAGATAGAGCGACGTGCATATTTGTACGCACAGATGATTTCAGCAGCCGGCCTTTCAGGAAAAGTTTTACTGCTTGACTCTGCCCTCACCCCCCTGCTCCCGCCCGGATATCTTCAGGAGATGCCGCTTATCTCCCTGCGACACTTATTTTCAACACCCAGGGGGAAGCCTTTAAAATGCTTTCAAGTATTGCCAGTTTTTTAATCTTGTATGCAGAGAGAATCCAGCTGGACCTGATTAGAAATGTCGCTTTACATCCTACGACGGGGTTGGTCTTTTTTTTTTTTTTAGTAAAGTTCTTCACCAAGTTTTTAAAAATAGTCCTTTAATGGGAGAGACCGCATGCCTATATATTAAAAGCCCCTTCCTGTATATTCGGCACCTCTGTTCCTGGATCGTCTTGATGCTGTTTGTTTTGCCCGTTGCTCTGGGAGAAATATCTTAACTGCACAAGTCTAAATAGATTCAAGAATCGTTTAGGGGTGAGGCAGTTCAGCGCCAGCTTTGAATTCCAAGATGGGGGTAGTGGGAATTGGGCGGGGGGGAGGCATTCCGAAAACTCCTGGAGGGAGGAGAGGAGTCGTGGCATGGAGGCAGAGCAGGCACGGATTGCAAGCAGGCATTCTCCGGTTCGATCTCTGGCATCTCTGGCTTAAAGGGTTTGTAGATCACAGACGCTAAGAAGGACTTTTCTCTGCCTGACAGCAGCTGCCAGTTAGAGTAGACGAAACTGAGCTAGGTGCACGGAATGCCGTTACTTTCCCACCGAAGCGGTAACCTATTTATCTGCTTGTAATTTCTTGCTTTTGGACTGCTAGGCTGGGAGGAGCTGGGGCCAGAGATGGGAACTCACTCCATCACATGGCACTCGGGTCTCGAACTGCTGAGCTACCGATCTTCTGGTCTGCAACTCAGCGTCTTAACCTTTGAGCCACCATGGCCCCATAGTTTATATACATTATTATTTTACTGTGCGAATGCACCATTTACTATTTATTTAATTCATTTGATTTCTCTCCCGCCCTCCCCGTGAATGGGCTTAGGGCAGGTTACAAGGTCACACAAAAATCGTGACGACAATAACATGCAAGTTAAATAATTTTAAAACATCAATGTGGCAAATGGGGTTTAATGTGGCCGAGTGCAAAGGGAGGCACATGGGAGCCAAAAATCCTAACTATAAATGCACGTTGAGGGGGTCCGAACTGGCGGAGACAGACCAAGAGAGAGATCTTGGGAGTCGTAGTAGAGAACTCAATGAAAACGTCGAGACCGTGTGCGACCGCAATTAAAAAGGCAAGCACTATGCTGGGGGTGATTAGGAAGGGAATTGAAAACAAATCAGCCAGTATCATAATGCCTCTGTATAAATCGATGGTGCGACCTCATTTGGAGTCCTGTGTACAGTTAAGAACATAAGAGAAGCCAATGTTGGATTAGGTCAGTGGCCCCTCCAGTCCCAACACTCTGTGTCACACAGGGGCCAAAAACACCAAAAAGTTCTGGTCGCCACACCTCAAAAAAGATATAGCATTGGAAAAAGTGCAGAGGAGGGCAACTAGGACGATAAAAGGGTTGGAACACTTTCCCTGTGAAGAAAGGTCGAAGCGCTCGGGGCTCTTTAGCTTGGAGAAACGACGGCTGAGGGGTGACACGATCGAGGTTTATAAGATGATGCTTGGGATAGAGCAGGTAGAGAAAGAAGTACTTTTCTCCTTTTCTCACAATACAAGAACTCGTGGGCACTCCATGAAATTGCTGAGCAGTCGAGTTAGAACAGATAAAAGGAAGTCCTTCTCCACTCAAAGAGTGATGAACACATGGAATTCACTGCCACAGGAGGTGGCGGCGGCTACAAGCATGGACGGCTTCAAGAGGGGATTGGATGAACATCTGGAGCAGAGTTCCATCAGTGGGTTATTAGCCACAAGGTATAGATAGGAACTCTCAGTCTGGGGCAAGTGATGCTCTGTATTCTTGGTGCTTGGGAGGGGGGGCAACAGTGGGAGGGCTTCTGGTGTCCTGGCCCCACTGGTGGACCTCCTGAGGGCACCTGGTCTTTTTGGCCACTGTGTGACACAGAGTGTTGGACTGGATGGGCCACTGGCCTGATCCAACATTGGCTTCTCTTATGTGCTTATGTTTAAAACAATGATTAAAAAGAGCAATCCGTGTGAAAGCCCTGCTTAGCTAGGCTCAGCTCAGGCTAATCAGAAGCCAGCAATTTCAGTAGGGGAGGCCAGAGATGGATTTTGGAAGTCCGCTGCCTCAGCCAAAAGCCCGGCGGAACTGCTCCGTTTTATTGGCCCTGTGGAATTGTAAGAAATCTCGCAGGGCCTTGATTTTCACTGGGAACTTGTTCCACCAGGTTGAGGTCAGGGCAGAGAAAGTCCTGTCCCTGGTTGAGGCTAGCTGGACATCCTTGGGGCCGAGGACAACCGGTACTTGTGTGTTCATGTTGCTCCTTTGGATTTCAGTGGGGCTTGAGAAGAAAAATGTTCTGGAGGACTGGGTGCACAGCAATGCTCCCTCTTAAGCTGTGGAGTCTTGTGAGCAAAAATTCTCCTTTGTGAGCTACTGGCATGAAAGTTGTGAGCGAGTGGTTTGGCTACAGCACAAATTAGTTTGCTCTGGAGCCCTCCTTCCCGAGTGAAGACAGAAATGTGTGAGCCAGAGGCTAAAAAACTGTGAGCTAGCTCACACTAACTCAGCTTAGAGGGAACACTGGTCCACAGTTAGCTGTTGATGTTCGGTGATGAAGGCAATCTCCAAGCGGCACCTGGAGATCTCCTGCTATTACAGTTGATCTCAAGATGACCAAGATCAGTTCCCCGGGAGAAAATGGCTTCTTTGGAAGGGGGGGGGGACTATGGCATTATACCCTGCTGAGGGCCCTCCCCACCCCAAACCTAACCCTCCCTAGGCTCCACCCCCAAAATCTCCAGGTATTTCCTAATCCAGAGCCGGTGAACCTAGGCAAAAGTAAGCTGGTACAGGCCAGAAACAGCATGCCATTAAGAAAGCGGCCAAAGTGACATCTCCTGCTGTCTTTTCCAAGCCCTAGATGAAGGCTACACCTGTAAGAAATCTAAGTTGCTTTCACCCCAGGTGATGTTATGATCTATAAGAGTAATGCCATTGATGTCAACAGGTTGTTGCTCTCACCATGAATATTTTTGTTCAGATTGTTTGATTTTGGGCCAAACAACTCTGTTAGCCTCTGTGTGTGTGTGTGTGTGTGTGTGTGTGTTGGGGAGAGAGAATGGCATGGAAAAGCATGTTGATTTTTTTTTTTTTAGAGCCTATGATTTAATAGCATTGCTGAAGGCCGTGTGCATATTTCATTCATGATTATAGCCCTCCCTGTCCATACTCCAGGTACAGATAACAGGATGGGTTCATAGCCTAAGGATACAACTTGGCGCGGGGACTTCTCTGGGGCCGCCCCACTTGTTTCAGTGTTGCTCGTGCAGGGGAAATCACTGCTGGGCTGTGCCCTGTGTCGTTAAGGCAAGAATCAAGATGGGTAGCCATGTCAGTCTGTCTGTAGAGCAGGAAGGGGCAAGAGCCCCAGGAGCACCTGAAAGACTCACAAAATTTGGGGCAGGGGAGGAGCTTTCAGGAGTCGCTGCTCACTTCTTCAGATACAGGTGGACTCGCATTCTAGCTACACCTGAAGAAGTGAGCGGTGACTCATGAAAGCCCTGCCACAAATGTTGTTAGTCTTGAACGTGCTCTTTTCTAAGGCAAGGATGATCTGTTTTATACAGCAGGAAGTCTTTTCTCTGGGTGTATATTTTGTTTACTTCAGTCGACTTTGATTTTCGCCTACCGTTTTGTGGAGTTTCCAAAAACTGTTGCGCTCACAACAAAGCACACAAAGAGCTTTTCTTCTTGGCCATAAAATCGGGAACAGTGTCCTTCCGGTGTGGAGCTGTGGTTAGGGCGTCAGACTAGGATCTGTGAGACCTGGGTTCAAATCCCAACTCGGCAACAGACACCTGTCTGGTGAGCTCGGGCCTGTCCCGCACTCAGCTTAAACTGTTACACGGGTTCGTTCCAGATGGTATCCGTGTTGGCCTGCGGTCAGATGGCTAGATGCAAGTCCAGTAGCATCCTAGAGATCAAGAAGGTTTTTGTGCGTCATCTGTAAACGCCTCTTGCCAATGCGGCTTTTGAGAGTCCGAACAGAGGGACTGACCTGTTTGTGCAAGCACTTCCCTTTTCAAGCCGGGCTAATTACTGTACACACCTTGTACTTTTTAATTCTGAGCAGGGCTTTTTTGGGTAGAAAAAGCGCAGCAGGAACTCATTAGCATAATAGGCCACGCCCAACAGCAGAAACTCATTAGCATATTAGGCCACTCCCCAGGCAGTGCAGCTCCCTCCCAGGATTGGCTTCCCCGCCGCTCCTGGGGAACCCCTCCCTGGATCGGCTTGGCTTCCCCAGGCGCCCCACAGCTTGCTAGGCGCCTGGGAAACTTGGAGGGGGGAGGCTGTAGGCGTGGCCAACTCGGAAGCCAGCCGGAACTCCGTTCCTGTGCGTTCCTGCCCAAAAATAGCCCTGGTTCTGAGTTCTTTCTTTGCACAACCCCTCCCACCTTCTGACCTGGATATAAGGAATCAGCAGTCTCCATTCCAACTCGTATCTGACAAAGGGAGCTTTGATTCTCGAAAGCTTATATATACCCCAAAAAATCTTGTTGGTGTCTAGCTGTAGAATCTAGCTGTACTACTTCACAGGGTTGTTGTGACGAAATGGAAGGGGGCGGATGTAGCAACCCACTCTTGGTCCCCACTTGGGGAGAAAGGCACCCTGTAAACGAAGGAGATAAATGAAATCCTTGGTTCAGGATTCTGTCCTGGATTACCGAGAGAGAAAACTAAATGCTGGCAGGCGACTGAGGCCCCCTAGTGGCCATTTGGTAGTATGCATGAATGTGTTCAACCAAGCTGAAGTTGGGATGTTTATCTGCTGTTCTGACATATTCATTGCTTTACAACTCTTGGCCTTATAACCTTAGCTTGTTATTTAGTTCTGACTTTGCATATCTTAAACATTGTCATGTTACATGTTAATTTGCTGATAAGTCCCTGTCGAAGAGCCAGTTTGGTGTAGTGGTTAAGTGCGCGGACTCTAAATCTGGGAGAACCGGGTTTGATTCCCCGCTTGCACCTGCTGGATGACCTTGGGCAAGCCATAGCTCTGTACCAGCTGTTCTCTCGAGGACAGTTGTCTCGGAGCTCTCTCAGCCCCACCCACCTCCCAGGGTGCCTGTTGTGGGGAGGGGAAGGGAAAGGCGTTTGTAAGCTGCTCTGAGACTCCCAAGTGAGTGAAGGGCAGGGTATAAATCCAATCTCTTCTTCTTCTCTTTAAGTTTGAACCTTACCTACTATTCCAATGTATCTGAAAAAGAGCGCCCGCACACGAAACCTCATGCCTTGATTAAACCTTCGTTGGTCTTAAAGGTGCCACTGGACTCTAAATTTGTTCTCCTGTTTTCTTATGTTTCAAGATAACTACCATTTCCACCCCACCTTTCGGCCTAAACATCTGGTTTTACGTAGTAATTGGAAATACTTTTGTGCCCCCCCCGTCCACAGACCTGTGCCTGGGGTGGTTCACAGTAATATCGAATTGTTACAAAACCAACTTGTAATCAATAAATAAGAACTGAAACAAACTATAAAAAACAGTTCAGTCAACGTCGACAGCTAAAGATCACTAAAAGCAGCAGTAGTGTCTTAAAAAAATCAACAACCCGATGGAATGAGAATGCAGCGGAAGGAACTAAGGGGGAAACAAAACTGTTACTCAATTCAATTAAAAGCCATATTAATTTATTTTTTTTAAAATAGTGTTTATATCTTGCTTTTCTCCCCAGTGGGCATCCAAAACAGCTTACATTGTTCTCTTCTCCATTTTATCTTCACAACAACCCTGTGAGGTAGGTTAGGCTGAGTGTGTGACTGGCCCAAAGTCACCTAGCAAGCTTCCGTGGCAGAGTGGGGTTTTGAACCTGTGTTTTCCAGACCCTGTTTTGACACTTCCAGCTGCTACATCATGCTGGCTCTCAGTTTTGGGCTAGCTCTTAAACATCCAGATTTGGGGGGTGGGGCTACTACTGGAAAGGGCAGTCCATCATAGATCTTGGAAGCTAAGCAGGGCTGGCCCTGGCTAGTATTTGGATGGGAGAGCTCCAGGGAATACCAGGTTTGTGATGCAGTGGCAGGCGATGGCAAGCCACATCTGAACATCCCTTTGCCTCCAAGCCCCACTAGGGGTCACCAGAAGTCATCTTGACTTGGTGGCAAAAAAAGAGAAGAAGCTATGCAGGGTCAGCCCTGGTTCATACCTGGATGGGAGACCACAGAGGAATTCCAGGGGCGCCTTGGTTGGACATTTGGTGGTTGATTGTACCCAGTGTGACTGAGGGGAGAAGAGAGTTTTTGAAATCTATAGGATTTGAGCAGTTGTGATGTTGTAATTCATCGCCAGCACTTCTTTTGTGCTATTGACTATGTATAGTTACACAGATTCCAGAGTTTAGTAGGAAGTGTTCCTACTGTAGTGACTGTTGCAATGTAGAGAGACATCCTTATACTATCTTATATTATCCTATATATATATTATATGTATATATATTTGTGTGTGTGCGTACATATATATATGACATAGAAGATTGAAGTTTACAGATGATCTACTGCCTGTAGCTCCTCTCCTCTAACCAGAAATGGAGTTAGAGAGCACTCAGAAGAGCTAGCAGAACACTGTATGTGTTTGGCAATAAACACTTTGTTTAATTTGTGTGTCTCTTGTACAACCAAACCTTAGCTTATCAGACCCGACCTCTTTTTGGATTTGGACCGCCATATTTTAGTCCATCAGAACCTTCTCAGGAGTACCAAGTACATCTACAGGATTACCATTTCGCATTTACTGATTTATGGGTACCACAGAATAGTGACCTTTGTCCTTTACTCTGTTTTCCAGGCATCCCTGAAGGCGTTAAAGACCTACCTACTGGAATAGCCCTGCCCCTGGAATCCAATCTGGCCTACATGAATGGCGTCAGTTTCACCAAAGGCTGTTATATTGGACAGGAGTTAACGGCTAGGACCCACCATATGGGCGTCATCCGTAAACGCCTCTTGCCAGTACAGCTTGCATTACCTGTGCCTTCTGAAAGTATTCCTGATGGTGCGGAAATTGTAACAGAATCGGGAAAGTCAGCTGGGAAGTACCGGGCCGGAAGCGATGAGCTCGGGATAGCCCTGCTCCGACTGGCTAATGTAAACGAACCACTACATCTAAAACTCTCAGGTGACACAACTGTGAATCTCACAGCTTCCATCCCCAAATGGTGGCCAAAACCTACAAATGCATAGAAGAATGTTGTGTTGAATATCTGCCTCACTGAAGGCGCCTTGTGGACTTGAAGTTAATTCGCTGTTCCTTTGCTTTTGTTTAACGATTCATCCGATCGTCTTGTGCGACTCAATTATGTTTCAGCAAGACTTACGTGAGAGGAGTTCTGTGCGGATTATGCCCATTTTCACTGTCACTCACCAGGGAGGACCAGATAATGTGCACAACATAAATTCTTTTAGGAGACCCTTTTTATGTCTCTAATACAGATGCTTTTTCTAAATTTGACAAGCAGTCGTCCTATCTATCCACACTTTCCTTCCTTCCTTAAAGATAGATTCAGAACAACAGGCCAAAATAGGAGCGTTGCTCTTGAAACTCCAGTCCAACTTGCTAAGTTCTTGGGTCACATATTTCACAACAAAGCACAGAAGCCTCTGTAGTCTTGTATTGGCCTCCAGTTCCAGCTGCTAGCACTGGTGTGGCTTCCTGAAGATCCTGCTTCCAGCCAATGCCTTCTTTGGTGTTTCCACGATATTTGTCCTTGAAGTAGCCTCCACTTCTTGCTAGAGAGAAGGAAATTATTGCATAGCTGTTTTGATTTTTTGGTCTGGTGATTTCTCACCTGCAGTTGAGAGGAGGATAAGCAGAAAGGAAAATCAAAACAGCTGTACTATATGGTTTTATAAGAACTTGCTCTCAGTCGGTGACTGGGCTTGAGATAGCCACAGAGGGGCTGCGGAATAAATCAGTCGCCCCTCGCTCCTGTAGCCCAGCTTTATTTTTTTTTGCAATTAAATATTTATTTTAATTTATTTGTATTTAAAAAAAAATCTGCCAACCTGACCTCAAAGGCACTTGGAATTGTCTTTAGGAGAGTTGTCTTTAGAAGATATGTAACACACCCCCTCTGCTTTATTTTACAAAAATATGTTTTAATCATTGTGGATGCTAAAATGCTTTTCTGTTTTGATCCCGATTCCCCCCCCCCCCCCCCCCCCCGGTGCTGGTGTGTAAAAAGGAAATGTGTATCATTCTGGAGTTAAAATTTCAAAATGGTCATTCCAGTTGGCTTTTAATACAGTTCCTTCCAATCTGAGGGTTTTTGTTACTTTTTAATTATGTTTGTGTTTTTTAGAATTGTGGCAACACAAAATCAATTTGCAAATGAGTTCTGGTCAATCCTTAGGAACTGTTTACAGTTTAAAAGAGTGATTTAAAAAAATGCTTTAAGGAAAAGGTTCAAATTAAGACATTAGGACTGCGTAGGAAGGGAGTCTTTCGTAAGAACTTTTAAAACAATATTTCTTGTATACGGCCCCTGAGGTTACAAGTTCCCCTCTGCACAGCTAGCAGTGGCTGTGCCGGATTGTGTAGCTGTGAAAAAATTACGGAAGTTTGTATAAACTACAGAAGAGAGCCAGTATTTCCCCCGCTGACGCAGGAGTCCATTTCGGTAGAAGGCTTCTGGTGACTGTAACAGCTAGTGGATTGCTGCAGCCATTTGCAAAATCCCCCCACTTCCGCACTCCCTTAGGCAGCTTTTCCTTATGTGTCCTTTGGATCCAGTAAAGATTACGAAGCAACTTGGTGGAGCCCCATGTTAGCTTCTGTATGTCCGTCTCAGCGTGGTGCGGGAAGGAAATACAGCAGTTAGAACAGGAGCACCTGCTGATATTGGAGGCAGGCAATTGTCTCCGTCTCTTCTCCCCCTACCAATAATGGCATATTGATGGGTAAGGCTGGTCACCCAGCAGAAGCACTGCCTAGCGAGTTCACGTCAGAGGGGAACACCTATGTGGTACAAGTCACCCTCATCTGACTCTAATCCACACATGGGGGGGCGGGGCGGCACCTTAGCAGGCAATCAGCGAGGTCCGTGTGCTGTGAAGATGGGCTTCAGGCTCCGTGTGTCCTGCAGTTGCATGACGGAGGACGTATAGAGCCCAGGGAAGAACAGGCGGTTTCCACTGGCAAAAACAGGCTGTTTCCACTGGCTGTTTCCACTGGCAAAAACAGCCCCGGAGGGAAGCCCAAAGCTGCTCTTCCCCCTTGCAGTTCTTGGAGCTCTTTCTAAGGTAAAATAGTAAAAATCCCAGTAGTGCCTTTAAGACTCACAAACTTTATTGTAGCATAAGCTTTCAAGAAACATAGCTCTCCTCGTCGGAAGAGAGCTGCGTTTCTCGAAAGCTTATGCTACATTAAAGTTTGTGAGTCTTAAAGGCGCCGCTGGGCTTTTTACTCTTTTGCAACAACAGACTTAACACGGCTAACTGTCCCTTTCTAAGGTAAGTCCCCTCCGTGTGACTGAGTGTCAAGGACTCGGGATCCATGTCACTTAGATCATTTAGCTGGACCCTAGGACTCAGAATATGTTTCTGACGCTTCAGGGAAGGGTCTTAACACTCAGGATTTTAAGCAAGGCATATGTCGGGCGGACATTTGGAATTCAGGAAGGGGTGTGTGTAGGACAAACCTGAGGAGCTATTTTAAGGGGCTCAGTCTCAGCCCTGTTCAAAGGTCGCTTTAGCTTAGCATTAATGTGCAACGGAGTGTGTCCTTGAAAAGCAATCACATGTAACGGGTACTTCACACCTGACTGTAAAGACTACTAAGGGAACTATTATTAAATTATCTGTGTGTCAATAAACTCTGGCTGATTTTTGTGCCTTTAGGTTGTACGTGCGAGTCTGCAGCAGAGCCAGGCAGACTAGAGGTTTGTAATCAATATCGTTGCCTGGTTTAGACTCAGAACAGGTTCCCCAGATATCGGATGGGGAAAGTCTATTCAGTCCCCCTTCAACTGGCACTAATCTCAGAAGTCGAAAGTGGTCTCCTAGGGCAAAGGACCACAGGGAGACATTCCAGAAGAATGCAACAGAGGAACAATGAAGAGTCTTTCGGAAACCTTAAACATCTATTTCTAGGGTTTCCAGATATTCTCTTTTTTGGTGTCCATCCTCTTTTTGTCTTTTTTTAAAAGACTGATGAAAATGTCCTCTTTTTTGGGTTGGAAGGTTATGGATATTTCTAGTTAGTAGCAATTAGGTAAACGTTTCCCTTGCTCGAAAGCCAGTTGAATCTGACTCTAGGCAGCGGCGCTCATCTCTGTTTCCAAGCCGAAGAGCCAGTGCTGTCCGAAGACGATTCTGTGAATTCATCACTCTTTGGGTGGAGAAGGACTTCCTTTTATCCGTTCTAACCTGACTGCTCAGCAATTTCATGGAGTGCCCCCCGAGTTCTTGTATTGTGAGAAAGGGAGAGAAGGACTTCTTTCTCTACCTGGATCTATAATTAAGCATAGACTTTTTTTTTAACTTTTTAAAAGTTGGTTCTTTGTAAGCGATACTTGGATCTATTAAGTAAGCATAGATTTTTTTTTTGACTTTTTAAAAGTTGGTTCTTTGTGAGCGATACTTGGATCAATAAGTAAGCATAGATTTTTGTTTTACTTTTTAAAAGTTGGTTCTTTGGGAGTGATACCTGGATCTATAATTAAGCAGATTTTTTTTTTGACTTTTTAAAAGTTGGTTCTTTGCGAGCAATACTTGGATCAATAAGTAAGCATAGTTGTTGTTTTTTTACTTTTTAAAAGTTGGTTCTTTGCGAGTGATACCTGGATCTATTATTAAGCATAGATTTTTTTTTGACTTTTTAAAAGTTGGTTCTTTGCGAGTGATACCTGGATCTATAAGTAAGCATAGATTTTTTTTTAACTTTTAAAAAGTTGGCTCTTTGCGAGTGATACCTGGATCGATAATTAAGCATAGATTTTTTTTTTAACTTTTAAAAGTTGGTTCTTTGTGAGCGATACCTGGATCGATAATTAAGCATAGATTTTTTTTTGACTTTTTAAAAGTTGGTTCTTTGTGTGCGATACCTGGATCGATAATTAAGCATAGATTTTTTTTTTTACTTTAAAAGTTGGTTCTTTGCGAGTGATACTTGGATCAATAAGTAAGCATAGATTTTTTTTTTCTTTTTAAAAGTTGGTTCTTTGCGAGTTGATACCTGGATCGATAAGCATAGATTTTTTTTTACTTTAAAAGTTGGTTCTTTGCGAGTGATACCTGGATCGATAAGCATAGATTTTTTTTTTACTTTAAAAGTTGGTTCTTTGTGAGTTGATACCTGGATTGATAAGCATAGATATTTTTTTTACTTTAAAAGTTGGTTCTTTGCGAGTGATACCTGGATCGATTAGCATAGATTTTTTTTTTACTTTAAAAGTTGGTTCTTTGTGAGTTGATACCTGGATCTATAAGCATAGATTTTTTTTTTACTTTAAAAGTTGGTTCTTTGCGAGTGATACCTGGATCGATAAGCATAGATTTTTTTTTTTACTTTAAAAGTTGGTTCTTTGCGAGTGATACCTGGATCGATAAGCATAGATTTTTTTTTTTACTTTAAAAGTTGGTTCTTTGCGAGTTGATACCTGGATCGATAAGCATAGATTTTTTTTTTTACTTTAAAAGTTGGTTCTTTGCGAGCGATACCTGGATCGATAAGCATAGATTTTTTTTTTTACTTTAAAAGTTGGTTCTTTGCGCGTGATACCTGGATCGATAAGCATAGATTTTTTTTTTACTTTAAAAGTTGGTTCTTTGCGAGTTGATACCTGGATCGATAAGTAAGCATAGATTTCCCCCCCCCCCCCACTTTTTGTAGTTGGTTCAGTTATTTTGCTTTACCGGTCCTTCCCTTGAATGGGGGGGGGGGGGAGAGAAGAAACACCCTCTTAAAGGATATCGCATTCTGGCAGGGGCCTGACTGGGAATGACTCCCTTGGGTGGGGTTCACTCGTTCCTCTGGCTGGTCTACCTCACAGGGTTGTTGTGAGGAGAAAGCGGGGGCGGGAGACACCCCTCTCCCTCGCTCCAAGGGCGGGATTTTTCCCTACCACACTTGGCCTTTTATTGTTTTATTTTTATTTTTTTAAACGGACACAGATTGGCATATGCTAATGAGCAACGTTTCTCCACAACGGAGACGATTTATTGTTCCTTTTTTTTTTTAACCGAAAGCGCCCCGCCCCCTTTCCTGGCCAACGTCTCCCCACCCCCCCTTTTGGCGGGCGGCAAGCGCGCGCTCCCTCTCGCGAGAGCGCCACAGGGGGCGGGGCTGCGAGCGACCTCCTCCCCCCCCTCCTCCTCCTCCTCCTCCCCGCCCAACTTCCCGCCGGACAGCCGAGCCCGCAGCTCTGGCGCAGCTCGGCCCCGCCCCTCGGCCCCGCCCCGCCGACGCGTCGTTCTGTCCGTTGGGGCAGCTGGGCGCATGCGCGGTCGCCCTCCCGCCCAGCTGGTCCCTGGCGAGGCGGCCGGAGGGGGCGGGCGGAGAAGGCCGGCCGAGCTAAGATGGTGGCTGACGGCGCCCGCGCTCTGGCCGTCCCCCTCCCCGGAGGGACCCCTCGGCCTGAGGTGAGGACTGGGGGGGGGCGGGGGGGGCGTAGCTGCTGCAGGGGAAGGAGGCCTGTGCGCAGGATCGCGCCTAAAGGGGAGCCTCCAGAGCCAGGGGCAGTCCATCTGTCACTGCCAATGCTCTCTCTAAGCTGGGGGGGGCCTGTGAGCCAGAATTCTGATTTGTGAAGCTGCTGGCATTGAAGTGGCGAGCGAGCGATTTGGCTGCTGCATAAAGGAGTTGGCTCTGGACTGCAGCGTTCCCTCTAAGCTGAGTCTAGTGTGAGCTAGCTCACAGTTCTTTTAGCCCCCGGCGCACACATTTTTGTCTTCGCTCAGGAAAGATAGCTCCAGAGCAAACTAATTTATGCAGAAGCCAAACAGCTCGCTCACAACTTTAAAGCCTATCGCTCACGAAACAGAATTCTTGCTCACAAGACTCCGTAGGTTAGAGGGAGCATTGCTCTGGAGCCACATCCTTCCTGGGCTGAGATTAAAAACGTGGGAGCTAGCTCCCACTAGACTCAGCTTAGAGGGAACGCTGCCTACAACCTGTCCCATGCTCCCTCTAAGCCGTGCAGTCCTGTGAGCAGAAATTCTACTTGGTGAGCCGCTGGCATTGAAGTGGTGAGCGAGCCGTTGGGCCGCTGCATGAATCAGTTGGCTCTGGAGCCCTCCTTCCTGAGCTGAGGCCAAAAGGCGTGAGCCGGAGGCTAAAGAAGTGTGAGCCGCCTCACACTAGACTCAGCTTAGAGGGAACGCTGCCTACAACCTGTCCCATGCTCCCTCTAAGCCGTGGAGTCCTGTGAGCAGAAATTCTACTTGGTGAGCTGCTGGCATTGAAGTGGCGAGCGAGCGATTTGGCTGCTGCATAAATCAGTTTGCTCTGGAGCCACATCCTTCCTGGGCTGAGACCAGAAACGTGTGAGCTAGCTCCCACTAGACTCAGCTTAGAGGGAACGCTGCCTACAACCTGTCCCATGCTCCCTCTAAGCCGTGGAGTCCTGTGAGCAAAAATTCTACTTGGTGAGCCGCTGGCATTGAAGTGGTGAGCGAGCGATTTGGCTGCTGCATAAATCAGTTTGCTCTGGAGCCACATCCTTCCTGAGCTGAGATTAAAAACGTCTGAGCTAGCTCCCACTAGACTCAGCTTAGAGCTGAGACCAAAAGGTGTGAGCCGGAGGCTAAAAAAGTGTGAGCCGCCTCACACTACACTCAGCTTAGAGGGAACGCTGCCTACAAGCTGACCCATGCTCCCTCTAAGCCGTGGAGTCCTGTGAGCAGAAATTCTACTTGGTGAGCCGCTGGCATTGAAGTGGTGAGCAAGCCGTTGGGCCGCTGCATAAATCTGTTGGCTCTGGAGCCCTCCTTCCTGAGCTGAGGCCAAAAGGCGTGAGCCGGAGGCTAAAGAAGTGTGAGCCGCCTCACACTAGACTCAGCTTAGAGGGAACGCTGCCTACAACCTGTCCCATGCTCCCTCTAAGCCATGGAGTCCTGTGCGCAAAAATTCTACTTGGTGAGCTGCTGGCATTGAAGTGGCGAGCGAGCAATTTGGCTGCTGCATAAATCAGTTGGCTCTGGAGCCACATCCTTCCTGAGCTGAGATTAAAAACATCTGAGCTAGCTCCCACTAGACTCAGCTTAGAGGGAACGCTGCCTACAACCTGTCCCGTGCTCCCTCTAAGCCGTGGAGTCCTGTGAGCAAAAATTCTACTTGGTGAGCCGCTGGCATTGAAGTGGTGAGCGAGCGATTTGGCTGCTGCATAAATCAGTTTGCTCTGGAGCCACATCCTTCCTGAGCTGAGATTAAAAACGTCTGAGCTAGCTCCCACTAGACTCAGCTTAGAGCTGAGACCAAAAGGTGTGAGCCGGAGGCTAAAAAAGTGTGAGCCGCCTCACACTACACTCAGCTTAGAGGGAACGCTGCCTACAAGCTGACCCATGCTCCCTCTAAGCCGTGGAGTCCTGTGAGCAGAAATTCTACTTGGTGAGCCGCTGGCATTGAAGTGGTGAGCAAGCCGTTGGGCCGCTGCATAAATCAGTTGGCTCTGGAGCCCTCCTTCCTGAGCTGAGGCCAAAAGGCGTGAGCCGGAGGCTAAAGAAGTGTGAGCCGCCTCACACTAGACTCAGCTTAGAGGGAACGCTGCCTACAACCTGTCCCATGCTCCCTCTAAGCCATGGAGTCTTGTGAGCAGAAATTCTGCCTTGTGAGCTGCTGGCATTTAAAGTTGTGAGTGAGCCGTTTGGCTACGGCATAAATCACTTTGCTGGAGCCATTCTTCCTGAGCTGAGAGAAGAATGTGTGAGCTGGAGGCTAAGAAACTGTGAGTCAGCTCACACTGACGCAGCATAGAGGGAACACTGCCCCTGACCCATGCTCCCTCTAAGGCGGGGAGTCTTGTGAGCAGAAATTCTGCTTCGTGAGCCGCCGGCATTAAAGTTGTGAGCGAGCGATTTGGCTGCGGCATAAATTAGTTTGCTCTGGAGCCCACCTTCCTGAGCTGATACAAAAATCTGCGACGGGGGCTGAAAAACTGGGATGGGAACACAGGTCCCTGGGTGTGTGTGTGGGGGGTGGTGGAAGGTATTTGTGGATTTCCTGCATTGTGCAGGGGGTTGGACTAGATGACCCTGGAGGTCCCTTCCAACTCTATGATTCTACGATTCTAGGACAAGCCAATGACCTTTGTGGCAGACGGGAGATTTGAATCCGAGCCTGGCATGAATCAGACCTTTGGGTGGTCATGATCACCAATACCAGGTCTTTTGCAGATGCTTTCGCACCAAACGGCCCCTGACCCCTATTCCAAGTATGCTGCAATATCATTTTGACCCTGCAAGGATTGCATGTGAATATATGTGATGCTCACCCTTTTCCCTTGTTCTCACATCGTCCCCGTGAAGGAGATGAGGCCGAAAGAGAGCAAATTTTGAGTCCAGTGGCACCTCTAAGACCAGCAAAGTTTTATTATGCACACAAAAGCTTATACCCAGAATAAAACTTGGCTGGCTTTAAAGTTGCCACTGGGCTCAAACTTTGTTCTGCTGCTTCGGACCAACGTGGGTAACCCACCTGAATCTCGCTGAGAGAGGATGGGACAGCTTCGGTTGGAAACAGTTTATGGACCATCAAAACTTGCAAAATACAGGAGAGCCGGAAAAATAACCAATAGGCCTAAGCATCACCTTATGGAAGTTGGTCCTTGAAGAAATCTTGATGGATTTCTCTCTCCCCCCTTTCTCCATCTTTATTCCTGACACAGATATAACTCTCTCCTTTTTTGGTAAGTGAATATAGTAGGTTGAGGCTGCACCCCCTTTGTCCAAGCAGAGGAGCTCATTCTTCCAAATGCCTAAGAAGTTTCTGTGTCTCTTCTTACAGTGGTGATTTAGGTGGTGTTGTGGAGCCAAGGTTTCTCCTTTTAGAACCAGTTTGGTGTAGTGGTTAGGAGCATGGACTCTATTATGGGAGAACCAGGTTTTGATTCCCCATTCCTCCACATGCAGCTGCTGGTGTGGCCTTGGGTCAGTCACAAGATCTCAGAGCTGTTCTATCAAGAGCAGTCCTTGGAAGAGCTCTCTCAACCCCACCTACCTCCCACAGGGTGTCTGTTGTGGGGAGGGGAAGGGGAAGGAGATTGTAAGCCGCTCTGAGACTCCTTTGGGTAGTAAAGGACAGAGTATAAATCCAATATCTTCTTCTTTTTCTGGAAGTGAGTCTTAAAATAGCCTGGGGTTTGTTTGCTATCTGATCTGAAAATGTGAAGTTACTTCTTTTAGGCAAGTGAGGAGTTTCCACACTCATTTTGTTCCTGTCAGTAGGAAAAGCTTAATCTCTTCACCCTTTCCCGCAAAGAATTTGGAGAGAACATCGAAATTCTTCTTCACCCAAGACTGATAGTAAAATTCACTGCTGCAGGAAGTGGTGGCAGCTACAAGCATAGATAGCTTCAAGAGGGGATTGGATCAACATATGGAGCAGAGGTCCATCAGTGGCTATTAGCCACAAGGTGTAGATGGAACACTCTGTCTGGGGCAAGTGATGCTCTGTATTCTTGGTGCTTGGGGGGGGGGGGCAACAGTGGGAGGGCTTCTAGTGTCCTGGCCCGGCTTGTGGACCTGAAAGTACCATGATTTTGGCCACTGTGTTGGATTGGATTGGCCATTGGCCTGATCCAACATGGCTTCTCTTACGTTCTTAGGAGTGATGTTGGTTGTTTTGGTGCAGGTAGGGATCCTCTAGAGCAGGGGTGGCCAACCTTGCTTAATGTAAGAGCCACATAGGATAAATGTCAGATGTCTGAGAGCCGCAAGACAGGAACAAATATCACACACACGTTTTTATTTTTTAAAATATGCAAATTTGCTTTTTATTAACATTAAATGGGACTGCCAAAAATAAAAACAAACGAGGAAAACCAGTTATTGATAATGATATTACTTGTTTGCTAATGATATTGAGAGAGATGGAAAGAAAGAATTAAATAAGTGGAAAGAAAGAGAGAGAAAGAAACTAGGAAAGCAAATAGATGGGAGGGAGGAGGGAAGGAAGGAAGGAAGGGAGAAAGAGAGAAAAAGCATGCCTCCCCTTTGCTTCCCCAGCCGCCCTGCCAGGAGCCGCACAATATGTGTGAAAGAGCCGCATGTGGCTCCCGAGCCACAGGTTGGCCACCCCTGAGATCTTTCTTTTTTGGCAATAAGCGTGAGGAGCTTTAGCATCTCTGTGTCTCTTAAGGACAGTGGGATGATTACATGGGAAAGGGTGGCCCTTTCACCTGCAGTAGATACAGGTGATCGGAACAAAATTAACTTGGTCAGGCCAACAGAATAAGCGATACCAGTTTAAGGTGCACTGAAGTCCCGTTCATGCTGACTTGAACGAAGTTGGGTTTATTATTGAGCAAATATGCACGGATCACAGTTGACTCCTTCACGTAGCAGGAGGGCTGCCGCAGATGCTTTGCAAACAGCCACCCGGCTAGAGCCCCGGACGTCTGCCCGAAGACTACAGTTCCCATAATCCTCCCACATACTGGCATTCCGATGACATCAAGGCACGTCTGAAGCT
Organism: Lepidodactylus listeri; assembly: GCA_029233225.1. Lineage (NCBI taxonomy): Eukaryota > Metazoa > Chordata > Lepidosauria > Squamata > Gekkonidae > Lepidodactylus > Lepidodactylus listeri. The sequence continues at coordinate 5,350,990 of JARCFY010000012.1, forward strand.
TGTTGTAAAGGAGGAAAGCCAAAAACGTAACGGCCGTGTTTCTCTTGCTCTAGTAAGTCAGCCGTGGGCTTTGGCGCTCTGTAAACCTTGTGAGAGGAAAGGGTGACCGCCGCAAAGCCACTGAAACTGGAATTGTGTGTTTGGGGGGGGGGGGAGATGGTGTGGTTTTAAAGTACAAGCAAGCTTTCAGTGGTTTCTGTGTGGGTTTGAGGTACGGTAGTTCTCTGGGACAATTGCATTAGCATTTTGACGGTTTGTGTTTGGCGTTTGCATTGGAGCAGGGACCCAGCCCTGCGTCCTCCTTACTTTGTTTATGTTACGCATCCAGCGGGCGGAGAAGAGACGCTAGCCATAACCTGGCAACCGTGCGGTGTATCTGAGCTGCAGAAAGAGTTGTGCCATGTGTTACGTGTCCTATGGCAGCAGGGTCGAGAGGCTGAGGAATCATTAGAACAGAAAGATGGTGCGGCAGTTCCCTCCCTGTGGCTTGTGTTCCTAACCGTGGCTCCCATAGAAACCGTGGGCACCACTGCTGCGCAGGTTTGTTTTGAACTTCAAGGAGATGCGTGTCTGTTTGACTCGGAGGAAGCAAGGCTGGAAAGGTGAAGAACGGAGCTTGCAGAGTTCTGTTCTGTCCGGGGGGGAGCTCAAACTTGTTTTCGTCTGGGTCGAAGGAAACGCTCGTAGTCCATCAGAGCGCCGCAGGCCAGGTACACCCAGTACCTTTCTTCCATTGTGTAACTCGGGGCTATTGCGAGTTCTCTCTGTCGTGTCCACCCACGCTATCTTGGGGCCACGTTGAGGTTTTGTTTTGTACTGTTTTCAACACTTTTGGGGCGACTGAGTGTCCTTGGAGGACCAGAATGAATGTGTCAGCAGCTGGCGGACATCAGCTGTGATTCCTGTGCCATTTTTGTAAGATGCAGTTGGGAGCACTTGGCGATGGAACTGGCTACAGCTGAGATCTGTAAACTGCTGGCTTGCATGGTACTGCTGATGTGAACAAGACCAAGTGAGTAACAACTTGCGTGGAATGTGTCGGTGGAGTTGTCACACAAGAAGAAGAGATTAGATTTCTCAGAGTGTCGGAGCAGTTTACAATCTCCTTTCCCTTCCCCTCCTCACAACAGACGCCCGGTGAGGTAGGTGGGGCTGAGAGAGCTCTTTCGAGGACTGCTCTTGAGAGAACAGCTCTGAGAGAACTTGTGACTGACCCAAGGTCACACCAGCAGCTGCATGTGGAGGAGTGGGGAATCAAACCCGGTTCTCCCAGATTAGAGTCCATGCTCCTAACAAACTGGAGAGGTATAGATATAGATCAGGGGGTCCCCCAGCCTTTTTGACTCTGCAGGCACCTATGGAATTCTGCCGCAGAATGGTGGGCGTGGCTCAACCTTTACGACTCTCAACCTCTACACTTAACCGCTGCACCAAACTGACTGCACCACTACACCAGATTTTATAGCAAAGAGGTGCTACGAAGAAATGATGTATTTGAAGCCATCGCCCAAACTGGAGCTTTCAAGAGTGGTCAGGGACCTAAAGGGAAGGGCTCAGTGGCAGAGCCTCTGGTTGGCATGGAGAGGGTGCCAGCAACTGCAGTTAAGGACCAGGCAGTCGATGATGTAAAAGACCACTGGTTGGGACCCGAGCGCCACTGCCAGCCCGCGTACACAATATTTATTTATTTAAGTTATACCCCGCTCTCCCCGTGAGTGGGCTCAGGGCGGCTTATCTAATTGGTCTATCATGACTGTTAAATCCACATAAAACCAGTTTGAAATATCAGATACGATAAAAACATCAAAATCAAAGTGCCGGTGCTGATACAGTAAATTACATAAGATGGTGTGGTGGAATTACCCTACCGCCAAACAGTTTGCCACTCAATGATCTTCCTGGGCACAGGGGTAGAAGCCAGACATTAGGGTTATGGGCCCTGTGGGCTCGTTGGTAGCAGTGGGGGCGGCTCCTAGTTGAAGGCCCGGTGGAAGAGCTCCATCTTGCCAGCCCTGCGGAACTGGGAGTTCGTTCCACCGGTACGGAGCCGCCACTGAGAAAGCCCTGGCCCTCGTGGCAGCAAGCCTGGCTTCCTTGGAGCCCGGAAGGGTCAGTTGGTTCTGGGACCCCGACTAACATTGATGGACCAAAAATTCTCCGCATTGGTCTGAACCAGCAGAACAAGGTTTGAGTCCAGGGGAGCCTCTAAGACCAACGAAGTTTTATTAACCCTCGAGGAGATTGTGTTCCTTTTGTCTGAAGAAGCGTGCTTTGCGCACGAAAGCTTACACTTCGAGTAAAACTTCGTTGGTTTTAAAGGTGCCCCCTGGACTCAAACTTTGTATTGATGGACCAAGGGGCTGATTCAATATAAGGCAACTTCATCAGTTGTGAATCTCCCTCCCACTCGGCTTTGCTCAGTGGCGCTCGGATCTCAGGTTGTCCAGTCATTCTTTGCCAGTGCTGCACTCCATCCAGAGCTTCCAACAGATTGTTCAGATTTCTTGAAGGCCAGATTAAAAACTCCTATGGGCAGAGCACGAAGCCTTGGCTATGATTTGTTCCTGCCTCTGTTCTGTATCCTTTGTCACGTATGTCCAATCGCTGGTTGACGCTTACATATCTGGAGTGAAAATGAGAAAACGGGTTTGCGGTGGTTCCTGTGGAAGTAACACTTGATATTCTAGCACTGGGAAAAGTGCAGGAAAGGGCAACTAGAATGATAAAAGGGTTGGAACACTTTCCCTGTGAAGAAAGGTTGAAGCGCTCGGGGCTCTTTTGCTTGGAGAAACGACGGCTGAGGGGTGACACGATCGAGGTTTCCAAGACTATGCGTGGGATAGAGCCGGCAGAGAAAGAAGTCCTTTTCTCCCTTTCTCACAATACAAGAACTCGTGGGCACTCCATGAGATTGCTGAGCAGTCAGGTTAGGACAGGTAAAAGGAAGTCCTTCTTCACCCAAAGAGTGATTAACATGTGGAATTCACTGCCACTGGAGGTGGTGGCCAGTGTTTCTTCCAAGCTGAGTTAGTGTGAGCTAGCTCGCAGTTTTTTAGCCTCTGGCTACATGCTAACACCTTAAGCCTGACTTGGTAATCCACTGGTAACCAGTGTAGCTGGCACAGCGCAGGTTGTATATGTGCTGTCTGTGGCGTTCCTATAATAAAGAACTCGGTTAAATGTGGGAGGAGGTTTGTTGTGGGATGAGGGTTTGGTGTTTACGACTCGTGTTGCAAAGACAGTAAAGACAATAAGTAAATAACTCTGTAAAATGGTTTTGCAAGCTGTTGACGGAAATGTTTGTTTATTTTTAAACAGGTGAAACCTGTGGTTAAGAATTTGAATTTCTGCTTGTTTGGAAATGCAGCAGATGAAAACAGAGGCTGCGAGGACCTGGTTAAACAAAGCGAAGCATTCTATCATTACAAGCCCCAGGTGAGTGCATTCTGGCGGTCATGTTTCCTGAAGCTGGAGAATGTACGCACTGACTCTAATGCTCTTCCATCTCCCTATCCCCATGTTGCAGGATTCTGTAAGCTTTTAGGGACTTATTGCTCTTTACAGTACGTATGTGGTAAGTCAGGGGTGGGCAAACTGTGGCTCAGGAGCCGCATGCAGCTCTTTCACATATGTTATGTGGCTCCTGGCAGGGCAGCTGAGGAAGCTAAATATCATTAGCAAACAAATATAATTGGACAAATTAATATCATTATCAATATCTGCTTTTACCCCTTTTGTTATTATTTTTGGCAGTCTCATTTAATGTTAATAAAAAGCAAATTTGCTTATTTTCGAACAAAAGCAGGTAATATTTGTTCATGTCTTGTGGCTCTCAAACATCTGATGTTTATTCTATGCGGCTCTTACATTAAGCAAGTTTGGCCACCCCTGTTCTAGGTGGCTCTTACGCTGAGCAAGTTTGCCCACCCCTGGGCTAAGCTATTTATTTATCGCATGGCAGAGTTACACACAGAATGTAATAATATAAAATACGTAACCAAGTAGATACAATGGTTATGCAGATAGATTGGGCAGTGCCCCTAAACACTAATATCTAAATTTCCAACCCACTCGATCGCAGCTGGGGAGAATTTAGAGATCTCTGTCACATCTTCCTGGAAAGCACGATGCTCACATTCCTGTGACAGATGGAAAAGAGTTTGGCCGGCTGCACCACAATCTCATTCGTGTCCTGGTATTTGGCCCCATTTAAACAACAGGTCTGCACAGGTCATCTAACTCGTTGGACTCAGACTGTGTGATTCCAGTTCGGCCAAGGGGTCACATAGGGCACAGATTTGTTCATCGAAAGCATCCTAGAGTGACAGGGTTCAGTGGAAATAGGGTTGGGGATGCGTGCTTCAGAGTGTACAGAGCCCGGTCTGAATCTACCTTCGTGCAGTGTTCCCTCTAAGCTGAGTTAGTGTGAGCTAGCTCAAAGTTCTTTAGCCTCCAGCTCACACATTTTTGTCTCAGCTCAGGAAGGAGGGCTCCGGAGCAAACTCATTTATGCAGCAGCCAAATCACTCGCTCACAACTTTAATGCCCGTAAGCTCACAAAGTAGAATTTTTGCTCACAAGACTCCACAGCTCAGAGCAGGGGTGTTGAACTCATTTGTTATGAGGGCCGGATCTGACATAAATGAGACCTTGTCGGGCTGGGCCAGGTGTGTCATAAAGTGTAATGCCAGGCAGCGGAGATGTAAACTTTATAAAGGACACAAACACAAAAGAGGTTTTTTTTACTTAAAATAAAAAGATGCTTGAAACATTAGCACACTTGCACTATTTTGTTTATTTAACAGTGCCTGATAACTGACCCCTCTTGCTCTGAATTATTGCATCAAAATGTCTGTGCTGCTGCAATCTTGAGCATGCTGTTCAGGTGTGTATCTGTCAGCTGCAAACCTGTGATGACACAGCAGCAGCAGAACTGGAAGAAGAAGCAGAAGACAGCCAGTTCCACTGCGGGCCTGAGAGAAGCCCTCCGGGGGCCTGCTCCGGCCCCCGGGCCGCATGTTTGCCACCCCTGGCTTAGAGGGCGCATTGTCCAGGCCGTAATATAAAATTGGGGCTTGACAAGGCCAATTTCTCCTTACTTCTCTGTTTTTTTTCCCTCCGGAATAGAAAACTTTCCGAAATGGAACGTTTTCCCAGTGCGTTATTTTTTTGTGGAAAACTTCCCGTGTCTGAAGATCTGTTGTTTCATAAAGCTAGTAACGAATGGATGCCCTTGGCAATACAGCATTAGGCAAATTTGGCAGATTTGTAGGTGTTTCAGGTGATTATCCCTAGGGATTATATGAAAGGGGATGTATGTTTTATTGACTTGGAAAGGGGAAAGGGTGGGATAAAACCCAGATACATACAATAATGCAAATATCATGTGATGAATTTACCAAATTGGCTGTCCAGGTCAAATTCAAACCAGAGCTGTGCTTCTTATTTAGCTATTTCCCCTTGCCTATTGTAATTAGCAACCCGATACAGTATTCATGCAAGAGATGCTGTTTCAAATTCTGGAAATCTTCTTCCTAATGCGGTCTGGGTGGCAACCGATGCTCCCTCGAAGCCGTGGAGTCTTGTGAGCAAGAATTCTACTTTGTGAGCTCCTGGCATTAAAGTTGTGAGCGAGCAGTTTGACTGCTGCATAAATGAGTTTGCTCCGGAGCCCTCCTCCCTGAGTGAAGACAAAAATCTGAGCCGGAGGCTAAAAACCTGTGAGCTAGCTCACACTCACTCAGCTTAGAGGGAACACTGGGGGCAAGCAGTACTGGAGGCTTTCCCCCCCTTCTTCTGGAGGAATTGTACTTCCTTGTGCTCCTGGACTCTGAATCTCCTGTTTTTAAAACTGTTGCCTTTTAATTTGACTTCAGGTAAACAGCACTAAGCAAGAAATGAGCGCACAGTTGTTCTCTCCATTGTTCGGAGGGATTACGAATACACCACCCAATGTGGAGGCTCCCCAGTTATACAGTAGCTGGTCGACGTGCGCCGACGACACCAGCGCTGTTGCTTCGTTGCAAGACTGCACCAAAAAAAGGTATGAAGTGATTGGCACGCGTGTGTGTGTGTGGGGGGCACTTTCTAGACATCTTCCTGTCCGTGGCCAGGCTGCTGATGGACCTCCCTAGATGGGAACACATCCAGCCGGTGCTGCAGGCATTGCACTGGCTGCCAATAGCATACCGGATTCGCTTCAAGGTGCTGGTACTTACCTTTAAAGCCCTTTGTGGCCAGGGTCCAGCATACTTGAGGGACCGCCTTTCCCCGTATATACCCCAGAGAGTACTATGGTCGGTGTCGCAACACCAATTAGTTATCCCAGGCCCCAGGGATCCCAGGCTAGCGGCTGCCAGGGCCTTTTCAGTGGTGGCTCCTTGCTGGTGGAATGAGCTCCCGGAGGAGATCAGGGCCCTGCGGGACCTTATGCAGTTCCGCAGGGCCTGCAAGACGGAGCTCTTCAACTAGGAGGCGCCCTACACTACCATCAACGGCCACTGTTAATATCTGCGGCGTAGGCTGGCCGTAGCCGACACCGAGCTGCACTACCTTTAAGAACTGGCCCAGACGGAATACCGGGTGAGTTTTACAAGATATTTGAGGGTCAACTGTTTATGGTGTTTAAGGAGCTAATTGATAACACAGGTAATACAGGAGAAGCTCCAGAGTCATGGAATGAAGCCCTTATAACATTAATCCCTAAAAGTAAAGACAACGTGGATGAAGTAAGCAATTATAGACCAATATCTTTGCTAAACGCAGACTATAAAATCTATGCTAACATCCTAGCGGAACGGCTCAAAAAGGTACTTAACCAAATAATCTCTAGAGATCAAGTGGGTTTTTTACCAAATAGACAACTAAGAGAAAATCTGCGAACGCTAATAAATGTTTTAGAATACTATGATGTCCATCCTGAGAAATCTGCATTGCTAATGTTTATGGATGCAGAAAAAGCGTTCGATAACTTATCATGGGAATTCCTGCTGGTGAAATTAAAAGAACATAACCCCGGAGAAAGGTTCATAGCCATGATAGAAGCAATTTATAAAAAACAAACCGCTAGAATAAGGGTTAATTCTGACAGTACACAAAATATTAGAATAGAGAAGGGCTCGAGGCAAGGTTGTCCTCTGTCACCTTTACTTTTTATATTTGCTCTGGAATCTCTATGTGACGCAGTGAGGGAAAATAAATTTCTCACTGGGCTTAAATGTAAGGGTCAGGAATATCGATTGTGCGCTTACGCGGATGACGTAATGTTTATTTTAGAAGACCCTAAATCTTCCCTAGGTAAACTATTAGAAATAATTAGAGAATATGGAAATGTCTCGGGATTAAAAATTAACCTACATAAAACAAAAATTTTGACCAAAAATTGCTCTATCCAGGTGCAAACAGATCTTCAAAGGACATATGGAATAGCCATTGTGAAAAAAGTAAAATATCTAGGGGTAATTTGTTCTAACAAGACTAGCTCACTGGTAGAGGACAATTATGAACCGTTATTAAAAAAAATTAAAGAAGATTTAGATTTCTGGAAAAAATTAAATCTATCATGGTTGGGCAAGGTGGCGGCAATTAAAATGAATATTTTGCCTAGATTTTTATTTTTGGCGCAATCAATTCCTTTGTTGAAAGAAAGTGCAAAATTCTATAAAGTTATCAATGATCTTACAAGAAAATTTATCTGGTTCCCCAAGAAGCCCAGAGTTAAGTGGAAACTTCTTCAGGATGTTAAGGAAGAAGGGGGAATTGCTGTACCTAATTGGGAAATCTATGGTAAAGCCGCTGCTTTGGTATGGGTAAAAGACTGGGTCAAATTAGAGAATGACAGAGTTTTGGCACTTGAAGGGCATGATCTATACATGGGTTGGCATGCCTATGTATGGTATGACAAGCATAAGATTCATTCAAACTTTAATAATCACATCTTAAGAGCTGCCCTATTAAAAACATGGATAAATATTAGAGAAAAACTCTACCTAAAAATACCCAGATGGGTCTCCCCGTTGGAGGCTTTTATTAAACCCTCTTTGGTCAATAAAAAAGACAAGGTGAGCTACGATAAATTGTTAGATAAAAAGGAAAAGTTAAAGAATAGCGAGAAGCTAAAAAGCGAAATAGATTTACAATTAACTTGGTGGCAGAACACTCAACTATCTACAAGATACAACTTGGACAGTAAAATAGGTTTTAGTGAATCTCCAAACGAGCTAGATTTAATTTGGATGAATAAAGGTAAACTTAATAAAATTTATAAAATTCTCCTTCAGAATGAAATGCTAGAGGAAAAAGTCAAGCCATCAATGGTGAAATGGATGCAGGATTTTGGCTATACAATTGAGATAGAAAAGTGGTCTAAAATATGGAAATCTGTAAAATTCTTGGGAGCAATCAATTATAAAGAGAATATATATAAACTCTTTTACCGTTGGCATTGGTCACCTGATAGGCTACAGAAATGCTATAGTAGCTTATCTAATAAATGTTGGGTCTGCGGCGCGTATATTGGCACTTATTATCACATGTGGTGGATCTGCAAAGAGGTAAAAAAAATTTGGTTAATGGGGAAAGATCTAATAATGGAAATTATGGTTGTGGATATCCCACTTGCACCGGAGACTTTTCTGTTAAATATCCTTCCGGGCGGTCTATCTGGATATGACCAGAAACTGCTGGCTTATATTTTGACAGCAGCAAGGATAGCCCGAGCAAAATGTTGGAAAACATCTTTAATGCCGGGGAAAGAAGAAATAGTGGATAAATTATTAGAATGGGCGGAGTCGAGTAAATTAAATTTTCTTTTGAACGCTGATGTAAAGAAGGAGAATAGTAATGTATGGTCCAAATTTTTTGTTTGGTTAAAGAACTATGGCTTCTGAAAATATGTATGGTAATTTGTAAGGCTTATTGTTAAAAACTGAATAAAAATATTTAAAAAAAAAAAAAAAAAAAAAAGAACTGGAGACTGTTGAGGGGGGTACTTTGGGCCCTGCATTATACGGCCCGCCATCTTGCCTAACAACTACTGTGAGTGCTTTATCTGTAATTTGTTGGTGGTTTTAAATGTTTTTAGGAATCTTGGCATACTGGCCCAGCAGTGCGAACCGCCCTGAGCCTGCTTGCGGGGGAGGGTGGGCTAGAAATGCAACAAATAAATATTCCTGAGCCGCCATTCTTCTTCTTCTACATGTGGTGTTCAAACATGTCGTTTTCAGGGCACAGATAAATCTGTTGGACTCGGGCGGTGGGCCTGATATGTTCGGTTTAGTATCGAGCATCCTAGAGGAGCCGAACAAGCAAGAACCTATAACAGACTGGTAAGCAGATGTTGACTGTTGAATGTGTTTAAACACTCTGTCACACCGTGGCCAAAAACACCAGGTGCCCTCAGGAGGTCCAGCAGTGGGGCCAGGACACTAGAAGCCCTCTCACTGTCTCCCCCCCCCCCCAAAAGCACCAAGAATACAGGGCATCCCTTGCCCCAGACTGAGAGCTCCTATCTATACCTTGTGGCTAATAGCCACTGATGGACCTCTGCTCCATTTAAGAACATAAGAGAAGCCAATGTTGGTTCAGGCCAATGGTCCATCCAGTCCAACACTCTGTCACACAGTGGCCAAAAACACCAGGTGCCCTCAGGAGGTCCAGCAGTGGGGCCAGGACACCAGAAGCCCTCCCACTGTTGCCCCCCACCTCAAGCACCAAGAATACAGAGCATCTCTTGCCCCAGACTGAGAGTTCCTATCTATACCTTGTGGCTAATAACCCACTGATGGACCTCTGCTCCATATATTTATCCAGTTCCCTCCTGAAGCCGTCCATGCTTGTAGCTGCCACCACCTCCTGTGTCAGTGAACTTAAATGGTTTCCTCTCCTGTTGTTGTAGAGAAGCTGTAATTATTTTCAACAGACCAGAAAATATGTATTATATTGCTAAGAGGAGCAAAATGAAAATACGCTTGCCATATGTGTCTTTCTACACAGAGCGTATTCGTCTTGATCTTGTTGCCCAGTTTGTCTGAATCCCTTCCTCATGTAATTAAAGTTTTCATTGGCATTATCACAAAGGGTTTATCCGATTTTGATTCCCCACTCTTCCACATGCAGCTGCTGGAGTGACCTTGGGCCAGTCACAGTTCTCTCAGAGCTATTCTTTCAAGAGCAGTTCTGGAAAGAGCTCTCTCAGCCCCACCTATCTCACAAGGTGTGTGTTGTGGGGAGAGGAAGGGAAAGGAGATTGTAAGCCACTCTAAGACTCCCAAGTGAAGCCAAGTATATATCCAACGTCCTCCTTCTTCTAGTTCAACTCACATACCCCAAAGTAAAGGTATCTTTTTCTGAACTTAAGTGTGTTCATGCTGATTATGGATTGTAATTAAAATAGTAATTGCGCGCATTGTAAAGAATTTTTCAAGTCTGACTTTATACAAACTAGCTTCATTTGTTGTGCTGATGGAACAAAACGTTTAACGTAAAAACATTTGTCTGTTACAGGAATGCTCTTTCAAGATTGTTCCCGCCCATGTGGTCATCAGACTCCGAAAACAGTTTCTCAGGGCTTTTTCCTAAAAATATTTTGGAAAACAAAGATCTCACTAACTTAGTTGGTACACTGCACCCTTACGAAGGAAACCTGAGAGAGTCATCCTCCGTGGAGTCATTAAAGAAAGACCTTGACAGTTTCCACTTTACAGGGACGTGGCATGCACTTTCTGAGCCTTGCGCTCAGTCTCCTGAAAAGATGTTCAGGGATGCCGCTCCCGCAAACAAGGTTTTCAAACCGCATGGAATCAGTCAGCAAGACGGTCTAGAATATCGGCGCGTGCACAGTTACGACAAGAAGCAATTAAATACGGACAGTGGAAGGACTCGTACAGATTTTAGCACTTTCTCATCTCAAGCTAGAGTAAAAGGCAGTGCTAATAAAGAATATCCAAAAACAGATCAAGCAAGAGAAGTGCTTGTGGGAAACGACCCCGAAGGGCCAAGTCAGTACTTCGGCCAACTGTCTAATAATTCTTCCCAGGGCATTTGGGACCTAGTAACCCAAGAAAGCAACTTGTCCCCTGTAAGATACACAGGTTTCACCACCGCTCCCGAATCACAGCTGTTCAGTTTCCCACCCCTATACATCTGCAGTCCAACGTCTAATAAAGAAAACAGCTTTCCTGATGGAACAGATGCAAAACTGCAGGAAACCTACCCACCAAACACCTATAATAGCATAAATACAGAAATAACCTTTTGTAACGCTGAATGTAAAGTCCCTGTGTATCCACCAAAAGTATCCCGTAACCCCTTGCCTCTAAAACCTGCCGTACAGAATACAAATTCATCTTACAATGGGTACACATGGTTGGATACTAAAATACTGAGCACAGCGACTGCGTCATGTGCCACACACGGGAAGCAAATGAGCGCTCAGGTGTCTTCAGCGAACTTGAGCAGGCCTTCTGAACACCCTGCAGTCCAGCTTGTCTGTTCACAGAGGTCAGCCACGTCCCCTTCCAGGAACGACGGGAAACTGCAGATGTCCAACAACATTCAGAATAGCTCAGGGTTTTCCAGCTCCTCAGAAAAACAGAAGAAACCGACCCCCATCGGGTGCTCTCAGAGCCCTTCCTCAGTGACTTCGGAAGGACTCTACGGGAAAATGCCTATCAGTGTCCCACCCGGCGGGTTATCTCAGCCGTATTCCGCAAACGAGAATGCCAAGTATCACAGATTTCCTAATAAGCAAAGCCAGTTCAACGCTCATGAAAGAACAGCACTTAACGAGAGAAGAGGTAAAAATAACGGGATTCCGCACCCGGGCTTTGGAGGCCCAAACCGAGCTCAGTTTGACGCCTTGAGAAGAAAGCAGGATCAGAACGGGGGCAGCTTGGCAGACTTCATCAACCCTTCGTTCCTTCCTCTTTTCCCGTTGGTGCCTGGCTATAAGCACGCCCCCAGTTTCCCTCCGTTTGGTCCTCACCCGTTTCCGCCGCCGCCAAACGTTGCCTTTTCGCCGCTGCCCTTTCCGCTGTCTGAACTGGTGGACCTTTTCCACTACGAGGATTTTCACCACTTGAGCCCCTTCGTTAACGATCTCTTCTGCACCGAGGTGTCCACACCGTGTTTCACCTTTCCCCCTCCTCTAAGCAACTGCAGGCCTCCAAAGAACCGCAGCGGACCTGCCAACGAGCTCCACATCCATCTAGAAGAATGTTACGATCAGTGGAGGGCGCTTGAGAGGGAACGAAAGAAGGTCAGTCGCGCGATCGGTGGCAGGTTTAAATCAAAGGGGTGTTAATGGTAAAATTGGCAGGGAAGTTAGCTTCGTCCACAATGGGTTAGACCTGGCCGATCTGTTCCGCTGTGCTTTCTTCGAGCACCGAGCCGTCACTTGAAAAAAGAGGCGCTCATGCCGGAGGAAAGCGCTACTGTTAGGGGGAACAGATTGACAGGTTCCAAGGTAGATTCTCTTCCAGGTAACTCTTATTTTTAAAAAAACATTTCTGTCGCGACCCGAGTGCAGTGTGACGGAGTGAGCTCCCGTCTCTGGCCCCAGCTCCTGCCAGCCTAACAGTTCGAAAGCAAGGAATTGCAAGTAGATAAGTAGGTACCGCTTCGGTGGGAAGGTAACGGCATTCTGTGACCCTTGGCGTTTAGTCATGCTGGCCACATGATCACAGAGAAGTCTTCGGACAGCGCTGGCTCTTCGGCTTGGAAACAGAGATGAGCACTGCCCCCTAAAGTTAGATTTGACTGGCTTTCGACTGGCTTTACCTTTGCCTTATGCCACCGCTTAACCCAAATCAGGGTCTCCAAGGCGTTGAACACTAAGACAGCTTTAAAACTACGTACATAAATATTTAAAGCACACAAACAAGAGGGCTAATAAGAGGTTGGGAAATGGCAAACAAAACAAAAGTCTTCATTTATTGGCAGAGTACAGTGATAGAGGTAGACAGGTGAATATCCCTGGGAAGCACATTCCAGAGTTTCACCGTGACGGCTGAGAAGGCTGTCTAGGGCTTTAAAAGTCAATACCAGCACCTTGAATTGGGCCTGGATGGAAATTAGGAGTCAGTGTAGATGGGCTAAGACTGGAGTCCAGTCAGCATTTTGTCTTCAGCATTACTTATCTACTTGCAATTCCTTTTGTCTTCAGCATTACCTACTTATCTACTTGCAATTCCTTGCTTTCGAACTGTTAGGCTGGCAGGAGCTGGGGCCAGAGACGGGAGCTTCACCAATGGTAGCTTCTGGACAGTCTTCAGGGGCAGCCCCCCTAGAGTGTATTGCAGTAGCCTAGTCTAGATATTGTCAGGGCACTTCTTCAGCTACTGAGGTAGAATGGGAATCCATCTGTCCTCTTTATTGGAAAGCGGAGTGGTTTCAGATGTTGAATGACATTAGCAGGCAAATGGCGATAGCAGGCGTGATTGGATTTAGGGGAGCTATGCAGAGGGGGTAATAGGCGTGGAGAGATCAGCATTGGTGATGAGACAGGAAACCTAGGTCTTGATTCAGTCCAGGTGGAGGCATCGTCTTGCGCTTCATTATCAATTGCAATTCAGCAGTCTTTGTTCGTCTTGAAGGCGCTACCGGACTCTCGCTCTTTTCTACTGCTGCCGACAGACTAACACGGCTACCCATCTTGATCTGCGTTTGGCTAAATTTACGAGGGCTGGCAGCGTAGTGCGTAAGACTCTTGATAGATTGGACTATGGATCCGCGTAGGCTTCATTTTACTTCCGGCAGTAGCCACACAGATGTCCCCTGGAAGTTCACCAGCGTGATACAAAGTACTTCACCCTTCCCCTCTGTTCCCCTCCTCTGCAGGTAACCAGAATGCAGAACCATGTCGCCTCTGAAATGTGATGGTTCCATTTAGTTTCCTTTGGGGGGGGGGTTAGAATTACATGGCAGGTGCCGGATGAGTATCCATGAGGACCTGGGTTTCCTGATCGGCCACTGAAGATCTGACCGTCTGCTCATTCAAATAACACTGTTCCAGCGGCAGCTGCCGCCACAGTGCTTGTGTTCTTCCCTGTCGCCTCTCTTTCCCAATGTATTTTTGATTACCACTCCTCTCCCCTGCACTCGGGTTTCCTCGGAGAGTGGAAACTGGGGACGGGGAGGTAGTTGCAAATTCTCTGCCTTGTGCAGGGGGTTGGGCTAGAGCAGGGGTGGGCAAACTTGCTCAGCGTAAGAGCCACCTAGCACAGGGGTGGCCAAACTTGCTTAACGTAAGAGCCGCATAGAATAAACATCAGATGTTTGAGAGCCACAAGACAGGAACAAATATTACCTGCTTTTATTGGGAAATAAGCAAATTTGCTTTTTATTAACATTAAATGAGACTGCCAAAAATAATAACAAAAGGGGTAAAAGCAGATATTGATAACGATATTAATTTGTCCAAGGATATTTGTTTGCTAATGATATTTAGCTTCCCCAGCCGCCCTGCCGGGAGCCACATAATATATGTGAAAGAGCCGCATGCGGCTCCCGAGCCACAGTTTGCCCACCCCTGGGCTAGATGACCCTGGGGGTGCATTCCAACTCTGTGATTGTATGACACCTTGTATCAGAACTTTGAAGATGCCCACGGGCTCGAAAAGGTTGGAGACTCCTGGTCTAGACTCCCCACTCCCACCCCGACTTCTTGTTTCCCCAAATAATCCTGATTCGTGACTGCACTGCAACAAGACCGAAATCGCCCCGATGCTGCCCCAGGACATCCGGTCTGCCCTTTTCTGTGCTCGAGCATGCTTAGAGCTCAGAACATTTTATCTTCAGCCCGTTTTTTGGCCGTAGGCTTATAAGTGGCAGTACTAGGAAGCTTGGAAGGCTTAGCACTTCATCAGAGACTTGAAAAATAGGGCATGCCTCAAAATTCTAGGCAGGAGAAGGGGCAGAGAAAGAGCTGTAAAGCTGGGCATGGTTTGGGACATGAACGTGTTCTGTTTTCTCTTCAGGCAGAGGCAGACCTTGCCAGAAACTTCCCAGGGAAGCGAGTATCCAGCTCAAACAACACTCCGTTCTCCAGGCTTCCCGCTAAGCCTTCCCGGGTGGATCGCTTGATTGTGGATCAGTTCCGGGAACAGGCGAGGGTAAGTGTGCTCAAGGGGGAGGGGACCCGCTGTGTGGGTTGTCTTGTGTGTGGGGGGAACGCCTGGCTGTTAAAGGCTGCAAAAGGCTGTTAAAGGCTGCAAAAGGCTGTTAAAGACTGCAAAAGGCTGTTAAAGACTGTTAAAGGCTGTAAAAGACGTGTTGCTTGGCTGCAGCTTGGCGAGAAGAGGGAACGAAACTGAAATCAGTCGGATCAGTCCCGATACCTTCTGGCTTGGTTGCCGCCCTCAGTGTGGAGTCCAAAACCAGAAATGTGGGAGGCAGCTGCTTGTCTCAGTTTTCCATGATTTGTTACAGGCATTGCGGACAGAATTCATGGACCTGTGTGGGTTGCTCTGTATGGTTTAGATCCCCACCTTTCCTAGCTACTGAAGGCTGGCTGGGCTGAGCCTCTTTTAGAAGGAGTCAGGGTTCTTGGGTAGCCCAGGGTCAGCTGATCTCGGCAGATCTTGGAAGCTAAGCAGGGTCGGCCCTGGTTAGTATTTGGATGGGAGACCGCCAAGGAAGTCTGGGGTCGCTACACAGAGGCAGGCAGTGGCAAACCATCTCTGAATGGCTCTTGGCTTGAAAACCTCACGAAGGGTTAGGGTTCTTTAGCTTGGGGAAACGACGACTGAGGGGTGACATGCTAGAGGTTTACAAAATTATGCATGAGACAGAAAAGGCAGAGAAAGAAGTCCTTTTCTCCCTTTCTCACAAGACAAGAACTCAGGGGCACTCCATGAAATTGCTGAGCAGTCCGGTTAGAACAGATAAAAGGAAGTCCTTCTTCACCCAAAGAGTGATTAACATGTGGAATTCACTGCGCCCACAAACACAGACAGCTTCAAGAGAGGACTGGATAAACTTCTGGAGCAGAGGTCCATGAGTGGCTATTAGCCACAAGGTATAGACAGGAACTCTCGGTCTAGGGCATTCTCTGTATTCTTGGTGCTTGGGAGGGGGGGCAACAGTGGGAGGGGCTTCTGGTGTCCTAGCTCCACTGCTGGACCTCCTGAGGGCACCTGGTGTTTTTGGCCACTGTGTGACACAGAGTGTTGGACTGGAGGGGCCACTGGCCTGATCCGACATTGGCTTCTCTTATGTCAACTGCAACTCGACGGCAAAAAAGAAAGGTTCCATACTAAAGCAGGTGGCGATCAGACTCTCCTAAACAGACCTTCTCTTCCACTCTGCCCTTTTGGGGGGAGACAATTGAATGTGCGCTGGTGAAGTAACTGGATTTGGATGAGCCGTCGCCCCTAGGCACCTTTTTTCTGTCTTGTGATGGAACTGAGACAAGTATGGAGAAAAGTCTTTGTCTAGAGCAGTGGTTCTCAACCTGTGGGTCCGGACCCCTTTTGGGGTCGAATGACCATTTCACAGGGGTCGCCGGCTGGCATCCGAGCCCGCCCCGCCCCTCCCCTCCTCTCCCCGCCGGCAGGAAAGGGCCCCGCACTCGATCGAGTGTGAGGTCTGGCCTCCCGGGTCTTTGCCCTCAAAGGGAGCTTTCCCTTTAAGGGCAAAGAGCAGGAGTTGGTTGGGGCCGGAGCCCTGCCCCCTGCTTCCAGCAGCCCTTTTAGCAGGGGCCACGAGGAGAAAGAAGCCAGCAGGCAAGTCAGTGGCCGCTTCCCCCTCCCTGCCGCCACCTTTAGGGCACTCTGCCATTGCCTTCCCTGGGCTCCACACCGAAGCACAGAGCCCAGGAAAGGCAGCAAAAGCCACCCCCCGTCACCTTCCCCAGGCTTCGCGCTGAAGCGCAGAGCCCGGGAAAGGTGGCAAAAGCCCCCCCCCCACCTACCTACCTTCCTTCCCCCCTCTCTCTCTCCTCCCCCCCTTTCTCTCTCTCTCTCTCTTCCCTCTTTCTCTCTCTTTCCCCCTCTCTTCCCCCTTTCTCTCTCTCTCTCTCTCTCCCCCCTACCTGCAACAGCCTCTCCCCCCCCCCCACCTACCTTCGTTTTCTCACGGCATCTTCTGTTGAAGAAAAGTAAGTCTGAAGCCTGAGTGTTTGTTGTGTCTTGTTGGGAATAGCTTGCAAATATATGTGTGTCTAAAGTCTGTATTAAAGTTGTTTGATGCCAACTGCCATGCAAGAGGAAACGTCTGAAAAAGTAGCTTCATTGTTGTGTGTGTTGGCAGAATTTTATGGTTGGGGGCAATGTTCCCTCAAAGCTGTGGAGTCTTGTGAGCAAAAATCCTACTTTGTGAGCAGCTGGCCTTAAAAGTTGGGAGCGACCGGTTTGGCTGCTGCATAAATCAGTTTGCTCTGGAGCCATCCTTCCTGAGCTAAGACAAAAATGTGTGAGCCAGAGGCTAAAAAGCTGTGAGCTAGCTCACACTAACTCAGCTTAGAGGGAACCCTGGTTGGGGGGGGGGGTCACCACAACATGAGGAACTGTATTAAAGGGTCGCGGCATTAGAAAGGTTGAGAACCACTGCTCTAGAGGTTGACAAGATTTCTCAGCATTTGGCACTGTGGATATAATTTGTAGTTAGAATATCTGAAACCACATGGGAGACGGCTGGCCAGTTCAAGCGTGGCTTTGCTCTCCTTTGGAGGGACATTCCCACGTGAGGAGCTGTGTGGAGTTTTGGATGTTGCCACCCCTATTTAACATTTATATGAAGCCTCCGGGTAAGATCACCTTGAGCTTGGGAGCTGATGATGATGATAGGCAGCTCTGCTTCATAAATGAGTGGTTGGAGCCCCTTCCCTAGGAGGAAAGGCTGAAGAGTCTGGAACTTTTCAGTTCAGGAAAGAGACGTCTAAGGGGGGGACAAGATAGAGGTTTATAAAATTATGCATAGGGCGGAAAGAGTTGACAGAGACATTTTCCTCCATCTCCCCAAATACTAGAACCTGAAGGCATCCAATGAAGCGGACGGGCAGTAGGTTCAGGGCGGACAAAAGGAAATACTACTTTACACAAGGAGTGATTAAAATGTGGAATTCGCTGCCAGAGGTTGTAGTGATGTAGTGGTTAAGTGCGCGGACTCTAATCTGGGAGAACCGGGTTTGATTCCCCACTCCTCCACTTGCAGCTGCTGGATGACCTTGGGCAAGCCGTAGTTCTGGCACAGCTGTTCTTGAAAAAGGGCAGTCTCTGTCAGAGCTCTCTCAGGCCCACCTACCTCACGGGGTGTCTGTTGTGGGGAGGGGAAGGGAGAGGAGTTTGTAAGCCGCTCTGAGACTCCCTTGGGTAGTGAAGGGCAGGGTATGAAGCCAGTCTCCCACCCACCTCCAAGATGCTCTAGAAGAGGGTTGTTAGCTTGTTCCAGGCAATGTGGAACCGTACCTTCAGAACAGGTTTTGCATCCTGATGGTACTCTTGGGCCTGACCCTGTGCTGAAAAATGCCGTTGGCAACAACGTCCTACCACAGGAAGCTTTACTCTTGGAGACTGTTTAGAAGCTGCAAAAGAAGAGTTCTCAACTGCACCAGGTGCACGAAGCGGGCCCTGCATCTTATCCAATAGCGTTCTCAGGCGCAACATCCATTTTGCTGTGAGACTCCTCAGCAATGCTCCCTCTAAGCTGTGGAGTCTTGTGTGCAAAAATTCTATTTTGTGAGCTTCTGGCATTAAAGTTGTGAGTGAGTGATGCGGCTCCTGCATAAATTAGTTTGCTCTGGAGCCATCCTTCCTTAGCTAAGACAAAAATGTGTGAGCCGGAGGCTGAAAAACTGTGAGCTGGCTCACACTAACTCAGCTTGGAGGGAACCCTGCTCCTCAGTTATGGGTAGGTGAGATGGAAATATTGTGACTAAAGAATAAGGAAGCACACTTCCCTAGAATCAGGGACCGTACGGAATCCCGTTGAGTCTGAGGACAGGATCCTTGGAATTCTGATTCCAGAAGGACTGCTGTGCGTGGCTCAGAGAAATCATGTTTGCAGCATGTGCCCTGTAGGAGCGCATAGAGAACTCCAAGGAACTGGTACGTGTGGACGCTTGGATCCTGTTCCCCATGAACCTCGGCTGGCACCCTGCTGTCCGTGGACACATCTTTTCCGTCCAACAGCTTTGTGTGTGTGTCTTTCCCTTCTCTGGCTTTCCCACTGTGTTTCCTCCTCTGACCTTTGTGTCCTGGAAGAAGGTATGTCTGTTCTTCACTTGGCTCCCTGTTACTTCATAAGCTGCGGCGGGGGACATCTCTTCTCTTGGCAGCTGGATCGCCCGTAGCAGCAGCGTTTCTACCCCTTTTTTCTGCTCAGGGCGGATTTGTTTTACCCTCACATGAGCTTGGTCTCAGTGTGCAGCGCTTAGCCGTCGTGATTGTCTTGTCGCATTTAGGATCCCGTAGTTTCTTGGGCAAGTGGTAATGTGCCTATCTGTGCAGTTGAATAGTAGAAGAAGAAGAAGAAGAGATTGGATTTATATCCCGCCCTTCACTCACTTAAGAGTCTCAGAGCGGCTTACAAACTCCTTTTCCCTTCCCCTCCCCACAACAGACACCCTGTGAGGTAGGTGGGGCTGAGAGAACTCTTTCCCAAGCTGTCCTTGAGGGAACAGCTGGTCCAGAGCTATGGCTTGCCCAAGGTCATCCAGCCAGGTGCAAGTGGAGGAGTGGGGAATCAAACCCGGTTCTCCCAGATTAGAGTCCGCGCACTTAACCACTACACCAGACTGGCTGGTAAAGTGGAATGGTGGTATTGGAATGTTTGGCTGACATGCACTGCTCGAAAAAGAAAGTAAAAATGCTGGTAAGTGACCTCCACGTTCTGGGCGTGAATGAAGGATCTCAGGCTGATGTATTTATTACTTTACAGCTGTTGACCTTGCAACCTGAGCTTGTTATTTAATTCCGGTTTTGCATATCTTAAAACACCATGTTGCGGGTTAATTTGCCGCTCAGAAAAGAATATAGAATAGAATATACTTTATTGTCATTGTACATAGTACAATGTACATAGTACATAGTACAATGAAATTAAAAAGTGCCATCAATGTACATTGTACATAGTACAATGAAATTAAAAAGTGCCATCATTCAGTGACTCGCAACATATACACATGCGCACTCACACAGACATTCACAACTGCTTCTCAGCCCGTCTATACGTTTGAACCTTACCTCTCATTCAGTTGTATTTGAAAAAGTGTGCATGCACACGAAAGCTCGTACCTTGAATAAAGCTTTGTTGATCTTAAAGGTGCCCCTGGACTCTTAATTTTTTTCTACTGCTTCGGACCCACACGGCTGACCACCTGGATCTGGAACGGGGGCCGTAAGGGGATTCATGTGTGTTTATACAAAATTAAATCTTGCCCTTTTGTTTTTTTTTAGGTGCACTCTTTAATAGGGAAAATGGGAAGGCTTTGTGGCATTCCTGTCCATACAAACATAGCTGTCACTCTGGCACATCACTTGGAAGCCATCCGCGCAACCCAAGCACGACGCAAGGATGAGGTAGTGAATGCAGTCAACCCTCAGAGGCAGGGAACATCCCGCTACAACAGTGAAAAGGGTAAGTACTTTTTGGTCAGTGCAAAACTTTGCACTTGTGTTTGTTCTCTCTCTCTTTCTGGATACAGCTCCTGGTACAGAATGTGTACAGTTTAGATCCACGGAGCAGTCCATTGAACCTAAGAAATGTTCCCCTTGTCCCTTGCGCAGGCAAAAACGGTTCTTCCAGGAGCACAGACTGGCAGTGGCTCTCCAGGGTCTCGGGCAGAGGTCTTTCGCATCACCTCCTGCCGGATCCTTTCCACTGGAGATGGCCAGGAATTGCATCTGGGACGTTCTGCATGCCAATCAAATGCTCTACCACTGTGCCATGGCCCCTCCCGCGTTGAATTCCTGAGATCAAAACAGTACAACCTTCACCCCTCTCAAGCTCCCAGCTATAGAGTGAGGGGGGCACGCAGACTGGCCAGCCCTTGGTAAAAAAACCCCAAGTCGATCGTACCAGCATTCAATCTGTTGTGCTGCAAAGGCACTCAAAGGAACTCAGGGCCCTGTGAACACGGTGTGAGCGTCCAGTGTTTTCTGCACGCAGCCTCGGTGTGCGATATCTTCCTAGGAGAATTTCATGGCAGACAATTCGGGGAGACAGTGGTTTCATGGGCTAACACCGTCCCATATAAGTTGCATAAAAATGTCACTTAGGTTGGGCTGCACCTGCGGAGGTGTGCTTTTGGAAAGTCCTGAAATGGCAGTACTCAGCCCTTGGCATGATGGAAAACGCGTCTTCTGTCTGTTCCTAGGGATACTGTAAATTGGGGGTCCCCAGCGTGCTGCCGGGGGGGGGCACCATGGTGCCTGCGAACTCCTTTCCTGACATCTTCCAAGTGTTCTTAGAAAGTGGGTGGGGCCAGGTAGCATCTTGCCCAGAAGAGCGTCTGATTGGCTGTGCAGATTACAATAACATTCCGGAAGAGCTGCCACTGTTGGCCTTTGTTCTGTCTCTCATTCCTCTTTCCCAGCGTGTTTCTAAAATCTATTCCTCTTATGCTCTGCACTTTGGCTTCTTCTGTTGGCGTGCGTTTGGTTGGTTTCTCCTCCCGTGTGGCCATTTTGCGGTTGTGCCCGTCACCATGGGTCAGAATTCAGAAGTTGCCCACAGGCTCAAAAAGGTTGGGGTGGGCAAACTTGCTCAGCGTAAGAGCCACCTAGAACAGGGGTGGCCAAACTCGCTTAACGTAAGAGCCGCATCGAATAAACATCAGATGTTTGAGAGCCACAAGACAGGAACAAATATTACCTGCTTTTATTGGGAAATAAGCAGATTTGCTTTTTATGAACATTAAATGAGACGGCCAAAAATAATAACAAGAGGGGTAAAAGCAGATATTGATAATGATATGAATTTGTCCAGTGATATTTGTTTGGTAATGATATTTAGCTTCCCCAGCTGCCCTGCCGGGAGCCACATAACATATGTGAAAGAGCCGCATGCGGCTCCCGAGCCACAGTTTGCCCACCCCTGGGTTATACAATAGGAAAAACCAACAAAATAAACAACCCACAGGTAAGAACATTCTAACAAAGCTACGTTCAGCCATCTTGTTATTCGCAAACAGATCAAGAGGCCACTATAAGAATAAACCTTGTGGACCCTTTAAAGCTGTAAATAAACCCAGCAAACACCAGAAATGCGCTAATTGTCTATGCAAGGTATTTGCCGGAATTATCTCATTCCTTGCCATATATTGTAGCGCTGGAGACCAAATGCCTGTGATTTTGGAGCACTGATGGTGATTCTCTAAAGGACACAATGACTATGATAGTCTTGCCGTTATAAATTGCTCCCAGGCTTTCTCATGCCACTGGTCAACTGAGGGAGAAACCGGCGCCTTCCGTTTAGACGAGATAACTAAAGCTGGTGTTGTAAGCAGAATAGCAATCAAATCTCTAGTGGTACCTTTCAAGTGTGAATCAGGTCAGTATTGCAAAAGGATTGCCTCAAGAGTAAAAGGTGATGCTACCGATGTAATCATTTTAACACGAGAGCAGATTTCAAGCCAAAAGCTGTGTGTAGGACTGCATTGTTTCCAACGAGCAGGAGAGACGTCTCCGTGGTCACGTGGCCGGCATGGCTAGATGCCAAGGGGCACGGAACGCTGTTACCTCCCCACCGAAGCAGTACCTATTTATCTACTTGCAGTTTCTTGCTTTCGAACTGCTAGGTTGGCAGGAACAGGGGTGTCGAGTTTTTAAATTCCCCGGGGGGGGCGGGGGCTCTTGTGTGCACACGCGCGAAGCACGCGCACACGCTGGGACCTTGTCCCTGCCGCCACTGCCTCTCCCCCCCCCGCCTGGCCACTCCTGCTTCCATCCCTCCCTCCATCCGTCCAGGGGTCAGCTGGGCATTTGCTTAGCTGGCCCCTGGACAGACGGAGGGAGGGAGGGACGGAGGCAGCCGGGGGGGGAGAGAGAGAGAGGCGGTGGCGGGCTCTCCATTTTCCCGGGGGGTGCTCAGTCCCCCCCGGAAAATTTTGGGGGCAGCTTGAGCCCCCCGTAGTTGACGCCTATGGGCAGGAACTGGGACCAGAGACGGGAGCTCACTCCGTCATGCAGCAATCAGGTCTCGAAATGCCGAACTAGCGACCTCCCAGTCTGCAGTTCAGCGTCTTAACCACTTGCGCCACTGCAGCCCCGGACCTCCTGAGGGCACCTGGTAATTTTGGCCACTGTGTGACAGAATGTGGACTGGAGGGGCCATTGGCCTGATCCATCATTGGCTTCTCTTACGTCCTCTTAGGAGAGGAAGAAGGATATATATGCGAAAGTTGCTTGGGAGTTCAGTGCCAATAAGAGTGAACCTTAAAAAATGGGCATTTAATGTTGTATAAAAAGCATTCCCCTTTGAGATTGTCGGTGACGACACACAGCTTGTCTTGCAGATGTCCTCGCCCTGGCGGCTGCCATCAAAGATTTGGCTTTCTCCACCCGAAAGACGCGCACAGCTTTATGGTGTGCCCTTCAGATGACTCTCCCAAAAACTTCAGCGAAGGAGGCAGAAGTGGAACGGGTGTTGCGGGAACTCTGTCCGGTCATCGGCCCCTCGCAAGGCAAGACCTGCGTGGAGCACGAAGACAAGGAAAACAAGCGGGAGAACCACGCAGAGCCCCAGCGGGTCCTCAGATGAACGGGTCGAGAGACAAAACTCATAGTCATGTGGAAAGCGCATCAGACGGCTCGCTGACACATGTGTTTCCACTGTCGTGGCCCAAGTCTAGATATATGCATCTGTGTTAATAACGTGTTGCGGCATTTTTAACGTTGGTGGTGTTGTGTTGTCTGCTGTGTAAAATAGAAGGGGTTGAGGAGACTCAAAGCAATAGTAGGTCATCTTCCCGACCGCCAATCCAAAGCCGGGACTCGTGCCGTTGACTGGGAAACCAGCGGGCGGCAAAGCTGATTCGGATATTTTACCAACCGAATACGTCTTTGCTGTCTCGGTTCATTTGTTCCTGGGTTTATAACTTCACATATTTTGGAGTGCCAAAGGGATTGCTAAATCCCAGTTTGAGTGTCTTGAATCGGCAATGGATCATGCCCGTTTCTGTTGCAGTATCCTCAGGAGCTGAACTTCTTGACGATTGAGCAATCGGCAGTAAGCGATGTTTGTGTTACGCACGTGAAGCTTTGGTGCCAGCCTCTACTTTAAGCAGGGCCAGTTCAAAATTCAGTTTCCCACAACGGTCGGGTTCTGGTAGTCGGGCGAGGAAAGCTTAAACGCGTTGCAGTAAATATTGCATTATGGCAAGCATTAGCCTGAGAAATTCACTCGTCCCTTAAGATTAGTCATGACGCCGTAGTGGCTTAAAACTAATTTTGGTGTGCACTTAACGGAAAACTGTTTATTAATCGTTGGAAGTATTTATTTTAATGGCTAATATATTTTAATTTAATTTTTACTGTACACTTTGATCACTTGCCAGACCCAATGTTCACTCAGGAAGTCTGTGTGTGTATGTAATCTTTAAATATACGCATAATAGTTAATTATGTTTATCGAGCCGTTACATAAGACTAACTCTATACTAAGTTACCAAAGCGGGCTAAATTATTTTTTGTGTGTGTGTGCGGAAGTTCTGTGTGTTTTATTGTTGTTAGGCTTCATGCTGTGTGTCAGACAATCAGATATGTTACACGTCGTTGTGATTGTACGAAATGAGAAGTGGAAGGTATCCCCTGTCCAAAGTTCCACAGGCGTTCTTTGATTTGGCGCACTATACACGCCCCCCCCCCCACTTCACAACAAAGTTAGGGGCAGTTCGAGCAAAGAAGTGCCCATGTGTGCACGTAGCTGCTCTCCTGACGAAGGAGCAGGGTGCATGTGTTGGAACTCCTGTACATGCAAGGAACCTTTGGATCAAGGGCTTTAATGTTTGCTTTTTTAATCACTTAGGAGTATTAATATAAGTCTTACAAAACTAGAGATTACCTCTGCAATAACCAAGTTATCTGTTTGTGTATTAATGAAGAACCTCTGGTGAGAAGCTCTTAGCAACCTTGTGGGGAAACGAGGGGTGCTGAGGAAAGAAACTCTATAAAGGCTTGGATGAGGCTTTAACTTGGTGTTAAAATTGGATGCTGTTCAGGAAACACAATAAATAGGCTCTCTGTACTTATTCCCCACAGTATTTAGCTTTGAGCCTGTATAAAAATGGTTTAGACTACAGTTAGCATGGGGAGGACATGAAATTCGACACGCATAGCAGGAAGTACAAATACCTCGCCTTCTCCCTCCTTGGTTTAACAAAAATCTTTGAAAGGCACAATTTTCCAAAGGGTGCCCTATTCTTACAGGAAAATAGAGGTCATTTGCAGCCTGAGATTTAATTTAGACATAAAATGCTGAAGAAATTATGCTTCATATGTTCATTTTGCACTTAAGGTCATTGTGGTCAAAATGTGCTTTTGTGACTTAAAATCAGTTTACGACGCGAGGAGCCGATCGAATTTAACCTTTGTGACTTTGCTATGTTAGAAACCATAATTTTACTGTCTCCTTTCCTGTTTACAAAACCGTTGTACTTTTCCAGAACTGTGTGGTAGTAGCAAAATGCTTTAGGCACCCATAGTTCTTACTTAATGAGAAAATTGTTAAAAATCGTGGTGATAAATTGGTTGGTCTAGGTAACGTGCCTTTAAGAGTCTTAAGAGGTAAATATATCTGTGTGCACACTTTATTTTGGTGTAACCGAGCAATATATTTAAAGGGATAATAAGCTGCATTTGATAGTTAACCGTTTATGATAATGAATGTTTCATAACCGATTTGTAGCACGGGGTTTCCTAGCTTTAGAATCCATGGGATCTGTCAGTAATGTTTTCTTTTCAGTTGCCTGCAAAAGCACCAGTTCCCATCTAACTATACTCTTGCTGCATCCTCTAGCTGTCTTCAGAAAAGGGCATTGACTGATGTCCATCAAAGGATGAGAATTTTACACATGCTTCATGAAAGTTAATTCTCAGCACATGGGTTTAGGAAAACCCAGCTGCTTTCTACTAGAGGGCTGGTGTGCACGGGGTATTGTTTCACCTGCCTGCAGTTCTGACCTAGCCTTTCGGCTGACCGTCAGTGTGGCGTTCCCGGCCGTTTAGATTTGGCCGAGATGTGATGCACGTAACCCTCATGGACCTAATCAGATCCATTGGATGCTAGTTACTGGCCCATTGGTTATAATATTGTCTGTCTGAAACTGTGTGGTATTTGCTCCCCAAGTTTGGGGGTGGGTTTGGACAATCTGAAACATAGGCTGATGGAGCTGCATGTTCTTGAAAAGCTCTGATCCGGCCGAATCAGGCCGCATCTGTTCCGGCCACCGAATGACCCCCGCATGTGAGTTTCGACAACGCAAGCCATTCAGAGTTATTCGGCTAGCCGAATATCAGTTTCGGCCCCATTATACACTATGGGCCATTGAAGTCAATGGCAGAAACTCATAGGGTATATGAGGGGCTGGAGGGGAGGGGGTTTGAGGGAGAGGCTCCAAACTCGCAGGGTAGCTGCTGGAGCCTCTCCCCCAAATACCCGCCAAGGTTCAAGAAGATTGGACCACAGGGTCCAATTCTACGGGCCCCCAAACAGGTTGCCCCATCCCCTCCATTGTCCTCTATGGTGGGGGGGGGGAGTTACTTTTTCGGCGGCAATTCGGTGCCCGAAAGGCCATCCCTGTTCCCCCCTTCATTTTTATTCAAGGCGTCAACCTTCCGTTTGCATTCTGTGTTAGCCTTGCCATTACTTAAGGGAGGGGGTTTGATGACCTTTGAACGAGACCAACCTGAATGCTGCTAGTGGGAGGTGAGGGGGTGAATAGTCTCCCGGGGTCCAAGCCAATGATCAGTCTTTCCTCCTTGGTTACACAGTTAAAGAATGTATGTCTTGCGCTGTAATGTGGCAGCTGACGAGTGGGTCTCGTGGTACTTGGAACTTGGCTTGTGTGCACTTGGGTACCAGATGTGTTAAATTGCGCGGAGTAGGTATGCATAGTTTGCTCTTTAAATCATAAGTGCTTTCACTGGATAGGTGACATTTTGTGTGTGTATTACTAAATTTGCAAAAGCTTGTTCGGTAGTTCTCCTGCCACCGTGGCAAAGTGGCCCACAGTGGCAGAGGCGGGAGGCGGTTCCATCGTGGCCCGATGAGCATACAGTTCAGCCCGGGCCGCGTTCCACTTCGATCCCCAAGGGTTTTGTTCACGCGGGAATTGTTCAGCTTGTAGACGGTAGTGCGAGATCTGTGCTGAAGGCGGCGTAGCTTAGCCTTTGTTGGAGTTCTGTGTGCTATTTCTACATGTGGCGTACAGTGTGTTCCAGTTCTCTGAAAATAGCGGCCTGCTAATTTATAATGCTAGAGTTCATTGTGCATGGACCAGAATTAGATGGTAGGCGGGTACACGTGCATAAGGACTCGTCTGTGTCCAGCATGCTTTGGGGGCGTCCCCCCCCCCCCCAAATCGGACAATTCTCCATGCCTCAACACAGCAGAGCTCCCATTTTGGTGAAAGCAGGTTAGAGCCCCACTAGACTAATGGCATTCTGTGGACTCTGTAAATATTTTCTGTAGTGCAAACAACTGGGGGCAAAGCTGGTGTCTCAATTAGAAAGCCCAGCTTGGTTTTCAAATTACTTTATTGACCTTAATTTTCATTAGCCATAGGTGCGTTTGGTTCTAAACCGTTTCTCCTTAAATGTCTGACACCAGGAATGGAGAGAAACTCGCCTTGCAGGGAGTAAGACGACAGAATGCTTTTACTTACAGCTGAGCAAAGTACAAAGGGCCCCTCAAGCCAACAAGCTGACAAGTTTTTGAGAGTTTCAGTATTTGGGGTTTTGTTTGTTTTTAACCTTTTCTTGGCTGGATGGCAGCTCAGCTCTTTAAACCGTTCCTCGCGTGGTTTCACGGGCTTGACTTACCAGCACGATTAAATGTTTTTTGGGGGGTAAACCTTCCTATCAGCTTAGGAAAACCGATCCTTGTGTTTTGCGATTGCTTTTGCAAGAGACCTGTATAGCATCTTGCCGCTTGCTTTTTACAGGCTGTGACTTTTTAAAATATTTTCTAAAAAGAAATAACACGTGTGCATATGTGTGTTTGTTAAATATTAGCAGTACAGTTTTGCAAGGAGATGTGTTAAGGTTACTTTTTCCAGCTTGCAGACGGGCAAAGAGTTCCCGGGGGAACTTCAGCCTAGCAAATGGCTGCTTTGCCCAGTAAGCTTTAATAATGATTGTACTCGATGGCGAAATACGTGAGCTTGGCAAGAAAGAGAATGGATCTGGGTGGCAGAGGAACTAGAAGCCGTTGCTGTGTAGGAAACATAGAAATGGAGCTTTTCTGCAGTTTCCAGCGCATGTGTGGGGAAGACAAGCTTGCTTTCTTATTTTTATTACAGACAAAGGGAAGATAAACGACGGTCTATTTTAATATATCTTTGTAGTACAACGTCTTGTGCATCATTAGCCAGTTTTGTTGAACTGTAAACTTTTACAGTGCCGCGGGCGCAATGGGAAAAGCGCCTTATGATCCTATTCCATTTAGTATCTTGAACAGAAACGTGTCTCCCTGGAGGTCCCTTGCCGCATAAGAGACTTGATCTTTGGTCAATTAGGTGCTGATTCCTTGTACCAGGAAACAACTGTGGGTCTGAAAGCTGCAAAAATCTCACTTCTACCTCTCCCGTCACTGTCTAGATGATGGTCAAATTCATTCGGCGGTGGCCACCCAAAGCCTTTGGGGTTCTGTAAAGCCGGGGCTCAGGAGTCCCTCTGCGAAGGGTATTGAGTGAAACACAATGCCTTGTAGAGCCACGGTAGACGTACGCTGTCTGAAATCATTCAACAATACAGTGTGCACGCTTGCAGATTGCGTTAAGGAAACAATTCGACAGTAGACAGGTGCAAAACGTTTCTTTGTGAATCCCATAAAAATCATGGTCAGTAAACTGTTCTAGCGTTTGTACACAGATTTCTTTTCTTATCTAAATCGATAATGTGCCTGATTGTTACCACTAGTATTCAGTTGTTACTAATTTTCAGCTGTTTCCCACAGTAATATTTCCCCCTTCTGTAATTGTCACTGAGAATACCTGTTACATGTGCTGGCAAACAATAAAGTATTTAATATTTAAACTGCTGTGAGCAACACTTTTCTTCATGAAGTTGCTGAGAAGAACAGGAATAGTTGGTTTTTATACCCTGCTTTTCTCTCCTTTAAAGAGTCTCATAGCGGCTTCCAGTCGCCTTCCCTTCCTCTCCCCACAACAGGCACCCTGTGAGGTAGATGGGGTTGAGAGAGCTCAGAGAGAACTGTGAGTGGCCCAAGGTCACCCAGCAGGCTTCATGTGGGGAATCAAATCCTGTTCTCCATATTAGAGGCCGCCGCTCTTAACCACCACACCACACTGACAAATGAGTATTACAAGCAACCTCTTACAGAGTAAAAGGTAAAGGTTTCCCTTGCGTGAAAGCCAGTCGAGTCCGACTCTAGGGGGCGGTACTCATTTGCATGCTGAAGAGCCAGCACTGTCTGAAGACTTCTCCGTGGCCGTGTGGCCGGCATGACTGAACGCCGAGGCACACGGAACGCTGTTACCGTCCCACCGAAGCGGTTCCTGTTTATCTACCTGCAGTTCCTTGCTTTCGAACTACCAGGTTGGCAGGAGCTGGGGCCTGAGACGGGAGCACACTCCGTCACGCGGGACTCAGGACTCGGACTGTCAAACAACAGATCTTCCGGTCTGCAGCTCAGCGTCTTGACCTCTGAGCCACCGTGGCCTCCAGATAGGCAGGTGCAAAAGCGATGTGGGATGATGTCACACAACTCTGAAGCTCTAAGATGCCTCTTGGTGTGAAACAGACATCGGAATTGCAGACTCAGGTTCTGCACGATACGTTTTGGTGGTGGAAAGGGCCATCATGACAGACCCAATTTGTGGTGACCCCTCGGGGTTTCGGAGGCAAGAGATGTTCAGAGGTGGTTTGCCGACGCCTGCCTCTTTCTGGCAATCCTGGACTTCCTTGGTGGTCTCCCATCCAAGTCCTCGCCGGGGCCAACCCTGCTTAGCTTCCGAGTTCCGACAAGATCGGGATGGCCTGCACCGCCTTCATTTCGTGTCTCCAGGGGACATCTAATCTTGCCGTTGCTCCATTCCCTGATTCCTGGAGGCTTGGGATTTCGAGCGAGGCAGTGCCGCCGAAGGCCTGTGCTAGCAAAGTGTCCACATTGCCGCCAGCTTTTGGAAATCTGAGTTGAGTGTGTGTGAGAGCCTGCTGGAGTCTGGGAGGCGGTGCAAAGAAATTTCTGGCTTCCAGCCATGGGTCTTCTGGGCTAAATGGATGGAACTTGGCCTGTCGCCTTGGCCTCGATGAAGTCATCAACGGTGTTTGGTTGCTCGTCCTTGATGGAAAGCTTGTTTGAGTACCGGATGATTACCTTGCCGGCCGGTCCAGTGGGTGCTGAAAAGCCCTTCACACGTTCCGGACGGAACCTCCAGTACTCGTCATTGTGTAGTAACCTGGGATCTAACGGTTGCCCCAGCAGCAGGTGGCCAACAAGGAAGTTACAAACCCCACCTTATGCTCCTTGGAGGAGTGGGGAACCGTTCACAGCATAAGAGCAAAGTAGTAGACCTTGGAAGAGTCTCTACAAAGTAGAGTTGGAAAGGACCTCCAGGGTCATCTAGTCCAGGGGTGGGCAAACTTGCTCAGTGTAAGAGCCACTTCGAACAGGGGTGGCCAAACTTGCTTAACGTAAGAGCCGCACAGAATAAACATCAGATGTTTGAGAGCCACAAGACATGAACAAATATTTCCTGCTTTTATTGGAAAATAAGCAAATTGGCTTTTTATTAACGTTAAATGAGACTGCCAAAAATAATAACAAAAGGGGTAAAAGCAGATATTGATGATGATATTCATTTGTCCAATTATATTTGTTTGCTAATGATATTCAGCTTCCCCAGCCACCCTGCTGGGAGCCACATATTATATGTGAAAGAGCCGCGTGCGGCTCCCAAGCCACAGTTTGCCCACCCCTGGCCTAGGGCAGGGGCGGGCAAACTTGCTCAGCGCAAGAGCCACCTAGAACAGGGGTGGCCAAACTTGCTGAACATAAGAGCTGCACAGAATAAACATCAGATGTTTGAGAGCCACAAGACATGAACAAATATTTCCTGCTTTTATTGGAAAATAAGCAAATTGGCTTTTTATTAACATCAAATGAGACTGCCAAAAATAATAACCAAAGGGGTAAAAGCAGATATGGATAACAATATTGATTTGTCCAATGATATTTGTTTGCTAATGATCTTTAGCTTCCCCAGCCGCCCCGCCGGGAGCCACATAATATATGTGAAAGAGCCGCATGCGGCTCCCGAGCCACAGTTTGCCCACCCCTGATCTAGTCCAACCCCCTCCACAATGCAGGGAATTCACAAATACCTGCCCCCCCACAGCCCCAGTGACCTCTGTTCCACGCCCAGAAGATGACAAAAAAGTAGTAGATTGTGGGGTGGTGGTAGGTAGAAAGTGCCATCAAATTGCAGTCCATTTATGGTGACCCCCATAGGGTTTTCAAGGCAGGAGACACTCGGGGGTGGTTTGCCATTGCCTGCCTCTGTGTCACAACCTTGGACTTCTGCGGTGGTTGACTCTGTTTAGCTTCTAAGATCGGGCTAGCCTGGGCTATCCAGGTCATGGCAGTAGATCATACTAAGCCCCGAAGTTCCCAAGTCAAGTTTCATCTTCCAGAGCAGCCAGGAACATTCTCTTGTGCCCAGTGCCCATCCCTAAAGAAGTCCCCAAAAACCCAGACCTAGATGTCTGGTTACCACCAGTGTTCCCTCTAAGCTGAGTTAGTGTGAGCTAGCTCACAGTTTTTTAGCCTCTGGCTCACATGTTTTTGTCTTAGCTCAGGAAGGATGGCTCCAGAGCAAACTGATTTATGCAGTAGCCAAATCACTCACTCACAACTGTGATGCCAGTAGCTCACAAAGTAGAATTTTTGCTCACAGGACCCCACAGCTTAGAGGGAACATTGGTTACCGCACAAAGCTGGACTTTCTATTTTTGTTTGCTTATATTCTTACCCTACCCTTCGTCCAGAACGTCATGCACGGTTCTCCCCTCACTGCCTCACTCTCTCAACGTTTTAAAGGAGAAGGAGAAAACTTGTCCTTTAAAATGCAACCAGCAGAGTGAAGAAGAGGAGGAGATTGGATTTATACCCCGCCCTTCACTACCCAAGGGAGTCTCGGAGCAGCTTACGAACTCCTTTTCCCTTCCCCTCCCCACAACAGACACCCTGCGAGGTCGGTGGGGCTGAGAGAGCTCTAACTAAGAACTGCTCTTTCGAGAACAGCTCTGAGAGAACTTGTGACTGACCCAAGGTCACACCAGCAGCTTCACGTGGAGGAGTGGGGAATCAGCTAGGGACAAAAAAGAGGGGGGGGACTTTAACCCTGAAACCTGGGATCCAGAACCTAAAGAGGTAAGTCAAACAGAATAGAGGGCCAACGATAAAAAATTAATGTGTAGAGTATAAAAAGATACATTTATTTATTAACAAAGAATTAAAAAACATATAAGGACCCAATCACACCTCATGTAAAAATACCAGAATCTAGCACACAAGGACTAATAAACTTGAGCTGACGCGTTTCGGCCTGTATGGGCCTTCTTCAGAGGTCAAACTCAATGAAGAGCACATTGGCTTATATCATAATACAATCATACAATTTTGCAACATAGATACATGATGAACCAGAAAAGAATTGTTCGAAAGAGAAACCACTAGGCACAGAATAAATAGTGTAACTGAGGCCTCCGAAGTTGCAATCACATGCCAAACGATGTTTCACTGATGATAATTTCTAGTCCAGAAAGTGCCTTCCAACGATTGTTTAGCCAAAGCGTCCTCAGTAAAGTGGTCCCTTCAGCAAAAAGCAGTGGGGAATCAAACTTGGTTCTCCCATATTAGAGTCCGTCATTTCCTTAAAAAGGAGGTGCAGGAGCTCATTAGCATAACTCATTAAAAGATGCAAACATTACATAGCAAGATCCCAGTTTCAGCAAGCAAAGCACAGTAGTATAAACCACTATCCTTAATAATTTATCCAAGTAACTGTGAATCGTTCGGTACACTGCAACCTTATTGCTTGCATAGAAAATCTCTCGAATGATTTGGGCTCCTTTGATGTTACTGTTCTAAGCTGGATGCTATCCGTTGTTGGCCCAATTACAGGTAAAGCAATCCAGGGACGAGGGTTTCATACAGCATATTTCAGTCTGCTAATGAGCCATCTCTGAAGCAATCTGGCCATTTCGAACAGCACCCATGCGGTCTTCCTCAAACTTTTTTGGGAACGTTCTAAGTTGAGTGCTATAGCGCTAGACCAGGGGTGGCCAAACTTGCTTAACGTAAGAATAAACATCAGATGTCTGCGAGCCGCAAGACATGAACAAATATTACACGTTTTTATTGGGAAATATGCAAATTTGCTTTTTATTAACATTAAGTGAGACTGCCAAAAATAATAACAAAAGGGGTAAAAGCAAATATTGATAAGGATTTTATTTGTCTAATGGTATTTGTTTGCTAATGATATTTTGCTTCCCCGGCCTGCTGGGAGCCGCACAATATGTGTGAAATCCACAGTTTGGCCACCCCTGCACGAGACCAATATAGTGCTTTTCAATGTATCTCAATAGTGTCGCTGTAGCACTGAAGTGTTATGTTGGTCTAGTGCTATAGCGCTCAACTTAGAACCGTCCAAAAAAGTTCAAGGGAGTTCGTGTAGTGGAAAACATGTGAGAGGAAAGCGGTGCTATTGGAAGTACTGCAGACATTTTAAACAGCATACTATAGCGATTCAGAAGAACAGAGAATGTGAAAATAGAAGTCAGTTTACCTCCAGAATGGCTTAACCATGCTTTGCTAACCAGCCGCAAGCGGCTTTGTATGACATGCACTCTCTCCAGGCTGCACCCCCCCCCCCAAATCTCCAGGAATTTCCCCATCCTGGAGCTGGCTTTGTATGACATGCACTCTCTCCAGGCTGCACCCCCCCCCCCCCCCAAATCTCCAGGAATTTCCCCATCCTGGAGTTGGCAACCGTGGCTTGGAGATAAATATCCAAGTCTGCAGTTGTTGCCTCAAACTGGAATGCAAAATATTTTGAAGTGGATCAGATGGTGCTGGATGCGAAACAGTAAGATATCCTTGTTGCCTCGACCCTGGATCCCAGGAACATGGGCACCAAACCTGTCCCCTGCTCATCCACAAAACAGATCAGCCTTCGGAAACCGAAAGCAAAACTCAGTTCAAGAATCTACATCAAGTAACTGAAAGGGTGTCAGTTTTGGAGGGTGCTCCCTTTATCCTTTTACAGACGAAAGAAGAGATTGGATTTATACCCCGCCCTCCACTTCCCCGAAGGAGTCTCAGAGCGGCTTACAATCTCCTCCCCCTCCCCCTCCCCACAACAGACACCCTGGAAGGTAGGTTGGCGTTATGTATTAAGCCTGAACTTATTTGCAAAAAGACATAGCTTGGGATGCATAACAATAGATTGTTAGGATCCTAGAATGGACCAGTTGGGAGACAGGGATCTTAGAGGAAACCAATCGAGTGTAAATAGCCTATCGCTGGGAGTGGGGTGTAATCCTTTTCAGGCATAAATACCGGGCTTCGGCCAGGGTTAGCCAGCCTTCTTTTCTCCTTGCTGAGCTGATCATTCTATGCGTCTGAACCCAGTATATTTCAGTGGCACTGAGAGAGCTCTCTGCAGGACTGCCCTTGAGAGAACAGCTCTGAAAGAACCTATGACCGACCCAAGGTCACACCAGCAGGTGCAGGTGGAGGAGTGGGGAATCACGCTCCTAACCACGACACCGAACAGGCATGCAAGAAGGAAAACAGTATTTTGCATCCCCTCTTCCTTTTGACACCTGTCCCCGGGCTCTGGATGGTAAAAACACACTTGAAGAAAGGAGGCTAGCCCAAGCCTGCTAACTGAAGCACATCTGCCCGCATGCTCTCAATGGATGGCTTTTTAGTGGGTCCTGGTGGGTTTCTTATACCGATGTCCTGTCCTTTGCTGCCACATGAAACTCAATCTCCCTGTCAAATGACACCAGAGGCTATTTTGGACATGGGAGGCAGGGGGGCAGTGCAGCCGGCATGCCAGCGATCCAATTTGCCTGGAGGAGGGCCGGCAAAGGGAGGGGCCGGTTACAGGCTAAACCCTGGGAGCCGAAGTTGCTAGGGGGGACTGGGGGGAGCACCTTCAGCACGTCCCCAGCCTCACTGGGGTTTCTGTTTTATTTCTCACTCGTTGGGGGGGGGGGACACCAAAAACCCTGCTGATCTCCCCATGTCCCCTTCACCCATCGGTCCCCTGTGTTGTCAGCTCACTCAAGATCTCCTTTCCTCCATTTCAAGGAACCTGGCCTTTTCCACCCAAGTATAACAGGACTCCAGGTAAGCTCCTGCGTTTCGTCTCCGGGGAGGGCGGAAAAACTTTTTGGTGCCGAGTGAAGAAAGGGGGCTTGCAGGCACCGACACCTGTGGCGCTTGCAGATATTTGTAGGGTTGGACTCAGCGACCTGAAGGTCGAGAAACTGGAAACCTCCCTTAGAGCTTCCCTCGGCCTGGAGAATCCAGTGGCTGTTTTTCAGGAGAAAAGAGGGTGCCGTGGACGAAGCCAGAGCTGGGGGCTTAATTTATTCTTCCTTAATGTATAATGTATATAAATGATATATTAATTTCTGTTTTGAGCCATGGGTACCCGTGTTTGTCTGCAACAGGAGCTAGTTTCAAGTCCAGGAGCACTTTCAAGGCCAACGATATTTTGGGGGATAGAAGAACAAAAGTCTGAGCCCTCTCCAACTTTGTTCTGCTGCTTCAGACCAACACGGCTACCCACCTGAATCTATCTTCATGGAAGATTTGGAGGGGGTATGTGTGTAAGTTTTCAAGAATCGTGGCTCCCTCTGCCTGACTGGTATCTGATGAAGGGAGGTTTGACTCCCGAAAGCTCATAACCCCAAACTATTGTTGGTCTCTGAGCTGCCTCCGGACTTGAATCCAGTTCTTCTGCAATGTGGTTGTCAGGTGCTGTGTTCCCTCTAAGCTGAGTTAGTGTGAGCTAGCTCGCAGTTTTTTAGCCTCCAGCTCGCAAATTTTTGTCTCCGCTCAGGAAGGAGGGCTCCAGAGCAAACTCATTTATGCAGTAGCCAAATTGCTCGCTCACAACTTTAATGCCAGAAGCTCACCGAGTAGAATTTTTGCTCACAAGACTGCACAGCTTAGAGGGAGCATTGCCGGTGCGACAAGACGGAGCTGGAATTCTCTACCCCCCCCTTCAGTGTGTGTGAAGGAAATAGATTTCTTTGTCCCCCCTCCTAATTTTTGGTTCCATCCTTAATATGTAAACAAAAACTGGTTATTTTCTGACCTTCCTCCTCTCTAGCCGGTATTAATCCTAGCTGTAGCTCTCCCCTCCCCCCCACCCCCCGGCCTGTTTGTCCTCTTCCCTTGGTCTCAACTTGCATTTCTACAGATGGACTCCTGAGAAAAGACGGAGTGAGGCAGCTGAGGCTATTTTAAGAGCAAACGCTCAGAGCCCGTTCTAATGGCGAAGCCTGCTTTTTGCAGAATCGCAGGAGGGTAGAGTAGGCACGCCGGCTGCTTTTCTGCATCGGTGTGTCCTGCCATTCCGTATGTTCTCAAGTACAAAAAAAATACTTCTAAAGAATACTTAAAGTGTGTTCAGGTGGGCAGCCGTGTTGGTCCGAAGCATAGAACAAAGTTTGAGTCCAGTGGCACCCTTAAGACCAATAAAGCAGAAGAGATTGGATTCATACCCCACCCTTCACTCAGAATTTCAGAATGGCTTACAAACTCCTTTCTTTTCCCTTCCCCTCCACACAACAGACACCCTGTGAGGCAGGTGGGGCTGAGAGAGCTCTTTCCAGAACTGCTCTTGAGAGAACAGCTCTGGAAGAACTTGGTGACTGACTCAAGGTCATCCAGCAGCTGCAAGTGAAGGAGTGGGGAATCGAACCCGGCTCTCCCAGATTAGAGTCCGCACACTTAACCACTGCACCAAAGTTTAATTTGGGATATAAGCTTTAGTGGATGTGCGCACTTCTCCAGAAATGTGCACGCGCACAAAAGCTTATCTCCAGAATTAAACTTCGTTGGTCTTAAAAGCGCCACTGGACTCAGACTTTGTTCTGCTTAAAACGAATGTTTGTTTTAAAGCTTGGGTTAGAATGCGTTTTGTCAGCGAGCAGCAGGGGTTCTTAGAAAAAGAAGGGTGGGATCCCACGCCATCATTTAATATCACCCTTCCAGTGCATGCCCCCCACATCAATCTCTTATGTTTTTATAGATGTTCTAGCAACTGATCAGATAGCTAGCACCCCCGCAATCAATGTCCCCAGTTGTTGATACCAGCTTTTAAAAGGCAGATGGTAAGAGCGGCAGGTTTGATTCTTATGGAATGCTGACAGCTTAAAACAAATTTCCCAAAAGCTAGACATTGGCTTTGATGGGACACTGTTTGATTGCGAAAAGACAGGTGCTAGGCCTCACCCCTGGCTGAAAGCCATGCTCTTTGACCTTGAGGATCTGGCCCCTAATTTCAGAGCCATGGGAACTGGCTGGAGGGTATCTCTTGGGGAGGGAAGGGGCACCTGACGGGAGAACTCTCCACTTAGCCCGTCAGTTCAAAGACAAATTAGACAAACATCTGGAGCAGAGGTCCATCAGTGGCTATTAGACACAAGGTATAGATAGGAACTCTCAGTCTGGGGCACTGAAGCTCTGTATTCTTGGTGCTTGGGGGGCAACAGTGGGAGAGGGCTTCTGGAGTTCTGGCCCCACTGGTGGACCTCCTGATGGCCCCTGGGTTTTGGCCACTGTGTGACACAGAGTGTTGGACTGGATGGGCCACTGGCCTGATCCAACATTGACTTCTCTTATGTTCTCTGTAATCTTGGTGCTTGAGGGGCAACAGTGGGAGGGCTTCTGGAGTTCTGGCCCCACTGGTGGACCTCCTGATGGCCCCTGGGTTTTGGCCACTGTGTGACACAGAGTGTTGGACTGGATGGGCCATTGGCCTGATCCAACATTGACTTCTCTTATGTTCTCTGTAATCTTGGTGCTTGGGGGGCAACTGTTGGAGGGCTTCTGGAGTTCTGGCCCCGCTGGTGGACCTCCCGATAGCACCTGGGTTTTGGCCACTGTGTGACACAGACTGTTGGACTGGATGGGCCATTGGCCTGATCCAACATGGCTTCTGTTATGTTCTCTGTAATCTTGGTGCTTGGGGGCAACTGTTGGAGGGCTTCTGGAGTTCTGGCCCCGCTGGTGGACCTCCCGATAGCACCTGGGTTTTGGCCACTGTGTGACACAGACTGTTGGACTGGATGGGCCATTGGCCTGATCCAACATGGCTTCTCTTATGTTCTCTGTAATCTTGGTGCTTGAGGGGCAACAGTGGGAGGGCTTCTGGAGTTCTGGCCCCACTGGTGGACCTCCTGATGGCCCCTGGGTTTTGGCCACTGTGTGACACAGAGTGTTGGACTGGATGGGCCATTGGCCTGATCCAACATTGACTTCTCTTATGTTCTCTGTAATCTTGGTGCTTGGGGGGCAACTGTTGGAGGGCTTCTGGAGTTCTGGCCCCGCTGGTGGACCTCCCGATAGCACCTGGGTTTTGGCCACTGTGTGACACAGACTGTTGGACTGGATGGGCCATTGGCCTGATCCAACATGGCTTCTGTTATGTTCTCTGTAATCTTGGTGCTTGGGGGCAACAGAAGGAGGGCTTCTGGAGTTCTGGCCCTGCTGGTGGACCTTCTGATGGCACCTCGGTTTTGACCACTGTGAAACACAGAGTGTTGGACTGGATGGGCCATTGGCCTGATCCAGCATGGCTTCTCTTATGTTCTTAAATGCTTCCAGCCAATTAACAATATGTGGGAAATAGATTTTTGGAGGAAACATGAACACGGTCATTGTTCTGGAGATAGAGACTGCTATACCCCAGTTGCATTGAAATGTAGGATACGATAATTGTCAAAGGGGGTGGAAGTACTTTTATCTTGACTAAGGCTGATTTTACACCTCCCCTCTAAAGTAGTTTGACTGCTGTCTTTTCCTGTGCTGATTTCACAGTGGTGTGAAATTTCACTCCAGGGGGTCTAAGTGCACTAAGAAACCGCAATTGTTTAAAGCAGAATAAAGCGGTATAAAACTAGCTTGACCACAGGAGGGCAATTAGTAGATATGGACATTTCAGAAGGGGAACGGTTTCACACCGCAAAGAGGTATGGACGGGTTTTTTTGGAACTGGAACGATTCCAGCGGGAAAGTCAGATGTAAAATCAGCCTAAAAGAGACTGCTGAATGATCTTTTGCAAGGGATGCTGTTATCCCCAGTTTACTGGGACAGAGTCTTGGGATTGCCAATATATATTCTAAGACTTAGCTCTGCTGAACACTGAGAGCTCAAAATGCCGAGCATGCCTCTTCGGGATCTTGAGAAGGTTGTTTGAAAAGAGGCCCTGGGATATTTTGTTTAGCTCTTTAAATATTTTGGCCTGCTTTTTCTCTGGCAAAGAAGGACTCAGACCAGCATACAAGCCCCACTTTCCCCAAAAATGACAGCAATTCAAAAATCACAACAGAAGAACAAAACAAGAAAGAAGAAGAAGAAGAAGCAGAAGAGATTGGATTTATACCCCGCCCTCCACTCCCCAAGGGAGTCTCAGAGCGGCTTACAAACTCCTTTCCCTTCCCCTCCCCACAACAGACACCCTGTGAGGTAGGTGGGGCTGAGAGAGCTCTTTCCCAAGCTGTCCTTGAGAGAACAGCTGGTACAGAGCTATGGCTTGCCCAAGGTCATCCAGCCAGGTGCAAGTGGAGGAGGGGGAATCAAACCCTGTTCTCCCAGATTAGAGTCCGCGCACTTAACCACTACACCAAACTGGCTCTCTAGAAGGGTGGAGCTAAACAAGTAGAAGAAACAGCCCTTCATGGAATAGCCCCGACAACCGACAGCGTGGGATTACGATTCTGATTAAGAATCACAGAGCAGAACCATCGTATAGTCGTTCTGTTCAGATGCCATTTTTCCCAGTAAAGAGCAGGATTCGAGTCTGGTAGTATCTTAAAGACCAACAAAATTTCAAGGATATGAGCTCTTGAGAGTCAATCCTCCCCTCAGTTTGGTGTAGTGGTTAAGTGCACGGACTCTAATCTGGAAGAACCGGGTTTGATTCCCCACTTCTCCACATGCAGCCAGCTGGGCGACCTTGGGCCAGTCACAGTTCTCTCAGAACTGTTCTCTCGAGCAGTCCTCGAAAGAGCTCTCTCAGCCCCACCTACCTCACAGGTTGTGGGGCGGGGAAGGGAAAGGAGATTGTAATCCGCTCTGAGACTCCGAGTGAGTGAAGGGCGGGATATAAATCCAATCTCCTCCTCCTCCTCCTCCATATACTCTGTAAATCCTGGTGGTCTGAAGCAGCAGAACAAATTTCAAGTCCGGTGGCATCTTTAAGACCAACAGAGGTTTAGTCAAGGTTTGAGCTTTCGTGTACATGCACACCTTTTCAAATACAAAGGAATGGGAGGTAAGGGTCAAACATATAGACAGGGGCCGAACAGGAAATTAACATAAAACACAATGAAGATATTTTAAGACATGCGAAGAAAAAACTAAATAGCAAGCTAAGGTTATAAGGTCAACAGTTGTGAAGCAAGAAATATGTCAAAATAAGACCGAGACTCTGGAAATCCTGTCAGGTACTTCTGGATCCAAACTTCCTCTTCCACTACACACCAAGCCAGCTACCTGCCTGAAACTTTTCCCAGTAACTGCTTTCTCAAGATCGTCAAGATTCTCCAAATTCTGAGCTCTCCTTGCTCACTAGGAGCACATTTCTCTGAGGACATTTACAATCCCAGATTTATTTGGGAAAGAGAGATTACAGACAGATCGGTTCAGGCTGGTGTGTACAGGAGCAAAGATTTGGGCTGCTTCCACGCAAAGGTTTTGCCCTTCTTCAGTTTCCAAACTGGAGCACTTTTTAAAGGCGCATCATTACCATGTTATGCTGAAGCTGCCCTTTCCCCATCCTTAGTATGCCGTTTTCCAAACTTGTTTTTCTCTAATCTTTTTGGAAAGAGCGCAGTCAAGCAATTGGGATGGGGAGGGGCTGTGGCTCCGTGTCAGAGCATCTGCTTGGCATGCAGAAGGTCCCGGGTTCAATCCTTGGCATCTCCAGTTAAAAGGACCAGGCAGGAGGTGACGGGAAAGACCTCCGCCTGAGACCCTGGAGAGCCACTGCCAGTCTGAGTAGACAAGACGGACCTCGATCGACCACCGGTCTGGTTCACTATAAAGCAGCTTCATGTGATGGGAAGGTATGCATTTTCAAAGCTCAGCACCATTTTCCATCTATCAGTCCTGCAGTGCTGTAACACTACAGTGACAAATCAAGATGGGTAGCTGAGTTAGGTCCACTCTGCATCTGGCATTTGCTCCACATTTTCTCAGCACTCAACCTGCTTCCCCCTTGCCTCAGAATATCTGTTTTCATTGCATTGCCTCGGGTCCTGGTTTCTGCATTGGCTAGTTTTTGACGCTTGCTCGTGCATTGGTATGCAGATTTCCCTGTGTCAGTACATGCCTCAGCGGTCATTAGCCACCAGAGCCAAGTAACTCATGGCGAGGTGATAAATACAGAGGGGGAAATAGGGGCGGGGGGAACTGACAGAGATGCATGAAGCTGTGTCAGGTTGTCAAATTGGAAGTGGAGGAAAGAAAAGGTGCCGCTCAGAACCACATTCGGATACCCCAGGGCAACACCCAATGACTGTGAAGTCACCCCTGAACAGTCATAAATCTATGCAGAAGGCACCATAAAACCGAATGAACAAAGAAAGTGAACGCAGCATGCAGTATAGAGGGAGATGAACCTCCCAACGTGGCTGTGGAAAAACTGCGAGGAAACAGGTGGTTGCAGAATCAGCCTTCGTCTATCTGTAGCAGCAGAAAAGAGCAAGGGTCCAGCAGCACCTTAACAACCTAACGATCTCGCTCTTTTCTACTAACGCTGTTGCGATTGCTGATCTTCTGTAAGTCCTCGGGAAACCTTCCAGTGGTTCAGTGGGGGGAGTACAGGGGAAATGGCAGCTGATACAGGAACTCCCGGGCTGGAAGCTCTGTTGTCAATGTACACGCCTTTGTATTTGCAGTGGCAATGGATGCAAAGCGGAGAATCCTCTCCGTGGGGAATGGCGCCTTAGCGACACACGGGCTACTTGCTCAGGAGAACCGCAAAGTCCTGCCAGAACTGGGGTATCCCTCACATAGACTAACGGTGGTTAGGATCACAGAGCTGGAAGGGCACCCAAGGGTCATCTAGTCCACCCCCTGTGCTATGCAGGAAATTAACAGTTACCTCCCCCAACCAGTCCCCCAGTGAACCTTCTCTAGGCCCAGAGGAAGGCAAAAATCTCCAGGCCAGAAATTTCCTTCTTTTACTTATTTATTTATTTATTTATTAGTTTCGATTTATATCCCGCCTTACCAAGAAACCAGCTCTAGGCGGCTAACAACATAATTATAAATACAAAGTTAAAACATGGTTATAAATACAAAGTTAAAACACATAAAATTTCATTGAATCACATTAAAAGCTAAGCAATCAATTGCAGATGGTAGCAGATACAAAACCACATCAAATACCAGTTGCCTATGTTATTTCTCGCCGGGAGACTCCCACCTCAGGTGTTCTAGTGGCGATTCACCATTCCGCCTACTAAGGGCCATTCCCTCCGGTGGCGGCCCCAAAGGCCTGGCGGAAG
Source organism: Lepidodactylus listeri (assembly GCA_029233225.1). NCBI lineage: Eukaryota > Metazoa > Chordata > Lepidosauria > Squamata > Gekkonidae > Lepidodactylus > Lepidodactylus listeri. Next base: position 5,393,932 of record JARCFY010000012.1, read on the forward strand.
AGCTCCGCTTTGCAGGCCCTGCGGAACTGCAAAAGATCCCGCAGGGCCCTGATGTTCTGCGGGACCTCATTCCACCAGTAGGGGGCCGCTACCGAGAAGGCCCTGCTCCTGGTAGTTGGTCTAACAGGTCTAACAACACCAGCGCTGCCATTCCGCCCTGATCCAGATGCCATCAGAGGTCGTCCGTGAGGACGACCAGTACCGTTTCCGTCCCATGACCTGGCCGGAAGCCGGACTGAAACGGGTCTAGCACGGAGGTGTCATCCAGGAAACTCTGCAACTGAATCGCCACCGCCCTCTCCAAGATCTTGCCCAAATAGGGCAAGTTCTTGACCCCAAAGTGGCAATTGGCATTTCCCTGGGCATGGAAAAAGGGCCACGAGAACTCAGCACTGAGGCAACACTTCCCGCCCTCCCTTCTTGTGATCTGCCTAAGTTCACAGAACCGGCATTGTTGTCAGATGGCCAACTAAGCCTCTGTTTGAAAACCGCCAGAGAAGGCGACCCCCACCACCTCCCGAGGAAGCCTGTCCCACTGAGGAACCGCTCCGACCGTCAGGAAGTTCTTCCAAATGCTCAGCCGAAAACTCTTCTGATTTAATTTTGTTGGTCCTGGTCCGACCTTCTGGGGCAACAGAAAATAATTCTGCTTCATCCTCTTTCCAGATATGTATTCACTGGTTTGCAGTCATGTGAGAAGTTGGCAGGTTGGGGGGTTGCCATTCCACTGAGGAACCGCTCTGTCAGGAAAGTCTTCCTGATGTTTAGTCGAAAACCTTTTTGATTTAATTTCAACCTGTTGGTTTCAATCTGACCTTCTGGGGCAACAGAAAACAACTCCGTACCATCCTCTTTCCAGATATTCACTGGTTTGTAGTTATGGGGGGGGGGGGGAAGTATGCGGGGGGGGGGGAGTATGCAGAGGGAAATTGGCAGGTTGGGTGTTGCTTAATTCTACCCCAAAAATGGGTGTTGCTTAATTCTACCCCAAAAATTCTCTCCTGTGCCTATTTCCAGTGTGTGTGTATGGGGGGGGGGGGGGGACTGGCCAGTGAACAGAAGGGGAAGTCTGCAGATGAGGGAACGGTTATGTACCCCCCTCCCACACCATTTCTCCTTTGTAAATACCCTCAGCTCTGCACGCTAGTTTTCAGAGGTAAGAAATAAGGTTGGTGAGTCTTGTAATTTCCACTCTTAAGCGGGTCTTAGATGAAGCACTGGGGGAAATCACTTCTTTCTGCTCTCTCCGTATTTCCCTCCTCCTTTCTTTCCCTCTCTCCTTCTCTTTCACTCCTTCTTTCCCTCTTTCTTCCTCCTTTCCTTCTCTCTTTCTTTCTCTTTTCCTCCTCTGCTTCTTTCCCTCTTTCCTCCTCCTTTCCTTCTCTCCTTATTTGCCCCTTTCCTTCTCTCTTTCTTTCCCTATTTCCTTCCTTTCCTTCTCTTTCCCTCCTTTCCTTCTCTTTCTTTCCCTTTTCCTCCTTCTCTGCTTCTTTCCCTCTTTTCTCCTCCTTTCCCTTTTCCTCCTCCTTTCCTTCTCTCCTTATTTGCCCCTTTCCTTCTCTCTTTCTTTCCCTATTTCATTCCTTTCTTTCTCTTTCCCTCCTTTCCTTCTCTTTCTTTCCCTTTTCCTCCTTCTCTGCTTCTTTCCCTCTTTTCTCCTCCTTTCCCTATTTCCTTCCTTTCCTTCTCTTTCCCTCCTTTCCTTCTCTCTTTCTTTCCCTCTTTTCCTCCTTCTCTGCTTTTTCCCCTCTTTTCTCCTCCTTTCCCTTTTCCTCCTCCTTTCCTTCTCTCCTTCTTTGCCCCTTTCCTTCTCTTTCTTTCCCTATTTTCTTCCTTTCCCTCTTTCCCTCCTTTCCTTCTCTTTCTTTCCCTCTTTTCCTCCTTCTCTGCTTCTTTCCCTCTTTCCTCCTTTTTTCCTTCTCTCCTTCTTTGCCCCTTTCCTTCTCTCTTTCCTTCCCTATTTCCTTCCTTTCCTTCTCTTTCCCTCCTTTCCTTCTCTCCTTCTTTGCCTCTTTCCTCCTCCTTTCCATCTCTCTTTCTTTCGCTCCTTTTTTCCTCCCCCCCCGCACTGTCAGGGGTGTGGCCTAATATGCTAATTAGTTCCTGCTGGGCTTTTTCTACAAAAAGAGCCCTGACTAGATCTATTGTAGAACAATGTTTGAGTCCAGTGGCACCTTAAAGACCAACACAGTTTTATTCAAAGTATAAGCTTTCGTGGGCATACACACTTCCTCAGATACAATAAAACAGAATTTCCTCAAGCCCTATGTATAGGAAGATTGGGGGGGGGGGGACTCCCGTAGCCATTAGGAAGGGCTAGTCAGTACCAAGATGCATAAGTAACTGGCTTTTAATCCAATTTTAGTTATATCTTAGCCCAGTTACTTATGCATCTTGACTCTAAGTAGCCCTTCCTGGCAATTCACTCACATACACGCACACACGGTCTCCCTACCTATATGTAATGCTTGTGGAAGTCTGTTCCAGTGTATCTGAGGAAGTGTGCTTGCGCACAAAAGCTTATACCCAGAATAAATCTTTGTTGGTTTTAAAGGTGCCCCTGGACTCAAACTTTGTTCTGCTGCTTCAGACCAACACGGCTACCCCACCTGAATCTAACTCTTACAGTCTGGCCAGTTCACACAGAACAGACAAACAAACCCTGTGATAAAATGACAATAACATTTAATAAATCTCATGAACATCAAATATTTTCCAAGAAAAGTCCAACATCCTCAGTGAGCACCCGGTTCTACACTCATTTCACCAGGCTTCCTCCGGAGTGATCTTATTTGAGTAAAAGGTGTCAGCCTCTAGATACAGCGTAGCTTCTATTTTACTTTCGTCAAATTTTTACAGCTCAAGTTCTTTTCAGCTTTCTTGGTATCTTCTGGATCCATTTTCAAATTAACTTCTTTTCAGCTTTCATCAAATTATCCTAGAACAAACATGGTTATTTAGAATGGAAAGCTGAATGGAATGCTGTCAGAGAGAACAGAACGCAGGAGATGTTGAAAATGACTCATTCATAATCCAATCCGATGTCTTGATTTGGGCGAGCGAGTCAGACATCTCAGACGGTGGTTCTGCCGTTACGTCTTTAGTGGGATGAGGATATGGCCCTGATGTGTATAGAAATGAACAAACTGATTCCTTTGGGGAGTCATCACGTGTGAGGCGTTTCTGGCATGTGTGGGTGGGACTATGAGACTACTAAAAGGAGATGACACAAACTGGGAAAGAATGAAGAGCTAATTACCTTGTGCGCGCAAACAGTTGTGACTTCTTCAAGAGGGAACTGAATAAACATACGGGGCAGAGGTCCATCAGTAGCTATTAGCCACCAGGTATAGATAAAAACTCTCAGCATGGGGCAAGTGATGCTCTTTCTTCTTGGTGCCTCGGGGGGGGGGCACAGTGGGAGGGCTTCTGGAGTTCTGGCCCCACTGATGGACCTCCTGAGGGCGCCTGAGTTTTGTTTAGTGTGACACAGAGTTGGCCTGATCCAACCTGGCTTCTTCTATGTTCTTACGTGATCTTTCAAAGGGTAGCATAGAGATAGACTGACAGAGGTCGACCACCTTGGAGTTCACGGGGTGAATGGTTGAAGAATGAGAAACAGCTATCACTGTTGGTGTAGTGGTTAAGTGCACAGACTCTAATCAGGGAGAACCGGGTTTGATTCCCCACTCCTCCACTTGCACTTGCTGGATGACCTTGGGCAAGCCATAGTTCTGGCACAGCTGTTCTTGAAAAAGAGCAGTTTCTCTCAGAGCTCTCTCAGCCCCACCTACCTCACAGGGTGTCTGCTGTGGGGAGGGGAAGGGAAAGGCGTTTGTAAGCCACTCTGTGACTCCCTTTGGGTAGTGAAGGGTGGGGTATAAATCCAATATCTTCTTATTCTTGCAGTCCAGAAAGTCCACGTGACCTCTGAGAAAGGCTGACCGACTCTGCCATCTCCAAAAGTTTGATTGTTTCTCGCACTGAAGTATTTTACACGTGCCTTTTTCTTCCTAGGATCTCAAGATGGACTACAATTCCTACAGCGGAGTTCCAAGGTTCCTGACCAGGCCAAAGGCCTTCGTGGTATCCATGGGGAAAGATGCCACTCTAAGTTGCCAGATTATCGGGAACCCCATTCCTTTGGTGAGCTGGGAGAAAGACAAACTCCCTATCCAGACAGGGGGAAGGTTCAAAATGGTGGAAGATGGCGACTTGTATCGTCTGACGATTTATGACCTCAGCCTGGAGGACAGCGGCCAGTACATCTGCCGGGCCAAGAACACCATCGGGGAAGCTTTCGCAGCCGTCAGTATCAAAGTTGGGGAGCAAACGACTGTGACTGAATCGGCCCCTTACTTCATCCAGAAGCCGACTTCCATCAGAGTGATCATGGGGGAAGATGCCATGTTCAAATGCATCGTTCAGGGCAGCCCTCCCCTTTCTGTGAACTGGGAGAAAGATGGGAGGCACCTGGGTGGGCGGGCAGAGTCTAACCGCATCCAGATTGACTCTCAGGGGGAGAAAAACGCCCTCAAGATCCAAAGCACACGGTTGGCAGATAGCGGGACGTACACTTGCCGGGCAGAGAACCCCCTCGGGGCCGCCAGTGCCGCAGCCGCGTTGGTTGTGGATAGTCCGGATTCTTACAGCCCCGGTGGCACTCGGCACAACGTCGATACGGGCTATAGCAAGACTTCACCGTTGCTGTCCCACTTGCAAAAAAGACGGGAGGAGATCCGAAAGACGGACCTATCCACTACCGACTCAGTGATCTCTACAACATATTCCTCCACCGAAGGACGGTCAAAGATCGGCCTGAACCTCTCCCTCGATTACGAGAGGGCCGCCAGCTTGACCGCCAAGAGCTTCCGGAGCGATGGTTCTTCCTACGGTGTGACGACACGCAGCTTCACAGTGACTGAGGGGAAACATGCCAAGATGAGCTGCTATGTTACGGGAGAACCCAAGCCGGAGATTGTTTGGAAGAAGGATGGAGAAGTCATCTTGGAAGGGCGGAGACACATCATCTACGAGGACGAGCAGGAGAATTTTGTCCTGAAGATCCTCTTCTGCAAGCAGATAGATAACGGCCTCTATACCTGCACAGCTTCCAACCTGGCGGGGCAGACATACAGCTCTGTGCTGGTCACAGTCAAAGGTGAGTAGCCACAGTCTGAACTATTATGATGATTATCCTCACGACGACATTGGCTAAAGATAGCGCAGCTCTGTTTGGAGGAGATGGAACTGCAGTCTGAATTCATAGCCAAATTCAGGGGTACGAAGGAAACCTTGGGCTGCTCGTTTTCTAATCTGAACAAGGCCACCGGTTGGCCCAAAGTGTTTCTAGGGCTGCCAGCCTGTGGAGGGAACTTCTGGTTTTACCATAAAGTTTCTGGAGAAAATGGATGCTTTGGAGGGTGGACTCTATGCTGTTATGCCCTGCTCCTCCCTCAACCCCACCCTCTAGGTTTGCCAGGTCCCCTTGTTGCTCTGGTAAGGGGATTTGGGGGGGGGGTGTTCTGGCATGGGTGAGGATGCCTCCGAGCCCTGCCCCCAAGAGGGACCCCGACCCCCCTCCTCTCCTGCCAGATTTAAAGGGCTTCAGCTGATCAGTGGGGACCTCTAACGGGAGGGAGGGGGGTGGTTTCAGGCCGCACACTCAGATCATAAAAAGATCCTTTAAAGGGTCTTTTTGCAAGCAGGGTGGGGGCCATGGCACGGGGGGATTCCCCCAGCCCCGTGCACCACGACCCCACCCTGCTCACCAAAAGACCATTGAAAGGGTCTTTTTGTGAGCTGAGCGTGAAGCCCATAACCGCCCTCCTGCTGGATTTAAAGAAGGGTTGCCAAGTCTTTTTAAAAAAGTGGGGGAGTCCTGGTTCCCCTTCAGGAGCCCTGTGCACGCGCACACCACAATGATGTCACCCGGAAGTGACGTCGTCACGCTGGGCATGTTGCCAGGGCGACACTCTGGTAATCGCCCTAAAACTCTATGGTACCATAAAGTTTTCAGGGCGATTACTAGAGTGTCACCCCAGCAACACGCCCAGTGTGATGATGTCACTTCCAGGTGAGATCAGCACGCCGGGCGCGTTGGCCTGATCGGGCCACTTCAGGGGTGGGGTTCCCCCCGCTGGCCGGATCCAGACTGGCGGATTGGGGACCCATTTAGCGGGGGAATCCCCGCCCCCCAGGGGGACTTGGCAGCCCTCGTTTAAAGGGCCCTCTAGCTGATCAGTGGGCCGTGGGGTCCCCACTGATCAGCTGAAGCCCTTTAAATCTGGTAGGAGGAAAGCGAGAGGGGTCGCCGGGCCGGTGGTCACTCTTGGGGGTTGGGCTTCCCCTACTGGCCAGCTGGCTGGGGCCCGATTGGAACCCCCAAAAGCTGGGGGACCCCCTGCCCAAACTTGGGGGTTGGCGACCCTACCACCTTCCCCAGGCTCCACCCCTCAAACCTCCAGGTATTTCCCAAACCAGAGCTGGCAAACCTAAAGGGAGTTCAGGAGAGACGTGATGGCCACTGAGCCACTGAGCCACTGAGCCATCATACTGAAGCTGCCATTTCCTCCAGACGAGCTCTAGAGATCCACTGTAATTCCAGGAGAGAACTCCAGGGCCCTATCCGAAAGTTTTAAAAAAGAGAGAAAAGAAAATGCACTGCTGCTAAAAATGTTCTAAACTTCTGTATCGCTCCCCGTTAACCTAATACATGCAAAAGGCTGAATGAAAGTCCAAGACACAGAACTAAGTAGGCGGAGCCCACCATTTCAAGCGGCCAGCTAGGCCAAACCAGGCCCGTGTCTACAATTTAACTCTCGATCGTATGCTTTTCTGCTGATGCTTTTAAAGACAGAAAGGCAGACCTGGGAATTGGGATGGAACTGCTTGTGAAGTGAAGTTTGGGATCCTGAGTTTGGGATCTTCTGCCTTACTCTTGCAGCTTGGCTTCTTTTCTTGAGGCATTTTCTCCTACGCTTTCCGTAGTGTCTTTGCGTAGGGGGGTTGGAACAGGCGGTAGGGCTGGGAGATGGGTGGTCTTTAGGGATGCCAGCCTCTACGTGGGACTTGGGAACCCCCTGGAGTTATGTCTCATCTTCAGACTACAGAGATCAGCTCCCCTGGAGAAAATGGCTGCTCTGAAGGGTGGACTCTATGGCGTTGTACCATGTTGAGGCCCCTCCCCTTCCCAAACCCCACCCTCTCCTGGATCCACCCCCAAAGTCTCCAGGTATTTTCCAAACCAGACCTGGCAACCCTACAGGTTCCCCATGGCCACCAGCAGGGGATGGAGGCGGGGATATAGGGTTGCCAGATCCAGTTTGGGAAATTCCTGGAGATTTGGGGTGGAGTCTGGGGAGGGCAGGGACCTCAGTGGGGTACAGTGCCATAGAGTCCACCCTCCAAAGCATCCATTTTCTTTCTTTTTAAAAATAAATTTATTCAATTTTAACATGAAAATACAAAACAGAAAAGAAAGAAATCAATACCTCACCAACCATTAAAAGGTTCTTACAGATCTTACTAAGATTAAGGACGTAAAAAGAGTAAGCAGAGTTAAAAAATATATCATTTAACTATAAAGCATCTATCAACATATGTTCAACATAACAATGATATCGTTCCTTTGGAATTTCCTTTTGATTAGAAAGATAGGTTAAAAGCCATTAGCATCCATTTTCTCCGGGGGAACTGGTTTCTGTCGTCCGGAGGTGAGCCATAATTCCAGGGGATCCCCAGGTCCCACCTGGAGGCTGGCATCCCTAATTACTAGATGGATTTTTCTAGTCCCTTCTGACATGCGATGGTGAATGGCCGGTCCATCGCCTTCTTCCAAAGCCCTCTTTGGCTCGAAAGAGGACTCTGTCAATCTTCGGGCATGGCACGCTTCTCGAAAGGAAGTTTTAGCAATGAAGTCATCTTTTGTTACTGATCCGTAGACAGATTAAAGCCTCGAGGCCGCGGGGGCCCTGCACACACCACACGATTTGGTCGTTATCGGTCCACGGTGGTGCGCCCGCTCCTTTGGGAGCTGCCGAAGCACGTATGAGGCACTTGGAGCCAGCCTGTCCCCGTCCGTCAGGTGCTCCGGCAGGCAGTGATAGAAGGCTGGGAGGGCCGGACAGCTGTCTGACGGCCTGCATGACGCGAGCCGTTAGGCCTCTGTCGCCTTCCACGGTGACAGGTGTCCTCAGGCACAAACACAGCCTCAAAAGGCAGTGCCGCTGAAACCGCTCCCTCCAAGGTCCACTCAGCAGAGCGCCTCAGCTGAAATGGTTTGTCAGGCCCATCTAGCTATCTGGCACATTTTTATCCTGCCTTCCCTCCAAGGAGTATGGGGCAGCAGCATACTACATGGCTCTCCATACTACTGGCGTGAGGCGATGCTCCCTCTAAGCTGTGGAGTCTTGCGAGCAAGAATTCTGCTTTTGTTGGCATTCAAGTTGTGAGCGAGCGAGTTGGCTACTGCATAAACTAGTTTGCTCTGGAGCCATCCTCCCTGAGCAGAGACAAAAAAGGTGTGAGTCGGAGGCTCAAGCATGAATCCAAAAGCAGCAGAAATTGTTCTTGCGGCAACGCCAGTAATCAGTCAACGAAGAACCCGGATTATTTCTCCCCGTTTCGTACACGATAACTTTATCAAAGCTGTTAACAAGAAAAAAAACGCACCATTGCCTCAAACATCTTGAATCTTATTCATTTAACAATAACTAAATGTTAACGTTAGGAGACTACATTACCAAATATGTTGTCAACTCTATTATTTTTTCAATTCTATTATTGCAAGAAAAAAACGCACCATTGCCTCAAACATCTTGAATCTTATTCATTTAACAATAACTAAATGTTAACGTTAGGAGACTACATTACCAAATATGTTGTCAACTCTATTATTTTTTCAATTCTATTATTGCAAGAAAAAAACGCACCATTGCCTCAAACATCTTGAATCTTATTCATTTAACAATAAATAAATGTTAACGTTAGGAGACTACATTACCAAATATGTTGTCGATTCTATTATTTTTTCAATTCTATTATTGCAAGAAAAAAACGCACCATTGCCTCAAACATCTTGAATCTTATTCATTTAACAATAAATAAATGTTAATGTTAGGAGACTACATTACCAAATATGTTGTCGATTCTATTATTTTTCAATTCTATTATTGCATTGACAACATATTTGGTAACGTAGTCTCCTAACATTAACATTTATTTATTGTTAAATGAATAAGATTCAAGATGTTTGAGGCAATGGTGCGTTTTTTTCTTGTTAACAGCTTTGATAAAGTTATCGTGTACGAAACGGGGAGAAATAATCCGGGTTCTTCGTTGGCTGATTACTGGTGTTGCCGCAAGAACAATTTCTGCTCCTTTTGGATTTATGCTTGTATATCATCCTTGCGAAATTGTTATACTGTTATTTGGAGTGTGCCTCTTTAGTAATATACTCTACAAGGGGGGGCGCGATATTCGCGGGGGGGGAGAAGCTGACAGCTGCTCCTCCTTCCTCTGCCCCCTCCCCCCCCAGAGACTCCCGGCGGGCCTCGGCGCCTCTCGCCGGGCCCGCCGCTTGCCCCCTTCCCCCCCGAGACTCCCGGCGGGCCTTGGCGCCTCTCGCCGGGCCTGCCGCTTGCCCCCTTTCCCCTCCTCTGCGGGCTGTTGGCTGGCCTCGGCGACTCTCGCCGGGCCGCTGCCGTACCAAGAGCGTTCCCCGCGCATGCGCAGGGGACGCTCTTTTACTTTTCGGGAGATTTAAAGATCCCCCGAAAAGTTTTTGCTAGATTTTGGATTTTTCTGCAAGCGGGGGGGTTACCCCCCACCTGCAGAACCCCCCCGCCCTCCAAGTGCCCCCCCCCGCGCGGATTTAAGTATCCGCACGTGGGGGGGGCACTTGGGAATTAGATATATAGATATTGTTAGTGTCATTTGCACTCAGCTGTTTTTCTTTTTTTGCTCTGTTCTCGCTGAAGGGTCTCTCTTTCTTTACATGTTTCAAAATGCCCAGTGGAAGGAGGGATATCAGGGAAACTGAAATGGGGCCTCAGTAGGCAAAACTGGGCGTGTTTCTGTTGGCAAACAGGTTTGTTTGCGGGTGAGTTGAGAAAATAACATGCCTTCCATTTGAGCTATATTTGTGCAGTGGCTGCAAAATGCAGGGTGGTCCAGAAAACCCTGGCAGCGCCCGTGGGGTTATTTTAGCCCAATGGCAATGCAAACCTTGTATCGAAAACAGTGGCTGTATAACCTGTTTTCCCACTGCATGATTTAGCAGTCTGGAAGATGAGCTGGAAAAGCCAACGCTGTTTATTCCTGTGAGGTTTAAATGCTGATCTTTCAAAAGAGTCTGGAATTGAAGCTCATTTAAAACAAGCGTTTAAAATATGATGTTCCTCCTATATTAAAAAAAAGAAAAACCAAAGCAGTTTTGTATGATATCATGTTAAGGAGCTAGTGGTGAAATAAAAGTTGGATTGTGGTTTAAATGAATAGAGGCCAGGGTTGCCAACCTCCAGGAGGTCAGCGAGGGCAGAAGCCCTGAAAGCCGGGGAACCCGGGGTGACGAAGGAGGAGCTCTCAACATCATAAACATGTCAGAACACCTCGGGACTGGCAAGTCTAGCTTAAGAAGTGATAAGATAAATTTATGGGGGAGAGGACCACTCACTAAATGGAACTGTTAGGGGTGTTTTTGAAACTCTAGTACAACCCCCTGTTCTCTGAGTTCAGTCTGGGAGATAAAAGATCCGCTCAAGCCTTTTTTGCTAACAAAGCAGGCAGTTTAATTAAGAATGATCATTCTGAATCAAGCAAGGCCAGGTCTCACTAGCGTACTGAACAAGATCCAAAGTTCTTCCTTTATAGAATAAAACAGACAAAAGGTCGAGGTCTGGTATTTGGGGGGGAAAGGTCCAACCATTCTCTTCTTAAACATAATTCACCCCAGAGTACATTCTACATTCCTAAGAGGAACATAAGGAAAACAAACCTTACATGCTTTCCCCGGAAAAATAAGGATGGCACCGACCCTTGACGGAGATTATGGTTGCTTTAGAGATCAGGAGGGTAGATTTACCGTGTGTGTGTGTGTGTGTGTGTGTGTGTAGGGAGGCATATCACATCTTTAAAAGTTAGCAAGCCAACATGGGCTCACAATTTAGAAACCATTATAAGACTCTCAGTCTTTACTTGACAGTGTAGCTTTCAAGATACATGTAAAATTCCTTAACTAGAACCTCCATGTTCAGAGGCAGTCTGTCTGTCTATCTATCCATCTAATTAGGCTTTTGTACTGCCCTCCCGGAACAGGGCTCAGGGCAGTGTACAACAAAGTTCTATAACATACATATAAAACCATAAATAATCTAAAGTACAATTCTGAAATACCCCAAAACCCACATGGCACCATAATACAATTTTAATCCCCCACTTTACTTTACTTTAACAATACTTTATCAGTAGGGGGAGAGGGTAAAAGTGGTTAGGGCACCAGTATCTGTTGTCAACTGATTAGCTCACTAGACCATTGATGTTAAAACCAGTTGATGTTCAAAAGCCATAGCTGTTAAAAGCAGTTGCTGTCCTCAACCATATGCTTGGCGGAACATCTCTGCCTTGCAAGACCTGTGGAATTGTAACAAGTTCTGCAGGGCCCTGATGTTAATAAGCAGAGAATTCCACCAGGCCAGAGCCAGGGACAGCTGGACACTCTTTGGGCCAAAGAGTGTCTAGCTTCCCCTGGCTCTGGCCTGGTGGAATTCTCTGCCTATTAACATCAGGGCACTATGCTCAAGTGATCAACATCTATTGGAAGTCCCTGGCCCAAAGAGTGTCCTGGTACATCCCAGAACATGTTGTTGTTCAGTCGCACAGTCGAGTCCAATTCTTCGTGACCCCATGGACCACATCACACCAGGCCCTCCATTCTTCCATCGTACTCCGGAGTTTGCTCAGTTTCATGATCGTTGCATCAATAACACTGTCTGACCATCTTCTCCTTTGCCATCCCCTTCTTCTTTGACCTTCAGTCTTTCCCAGCATCAGGGTCTTCTCCAGGGAGTGCTCCCTTCTCATTGGGTGGCCAAAGTATTGGAGCTTCAGCTTCAGCATCTGGCCTTCATGCTCTTTCCCAGCATCGGGGTCTTCTCCAGGGCTCCCTTCTCATTTGGTGGCCAAAGTATTTGAGCTTCAGCTTCAGGATCTGGCCTTCATGTCCGTTGCATCGATAACACTGTCTAGCCATCTCATCCTTTGCTGTCCCCTTCTTCTTTGACCTTCGATCTTTCCCAGCATCGGGGTCTTCTCCAGTGAGGGCTCCCTTCTCATCTGGTGGCCAAAGGACTTGAGCTTCAGCTTCAGGATCTGGCCTTCATGTCCGTTGCATCCATAACACTGTCTGACCATCTTCTCCTTTGCCATCCCCTTCTTCTTTGACCTTCAGTCTTTCCCAGCATCAGGGTCTTCTCCAGGGAGTGCTCCCTTCTCATTGGGTGGCCAAAGCATTTGAGCTTCAGCTTCAGGATCTGGCCTTCCAGGGAATGGCCAGGGTTGATTTCCTTTAGGATTGATGGCAAGTCCTTTCAGAGATGGGAGTACCAGACCACCTCACATGTCTCTTGAGAAACCTGTATAAGGGTCAAGAAGTTACAGTTAGAACTGGATACGGAACCAGGACATACCATATGCCTAAATACCCATTCTGGGGTGTACCAGTAACAGCCTGGAGGAATTTTGACCTCATGACTCACTTGTAGGGCTTCTGGGGGCATGTGGTTTTTGGATGATATGGGCCATCAGTCTGATCTGGCACTGGTGTTCTTGCAACAAAAGTCATGTGGGACATAAGAGAGCCAATTTGGTATAGAGGTTAGGAGCGTGGACTCTAATCTGGGAGAACTGGGTTTGGTTCTCCACTCCTCCACATGCAGCTGCTGGGTGACCTTGGGCAAGCCACAGTTTTCTCAAGGACAGTCCTCGAAAGAGCTCTCTCAGCCCCACTTACCTCACAGGGTGTCTGTTGTGGGGAGGGGAAGGGAAAGGAGACTGTAAGCCGCCTTTGAGACTCAGAGTGAAGGGCAGGGGTATAAATCCAATCTCTCCTTCCTCTCTTCTTCTTAGCCGTGGAAGGGAATTGGGTGAGATGAAGTGGGGAAGGAGGTAGGATCCAAACCATCATCAGCAAACATCAGTCTTTGCTCCGAAGAACCTGATGCCATCTGCAGCCTCCCAAAAATTCTGACGTAGTCGAGGAGGGTGACGAAGGAGGAGCTCTCAACATCATAACATGTCAGATTACATCCAGGAGGCTGATTGGCAGCTCTCCAATGTCACATGGTTCAAACCACTCTTCTTGGGCCCTCACCAAGGATGACCAAAATAAATGCACCAACTGGTGAAGGAAGTTGCTGCAGAAATAGGGGAAGGGCTGTGGCTCAGTGGCCGAGCATCTGCTTGGCATGCCGAAAGTATCAAGCCCAGTTCCCTGAATCTCCAGTTAGGGATCAGGTCATAGTGATGTGAAAGACCTCGATGTGAGACCCTGAAGAACTGTGGTCAGTCTGAGTAGACCGTGCTGACTTTGATGGACTCCTGGACCGATTTCCCACGAGCTGCTGTGCCGCTCTCGCTCTTCCGCTGGTCCCGGTTGCATCGGTCAATTTCACACTCGTTGCTGTGTGGCCGCGTTTTAACCTGCAAACCCCCCCCCCCCCGCCGCCATTTCCTCTGTGTCTTCTTGATCCTTGTTTTTTGAGATTGAGAAGACGTGGGGGAAATCAGAGGGAGATAACGGGTCAAAGTGAGGTTGCACAAGGAAGAGTATGAAATTGATAAATGCAACCGGGGGAAATGGAAGAGCGCGGGCGGCATAGCTGCTTGTGGGGAACTGGTCCTGGTCTGCTTCAATAGAAGGGGGCTTTGTCTGTTCAAGTAGTAGGGAATCGAGGCACTTCCATCCATGAGGGTCTCCTAGGTCAGGGTTGTTTTATCTGCTAGCCCAGATGTTAAAAATGGATTAATACAACTCTAGGGGGCAGTGCTCATCTCCGTTTCCAAGCCGGAGAACCAGCGCTGTCCAAAGACATTTCTGTGGTCTTGTGGCCGGCCTGACCAGACGCCGAAGCTTACGGAACGCTGTTACCTTCCCACCGAAGCGGTACCTATTTCTCTACTTGCAATTCCTTGCTTTTGAACTGCCAGGTTGGCAGGCGCTGGGACCAGAGACGGGAGTGCACTCCGTCACGCGGCACTCGGGTCTCGAACTGCCAAACTATGGATCTTCCAGTATGAGCCACTGCAGCCCCGATTAATCATTAGGATATCACATACTTCCTCAGCAATCGCAGTCCATTGATACAATCCACTGGAAAACATCCTTTTGCTCACCAAGCTTGTGGAATTTCTGTGTGTGTGTGTTAAGTCCCGTCAGGTAACTTCTGACCTATGGCGACCCCATGATTTAATGACCTCCAAAATGTCCTGTTAATGTTAACAGCCCTGCTCACGTCTTGCAGTCTGAGGGCCACGGCTTCCTCAGTTGAGTCACTCATCTCCGGTTGGGTCTTCCGCTTTCCTTGCTGCCTTCCACTTTTCCTAGCATTCTTGTCCTTTCCAGGGACTCGCGTCTTCTCGTAATGTGACCAAACAGCCGCAGTTTAGTCATTTAGTCCAGCATACCTAAGGGACCGCCTTTCCCCATATGTTCCCCAGAGAGCACTGCGTTCAGGGGCCCCAAACCAATTGGCCCTTCCAGGTCCCAAAGACGCCAGGTTGGCGATAACCAGGTCCAGGACCTTCTCACCAGCAGCTCTGTACTGGTGGAACGAGCTCCCGGAAGTGATCTGGGCCCTGCGGGACCTCTTAACAGTTCTGCAGGGCCTGCAAGACGGAGCTCTTCCACCAGGTATTTGACTACAGAGCCACACTGTACATCGAGGAGTGTCCCTGTGCCCTGCCCTCACCATCTTCAGCCTGCCCGTGCTGCATGTATATAAGGAGAGACAATGGAGCTGGCGCAGGAACGTCATCATTATTGCCACCCATGGAGTACTGTCTAAACTTGAAATTCTCCGCTCTCGCACTTTATCTGACTACTGTTCCAGCACTTTAGGATAACTGATTTGCTTATTGTTTATGGGTGTTGGTTGTTCTTATGATGGATTTTAATTGTATTTATTTATACATTTTATGAAAGCCGCCCTGAGCCTGCCTCGGCAGGGAGGGCGGGGTATAAATTGATTAAAATAAATAAATACTGTATTTTCCGCTCCATAACACGCACCTGATCATAAGACGCACCTTGTTTTTAGAGGAGGAAAACAGGAAAAAATGAAACAAAGAAAGAAAGAAAGAAAGAAAGAAAGATAAAGGAAGGAGGAGAGAGAGAGAGAAAGAGAAAGGAAGAAAGAAAGGTGGGGACAGAGAGAGAGACAGAAAGACAGACAGACAGAAAAAAGGAAAGGAAGGAAGGAAGGAAGAAAGATAGAGAAAGGAAAGAAGAGAGACGTGGGCATGCCATGCAAAGCCAGGCCTTCCTGTGCAAAGTAGCCAGGGAGCTTAATCTGTGGGCGGGGCTTTCTGCTGCTGGCTGTCTTAAAGGGGAAAAGCACTTAAAGGGAAAGAGTACTTAGCCTGGTCGGGGTTTTCCTGCCGTTTCCCTTTTAAGTCTTAACAGCTCAGGCCCAGCAGGGAGGGGCAGGGAAGGCTGGGATGCCAGCCGGAATGGCGTTCCCCTGCGTTCCTGCTGAAGAAAGAGCCCTGTTACAGGTAAGAAAAGCTCCATATTCACTCCATAAGACCCATACACTCCCCCCCCACACACTTTTTTGGGGAGGAAAAGTGCATCTTATGAAGCGAAAAATACGGTAAGTAAATTTTAGCTTCTAGGGAGAGTTCAGGTGTGATTTGATCTCGAACCCACTGATTTGTCTTTGTGGCAGTCCACGGTATACCGGGAAACTCTCCCCCAACACCCCATTTCAAAGGAATCCACTTTCTTCCCGTCAGCTTTCTTCATTGTCCAACTTTCACACTTGTACGTAGTGATGGAGGCTGTTGTGGTATAAATTTCTACAAAGATGAGAGACAAGTAATCCGAAAGGTTAGCCTTGACGATACTACCACGCAACTGGTTGCTATATTTGCCAGTCTGTGTTTAACAGCCACTGTTTCAGATCTGGTTGGATCCAATGCTCCCTCTAAGCTGTGGAGTCTCGTGAGCAAAAAAATCTACTCTGTGAGCTACTGGCATTAAAGTTGTGAGCGAGCGATTTGGCTGCTGCATAAATTAGTTTGCTCTGGGGCCATCCTTCCTGAGCAAAGCCAAAAATGTGTGAGAGCTGGAGGCTTAAAAAACTGTGAGCTAGCTCGCACTAACTCAGCTTAGAGGGAACACTGGTTGGATCTTCAGATAGGGTTGCCAGACCCCCAGTCGGGGCACGTTCCCCCCCTGATTTCGTGGGCTCCAATCTACTGCCAGCCCAATCCCTGAACAGCCCCCTCCTGCATTGATGTTGTCGGCACGGTGACGTTACACGGAAGTAACGCCATTATGTTGGACATGTTGTGTGGCGACATTCTAGCATTTTGGCCAAAACTCTGACCAAAATGCTAGAGTGTCACCGCACAATGACATCACTTCCACGGGATGTCATTGCGCTGATGTTGCCCCGCCCTCCCCACCCCCCGCTGGCTGGGTAAGTAGACCTGGCAACCAATGCTCCCTCTAAGCAGTCAAGTCTTGTGAGCAAAAATTCTGCTTTGTGAGCTGCTGGCATTAGAGTTGTGAGCGAGCGATTTGGCTGCTGCGTAGATTAGTTTGCTCTGGGGGCCCTCCTTTCTGAGCGAAGACAAAAAGGTGTGCGCCGGAGGCTAAAAAAACTGTGAGCTAGCTCACACTAACTCCGCTTAGAGGGAACATTGCAGTGGCAACCCTGTCTCCAGGTCAACAGCCATGGTATCTGCCTTGCTTCACAGGATGCCAACATACTTAAGCCTAGTTTACAGCAACACTTTCTTAAAGTTTGTCCTCAGATGCTCTCAGCTGCCTTTCCTCTTCCTGCGATTAATTTAATTTTTAAAAATATTTTCAACTCAAGATGGCTAGCAGCAACACCCTACTCAGATGACACTGCTGAATACGTTTTGAGTTGCAAGTGTTCTACATGAGTGCAACCAGACCCAACGTGAGTAGGATTGCCAACTGTCCAGTTTTCCACTGGCGAGAGTGGATCTTTGCTTTCTGGCAGTTGCTAGATGAAGGTATCTGTAGCTCGAGGCATGCAGCCGGTTTTAATTTTCACTCCCCCCCCCCCTTCTTATGTGGCTTTTTAAATTTTCACTCCCAGACCTTCCTATGAAGCTTTTTAAAAATAATGCAGCTGCCTTTCACTACTTTTCATCTTCCCTTTCTCTGAGACCCAGTTTGGTGTAGTGGTTAAGAGCGCGGACTCCAATCTGGGAGAACCGGGTTTGATTCCCTACTCCTCCACGTGCAGCTGCTGGTGCGACCTTGGGTCAGTCACACACTCTCCTAGAGATGTTCTCCTAGGAGCAGTTCTCAAAAGAGCTCTCTCAGCCCCGTCTAGCTCATCAGGTGTCTGTTGTGGGGAGGGGGAAGTCGCTCTGAGACTCCTTTGGGTAGTGAGGGGCAGGGTATAAATCCAATCTCCTCCTCCTCCTCCTCCTCCTTTTTGTCTTCTTCCTCCTGGAGACTCCTATTCCAAAGATAGTGCGGGGAGAGCGGCCTAGAAATCGAAATAAATAAATAAATAAATAGGGTTGTTGACCAGTGTTCCCTCTAAGCTGAGTAAGTGTGAAGGTAGCTCACAGTTTTTTAGCCTCCGGCTCACACATTTTTGTCTTAGCTCAGGAAGGAGGGCTCCAGAGCAAACTAAGTTATGCAGCAGCCAGGTCGCTTGCTCACAACTTGAATGCCAGCAGCTCGTGACGTAGAAGTTTTGCTCACAGGACTCCACAACTTAGAGGGAGGATTGCTGCTGACTTCCAGCTCGGTCCCAGAGATTTGCTGGAATTACAATTGATCCCCAGACCACAGAGATGAGTTTACAGAGTTTACAGAGAGCCAGTCTGGTGTAGTGGTTAAGTGCGCGGACTCTAATCTGGGAGAACCGGGTTTGATTCCCCACTCCTCCACTTGCACCTGGCTGGATGACCTTGGGCAAGCCATAGCTCTGTACCAGCTGTTCCCTCAAGGACAGCTTGGGAAAGAGTTCTCTCAGCCCCACCTGCCTCACAGGGTGTCTGTTGTGGGGAGAGGAAGGGAAAAGGAGTTTGTAAGCCACTCTGAGACTCTTAAGTGAGTGAAGGGCGGGATATAAATCCAATCTCTTCTTCTTCTTCTTCTTCTTCTTCTTCTTTACTGAGAGAAAGTGGCTGCTCTGGAGGTTGGACTCTATGGTATTATACAGGGGTCATTTCGTAGAAAAAGAGGTGCTGAAGCTCATTAGCATAACTCATTTGCATAACTCATTTGCATATGCCACACCCCCTAACATACCGGAAGTGTGTCAGAAGGCAACACCCACCCCTCCGGCTCCCCTCCACAGGTGAGTGAAACTGACCTGCTCTTCCTCCATTCCCTTCCCCATCCAATCCTTTTGTGCAATGAAAATAAGCGTAAAGAACACACCCTCATTCTCTTCCTGCTCCCTTCAAACCACCAGGTTTCAAGTAGACTTGAGATACCCAGGACACGAGCACCACCCATCCCTTCCCCTTCCCCTCCCCACAACGAGACACCCTGTGAGGGAGGTGGGGCTGAGAGAGGTCTTTTGAGAACTGCTCGTGAGAGAACAGCTCATGAGAGAACTTGTGACTGGCCCAAGGTCACACCAGCAGCTGCATGTGGAGGAGTGGGGAATCAAACCCGGTTCTCCCAGATTAGAGTCAAACTCCTGACCACTACACCAAACTGATGGGGTGGACGCTGCTGAAGGGTTGGTGAAATTTCTCCAGTACTTATGAGCCATGTGCCCAGATAAAAAATGGTATACTTAGAAAATTTATATGCCACCTTGAGCAAGTCTCTGGAAAAGCAGCACACAGTCATAAAAGGAACAATGATAAAATTATCAATATTAAAACAAAACACTAAAAACAATAAAGACCCTAGCAGGGCTTTCCCCGGGGCGCTGCGCCTCTGCACTGCTCGGGGAAGCCGAGGAGGGGGCGGGGCTTGGTCATGTGCCCGCCCCCTGGGCTCCTCACTCCCGGAGCTGCGCTCCTGTTTCCTTGGTTTCCTGCACAACCCCTAGGGCTGCCAGGTCCAACTTGGGAAATATCTGGGGACTTTGGGGGTGGAGCCAGGAGACTTTGGGGGTGGAGCCAGGAGAAAGGAAGTGACATCATTTTGTGATGTCACATCCTGTGATGTTGCTTCCACATGCTGACACATGAACTCATGAAGTTTCCTAATACTGAATCAGGCCATTGGTCCATCAAGGTCAGTATTGACTACTCAGACTGGTAGTGGCTCTCCAGGGTCTCAGGCTGAGATCTTTAATGTCACCTATTACCTGATCCTTTTTTAGCTGAAGAGGCTGATACCTCCTGCATGTCAAGCAGATGCTCTATCACTGAGCAACGGCCCTACTGAATCCTTCCTCATCTCGGCAGAATATGATTTTCATATCATAAGAACAGGAGAGAAGCCACAGTGGATCGGCCCATCCAGTACAGCCCATCCAGTACAACACTCTGTGTCACAACAGTGGCCAAAAATACCAGGTGCCCTCAGGAGGTCCAGCAGCGGGGCCAGAACTCCAGAAGCCCTCCCACTGTTGCCCCCCAAGCACCAAGAATGCAGAGCCTCACTGCCCCAGACAAAGGGCTCCATTTAGACCTTGTGGCTAATAATAGCCACTGACAGACCTCTGCTGGATGGGGATAGACAGACAGACAGACAGACAGAAAAAAGAAAGAAGGAGAGAGAGAGAAGGAAAAGAGCTGGCACAGGCACTTACTTCCATTTAGACCTTGTGGCTAATAATAGCCACTGATAGACCTCTGCTGGATGGGGACAGAGAGAGAGAGACAGACAGACAGACAGACAGAAAAAAGAAAGAAAGAAAGGGGGAGGGGGAGAGAGAGAGAAGGGAAAGAGCTGGCAGATGGACTTACCCCAGGCCCAGCAGCGGCAACCTTTCAATCTTACACCAGCCGCATGCAAAAGCAGGCCCTTCAGTAAGAGTTTAGTCCCTCGTTAATCTCTGGGTGGGGCTCTCTTGCTAACTCTTAAAGGGGAAATGTCTGGTGAGGCTTTTCACTGCAGGCTCTTCAGACATTTCCCTTTTAAGAGGCCTGGAAGGGAGAGGGCCCGGCAGGCTCCGAGGTTCCCCTCCTGTTGGCAGCCATTGCCTCCCCCCGGTGGCCAGTTTTGAAAAAGCGGGGGGGGGAGCATGAAAAATCGGTGTTTCCCCCGCCCTACCTGGGGACTTGGCAGCCCTAACAACCCCCCGTACAGCTGGAGTATTTTGTTACCGGGTCCCTAGTGGGGTTTCCTCAGCTCTCCCGGTTAAAGCTGCCCTTTTCCCTGTGTGATTGCTCCTCCAGTGTCGAGCCACTTTCGATGGTTTAGACCCCCTTCCGCTTTTCGCCCACCATTTTTTGTGTGTGTCGGCGGTATGTGCATAAGCGGAGCTCCACTCCCGCGTTTGTAAAGCCAACATTTAAATGGGCACTCGTTTTGACTTCGGGATCCCAAAGAGGCCAGTTTCGGGCGAAAAGTTTAAAGGGAAGTCTTCTGTCACAGCGGTGAAATCACGGTGTTCTGTGGGACTGTCAAATGGTTCTGCACATGTGCGAGGATGAAGTTTTCCAATTCTACGGGTGAGCCGTTATGTGCATGCGCAGACTTAGAAAAACAAAACCCAACACACGCTCCCGTGTGATCGTGATTGTCCAGAGTAAAAATGATCGCAACGGAGCGGGGCCATTTAAACCTGATTAAATGGCGCGTCTGAACGCACCCACAATGTTTTATCAAATCAGCAGTTATCAAAGACCACATATACACTGGGCCATTTGCTTAATATATAGGGCTGCCAAGTCCAACTTGGGAAATATCTGGGGACTTTGGGGGTGGAGCCAGGAGACTTTGGGGGTGGAGCCAGGAGAAAGGAAGTGACATCATTTTGTGATGTCACATCCTGTGATGTTGCTTCCACATCTGACACATGAACTCATGAAGTTTCCTAATACTGAATCAGGCCATTGGTCCATCAAGGTCAGTATTGACTACTCAGACTGGTAGTGGCTCTCCAGGGTCTCAGGCTGAGATCTTTAATGTCACCTATTACCTGATCCTTTTTTAGCTGAAGAGGCTGATACCTCCTGCATGTCAAGCAGATGCTCTAGCACTGAGCAACGGCCCTACTGAATCCTTCCTCATCTCGGCAGAATATGAAGCACTAAGTGCTACACAAGTGCTAAATATGATTTTCATATCATAAGAACAGGAGAGAAGCCACAGTGGATCAGCCCATCCAGTACAGCCCATCCAATACAACACTCTGTGTCACAACAGTGGCCAAAAATACCAGGTGCCCTCAGGAGGTCCAGCAGCGGGGCCAGAACTCCAGAAGCCCTCCCACTGTTGCCCCCCAAGCACCAAGAATGCAGAGCATCACTGCCCCAGACAAAGGGTTCCATTTAGACCTTGTGGCTCATAATAGCCACTGACAGACCTCTGCTGGATGGGGACAGAGAGAGAGAGAGACAGACAGACAGACAGACAGACAGAAAAAAGAAAGAAAGAGGGAGAGAGAGAGAAGGGGAAAAAACTGGCAGAGGCACTTACTTCCATTTACACCTTGTGGCTATAATAGCCACTGATAGACCTCTGCTGGATGGGGACAGAGAGAGAGACAGACAGACAGACAGACAGACAGAAAAAAGAAAGAGGGAGAGAGAATGAAAAGAGCTGGAAGAGAAACTCACCTTGCCAGCCACATGCAAAAGCAGCTCCTTCAGTCCCTCCTTAATCTCTGGGCGGACCTGTCTTGCTGTGGAAGAAGCTCTCTTGCTGACTTCTTAAAGGGGAAATGTCTGGCGAGGCTTTTTACTGCAGGGCAGGCTCTCTGCAGACATTTCCCTTTTAAGGCAGCCATTTTGTCCCCCCGGTGGCCAACTTTGGAAAAGCGGGAGATAAGCACTAA
Source organism: Lepidodactylus listeri (assembly GCA_029233225.1). Taxonomy (NCBI): domain Eukaryota; kingdom Metazoa; phylum Chordata; class Lepidosauria; order Squamata; family Gekkonidae; genus Lepidodactylus; species Lepidodactylus listeri. The sequence continues at coordinate 5,416,113 of JARCFY010000012.1, forward strand.
AAATCAGTGTTTCCCCCGCCCCACCGGGGGACTTGGCAGGCCTATTAATATAGTAGAGTTTTGTCCAGTCATAAAAGCATGATGCTGAGTGCAGTAAATAAAGCACCCAAGAAGTATATGGCAAAAAAAAGGTCAACTTGCATTTATTCCAGTAGATCCAGTTCACATTCAGGTTGCAGTCGAAAGGAGAGAGAAGGAGGCCTAATCTAAAGAGGACTTTCCCTATCACAAATGGCCAGCTTGTCTGGCGTCACGTGTGTGGGAGTTTGAGATTGCTGTCTCTATCTACAGTAGGGACCTGGAGAGACATGTGTCCTCCCATGGAAGGCCATGTGAACATAGTGAGAGGACAAAGAGAGAGGAGGGGTCAAAGAGCAGCTCCCAGATTAAGACAAAGAGAGGCATCCCATTCAAGGAGATAACACCTAGATACCTTTAAAGTGATGTAGCGCCCCCCAGTGTCCAGAGATGCTGAGTCGCTCACTCCAACAAGTTATACATTTGGGGAAAGTAAACAGCAATATCTTCTTGGGAAAGTACTGAACAGTTGGATGACTTATTTATTCAAGTCCCGTCCTCTACCCAAAAGATATAACAATAAATAAAAGTTGTATGCCTAAAGAAAGCTGGCCTCTTAGCAAAAAATGCTGCCAGCTTAATATTTGCTGAGGTATAGTGGGAGTTTGTTATTTTTATTTTAAACTGGTGCTCTTTTTAGTGTTGCTACTCATAATATTGAGGCCGCGGTGGCTCAGTGGTTAAGACGCTGAACTGCAGACCGGAAGAACGGTAGTTTGGCAGTTTGAGACCCGAGTGCCGCGTGACGGAGTGAGCTCCCGTCTCTGGCCCCAGCGCCTGCCAACCTAGCAGTTCGAGAGCAAGAAATTGCAAGTAGATAAATAGGTACCACTTTGGTGGGAAGGTAACAGCGTTCCGTGCACCTTGGCGTCTAGTCATGCCAGCCACATGACCATGGAGAAGCCTTCTGACAGCGCTGGCTCTTTGGCTTGGAGACGGAGATGAGCGCCGCCCCCTAGAGTCGGATTCGATGGGCTTCGAGCAAGGGAAACCTTTGCCTTTTTACTCATAATGTTACATCAGCTGCTTTGGATTTATGTTGTGAGGAGTCGTATAAAACGAAACAAAACTTTTTTTTAGGGGGGGGATCTAAAAATAGGATCTCTTGCCAGTAGTCTGAAATAGTATCGTCTCAGGAGGAATGGCTGTACCATGTGCTTTTAAAGTGCAGATCAGCCCTTTAATTTGGAATGCTGTGTGTTCATCTCTAACGTAACCGATTGTTTAAACATCCAGGGTATTCCAAACAGAGAAGAGAGCAAGGGGAAAGTTGTCTGTCATGCGGGAAGAGCCGACTGTTATTTTAAACAGGTGGGCTGTCATGCTGTCGGCAATGATTTATAACCTTCGTACCCGCTGGCTACCCTCTGGGAGGGCAGGGGACAAAGCTGATTTCTGACCTTTTAAACACTGGGGAGGAGAATGGAATTTGGGAAGAAGAACCTCAAGGAGATTCACCTCTATATGTCTAAGCGGAAGTGAGCTCTGATTCATGAGTGCTCCTGTGGATATATATATCTATATATCTAATACCCAAGTGGCCCCCTCCGTGCGGATATCTAAATCCGTGCGGGGGGGGGGGGGAGATTTTCCTGCACACTTGGGGGACTCTCCACGTGTGCAGAAAAATCTTAAAAGTAAAAAAAAACTTTGGGGGGATATTTAAATACCTTGAAAAGTTAAAGAGCGTTCCCTGCCCATGTGGGTGGGGGGTAGTGAAGCGGCAGGCCCGAGCAGCTCTTGGGCACTCGGGCCTCGCCACAGGAGCCGGGGTGGGGGGAGAGAAGACTCACCCGTGGCTGCTTCCTCCACTCAGTGGAGCTTCTTCACCCCCCCCCCCCACGAGTATCGCGGGTCCCCCCCTTCTTGTCTGAAAGATTGGATTTAAAGAAGAGAATGGTTTTATACCCTGCACTTCACTACCTGAAGGAGTCTCAGAGCGGCTTACAATCCCCTTCCCCTTCCCCTTATCACAACAGACACCCCGAGAGGGAGGTGGGGCTGAGAGAGCTCTTTCGAGAACTGCCCTTGAGAGAACAGCTCTGAAAGAACTTGTGACTGACCAGCAGCTGCATGTGGAGAAGAGGGGAATCAAACCCAGTTCTCCCAGATTAGAGTCCGCGCTCCTAGGCGCTACACCAAACTGGCTCTCTCTCTCTCGACATAGATCTGTATACAGATATAGATAGATATATAGGTATAGATACATTAGTTTTTAAGATGCTATCTGACTCCTTTGTAATAGGTTGCCACCAAGAGTACATGTCTGTCTCCACCTCCTGCTGCAACCATTTTGTAGTTGCGCCCACCACCCTGTGTCAGAATTCCAAAGGTGGCCACAGGATTAAAAAGGTCAGGGGCCCCAGCAGCAAACTATTATGATGATATGCCTCACTAGAAGGGAGAGCCTCTGAAAGAACTGATGTGACATGCATCAGCCTGTTCTAAAATAACAGTGATGCAAATCTCTCAAATTCTTTGGACAGAATCATAGAGTTGGAAGGGACCTCCAGGGTCATCTAGTCCAACCCCCTGCACAAGGCCGGAAATTCACAAATACCTCCCCCTCCACATCCCCTGGGACTCCTTTTCCATGCCCAGAAGATGACAAAAAAAAAAAAACCTCCCTCCAGGATTGCTTCTGGCCCCCAAAGTGGCCATCGCATTTCCCTGGGCGTGTAAGAAAGGGCCACAAGAACTACATACCAAGGCAACCCTTCCTGCCCTCCCTCTCGTGATCTGCCCCAGTTCACAGAATCCACATTGCTGTCAGTTGGCCACCTAGCCTCTGCTTGAAAACCTCCAGAGCACATCGTGCATGGCTAGGGATGCCAGCCTCTGGGCGGGGCCTGGAGACCTCCTGGAATCACAGTTGTGCAAGCCTGAGTAGACAAGGGTCCGATTCAGTGTAAGGCAGCTTCCTGTGCTTGCGTGTTACCCCAGTGTGCATCAGCGTACACCAGGGGTGGCCAACCTTGCTTAACGTAAGAGCCACATAGAATAAACGTAAGAGCCACATAGAGATGTCTGAGAGCCGCAAGACAGGAACAAATATCACACACATGTTTTTATTTTTAAAAATATGCAAATTTGCTTTTTATTAACGTTAAATGGGACTGCCAAAAATAAAAACAAACGAGGAAAACCAGTTATAAGAAAGAGAGAGAGAGAAACTAGGAAAGCAAATAGATGAGAGGGAGGAGGGAAGGAAGGAAGGAAGGAAGGAAGGAAGGAAGGAAGGAAGGAAGGGAGAAAGAGAGAAAAAGCATGCCTCCCCTTTGCTTCCCCAGCCGCCCTGCCAGGAGCCGCACAATATGTGTGAAAGAGCCGCATGTGGCTCCCGAGCCACAGGTTGGCCACCCCTGGCGTACACTTTTGCTGAATCTCACTTGGCCCCGGGTTACCCACTCACCTAATAAAGTCTGTGGGAACTGTCTGGGAATGGTAACAGGATTATTTCTAGAAGCTAGCTAATGTAGTATAGAGTATCCGATGGACTGAGGAGACTTGGCCTAAAATCTCTGCCCAGCCACGAAACTCCCTGGGCAGTAGAAGCCAAAAATGAGAGCTCACAGGAGGAAGTAGAAATCCAAAAACGACATCCGTTATAAAAATAACGAAGAGTCGGTAAAGATGTGTTTGCAAAAACATTTACTGTAGTAATTCTGTAGAAAATCTATACATCTAATAGCCAAGGCTCCCCTTGCGTGCGGATATCTAAATCCACACATTCGGGGGCAGCTAGGGGACAGAGATATTTTCCTGCACACTTGGGGGACTGCCCAGGTGTGCAGAAAAATCTGAAAAGTTAAAAAAAACTATACGGGGGATACTTAAATCCCCCCAAAAGTAAAAGAGTGTTCCCTGCACATGCGCAGAGAACGCTCTGGAAACTCTGTGGCGGCCCGGTGGCTGAGAGACGCTGAGGCCTCACTGCCAGTGCCCATGGGGGGGGGGGGGGAGAGAGATTAGCGGGCCCAGCAGCTGAGAGGCACTGAGGCCTCACCACCGGTGGCTGGGGGGGGGGAGATTGGCGGGCCCAGGCCTCGCCATCGGTGCCCGTGAGGGGGGAGAGAAGGATTGGTGCGCCTGGGCCTTGCCATCAGTGCTGGGGGTGGGTGGGGGTGGGTGAGAAGGCTCACCCGCGGGTGCTTCCTCCTCCTCAACGTGGAGCTCCTTCCCCCCTGCGAGTATCACGGGTCCTCCTGCTTGTCCTCTTCTATTATCGCTCACACGCAACGAATGCTGCGCCATGTCAACAATTCGTTTCACAAAAATTGCTTTATCTGAGCGTGTGGCAAATAGAATTCTTCTCAGTTCCTACTTATCAACTCTTGAAGGAAACGGTCCATGTTGACTCCCTAACAACAGAGCCCAAGGTTTTACAGAGACATGGAATGTTTCCTTCAAGAGTTGCCTTGGGAGGCGGTGAGCTTCCCTTCCCTTCCCTTCTTCAAGCAGCGGCTGGATGAACCCTTGTCAGGGATGCTCTGGGCTGATCCTGCATTGAGCAGGGGGGTTGGACTCGATAGCCTGTAGGGCCCCTTCCAACTCGGTGATTCTATGATAAACAGTACCAGAATAAATGCCCACCTCCTGTAAACCAATGGTTCAGGACCTTATAATTTTATCAATACTTGAACGCATGGCATATAGACAACAATGCTAGCTTGACCACAGGAGGGCAATTAACGAATGTAAACAGTAATTTTTAAAACTAGAACAAGTATGGTTCGAAACTAGAAACAGGTATAGACTTTTTTTTGGAAACTAGAATGATTCCAGCGGGAAAGTCAGACGTAGATTTGACCTTAGACAGTGATCCTTAGACCGTTCTCATTTTGTTCCGTGCTCTAAGAGCTGCTGCCTTTCTCTTTCTCGTTTCAAAGAACCGAGGATCCCTTTCAAAGCGAAGCTCAGAGACCTGGAAGTTCGGGAAAAGGAATCGGCCACTTTCCAGTGTGAGGTCCCTGTTCCCAGCACGGAAACTGCCTGGTTCAAAGAAGAGACAAAACTCCAACAGAGTAAGAAGTATGATATCGAAGAAGAAGGGACGTATCGGAAGCTGACAGTCCAGAATGTCACCATGGATGACGATGCCGTCTACATCTGTGAAATGAAGGAAGGGAGCAGAACCATTGCCGAGCTGACCGTCCAAGGTAAGTGGGCATGTGGTCGACGCACCTCTTTGCCGTAGAGATCGATCAAGATGGGTAGCAGCCGATGCTCCCTCTAAGCTATGGAGTCTTGTGAACAAAAATTCTACTTTGTGAGCTCCTGGCATTAAAGCTGTGAGCGAGCGATTGGGCTGCTGCGTAATTTAGTTGGCTCTGGAGCCCTCCTTCCTGAGCGAAGATGAAAATCTGTGAGCTGGACGCTAAGAAACTGTGAGCTAGTCCCTTGTGCCTTATGAAAGCCCTATGAATTAAGGACCTCCAAAATGTCCTATCGTTAACAGCCTTGCTCAGGTCTGGCAAACTAGAAGGCCGTGGCTTCCTTTATCAAATCAGCCCCACTCGTGTCAGGTCTCAGTTTAGTCAGGAGACTTTGGGGGTGGAGCCGGGAGCAAGAATGTGACATCCCTTTTGGGATTGAACACTGAAGGGAGATCTGGCCATTGTATTTAAAGGGACCACATTTTTTAAAAAATGCTTTTCCTCCATTGGAAATAATGGAGGATGGGGGCACCTTCTTTTGGGGCTCAAAGAATTGGACCCCCTGGTCCAATCTTTTTTGAATCTTGGGGGGGGGGAGTTTGAGGAGAGGCACCACCAGCTATGCTGAAAATTTGGTGCCTCTACCTCAAGAAACAGCCCCCACAGAGCCTCAGATACCCACAGATCAATTCTACATTATATCCTATGGGGACTGGTCTCCATAGGGTATAATGGAGCACCCAGCAGCCACTCTCCCCCCTGATTTCTGACAGCCCTGAAGTGGGGAGAGGGGCTCCAAACCAGGGCTGATTCGGCATTAATGGTTGCCCTGGTGTCATGCCCCGATAATATTCATGGCAATGGATCATGTCCCCACTTGGGTTGGCATTTGGCCCAAATCTAAGGGTCTTTCTCCCTGGATTTTTACTCTCAGCCAACTTCAGGATATTTTCCTTGCTATGGGGTTGAAGTCGGGGCATTCTAGTGGGGATCTCACAAATCCCGAGTCCTCGCTCCACCCCTTTAACGCCCCTCTGCTTCTTTCCCTCCCCTTCCCTCCCCTTCCCGCCTCTCCCCTCCCTTTACCATCCTGGCATGAGGGGGGTTTCTTTGCCCCCCCGATTGTATTGCAACACAATACGAATCCATTGTTGACTGGCATTTAAATGTCTTTTTAAATGTGCCTTTGCTGTTTCCCCATTTCTGTGTTGCAGTTTGCTATTTGTATTTGTACAAAAGTAGTGCCATTGTTAAAAAGATGCATTAAGGGTGGCAGGGAGGCATGGGTAATTTTTTTCACGGGGCTAACCTATGGGCCGTAGTGCCAGTGTTAAAAAGATGTATTGAGGGTGGCGTGGCGGTGTGGACACAATTTTATTTAGACCCTGTATAAATCGATGGTGCGACCTCATTTGGAGTACTGTGTACCGTTCTGGTCGCCACACCTCAGAGTGCGGAAAAGGGCAACTAGAAAGATAAAAAGGGCTGGGACACTGTCCCTGTGAAGAAAGGTTGAAGCGCTCGGGGCTCTTTAGCTTGGAGAAACGACGGCTGAGGGGTGACACGATCGAGGTTTATCAGATTATGCAGGGGATAGAGCAGGTAGAGAAAGAAGTAATTTTCTCCCTTTCTCACAATACAAGAACTCTTGGGAACTCGATGAAATTGCTGAACAGTCGGTTTAGAATGGATAAAAGGAAGTACTTCTTCACCCGAAGAGTGATTAACATGGAATTCACTGCCACAGGAGGTGGCGGTGGCTACAAGCGTGGACGGCTTTGAGCGGGAATCAGATAAACATATGGAGCTGAGGTCCATCAGTGGCTATTAGCCACAATGTATAGATAGGAACTCTCAGTCTGGGGCAAGTGATGCTCTGTATTCTTGGTGCTTGGGGGGGGATGGGGGACAGTGGGAGGGCTTCTAGTGTCCTGGCCCCACTGCTGGACCTCCTGATGGCCCCTGGTGTTTTTGGCCACTGTGTGACAGAGTGTTGGACTGGATGGGCCACTGGCCCGATCCAACACTGGCTTCTCTTATGTTCTTTGCAGAGGTGACATGAGTTGCTTCGCATGTCCCTCCTCCCTTTCCCCTCCCTTTCCTGCCCTGGTGTGAGGTTTTTTCCCCTTTTTCATGGGCATTGCATCACAATGCAACTACGCATCTGTAAAGCACACCTGTTTTCCAAAATGGGTGGGTGCATTACAACGCAACCGTGCCCCCGATCAAAAAAAAAAAAGGAGGGGGAAAAGAAAGGAGGGGGTGCTAGATTTGGGAGCTAGGTGACAAACCCGGGTCAAGACTTCCTTAATGCAGAACTCCTGCAACAGAATCAGTCCAATTAGACCCGGGGGGAGCGGAAAGCAAAGCATCAGTGTGGAATCAGCCCACGGGATCCCCCGCCCCCAACTGGGGACTGACAACCCTTTGTCTCTTTGGTGGTCCACAGTATCCGTAAAACTCCCCCCCCCCCCCCCCCCCGCAACACCACATTTCAAATGAAGGATGAATGTGGATGTGGGAATTTGTTCTTACTCTCCCTACTTCCAAGCAGAAGAATGGGTTTAGTGATAGACATAATCTCTGGCCGAGTTCAGACTGGCAGTTTGGCCTGATAGAGGCCTACTTTGCAAGCGGATTAAGAGAGCCCGTTCACACAGCCACCGCATCCTGAAGCGCTGTCAACTCGCTTTAGGCCCAATTTACACCCCCCCCCCTGAAGTAGTTTGACTGCTGTCTTTTCCCAAGCTCATTTCACGCTGGTTTCAAATTTCACTCCAGGGGGGTCTGAAGAGTACTAAGCAACAGCATTTGTTTGAAGCAGTATAATGCTAGCTTGACCACAGCAGGGCAATTAACGAATGTAAACAATAATTTATAAACTAGAACAAGTATGGTTTGAAACTAGAAACAGGTATAGACAGTTTTTTTTGGAAACTAGAATAATTCTGGCGGGAAAATCAGATGTAAATTTGACCTTAAAAAGGTACCTGGTGAAATTGGTGTCAAGCCGTCTGGGTGCGCGTTCATCCTGCTTCCTGGCAGTGTGGACGCAAATAAGCTGCACATCAAGCAGCGCCGGTAATGTGAACTGGCTGATCTGGCTGCTGCACCCATGCGCCTATGCTTAGGTTGACAAAACAGACCAAAGCCATGCACCACCGCGGCACTGCCGCCAGGGGCTGCCCCACAGTGGGAATGCTCCATTCTGCCTCCTCCCCAGTATGGTCCTGCATCAGTCTATGCAGTGCGAACGGAAAGCCCCGCGACAACTCAGCCTGGGTCTTTTTGCCCCGCTTCCCTTGCGCTTCATTTTGCCAGTCTGTCCTCAGCCTCTGTAAAGAAACTAACTTATTTAAAGGCCAAGAAACACAATGGTTGAACGAACCATCGCTCCAGGGTTTCCTCTTTCACACCTTCCAGAGTCCCACGAGGGCACATATCAAATGTCCCATCCCATCTCCTCTGCCCTGCCCTCTGAAACATTTCTCCCAGCCTACATGTGGCATTGCCATTTATGCAGTGGAAGAAGACGATCAAATGTATCCAGACCTCGGATGGGCGGGGCATGAAGCGGATGCCTCGTGGGAGTAGGAAGGAATTCCGGCTCCTCTTTAATGAAACTGCTGCATGAACAGCTGAGCTGTCCCCATAAAAGTCCCTTCCTGGGAGGCAGGAAGGCTTGAGTTTGGCAGGAGTTAGAGGCCTGTACTGCAGATATTGGCAGGCTTGCCAACCTCCAGGTGGTGCCTGGAGATCTCCTGCTATTACAGTTGACCTCCAGAGATCCCAACGTTGGTTCCCATGGAGGAAATGGCTGTTTGGAGGGTGGTCTGTATGGCATCTCTCTATCTGTATGGTATCTAATCTGGGAGAACCGGGTTTGATTCCCCACTCCTCCACTTGCACCTGCTGGGGTGACCCTGGGCAAGCCATAGTTCTGTCAGAGCTGTTCTTGGAAAAGAGCCATTTCTGTCAGAGCTCTCTCAGCCCCACCTACCTCACCGGGTGTCTGTTGTGAGGAGGGGAAGGGGAAGGAGTTTGTAAGCTGCTCTGAGACTCCTTTGGGTAGTGAAGGGCGGGGTATACATCCAATCTCCTCCTCCACCTGCTTCTTCTCTTGCTAAGGTCCCTCCTCTCCTCAAATGCTGACCTCTCTAGGCTCCACCCCCCAAATCCCCAGGTATTTCCCAACTCAGAGTTGGCAACCCTAATTATTGTGTAGCAGAGGGCTGCCATAACTCTATGGCGCCATAGAGTTTCGGGGCGATTGCTAGAGCGTCGCCTCGGCAATGTGCCCAGTGCGATGGCATCACTTCTGGGTGATGCCATCACACTGGGCATTCGCCCAGGAGGGAGGGGGAGGGAGGAGTGGCCAGGCGGTGGGGAGAGGAGGCGATGGCGGCGGGGACATGGTCCTGGTGCGCGTGCGCGCTTTGCACGTGCACACAGGTACGAGCCCCCTCCGGGGAATACATAAGTCTATGCCTCTGATTCTAGGCACTGTTTCTGCCGATTCTAGGCACGCCGGCCACTTGAGAATAGTTCCGTTGTAGAATGGGCTTTACATTTTTCCTTGCTAGTGAATAATAGGATGAAGCAATTTCTGCTCAGTGAAATATGAAGTATGACCATGTACTAGTTATGTATCTTATATAAGAATGAAGTTTGCTTCTCTCAGTGCAACCTGTGAAATGAACGTGCACTAGTTTATGAACCCTGTATAAGTCTTTTGATAAAGATTCAATCGAAACGGAGAATGCAGTCCGGAGTCTTCGTTGGACTTCGCTATTGTTGTTAATAAGTTTGGTCTTGGCAATTGTAGTTAACAAGGCTCATTGATGTTTGCAACATGATTGTAACATGATTATGACATGAGTTTGCGATAATAATTTATTGTCTTGTGGAGAATCGTTATAATATTGTCGAGTAGTTGAATATGCATACCTGTTTTGCTTGCGTGTGAGTGCAGTGCTTATTTCCTATTAGTGTTGATTACTGCTTTTCATCGTTTCTATTTCACTGTTTCTAACCCGCCTGTGATTTAGCTGAAGTGATGATAACCGTTAGGATCTTGTATTTCAGTATGGGCATCCATGTTGCTTCTTTTATTCCTCCATAAAGGGAATATTATCAAGAAACTGCCCAGGAAGACTGCCGTCAGCGTAAAAGACACGGCGATATTCTGCGTGGAACTGGAAAACAAGTGCCAGAAATTCCGATGGCTGAAGAACAAGGAAGAGCTGAAGCCCAGCAATCGAATCACCATCACGTCATCCGGCAAGGAGTACAGCATGACCATCCGAGACTGTAAAATGGAGGACGCGGGAGAGATTGTTTTCGTGGCCGATGAATGCCGAACATCCACCCAGTTTACCGTATCCGGTGAGTAGCTCTGTCTTCTTCCAGTTATATGAAGGTCTCCGTGCTTAATGTTAGGTGAGGTGAGGTGAGGAAATGTATTTATTTATGATTTTTAAATTATATTTATAGGCCGCTCTCCCCGCAAGCTGGCTCAGAGAGGCTCACAGGCTTGGCCAGTGTGCCAAGGTTCCAATACAACATTTGAAATCAGTTAAAACAGCAACAATCAGCAGTCAACAGTCAACAATTTTCAATTAAAGTGCTCATAGTGGTTGACAGTACAAGCTGGCATCTATGTACTCAGCAGTCTCCCATTCTGCAGATGGTACTGCTTGCTCACAGTGGCCATTGATGGTAGTGGGGGGGGGGGGCTCCTAGTTGAAGGCCTGGTGGAAGAGCTCCGTCTTGCAGGCCCCGTGGAACTGCATAAGGTCCCAGAGGGCCCTGATCTCCTCTAGGAGCTCATTCCACCAGTAAGGAGCCACCACTGAAAAGGCCGTGGCTCTGGTGGCAGTGAGCCTGGCCTCCCTGGGGCCTGGGATTCCCAGGTGATGTTGTTCCCTCTGGGGTATATATGGGGAAATGTGGACCCTCAGGTAGGTTGGACCCTGGCCATTTAGGGCTTTAAAGGTAAGTACCAGCACCTTGAAGCGAATTTGGTATGCTGTTGGCAGCTAGTGCAGTGCCTTCAGCGCCGGCCGGATGTGCTCCCATCTAGGTTAGTTCCTGTGGGGCTAACTTTCCTCAGTGGCTGTAGCCTGGCAACCAAGCTTGGTTCTGTCAGTAAAAAGGCAAAGGCAGGAGGCTCTTTCCAGTCTTACTTTGGCCTTGGTGGGAAACTCATTGGAGCCAGTCCTGACTAGCGTTGCCAGCTCCAGTTTGGGAAATTCCTGGATATTTTGTGGTAGAGTTTACCAAAGCCAGAGTTTGGGTAGGGGATAGGTCTCAGCTGAATAGAATGCCATAGAGTCCACCCTCCAAAGCAGTTATTTTCTCCTGGGGAACCATTGCTGCCAATCTCCAGGTGAGGGCTGGAAATCACTCAAAATTAAAACTGCTCTCCAGATGGCAGAGTTCAGCCCCTCTGGAGAGAATGGCTGCTTTGCAGGGTGGACTCTGTGTCATTGTACACTGTCGAGGTTGCTTCCCTCCTGCTTCGGTTTCCATTGCGGAGAAAGACTGTAGTTTTCCTAAGTAGAGGCTGCAGGTGGGGGGGGGGGTAGAAAGCTGAAGGCTGAGGGGCAGATAACAGTACATTGATGATTGTCTGGGAAGGAGATAGGGTTGCCAACTCCAGGCTGGGAAATTCCTGGAGATTTGAGGGGTGGAGTCTGGAGAGGGTGGGGTTTGAGGAGGGGTGAAACCTCAGACAGATACAATGCCATACTTCACCCTCCAAATCAGCCATTTCCTCCTGGAAAACCATTGCTGCCAATCTCCAGGTGAGGGCTGAAGATCACTCAAAATTACAACTGCTCTTCAGATCGTAGAGATCAGTTACCATGGAGAAAATGGCTGCTTTGTATCATTATACCGTGCCAAGGTCACTTCCTTCCTGCTTGGGTCCCCACTAGGGTTGCCAGCCTCCAGGTGGGGCCTGGGGATCTCCCACTTTTACAACTGATCCCCAGCTGACAGAGATCAGCTCCCCTGGGGAAAATGGCTGCTTTGAAGGGTGGACTCTATGGCATTGTACCATGCTAAGGCCACTCCCCTCCCCAAACCCCGCCCTCTCCCAACTCCAACCCCAAAGTCCCCAGGTATTTTCCAAGCAAGACCTGGCAACCCTAGTCCTCACTGTGGAGAATCAAAGATCAGTTCCACCGGAGAAAACAGTGGACTCTGTGTCATTATATCCTGCTGAGGTCACCACAGCAAACTGACGCTGAGTGCCTAAGGCCGAGGCACCCACCCAGAGTCTCTTCCTAGAGCCCGTTGTATTTATTTCCACAACGGGCCTTATTCCTAGTCTTTAATAATTATCCAACCTCTGTGTGTTTCATGTGCAGCTTCATCCGGGGGGGGGGGGGGGGGAATCTAATGAAACAATAAAAAATAGGACGTTTTTGATACACAATTTTTAAAAAACGATAGAACACAGGACAATTTCACAGAGCATCTTCAGAGTGCAACTTGTAACTAGTTGTTGATATTAAAAAAACCAAACCAACATTAACATATACTATGTATTACATATTTACAAAGAATTCACAATTTAAACTGGTTGCTAATTTGGACGCTAAAAAATCTTGTGGACTTTTCAGATTCTGTCAGCACGATTTTTTTTAGCATCCAAATTAAGGAAAAAATTGAATTGTGAATTCTTTGTAAATATGTAATATGTAGATCAAGATGGGTAGCCGTGTTGGTCTGTCTGTAGCAGTAGAAAAGAGCAAGTATCCAGTGGCACCTGAAAGACTAACATTTGTGGCAGGAGACGAGCTTTCGTGAGTCGAGAAGGCTCCTCCCCTGCCATGTATTACGTTAGTCTTTAAGGTGCTCCTGGACTCTTGGCTCTTTTCTCATGTAATATGCAGTATACGTTAATATTTGTTTGGTTTTCTTAATATCAACAACCAGTTACGAATTGCACTCTGTACATGCTCTGCGAAATTGTCCTGGGTTTTGTCAAGTTTAGAAAACCATCTATCAAATATGTCCTGTTTTTTTTTATTATTTCGTTAAGATTCCCCCCCTGACAAAATGCATAGGGGTTGTATAATTATGAAAGATTCCATTTCCTCCTGTACCAATTTGTTTCTCCCTCTTTGCTTGGCCTCGATGCGGCCCCCTTTTTCGTTGCAGATAACAATGACCAAAGCGTCATTCCTCTCTTCACGCTGAGTTTGCAGCTGAGAATCCGGTTAAAAGGGCAACAGTGTGTGTGTGTGTGGAGTGGTGGCGGCTGTGTTTAAATGTTAGCGATATGCCGAGGGTGAGGCCCCCAGATCGGATTTCACTATTTAGCTAGTCTTCTGAACCTGAGCTGGATGTTAAACCGGCAGGCACTCTATAGCTTCTCCCTTCCTATTAAAACCTCAAGTGGGGGGGAGGGCAGTGTATCTTGTGACACCAATATATTTATGTGGGTCGCTAAGGAAGCACAGTGTCATCAGGCTTGGGACCCCTATTTTTATTCTTTGTTTAATGGCTCTAAATGGAAGGAAATTTACTTTTAGAATCACAGAATCAGAGAGTTGGAAGGGACCTCCAGGGTCGTCTAGTCCAACCCCCGGCACAATGCAGGAAATTCACAAATACCTCCCCTCACACACACCCAGAGACCCCTGTTCCATGCCCAGGAGATGACAGGAAACCTCCAGGATCTCCAGACAAACTGGCCTGGAGAAAATGGCAATCTAATCTGGGAGAACCGGGTTTGATTCTCCACTCCTCCACTTGCACCTGCTGGTGTGATCTTGGGCAAGCCATAGTTCTGGCACAGCTGTTCTCGAACAAGAGCAGTTTCTGTCAGAGCTCTCTCAGCCCCACTTCTTCGTCTTCTTCTTGGAATTTAACACCATGATAACTGAAAGGAGGAGGGGAAATGCATGCAGATTTTACATTCTGCTTTCTGGGGGGTTTGCTTTAGAAGAGGAGATTGGATTTATACCCCGCCCTTCACTACCCAAAGGAGTCTCAGAGCGGTTTACAAACCCCTTTCCCTTCCCCTCCCCACAACAGACACCCTGTGAGGTAGGTGAGGCTGAGGGCGCTCTGACAGAAACTGCTCTTTTTCGAGAACAGCTGTGCCAGAACTATGGCTTGCCCAAGGTCATCCAGCAGGTGCAAGTGGAGGAGTGGGGAATCAAACCCGGTTCTCCCAGGTTAGGGTCCGCACACTTAACCACTACACCAGACTGGCTCTCGGGATCCTGTTTTATAAATTTATCCAGATTTGGGTTTTGTCTTGTTTTATACACAGCTGGGGGGTGGGGGGGAAATGGGACTTCCAGTGAATTATTACAACGCACCACCCCAAATATCTAAGAACATGATCCAAGTGATGTCAAACATTTCAGTTTGGGGATATTTAAGCATACGCTTTAATCTCCCGTTGAAATGAAGGGGCTTAAAATGCTAATCGTTAGTGGGCTCCTACCTTAAGTGTACTGATAACGTTTTCAGTCACGAGTGCGCGAAGTAGTTCCTGTACGTTGTGTGCATAAAGTACCTTCAAGTGGCAGCCGACTTATGGGGTGACCCTGTAGTGTTTTCAAGCCAAGAGACAAATGGAGGTGTTCTGCCATTGCCTGCCTCTGTGTGACTTCCTTCTTGGTCTCCCATCTGAGTACTGATCAGGGTTGGCCCTGCTTAGCTTCCAAGATCTGATGGGATCAGGTAAAACACAGTTATAGCCATAGATGCAGATGATGACAATTTTGAGCGAGAACTCCTTTCTATTCCTCTTGTACGTGGATGTATTTATGACTTAAAGGGATTGGCATTCCTTTTGCAAAGTTTTAAGGCATCTTATAAGGGGCTGCAGTGGCTCAAGTGGTTAAGACGCTGAACTGCAGACCGGAAGGTCGGTAGTTCGGCAGTTCGAGACCCGAGTGCCGCATGACGGAGTGAGCTCCCGTCTCTGGCCCCAGCTCCTGCCAACCTAGCAGTTCGGAAGCAAGAAATTGCAAGTAGATAAATAGGTCCCGCTTTGGTGGGAAGGGAACAGCGTTCCGTGCGCCTCAGCACCTAGTCACGCCGGCCACATGACCATGGAGAAGTCTTCTGACAGCGCTGGCTCTTTGGCTTGGAAACAGAGATGAGCACCGCATCCCTAGAGTCGAATTTGACTGGCTTTCGAGCAAGGGAAACCTTTACCTAAGGCATTTTATGATTAGCCGATGTGTGAATATTATTATTGTTACACTACCTGCTTTGAATTTGTGCTTGGAGAAAAAAAAAAGGTTATAAAATACAGGTGCGAATCCAGCTCAGGATTTGAATTGTTATAAACAAGGACGTGAAATGCACGGTGGCCTGTACAATTTCCAGCGTTCCTCTTTTTCGTACTGCACACAGCTCCAAAGAAGCCTCCATCTCAACCCCCCATTGACCCAGTGGTGAAAAATAAAACAGAAACCTCAGTGACGCTAGCCTGGTCCCTTCCTAAGATGGAACGCCCCATCCCCATCGATGGATACTTGGTGGAACGCAAGAAGCTGACAGGGTTCACTTGGCAGCGGTGCCACGAATCCCTCATCACTGCAACAGAATTCACCGTGAGCAATCTTGTCGAAGAGTCTGACTACCACTTCCGAGTATCAGCAGTCAACAGCTACGGCCAGAGTGATTACCTTGAGTTCCCAGGAACTCTGCACCTTGGTGAGTGGAAACCGTGATTACCTGCAGCCTTTTGACTTGTGGGCAGCCTCTCAGTAGGCATTTGTGGGCGGAGTACTTGGTGTACACTGTGGTATGCTAATGGCTTTTCCGCACTTCTTTTTTTTTTTGTCGTTTGTGTGCCCATACTTCATTGTTTGTTTGTTTTCCTTTTCTGCATGTGTTTTGCTCCCTCTGGTGGTCACTTTGATATTTCATCGCTGTATTTCCGGTTCGTTTCCATGCGCTTTCAATATGAAAGACCACTAGAGGGAGCACAACACAAAGTTGTTCAGGGTGGTGGGAACCAGGGAGGATTGTGAAGCACCCCAAAGGGATCTGTTGAGGATGAGCGAGTGGGCATCAACGTGACAAATGTGGTTCAGTGTGGCCAAGTGCAAAGTGATGCACACTGGAGCCCAAAATCCCAACTATAAATACACGTTGATGGGGTCCGAACTGGCGGAGACTGACCAAGAGAGAGATCTTGGAGTCGTAGTAGATAACTCAATGAAAATGTCGAGACAGTGTGCGACTGCAATGAAAAAGGCCAACGCCATGCTGGGGGTTATTAGGAAGGGAATTGAAAACAAATCAGCCAGTATCATAATGCCCCTGTATAAATCGATGGTGTGACCTCATTTGGAGTACTGTGTACAGTTCTGGTCGCCACACCTCAAAAAAGGATATTCTAGCATTGGAAAAAGTGCAGAAAAGGGCAACTAGAATGATAAAAGGGTTGGAACACTTTCCCTATGAAGAAAGGTTGAAGCACTTGGGGTTCTTTGGCTTGGATGGCTGAGGGGTGACATGATCGAGGTTTATAAGATTATGCACGGGATAGAGCAGGTAGAGAAAGGCTGAGCCTCCCTCTCCTGCACAAAGTCAACCCTCCTCAAGCTCCTCCCCCAATCTCCAGGAATTTCTTGATTGGTTGTTGGCAACCCAATAAAGTTATCTAATTTCTTCCATTAAAAATCACACACACACACAAATCTTAACATTGGAATGTGCCTTGTAGCTGGGTAGTTGGAGATGGGCATGGAAATGACAACGATGGATTGTTCGTGTTTCGGCTCACTGCGAAGAGGTGAGCCGAACGTTCAACGAGAAGCTTATGGAAATATGAGAGCCATCAGCACCTGCTGAAGGATGTCATTGTGAACCTGGCTCATGAGTCTGTGGTTCAGGATTAATGTGTTCTGATCCAAGGCGTGGCAAGAGGGAGAAGGTACCCAAGGGTAACCGGAAGGACACCTGGCAAACCAGCAGAACTCTGCTGCCTCAGCCAGGTTGGTGTAGCGGTTAGGAGCGCGGACTCTAATCTGGGAGAACCGGGCTTGATTCCCCACTCCTCCACATGCAGCTGCTGGTGTGACCTTGGGTCAGTCACAAGTTCTCTCAGAGCTGTTCTCTCAAGGGCAGTCTTTGAAAGAGCTCTCTCAGCCTCACCTACCTCCCAGGGTGTCTGTTGTGGGGAGGGGAAGGGAAAGGAGTTTGTAAGCCGCTCTGAGACTCCGAGTGAAGGGTGGGGTATAAATCCCATCACCAGTTTGGTGTAGTGGTTAAGTGCACGGACTCTAATCTGGGAGAACCGGGTTTGATTCCCCACTCCTCCACTTGCACCTGGCTGGGTGTCCTTGGGCAAGCCATAGCTCTGTGCCAACTGTTCCCTCAAGGACAGCTTGGGAAAGAGCTCTCTCAGTCCCACCTACCTCACAGGGTGTCTGTTGTGGGGAGGGGAGGGGGAAAGGAGTTTGTAAGCCGCTCTGAGACTCCAAGTGAGTGAAGGGCGGGATATAAATCCAATCTCTTCTTCTTCTTCTCTTCTTCCTCCTCCTCCTTCATAGCAAGTAGTTTGTATTAGTGAAGAAAAATAAGTCCTTTATCTTGAAAGTAATGCATGATGGGAATCATCGTTTACTAACCTCTTAAGTCAGATATTCTGACGTAGCTTTCCTTATAGATAGGGTTCCCTTCCAGCAGCTAGCAAGCCCGCCAAACTCCTTTATTCACCCCTTCCCCCCTTTGTTTAAAATCACTAGAATAAGAAGAAGAAGAGATTGGATTTATACCCCGCCCTCCACTCCCCAAGGGAGTCTCAGAGTGGCTTACAAACTCCTTTTCCCTTCCCCTCCCCACAACAGACACCCTGTGAGGTAGGTGGGGCTGAGAGAGCTCTTTCCCAAGCTGTCCTTGAGGGAACAGCTGGTACAGAGCTATGGCTTGCCCAAGGTCATCCAGCCAGGTGCAAGTGGAGGAGTGGGGAATCAAACCCGGTTCTCCCAGATTAGAGTCCGCGCACTTAACCACTACACCAAACTGGCTCTAGCAACAAACTGGCACTAGCAACAAACAAATCACACAGGATCTTCTCTTTTCACCAAAGTCATACAAATGGACTCTTACCACTAAAGATGGACTGTCTCATTCATTCAGCAGCTGGATCATACGTAACTGATGCTTTGAATGCATGAAGACCCAATAAAATGATTTGAGTCTAAGTAGACTGGCGTTGACACTCTCTTGTGACAGGGCTCAGTTCCCAGCTAGCCTCAGAGCAGAACAAGGACTTTACAGTAGTCAAGTGGATGAGGCCTAAGGTCAAATTTACATCTGACTTTCCCTATAGAATCATTCTAGTTTTAAAAAAAACCTGTCTATTCCTGTTTCTAGTTTCAAACCATACTTGTTCTAGTTTATGAATTACTGTTTACCTTCATTAATTGCCCTTCTGTGGTCAAGCTAGCATTATACTGCTTTAAACAAAGGCTGTTGCTTAGTACTCTTCAGACCCCCTGGAGTGAAATTTGAAACCGGCGTGAAATGAGCTTGGGAAAAGACAGCAGTCAAACTACTTCAGAGGGGAGGTGTAAACTGGGCCTTAGGCTGATTTTACACCTCCCCTCTAAAGTAGTTTGACTGCTGTCTTTTCCTGTGCTGATTTCACAGTGGTGTGAAATTTCACTCCAGGGGGTCTAAGGGCACTAAGAAACCACAATTGTTTAAAGCAGAAGAAAGCAGTATAATACTAGCTTGACCCTAGGAGGGCAATTAGTAGATACGGACATTTCAGTAGCAGCACGGTTTCACACCGCACAGAGGTGTGGGCAGGTTTTTTCGGAACTAGAATGATTCCAGTGGGAAAGTCAGATGTAAAATCAGCCTCAATCAGGTCTGTCCAGACAATGAGCCCATGAGATAGAACAGAAAGAGAAGGTATTGTGGAACAAAGCTGATGAGTTGGCTTCAGTTTGTGATGGCACCTGGTGTTTTTTGGCCCCTGTGTGACAGAGTGCTGGACTGGATGGGCCACTGGCCTGATCCGACATTGGCTTCTCATCTGTTCTTATGTTCTTAACACTCAGCTGGGATGGCATGTCGGCCGTTCCCCTGGTCTGGCCCCAGAAGAGGGTGTCAGGTAGCAACTCCCATTGGACTGTAGCCTGCATCTGCTTGGCATGGAAGCAAAGGCATAGTTGGCTGGCCAGGGTTCACTAGTCCCTGCCTGGGTGTCTTATTGGCTCAGAGCGAAACACAGTCCCTGGACCAGACCACATTCCAGTACATTCATACAGCGTGACCTCCCTGTTTCTGCTCTGCCTGTTTCCCCCCCCCTCCCCATGACTAGGTACCACATTTCCTTGCTTGTTCTTCGTTTTACTGTGTGGACCGCTTTTCAGATATTGACCTCAGTACCAACTAGTGAATCTGCCCAGTTCCCAGCTGAATTTAGTCACAGATCCAATTGCCAGGGTCACTAGGCAGTTAGTGCTCAGTTTTTGATGGGAGCATACATGTTTGTAGACCTAGGTTATGATAGTACATTAAATGTAGTGCCATCTAGGGTTGTCACGGTAAGCCTGGCAATCGGTAGGAGGGTTGGGGGGGGTGGGAATGTCCAGGGTGTGCCACTACATCACTTCCAGGGGGATACCAGAAGTGATGAAGAGTAGCTCTAGGAATCACCAAGAACTTTATGGTAAAACCATAGATTTTCCCGGTGATTCCTAGAGCAACCCTATATCACTTCTTGTTTTTTTTTACCCGGAAGTGATGTAATGGTATAGGAAACATTGTCCTTTGTTTCCTCCCACTGCTATTCTGAGCAGCAGAGGACAACTAGGGCTGTTGGAGTTTTCCTGCCATAGCGGGTGACCTGGGAGCCCTAGTGTCCTCTCTGAGCTTGGAGACCCAGAGAGCCAAGATCTTGGGATAGCCATACACCAGATAAGGGAAATATTAAATTGGAAGTATGTGGGGCAAGAGCAAGAGTTTGAATATAATTTTATTCCAAACAATTAAAGGAGTTGGTGTCATGGGCTGGGGTGGCAGTCAAAGGGAGTCCAGAACAGGCCAAGGTCAGAAGCCGAGAAGACCGTGCAAAGTCCAAAGCTAAGCCAGGGTCAGGAGCAGTGTTTCCTCTAAGCTGAGTCTAGTGTGAGCCAGCTCACAGTTTCTTAGCCTCCGGTTCACACATTATTGTCTTAGCTCAGAAAGGATGGCACCAGAGCAAACTAATTTATGCAGCAGCCAAATCACTCGCTCACAACTTTAATGGCAGCGGCTCACAAGGTGGAATTTTTGCTCACAAGACTCCACGGCTTAGAGGGAGCATTGGTTAGGAGCCCGAAAAACAGAGCCGAGTCCAAAGTCACCAACTAGAAACATAGTCCAAAGCCAAGCTGGGGTCAGGAGCCAGGAACACAGAGCCAAGTCCAAAGCCAGGGGGTCTGAAGGTCTAGGTACAAGAGCTGAGCCAAAGTGGACGTGAGGCAGCACAAAGCTGACTCATTGCTTCCACAAAGAGTACTGCCCAGAGTGTGGAGTTAAATGCTGCTTCCAATTAGCCAGCCGCACAATTGCCCAGGCTCCTGTTAAAACTCTGGGCCAGATGAGCGTCTTCCCTGTAGCCTGGCCTCTTGTCGTCTGGTTGCTAAGTTTTGCTGCAGTCACTCCCTTAAATGAGTCACATGTGGGGGTGAGTCAGGAGGACTTTCAGCTTGCAGTTCTTCCCCCTTATCTAAGCCAGGTGTGAAGAATGCTGATACATGCAACTGCTAGCTATCCTCCTCTGCTGCTTCAGAGGGGCCAACTGTGGTTTCTGCAAGCTCTGTCAGCTCTCCCTCATCCATGCCCATGACAACTGGAATACTGGATTTATTTCCCAATTCAAATCTTTTAGCAACCTACTCAATGCTGAGCGTGTTCTGTCTTCTATTTTCCTTGTTTTCCTTCTGAGTTTCGATCCTTTTTACAATTGCATTTTTGTTCTTCATCCCTAGAGCCAGTGTTGGCTATGAGAACTCCACTGAAAACTGTAGAGGTAGCCCCGGGTAGGGACGCTACTTTTCTCGTTGACCTCACTAAAACCTGTTCCGGCTCGTGGTATCTCAATGGCAAAGTCTTGCAGAACAGCGATAAGTACATCATTACCAGAACCCAAACGACCCACAGCCTCACCATCAAGAGGGTGACGCGGAGCGACAGGGACGCAGAGGTGAAGTTCGTCACCAATGGTATCGAAGCCACGGCCAAGATAAGAGTGAGAGGTATTTTTATTCATGATTGCTCATTCTGTTTTTCTGATCTTGCGGGTGGAGGGGAGGGTTGATCTAGACCAGAGGTTCCCAAACTTATTTGGCCTACCGCCCCCTGTTCAGAAAAAAAATTACTCAGCACCCCCACTGGAAATCTACCTTCAAGCGGTGGACCAAAATGATGCAGGCAGAGAGCCAGTTTGGTGTAGTGGTTAAGTGTGCGGACTCTAATCTGGGAGAACCGGGTTTGATTCCCTGTTCCTCCACTTGCACGTGGCTGGATGACCTTGGGCAAGCCATAGCTCTGCACCAGCTGTTCTCTCAAGGACAGCTTGGGAAAGAGCTCTCTCAGCCCCACCTCCCTCACAGGGTGCCTGTTGTGGGGAGGGGAAGGGAAAGGAGTTTGTAAGCCACTCTGAGACTCCAAGTGAGTGAAGGGCGGGATATAAATCCAACCTCTTCTTCTCTTCTTCTTCTTGATGCACTTATGTTCTGGTCCAGTATAAGGCAGCCTCGTGTGTTCATATGTACACAAATCAATATCCAACACTTTTATTCACAGAAAATACAGTCATTGTTTAAATATTGTTTTTTCCCCATTTGTTAGGTTCTAGCTGGTCTCTGGTTATTTAACTAATTTTCAGAAGTGAGCAGTTTTGGCTTCATCTCCATTTTAGCCAAACCTGCTAATGCTAATTTTAGACAATCTTATTGCTCTCCTCCCTGTGGACCCTTACACCTCAAATTGGTCCCAATCCATAGTGTCTAAAATCAAACCCATTGGTATTGATCTGGATTCTTTGGCCAGTTCTGGGGAAATGGATATTTCTCCGGGTTGTCCGAAGGAGGATTTGGGACACTGAAGCTCAAGTAATTAAGGCTGGTAGCTCTGGAGTTTGTTCTCCACATTTTTTGGTCTTTTCCCCGCACAAGGTTTTGTGGCCCAGTATTTTTCTGATTTGGTCAGTCCCTCACACCGTAGAGCTTTTATGCTTGCCAAGTTCGATCTCTTCCCTTCGGCTGATTTTTCGGCAGATATAAGTGTATTTCTTATAAAGAAAGAGTCTGTACCTGTCTTTACAATGAACCTGACTGTGTGCAACATATTCTTTTTCGCTGCTCTCATTACCCTTGGCTACGTCATTCCTTGATCCATCCCCTTCTTTCTTCTGCAAAATCTAAGATTAATAATGACCAAGGTTTTTTTTGCTGTCTGACTAATCTTCTGAAATCACTGCAGCTGTCGCTGAGTTCCTATTATGTGTATGGAGGTTAAGGGTTAGAGACTGTAATACTTAGATTTGCTTTTGTCTCATTAGTTTGGTCTCATTTTCATTAGTTCCAAATGGGTTCTGTTTGGTGGAGACTTTTAGTATGTGTATATATGTGAGAGCCAGTTTGGTGTAGCGGTTAAGTGTGCGGTCTCTAATCTGGGAGAACTGGGTTTGATTCTCCACTCCTCCACTTGCACCTGCTGGATGACCTTGGGCAAGCCGTAGTTCTGGCACAGCTGTTCTCTCAAGGACAGTTCTGGAAAGAACTCTCTCAGCCCCACGTACCTCACAAGGTGTCCGTTGTGGGGAGGGGAAGAGAAAGGAGTTTGTAAGCTGTTCGGAGACTCCTTTGGGTAGTGAAGGGCGGGGTATAAATCCAATCTCTTCTTCTTCATATATATTTATTGGTGTCTAGTTTTTGAATTGCTATACTATTATGGCATTAAAGGTTTCTCTCTCTCATAGAAAAAACCGTCATTGTTTAAAGATTGTTTTCTTCCATTTGTTAGTCCAATCATGTTTAGCTGGTCCCTGGTTAACTCATTTTCAGAAGTGAGCAGTGACTCACAAAAACTCATACCCTGCTCCAAATTGCTAGTCTTTGAGGTGCTGCTGGACGCTCGCTCTTTTCTTCTGAGAATTTATATGACACTGTATAACCAATCACCCCACCTCCAAGAAAAGGATCCTGTTAGTTACCTCCATGCTTGAGAGGAGATGGATGGGGCGTAACAACTGGGGTCTCTGTTGATTACTCCCAGCTTTCCACAATTAAGAAGGCTACATTTACACATCAGTCTCCAATTTTGATAGATTTATTTGCTTCACCCTGTTTCGCCCCGAAATTAAATCCAAGCAAATGGTGACCATGTATACTTGGCTTTCATCCCGAAGGGTATGAGCTGAAGAAGTGAGCAGTGACTCACAAAAGCTCCTCCCCTGCCACAAATTTTGTTTGTTTTTAAGGTGCGATTGGAATCTCCCTCTTTTCTACTGCTACAGACAGACTGACACGGCTACCCTTCTTGATATAAATTCTCAGACTTCAGACTTGCTTGTACAAATGCAAACCTCAGAATCCAAACTAAAACTCTCTAGAATTTTAATGAACACAAAACACCATTTCGGCCGTAGTTTCAAGCTGCCGGCACGCAACTCAGCTCAACCTCAACTTTCTTTTTCAGAAGAAGCAGCAAAGTTCCTGGACACAGTCGGATCGGCCCCTGGAATTTCAGTCAGGCTGTCCGAGAAGTTCGAACTGGTTTGCGAGGTATCGTCAGAACTTGATTCCGTGGTTTGGAAGAAGGGTCCGAAGGAGATTAGGCCGGATGAGAGAACGGCGTACACCATGCAGGGAACACAACGGAAACTCACCGTCCGGGACGCCAGACGCCAGGACGAAGGAATCTACACCTGTGAAACCAAGAACGACAAGATAACATTCCATGTTGAGGTGAAAGGTGAGTTAAAATTTAGCCGTAGAAAAGAGCCAGAGGACAAGCTTAGTCTGTTATTACAAGGAAGAGATGAAACAGTATATTTGAAAAGATGGTCAAGATTGTACCATTGGTTGGGAAAAGAAGTGGCCTATTAGACTCCAGATGTACAAGATGTGATGCTGTGTGACCAACGTATAATGGAAAAATTATAAATAAAAATTTTAATTAAAGAAAAGAGCCAAAGTCCAGGAGCACCTGAAAGACCAACGAAATATGTGGCAGGGTAGGAGCTTTCGTGAGGTATCTGAAGAAGTGAGCAGTGACTCACGAAAGCTCCTACCCTGCCACATATTCGTTGGTCTTTCAGGTGCTCCTGGACTCTGGCTCTTTTCTCCTGCTACAGACAGACTAACAGGGCGACCCATCTTAAATTTAGCACTTTAATTTACTCGTGACATGGAACACCAAGCTTTATGTGAACACATGAAACTGTTTTATTCGGAGTTAGCCTGTTTGTTCAGTTAGCTCAGTACTGGTCACTCTGACTGGCAGTTTGGGCTGCCAACTAAAGGTTGGGAAGTTCCTGGAGATGTAGGGAATAGAGTGGGGGGACAGTGGGGTTTGGGCAGGGGGAGGACAGGGGGGTATAATTCCGTAGATTCCACCTTCCGACGCAGCCATTTGCTGTGGGGGAACTGATTTCTGTAGTTCCAGATGGTCTTTGGTCCGATCTGTAGGTTGACAACCCACCAGGGGCAGCATCTCCGGGGTCTGAGGCAGGGACAGGTTCTTCTCATCACCTCCATCGTGAAATAATTTTTCACCCAGACTTTCTGTATGCTAGCACAGCTTCCGACCGGTGTTCTCTCTAAGCCGAGTTAGCGCACACCTTTTTGTCTTAGCTCAGGAAGGATGGCTCCAGAGCAAATTAATCTGTGCAGGAGCCCAATCGCTGGCTCACAACTTTGATGCCGGTAGCTCACAAAGTAGAATTTTTGCTTGCAAGCCTCCACAGCTTAGAGAGAGCATTGATTCCAACACCAGTTCAGATTTTGGTGAGAGCCAGCTTGGTGCAGTGGTTAAGGGCGGCAGACTCTAATTTGGAGAAATGGGTTTTGATTCCCCACGCCTCCATGTGCAGCCAGCTGGGTGACCTTGGGTCAGTCACAGCTCTTTCAGAGCTCTCTCAGCCCCGCCCACCTCACAGGGTGTCCGTTGTAGGGAGAGGAAGGGAAGGAGATTGTAAGCCACTCTGAGACTCCCAAGTGAAGGGCAGGGTATAAATCCAACTCTTCTTCTTCTCTTTCTTCTCCTTCTAGAGAGCCAGTTTGGTATAGTGGTTAAGTGCGCGGACTCTAATCTGGGAGAACCGGGTTTGATTCCCCACTCCTCCACTTGCACCTGGCTGGATGACCTTGGGCAAGCCATAGCTCTGTACCAGCTGTTCTCTCAAGGACAGTTGTCTCAGACTTCCCTCAGCCCCACCCACCTCACAGGGTGTCTGTTGTGGGGAGGGGAAGGGAAAGGAGTTTGTAAGCCGCTCTGAGACTCCAAGTGAGTGAAGGGTGGGATATAAATCCAATCTCTTCTTCTTCTCCTCCTCCTCCGAAAATGATTTGGCTATCCAGGAAATCAAAGGTGTCCCGTCCCCCCCAGCTCTAAGAACATGCCAAATTATTGTAGGATGGATTTGCAGCAGCACCGTACCTCTCTAATGTCATGTATGAAAAATACAGATGGACCTTTTCTAGAGCATGTTTTGATGCCATCCCTTCTAATATACTGCAACAAAGGTATCTCCATTGGCCTAGCCATCAAAGATGTTGTCTACGCACACATAAAGAAGTTGAAACAATCACGCACATTCTTTTACGCTGCAAACTTTATTCCGCAGAGAGACATCAGTTAATATTTCATTTACTCTCCCAATTTAAACCCTTGGATAATTATTTGAAATTTGCAGATACTGTGCTGCTGAAATATTTGTCGGGAGACCCCAAGAAGTCGGTAACCTTGGTAGTAGCAAAATATTGTTCTTTAGTAATAAATAAGCGCAGGGGTCCATTGGAGCGGGAGTGCAAGGAGCGCAGCTCCAGGAGTGAGGAGCCCAGGGGGCGGGCACATGACCAAGCCCCGCCCCCTCCTCGGCTTCCCCGAGCAGTGCAGAGGCGCAGCGCCCCGGGGAAAGCCCTGCTAGGGTCTTTATTGTTTTTAATGTTTTGTTTTAATATTGATAATTTTATCATTGTTCCTTTTATGACTGTGTGCTGCTTTTCCAGAGACTTGCTCAAGGGGGCATATCAATTTTCTAAGTATACCATTTTTTATCTGGGCACATGGCACATAAGTACTGGAGAAATTTCACCAACCCTTCAGCAGCTTCCACCCCATCAGTTTGGTGTAGTGGTCAGGAGTTGGACTCTAATCTGGTAGAACCGGGTTTGATTCCCCACTCCTCCACATGCAGCTGCTGGTGTAACCCTGGGCCAGTCACAAGTTCTCTCAGAGCTGTTCTCTCATGAGCAGTTCTCAAAAGACCTCTCTCAGCCCCACCTACCTCACAGGGTGTCTCGTTGTGGGGAGGGGAAGGGGAAGGGATGGGTGGTGCACATGTCCTGGGTATCTCAAGTCTACTTGATACCTGGTGGTTTCAAGGGAGCAGGAAGAGAATGAGGGTGTGTTTTTTACGCTAATTTTTATTGCACAAAGTATTGGATGGGGAAGGGAATGGAGGAAGAGCAGGTCAGTTTCACTCACCTGTGGAGTGGAGTCTGAGGGGTGGGTGTTGCCTTCTGACACACTTCCGGTATGTTAGGGGGTGTGGCATATGCAAATGAGTTATGCAAATGAGTTATGCTAATGAGCTCCTGCACCTCTTTTTCTACGAAATGACCCCTGAATAAGCAGAAGTTTTTAACAAAAAACACAGACTGAGAAAAGTTCTTATCTGGGATTTAGAATTTGGGGATATGATTACGGTTTTAAAGGAGATGGGGCTTGCGACTGTACTATTTTATTTTTGTACCGCCGGTCAATTGGCCATAACAAATAAATTTGATTTGATTTGATTGTAGGCTGGTGTTTAGTCGGAGAACAAATGCTGACAATTGGTCATCGTAACTTACATTTTTGCATACTTGTTTTTCCTACTCCAGAGCCTGAGGAAGTCTTTTATAACAAGGAGAAGGTCCAGCAAGAGGTGAAGGCCGCCATTTCGGAGAACGCCTCCCTCAGCTGTGAGGTATCCCAGGCCGAGACAGAAGTGAAGTGGTTCAAGGACAGGAAGCTGATCACCTCCAGCAAGAAATTTAGGGTAGAATCTGAAGGCAGATCCCGACGGCTGATTGTGCAGCAGGTGGAGAAGAAGGATGCTGGGGAATACACCTGTGAGGCCGCTGGCCAGAAACTGACCTTCAAAGTCATTGCGACAGGTACAAGAAGCTCATCTGTTATCTTTGTACCCCACTGAATTCGAGGCTGCCTTTGGAGCATCCCTTCCAAGGGAAGATGCAGAGCTCTGGTAGCAGCTGAATGTGTAGGTTAGCTCTCAGAACCGGTCTCTGCAGGCCCATGGGGTGTAATGAGTGGGTCAGGATCTGAAAGACTCAGGTTCAAAACCCTCCTGTGTCATGAAGTCTGCTGGGTGAAAGTATGTGAGTCACTGTGTTGTTTTGTGGGCAAAATTGGGAAGGAAGAATTACGTCTACCGCCCTGATTTCTTTGGAGGAACGGCGGGATAAAGATGATTTTAAAAGCATTTTTGGAAGGAAATCTTGTGGGGCTGTCCCTTTAAGGGAGTGGGCGTAGCCCCGGATTGTCCCACCGAAGCTATGGGCCAGCCATTGGTCCATCAAAGTCAGCGTTGTCTACTCAGAGTGGCAGTGACTCTCCAGGGTCTCAGACAGGTCTTTCACATCACCTACCCCGGAGCTTCAGGTGTGAGAGAGTTATGGCTTCGTCTCCATTTTAGGTCCCCTTCTTACACCTACCCTTTTAATTGGAAACACTGGAGATCGAACCTGGGACCTTCTGCATGCAAAGGAGAGGCTCTTCCACTGAGCCAAGTCCCTTCCCACATGGAGGGGTAGGATCATAGAGTTGGAAGGGACCTCCAGGGTCATCTAGTCCAACCCCCTGCACAAGGCAGGAAATTCACAAATATCTCCCCCTCCACACACCCACAATAACTGCTGTTCCGCACCCAGAAGATGACAAAAAATCCCCAAGATCCCCAAAGCGGCAATCAGCGTTTCCCTGGGCGTGTACAAAAGGGCCACAAGAACTAAGCCAGTTTGGTGTAGTGGTTAAGTGCCAGTTAAGTGCCAGTGAGAGCCAGTCTGGTGTAGTGGTTAAGTGCGCGGACTCTAATCTGGGAGAACCGGGTTTGATTCCCCACTCCTCCACCTGCACTTGGCTGGATGACCTTGGGCAAGCCATAGCTCCGTACCAGCTGTTCCCTCAAGGACAGCTTGGGAAAGAGTTCTCTCAGCCCCACCTACCTCACAGGGTGTCTGTTGTGGGGAGGGGAGGGGAAAGGAGTTTGTAAGCCGCTCTGAGACTCCCTTTGGGAGTGGAGGGCGGGGTATAAATCCAATCTCTTCTTCTTCTTCTTCTAAGCACCGATGCAACCCTTCCTGCCCTCCCTCTCATGATCTAAGTTCACACAACCAGCATTGCTGGTAGATGGCCATCTAACCTCTGTCTGAAAACCTCCAAAGAAGGAGAGCCCACCACCTCCTGAGGGAGCCTGTTCCACTGAGGAACCGCTTTAACTGCCAGGAAGTTCTTCCTGATGTTTAGCCAAAAACTCTTCTGATATATTTTCAACCCGCTAGTTCCGGTCCGACCTTCTGGGGCAACAGAAGACAAGTCTGGAGTCTGGAGATGAGGTGTAATTCCAGGGGATCCCCATGTCCCACCTGGAGGCGGGCATCCCTAAATGGGAGGGACCTCAGCTGTGTATAATGCCATAGCTCCACCCTCCAGAGCAGCCATTTTCTCCAGGGGACTTGATCTCCGTAACTTGGAGATTGTTCTCTAATCCTCTGGGCCGGACTCTTTCGTGATTCTGTGTTCATCAGGAAACTCTACTGGGCCCTAAAAGGGAAGATGGAGTTACTTGAAGGTTTCTTATTCCGCTCCCCTCTCGCCCCAGAAGCCGAGGATGTGTTTGCCAACAAGGAGAAGGTCCAGGAGGTGAAGGCCATCCTTTCACAGAACACCTCCTTCAGCTGTGAGGTGTCCCAGGCGAAGACAGAAGTGAAGTGGTTCAAGGACGGGAAGCTGATCACCTCCAGCAAGAAATTCAAGGTGGAATCCGAAGGCAGATCCCGACGGCTGATTGTGTACCAGGTGGAGAAGAAAGATGCTGGGGAATACACCTGTGAGGCCGCTGGCCAGAAACTGACCTTCAAAGTCACTGCGGCAGGTACAAGAAGCCTTTGTGTTGTTATGGTTGCCAACTCTGGGTCGGGAAATATCTGGAGGTTTTGGGGGTGGAGGTTGGAGAAGGACCACAGCAGGGTGTATTGCCATAGACTCCACCTTCCAAAGCAGACATTTTCTTCAGGGGAACTGATCTCTGTCATCTGGAAATCAATTGGAATTCTGGGAGCTCTCCAGGCCCCACCTGGAGGTTGGCCACCTGACGCGTTCTCTGTATGCTACCCTATTGGGGCTGCCAGCTGTCCCATAGCATCGTTTTCATGGGAAAATACATAATTGGAGAGAGGTCGGTGGTGTTTTTTTTTTTGAAAATGTAGATGTACATTGAAACAGATAATTTAAACTATGCCAGATCAGGTGCAGTGAATGAACTACCGTCTGTCTTTACCGGCTGAGATATTGGAATGTTTGCGTAACCAGCTTCTCCCAGTCTGAAATTAGGACCGATGCAGGCGTGACAAAATTACATCCCTCCCTAACGGGCAAATTATGGTTATATTTATTAGATTTATATCTTGCCCTTCCCAAAATGGGCTTGGGGCGGGTAACAACAAAGTGCATGAACAATTTAATGACAAAGTACATGAACAATTAAAGCCAATAAAGCAAAGAAGATCAAGGATTCCATTCGTGTCACCGTCAGTATTTCACACAGACCGATTTCCTACGAGGTGCTCCTCCGGCGTCATTCTTCCTTTGCCCCGATTGCGTGCTTGAATTTCCCACAGGGCGCATTTTGACCCACAGCTTTGCACGATTTCCCCCTCGGCTTCCATGATCCTATTTTTTTGAGGATCACTGAAGCGGAGGAGAAAACCGGAGGAAAGTGGGCGAAGCCGTGGGTCAAAATGCACCCCATGGGAAATTCAAGCACACAATCGGGGCAAAGGAAAGAACGATGCTGGAGCAGTGCCTTGTGGGAAAACGGTCATAGAGTTTTCCCTAAATCCTAGAGCATCATATCAGTGTCAGCTGGCAGCAATAAGTCACTTCTGGGTATTTGCCTAAAGTGATGGCAGGGTATCATTATCCGTCCCCCCCCTGCTAGGTTCATTCCAAATGGGCAGCTCTGTGACTCTGTAGCAGCTAAATAAAACAGGGGTCCAATGTCACCTTAGGTTTGCTAAGTTTATTGCACTTATGTATTATAAATGGTTTAATTAACCGTATTTCTCTAGGTGGGCGTGCCTGCCAAATAGTTTTGATAACTTTTATAGTAGCAGTAACAAGTAATTGAAATTTATCCAAGGTTTTAAATGCTTCATAATTATTTTATGTAACAAGGTAGTATTAAGCAAATGATAAAGTACTCTCTGTATAAGGTATATGTAGCTTAGATTGTAGCGTTATAGTTGTAGTTATAGAGAAAAATCTATAAAAAATTTATAAAAAAAAAAAGGTTTGCTAAGTTTATAATTATAATTTTTGTTCACCTTTAGGTAGGTAGAAAATTTATTGTATATGGCCATAGGCCTTCACGATCTAAAACCATAAAATACATCAGTAAAATATAACAATATAATACATATTATCTAAGTCTTAGTCAGCTTTAAAATCTGGTATTTTCTAACAAACTAGCGAGTCGCAGCTGTATCGGTTGATGCTTTCCTAGTTCCTACATTTGCTCTTATTTTCCTGGCAGCTAGGGCAAAAGGTACCAGCCTTCTGGAAACAAAGGAATCTCTATCTGACAACATAAAAATTGATTGATCAGAGTCAGAAAAAAGATGGAGACCGGACAGTATGTTGCCAAGAAATCTTTCCCTTGGTTCCAAGTATAAGGGACAATTGAAAACGTTAATGTGGCAGGTCCTCAGACGACCTAGGGCGGGTGCTTCAGGAGGTTGCGGACTGGCTTAGACTGAGTCGCCTGAAACTGAATCCATTGAAGACGGAGGTCCTGTGCTTGAGTCGGACCGGGTCGGCGGTGGGGCTCCCACTACCGTCCTTCGGTGGAGCGCCATTGGTGCCAGCGCTGAGGGTCAGGAGTTTGGGTGTGCTCCTGGATCCCTCACTGACAATGGAGGCCCAGATAGCAGCCACTGCCAAGGCAGCCTTTTACCACCTACGGCTGATTAGGCAGTTGGCCCCCTTCCTCGAAGACGAAGACCTAGCCACAGTGATCCATGCCATGGTCACCTCAAGACTTGATCACTGTAACACTCTCTACATGGGGCTGCCCTTGTCTCAGATCCGGAAGCTGCAGCTGGTGCAGAATGCTGCACCCAGGCTGCTGATGGGTCTCTCTTTGCGGGACCACATCCGGCCTGTGCTGCAGTCGCTGCACTGGCTGCCCCTAGCATACCGGATCCGGTTCAAGGTGCTGGTGTTAACCTTTAAAGCTCTATATGGTCAGGGGCCTGCCTACTTGAGGGACTGCCTTTCCCCATATAGGCCCCAGAGGACACTGAGGTCAGGCACCCAACATCGTCTGACTCTCCCTGGTCCGAAAGACGCTCGGTTGGCCAGTACTAGAACCAGGGCTTTCTCGGTGGCGGCTCCTTACTGGTGGAATGAGCTCCCGGAGGACATCAGGGCCCTGCGGGACTTGTTGCAGTTCCGCAGGGCCTGCAAGACGGAGCTCTTCCGCCAGGCTTTCAACTAGGAGCCGCCACCCGGGGGGGGGGGGGGAACTGGCTGGATAACATCGCCCTGGTCCTGCTGGCCGCACCCCCTCGCTGCCTCTGTTCGCCATGAGAACTCTGAACAATTGAAGCCGCCATCTGTTGTAGTACACTGTGTAGGATGTGGTGTTAGTTTTAATTGTCTATTTTATATTGTAAACCTTTGATGGTTTTTTTATGCTTGTTAGCCGCCTTGAGCCGGTTCGCTGGCAAGGCGGGATATAAATATAATAAACAAATAAATAAAATAAATAAACTCCATTCCTGTGCGTTCCTGCCCCCAAATAGCCCTGATTATATCTCTTTAGGTACTGATCCGGGACTGGTACGTAGGCTATTTCAGGTTAGGAAAATGGTGCCAGGTGAAGGATTCAACCCTCCTTTTGCCGTGGTCCTGATTGGAATCTGGTTCCCATTTGTCTGATTTACAAAGAACAAAAACAAGCTACTGGGGACTGACTCCATGCTTGGAAGTCCCAGCCTCTGTGGTCTGCATCCAGCTCCCCTCCTCAGTCAGGTTCTCAAGGGAGGCAGAGAAGTGCGTTATTTTTCCTCTCCTTCCCCCCCCAAAGCTGCAGAAGCCGAGGAAGTCTTTGCCAGCAAGGAGAAAGTGCAGAAAGAGGTGAAAGCCGTCCTTTCCACCGATGCCTCCTTCAGTTGTGAGGTGTCCCAGGCTGAGACGGAAGTGAAGTGGTTCAAGGACGGGGTGCGGATCACCGCCAGCAAGAAATTCAGGATGGAATCTGAAGGCAGATCCCGAAGGTTGGTCGTGCAGCAGGTGGAGAAGAAGGATGCTGGGGAATACACCTGTGAGGCCGCTGGCCAGAAACTGACCTTCAAGCTTAATGTTGCAGGTAAGAGTGAAAGATGCCGTGCTGGAATGAGAAATACAGCGCATCACTGCACCAGACAAAAGAACATAAGAGAGGCCATGTTGGATCAGCCCAGTGGCCCATCCAGCCCAACACTCTGTGTCACCAAGTGGCCAAACCCAGGGTCCGCCAGTGGGGCCAGAACTCCAGAAGCCCTCCCTTTGTGCCCCCCAAGCACCAAGAATACAGAGCATCACTTTGCCCCAGACAGAGTCTTCCATCTCTGCCTTGTGGCTAATAGTCACTCATGGACTTCTTCTCCATATGTTTATCCAGTCCTCTCTTGAAGATGTCTATGCTTGTAGCCGCCACCACTTTCTGCAGTAGGGAATTCCTGATGTTGGCAGCCTAACTGGGTTTCTGGGGAAAGCATTCTAGGTGCTTGGGGGGGTGGGGCAACAGTGGGAGGGCTTCTGGAGTTCTGGCCCCGCTGGTGGACCTCCTGATGGCACCTGGTATTTTTGGCCACTGTGTGACAGAGTGTTGGACTGGATGGGCCATTGGCCTGATCCAACATTGCTTCTCTTATGTTCGTATGTCTGGGACAGTGATGCTCTGTATTCTTGGTGCTTGGGGAGCAAGAGTGGGAGGGCTTCTGGGGTTCTGGCCCCACTGCTGGAGCTCCTGATGGTCCCTGGGTTTCGGCCACTATGTGACACAGAGTGTTGGACTGGATGGGCCACTGATGGACCTCTTCTCCATATGCTTATCTATTCCCCTTTTCACCCCTGGCCCTGGCCTGCTGGAACTCTCTGCCTGGGCCCGGTACAGTTCTGCAGGGCCTGCAAGACGGAGATGTTCCACCAGGCCTACAAGTTGAGGACAGCAGTGGTTCACCATCAAGCCTGGCCTCCATCTCTCGTCCTTCCCTCCCCTATGGAGGGGGTACAAACCGACATCAGATGCTTCCAGATGAACATATTGTTGCACTGTAGTGTGTTAACTGTTTTATTGAATTTCTGTAAACTACTTTATTTATTGATACTCTGTTATATGTTGTACACCGCCCTGAGCCCTCTGGGGGAGGGTGGATTATAAATCGAATAAATCACATTAAATCAACAGAAGGTCCTTCACTCTCACAATGTTATAGGATTGCCATGCCATGACTTATCAACCAGCAGGAATTTGGGGTGGGGTGGGGGACATGAGGGATGCACTATGCATCACTTCTGGGGAAACTTCTGGGGATGCCGGGTAGCTGTAGGAATTGCCGCAAACTCTATAGTAAAACCATAGAGTTCCTGGTGATTCCTAGAGCTACCCAATGTCATTTCCAGGTTTTCCTTGGAAGTGATGTCACAGCACACAGGCTGTCAACATTTCCCGCCCGTTGATATTCAGAGTGGTAGGAGGCAATGAGGGGTTCTAGTGGGAGGCCTGGCTACCCCCTCACAAATTGTAACCCCTTCACAGTCCTCGAAGGGAAACTGCTGTTAAAATGATATCACAGTGGACACCTGTCAGGTTGATGCTGAACCCTAGTGAAATATGTCACCAGTCAAAAGATGTTTCCTGTTTTCCCCTGCTTAACAGATGCCCCAGACATATTTGTGAATAAGGAGAAGGTGCAGAAAGAGGTAAAGGCCGTTCTGAAGGAGAGCACTATCTTGGTCTGTGAAGTCGCATCTGCTGAGACGCAGGTGAAATGGTTCAAGGATGGGAAACTCCTCAGCTCCAGCAAAAAATTCAGAACAGAGACGGACGGCACCTCCCGAAAACTGGTCCTCGAGCAGGTGGAGAAGAGAGACGCCGGGGAGTACAGTTGCGAAGCCGCTGGCCAAAAACTGAGTTTCAAGGTGGAAGCTGTAGGTAAGCAATCCTTCCTTCTCACACAGGGGGAAGTAGTCGTAGAGGAGAGAGAGCAGGAATTTGCGAATGTGTGAAATGTGTGCTTGCACTGCAGCGAGCCGCTTTTGAAGGGCAGCTGGCAACTGGACGACATTTTTCCGAAGGGGGTGGGAGCGAGACCAGAGACTTGTTTTCCATGAATGGCGAGAATGCTGGAAATACCATTCCCAGGAGGCAACATCAGGGGAAGGCCTCAGCCTCTCTGCCCTGTTGTTGACCCTCCAGAGAACCAGGCTGGCCAATGTGTGAAACAGGATACTCGACTAGATGGACCTTCACTCGTCTGATCCAGCAGGGCTCTTCTGATGTTCTTCTCAGGGGAAGGCCTCAGCCTCTCTGCCCTGTTGTTGACCCTCCAGAGGACCAGGCTGACCAATGTGTGAAACAGGATGCTCGACTAGATGGACCTTCACTGGTCTGATCCAGCAGGGCTCTTCTGATGTTCTTCTTATCAGGGGAAGGCCTCGGTCTCTCTACCCTGTTGTTGGCCCTCCAGAGGAACTGGTTGGCCACTGTGTGAGGCAGAATGCTGGACTAGATGGACCCTCACTGGTCTGATCCAGCAGGGCTTTTCTGATCAGGGGAAGGCCTTGGCCTCTATGCCCTATTGTTGGACATCCATGGTTGGCCATTGTGTGAGACAGAATGCTGGACTAGATGGGCCACTGGACTGATCCAGCAGGGCTCTTCTGATGTTCTTCTCAGGGGAAGGCCTCGGCCTCTCTGCCCTGTTGTTGGCCTCCAGGGGAACTGGCTGGCCACTGTGTGAGACCGGATGCTGGACTAGATGGACCCTCACTGGTCTGATCCAGCAGGGCTTTTCTGATCAGGGGAAGGCCTTGGCCTCTATGCCCTATTGTTGGACATCCAGAGGAACTGGTTGGCCATTGTGTGAGACAGGATGCTGGACTAGATGGACCCTCACTGGTCTGATCCAGCAGGGCTCTTCTGAGGTTCTTCTCAGGGGAAGGCCTCGGCCTCTCTGCCCTGTTGTTGGCCCTCCAGAGGAACTGGTTGGCCCCTGTGTGAGACAGGATGCTGGACTAGATGGACCTTCACTGGTCTGATCCAGCAGGGCTCTTCTCATGTTCTTCTCAGGGGAAGGCCTCGGCCTCTCTGCCCTGTTGTCGGCCCTGCAGAGGAACTGGCTGGCCCCTGTGTGAGACAGGATGCTGGACTAGATGGACCCTCACTGGCCTGATCTAGCAGGGCTCTTGTTGTCCTTGTATGGAGTGGCTTCAGAATGACCACAGAGGGTGCGTGATGCATGACTCATAGGGCACCTGTCAACATTCCTATCTGCTTTCCATAATTTAGGACGAGCTGTATGTGATTCATGAAAAGCCATGTTCAGAATCGTTGGCAGTTTTTAGAAAACTGATTGCCATTGGTGGTGGCGGCGATCCAGATCTGTACAGGGAGGAGAGGGTTAAAACATGTCCTGGCCAGGACGGCTGCCCTGAAGCAAATCCTTCCCCTCCCCATGTTCCTTTGTCTTTTTAAAAAAAGAGGGAGGGGGAAATTCTGATTACAAATATCTTTCGTCATGTAGGTGAGCCTGAAAACAGAGAGAGCTGTTTTGAACAAATCTGCTTTCATGATCACTGTCATGTGATAGATCAAGATGGGTGGCTGTGCTAGTTTGCGTGTAGCAGTAGAAAACAGCATGAGAGCCCAGCGGCACCTTAAAAGACTAAAAAAAATTGTAGCAGGGTAGGAATTTTTTGCGAGTTGCTGCTCACTTCTTCAGAGTATCTGAGGAAGTGAGGCAGTGACTCATGAAAGCTCATACCATTCCACAGATTTTGTTAGCCTTTAAAGCGCTCCTGTTCTTTGGCTATTTTCTATCATTTGCTAGGTCAGAGTTCCAAAGGACTAGAAGTCTTACTCTATGGCTGATTTCGCACTAGCGTTTGCCCCAGGTTTTCCCTTGTGCTTGCACCGGAGCTTCTGGTCGATTTCACACCAGTTGCTCCGGGCTCACGTTTTGCTCTGGAGTATCGCCCTGCTGCACCGGAGTTTCCCTGGAGCAAACAAATCCTGTTTTTAGAGGATTTTCCTGTTTGCTCCAGGAGAGAACCCAAAATGAAAACATGCCCATTCGCCTTCCTTTCATCAGGGCCGCCCCATTGTGGGAGTTTCTGATTTTTTTTGGAGAAAACCCTTCGTCACGCTATATCAAAAGGGCTGAGGTTCCAAGTGGGAAAATGAAGAAAATACTCTGGAGGAAACTGGGAGGGGAAATTCTGGAGAGAACGAGAGGCAACTGGCCAGTGCGAAATCGGCCTTTACGTGTGCTTAGTTTTAACTAATTTCCTTGGATGTTCTCAAGTCCTTTTGGGAACCTGAAAACCTTTTTTTTTTTTTTAATAAATAGATTTTATTAAATTTCAACAAATTACAGCAGTATGTAAAACTAAAAATACAAATCAAGCAGATTTCAGTTAAAGCGTTACAGTACATTACTTGTTCAAAATAAGTCAACAGCATGATTAAGAACACTATCTTGTATCACTAAATTGTTTCTAGCTTTACAAACAGGAGGGAAAAGGAGATCCAAATTTTTTACATTCTTAAAATATCAAAGAGTGATGAAAAATTTAATGAGCCAACATTTTTCGATATATAATCTATTAGAGGATACTGTACTGCTATAAAGGAGGAAAGTGCTTTTTCTGGATTTGATGGTTCAAATTGAAGAGCAACCTTTTCCATTTCCAAGAATTCCCATTTTTTTTGTACCAGGCTTTAGTTGTTAAAGGCGTTGTGCTTTTCCATTGGGTTGCTATCACAGCTCTTGCTGCTGCACACAATATAGCTACTACCGTATTTTTCGGACCATAAGACGCACTTTTTCTTTCCAAAAAAGTGGGGGGGAAGTGTGTGCGTCTTATGGAGCGAAGACTGTATGCTGGGGCGGGGGAGTGCCTTTAAAAATTCCGGGGGGGGGTGTGCCTGTTGCTGCCGCGAGGCCGGCTCCTGCCACGAGGCTGCTGCTGTTGCTGCCGGCGGCTCCTGTTGCCTCTGCTGCTGCCGGCTCGTGCGAGGCCACCGGCGGCTCCTGTTCTTGTTGCCGCAGCTGCTGGTCAGGTCGCGTCTTATGGTCAGGTGCGTGGTATGGTCCGAAAAATACACTAATTCTTTCTCAGTTGCAAGAATATTAACACCATGCCAAAAGTTTAAAAGCATAACCTGGAAACCTTGATATTCTTGTACATATGAACTCTGAATTTCCCCCGCCTGTGATTACTCTTCCAGAACCAAAGCCAAAGTTCCAGAAGAAACCTGCCCAGGAGAAGCCCATTGTCATTCAGGAGCATAAGAGTATCAACCTGACGGCAACTGTAGTGCCCGACAATGCTGAGATCAAATGGTTCAAGGATGGAACGGAGATCAAGAGCAACAAGAAGTACGAGATTAGAAAAGAGGGGGCCTCTCGGTCCCTGATCGTGAAGCTGGCGGAGGAGAAGGACACGGGGGTGTACACGTGCGAGACCCAGGGTGATAAGCAGCAATTCCAGGTGCAAGTTCAAGGTGAGAGAAGTAGGTCAGAATTACCGTATTTTTCGCTCCATAAGATGCACCTGAGCATAAGACGCACCTTGTTTTTAGAGGCGGAAAACAGGAAAAAATGAAACAGAAAGAAAGAGAGAGAGAGAGGGAGAGAGAGAAAGGAAGGAGGAGGAGGAGAGAGAGAGAGAAAGAGAAA
Organism: Lepidodactylus listeri; assembly: GCA_029233225.1. Classification (NCBI taxonomy): domain Eukaryota; kingdom Metazoa; phylum Chordata; class Lepidosauria; order Squamata; family Gekkonidae; genus Lepidodactylus; species Lepidodactylus listeri. The sequence continues at coordinate 5,454,787 of JARCFY010000012.1, forward strand.
GGAAGAAAGAAAGGTGGGGACAGAGAGAGAGAGACAGAAAGACAGACAGACAGATAGAAAAAAGGAAAGGAAGGAAGGAAGGAAGATAGAGAAAGGAAAGAAGAGAGACGTGGGCATGCCATGCAAAGCCAGGCTTTTCTGTGCAAAGTAGCCATGGAGCTTAATCTGTGGGTGGGGCTTTCTGCTGCTGGCTGTCTTAAAGGGGAAAAGCACTTAAAGGGAAAGAGTACTTAGCCTGGTGGGGGTTTTCCTGCCGTTTCCCTTTTAAGTCTTAACAGCTCAGGCCCAGCAGGGAGGGGCAGGGAAGGCTGGGATGCCAGCCTGAATGGCGTTCCCCTGCGTTCCTGCTGAAGAAAGAGCCCTGTTACAGGTAAGAAAAGCTCCATATTCGCTCCATAAGACGCACACACTTCCCTCCCCCCCTTTTTTTGGGGAGGAAAAGTATGGTATTTAGAAAACCAAACAAGCGATGTACACAGTATTCCAAGCAATATAACCAAAAAGCACTGTACAAACGCACAGAAAATCATCAACACTAAGTGTGACAATTATTGCTAAGAAGTAAAGTGCACAACTTTTAATGTGCTGTTATTAATACAATTTAAATTCAACCATAGAAAAATTGCCTCACAAATATACAATATAGTGGCATATAAAGGTCCAAAGACCTAATTATAGAACTGTTGGTACCAAAGCGATAAGTCACAAGAATAATTGGTAACAAAGGAACAAATCACAAAGAAATACAAAAATTTCAAAAGTGGTCAAAAGACCTAAGCTGAGAAGAAATGTCAAAGCAGTGAAACTGAAGACGAAGCTGCCGGCTAGAGTCCTTCATTTTGCTGAAACGTCCTCAGTGAACTGAATATAGTTCTCACAAAGAAAAATTGCAGAAGATTGGAACAGGAAAAATTCCAAGGATCTATTTATCATTAAAGAGAGGGCTACCGATCAGTGGGGACAAAGTCTCAATGCTAAATATTATTAACAAATACATTTCAGTGTCGATGCCTGCTTTTACTGCTTTTAAATTCAATGGTTGAATTTAAATTGTATTAATAACAGCCCATTAAAAGTTGTGCACTTTATTTCTTAGCAATAACCGTCACACTTAGTGTTGATGATTTTCTGTGTGTTTGTACAGTGCTTTCTGGCTATACAGAATTATTTAGAGCCAGGAGTAAATTCGCAGAAACAGTTCTACTTTACATAGTAGCAGTATCAATTTCAAAACAGGAGCAGAAGAAAGGTTCGCGGCAAAAGTATCTTGGGGAAGTGCGGGGCGACAGTGCGCTGAAAGTGGTCTGAGGGCTGATCCCCCTAAAATATATGCAGAACCAAGATGAAGCCCCGACACAAAATGGCAGCGAAAGTGGGAGGGAAGGCAGAACAGAAGACTGAGATGCGCTCAGAAACCAAGGAAAAAGACAGGTGCAGAAAGGGCCTTGGGCTGTAGAAAGCCTGGCAGTCTTTGAGAACTTCCTGTCAAGCATATTCATTTATTTATTTGGACTTGTATCCCGCCTAGCCAGAACAAACCGGCTCTAGGCGGCTAACAACATATAAAATCGAAGTGTACAACATTAAAATTACATCCATATATAACAAACAATACAGCATAAAAACATAACAGATAACAGATATAAAAAGGAGATAGTCAGAACAGGTGAATCGGTATTATTTATTAATCAAAACATTTAAACCCCATCTTCCTGTATAGTTCAAGGCGGCTTATGTGGGTGTTCGAGGAGCTTTTGTTTCTTGGTGTATGCCTGTGTTGATGTCCTTTTCTCCTCCTCCCAACGAATCTCAGAAATCCCAGTGAAGATTGCCAAGAAGTTGGAGCCTGTTAAGGCCGAGATCGGAGGGACCTTGACCCTGAGCTGTGAACTGAACCAGACCAGGGGTGAAGTCGTCTGGCGCAAGGACGGAGTGGAGCTGAAAGCGAATAAGCGCTACCAAATGCACGAGATCGGCGAAAAACGTGTCCTGGTGGTGACGGGACTTCGGACGGAGGACAAGGGGGAGTACTGCTGTGAAGCGAGAGATGACAAATGCAGCATTCATGTGACCCCCATAGGTATGGGTTGGAGCCCAGGCCATTTAAGGGTCCGTTTAAGGGTAGGGGGCACAGGCCACTTAAGGGTCCGTTATTCTTGGTAACACACTCCTTTACAGACGTTATGAGATCAAATCGTTGTCCTTTGGCGGGATCAGGAACTTGGTAGAAAATCCATAAAGAAGAATGGCCTTCGGGTAGGGCAGTGGGGAAAGAGAGAGCATTGTAGAGAAAATGGTGTAAACCATATGGTGGTAGTTCTTATTGGAAGACCATGTGGGAGAATGTTCAAGGCTGAGCATGTAGCAGCTTATAGAGGGGAGAGGGGAAGGGCTGTGGCTCAGTGGCAGAGCATCTGCTTGGCGTGCAGAAGGTCCCAGGTTCAATCCCGGCACCTCTACTTAAAAGGATCCGGTAGGAGGTGATGGGAAAGACCTCAGCCTGAGACCCTGGAGAACCGCTGCTGGTCTGAGTGGACAATCCTGACCTTGATGGACCAAGGGTCTGATTCGGTATCGGGCAGTTTCATGTGTTCATGTGAGTCATTGCTTGCCTCTTCAGATACAGCTAGAATGATGATGATGATTATTATTATTCTGGTAATCGTTCTTTCTTCCCCCAGTCCCTAGAGTGGTGAAGTTTCTCAAAGGCCTCCACAACATAGTAGCGGAAGAAGGCAAAGAGGCGGTCTTCAAGTGCACAGTCTCCCCCAGTGACGCCGCCCTCACGTGGAGCCGCAACGGAACCAAAATCGAGGCCAGCAAGAAATATCTGATCGCCCAAAAGGACACCAGCCACAGCCTCACCATCACCAACTTGACCCTGGAGGACTCCGCTGACATCACTGCAGAAGCAGAAGGGGTGGAGAGCAAAGCGACCCTCAAGGTGGAAGGTGAGAAGATGGAAGCGTCTAGGAACACCTTTTATACCACACAACGGCTTGTTTGTACAGCTGTCCACTGTGGCTGGGTCTACTCACCGGGCAGAAAGAGTTGACAGAACCCTGAGGTGGTAGATCGGTGGGATATACATGACTTGGAACTTTGTCTGTCGATGACGTATAAGTTAACATAGCTAGCCAAACTGCTGAAAAGTTAAAATTAAAGTCTGATGTGTCATTCTGTTGATTATGGTAAGATATCTTTTCCATAATACTGGGAGTTTGTTTTGAGTAGACAGATGTCTTCAAAGTACAGAATATGCTTCTTTCTACCTTACGTAAAGCCACCAATAACACGATGAACTGAAGATATCAGTTTCGCTCTAACAGTGCAACGTCACAGCTGTGGAAAAGCCAGCTGTTGGAAGAAGCACCTATTGGCTAGCGCCTGTTCTGTCACCAACATTCTAACACTGCTCCCAGTCATTGGGGAGTACTCTTTAACTGTTTTTTTTTGCTGTGCTTTTTACATTAAAAACGAGAAGGCTGAATGATATGGATGCCACTTTACTCCCCCCACCCCTTAAAGATAGACAGCTGATGCAAAGTGTGAAGGAAAACCAAGGTCCCTTCCACATGCACCTATTTGCCACGCTAGAGGGATGCTTCATTGATGGATCAAACTGGCACGATCACACCACCACATCTGGGAAGCATGCCACAACCGTTGGCAAGCCAGGGCAAACCAATTTGATCCGGCAGAGAAGTGGGGTAAAAAGCTACTGGTGAAAGACCGGTAGCAAGTGGTTTGCCGCGGCCCACAGCCAGACTTTCCCAGTGTGATCGCACCAGCTGTTGTTTTTGTCCCCCTTCAGTGTGCGCATCATCAAAAGCCCGTGGGGGGGAAGAGCGAGTCATCAATCCCCCCTTCCTTCGTTCCAGCGAGGCATCGATCCCCCCTTCCTTCGTTCCAGCAAAGCATCCATTCCCCCCCTTTCTTCCAGCGAAGCATCCATTCCCCCCCCCCTTTCTTCCAGCGAAGCATCGATCCCCCGTTTAAGCGCCTTGGAAACTCACCACACACACACACACAAAACACTCGCCCGAGGTTGCATCGGATCATGCAGCGGCAGTCTGCCCCAGCAGGTCCATGGAGCTGTGTGATCATGCAACTGCGGGCCAAATTGCACCAGGGCAAAAAAGCCTCGATTCCCCTCCAGATTATCCAGCTCGTGTGGAAGGGACCCAAGACTGGCAATTGAACTAGTATTCGATTCAGTAGTTTATATGTAGATCGCAATGCAGTATTGCACCTGGGTGAACTGGGACCAGTCGTAAAATGTTGCGTGTGGCATTCGGCGAGACGGTTGTAATTACAACTACGTCTCGACCTCTCGTATTTCCAGAACCTTCCATCCTCCTTCCCAGCACCTAATCATTTGTGCACCATGATTTGTCGATTTGCAGTTTCTGGATTTTCTCAAAATCGCCAATTTTTTCCCCCATGTGTTTGTGCGCTTATGTTACATGCAGAAGCACCGGTATTATTCGTGAAGAAACTGGAGACCAAATCTGTCGAGGAGAAGGACACAGTGACCCTAGAAGTGGAGCTAAGCAAGCCGACCACAGAGGTGAAGTGGATGAAGAACAGCAGCGTGCTCCATCCAAACGCCAATATGGCGGTCAAGGCTGATGGGACAAAGCACAGTTTGGTGATTAAAAGTGCTGCCTATGCCGACCGGGGCTTCTATTCCTGCGAAACCCTCCATGACAAGACCCAGGCAAAAGTAAACGTGGAAAGTAAGTCGGGGGTTATTTTGTCATGAGGGCGGCCATGATGGTCTTTAGTAGAAGAGCTAGATTTGAGTCCAGAAGTACCTGAGAGACCAACAAGATTTTAGGGGTAGGAACATAAGAACGTCAGAAGTGCCCTGCTGGAAAAGAACGGGGTCCATCTAGTCCAGCATCCTGTCTCACACAGGGGCCGGCCAGTTCCTCTGGAGGTCCAGCAAACAGGGCATAGGGGCCGAGACCTTCCCCTGATAAGAGCATCAGAAGAGCCCTGCTGGGTCAGACCAGTGAGGGTCCATCTAGTACAGCCTCCCGTCTCACACAGTGGCCAACCAGTGCCTCTGGACCGCCAATGACAGGGCAGAGAGGCCGAGGCCTTCCCCTGATCAGAACCTCAGAAGAGCCCTGCTGGATCAGACCAGTGAGGGTCCATCTAGTCCATCTTCCTTTCTCACACAGTGGCCAGCCAGTTCCTCTGGACAGTCGACATCAAAGCATAGAGGCCGAGGCCTTCCCCTGATGCTGCCTCCTGGCTCTGGGATTCAGAGGATTAGTGCCTCTGAATGTGGAGGTTCCACTCAGCCAGCATGGCTAGTAGCCACTGATAATCCCCCTTTAAAGCTGATCATTCCTTTGGCCATCAGAAGAAGAAGAAGAGAAGAAGAGATTGGATTTATACCCCGCCCTTCACTTGTAGTCTCAGAGTGGCTTACAAACTCCTTTTCCCTTCCCCTCCCCACAACAGACACCCTGTGAGGTAGGTGGGGCTGAGAGAGCTCTTTCCCAAGCTGTCCTTGAGGGAACAGCTGGTCCAGAGCTATGGCTTGCCCAAGGTCATCCAGCCAGGTGCAAGTGGAGGAGTGGGGAATCAAACCCGGTTCTCCCAGATTAGAGTCTGCACACTTAACCACTACACCAAACTGGCTCTGGCAGCGAATCCCACCTTTTAATCACTCTCTGTGTTAAGTAGCATTTCCTTTTGTCCATCCTGAACCTCCTGCCCATCCGCTTTATCGGATGCCCTCGAGTTCTACTATTTTGGGAGAGGGAGAAAATTTTCTCTTTGTCAGCGCTCTCCCTTCCATGCATAATTTTTGTAAACCTCTATCATGTCCCCCATTTGAGAGTTAAAGTTCCTTTCATAATCATTGCACATATTTCATTTGTTTGTTAAATTTGTTAATGACTCCGTCCCTGCAGCGCGGGGCTCCGTGGGATGTACATCAATCGTAAAAAACAAGAAGATGGCATCTATGAATCGATCCCATTTCAGACTGCTGGCCGCTTCGTGGGCAGGGGGCGGGGCAAGCAGATATTGAGAAGCAACTGGAGCGGGAAAGGTGGCAACTCTGATGGAAACAGTTGCTGTCCCCAACCAAAGCCCCGGCGGAACGTCTCTGCTTTCAGGCCCTGCAGAATTGCATAAGGTTCCAAGGGGCCTTGATGGTATCTGTCAGAGTTCCACCAGGTTGAGCCCAGGACTGAAAAGGCCCTGGCCGAGGAGAGCCAGATGGCTTTAGGGCTTGGTGTTGAGTTGGGGGAATGCAAAGCTTCAAAAAAATCATTTGAAAAGAACATAAAATAATTCCTTTGGTGTGGAGCAACATGGAGACAGTCATGTGGCACAGCCCCAGGGAGGGACTGTGGCCCAGTGGCAGAGTATCTGCGTGTCATGCAGAAGGTCCCAGGTTCAATCCCCAGCATCTCCAGTTAAAAGGACCAGGCAGGAGGTGATGGGAAAGACCTCTGCCTGAGACCCTGGAGAGCTGTCAAGAGGGGCTGTGGCTCAGTGGCAGAGCCTCTGCTTGGCATGCAGAAGGTCCCAGGTTCAGTCCCCGGCATCTCCAGTTGAAAGGACCAGGCAGTAGGTGATGGGAAAAACCTCTGCCTGAGACCCTGGGGAGCTGTAAAGAAGGGCCGTGGCTCAGTGGCAGAGCCTCTGCTTGGCATGCAGAAGGTCCCAGGTTCAATCCTCGGCATCTCCAGTTAAAAGGACCAGGCAGGAGGTGATGGGAAAGACCTCAGCCTGAGACCCTGGAGAGCAGTAAAGAGGGGCCGTGGCTCAGTTGCAGAGCCTCTGCTTGGCATGCAGAAGGTCCCAGGTTCAATCCCCAGCATCTCCAGTTAAAAGGACCAGGCAGGAGGTGATGGGAAAGACCTCTGCCTGAGACCCTGGAGAGCAGCTGCCAGTCTGAGTAGACATGACTGATGTTAGTGGATCAAGGGTCTGATCTACTACCAGATGCTTTTAACTGGAGATGCCGGGGATTGAACCTGGGACCTTCTGCATGCCGAGCAGATGCTCTATCCCTGAGCCATGGAGCCTCCCAGGGTGTGGTGGGAACAGCTTAAGGAAGTTGGTGTCGTGTTTAAGTGCGCGGACTCTAATCTGGGAGAACTGGGCTTGATTCCCCAGTCCTCCACTTGCAGCTGCTGGATGACCTTGGGAAACCCATAGTTCTGTCCCAGCTGTTCTCCCAAGGACAGTCCTTGAAAGAGCTCTCTCAGCTGCACCTACTACATACGGTGTCTGTTGTGGGGAGGGGAAGGGAAAGGGGATTGTAAGCCGCTCTGAGACTCCTTCGGGTAGTGTAGGGTGGGGTATAAATCCAATCTCTTCTCTTCTTCTTCTTTATTCTAAGGATCTCAGAGCAAAAGCTGGTGCAGAGACAGTGCCTTAATTTATGGTAGAAATAACAGCTTGACTACTTTAACTCTCGCCCCATAGCCTCACTGTACCAGTTGGCTCACATGAAGTGGCCCACTCTGGAGAGTACGGTTTACAGAACAAAAAGTGCTTTTTGGTCCTGATTCCCCCCTCCTTACACCACAGGAGGAATGGAGCCAGTTTGGTGTAGTGGTTAAAAGTGGCGAACTCTAATCCGGAGGTTTGATTCCCCACTCCTCCACATGCAGCCAGCTGGGTGACCTTGGATCAGTCACAATTCTCTCTCAGAGCTGTCCACTCTGTTAGGACTTTTGTCCAATATTCAAGAAAATTCAGGGTAATGGATCTTGCTTTTCTGGAAAGAAGAGATTGCTTCTTTTAGTTTAAAAGAAACTTTATTACTAAAGGAAAAAGGGAAACGGGATTAGCTACAAATAAACAAAACACGCTCACTAAGCAGCATTGTGCTGCGTCTGCACACTAAGACATCCTACTACCGAGTGAGAGAGATTACAATGTAGCATCTCTCCTTCTTCTTGACCCCTGAAAGGAAACACCTGATATCATTGACTAATTAGCAAAACAGTACACCTTTAGGTTTCCCGGGCTTAGAGTTAATTGGCTAGCTGCTAGGCACTTCCAGGTTAAACTAAGAAACACAACAAGTTACATAGGTTAACCCTATAATGACTGAAATCCCAGGTCTTGTCTTTCATACTCATCTCTCCAACACACTCCAGGGCAGTTCTCTCAGTCAGAGCTCTCTCAGCCCCACCTACCTCACAGGGTGTCTGTTGTGGGGAGAGGAAGGGAAAAGAGATTGGAAGCCGCTCTGAGACTCCCAGTGAAGGGTGGGGTATAAATCCAACTCCTCCTCCTCCTCTTCTTCTTCTTCCTTGTGCCATGCCTGCATGTGGGCAGAAGGTCCTTTTGCTAATCCCTTGCCTTGAAGTTCACCCTCCAAAATAACCCCAGTATGCCTACAAGCACATTCCCCAGTTTAGAGTGATGGAATATCTCCTGACTCCATCAAAAGGTCATCCCTATAACAGCGATGCTGGATTTTCTGGAATATCCCACAGCGTCGAGAGTGAAACATCAGACAAGGGGCCTTCGAGGGACAGCTGTAAAGTAAATCAGGGGCTATATATTTGCTTCTATCACAGCTGGGGGGGAAATTTAGTTCCACATATTTCCCCCCTCCTAGCAAGGCAGAGCTCAGAGATGTGTTTTTTCTAGCAAGGAAATGGGAAGGGAGGGGTTAAAGTCACCCAGTTATGTTTTTTTTAAATTAAACCATGAAAATAAGAAATTAAATTGGCAGTTGTAATGTAAGGAATACTAGTGAAAAAGTAGGGTGGAAACTGACGTGTAGTTATAAGTTCCTTGCTGTGGGGTGTATTTAGCATACTTATTAGTCCAGTTTGGTTTGGGCTGCTAAACTCCAGGTGGAATGAAATGGACAAAACTGGGTTTGGGGTGAATGAAACCGCAAAAGAACACCACTCACCACAGTGAGTAAAACCTTAGTGTATTCTGCCAAAAGTCATACATGTATCCAATACATATATGACATAAACAATTCTATTTTTCAGGTTTTTATCATATATTTGAGGATCTTGCAACTATATAACTTATTTTCTCACCACAATCCTCAACAGTAATAAGTTGAGCACCGTATATGTGGGGTATCTTTACAATCTGGTATTCTAATAGAAGAGAAGAAGAAGAGATTGGATTTATACCCCACCCTTCACTACCCAAAAGAGTCTCAGAGCGGCTCACAAACTCCTTTTCCTTCTCCTCCCCACGACAGACACCCTGTGAGGTAGGTGGGGCTGAGAGAACTCTGACAGGAACTGCTCTTTTTCAAGAACAGCTGTACCAGAACTATGGCTTGCCCAAGGTCATCCGGCAGGTGCAAGTGGAGGAGTGCGGAATCAAACCTGGCTCTCCCAGATTAGAGTCCGCACACATAACCACTACACCAAACTGGCTCTCTGTGGTTATACAGTGGTTACTCTCTATTGAATTGCACCCAATCTTCTTGAGAATGAATTCTCACTAACAATAAATTCTGAGAAGCGATACTTCCACCTGCCTCAGCTGCAGTGTTCCCTCTAAGCTGAGTTAGTGTGAGCTAGCTCCTAGTTTTTTAGCCTCCGGCTCACACACTTTTGACTCAGCTCAGGAAGGAGGGCTCCAGAACAAACTAATTTATGCAGCAGCCATATCACTCGCTCACAACTTTAATGCCAGTGGCTCACAAAGTAGAATTTTTGCTCACAAGACTCCGCAGCTTAGAGGGAGCATTGTACAGGGATCAAAATCCATTCATAAAGAATCCAGCACCCCGACAGGTAGCCGCGGATGTCCTCCTGTTTCAGTTTCCTCTTCTTCAAGAATCGCTGTGATTTTACAACCAATATATATATTTTTAAAAACTTTGCAGGCAGAACTGTTAGAGAGCTTCCTTCTGAATGGAATATACCCTTCTCCTTCTGTAGACTCTTAATTGGGGTTTAGATGGAGCATGGAGATTTCCTGGAATTGCAACTGATCCTCAGACTACAGAGATCAGTTCCTGTGGAGAAAATGGCTCTTTTGCAGAGTGGAGTCTGTGGCTTGATACCCTGCTGCGGTCCTTCCCTTCCCCAATCCCTGCCCTTCCCAGGATCCTCCCCCCCGATCTCCAGGAATTTTCCAACCTGGAGTTGACAACTATAAACAAAGGTGTGACTATGTTCTAAGAATAGCTCACTGTATCTCCCTAAAAAAGCATATGTCTGTCTTTTTGAGGATATTATGACCTACAAATTGTCTTAATGGGTCAGAACAATGACATAAGAACATAAGCGAAGCCAATGTTGGATCAGGCCAGTGGCCCATCCAGTTCAACACTCTGTCACACAGTGGCCAAAAACACCAGGTGCCTTTTGGAGGTCCAGCAGTGGGGCCAGGACACTAGAAGCCCTCCCACTGTTGCCCCCCGTCAAGCTCAAAGAATACAGAGCATCACTTGCCCCAGACATAAGAACATAAGAGAACCCAATGTTGGATCAGGCCAATGGCCCATCCAGTCCAACACTCTGTGACACAGTGGCCAAAAACACCAGGTGCCCTCAGGAGGTCCACCAGTGGGGCCAGGACACTAGAAGCCCTCCCACTGTTGCCCCCCCCCCCAAGCACCAAGAATACAGAGCATCACTTGCCCCAGACATAAGAACATAAGAGAAGCCAGTGTTGGATCAGGCCAATGGCCCATCCAGTCCAACACTCTGTCACACAGTGGCCAAAACCACCAGGTGCCCTTTGGAGGTCCAGCAGTGGGGCCAGGACACTAGAAGTCCTCCCACTGTTGCCCCCCCCCCATCAAGCACCAAGAAGACAGAGCATCCCTTGCCCCAGACTGAGAGTTCCTATCTATACTTTGAGGCTAATAGCCACTGATGGACCTCTGCTCTATAAGTTTATCTAATTCCTCTTGAAGCCGTCCATGCTTGTAGCCACCGCCACCTCCTGTGGCAGTGAATTCCACGTGTTTATCACTCTTTGGGTGAAGAAGTATTGGCCCATCTAGTCTGGTCCAATATCCCAGTAGGGTGTTGAGATGTCCCACTTTCTCACGCTTGGTGGAAGGGAGAGGATTGGCCCATATGATCCGGTCCATAACAAGGGTCCATTTGGAGGAGGGGGAAACAATCTCAGCAGATTTAACAGTGTGTTTTTACATCAATGCAGTTCTTATCCTTGCAACCTGCAGCTGCCCTGTTAGCCGCCCTGAGCCCCCCCCCCAAAATCCTCAACATCAAGAAGACATCAATTATTCACAATGTTTCTTCGTTTCTAAGTGAGGCCCATCAAACTGGTGAAAGGCTTACAGCAGGTGGACGTCCACGAGAAGGAGTGCGCCACGTTTGAGGTGGAGCTGTCGCACGAGAACGTGGAAGCGACCTGGATGAAGGACGGCTTGAGGCTGAAAGCGCAGGACAACTGCCGGATCAGCGTCCAGGGGAAGAAGCATTCGCTGACTCTCTCTTCCCTGGCACTGGAGGACTCGGGAATTGTCACCTTCAAAGCAGAAAGTGTTCACTCAACGGGCAGACTGAATGTGACAGGCAAGTGTCCATTGCTGTCTTCTGGAACTGTTTCCAGTATGGATGTCTGAGTTAGTGCCCGCCTGTCCTTTTGGATACCCAGCACTTGAACCTGGTAACTGATTGATAATCAGTGGAGTGGAGTGCCTACAGAAAGGGAGTGATACGTAGACTCTGCTTAGTACCTGATAGTAGCTGGGCTGCGGTATTGTGAAGTTTTGGTTCGCACCTACATTTTATTTTTGACATATCCAGAGCATCACGCTCCCATCTGTGCATGAGCCAATTGGTTTAGATACTCAGTAAACAAAATCAGGATCAGGCACAGTACTGGGTTCAGTCACTAAGTTAGAACATAAGAGAAGCCATGTTGGATCAGGCCAATGGTTCATCCAGTCATACACTCTGTGTCACACAGTGGCCAAAACCCAGGGGCCATCAGGAGGTCCACCAGCAGGGTCAGAACTTCAGAAGCCCTCTCCCACTGTGGCCCCCCAAGCACCAAGAAGACAGAGCATCACTGTCCCAGACATAAGAACATAAGAGAAGCCATGTTGGATCAGGCCAATGGGCCCATCCAGTCCAACACTCGGTGTCACACAGTGGCCAAAACCCAGGGGCCATCAGAAGGTCCACCAGCAGGGTCAGAACTTCAGAAGCCCTCTCCCACTGTGGCCCCCCAAGCACCAAGAAGACAGAGCATCACTGTCCCAGACATAAGAACATAAGAGAAGCCATGTTGGATCAGGCCAATGGGCCCATCCAGTCCAACACTCGGTGTCACACAGTGGCCAAAACCCAGGTGCCATCAGGAGGCCCACCAGTGGGGCCAGAACAACAGAAGCCCTCCTACTGTTGCCGCCCCCCAAGCACCAAGAAGACAGAGCATCACTTGCCCCAGACTGAGAGTTCCATCTATACCTTGTGGCTGAGAGCCACGGATGGACCTCTGCTCTTAAGAACATAAGAGAAACCAATGTTGGATCAGGCCAATGGCCCATCCAGTCCAACACTCTGTGTCACACAGTGGCCAAAAACACCAGGTGCCCTCAGGAGGTCCAGCAGTGGGGCCGGGACACTAGAAGTCCTCCCACTGCTGCTCCCCCCAAGCACCAAGAATACAAAGCATCACTTGCCCCAGACTGAGAGTTCCTATCTATACCTTGTGGCTAATAGCCACCCATGGATCTCTGCTCCATATATTTCTCCAATCACCTCTTGAAGCTGCTATGCTAGCAGAATTATGAGCTCAGGCTCAAACGAGATGTTCCATTTGACATGCATACATGGGTGCCCTTCCTGACTTGCTGTCACACAGAAGAAGCAATCTGACTGTTTTGCCAGGGGCCTCCAAGCCTTGGCTGGGCAGGTGTCCCCTCCCTCCTTTGGGGGGACAGTGCCAGAGTGAGCTGGGGGTTGCTCCCTATTGCAGGGCCATTTCTTTCCCCACAATCTGCCTATTCCTGTCCGGCGCTAGCTCTGACTGAGCTCAGCGCCCTTTAGGTGTGGGCCAACGCACAGCCAAACTGGAAGACTTTAATTATCTTTATTGAACTTCACACGCATTCAGATAATGACTCACGATATAAGCTGATGGCTGAGTGGGAAGGTTACATCTTGTGATCTAAGTCAGTTCCATAGCTGTGCAATAGCGCTGGTCCAGAGGAGAAAACGGCCCTTCATCTGGGCTGTTGGAAACGCATTGCAGCGTACCATCGTGCAGGGCCGTCTCAGTTTTGGAATGTTCAGCAGGTTTAAGTAAAAAGGCAAGTCACATCTGGTGGAATATGTGATTCCTAGATGAAGTGGGGAGCATTTTTGTCTAGCACCTGTTTGAAGAGCGCCCCAGTCATGTTGGAGCAACTTTTCTGTGGGAAATGCCATTTTGCCATGTGTCCGTGCTGTCAAGCAACAAACTAAAACCTAATAATTCACACCTCCATTTTTTGTCTTCCTTTTCCTTCGCAGAACGGCCGGTAAAAATAACCAAGCCCTTAGCAGACATCAAAGTTCAGCACAAGGATGACGTAACCTTTGAGTGTGAAGTCTCCAGGCCTAATGCAAATGTGAAGTGGCGGAAGGTACTGATTTTATCAGCAAGGCATCTCTTACCTCCACATTTCGGGTGGTTCTCTCACACACTAACTCCTGCAGAAAATGGAGGACAGCTGTTTCTTGTACCGTTGTGAAAGAGGCCAAAGTCAGGCAGCCAAAAGAGGAAAAAAATATTACAAAGCACTTCCGACAGCTTCCAGTCCTTTTCTTCTGTTGCTAAATCAACTATTGCTTGAGACTCTCAGGGAGCAGTGGAAAGGCAATGGGTATTGGGAGCTGAAATGGGAGGCATTTCTTCGCAGTCTCATCTCTCTTCGCAGGGGGGAGGTTCAGGGTGTTTTGCAACTATAAACCTCCTCTGTTATAAACCTCATATTAACTCCAATTATGACCAACTATGCTGGGAAAAGTGCGGACTTAAAGGCAGCTACTACCACTGCTGGTGGGACTGTCCTTTCATCACTAAATTCTGGAGTGAGGTTCTAGCAGAGATTAATATAATCACGAAGCAAACGATTCCTCTTAGGCTGATTTTACACCTCCCCTCTAAAGTAGTTTGACTGCTGTCTTTTCCTGTGCTGATTTCACAGTGGTGTGAAATTTCACTCCAGGGCGTTTAAGTGCACTAAGAAACCACAATTGTTTAAAGCAGAATAAAGCGGTTTAATACTAGCTTGACCACAGGAGGGCAATTAGTAGATATGGACATTTCAGTGGCAGCATGGTTTCACACCGCACAGAGGTGTGGGCAGGTTTTTTTGGAACTAGAATGATTCCAGTGGGAAAGTCAGATGTAAAATCAGCCTTAGACTAGAAGTCCTGCTGCTACATATACGGGATCATCACGGCTACATATACACACACAATATGAATTAGATGAACTTACCTTATTCCTCTCAGCCTTTGCGCATCTTGCAGTAGCAGCAACTTGGAAGTCCACTTCTCCACCGACACTCGATATCTGGAGAAATAAAGTGTGGGATCAATTTATAATGTGTAAATTATAAATACATCATCAATACATCGTCAAAGACTCAATACATCGTCAAAGATTTGTAGGCACCCCGACTTACGCCAAATTTGTTGGAACATTGTTTTCACGGCTGCAAAACATGACAGACCAAAAACGACTTCCTTCTAATATTGCTCAGTCATCTTGGCTCTCTCTCTAGTACTCTTTTATATAACCAACAACAACCCTAGAGCTCTAAACTACTAACTCTGAGACCGATTTCCCACGAGGTGCTGCTCCGGCGTCGTTCTTCCCTTTGCCCCGACTGCGTGCTTGAATTTCCCACTATTTGCCCCACGCCACATTTTGACCCGCAGCTTCGCCCGAATTCCCCCGCGGCTTTAGTGATCCTGTTTTTTGAGGCTCACTGAAGCCGCGGGGGAATTCAAGTGAAGCTGCGGGTCAAAATGCAGCGCGGGGCAAATAGTGGGAAACTCAAGCACGCAATCGGGGCAAAGGGAAGAACGACGCCGGAGCAGCGCCTCGTGGGAAATCGGTCTGATGTTTTTACTCTCAAAGGTAGTATAATATTTACTGTTTTTATTAGAATCTAACATATGGTTGCCCAAAAGTTATCACAGCTACTCATAGTTTATTAAGGTATTATAAAGTTATGAGATCCTCATTATCTATATCTGTGCATTTTATGAAATACAAGGAGCGGGGACCCGCGATACTCGCCGGGGGGGGGAGGAAGGAGCTCCATGTTGAGGAGGAGGAAGCATCCACATGTGAGCCTTCGCCCTCACCCCACACCAAAAGCGAGGTCCAGGCCCGCCGATCTCCCCCCCCCCCCCCCGGGCCCTTTTTTTGGGTTTTAAATATCCCCTGTATACTTTTTAAAAAGTTTTCAGATTTTTCTGCACACCTGGGGAGTCCCCCAAGTGTGTAGGAAAATCTCTCTGGCCCCCAATGTGAAGATTTAGATATCCGCACACACAGGGGACACTTGGCTATTAGTATATAGATATGTTCACTGTTGTATCTTATTGTTAACAATTTTTTTAAAAAACAAACAAACAAAAACTCCTTCTTTTTCTTCTAGGATGGGATTGAGCTGCGACCAAGTAAAAAGCTGGGAATTATTTCCCGGGGGACGAAAAGGAGCCTCACGATACACAAATGTGAATACGAAGACCAAGGGAAATATATGTGTGATGCTGCAGATGACAAGAGTTTGGCTACTTTGGAGGTCCAGGGTACGTTTTGGTGGGGAGGGCAAAATCTTCCTCCATGCCTTTGCAAAACATGGAGGGCAGGTTTTGTTTATGATGTGAGGAAGGTCACTTTAGGGGTTGGCTTTCCAGGGCAGCTCAACTTTGCGCTACAATCAGGCTGCTGAAAAATAACGGGTCATCTGCTCGTCCCTGGAAAGAAATATTGCGTTATAATTTACTGTGGGGTATGTTTTTGACTTGCAGTGCTTGTAAATTTGATTCCTCCCTTCCTTTTATGTTGTAAATCAGTCTTAATGCAACCAGCAACTCTGTTACTTAACTCTTCTTGTTAGAGGGTGATTAAAAAGTGGCATTCGCTGCCAGAGGATGTAGTGATGACCACAGAAATAAACAGCTTTAAACGAGGATTGGATAGACTTCTCCTTCATGAATCTATCAGTGGCTACTAGCCATGGTGGCTGAAGGGAACCTCCACATTCAGAAGTACTTAGTCTCTGAATCCCAGAGCCAGGAGAGAACATCAGGGGAAGGCCTCAGCCTCTACGCCCTGTTGTTGGCCGGTCAGAGGAACTGGTTGGCCACTGTGTGAGACAGGATGCTGGACACTGGTCTGATTCAGCAGAGCTCTTCTTATTTTCTTATCCTTTGATTCCTAACTTCTTTCTCAGATCTTGCCTTATCAATTTCTGGCCGAGGACAGACTGGCAATCTGGCCCGCTCTGCCTCCGCTTCTCAAGTGGAGGCAGAGAGGGCGTCCAGATTGCCGCAGCTGTCCCCCGTCGGCAGCCCGCACTTACCCGCATGCGGGCCGCTCTCCATGCGCTGCAGCCGGAGACCTCTTGGAACTGGTCTCCGGCTGTCTGGGCGCACGTTGCTGCCGCTTCCTGCCTGTCTGGACGGGTCTACGGCGCACAGGAAGCGGTGGCGGAAGTGTGGATGCGCTGCAAACAGGCGCGCTTCGCCGGACCAGCCAGAAGCCGCGCGCCACAGCAGAGGAGGCTCCAGAGGATGGCCGGCGGTGTGGCCGCGCCGCTCCACCTCCTCTCCGGTAGGGTCCCGCAGCACTGTAACCAGTGCGAATGGGACGCCCCGTACCCGTTTCCCCGCGCAGCTTCTGCCCCCGCAGCTGTCCCGGGGCGAAATGCCAGTCTGTCCTCAGCCTCTATTAGTTGGCATAGGCCCTTTTAACACAAGCAATGGACCACCTCTTTGTTCTGGTATAGAGCCAAGGTGGAAGTCAGAGACCATCTCTAGGAGAGGAGAATACATACCAGCAGTGGTATTTACCGCTGATGGGACTGAGAAGATTTGACATAGTTCAATCAGATGCCCGCATGTATTAGTGTATGCATGTTCACCACGATGCTCCCCTTTATTATTTTAAAAATATTTAAATTCTCATCATACACATTTTGCAACTGTAATGACAGTCCCCGTTTCCTGTTTATAAAAATCATAAAAACAAAATCAAATGATCAAATTGAGGTCCTCCTCAACCCAAATGACCTCAACTCTCAAACACTTTTCTCAGTAGAGAAGTCCTGCAGCCCCTTCTCAAAAGCCATCAGAGATGTGCATTGGTGGACTTCTTCTGGGAGGCATTCTACAACCCCAGGGCCATCATTTTTTAAAAAGAAAATGCCCTGCTCTTTACTGAAGTCAACTTGACTTCACAGAGTGATGGAGCACACAGTAAAGAATGTGATGCAAAGCTTAATACATGATGGAGAGAGATGATCTTCTGGCTTTGCCGGTCTTCTTCTGAGTGTTAAACGGTGTAGATCAGTAGATAGCAGCGAAGCTGGCGAAGAGCATCCATCCATCCATCTATTCAAAAGTATAAACCAGAGGTCCAGATCCTCCCCATTCTTGCCATTTATTTGCTACAACCAACTGTTGTGTTTGTCACTAAAAGATGTAAGGGCACAACAGGAGTTTCTAGAGTGGAGCCTAGATGTATCTTAAACAGAGCCGGAGAAGGAGCAAATATCTTGTGGTGACCCCATCTCTGTGAATCTTTAGCCCGAGATATCAAGATTGTGAAACCCTTGGAAGACGTGGAAGTAAGTGAAAAGGAGAGTGCGACTTTCCATTGTGAAATCTCTCATGATGATGTACAAACCCAGTGGTACAGTAACGAGAACAAAATCCGAACTGGAGACAACATCAAACTCCGTCAAGAAGGTAGGAAGGGGAGAGATGAATGGTGATTTGTAGAAGGGATAAATTGGTCTGTTAGTCATGCATTTTTAGCTGCATCAATTTCTTGTTAATGGCCCCAAAGTTATGCATTTTATTTACTTTATTTATACCCCGCTTTTCTTCCCAATAGGGAGGCAAAACAGCTCACATCCTTCTCCTCTCCTCCATTTTATCCTCACAATGACCCTGTGAAGTAGGTTAGGCTGAGAGTGCCTGAATGGCCCAAAGTCACTCAGCCAAGCTTTCAAGGCAGAGTGGGTTTCACTCTAAGCACTAACAATAATAGACCACCAGTAATAACCATTAGAGAGCCAGTTTGGTGTAGTGGTTAAGAGTGGTGGACTCTAACCTGGAGAACTGGGTTTGATTCCCCACTCCTCCTCCACATGAAGCCAGCTGGGTGACCTTGGGTCAGTCACAGTTCTTTTAGAGCTCTCTCAGCCCTTAAAAACAAGTCTAGCTCGCCACCTAGTGGTGCATAATGCTAAGAGCTAGAACTTGTGGCTGCCAAACAATCTCAGGATCTCTTGGCTAGTCTACACACAATGCCATACAATAACAACAACAACAACAACAACAACCACTGCACCTCTCTAGCTGTCTTGTGTTTAGTAGTTGAAAAATTCTGAAGTTACAATGATATCATGGATGCAAGATATAGACCATAGTATTGAATTTGATGATTGGTCTAAAATACGGAAATCCACCGAATATATGAAGGCTACTACGTATAAAGAAAATGTTTATAAATTGTTTCACAGGTGGTACGGGTCACCAGACAAAATAGCTAAATGCTGTGCTAATGTTTCTAGGCTTTGCTGGGAATGTAAGACGAACGTAGGAACCTTTTACCACATGTGGTGGTGCTGTGTGAAAGTGCAAAAATACTGGTGAATGATCCAAAAAATTATTGCAGAAATGTTAGATATAAATCTGGAGATGACTCCTGAAGTGTATTTGTTAAATATAATGCCTGAAGGGTATGGACATAATGATACTTTAATATTGATTTATAACCTGACAACTGCTAGGATAATTTTAGCGAAAGACTAGAAAATGGAACATATTCCCACTAGAGAGGCAATAAAAGACAAATTACTGGATTTAGCAGAAATGGACAAACTGGCTATAATATTACAAGGAAAAGATAATGTGATATATAAGAACAGATGGCTGAAATTTTACAAATGGATAGAAAAAGATAAGAATGGATAGACTCAAAAGTGTTTTTGAGCTATTTATATGTATGCATATTAACCCTTTTTGTAGCATAAAAACCTATAAATAAAAATTTTTTTAAAAAAGAAAAAATTCTGAATTTGCCTTGTATTGCAAACTTTCTTGAACTCCTTGGTACTGTTTACGGTTCTTAAATATAGTTTCACTTGGGTGGGTGGAATGATTTTGTCTTAACACTGCTGTCCTGCAACTGAATCAGTCTTTCTGCTCCCAGGGAAGAGTTACGCCCTCGTCTACAAAAGCGTGGAGGTCCAGGATTCTGCAGAGATCAAGTTCGTTGCAGAAACTGCGGAATCTCGAGCGCAACTGAAAGTGAAAGGTAATGATGATTATTCATTACTATCGTTTTATTCAAAACGTTTTTATGTTGCCTTTCCAGTCTAGTGTTCCCTCTACTTTTTTTTCTCCTGCACTGAGCAGAGGAGTTCACATCCTGAGCAGAATATAATAATAATAATAATAAAATCTTTATTGCATTAGCAAAAAAAGCCATAGCAACAGTACAAGCTAAGAACTATAGTTCAGACTAAAAGCAGGTGACCAGCCCTAAGTTCAAACAGATAATAACAGCAGCATAACAATCTTCAAATTTCCGGATAAGTACATACATGGTCAACAATGATCAGTAATGACCTAATTTAGCTCAGGGTGATTTATTTTCCTAATCACCGTGGCTAAAAAGGAGGCCACTAGAGCTGTGGTTTGATTGTCAGAGGAGTTATCAGACAATAACACTGAAACTATCCAAGGAAGGAAAGGAAGATTTTCTTTTCTCATGACAGAGGTGATATATCTCTCTCTTTTTTTATTCCACTTGGGGCAGAAAAGGATTATATGATCCACAGTTTCTATCCTCCCTAATCCGCAATTGCACACTCGTTCCGAAAACAGAAGTCCCGAAAAACGCCCTAAAAGCACCTTAGAGGGAAAGGAATTAAGTCTCGCTAAAGTGAAGGCTCTGCGTTGTTTTGAGGTTTTTAGGATGTAGCAATAGGACAGAATAGCCTCGGGGGGGGGGCAAGACCCAACGCTAAACCGGAACAGGTACGTCGGGCTCTTTGAAGGGTGCTGCTGTAGTCAAGGTCCTTTAATTTGGATTTAATTACTCTAGGCGATTCATTTGGTAATGGAGATGTTATGTCCATCCCCAGAGTGATTAATTTCCGTTTAATTAACTCTAATCGACGAGCAGAATATAACTGCAGTAATCTTCAAATGGGAAATGGGCAGTGCAAGACCCCGCGTGGCTCCAGGCTTATTGCTGCTGAGTGGGCCTGTTTTAATAAGCAGCGTGCTCACGTTAATGTGTTACGGAGCGGCCGCTCACGCGCACAGCTTAGAGGGAATAGGGCATTCCACCAAATAAGGATCCCCAGGACGGCAAACATAAAAAAAAATCAAAATGTTCCAACAATTCAAAAGAACACTTAAAAACGATAAAATAATTCAATTAAAACACATAGACAATTCCAGAGTGAGGAAGAAGGGCTGATCATCGTTGTTGGGGGTATGCCGAACAAAACAGAAAAAAATCCGTTTGTGGTTAGTGCTAGAGTTGCCAACTGCAACTTGGAAAATTCTTGGCGATTTGAGGGCCATGCCTGGGAAGGACAGAGTATTGGGAGGGGAGGGGAGGGGAGGGGAGGGACCTCCATGTGGCTGCGGTGCCATACGGTCCATACTCTGAAGCTGGTGTTTCCTCCAGGGGAGGTGCTCTCTGTGGTTTGGACATAAGTTGTAATTCCAGAAGAATTCCAGGCCCTACCTGGAGATTGGCAGCCCTAGGTATAGCAGTGCCATCAGCTTGTCACGTGTTCCTAATGTGGAAACTTCACAGCCTCACAATACTGAAAGGACCTTTTGATTTAACCCCACGAGCCGCAGATTTAATTTTAACGTATCTAGCGTAATGGCTAAAAAACTGAACCGTAAAGTTGGACCCTGTAGAAGACTCGGGCAAAGCATAGCCTCTCAGACTTGGCCCCTTATCTGCAATAGAGTGACCACAGTATTTCCTACCTTATAGGTTGGCTGTGAAGATTACTGACATACATTCAAATATTGGAGACAAGCAAGCAGTTTAAATAGGGTGACCTCTTTTTATAGGAAATGCCCTCTTTTTTAAGTGTCTGTCATCTTTTGGGCTCTTTTAGGGAAAAACCTGATGAAAATGTCCTCTTTTTGGCTTGGAAGGTTAGGAATATTCCTCGTTAGTGGCAACTATCCCTGCTTAAATAGTAGGGGTATTGAAACTGAAATTTGTCATCGGGATCACTTGTTTGAAGCAGTCAGTTAGGAAACACGTCCTCTCTTTTGCTTTTCAAAATCTGGAAATTCTAGCTGAAAAGTACAGACGCGTCCTCAAAGACCGATGAATATTCTAATAAAAAAAAAAACTTACATGAGTAATTACTTTCTCCCCCCAAACCCAAAAAAACTGGACATATTTGTAGATATTTGGAAACCGATTGTAGATGCTTAGCTGTAGGCTTGCCACTATTGTTGTTCTATTTTGTTATTTTTTTTATTATTTCTTTCTGTTAGGGGGTACATTTTAAAGAAAAAAATATTACTGACCTAATCTGAAGAAGTGAGCAGGGACCCACGAAAGCTCCTCCCCGCCACAGATTTTGTTAGTCTTTAGGGTGCTACTGGGGCTCTTGCTCTTTTCTATTGCCACTGACCTAATCTGCATGAAAGCCTTAGAACTCTCTACGTCAGGGGTGGCCAACCTTGCTTAACGTAAGAGCCACATAGACTAAACGTCAGATGTCTGAGAGCCGCAAGACAGGAACAAATATCACACACACGTTTTTATTTTTAAAAATATGCACATTTGCTTTTTATTAACGTTAAATGGGACTGCCAAAAATAAAAACAAACGAGGAAAACCAGTTATTGATAATGATATTACTTGTTTGCTAATGATATTGAGAGAGATGGAAAGAAAGAATTAAAGAAGTGGAAAGAAAGAGAGAGAGAGAAACTAGGAAAGCAAATAGATGGGAGGGAGGAGGGAAGGAAGGAAGGAAGGGAGAAAGAGAGAAAAAGCATGCCTCCCCTTTGCTTCCCCAGCCGCCCTGCCAGGAGCCGCACAATATGTGTGAAAGAGCCGCATGTGGCTCCCGAGCCACAGGTTGGCCACCCCTGCTCTACGTCTCTACACAAGCTCTAACCATTGTGGTGGTTTTTGTTATGATTGTTGAATGTTCGGTATTTTAAAACGAATTTCCTCCTTTAGAACTGCCCGTAAAGATCATAAAACCTCTCCGCATTAAGATCGCTCTTGAGAAACACCGGGGCTTTCTGGAGTGCCAAGTGTCCCGCCCCAATGCTGAGGTCACATGGTACAAGAACGACCAAGAGATCTGTCCGAGCCAGAAGTATGAGATTGTAAGCGACGGGGTCTACCGGAAGCTGATCATCAATGACACGGAGTTTGACGACGAGGATATTTACACCTGTGATGCCATCGACGATAAATGCAGTGCTCAGTTCTATGTGGAAGGTATCTCCCGTTCCTTGGCTAGCGAGTAGGGATGGAGCCCATGAGACAGAGGGCGTGCAGTTTATCTGCATCATATAACAACCAAGAGGACTGCTGGCTTTGTGGCAGGGCTGGTTGAAGGTATTTTATCCCCTCAAGAAAGGTCTACCCTGGCCTTGATGGCCCAGAATAGTCAATCTTGGAAGCTAAGCAAGGTTGGCTTTGGTTAGTACTGGGATGGGAGAGCAAGAGGGAGGTCCAGGGTTGCTATGCAGAGGCAGCCAATGGCCATCTCTGTTTATCCCTTGCTTTGACATTGGGTGGCCCAGGCTAGCCTGATCTCATCAGATCTCAGAAGCTAAGCAGGGTCAACCTTGGTTAGTACTGGGATGGGAGACCGCCAAGGAAGTCCTGGGCTGCTACACAGAGGCAGTCAATGGAAAACCACCTGTGTTCATCTCTTGGCCTGACCTGGATAAGCCAGGCTAGTCCGACCTTATCAGATCTCAGAAGCTAAGCAGGGTCAGCCCTGGTTAATACTGGGATGGGAGACCAAGAGGGAAGTCCAGGACTGCTATGCGAAGAAGAGAAGAGATTGGATTTATACCCCACCCTTCACTACCCAAGGGAGTCTCAGAGTGGCTTAGAATCCCTTTCCCTTCCCCTCCCCACAACAGACCCTCTGGAAGGTAGGTGAGGCTGAGAGAGCTCTGACAGAAACTGCCCTTTTTCCAGAACAGCTGTGCCAGAACTCTGGCTTGCCCAAGGTCATCCAACTGTTGCGAGTGGAGGAGTGGGGAATCAAACCCTACACCAAATGCAGAGGCAGGGAATGCCAAAGCACCTCTGTTTATCTCTTTCTTTGACCTGGTTGGCCCAGACCAGCCTTCTCTTGTTCGGTCTTGGAAGCTAAGCAGGGTCAGCCGTGGTCAGTATTTGGTTGGGAATCATGTACATAAGAACATCAGAAGAACCCTGCTGGTTAAGACCAATAGTCCATCAAGTCCAGTATCCTGTCTCACACTGTGGCTAACCTTTTTCTTCCCCTCAGCCACCATGGCTAGTAGCCCTTGATATACTTATCCTCCATGAATCTATCTAATCCCCTTTTCAAAATTTTCTCCCTCTTGTTAAGGGCACTTCTGCACACACTGAACGATGCGCATTCAATGTACTTTAGCTATCAGTTGTTACCAATTTTTCCCATTTCACACAGTAAAATCCAGTTGCAAAGTGAAAGTGGATTGAAGGTGCATTATACATTGTTTGTAAAAGCGCCATGATTAGGCTGGGTGAGACAGCTCTGTTCTTTCCCACGCTCTCTTGGTCTTGGTCTCTCTCTCTCTCATAGAGTACTTGACAGAGTAAGAACAGAAGAAGAGCCTTGCTGGATCAGACCAATGGTTCATCTAGTCCAGCATTCTGTCTCACGTGGTGGCCAAACAGTTCCTCTGGACCACCCAACCACAAGGCACAGAGGCCGAGGCCTTCCCCTGTTGTTGCCTCCTGACCAATGCCCCCTCTAAGCTGTGGAATCTTGTGAGCCAGAATTCTACTTTGTGAGCTACTGGCATTAAAGTTGTGAGCGAGCGATTTGGCTCCTGCATGAACTAGTTTGCTCTGGACCCTCTCCTTCCTGAGCTAAGACAAAAAGGTGTGAGCTGGAGGCTAAAAAACTGTGAGCTAGCTCACATGAACTCAGCCTAGAGGGAACACGGCTCCTGGCTCTGCGATTCAGAGGATTAGCGCCTCTTAATGTGGAGGTTCCCCTTAGTCACCATGGCTAGTAGCCATTGATAGACTTATCCTCCATAAAGCTATCTAATCCCCCTTTAAAGCTGTTTCTTTCTGTGGCCATCGCTATGTCTTCTGGCAGTGAATCCCACATTTTAGTCACTCTCTGTGTAAAGTTGTATTTCCTGTGTAAAGAGTAATCGATGACTATCTGTATGAAGTATTTAACTGTGGGTCAGTTCCAAAAGTCCTGTTCTGCTAATGGTAGAGCCTTCCCCCAGTGCAGGGTGCCAAATTTTGGTAGAAGAGGCATTATCCACCCCTGACAACTCCTGGTATCGGAGGAAAGATCCATCTTTAGCTAAATGGAACCGTCAGAGCCCATGCTGAGTCCAGATCTCCAAGCAGCAGTGGTTGCAGTGCAGAGGTCTGGCAGGCCATTAACTTTTCTCTTGTCTTCATTCCCACTTCTCCTCAGAGCAATCAATCAACATTGTGAAGGAGCTGAGGGATGTCGAGGTGACAGAGCCGGCAGAAGCCAGGTTTGAGTGTGAGATCTCCATCCGGTCCGTAAGGCCCCCCAAGTGGTCTCTCCGGGGAGAGATCCTGCAGCCTAGCAAGGATGTTGTGGTAGAGCAAGAGGGGACCATCCACCGCCTCATCCTGAAGAAGACTGATGCGGACATGACGGGCACCATCCAGTTTGCCATTGGCAAATCAAAGTCCTTGGCAAACTTGGTTGTGAAAGGTAAGTGGCTTGAAACAGTATCGGCCTTCAGGGCATCTGCTCCCAAGCACATTACGTAGAACAAACAAACCGAGGAACAGCCGTATTGGATCAGATGTATTGGATCCAGGTGTCCTTGGAAGGCCTACCAGCAAGGCACAGAGATCAAGAGCTCCTCTGCGTTTTGCCCTCCGGGACTGGTAGTCAGAGGCTACTGCCTCTGAACATGGAGGCTCTGTGTAATCTTCATGGTTAATCGCCACTGATGGAGCTCTCCTCCATGAAGTTGTCCAGTCCTGTTTTGAAGCAGGTCTTTAGAAAGGTGGCATGAATTGTTTCTGAATCAAATTGATTAGTGAGTTAAAGCAAACCAAACGAGTGGCCATCACCACATCCCGCATCCCGCATACCCAATGCCACAAGTCAATCCCTCTTTCGAATGAAGAGGTGGTTCCTTTTGTCTGCCCTGAAGATCTACTGAGCGAGCATGGTGTAGGGGTTGAGCGTGGTGACCTGTAATCTGGAGATCCGGGTTTGATTCCCCACTCCTTCCCATGAAGCCTGGTGGGTGACCTTGGGCCACTCACCATTCTCTCAGAGAGCTCTCTCTCCCCCGCCTACGTCACAAGGTGTATGTTGTAGGGAGAGGAAGGGAATGTGATTGTAAGCTGCTTTGATACATGAGGCCTGCTGGCTGACCTTGGGCCAGTCACAGTTCTCTTGGGATCAAAGATGCCAGATCCCCTGGTGGAGGTGGGGGCCTCCCCTGCCAGGCCTCCCCTTTCTGCCTCTGATCAGCTGGCCGTCGGGGGAGACTTACCTAAAAAGAGAGAGAGAGAGAGAGAGGAACACCCAATCTTTTAGCAATGTACCTACATGACTTCAACAGTCAGAAGTGACATACAGACGTTGGGGTGACAATCCGGTGTTTGGACCGAAACTCTATGTTAGAAGCTAATTCTACCATAGAGTTTTTGCCCAAAGAGCGGCGCATCGCCCCGGTGTCCCCAACATGTCTACACATCACTTCCGGGTCATGTTGGAAGTCACATGGGCACGATGCTGAAATGTCAGAAAAACTCTCTCAGCCCCACCACCTCACAAGGTGCCTGTTGTGGGGAGAGGAAGGGAAGGCGATTGTAAACTGCTTTGACGCTCTTTCGGGTAGGGAAAAATGGGTTATAAAACCCAGCTCTTTCTTCTACTGTTGTTCATCCCTTTTGTTCTTAACTGGGAGAAAGAAGAGAGGCAGGTTTTCTTGGGGAAGTCTGTTCTTCCCTTGGTAACTTGGTTTGTCGTCCTCGGTGCCCAGGTGTGTCTTATGTGCTTACTGGTAAGTAGGACCACTGCCAAGGGAAGGGAAGAGGAGCCGGACTTCACATCTGCTACAAAGATGCTCCCTCCTACTCGGCGGATGGAGAACAAACTGCAAACTCTCATGCCAAATGGAGAGCGAGTAGCGCAGTTATGGGAAGTTCAGTTTCTTTTTCCAGAAGTCATTTTTTTAAGACGTAGTCACTGATTTCTCATATTGTCTTTTTGCTCTTCTGGAAAGAGGGATTTCTCTTTCGTTCCTCTTTGATTTCTTTTTGAAGAGAAACCTTTGAAGAGAAATCAGTTTAGCCCTGGGAGTTGTTTTACATACCACCAGGTGGAGCCCTGCTAAGAGGATAGAAAGGTTTGGGAAGATATTGCCGGCTTCCGAGTAAAATTCTGAAATTTCGCAGAACCTCCCATCCTGCCCCTGCTCTCTTCAAACTTCTGTTGGAGCGAAACGGAACTGTTTAGAAACAAACTTCAGACTCCTAAAAAAGAGAAAAGAAAAGAGGTGTTGGATTTCAGGGAGAAGTGGGGAAGGAATTAAGAGAATTTAAGAGAGCCAGTTTGGTGTCGTGGTTAAGTGCACGGACTCTAATCTGGGAGAACCGGGTTTGATTCCCCACTCCTCCACTTGCACCTGGCTGGATGACCCCGGGCAAGCCATAGCTCTGTCAGAGCTGTTCCCTCAAGGACAGCTTGGGAAAGAGCTCTCTCAGCCCCACCTACCTCACAGGGTGTCTGTTGTGGGGAGGGGAAGGGAAAAGGAGTTTGTAAACCGCTCTGAGACTCCCTTGGGGAGTGGAGGTTGGGGTATAAATCCAATCTCTTCTTCTTCTTCTTAATGCTAACAGAAAGAAAGAAGGAGGGAGAGCGATGCCTTCACTGCATTCATTTCTGGTCCCTTTCAATCATCTAGCATTTTTGTTGCCCGTTCACCCACTGCTTCGCTGGGGTTTCTATAATAAGCAGGGAGAAATGAGAAATGTTGTGTTGGTTATGCATAAAGTTGGCTCAACCAGAGATAAATGTCGGTACTAAAATTGAAATTATTGTATGGTGTTGTGTGCGGAATAGCCAGGAGATCCTGGGGGGATTGTTTGGCTGCTGAAGCTGTAGCTCTTTTTGACACCACTAGGTGGCGAGCTATCCTTATTTTTAGGCTGAGGGTGCTGTGAGTGGCCCAAGGTCACCCAGCTAGCTTCAAGTGGGGAAGCGGGAAAGCGAACCCGGTTCTCCAGCTTAGAGTCCACTGCTCTTAACCACTACACCAAACTGGCTCTGTCTATGGCACTAATTCTGGAGGAACAGCTATGTTAGTCTGTCACAGGAAAGTAAGCAAGGGTCTACTGGCACCATGAAAATCCACATGTTTTTATTCCACCGTAAGCTTCTGTGGAGTGGACCCCAATCTATAAAAGTTAATGCTAGAATAAAAAATGGACATTTATAAAGGATTTAATATACCACAAAACTCCTGTTTATTTGACCTACCTGCCTTTTTGTCTTGGAAAAATATGTGTTATTTTCCCCCGTTTGAGATCAAATGATACATCTTTGAACTTGATATCCTCTCCGTAGATCTCCAAGTGACCATAACCAGGCCTCTAGAAGATAAGGTTGTTCTGGAAACTCATTCAGTTGTCCTTTCCTGTGACTTTAAGCCTTCGCCAAAGACTGTAGAATGGTACAAAGACCACACCCTCATCGAGCCCTCGGAGAGATTTAAGCCCAAGAGGGATAAGAATACGGCGGAACTCAAAATCTTGAGGCTAAATATCGGAGACTCGGGTGTCTACAAATGCAAAGCTGGGAGCGCGGAGACCAAAGCCAAGCTGTCTGTCTTGGGTATGTGCTTTCAACTAAACTTGCCGCGCTTTTGTGCAGAAAGAGAATTGTGCTGTTTTGTGATGCACACCCTTAATGTGAAAACAGAAATCAAGAAAATTATGCTTCTTTCCAAATTCAACCTTGACTTTTATGTACCTTTTAAATTTAACAATCTGGGATACATTTTTTTTGCATTTGCAGACCACAAACAGTACCTTAAGATATGGTCTGAAGGTAAAGGGAATATCAAAAAGGACACGACAGAGCTGGGGGAAAAATACAGAAGAGGGCAACCAAGATGATTAAGGGGTTGGAGCACCTTCTCTATGGGGAATGGTTGGTGAATCTGGGACTTCTCAGTTTAGAAAAGATCTGACTAAGGGGAAGACATGATAAAGCTTTATAAAATTATACACATGGTAGAGAGGGAACAACACTAATAATGCAATCCTATGCAACGTTACTCCAGTTTAAGTCAATTGAAACCAGTGGGTTTAGCCTGGAATAAAACTGCATAGGATTGCATCGTAAATGTTTTGTGGAAATTGTGATGGGATGAGAAGGAGGGTTGGAGAAGGGAACCTATGGAGTGGTGGGGGGAGTCTTTCATGAAAGGGAAAGGGGATCTCTTAGGGCAATGCTAAAGGTGGGGAAGCTGAGCTACTGCAGAAGTTTCTTTTGCTTGCTGCCTGGTCTCATTTGGTCTTTTGATTCTGTGAGATAATTCCATATTTATCCAAAAAAACTGCTTTCATGCATGGAAAGGAGGGGGTGCCGGACGCCAAGGAACTTAGCAATATGGCAAAGCACTTATCAGCTTGGGGGAATAACACAGAGTGGAATCTCATTCTGTACCTTTTATTTCCCCCCAACAGACCGCAAAGTGGAGTTAACGAAACATCTGGAGGACGTGGAAATCGAAGAGGAGAGCTGTGCCGTTTTCACCTGCGAGCTATCCGAGGACAACGAGGAAGTGGAATGGTTCCTCAATGACACGCATCTTTACCCCAACAACTTCAACGAGATCAAGAGGGTGGGCAAGTGTCATTCCCTGATGCTGAAACACGTCATGCCGGAAGACGCAGGGACGGTGACGGTCAAGGTGCAGAAGAGGTTCTCTGAGAGCGCTCGGCTGAAGGTGAAAGGTGAGTCCCCCTTATTAGGGATGGGCACGAACTACAAAAAATGCCGTTCGGTTCCGTTCGTGGTTTGTGAGATAACCACGAACCGAACCACAAACCACAAAGCCGAAATGAGTCGGCTCGCGTATGAACCAAACCGGATTCGTGAGGTTTGCGACGGATACAGCTGAGCCGCAGGGCAGCCTGCTCCTGCAGCTCAGTTGTTCCGGGCTGTAAACAGCTGAACCATGGGAGCAGGCCACCACCACAGCTAAGCTGTTTCCAATTTTGGGGCTGGCTGACCAAGAAAGCCCCTTTAAACAGCTGAGCCATGCAGAGCACACTATCTGTCTCCATCCCCTCACTCCTCCCTTCCTTCTTTCCCCCGTGGATCTCACGGTGTCAAATGTGTTTCTTCCATTACCCACGAGCCTCACAAGCGTCCTCGGAGATATGTTTTTATTTATTTATTTAAAACATGGTCTGTGGCATTATGCCCTGCTGAAGTCCCTCCCTTCCCCGAAAGCCCACCCTCCCCAAGCTTCACCCCCACAGTCTCCAGGTATTTCCCAATCCAGAGCTGGTATTCTATTTGGTGGTAGAAAAGAGCAATAGTCCAGTCAAGGGTGTAGACTTTCCAATTTCCGGGGGGGGGGGGGGCTGGGGCTGGGCCAGAGACATTACAGGCCATTGTCTCCAGGGGGGGGCTCCAGCTCCCCAGCCCCCCTGAAGTTGACGCCTATGAGTCCAGTAGCACCTTAAAGACTAACAAAATTTGTAATTTGTTATACACTGTGTTGTGCTCTTCAGATACTAACTTACTGGTGGTCCCCAGCCCCAAGACCTCTGGCTGTCCTCGACCAGGGCCAGGGACTTTTCGGTCCTGGCTCCAGCCCGGTGGAACTCTCTGCTGAGTACCATCAGATCCCTGCAAGACCTTATGAAATTCTGCAGGGCCTGCAAGGCTGAGATGTTCCGCCAGGCTTTTGGTTGAGGACAGTGACGGTTTTCATCTTGGCTGGCATCCTCTTCCGCTCCCTACGTTTGTCTTACCCCTTCACCCCTGCCCGTGAAGTGGCCGGCAGTCTGAAATGGGATTGATTTTGTTCACCATCTGTTTAAAAATGTACTGTTTGTTTTTAATTAATTAATTAGATTAATCTAATGTATGTTTTTATCCATAGTGTACAACACCCAGAGCCCAGCAGTAGTAGGGACTGGGTGATTAATACATTTAATAACAACAACAATAATAGTAATAGTGGACTCTTGCCCTTTGTAATACTACAGACAGACTAAGGGTGCATTCAGACGGGCAGCTAATCCCGCCATTGGCCTGGCTGTAATTTGAGCTAGATCGTTTTGATTCAGCATTGCATGACCAGACAGCCCGCCCATGAAATGCTTTACCATGTGTGACTCCCACGGTGGATTGTCTAGATAGCATCCACCATAAGGACCCATGTGGTTGGCTTCTTTAAAAAAAATCCTGTCTGCGCATGTACATAAGTGCCTCACCATACTTGTTTTTCTGTGCATGCACAGACTAAAATGGTAAAAGCGCCACTAGTGGTACCTTCCTCTAGGTACCATTTCAGTTTATAAAGCTGATAAAGTTCAGGGGACCGTCAGAAACATAAAATTGTTTAGCTCGCTTGAGCGGAACTCTGGGGACGTCACATGTTTAAGCGGTTATGCGCGTATCGCTAATTTTTTTTAAAAATGGCTGCCGTTCGGGATGGTCTGGACACCATCCCTACAGGCTGATTGTGCACTGGAGGTACGACCTGACAGTGGAAAGTCCGACATTGGCCCTTCGGCCAGTTTTAGACTGGACTTTCAGCACTATCTTTTAAGTACGGATCCCTAACGGGGATCGACGGGCTACTCATGGAAGCGGCACAATTCCCAGATGTTGTGATCTGGACATGTGCTTTAAATCCACCAGGCACTCGTGCCTGGCGCAGCTCAAAAGAGCTGTATGAACACGCCCTAACATGGCTACCCGTCTTCTTCTGCTGTTTGGTGTTTATAAAGCAGTGTTGATGGGACCTGCCTCATGGGCCTTATTCCTTTCAGCTGGGCAAACTGGAGATCGAACGTGGGACCTTCTGCGTGCCCAGCAGGTGCTCTACCTTTGAGCCACAGCCCGTTTTAATGTTTTTATGTGCACCACCTTGGAAACCTTGATCAGGTGGAATGATGGTATAAAAATCTTTTAATTGAATAAATAAAATAAACGCGGGCTACAAAAGGTTGCCAAGCTCTGCTCTAAGTGTGGCGCCAGTTGGATAAAAGCACTGTTTCATTAAGCTGGATCTAAGCCCTCGGTTTTTCTTCCCCACTGCAATATATGTATATATGTTTTAGAGAAGCCCGCCGTCTTCATGAAATCGCTAGACGATGTCGTCGGGGAGGAACGTGGCATGGTCACTCTGGAGTGCGAGGCCTCCAAGCCAAAGGTCAAGCCCGTCTGGAAGAAGGAAGGTGTGGAACTCACCCCCGGAGACAAGTACGAGATGCTGCAGGCTGGGAAGACACTGAGCCTCATCATCCACAACTTGAGCAAGAGCGATGCCGGCTTGTATACGTGTGACCTCGGCATCGAGGTTGCCAAGTCGAAAGTCAGTGTTCAAGGTAGGAACCAGGAAACCCCGGAACGGTAGGGTTAGGGGAGCAACATGAAAACTCATCATGTCACATGCTGCTTTGCAGGTGGTTGAGAGTTTGGATTGGGCTCAGCCTAAGTCCAACCAGCTGAGGTGCTTTATGGACTTTTACTAAGAATAAACTATAAAACACTTAACTCACACGCTCTGCCCTACACAAATCAAACAGAAACAAATAACAGCCGAGACGAGGGTGTTTCTTTTGGGTTTTTGAGGGTTCCCCCCACCCCCGAGACAGTCTCCTTGCCATGAGTTGGGATTGGGCGCCAGCTCCTGACAAGAAGCAGGAATCAGATACCCGTGATGTTGGGAGCTTATCTGAATGAAGTCCTCAGCTCCCTCCCTCAGTTTAAAAACCATGTATTGGGGAGCTGATCCTGACTGAAACTATGGCGCAAGGGAAGGGGAAGGGAGGGTTTAAGCCTTCCCACTTCCCAGTCTGGTATGGCTCTGGGGAGCTACTGTTTCTTCCACTGAGGCAAACATACAGGTACCCAGTTCAGTACCCATTAGGGTAACTTCCCAGCCTCCCTGTCTCTTGCCTCCTGGCTTACTGAGGGCCGGCGGGGGCGGGGGCAGAATGTTTAAGAAAGTGGTGTTAACACCAACGGCTGTAGGATTTAAGCGAAACTCTATGGTTTACCCATCCCTGCCTCCTCCCACTTTTGCACGTTGCAACGACTGGGCAAATTTCAGCACCCCAGGGCAGCATCAGATGGGAGAAGTGCCATATAGGAAGGCTTCATTGGCATACTCCATAATAATTTGCTGCCGCTTTGCTGTGGAAGGCAGCAGGGTGGACTCTCCAGGCATTGGCCTCACACAAGAACACACGAAGCTGCTTTATACTGCATCAGATCCTTGGTCCATCAAAGTCAAGGCTGTCTACTCAGACTGGCAGCAGCTCTCCAGGGTCTCAGCTAGAGGTCTTCCGCATCACGTCTCACCTGATGCTTTTAACTGGAGATGCCGAGGATTGAACCTGGGACCTCCTGCAGGCCAGGCAGATGCTCTGCCACTGAGCCACAGCCCCTCACTCCGTGCTTAGGAAATGATCCAGTGGCACAGCTACTGTGGCAGAGCCCAGTCACTTCTGCCACAATGGCCCTGACAGCTAAGGACTTGGCAGTTATCCTGCTGCTGTTCAAAGTGGTGGTGGGAAACAGAAGCTGGGGGCA
Organism: Lepidodactylus listeri; assembly: GCA_029233225.1. Lineage (NCBI taxonomy): Eukaryota > Metazoa > Chordata > Lepidosauria > Squamata > Gekkonidae > Lepidodactylus > Lepidodactylus listeri. Next base: position 5,488,031 of record JARCFY010000012.1, read on the forward strand.
GGAGGTCCCGCTGCTCCCACTGGGTGTGGGCCTCTGGCAACCCTGGTTCTGGGGCACATTGTTAGACTGCATGGGAGTGTTCTCGCACTAGCCTGTGCAAGATCAGAGCCTCATAGAATAATAGAGTTGGAAGGGACCTCCTGGGTCATCTAGTCCAACCCCCTGCGCAATGCAGGAAATTCATAAATACCTCCCCCCACACCCCGTGACCCCTGTTCCATACCCCGAAGATGACAAAAAAACCTCCATCGCAACATTTCTCTCCCTGATAATCAATGCTCCCTCTAAGCTGTGGCGTCTTGTGAGCAAAACTTCAGCTTTTGTGAGCTACTGGCATTAAAGTTGTGAGTGAGCGATTTGGCAACTGCATACAATAGTTTGCTCTGGAGCCCTCCTTCCTGAGCCAAGACAAAAATGTGTGAGCCGGAGGCTAAAAAAGTGTGAGCTAGCTCAGACTAACTCAGCTTAGAGGGAACACTGCTGATAATCCATCTACCTCCTCCCTTCCTCTCCCAGAGCTGAATATCGGCATCACGAAGCGTCTAAAGAATGCTGAAGTTTTGGAAGGCGAGAGCTGTAGCTTTGAATGCGTCCTCTCCCATGAAAGCGTGGAAGACTGCCGCTGGCTGGTCAGCGGAACAGAAGTGGGCCAGGAGGGACGGATTCGAGCTTTCAACAAAGGGCGGAAGTATACCCTCAACATCAAGAAGGCCCGGCCTTCAGATGCGGGAGAAGTGATTTTCTCGGTCCGAGACCTCAACTCCAAAGCTAGTCTAGTTGTGAAAGGTAGGTGGCACTGCATGCCCTTGTTACGGTGAAGGGAGGCATTGCTCAGCACAACCACTTGGATCTAGCAACATGTAAACGTTGCTTTAATGAGTGCCTTTTTGCAGTAATTTTGCAGCAGATAGGGTACAGCAGATGATCATTCCCCCCTTCTTTTCCCCTAGAAAAGCCGGCGGAATTTACAAAGCAGTTGGAGGACAAGACCACATCCGTGGGGCAGGAGGTTAGCCTGAGCTGCGAAACATCTAAGTGGGATGGCAACATCAAGTGGTGCAAGGACGGAAAAGAGATCCGGCGGAGCCAAAAGTTCGACCTGCGCCAGGAGGGAACCAAGGCGATATTGATCATCCACGACGCTTCGGTCAAGGACAGTGGAGTGTACACGTGTGAGACGGAGATTTCCAAAACCAAAGCCAGCCTTACAGTGGAAGGTCAGTGGCTGTACCCCACGAAGAAGAGCCCTGCTTCACACAAGGGGTAGTTGACTTGTGGAACTCATGGCCACAAGATATGGTCATGACTATTGGCTTAGATGGCTTTAAAAGCGGGTGGGTTGGACAGATTTATGGAGGGTAGGCCTACTGTTGGCTATTATCCACAACAGCTGAATGGGATCTCCAGGTCCAAAGTATTTCTGATTTGTCAGATGCTGGGAAGCAGTCAGCCAGGGAGGGCTGGTCACTTTGGGCCAATGTGTAGGCTTCTCTGCAGCATTGGACTGGCCATGGTTGGAAACAGGATGCTGGGTTAGATGAACCAGCGAGCTAGGATATCTCCACATTTGTGGCTTTTATTTTATTTATTTTATTTTATTTTTGAGATTTATATCCCGCCCTACCCATTGTACGGTGGCTCAGGGCGGCTCACAACAAATATATAAAACAGATAGTATCTTAAAAACATTAAAACAAATAAAACAACTAATACTATACAGATGGCGTATCTTCAGTTCAACGTGTCATAGCAGTGTCCAGATGTAGTCCTTATGGGCGGTCACACTAGGCTGGCAGGAGAAGGTCAGATGATCGTATCATATAGTCGGCTGGCGAATAAGATCGAATACTCAGATCAAATAGTCGGGCCAGGGCTAAGGTGGAAATGTTGGGCGGCTCCTAGTTAAACGCCCGGCGGAAGAGCTCCGTTTTACAGGCCCTGCGGAATTGTAAAAGATTTCGCAGGGCCCTGATATTGCCCGGGAGCTCATTCCACCAGAGTGGGGCCACCACAGAAAAGTCCCTGGCCCTTGTTACCGCCAACCGAGCCTCTTTTGGCCCTGGAAGGACCAGATGGTTTTGGGATCCAGACCGAAGTGCTTGCTGGGGAACATATGGGAAGAGGTGGTCCTTCAAGTAGCTAGGTCCCAGGCCATAAAGGGCTTTATAGGTAAGTACCAGCACCTTGAACTTTATCCGGCTTTAGCGCAGGTATGGGGATGTCCATCCCAATTAGGAAGATTATACCTTGCAGTGCTGGTCAGCTTAATTCCATATCCTTTCTCACAAGAGGGCTTTCTCAACAAAGAGCACTTCAACAAACTTTCCAGCCTTGAAAGCTTCTCCAATATTTCTTTAGAGCTTCTCATCCTACCTGATTCTGCCTCCTGCCTTAATACAGCGATACGTTAATGCAGGGTCCCCCCAAAACTATTTAATTTAGTCAGATCTGGAGCCTTCCTGCTGTGCCGGACCTCGGTATACAAGCGGTATGCGATTCAGGTACCCCTCTGGCCTATTCTGCCGCATAGCTAACTTCCACAAACATCAAGGCAGGCCATTGGGGGTAACGCTGTGGGCACCTTTGGAATCCTGACACTGCGTGGCGGTTGCAGCTACAAAATGGCTGCCAGGAAATGGCTACCCTAGGAGGCGCAGCTAGCCACAGTATGGCTGCTGCAGGAGGTGGAGCTAGCCCCAATACGGCTGCCGCAGCTTACTTTCAGTCACACAGAGAAGACCCTTATGCTGCGGTGGCAGCTGCTGCCAAAGCTACATTTTTAAACAATCTGCACAGTCAATCAGATCTCCAGTGGCGAATCTGAACCCTTGCTGGGGAAAAGCCCCCACCCACTGGGTAAGAACACTTGGTGCACTCCAGAAAAAGTATTGGTGGGCATCGTGGCTCCCATGGGGTCCCCATACCTGTTGGGGACCCCTGCATTAGTGGAAACAGGTGCTTTGCCACTGGTTCCCATGAACCTGTTGAAATAATATGAGGGGAATGGTCTTCAGTTGGCAACATCGTAGTGATTGGCTGGTAATGAAGAATTCTGTCGCATCGAAATTACTCTGGGCCCACATCCAGTGTCAGGGGCGTAGACTTTGTAAATCCCCGGGGGGAGCGGGGGCCCTTTCATGCGCGCGCGCATGGGACCATGTCCCCGCCGCTTTCCCCCCTGCCCCCCGGCCCCAAGGAGGCAGACCCGGCGGGGCGAGCGAGGGGCGGCGGCGGGGGCTGCTGCCCCGTAGGGGTCCTTGAAGCGGCGCGCTTCCCCCGACGCTGCAGCTGCCCGCTGCCCAGAGCCAACGCCAGGCCGCCCGGCTGCTGCCCCAGAGCCCGCTCGCCGACTGGGTCGGGGGGCCGGCCGGCGCGGCGGAGTCCCTGTGCCCGCCCATTGCGCCAGTTCTGGACCCCCTCCATCCCCCTTCTCGGCGGCTGCCTTCTGCCGCGCCCGGCACCCCCCAGGCTCCCGGCGGCCCTCCCCGCCTCCCCCACCGGCGGGCGCTCCATTTTGCCGGGGGTGGCTGAGCCCCCCCTGGGAAATTTCGGGGGAAGCTTGAGCCCTCGAGCCCCCCCGCAGTTGACGCCTATGTCCAGTGTGTGGATTAGGGTGCTGAGATCCTTGGCTGTCGGGGAAGGTTACAACCAACCTCAAGCTTACCTCTGAACCCCTCAGTAGAATTGGTTTAACTTTTAATAGGGGGTTTAAGCTGAAATGGCTGCCTGATTAGTCCTGTTTGATCTGAGCTCGTCGGGACTTGGATCCAAGCCAAGTTGGCTACAGTGGGTACTCGGCTGGGAAATCCACCCAGGAAGAGTGAGGTGGCTATGCAGAGGAAAGCAATGACAAACCACCTCTGCTTATCTCATGCCTGGAACGCCCTGTGGAAGGGGTTGCCATGAGTTGGTTGAGACTCCATGTTACGCTCTTCTTCTTAAGGTGGAATATCACACGGTATTTCCATTGCTTTCAGAAACAGGGAACTGCTTCATTAAAGATCTCACAGATCTAAAAGTGGACGAAAACAAAAGAGCAGTGTTCACATGTGAAACCAAGAAGCCAGCTTCCGCAGTGACGTGGAGGAAAGGAATTGCCGATCTGAAGGCGAGCAAAAAATACGAGATCAGCCAAAAGGCCAATGTCCTGCAGCTCACAGTGAATGAACTACAGGAAAATGACAGCGACATCTACACATGCGACATAGGCGATTCTCTGTCGAGCGCCAAACTAGTCGTGCAAGGTATGGATTTCATAAAGACGTCTCATTACAACTGAGATGGGCCATTAAGTCTATATGGAAAAAATCATGCTATGCTCCTAATATTTAGGTGTACTAAATTAGGTAAGTAAGGGTATTAGAATATCAGAGTAGTTGTTGTGTTAATGAAATATCTTTTAATATGCTGTCCGGTGGGATTGCGGTAACAAATCGGCCAAGCTGCCACCTTCTCCGATAAATCGTCGATGTATTTTATTTTCCAATCAAACAGCTGCTGTGGACCCATATTGGCAGATAAGTAACACACTGTATTCATTGCAATATGTAATTTTTATGTTTATCAATAAGCATGGAGTTGCGTTTAATTCTCTTACTCTACAGGCTGATGTTTTCACCCAGAGATGCTCTCACACGCAAAGTTACTCTGCAAGTTTGCTTCTGGAATGGGCCAGCCCTGGGGATTTCCTGCTGCCGTTTTGTCCGTTCGTCTATGCTTGTGTTTGCGATTCTTCTTCTTTTAGGCTGATAACAAATGTCCTGGCAGCAGGAAGGGGGTGACCCAACATGAGATGGATTGACCCTGTAAAAGAAGCCGTGGCCCTCGGTTTGTTAGACCTGAGCAAGGCTGTCAAAGAGAGGATATTTTGGAGGTTGTTAAGTTGTAGGGTTTCCATGAGTTGGAGTTGACTTGTTGGCATTTAAAACACACACACACACACACACACAAAGCAAATATCCTAAAAGATATGTATGTGGTGAAAGAAGTCTTCCATGCTAACAGTGGAGAATCTCTTCGGTCGAGCACAGTCATGATCACTGGTTCTTCGGACAAGACCCGACTCCATGCTGGCTGGATTTATCCTCAGCCGGGAAGATAACTACCATCAGATGCAACCGCCATTCAAAGGATCATTGACTTTGGAGTATTTGATAAGGAGATTGCTAGTCTAGTGAAGAAATAGTTCAGACGTGAAAATTGCAGTGAACGGTAAACTAGACCAAGGCAAGCATTAGATTCTGACAGTCGTTGTGGTGGAGAGCACGGGAGAAGGAAAAACGATAGTGCCAGGCTGGGTAACCCTTGTGGTATACGATTCCTTACACAGAACAATAGCTGTTTCCTGTCCGAACTGTTTTGCCAGAGCCGGGGGGTTGTTTAAGGGATCTAGGAGGTCAGCTCGTACATTATCAGATACCAGGTTTGTTTAAATATAAGCAACCAAAGACAATACTATTGCACAGGCTGTATCCTACGTTTTATTAATCTTTGAATGTTTTTTGCTGTTGTTCACTGCCCCGAGCCCTGTGTATTCAGGGAAGGGCAGTCTATAGATTTAAATTATAAATTATGTCCTTTCCATTGCCGCGAGCATCTAAGGCTGATTTTACATGTGCATTTTTGTAACAGCTTCATTCCAGCGCTCCCTGCACCGGTAACACATTGGTGTCAAAGCTGTTGTAGGGGAATGCCCACATCTGATTGAACTGGAGTGAAAGGGGTCATTCTTTTGAAGTGCTGTTAAGAACAGGATTTGTTTACAGAGGTGTGAAGCCAGCTTGAGAGCTAGAGGGCAATTAGCAGATATGGACAGTTGAGAAGGAATGCAGATTCACACTTGAAAGAGATGTGGGCGAGTTTTTTTGGAAGTAGAATGATTCCAGCAGGAAAGGCAGATGTAAAACCAGCCTTAGAGCAACAAGTGCACACCAGAGCCTTATTCTACCACACCCTCTATGTCCCGACCTACAGCGATGCTTTCTGAGCCTTCTTCCTCCCACCTTTTATACTAATTTAGTCAGCTCTGGGTTAGGAAATACCTGGAGATTTGGGGGGGGGGTGGAGCCTGGGGATGGTGGTGTTTGGAGAGGGGGAGGGATCTCAGCGGGGTATAATGCCATAGAGTCAACTTTCCAAAGCACTCATTTTGTCCGGGGGAGCTAATCTATGCAGTCTGGAGATCAGTTGTAATTCCAGGAGATCTCCAGACCCCACCTGGAGGCTGGCAACCCTATTAGCCAGCTGAGTCATGCTTGCTAGGCCTACGAACCAGCAGCTCCTCGTGTTTATGTTCTCCTCCTCTAGGGAGTTGAGAGCCAGGAAAGAGAGCCCTCCTTACAGCTGTGTGCAGTAGGCTTAATCAACCAAAAATAATCAGTAAATATATTAACAAGGGCCAGAACAATGGTTGCCTGGCTACACCATTCTTAGGCCTCCTCCGTACCGTGGCAAGTTGGCACTGCAGAACTTGATGTTTGATTCTACTCAATGTCTGTCTGTCTGTTCGTCTGTCGGTTTGTCTATCTACCTATCCACCTATTATCTCTCCCCCTCTCTCTCTCTCTCCCCACCCACCCACCCACCCAGCTACCCACCCTCCTCCCTCCCTCCCTCCCTCCCTCCCTCTATCTATCTATTTATCTATCTATCCCTCCCTCCCTCCCTCCCTCATCATCATCATCTTTCTATCTTCTTTCTATCTTCTATCTATCTTCTATCTTCTATCTATCTTCTATCTATCTTCTATGTATCTTCTATCTACTATCTTCTTTCTATCTTCTATCTTCTTCTTTCTATCTTCTATCTTCTATCCTTTCTATCTTCTATCTTCTTTCTATCTTCTATCTTCTATCTTCTATCTTCTTTCTATCTTCTATCTTCTTTCTATCTTCTATCTTCTTTCTATCTTCTATCTTCTTTCTATCTTCTATCTTCTTTCTATCTTCTTTCTTCTATCTTCTTTCTATCTTCTTTCTATCTTCTTTCTATCTTCTTTCTATCTTCTTTCTATCTTCTTTCTATCTTCTTTCTATCTTCTTTCTATCTTCTTTCTATCTTCTATCATCTATCAATCCTTCCTTCCTTCCTTCCATCCATCCATCCACCCACCCACCCACCCATCTCTCTCTCTCTCTCTCTCTCTCCCCCTCCCTCCACCTATCCATCCTTCCCTCCCTCAACCTATCCATCCCTCCCTTCCTCCACCTATGTATCTATCCACCTATCTCTGCTCCTACAGCTATAGCCTTGAGCAGAGAATAAAATAATGCCTTACTCGATATTCTTCTTCTGATGTTTAATTATTGCCCCTAAAAATTTCGTGACAGAGTCACAGAGTCCTTTGTGTCTGATAATAACCATGTCACCTGTGCCCTTGTACGATCAGGTGCTTCGTTAGGCCTTTTCATCATTTGGAGTAAAGGAGTAATTAAACTGGCCCTCGACTTGTTAAATATAGGACACTCCGTAATCATATGCTCAAAAGTTTCAGCTTTATCAGATGAGCATCTACATATTCTATTTGTATATGGCGCTTTTTAATATCTGCCTTCCGAGACCGCCGATGGAAGAGAATTCATTCTGGCCAAAGTAAAAGCTCTTCTGAGCTTTGGTGTTGTCAACTGATACAAGTACCGCAATGTTTATACATAACAGGAAGGCAGCTGTGTTAGACAGAAAATAAACAGGAGTATTGCAGCATTTTAAACTCGAACAAGATTTTATTCCAGCAGAAGCGTTGACAGGCTAGAACCCATTCCTTCAGACGATACGGTGTCTGTGTTATTCCAGATTGCTGTGTTATTCGAGAAATGTACACTTCACCCATTTGCTTGTTAACTGTGAACTTGAAACCATCATTTGTGAATCACTTGAGTAACAACAAGACATCCAATCAGGATTCAAACCAACCTTGTACTGTATAAGGTGAACACTGATAGATGACCGAAAAATATAAGGTTAGAGGATTAGTCATGAACAAAAAGGATACTGTGTTATTGATCACTCTAAATGCCATTACCAATTCAGCAGGGAGGGTTGAAAATAATCTCATGTTTGCTCAAACTTTTCTGCCTGCTTTTATCAATCAGCTGATTTTTGTGAGACACCTTGAAAGTATGTGGCATATATGATGTCAACCAAATGTTTTCCTTTGGATCAAAATACACTCCAGGAATACAGAATTCATTATCTATTTGAGAAAAAAAATCCCTTTCTGTTGTGCGCAGAATGGGTTATCCTATCAGTTTATACACATCTCTGACTAATATCATGCGCTGCTCGCTTCTTGTGCCTGGAGCACGTCCATGTGGTCCTTGTGGAGTATTGCCTCCAGAATCAGAAGAAAAGATTAGATTTATTCCCGGCCATTCAGTACCTGAGGGAGTCTCAGAGCAGCTTACAGCCTCCCTTCCCTTCCCCTCCCCACAACAGACACCCTGTGAGGTAGGTGGGGCTGAGAGAGCTCTTTCGAGGACTGCCCTTGAGAGAACAGCTCTGAGAGAACTTGTGACTGACCCAATGTCACACCGGCAGCTGCATGTGGAGGAGTGGGGAATCAAACCCAGTTCTCCCCAATTAGAGTCCTCGCTCCTAACCACTACACTAAACCGGCTCTCAAGAAGGAGGAGAATTGTTGCCACTGTGATTACGCTGCAAGGAGTTGGTCAAGATTAATTTTCGTTTGTTCATTTGCATTACCATTTTGTTTTTTCTTTTGTTGGACTGTTTGTGACAACTGGGAGAAAAGAATAAACTGTTTGAAAGGTTGTTGAGAGAGACCTTCCCCTCAGTTTGTCCATACTGCATACCAAGTTTGATTTCCTGAGAATATTTTTGGCTGCCAGTGAAAGGACCCGATCAATGGTCAGGTTAACAGGCTGAGACTCTGAAGATCTGAGAGGAAATAGAAGATTCTGGTGATCCATATTTAGAGGAACATGTGATTGAAGATACTACAACGTCATGCCTGTCTAGTAGTGGCGACCAGAAGAAGAGGGGTGTGATTTTGGTTTGAACAAACATGAAGCACCAGAAATGGGGGGAAACGATTCTTTGAGATAGATTGGGGTCCCCAGCCTTTTTGATCCTGGGGGCACCTTTGGAATTCTGACACAGTGTGATGGGTGCAGCCACAAAATGGCTGCTGCGGGGGGCGGGGAGTCAGTCACAAAATGGCTCCCTCAACTTACCTTCAATCACTCAGCTGCTGCCGAAGTCAGCATTTTTGAATATTTGCACAGCCAATAAAATCGGAAGCCTTGCTGGGCAAAAGCCCCTCCTGCCCACTTCCTAAAAGCACGTGGTGGGCACCCACATCGGGGACCCCTGACTTAGATGCAAGTGAATGATTCAGAAGAGGTGTCCCATCTTCATAATCGTGTATCAAGAGACAATTGGAATAAATAATTACAGTGTGGCATTGTGTGTAGAATAGCCAAAAGATACTGAGGTTTTCTGTCAGCCGCCAGTTCTAGCTTTTAGTGTTATACTAGTGGTGAGCTAGACTTGTTTTTAGGGGCTGAACGAGCTCTGAAAAAACTGTGACTGGCCCAAGGTCACCGAGCTGGCTTTGTGTGGAGGAGTGGGGAATCGAACCCAGTTTTCCAGATTAGAGTCCACCCCTCTCAACTACTACGCCACACTGGCTCTCTAGACAACTGGAAACACAATACTTTTTTTTCCCCTGTAGAGCATACAAACCTCAGAAATCATTCTCTCCCACTCCATGCTCTCAGTGACCAATGAAAGTCCACCTGTCCGGTTCAACTGAATCTGCCATCATTGTTGTCTTTGTGCAGTTGCTGTTGTCTGTTATAACAAAACTCCTAGGGGAAAAAGGTAGAGACCTAAGCTGTGATTCACCACTAATTTACGCTCTGTTAGCTGCTGCTGCTATTAATATTTTCACTCCTCCATCCCGTGGAAAGTGTGGATGAGGAGGAGAAAATGCAGGCAATGTATACGGTGTTATGAAAGAGTCTACTTGTCTGTATATTCTGAAGTTGTCTGTCAAACTGTATGCGTTTGGATGTTACCGCAGGGTGTCTGTCTGTCGTCTACTGTATGCATGTATAAGTTCCACTTCATTGTTTGCTGTTGTGTTCTGTGGCTGCGTGGCCTATAGCAGCTGGCTAAATCAGTGGCTGGAGAACATCAGGGTTCAAATGAAGATTGCTGTCATGCGTTCCAAAAAAGCATTGGGCCGGTGGCGATTATTTTTGTATTTTTCGCTGCCCTTTGGCCTGTGTTGGCGATAAGCAGTGGAGTTAAACGAGACCTCGTAGTTCCATTTCCGGCATCCATATTGCGTTGCTTTGAATCCTCGCTTGCGAAAAGCTTGCAGGAAAACAAAGAGCTGAGACATTTCCCTCGTTTGATGTTTCACCTTCTGCCTCTTAGCTCTGCCGGTCGCTTTCGAACGAGAACTGCAGGACAGGGAAGCAAAGGAAGGAAGCAAGGTCCGACTCTCCTGCGAGCTTAGCAAACCGGACCTGCCGGTACAGTGGATGAAAGGAAATGAAGTTCTACAAGAGGGCAACAAGTATGAATTTAAGCAGCGGGGCACCGTGGCCGAGCTTGTCATCCGGGATGCAAAGCCCACTGATGCGGGAGAATATACCTGCAGCACTAGCGAACTCAAAACGACGGCTCGTGTCGAAGTAACGGGTAGGCGGAATGCACCATGTGGCAGTTCTTGTTTGTGTTACGTCTACTGTGTAGCCTTTGTAAGTCATTGGTGGTGGTTTCTCATTCCACAGGTCGGTTGTATGTTAGGACCCACGAGCCTAAGTGCAGCAGTTCTCATCAGTAGTGCTTGAAAAGGGGCAACTGAGTCCTTCATCATGTACTGAGCATGTGTAAAGAGGCCCAAGATGGTGGCACTGGTGTGCAAAGGATTACTGCCTATAGTACGCTCGTTATCTAAAGTGGTGGATCTCCATTTCTAGGTCTTATTGAAAGACTTCCAAAGAAGCCAGACACTTGAGTAGAGTTATAATTGAAGTGGTCAGCCTGTGTCTGGACTGCAGGCAGCAATCCTTTGTGCAGAAATAGCCCATAGAAAGCTAGATACCAAGGAGATATCTTGTGTTTTCCCTAGGGAGTTAGTTTTCTACATGCGGGGAGGACGAGATGTTAGAGTCCACCATTGCTCAGCCAAAAAAAACTCTTGTCTCTTGCTGCCTACTGGGTGACCCTGCTTGCGTGTGGCTGTAAGTGGCTGTACGGGCATATATGCCCAGTGTTGTAATTGTCGTCCCTTCCCCTCCAACCTGGTTGTGCATTTTAGCGGTACCGGTCCTTTTTAAGGAAGAGCTCAAGGATATGGAAAAGGAAGAGGGGGACACTGTAACTCTCCGCTGTGTCCTTGCCAAACCCGATGCTTCCGTTTCCTGGAAGAAAGGGACGGCTGTCCTCCGGGCTGGTGAGAAGTACGAGATGAAGCAGGAGGGGTGTGTGGCGGAAATGGTCATTCACGATGCAGAGCCAGAGGATGCTGGGAGATATTTCTGTGTCACTGGAGAGCAGCAGACGACAGCACAGGTCAAAATCCACGGTAGGGTGAATGGAGGTGTTTTCATCTCCTCTCTTTTCTTTCTCCCCCATTTTTCAAACTCCCCTCTTCCCCTAGTGTCTCTCGGCTTGTTGAGGTTTACCTGTAAAAATGTAAGACAGAATCAGTCCATCTCACAGGAGGGTTCAGGGAGGTTCTTCTGTAGCATCCGTTTCAGGCATTGTACCCTTGCCTTCAGCCAATGGTCCTGATACTTCAGTAGCGTGGCCCGTAAGCTGGACTTTAGCACCATTCCCATCAGAAGCAAGTCCGCCTACATTGTGGCATGCTAAAGAGTTTTATGGTGACAGTAAGTGGCCACGCTAATGCGAACATCAAGCAGAGCTTCCGGCTGCCATTGTCGGAGCAGCACAGGGCTGAACTACATGTTACACTATATTCTGGTCTGCCCCACACTCTTCAATGACGGTCACATAAAAGAGGGCAAAGGTTTGTTCTCTGCTTCCCCCAAAGGGCAAGGCAAGTTGTAATGGGCTTAAATTACAGGGGGGTAGATTGGAGTTGAACTTCAGGAAAAAAAACTTCTTAATGATAAGAGCAGTTCCAAAGGGTAGCTGTATTGATCTACAGTAGAACAAATAGATTCGAGTCCAGCGGCACTTTAGAGACCAACAGGGTTTTTGAGGTATGACATTCTGAGAGTCAAAGTTCCCTTTGTCAGATATCTGATGAAGAGAGCTTTGATTCTAGAAGAAGAAGAAGAAGAAGAAGAGATTGAATTTATAACCTGCCCTTCACTCAGAGTCTCAGGCTGTGGTCACACGTGCTAGTTGAAATGGAGGGGAAGAGAGGCTATTTCCTCTGAAGGAATTTGACACACAGTTGTGAGATCACACATCCCTTTGAAGCTGTGGGTGCAGCCCATCACTGTGTGATCAGACACAACTGTGGGTGTCATTTTTTTTGCCGTTTGTGTCCCTTGTGCATAAACGAGGAATTGCACCTCCACACTGAGGGCCCTCTATGGAGTATGTGATGATGCACATACTGCGAAGGGGGGGGGAACATGGCATGGAGTTGGGATGGCATGATCCGACCATACTGACAGCATGAGAATGTGCTTGAGCGATCAGACAGGGGAAAGTCCATCTGTGGCCCATTGGCAAGCATTAGGACCAGACTTTCCCTGGTGTCTTTTAACTCCACTTCCATGGCAGAGCAGCACAGATTGCCAACAACTGTGGGAAGCTTCTTAGATGTGCTGTCTGATCACTGTCAGGCATTCACACCTATGTTGGATCTAAAGGAGGGTATGATTGCAGCCTCAGAGTGGCTTACAATCTCCTTCCCTTCCTCTCCACTCAACAGCTACCCAGTGAAGTAGCTGGGGCTGAGAGAACAGCTCTGAGAGAACTGTGGCTTGCCCAAGGTCACCCAGCAGCTGCATGGGGAGGAGTGGGGAATCAAACCCGGTACTCCCAGATTACAGTCCGCGCTCCTAACCACTGCACCAAACCGGCTCCAAAGCTCATACTCAGATATTTTGTTGGTCTCCAAGGTGCTACCAGACTCGAACTTGGTCATAAGAATAACAGCAATTTGACAATAGAACTAATTACCGGGGGAATGGGCTCATTTTTGCTGAAATTCTCTGAGCAGAGGTTGGACTACTGTCTCTTGAAAAATGCTCTAGCATTGGGTTTCTAGCAGTGAGAAGGGGATTAGATCGGATGTTGTATAAGGCCTCTTCCACTCTAGGACTCTGTGTGGCTCGTAGCCACAGAGGTGAGGAATTCACAAGTTGATTTGAAATAACCAGACGCCTCTATGGCTTCAGGCCTCTTGAGTCACCTTCAGATGCTAGGCCGGCCAGTGAAGCTCATCTAAAAACATCCTTCCACCCTTCAGCTGTGCCAGCCCGTTTCAAAGACCCGCTCAAAAACACGGAAGCCGTGCAAGGGGGATCAGTCACCTTGCGTTGTGAGCTGAACAAGTCCGCTCCGGTGGAGTGGATGAAGGGGCGCAAAGGCCTGAGGCCCAGCAGCAAATACAGACTGAAGAAAGAGGGGACCGTGGCCGAGCTGACCATTCAAGATCTGGACCTGAAGGACGCTGGAGATTACACCTGTGCATCTGGAGACCAAAAGACAACAGCTGTCTTAACAGTGAATGGTAAAAAATTTGTCCCTGTCGGTCTTTCGGAGTGGTTCCTTCACCCTTTTCTTTTTTTTCCTCTTGAGAAAAATCTTTTGAGGCTACCCCTCCTTTGCTTTGATCTTTTCTGTCAGTTGGCATGAAGCTCCTAGCTTACTGTCTTCTCTGGTCCCTTGGGATGCGAGGTGTCTCCTTACTACATGCGAATACTGACATACGGCAGAGAGATCCAGGTCTTGGCAAACGACAGCAGCCATATGTAAGGAAGAGTGCATTATGGTGCATTCTGTGCTTCTGCTCCACAAGACTGACGCAGAGGCATTTTCTTGTGCTATCTCAGCCGTTTCTGTCTCGACCCAGTTTTTATGGTTTCTAATTCCCAAATGTTATTATGGCAGAGAGCAGATTTTGTAGAAAGCACACCATGGGAAGTCCACACTTAAAAAGTCCAGACTTGCCCAATCTTATCAGAGCTTGGAAGCTAAGGAGGGTCAACCCATGGTCAGTACTGGATGGAAGGCCCCCAAGGAATTCCAAGGTTGCCATGCAGAGGCAGGCAGTGGCAAAACCACCTTTGCTCCTCTCTTGCCTTGGAGACTCCACAAGGTGGAAAGTCATGGGGGCCGCCACTGCAACTTGGTGGCATGCTTTACCTCTTATCTCTTGGGAAGGGTGGGTCCTCAGAACACTGGTTTGCACCATGCAGCGGCTTGCCAAAGGCTCCCCCTTAGCTCCGGTGCCTGTTGACCCAGTGCCTGTCCATTCTGCGTCCCTCAGCCCTGGCGGCGCAGTTCAAAAAAGAGCTCAAGAACGAGGAAGCGACCGAGAGCGGGACGGCCACTCTGCACTGCGAGCTGACAAAGGCCGTCGACTCCGTCGAGTGGCTGAAGGATCAGAAGGTGCTGAAGCCCAGCGACAAGTACAGGATGAGGCTAGAAGGACGTTTTGCCGAGCTCACCGTCCAAGACCTGGAGTTGACCGATGCAGGAAACTACACCTGCGTGTGTGGAGACCAGAAGACCACTGCGGCTTTGAAAGTGAATGGTAATAAAATTTATGTCCCTAGTAAACTCCATGGGCAAGCGTAATCAAGCTCTAAGTGCTGGTGTTCCATGTCCATGCGTATCTATTGCCTGGGTTTCTTTCCTTCCCCTTGAAGTTCTCCCATCTTTTTATATGTACAACAGTGCATTTCCATTTCCATAAACAGTGCATTTCCATAAATGCAAAATGCCCTGTGCATTTATTGGGATATTTGGTTAACATAGCAGAGTTTGCTCAGTCATAGAAACGTGATGCTGAGTGCAGTAAATAAATCTCCCAAGAAGTATATTGTAAAAAAAGGTAAACTTACGTTTATTCAAGTAGATCCAGTTCATATTCAGATCGCAGTTGAAAGAGGAGACAGAAGCCTGCCCTAAAGAGGACTTCCCTTGTCACAAATGGCCAGCTTGTCTGGCATCATGTGTGTGGGAGTATGAGGGCATTGTCTCTACAGGAGAGACCTACAGAGACGTGTGTCTCCATGGAAGGCCATGTGGATCGAGGGAGAGGACAAAGTGAAAGAGAGAGGAGGGGTCAGAGGGCAGCTCCCATTCAAGGAGATATCACTTACACACACTTAAGAGTGATGCCCTCCCAATGTCCAGGGCATGCTGAGTCGCTCATTCCAACAGTATTATACACCATGTTCTTTCTAAATGTTCTTTCTACTGTCTAGTGCAGCCATTGCTCTTTGCTTCATAGACAATTCACGTGCTGCTAGAATTTATTTTAGCATATTCATCCCCAGAACTTTGCTTCCATGTACCTATTCCCAGTAAGCACGGAACTTGCCTGTGCGACAATCCATCGACACCCTCTCCGGCTCTTCCAGTGATTTTTTTAACCCTTTCTCTGTTCATATTGCCTTCCTCAGCCTTGCCTGTTTTTTTCCAAGAAGAGCTCAGGAACGCAGAGCTGACGGAGGGCGAGACAGCCACGTTGCATTGCAGGTTGAGCAAGGTCGCCCCGGTGGAATGGCAGAAAGGGCACCAGGCTATCAAGCCAGGTGGCAAATACCAAATAAAGCAGGAGGGGCCGTGTGCCGAGTTGGTGATCCGTGATTTGGAGGGGACAGATTCGGGGGAATACTCTTGTACTTGCAGCGGACAGAAGACAACAGCGACCCTGACAGTGAATGGTAAAAAAAAAAAAAAAAAGATGCAAACAGTGTGTGCTTTCAACCAAACTGCGCATCCCTAGTGTTGTCTTTTGGTTTCCCTTCTGCAGTTAAACACAGTGCCACACTTCCTGGTATCACATATCAATGCATGGCTGGTTTTCCTTTTAAACCTCATTTGGGTATTCATTTTGGCACTCGGGATGGGAGAATGCGCCCCTTCGATGAATGTTTTCCGTGGATCCTTGACAAACTTTCAGGCTTATAAATGTTGGGAGGCTTTCTATGATCTCTACAATATTTTTTTATTTTATTTCCTGAATGACAGGTTATGGAATTATCTCTTATTGCTTCTCTTTTTCTTTTTCTTCTTTTTTTTTTGGAATTTTTTTATTTTATTTTTTACAAACTACAAAAAGCACTGTAACTAAAACACGAAAAACTACCCCTAACTATACGAAGACCAAGCTGTTGCTAAATATCAATTAATACTGCTTCAGTTAACTTCAAGCAAATAATTAATATATCAAGGCATCCTACGCTTTCTATCTGCTAATAGCCCTAAAAGTGTAAAATAAACAAATAACTGCTTTCAAAACCAGTGAATACAAAAACATCAAACTTTCAAATTAACAAAGGTTTTTCTTTCTTCTTTCTTCCCCTTCTTTCAAAAGTTCTATTTGGCTTTCCAGGGTTTTGGGGCTGCTGCCCCTATCTCTCATTGCTTCTCCAGGGCCCATGAGTCCTAATTTAATTATGTTGGTTAGAGCTGGCCGTACACGGAGAAAGGGAGGGGGACTGTTTTAGGAGAAAAGCCCACACAAGGCTGGTTGCTTTAGGGAAAAAATGAAGGTTCTTAATTGCTAAAGAAACCCATTAGGGTTTCCAGATCCCCTGGGGGGGATGGGGGTTCCCCACTGCCAGGTCCCACCTCTCCACCACTGATCAGCTGGCCAGTGGGGGTCTTACCTCCCCAAAAGGGGAAGAACACCTGACCTTTCAGCAACATGCCTACATGGCTTCAATGTGACCCGGAAGTGACGTAGGCATATTGAGGATGTCAGGGCCAAGCCCTGGTTTTTGCCCCAAACTCTATGGTAGAAGCTAATTCTACCATAGAGTTTTGGCCCAAAAACTGGAGCATCACCCCAATGTGCCCACGTCACTTCTGGGTCACATTGGAAGACACGTGGGCATGTCGCTAAAATGTTGGATGGTGAGAAATGGGGGACATCAGCCCTGCGCGCTGCAACTCCCACCTTGCTCTCAAAAAGACCCTTTCAAGGGTCTTTTTGCAAGGTGAGCATGAGGCCTGCGACTGCGCCTCTCCTTCACTCCTGCTAGATTTAAAGGACTCTTCAGCTGATCAGCGGTCCATGTGGTCCCTGCCGATCAGCTGAAGCCCTTTAAATCTGGCAGGATGGGAGGGAGAGGGGTGGGGCTTGGGAGTGCACCCACTCACCCCTGGAACACCCCCAAATCCCCCTGCTGAAGCGAGGAGGGGACCTGGCAACCCTAACTCAAACTTTGTTAAGAAAGGAGCGGTTTGTGGTTCTGTCTGTGTCTCCATTTGATGCGCCCCTGTCCCATGTTGCATTCATTCTGCAGTCCTGCCTACCCTTTTCACCAAGCCCCTGAAGGACGAAGAAGCTACAGAGGGCAAGAGTGCCACTCTGCGCTGTGAGCTGAACAAGGCCTCCGCTGCCATCGAGTGGAAGAAAGGACACAAGACCCTCAAGCAGGGCAACAAATACAAAATGAGGCGCGAAGGCGCCGTCGCGGAGCTGGTCATCCAAGCCCTGGAAGTATCCGATTCTGGAAGTTACAGCTGTGTGTCTGGAGAACAGCAGACCGTGGCATCTTTAGAAGTCAAGGGTAAACAAAAAATACTCTCCTAGTTTTCCACTGCTGCTCTGGGTAGATTTCCATGCTTCCCCCAGTCTTGTGGATCTGCTTGCACCCTCGGTCATCCTGGCATGGAGCGAATGTTCTACAGATTAACCGATAGTACAGAAGATCTTTTTCCTCTCTAGAATATAATAGAAGGCTTTGCTAGTCTGGAACGCTGACATTCTGGAATTTGCATCAGCTGGAATTGTTATCCTCTCTGCAGTACTTATTCTCTCTCATTCCCGTGTTAAGAATTTCCTTCTCTTGTCTTTAAGGGTGATCACGAGGGAATCTTAGAAATCCCCAGAAAAATTTGAGTTGGCAGTAAGGACATAGGATGTATTCTATTATCTTACTGAAAAACACAGCAAGTGTTAACTTCTCTACTCCCAGCCAATTTAAATCCATGCCTTTAAAAATGGATTTAAAGAAAAAAGTGACTCTTGGATAGAGAATCCCACTGTAATGGGGCAGGGCATCCCATAAACAGTAAGCTCAGAATGTTCTCCGAAGCCATGATGGATGGAAAGGTGTCTTTAGTACACTGGAGAGAGGTCAAGATGGGTGGCCCTGTTAGTCTGTCGGTAGCAGTGGTAAAGAGCAAGAGTCCAGTAGCACCTTAAAGACTAACAAAATTTGTGCCAAGGTATGAGCATTCATGAGTCACTGCTCCCTTCTTCAGGTATCTGAAGAAGTGAGCAGTGGCTCACAAAAGTTCATCCCCGAAGATATCTGAAGAAGCGAGCAGTGGCTCACGAAAGTTCATCCCCGAAGGTATCTGAGGAAGTGAGCTGTGGCTCACGAAAGTTCATCCACGAAGGTATCTGAAGAAGTGAGCGGTGGCTCACGAAAGTTCATCCCCGAAGGTATCTGAAGAAGTGAGCGGAGGCTCACGAAAGTTCATCCCCGAAGGTATCTGAAGAAGTGAGCGGAGGCTCACGAAAGTTCATCCCCGAAGGTATCTGAAGAAGTGAGCGGAGGCTCACGAAAGTTCATCCCCGAAGGTATCTGAAGAAGTGAGCGGAGGCTCACGAAAGTTCATCCCCGAAGGTATCTGAAGAAGTGAGCGGTGGCTCACGAAAGTTCATCCCTGAAGGTATCTGAAGAAGTGAGCGGTGGCTCACCAAAGCTCACACCCTGCCACAAATTTTGTTAGTTTTTGAGGTGCTCCTGGACTCTTCCTCTTTAGTAGACTGGAGTTAAGGTGCCCTATGTGTTGCCATGACCCTCTCTATTCATGCAAAGCTGCGCTCATGGTCTAAATTCCACATCCCTTCTCTTCATCCTTGGGTTTTGTTTCTTCCAGGGTAAACGCTATCTGGGGAGTTTTGGGGAACAGATCCTTCCCAAGTAAGCCTTTTTCCAATCACCGGCTGCTGGGGATCTAGCAGTTGCAGGAAGGGCTTTGAGCAGGCAATGAATTCATGTTCCTTTCCCCCCCACCACTTACTTCTCCACTCTCCCCTTCTTGCCACCTTCGCAGCCCTGCCGGTCCTATTCAAAGAAGGTCTCAAGAACAGGGAGGCCGTAGAAGGCTCCACGGCCACTCTTCACTGTGAAATGACCAGAGCTGGGGCTGAAGTGAAGTGGAGAAAGGGGGCCCAGACCCTCAAGCCGAGCAACAAGTACCGGATGAAGCAGGAAGGCGCTGAAGCTGAACTGCTGGTCCGCGATCTCCAGGTAGAGGACACAGGAGATTACACCTGTGTTTGCGGAGACCAGAAGACGACGGCTGTCTTGACCGTCCATGGTAAACAAATGCTCCCCTTTACAATAGTGACGCTTCCGGATATGTCCTCGCTGTGGAAATTCCTGTCTTTCTGTCACGTTGGTCTATTATTTTTCCAACTTGGTTCGTTCAGCTCTGTCTGTTTCCTTTTCGGTTGCTTGTGAATGGTCGTCGTTCTATGTGTTTGCGTCTGGAGTCAGGGAGCGCCTCACAAATTCGTCCTCAACGTTTTGGTGGGTGTGTATCCCAGCCGTAAACATCTGGATGTGCATTATTGACCTGCAACGCCTGAGTACCATGCTGGAGAAATGCAATGCTTGTCTACAGTGGGGTACCGAGCACCATGGGTTTGTAAAGAAGAGAAGAAGAGATTAGATTTATACCCCGCCCTTCACTCACTTGGAGTCTCAGAGCGGCTTACACACTCCTTTCCCTTCCCCTCTCCACAACAGACACCCTGTGAGGTAGGTGGGGCTGAGAGAGCTCTTTCCCAAGCTGTCCTTGAGGGAACAGCTGGTACAGAGCTATGGCTTTCCCAAGGTCATCCAGCCAGGTGCAAGTGGAGGAGTGGGGAATCAAACCCGGTTGTCCCAGATTAGAGTCCGCGCACTTAACCACTACACCAAACTGTGGTGGTGCTTTGGAAACTCCCGTGTTTCTGGTTCGGCACTGGAGTGCTGCTGACCCAGATGTGGAAGAAGAAATTCCTGGAATCAGAAAGCATGACATCGGTATGAGAAATCCCAAGCCATATCTCTTTCCCTCTTTATGACCCACGAGCTCATCCCATCTGCACTGCAAAGGATCACAGAATCTGAGCGGAAGGAAAATAGGCAGTGTGGCTTTTGGGGGAATGTGTATGCTGAATAAGGCCATCTGAGTTTCAGTAAAGAGTCTTGTCTAGATAGCTTTGGTGTCTCAAAAATACACCTGCATTTGGAAGGCTGGTTGTCAGCTTGGGGGCATCAGCAACAAAGAGGTCCTTTCATGGAACTGCAGAGGACTCTCAGAAGTTCCATAACTTAGATCCGTGCTCCGAAGCAGGTTTTCACATCCTTACTTCTTGGACAGCTTCTTGATACTTTTGCAAAATCTCCAGTGCAACTTGTTTTACAGTTCCCGAAAGCCACCCGGCCTGGCCTAGATGGCCCAGCCCACCCTGATCTCAACAGATCACAGAACCTAAGAAGGGCAGCCCTGGTTGGCGTTTGGATGCGAGTCTTCCAAAGAAGTCTGGGGTTGCTATGCAGAGGCAGGCAACAGCAAACCACCTCTGAATGTCTCTTGCTTTGGAATGCCTACGGGGGTCTCCATGTCTTGGCTGTGAGTTGACGACACTTTCCAGCAACAAAGCAACTTACTACGGTATATTTAATATTCTTGTCATTTCAGCTGTGCTGTCTTGAAGGCTGCTGTTCTGGGTGAGCCTCTTGGTAGCATCTCGCTTCCCTTCTTTTCATATGCTTGACTGTTGATGTCCAAAAGACCATGAACACATGAAGGTTTCTCGTCCTGCAGACCGTTGGTGTATCAAGCCAGTATTGTGTACTCTGATTGGACAATGGCTTTCCAAAGTCTCTGGCTGAGGTCTTTCACATCACTTGCTATCAGATCTTTGTAACGAGAGAGGGGATTGGATAAACGTATGGAGCAGAGGTCCATTAGCGGCTATTAGCCACAAGGTATAGATGGAACACTATGCCTGGGGTAGTGACGCTCTGTCTTCTTGGTGCTTCTGGAGTTCTGTCCCTGCTGGTGGACCTCCTGATGACACCTGAGTTTTGGCCACTGTGTCTCACAGAGTGTTGGACTGGATGGGCCACTGGCCTGATCCAGCACGGCTTCTCTTACGTTCTTATAATCTTAGGAGATCCCAGGAATTGAACTTGGCTCATTGCACGTGCAAAACAGGCACTCTACAACTAAGCCCAAGCCCCTTCCCCAAATAGGATTCTTTTAACAATATCATCAAGCCAGATCTTGAACTGAGCTGCCAAGAATTGATCTTTCCATCTACTATCCATGTTTGGGTTTTCTGCTCTTTTCTGCTAGGAGCATTCTTTTCCTTGAACCAACCTACCTTCCTTCCTTCCTTCCTTCCTTCCTTCCTTCCTTCCTTCCTTTCTTTCTTTCTTTCTTTCTTTCTTTCTTTCTTTCTTTCTTTCTTTCTTTCTTTCTTTCTTTCTTTCTTCACAAACTACCTCTTGTGTCATAGCTTCTGGATCAAGATGTCATGCTGGGCTGGTCCGTCCCTCAACGTATCAGCATAAATTGTGTACCAATGGTTCCATGGTTGCTAAAAAGCATTTTTGTGTGGCATGTACCAGAGCCACCCTGCCACTCTTGTCTTATGTTATTCCACCCTACTTTGTGCCTTTGATGAAAACATCTGTAGACATTCTTGCTTATAGCAACTGACCCACTCAGCTGTACTAGACGTTAGCCCCGGGCAAATGATTGTGACCTTCAGTTAGTCGAGTGGTCGTAATTCCCCATGAGGAATCTTTATTTGCTGATCTGGAAGATCTTGTAGCAGCCCTAATATCCTAGTCTAGCCCATTCTCATCAGAACTTGGAAGATAAGGTTGGCCGTGGTCACTACTCAGATGGGGTACCACCAGGGAAGTCCAGGAGAGGAGGCAACGTCAAACCACTTCTGCTCATCTCTTGCCTTGGAAACCTTGTGAGGTGGAACTTCGTGGGGTCTCCATGAGTTGGTTGCATCTCAGTGGCACACGTTACCTTTATGGATGGAAGATCGTAGGGACCTAAGCTTCACAAATGTAGGATGTGTTGGGAAACAGCTTCCATTCGAGTGGTTCAGTTGCCAGCTCATCACTGCATTTAATAATACAGAAGACTGGTTCAGGGAACACCTTCTTTGGCACGCAGTCAAGTTCAGCTTTGGAAAAGCAATTGTTTCAAAGGAGAGCTACTGCAGAAGTTTTATTTATATTAATCTCGCAGGTTTGATGTTATGACCTGTCGGTTTTTACCTGCCCATTTGCATGAATGTTTCAAGGGCCTCTTGTTTCCATGAACACTCGCCAGGAAGCAAACGCCGCTTCCTCTTTCCAATGGAAACAGCCATTCCTTTACAGAGCACAGTCGTGTTTACTTGACCAACACAACTGGAGAAAGACCAAAGAAGCATTTCAGAAGTTGGCCTCTTGGGCAAGTCTTGAGCAAACAGAAATCAGAGCTTGGAAATTTTTGTGGTGAAAAGTGACTTCTTCTTAGAGGAATGCTTTGTGTTAACTCAGCAGGTCGAGAGCAAGTTGGAAAAATAGCCAACATTCCGCTAGCGAGCAGTTGCCATTCAGTCCTGTCTGCCAACGGACATAGGCGAAGTGATGCCAACCCAGCCCATCTTACCAGAATGATCTAAGAGAGCTCAGTTTATCAAGTGCCCTTGGAAGTTATCTCAGAGAAAGTCACTGTGCAGTTATGGAGTGGTGAGCCATTGATCGGTCACCCTTGCTATCCTGAAACTTTGGAGGAATGCACGAAGAACAGAATTGCTTGGCTTTTTGATCATTTTTGCATGCCAGGGTGAAAAATAGCTAAGATGATGGTTTCACTGGAAAGTTCAGACCATACCCCAAAATGCACAACCTGAAGACATCCAAGTGTCTGCCCTCTTTTAACTATGTTTTTAGGGTTATATTCGATTATTTGTCTTCTTCATATATTTTCATCTTATTCTCTGCTTCCCATCTCTCAGACCATCTCTCAGACCTTTGAATATAATTCCTTAATTCTATTTTGTCAGCGAGTTGTTTACTATATTTCCCTTTATCCTTAATTTTGGGGCAGTGATGCTCTGTATTCTTGGTGCTTGGGGGCAGCAGTGGGAGAGGCCCTGCTGGTGGACCTCCTGAGGGTGGAGTTCTGGCCCTGCTGGTGGACCTCCTGATGGCCCCTGGGTTTTGGCCTATGTGTGACACAGAGTGTTGGACTGGATGGGCCATTGGCCTGATCCAACATGGCTTCCCTTATGTTCTTATGTGTGGGGCAGTGATGCTCTGTATTCTTGGTGCTTGGGGAGCAACAGTGGGAGAAGGTCTTCTAGAGTCCTCGCCCCACTGGTGGACCTCATGATGGCACCTGGGTTTTGGCCACTGGGTGACACTGAGTGTTGGACTGGATGGGCCACTGGCTCGATCCAACATGACTTCTCTTACGTTCTTAAATCTTCCACTGAATTCTTACTCCTTTTTATTATTTTTGAAAAATCATGTTTGTTCCATTTATTCCTCTCAGTCTATTCCTCTTAGTCTACTTCCAATCTGTTTGTCCACATAGAGTTTAGCTTTGTATGTTGTTTCTCTGTGTTTGCATGCTTGAAAACCCAGGCATTTTCGAATCTCGGTATGCGAATGTTCTCTTTCTGTGTTCGTGGTTTCCAGTTTATTTTCAAAGTCTAGAACACCAAGGTTGTATAGAAATTTAAAATGCACACATTTTAAATTTTGGAACCTTTGAAAGTTTGATAAATTTTTTTGGGGGGGGGATGTCATAGATCACTTTCAAAAATGTTTCATGTGCTTTATGTGTAGTTCTGTTGTCGGGGAAGAGACGTTGAAGGGTGCATTCCGCAAAGCGTCGCTGCCTCCGAAGCCTCCATTGATTTTGAACGGGACTTCCGCTGCAGCGGCTCTTAGTGGATTGCTCTCAGGGTTTGGATTGGAAGGTCCGTAACGCTCTGTTGATATCACATCCCGCAGCTTTGCCTGCCCGTTTCCAAGAAGAGCTCAAAAGCAAGGAAGTGACAGAAGGTGGATTGGCCAACCTGCGTTGTGAACTCAGTAAGTCTTCTCTGGTGGAGTGGACGAAAGACGGAAAGCCGCTAAAGCCCGGTGACAAATATACAATGAAGCAAAAAGACACTGTCATTGAGCTGGTGGTGCACGATGTCACTGAACAGGATGCCGGAGACTATACTTGTGAGTGTGGAGATCAGAAGACTTCTGCATCTCTAACCGTGCTTGGTAAATATTACATATATGTATATATATGCATGAGACATTTGCACTGTGCCACAATCTGTCATTACTACATAAACATTATTATTATTATTATTATTATTATTATTATTATTATTATTATTATTATTATTATTATTAGATTTCTATCCCGCCCTCCCCGGCTCTTGGCAGGCTCAGGGCGGCTAACAACATAATTCCTATAAAATTCCATAAAACAACCATAGTATAAAAATACAATACAATACAGACTTTAAAATACAGTACAGGATGGCAAAGTTCAGCATCCTTGCCCGAGCAGCATCAACAAACTTCTTCTGGGCTTCTAATTTGTGCTGCTGGTCCATTGGCGGTCTTCAGTAGTCGGGCCAGGGCTATGAAATTGAGGCAGCCCCTACTTGAAAGCCTGGCGGAAGAGCTCCGTCTTGCAGGCCCTGCGGAACTGTAAAAGGTCCCGCAGGGCCCTGATGTTATCTGGGAGCTCATTCCACCGGAATGGGACCACCACCGAGAAGGCCCTGGCCCTCGTTGCTGCCAGTTGGGCCTCCTTAGGCCCTGGGAGAACCAGGCGGTTCTGGGAACCCTATCGTAGTGCTCGCTGGGGTACATACAAGAAGAGGCGGTCCCTTAGGTAGCTAGGTCCCTGGCCATATAGCCAGGGCTATATATAACTATATAATCCACCATTCCAGTGTAGATTTTTGCTTGTAGTGATATCATATTTTGTTCTAGGTTCTCATTAATGTGGTTTTTCTCAGTGTGTTACCATCGAGTTGGGTAGTCCTGTTAGCCTGTCTGTAGCAGTAGCACCTTAAAGATAAACAGAATTTGTGGCAGGGTTAGGCGCTTTCATGAGTCACTGCTCACTTCTTCAGATGCGGCTAGAATTCGCCGGCTACTGTTGTTTGGCATCTGAAATCAATCTGCTCTCCAGGATATAAAGGCAGATGGACTCGCGTTCTAGCTGTATCTGAAGAAGTGAGCGGTGACTCAGGAAAGCTCATACTCTGCCACAAATTTTATTAGTCTTTAAGGTGCTCCTGGACTCTGGCTCTTTTCTAGTGGCTGTGAATATTTTTGTTTGCTCTAATGTATAGGGTTTGGGGCAATGGAGTCGCTACTGTGGTAAAAAAATCTAGGGTTCTCTTATAATCCCTACTGAGCTATGGGGCTGGGTGGTATGCCATCTTTTGAACCCAAGACTTTCGTAGGCTGCAGCTTGCTGAAACAGGGTGGGGGACTTTGTGTGATGCCTGTTGTGTTGGAGAGAGTGGGTTGGAGATGAAGTGTTTGAAGCTATTGGTACTCAGTTCCTAACCCAGCTTACACGGCTAGTGTGTGAGAATAGTTCTTCTGGCAGACCGATTGCTGTTCCTGACGCAGTGCTGTAAAAGACACAGGTCGATTTCACATTACCTTTTAAAACCATATGGTTTCTGTTATTGGCCCGTCGTGGAGGAAACGGGTACAAGGATGGCTGTTTCTCACAGCGTTTCCCTTCTGGTAAGGAGCCGTCTCTGAAGCACTGTGCCATTTATTTTATTTTATTTATTTATTTGTTGGATTTCTATCCCGCCCTCCTCGCCTCATGGCAGGCTCAGGGCGGCTACCAACACATTTCATACATAATAAAATTCAGTAAAAACACAGTATAAAAACATCCAGCATACATTATACAATTTCAGTGCAAGATGGCGCTCCATCACCCCCATCTGGGCAGCGTCAACAGGCACTCTACTGAGTTCCCACTTGGTGCTGATGGTCTGGGTGGCGGTCTTCGATAGTTGAGCCAGGGCTGTGAAATCATGGCGGCCCCTACTTGAAAGCCTGGTGGAAGAACTCCGTCTTGCAGGCCCTGTGGAACCGTAAAAGGTCCCGCAGGGCCCTGATGTTCTCCGGGAGCTTGTTCCACTAGTGCGGGGCCACCACTGAAAAGGCCCTAGCCCTCGTTGCCACCAGCCAGGCCTCCCTGGGCTCTGGAAGAGCCAGGTGGTTCTGAGAACCCAATCGAAGTTCTCGCTGGGGTACATATGGGGAGAGATGGTCCCTCAGGTAAACAGGTCCCTGGCCATTTCAAACTGTGCCGCTTTCTTTTCCTGCCGTTTTCCTGCATGTGCACGATCTTCCTGAGGGGTTTATTTTATTGGGAGTGCTATGACGCTGATGTGATGTCCTGTTATAGTGTTATAGCGCTCCCAATAGAACATTTTTTAAAAAAGAGGAAAGATTGCGCTCCAGGGATGGGAAGGGTGTGAAAAACCCGTCAGTGGAGGAAGCGCTACGGGGCATTTTACACAGCCCACTGTAGCGATTCAGATCCAGAAGAAGAAGAGAAGAGAAGAGAGAGATTGGATTTATATCCCGCCCTTCACTCACTTAAGAGTCTCAGAGCGGCTTACAAACTCCTTTCCCTTCCCCTCCCCACAACAGACACCCTGTTTGGATTGAAGGGATTGAAGACCTGAGGAAAGCAGTTTTAGTCAACAACGCCTCAGGCACGCTTCCCAAATGGGAGGCAACCGGCACTGCCTGTCAGCTGCTGGCTTTAAAGGATGGGAAGTGGAATGGAGCCCTTTGCTTCCCACCTTTTAAAGCCTGCAGCGGATGGGTGGATCCACCAGCTGCTGGCTGTAAAGGGCACATAGCCTTTTCTGGGCTCCCTTTCACTTCCCCCCACTTTTAAGCAGGAGGTAGTGAAAGGGAAGCCTGGAAGTGGTTCTCGCCCTTTAAAGCCAGCAGCCATTTCAGGGCTCCCTTTTGCTCTCCCCCCTTTTGCTCTCCCCCGCACTTGAGAGCCAGTTTGGTGTAGTGGTTAAGTGCGCGGACTCTAATCTGGGAGAACCGGGTTTGATTCCCCACTCCTCCACTTGCACCTGGCTGGATGACCTTGGGCAAGCCATAGCTCTGTACCAGCTGTTCCCTCAAGGACAGCTTGGGAAAGAGCTCTCTCAGCCCCACCTCCCTCACAGGGTGCCTGTTGTGGGGAGGGGAAGGGAAAAGGAGTTTGTCAGCCGCTCTGAGACTCCCTTGGGGAGTGGAGGGCAGGGTATAAATCCAATATCTTCTTCTTCTAAAGTGAACCGCTGACTGGTGGACCCCGCCTGTAAACCGCTCTCTTTAAATGGCTGTCCAATCCTGGAGTCCTCATTCGGTACCGGGGGGGTGGGGAGGCTTGGCTTTTTTGCCTCTCCCCCGCACTTGAGGTACCCGGGCAAGGGTGGGGTGACGGCAGGCTTCCTGGCCCTGCACTGAGCTGGGAACTGGGAATCTGTGCACCAGCGCAGCCTGCTGCAGCTTAAAAGGGAACACTGGTATGGATGGGGAACACTGGGATACGGACGTGTCTAATTTTTTTATGGCCAACCTCCTTGTTAGATAGATAGCCCGTAATATAAAAAATAAGGCCGGTGGCGTATAAGACAAGAGAATCCTCCTGGAGTCTTTCAACTGTGGTGACCTTTTGAATCCCAATGTGCTTTTTGCAACCTTCAGCCCTCCCTCCACGTTTCAAAAAAGAGCTGAAGAACGCGGAGGCTGCCGAAGACGGAACGGCGACCCTGCGGTGCGAGCTGACCAAGGCGGCAGCTCCAGTGGAGTGGCGGAAAGGCAGTGAGGTTCTCAGGCCAAGTGACAAATACAAAATGAAGTTGGAAGGGACCCTCGCTGAGCTGGTCATCCACGGTTTGGAACTGGCCGATGCCGGAGATTACAGCTGCACAGTTGGTGAATGGAAGACCACAGCCTCCTTGACAGTGAAGGGTACATTTAAGGAAGCTATTTCCTGTGTTTTTTTGTTGGCAGATATAAGACAAGCAAGTTTAGAAGAGGCTTTGAAAGGCCTTGTAGACAGAGTACAGTCTCTACTCTTCTGTGACTCAAAAGGAAGAACCCACTCCTCCACATGAAGCCAGCTGGTGACCTCGGGTCAATCACAGCTCTTTCAGAGCTCTCTTGGCCCCCAAAATAAGTCTAGCTCACCACAAAAGAGCTGGAACTTAGGGCTGCCAGACAATCTTTGGATCTTCTGGCTATGCTACACACAACACCATATTATAATTAATTATTATTACTAACCAGGACCAACCCTGCTCAGCTTCCAAGAGCTGACGAGATTGGGCTACCCATTGCCTGCCTCTGGGTAGTGACCCTGGACTTCCTTGGCGGCTTCCCATCCAAATACTAACCCTGCTTAGCTTCCAAGTGTGAGGCTTCTGAGTCGAATCAATAAGCCAGACCTTTGATGAAGCAAAAAGTTCTTTTATTCTTAATGATGGTTCAGGTACTCAATGTTTGTTAGAGATACTTGGTTGCAGGCAACAGGGATTAATATACCCAACGCAGTCAGGTAAGAGCAGGCAAAGGGCCAATCAAAACAAATACAAAAAAGCGCGAAAACCCCCAACCGTTGGTTCTCACAGAAAAGGCGCAAAAGCACTAAAAATTCCCCCCATGCCCCTTAGTGACGCCTACTTGCGATTCACAAGCCAGGCACCTGGCTAGAAACAGTTCAACGGTTCTCCAAGGTTACAAAAGCAAGATAAAACATTCTAGGCTCCAGAGAGAAAAGGGAGGTGGCGAGGAGAGATAGCAGGACTGTTTATGTGACGCGATGGAATGCAGCAAGCCATCCTCCCGGGAAGGAAAAAGACACATTAAGCAGAACATGCAATAAACTTCAAGGCTAGTCGTAAATTACTGATAGAGACCCCAGGCCTGAACAATTAATGGCAGAGATTCTGACACCAAGGTCTGTTCAGATCGTGCTAGCCTGGGCCATCTAGGTTCTGGTAGCATAGAAGTCCATTGAAAGTCCATGCAGTAGTTTTGACGACATGTAACTCTGCAAAACGAATGTTCTGCCACATTAGTCATCTCCATAATGCTCCCTTTCTATTGGCAGTCTTCTTGTTATGTCTCCTCTATATATTGTCAGAGGGACTATTCCTCGATGTAATATTTGTCCCATCGTAAAAGAGTTATATTATATGGGATATCTGGCTACCCTAGAAGCGAATTCTAGCTTCCAAGAACTTTAAATCTCAGAGGCTCTCCTGGCCTTGATAAAAACTTTTCAGTTTAGCGTAGGAAGTGATAGTTCACAGAATATAGCATGGAAAACATCTGCTCCAGGTGTTTTTCCCCCCATTGGCCAGAGGCTATCATTCACACGATCTGTTCCTTCTAAACTTCCCAGCCCTCCCTGCCCTCTTCAAGAAAGGCATGGAGAATGAAGAGGCCTCAGAAGGCGGGAGTGTCGCTTTCCAGTGTGAGCTGACGAGAGCCGCTCCCGTGGAGTGGAAGAAGAAGCACAAGACGCTCCAGCCGAGCGACAAGTACGAAATGAGACAGGAAGGTGCAGTCTCGGAGCTTGTGATCCACGGTCTAGAGCTTAAAGATGCTGGGGACTACTCCTGCCTGTGCGGTGACCAAAAGACGACTGCAGTGTTGGCTGTCCGTGGTAAATCAAAATGTTCTGCGTTCAGTGTCTGGTCTGGCCTGGAAAGCCCCGTCTCCCCCCTCCGCTTGGTTCCACGCTTCGAAGTCAGATTCACTGCTCTGCTGTACCTGGCTTCTCCTCAAACTCTCTGGGAATTCCAGGGTTTTTTTCCTAACACTGCTGCTTATTTGCTGTTTCTGCTGTTACTGTATAGCAGTGTTCTTCAGTCTTTGCTCTAAGGATCCGGGAGGTTCTTTGGAGGCTTGTCAGGGGTCCCTTAGGGAGAAGATCCTTGTTTTCAAACTGAAAGACAGCTGGCCTTCCATTGCTGATATTCCCCTAAATGTTGGAGCTCAGTGTAAGAACAAAGGAGGAGCTATGTTGAACCAGACTAGTCCAGTCCTCTGTGTCACACAGTGGCCAAAGCCCAGAGGCCACCAGTAGGTCCACCATAGGGCCAGAACTCCAGAAGCCCTCCCACTGTTGCCCTCCAAGCACCAAGAAGACAGAGCATCACTGCCCCAAAAAGGGTGTTCCATCTATAACTTGTGGCTAATAGCCACTGATGGACCTCTGCTCCATATGTTTATCCAGTGTGTGTTCTAGGTCATACTATGGGGTCATTTGAGATAACAGTGACAGCCAGCTAGTTTTGTTCAGAACCTAGGATGAGCTGGAGCTGTAGAATGTCCTCCAAACTCGTCTGCAACATACAGAGGTTCTGTGACAGGCAATGTGGAAAGTGTCCCTCAATTAGGCCGGAAGAATGAAAGACTGGTGTCCCAGAGCATTGCTTCGCCATCCTTATATTTCCATAAATTTTTATTTTCATTTATTCTCTATTGCCTTTTTGGAGGGAGGGATGGGGCTAGAAATGGTCTGACCAGTATAGATGCATGTTTTTGAGGTTTAAGTCTGTGTATGTAGAGGAATGCTCTCACTTTAGATGAAAAGGGAAATGGGATGACAGATGTTGCACGGGAAGGATAGTTAGATCTGAGTCCAGTAGCACCTCAAAGACCAACAAGATTTCCAGGCTTCTAAGTTTTTGAGAGTCAAAGCTCCCTTCATCATACCCCCAAAATCTTGTTGGTCTCTCAGGTGCTGCTGGACTTGAATCTAAGAGCTTTTCCGTGTTTTCATTTTCCTCGTTTTAAGTTCCAGTTTCTTGCGGGATTTCCTTGCCTCCTGTTCCTCCTGTGTTTTTTCTCCCTCTAGTGGTCAAATTGATATTACAGTCTTTTATGTCCCGCATATCACCCTTCAGATTTAAACTGCAGGTTTTATGCCAGCCATAAAGTGTTGTAATACTGAATCAACCACTAGAGGGAGCAGCAAGCATACAACCTCCCCCCCCCCCAAGAAACAGGAAGTTACAGGCGAGGAAAACGAGAAGGCAGAAGAGTCCTAACTCTTCTATACTGCAGACAAACGTGCCTGCCCTCCCGGAATTATCTTCAAGGAAGAATAGCGACCCGTTAATTCTACGTACTTCCTTAGGGACACAAAGTTGCTTAGAGTCTTTGCTCCTTCCTTATTCCCCAGCCCTGCCTGTGCTTTTCAAAGAAGAACTAAAAAGAGTTCAAGCCACAGAAGGCGAGGCCGCCACTCTGCGCTGTGAGCTGAGCAAGGCGGCTCCGGCACAGTGGAAGAAGGGCAGCAAGTTGCTGAGGCCCAGTGCGAAATACAAAATGAGCCAGAAGGACACGGAGTTAGAGCTGATGATCCAGAACCTAGACGAGGAGGATTCTGGGGATTATACCTGTGTGTGTGGCGACCAGCAGACCACGGCTGCCGTATTAGTACACGGTAATACCAACTGTCTCCTAAGTGGATTGTGTTCTGTCGGCCCGTTTCTGTTGTGTTTGTGTACAGTGTTTGTGTCTTTGTACAGTGTGTTTGTCATCCTTTCGAGCCCATGTACACACAGGAAGCTGCCATATACGGAACCAGACCGTTGATCCATCGAAGTCAGTATTCTTTACTCAGGCTGGCAGTGGCTCTCCATTTTAACTGGAGATGCTGGGGATTGAACCCTGGGACCTTCTGCACGCCAAGCGGGTGCTTTGCCACTGAACCATAGTCTTTTCTCTCCTGTTGTATGTTTCAGAGACGTTACACTGTTTGGCTAATGTGTTTTGAATTGTACCTTTCCTTGGCCCACCCCGATACAGCATCTGGTGCGAGGTTCCGATTGAATAGCTGCTTGAAATTCAGAATCGTATTTTTAAAAATGTTCACTTGCCAGGCTGGTCCATATCAGCCAACCCCCGCCCCTCCAGTACTTTATTCAGAGTCACTTCTTTTGTTCCACCCAACTGCCCCGCTCCAATCCTTGCGTCAGTATTTTCAAAAAAATATATGTGGATCTAGCGTGTGCTGTGTAATGTTAACATAACCCAGAC
The DNA here is from genome assembly GCA_029233225.1 of Lepidodactylus listeri. Lineage (NCBI taxonomy): Eukaryota > Metazoa > Chordata > Lepidosauria > Squamata > Gekkonidae > Lepidodactylus > Lepidodactylus listeri. The sequence goes on from JARCFY010000012.1 coordinate 5,520,307, forward strand.
TCATTCTGGGATGCCAGTGGATGGTGGTCTGGATTATGAGTATAACACGTAATATTTGCAACATCAAAGGGTGTAGGTATTACCACAATGCCACCATGACATCCAGGAATTCCAAGATGGCTCCCAATTCAGGCTGTGTTGTCCTGGGAATGGATGTGGGAAAGATCAAGACCTTTGAAGAAGATCTAGTATGCTTCTCTGACAAGTGGAAAAGGCACCATCTTTCCGTACCGCCGTCTTGTGAAGCCTCAAGAGATGGTGCCACATCAGCCAGAGCGGATATCTCTGCTCCGTGTCTGCACGCTAACATTCTCTGCCTGTTGCATCCCTCAGTTCCACCAGCCCTCTTCAAAGAGGACCTGAAATTCCAGGATGCCACAGAAGGCGCCACAGCCACACTGTGCTGTCAGCTGACTAAGGCTGCTCCCGTAGAATGGATGAAGGGCCAACGTTCGCTTAAAGCCAGCAAGAAGTATAAAATGAGCCAGGAAGACCTGCTCGTTAAGCTGGAAATCCAAGAGGTGGATCTGGAGGATGCGGCTGAATATTCCTGCATCTGTGGGGATCAGAAGACAACAGCGTGCTTGTCCGTGCATGGTAAAGGAAATTAAATGTGTGGTCACCTAACGATCCTATTATCGGCACCTGTCTGTGTTTTTGTGTGTAAAGTGTTGTCGAGTCACAAGCTGACTTATGGCGAGCCCTCCTAGGGTTTTCAAGGCAAGAGATGTTCAGAGATGGTTTGCCTTTGCCTGTTTCTGCATAGCGATACTGGACTTCCTTTGCAGTCTCCCGTCCAAGTGCTAACTGAGGCTGACCCAGCTTAGCTTCCAAGATCTGACGAGGTTGGGCTAGCCTGGGCCGTCCAGGGTACACCAGTTGATAGTTGGATTTAATTTCTGTTTGTGGGCATTTGTCATTGTGATTTATATAATTTCTGTGGCAGTGTTGTCTTTCTGTTGTCTGTTGGGCGAGGCCTATCATAATGTCTCCGGTACAAGAGCTGCTGAAATAAATTACAGGTTCCCAGTTCATTTTAGTGGTGTTCCCATGTTCTCTGGAAAAAAAAAAAACATCTGGTGTGTCTTCTCTTTGGTCCGAGTAGTCTGGATGTGGACAATGTCTTATATAATTTCTGTGCCAGTGTTGTCTTTCTGTTGTCTGTTGAGCAAGGCCTATCACAACGTCTCTGGTGCAAGTGCCGCTGAAATAAATTACAGTTCACAGTTCATTTTAGTGGTGTTCCCATGTTCTGTGGAAACCCCCCCCCCCAACATCTGGTGTGTCTTCTCCTTGGCCCTGGAAGTCTGGATGTGGACAACGCATTATCATCATCTTGCCTTCAAAACCCGTAAATTATGGTATATGTTTTTCTCTGTGTTGTCCCCACTGTCTCCCGCAAGTGGTCCCATGTTGCTTTTAAATGCAGTGTTTCCGTTCTGTGATCCTTAGCTTTGCCTGCTCGTTTCAAAAGCAACCTGAAGAACGAGGAAGCCACGGAAGGTGACACGGTGACACTGCGCTGTGAATTGACCAAGGCCACGGCCGTGCAGTGGGAGAAGGAGCACCGCGTGCTCCAGGCGAGTGAAAAGTATTCCATGAGACAGGATGGGGTTAAGGTCGAGCTGACGATCCATCCGTTGGAGCTTCAGGATATGGGAGATTACACCTGTGTGTGTGGCGACGAGAAAACCACAGCATCTTTGACCGTGAATGGTAATTTAAGCATTGTAAATGATAATCTGCCATAAAATTTGCTAGTTCCATTTTACTCAGCTCTGTTGTTGTTCAGTCGCACAAGCGAGTCCGACTCTTCACGACCCCATGTACCACATCACGCCAGTTCTAGTTCTTCTCTAAAGCCACAGTGGTCAACATTTTTTTGGCAAATTTGCCAGCTAAATCCCAGATATAACAGTGGCTCTTTGGTGTGCACTGACAGTACATAAACAGAACCGGAGGGATTTTTCCTTTAGCCTGCTGACCGCTGGATCATACCAGTGGTCCATCTAGTCCAGCATTCTGTTTCATGTAGTGGTCAAGTGCCAGTTTGGTGTAGTGGTTAAGTGCGCGGACTCTAATCTGGGAGAACCGGGTTTGATTCCCCACTCCTCCACTTGCACCTGGCTGGATGACCTTGGGCAAGCCATAGCTCTGTACCAGCTGTTCCCTCAAGGACAGCTTGGGAAAGAGCTCCCTCAGCCCCACCTACCTCACAGGGCGTCTGTTGTGGGGAGGGGAAGGGAAAAGGAGTTTGTAAGCCGCTCTGAGACTCCCTTGGGGAGTGGAGGGCGGGGTATAAATCCAATCTCCTCCTCTTCTTCTTCTTCTTCAACCAGTTGCCTGGAAAATCTAACAAACTTAGCCTAGAAGCCAATGCATTCTCTTGAAGTTACCCCCTAGCAGTGGAATCCAGAGGTTTTCTGCCTCTGACTATGGAGGCTTCCTGGCTAGTAGACATCAATGGACCTCTTCCGCATGATGGTGTCCAGTTCAGTTTTAAATTTGTCTGTGCTAGTCACCATGACTACCACATCCACGGGCAGCTGGACAAGAATTCCTTTGGACCATTCTGAATGTACTGCCCATCAACTCACTGAGTGCCCCCGAATGCTAGCATTTTGGGACAGGGAGAAAGAGTTCTTTCCATGCACACCCTCTATCCCCTGCAAATGTTTACGAATCATCTTGGCTGCCCTCTTCTGTGTTTTTTCCTGATCTTTGATGTATGGTGAACTGTAGTGCACATAGATTCAGGTGGGGGCAGCACACACTATTCCAAATGCAGCTGCACACAGATCTGCAAAGGCATTACAATATTGGCTGTTTGATTTACAGCCCCTTCCCTAATAATCCCTAGCACCGAGTTTGCCTTTTTTTTTCATTGCTGTTGCACGCTGAGACAGTATTCTCATCGAGCTACCTGTTATAACCCCAAGATCTCTCTTTCTTTCTCTGTCTCAGTCAATTCAGACCCCTTCAGCATATATTTAAAATTCAGATTTTTTTAAAAAAAAGTTTCTGTGTGTATCATCTTGCAGTTATTTCCATGGAACGTCGTTTGCTGCATTGTCGCCCACTCACCCCATTTTGTGTTGCTTTTAACAATAAATTTTGGGTTTCATCACCTTGAATAATTTGTTATCATCTGCAAATCTAGCTCCCTTTGTCGCTGAGCCCCCGTTCCATATCATTTATGGACGAACTGAATAGTACGAATCCTAATTTATGATCCTTCTGGGGACTTCAACCCTTACTTCCTTTACTAAGAAGAGGCCGTTTATTCCTACCCTCTGTTGTTTAACCACTTTTTTAATCTGTAAGAAGATTTGTGGTCTTATCCTGTGACTTCTCCTATCTTTGCCCATACAACCTGTGGAACTGGTGATGCTGGTTGGCCAACCATAATCTATAGTGTAGTTGTAGTTTTTGACTAGGCCTTCTCACACATAATTACAGATTGGTTGTAATAGTCTATAAAGGCACTAAATAACTAATCCACTGGGTCTAATAGTTGTACAAGGTAGTTTTCTGAACAGGAACTTCTTCCTGAATCCTATCAATCCATTATTTCCCATCTCCTAGCTTACTTTCTAACATCTGTCCTGACATTAAGCCTAAAGTCTGGTTCTTATCCAATAAATCCTGTGCCGATCTCTTAAGAACATAAGAGAAGCCAATGTTGGATCAGGCCAATGGCCCATCTAGTCCAATACCCTGTCATACAGGGGCCAAAAATACCAGGTGCCCTCAGGAGGTCCACCAGTGGGGCCAGGACACTAGAAGCCCTCCCACTGTTGCCCCCCCAAGCACCAAGAATACAGAGCATCACTTGCCCCAGACTGAGAGTTCCTATCTATACCTTGTGGCTAAGAGCCACTGATGGACCTCTGCTCCATACATTCATCCAATTCCCTCTTGAAGCCGTCCATGCTTGTAGCCGCTACCACCTCCTGTGGCAGTGAATTCCATGTGTTCATCACTCTTTTGGTGGAGAAGGACTTCCTTTTATCTGTTCCAACCCGATTGCTCAGCAATTTCATGGAGTGCCCACGAGTTCTTGTCTTGTGAGAAAGGGAGAAAAGTACCGTATTTTTTGCTCCATAAGACTCACTTTTTCTCCCCAAAAAAGTGGGGGGGGGGAAAGTGTGTGCATCTTAAAACCCCCTCACCTTTCCCAAGCCACGGCACCGAGCGGAGCTAGGTGCGTCTTATGATCAGGTGCATCTTATGGAGCGAAAAATACAGTACTTCTTTCTCTACCTGCTCTATCCCATGCGTAATCTTATAAACCTCGATCATGCTGACCCTGAGCTCTTATCATGCATCCTGTTCCTGTCTGGAACTCCCAATCCTTCCTGGTCCTGCCTCAGTTTGAAGAAGTCTGAAGGTCTTTTGTTGTCTCACCACCCCGGTTCATAAGAGCAGTCACTGCTGTGTCTGTCAGGTTCAGACTTCGGGGCCTTTTCCATAGGTTCTCTTTGTGTTCTGTCCCTCAGCCTTCCCTCCGTTTTTCAAGGAAGAGTTAAAAGATGAGCAAGTTCCGGAAGAAGGCACAGTCACGCTACGCTGCAAACTGAGCAAAGATGCTCCAGTGGTATGGAAGAAAGGGCACAGCCTGCTTAAAGCCGGTGATAAGTATACCATGACACAGCAGGGAACTACTGCAGAGCTGGCTGTCCATCGCGTGGAAATGCAAGATGCCGGAGAATATACCTGTCTATGTGGGGAGCAGAAGACAACAGCAGCCTTGACTGTACATGGTAAAAAATATATACCCTCACCATGATCATCTGGGTTAGATGCTTTTCCAGTGTTACTTTTTAAATTCCGCAGTTCCATATGATATCTTGCTATCTCATTCATGCAAAAACTGGTTATTTGTTTATTTTTAATGTGCATATTTCTTATCTAGTATAAGAAAAAAATATATAAAAACACAATACAAAGTGCATTTTTTACAGATATTAAGGACAATCACTGATTTAAAAGTATCTAAAAAAGATGTATAACATGGCAGCTTAGTAAACCATGATAACAACCCCCTCAAAATATTCTACTATTTCCTCATAATGTGTTATCATTTTTGTCCTCTCAATTATAAAACAAAACAAAAAACCTCATACATAATTGTATATAATTCTAACATTACAAGTTTGCTGTAATAAAAACCATGCAAATGATAATTTTCTTAATATTTCATATGAGTTGTCATTTATAAAATAAAGCATTAAAATGTATAACAACAAAGATTAGTTATAGTAAGCATAAAAAGCTCATCAATTGTTCTAAAATTCATCTTTCGGTCTCTTATTAATAGAATTTGTCAGTTTTGCCATAACTGCATATCCAGTTTTCAAGAGTTGGACAACCCTCAATTTTCCACTTTGCTGCAAATATTACTCTTGCTGTTGTTAACATGTGTCTAAGCAATTCATGTCTTGTTCTATCCGCATTCACTGGTAAAATTCCTAATAACATAGTCTTTGGTAACATAGCAAATTTTATATTCAATTTTTTAAAAATTTCAATATTTGCTAGATTTTATATTCAGTTTTTATATCATATTCAATTTGCTAGATTTTATATTCAATTTTATATTCAATTTCAATATACTGAATTTTATATTCATTTTTTTATACATTTCAATATTTGTAAGACCACCATATATGGTAAAAAGTACCATCTATCTCCTTACATTTCCAGCACAAAAATTATAAAGGATTTTCTTGATGCCTTTTGGGGTAATAAATGCCTTCTCAACTTGATGAGCCATTCCAAAATCAAATTAGGTGAAGGCTTCATAAAAACCGAAGTCCAGCACTTAAATCTTTAATTCTCCTCACCAGCATTATTTTAATTTTAATTTTAAATTAATTTTAAATAATTTTAAACATATGCCTAGAATGTGGATAAAAAAATCCACATAATACGGCCATGTGCAGATAGGGGGAATTCTTCTGGCAAGCCGAAGGGAAAACCCAGATTTGCATAAAAGTCCTAAATGCTTAAAAAAAAAGTTTGGAGTGCGTTTTTGTTTTGTTTTTTTACAAAACCCCAAACCAGAGAAGCATTGTCTGCTTAAATGCAGATCACATAAGAGAAGAAGAAAAGAGATTGGATTTATATCCCGCCCTTCACTCACTTAAGAGTCTCAGAGCGGTTTACAAACTCCTTTCCCTTCCCCTCCCCACAACAGACACCCTGTGAGGTAGGTGGGGCTGAGAGAGCTCTTTCCCAAGCTGTCCTTGAGTGAACAGCTGGTACAGAGCTATGGCTTGCCCAAGGTCATCCAGTAGCTGCAAGTGGAGGAGTGGGGAATCAAACCCGGTTCTCCCAGATTAGAGTCCGCGCACTTCACCACTACACCAAACTGGCTCTCCATAAAGGAAACATTTCTCAGAACCTAATGGCTGGTGGAGATGAAGTTGGCGGATGGTCAAGGGGAAAAAGCTGGACGGGCAGAGAAGAGGGAAGAAAGAAAAGAGATTATTGGTGCATTTGTTCCCAGGCAGAAATGAAGCCAGCCTGGCCAATAGGCAACAGCAGTCATTGGAGCAAGGAAGAGCCAGCGCAGCATTCTCCTTTCATCCACAGGGAGAGAAGGCAGACAAGCAGAGGTGGATAGGAAGAGGGGGAAAGGGAGGACAGGACACTGCTGCTTCCTTTTCCTTCTGTTCCCCCCTTGCCTGCCTCTGCACAGGAGAGGTGACCAAGAAGTGGTGGCCAGCAGAAGGAGATGGCGACACTCCCTCCTTGCTTCCAGCCAAACCTGCTTCCTTAGCCCTTGCCTGGCAAATGGGGACCGCTCAGAGAGGTTCTGTTTGGGAATACGGTACCAAAGAGAACAAGATCAGAAGATGTTTCTGTAACTCAGGCTGGTTTCCGCCATGTTTTTTCGTTTTATTCTTCATTTGAATTGTGTTTCTTCCTCCGCGGCTCCACCCAGACCATGCCAAGCAGCTGCTGGGAGTGGCTCAGTGTGGAGGATGCCAATACATGCCAAGAGTAGTGGAGGAGGAGAACGGGGTCACCTCCCAGACCTGTGCTGTCTGGATCCAAACTGAGCCACTGCGGCAGTGCCACATCTTAGCAGATGGAGGTGCAGGGCCAGGAGGGAATGAGCATGCCTTACATCGGGTGACAAAATGCTTTAAACCTTTGCACAGGAACCCTCCCCTATATAAATGCTAATGACCCCTCTGTTGGTTGTGCTCTCAGTCTTGCCTGCCCGTTTCAAAGAAGAACTGGGGGACCAAGAGGTCACCGAAGGGGAAGCCGCCGTTCTCCGGTGTGATCTGACCAAGATGGCTCCGGTTGACTGGAGAAAGGGAGATCTGGTTCTCAGACAGAGCGAGAAATACACAATGAAACAGGAAGGTGTCGTTTCGGAGCTGGTGATCCACAATCCGGACGAGAAAGACGCAGGGTGGTATACTTGCATTTGTGGAGACCAGCAGACTACTGCTACCTTAAAAGTCAATGGTAAAGAATACTCCAAAACCTGTCTGGCTTTTACCCTGTCCTTCTGAAGTAACAGTTTTAGAAATGGGCTCCTGCACGTATCTTAAGCCCTCTCACCGATCCTTCCCGTGTTCCCTTTCTGTTGGAATTTGATGAATTAGCAGCTACTTATCCCATCCTGCTGATTTCACCTGACTGCCCTAAGACGATGACTTTGTGTTCTCAGTTTCTCTCTCTCCCAGTAGATACTTCCTTCTTTCTCTGACCAGTTTAACTGTCATATAAATGTGACCCACTTGGTGCTGCATGGTTGGTTGCGACATGTTTGTTACTAACGATATATGAGTTAGAATCCCCTTTGCATGCGCCTCACGTATACCATCTGTCTTCTTTGATTTCTGTTGGGTTTTAAAGTAATAGAAGGTGGATTCATTTCCTTGTCCTTTCTGTAATGAAATAACGACTTCTGCGATCACCAGCTGGATGGGAATGCAGAGGAACTAGACGGTCTAAAGGAATCCGCTGTGACAAGAAAACATTGCAGCTAAGATCACGGTCAACCATCTTAATATGGATATAATAATTAAGCACAGTTTGAAGGGCCCTGAACCCAGATAGATCTCTTCAGATCTCAAGAAGCTAAGCAGGATCAGCCCTGGTTAGCATTTAGATGGGAGACCACCATGGAAGTCCAAGGTTGCTAAGCAGAAGCAGGCAAGGGAAAACCCCTTCTGAACATCTCTTGCCTTGAAAACCCCAAGGGGGTCGCCATAAGTTGACAGCACTTTCCACCACAGTTTGAAGGATGGATGCTATGAAGAGAGTTGGGCAAAACCCAACTGCATACTCTTCTTCCAGATGATGTAACGAGAATTGCCTTGCTAGAGCAAACCAAGTGTCTCTTTAGTCAAGTATTCTAATGATGGCTCGACAGAAACCCACCAGCAGGATATGAAAGTGGTTGACTTCCTATGCTCACCAGCATCTGGAATACAGAGGTATAGAGCCTCTATGCATGGACTTTAAAAAAAAAAAAAAGCTATCATGGTTGATAGCTGTCAATAGAGCTCTCCTCCATGAATTTGTTTCACCCTTTTCCAAAACCACTTGGTGGCTCCTCTTTCTGCTTTACAAGCACATCAGGGCACTAAGTGGTCTGCGGGAATTCACCATGTGATTGTACTGATGAGAAACCATTGCATCTAAGATCACAGTCAACTTTATGTGGATATAATAGTAAAGTATTGTTTCCGAGTGCTCCCTCCTTTTACGGTCTTCTTTAACCCTTTCCATTGTCCTCCGTACCCCATCTCAAAAATTTCACCTCTTGGTTGTAACTCTCAGTGTTTGAATTTTGCATTGCACCCTTTAGCCTTGCATGCCCTTTTCAAGGAAGAGATGCGTGCCCAGGAAGCCACAGAAGGCGAAACAGTCACTTTGCGTTGTGAATTGACAAAGCCTGGTGCCTCAGTGCAATGGAAGAAGGAGCGCGAAGTCCTCAAACCTAGTGACAAGTGCCTCATTAGACAGGAAGGGCTGCTCGTTGAGTTGGTGATATCTAATGTGTATCTGAAGGACGCCGGAGAATACACCTGTGTTTGCGGAGACCACGAGACGACAGCCACCTTAGCAGTCCACGGTAAAATCATGTGCTGCAGATGACATGGAATGAGCATATATCCTTACTTATGGCCTCCTGACCTTTGGACTTAAATACTATAGTTCCATCGCGCGTCACTCCTGGAGACTGGCTTTGTGTCTTTGTTGTGTTCCTATTTCCGTTGTCCTTCTTTGTGTCCCGTTACATTTCTGATGTCCACCATTCGTTGAGAAACTGCATGTGAAGATCACTTTCTGTCAGTCTGTCGTACTCTCTCCGTTCATGGTTGTATACCAGTGCCTGCTGATGCCAATGGAAGTCGTTCCATTTAAATTCAGCGGGTGCAGGAACAGACCTTTGTAAAAATTGTCAACCTCATTTTCCTGCTTTTCGCATGTCTCCCTCCCAGACATGTTCCCTCCAATCATGACACCCTAATGGCAATGCTGAATTGCGCATTTATTTTGTGTTCCGCAGCCCTCCTGCCGCGATTCAAAGCAGAATTGAAGGACGTGGGAGCTACTGAATCTGGAACAGCCACTCTGCGATGTGAGCTGACCAAGGATGCTCCCGTGGAATGGATGAAGGAAGACAAGAAGCTAGCCGAAAGTGACAAATACCGAATCCGACAGCAAGATACGGTCACAGAGCTGGTGATCCGTGATTTAGATATTCAGGACGCTGGGCATTACACCTGTATATGTGGAGACCTGAAAACTACAGCGGTCTTAACAGTGAACGGTAAAAAAAAATTTAAGTAGAGCCAGGGAATGTATTTACTGAATAGCAGGCTTGAAATTAAGGGATACAGAAGTTTGTGGGAAGGCTGAAATAAATACTTCAATTAAAACCTAGGGTCTGGTTTACAAGTACGTATGCATCGCTTGGTTGTGGCCATTCATGACGACAATTCGGTGAGTGCAAATGTATTTGCTGAATAGCAGGCTTGTAAATAAGGGATACAGAAATTTAGATACGTGGGAAGGCTGAAATAAATACTTCAATTAAAACCTAGTGCCTGGTTTACAAATACATGTATGCATTGTTTGGGTATGGCCATACATGACAACAATTTGGTGAGCAAATAGTCGTGTCTGAAAAGCACTGCATTTGAAGTCAGATTGAGTGGCAGGAAAGTTTGATCTGTGATGCTCCAGTTAGACCTGCGAGCCATCTCTGAAGATTGCAGTCAAGTGATAAACCAGCTTGTGTATAATACTACTAAATCAGTTTTGGGCAACCATGGTTTTGTTTATGATTTTGTTCTTAAAAGCGTTGAAGCCATGGATATTTGTGGTGTTTCATACTTAATTTCAAACACTGAAATGCTGGTAATTTGGAAATTCAAAACACGGCAGTTTGGGCATGTTTCTTTCCTGACATGGTCTCTTAAATCGAATTTGAAACTTTCACACTTTGGTATTCGTTTCAAAGTGAGTTTGTCTCTGTTAAAGCAGTTGTGAAGTTTTCTGTAACAGCTCAAGGTCAGGGTACCGTTTATAATTTGTCTATTTTTAATTACGTATCTTCACTGATCATTGAGGATGCCCTTTCTTTCTCGCAGTACAGGCCAGAGTAAACGTTTTTCACACTGCAGTAAACTCTCTAGTGTCAACTTGAAGAAAATTTCTGTTCTTGCCACCTCTGGCTTTCTTTGCCTCTTGGATTTTGTTTTACAGCAGTGAAAGCTCTGGGAGCGTGGAAAGCTTCTCAGGTTCCTCTCTTAGCAAACAAGGATCTTTTGCCTACATCAACTGTTTTTGACTCCACAGCCCTCAAGCCTGAATTCCAGCAACGTCTTAAGAACCAGAAAGCCGAAGAAGGCGGGACGGCCAAGTTGCGCTGTGAGGTAACATTGGCGAAGGCCACCGTGGAGTGGCGAAAAGATGGTGTGGTTCTTCAGTCTGGCTCTAAATATGAAATCAGAGAAGACGGTACCATCCGTGAGCTGCTCATTCACGATCTGGAACCTAAAGACAGCGGAGAATATTCGTGCATTACCGAGGATCAGACGACGTCTGCCACTCTGACAGTGAAGGGTAAGAGACAGTGATATTTTCCCGTAATTTTTCCTACGCTACTCCTATTTCATCCGGATGCTTGCAGACCAGAAAAATAAAAACCGTTCCTGATTACTAGCAAAAGAATGCAGCAAAAACAATGTTTGGTGTAGTGGTTGGGACCGCAGACTCTAATCTGGGAGAACCGGGTTTGATTTCCCACTCCTCCACATGCAGCTGCTGGTGTGACCTTGGGTCAGTTACGCAGTCTTTCTGAGCTGTTCTCTCAGGAGCAGTCCTCGAAAGAGCTCTCTCAGCCCTGCCTATCTCACAGGGTTTCTGTTGAGGGGAGGGGAAGAGAAAAGGATTGTAAGCCACACTGAGACTCCTCCGGGTAGTGAAGGGTGGGGTATAAATCCAATCTCCTCTTCCCTTCCCTTCCCTTCTCTTCTCTCCCCTCCCCTTTTCTCTTCAAAATGTAGATAATCAACCACTAGGAAGTGTTTAGAATGTTCATGTTAATTGCTCCCCAAGAGGACAAGTTGATTTGAACGAACTTAGGACTCTGCGGAGCAACCCTGGACTTCCTTGGTGGTTGTCCATCCAAGCCCTAACCAGGGTTGACCCCGCTTTGCTTCTAAGATCTGATGCGATCAGGCTGGCCCATCCAGATCAGGGCAAAATCTACTTACTCATCATATTTTATCCTGCCCTTTCCCCTAGGGTATTCTTAGAGCGTTTAATTCTGTGCCCAATACCAAATTCTGTATTCCTTCTGGAATTGCGGAACACTCATAGTTTTTATCGTGTGTCCAGAACAAAGAAGTGGCCATCTCCTTCTGTATGGGCCTTGTTCCCTGATTTCCCCTCTTTTCATGGATTGCAGGGCTTGACATCACCATCATCAGGGGTCTGAAGAATACTGAGGTGTTTGAGGAGGAAGATGTGACCTTTGAGTGCAAAGTCTCGCATGACAATGCAAGGGACGTGGAGTGGAAGTTGCAGGAGGCCTCCCTTCAGAGCAACGAGATGAACGAGATCTCGGTCGAAAAAGGCAGGGTCCATACCCTGAGGCTGAAGAAGGTCACCCAGCAGGATTCTGGGACTGTCACCTTCCGAGTTGGACCATATACCTCCACAGCACAGCTCACAGTGAAAGGTAATGAACAACGCACCTTCAGGGGGTCACTACAAAGATCAATTCCCCACGAAGGCTCCCTGAGGCAACATTGGTTGCCTTGCTACTAAAAGTAAGCAGAAACTCTGCTCGTTCCTTAGTTTTTCTTAAAAAAAAACCTTCACATTTGCATTTTCCAGCCCCACTTCCCTCCTTTAAAGAAAAGTTGGAGAACAAAGAGCTACAAGAGGACAGTACGGCCACCCTGAAATGCGAAGTCTCCCAGCCCGATGTCCCGGCGACGTGGAAAAAAGGCACCCAGGTGATTTCTCCGAGCCCCAAATATGAAATCAAACAAGAAGGCACAACACATACCTTGAAGATTTATGATCTGAAAGTGGACGATTCAGGCAAATACACCTGTGACATCGGAAATGAGAAGACGGTGGCCATGGTGGCAGTCGAAGGTAGGGGTTCTGCTAAGCAGGAAAGAAACCGTCTTTCGTTTGGTCGTGAGTCTAGACGTCTTCTCCTGTAACTGGTGTTTGCTCTAAACTTAAAAGGTCCCTATTAGTTTTTATACCAGTTATTCCTTCCCACAATGGATTTTTAGGATAGCAGAGCCAGTGTGTATGACTTTCTGTAGAACACTGCTATGTTCCTCGCTTCTCTCTTGCCCTGTAGTGACTCTTAGATGGCAAATACTACCACAACATGTACAAAGGCATTATAGGGTACAGGGGTTTGTGACTCACTCTCTTTATGGCAGGGGTGGGCAAATTGCGGCCCGGGGGCCACATGCGGCCCGCCACAGAGTTTTTTGCGGCCCGTCAAGACAGTCGGCCACGTGGTGTGATAGGGTACATTTGTCTCATTAAACTGATTCTAAAATTAAATGTGCTTGCAGCTATAGATGATATGAAATTAGCACAATGAATAAATTGAATAAAACTACCACTATTTTATTTAATTTATATTTATTGATTTTTATGATACAATTTATACCTTTTCTGAAATGCAAAGTTAACTAATGAATGCAATCATTTTAAAAGGTGCGGCCCTCCGCTAACCTCCGCTCCCACAAAGTGGCCCCCGAGCCAAAACAATTACCCATCCCTGCTTTAGGGGATACTTGCAATTTTGCACGCAGAAGACTTTTGCATTGATACTTTTGAAGTCCATAAATACACCAAACTGAACAGTTTGATATGATGAGCTTGCTTAAAGATAGAGGTTTTTCACCACCTTTGCTTTCAAGCTGGTGTTTTTTAAAAAAAAAAAATACGTTGGACCACTTCTATGATGCTGAGAGCCAGTTTGGTGTCGTGGTTAAGAGTGCAGATTCTAATCTGGGAGAACCGGGTTTGATTCCCCATTCCTCCACTTGCAGCTGCTGATGTGACCTTGGGTCAGTTACAAGTTCTCTCAGAGCTGTTATCTCATGAGCAGTCTTTGAAAGCGCTCTCTCAGCCCCACCTACCTCGCAGTGTGTCCGTTGTGGGGAGGGGAAGGGAATGGAGATTGCAAGCCTCTCTGAGGCGCCAAGTGAAGAGCGGGGTATAAATTCAGTCTCCTCCTCTAATTGTTCTCTTTTCCCGTCTTTCCTATCCTTCGCTTTCTCCGTCCTGAACTCTCTTAATTATGTGCTCGTCTGCACTCCCATCTTCATGGCTCATGTGCCCCTAGTGCTTGGTTGTTGTTGTTTTCTTTTCCACACTTACCTTCTCCCCTTAGTGGTCATTTTGCTATTACATCGCTGTATCTCCGGCATATTTATCTACAGTGCAGAAGGTCCCAGGTTCAATTCCCAGCATTTCCAGTGAAGGACTGGGTAGTCAGTGATGAGAAAGACCTCTGCCTGAGACCTTGGAGAGCTGCCGCCAGTCTGAGTAGACAATATTGGCAATATTGACCTTCATGGACTGATGGTCGGATTCAGTACAAGGCAGCTTCATGTGGTTTGATTTTGCCCCACATTTCTACTTTCCTCCCTGAAAAATACAGGGAAAATACTGTTGTTTTCCTCCAGAGCTTTTCCATGTCTAGTATCACCAGCTCATGGTTCTTCTTAAGAACGTAAGAAGAGCCCTGCTGGATCAGACCAATAGTCCATCTAGTCCAGCATCCAGTCTCACACAGCGGCCAGCCAGTTCCTCTGGAGGGCCAACAACAGGGCAGAGAGGCCGAGGCCTTCCCCTGAGAAGAACATCAGAAGAACCCTGCTGGATCAGTCCAACGAGGGTCCCTCTAATTCAGCATCCTACCTCACACAGTAACCAACCAGTTCCTCTAGAGGGCCAGCAACAGGGCAGAGAGGCTGAAGTCTTCCCCTGATAAGAACATCAGAAGAACCCTGCTGGATCAGTCCAATGAGGGTCCCTCTAATTCGGCATCCTGCCTCACACAGTGGCCAACCAGTTCTGCTGGAGGGCCAACACCAGGGCATAGAGGCCGAGGCCTTCCCCTGAGAAGAACCTCAGAAGAGCCCTGCTGGGTCAGACCAGTGAGGGTCCATCTAGTCCAACCTCCTGTCTCTCACAGTGGCCAACCAGTTCCTCTGGAAGGCCAACAACAGGGCAGAGAGGCCGAGGCCTTCCCCTGATGCTGTCTCCTGGCTCTGGGACTCGTAGGCTTAGTGCCTCTGAACATGGAGGTTCCCCTCAGCCACCATGGCTAGTAGCCATTGGTACTTATCCTCCATAAATCTATCTTATTCCCTTTTAAAACTGTTTATTCATGTGGCCATCACATCTTCAATTTCCCTGTGCGACTCTCAGCCCTTCCAGCTCTTTTTGAAGCCGAGCTGGAGAAGCAAGATGTGGAAGAAGGCGAGACGGTCACCCTCCGGGCTCAGCTCTCCAAGCCCAACGTGCCCGTGAGGTGGAGTAAAGGCCCCGCCAAACTGCGAGCCAGCGACAAGTATGAGATGAAGCAAAAGGGTCCTACGGTTGAGCTTCTCATCCACAACGCTCTGCCTGAGGATTCCGGAGACTACACCTGTGACTCCGGCGACCAGCAGACGACCGCCTCCGTGCTGGTAAAAGGTGAAGACTGGTAAAATAAAATATGGGATGTTGCATTCTAGAGGACTTAACCAGTCGTTCCCTTATGACCTCTAGAGGTTGGCAGTGCAGACAGCCCTTTGGAAGAATAGTAAAGTTAGGATAGCAAAATCTCCTCTTTGATAGATCAAGATGGGTCGCCCTGTTAGTCTGTCTGCAGCAGCAGAAAAGAGCAACAGTCCAGGAGCCCCTTAAAGACGAACAAAATTTGCAGCAAGGTAGGAGCTTTTGTGAGCCCCCGCTCACTTCTTACGAGCAGTGACTCACAGAAGCTCCTACCCTGCTGCAAGTTTTGTTTGGCGTGTGGTAGATGATTTGTATTCATCAGCAGAACAAAGAAAGCTTGTCCCTTTGCTAGCTTGAGCGGGGTCATGACTAGAGTGCTTTAGAGGCCCCGGTTCAAAACCCCACTCTGCCCTGACACCTGTTGGGTGACCCTGGGCCAGCTTAACCTGCCTCACAGGGTTGCAGTGAGGAGAAAAGGGAAACCACGACCCATGTGTTTTTGGGACCATCTCCTCCAATATGGCCCCAAAAGAATGCTGAGATCTCGTCCAGCATCCTGTCTCACATAGTGGCCAACCAGTTCCCCTGGAGGGCAAAGAACAGGGCATAGAGGTCAAGGCCTTCCCTTGACGTCGCCTCCTGGCACTGAGATTTACAGTCTGACTGCCTCTGGATGTGGAAGTTCCCTTTAGTCCACATTCACAACTGCCCCCTCCCCATAATAATTCATTCATCCTGTGGCCTTGTCCCCATCAAAGCAACTGGACTTATTGTCCTCCCTATCCTCCCATTGCAAGCACACACAAACTCCCTGATCTTGCAGAAGTTCTGGACTTTTCCCAAGTCCAAAATACTCCTAGAAGGAGAGGACCAAACTGGAGGTCCTAAGTATGGGAACACTCTCATATGCACAGTGACTCAGAACAGATACTAAAGGTTGCCAATATCCAGGTGGTGGCTGGAGATCTCCTGGGGTAACAACTAATCTCCAGGTGAATGATCAGCTCCCCTGGAGGAAATGGGTGCTTTGGAAGGCGGACTCTAGGATGGTACACCCCATTGAAGTCACTCCCCTCCCGAAACCCTCGCCCCCTCAGGCTCCACCCGCAAAATCTCCAGTTATTTCCGAACCCGGAGCTGGCCATCCGAACAGACACTCAGTAACTGTGTATGGTGGTTGAGTCCAGTGGCATCTTTAAAGCCAACAAAGTTTAATTCTGGGTAGAAGCTTTCATGTGCATGCACACTTCTTCAGTTTTGGAAGAAGTGTGGTGCATGCTCGTGAAAGCTTCTACCCAGAATTTAACTTTGTTGGTCTTAAAGGTGCCACTGGATTCAAACTCTGTTCCGTTGCTTCAGACCAACCACGGCTGCCCACCTGGATCTATGCGTATGGTGTTTGTCTCCTGTTTCTTTCACATGTAGCTTTGCCGGCGCTTTTCGTTAAGCCTCTTGAGAACCAGGAGGCGGAAGAGGGTGGCACCGTCACCCTGAGCTGCGAGATCTCAAAACCCGGCGCACCTGTGCAGTGGAAGAAAGCCGGGTCCCTGCTACGCCCCAGTGACAAGTACAAGGTGAAGCAGGTTGGAGCTGTGGCAGAACTGACCATCTGCAGACTGAGCGCCTCCGACGGCGGGGAGTACACTTGCGACACCGGAGACCAGAAGACCACAGCGGCTCTGCTAGTGGCAGGTGGGTTTGGCGTAACCTCTTGCAGGGCAGAGCAATTGCGAACTAGAGCTGTGAAAATCCACCTGGGAAAGGTTGCCGACTTTGGCACCTTTTGCAATTTATTTTATTTTAATTGGGGGGGGTTTGGTATTGTGTGTGTGTGTGCGCGCACCTGGAAGTCATGGCGATCTCTGGTGACTGACCCCTACCGGGGGCTTGGAGGATATTCAGAGAGGTGGCTGAAGAAAGCCTGCCCCTGTCCTCCCGACTTGGTATTCCAATGAAGTCTCCCATTCAAGTACTAACCATAGTCGACCCTGCTTAGCTTCCAAGATCTGACGAGATAAGAACATAAGAGAAGCCAATGTCAGAACAGGCCAGTGGCCCATCCAGTCCAACACTCTGTGTCACACAGTGGCCAAAAACACCAGGTGCCCTCAGGAGGTCCAGCAGTGGGGCCAAGACACTAGAAGCCCTCCCACTGTTGCCCCCCCCAAGCACCAAGAATGCAAAGCATCACTTGCCCCAGATACATGAAATATAATAATTCATGAAATATAATACATGAAAAAGTAGATCCGTGACTAGATCTCCCAACATCACATTTATTTGTCTCTTAGAAAGACTCTTAAGACATTTAGCAGATAGTACAGCAAAACAAAATGTAGTGCTTTATTAAATAAATAAATAAATAAATAAACAATTTAGAAACCGCTCCTGAAATGTGCTAGCTAGTTTTGTATCAGCTGTTCTTCATCTCAGGGAAATCTGGTATACAAGGGGAGGCCCGCAAGAAACTTGTGGGGTGGGGGCATTTCCTTCATCTTGCTGGGCCCGCCGCTCGCCCCCCCCCATGGGCTCCCAGCAGTAGGATACTTGCGGGGGGCAGGTGAGCCTCTCTCTCCTCCCTCCCTCCTCCCTCCCTGAAAACAGCGACGGCTGTATGCCGAGCCTCCTCCCCCCTCCCTTCCCCTTCCCTTCCCAAAAATTGGCAGCAGCAGCGGCGGCTGCGTGCTGAGCCTCCTCTCCTTCCTCCCTTCCCCCTCCCTCCCTGGAAATTGGTGGTGGCAGCTGTGTGCCGAGCCTCCTCCCCCCCTCCCCGAAAACAGCGGTGGCGAGGCCCACCGCCCACCGAACCTTCCCCCCAGCCATAGCATTCTCTGCGCCTGCGCAGAGAATGCTTTTACTTTTGAGGGGATTTAAATATCCCCCCAAAAGTTTTTTTAACATTTAGGATTTTTCTGCACACGGGGGGAGTGTCCCCCGTGTGTAGAAAAAACCCCCTCCCCCCAAGTGCCCCCCCCCCGCGCAGATTTAGGTATTCGCACGGGGGTGAGCACTTCGCTATTAGATATATAGATTTATGAAATGCAGAAGCTATAATGTTATGCTAAATATTATGATCAACAGAAAGAATGCCTTCCAGATTACATATAATTTATATAATTCAACATGTCGCTATTTGTAATGGTTAAGATACGATGAAGGAATATTACAATCAAGGCCTGATTGATTATAGTACCTATGGGTTATAAAGACATTTCTCCCCAACTCTGGGTTGCTAGATATTATAAGATATCAAGGTATTATAAGATCTCTTAAGAGATCGGGCTTGCCTGGGGTATCCAGGTCAGGGCAGCGCCTTTCGCAATTTAGATTCACTTTGGAGTCCAATTTAGGAGAGACGTGGTAGCTATTCAGAGTTAATACCCTAGGGTCTGATGAAATGAAAAGTTAAACGTGAACTGGGTTTAACGTGTTTGGGGACTCACTTAAAAACGGTATGGGGGAGCCAAATCAGCTCCTGAGCGTGGCAGCAGGAGAAAGGTCGTCCTTCTCTCCCCTTCCAGGTTACCAGTGCATGTGAATTTTTTGGGGTCTGGGATCATAGAATAGAATCATGGAATCATAGAGTCAGAAGGGACCTCCAGGGTCATCGAGTCCGACCTCGTGGGCAATGCAGGAAATTCACAAATATTTCCCCCCCCTTACCCCTCAGTCTGTTGTCTGTTTCATGAATAATGTTACTCTGTGCCCCATTCTGCCCTGACCTGGATGGGCCCAGGTTAGCCTGATCTCATCAGATCTTGGCTGCTGAGCAGAGTTGGCTCTGATTAGTACTTGGATGGGAGACCACCAAGGAAATACCGAGTCGCTACACGGAGGCAGACAACGGCAAATTATCTTTGTTTGTCTTGTGCCTGAAAAATCCTCCATGGTTGCCATGTCGCCTGCGACTTGATGGCACTTTATACACACACACGTACCCAGTTTCAGAAGTCTGGTGCCTTTGTGCAATAATACGTTATTTTGCTCTTGTTGTAATGTATTGGATGGTCTGTGATTGGTTCCTCCCTAGGATGGCAATAGGATGATTCATATTAAGTGAACTTATAAACAGTTCTGAGAACACTAAAGGTAAAGGTTTCCCTTGCTCGAAAGCCAGTCGAATCCGACCCTAGGGATGCGGTGCTCATCTCCGTTTCTAAGCCGAAGAGCCAGCGCTGTCCGAAGACATTTCCCATGGTCATGTGGCCAGCATGACTAAGTGCCAAGGCACACGGAATGCTGTTCCCTTCCCACCAAAGCGGTACCTGTTTATCTACTTATAGTTTCTTGCTTTCAAACCGCTAGGTTGGCAGGAGCCGGGGCCAGAGACGGGAGCTCACTCCGTCATGCGGCACTCGGGTCTCGAACTGCCGAACTGCTGACCTTCCGGTCTGCAATTCAGCATCTTAACCTCTGGGCCACCACAGCCCCTCTGAGCACGTTGGAACAAATTTAATGAAGCCAGCATTAGATTTAGAGCACTTAAATGAAATGGAGGGTAGAACAGAGTTTGAGTCCAGCGGCACCTTTAAGACCAACAAAGTTTCATTCTGGGTATAAGCTTTCGTGCGCATGCACACTTCTCCAGATACGCACGGAAGCTGATGCCCAGAATTAAAACTTTGTTGGTCTTAAAGGTGCCGCTGGACTCAGACTCTGTTCTACTGCTTCAGGCCAACACCAACGCACCTGATTCTACCTTCACAAATGGCAGGGAAGTTGCAATACCATGTTCATGACGAAATTTTCGCATGCCGTCAACTGAATTGCACGCTCAAAGCCAATAATACTTCCAGGCTGTGTACATTTCAAATATACTAGATTACTATTCCAGTGGAATAATCTGGAGCAGCTCTTGTAACACTTGCAGGGTTCTGTATGATGCATGTGTCCTGCCAGTGAACATCTAGAAGTATTATGGGGATTTATTTGGAATGGAAAAGTGTTGGAGTATCCTGCAAGCTCTCTTCTTAATGCCATGAAAGATTTTACCTGTTAGTTTGCAGTTGTTAGTTAGTTAGAACCTATGGGACGTCGAGTAGAAGTTCTCGCGTTAGAAGGGGAAGGTCTTGTGCATATTGAACTGATCTTTAGCCTGGTCATTGGTCAGTTCAAAATTGGGAGATATTACCTGAGTAGAGACATCACCCTACCCACAAAAGACTGCATGGTCAAAGCAATGGTATTCCCAGTAGTAATGTATGGCTGCGAAAGTTGGACTATAAGGAAGGCCAAGCGCTGAAAAATAGATTCTTTTGAACTATGGATTCTTTTGAATTATTGAATCAAGCCTCTTGAGAGTCCCTTGGACTGCAAGGAGATCAGATCAGTCAATCCTAAAAGAAATCAACCCTGACTGTTCCCTGGAAGGCCAGATCCTGAAGCTGAAGCTGAAATACTTCGGCCACCCAATGAGAAGGGAGCACTCACTGGAGAAGACCCTGAGGCTGGGAAAGATGGAAGGTCAAAGAAAAACAGGACGGCAAAGGATGAGATGGTTAGACAGTGTTATCGATGCAACAGACATAAAATTAAGCAAATTCCGGAGCATGACAGAAGACAGGAGGGCCTGGCGTGATGTGGTCCATGGGGTCGCGAAGAATCGGGCTCGACTGTGTGACTGAACAACAACAATAACAACAACCTGAGTTTTGCCACGTAGGCGTTTTGGGTTTTCTTCTCCCTTCCTTTGTTTAGAGTTCAGTGTGTAGCCAAAGTCACCGTCTTGGAGTAACCAGTAGTTAGAAAGAGGTGGTTTAGTCAGCTAGAGTGTTTATTGTTTTATTCCTCCATGTTACCCTTCGTAATATCTTAGTAAATGTTCTTTTAGCTGCATTATTATTTTTATGCGCTGACAGGAAGTCTCTAAAGTTCTTGAATTTCCCTTTTAGAACCACCGGCCACCGTAGTGGAAGCCTTGAAAGACATCACCTTGTTTGAAAGTGAAGATGCCGTATTTCAGTGCAGGGTCTCTCGGGAGAAGGCCAAGGATGTGCAGTGGAGCCTGGGAGGTGTGCCGCTCCAGTCCAATGAAATGAACGAAATTGGGGTTCAAGGGAAGCTTCACACTTTAACCCTCCGGAAGGTGACTCTGGAAGACACTGGGATGGTCACTTTCAGAGTGGGCCAACATTCATCCGAGGCCCGGCTGACTGTGCAGCGTAAGTAAGACATGATAGGTCCACCAATTAGGGGTCATCTTTAGTCTTGTCTTCCGCCCTCTTGGCCCTTATCAAAATAAGGATTCTACCAAATTCTTTTTTAAAAAATATTTTCATTTTCCGTATGGCACAGTTATAAAGTTGAAAGACATCCGTATTAAGTTACCATAAAGAAAATAAACATTACATATATTCTATACGCTGTCTTTACATGTATTATATTTTTCGAGTCTGAATTTCTATTTTAATCTCTAACCATACGTACACACTTGACCATCTTTCCCAGAACAACTCTTCATTTTTATTTTGCCATATTAAATTAAGTCTGTCCATCTCTGCTATATCCAATGTTTTGTAAACTGCCTCTTCTCTTGTGGGGAGTTTTTCTAGTTTCCAGTTTTTTGCGATTAGAAATCTCGCAGCAGTAAGTATATATGTTAGTAGATAAGTCTCTGTCTTAAAGTCGCCTGGTATTATATTTAGTAGGTAGATTTCTGGTTTCATTGGTACCCTAACCTTAAGTATTTCTTGTAATAAATCATGTATTATTTGCCAGAATTTCTGTAATTTTGGGCATCTCCACCACATATGAACATAGGATCTTACATTGGATTTGTATTTCCGACAATTATTAGAGCTGTTAGTAAAGCATTTTGAAATTTTCTCTGGGGACCAGTGCCATCTATAAAACATCTTAAGGATATTTTCTTTATATGGTATCGATCTCATGTATTTCACTGCTCTCCAAATATTTGCCCAGCTGTCGATATTTAAGGTGTGTCCTATATCTTTCATCCAACTTACCATTGATGGTTTAATAGTTTCATCCTGCGTGTAGTCATCTAACAAGTAATTATATGTTTTCTTTATCAACTTATTGTTAGAAGAGATCAAAATTTTACCTAGGTCATTTGGTTTGTTTTAGAAACCTATTTTCTTATCTTCTTTGAGTCTATTTTTCAGTTGCAGCCTTTCGAACCAAGATAATTCTAAAATTTGTCTTCGTAATGCATCCTCTGCTTTCAGCTCATTATTTTTATCTTAATAAGTTTTCATAACATTCCTTTTTCTCTGTAGATATCAACGAGGGTCTTATAGAGGTTTCTAATGGGGAAACCCATTTGGGGATTTTTTGGTATAAGCGGTCTTTTAAGTTAGACCAAATTTTGATTAGTGCACTTTTTATAATGTTGTAATGGAAATCTGCATGTATCTTCTCTCTTCCACACCAAATATAAGCATGCCAACCCATACTCAAGTCAGCAACCTTTAATTTTAATGTTCTTCTGTTGTCTAACAGTATCCAGTCTCTTATCCACCCAAGTGTTGCTGCAGTGTAATACAGAGACCAGTTTGGTAGTGCAAAACCTCCTCGTTCTTTCCTTTCATGTAGTATCTTCCATTTTATTCTTGATTTTCTATAATTCCATATAAACTGTCTAGTAATTTTATCCAACTCTGCAAAATATTGTTGTTTTTTGATAATTCACTAATTTTGTGCCAAGGACAGGAATTTAGGAAGTATATTCATTTTTATGGTAGCTGTCCTCCCCATAAAGGAAATTTGCAGGTTATTCCAATTCAATAGATCTTTTTTAATATCTTTAATTAAAGTCACATAGTTATCCTCATATAACATCGAAGTTTTATTAGTTATAATTATTCCTAGGTATTTAGTTTTCTTCACTACATCCATATGCAAAATCTCTTGAATTTTTTTTTTGGTAAAATTTTTTATTGCTTTTTCCCCTATACTACTCCTACATGCTAAAACCTACGCTAATCTATATTATACAGAGAATACAGTTTGTAATGTTACAAAATAAGAGTATTATTATATTGAAAAGCAATGTTAAATCTTGGTATCATCTGTTACATCTATTTTGTTGTCTAGATTAAAATTAAAAGCTAGATAACTGGATTGCATACAGACATAGAAGTATCTAAAATCTAGGTTTAAATCATTATCTGACAGTGCGTCACGATATTAAAAAACAATTCAACATTATTTTTTCTTCAGTCCTCTTCTTTTCTTCTTTCTTTCTTCCTGAGGCTTAGGAGCCGCGGCCCCTTTTTCAGAATCCGACTGTTCTTCAAGTTCTCCACTTTCTGAGCCATTAAATCCATACACACTCTCCTGCGATTCCAGTGAGTCGTCTGACTCAATCTCTGCTTTTTTCTTCTTACGTTTTTCCAAAAAAAAATTCGTTTTTTCGATAGAGTCAATTTTATATTTCTTGGCTTTGAAGCTGAAGATCAGTCCCTCTGGAATGTCCCAATGATAGGAAATAGACTCCGATTGCAACCATGCCGTCAAGCTCCTGTAGGCTTTTCTTCTTTTTCGAATTTCAAATGGAATATCTTTTGCACTTTAATCTCTTCTTCTTGAATCTTCAGAACTGTTCTATTCGTGGCTTTTAACACCAAATCTCTTGTTGATCTTCTGGAGAACCTTATCACAATTTCACCTGGCAGGTTTTTCTTTTTTACAAATTCTGGATAAGTCCTGTAGACTAAATCCATATTACTTTGTAAGAAATCTCTTGAATCTTTTTGTTTTGAGTAGGGGTACAATTTTTGGTCAGAATTTTTGTTTTTTGAAAGTTGATTCTTAACCCTGCCAGTTTGCCGTAATCTTGAATTTCAATTATTAAGTGTGGAATGGTTTGGATTGGTTCTTCTAGAATAAAGGCGAAGTCATCCGTGAAGGCTTGCACCTTAAATGATTCTCCGTTAATTTTTAAGGCTATCATTTGATCACTCCCTCTTATAGCATTTCTCAAAGTGTAGGATGTAAGTTCAGGGACAGGGTTGAACCAGGATTTAAGGTCTAGTGCAGAGAGGACCGTTATCAGTACAGTCAAAGTTTCTATTCCCCTCTCTGCAGCTGCCCCAGTCATCTTTTTAAAACAGCTGGAGAATATAGAAGAAGAAGAGAACGGCACGGTCATCTTCTGCTGTGAGGTTTCCAAGCCCGGCGCCCGTGTGGAATGGAAGAAAGGTCCCTCTGTGATCCAACCTAGCCAGAAGCTTGAAATCAAGGCAGAAGGAAATGCCCACATCTTGACAATTCGCGACATAGTCCCTGAAGACTCAGGAGAATACAGCTGCAATACGGCTGATAGGACAACCATGGCCAGGCTCAGGGTTAAAGGTGAGAACATATCCTTGGATTGTCTAGTAACAGCATAAAGTGGGACTTAATACTGTGGTTGTAAGTCTAGCCTCAAAAGTCAACTGTTTTTTCTTTAGTACAAACCATTGCATTAAAAGGGAGACTTCAGAAACCACTTCAGAAGGTAGCCATGGCGGTCTGTGGTAGAACAGCTAGATTTGACTCCAGTAGCAAGTTAGAAACCAACTAGACTTTCAGAGAGCCAGTTCGGTGTAGCGGTTAGGAGCGTGGACTCTAATCTGGGAGAACCGGGTTTGATTCCCCACACCTCCACATGCAGCTGCTGGGTGACCTTGGGCAAGCCACAGCTCTTTCAGAGCTGTGCTCTCAAGAGCAGTTCTCAAAGAGCTCTCTCAGCCCCCACCTACCTCGCAGGGTGTCTGTTGTGGGGACGGGAAGGGAAAGGAGGCTGTAAGCCACTCTGAGACTCCGCGTGAAGGGTGGGGTATACATCATAAGAACATAAGAGAACCTCCACCAGTGGGGCCAGGACACTAGAAGCCCTCCTACTGTTGCCCCCCCGCCCAAGCACCAAGAATACAGGGCATCACTTGTCCCAGACTGAGACTTCCTATCTATACCTTGTGGTTAATAGCCAATGATGGACTTCTGCTCCATATGTTTATCTCATTCCCTCTGGAAGCCATCTGTGCTTGTAGCCGCCACCACCTCCTGTGGCTGTGAATTCCATGTGTTAATCACACTTTGGCTGAAGAAGTACTTCCTTTTATCTGTTCTAACCCGACTCAGCAATTTCATGGAGGGCCCACAAGTTCTTATATTGCGAGAAAGGGGGAAAAAAGGACTTCTTTCTCCACCTGCTCTATCCCACACATAGTCTTGTAAACCTCGATCATGTCACCCCTCAGCCGTCGTTTCTCCAAGCTAAAGAGCCCCAAGCGCTTCCAGGGGCGTTGACTTTCTAAATCCCCGGGGGGGGCAGGGGCTCTCTCGTGCGTGCGCGCACAAAGCACGCGCGCGCGCACGGGACCATGTTTCTGCCGCTCCCTCCCCCCCGGCCCAGGGAGGCAGACCCGCGGCGGCAGCCAGCTGGCCGGGACTGCCGCCCGCACGAAGCGCGCGCGCGACTATGTCCCGGCCGCCTCTCTCCCCCCCCCCCCGCCTCAGGGAGGCAGGGCAGGCCGGGGGTGAAGGAGAGGCGGCGACGGCCGGCTGGGCGAGCATTTTGCCGGGGGTGGCTGAGCCCCCCCCGGGAAATTTCGGGGGAGGCTCGAGCCCTCGAGCCCCCCCGTAGTTGACGCCCATGAGCGCTTCAACATTCCTTCATAGGGAAAGTGTTCCAACCCTTTTATCATTTTAGTTGCCCTTTTCTGCATTTTTTCCAATGCTATAGTATCTTTTTTGAGGTGTGGCAACCAGAACTGTATACAGTACTCCAAATGAGGTCGCACCATTGATTTATACAGGGGCATCCAACCTCTTCTTTTTATGGTAATCTAGTAAGTGTGTAAATTAAGACAGAATTAGTCTCGTTTGGTTACAGTTCCCTTTGGGTTGTCCTTTTGCAAACAAGTGCTTTCTTGTATCTGCATCTCCGTACAGCACTCCCCGTGCTTTTCAAACGCCGTCTCCAAAACAAGGAGGTCGAGATGGGGAACACGGTGTCGTTGTGCTGTGAGCTGACCAAGCCCATGGCTCCAGTGGTGTGGAAGAAAGGGAGAGTGGTCCTTCAGTCCAGCGACAAGTACGAGATCAGGCAAGAAGGGAACTTTGCAGAACTTCTGATTTATGACGTGGAGGCCCAGGATGCTGGGGAGTACACCTGTGATTCAGGGGACCAAGAGACCACTGCCACCTTGCAAGTCAAAGGTAGAAATAATTCATGCAAGTTCCTTGCTGCGGCTCTCCTGGGGTGTGGGGGGGGGGGGGGACAAGGGGTTGCAATTTTGATTCACATCAAGTCTTCAGAGGGGTAATAATTGCCAGTTTGGAAGCCAGTTCGGTGTAGTGGTTAAGTGTGCGGACTCTAATCTGGGAGAACCGGGTTTGATTCCCCACTCCTCCACTTGCACCTGGTTGGATGACCCTGGGCAAGCCATAGCTCTGTACCAGCTGTTCTCTCAAGGACAGCTTGGGAAAGAGCTCTCTCAGCCCCACCTACCACACAGGGTGTCTGTTGTGGGGAGGGGAAGGGAAAGGAGTTTGTAAGCCACTCTGAGACTCCAAGTGAGTGGAGAACAGGGTATAAATCCAATCTCCTCTTCTTCTTCTTATCGTATTTCAGAGGAAGAGGGTACAACGTAGCGAGAGACCCTGTTCTCCTGAACCTGGAATTAACAGTTTTCAATCACCGCTTTCTTACTACTGGAATTCTGAGTAGACCTTTTACCACGCAGAGATTAAAATGATATAGAGGTGCCAGGGGGCCAGATAAAATTGCTTCACTGTCCATGTAGAGAGCCAGTTTGATGTAGCGGTTAGAAGCGCGGACTCTGATCCGGGAGGACCCCACTCCTCTATGTGCAGCTGCTGGTGTGAACTTGGGTCAGTTATGGCTCTCTCAGAGCTGTTGTCTCAAGAGCAGTCCTCAAAGGAGCTCTCTCAGCCCCACCTACCTCACAGGGTGTCTGTTGTGGGGCGGGGAAGGGAAAGGAGATTGTAAGCTGCTCTGAGACTCCCTCGGGTAGTGAAGGGCAGGGTATAAATCCAATCTCTCCATCTCCTTCTCCTTCATGTAGGCTATTCAGAAGCAGCAGCTAGAGCAGAATCCTGCAGTTAGAGTGCTTGTTCGGGCCAGTTACTGGATAGAGCTGCGTGTCATCAGCATTGTGATTGTAATTTTAAACTGATTTCATGTGTATTTAATGGTCTTGCACAGACCAACTATGTAAGCCACCCTGAGCCTGCTTGCGGGGAGGGCGGGGTATAAATTAAATTAATAAAATAAAAAATAAATACTAATGGCATCCGATTCCAAAACTATGAATGAGTCCTCCTAAGGGCTTTGCACAGGGATTGAATAGCTTGGGGGCTAAGACCACACCCTGTGGCATGCCATGGGATAGATGAGGGAGGGAATGTGGCTCAGTGGCAGAGCATCCGCTTGGCAGGCAGAAGGTCCCAGGTTCAATTCCTGGTATCTCCAGTTACAAAGGACCAGGCAGTCAGTGGTAAAAGACCTCCACCTGAGACCCTGGAGAGCCAGTCCGAGTAGACAATACTGACTTTGATGGACCCCAAGGGTCTGATTCAGTAGAAGGCAGCTTCATGGGTGTTCCCATGGTCTCCGATGGCAACCCTTAGAGCCATGGAAGCCAAAAGTGTCGTGAAATAAAGACCCAGTTTTGGTTCAGTAGTGATGGCCAGCGCCTGTGGGTCCTTTCCAACTGGTTGGTGCATTGGAAGCCTCTGTTTGTTTGTTTATTTGTAGCATTTATAAGCCACTCTCCCCACAAGCGGGCTCAGAGCAGCCCACGTAGCCGGGCACACAAAGTGCCAAGATTCATGAAACCATTAAAATCAGTACAATTAAAATCACTTAATACAACCAACAATCAACGATCGACAGTTTCAATTAAAGTGCTCACAGCAGCCGATAAAAACAGATGGCATGCCATATATGACGAGCTCAGAACGCCCCACTCAGCAGTCTCCTGTTCTACAAGATGCCACAGATTTTAGTAGTGGCCATAGATGGTAATGCCATAGATGGTAATATGCGGGGGGGGGGAGGAGCCTCCTAGTTGAAGGCCTGGTGAAAGAGCTCCGTCTTACAGGCCCTGTGGAACTGCCCATATTCTCTCTCCCCCTCAGTTCTGCCAGTTCTCTTTAAAGAAGAGTTGCAGAATGTGGAATCGGAAACAGGCGGGCAAGCCATCCTGCACTGTGAGATCTCCCAGCTCGGTGCTCCTGTCGAGTGGAGGAAAGGCGCCCTGGTCCTCCAGCCCAGTGCCAAGTATGAGATGCGCCAGAAAGGCACCAGGGTCGAGCTAATCATCCATGACATCGAGCCTGAGGATTGCGGGCCCTACACTTGCAGCACCGGAGATGAGCTAACTACAGGAGCAGTCTATGTGCAAGGTATGTTCACCGGGTTCCTTTCGGGTGCATTTTATAATCTGCGCCACTTGTGCGCGACATGATGTCGCTCACCTCCCTGGTCCCAGATGAACTCCTGTGCGTCAAGACGTATTTGTTGCAGCGAGTCTATGTAAGACGCAAGTCCTACGGTTCATGATGAAAATTTTGCAGAGTTTGACTTGAAAATTTCTGGGGTTGGTTCGCAGTCCTGGTTCGCACAACATTTTGCTCTCTCGTTCTTTAATTGCTCCGGTATTGATATCTCTCGGTCAAGTGTATGAACTGATTTCCTTGTCTAATGTTGCGTTTGAGGTGATATTAGCCACAAAATGGCTGCTGCACAAAATGGTGGCTGCAGTGCCGCAAGCACAGATGAAGTCCAAGTGCAGTTGAAGTCCAAGTTTGACTTGAAAATTTCTGGGGTTGGTTCGCAGTCCTGGTTCGCACACCATTTTGCTCTCTCGTTCTTTAATTGCTCCAGTATTGATATCTCTCGGTCAAGTGTATGAACCGATTTCCACTGAGCTCCCTCCCCCAACGGTGCCCTCTCCACGTGTTTCCCCCAAATCCCAACGAATTTCCCACTATGGAATTGGCAACCTAGATGTGAGATTGCCATAGATATTCACTAGGCTCCTTTGCTGTGCTGACTTTGGCAGGAGGTGTCAACCGTAGTGATTTCACCATGAAAAACGGGTTGTCCAATCTGGTTTTGAGTATACTTCTATTTTAGCATGAAAAGTCTGTATGCTAGGTTTGTGGATCCCCTGTATACCAATGGAGTCCATGGCGTAAGCGATGACCACTGAGTTTTGTCGAAGCGTGTGGGAACAAACACTTGCACCTTTTCTTCCCCCTTGGTACACATTATCTTGTTCTGTTACACAGAAGAGGAGGTGCAGATAGTTTCTGGCTTAAAGAACACAGACGTCTTTGCGGGCGAATCGGCCACTTTCTCCTGTGTGCTTTCGCGCTCCGGCGTGAAGAACGTGCAGTGGTGGCTGGATGGATCCCCCCTTCAGAGCAGCCCCGTGAACAAGATCTCTGTGCAAGACGGGAAAACTCACACTTTGACCCTAAAGGACCTGGGCCCGAATGATTCGGGAACTGTGACCTTCCGGGCAGGCCCTCTCCTATCCTCCGCTAAATTGTTAATCAAAGGTATTTTGGCTCTTACTGAAATTCTGACAAGTCCACCCACAAACCACGTCGCATTTGCTTCTCACATCCAGCAGCCCTTAACCCAGTTCTGCAAAATGGCTATTTGTAAGGCATGCATTAACCAGCAAACTACATCAGTAAGCACAAACCTTTAACTTATTTACTTTTATCTTCTCATATTTAGAATATTTCTGTGCCACCTCTTTAAAGACCTGCTTGAGTCAGCTTACAATTTAAAAACTTTTATCTTGTCCTCCTGCAAGAATAAGCCTCAGAAGCTGCAGTGGCTCAAGTGGTTAAGACGCTGAGCTGCAGACCGGAAGGTCAGTAGTTTAGCAGTTCGAGACCCGATTGCTGCATGATGGAGTGAGCTCCTGACTCTGGTCCCAGCTCCTGCCAACCTAGCAGTTTGAAAGCAAGAAATTGCAAATAGATAAATAGGTACAGCTTCGGTGGGAAAGTAACAATGTTCCATGCACCTCAGCGTCTAGTTATGCTGGCCACATGACCACGGAAAATGTCTTTGGACAGCGCTGGCTCTTCGGCTTGGAAACAGAGGTGAGCAACACATCCCTAGAGTTGTATTTGTCTGGCTTTCAAGTAAGGGAAACCTAGCTTCCTGATGGTGGAAAGTGCTGTCAAGTTACAGCTGACTTATGGCAACCCTGTTTTCAAGGCCAGAAATGTTCAGAGAAGTGGCTTGCTATTGTCTGCCTCTTCATCCTGGCCCTGATATTCCTTGGAAGTCTCCCATCCAAGTATTAGCCAAGGCCAACCCTGCTTAGCTTCTGAGATCTGACAAAACCAGGCTAGCTTCCTACCCATCTAGAACTAGGAACGGTTTGCAGTTCAAGGGCTGTTCAAGTGCACACACAGGTTGTATAGTTTTCCGCAAAGCAAAAGAAAACTGTGGTTTGTTTGTAAGAACCATCAGGGTGCTTTTAAACACCTGGCTGTTCCTTGGCTTCACTGATCAAGCGAGGCAAGATGATCCAATATAATGGAGGAATTTGCATAGATGGTTGAAAGGCAGATAGCATGCATGACTAAAATGTACCGATCAATGTACCGATCAATGTACCGATCAGGCCTTTGGCCCATGTAAGCCGCCCTGAGCCCGCTTGCGGGGAGGGCGGGATATAAATACGAAAAATAAATAAATAAATAAATAAAACTAAGCACCTTATACCCTAAATCCTGGCTACCAGTCAAGGAATCATTAATTAAGTTGTCCCAAACACTGGGATTTTCCAGGCCATTCTGCACGTGGCTTCCAGTGGGGGGAAGAAACAGCGCAGGCTTTGAAGATAAGTTCTGCTAACAAGCATGAGAGGGGGACAGTTCCCTTCAGAGCAGCTGAACACTGTCCTCTCAAAAGACTCAGGGCAACTACGCACCAGCGCATAATGAAGATGGAGTCATGCCGGCCAAACAGAGGCGTTAATAAAAGCCCACAAAAGAGCAGGCTGCTGTGAAAGTCCAAATCTAGGGCTGGCTCTTAAATGTTTGGCTCAGTTCCCCACTACAACTTCTGCAGCCCGTGGCATCTTTTCCCTCCCCTTCTGTGGCCTCAGGCTGCTTCTCACTCCTTCCACATCCCTGTTCCAACATCTGCACATGGACACGCATGGGCTGAGGACAGACTGGCAATCTGGAGCAGGATGAATGTGGAGGCAACTGCTGCGGGGGGAAAATTCCCCGGGGCTGGCCATTCACACTGGCCAGTGTATTGGGCAAGGATGCTGTTATGGAGCGTTCAGACTGCTGCGGAGTGGCCCCACGTGGGCCGGCCTCCGCAGCTCGTGATAGGGCTGTTTCAGCAATCTGCGCATGTGCGCATGCGCTCATGTGCGCATGTGTGCTCATGCGCAAACTGGCAAAACGCTGCGTTCGCACTGCTGCCTCCGCTTGTCTCCCGCCTTCTTCCAGTTCACACTTCCTGGAAGCGGGAGGCATGCAGAAGACGGCCCCTGAACACCGGTTTCTCCCGGTGTCCCGGTAAAGCGAAAGGAAAACGTCTTCAAGACGTGTAAGTATGGAAGGGAGCCGAGGGACAGCTGCGCATGTCTGAATGGGCTGCCTTCCTCCGCTTCCCAAGCGGAACTGTCCCGGGGCAGATTGCCAGTCTGTCCTCAGCCATGAACTCACATATGATGCTCCCATAAAGTGAACCAGACCATCATGGGTCATTTTGAGCCGGAACGCACAGGAACGCCATTCTGGGAGTAGCAAGCCCAGGAGCGGGCACATATGGGGATGAGCTGTGGAAAAAAACAAAAGCAAACTAATTTGATCTGCATTTTCATGCTTGTTGTAGAGTAGCTTCCCTGCAAGAGCAAAGGAAACCTAAAGTGTCTTTAGTCCAAGTGTAAAGCTGGCTCACCAGTTCTGAGTTGGGAAATACCTGGAGTTTTTTGAGGTGGGGCCTGAGCGGTGGGTGGTGCCTTCTGACACACTTCCGGTGATGTCAGGGGGTGTGGAATATGCAAGTAAGTTATGCTAATGAGTTATGCTAATGAGCTCCTGCACCTCTTTTTCTATGAAATGCCCCCAGACTCAGTATTAAGAAGGGTAGCCATGTTAGTCTGTCTGTAGCAGTAGAAAAGAAAAGGTCAATATTGTCTACTCAGATGGGCATCAGCTTTCCAGGGTCTCAGGCAAAGACCTTTCCCATCGCTCCTTTTTAACTGGAGATGCTATTAGGGATTGTACCTGAGACCTTCTGCCTGCCATACAGATGCTTTACCAATGAGCCATGGTCCCCTCCCTGAGTAACAGTCAATGTAGACAAAGAACAATCTAAAGCAATAAAAATGGCTAAGTTTGACATACCATACTGAAGAAAGGGTTACAAAGGTAGAAGGCATTGAACTGAGGTTGAATTGCAGTCAAGCAGGGTAATGCAGGGTAATGGGGACCGTCCCTTGCCCGCCTCAATAGAAAAGGAGGGGTGAATGCCTGGCAAGCAAAGGTAAAGATAAAAACTGCTTTTTTTCTGGAAAAAGAGGTGCCAGAACTCTCAAGAGGGAAGTGAAGTTTTCAATATGTGCAGGGCTTTTTTTCTGGGGGAACGCACTGGAATGGCGTTCCGGAACCTCTTCGGCAAAACTCTCTCTAAAATGTATAAAAGTTAATGAGTTTTGAGTATACAGATTGAAAACTTCATTTCCCTCTTGAGAGTTCCAGCATCTATTTTTCCAAAACAAGTGCCCTGAATATGTGTATGAAAACTCATTAACTTTTAAACATTTCTAAAATAATTCTGTTGAAGAGGTTCCGGAACTCCATCCCAGTGCATTCCCCCAGAAAAAAAAAGCCCTGCATACAATAAACATTGTTGTGTACTGCAATAGTATCCCTTATAGAAGCAACCTCCTGGGCTGTTCTATTATACCATAGTTCTGAACATTTCTGGTTTGCATGTTTTGCAAAATGATAGAAACAGGGAAGTCTTCCTATCAACCTCGAGTACGCCTTTCCATATGTGGGAGCTACCACTAGAGGATGCCTGTGAATGGGTAGTTGCTGATTTTACTCGTTTTCACTTAGATGAGCACAGGGGTACAGCGGGCGAAGCAGTCCTGTGGAGATGTGAGTCCAAGGACATTCAAGGCTTTGTAGGTGATCACTGGACCCTTGAACTCAATAACTGATTGGTAACAGTAGAGTGACTACAGAGTCAGAGTGATATACACATTCTTTTGAGTGTCCAAGTGTAGTCGGGCCGTGGCATTCTGTACCAACTGGAGTTTCTGAGTTGTCTTTAAGGGTAGATCCATGTAGAGTAGCCTAGCCATGGGGTAACCATAGCATGGATCCATGTGGCCAGTTCATCCGAATCAAGGTAGGGGGTCATCTTCTGAGACAAGTGAAGTTGATAAAAGGCTTTGTGTGCAGCTGTTAGCTGGTTTGTGCAGCTGTTAGCTGGTTTCTCCAGCTGGATCTAGTACCACGCCTAGGCTCTTAACTGAGCCACCGAGCATCAAAGTGGGAAGCATTATGTTGATCCTGACCAGCATTTCCTCTGCCTTGCCAAGATTCAGACTGATTTCGCACAAGCCGCTGCTCCGCCCCTGCTCTTCCTTTTCCTTGATTGCATGCATCAATTTCCCACTATGTGTGCACTGCCCAATTTCCCCCGCATCTCGATTCTGTTTTTTGAGGATCTAGAAGACACGAGGGGGGAGGGGGGAATCAGGCAAAGCTGTGGGTCAAAATGCAGCCACGCAGCACATAGTAGGAAATTGATGCGTAGTCTGAAGAGCCGTTTAGCCTGTGCAACGTTGCCTTGTCTGCATCACATTTAAATAAGATAAAACAAGGAGGTGTAGAAAACACCTGTTCCCAGCAATTATTTAATTATCTGTTTGTAACATTTCTATCCTGCAAGTTCTCCAAAGATCTCCATGCAGTGCACTTAGTTAGGCTGAGAGAGATATAAGTAACAGGGGAAACACACTGTAGGACAATGCCGATAGAATTCCTAGAAATCCTGCTTTGGTGCTTCCACGCCCATAACACACCCAGTCCTGTCCACACTGCACATTGGGGCTGAGGAGCTTAGCATGATGCTGATCTGCAGGTTGGGTATGTGTGCTGAACCTGGTTCTGATCTCTGGAAATTCACCGGCGCAAAAACGGTTCTAACATATCAGCTGCACAACACACGCCAACTACCTTTAGTAGCTTACCCGTCTGCTTCTTCAATGCTAATTCCTGACTCAAGCTATTATTAAACCGAGCACTTTAGGTAGCGCTTCTGGTCCCTTTTCATGCGACTCACTTGCTTCGCAGTCCATGCTCTGTGTTTGTAACAAAGTGGCCGTAATCATTCCCGAAGGATCCGCTAACGCATGTCCCTCCTGACGTATCGGTTGACAGATCCAACCATTGAGGTGGTCAGTCCCATGCAGGATATTACCACTGACGAAGATGGCACAGCAGAATTCATCTGCCAGTACTCTAGGCCTGTGCAGGCCACGTGGAAGAAAAATGACCAGGAGGTTCTCGCTGATGGCCAACGCATCATCATTGAGCAAGACTGGAATGTGTCCAAGCTGAAATTTAAGCCTGCTCTGCCAGGGGACACCGGCATCTATTCGTGCGAGGCTGGAGGCACTAAAGTGGTGGCTATGCTTGACGTTCAAGGTGAGGTCCCCCACGATGGAACGAAGACTGTCGTATGAATACAGAGAGCGTGCATGTGAATACAGAGAGCATGAACAGCACCGACTGAACCAAAGTTCTATGGCCTTCAGCTGTTTTCGCTCTTATGCTAGGTGGAGCCAGAACTGAGAGGTGTGATGACTGTTTCAGGTTACAACGTGTCTGTGAGATTTGCTCTTTGAAAAGAGGGCCAGGTTGGGCAATTATTTTATCTGTGCTGTGGGAATGGGGAAGTAAGTGTGGTGGTCTCTCTCACCTGTTGTAGAAGTGCTGTGAGACAAAATCTTGAGGTGATACCCCCCGATCATATCTAGCCCAGTGGTCCATTCTTTGTTCCCCTGAGCCAGGTGGGGCAATCCTAGGCAGATGACACACCTACTGGTCACACCTTAGCTATAGCCCTTTGTCGCAAGCATCCCTTTTGGGGAGGCCAGTCAGTCCAGGATCTAAGAAACCATCAAGCTATCCAGTTACCGTAGAAACATCAAGCTATCCCATTACCATCGAACTATCCAGCTAACTCAGTTGCCAGCCTTTAGTCTACCAGGAAGGGGTGGAGAATCCATTCTCTTACAGAATAAAAAGAGGACTGGAAGAATTGCATCCTTTTTTTGGGGGGGGGGGGTGTTTCTAATTAAAAAACCATAGGTAAAGGTTTCCCTTGCTTGAAAGCCAGTCGAATCCGACTCTAGGGGATGGTGCTCATCTCTGTTTCCAAGCCAGTGCTCATCTCTGTTTCCAAGAGCCAGCGCTGTCCAAAGATGTTTCCGTGGTCATGTGGTCGGCACGACTAAACACCGAGGGGCATAGAACGCTGTTACCTTCTGACCGAAGTGGTACCTATTTATCTACTTGCCATTTCTTTCTTTCGAACTGCTAGGTTGGCAAGAGCTGGGGCCAGAGATGGGAGCTCACTCCGTCACGCGGCACTCGGGTCTCGAACTGCCGAGCTACCGACCCTCCAGTCGGCAGCTCAGCGTCTTAACCTCTGAGCCACCATACACTTCTATAAAAATAACTCGTAGGTTTTAAGGAACAGTTATGAATACAGGAGTCCCTTTGGCATCATTTCAGACTCTCTGTCTTCCTCCGAAAAACAATCCTTTTCCCACACAAAAATAAAATTGCTATGTCTTCTGAACTGGCAAAAAACAACTTTGAACCACAAGGCCAGTTTTCACAAGAGGGTATTCTGACCCTACCCAATACACAGTGAAGCCAAGAGAGAGAAGAGGAGGCAGCCAGATACCCCTCTATCGTGCCTGGGCCCAGCTCCATCTGAGAGCATCCTCCTCCCCATACCAGCTGTCATTCCTAAGACCCAGGGCTGTAGACAAGACTTCCTTGTTGGATGGGGCAGCCATGTTTTTAAACGGGCCAAACCTGTGCTGCAGGTGGAGCGATGCCCCTACCGGTCTCAGCCTTGCCCTGAGCTACCTTCATGTTTTAATCTAGTGAGAATGAGTTATGATAGTCATTTTTACTAGTATTATTTTATTTGTATATATTATACTAGGAATAAGGCCCGTTGTGGAAATAAATACAAGGGGCTCTAGAAAGAGGCTCTGGGAAAGTGCCAAGGCCTTGGGCACTCAGCATCAATTTGCTGTGGTGACCTCAGCAGGGTATAATGACACAGAGTCCACCATTTTCTCCAGGGGCACTGATCTCTGCTACCTGAAGAACAGTTGTAATTCAGAGTGATCTCCTGCCCTCACCTGGAGATTGGCAACAGTGGTTCCCTAAGAGGGAATACCTGGTTTAGAGGGCAGAGTCTTTGGCATTGTACCTGTCTGAGGCCCCACCCCTCCTCAAACCTCACCCTCACCAGGCTCCACCCCTCAAATCTCCAGGAATTCCCCACCTGGAGTTGGCAACCCTATCTCCTTTCCAGCCAAGCATCAACCTACCTTAATTTCCCCCTCACTCTTCAGCTTTCCATCTCCCCCCCCCCACCTGCAGCCTCTACCGTGCTCTGAAGCCCTGACTGCCTCGTCACATTGGCTGTCATGGGCGGGAGCATCTCAGCAGGGTATAAGGACACCATTTTATCCAGGGGAACTGATCAATGCCATCTGGAGAGCAGTTGTAATTCTGTGATCTCCAGCCCTCACCTGGAGATTGGCAACCATGGTTCTCCAAGAGGAAATAGCTTGTTTGGAGGGTATTGAACACCCTGACTGCCACATCACCCTCTTTTCCCGCACTTTTTGGCCTTGGGGCAGCTGGGAACTGTGGGCCAGCAGATGAGGAAGCCCCATTCAACCCAGTGAGTGATACACCTGCAGGCCCCCCTCTGGAACTACAGCTCAATTGAACCTTATGGGGGAACATTTTACCACAGACAGCAGCCATCTTACAAACACAGGTAACTGCCATTTTGTTACACCTACCAACAGCCACTGAGGTAACAGTTAGTCCCAAACAGGAGGGAAGCAGAAGAACCGTCTTCATCAAGAGAGAAAGCCGTCTTCTAGAAATTCTGACAGGGCACAGTGGCTGAAGTAGTGGGCGGGGAAGAGGAGCAGACCCAGCACCCAGCCAATGGCATGCGAGTACTCACAGCCAGTAGATAGGGACAGCTTCTGAGTGACACCTCAGGGAGCCAACTGATTTTGGAGCATGTGGAATGTTCAGGAGAGTCCATGGTGAAAACAGAATTATATATAACTGAAGGATTATATTATTTTTAATGTGAACAACAATACCTCCCTTTTTCTAAGCTGGATCCAATGGCTCCCTTTGGTCTGATGGAGAAAAATGTTTGTCGTCAATTAAGACTTAGCAGAAGAAAATGATTGGGTCCAAATATTGACCTACCTTTCAGGGTTGTTGTAATGATTACTGAAATAATGTATGTGAGGCACTTTGAATACTCAAAAGTGCTGTGTAAATTTGAAGTGTTGTTGTTGTTTTTGCTGTTATGAGTGTACACTTGAGAAAAGGCTTGTACCTTTTTGTTTAACTGATCTTGGTGATTGTTGGTTGCTATAAACGGGTGATGTTATATGATTTTTTAAAAAAATATATAGTTGTTTAGCTATGTTAGTTTTAATTGTTGCTTGTTCACTGCCTTAAGATGGTCCACCATTTTTTAAAAAAATAAAAAAAATAAAAATAAAGCATTCATAATGACAAGGTGGTATTTTATATGCTACTACAAGTATTAACAAGTATTTAAAATGATACCCCACAAACATCACTTAGTGGTCATTATCCCACATCATGTTCTGCAGGGACACCTCATTATTTTGGTAACAGAAGGTGTGAAATTTCTTCTGATGTTTTCTGTTGGATGACAAAAAAGTACATTCGCCACTTGTTATAAGAACATAAGAAGAGCCCTGCTGGATCAGACCAGTGAGGGTCCATCTAATCCAGCATCCTGTCTCACACAGTGGCCAACCAGCTCCTCAGAAGGACCAACAACAGGGCAGAGAGGCTGAGGCCTTCCTGTGATAAGAACCTCAGAAGAGCCCTGCTGGATCAGACCAGTGAGGGTCCATTTAGTCCAGCATCCTGTCTCACACAGTGGCCAACCAGCTCCTCTGGAGGGCCAACAACAGGGCAGAGAGGCCGAGGCCTTCCCCTGATGTTGCCTCCTGGCTCTGGGATTCAGAGATTTAGCCATGATCTCGTGCTGAAGCAAGTCTCCCAGCCTCTTTTTCAGCTCTGGCAAAGCAATCAGCTGTTCGTGCTGGGCAAATCCGGCAACTTCTGTTCACCGTGAACAATGGAAGACCGGCTTGTTATGAGCCTATATGCAAATTCTTCCTGCTCTATATCAGTGCTACAGGGTTGCTAGAACTCAGGCAAATGGTTACTTTGCCTGAGCACCATCATTGAGGGGGATACACAATTGTTTGGTC
The DNA here is from genome assembly GCA_029233225.1 of Lepidodactylus listeri. Taxonomy (NCBI): domain Eukaryota; kingdom Metazoa; phylum Chordata; class Lepidosauria; order Squamata; family Gekkonidae; genus Lepidodactylus; species Lepidodactylus listeri. The sequence goes on from JARCFY010000012.1 coordinate 5,559,129, forward strand.
ATATCACAAGGACTCTTAAAGAAAGATAGGGATTGGATCCATAGATTCCTTTCCATCGACAGCGGAGGTTTCTTTCCATGCAGGGAATGGAAAGCTCTTTGCGCTACAGGGAAGTTCTGCTGTTACCGAAGCAGAAACTTTGGATCCAGCCTTATATCAGTGTAATCGCAAAACCAGATGACTGCAGTTTTAACAATCTCTTTCCAACCTATATAATGTCATGCATTTCCAAGGTAATGCTCAAATTTGATTTAACTAATTTATTTGTTTCCCTCCCCCCCCCCCCCCCAAAAAAAACAGCCAAGAACACGATTGTCCAGGGCTTGGAGAATGTCGAGGTCGTGGAGGGAGGTGAAGCCCTGTTCGAATGTTACCTTTCCAAGCCAGAGTGCTACAATTACAACTGGCTGATCGACGACGAACCGGCGAAAACGTCTGAAAATGTCGAGATGGTCTATTTTGAAAACGGACTGCGGCATCTCCTTCTCTTGAAGAACCTGACACCCCAAGACAGCTGCAGGGTGACTTTCCTTACGAGTGATGTTGTGACGTCTGCATTCTTGACTGTAAAAGGTAATGACAACCTCGTATCGCCTCATAGCCCCACTGAAGCTAGGGTTGTTGGGTTGTGCCTGGCAGTCGGTGGATTGGTGGAAGTGGTGACATTGGGGCTGGCAGTGGGGAGCAATGTTGCCTGTGCCATTATGTCACTTCCGGGGAAAACCTGGAAGTCACAAAGGGGAGCTCTAGGAATCGCTAAAAGCTCTGTGGTTCCCCCTCCCACCTCACCTGTGTGGCAATGAGCGACGAAGGCTGTTGGTGGTCCTCACTGAAGCAAATAACAGATAAATGTTCTACCCCACGCCTTTGTATGAAATATATCAGATGAGATGAATTTTCTGGCTTCATTCCATTACATGTGAAACTGGGAACCCTCCATTGTGACCTTAGTAATATGGGTATTGTGACATTACTTCTTCAACGGCCATAAAAGTAGAACAAATTTAGAGTCTGGTAGCACTTTTAAGACCAACAAAGGTTTATTCAAGGTATGAGCTTTTGTGTACGTACACACAGGGCTCATTTTGTAGCAGGAGCTCGTCTGCATATTAGGCCACACCCCCCTGATGTAGCCAATCCTCCAAGAGCTTACAGTAGCCCCTGTAAGAAGAGCTCTGTAAGCTCTTGGAGGATTGGCTACATTAGAAGCTCCTGCTACGAAATGAGCCCTGCATACACACTTTTTCAAATACAATGGAATGGGAGGTAAGGTTCAAATTTATAGTCGGGCTGAATAGCAAATTAACATGTAACATCATGAAGATGTTTTAAAATATGCAAAAATGGAATTAAATAACAAACTAAGGATATAAGGTCAACAGTTGTAAAGCAATAAATACGTCAAAGTAAGTCTGAGACTCTCCATTCACTCCCAGAGCGTGGAGGTCGCTTAACACCATTTTTACTTTCTTTTTCAAGGTGGGAGCAGTGTATGTCAGCCAAATAGTCCTTGTATTACATTCAGTATTCTAATATACTATTCTGAAAAAGAAATACAGTGAAATACAGAGGATGTATAATTCCTCTATATGAGAACACATACGTGAGGACTGAATGAGTTAGTGTACGTGATGAGATAAGAAACCAATATCCCTGTTGAGTCCTGGGGAGATTTTTGTTCCAAGTGTTGTAATACCTGGATCTGCCATAAAAGTAACATCAGAGTTCCTGAGACGTACAGCAGGAGGCCATACCTCCCACCTGCTTTACTCCTCATGGAAATTGGGACCCTACTGGTATGGAAGAAGCTAAATTGTCGATTTTTCATATTGTCTCTATGGCTTCTGATGTTATCGCTGCATCCCTGGAAAAAGCTGTGGCACAGTTGTTCACACATGTGACGATTCTATGCTAAAAGTGGCTTTGGGTTTGTTCTTCTAGTCGAGTATTGACAGTGAAGCTTTTATTGATGCCATTCTAGTCCTTTTCAAAACTTCGACGTTTTGTGAAACCCAAGGTATTGAGATAATAATAGAACAGTTAACCCAATTCAAGTACATTATTTTCTCCACTTCTCCGACTTTTCGTAATTTTATTTTAATGTCAGAGCCTTGATGTCCTGGGTACGAATTCTGCGACACCCGATTTGCCATGCTAAACGTAGCTATGGATTCCAAGGGCAGGTGGCATCTCCACGTAAGTGGAACAAGTGGAGGGATAGGCCTCTTCGACTTTCCTGTCAGCTGCTGTTATGCCGCTCTTCAGCGGGACCTTAATTCATGGCCTTCCTTATTTTGAAAGTGTTGATCACTTAGGTAAAGGTAAAGGTTTCCCTTGCTCGAAAGCTAGTCGAATCCGACCCTAGGGGGTGGTGCTCATCTCCGTTTCCAAGCTGAAGAGCCAGCGCTGTCCGAAGAATTTTCCATGGTCATGTGGCCAGCATGACTAAACGCCACGGCGCACAGAACGCTGTTACCTTCCCACTGAAGCAGTACCTGTTTATCTACTTGCAATTTCTTGCTTTCAAACTGCTAGGTTGGCAGGAGCTGGGACCAGAGATGAGAGCTCACTCCATCTCGTGGCACTCGGGTCTCAAACTGCCGATCTCCCGAACTTCTGGTCTGCAATTCAGCATCTTAACCACTGAGCCACTGCGGCCCTGACTGATCACTTACCTTCTTATTATTTCAGGGTGGCGCCTGGAATTTCTGCAGCCATTAACTGACATTATGGTCACCGCCGGAGGCCGCGCGATCTTCAGCTGCGTTTTAAGCGAAGCGGTGCCCGTTAACGAGGTCGCTTGGTATATTAACGATGTGGATATCCAAGCGGATGGCAACTGGGAAATCCAGGCAGATGGGAATAGCTACAAACTCATACTAAAGAACGCTCAGCCGCGTCACTCTGGGGAGGTGACGTTTGCCGCGAGGGACGCCATTGTGTCTGCCAAGTTATCTGTCATCGGTAGGTTGGGATGGGCCACATTCCTAAATGACCAGTCCTCCAATGGAGCCAGTGTCTTGCTCCATTCCAGTTGTTTCCATTCATTCCATTTGTCTCCATTCTCGGCTGTGCTGATCACCCGGGGGATTCAGTTCTAGGCAGAAGGGAGGAGAGGAAAACAAGGCACGTTGGTTATGAATATCCGTGCCTCAGCCTGAGACAGGGGTCCCCAACTTTCTTGAGCCTGCAGGCGCTGTGGGAATTAATTCTGAGGCAGCCTGCGACTGCAAGAGGAGGAGTCAGCTGCAAAATGGCTGCCACCGCTTACCTTCAGTTATGCAATGAAGATCTTTGTGCTGTGGTGGCAACTTCTGCCAAAGCAGCATTTAAAAAACTCTGCAAACCAGTCAAATTTCCAGTGGCCAATCAGAAGCCTGGCTGGCAGAAACCCCACCCGGCCCCACACACTTTATAAAAACACTTGGTGGGCGCCAGAAAAGTTGCTGGCGGTGCCATGGTGTCAACAGGCTCCATTTTAGGGACCCCTGAGCCAAGTCATGAGAGCCAGTTTGGTGTCGAGGTTGCTGGTGGTGTGACCTTGGGTCAGCCACAAGTTCTCTCAGAGCTGTTCCCTGAGACTCCTTCAGGTAGTGCACGGTGGGGTATAAATCCAATCTCCTCCTCGTCTCCTTCTCTTCCTTCTAGCTAGTTAATGTTGATCAAATAGGGACGCAATTTCAGTAATGGTTTCTAATCTTCAAACAGGCATCTGCATGCGAACCATGTTTGCGCATGCCAATTGTGGCGTAAGCAGGGGTCATTTTGTAGGAAAAGAGGTGCAGGAGCTCAGTAGCATAACTTATTAGCATAGCTTATTTGCATATGCCACACCCCCTGACATAACCGGAAGTATGTCAGAAGGCAAGAAAGAAAGAAGAGAGAGAGAGAGAAAGAAAGAAAGAGACAGAGAAAGAGAGGGAGAGAGAAAGATAGAGAGGGGGGGAAGGAAGGAAGGAAGGAAGGAAGGAAGGAAGGAAGGAAGGAAGGAAGGAAGGAAGGAAGGAAGGAAGGAAGGAAGGAAGGAATAGCTGGCAGAGAGGGGACATCTGCTAATCCAAGCCTCAGAAATACCACTATTCTGGGAGGATAGCTTCAGTGGTGGCTGAAGCCTTCAGAAGGCTGGTCAGAAAAACAAGGACCTTTCCAGGGGACGGGGTCATTTTGCTGCAGCCATGAGACAAGCAGGCATTCCCCCGTGGGGGGGCGCTGGCACCAACTCCCAGAGCTGTGCTCCCCCGAGCTCCTGCTCGAAATGACCCCTGGGCGTAAGATTCTACAAAATGTTAGATCAGTTACCATTGGTTTGCCCTGACCTGGATACCACAGGTTAGCCTGATCTCATCAGATCTTGGGAACTTAGCAAGGTCAGCCCTGGTTAGTAGATGGATGGGAGACCACCAAGGCAGTGGCAAATGGCCTCTGTTCCTCTCTTGCCTCGAAAACCCTATGGAATTGAACTCAACGGCAAAAACTCATAGGGTATATGAGGGGCTGGAGGAAAGGGGGTTTGAGGGAGAGGCTCCAAACTTGCAGGGTAGCTGCTGGGGCCTCTCCTCGAAATACCCACCAAGTTTCAAGAAGATTGGACCACGGGGTCCAATTCTATGGGCCCCCAAACACATTGTCCCATCCCCCCTATTGTTCTCTATGGAGGGAAAAAATGTTAAACTTTTTTCCTACCATAGAGAACAATGGAGGGAATGGGGGCAACCTGTTTGGGGGCCCGTAGAATTGGACCCCCTGGTCCGATCTTCTTGAAACTTGGTGGGTATTTCGATGAGAGGCCCCAGCAGCTACCCTGCAAGTTTGGAGCCTCTCCCTCAAACCCCCTCCCCTCCAGTGGCTTTTAAAGTTGCCACTGAATTTCGGCAGCAATTCGGCGGCAGGCTGAATCAGATTAGAGAATCTGATTCGGCCCATGGCTGCCCTAGTGGCCACTCCTGAGCTGGCGGAGCTTCACTCCGCCTCGCTCCGGCCCCAACGGACCCCTGGACATGTGTGATCTCAGTCATTTTGGGCGTTGCTGCACCACTCCTTAGTTATAAAACTGCACTCAAAACCATTTTGTTACACTTGATTGTGAATAGGAGGCGTTGTTAGCATAGGGGAAGCCAACGCTACTCTAAGCCAAACTGAAATGCAATCCCTAAAGGAATTCAGCATTCTTACTTTCATTTTTCACCACTGCTATAATGTTTGTTGTTTTCCTAGACATAAGGGGGCTCGTGGAGAAGTTTTGCAGGTGTCCTTGTGTGTGGTTTGGTGAAACAGAGGGATTAGTGGCAGCTACAAGACTGTTATGGGCATATATGAAGATACAGGGAGTTCTTATCCTTCAGACATGTGTGGGTTTTAGGCCATGAAATGCTTTAAAAGCCAATTTGGTGTAGTGGTTAAGTGCATGGACTCTAATCTGGGAGAACCGGGATTGATTCCCCATTCCTCCACATGCAGCTGCTGGTGTGACCTTGGGTCAGTCACAAGTTCTCTCACAGCTGTTCCCTGAGACTCCTTCAGGTAGTGCACGGTGGGGTATAAATCCAATCTCCTCCTCGTCTCCTTCTCTTCCTTCCAGCTAGTTAATGTTGATCAAATAGGGACGCAATTTCAGTAATGGTTTCTAATCTTCAAACAGGCATCTGCATGCGAACCATGTTTGCGCATGCCAATTGTGGCGTAAGCAGGGGTCATTTTGTAGGAAAAGAGGTGCAGGAGCTCAGTAGCATAACTTATTAGCATAGCTTATTTGCATATGCCACACCCCCTGACATAACCGGAAGTATGTCAGAAGGCAAGAAAGAAAGAAGAGAGAGAGAGAGAAAGAAAGAAAGAGACAGAGAAAGAGAGGGAGAGAGAAAGATAGAGAGGGGGGGAAGGAAGGAAGGAAGGAAGGAAGGAAGGAAGGAAGGAAGGAAGGAAGGAATAGCTGGCAGAGAGGGGACATCTGCTAATCCAAGCCTCAGAAATACCACTATTCTGGGAGGATAGCTTCAGTGGTGGCTGAAGCCTTCAGAAGGCTGGTCAGAAAAACAAGGACCTTTCCAGGGGACGGGGTCATTTTGCTGCAGCCATGAGACAAGCAGGCATTCCCCCGTGGGGGGGCGCTGGCACCAACTCCCAGAGCTGTGCTCCCCCGAGCTCCTGCTCGAAATGACCCCTGGGCGTAAGATTCTACAAAATGTTAGATCAGTTACCATTGGTTTGCCCTGACCTGGATACCACAGGTTAGCCTGATCTCATCAGATCTTGGGAACTTAGCAAGGTCAGCCCTGGTTAGTAGATGGATGGGAGACCACCAAGGCAGTGGCAAATGGCCTCTGTTCCTCTCTTGCCTCGAAAACCCTATGGAATTGAACTCAACGGCAAAAACTCATAGGGTATATGAGGGGCTGGAGGAAAGGGGGTTTGAGGGAGAGGCTCCAAACTTGCAGGGTAGCTGCTGGGGCCTCTCCTCGAAATACCCACCAAGTTTCAAGAAGATTGGACCACGGGGTCCAATTCTATGGGCCCCCAAACACATTGTCCCATCCCCCCTATTGTTCTCTATGGAGGGAAAAAATGTTAAACTTTTTTCCTACCATAGAGAACAATGGAGGGAATGGGGGCAACCTGTTTGGGGGCCCGTAGAATTGGACCCCCTGGTCCGATCTTCTTGAAACTTGGTGGGTATTTCGATGAGAGGCCCCAGCAGCTACCCTGCAAGTTTGGAGCCTCTCCCTCAAACCCCCTCCCCTCCAGTGGCTTTTAAAGTTGCCACTGAATTTCGGCAGCAATTCGGCGGCAGGCTGAATCAGATTAGAGAATCTGATTCGGCCCATGGCTGCCCTAGTGGCCACTCCTGAGCTGGCGGAGCTTCACTCCGCCTCGCTCCGGCCCCAACGGACCCCTGGACATGTGTGATCTCAGTCATTTTGGGCGTTGCTGCACCACTCCTTAGTTATAAAACTGCACTCAAAACCATTTTGTTACACTTGATTGTGAATAGGAGGCGTTGTTAGCATAGGGGAAGCCAACGCTACTCTAAGCCAAACTGAAATGCAATCCCTAAAGGAATTCAGCATTCTTACTTTCATTTTTCACCACTGCTATAATGTTTGTTGTTTTCCTAGACATAAGGGGGCTCGTGGAGAAGTTTTGCAGGTGTCCTTGTGTGTGGTTTGGTGAAACAGAGGGATTAGTGGCAGCTACAAGACTGTTATGGGCATATATGAAGATACAGGGAGTTCTTATCCTTCAGACATGTGTGGGTTTTAGGCCATGAAATGCTTTAAAAGCCAATTTGGTGTAGTGGTTAAGTGCATGGACTCTAATCTGGGAGAACCGGGATTGATTCCCCATTCCTCCACATGCAGCTGCTGGTGTGACCTTGGGTCAGTCACAAGTTCTCTCACAGCTGTTCTCTCAAGGACAGTTCTGGAAAGAGCTCTCTCAGCCCCACCTTCCTCACAGGGTGTCTGTTGTGGGGAGGGGAAGGGAAAGGAGTTTGTAAGCCTCACTGAGATTCCGAGTGAAGGGCGGGATATAAATCCAATCTCTTCTTCTTCTAAAAGGTTACAATGAGCATCTGGAACTGAACTTGGAAACAAACTGGCAGCCAATGGAGCTGTTTTAAAGTAGCGAAGATGTGTTCTTTTTGGCTGGCCCCTGACAATAATTGGGCTACCAGATTTTGAACCAGTTGCAGTGTCCGTGTAGTCTTCAAGGGCAATCCCCCCCGTAGTCCAGCTGTGAGGTTGCAAAGGCATGGATTGCCATGGCTTGTTTCTGAAAGTCACTGAATGCATTACCAAAATCAGTATGTTTGCCACTTTGCCCTGGCTCCAGCCTGTAATGTTCTGATAACTTGTAAATCCATTTATTCATAAGAACAGCCCTGCTGGATCAGACCAGTGGTCCATCTAGTCCAGCATCCTTTCTCACTCGGTGGCCAACCAGTTCCTCTGGAGGGCCAACCACAGGTCAGAGAGGCTGAGGCCTTCCCCTGATAAGAACATCAGAAGAGCCCTGCTGGATCAGACCAGTGAGGCTCCCTCTAGTCCAGCCTCCTGTCTCACACGGTGGCCAGCCAGTTCCTCTGGAGGGCCAACAACAGAGCAGAGAGGCCGAGGCCTTCCCCTGATAAGAACATCAGAAGAGCCCTGCTGGGTCAGACCAGTGAGGGTCCCTCTAGTCCAGCATCCTGTCTCTCACAGTGGCCAGCCAGTTCCTCTGGAGGGCCAACAACAGGGCAAAGAGGCCGAGGCCTTCCCCTGAGAAGAACACCAGAAGAGCCCTGCTGGGTCAGACCAGTGAAGGTCCATCTAGTCCAGCATCCTGTCTCACACAGTGGCCAACCAGTTCCTCCAGAGGGCCCACAACAGGGCAGAGAGGCCGAGGTCTTCCCCTGATAAGAACATCAGCAGAAGAGCCCTGCTGGATCAGACCAGTGAGGGTCCCTCTAGTCCAGCACCCTGTCTCACACAGTGGCCAACTAGTTCCTCTGGAGGGCCAACAACAGGGCACAGAGGCCGAGGCCTTCCCCCGATAAGAACATCAGAAGAGCCCTGCTGGATCAGACCAGTGAGGGACCCTCTAGTCCAGTTTTTTTCAACCTTTTTTGAGCTAAGGCACATTTCTTTCATTGAAAAAATCCCGCGGCACACCTGACAATATCTCACGGCACAGTGGTTGAAAAACACTGAAATACAAGATAAATGGGTCATTAGTTGCCTCAGCTCAAGTATTAACTATGACAGTATTACAAATACACATAATAGCCACTCAACTTGAAATCGTAAGTTACAGATCCAAAGTGTAATGGCTCCTTCCCATAACATTGACCTGAGTTTCAGAAGAAATATAATGTGGATGTATTTTAATACTGCGATTCTGCTAAAGTTTTTCAAATAGAGAGTTTAAACTCTTACTCTTATGTGAACGGCATTCCGCTGACCATATGTGATTTGAAGAGAAGCACAGTACACCCATTCTTCGCTGAGGGACAGTTACTGATTTGAACCCCACCCTGACAGAAACAGCTAGCTGTTACCATCAAACATATTCATGTTTACTGGAATGTCTTGGTGCAAATCACCCTACCTCAGGCCGGCCACAGAGTGTGCGAGCGGAATCAGTGAGACCACGCCACTGTTCTTTCTCGCATGCGCAAGCGCGTCCCGGAAGGCACATTTCTTTCATTGAAAAAATCCAGCGGCACACCTGACAATATCTCGCAGCACACCAGTGTGCCACGGCACAGTGGTTGAAAAACACTGCTCTAGTCCAGACTCCTGTCTCACCCAGCAGTCAACCAGATCCTCTGGAGGGCAACAACAGGGTATAGAGGCCCAGGCCTTCACCTGAGGTTGCCTCCTGGCACTGGGATTCAGAGGCTGACTGCCTCTGAATGTGGAGGATCCCTTTAGTCACCATGGCATAACTACATATGCCAGCGGTCCATCTAGCTCAGCATCCTGTCTCACAAAGTGACCAACCTCTGGTGGTCCTAGAACAGGACTTAGAGGTTGAGGTCTTCTTCTGACGTTGCCTCCTAGCTCTGGGATTCAGAGGTTTTCTAGAGGTTCCCTTTAGTCACAACCACGGCTATTAGCCACTGATACACACCTCCACCTTGAATCTGTCTAATCCGCTTTTAAAGCCATCTATGCCTGTGCCCATCCCTCCATCCTCTGGCAGCAAATTCCACATTTTAATCACTTGTTGCATAAAGAAGTATCTCCTTTTGTCCGTCCTGAATCTACCGCCCTATTTGCATGAGGCATGTTGATTCAGTGTTTTCATAATTGCTGCCGACATTCATAACCAGTATAAATGTTGGTACTTCTCAGTGTTTTCCTCTTTGTTGATAATTGGCTTGCTTGATAGTTATTTTGCTCGTTGGAGCTGCAAAATTCGGTTTGTATGAGACGCATTCATTGGTGTTGTCGCATCCGATTCTAGAGTCTACGACTGGAGTCACTCAACCTTTGATTGACAAGTCTGTTGCGGAAGGGCAGAAGGCACACCTGGAGTGTGAATTGTCCAAAGAATCCCAAGACATTGTCTGGTTCAAAGGAAAAGAACCAGTCCAGCCTGGAGGAAGATATGAACTTATCTCTGAAGGCAAAAAACAGACGCTCGTCATTCATGATTTTAAAACGGAAGATCAAGGATCATATACCTGCATGGCCTCTCCTGATATAAAAACTTCAGCCAAAGTTTCTGTCGCAGGTACCTCATTTTACTATTTCAGATGTTTAAGCGTTTGCATTTCTGTTTCACAGTCTTCACTGTCTTAGTGAGTCCCTGCCGAAGAAAACAGTTTAGTTACCATTAGAAGCTCAGATTTGTAGTCTATACATACGTCTATGGGTTTTTCTGCATTCTTGTTTTCCTTGCTTGTAAGTTCCTGTTTCTTGGGGGGGGTTTTCCTATTCTGCATGTGTTTTGCTCCCTCTAGTGGTCAGTTCGATATTACATCAGGTTATGTTGGGCATAAAAACCTGCAGTTCGAAACAGGAATGTACAAGCGATACAAATGAGAATGTGGCAAAGGTCTATGTTGGTGCCTACTACGACTCAGTAAAAACTAGTTTAATAAGTTCACATTTCTGACCCCAGCAAGGGGCTTTCAAGGCAAGTGAGAAGCAGAGGTGGCTGGCCATGGCCTTCCTCTGCAGAGTCTTCCTTGGTGGTCTCCCATCCAAGACTTATGGTGACCCCAGCAAGGGGCTTTCAAGGCAAGTGAGAAGCTGAAGTGGTTGGCCATGGCCTTCCTCTGCAGAGCCTTCCTTGGTGGTCTCCCATCCAAGACTTATGGTGACCCCAGCAAGGGGCTTTCAAGGCAAGTGAGAAGCAGAGGTGGTTGGCCATTGCCTTCCTCTGCAGAGTCTTCCTTAGTGGTCTCCCATCCAAGACTTAGGGTGACCCCAGCAAGGGGCTTTCAAGGCAAGTGAGAAGCAGAGGTGGTTGGCCATTTCCTTCTTCTGCAGAGTCTTCCTTGGTGGTCTCCCATCCAAGACTTATGGTGACCCCAGCAAGGGGCTTTCAAGGCAAGTGAGAAGCAGAGGTGGTTGGCCATTGCCTTCCTCTGCAAAGTCTTCCTTAGTGGTCTCCCACCCAAGACTTAGGGTGACCCCAGCAAGGGGCTTTCAAGGCAAGTGAGAAGCTGAAGTGGTTGGCCATTGCCTTCCTCTGGAGAGTCCTCCTTGGTGGTCTCCCACCCAAGACTTATGGTGACCCCAGCAAGGGGCTTTCAAGGCAAGTGAGAAGCAGAGGTGGTTGGCCATTGCCTTCCTCTGGAGAGTCCTCCTTGGTGGTCTCCCTTCCAAGACTTATGACGACCCCAACAAGGGGCTTTCAAAGCAGGTGAGAAGCAGAGGTGGTTGGCCATTGCCTTCCTCTGGAGAGTCCTCCTTGGTGGTCTCCCATCCAAGACTTATGACGACCCCAACAAGGGGCTTTCAAGGCAGGTGAGAAGCAGAGGTGGTTGGCAGCTGTCTTCCTCTGGAGAGTCCTCCTTGGTGGTCTCCCATCCAAGACTTAGGGTGACCCCAGCAAGGGGCTTTCAAGGCAAGTGAGAAGCAGAGGTGGTTGGCCATTGCCTTCCTCTGCAGAGTCTTCCTTAGTGGTCTCCCTTCCAAGTACTGACCCTGCTTAGCTCCTGAGATCCGGCAAGTTTGGGCTATAATATGCCGCTTTCCCTTGAAGCTTTCTCATAGGTATACAGAAATGTTATCATTTAACTGACCTCTGCAATCTCTGCGGACATTTAATTGTGCCTGTCTAAATATAATGCACAGCTGACCGCATCGCTTTATGAATTTATGTAGGGAATTTATATGCGGCTTCTCAGGAGACATGCTGTGCCAAAAATCGCACAGGTCACTGGAGTGTCTCAGAACTTTGACTCACAGTTGTCGCGCGCAACCAATCCACAGCGCGATGCAAATACTTTGGAAGCTGTCTTATTTCGCATCAGGCCATTAGCCCAACTAGCTTGGTGTTGTCTGAGTTGAAGAGGCTCTCCGGAATCTCAAGCACAGTAAGCTCCTCCCAAACACCTGCAACCTGAGAGTCCTTAACTGGTGATGCCAGACACTGAGCCCAGTTCCTTCTGCATGCAAACTTACACTCTGCCTCTGAGCTATGCCCCTCCTTTGTTGGAATAAATGCGATAAGCTTTTAAGTAGCTCCTGGGACTCTGAAATTTTGTTGGGTAAAAGCAGGCTGCTGGCCCTCAAGGTGTTGTGGGGGGGTGCCTGAAAAAGGTACACATCATTTCCGTTGAAATGTTGAAGGATAGGCTGTGTGCCTAGGGGTCCGTTGGAGCTGGAGCGCACAGGAACGCAGCTCCGGGAGTGAGGAGCCCAGGGGGCGGGCACATGACCAAGCCCCGCCCCCTCCTCGGCTTCCCCGAGCAGTGCAGAGGCGCAGCGCCCTTGGGGAAGCCCTGCTAGGGTCTTTATTGTTTTTAATGTTTTGTTTTAATATTGATTATTTATTTATTTATTTATTTATTTATTTATTTATTTGGATTTATATCCCGCCCTCCTCGCTGTACGGCGGGCTTATCATTGTTCCTTTTATGACTGTGTGCTGCTTTTCCAGAGACTTGCTCAAGGGGGCATATACATTTTCTAAGTATACCATTACTGGAGAAATTTCACCAACCCTTCAGCAGCTTCCACCCCATCAGTTTGGTGTAGTGGTCAGGAGTTGGACTCTAATCTGGGAGAACCGGGTTTGATTCCCCACTCCTCCACATGCAGCTGCTGGTGTGACCTTGGGCCAGTCACAAGTTCTCTCACGAGCAGTTCTCTCATGAGCAGTTCTCAAAAGACCTCTCTCAGCCCCACCTACCTCACAGGGTGTCTTGTTGTGGGGAGGGGAAGGGGAAGGGATGGGTGATGCACATGTCCTGGGTATCTCAAGTCTACTTGAAACCTGGTGGTTTCAAGGGAGCAGGAAGAGAATGAGGGTGTGTTCTTTATGCTTATTTTTATTGCACAAAGTATTGGATGGGGAAGGGAACGGAGGAAGAGCAGGTCAGTTTCACTCACCTGTGGAGTGGAGCCTGAGGGGTGGGTGTTGCCTTCTGACACACTTCCGGCACGTTAGGGGGTGTGGCATATGCAAACGAGTTATGCAAATGAGTTATGCTAATGAGCTCCTGCACCTCTTTTTTTACGAAATGACCCCTGTGTGTGCCTAATCTTGTACCTTATCTGGGAGAATCTTGTGCCTAATGTGGGAGAACCAGATTTGATTCCCCACTCCTAGGGGGAGGGGCTGTGGCTCAGTGGCAGAGCCTCTGCTTGGCATGCAGGAGGTCCCAGGTTCAACCCCTGACCTCTCCAACTGAAAGGATCAGGCGGCAGGCGATGGGAAAAAAACCTCTGCTTGAGACCCTGGAGAGTGGCTGCCAGTCTGAGTGGACAATACTGACTCTTACGGACCAAGTGTCTGATGCAGTACAAGGCAGCTTCATGTGTTCACAAGGCTCCCTCCTGTAAGAAAATCCTAGTGGTCGGCCATCATCATTTATTTATTTATTTATTTATTTATTTAACTTGTACCCCGCCCTCCCCACGAGCGGGCTCAGGGCGGCTTACATAATTGGTCTATCATGACCGTTAAATACACATAAAACCAGTTTAAAATACTAGATACAATACAAACATCCAAAATCAAAGTGCTAGTGCTGATACAGTAGTAAATTACATAAAATGGCATGGTAGAGTTACCCAAACAGTTTGCCACTCAATGATCTTCCTGGCATAGTGGTAGAAGCCAGACGTTAGGGCTGCGGGCTGGGCTCGTTGATACCAGTGGGGACGGCTCCTAGTTGAAGGCCTGGTGGAAGAGCTCCATCTTGCAGACCCTTGCAGGCTCCTCTGGGAGCTCATTCCACCAGTACGGAGCCACCACTGAGAAAGCCCTGGCCCAAGTTGTGGCGAGCCTGGCTTCCTTGGGGCCCGGGGGAGGTCAGTCGGCTCTGAGACTCCAACGTAATGAAACCCTTCCATCCAATTCCCATTTGTTTTCGCAGGATCAAAGTTAAAACAGGCCATTGAGGAAACTCCCGTGCCTAAGGAGCTGGGCGAGATGGTGGACGGGCAGCTGCAACCCAGTTTGCCCCCTGAAGCTGCTCAGGAGGGTGATCTTCACCTCCTGTGGGAAGCTGCCACACAGAAGCGTCGGATGAGCCGGGAACCGACCCTCGACTCCATCAGCGAACTGCCAGAAGAAGACGACAAACTTCAGAAACGGAAGAAGGAAGAAGCCGAAAGAGCCCCCTACTCAGAGGAATACTCCACTTGTGATGAGTCGACGAAAGCGGGAGAAGCAGACTTCTCCTTCACCAGTTCGGATGACGAGTCGAGAGCTGGGACTCCTTCCCTCACTAGCTACCTCAAACAGGCCGGCTCGGTCAGTATTGGCGGCAAAGTCCAGACTGTCTCTGCAGGGAGAATGTATCAACAGTGGGAAAAGACGACCGTCGAGACTACCGAACGGACCCCTCTCGCCAAGCCGGCGGAGCCAGAAGTCCTAGAAGGAGACCTGGATGACCCTTCCATGGCCCAAGCAGCTGTCAAAATCCAGGCCGCTTTCAAAGGCTACAAAGTGCGGAAGGAGATCAAGCAGCAGGAATGCCCGGTGTTTGCTGAGACCTTCAAGGACTTTTCGGGCGAGCCAGGAGGGAACCTTCATCTGGAATGCGTGGCCCAAAGCAAGACCGATATGGTAGTCCGCTGGCTGAAAGACGGTGATGAAATCTTAGATGGGCGCCATTATCATATAGACAATTACAGCGACGGGACCTGCTCCCTGATTATCACTGGCCTGGAGATGAACGACATGGGCAGGTACACATGCGAGGCAGCGAACAAATTCGGCAAGGTCTCCCACAGCGCCAAGGTTATGGTGAGCGCCCCGCCTCCAGCACCCCAGCGCAAGCACAAGCCTACCAGGAAGCCCGCGGAGAGCGAGACGGAGAGCTCTTCTGGCAGCGAGTTGGACGACGCCTTCCGAAAAGCAGGGAGGAGGCTTCACAAGCTGTTCAAGTCCAAGATCTCCACTGAGATTTCGGACGTGGAGGAGGAGCTCTTTGTCAGCGCTGATGAGGGAGACATAGAGGCGGTGGACCACCAGACCTACCGTGAAGATGAGAGGTACATCTATATCAAGTTTGAAGTCATGTCGGAGGCCGAGACGGCGGCCAGCCGGTTTAGGGAAATGTTCGCTGCTATGGGTATTGCGGTCGAGATAGATATCCTGGATCAAGGCGGTAAAAAGATGGAGTTGCGTATAGGGAAAGCTACTCCACCTGCTCCGGGGCAGCTACGGACTTTGGTGAAACGGCCACCACCTCCTCTGCTAACGTCTGATACCGGTGAGTCATGCATGTAAATGTTTTAATGGAGCAGGTGGGGGGCCGGTGCTTGAAGAGATGTACTCAGCTGCTGACCAGGCCCAATATCTGCTTAGCTAGAGAGCTGGAACTATATCAGATCCGTTCAGCGGTGACCCTGAGAGGTCATTTTTTGCATCTTCCCTGTTCTGATAGAATTTGCTCTTGCTCCTTTGGTAAAATAGGTTCAATCTCTCGCATTTTATTGAAATGCCCTCTATATTCTAATCTAAGATGCCATTTTATTCTACCGTGGCTAATGAATTTCAATGATTTTAATCCAAGCAGAGCGGCCCCCTTCCTACTCTCAGGTCAAAATCCTAATATAACCTAGGATGCTACAAACTTTTTAAAGTCCTTTGTCTTTTGAGAAATAGAGATTGTAAATGAAATTTCATATTGTTATACTGCTCAAGGCATTGAGTTATAGCGCTATAGAGTTATATCCCAGAGAAGGGAAAGGAAAGGAAAAGCACCAATGCATCCGCGCCCAAAGCAACCGACAAATTCCCATGCTTCTTTCTAGATGCTTTGTCCTAAGATCATATTGTCAGAGAGCTTTCTGTGTATTTTTTATTTGCCAAGTACACACAGATAGCAAATCCATTCTTCATTGTGGTTGTTACCATCATGATCTTCAAAAATCATTCCAGCTCCCATCTTCATAACTGAACTTCAAAACCAAGAGGTGCAGGATGGCTATCCGGTCAGCTTCGACTGTGTTGTTATCGGCAAGCCGACCCCCACCGTCCGCTGGTTCAAGGACGGGAGAGTTATCGAAGAGGACGACCACTACATGATCAACGAGGACCAGGAAGGCTGCCACCAGCTGATTATCACGGCGGTGGTCCCTCTTGACATGGGGGTGTACCGCTGTCTGGCTGAAAACAGCATGGGTGTGTCTTCCACAAAAGCAGAGCTCCGCGTGGACTGTGAGTACCGAGGACCAGATAAAGTGTAATGATGTGGGAGGGTGAAGTATGTCTGGTATGTTTGACATGAGCAAATGGATCTGAAGTTGAGAAATGAGAGAGGCAAATGGTTTCAGGAGGGGTAGCTATGTTGGTCTGCAGAAGAAGAGCTAGATTCGAGTACAGTAGTCCCTTAGAGATTTACAAAATTTGGGGGGTATATGCTTTCAAGAGTCAACGCTTCCTTCATCAGGTAATGCTCTCTATATGGGGCTGCCCTTAGCACAGATCCGGAGGCTGCAGCTGGTGCAGAGTGCCGTGGCCAGGCTCCTGATGGGTCTCTCTAAATGGGACCACATCCGACCTGCGCTGGCGGCACTGCACTGGCTGCCTATAGTTTACTGAATTCGCTTCAAGGTGTTGGTGCTTACCTTTAAAGCCCTATATGGCCAGGGTCCAACATACCTGAGGGACCGCCTTTCCTCACATATACCCCAGAGAGCACTTCGGCTGGGGTTGCAACATCGACTCGTGGTCCCGGGCCCCAGGGAGGCCAGGCTCGCCAGAACCAGGCCCAGAGCCTTTTCGGTGGCGGCTCCTCTCTGGTGGAATGAGCTCCCGGAGATCAGGGCCCTGCGGGATCTTATGCAGTTCCGCAGGGCCTGCAAGACGGAGCTCTTCCACCAGGCCTTTGATTAGGAGCCATCACCACCTACCATCCACCATCACTATTATCATCAGCGATGAGGGCTGGCCCTGAATGAAGCCCGGGCCTCGGGCACACCATACACGGAACCTTTCTTTTCTATTGATTAGTGACCAGTACCGATTATGATACAGCTGGTGACGCGACAGAGACCTCTTCTTACTACAGCGCCAAAGGGTATTTCTCCAGGTAAAGTATCAACATATGTTGGAGAATGCTTACTCTGCCCTAACCACCGTTGGTGTTGCAGCACATGAGAAAGCATCTTCCTTAAGCAATGATGGATTTCATTAACTGGATGATGTCACAACTACTCTTTTTTTTTTTGTAGCTAGATAAGGTGTGTCTAACTTTCTTCTTCTTCCTCCTCCTCCTCCTCCTCCTCCTCTCTCTCTCTCTCTCTCTCTCTCTCTCTCTCTCTGCATGCCAACGCTTCCAGCACAAATTTAATTCCAATTTTATTATTTAACCTTTCCCATAGTGTTATGCCCAAGCTCTAAGGCCTAGGGTTGTCAAGTGTCCCTTACTTACCGGCGGGGGGGAGTCCTCCATCGTCCGGGAGTTTCCTGGCGACGTCACCCGGAAGTGACATCATCACGTTGGGGGCGTTGCCAGGGTGACGCTCTGGCAACGCCCCCAACGTGATGATGTCACCTCTGGGTGACATCATTACGTTGGGGAAGGAGGTGGGGTTCCCCCCGCTGGCCAAATGCTGGCCGGCGGATCGGGAACCCCTGTAGCGGGGGATCCCCCGCCCCCCGGGCTGACTTGGCAGCCCTACTAAGGCCCCTTTGTTGGACTATGTGGTCCTGAGGATGTGACGCATGTGTTTTAACAACATATGACTCCAGGTTTACATAAAACAAGGTGAAACTTTATTTGTACAGGAAGCGTATTGGTTTCAGGATGTTTAGCAACTTATCTCTTCAGTAAATAAAATGGCGGATGTTAGTAACCTCCGACGACGTTGTCACACTCTCTCTTCACAATCACTCGTTCAAATCCTCCTTTCTCTTCAGAATGTACCTTGTCCTTAGCTTTAATCTATTTTGCTCAGGTAAATCTTTCGGTTTCTTTTAATTCAAGCCTCCGTCTCTCACACTCTTATAATACTTTGACAATATTAGGATTCGACTCTCTCTAGTCCCTAATATGTCCTCTATAAGTATTACGACTTTCTTCCCTAGAATCCTAATACTTTTCACAGCTCTCTGTTGGACTCTTATCAGAAGACTGCTCTTTCAGTTCTATTGACTCCTGTCTGGGTTTTTCCCCTTCCTTTCAAGAAGGCAGTGTTCAAAGGCCTGTGTGGGACCAATAATTTCCTAGCCCCATCTTCACCTCTCATTATGGATTCCTGGTGTTATGTGGGGGAGTGGAGGGAACTTACTGGGAGGAAAGAGTGGCCTAGGCTGGCATTTCTGGTGATGCGGTGATGTCACTTCCGGCATGCACCGGAAATGAAGTCATTGTGTTGTTGGAGACACAAGGGCACTCTGGTATTTGGGCAAAAACTCTATGGTAGAAGGCATTTTTCCCATAGAGTTTTTGCCCCCCAAATAGAGCATCCCTGCATTGCTTGGGGAGGGGCCCAAGAGTGGCCTGGCAACCCTCCGCCAGTCTGGGCCAGGGTTTAGCTGGATTCCTGCCCATTGTGTGTCTGAGTGCAGATTTCCCCATAAACGTTTCGTTTGTCTCTCTGATTCCAAGAGGGATCTAACCGTGACTTTTGTGATTCTTATTCTGCTGCGTAAATTTGGTAGTTGTCCAATGCACTCGCATGCAACAAAATCCAAGATGACGGTATCCTCTCAGTGCTGTGGGTGACACCAGGTTAGAGCTGGCTTCAGAGGCATGATATAGCCATTGGGGGTGCATAGTTCAGAGGTGTCGAACTCATTCGTTACGAGGGCCGGATCTGATGTAAATGTCACTTTGTCGGGCCTGGACCTGTGTGCCATAAAATGTAATGGCAGGTACCGGAGATAGCTATATACTAATTCCCAAGGCGCCCCCTCCATGTGGATATCTAAATCCACGTGGAGGGGGCACTTGGGGGGCAGGGAGATTTTTTCTGCACACTTGGGGGACTCCCCAGATGTGCAGAAAAATCTAAAAACGAATTTTTTTGGGGGGGGGTATTTAAATTCCCCCAAAAGTTAAAGGGTGTTCCCTGCGCATGCACAGGGAATGCTCTTGGAACTCTGCGGTGGCCTGGCGGTTCGGAGGAGTCCAAGCCTCGCTGCTGGTGCGGGGGGTGGGGGGTGGGAGGGGAGATCGGCGGGCCCAGCAGCTGAGAGCCATGCAGACCTCACCACCAGAGCCGTGGGGTGGGGGTAATCAGCAGCCTGAATGGCTCTCAGCAAGAGCCTCTCAGGCCTCGCTGGTGCCTGTGGGGGGGGGGGGAGAAGCGGCAGGCCTGGCGTCTAGAAGCCTCAGGCCTCACTGTCAGTACGGGGGGGGAGAAGGATTGGTGGGCCCAGGCCTTGCTGTGGGTGCCGTGGGGGTGGAGTGGGGGAGAAGACTCACCTGTGGCTGCTTCCTCCACTCAGTGGAGCTCCTTCTCTCTCCCCCCCCCCCCCGCGAGTATCGTGGGTCCCTCCCTTCTTGTAAACGTTATAATAGATACTGGCAAGCCCAATAAGCAATATTATTTTTTACTCAAAATACAAACATGCTTAAAACATTAACGCTCTTACAGTATTTCGTTAAAGTCTCTCCCTGATGCCTCCACTCCCACTTCCACTGCCCATTCCTCACTAGCACTGGGACAGTATATAGGAACCTAATGTACAGCCTTTGTGATCTGGCAAGAATGACCAGTTGATCACAGGATGGATAAGAATCCTGGATGGGCTGGTTCCAGCCCATGGGCCATGTGTTTGACACTACTGGCATAGATGGTGAAGCCTGGACCGTAAATCTGGACTGATCAGGGAGGTTAGGAACATGGGGAGGGAAGGCCAAAGAGACTCAGGCATTCTTACTTATTTGGAGAACCCATGCAAAGTCCACTTTATCCAAGCAGATGTGGCACTGGGCTAATAGGTACATGTTGTGAATTCTCTAACGAGCATATTTCATAGGCTTGCAGCCTCAGTCAAGTAACTAAATCCTTGAGTATCGTATTCCCCCTTTCTTCTTCGTTGTCCGAAAACATGTAGCATTACGCCCATAATACTGTGTCATGAGTTTGAATTTCAGTAAGGCAGTACACAGCGACAAAGCATCCCCTTTATCTTTTCTGACCACAGAACATTCTTTTGCAATAACTGTGGCACACAAAATGCTAAGTTTCCCCCACCAGGGTGAGGAGTGTCAAAAGTTGCCTTTCTTTCCTCTGAATCAGCCGAGAACAAGAAGGAGTGGAATCCATGACTGAGGAGGAACAGCTGCCGCAGATTCTAGATGAGCTCCACGATATCCATGTGGCCCCTGGAGCGCCCTTGGCCAAATTCCACCTGAAGGTGAAAGGTAACAGACGTCAATCTGGATCAAACCAGTGAGGGTCCATCTAGTCCAGCCTCCTGTCTCACACAGTGGCCAACCAGTTCCACTGGAGGGCCAACAACAGGGCAGAGAGGCCGAGGCCTTCCCCTGAGAAGAACCTCAGAAAAGCCCTGCTGGATCAGACCAGGGAGGGTCCCTCTAGTCCAGCCTCCTGTCTCCCACAGTGGCCAGCCAGTTCCTCTGGAGGGCCAACAACAGGGCAGAGAGGCCGAGGCCTTCCCCTGAAAAGAACATCAGAAGAGCCCTGCTGGATCAGACCAGTGAAGGTCCATCTAGTCCAGCCTCCTGTCTCAAACAATGGCCAGCCAGTTCCTCTGGAGGGCCAACAACAGGGCAGAGAGGCCGAGGCCTTCCCGTGAGAAGAACCTCAGAAGAGCCCTGCTGGGTCAGACCAGTGAGGGTCCATCTAGTCCAGCCTCCCGTCTCACACAGTGGTGAACTAGTTCCTCTGGAAGGCCAACAACAGAGCATGCTATATGTTCTGACCTGTAATTTTTCCTCGTAGGGTATCCACAGCCTCGTCTCTACTGGTTCAAAGATGGGCAGCCATTGCATGCCTCTGACCGAATCCTAAAGACCGACAAAAGAGAGTTTCATGCTCTGGAAGTTCTCAGTGTCACCAAGAAGGATGCTGGTCAATACTCTGTGTTCATCAGCAACTCTGCGGGTTCTGCATATTCAGCAGCCAGGCTGGTGGTCAAAGGTAAGTGATCATAGAATCATCGAGTCGGAATGGACCTCCAGGGTCATCTAGTCCAACCCCCTTCACAATGCAGGAAATTCACAAATACCTCCCCCCACGGCCAACAACAGGGCATAGAGGTTGAACAGCATTTCCTTGGGCATGTAAGAAAGGGCCATTGGATGGAATGTCCTATCATAGCACCCTTTTGGGATGAAATATTAGAGGAAATTAGGTGTATAACTGGTCACACTATAAAAAAGAACCCAGAATCAATACTCTTGAACCTTAGAAATGAAACTGCTTTATCCACCATACAAAGAAAAAGAAGGGCTTTATTATTACTCGCAGCCAAAACAACCGTAGCTTTGAACTGCTAGGTTGGCAAGAGCTGGGGCCGGAGACGGGAGCTCACTCTGTCACGCAGCACTCGGGTCTCGAATTGCCAAACTACCAACCTTCTGGTCTGCAGCTCAGTGTCTTAACCTCTGAGGGAAGCTTGCTGTAATACATATTGACCTGAATCATTCTTTGCCCTCACAGGATCAATAAATTGGCCAGAAGTGTGTTTGTAGCTATTGATTCACAGTGGTTCTGTTCCCTTCGTTTCGTTCTACAGGTCCTGGTGAAGAAGAAAAACCAGAAAAAGGTGAGTGAATTGGGGGGAGGGGGGAGACGCTGAGGTGCTAACAGAAACAAAAGCTTTGGCTATAGCCCATAAGCCATTTGCTCCACCAGGTTTCCTGGCCAAAAGCCACAATGTCGAAGGCCCAATTTACACCTCCCCTCCGAAGTAGTTTGACTGCTGTCTTTTCCTACGCTCATTTCACGCTGGTTTCAAATTTTACTCCAGGGGGTCTGAAGAGTACTAAGCAACAGCATTTGTTTAAAGCAGTATAATGCTAGCTTGACCACAGGAGGGCAATTAACAAATGTAAACAGTAATTTTTAAACTAGAACAAGTATGGTTTGAAACTAGAAACAGGTATAGACGAGGGTTTTTTTTAAACTAGAATGATTCCAGCGGGAAAGTCAGATGTAGATTTGACCTAAAGTAGCCCAACTGGAGCTCAGCCAGTGTAAATGTGTTACACGGCATCTCTTCAGTGTCACCTATGAAATGTCATGTCATGCTTTTATCGTTTTCTCTGAATATTTTAATTTTCAGAGGTTCACGGACAGCTGGTACCACCACGATTCCTGGAAAGATTTACCAACAAAAAAGTGAAAAGAGGAGTCAGCATTACCTTTTCTGTGAAAGTTGAAGGTAAATTAGTTTCGAGGCTTCAGTTTTGACGTTACGGGAGCAGGGGAAGCGCTGTCGTTACAGTCCTTGTCCTTGTGAAGGCATCATCAACGTAGGATACGTTTTGTAAGCAAAGACAGGTCATTGCTTCAAAAGGCCTACCATCTAAGGATCGAACTAGTTTCTCACGAGTTCAGTTTGATTTCCCTGGACCCAACTACCTTTCCCTGCAGTCACTGCAGGGACTGTCAGTTTCAAGATCAGAGGAAACTCCTTTTGGGTTTGGAACTGTGGTGTGTGGGGGGGGAAGGGATCCTGCCTTCCCCTCCACCATTTTGAGAAGCTGAAACAGCTCCTAGCATAGGGTTGCCAAGTGACTTGTCTTCCGCAGTGGGGGAGGGCTGGTCCTGGTCTGAGACATTTGCTGGGCCCGTCACCGGCCGACGCTCTAGCAATCAGCCTGGAAACTCCAATCAGGAGACAGGAAGGAGACGATCTGAAAATAGTACAAAGTCCGTAATCTCATGATGCCAACTAGTTGTCCCCTCTGCTGCCCCCTGCAGGATGTTCTTGTCATTTTCTTTGTCCATGCACGATAGACCTTGCATATTCCAACAAAAACGGTGGTTTGGGGGAGCAGCTGAATTCTTAAGTCATCGAGGGTGGGGGGAGAGATGCTGTCATTGCTAATAGCCCACCTCTTTTTTCTTTCAGGGAGTCCACCACCTGCAGTGATGTGGTTGAAGGAAGAATCTCGCGGAGAAGACATCCTTTGGATCAAGTCAGACACTCCCGGATATAAACTGGCCAGTTCCAACTTGCAACATAGCCTAATCTTGTTGGATGTAAAGAAAGAATACAGTGGAAACTACACCTGCATTGCCTCCAATGAGGCTGGCCAGTCCATTTGCAGTGCCTCCCTCGAAGTTTCGGATGGTAGTTTTCCTCACTGCGTTTTTGTCCCTGTCATCCAAGTCGTTATACGCACTGAATGTTTCTGGCTTTTATACCGTAGCTCAGTGTTTCCCAGCCTGTGGGTTGGGACCCAAAAGTGGGTCAAAAAGCCTCTGAAAGTGGGTCACGAGCCAGCCCATACTAATGGCTACTCTTGCCCTTTCCATTGCAGTCTTTCTTTCCTTTTTGGAAACCGAGATCTGACCCTGGAAACAGCATCTTCCTATATCAGCTGGTATTTTTTCCTTGGCTGCACATGTACATACTGCTTTGCTGCACATGTACAAGTCAAACCTATCCTCATGGTTACTAGCATGGTTACTAGCAGGGGTCCGTTGGAGCTGGAGCGCACAGGAGCGCAGCTCCGGGAGTGAGGAGCCCAGGGGGCGGGCACATGACCAAGCCCCGCCCCCTCCTCGGCTTCCCCGAGCAGTGCAGAGGCGCAGCGCCCCGGGGAAAGCCCTGCTAGGGTCTTTATTGTTTTTAATGTTTTGTTTTAATATTGATAATTTTATCATTGTGCCTTTTATGACTCTGTGCTGCTTTTCCAGAGACTTGCTCAAGGTGGCATATAAATTTTCTAAGTATACCATTTTTTATCTGGGCACATGGCACACAAGTACTGGAGAAATTTCACCAACCCTTCAGCAGCTTCCACCCCATCAGTTTGGTGTAGTGGTCAGGAGTTGGACTCTAATCTGGGAGAACCGGGTTTGATTCCCCACTCCTCCACATGCAGCTGCTGGTGTGACCTTGGGCCAGTCACAAGTTCTCTCAGAGCTGTTCTCTCATAAGCAGTTCTCAAAAGACCTCTCTCAGCCCCACCTACCTCACAGGGTGTCTTGTTGTGGGGAGGGGAAGGGGAAGGGATGGGTGGTGCACATGTCCTGGGTATCTGAAGTCTACTTGAAACCTGGTGGTTTCAAGGGAGCAGGAAAAGAATGAGGGCGTGTTCTTTACGCTTCTTTTTATTGCACAAAGTATTGGATGGGGAAGGGAATGGAGGAAGAGCAGGTCAGTTTCGCTCACCTGTGGAGTGGAGCCTGAGGGGTGGGTGTTGCCTTCTGACACACTTCCAGTATGTTAGGGGGTGTGGCATATGCAAATGAGTTATGCTAATGAGCTCCTGCACCTCTTTTTCTACGAAATGACCCCTGGTTACTAGAATGAGTTTCTTAGAATCTTTGGGGGGATTAGAGGGGATGACAGAGACGGAGAGGCTGGTCAAAGGCTGGGATGGAACCACCTTATGCAAAAGGCTGCCTATGTCGGAATGCTGCTTGCTTGGAGTTTATAGTGGGGGCAGCCGCACCCTTTGTGAGATGTTTGGTGGTTTCTCTAAAACATCTGGTTAGCCACTGGAGGAAATGGACTGCTGAAGAGTTTATTTATTTATTCATTACTTGTATTTCTACCCCACTTGCCGGACAAGCTGGCTCAAGGCGGCTTCCAACAATTAAAATACCATAAAACAATAATTTACAGAATTTAAAACAGAGCATAATTTACAAATAGAACCAAACAGACGGACGATGGCGGCCTTCAGAGCCACAACGGTGAAGGGGGCAGCATCCGATCAAGCCTTCTCCAGCAGGGTCTCGGCCAGCGAGTTCCAGGGGTGTAGTTGTCCTCGGTGGCGGCTCCTAATTGAAAGCCCGGTGGAAGAGCTCTGTTTTACAAGCTCTGCGGAACTGTAAGAGGTCCCGCAGGGCCCTGGTGTCCTCTGGGAGCTCATTCCACCAGTATGGAGCCACCACCGAGAAAGCCCTGGTTCTAGTACTGGCCAGCTGGGCTTCTTTTGGACCATGGAGAGTCAAGGGGTGTTGTGAGCTTGACCTCAGTGCCCTCTGGGGCACATATGGGGAAAGGCAAGCCCCAGACCATGTAGGACTTTAAAGGTCAGCGCCAGCACCTTGAACCAAATCCAGTATGCTATAGGCAGCCAGTGCAGAGATCTCAGCACAGGCTGGATGTGGTCCCGTATAGAGAGACCCATCATCAGCCTGTCCAACAGTTTATTTCTGTTACTTCCTTGCAGTGAAAGAGGCTGAAGTTCTGACCCAGGAGCGCATGATGGTGACTGAGGCTCTGATGACCACACTCGGGTAAGTCGGTGGGAGTGGGTAAGAGATAAGAATGTTGCGAACAATATTTTAAGCTGGATAGGCAACGATTTCTATTTTAGAGAGTGGGAATCGAACCCACGTGGATTCAAATTAGCGTTTTGCAGCAAGTCAGCAATGCCCTTCCACCCCCTACATTGGACAAACAAGCCAGTCCCTATGACAAAGTATTAATGGACTGATTTTAGGAACCACAACGATCCAAAAACAGTGGGGGAATATTGTAACCTTCCAGGACATCCAGTGGCTGACCTAAGAGGAATTTCAAAGGGAGATTAGAAAGAGAGGCTGCTGAATGGCAACTGATAACGTAGCTCAAGAGAATGCATCATCCTGGACTGAATTGAGACCTAGGTTTCCTGTCTCATCATTACCAATGCTGATTTCTCCATGGCGACTCCCCCTTCGCATATCACACCTAATTCAATCATGTCTGCCAGCTATTGTCATTCACCTCCTATTGTCATTTGCCTGGTATTGTCATTCGGCATCTTCTCTTAAAGATAGCAGGGCACCAACCCCTGAGTGAGATAATGTTGCAAAGGGGAACAGAGGTCGAAAAGGATAGATCTACAGTGGGGGGGGGGGGGGGGGAGTCAAACAGGAACATAACAATTCTAAAATTTGCAAACCAGCGTAGGCTCATAATTACAGGACATGTAAAATTCCTTGACAAAAGCAGTGTGTGTAAGTCGCCACTGTAATCATGCAAACTGGATGTATCAGAGAAGCTGCCCACATAATCGGCTTCCTGTTTTCAACCAGTGAGCAAGATGTGAGCCAAATCAGCAGGTGATTAAACATATCTAGGGAAAACTAGACTGATCAGGCAGTGAATTTCCTCCAGGTAGCTCTCTTCCCCTCTTCCTTAGTTTGCAAAATGTTCTAAAAGAGTCCAGTAGTACTTGATAGATATAAACAGTTCTTTTCCTCTTCACAGATATGAAGAAGGCAAGGAAAGGAAAGACCATGGGTAACGTTGCATAGATGTTCTTGTTAACAAATGGGGCCTCTGGGTGGCTTTTCAGATCTTTGATTCGTTCAAATGCTGAATTCTAACTTGGGGGTGTAAATTTGAAATGTAAACGGCTCTCTCCAAAGGGCCGATTGAAAAAATGCAGATAAGGATTGCCTTCCTAACAGTGTTACCAAAACAGAATGTATTAATTCTGTGGTGTTGAGGAACCAGATTGGTGTAGTGGTTAGGAGCACGGACTCTTATCTGGGAGAACTGGGTTTAATTCCCCACTCCTCCACTTGTTGTAAATCTATCCTCAAAAGTCAAATGTCTTTTCTTTAGTACAATCCCCTGCATTAAAAGTGAGACTTCAGAAACCGTTTCAGAAGGTAGCCATGTTGGTCTGTGGTCGAACGGCTAGATTTGAGTCCAGTAGCAACTTAGAAACCAACTAGTTTTTGGAGAGCCAGTTTGGTGTAGTGGTTTAAGCATGGACTCTAATCTGGGAGAACCGGGTTTGATTCCTCACGCCTCCACTCACAGCTGCTGGATGACCTTGGGCACGCCATAGTTCTGGCAGAGCTGTTCTTGAAAGAGCAGTTGTCTCAGAGCTCTCTCAGCCCCACCTACCTCACAGGGCCTGCCTACCTGAAGGACCGCCTTTCCCCGTATGTGCCCCGGAGCACTGAGGTTAGGCTCACAACACCGCCTGACTCTCCCTGGTCCGAAAGAAGCTAGGTTGGTGATCACCAGAGCCAGGTCCTTCTCAGTGGTGGCTCCAGCCTGGTGGAATGAGCTCCCGGAAGACATCAGGGCCCTGCGGGACCTCTCACAGTTCAGCAGGGCCTGTAAAATGGAGCTCTTCCACCAGTCCTTCGACTAGGAGCCGCCACTGATGAGTGTGCCTGTGGAGCACCTCCTGGCCCGGGACCCATGGGACGCTACACCCACCATTGGGTGCGATCTGAATGCTGCCATCACCTGTCTGTTTTTACCTGTAACTCGATGTGGTTTTCATTGCTGTATTTATTGTTTTATGATATTTCAACCTTGGGTCATTTTACACCTCCCCTCTAAAGTAGTTTGACTGCTGTCTTTTCCTGTGCTAATTTCACAGTGGTGTAAAATTTCACTCCAGGGGGTCTAAGTGCACTAATCAACAGCAATGGTTTAAAGCAGAATCAAGCCGGTTGAATACTAGCTTGACCCACTGGAGGGCAATTAGTAGATGTGGACATTTCAGTAGCAGCACGGTTTCACACCGCACAGAGGTGTGGGCAGGTTTTTTTGGAACTAGAATGATTCCAGCGGGAAAGTCAGATGTAAAAACAGCCGCCTTGAGCCAGCGGGATACAAATATAATAAATAAATAAGGGAACACCTCCTCACTAGCTCTGAAGATGGAATGCCCGGCCCAACAAGTGACAATTATGTCAAATCCAGCCCTCGTAACAAATGAGTTTGACACCTCCGCTCTAACTTCTACCCTGGAAATCTTGTCGGTCTTTAAGCTACGGGACTCAGTTCTTGTTTCTAACTTGAAAGATATGACATACGGCGGCTCTTGTTTTTCTCTTTTCCTTGGGCATTATGATTTCGATCTCTCCTTTTTTTCCTTTTTTCAGAGTTGGCATTTCAGCTCACCCTCCGGAAGCCAGGAAAGGTAATGGAAAATAGTTATAACTTGATTATTATTATTATTAAAAAATCTTCATCACAGTTTTCCATTCTTTAAATCTTTCTGTTATTAATTGTTTAACGATGGTAGTCTTGAACTGCCTGTTCAGTGACATTAGTGGTGAGCAGAAGAGGGATCGGACTTATAAAGGACTTATATTATTCACATTCGTGAAAGGGTGACCTGTGAATGAAAAGCAGAAATGATAGAAATTGAAATTTATAGTGCTGTTAGAGTGTCTGATGCTTTACAAGGTAATATGTAAGCCGGTGGGTCCCCGCCCTGACAAGTTTACAGTCTCAACAAAGAATCAAGGGAGGGGAGGGGCTCAAAGAGAAGACCATGCATTCAGTTTGTTTGCAAAAATTTAGGATTAGGGCCAAACTTCCCTGTAGATCTGATTCCCTTTCCCTGCAATCACACAGTGGCTGCAGGGAAAGTAATTTTTACCATGCACAGGAGTGCAGTTGGCTCTGGACAGCAACACCGAGGGAGGGCAGGCCCGTAGCTAACAAGGGGCCCATGGGGCCCAGCCCCCTAGCATTTCTTCCAAGCCCCCTCCCTTTTATTTAATTAGCTGCAGCTCCCCCTAAGGCCCCCTCCCAAAAAATCCCTAGCTACAGGGCTGGAGGAGGGGCTCGTGCCTTCCCCTAGTGCAGGGGTGGGCAAACTGTGGCTCGGGAGCCGCATGCGGCTCTTTCACATATGTCATTGTGGCTCCCGGCAGGGCGGCTGGGGAAGCTAAAGATCATTAGCAAACAAATACCATTGGACAAATGAATATCGTTATCAATATCTGCTTTTACCCCTTTTTGTTATTATTTTTGGCAGTCTCATTTGATGTTAATAAAAAGCAAATTTGCTTATTTCCCAATGAAAGCAGGTAATATTTGTTCATGTCTTGCGGCTCTCAAACATCTGATGTTTATTCTATGCAGCTCTTATGGTAAGCAAGTTTGGCCACCCCTGTTCTAGGTGGCTCTTACGCTGAGCAAGTTTGCCCACCCCTGGCCTAGTGCTATTTTCCTGAGCTGCAACAGTAGGAGCCTTTGCAGTGCAGGAAAGGGTGGGTTAGAAGCAGTGGAGGTAGGAGCCTTGTGGTGTAGGGGAGGGTGGGTTAGAAGTCTAATGAAACAAATGTCAGAGCCTGCACCTGACTCACCAAGATTTGTAACATATAGATCAACCCCCAGTTCCTTGAGGAGATAAGTACTCCATCCAAGGACCTTCCATATTTTTAGCTTTTCAGCGTTACAAATGGGGATTGGGCACGAACCGGCTGTCGATGTTTGCAAACTGAAGAACCGCCATGAACTTCCATGAATTCTGATGCAGTTCATGACAGTTCATGACAAACAGAAAGCAGGGGTTTAAATGGCTCTGAGCCATTTAAACCACAGCTTTCTGCTCACTGTCGCAAGTTGTGGCGAGCAGAAAGCAGGGGTCTGCAAACCTATGGTATTGCACAAAAGCCCGACTATGGACCATGCATGGAGGCGTGGAAGCTTGCAGGGCATGGTCTCCAGATGTGCACTTTGGGGTGATCCAAAGATTGTTTTGTAGGGCACACAGCTGTTTAAATATCATCATCAGTATTTGTGGTTGGATTGTAGAAAGGCTTTTCACATCTTGGGTGGATGTTCTAAAGTGCAACCAAGTGGAGCTCAAAAACCTTTGGCAACTGTTCAGGTTTAATTGCTGCGGTTTATAGACACGTATCTCATTCATATCTCTTGAAATGCATTTTGTGTCCAGGTAATTGACCCAAAGTACAGTGGTCTTTGGAGAAGTGGTTCATGAAACCACATAGCTGGTGGTCTAGTGAAATTCTGTTGTGATTGGCTTAATTTCGCACAGTTGTTCTTTAAATGTTGTCATTTATCCAGTGTCGAAATACACATTGGATTTCAGGCCTTCTTGCTTCAGATATTTCTAAAAATTGCCTTTCGGTAAAAAGCGAATGAACTTTTCTTGCATGACCGTGTCAGCTAATGCTGCCATCCCCTGCCCGGGACATGGGATGGCTGAATCCGTGACGTCAATACTGTGGAATGTTATGTTATTGTTCTCATGGCATGCTTGTCGCTCTCCCCACTACTCCAACCTTGAGAGGCTGTTGGTACCGGCTCATGTACCTTTTCACTGTCTGGCTATAAGTCTTCCCGCTTATTCCCTGGGAATGGTTGACCAGTATTTTAAGCGCCTTTTTTCTGACCTCATGATTGGTTACACTACACTACCCATCCTTTCTTTGAATTCTGTATAATCGCCCTGGTTACAATAGTGTCCACCATTACTAACACAAGAAGTGCAGATGACCGTAGCAGACCTTTCTCAATAAAGCTTTCCTGTTCAAGGACGCTAGTTGTTGGCAGACTCTGTCGGACTCTCACAGACTGTCCGTAACAATCTCAGAACAAAGTCTGAGTCCAGGGGCACCGTTAAGACCAACAAAGTTTTATTCCTGGTATAAGCTTTCATGTGCACGCATACATACGCTTATATCAGGAACAAAACTTAGTTGGTCTTAAAGGTGCCACTGGACTCAAACCTTGTTCTTCTGCTGTTTCAGACCAACACCGCTTCCCGCCTGCCTCTCTAACAGTCTCCTTAACTGTGTCCTTGCTGTTATCCCTTAAAGTACTGCTTTATTCTCCAAGCTGTGTTTTTCAGAGGGGAGGGGCATTTGCTGACGTTTAATGCTTATTATGCACCATGTTCTCCCTTTGCCAGGAGAAAGAGAAGGCATCAAGGGCCAGCTCTCGCTCGCCGAAGTTGGGACGGAGGAATTCCTGCAGAAACTGACATCGCAGATCACAGAAATGGTATCTGCAAAGATAAGTCAAGGTAATTATTCAACCAGCACTAACTATTTTGATTAACTGTGAAGCGGTGAATATCCGATTTCTTTCATACTTTTGAATAGGCAATTATTAGCCTAACACTCACCAAAAAACACAAAAAAAAGCATGACCAACTTCAAAGAGAACATCAGAAGAGCCCTGCTGGATCAGACCAGTGAGGGTCCATCTAGTCCGGCCTCCTGTCTCTCACAGTGGTCAACCAGTTCCTCTGGAGGGCCAACAACAGGGCAGAGAGGCCGAGGCCTTCCCCTGAGAAGAACATCAGACGAGCCTGGGAGGATCAGACCAGTGAGGGTCCATCTAGTCCAGCCTCCTGTCTCATGGCAGCCAGCCAGTTCCCCTGGAGGGCCAACAACAGGGCACAGAGGCCAAGGCCTTCCCCTGAGAAGAACATCAGAAGAGCCCTGCTGGGTCAGACCAGTGAGGGTCCATCTAGTCCAGCCTCCTGTCTCACACAGTGGCCAACCAGTTCCTCTGGAGGGCCAACAGCAGGGCACGGAGGCCGAGGCCTTCCCCTGAGAAGAACATCAGAAGAGCCCTGCTGGGTCAGACCAGTGAGGGTCCATCTAGTCCAGCCTCCTGTCTCACACAGCGGCCAGCCAGTTCCTCTGGAGGGCCAACAACAGGGCAGAGAGGCCGAGGCCTTCCCCTGAGAAGAACATCAGACGAGCCTGGGAGGATCAGACCAGTGAGGGTCCATCTAGTCCAGCCTCCTGTCTCATGGCAGCCAGCCAGTTCCCCTGGAGGGCCAACAACAGGGCACAGAGGCCAAGGCCTTCCCCTGAGAAGAACATCAGAAGAGCCCTGCTGGGTCAGACCAGTGAGGGTCCATCTAGTCCAGCCTCCTGTCTCACACAGCGGCCAGCCAGTTCCTCTGGAGGGCCAACAACAGGGCAGAGAGGCTGAGGCCTTCCCCTGAGAAGAACATCAGAAGAGCCCTGCTGGATCAGACCAGTGAGGGTCCATCTAGTCCAGCCTCCTGTCTCACACAGTGGCCAACCAGTTCCTCTGGAGGGCCAACAGCAGGGCACGGAGGCCGAGGCCTTCCCCTAGTAAGAACATCAGAAGTGCCCTGCTGGGTCAGACCAGTGAGGGTCCATCTAGTCCAGCCTCCAGTCTCACACAGTGGTCAACCAGTTCCCCTGGAGGGCCAACAGCAGGGCACGGAGGCCGAGGCCTTCCCCTAGTAAGAACATCAGAAGAGCCCTGCTGGGTCAGACCAGTGAGGGTCCATCTAGTCCAATCTCCAGTCTCACACAGTGGTCAACCAGTTCCTCTGGAGGGCCAACAGCAGGGCACAGAGGCCAAGGCCCTCCCTGATGTTGCCTCCTGGTACTGCTATTCAGAGGTTGACTGGCTCTGGTTGTGGAGGTCCCCTTTAGATACCATGGCTAGAGGTTTGCTGTCTCCCTCTGGGTCATTTTCACTTTGCAAAGGTTTGTGCCACTGGTAATTGTTCAGCCATTTCCCCACATGAATGGCACAATGCAAATATGAACATGCATTGTAACCTCCGAACTGACCCTTAGACAAAAGGTTATTGAGACCAATCAAATTAATAATAAATAGCCATGTCTGCCATATGTCAATCTTCAGTGAGGTTCTATTTCCTCCTTTCACACTGATTGATTGAAACGTGGATGCAGCGTTCATGTAGCATAGCCGAAACATCACATAGTGATAATTTTCAAAGTCAGCAAACCAAATAGACAAGAAGGAACCTAAAATAATCTGTTTCAGCCTGGATCAGGTCAGGAGCACAGTGTGTCGTCGTGAAACTCATAAATGGCTAATTTAACTTGTTGGGGAGAATCGAGGGATGAACAGATTCAGTTGAAAAAGTAATTCTTATCCGTTTCGGATTTTGCATTAGATTTTCATTTTTTGTCTGTATCTTAGCCTTTTGAATTGATCTAGACTGCCTGTTATAACTGCCTGAAGGGTCTTATTCTAGGCTAAAATTAGAGTCGCCAGGTCCTCTCTGCCCACTGATGGGGGATGGGGAGGAAGGGTTGCCAAATCCAGATTGGGAAACTCCTGGAGGTTTGGGGGGATGGAGCCTGGGGAGGACAGGGACCTCGGTGGGGTACAATGCCACAGAGTCCACCCTCCAAAGCATCCATTTTCTCCAGGGGAACTGATCTTTGCATTGTAGGGATGAGCTGTAATTCCAGGGGATCTCCAGGTCCCACCTGGAGGCTGGCATCCTTAGCTGGAAAGCAAAGTATGAATGAAGTGAATAAAAAGAGGGCATGTTGTCTACAGTTGCAAAGAAATAAGGTCAAGTATTTCTGATGTCCAGTAGTACCTTAGAGACCAACAAGGGTTTTGGGATATGGGCTTTCAAGAATCAAAGCTCCCTTTGTCTGATAGCGGAGGGATTTTTGACTCTCAAAAGCTTGTACCCCCAAAATCTTGTTGGTCTCTATGGCCTTCCTGGACCCAAATCTAGCTCTTCTACTGCAGGCCAACATGGCTACCTTCTGAAAATAGAATAATAGAATCATAGAGTTGGAAGAGACCTTGAGGGTCATCTAGCCAACCTTCTGCACAATGCAGGAAATTCACAAATACCTTCCCTTCCCACACACCCAGTGACTGCCGCTCCACGCCCAGAAGATACAAAAAATATTTCCAACGTGAGTCTTCTAATGATTATCCTTCCATTTCAGCCACGCTTCGGGTTCCTGGAGCTGACAGTGATGACGAATCGAAAACACCGTCCGCGTCTCCGAGACATGGCAGATCCCGGCCATCATCGACAGCTCAGGAGTCTTCCTCTGAGTCAGATGAAGGGGATGCGAGAGGAGAGGTATAACGTATTTCTAAATAGAGTTTAGGCAAACATTCCTTGATGGAAAGGATTTCAGCACTTCCAGCATGGACTTCACTCCACATGATTCTCAGATCATTAAGGTAAAGGTTTCCCTTGCTCTAAAGCCAGTCGAATATGACTCTAGGGATGCGGTGCTCATCTCCGTTTCTAAGGCGAAGAGCCAGCGCTGTTTGAAGACATTTCCGTGGTCATGTGGCCGGCATGACTAGACGCCGAGGCGCACGGAACACTGTTCCCTTCCCACCAAAGTGGTACCTATTTATCTACTTGCAATTTCTTGCTTTCAAACTGCTAGGTTGGCAGGAGCTGGGGCCAGGGACGGGAGCTCACTCCGTCATGCAGCACTCGGGTCTCGAACTGCTGAACTACCGACCTTCCAGTCTGCAGTTCAGCGTCTTAACCACTTGAGCCACCACAGCCCCCCCAGATCATTAAAGGGAACTGCAATTTCATTTCACTGTGGTCAGGGGGGTAGTTGCTGCTAGGCTGGCTCTGAGGTGTAAGATTTGCAAAACTGCATGCCCTGTTGTTGTTTCTGGAGAAGTTTTAAAACAAATCGAAGACATTTCTTTAGACGACAGGGACTGTTATGTCCTAATGGCAACCGGGCATGCCGTCAGAGAAACACATGTGGCGGGGCTGGCTACCGGAGCTCCGCTTCGGGAGACAATAGCCTGGCCGGATTGTAAATTAGACCAAGCGGCCACCCAGGTTCCACCAGGGGACCTATGTTTTAAGGTAACTCATGACTAATCCTATCACGGAGTTTGGGGGTAATCCTATCAGGGAGTAATCCTATCAGGGAGTTTGGGCAAGGCTGGGGGTGTGGTTTAGACTTGTATTTAAGCAGACCCCCGAGCCCCGTTCAGCATCCTGGAATTGTACCATCAATAAACTTACGAGCTGATTTCACTGCCACACGTCTCTGGACTCAGTACTTTATAGGGACATCCATTAAAATGCCCCAGAAACTGCGTTTTTGAGGCTTCTGAGGTCATTACGGTTCTAAGGATCTGCTTCCTAATTCTGATAGTAGGATATTAGCAACAGGCAGTACCCTTCCAACTGCCATGCGTGGTTACGGGTTTCCCAAAGAGGTGGGAGGAGCCCCCTCTGTGGAGATCTTCAGGAGGCACCGCAAGGCTGATTTGTCTGCCAGGGCTTTTGAGGGCGGTAAATAACAGGGGCTGGGGTGGCTCAAGTGGTTAAGATGCTGAGCTGCAGACCGGAAGGTCGGTAGTTCAGCAGTTCGAGACCCGAGTGCCCCATGATGGAGTGAGCTCCCGTCTCTGGCCCCAGCTCCTGCCAACCTAGCAGTTTGGAAGCAAGAAATTGCAAGTAGATAAATAGGTACCGCTGCGGTGGGAAAGGTAACAGCGTTCCGTGTGCCTCGGTATCTAATCATGTTGGCCACATGACTGTGGAAACGTCTTTGGACAGCGCTGGCTCTTCGGCTTGGAAACGGAGATGAGCACCGCATCCCTAGAGTTGTATTCGACTGGCTTTAGAGCAAGGGAAACCTTTACCTTTACCTAAATGGCAGGCATCTTTTAAGGGGGGAGGGAGGGAAAGTTCTGGGCTTTATTTTATTCTGGTTTAACTGGAAAAGTTTTAAACTATTATTTATTTATTTATTATTAGGTTTTATTTTTAAACCATCCTTCCCTGAGAAACAGGGCTCAGGGCGGTGTACACTATACTATTATTGTAAGCTGCCTTGAACTATGAGGAAAGACAGGATGTAAATGTTTTAGGAATAAATAAGCATTCCATGGAAGAGGGCAGGCAAAACCGGCCGAACTCCATGGAAGCTGACATGATAGGGGTTCACAAAAGTATGCAAAACTATGCATAGGCTACAGAAGGGAAAGAAAGAAGTCCTTTTCTCCCTTTTACACAGTACAAGAACTCGTGGGCACTCAAGAAAATTAATGAGCAGCGGGCTTAGACAGATCAAACTAAGTACTTCTTCACCCTAAGAGTAATTAGCACGTGGAATCCACTGCTGTAGGCAGCTACAAGCATGAACAGCTTCAAGAGGATTGGATAAAAACATGGAGCAGAGGTCCATCATTGGCTATTAGCCACAAAGTATAGATAGGAACTCTCAGTCTGGGGAAAGTGATGCTCTGTCTTCTTGGTGCTCGAGGAGGGGGGCAGCAGTGGGAAGGCTTCTAGTGTCCTGGCCCCACTGGTGGACCTCCTGAGGGCACCTGGTATTTTTGGCCACTGTGTGACACATAGTCTTGGACTGGATAGGCCATTGCCCTGATCCAACACTGGCTTCTCTTATGTTCTTATATTCCTAAATATCAAGCTCCAAGGGCCTACAGTACAATTCATATGTGTGTTATTCTCTCTGTATTTCGGTACTTTTTGCTTTCTCTATAAAGTACAATTAATAAGACCTTTGCCTGCAGATTTTCGACATCTTCATGGTCACCGCTGACTATAACCCCATGGGTGCCGACTGCGAAACCATCACACTGAAGGAAGGGCAGTATGTGGAAGTCCTGGATTCCGCCCATCCTCTAAAGTGGCTGGTTAGGACCAAACCCACCAAGTCCAACCCCTCCAGGCAAGGTTGGGTTTCTCCAGCCTACCTGGATAAGAAATTAAAGGTGAGGATCATCCCCGGGTTAGAATTCCCCCCCTGCCCCCACCAGAAGACTGATTAATTGGTCACGCAGTCAGATTTGGTTTTGCCTCTTCCGTCTGTGTATTTCCATGATGAACTGGACATGTCAGAGTCGCTTAAATATCTCCCCTTCCCTTAAATATAAAAGAGAATCATTGTAGATTGTAGAGACGTATTGCAAGGGTCCCCAACTTTTTTGGAATTCTGATAGCGGGTGGTGGGCGCAATCCCAAAATGGCCGCTCTGAGGGGAGGAGCTAGACACACAGAGGAAATCCAAGTGCGGGGGGAAAGAGGGTTAATTAAAAAAATATGCTAGGAGAGAGGAGATACAAGCAGGGGTCCGTTGGAGCAGGAGCGCACAGGAGCGCAGCTCCAGGAGTGAGGAGCCCAGGGGGCGGGCACATGACCAAGCCCCGCCCCCTCCTTGGCTTCCCCGAACAGTGCAGAGGCACAGCGCCCTGGGGAAAGCCCTGCTAGGGTCTTTATTGATTATAATGTTTTGTTTTGATATTGATAATTTTATCATTGTTCCTTTTATGACTGTGTGCTGCTTTTCCAGAGACTTGCTCAAGGGGGCATATAAATTTTCTAAGTATACCATTTTTTATCTGGGCACCTGGCACATAAGTCCTGGAGAAATTTCACCGACCCTTCAGCAGCTTCCACCCCATCAGTTTGGTGTAGTGGTCAGGAGTTGGACTCTAATCTGGGAGAACCGGGTTGGATTCCCCACTTCTCCACATGCAGCTGCTGGTGTGACCTTGGGCCAGTCACAAGTTCTCTCAGAGCTGTTCTCTCACGAGCAGTTCTCAAAAGACCTCTCTCAGCCCCACCTACCTCACAGGGTGTCTTGTTGTGGGGAGCGGAAGGGGAAGGGATGGGTGGTGCACATGTCCTGGGTATCTCAAGTCTACTTGGAACCTGGTGGTTTCAAGGGAGCAGGAAGAGAATGAGGGTGTGTTCTTTACACTTATTTTCATTGCACAAAGTATTGGATGGGGAAGGGAATGGAGGAAGAGCAGGTCAGTTTCACTCACCTGTGGAGTAGAGCCTGAGGGGTGGGTGTTGCCTTCTGACACACTTCCAGTATGGTGTGTGTGGGGGGGTGTCATATGCAAATGAGTTATGCAAATGAGTTATGGTAATGAGCTCCTGCACCTCTTTTTCTACGAAATGACCCCTGGATACAATCAACACTGTGCTGGCAGTTGTGGCTGAAAGAATGGCATTTTATCCAACGGCCAATCAGAGGCTCTTCTGGGCAAAAGCCCCACCCAGTCCCACCCACTTTCTAAAAAAACACTTGATGGGCATCAAGAAAGGTATTGGTGAGTTGTCATGGTGCCTGCGAGCACTCCCCCCGGCCCGTTGTGTCACTAGCAGTAAAATCCTCAACAGGACTACGGAACACCCTGCTCAAGTCTACTCATTGGGGTTTACTCTGAGGAAAAGGTCCTTTGGCTTGCACTGTGAAGAATTCACTAGACCTAAAGCATCCAGATGTTTATCTTTGTTCCTACCCCATCATTTGTACTTTTCCCCTCGGGATCAAAACTGGACTCCCTTTTTATAGCCGCAGCCTTTACCTGGGTCTATTTAAAGCCACGCTCAGGTAGGATTTCCTTTGTAAGTCACTCAACGGCTTCAGCTGGCACAGAAGGCGCCTCCTCGCTGGCTCGAGGGAAACAGGAACATCTGTCACCCCCTGCTTCCATCTGGACTTGATTTAAGGAACTTTCACAGTGGCCCTTTCTGTCCTCTCCTTTTAATCCATGTTCACCGCAGTGTCCTCCAAGCAATTCTGCACTAAAATCGAATTCAACTTTCTTTTTAATCCCCCCCCCCTCGCATTACATTCCCTCCCTCGGCCTGCTTTCAGCCTGCTGTTGTCCTGAGTTATTTGGATGCTGTTTTGCCGTGGACTTAAATTGCCTCAACTTGAACGCTGAGAAAATCTGGAGTGGCAGGCAAATGCGGAAAGGACCAATGTGAACCCTTTACACCAGAAAAGGAGTGGACCTTCCTTGTGCACAGAAATTGAGAGCACCTAGATACAGGAGCAGGGATTTCTTGCTAGGAGCCTGAAGTTTGGAAATCACTTTTGAGCAGGGCTATTTTTGGGCAGGAACGCACAGGAATGGAGTTCCGGTTGGCTTCTGAGTGGGCCACACCTACAGCCTCCCCTCCCCCCAGGTTCCCCAAGCACCTCGCAAGCCGTGGGGTGACTTGGGAAGCCGATCCTGGGAGGGAGCTGCGCTGTCGGGGGTGTGGCCTAATATGCTAATACATTTCTGCTGTTGGGTGTGGTCTATTATGCTAATGAATTCCTGCTGGGCTTTTTCTACAAAAAAAAGC
The DNA here is from genome assembly GCA_029233225.1 of Lepidodactylus listeri. Classification (NCBI taxonomy): domain Eukaryota; kingdom Metazoa; phylum Chordata; class Lepidosauria; order Squamata; family Gekkonidae; genus Lepidodactylus; species Lepidodactylus listeri. Next base: position 5,597,986 of record JARCFY010000012.1, read on the forward strand.
CCTGCTTTTGAGTATGTATTGCACAGGACTTTTGAAATAAATGCCTTCTCACCATGTCCTGTGACTGGTATTTTGTTGGCTGGTGGTTCTTATACAGCACCTAACATATGGCGGTTTCTTTTGACAATCTGGCTTTTTGATGGTTTCAAGCCATCTTGACCTTAAAAGAATTCCCCCCAAAATAAACCAAGACGGGTCGCCGCCGTGTTAGTCTGTCTGTAGCAGCTGAAAAGACCAAGAGTCCAGGAGCGCCTGAAAGACTAACAAAATATGTGTTGGGGTAGGAGTTTTCGTGAGTTACTGCTCACTTCTTCAGATGCCCAAATAAGTGAACAGTGATTCACAAAAGCTCATACCCTACCACATATTTTGTTAGTCTTTAAGGTGTTACTGGACTCCTCCCCAAAATAAATATCTCACAGCAGAGATTCTCCCCAGTAGCCAAGGGTGGTTGCCTTATCTGCGGAATGGCCTGTCTGGAAGAACCTCACAAAACCCTGCTGGCCATAAGATTGGGGAAATCGGACATCTGTTTTCTTTCTTTTAGATATCAGCTGAATGGGGCGTTCCAGAGGTTCCAGAGTTCCCCGGGGAATCCGTTTCAGAGGATGACTACAAAAAGAAACTAAGGTGAGCTCTTCCTAATAGGGAGGGAGGAAGAGGTGGAAAGAGAGCAACTTGAACTTTAAATGCATCCTCCAAGGCCCGTGCCCCCCCCCCCCCCGGTGTCGGCCAGCTTGGTGAAGGGATTTAAAGAGACAAATGCCTTCTCTAAGCCGGCCAGCAGGGAGGGACTTTTAGAATGCATTTGAAGTTAATATTGCTTTCTTTCTGTGCTTCCCCCCACTTCAAGCCTACCCAGGGTGGGGGAATACTGGCTGTGGAAGGGAAGACCGATTGGGTAGGGATGCCTCTCCTTCGCTTCCCCAGCTGCCCTGCCGGGAGCCACACAATATGTGCGAAAGAGCCGCATGTGGCTCGCGAGCCACAGTTTGGCCACCCCTGCCATAGAATTTGCCCTTTGCAGCTGCCATTTTCTCCAGGGAAATGGATTCCTGGAGTATGGAGATCCATTTTAAGTCTGGGAGATCTCTAGACTCCGCCTGATGGATGGTAATGCGACTCATTCCAGGCGTCTTTCTCTACAGCGCAGCAAGCCACACATGCCCAATCAGCCTTTCTGTTGCTCAACGAATCTTGTGTTTTCCCTGTGAGGTGTATGCTGTTTCAAGATGTGCCTTTCAGAGTCTTATTGATAATCATCACCGGCGTAGACTATGGGGGGGCTCGAGGGCTTGAGCCACCCCCGAAATTTCCCGGGGGGGACTGAGACCCCCCCCCGGGAAAACGTTGCGCCTGCCTCCGGCGCCTTGCCGCCGTGCCTCCTGGGCCCTTCCGAGGCTCACCAGCTGGTGCCTCTCCCCCCCCCACCGGCCTGGCCATTCCTCCCTCCTTATCTCTCCCTCTTCCTCTTTTAGGGGGGAGGGAGGGAGTGGCCAGGGCGGAGGGGGAGGGAGAGGCACCAGCAGCACCGGCTGGTGAGCCTCGGAAGGGCCGGGGAGGTGCGGCGGCTGGCGGTAGGTTTTCCGGGGGGGCCCTGGAAACATTGTCCCAGCGAGCGCGCGCTCTTCACACGCGCACTAAAGAGCCCCCCCCCCCCCCCCCGGACTTTAGAAAAGTCTACGCCCCTGATAATCATTACATACCCGGGAAAAGGGGGAAGCTCCATCTCTGGTTTCTGGGTCAAGACAGAAATTGGCCCTTTCACTGAGAAAATGATTGTCTCCCTGCTTTTGTGTTCCAAACATAAATACTTCTGATTCTTCAGGAAGCATCTGGACTATATAAGGCATGCATCTTGAAGTACCTTAACCTCTAAAGGTGGTTTCTGTGTTCCGACTGTGTTAAATTCTCATGAAGGACATGAGGAGGAGCTGCCCCGTTGCATGGCTGATTGTGGAGTTTCTTTCCTGATGTGGGGAAATCGCAGGATCAGATTTAAATCTTTCAGCATTCTGATACAATCTGTGTTCGTCTTGCTCATCTCTTTTTCTCCTTAGCCTCATCATTCAGGATATGCTGAACTCAGAGGAGGAGTTTGTAAAGGACTTGCAGTTCCTACAGACCCATCACGTCCAGTACACGGAGACCTGCCCCAACATCCCAGCCACTGTTTCCAACCAGAAGTTCATTGTCTTCAGAAATATCACTGAAATCACTCACTTCCATTCCAAGTACGTACATCCAATGCAGCTGTGCACCAAGCAAGATTGATTGATTTGTTTGTTTGTTTGTTTGTTTATTATCTTTGGATCCCGCCTTGCCAGCGAACCAGCTCAAGGCGGCTAACACACATAAAATACCCTCAAAGGTTTACAATATAAAAACACACATTAAAACACAGCCATGTCCTACCCAAAAACTCTAAAAGATGGCGACTTCAGTTATACAGAGTCCTCCTGGCGAAGAAAGATAATAAGGGGGTGCGGCTAACAGGACCAGGGCGATGTTACAAAACGACCCCCCCCCAGTGGCAGCCCCTACTTGAAAGCCTGGCGGAAGAGCTCCGTCTTGCAGGCCCTGCGGAACTGCAACAAGTCCCGCAGGGCCCTGATGTCCTCCAGGAGCTCGTTCCACCAGTAAGGAGCCACCACCGAGAAAGCCCTGGCCCTGGTACAGGCCAACCGAGCATCTTTCGGACCGGGGAGAGTCAGCCGATGTTGTGTGCCTGACCTCAGTGCCCTCTGCGGCCTATATGGGGAAAGGCGGTCCCTCAAGTAGGCAGGCCCCTGACCATATAGGGCTTTAAAGGTTAACACCAGCACCTTGAACCGGATTCGGTATGCTATGGGCAGCCAGTGCAGTGACTGAAGCACAGGCCAAACCAGATGTGGGCCAAACCACCCTTGACCCAGAAAAGTATGTGCCTGGGTCGGCTGCTTAAGGAATGATTCTGAACAGGGAAAGAAGTGTACGTTCTCACTTCCAAAGAGAAAGCCCTTTACTTCCTTTTGTGTGATGACGACAGGCATAGATAGCTTTGAAAGAGGATTAGATAGATTCATGGAGGTCTATCAGTACTACTAGGGATATGCGCCCTGTGAACCGAATGCACCCTGAAAATAGCCCATTCGGCCCCCTTTCAGGCAGCCACAGGCCAAATCAGATTCTCTAATCTGATTCAGCTGGCCGAACATTGCTTCCCCGAATGGATGCCGTATATTCGGTATCCATTCGGGGAATCTCTTTGCTGGGGGAGGGGGAGGCAGGGGGGAGGCCTTCCTAGTTCGTCCGCCTCAGAAATATCACACCCAACTGCACTTCTGTCAGTATCGTCTGGTTTCACAGGCGTGCCTCCCAAGATCCAGAGAAGGAAGCTTGCGTGGAAGGAATTCCAAGCCTGCACAGGGGGTTTGGCTAGATGACTCTTGAGGTATCTTCCAGCTCTATGTGTCTACATGCTGAAGAAGCACCATGGCTTCTTCATTTGGTACAGGCCCACTTCTAGTTTCTGGATTGTTGCCACCATTACAGCTTCAGTTGAATCAACCGGCTTATGCCACAGACATCCCTTACTCTACGGGATGGAAATATCAGCACTAAATCAGTTATGGCAGGCCGTGCAGTGCACAAGGACCGTTGCCAAGATGGATTCTTAAGTTCCTGATGACAAAAGCCCTTTCCTGATGTTCTAGATAATGAGAACGAATCCACGATGGGTAGGGGAAGCAAGACCGTATCAATAAACTCTGCTCATGGCCTGCGTACCTTCACTGGAATATCGAGAGAGAGTATCTGTGCATATGGCTGTTTCAGCATGACTCGGAATCTTGAGAAAGCAGGGCGTCCTTGTCACCCTGACCCTGTCCTCTCCTCCAGTTTCCATTGGTTCTTCCCACTTATAATATCTTTAAGGGGCTAATGAGATCTAGGACTGGATCTGAAGATGATCTTTTCAGTCTTCCCTCATTTGTTTATTTAAAGTGTTTCTATGCCAGCTTTCCACCCAAATAAGGCCCCCAAGACCCCCAAATTGGGTTCTAATCTATTATAGCTCCCTGTACCACCAAAACCCTCCTGAGAAGAAGAAGAAGAGATTGGATTTATACCCCGCCCTTCACTCACTTGGAGTCTCAGAGCGGCTTACAAACTCCTTTCCCTTCCCCTCCCCACAGCAGACACCCTGTGAGGTAGGTGGGGCTGAGAGAGCTCTTTCCCAAGCTGTCCTTGAGAGAACAGCTGGTACAGAGCTATGGCTTGCCCAACGTCATCCAGCCAGGTGCAAGTGGAGGAGTGGGGAATCAAACCCGGTTCTCCCAGATTAGAGTCCGTGCACTTAACCTGAGGGATGTGGGGTCCCCTAGGAACAGTGTGGACTGCATCAAGCGCGGGGGGAGGGTGCAACTTGAGAATCAGGAAAGGTTAATTCACATAGAACACGGAAATTCACATCCATGACAATCATGGATTTTGCCTTGAGTCAGAAGAGGCGCCTTCTGTTGGTTTACGGTCATTTTTGGGTCCATCTCAAAGTATTTTGCATCAAAACCCATAATTGCAGCAATCTTTCAGATTTGTCATTAACAGTAAATGACGAAAATTCGGCAAAGGTCATATAACCGCTATTCGTTTGCATGTTCAGACAAGCTTTCCCCCCAGTTTAGAATTGCCTCCATGGTTCTACCTTTCTTAAATGCTCCAGTCTTGGGGCTGGAGATAGTACAGTGACCACCATGTCCTTGCATGGCTCCAATCCATTGCAGCATGGATTTCTTGGAAGATGTTCCGAAGGGGTTATTCTGTGGCTGTGTCATATTCGTGCTGCAATAGCTGCAGAAGTTGCTCCTCTCTTTGTGGCAGAGGCAGCGGCAGTCAGGAAGTGATGGATTCGATCGTCAGACTCACCTTCTTCCTGTTCCTTGCAGCACCTTCTTTCCAGAGCTTCAGAAATGCGACACTGATGATGACGTGGCCATGTGTTTTATTAAGAACGAGGGGGATTTTGACAAGTACATCCATTATCTGGTTGGTCGGATACAGGCCGAGTCTGTGGTTGTCAGCAAAACTGTTCAGGAGTTCTACAAGGTAAGGGGCAAGTGTGGTGTAGTTTTTAGTGTGCGCAAGTAGGATCTCAAGAGTCCCTGGTTCAAATTCCCCTTCTGCCATGAAGCTCAATAGTTGGCCCTGGACCGGTCTCCTTCTCTCTGTATCTTGCCAACTTCACAGGGATGTTGTGAAGATAAAATGGGGGAGGTAAAACCATACGGATCTGAGCATGTAGTAGTATCAGTTGGACATGTACGGATCAATTGCTGAGCACGTTCTTTAGCATTTCAGTAAAACTATTTCACCATACAAGGGATTGTCCATCTCTCTCTCTTTTTAATGATTCAGGCGGGTAGCCGTGTTGGTCTGAAGCAACAGAACTAAGTTTGAGTCCAGCGGAACTTTTAAGACCAACAAAGTTTTATTCTGGGTATAAGTTTCCGTGTGTATGCACACTTTAAAGGGTGCGTGCACACAAAAGCTGATGCCCAGAATTAAACTTTGTTGGTCTTAAAGGTGCCCCTGGACTCAAGCTTTGTTCTTTTGTTGTTGTTGTTCTTAACAGGGCTGTAGCCCAATAGTTGAGCTTGTGTGAGAATAAACGATATATTTTTTTTCATGCAGAATGTTTGAGGTTCAGTCCCTAGAATCCCAAAGACCATTCACAGCCACTGCCAAGTAGTGCAAGCAATACCGAGTTGGATGGACCAATGCTCAGACGCTGGCTGCATCCTCACAGGGGATTTCCCATTTTGGTCTCATTGCCACTGTGAATGTGAAGGCATTCAGAGTGACCACTGTGGGGCAGTTCCCCCTTCTTTCCTTGCCGCACAGGAACGGAATTCCGGCTGGCTTCCGAATTGGCCACGTCTACAGTCTCCACCTCCCGTGGGGCGCCTGGGGAAGCCAAGCCGATCCAGGGAGGGAAGGCAGTTTAAACTGCCTCCCGTCCTCGGGTTCTCCGGGCACCCCGCAGCCACAGGGTACCTGGGAAAGCTGATCCTGGGAGTGAGATGGGATATAAACATGACTGATAAATAGGAGTGGGCTTGCAGGATTTTTATTCATTCTCCCTCTCCAGAAAAATCCCGCTCTAATTCTATTGAATCTCTGGCCCAATTCCCAAATTAATAATAGAGAAAAGGAACGAATCTCAGTTTTATTTACCACCGCCAAATATGTCATTGCAATGAAACAGAAGAACAAAACTACACCCACAACTGAACAATTGTACAAAAAAGTTTGGGACTATTTCATATCCGACAAAGTCAAAGATTGGATTCACACGTGGAATTCACAGCCACAGGAGGTGGTGGCGGCTACAAGCATGGACGGCTTCAAGAGAGGATTGGATAAACATATGAAGCAGAAGTTCATCAGTGGCTATTAGCCACAAGGTGTAGATAGGAACTCTCAGTCTGGGGCAAGTGATGCTCTGTCTTCTTGGTGCTTGAGGTGGGGGGGGGGCTACAGTGGGAGGGCTTCTAGTGTCCTGCCCCCACTGGTGGACCTCCTGAGGGCCCCTGGTGTTTTTGGCCACTGTGTGACAGAGTGTTGGACTGGATGGGCCATTGGCCTGATCCAACACTGGCTTCTCTTATGTTCTTATGGATTGCTCACAAAGAAAACACAACTGACCACAAGAGTGCAATGCTGAAATGAAATGGGCTCGTTTTCTCGAATCACAAAATGTGCCAAATAATAAAACTAAACAATCTAGTTGGATAGATCAATCCTCATTGTTACTGTTTCACTAAAACTAAGGCAAGCAATCGGAGAAATTAGATAAGGATACGAGGGAAGAAAACGAGTAAGAGAGATAGTAAGTTTCAGACTACAAGAGTCCTAAGATAAAAGGGAAGTTCTGATGTTTAATAACAAAAAACACAATTGCTTAAAGTATTTTTTTCACGTGTTAAGTACAGTATGGCCTGATTCATTGAACTTTGTACTGTATCTTTTTGAAACTATATTTCAACTCTTTTCGTGTATTGCAGTAAAAAAAAGGATTGTAATTCGTGATGAAGCCAAACCCTTTCATTGGTGATGTCAGGTTTTTAAAAAATTTTATTCAGTTTTTTATGTACAACCAGGGGTCTGTTGGGGCCAGAGCGAGGCGGAGCAAAGCTCCGCCAGCTCAGGAGTGGCCACTAGGGCGGCCACAGGCCAAATCATATTCTCTAATCTGATTCAGCCCGCAGCCGAATTGCCACTGAAATTCGGCAGCAACTTTAAAAGCAACTGGAGGGGAGGGAGGGAGAGGCTCCAAACTTGCCGGGTAGCTGCTGGGGCCTCTCCTCGAAATACCCACCAAGTTTCAAGAAGATTGGACCAGGGGGTCCAATTCTATGAGCCCCCAAACAGGTTGCCCCCATTCCCTCCATTGTTCTCTATGGGAGGAAAAAAGTTAACATTTTTTCCCACCATAGAGAACAATGGAGGGGATGGGACAACCTGCAAGTTTGGAGCCTCTCCCTCAAACCCCCTTTCCTCCAGCCCCTCATATACCCAATGAGTTTTTGCCATTGATTTCAATGGCCCATGGGGTATAATGGGGCTGAAACTGACATTCCCTTTCTGACACACTTCTGGTGATGTCAGGGGACGTGGCATATGCTAATGAGGTATGCTAATGAGTTATGCTAATGAGCTCCGGCACCTCTTTTTCTACGAAAGGACCCCTGAGTACAACAATAATATACAGGATAGACTCACGTCTATTGATTGATACACTGATATCATTTCGTACATTTCATACAATTTGTGCTTGCATTTTTTTCTAATGTTACCATAGATGAAGATTCTTTATTCCATCTGATATTGCTTCTTTTACAGATAGATGTGTTGGTATTGGAGACCCTATACATGCTATATCATTGTGATCTCCTTTAGATTTCTTTTGTTTCATTATGTCAGAAACTTTATCCATTATGTATAGATTCCATAATTTTTTATACCAGAGGTTTACAGATAACTTGCTGTTGATTTCCATGTGGAAGCTATTGCGGTTTTGGCAGCAAATAGTAACAAGGCAATTCTTTTCCTTTGTGAGATGTTGATAGCTTCTTCCGCTCTAAGATTTAGCAGTAGCGCTTCTGGTGTTTTGTCTATTGCGTGTTCTGATATATTCCTTATTTCCTCTATTATTTTATCCCGGAAAGATTATACCACAGGGCAGTCAAACCAGTGATGTATGTAATTGCCTATCTCCTTGCATCCCCTCCAACAGAGGGGACTTGGATTTTGTGATATGTGTGATATCTGTTGAGGAGTCTTATACCAGGGGTGGGCAAATGGCAGCCCGCGGGCCACATGTGGCCCGCCACAGAGTTTTTTACAGCCCGCCAAGACATGAAGATTAACAAGAGTAAATATAGATGCTCTTTGACAAACATTAACTTGCAGGCTTGTTTATCCTTCAGAAACAAATGGGCCACTTTCATAGAATATATGTCAGAACACAATAACCTACCTTCTAACACAAATGATTTAAAATGGCTTCAGTACTAAAAGAGCAAAAATCAATTTTGGTATTACACGTGCACACTTAGAATTACAATTAGAAACGGAAAATGATAAGTTCACATCGCAGCAAACTCACCACTTGATACAAAAATTCTAAAAGGTAACTTGATAAAATTGACTTGTATAAATGTTTAATTTTTCACCTTGTAACAAATGTACAAAGATCAGTTATGGAAAAAATATGTAAGTAACATTTAAAAATAAAAAAATTTATTGGAAAAAAAACTTGCAGGCTGTGGTGAGAATCTCAACAAGCAATCTCACTCCTGATTTCAAAAAAATTGTAGAAAAGTGTGATAGGGTACATTTGTCTCATTAAACTGATTCTCAAATTAAATGTGCTTGCAGCTATAGATGTTATGAAATTAGCACAATAAATAAATTGAATAAAACTACCACTATTTTATTTAATTTATATTTATTGATTTTTATGATACAATTTATACCTTTTCTGAAATGCAGAGTTAACTAATGAATGCAATCGTTTTAAAAGGTGCGGCCCTCCGCTAACCTCCGCTCCCACAAAGCGGCCCCCGAGCCAAAACAATTGCCCACCCCTGTCTTATACCATTTAGACAGTATTCTGACGTTTTGCCATTTTTGTGTGATTGTAGGGGAGTTGTTTTCATATGTTCTCCAAATGTCAGTTTTGGTTTCCTATAAAATCCTTACGTTTGTGCTTTTTTTGGTCCAGCGATATACAGAGGAAATGCTATCTGGCGAGGACCCCTCTCAGCCGCCAGTGCTCCCTCTGCAGCACTATCTAGAGAGACCAATAAACAGGATCCAGAGATATCAAACTATAATCAAGGTCAGGCGCTTTCCTTCCCAGTTTGGTGTGATTGTTTTGTGTCGTTTGGTGGTGGGGGAACATGGAGGGAGGCATTTTTTGGGGGGATTTTAATAATTTTTATTAAATGAACATAAAACAATTGATACAAACAGAGAATCCCAAACAATACAAACTGCTTATCATTAATTATAGTTGTAGGGAAGATCTGAGACTGGGATGCTAGCCGGGTCAAAGTCCATGCTTCTCCCCCCTCCCTTCTACACAATGAGCATTGTATAAACCCTCCTGCAAACAGTATACTCTCGAGACATGTGTCTCTCATTCATGTGGATTCCACCCTTTCTGCTATACAGCTAGCATTGTCCTCCTGAAGCTGGCTGATAAGCCCTTCTGCAAACAGTGGCTCTTGAGACAGTTGTCTCATCTCCTCCTTATCCCCTATGTGGATTCCATGATTGATGATTGTCTACTGAACACTGACACAGCAACCTAAGGGTGTGGCGTGTAAGTCTGTGTATGTTTAAAAATAAACCGCTCACTGCCAGGGGCAGACTGAGTTTTCCGCCTTCCAACTCACTTGTCTCGTGTGCAAGTCCTTCATCTAGTCTTGATATTCTATTCAGTATATCTATCTAAAACTTATTTATTTATTTATTTATTTATTTATATTTATTTATTAATTTTATTTATACCCCGCCCTCCCCGCAAACAAGCTCAGGTCGGCTTACAGAATTGGTAACTTAAATATTTAAAACTCTTATCGTGTTTTCTAATAACACAGTTTGGCTAGCAACTGTCTTATATAAATGGAAGAATCTGAGTTCAACTCGCTAGTATTTACTGATCAAAATTAAAACATACGCTAAGTCTGGGGCTTATAGAATAAACACTTCAGATGAAACTAAGTAAGCAGGAATAATTCCATTCTGTGCCATGTAACTTGTGACTGGAAACCATTTTTCAACAAAAGTTGATTGATAGTTTTTATGTTTGAGTTGTAACAAGTCTATTTGCATTTTTCTCTAAAATATAACAGTCCCATATCTTAGACAGCCATAATGATACTGAAGGCGCTCATTTGTTCTTCCACTTTGAAGCTACTGTTGTCTTTGTGGCAGTTAATAATGTGACCATCGGAGTCTTCTGTATTTGTGGAATCGAAATATCTTCCTATAGATGAAGCAGTATTAGCTCAGGTTGCAAAGGGAGTGAATACCCTGTTATTTGAATATAACACTAGTTGATGCTTCTGGCTTCACATAGATTACTTCTCACAGAGAATGTGCATGAGGCATTTTAAATAACAACTTCTTGATTTCCTAGAATGTTTAATCCCCCCCCCCCCCATTTGCTGTATTTAATGTGCTTTCTCTCGAATATTATGTGACACTGCCTTCGAAGAACTTTTGGATACTTCAGTTGGTCCAAAATCCGCCAGCTAGGCTTTGTTGGGGGCAAGATGCAGGGATCATATCAGTCCCATGCTAGAAGATCTGCACTGGCTGTCCATCTGCCCAGGCACAGTTCAAAGCAAACTTTCTTTATTTTGAAGCCATAAACGGCTTGGGGGCAGGGTACTTGAAGGACTACCTCTACTCGTGTTATCTTGCTTTCCAGATAAGGCCCTTTTCTGAATCCCTGCTCTCTGCCCCCTACCTTCCAAGGTGAGGCAGGTGGTGACCAGAGACAGGGCTTTTTCAGTGGTGGCGCCCGCCTTTGGAATGCACTCCCCTGTGAGTCTCGCCTGGTGCCTGCCTTGCTCTCTTTTAGGTGCCCAGCTAAAACATTCCTTTTAACCTAGGCTTTTAACTAAAGGCGCATATATTTTTAAACTTCTATAGGCTGCAGTCACACACACTAAAGAATCCACTTTCAATCCATTTTCAGTGCACTTTCCGACTGGATTTTACTGTGGCCCATTCTGCATCTAGCATTCGCTCTGTCGTTTCACCACACTGGAACAGAAGAAGATGCGGCTCGAAACCACAGTCAGATACCCCAGGCCAATGCCATAGTGACTGCAGAGTCACCCCAGAAAACAGCCATAAATCTATGCAGACAGTTCCATAAAGCATGCAGTGTGGAGGCGACCATAAAATCCGACAATCAAAGAAAGTGAAAGTGGCATGCAGTGTTGAGGGGGCTTTCTCTTCCGACGTGGGTTTGGTAAAACAGCGGAGCGAATGCTAGATGCAGAAATGGACCTGTGTGACCTGGCAAAAGTGCATTGAAAGTGGATTCTTTAGTGTGTGATCAGAGCCAAGGTTCTGGCCCGAGGATCATTTTATTGACATCATTTGAGGCTGCTCAGTGTGTATGCTATTATGTTCTTACGTCCTGGTTTGTTTTAATGGTGTTACCCTTGTTTATTATTGTGTTTCAATGACATTGACTTATTTTTTATGCCATTTTTAATGGCTTTGCTTTTTATGGGGGTGTTCTAATGGTTTTTATGTTATTACCTTATCTGTAAGCCCCCTGACGGTTATCTCTGGAAAGGCGGCATGTAAGTTTTCTAAAGAGTTAGAGGGCACAGAAAAGTATGCATGATAAATTTCTCCCCTTCCCCAACAGGAATTAATCCGGAACAAGGCAAGGAGCAGCCAAAACTGTGCGCTGCTGGAGCAGGCCTATGCTATCGTCTCCGCGCTCTCCAGGCGTGCGGAGAACAACCTCCACGTGTCACTCATTGAGAATTATCCTGGAACCCTCGAAATCCTTGGGGAGCCCATCCGACAGGTAACAGAAGCAACAGAGTCTTATTCCGAGTGTGATAAATAGGAGTTTTCTGGCATCTAAAAGATTGATAAAATATTATTCCGGCATAAGGTTTTGTGGCGGTTGGTGGAAAGTGCCGTCGTATCACTGCCCATGAATCTGCTTACTTCTACTGAATCAAACCCTCAGTTCATCAAAGTCAGTCTTGTCTACTCAGACTGGCAGCCATTCTCTGGGGTCTTTCACATTGCTTTCTGCCCAGTCCTTTCAACTGGAGATGCTGGGGATTGAACCTGGGACCTTCTGCGTGCCAAGCAGATGCTCTGCCAGTCAGCCACAGCCCTCCCATAGGGTTTTTAAGGCAAGGTCTTGGCTAGTTTTTTTGAAAGATGAAGTATCTTCCAAGTAAACTGGATTGGTTATGGAAGATTAGGGAGAGAGTGCAGTGAGTTAGGTTTGCTGCTTTGGTTAATATGAAAGAAGTTAAATGTTGGGAGGCATACTGGATTCCACTGTTACATTAGTCGAAAGGATTATTCGCGATGTTTCGTTGTGTGTGATTGTCTGTTTCAGATTATATTTAGTAATGTAAGTAGCCCATTATTTTGTGTGTAGCATCAGGTTGGCCACTGTGTGAGGCAGGATGCTGGACTAGGTGGCCCATTGGTCTGTTCCAGAAGGGCTCTTCTTATGTTCTTATCAGGGAAGGCTTCGACTTCTCTGCCCTGTTGTTGGCACTCCAGAGGAACTGGCTGGCCACTGTGTGAGACAGGATGCTGGAGTAGGTGGACCCTCACTGGTCTGATCCAGCAGGGCTCTTCTTATGTTCTTATCAGGAGAAGGCCTCGGCCTCTACGCCCTGTTGTTGGCCCTCCAGAGGAACTGGTTGGCCACTGTGTGAGACAACAGGCTGGACTAGATGGACCCTCACTGGTCTGATCCAGCAGAGCTCTTCTGATGTTCTTATCAGGGAAGGCCTCGGCCTCTACGCCCTGTTGTTGGCCCTCTAGAGGAACTGGTTGGCCACTGTGTGAGACAGAAGGCTGGTCTAGATGGACCCTCACTGGTCTGATCCAGCAGGGCTGTTCTGATGTTCTTATCAGGGAAAGGCCTCGGCCTCTGTGCCCTGTTGAACTGGTTGGTCACTGTGTGGGACAGGATGCTGGACTAGAGGGACCACTGGTCTGATCCAGCAGGGCTCTTCTGATGTTCTTATGTTTGTCTTGCTCAGTAAAGGATCCCTTCCCTGAAGAACATTTGCATTAAACTGGAGTGCTCCTAGCCTCTACCAAGGGCCAGCAACCCTGCCAACTGAATTCTCCTTGTCTTTTCAGGGACAGTTCATCGTGTGGGAGGGGGCCCCCGGATCCCGAATGGCCTGGAAGGGTCACAAGAGACATGTCTTCCTCTTCAAGAACTACCTCTTAGTCTGCAAGCCCAAACGCGACACCAGGACAGACACTTACAGCTACGGCTTCAAGAACATGATGAAGGTGGGGTTGCTATTTTTCTTATTTATTAACAATCATCTCCCTCCGTCCCTTCCTTCCCAGCCTGAACTGGCACTCGTATGGCCGCAGTTTAGCTTTGAAAAAAACACTGATAAGACCTTGTGAACCTATCTTGCAACAGTTTGTCTAGAATATATAGATTAATGCGTCCTATCTGTTAAGCAGATGCCAGATGAGAGAAGCTTTGTGTCTGATGCTGTAGATGGCATTTCAGAGACAGTTTGGCTAAATAAATAAATAAAATGAAACCTTGCAGGGAGGCCGTGGCCAACTTCAGTGCATAGGTTTAGAGCTGAGAACTCTTTAGCTGTTTGTATATTTACATTATTTCCAGCCTACTTAACTTTTATGGAGATTGATCAAGATGGGTAGCCACACTAGTCTGTCTGTAGCAGTAGAAAAGAGCAAGAGTCCAGTAGCACCTTAAATACTAATAAAATTTGTGGCAGGGGACTGTGAGGCTTCTGTACTATCAGCAAGAGATCAGACCTTTGTAGTTAAACAGAGTTCTTTATTTCAAATACTGGAACAGGGTCTTGATGTTTGTTAGAGATGCAGAACAAAGGTGGCTTGGGTTAATATACCTACAGACATAGATGCATAAACAAAGTCCTCCAATCAGAATACACACAAAATGCGGGAAAAGAAATGGCGACCGTTTGTTCCCACCAAAGGTGAGAAAGTTATAAAAATTCCCCTCTTGGCCTGAGCGACCTAGATGTGAGAACTCCTAGGCAAAACATTTGGCCAGTGACAGTAAATAACTTCCAAGGTTGTACTCACTCTGATAACAAACTGGGAGCCTCAAACGGGAGGGGGAGGGAGCCATGACAAGATAGCTGCAGATGTTTATGTGACGCGTTGGAATGCGAGAGGCCATCCTCCTGGGGAAAGAGTAACACTAAGCAGGACAGCAATTTCTACTTCAAGGCAAGCAATAAAACATTCGAGTGATAACAAGGCACAAAGAAACAGAAAGTAACATTCAAGGAAACATGGAACAAGCAAGCAATTGTCAGATCCTGACAGGGACGAGCTTTTGGGAGTCACAGCTCATTTCTTCAAAGAAGTGAGCTGTGACTCACGAAAGCTCATATTTCGTTAGCCTTTAAGGTGCTATTGGACTCCTGCTCTTTTTCGCTGATACTCCACTTTTAACACTCTCTCCACCAATTCTCCAGCTATCAAACATAGATGTAAATGATCTGGTAGAAGGGGATGACCGGGCATTTGAGATCTGGCATGAGCGGGAAGACTCGGTCCGTAAATACGTGTTTCAAGCCCGGACTGTCATCATCAAGAACTCTTGGGTGAAGGAAATCTGTGGTATCCAGCATCGCATCAGCCTGCCAGTTTGGGGTGAGTTTCATCTGAGAAAGAGGACTCGAAACTCTTGTCCCTAAAATTCTTTGCTGTGTACCTCTTCTACAACAGTTAACTTTCCCCTTCAACTTGTCCTTGCCGTGCTTCTTGGTGAAGGGAGAAGAAGAACAAGAAGAAGAAGAAGAAGAAGAGATTGGATTTATACCCCGCCCTCCACTCCCCAAGGGAGTCTCAGAGCGGCTTACAAACTCCTTTTCCCTTCCCCTCCCCACAACAGACACCCTGTGAGGTAGGTGGGGCTGAGAGAGCTCTTTCCCAAGCTGTCCTTGAGGGAACAGCTCTGACAGAGCTATGGCTTGCCCAAGGTCATCCAGCCAGGTGCAAGTGGAGGAGTGGGGAATCAAACCCGGTTCTCCCAGATTAGAGTCCGCGCACTTAACCACTACACCAAACAAGACGCCGTTGAGTCACAGCCTGACTCATGTATGACCCCTTCCAACTCTGTGTTTCTATGAGTCTATGGCTGTGGTCAGACATGCATTTCAATCCGCTGTTCCCCCACCTCTAACTGACCTTGGGTATTTTGTAACAGAGAATACTGATCAGACTCGCCCGTATTTGCACTCTTCAAAGTGCTTTAACCCCGTTCTTATGCGATCAGATGCATATCAGACCCAGCAGCCAAGGAGTGTTGCTGTCAGCCATTTTTGAAAATAGTTTCTCCCTTGAGCATGCCCACAAGTGTTGATATGCCTCCTAGGATATGTAGTTCATGGGGCCATTGGCCATTTTTTTAAAAGTTTGTCCTCTGGGCATGTGCACAAGCACTGATCAGCCTGCTGGGACAGGTAGTTTCCCTCTCTAAACTTTTCAATTTACCCCTTCCCCAAAGCACAGGAAAAAGCTGAAGTACAGGGACATCTTTCTTTGAAAATTTTTATGAAGAAAACAAAGTTTAGAGTAGCCCCCGTGAGAGAGGGGGGAGAGAGAGAGGTGCAATATGCAGTTATGCGCTAACTAGTAAAAAAAATGGTGGTTGAAAAACAAGAGACCAGTCAGACCTGCCTGATGGCTTGGGTGCACAACAGAGTGATCAGACAACAGGAAATCCAGTTTGAAACTAGCTCAGCCCAAAAGGACCGGATTTTCACAGGTATCAAATAAACATGAAGTGGGGGGGGGGATGGGACACAGATGACTGGGGCACGACAGACAGATGTTGCTGTCGGATCATGCATTTTAAATCCGTAAGGGAACAGCAATGGCCACAGTTCAAACTGCACATCTGATCACAGTCTATGATTCTATGTTGACCCCTTCCAAAGGGTGTTCCAGGCATGATACGAGTAGGTGGTTTGCCATTACCTTCTTCCACGTAGCGACCCCAGTCTTTGTTAGTGGTCTCCCAGCAAAGTACTGACTCTGGCCAACCCTGCTTAGTTCCCAAGCCCTGACCAGCTTGAGCTAAACTGGGCTGGCTGGGCTTCTTGGTGGACAACAATTGATTTTAAATCTGTTTCCTTTCAGATCCACCAGAGTTCGAGGAGGAACTGGCTGACTGTACAGCCGAACTTGGTGAAACGGTCAAGTTAGCTTGCCGTGTAACAGGAACTCCCAAGCCAGGTGTCACCTGGTATAAAGGTATTACCGATTCTGGCAAAGCATTTTCCATATTCTGGAATATTTGGCCATCTCTGCATCTGAATATGAAGCAGTCAGCTCGACTATTCATCAGCAAAATTTCAGTGGCTCAGCCGGCTGGCTTTGCAACGCTAAACCCCATGGAGTAATTTATTGTATTTGTTCATCGCAAACATTTCCAAGATGCCTTTCCACCAAAGTAGGGACCCCAAGCCAATGAACACCAATCATTAAAACATTTCATCATTAAAAACAATTAAAACAAAGTATGCATGAAAGCACCTTCAAGTCCCAGCTGACTTATGGCAACCCTGTAGGGCCTTCAAAGCAAGAGATATTCGGAGATAGTTTGCCATTGCCTGCCTCTGCATAGCTAACCGGGGCTGGCTCTGTGTAGCAGCCAAGATCTGATGAGCTTAGACTGATCTGGGCCATCCAGGTCAGGGCAATTAACCACCCCATAGGATTTTCAAGGCAAGGGATGTTCAGAAGTGGTTTGTCATTGCCTGCCTCTGGCCGAGAACAGACTGGCAAAATGAAGCACAAGGGAAGCAGGGCAAAAAGACCCGGGCCGAGTCATCGCAGGGCTTTCCGTCCGCACTGCGTAGACTGATACAGGACCATACCGGGGAGGAGGCGGAACGGAGCGTTCACACTATGGGGTGGCCCCTGGCGGCAGCGGCGTGTGGCTTTGGTCCATTTTGCCGACCGGCGCGTGGGCGCGTAAGTGCATAGGCACATGGGCGCAGCAGCCGGATCAGCAGGTTCCCATTACCGGCACCGCTTGATGCACGGCTTATTTGCGTCCACACTGCCAGGAAGCGGGATGAACGTGCACCCAGACGGCTTGACACCAGTTTCACCAGGTACCTTTTAAACGCGGGATGAAAGCGCTTCAGGACCGGGTGAGTGCAGCACGGCAACGCCAGACAGCCGTGGCTGTGTGAACAGGCTCTCTTAATCCGCTTGCAAAGCAGGCCTATATCGGGCCAAACTGCCTGTCTGAACTCGGCCTCTGTGTAGCAACCCTGGACTTCCGTGGTGGTCTCCCATCCAAACACTAACCGGGGCTGACCCTGCTTAACTTCTGAGATTTGAGGAGGCCAGGCTTGCTAACTTTGGTTGTCCAGGCCAGGGCAAAATAAAGTATATATACAGTAATTCGATAAAAACATATAAACACACGTGAACACCCAAAAACCAGGGCAAAGGCTGCTGACAATTATTGCAAACCTGGGTCATTTTGTTTTGTCTTGAAGATGGCAAATCAGTGGAGGTGGATCCTCATCACATTGTCATCGAAGATCCTGACGGCTCCTGCACTTTAATCCTTGACAATCTGACGGGTGTCGACTCAGGGCAGTATATGTGCTACGCTGCCAGCCCGGCTGGCAATGCCAGTACGCTGGGAAAGATCTTTGTTCAAGGTAAAGCATCTTGTGTTTCAAAGAACTACTAATGATATGCCTGTTGCATACTGCATGGAAATATCCAGGCGTCATGTGATGAGATAGCTGGAACATACCACTGAAGTCTTCACGTTTGCATAGGGGTCAAATTTGTGCTATAAACCCCTTGGCCGTGCTAAATGAGTCCACCTTGATAGCTGCCACCTATTACCATAGGGTTGGATCCAACTGTTTTTTCCATCTGGTAAAAACAGAAGGAGGTGTCCACCCAAACTGTTTATGCTGGGAATCACAGGACTTCCTTGTCCAAAAGCCATGTGGGATGCGGTCTGTGGTGAGGAGACTTGGGTGAGATTCAGTAGAAAACCTGGCTGGATCTAACCGATAATCTGGTTGTTTACTTCTCTTTCCTGTATTTTCATCCAAAGCTGTTCAGTCATCCTGCGTACAGATCGACTGTACGGCTCCAGGGGTTAAATCCACCCACAACAAATTCCGACCACAGCAAGGCTTTCCTCTGACAGCAGTCTAGCCCAGCCTTTTTGGGTACACAGGAATTTGCTGCTACAGATAGGCAGAGTTACTAACAGAAGCTTCTGCCATAGCGATGGGAAGGAGAAAGGAAGAAGGCCCCTTAGGCCCAATTTACACCTCCCCTCCGAAGTAGTTTGACTGCTGTCTTTTCCTGCGCTCATTTCATGCTGATTTCAGATTTCACTCCCTGGGTCTGAAGAGTACGAAGCCACAGGATCTGTTTAAAGTAGTATAATGCTAGCTTGACCACAGGAGGGCAATTAATGAATGTAAACAGTAATTTTTAAACTAGAACAAGTATGGTTTAAAACTAGAAACAGGTATAGACTTTAAAAAAAAAACAACTAGAATGATACCAGTGGGAAAGTCAGATATAGATTTGACCTTCGAGATGTCCTCCAGTTTGCTCACTCCGCTAGATAGAATCCTTTTTTCCAGGCTGATCTGATGGCTAAAAGGGGGATACTGCCCCCGCTGCTGCTGCCCCCACTCACTGTCCTCTTGTTGCCTGTGCCCCAGGCCCATAGCTATGGTGGGGCATTTGGGGGCTCTGCCCCCTTTCTCAAAGGCACAGCCCCACAAGAATATATCCTGTAAATGCTTTGTTCAACCATTTAAAAACATATTTTAAAGGCATATGCTCCTTTAAGTAGAGTGGGGTGCTGTAGTTGACTAATTCCCACACTGAGCAAGGGGGTTGGAGTAGGTGACCTCTAGGATCCCTTTGAACTCTGTGTCAAGAAACTGGTCTCCTTTAAGAGACTTTGCCTGCCTAAGTGTTAGCTTTCTTAACTATAGAAGTCATCGCCCCCACCTGCCGGCTTGTTCTCAGAACTGTTACTTAGGCTGGCAGAAGTGATTAACTTGCATCAGCTGAGGACTATCATATACAGTGGTTGACAGCTTGCAATTTAGAGATCTATTCTGGCAACAGCTCTCTGTTGGCTAAATGGCTTTTCTTTCTGCACTGAGAACTTCAGCCCCACCAGGAAAAAGATTGCCCCGCAAGCCACAAATTCCTGGCTATGGTCCTCCTGTGCCCTGCCTCCCCTCTCCATTGCTCCACCCATTTTTTGGCCAGGAGCAGGTGAAACTCCTTTCTTCTCTCATTCCACAAGTACCTTTGAATCAGTGTGGGAAACTGTGCACACCTAATGGGAATTCGGGAAGCCATGACAGGTACGTGCAGCTTGCTGCGGTGTCCTTAAAGATGCCTGGAGAATGCAGAGGGAAGCAGTGTTAGCTGCTCTGGGGACGGAGGGTAATGCAGTGGTAGTGTTGACAGCACTGGATGTGGAGGCTGCTGTCCCCCCTCCCATCCCAATCTACCATCTCACCTCGCTTGACTGTAGGGCCACCCATCCTGGACTAGTCCGCCAGTCCATTTAGCTGATAGAAACCAGCACATGAATCATAAGATGACCAAAACAAGTTGTGTGAATGCCCTATTATTTACTCATACAAAAATATCATGATTACAAAGATTATTATATAAAATTAATCATCCAATAGTACAAAAAAAACAGGAGGTCCTCTCAGGTTGTTTGACGGAATTTTCCAAAATATGCTCCCGTTTCGATAATACTTCTTCAGAATCAGGACCAATGAAGGTCCTGATCCAGCTATTAATAGCGATTAGGAATGGTTGCAACAATGTCTTAGCCCTCAAGGACACATAATGTTTTTCAATCTTCACTGATTTTCGATAAGAGAAATTATTATATTTGTAAAGTGGTGACATACACACGCTTATGCATTAACAGGGAACCCTCACCTTAATTGGTCCTGATTTTGAAGAAGTATTACCGAAACAGGAGGATATTCTGGAAAATTCCGTCAAACAATCTGAGAGGACCTCCTGTTTTTTTGTACTGTCGGATGATGAATCTTGTATAATAATCTTTGTAATCACGATATTTTTGTATGAGTAAATAATAGTGCATTCACACAACTTTTGTGATCATCCTATGGTTGTGTAGTTACCTGGGTTGTGATTCTCCAGTCTTGTAACAGAAACCAGCACATGACCAGGAAAAGACTGGCTTTACTGGCGTAGCATAGAGATGGCCTTGCGAGACTTTCTTCCGGACACTTTCTGAGCTGCCAATTGAGCTTCTAGCTGCAGAACAAGGAATGTGGGATGCTGTTTTTTTTCTGAATAAGCCCTTAGTCGTTCTCAGCTTGCTTGAGCGTATATCCATTCGGGTTTTCAGCCATATGGTTTCAGATACGCATTAGGCTTCATCTTGCTTTCTAGTTCCTCCTCGGTTTATCAACAAGATTAAACATGCATACTATGCTGATGGCGAAGACGCGCAGTTTACGTGCACCATTGAAGGGGCACCTTTCCCACAGATAAGGTAAGTCAGCCGGCTCTTATTTCGTCACGTTAAAACTATGTATTTGTTTGTTTGTTTGTTTGTTTGTTTGTTTATTTCTTGCGACTTATATCCTGCCCTCCCCGCCAATGGCGAGCTCAGGGCGGCTAACAACATATAAATAGTACATACAATATCAAATTAAAACTCATCAAACTTGCATCACAAGATCAGCGGCATACAATCACAATTTTCTTCACAGGTGTATCTCACAGCACTCAGGTATAATCCTTCTATACATTCTCACAGGCTGGCGAGTAGAATGAAATTGGGCCAGGGCCAAGATGCATACGTTAGGCGGCCCCTACTTAAAAGCCTGGTGGAAGAGCTCCGTCTCGCAGGCCCTGCGGAACTGTAACAAATCCCGCAGGGCCCTGATGTTCTCCGGGAGCTCGTTCCACCAGTATGGGGCCGCCACTGAAAAGGCCCTGGCCCTTGTACTCGCCAGCCGCGCCTCCTTCAACCCTGGCAGGACCAACCGGTTTTGGGATCCCGACCGCAGTGCTCGCTGGGGAACATATGGAGAGAGGCGGTCCTTCTTTGTAATCACGATATTTTTGTATGAGTAAATAATAGTGCTTAATTTATACCGCACCTTTATCTCCAGTGGGGACCCAAAGTGGCTTACATAGTTCTCCTTTCCTCCGTTTTATCCTTGCGACAACCCTGTGAGTTATTCAGAGGGTAGTCTGAAACTTCTGGAGCCGAGTTCCATCAGTGGCTATTAGCCTCAAGGTATAGATAGGATCATGGGGCTGCAGTGGCTCAAGTGGTTAAGACGCTGAACTGCAGACCAGAAGGTCGGTAATTCAGCAGTTTGGGACCTGAGTACGGCATGACGGAGTGAGCCAGTTTGGTGTAGTGGTTAAGTGCGCGGACTCTAATCTGGGAGAACCGGGTTTGATTCCCCACTCCTCCACTTGCACCTGCTGGATGACCTTGGGCAAGCCGTAGCTCTGTACCAGCTGTTCTCTCAAGGACAGTTGTCTCAGAGCTCTCTCAGCCCCACCCACCTCCCAGGATGCCTGTTGTGGGGAGGGGAAGGGGAAGGAGTTTGTAAGCCGCTCTGAGACTCCAAGTGAGTGAAGGGCGGATTATAAATCCAATTTCTTCTTCTTCTTCTTCTTCTTCTCCCGTCCCTGGTCCCTGTCACTGCATCCTTGCTTCCCTGGCTCTCGTCCATCACAGGAGCTTCAAGTCTTGAAAGCTCTTTCTCTAAAAATCTATGCCCGTGCCTATCACTATATCCACTGGCCGTGGATTTCTCCATTTATTTACTCATTGAGTAAAGACGTATTTTCTTTTTCTATCCCGAATCTACTGCCCATCAACTTGCTCCCGAGTTTGTATATTACAGGAGAGGGGAAAGATGCTCTCTCTGTATCTACTTCCTCCATCCCATGCATAAATGTCATTCTCTTTCATTCCCCTCTGCCCACACCCTAATCCTTGCCAATGTATTCCACATAGGGCTCCTCCATTTTCTCCGTTCTTCCCCCAACAGGTGGTATAAAGATGGAAATCTGTTGACTGACCCAAATAAGCACCAGAGTTTCAGTGAGCAAAGGAGTGGTGTGATCGTCCTGGTGATAAAAAATGCCTGTAAGGACGATGTGGGACTCTACGAGTGTGAGGTGAGCAGGGGTACTGCCACGGACACAGACGTAGTCTGGTCATTTGTCTTAGATGGCGGAGAAGCATTACGATCCTCTGGAACATAATTTCTATGAACCCACGAAACAGCAGCGAAAATTCGTGCATAGGCAGAAAGTTCAGTCTTTGTGAGCGGGTGTGGCGGAAAGGCAAGAACCAGCTTCCTTCTTTAGGCAGGACCCTTCACATATTTTTAACTAACATTCCGTGCTTCTCTTTAGCTGGTGAACAGACTAGGGACGGCAAAGAGTGGCGCTCAGCTTTACCACCAGAGCGCGGCTGCATTGGCTCAAGAGAGGAGAGCGGATCAAGCCATCACAATTGAAGGTACGGCTTTTTATCTTCTCCAAGAAGTTGTGAGACTTCTGCTCAAAGTAGTCCAGGATCAGATCTTTGTTGATGAAACACAGTTCTTTATTTCCAATCTCTACATTGGTACAGGTTCTCGGATCATTGTCAGAGATAATGCATATGACAGAAGCAGGTCTATTATACCTTTCAGAACAATTTGAATTGCCCATAGGTAACCAATCACCAAAGGGGAAAAACGGCGGGCAAAAGGGGTCTCTGGCCGTTTGCTTCCCACAGGAAAGAAAGCTAGGTGTTAAGCAGTAAATTTCCCTTCCCAAACCAGACCCCTTAGATGTAACCATATTCACATAACAAATGCTTGCCTCAAGGCTTTCGCACGTTGATAAGAAATGGTCCCTGTCCTCCCCTTGTCTTCCCAGCCGGGATGAATGGAATGCGGAGGCAGGAGTGTGAGAGGCCCATTGTTCCCATGCTTTGAAGTTGTCACTCTCCCGAGCAAACAGTTACACAGACCAGGCCTGGTCAGAGTCATAAACCTGGGGTCACATAGCATACATTCATACTGGCCAAAGATATGGTTCCCTGGTGGGCATAGGGGCAACGAGAAGCAATAAGCATGGATACATAATGGGTGCAGACACAGGTTACAATACACAACACATAGCAACAGAAATCATAGCAGAAAGCCCCAGAAAACCTTGTCTGAATCAGCAGATTCTGACAGAAGTAGGCTGTTAAAATTACTGCTGCCACGAAGTCACCTTGTCAAGGGCTGGATACGTTTGCTCCTTATCCCAGAAGCGGTTCCGTTTGCGTCTGTTGTCCGCATACTCGTCTGTACGGGAATGCGCTGCAGTTTTTTGCAAATGCGTAGAGTGTCGATTTCCAAACTTTTTTTGAACGGGAGGTTTTGCTGTCTCAGGAACTTTAAGACATGAAAATTCCAAGATGAAAGTAGGGGCGTGATGAATTTGTAAGTGTGTCACGGAAGAAAGAGTCAATAATAATCACGGCACGAGTTTAGCTGAATGGAGTCATCTGCCCAAGACGATGCCAGTAACTTTTCTGTCGCTTAGCCCATTCATTCATGTCAGCTTAGGGATACCTCACCAAGCATCTAGTCGTCACTCAGTGTCTTTCTCGCATAGTCCGGTCCTATTAAAAACAAGCCACTGAAAAGGATAAATGATAATAAATCACGTGGCTCAATATGATGTCTTAGAGATCTGATATCAGATTTTTTTTCCAAAGCAGTTGTATTTTTTTTTTTTTTGCACACTCACTTTGGATTCAAGTTATGGTTTTGGGACAAGGGGAAATAAACCTTTTCCTCCTACCAAGAGAAATCTTTATTTCTTGCTGTTTCAAAGCGGAATGCAATTTTTTTTTTTTGCGCTTTATAAATACAGCTTGGCAGCTACACCCCACAGCATGGATCCCCAGCCATAGTTTAATGTACAGTGCCAAACTGTATTTATAAAGCACAAAAAATTATTGCATTCCACTTACTCAGAGCCAGTTTGGTGTAGTGGTTAAGTGCGCGGACTCTTATCTGGGAGAACCGGGTTTGATTCCCCACTCCTCCACTTGCACCTGCTGGATGACCTTGGGCAAGCCATAGCTCTGTACCAGCTGTTCTCTCAAGAGCAGTTCTCTCAGAGCTGTATCAGCCCCACCTACCTCACAGGGTGTCTGTTGTGGGGAGGGGAAGGGAAAGGAGCTTGTAAGCCGCTCTGAGACTCCAAGTGAGTGAAGAGCAGGATATAAATCCAATCTCTTCTCTTCTTCTTCTTCTACCAAGAGAAATCATTCTTCATCAAGTAGCTGTTAACCCTGTAGGGGGGAAATGCAGGCTAATAATAGTGATGGTGGTGGTGGGATTTCTCTCAGGAAAGGGCATGGAGGGAAGAGTTAATCCTGCCCTGCCTCCCCATGGCTATTCTGAAGAAAATTAAAGCCCTCTGATGATGTGGTTATATTTTTCCTCCTTCTCACCGCGCTCTGTTCTCCGGCCACCGTTGTGCCCTTGGTTTCTTCCCACCATACAAGATGACTGAGCACCTATACAACTAACATTTTTTTTCTTAGCTAGGACTATATGACTAGAATGCAGGGGTTGTTAAGGGGTTTTTTTTGTATCTAAGGGCCACATTTGGGTCTCTGCCCACTTCTGGATGATATGGGCATGTCATGTTTACTTTCAGTTTCTTGCCTGTTTGGGGAGGGTAATTTCTCCCGGTTTTTGATAGCCCTGACCTGGGGGGAGAGGGTCCAAACCGGGGGACTAGTATCCCTATTTACAAGCTTAAAGTCTACCCAGAATCATGGGTGGGGGGGAATAACTGAGAAATCTGGATTCTGGAAGTTTTCTTTCAGATCTTCTCCTGCAGATCTTCTCCTGCAGAAAGCAGAGAGCCAGTTTGGTGTCGTGGTTAAGTGCACGGACTCTAATCTGGGAGAACCGGGTTTGATTCCCCACTTCACCACTTGCACCTGCTGGATGACCTTGGGCAAGCCATAGTTCTGTCAGAGCTGTTCTTGAAAAACTCTCTCAGCCCCACCTCCCTCACAGGGTGTCTGTTGTGGGGAGGGGAAGGGAAAGGCGTTTGTAAGCCGCTCTGCGACTCCTTCAGGTAGTGAAGGACGGGGTATAAATCCAATCTCTTCTTCTTCCTTTTCTCTTAAAGACATTCAGTTGCTCTCAACAGTCTGAAACTTTAGTCCTCATCAGGCTGGTCTTTAGGGTTTTTAACTTCTTTTTTGATTGATGTATGTCTTTTTTATTGATTTGTGTGTCTTAGTAGTCCCTTGAGTATGTGGAAACCCCTACTTTGGTTGTAGCACCCCTGAGCAGGTGGAGGTACACTACTTTACCTGTGTTCTGTTGTGCTGGTTTCGTTATCCATACAGTTTATGATTAGAACAATGTTTGATTTGTTGTCTTGGTAACCCTTTCTTTATGCGAACGCTAAGGGCATATTTAGATTTCTCAGTAGCCAAGATGTTAAAAAGGTTTTTTCTGTTGACGATAAACTCTTTTATCCGCTTTGCTGTTCAGAATTGTTAATCGATGCTGAATGCCATTGTTCATTTCCAAGTAAATGGAGCGAATGACTGTTTTCACAGAGAAATTACTTTGTTTTCCAGCTGTAATGATTAAGGCATCGGAATGACTTTATAGTTTAGATTCCTTGTAAAACTCATAAATGTGTTTTTGGAAAATGTTTTATATCCCTTATCAAATATGCTACAGTGGAAATTAATTTGGAATCTGCTTCCTCAGAGTCTAGTAATTGTCACCTCATTACCTCAGAAATCTGTGAATCCATTAGTCGTCTTGACAAATCATACTGGATAAATGTACCATGAAAATAACCTTTTGCTTCTCAAGGGGTTTGACGAGATTTCTAATAAAGTCTTCTGGAAGTCACCTTCCGTGCGACTCAAAGAGTTCTGCGAGTTTTATTTTCCTTCATACACGTCCATCATATCTCCCCGCGTTGTGTGGCTAGCCAGCTTAACCTATTAACAGCAAAGAGGGCCTGTGGCAGAGACGCTGTGGCTAGCCTTCTCGCTTAACAGCTTTTCACCTGCTCATCAGGATCTCCCGCTTTGCAAAGCTAAATGCTGCTAAAACGCAACAATTTTGAAGGTGGTTTAAAAAAAAAATCATAAGCCAAAGAAGTCTATTCATTTATAGTAGCTTGCCATTGTTCTGACTGAAAGTAGGATGAGGTCCAGGCCGCTATGTTTTGCAAGGCACACCCTATGGCTTGGATCCATCAAAAATTTTCACGGACAAAAGGTATTTTTGTCAGCCGAGGGCAATCGTCTTCCCTCCTTCCTGCTGCAGTAACCTAAAAGGGTCCCTGAAATGCTGCTTCTGGAGGACAAGGGAACCCACCCTGCACAGACACCCCCAACAGAACAGCACAAGGGGGGCTTGAATGCCTGCAGGCTAAATTCTGTACTGGATCCAACCCTTTATTCTCATTTTAAATGCAAATCGAGCTCAAGCAGACCTGTTGATAGCCCAATTTATGTGAGCCCAGTCTGCAATTAGAGTTGTCATCTGGGCATTTTGTAGTAGGTTGACATCACACAGGAGAGGGAAATGAGACAAAAGTATCCATATTTGAGGTGATCCGGAGGGCTCATTTCTAACCTGTGAGAGTTTCCTTACAATTGCTTGTGAA
Source organism: Lepidodactylus listeri (assembly GCA_029233225.1). Classification (NCBI taxonomy): domain Eukaryota; kingdom Metazoa; phylum Chordata; class Lepidosauria; order Squamata; family Gekkonidae; genus Lepidodactylus; species Lepidodactylus listeri. Next base: position 5,625,025 of record JARCFY010000012.1, read on the forward strand.
GCTCTCAGTTATGGAATGAAAACCCACGATTCCCACGGAATACTCCCCCGTTTCCAAAGGAACACAAAGTATTCTGAATGCTGTTTATCGGTGCATCTGGTTAATTGCGCAAGATATTCATATGTGCTTTGAAAATATAGGAGTGAGCCCTGGGGCTGTTATTCTGTGATATTATCATGCTGCGAATTCCATGACTGGTGCTTCCAGGCATTTGTTTTTAAAAGTAGCAGGCATACTATTTCATGCCATTGTTGCAACACGAAATGGTCCCACAGGGCTGCTGTTATCCCCCCCTTCATGATGTCTGCATGTTTTCCCTAATGTGGCAAAGCTCCGGGGGGCCATTTCTGGTCAGAAGAATGGCCTGAGGGGAAAGCGTGAATCCCCCTCTCGTAGCATTAATCTGAATCAGGTATTTTAAAAGAAAACATGCTTGAGAGCTCTGGTCCTGGAATGTCCAGCATCATGGTAGTTTTGGCCCTCAGGTCTTTGTCAGGAGTCGATACAGCCTGTCTTTAGTATTACTGCTTATCATTATACCACCCAAAACTACTTGGTGGTAAAGTAGCCTTAGACTGTGTGATCTGCAAATTAGTTCAGCTATCCTACTTACATAATCAATTGACTAACTGACCCATCGCACCCCTTACCCTGTAGGGACCGGAGCTCCTTATCTTACTTCATCCTGTCTGTGCTTCGTATACAGGCAGATCTGTACTGGGAAGAAGAGAAGTCTCAGAGTTCAGCCTCTGAGTCCCAGAGCCAGGAGGCAACATTAGGAGAAGGCCTCAGCCTCAGTGCCCTGTTGCTGGCCCTCCAGTGGAACTGGTTGGCCACTCTGTGGGACAGGATGCTGGACTAGATGGACCACCAGTCTGATCGAGCAGGGCTCTTCTTACGTTCTGATAAGAGAAAGGCCTTGGCTTCTATGCCCTGTTGTTGGCCCTCCAGAGGAACTGGTTGGCCCCTGTGTGAGACAGGATGCTGGACGAGATGAAGCCTTGGTGGTCTGATCCAACAGGGCTCTTCTGATGTTCTTATCAAGGGAAGGCCTCGGACTCAATGCCCTGTTGTTGGCCATCCAGCGGAACTGGTTGGCCAGTGTGAGAGGATGCTGGGTGAGATGGACCTTGGTCCGATCCAGCAGGATTCATCTTATGTTCTTATGTTCATGAGGACTGGGTCAAGAGAGGAGAAAGTTGAAGAAATAGGAACCGGCATCAGTGATTATGCATCACCTGTTTACACTGCTAGCCTAGGTGATCTGGCTGGAGTCTGCCATGAATTGCCGCTGTGTGCCATTAACACTCAGGATATTGGTCCCAGTGTAAATGCATTGCCAGTTTAAGTCGTTTGTAGATCTGATTGTCACAATTCTCCGGTATCACCTTGAGGCACTAGATATAACACTCGAAATAACCACAGCAAGCAATGATGGGATGGTGTATGTTTTTTTTTATTATTATTATAATTCTTTCCAATCAAGGTCTTTTTTTTTTCTTGATTAACAAGGTTAATGTAATGGTTCCAGCTTTTGCCTCTCTTTAACCCCATGCTGTTCCTACTGTTTTCTTTGTAGTCACTGAACAAGAGACTAAAGTTCCCAAGAAAACCATCATCATGTAAGTGCTGATTCTTTTCTGACATTCGTGTTATGACGTTGCCGGCTCTGCATGAACCAATAACAAGCCCGTGATTATTGGCCATGCGAGTGTGTTTCTTCCCATCCCATCAGATCTTTGTGGTATTTTTGTGTTATGAGCAAAGAAAGTAGTAGGTTGCAGATAGCTGAGAGAGCCACCCCTCATTTCAAGCGCAACACTCCCCCGCCCATAGCCACAGCTTTGGTTTAATCCTTGCCCATCAACAAGGGTTTGAGAAGGCTCAAACCCATCAGGGATAACAAAAAAAAAACCCTCTTTTATCTTTGAACACCCCGAATTCAAAAGACCCCCCCTTTTATCTTTGAACACCACGACTTCAAAAGATGTGCTTATGCGTACTAACGAGCCTCTTAACTTACAATTTTTTCCTCCGCAATTTCCCCCCCCTGCTGTTAACCATGCCAAGAAACGGTTTTACGGAGATATCGGCGAAGCTTAGCAACACGCTCTGGAAACATCATGCTGAATTTTCAGGAGTGGACAAATTGATCGTGGAATTGGGTGTTGGGAGTAGGGCCCAAATAGCTCGATACCTCTCCTCAAACCTTGCTTGTCTGCACCTGTTTATGCCCCTGGCCAACTGTTGCTTCAGTGACATTTTCAAAACAAACCTCCGTCTCCTGGCTATGTGATCCAAGCCCATCGGGGATCCCGTTGTCAGCTGAAAGATGCGATGGCACAGCATGGCTGGTTAGGTTTAGTAATGTAGCAATGTCTCTGTTGGCAAGAGAAGTGCTCACATTGAAGGGGGGAAGCTCTCAAAATGGAGGGGGGAAGCTCTCAAAATTGAGGGGGGAGAAGGAACATATCTGCCCCACTGCTGAGGAAACCTGGCCAGCAGTCCTGTTGCTGGCAGTTTCCTTTTGTGTGGCAAGAAAGAGTGTGTATCATCTTGGCTGCCTCAGCTATGAGCAGATGTGTTTCTGCCCTACACACCCTTGGAATGATAGTTGTGCTCTTCTGCATGCTTTTAGATCACAGGAAACAGAGGTGGGTTGGAGGAAGTTTCAGAGCATAGCCATACTGGTCTGCTGTAGAACATCTAGATATGAGTCCAATGGCGCCTTTGAGACCAACAAGATTTTTCAGGGCATGAGCAGGTCATGGATCTCCATTCCAAATTGTATCTGACAAAGGGAGCTTTGATTCTCAAGTGCTCATTCCCTGAATAATATCACTGGTTTCTAAGGTGCTACTGGACTAAAATCTAGATGTTGGAGGAAGGTTGTGAAAATATTTCCCAAAATCAGCTCCTGTGTCAGCTCTACTCTGCTTTGTATTCTCTCTGGCACAAGGGGATCTCACAAAGAAACTTCTTTGATGTTCCGTGGCTTTTGAGATCACTTTCAAAAATAATTCCAAAGACAGTTTGGATAGTTTGAGCATGCTGTTTGGAAAGGGCTACTGAAATTTAAACACTATGAGTATAAAACAGATTATGATAATTATGAGTATAGCATCATTTTACATTTCATTTATTCTCTGCTCTTACGACTACAGTCTTGAGCAATAACAGCTCGACAACACAGCAGCAGTAAGGAATGCTAATGTTAACGGAAGTAAATAGTAACAACAACAATTATTATTATTATAGTAATAACAGTAAATACCACCTATAATAGCTAAAACATCAGATTATCCAACTCTATCTATTGAATTTGATTACATCAGGAAAAAAACTTAGCAACGCAGGGTTCCCTCTAAGCTGAGTTAGTGTGAGCTAGCTCACAGTATCTTAGCCTCCAGCTCACACATTTTTGCCTTCGCTCAAGAAGGACGGCTCCAGAGCAAAGTAATTTATGCAGTAGCCAGATCACTCACTCAGCTTTAATGCCAGTAGCTCACCAAGTAGAATTTTTGCTCACAAGACTCCCAAGCTTAGAGGGAACATTGATTAATATAGATAAACAGGGGACGTCTCCGGACATTATAGGGAAAATTTCAAATGCCACTGTAGGCAGAATCTTTTGCTTGACTGGAAACACAAACTAGCTCTTTGACTTCCAGAAGAATATCCTTCTACATGCCAGAATATTGAAAACCACAATTTGCTTGCTCAACTGCGACTAGATTATACTTAACATTTATGCCCCATCTTTCCCCGAGCGGGGAACCAAAATGGCTTTGGGCCCTTAAACTATAACTTCAGTTTTCAGATTCAGATGGGTAGCCATGTTGGTCTGGAGCAAAAGAGCAAAGCAAAAGAACAGAGTCCAGTGGCACCTTTAAGACCAATGAAGTTGAATTCGGGGTATCAGCTTTTGTGTGCATGCACACTTCATCAGATACATTGAAACAGAAGTCACCGACCATTGCATACAGCTTAGAGGGTAAGGAGAGTGTTTTCAGGAAGGGCTAATTAGAGTCAAGGTGCATAAGTAACTGAACGATAATTATAGCTAAGATTGGATTAAAGCAGTCGGTAAGACCTGTGAATAGCAGCAAATCAGCAGACAGATAATAAAAGATTGATTCAGGTGGGTAGCCATGCTGGTCTGAAGCAGCAGAACAAAGTCTGAGTCCAGTGGTACCTTTAAGAGTAATGAAGTTTAATTCTGGGTAGAAGCTTCCATGTGCATGCACACTTCTTCAGGTACATTGATTCAGGTGGGCAGCCATGTTGGTCTGAAGCAGCAGAATAATGTCTGAGTCCAAGGGCACCGTTAAGACCAACAGAGTGTAATTCTGGGTATAAGCTTTCGTGTGCATGCACACTTATTCAGCGAGGAGGGCGGGATAACAAATTTTATATATAAAAAATAAAAGAAAGCTTATATCCAGAATTAAACTTTGTTAGTATAAAAGGTGTCACTGGACTCAAACTTAGTTTTCAGATTTCAAATTCTGTTGGCAGTTTTAAAACTAATTCTAAAATCAATCTTCAGCCTTTACCTTCCTAATCAAGTGGCATGGAGTTCTTCTGCCTATATGACACACGTCATTTCCATTCTGTAACAACAGAGACTGGTAACTCTAGGACTGATTTCCCACAGCTGCTGCTCCGTCCTTGCTCTTCGCTTTGCCCCAATCGTGTCAATTTCCCACTATTTGCTGTGCGGCTGCATTTTGCCCTGCAGCTTCACCCGATTTCCCCCGCGTCTACTTGATCTTGTTTTTTGAGGACTGAGTAAATGCGGGGGAAATCAGGTGAAGCTGCAGGGAAAAATGCGGCCGCACAGCAAATAGTGGAAAATTGACATGATCAGGGCAAAGAGAAGAGCGGGGGCGGAGCAGCGGCTGTGGGAAATCAGTCTAGGAATGTACAGAAAAACTCGTGGGAAGACAGTCAGGCCCCACAAAATGAGATAAAGGCCCAATTTACATCTCCCCTCTGAAGTAGTTTGACTGCTGTCTTTTTCCAAGCTCATTTCACGCTGGTTTCAAATTTCACTCCAGGTGGTCTGAAGAGTACTAAGCAACAGCATTTGTTTAAAGCAGAATAATGCTAGCTTGACCACAGGAGGGCAATTAATGAATGTAAACAATAATTTATAAACTAGAACAAGTATGGTTTGAAACTAGAAACAGGTATAGACAGGTTTTTTTGAAACTAGAATGATTCTAGCGGGAAAGTCGGATGTGAATTTGACCAAAGTCTTAAGCAGTGTTCCAGGTAGTGGTGTTAGGCATGAATCTTTTCCGTCATCATCTTTACGGAACGCAAAGAGAAATTCCAGAGAGAATACTTGCAGACTGGCACGGTTAGTTCTCAATAGGCAGCATTTCCATTTCTTTTTTGACATCGGGTGTGACTTGCTTTTTGCCACTGCTTTCTAACGGAATCACGTTCTGCAGTCTTGCTCGCTTGCTCCCATACACAAAGGACAGCTTGCTAAGTAAAAACAGTTTAAATAATGGGGAAAAAATGCAGCATTATAATTCAGAACTTCTTTATGGAGTTTAAACTAGATAACACCTCCGCATGTGAGCACTAGAGGAGGGGGGGGGGGTGGACTTTGAAACACACTTGAAGCTGACTTATACTGAATCACACCCTTGGTCCATCAAGGTCAGGATTGTAACCCTGACCCGGATACCCCAGGCGAGCCCGATCTCATCAGATTTCCGAAGCTAAGCAGAGCCAGCTCTGGCAAGTATTTGGATGAGAGACCACCAAAAAATACCAGGGCTGGGAGGCAGAGAAGCCTCTTCTCTGAATGTCCTCCATGCCCCAGAGGAGTCGCCGGAGGTTGCCATGACTTCCAGGCACAGGCACACATGGATACAAAAACGCACAAATACAAAAGTACTGTCTACTCAGACTGGCAGTGGCTCTTCAGGGTCCCAGGCAAAGGTCTTTCATATCAGCTATTTCCAGATCTTTTAACTGGAGGTGCCAGGGATTGAACCTGTGACCTTCTGCATATCAAGCAGATGTTCTACCACTGAACCACAGCCTCTCCCCAAAACATAATGGTATTAGTCATTTTTTGAAGATCATAATACATTACTAATGAACCACTGTTGATTCTAAGTTGTTCTGGTCCGTGGGACTTTATCATAATATTTTCCCAACTAAAAGTGCGCCTGAAAGGCACGGCGGGTCTGCACGACCTCTGAGGGGTGACTGTGATACTTGGCCCCAAAAGTTTGAAGCCACTGTTATTAGGTAGAGTTGGCAGCTCAAAGAAATCATCTGAGAAGGATCCGGCAATGTTTATGCCTTCTGGAAAACTCATAGAGATTTGGGATACAGTGATTAATATTCTAGCCCACCGGAGAATAATTTCTGTACCTGGGTTGGATATTATAAAGTACCGGATCCAGAGACGTGTTGCAGTGAAATCAGCTCATAAGTTTATTGATGGTACAATTCCAGGCTACTGAACGGGGCTTGGGGGTCTGCTTAAATACATGTCTAAACCGCACCCCCGGCCTTGCCCAAACTCCCTGATAGGATTATTCCCTGATAGGATTACCCTGATAAGATTACGCCCACTCCCTGATAGGATTACTCCCTGATAGGATTACCCTGATGGAACCTGGGTGGCCACTTGGTCTAATTTAAGATCCGGTTGGGCTATTGTCTCCCGAAGCAAAGCTCCGGTAGCCAGCCCGGCCACGTGCATTTCTCTGACCGCATGTGCAGTTGCCATTAGAACATAACAGACATGTGGGTGTATATTACTGCATACCCCTTTGAAACATCAGTGTCCGCACGTTGCTGCAGTGCTCACAGAACTAACACGGTTGCAGTGTCTTTGCTAAGATAAGCATGTGATGGTGTATGGACCTCCAAAGGGTGGAAAAGGGGCGGGGCTCATTTCTCTCGGTACAACAACCCGGTTTTCAAACATTTTCGTCGTCAGAGAGGAAACTATAACGACGGTGGTGAAGACCCCGAGGATGAAGCGAAGGATATCGCCTGCCCGTCCATCTTCGGGCTATTCTCCTTCACGCTCCTCGAGATCAGAGTTTTCAACACCTGAGCCAGTTTACATGACCAAGGTGAGGCAGCCCCTGCACCGGCACAACTTGGAAGCGATGCAAAAGGCAGCCATCCCCACGCTCTTTGTGACAGAGGCAGAAGAAAGGCAAGGAGCGTCGTTCAGAGGTGGAATTGGAGAAGCCGCCATGGAGGAACAGAAGTCCAAATGGGTGGAAGTGGAGGAGATTATTGAATTTAATGTGAAGAAGTCAGCCCAGGCTTCAAGGAAGAGAGGAGCTTCTCCTGTGAGACCAGAAAAAGATGAACCGAGTTTTATTTGGTCTGGCCCAAGACCCAGGCGTTCCCCTGAAAATGACCCAAACGCAAATAACTCTAACAATAAATTAGTGGAGCAAAGCAAGTCTTCCTTACCCCCTGATGTTGAAATAGCTGGAGCCGAACACAAGGGAGGATCAACCAGTGATGAGAATATAAGTTCTGATTGTAGGTCTGAACAAGAAGGAAAGATCTGTTCACAGGAGTCAGTCGGTATGACTGATTCACCGGCTACTTCACCCATGATCACCTTTGCGGATGAACTATCTGAGACAACAGAACTGGGCAAGGATTCACGTAGAGACATAGAGCTGAAAGATGCCGCCGCTAAATTTGATACAATTTGGGCTGCCCAAGAGAGACCATCAAGTCCAGAGCAAGACAAAGACCTCCCAGAAGAAGAAAACATCATAATCGACGAACCTGAAGAGATAGGGTTTGTTGACCTTAGCAACCGAGACCTCAAAATCCTTACCCGAAATGGGAAAGCGTTAACTTTGGAGGACCTTGAGGATTATGTCCCTGAAGAAGGGGAGACCTACAGATGTGGAAATCCCAACTATGAAGACAAACCTTGTGAAATAGCCGTGCTCCAAACCGAAATTAACAAACCCACCATTGGGAAGCCTGTCTTACTCAACGTGGGCAGACCTGTGGTTCCGAAGACGAAACAAACCTTTTTTAGCAAGTTCGAAGGGCACCATCCAAGTGGCGTCTTCATGTCAGCATCTAGAATGACGGGAATGCAGTCCAGTGGTCCCTCAAACATTTCTTTCCATGTCAGTGAGACCCTCACTGGAGCAGCGGCAACACCCACACCGCATACAAAAGCCGAGGGAGCGTCAACAGAATCTCCATTCAAAGTGGTGCCATCTTTCTGTACCGAAGTCCAGTTATCTGCAGATAATGGACAATCCAGCTTCAAAACAGAAGTTTCTACAAGAACCCTCAGCTACGGAACTGTCGGAGAACCGGTAACGCTGTGTATCAAGAAGGAAGACCCCTCCCAAAGCTGAGCGGCAAATGAGTCCAGTTTCAACTGCCACTTTATAAACATTGTCATAAACCACAAGAAGTTACACCAAGAAAACTATGATGAGAATAATAAAGAAGAACCGAAAAGAACACTCTCCCAAGGAAAATACTGTACCGCATGAAATGTGGTGCTTTTCTGGTCTTAAAGGGAACACTTCTGTCAGTTCAGTATATATAATGTAATCTTTGATTGTTGATTGAAAGCTAAAAAAGGCAACACCATTCCATAGTGACACAATAAGGAGCAGATAGCATAGACCTAGGACATAATAATTAGTCTGGAGATCTTAATAAGCATCATTCTAAATATACATACATTATTTCAAGTTGCAAACTCCTTAAATTATCCTCGCAGTATGGCAATTTGGGAGTTCCTTTTGGCAACTAAAGGAAGGCAGAGTATTTCTATCTGTTTCTAGTTTGTCTCGTGCACTGCGGTAAAAAGAGGCAACAACATAATGAACAACATAATGACCATAAACTGTTTCTGCCCATTTAAATGTGCTTTTAAAGAATTATTTATTTTAACATTTAAAGGGTGGACGGCACAGCCATTGGCTGTTTGCATACCTGGAGGAATGTACATCTTGTGTAACGACCCACCTCCTTGGCATGGAGTTAAACCCAGACAGCTGTCTTTGTACTGAAGTTAATTTAATCCTGTTAACTTTGGTCGTACTGAAAACAGACCAAGTGCAAACACCCCCACTTCAGCAGTTTGCGGATTGCACTTTGGTTTTTTAACACTCATAAAGCTAGCATAAATGCTCCCTCTAAGCTGTGGAGTCTTGTGAGCAAAAATTCTACTTTGCAAGCGACTGGCATTAAAGTTGTGAGCGAGCAATTTGGCTACTGCATCAATTAGTTTGCTCTGTAACCATCCTTCCTGAGCTAAATGTGAGAGCCAGAGGCTAAAAGACTGTGAGCTAGCTCACATTAACTCATCTTAGAGGGAACACTTTCCATTACCAATACAACATCATAGTTTTTCTTATTGGGGAGGTTGGCACAGAAGTACTCCCTAGTGTAAATATTTAACCTAGCAGTCAGACTGTGCCGATACTCCAGTTTGTGTGTCCTTTATTAAAATGGGGATAGCCTTTTAATAAATCCATACTTTTGTTTTAACATATGTTTAAAGTGGATGCCTTACAATTCAAGAAAGCACAAACCAACACTGCCTGTTTTAAAAACAGATAATGAAGGGAATGCTTACCAGTGTGTGGCTTTTTGCCTAAAACAGCATCCGTTAGAGGAATGGGCTGTTTACTACTTGTTTGGGCAGTCAAACTAAGGTCCCTTTCATATGTGCTCTTCAATCCACTGAAGGCAAACAGAATTGTTTGAAAAGGATTTCACATTCCTTAGATAAAAAATGGTGTGCCCTCACAGTTAGTGAAGCCTTAATCTGGGTTTTCCTAAACCTGTTTTGATCTTTTGTTGTTGCTCTTTATCCTTTAGGTGCGTGAAACATTTTTTAAAAATCTGTTTGCTTTCAGAAGCCAAAGCAAGTTTAAAGAGTCTGTATGAAAAGGATCTAAGGGCTTTTCTGGATTCTCATTTTTCTCACTTGAATTCCTGTTTCCTTTGGGGGGGGGGTGTTTCCCGTTCTGCATGTGTTTTGCTCTCTCTAGTGGCCAATTTGATATTACACTGCTTTATATCTGGCATGTAAAAAACCTGCAGTTTAAATTGGCATCAAGATATGGCAGACATAAACTGGCGTAATATTGAATCGGCCACTAGAGGGAGCAAACTACATGCAGAACAGGAAGAACCCTCCCCCCCCCCCCCCCCGAAGAAACAGGAACTTAGAAGTGAGGAAAATAAGAAAGCGGAGAAGCCCTCTGAGATGGCAAATACCATAGACGAATTTGCTCATGAGGTTTGCAGAGGGAAGTATTTCATTACTTCTGTAGAAGTCCTGATCTGCTACCAACTAACATTGCTAAGGACTCATTTAAATGACTTTAAAAGGTTTCTTAATCTGGTAACTCAACCTTACCGAAGGCAAAAGTGTTTGGAGTTTTACTCCTGTCGTTGCCGCTGCTAAACCTCCTCCAGACTGTACCCTCCTTGTGTGTGGTAGGTCACATCCCTGTGATTCTCTAGGGCTTTGGTCGAGTTCAGCAATGCGCTCTCCCATCACAAGCAGGCCTGATTTATAAAAAAATTATATATATATTTAAAAATAAAAAAAACTCACAACCCACCTGTTTACATCACCTGGATGCTCACAGATATAATCAGTCGCAATTCCCTCTGGCAAAGGGCTCTTGGGGTTACAGGAATAATTGTTGTCTAAATCTGGGAGGTTGGCACGCACAAAAACCCATTTGTAACCTGATGGGGGTTGGCTGTAGGTCTCAGGATGGTGTGGGTTTGGCCTTGGAAGGTCTGACGTTGCCCGGGCGACAAAAACTATAATCCAATGGCTGCATTCAAGCAAAGGCGAGCCACGGAATCCGTGCCAAAACATCTCCAGTAGAGCATGGATTCCCAGCTGGACAGACGCCAGCCAATGTTCTACACTTCCTTTTTTTATAACAATACTTCCACTTAGACCTTGTACTTTCACATCCTGTGCAAACAGACACGGAGTTAAAATGAATAAATGAACGTTATTAATATGCTACGGCAGTTCACTCACTGCCCATCTTTTAAAAAATGATGTATTTCTTTCACTGGGATACGGTGGACTTTGCTTCCAAAAGTCCCCTAACAAGATACCAAGCAAAATGTTATTCAGGCTTCCTGTGGCCTTGATTTTTTTTAAAAGTCTATGTGAGGAAGACGGGTGGCCTCTCAAACTTTTGCGTGTCAACTTTCATCTCAAAAACAGCATGGCTAAATTCACCTAGCAATTTGAAATCCCATCTGCCATGCCGTAACATGCATACTACTTCTCTAGAAGGATGTTTCTCAATGGCTGTCTTTTGTGGAACTTTCTTACATAACAGCTGTTTTATTTCCTAACACCTCACTGGTTTGTTCTGTATATAAGTAAGGTACGTGATTGTACGTCAGTGTCTTCTTGCACTATGAGTTTTTGCAGACGTTACAGAAGATGAAAATACCTCTGTGCTGAAGTGTATTTCTATTAGGGCCATATTGTTTAGCTCAGATACTGCTGTGGTAATCTAGAAAACTGTCATTCGGGTCTGAGGAATGAACCCCGACAACGGAAATATTAGATGTTGGCCTTTTGCGATCTTACAGGCAGAAATTTTAAGGTGTTCTTGTCTGTGAAAATGTGCAGAAAATGTGTTAACTTTCAGTTTTATTTAGCAAAATAATGGTGTGCTTAACTGAACAGTAGCTTGTTCCAAGAAATGCAAAGAAGTCTCTTGATCAACCAAAATTTATAGAAACCCCCCCCCCCCACAACCCACCTGTTTACATTTTCTCTAAAAATTTAAACAGAAAAGCGACTCTTGGTCAACAGTACGCAGTATTTTTTTTAACTGAAAAGCTCTGAAGAATCCTATATATTTATTTTCGAAGTATTTTCCTAGAGATTAAAGTAAATAGGTTTGTATGGGGATAACAGTTTAGGAAGTGTGTGGGGATTTATTTCCTGTAGAACAAAAGCTCAGGTTTGTATTAAAACCTCATAACAAAAGAAATGGCTAAATGGCAGATTCCCAGTCGGAGGGGGAGGGTGTGATGAGAATGGAAACTAGTCTGCTTAAAAGGTGGATTTTTTAATAACTTCAGTTGACTTCTGAGTCAGAATATTCTGACACTCAATTTCGTATCAATAAATGTCTAAGATCAGCTCTCATGCTTTTGTCTTGCTTTTGTGTGACCTCCTCAAAGTAATACTTTTTGTTGGCTTTCTGGGGCCATTAAAAATTTTTTTGCTCAGTAATAGGTGTTCTCATAAGTCAGGGGTGGCCAACCTTGCTTAACGTAAGAGCCACATAGAATAAACATAAGAGCCACATAGAGATGTCTGAGAGCCGCAAGACAGGAACAAATATCACACACACATTTTTATTTTTAAAAATATGCAAATTTGCTTTTTATTAACGTTAAATGGGACTGCCAAAAATAAAAACAAATGAGGAAAACCAGTTATAAGAAAGAGAGAGAGAGAAACTAGGAAAGCAAATAGATGGGAGGGAGGAGGGAAGGAAGGAAGGGAGAAAGAGAGAAAAAGCATGCCTCCCCTTTGCTTCCCCAGCCGCCCTGCCAGGAGCCGCACAATATGTGTGAAAGAGCCGCATGTGGCTCCCGAGCCACAGGTTGGCCACCCCTGTCATAAGTTGTCATGGTAAAAACCGCTGTGTGAGTTTCCTCAAAACTCATGGTGTTTAAAGTTGGGGGCCTGGAAGGATTAGGTTGGGGGGGGACCTCATACCCCAGACCTCTCCTTTGGCCCACAACAGAGGGAGGCAATTTTGGGGGGCTCTCATAGCTACAGAAGACTCAGTCCGAAGCATAGAAACTGTGTTTCCAGATTCATTCCCCTTGTTTTCCAAGGGCATGGGTCAAAGGAGACCTTGAGGATTATGTCATCACAAATGCTCCCTACCAGTCCCAATAAGAATGGTAAATTTGGGAAGAAGGGCAGGGTTCTCGTCGCGAGGAGCCCGTGCTATATATCGCACCCACCAGAAACTGGCTCCAAGTCTCAGCTGAGTTCAGTGGGCTTATGGGGAACTTTTCCCAAGCCTCCCAATTACAAGACTCAACGTCACCATCAGCTGACCTAGACTTCTTCCATATGTTCGAGTTACTCCTGATTTTGGCGGGGAGTCAGTCCACAAGCACTGGAATGGGTTTGGCATAGCTGTTCCCCACTTCCGCCCTCCGTGTGCACTTTTACAATTGTGGAGTTATTTTCAAGCAAGGGCGCTGCCATTTCTATTTTGCCTTGACGAAAGCTGGATAAAAGCTAGCGGTCAAATATGTCATGTATGGAATGGGAGCACCGGATCCCCGTTCCACATAGTGCTAAACCACACTGGTGGCTCTTGTACCCGTCTTCAGCACTGTAACTCCAGAGCTCATTCCAGTGTGATGGTGTCATGCTCACTCCATGCTCCTCCACACTGGTGTGCGTGTGAACACCAGATCCACATTCACTGGAGCCCAGTTGCTGGTGACTGACTGCACCATATGTAGGCTGGAGATTTGGGCAGTGGAGCCTGCGGAGGGTGGTGTTTGTGTTTGTGGAGGGGCAGGACCTCAGCGGGGTGTACAATGCCACAGAGTCCACCCTCCAAAGCAGCCGTTTTCCCCAGGGGAAATGATCTCCGTGGACCGGAGATCAGTTCGGATTCCAGATTTCCAGGTCCCACCTGGAGCTTGGCAGCCCTGACCACATGTTATGGACCTTTTAAGTCCCATTCGTATAGCGCTGTTGAATTGAAACTTGCCTCATTTGGCCTCTGTGATGGCTTGCTATAACTGTTGCCCTGTGCCGTACAAGCAGTCTACAGTAGCCAAACTACGCAACCAAAGGGGGACCAAATGCTTCATTTGCTTTATACGTTCAGGCAACCCAGGACAAGATGTTCTTTGCTTTCTTCAAAAATGTTGCGCCAGGGATACCTGTCACGCTGGTTATTTCTTGGTGCCTACTGTTACGTGTCTGGTCTCTCACAAAGCAGTGTGAACCACAGGCCCTTAACTGCAATTTGCTTAGTCCGCCATTTTGAACATGACCTTTATAGAGAGCGAGTACTCTGTTGCTCCCTCTGGCCTACCAATGAACTGCACTTCTGATATACCCTGTATTACACCCATGAAGGGAGCGTCCACTCATTCCCAAGCAGGGGAAATCTCTTGGCCTCATTCTCTTCCCAGCTCTCTTCTGTATAAACAGGCTCAAGGCTATCTACGGCAAACAACGGATTCTGCACTCATGTGTGGTAGGGACTGATACCCTTTAAGTCACTTGTGGAGAGTTGGGACTCCACCAACACCTTACCCAGCATCCGCCCAGCGTTTTCAGAAAATGGGTGGAGCTAGGTAGAGTGCTTGCCAAGCACAGCCTCTGATAGGCTGTTGGAGATCTGCTTGGCTGCGCACATTAAAATAACGGTGCGTTGCTGGCGGCCGCCTCAGCAGTGTTGGTTTTATTCTCTCCCTCCTCTTACCCAGGTAGCTTTTAATATCACTCCTCTCCTCCCCTGTTCTCGGACTCTTGCAGCAGCCAGAGTCTGGCTGTCCACTGTTGGGAATGGGAGGCCGGGCCATTGGGACAATCCACCAGGATCCTCTAGAAGTCGTTTGGTTCTTAGGTGTACAGCTTCCCACTTCCAGTTTGGTGTAGTGGTTAAGTATGTGGACTCTAATCTGGGAGAGCCGGGTTTGATTCCCCACTCCTCCACTTGCAACTGCTGGCGTGACCTTGGGTCAGTCGTAAATTCTTTCAGAGCTGTTCTCTCAAGGTCAGTCCTCGAGAGAGCTCTCTCAGCCCCACCTACCTCACAACTCGGGAGCTCTTTTAGAGTGATATCTGAAGCGATGGGATACAACTGGAAGTGAAAATGGTGGGATCCCAGGATACCCATGGACGTCTTCTTGATCAGCAGTCCCCAGCCTTTTCACTACGGTATTCCCCAAGTCCAAATGTACGTGGTATGGTGTCCCGTCTAGAGCTAGCCCAAGATTTTTGGGTGTCCTGGGCAAACGATGACCTTGGCACCCTTCTAGTTCAGCATTCCATTTTCTACAGTGGCTAACCAGATGTTTTTGAGAAACCGACAAACATCACACAAAGGGTGCGGCTGCTCCCACTATGAACCCCAAGCAAGCGGCATTCCGATATAGGCAACCTTTGCATATGGAGGTGACATCCCAGCCTCTGACCATTCTCTCCTCCTCCATTCCTCCCTCTAATTCCCCACTAAGATTCTAAGACACTCACTGAAATATACTGGGTTCAGACACGTAGAGTGATCAGCTCATAGTTTATTAAGTGAGTTAAGCCGGAACAAGACAATGCTAGCAGGTTCAAAGCCCTGCTTATATGCATGCAAAACACTCCACTCCCCCCCCACACCCACTCCCCATGATAGGCTATTCACAAAACATCACTACTTGATTGGTTTACTCTAGAGTCCTGGTCGGCTATTGTTCTTGGGCTCCAAGCTCAGCCAGTCTCTAGGGTGATTCAATCAGGGATGACTCAGTCCCAATACATAACACTCTAGCAGCCAGCAGGACTTGTTTTACTTGTTCAACGTGTACACGCAGTGAACAAAAAAATACCAACTGATGGAGAGAGCCAGTTTGGTGTAGTGGTTCGGAGTGCGGGCTCTGATCTGGGAGAACCGGGTTGGATTCCCCACTCCTCCACTTGCACCTGCTGGATGACCTTGGGCCAGTCACAAGTTCTCTCGGAGCTGTTCTCCCAAGGAGAGTTCTCTCGGCGCTCTCGCCGCACTCCTCACCACTACGGCCTAACAGAATCCGCACTCCTAACCACTACAGCCCCTCTGAGATGCCCCTCTACTCCTTTGCATCTTCCAGTGATTTAGAAAAAGGAAGAGTGGGGATAGTGATCATTGCAAGTTCCCTCTATGGTGTGTGCTGGTGGATGGCAATAATTTCCCCTGCTGCCAGCGCAGCTCCAGCGCACCCAGGTCTCCAGCTCCAAGTCTTGAGGCAGCAGCCCCGCCCCCTCGTTAGTAGCCTCCTGGCTATAGGGCACCCCCCCCCCGCTCCCAGCAGCCCTCACTTGTGGCGACGCATGGGGATCTGTGGCTTGATCTTGCTGTCGCCTGCATCATCCCTCCGTGCCTATTTTCTTTGTGCTTTTGAAGCAGTTTTTCTCCAGGTAAGGCGCGCCAACTCTGAGCTGGGAAATACCTGTCGGTTTTTTGGGGTGGAGCCCGAGCGGTGGGCGCTGCCTTCTGAAACACTCCCGGTGATGTTAGGGGGTGTGGCCTGTGCAAATAAGTTGTGGCGGTGAGTTATGCTAATGAGCTCCTGCGCCTGTTTTTCTACAAAATGACCCCTTACCTAATGAGTTCTGTTTCTGCTGCCAGCGGAACGGCAGGAGACTCCTGGTCAGGTTCCAGGCAAAACTGAAAAACCATCCAGTCCCAGGATTGTTCAGCCAGCTGCAGCTGCCCCGGAGGACGGCATTCAAGAGGGCGCTGTTTCCATCGCCAGGTAACCTCGGCGTATAGTTCTGCAGCACTGAATGGCATGCAGTTAGAGAAAAAATATCCTATTGTGCACAGTGGCGGACCTACGTTTTTGGGTCCCCGAAGCTCGAACTGTTACGGGGGCCCCTTCTCAACCAGCAGCAATAGGGCAATATCCAACAAGGTCCAAAGGGCCTGAATTGAGAATTCAGAGGTCTTTTTATGGTTCTGATAGGCCAAGGGCTGAGCTGCGGAACTATTAAGCCGTGCACCGACGAAAGATTCGAGGATCCAGCTGCCAAAATGGAGGCTATGAATATGTGCAGGAAAATCTACATGTGCAGAAAAATCTAAAAAGTTTTAAAAACTTTCGGGGGGATATTTAAATCTCCCCAAAAGTAAAAGCACGTTCCCTGAGCATGCACAGGGAACGCACTGGGAACTGTGGCGGCCCGGTGGTTGGGAGGCATCCAAGCCTCACCGCTGGTGCTGGGGGGTGGGAGGGAGAAGCAGCGGGCCTGGTGAGAGCCGCTGAGGCCTCTCCAGTGCCCATGGGGGGGGGGGTAGGGCTGCCAAGTCCAACTTGGGAAATATCTGGGGACTTTGGGGGTGGAGCCAGGAGACTTTGGGGGTGGAGCCAGGAGAAAGGAAGTGACATCATTTTGTGATGTCACATCCTGTGATGTTCCTTCCACATGCTGACACATGAACTCATGAAGTTTCCTAATACTGAATCAGGCCATTGGTCCATCAAGGTCAGTATTGACTACTCAGACTGGTAGTGGCTCTCCAGGGTCTCAGGCTGAGATCTTTAATGTCACCTATGACCTGATCCTTTTTTAGCTGAAGAGGCTGATACCTCCTGCATGTCAAGCAGATGCTCTAGCACTGAGCAACGGCCCTACTGAATCCTTCCTCATCTCGGCAGAATATGAAGCACTAAGTGCTGCACAAGTGCTAAATATGATTTTCATATCATAAGAACAGGAGAGAAGCCACAGTGGATCGGCCCATCCAGTACAGCCCATCCAGTACAACACTCTGTGTCACAACAGTGGCCAAAAATACCAGGTGCCCTCAGGAGGTCCAGCAGCGGGGCCAGAACTCCAGAAGCCCTCCCACTGTTGCCCCCCAAGCACCAAGAATGCAGAGCCTCACTGCCCCAGACAAAGGGTTCCATTTAGACCTTGTGGCTAATAATAGCCACTGATAGACCTCTGCTGGATGGGGACAGAGAGAGACAGACAGACAGACAGACAGACAGAAAAAAGAAAGAAATAGGGAGAGAGAGATAAGGGAAAAAACTGGCAGAGGCACTTACTTCCATTTAGACCTTGTGGCTATAATAGCCACTGATAGACCTCTGCTGGATGGGGACAGACAGACAGACAGACAGACAGAAAGAAAAAAGAAAGAGGGAGAGAGAATGAAAAGAGCTGGAAGAGAAACTCACCTTGCCAGCCACATGCAAAAGCAGCTCCTTCAGTCCCTCCTTAATCTCTGGGCGGGCCTCTCTTGCTGTGGAAGAAGCTCTCTTGCTGACTTCTTAAAGGGGAAATGTCTGGCGAGGCTTTTTACTGCAGGGCAGGCTCTCTGCAGACATTTCCCTTTTAAGGCAGCCATTTTGTCCCCCCGGTGGCCAACTCTGGAAAAGCGGGAGATAAGCACTAAAAATCAGTGTTTTCCCTGCCCTACCGGGGGACTTGGCAGCCCTAGGGGGGGGGAGAAGTGGTGGGCCCGGCGAGAGCTGCTGAGGCCTCGCTGGTGCCCATGGGGGGAGGGAGAAGGCTTACCTGTGGGGGCTTTCTCCTCCTCCAAGTGGAGCTCCCCTGCGAGTATCGTGGGTCCCCACCTCTTGTTGGTTCAGAATTTAGACAGGGACATCCCATAACTGAATTCTCCCTTACTTCTGGGGAGTTAGCATGTCACAGAGAAAAGCTGTTGGATCAAGGTGGGCAGCCGTGTTGGTCTGAAGCAACAGAACACAGTTCGAGTCCAGGGGCACCTTTAAGACGAACCAAGTTTTATTCAAGGTGTGAGCGTTCGTGGGCACGCAACTCCATCAGACAATGAAATGGAATGACAGAACATAGTTGTAGATATAGGAGTGGTTTGTTCAATTAGCACGCGAAAGAGTGAGGACGCCTTTTTTTAACAGATCAAAAGAGTGACATGCTGGGTTTCTGGTTATCATCTGCTTCGGTTCAACTGGGGGTGAGGAAACAATATAGGTAATGAATATGTCAGAACTGGAGACCGGGGTGCCCTAAATTATGAGAATCCCGTCCGTAGACCCCATCCATCTCCTCTCTAGCATGGAAGCAAACTTTACAGCATCTTGGCTGTGTGGAGTGTTTTCCTTGTCCCCCAAACAGATAGCCAGGGGTCCGTTGGAGCGGGAGGGCACAGGAGCGCAGCTCCGGGAGTGAGGAGCCCAGGGGGCGGGCACATGACCAAGCCCCGCCCCCTCCTCGGCTTCCCCGAGCAGTGCAGAGGTGCAGCGCCCCGGGGAAAGTCCTGCTAGGGTCTTTATTGTTTTTAATGTTTTGTTTTCATATTGATAATTTTGTCATTGTTCCTTTTATGACTGTGTGCTGCTTTTCCAGAGACTTGCTCAAGGTGGCATATAAATTTTCTAAGTATACCATTTTTTATCTGGGCACATGGCACATAAGTACTGGAGAAATTTCACCAACCCTTCAGCAGCTTCCACCCCATCAGTTTGGTGTAGTGGTCAGGAGTTGGACTCTAATCTGGGAGAACCGGGTTTGATTCCCCACTCCTCCACATGCAGCTGCTGGTGTGACCTTGGGCCAGTCACAAGTTCTCTCAGAGCTGTTCTCTCATGAGCAGTTCTCAAAAGACCTCTCTCAGCCCCACCTACCTCACAGGGTGTCTTGTTGTGGGGAGGGGAAGGGGAAGGGATGGGTGGTGCTCATGTCCTGGGTATCTCAAGTCTACTTGAAACCTGGTGGTTTCAAGGGAGCAGGAAGAGAATGAGGGTGTGTTCTTTACGCTTATTTTTATTGCACAAAGTATCGGATGGGGAAGGGAATGGAGGAAGAGCAGGTCAGTTTCACTCACCTGTGGAGTGGAGCCTGAGGGGTGGGTGTTGCCTTCTGACCCACTTCCGGTATGTTAGGGGGTGTGGCATATGCAAATGAGTTATGCAAATAAGTTATGCTAATGAGCTCCTGCACCTTTTTCTACGAAATGACCCCTGCAGATAGCTACATTTAAATCTACCATTCCAAATGACATTACGTATTCAATGATATTCTTTAATTGCCAAGAGGAGTGATAACATTTTTGCTTCAATAAAGTGTGGAGTTAATGGACGGAGTCCAGTAGCACCTCAAAGACTAACGAAATCTGTGGCAGGGTGTGAGCTTTCGTGAGCCACTGCTCGCTTCTTCAGATACAGCTAGAACACAGCTAGTCATTCTAGCTGCATCTGAAGAAGTGAGTGTTGTCTCACTCAAGCTCCTCCCCTGCCACAAATTATGTTAGTCTTTGAGGTGCTCCTGGACTCTAGCTCTTTTCTACTGCTACGGACTGACTAACACGGCTACCCATCTTGATCTGTCTCCTTGGGGGATTACCCAACTTTAAGGCGGTCGATGAAGAAATTAAAATTGATCAGGATTTTCTCTTCCTTGGCTCCATCATCAGTCAAAAGGGAGACCGCAACCAAGACATGTCGTTCCAGCTTGTCTGTATCCTTCTTGAATTGCAGTGTCCCAAACTGAACACAGTACTCTGGGTGTGGTCGAACAGATACCAGAGCAGAGTAAAACGATACCATCACTTTGCATGATATGGACACGATACTTCTGTGGATACAGCCCCAAATCACAAAGCTCCCTTCGTCAGATACAGGTTCCTACAAGCTTGGACTCTCAAAAGCTTATACCCTGGTGCTACTGGATTCAAATCATATTGTCATGCAGAAGGACTTTCATAGCCGTAACTTACTGGGAAAGAACCGTCACCACTTGCTTCTCATTCCAAAGAATCTTTTGATGGGTTTTTTTTGGGTGTCCCATTTGAAGTAGTAGAGTAGACCAAGGGGATATAAGAACATAAGAGAAGCCAATGTTGGATCAGGCCAATGGCCCATCCACTCCAACACTCTGTCACCCAATGGCCAAAAATTCCAGGTGCCATCAGGAGGTCCACCAGCGGGGCCAGGACACTAGAAGCCCTTGATGGTGCAACCTCCTTTGGGACTCTGCACTGGGTCGGGTTCTTGTATCTCATAAGTTCTGCTTGCATTATGATTCTTCCTTCTTTATAGAACACCGCAGGTCACGGGGGAAGCTGGTGTCATCCGGGATGAGCAGAGAGAAGTTCACGTTGAGACCGTGGGGCCGACCTCTATCTACACAGCGGAGAAGACTGGTGCAAGTAAGATGATCCATTACGTATTCAGGCTTGAAGTCAACATGAAGACACATACAAAGATGCCTTCTACTGAATCAAACCCTTGGTGCATCTGAGTCAGCATTGGGCACTCAGACAGTGGCAGAGGCTCTCCAGGGGCTCAGGCGGAGGCCTTTCCCATCACCTGCCACCTGATCATTAACTGGGAATTACGGGGATTGAATCTGGGATCTTCTGCATGCCCAGCAGATGCTCTATCACTGAGCCACAGCCCCTCCCAAACAGCAGAAGACATTAGCAAATCAAGGGCTGTGGCCACACACTCAATAATCCACTTTCAATCCACTTTCCAACTGGATAATGTCAGCTCACACAGTAAAAATCCAGTTGGAAAGTGCACTGAAAGTGGTTTGAAAGTGGATTATTTATCTCGTGTGGCCACAGCCAAGTGGCTTTGTACTGGATCAGACCCTTGGTCCATTAAGGTGTTGATGGACACTGGTGGGGAAACCGAGTGTTCTGGATGAGTAGCGTCAGGCCATATTCGGATGAAGATGTGCACTTAAGAAACCCTAGACATCTAGTTAGCTTTCCCGGATCAGTTCATTTAACTCCTGGCCAGAGGTACAACTCAATAATGTTTGAGGTTTGTTACAGATAATATATGAAGCTGCCTTGCATTGGATCAGAACCTTGGTCCATCAAGATCAATCTTATCTGCTCAGACGGGCAACTGCTTTCCAGGGTCTCAGGCGGAGGTCTTTCCCATCCCCTCCTGCCTGGTCCTTTTAACTGGAGATGCCGGGGATTGAACCTGGGACCTTCTGCATGCCAAGCAGAGGCTCTTCCACTGAGCTACAGCCCCACTTCATGGCTCTCAGGGGTCTCAGGCTGAGGTCTTTCCCATCACCTCCTGCCTGGTCCTTTCAACTGGAGATGCTGGGGATCGAACCTGGGACCTTCTGCATGCCAAGCAGAGGCTCTGCCACTGAGCCATGGCCCTTCTTTACAGCTCCCCAAGGTCTCAGGCAGAGGTCTTTCCCATCACCTACTGCCTGGTCCTTTCAACTGGAGATGCTGGGGATCGAACCTGGGACCTTCTGCATGCCAAGCAGAGGCTCTGCCACTGAGCCACGGCCCTTCTTTACAGCTCCCCAGGGTCTCAGGCAGAGGTCTTTCCCATCACCTCCTGCCTGGTCCTTTCAACTGGAGATGCTGGGGATCGAACCTGGGACCTTCTGCATGCCAAGCAGATGCTCTGTGACGGAGCCGTGGCCCCTCCCCCCAGACTTTTTTTGTCCCAAATTCAGAGGAGCTTCACATTTTGCATTGAGTTTTGATTTCAGGATTTAGCATTTCAACCTATTATTAGCCCAAGTTTCTAATCCAATCCGCGATCCCTTTTTCAGTGGGACACATTCATTCCTCTGTTTTGTGTGTGGAACAAAAGACGAGGTTACAGTCAGGAAGAAAAACGTTTAGGGGAATTCTGGGATGGGGCTGGGACTAGTTCCCCTCTTCCCCAGTGAACTGTCTGGCAGCAACCTTTTAGAAAGTAATTTCTCAAAATGTTAGTGATTGTAAATGAGCTTTTACTACACTTGGGGGCACCCTGTATGTTCTGAGGCTATAGTTTAGCTGTCCTGCTGTCTTAGGGCATTAATGGGTAAGCCAGGAATTAATCTCTGGGAAAGCTGTGCAATCCCTGAGCTTGTCTAATCAAGCTCTGGGAAGCTTTTCAATCCAACAATGCAAAGGGGTTTTTTTAGTATTATTTTGTAACTGTCCTCCTCAGCCTGTATTTCCTTGATATTTTAGCTTGCAATGTGCAAAACGTCAAACAAAGTTGCACCTCAAAAGCCCTAATAAGAGAGCCAGTTTGATGTAGTGGTTAGAAACGTAGACTCTAATCTGGGAGAGCCGGGTTTGGTTCCCCACTCCTCCACATGCAGCTGCTGGTGTGTCATTGGGTCAGCCATAAGTTCTTTCAGAGCTGTTCTCTCAAGAGCAGTCCTCAAGAGAGCTCTCTCAGCCCCACCTACCTCACAAGGTGTCTGTTGTGGGGAGGGGAAGGGAAAGGAGTTCGTCAGCCGCTCTGAGACTCCTTCGGGTAGTGAAGGGCGGGGTATAAATCCAATCTCCTCCTCCTCCTTTTCCTCCTCCTCTTCTTCATGTGAGATCCAAATATACCTGGGCAACAGATGGTTGGGTTTTTGTGTATGGCCATACACAAAATAAGTTGTAAAAAGAGGCAGGTTTGAGCTCAAAATATTGGAGAAACCTTTTTTAAATTGTGTTAAATTTTGACTCAAGGGTTTGGGCACAGCATCCCACATGAAGCTGCTTTATCCTGAATCAGTAGAGCCAGTTTGGTGTAGTTAAGAGCGGTGGACTCTAACCTGGAGAACCGGGTTCGATTCCCCACTCCTCCTCCTCCACATGAAGCCAGCTGGGTGACCTGGGGTCAGTCACAGTTCTCTCAGCCCAAAAAACAAACCGAGCTCGCCACAAAAAGAGCTAGAGTTTCAGGCTGCCAGACAATCTTCGGATCTCCGGGCTATATTACACCCACTACCATATGATAATTAATTCGTTAATATTGAATAAGACCAGTAATCTGACTGGCAGCGGCTTTGCAGGATCTCAGGTGGAAATCTTTCACAATACCTGCTACCTGGTGCTTTTATTTAAAGTGGTGATGCTGGGGATTGAACTTGGAACCTTCTGTGTGCCAACCAGATGCTCTACCACTGAGCCACGGCCCCTCCCAGATGCTGGAGGAGCAGATGAAATCTTGAGTTGATCCTCCGGAGGACCATTCTCGCAAAGGAAGGGGCAAGCCATCCGCTTCCTACTAGAATTTGCAGTTCGTGCACAGGAAGGGGGGGAGGTTCAGGGAGTGGTCTTGTCCTAACTTCCCATCGTCGGCAACAGGGGCACAAGAATGACCCGAGAAGCCCCGTCAGAGAAGATGGAAGAGCTGGATCCCAGCTCTGCTTTGTTTCTCTTCCATTCTTTTTTAAAGAAACAACTAACCGGAATGTTATGTCTCACCAGCCCCGCCATATATGCAGGTGACGATCGAAGATGTGCTGGTTCGATGTGGGGAGATGGCGAAGTTCGAGGCCATCATTGAAGGGAACCCCCAGCCAACCGTTGCTTGGTTTAAGGTAAGGAGGAGACTTTCCCGAAGCCGAGTTGTCAGTAAAGGAATTGTTGGGTGCCTTCAAGTTGCAACTGATTCATGTTGACCCCAGGGCCATGGGGTTTTCAAGGCAAGAGATGAGCAAAGGTGGGTTCGCCATTGCCTTCCTCTGCATAGCAACTCTGGTCTTCCTTGGTGGTCGCCCATCCAAGTACTAGCCAGGGCTGACGCTTCGAAGCCCTGATGAAACTAAGCTAGAGTGGGCTTTCAGGGATGGAAAAGGACTGGCAAATGAAATGTTGGAGAAGAGCTACTCCATGGATTC
This sequence comes from Lepidodactylus listeri, assembly GCA_029233225.1. Classification (NCBI taxonomy): domain Eukaryota; kingdom Metazoa; phylum Chordata; class Lepidosauria; order Squamata; family Gekkonidae; genus Lepidodactylus; species Lepidodactylus listeri. Next base: position 5,649,386 of record JARCFY010000012.1, read on the forward strand.
CTTTGTATGGTTTCCTTTATGGATTAATGGGCAGCAAAATGCTGCTCCATGAATGTAGAGGAAAGAAATAGGCGTGGAATAATAGGGAATATTTTAAGGTGTGATTGCTGATTCTGTGAACTTACGCAACTATTTTTAGAAGAAGAAGAAGAAGAGATTGGATTTATACCCTGCCCTCCACTCACTTGGAGTCTCAGAGCGGCTTACAAACTCCTTTCCCTTCCCCTCCCCACAGCAGACACCCTTTTTTTTTGCAATAGAATTTTATTTTTCCATTATTCTCAAATGCAATTAGCTTTTATACATATCCCATTCTCTATAATATTGCATAGTTAGCTAAAAAGATATAATCATTAAATGACTTCCCACCCCAACTGTACCTTCATATATATCAACCGGTAAACATGTATTTTAAAAGTATTTGCCTCCTAAGGTAACATTTTGCGCTAGTATAACTTTTATACATTTAAAAATTATATTGATTAAAAAAGAAAAAAAGTTTAGTTTCGCGGCTAACTAAAAATTCATTTTTTGTGATATGATTCTGTCCCTCACTTCAATAGTTAGAAAGTGTAAAAATATTGTCTTTCATATTCCACTCTCGCTCCATATATTCTTTCCAATCTTCTGAGAACTTGATTGTTTAATTTTCTTGTCCATTTATCAATTTCCACCATAAATAGCAATTTTCTCAACCATTCCCATAATTCTGGAGTTATCTCCGATTTCCAACTTTGTGCGTAAACCATTCTTGCTGTCGTTACCATATACCAAATCAATATTCTTTTACTTATGTTTACATCCTCTAACTTTAGACCAAGCATCAACATTTCTGGCATTTTTTTAAACTTACATTTCAAAATTTTCTCCATTTCAGCATGTATCATACACCAAAAACTTTTTGCTTTATCACAAGTCCACCACATATGATATAATGATCCTTCTTTCTGTTTACATTTCCAACACTTATTAGACATATTTTGACCAATATTTGCAATTTTTTCCTGTCATGTACCATCTATACATCATTTTAAAACAATTTTCTTTAAGATTATTACATGTAGATATAGACATAGCATTTTTCCACAAAAATTCCCAAGACAACATTGCTATATCCTTATTCATATTGATTGCCCATTTTATCATTTGTTCTTTTACAAGTTCATCAGCATACCACAACAGACACCCTGTGAGGTAGGTGGGGCTGAGAGAGCTCTGAGACAGCTGTCCTTGAGAGAACAGCTGGTACAGAGCTATGGCTTGCCCAAGGTCATCCAGCCAGGTGCAAGTGGAGGAGTGGGGGATCAAACCCGGTCCTCCCAGATTAGAGTCCGCGCACTTAACCACTACACCAAACTGGCTCCCACTGCAAATGACCTGAGAGGCATGTGGGGTTTTTCCCCCCCAGGCTGAACTTTCTTCCATACTGAGCCCTCACTGCAAATACATAACGGACTGTCCAAATCTGCCCAAGTCATGTTTCTTTTCTGCAAACTCATTTGCAGAAGATTTTCTCAGGAAGGATAATCACAACCTGAGGATTTAGGGAAGCCCGGTTTAGACAGCCCTGAAGCTGGTGGATGTTGCCTAAGGCTTGATCTGCACTAGAACAGCTAGATTCGGGTCCAGTAGCACCTTGGAGGGAGTCTCTAAGGCAAGTGTCCCCGACATTTTTGAGCCTGCAGGCACCTTTGGAAATCCGACACAGTGTGGTGAGTGAAGCCACAAAAAGGCTGCCACAAAAAGGCTGCTTCAGGAGGTGGCGCCAGTCCCAAAAAGACTGCTGCAGCTTACCTTCATCGCACAGTGAAGATCCTTGTGCTATTGTGGCAGCATCCGCTGCCAATGCAACATTTTTTAAAAAAAAATCTGCACAGCCAATCAGAAGACTTGCTGTGCAAAGCTCCACCCGGCCGTATCCACTTTCTGAAAACACTTGGTGGGCGCAAGGAAAGGAGTTGGTGGGTGCCCGTGGGCACCACGTTGGAGACCCCTGCTCAAAGGTACTACTGGACTCGAATCTAAATAATATTGGCTGAACCTCCTCTACCTCTCACTGTGGCTTTTCCTTCTTCCAGGGGATTTCCTTACTGGTGGACAGCGAAAGCGTCCGTCAGTTCAGCAAAGGCACGAGATACTCTTTAATTCTGTACCACACCAGATCCGAAGACGGTGGGGTCTACACTTGCATGGCCAAAAATGCAGCAGGAGAGGTCTTATGCAAAGCTGAGTTAGTGGTGCAAGAAGGTAAGTCGGATAGCTTCCTTTAGATATGGAACCACCAATGCTCCCTCTAAGCCTGTGGAGTCTTGTGAGCAAGAATTCTACTTGGTGAGCTCCTGGCATGAAAGTTGTGAGCGAGCAGTTTGGCTGCTGCATTAAATCAGTTTGCTCTGGAGCCATCCTTCCCGAACTAGGACAAAAATCTGCGAGCCAGAGGCTAAAGAACTGTGAGCTAGCTCACACTAACTCAGCTTAGAAGGAACATTGGGTCCCTGTCCTCCATAGGCTGCATCCCCAAATCTTCAGGAGTTTTCCAACCTGGATCTGGCAACCGTATCCCCCCATCCCCTTCTAGTGAGTGGGCATGACCTGGCAACTCTACGATCAGGATACACATTGGGCGTTTATCTGGGGAGAAGTTGGGATGGCTTGAGATAACCTTGTTGGATATTCGTTCAGTGCGTCATATTTGAAGCATACATTTATTTAGAAATAATATTTAGAAAATCGGTCTGCCTCTCCGGGAGATTTGCCCTACGTTGCCTTCTGAAGATGAGGGGGGCTAAGTCAACTGTGTCCCTGGACGTGGGGGGGGGGGGCGTTGTCTGAACACCGCCAGTTCAGCCATGACCGCAGCTGGAAGGGAGAAGTACAGTTGCCAACTTTGGCTTGGGAAATTGGGAGAGCAAGTTTGGTGTAGTGGTTAAGTGTGTGGATTCTAATCTGGGAGAACCGGGTTTGATTCCCCACTCCTCCACTTGCACCTGCTGGATGACCTCGGGCCAGCTGTAGTTCTGTCAGAGCTGTTCTTGAAAGAGCAGTTCTTGAAAGAGCTCTCTCAGCCCCACCTACCTCACAGGGTGTCTGTTGTGGGGAGGGGAAGAAAAAGGAGTTTGTAAGCTTCTCTGAGACTCTGAATGAAGGGCGGGTTATAAATCCAATCTCCTCACAGTTTGGTGTAGTGGTTAAGTGTGCGGACTCTAATCTGGGAGAACCGGGTTTGATTCACCACTCCTCCACTTGCAGCTGCCGGATGACCCTGGACAAGCCATAGTGCTGTCAGAGCTGTTCTCTCAAGGGCAGTTCTCTCAGAGCTCTCTCAGCCCCACCTACCTCCCAGGGTGTCTGTTGTGTGGAGGGGAAGGGAAAGGAGTTTGTAAGCCGCTCTGAGACTCCAAGTGAGTGAAGGGCAGGGTATAAATCCAATCTCTTCTTCTTCTCTCTTCCTGGAGACCCAGAGGCAGTAACTGGGAAGGGATTTCCATTTCTCCCAGACTCTATGGTATACCATGGAGTCCTCCCTCCAATCCAGTCATTTTCTCCAGGGCAGCTGATCTCCGTCACCTGGAGATCGGCTGTAATCCCAAGAGGTCTCCAGCTGCCACCTGGAGGTTGGCAAAATGAGGTGCAGATATTACTGGGCTGGGTGAATCGGTGATTTGTCTCTAGGTAAAACAACTCTTTACGCGTATTAAATAAATTGCACACCAACAATCACAATCTCAGTTGATGAACTACCGGACCAAAGTATTCAGTTTGCTCAGACACGATGCTCAGAAAATTGCGGCCCGGCCCCCCACAACAATACTCCTTGGAAGAAGAGGTGGGGAATGCCTTCAACAAACTGGACATACATCACTCAGAAAAGCGACAGTTTTTCCCCCTGTTTGTGTTGTGTTGTTTACTTTCCCTTTTTGATGCTGACCTGCAGACAAGAAGAACCAAGAGGCGAAGAAAGAGAGTACAAGAAGAAAGCTCCACTCTTTCTATGAGGTCAAGCAAGAGATAGCGAGGTAAAGGACAGCTTTCTGATCCATGTTCCCAGGGCTCATTTCGTAGCAGGAGCTCCTTTGCATATTAGGCCACACACCCCTGATGTACCCAATCCTCCAAGAGCTCTTCTTACAGGGGCTACCGAAAGCTCTTGGAGGATTGGCTACATCAGGGGTGTGTGGCCTAATATGCAAAGGAGCTCCTGCTACGAAATGAGCCCTGGATGTTCCACTGAACCTATACACTCAGTTTTTCTTGGTTCAAGGATTTTGGTGGCTTCAAGCAAGGTACATCATCCTTGAGATATGGACCAGCAGGTGGCGCATCTGTTCCAGGAGGGGGAACTACTGATGCCTGGAAAGGAGCTGAGACCCCGTGGTGCATTGGTCCCCTCCTTGGTGTGCCATCTCAAGCTATCACTTGGGTACCTTGGCCAGAGAACCGCCCTTGGTCCTGTTGAATATAAGAATGCAAGAAGAGCCCTGCTGGATCAGACCAGTGAGGGTCCATCTAGTCCAGCATCCTGTCTCACACAGTAGCTAAGCAGTTCCTCTGGAGGGCCAGCAACAGAGCAGAGAGGCCAAGGCCTACATTAAACGAGTCCTGCTGTATTAGACCAATAGTCCTTCTAGTCCAGCCTCCTGTCTCACACAGTGGCCAACCAGTTCCTCCGGAGGGCCAACAACAGGGCAGAGAGGCCGAGGCCTTCCCCTGATAAATACATCAGAAGAGCCCTGCAGGGTCAGACCAGTGAGGGTCCCTCTAGTCTAGCCTCCTGTCTCACACAGTGGCCAACCAGTTCCTTTGGAGGGCCAACAACAGGGCAGAGAGGCCGAGGCCTTCCCCTGAGAAGAACATCAGAAGAGCCCTGCAGGATAAGTCTGTCAGTGGCTATTGGCCATGGTGACTGAGCAGAACCTCCACGTTCAGAGGCACTAAGCCTACGAATCCCAGAACCAGGAGGCAACATCAGGGAGAGGCCTCAGCCTCTCTGCCCTGTTGCTGGCCATTCAGAGGAACTGGTTGACCACTGTGTGAGACAGGAGGCTGGACTAGGCGGACCCTCACTGGTCTGATCCAGCAGGGCTTCTTCTGATGCTCTTATCAGGGGAAGGCCTCAGCCTCTCTGCCCTGTTGTTGGCCTTCCAGAAGAACTGGCTGACCACTGTGTGATACAGGATTCTCGACTAGATGGACTTTGACTGGTCTGATCCAGCAGTGCCCTTCCTACGTTCTTATCAGGGGAAAGCCTCAGCCTCTGTGCCCTGTTGGCTCTCCAGAGGAACTGACTGGTCACTGTGTAAGACAGGAGGCTGGACTAGATGGACACTCACTGGTCTGATCCAGCACTGTTCTTCTGATGCTCTTATATGGGGAAGGCCTCAGCCTCTGGCTTTCCAGAGGAACTGGTTGGCCACTGTGTGAGACGGGATGCTGGACTAGAAGGACCCTCACTGGTCTGATCCAGCAGGGCTCTTCTTTCGTTCTTATCAGGGGAAGGCCTCAGCCTCTCTGCCCTGTTGTTGGCCTTCAAGAGGAACTGGCTGGCCACTGTGTGAGACAGGAGGCTGGACTAGATGGACCCTCACTGGTTTGATCCAGCAGGGCTCTTCTTTCGTTCTTATCAGGGGAAGGCCTCGGCCTCTCTGCCCTGTTGTTGGCCTTCAAGAGGAACTGGCTGGCCACTGTGTGAGACAGGAGGCTGGACTAGATGGACCCTCACTAGTCTGATCCAGCAGGGCTCTTCTTACATTCTTATCAGGGGAAGGCCTCAGCCTCTCTGCCCTGTTGTTGGCCCTCCAGACGAACTGGCTGCCCACTGTGTGAGACAGGAGGCTGGACTAGATGGACCCTCACTGGCCTGATCCAGCAGGGCTCTTCTTACATTCTTATCAGGGGAAGGCTCTGTGTCCTGTTGTTGGCCCTCAAGAGGAACTGGTTGAGGCCACTGTGTGAGACAGGGTGCTGGACTGGATGGACCCTCAGTGGTCTGATCCAGAAAGGCTCTGCTGAGTTTCTTAGCAGGGGAAGGCCTTGGCCTCCCTGCCCTGTTGTTGGCCCTCCAGAGGAACTGGCTGGCCCCTGTGCAAGACAGGATGCTGGACTAGATGGACCAGTGGGGCTCTTTTTATGTCCTTATCAGTCAATGGAGGAAAGGTAGACAGGCAGGTGAGGGGCATGCAGGTGGGCAGGAAGAATGCTTTAATTTGGAAGCTGTTGGGGAGCAGAGAAAGAGAGAAGCTCTGGACCCTTTCTTGCCCAGGGCCCTGCCAGACTTGGGGACGGCCCTGGACACGAGTCTTCCTCTTAATTCCGGGATTTTTAAATTCTTTACAGAGGTTCCTTTGCCCTTCTCAAGAGGGTTGTCCATAAAGGCAACCGAACGCTCTGTGCAGCCAAATTCATACCGCTGAGCAGCAAAACAAGAGATCAGGCTTATCGAGAGAGGGACGTTCTGGCCGCGTTGTCCCACGACAGGATCACTCGGCTGCTGGACGAGTTTGAGACACGGAAGACCTTGATCCTTATTTTGGAGCTGTATCCTTTACTGGAGGCCCTGGGGTGGGACGTGTGTTGGCCACGCTGTAGCAGTGTGCCTGGGAGGGTATAAAGGACTGAGTCCAGAGACGCGTTGCAGTGAAATCAGCTCATAAGTTTATTGGTGGTACAATTTCAGGCTGCTGCACGGGGCTCGGGGGTCTGCTTAAATACACGTCTAAACCGCACCCCTGGCCTTGCCCAAACTCCCTGACAGGATTACCCTGATAAGATTATGCCCAAATTCCCTGATAGGATTACTCCGATAAGATTACGCCCACTCCCTGATAGGATTACTCCGTAATAGGATTACCCTGATAAGATTACGCCCAAATTCCCTGATAGGATTACTCCCTGACAGGATTACCCTGATAAAATTATGCCCAAATTCCCTGATAGGATTACTCCGATAAGATTACGCCCACTCCCTGATAGGATTACTTCGTAATAGGATTGCCTTGATAAGATTACGCCCAAATTCCCTGATAGGATTACTCTGATAAGAGTACGCCCACTCCCTGATAGGATTACTCTGTAATAGGATTACCCTGATAAGATTACGCCCAAATTCCCTGATAGGATTACTCCGATAAGATTACGCCCACTCCCTGATAGGATTACTTCGTAATAGAATTGCCCTGATAAGATTACGCCCAAATTCCCTGATAGGATTACTCCCTGACAGGATTACCCTGGTAAGATTACGCCCAAATTCCCTGATAGGATTACTCTGATAAGAGTACGCCCACTCCCTGATAGGATTACTCCGTAATAGGATTACCCTGATAAGATTACGCCCAAATTCCCTGATAGGATTACTCTGATAAGATTACGCCCACTCCCTGATAGGATTACTCCGTAATAGGATTACCCTGATAAGATTACGCCCTAATTCCCTGATAGGATTACTCCAATAAGATTACGCCCACTCCCTGATAGGATTACTCCGTAATAGGATTACCCTGATAAGATTACGCCCAAATTCCCTGATAGGATTACTCCCTGACAGGATTACCCTGGTAAGATTACGCCCAAATTCCCTGATAGGATTACTCTGATAAGAGTACGCCTACTTCCTGATAGGATTACTCCCTGATAGGATTACCCTGATAAGATTATGACCAAACTGCCTGATAGAATTACTCCGATGAGATTACGCCCACTTCCTGATAGGATTACTCCATAATAGGATTACCCTGATAAGATTATTTTCAAACTGCCTGATAAGATTACTCCCTGATATGATTAACTTGATAAAATTACGCCCAAACTGCCTGATAGAATTACTCCGATGAGATTATGCCCACTTCCTGATAGGATTACTCCGTAATAGGATTACCCTGATAAGATTATTTTCAAACTGCCTGATAAGATTACTCCCTGATAGGATTACCCTGATAACATTACGCCCAAACTCCCTGATAGAATTACTCCGATGAGATTACGCCCACTTCCTGATAGGATTACTCCGTAATAGGATTACCCTGATAAGATTATTTTCAAACTGCCTGATAAGATTACTCCCTGATATGATTAACTTGATAAGATTACGCCCAAACTGCCTGATAGGATTACTCCCTGATAGGATTACCCTGATAAGATTATGCCCAAACTCCCTGATAGGATTAATCATGAGTTACCTTAAACCATAGGTCCCCTGGTGGAACCTGGGTGGCTGCTTGGTCTAATTTACAATCCGGCCGGGCTACTGTCTCCCGAAGCGGAGCTCCGGTAGCCCACCCGGCCACGTGCGTTTCTCTGACCGCGTGCGCAGTTGCCATTAGGACATAACAGAGGGACAAATCAATCAATCAGTCAAGTTTATTACAGCCAATTGACCAGCAATACAGGCATAAAATAGTACAATCTCAAGCCCCAGACCTCCATCAACATCGTAATTATATCCCCCAGATTCTAAATCCTATTTAAAATTATTCTCTCTAGAACTATCCTCGGTCTGTGCTTTTTGTTGAAAACTTTCACTTATTTATTACTACAAAATGATATTTGGCTACAGCCAGAGTTACTGACTTCTTGGTATCTTCCAACAAATATTTCAACAGCAAAGTATCTGCAGATTTCGAATAGATGTCCAAGGGTTTAAATTGGGATAGTAAAGAGAAAATTAACTGATGTCTTTCTCCGGCTCTAAATCCGTTTCAGTATCCCCCCCCCCCCCCCCCCCCCCAAGAATCATGCTGGATTCAACATTTCAAAGCTACATGCAGAACTCCTCAGGACTGCTGTATTTGAATATGCCTTATGGGGTTCTACATGTATCTCTGAAATGTTGAATCCAGCATGATTCTTGGGGAAAAAATTACTAAAACGGATTTAGAGTCGGGGGTCCGTCGAGGCAGCTGGCAGAGACAACTACCACATCCTTACAGTTCAAGGACTTTTTGGAATTTATTACAAATTGTTTGTGGAGAAACTCCACCTGTGAATTTCTACCTGTGATCAACTTTACCAGTGAATTTCTACCTGTTGTTGATGGAAAATTTGTTCTGAGTACTTTATATGCCTTTCTAATATTAAATTCATTGATTATTAGTGCTAAAATTTGGGCACATGGATTTTTTTTCTTGTTTGCCTAAATTGCTGTTGCCTTTCATCTTGTATCTCATTTAGCAATGGCAAGCACAAGATCTGAGGTGATGTAACTAAAGTCAGTGATGCTAGTGTTTGATCCCAGGGCTGCATCCCAGTCTCATCTGCACCTTTTCAGACAACAAGCATATAGTCATTGTGAAAATACGTATATTTGAATTGCCAGTGGAGTCAACTTCCATTCTCCTTTCATAAAAGGGTAGTCTTAATGGTTCATTTGACTCGTGGAATTCTTCTTTGATTGGAGTAATTAGGCCAGTTTGGTGTAGTGGTTCAGTGTGCGGACTCTAATCTGGGAGAACCAGGTTTGATTCCCCACTCCTCCACTTGCACCTGGCTGGATGACCTTGGGCAAGCCATAGCTCTGTACCAGCTGTTCTCTCAAGGACCGTTGTCTCAGAGCTCTCTCAGCCCCACCTACCTCACAGGGTGTCTGTTGTGGGGAGGGGAAGGGAAAGGAGTTTGTAAGCCACTCTGAGGCTCCGAGTGAAGGGCGGGGTATAAATCCAGTCTCCTCCTCCTCCATTGCGCTATACTGTCTCAAAATAAAACCCTCCATGTTCCTTAATATGTGAGATGTTCGCATGAAGAGCTCTTAGACAGGTTGTTCAGGAAGAACGTGGTGACAGAAACAGAGGTGAGATTTGGTTCGTGGGTTGCTTTCGGGCAGGGCTTTAGCAAGGGTTGCCAGTCTCCAGATGGGGCCTGGAGATCTCCCAGAATAACAGCTGATCTCCAGACCACACAGGTCAGTTCCCCTGGAGAAAATGGCTGCTCTTGGAGAGTGGACTCTGTGACATTGTCCCCCAACAAGGTCCAAATCTCACCCTCTCCAGGCTCTACCCCCAAATCCCCAGGAATTTCTCAACCCAGTGTTGGCAACCCTAGCTTTGCTACGGAACGTGTCTGAATTCAGAATGGTATTTTCCATTGTGAAACCTAAGCAGGTCCCCTCTTAACCTTTTCATTTGGGTTTTTTTTTTTTTCCACTTCTAGGTCAAGATGTATATTAAACAGCTTTTAGAAGGGGTCGCTTATATCCATGAGAACCAAATACTTCACTTGGACATTAAGGTAACGTTTGCAGTGGTGCATGGTCTGTTCATCTCCGCAGTGGGGGAGTTGTCTCATAAGTGGCAGGAAGCACATTTATTTATTTATTTTCCAATTAGATAGATAGATAGATGGATAGATGGATAGACGGACGGACGGATAGACGGACGGACGGAAAGATAGACGGACGGATAGACAGATGGACGGATAGACAGATGGATAGATGGATAGACGAATGGATAGATGGATAGACGGATGGATGGATGGATGGATGGATGGATGGATAGATGGATAGATGGATAGATGGATAGATAGATAGATGAAATGCTGGGTGATCCTCCCTTTTTCGTTGGGCCTGGCAGGAGACCCCCCACCCTCAGCTGGGGAGTCTGGCATCTCTACCCATAATCCTTTGGGGTAGTTTGTAGATTTTGGAGTCCAATGACTTCACTTGATATAGATTCCCAACTATTGGGCAAGGTTGCGGACCTCTCTTGCTATAGCTTAACAGAAAGTCTCTAAGAGCCAGACAGGGGCCCCATCAAGAGGAAAGTGAAGGCAGAGGATCCTTGGAAGATTGGCCAGTTGGAGTGTTTTGGGGGAGAGGAAAGTTCCCAATCCCTATGCCTGCTCTCCAGGTGCGGGGGAGGGGGGGTGGGCCGAACGACAGATTACCTTGGTGGCTCAAGGAACCGTACGCTTCAGGCTTCCCCCCCCCCCTTTTTCTATTTCCACAGCCCTCAAACATCTTGATGGTTTACGACGACAAAGACGACATTAAGATCTGCGATTTTGGGTTTGCTCAAAAGATAAATCCGTCTGAACCTCAGTACAGTAAATATGGGTCTCCGGAGTTTGTCTCCCCAGAAATTCTTTCACAGTCACCAGTGTCAAAGGCATCTGATATCTGGTAAAATACACACATATATGTATATAAATATTAAATGCAGAATACGTTCAGAGTTCCAAGTCGACCGAGGATGAGTTCTCATCGATCATCTGCTCCTCTTGATGTAAAAATTTAGACACCCCCACCCCCCCAATCCACTGCTTTATATCTGAATTGGACAGATGCATGAATGAGCTTGGATGTCTGTCCGCACCGCATCTAGTTTGGCTCCAACGAGTGATGCTAATCGGTGATACTGGATTGGTTTATGAGCCTGCAACTCACCACGTTACACCAGTACTTTGATGAGGGGCTGCTACACAGAACAGAACTTCCTGTGGAGGCTGACAGTTATTGGACAGAATAAATTGATCTCAGGGGGCAGGGGTCTGTTGGAGCGGGAGCGCACAGGAGCGCAGCTCCGGGAGTGAGGAGCCCAGGGGGCGGGCACATGACCAAGCCCCGAACCCCTCCTCGGCTTCCCCGAGCAGTGCAGAGGCACAGCGCCCCGAGGAAAGCCCTGCTAGGGTCTTTATTGTTTTTAATGTTTTATTTTAATATTGATAATTTTATCATTGTTCCTTTTATGACTGTGTGCTGCTTTTCCAGAGACTTGCTCAAGGTGGCATATAAATTTTCTAAATATACCATTTTTTATCTGGGCACATGGCACATAAGTACTGGAGAAATTTCACCAACCCTTCAGCAGCTTCCACCCCATCAGTTTGGTGTAGTGGTCAGGAGTTGGACTCTAATCTGGGAGAACCGGGTTTGATTCCCCACTCCTCCACAAGCAGCTGCTGGTGTGGCCTTGGGCCAGTCACAAGTTCTCTCAGAGCTGTTCTCTCATGAGCAGTTCTCAAAAGACCTCTCTCAGCCCCACCTACTTCACAGGGTGTCTTGTTGTGGGGAGGGGAAGGGGAAGGGATGGGTGGTGCACATGTCCTGGGTATCTCAAGTCTACTTGAAACCTGGTGGTTTCAAGGGTGGTTTCAAGGGAAACCTGATGGTTTCAAGGGAGCAGGAAGAGAATGAGGGTGTGTTCTTTATGCTTTTTTTTATTGCACAAAGTATTGGATGGGGAAGGGAATGGAGGAAGAGCAGGTCAGTTTCACTCACCTGTGGAGTGGAGCCTGAGGGGTGGGTGTTGCCTTCTGACACACTTCCGGTATGTTAGGGGGTGTGGCATATGCAAATGAGTTATGCTAATGAGCTCCTGCACCTCTTTTTCTACGAAATGACCCCTGTCAGGGGGTATGGTACTTTCTAGTCTATGTAGTCTGAAGCACATCAACATATATTTCCAAGTTATCTCTTCAAGCCTAGATCAGGATTATTTTGGTTTATGTAATAGTAGTGTATCCCAACTAACTGGCTACTCATAGACTTTAGAGTTTCGGGAAGCTCCATTCATATGGTCAAACCATTATTCCCTTGAGGACCTACATATCTTTGGGTAGACTAACAAAAACTTGGTATGATGGGCTGACACACCCTTCCTGAGTCAATGACTTCAGAATGGAAGAAATGGCGGATTCCTCCCTGATTGCTTCTAGAAGCTTATAAAGAGGGTTCTAGTGATATTTAAGGACAGATTCCTCAGCGTGTGGCCCGAGAGCACCATGGCACCTGCTGACACCTTTCCTGGCACCTGCCAAGTAGGGTTACCAAGTAGGGTTACCGAGTCCCTCTGGGCAATCAACAGGGGATGAAGGGTGGGCTAACCGGGAGCAGGGAGTTTAATTCCATGTTCCAGCAACGTACCCACATTACTTCCAGTGTGACTAGGAAGTGACATGGGCATGTAAAGGATGTAGGGGTGACGCTCTGTTTTTTCAGCAACAACTCTATGGTAGAAGCTAATTCTACCATAGAGTTTTTGCCCCCAAACCAGAACTTCACCCTGACATCCCTAACATGCCTACATCACTTCCAGGTCACGTTGGAGTCACGTAGGAACGTCGCTGAAATATTGGGTATTCCTCCCTTTTTTGGGAGGTAAGCTCCCCGCCCCCGCCGGCCAGTTGATCAGCGGCAGAGAGATGGGGTCTGGCAGTGAGGGACTCCCATCCCCATTGGAGGTCTGGCATCCCTACCACCGAGTGTTTTTTTAGAAAATGGGTGGAACCGGGTGGAGCTTTTACTCAGTGAGGCTTATGACTGGCCCCTGGAGAGCTGATTGTTTATGCAGATTTGTTTTTAATGTTGCTTTGGCAGCCATCACAATGCTGTGTGACTGAAGCTAAGTTGCGGCAGCCATTTTGTGGCTGGCTTGATGTCCTGTGGCAGCCATTTTGTGGCTGGCTTGATGTCCTGTGGCAGCCATTTTGTGACTGAGCCCACCACAATGTGTCAGAATTTCAAAGGCTCAAACAGGTGGTGGGGGGGGGAACCTGTTTAAGGATCTCCCTGCTTAAAGGTCGTCTTTGTTGGCATCAAGTTTATTTATTTGGATTTATACCCCGCCTAGCCAGCAAGGCCGGCTCTAGGCGGCTAACAATCGATAAAATCAGCAATCACAAAACAGTTAAAGCTTGTTAAACTTCGTCTGCCTAAAACACAAGTCTTAAAAACATGTAGATACAAGAATCCAACAGATAGCGGCGATGCAGAACCTGCACAACAGGAGCTCTGTTAAACGTTAAGCTGATCTGGTCAGGCTCAACCGCATGGGTATTGAAAAGGCTGTTTCCCTACGAAAGTGGTGAAATTGTCTGTAGATTCCATGGGCGCTAACGTCACTTTTGAAACTTGTTCTCTTTCTGCAGGCCTGTTGGAGTTATCAGCTATTTAAGGTAAGCAGATTGAGAGCCAAGACCACCTTCATTTTTACCTTTTCAAAAGTAGTTCTAAATCAGGTCTGAAGAATTGTCCCTGTACGAGGCGGTAACTTTCACTTCAGAGGGTATCTGTGTTGGTCAGCACGAGAACAGCGAGATTTCAGTCCAATAGCACCTCAGAAGCCAACAGGATTTTCAAGGTATACATTTTTGAGAGTCAGAACTCCTGTTGTCAGATGCAGGTTGGTCAAAAAGAACTTTGACTTTCCAAAGCTTGTACCCCCAAAATCATTTTGGTCTCTAAGGTGCTTCTGGATTCGAATTTTGTGGTGATACTTTTTGGTCATCCATGCATAATGGAGACTTGAATGGTGGTTAATGTATTCACAGTTCATGGTCTCACCAGATAGCCACCCTTGTCTCTTAAGTAGGATAACAATGACCTTTTCAGGGCTGTCAAGTCCCTCCAGGGGGCGGGGGTTCCCCAGCTAAATGGGTCCCCAATCCCCCGGTTGGGATCTGGCCGGCGAGGCCGACATACCCGGTGTGATGACATCGCCCGAAAGTGACGTCATCATGCTGGGCACGTTGCCAGAGCGACCCTCTAGCAATCGCCCTGAAAACTCTATGGTACCTTAGAGTTTTAGGGCGATTACCAGAGCGTCGCCCCAGCAATGAGCCCAGTGTGATCACGTCACTTCAGGGTGACATCATCACGGCATGTGCGTACTTCGCGTGCATGCGGGACTCCCGGAGAGGGACCGGGACTCCCCCGCTGTTATGAAGGTAAGACTTAGCAACCCTAGACCTTTTCCACCTAGTCACTGTGAGATCTGATAGTCAAAGGTATCCCCATATGTGCCCCATTGAGCCTTGCGCTCTGCAGATCAACATCTTCTGGTAGGCCCCAGCCCAAAGGATGTCCATTCAGCCTCGACTGGGGCCAGGGCTTTCTCTGCCTTGGCCCCAGTCTGGTGGAACGTGCTCCCATTTGAGATCAGGGACCTGCGGGACCTGCTACAGTTCTGCAGGGCCTGTAAAATGGAGCTGTTTCGCCAGGCCTTTGGCTGAGGCGACGGACATCCATTACATCTGTGCCTCCCCTGAGATGCAGATATGTGTTCAGTGCCAGTTTGGTGTAGTGGTTAAGTGCGCGGCCTCTTATCTGGGAGAACCAGACACTGCGGCGGCACCCTACTTGAAAGCCTGTCGGAAGAGCTCCGTTTTACAGGCCCTGTGGAACTGTGAAAGGTCCCACAGGGCCCTGATGTCCTCCGGGAGCTCATTCCACCAGTGCGGGGCCGCCACAAAAAAGGCCCTGGCCCCCATTGTAGCCAACCTGGCCTCCTTAGGGCCCGGAAGAACCAGGCGGTTTTGGGAGCCCAATCTTAGTGCTTATTTTAACCCTGTTTATTTTATATCACAGTCATGACATGTGCTGAGTTGAGTTGTGTAACCCTCCCTGAGCCCTGCTTCCGTGTAGGGTGGGATATAAACAAAACAAATGAATCAAGTTGTCCTCAGATGGTTCCTGGCCCATCAAGAAAGTTTGGTTAAGGCATCCCATAGCCAAGTTAGACGTAACAGTGCAGAACCTACGCCTGACCCAATCATGTAGAAAGAAGAAGAAGAAGAAGAGATTGGATTTATATCCCGCCCTTCACTCACTTAAGAGTCTCAGAGCAGCTTACAAACTCCTTTCCCCTCCCCTCCCCACAACAGACACCCTGTGAGGCAGGTGGGGCTGAGAGAGCTCTTTCCCAAGCTGTCCTTGAGGGAACAGCTGGTCCAGAGCTATGGCTTGCCCAAGGACATCCAGCCAGGTGCAAGTGGAGGAGTGGGGAATCAAACCCGGTTCTCCCAGATTAGAGTCCGCGCACTTAACCACTACACCAGACTGGCTCTGGGGACTGTCCCATATTAACAGCAAAAGGAACATATTGGTGAGGGGGGGGTTGGGGGTATATCTTGTTTAAACTCATGACATTTTCTTGGGCAGGGGCCTGTAGCTAACGCGGGGCCCATGGGGCCCGGCCCCCTAGTATTTCTTTCAGGCCCCCTCCCTCCTGGGCTGGCCCCAAATTGCATTAGTGTAATTAACTTTGAATTAATTAGCTGTGTGTCCCCCAAGCCCCCCCCCAATCCCTAGCTACGAGGCTTGCAGTGGGGGGGTCAAAAGAACTTTGCATGCAGCCCTCTGGGCTGTGAATGCATTGACTCAGGACTGGCTCTTTTACACTCCATACCTTCCTATCAGCTTTCGTTAGTGGGGCAGCAACGTCTGGGTTTTCTTTTCTCCCCGCCTAGTAAACGATCAACGCCACCAAACATGTTTTTGGGGAGAGCCGTTCGGCTGTGAGAGAGCCTTGTGGACAGCAATAGATCAGCTTGAACGTGCTGTTTCTCTTTGCTCCTTAATGGCACCCAGGAACAAACTTCAGTTTGTTTGCTTTGTTTCGTCTCTTTTAAAACAATTAGCCTGACCTGCAAATCTCCGTTTGCTGGAGAAAACGACAGAGCAACCCTACTGAATGTACAGGCTGGGAGGATTTCGTGGGACATTCCTGATTTTGTTCATTTGAGTGACGATGGAAAGGATTTTATCCGAAAGATACTGCAGAAGTCTGCGGAGTGAGTACACGGTTTGTCGTTTTCCAGGGATATCATGCAGGCTGCGTCTGCTGGAGGCGGGGATGCATCAGCCGTCTCCTTGATCCTTAGACCTATGCTCACGAGCAATGCTCCCTCTAAGCTGTGGAATCTTGTGAGCAAAACTTCTACTTTGTGAGTGACCGGCATTAGAGTTGTGAGCGAGTCGTTTGGCTGCTGCGTCAATTAGCTTGCTTTGGAGCCCTCCTTCCTGGGCTAAGACAAAAATTTGTGAGCCGGAGGGTAAAAAACGGTGAGCTAGCTCGCACTGACTCAGCTTAGAGGGAACACTGCTCACAAGTAGCTGCAAAACTATGCTCACCGCCAAACACTACATGGACATGATGGAGGCTCCATGCTAGGGTGGTGGAAAGGGCCATCCAGGTGCAGCCAACTTGAGGGGACCCTGCTGAGTTTTCAAGGCAGAGGTGGTTTGCCATTGTCTGCCTCTGTGTGGTGACCCTGGACTTCCTTGGGGGTCTCCCATCCAAGAACTAACCAGGACCTACCCTGCTTAGCTTCTGAGATGTGATGTTAGCCTGGAGGGGGAAAGGTGAGGGTAGGGTTGATGGAAACAGACCTTGGACTTCCAGCTCTAGGTTGGGAAGTCCCTGGAGATTTTGGGGGCGGAGTCTGAGGATGGTGGGTTTTGGGGATGGGAGGGACTCCAGTGGGGTACAATGCCATCTAGTCCACCCTTCGAAGTGGACATTTTCTCCAGGGGAACTGATCTCTGTCACCTAGAGATCTGTTGTCATCTCAAGAGGTCTCCAGCCACTACATGGCAACTCTAAGCCGACCCTAGACGCCATCGTGGTTCTGGTTTTCCAGCTGGCCCTTATTAAAATAATTCACCTGAGCATGAGGGGATTTTTCAGTGTGGTGATATCCTCACATCAACGAGGCTGGAATATAAATGCATGCCGCGAATTGTCAAGCTACAGCGTGTTTCTCTGTCTCTGCAGAGCAAGACCAAGTGCGAGGGAATGCCTCTCCCATAGCTGGTTTGTGGTAAGTTGGGAAAGGTGGCTTCTCAGTGTGGGAAAGAGAGAGGACCCACCCTTTAGGACTTTAGTGAACATAAGAATACAAGAGAAGCCAATTCTGGATCAGGCCAGTGGCCCATCCAGTCCAACACTCTGTCACACAGTGGCCAAAAACACCAGGTGCCCTAAGAAGGTCCAGCAGTGGGGCCATAAGAACATGAGAGAAGCCAATGTTGGATCAGGCCAGTGGCCCATCCAGTCCAACACTCTGTCACACAGTGGCCAGAAATACCAGGTGCCATCAGGAGGTCCACCAGCAGGGCCATAAGAACATGAGAGAAGCCAATGTTGGATCAGGCCAATGGCCCAACCAGTCCAGCACTATGTCACACAGTGGCCAAAAATATCAGGTGCCCTCAGGAGGTCCAGCAGTGGGGCCATAAGAACATGAGATAAACCAATGTTGGATCAGGACAATGGCCCATCCAGTCCAACACTCTGTCACACAGTGGCCAAAAATACCAGGTGCCCTCAGGAGGTCCAGCAGTGGGGCCATAAGAACATGAGATAAACCAATGTTGGATCAGGCCAGTGGCCCAACCAGTCCAGCACTCTGTCACACAGTGGCCAAAAATATCAGGTGCCCTCAGGAGGTCCAGCAGTGGGGCCATAAGAACATGAGATAAACCAATGTTGGATCAGGCCAATGGCCCATCCAGTCCAACACTATGTCACACAGTGGCCAGAAATACCAGGTGCCCTCAGGAGGTCCAGCAGTGGGGCCATAAGAACATGAGATAAACCAATGTTGGATCAGGCCAGTGGCCCATCCAGTCCAACACTCTGTCACACAGTGGCCAAAAATACCAGGTGCCCTCAGGAGGTCCAGCAGTGGGGCCATAAGAACATGAGATAAACCAATGTTGGATCAGGCCAATGGCCCATCCAGTCCAACACTGTCACACAGTGGCCAAAAATACCAGGTGCCCTCAGGAGGTCCAGCAGTGGGGCCATAAGAACATGAGATAAACCAGTGTTGGATCAGGCCAGTGGCCCAACCAGTCCAGCACTCTGTAACACAGTGGCCAAAAATATCAGGTGCCCTCAGGAGGTCCAGCAGTGGGGCCATAAGAACATGAGATAAACCAATGTTGGATCAGGCCAGTGGCCCATCCAGTCCAACACTCTGTCACACAGTGGCCAGAAATACCAGGTGCCCTCAGGAGGTCCAGCAGTGGGGCCATAAGAACATGAGATAAACCAATGTTGGATCAGGCCAATGGCCCATCCAGTCCAACACTCTGTCACACAGTGGCCAAAAATATCAGGTGCCCTCAGGAGGTCCAGCAGTGGGGCCATAAGAACATGAGATAAACCAATGTTGGATCAGGCCAGTGGCCCATCCAGTCCAACACTCTGTCACACAGTGGCCAAAAATATCAGGTGCCCTCAGGAGGTCCAGCAGTGGGGCCATAAGAACATGAGATAAACCAATGTTGGATCAGGCCAATGGCCCATCCAGTCCAACACTATGTCACACAGTGGCCAGAAATACCAGGTGCCCTCAGGAGGTCCAGCAGTGGGGCCATAAGAACATGAGATAAACCAATGTTGGATCAGGCCAGTGGCCCATCCAGTCCAACACTCTGTCACACAGTGGCCAAAAATACCAGGTGCCCTCAGGAGGTCCAGCAGTGGGGCCATAAGAACATGAGATAAACCAGTGTTGGATCAGGCCAGTGGCCCAACCAGTCCAGCACTCTGTCACACAGTGGCCAAAAATATCAGGTGCCCTCAGGAGGTCCAGCAGTGGGGCCATAAGAACATGAGATAAACCAATGTTGGATCAGGCCAGTGGCCCATCCAGTCCAACACTCTGTCACACAGTGGCCAAAAATACCAGGTGCCCTCAGGAGGTCCAGCAGTGGGGCCATAAGAACATGAGATAAACCAATGTTGGATCAGGCCAATGGCCCATCCAGTCCAACACTCTGTCACACAGTGGCCAAAAATATCAGGTGCCCTCAGGAGGTCCAGCAGTGGGGCCATAAGAACATGAGATAAACCAGTGTTGGATCAGGCCAGTGGCCCAGCCAGTCCAGCACTCTGTAACACAGTGGCCAAAAATACCAGGTGCCCTCAGGAGGTCCAGCAGTGGGGCCATAAGAACATGAGATAAACCAATGTTGGATCAGGCCAATGGCCCATCCAGTCCAACACTATGTCACACAGTGGCCAAAAATACCAGGTGCCCTCAGGAGGTCCAGCAGTGGGGCCATAAGAACATGAGATAAACCAATGTTGGATCAGGCCAGTGGCCCATCCAGTCTAACACTCTGTCACACAGTGGCCAAAAATACCAGGTGCCCTCAGGAGGTCCAGCAGTGGGGCCATAAGAACATGAGATAAACCAATGTTGGATCAGGCCAGTGGCCCATCCAGTCCAACACTATGTCACACAGTGGCCAAAAACACCAGGTGCCCTCAGGAGGTCCAGCAGTGGGGCCAGTGGTTAGATATTGTAATAAAAGAAGGACCCTTGAGGATGTACGGGGATGGGAAGTTCCACCAAGCCTGCATGGGGTAGTGGTTAAGAGCAGTGGACTCTAATCTGGAGAGCCGGGTTCAATTCCCCACTCCACTTGAAGCCTGCTGGATGACCTTGGGCCAGTCCCAGTTCACTCAGAACTGTCTCAGCCCCACCTACCTCACAAGGTGCCTGGTGTGGGGAGAGGAAGGGAAGGCGACTGTAAGCCGCTTTGAGATGCCTTAGAAGGTAGAGAAACGCAGGATCTAAAAACATACTCTTCTTCTTCATCAGATAAATTCGCGGCATAATTGAGATCTACATGACCAGACATTAAAGTCCAGCAAAAATATCAAGGGAATAGTGAAAGTAGTACAACCAAAGTCACGAAACCCAGATTCAGAGTTAAAGCCGTAACTTTGTTGAACTTATTTGGGGAGGGGAAGGGAAAGGAGTTTGTAAGCCCCTCTGAGACTACAAGTGAAGTGCGGGCTATAAATACAATCTCTTCTTCTTCTTCTTCTTCTAAAGGAAAAGTTTGTTTTGTAGTGAAGCCTCACAACTGATGGACGAGCCTCTCTAGAGAAGCTGTTGGTTGTTTAAAAAAAAATTATAATGTTTCCACCGAATTGAGGCTCAAAGGCAGTGAACTACCAGAATGAAAATAGACCATTAAAATAAACTGACCAACTATGACAATAAAAATGGAATAAGAAGGAATAAAAATGAACTCACAGCCAGCACTAGAAAAGCCCCTATTATCTTGTAGTTAAGAACATAAGAACATCAGAAGAAGAAGAAGAAGAGATTGGATTTATATCCCACCCTTCACTCACTTGGAGTCTCAGAGCAGCTTACAAACTCCTTCCCCTCCCCCTCCCCACAACGGACACCTTGGAAGGCAGGTGGGGCTGAGAGAGCCCTGCTGGGTCAGACCAGTAAGGGTCCATCTTGTCCAGCCTCCTGTCTCACACAGGGTTCAACCAGTTCCTCTGGAGGGCCAACAACAGAGCACAGAGGCCAAGGCATTCCCCTGAAAAGAACACAAGAAGAGCCCTGCTGGATCAGACCAGGGGTCCATCTCGTCCAGCCTCCTGTCTCACACAGTGGCCAACCTGGATGGCCAACAACAGGGCACAGAGGCTGAGGCCTTCCCCTGATAAGCCAGTCTGGTGTAGTGGTTAAGTGCATGGACTCTAATCTGGGAGAACCAGGTTTGATTCCCCACTCCTCCACTTGCACATCTTGGATGACCTTGGGCAAGCCATAGTTCTGGCACAGCTGTTCTTGAAAAAGAGCAGTTTCTCTTAGAGTTGTCTCAGCCCCACCTACCTCACAGGGTGTCTTAAGGTTCCCAAGTTGCCTTGGGGGGCGGGGAAAGCCCCACTCCCGAGGCCCGCTCCCCGCCGGTTTGGATTGGGCCGCCGGAGGGAACCCCACCCCCAAATTGCCAGGCGGCAGCAACGTCCCTGGCGCGATGATGTCATCTGGAGGTGATGTCATCATGTTGGGCATGTTTTGAGGGGGACGCTCTGTAATTCGAGGGAAAACTCTATGGTTTCCCCTTGAATTTCAGAGGTCCTGCCCTAATGTGACCAATACAATGACGTCACTTCCGGGTGATGTCATTGCGCCGTGCACGCAGAAGACTCTCAGACGGGCAAGGAGTCCCCCCAGCATCGCAAAGGTAGGACTGGACAACCCTAGGGTGTCAGTTGTAGGGAAGGGAAAGGAGTTTGTAAGCCGCTCTGAGACTCCCTTGGGTAGTGAAGGGCGGGGTATAAATCCAGTCTCTTCTTCTTCTCTTCTGATAAGAACCTCAGAAGAAGTGAGGGTCCATCTTGTCCAGCATCCTGTCTCATACAGTGGCCAGTCAGTTCCTCTGGAGGGCCAACAACAGGGCAGGGAGGCTGAGGCCTTCCCCTGAGAAGAACCTCAGAAGAGCCCTGCTGGGTCAGACCAGTGAGGGTCCATCTAGCCCAGCCTCCCATCTCACACAGTGGCCAGTCAGTTCCTCTGGAGGGCCAACAACAGGGCAGAGAGGCCGAGGCCTTCCCCTGAGAAGAACCTCAGAAGAGCCCTGCTGGGTCAGACCAGTGAGGGTCCCTCTAGTCCAGCATCCTGTCTCTCACACAGTGGCCAACCAGTTCCTCTGGAGGACCAACAACAGGGCAGAGAGGCCGAGGCCTTCCCCTGAGAAGAACCTCAGAAGAGCCCTGCTGGATCAGACCAGTGAGGTTCCATCTAGCCCAGCCTCCCATCTCACACAGTGGCCAGTCAGTTCCTCTGGAGGGCCAGCAACAGGGCAGAGAGGCCGAGGCCTTCCCCTGAGAAGAACCTCAGAAGAGCCCTGCTGGGTCAGACCAGTGAAGGTCCCTCTAGTCCAGCATCCTGTCTCACAGAGTGGCCAGCCAGTTCCTCTGAAGAACAGAAGCGTTTTAAATAGGTGCCTAAAGGAACACTTAAGTAGGCAACTTGGGAGAGCCTTGTCATACATAAGTGCTACAATGAGCAAGATGCTGTTTCTAGTGCGCAGCTCCCCGGAAGGTGGGAACACCCAGAGCATGACCTTAACTGGAGTGCCTAGAGACCTTAAAATTGAGATTTTTACTGTGATGGTCTTCTCATTCTGACTTTTTCCTCCCCCTCTACAGAATAAACCCGCACCTGAGGAATCTCATTTTATAGATACAAACCAGCTCAAATTCTTTGTCTCTCGAAGCAAGTGGCAGGTCAGTGGGCACCGATTCCACCATTTTACTCTTCCAGGTTATATGTTTTGGAGGACGTTTAGTTTTTAGAGAATCTGCTTAGCTTCTGAGACCTGACAAGATCGGGCTTGCCTGGGCAATCCAGGTCTGGGCCAGTCTCTATATTTCTTAAGAAGTGACCAAAAAAAAATTGTGGATGTTTAGGCTAATGCAGGGGTCCTCAAACTTTTTAAACAGGAGGCCAGTTCACTGTCCCTCAGACCGTTGGAGGGCCGGACTATAGTTTTTTTTAAAAAACTATGAACAAATCCCTATGCACACGGCACATATCTTATTTTGAAGTAAAGAAACAAAATGGGAACAAATACAATATTTAAAATGAAGAACAAGTAAAGTTAAATCAACAAACTTACCAGTATTTCAGTGGGAACTATGGGCCTGCTTTTGGCTAATGAGATGGTCAATGTTCGGTTGCATATTTGTCACTGCTAGTCGTAACAAGGGATGCAAGTGTGCATCAGTTAGTCTAGATCTGGTTGGAGATTTCAGATGTTATTTTGCGGGTAGGGAAGGCGCACCGGGGGGGGGGGGGGTGCGCGCACGCAAGCAAGGCACCCTTGACGGGGCTGTTTTCTTTCCCTCTCCGAAGAAACAAAGAACTCGGCATCCTCACAAACTTTTTAAGGCAGCAAGCCCCCAGCTGCTTCTCCCTGAAACTCCACTACTGCAGGCATCATGATGGGAAAGAGAAACCTCTCTCTCTCTCTCTCTCTCCCCCCCCCCCCCCCCCGATTCCCAGCAGCACAAAAAGCCTCGAAAAAGACCCCCGCCCGGCTCTTGGGGCTGGCGCAGGTCTCCTAGCTCTCAGCCGGCTAGGAGACTTGGGGCCAGCCGGAGCGCCTGCCACCCCACACTTACCCTCTTCCAGTCTTCCTTTTGCCTCCTCCTGGCTGACTGGAAGCAGGGGGGCAGGGCTTTGTCATGTGGCCCGGGACGAGTCGGCTGCAATTTTTCCGCTGCTTTGTGTGCTGCTGGGAATTGGAGGGCAGGCAGCGGCACACCCGGCAGGCCAGAAAAATGCCCTCGGTGGGCCGCATGTGGCCCGCGGGCCGTAGTTTGAGGACCCCTGGGCTAATGTGTACGAATTAAAAACTGTTTCCAACAGCAGAGCCTCTATTCAGGACTTCTTGTGGAGGCAGTGGCTTTTTCAAAAGAAGGTATCTGTTTCTCCCATCATTTGGTTTTAACGTATCTGTACTGTATTTTTCCCCATTGTTTAGCGTTCTCTCATGAGCTACAAATCTGTTTTGGTAATGAGACCCATCCCAGACATCCTGGAAAAATCTCAGGAAAACACTTCGCTTGGCGTCTCTCGGCACCTGGTAGAAGACAGCAGTTCAACGAGCAGCAGTGGATCGTCTTCAGACAACGAAATTTCCGCTCCCCCAGGGAGGAGACACTTGGGTCCTGTTCCAGAACTTCACTTGTCAGTGCTAGATGGGTCAAATTACTCAGAATTCCCACAATACACAGCAGAAGTGAAATATCCTGAAACTTCAGTGCTGGCACTCAAGCCCCTGAAACACAAAGCTGTTCATTTGACGGGGGAGTTAGGTGATCAGTTATTACGTGAAAGTGGAGAACCAATCACCAGGGCCCTTGCTCAGGAGGTGGAGGGAGTCGGTCCACAGCAGAAGGAAGCACAGAAGGGCCATCCCTTGGGGAAAGGTGCCAAGAGGCCTTTGGCGACAGAGGCAGGCACCGCAGAAATATTTCCCCCGCAGGAAATAGATACTCTGTTGATCCCGGAAGAAGCTAAAATTGAAAAAACTGAAGCTGGGAGGTCCCCTGGGTGCGTTCCCAGACACAGTGTCATCAAAAGCATGTTCTACAGCCACCCATCAGAGACGCTTGCAAATGTACCTTCTTCACCTGGCAAAGAGCACCGGAAACATCTAGAAAGAGCCAAGAGGACCTATAGGAAAGCAGGATACTCTAAGGCTTTAAGTGGTCTGCGGGAACCCCTTCTGGAACAGTTTGAATTTGGGGAGGAGGGAGGAAGGTTGTCCGGTGACGAAGAAACCGGAAGATCCAAAGAAGGCGGAATTGGCCTCTTGACTAAATCCGCATCCTTCGATACCGCCCAGAAATCACCGCGGGTGACTTTTGAAGTGTCCACCAGAAGCCGTTCTCTGGATGATTATAGGATACGAGCGGCAAGCTTTGCTGAGGAGCACTATATTGAAGAGGAGGAATCTGACCTGATCCCCCAGGGAAGCCCTGTGGAAGCAGCTCGCCAGCATCACATTTCTGAAGATAGCGTTGAAAAGACTTCTACAAAAGAGGGCGCGAAAAAGATCGCCCAGGTTTATCCACAGGAACAAGCAGCAGTGTTGGCGCAGCGGGGTGACAGGCCGAGCTCCGTTGTGGCTTCTCAGCGACCTGAAAAAGAGGAAAGCTTGATTGAGAAACCAAAGCCACTTCTTTCTAGTAAGATGGGAGCCGCTGCTGTAGGGGGAGAAGGTGTGATTCCAACTGCCAAACAATCAGACTTCGACTTGCCATCATCCGAAAAATATGTGGGAAAGGAACAGTTACACGAGACATCCAAAGTGTCCGTTGTTAGAGGTCCAGTCCCTGTTCCTTTAGAGGGAGAGAGCCCACAAGCAGAGATAGCCCCACTGATCTCCCAAGATAGTGAGGAAGCAAGACGTCTCCCTCATGAGGGAAAACCAACTTCTCTCCAGAGCTCACAAAGACCTGAAGTTCTCCAAGGTGAGAGCCCTGATTTTGTGAAGTCTGCCGTGGTTCCAGGGACATTTAGAAGTGGGGTCCTCGTGCCTCAGATGCCTTCTGTTCAGGGTGAGCCACAAAAAGTTGTGACAGGGAAAAGGGTGACCCCAGGGCTCCAACAGACTGCCTCCATGGGGGACAGCCATCCCCCTTTTCAGCTTGTCATCCAGGAGGGCAAAGCTTCAAGTATTCCAGTCTTGCAAGCAGACACTTCAGTATTGTCAACCCTTAAGGGGAAAGACCAGAAAATTTTACCTCAGAAACAATCAGCCGTTGGTTTAACAAAAACAGCTGTTTCGGAGGGGAAAGGCCCGATCCGTTTGCCAATCTCCCAAACAAAAACAGTGCCGGTTTCGATCTCTGAAAGCGAATCCCAGAAGCTTGAGTGCCAAACACCTGCCCTGTACGGTGAGATGAAGCAGCCCGTTATACAAAGCAAAGGTCCCATGGGTATAGAGACAGTGCTTATTGGCGACTCTGAGGAAGAAACCCAGCGCATGCTACAGCAGAAGCCTTCGGTTTATGGTGAGATATTTTCTGGTGTCCTGAGAAGCGCGAGTGCTGTTACTGAAATGGCTTCCCATGTAGAAACTGCCCCCGTATTTCCATCTGCTGGAGGAAGCCGAAAGGGTTTGCCTCCTGTGCCCTCCGTCCACAGCGAAGCCAGGTCTTTTCTCAGTGAGAAGAAAAGCTCCCCTCAGCAAGCAAAAACTATCCAGACGTTGACCCCAGAGGGTCGACGCCCTGATCAGCTACAGCCAAAATCTTTTGTTCCAAATGAGAGGAAACCTGAAACTTTTGAAGATGAGCGATGGCTTCTCAGAGGTGTTGCTGCGCCAGGCCCAGTTTTAGCTGGTGAAAGTCAGGAACGTGGACGTGAGGAATATTCGATACAGAGTGAGGTGATTTCTGCTGTCCCGAAAGGCAAAAGTCCACGTGTTTTAACAGCTTCACAAGCTAAAACAACTCCAGTGTCTACCTTTGGAACTAAAGATAGAGAACTGCTATACTATATACCACCTGATTTCAGAGAGGTCAAGTCTTCTGTTATGAGGGGTCAAGGGCGACCTAGTGCAGCCGTTTCCCAAGCAGCAATGGTGGCGTTTTCAACCTCTGAGGGCGGAAGCATGGCCGCACTAAAGAAAGCCCCAGTAAGGCGTGGGGAACACCTACATCAGAAGCCTTCTGTTTACACTGAGGAAGAGGCTGAAGCTCTGGAGAGCTTGGTGGATGAGATGGTTTGCCTGTCGAAAGAGATGAATGTTTTGGCAGAGTCGGTTCTCGATCAAGAGGGATCCAAGAGACACGTCTCCCCACCAAGGGAGATATTCTACCCAGGCTCACCTGGACAAACATTAAGGCCAACATCCAGGTATCTTGTGAGAAGAGGAAAAAGAGAAGGGGGCATTGGCTTAGCAGATCCCTCAGAAGTAGACGTTATATATCCCGGTGAAGAAGAATATTTTGGTATGTCACTATTCGGAAATAAGAAAGCCAGAATGGCTCCTCCTTATGAAGGCAGAGGCCCAGACGATGTGGGAATGGAAATGCCGGTGGCATCTCAGTTTACTACCTCCGACTTTGGAGACCGATTCTGGTATTATTCAGGAAGCGGCCAACCGTACGACATTGCCTTAGTGCCGATTCAAGACCTCTGGGATGACATGCCTCGTCCAGACAGCAAGACGGCCAAGTTTGACATCTCTGAGGTCGAGCCAGCCTTCCTCAACCTGTACGAACTCTACGACATCGTTTATTACCCGTTTGAGTTCTTCAGCTTCAGAAAAGCCCCTGAGAAACTACCCAGCAAAAGGCGTCTGCCTTCTGGGGAAAAGGCCAAGTTGTCACCCAGCTTAAAAGTTCATTCCCCTCAAGGTAAAAAAATGCGCCTTCCAGAGGAGATCTTGAAAGGGGATACTGCAAGAGAAGCTTCCGGAGTGGAAGAGACCGCTGCACTCGAGTCAGTGAGACCCAAAGCTGCCCGAATAGGGAAAAGGTCTGATTCAGAAGGTGATATACCCACCGGGTCTCAGCAGGAGTATGGCCCCCCGGCGGACCCAACAGGGAAGCGGAGGAGCTCTTTACAAAGCAGGCTGGGAGCCTTTAAACCTTTCGTCCGGTCTCAGTCCATGGAGCTGATAGAGCAAAGCCTGAAGAAGAGGATGAAGGCGTCGGTCGCCCACCTTTCGAGAATGCTATCGAGAAAGCCGTCCCCCGATCAGAGAAGCCGGGAAGGTAACGATTTGATCCTGTGTCTAAAATGGCTAAGGGGAATGGGGCATTTCACCCTTCTTAAGCCTGCAGTCGTAGGAGACAGAGGTGGGTAGACGAATATCCCTGGCGATTAATTAATTAATTAAAAAAAACATTTCGGTTAAGTATCAGTCTTAAGGCAGCTCTTGAACAAGTGGTTCAGCTTTATTAACAAGAACGATCAACAGCAAAAAAAAACACCATGCAGTGAACAGCTCAATTTATACCCTTTTGGGGCTGGTAAACCACGCCCCCTGAGTCGCTAAGAACCAATCGTTAAGTGTAAATAATGACCAATAGTTGTTGTTCCCTCCGAAACCAACCCTAGCTCCTGATTGGCCTACTGTACAAAGTAGCCAATCAGAAGGTGCCGTTTAGGATACCGGCCTTCTATGGAGCTACGGACTGAAGCTCAGGCATCTCAGCAGTATATATTAAAGGCAATACGTAACAATTTCTATGTCGCCTTTCCACCCAAATAGAGTCCCCAAGGTGGCTCCTGCACAGCCTTCTAGTAACAAAAGCGGCTTGGTCCCCATAATGAGAGTCAAAAGAGCCCAACCATGCCACCAACGGACAATACCAAATTGACCAAAAGGACTTCCCATCTCAGTAATACTGAATGTGATCCAGGATGCGAGGCAGGTTCAGAGTGACTGAAGGTCCATGCAAGAGAATCATCAGGACTGGTGGGGGTGGTAATAACTGCTGTCAGCTTGCTGCTAAGTTCTGGTGACCCTGTAGGGATTTCAAGGCAAGAGACGCGCAGAGGTGGTTGGCCATTGCCTTCCTCTCCGTAGCAACCCTGGTCTTCTTTGGTGGTCTCCCAGCCAAGTAGGAACCAGGGCCGGCCCTGTTTGGCTTCTAAGACCTGATGATATCAGGCTAGCCTGGGCCATCCAGGGCAGGAGTTCACCACCTCCCTATTTTGGTAGGGAGGTTTCCCAATCATCTAATGTCCTGTGGTTCCTTGGGGACCCCCACTTTTTTTTTTTGCCATAAATACCGAAACAGATACCATGATTAACTGCAAGCATTTGATAAGCAGAACAGCTGCTGCCTTATCTAGTCACCTGGATATGTATTGCTTATGCCATCTTTGGTCCCTTCTGCATCTGGCATTCACTCCACATTTTCCCCGCACTTGACCTGGTTCCCCCCTTGCCTTAGAATATCTGTCTTCATTCAGTCTGGTATCCAGATTTCCCTGTGTCAGTACTTGCCTCAGTGGTCATTAGCCACCTGAGCCAAGTAATCCATGGCGAAGTGATAAATACAGAGGGGGAAATAGGGGCGGGGGAACTGACAGAGATCAGTTTGTTTTCATTTTGTTTTCAACGGCTCCTGAATTGGTATGCAGATTTTCCTGTGTCAGTACTTGCCACAGCGGTCATTAGCCACCTGAGCCGAGTAATCCATGGCGAGGTGATAAATACAGAGGGGGAAATAGGGGCGGGGGAACTGACAGAGATCAGTTTGTTTTCATTTTGTTTTCAAGGGCTCCTGCATTGGTATACAGATTTTCCTGTGTCAGTACTTGCCACAGCGGTCATTAGCTGCCTGAGCCGAGTAATCCATGGCGAGGTGATAAATACAGAGGGGGAAATAGGGGCGGGGGAACCAACGGAGATCAAGGAAGCTGTGTCAAGTTGCCTGCTTATTGTTCCCTTCAAATCGGAAGCGGAGGAAGGAAAAGGTGCAGCTCAAAACCACATTCAGATACGCCGGGGCAACGCCATACTGACTGTGAAGTCACCCCTGAATGGCCATAAATCTATGCAGAAGGCACCATAAAACCCGATGAACAAAGGAAGTGAAAGCGGCATGTAGTGTAGAGGGAGATTAATCTCCCGACGTGGCTGTGGAAAAACTGCGAGGAAACAGATGGGTGCAGAATCAGCCTTTATATTGCTTTTCATAAAGCTTCAGTGGCTTAGGCTGCTCTATCCTGCAGACTCAGGGCCAGTGTCAATCAATCAAAAACGTTTGCCCACAAAATCAGATCGACGAATTTAAATAAAACACCGGTTGCTAAACCAGAGAGCTTTGTATTAATCCCATCTTCTTTTCCCACAGGCTCCGAGGAGCGGAGGGAGAGGGACTCCTTGACAGAGGCTTCCGGAACTTTGAAGAAAAAGACCGGGTTCCCGTCATTCACGTTTCCGAGCCTCAAAACCAAGGAAAAGGGTACTTAACCAGTTGGATGTAGCGGTTAAGTGTGGGGACTCTAATCTGGGAGAACCGGGTTTGATTCCCCACTCCTCCACTTGCAGCTGCTGGGTGACCTTGGGTCAGCCACAAGTTCTTTCAGAGCTGTTCTCTCACGAGCAGTCCTCGAAAGACCTCTCTCAGCCCTACCAACCAAACAGGGTGTCTGTTATGGGGAGGGGAAGGGAAAGGGATTGTAAGGCAGTCTGAGACTCCTTCGGGTAGTGAAGGGAGGGGTATAAATCTGATCTCTTCTTCTTAAAAAGAGAGAGAGAGTGACTGGGAAAGCATAGGTGGAGAGTGGCTTACAGCTTGTGCAGTAAAAAAAATCTTCTCGGTAAACAGAGCAAAAGACAAAACTGTACTGACCAACATGGTCAACCAAAATTTGAGCGGCTGGATTGCAGCTAATGGATCCTGCCTGCGTCTTAGTAGGGGAGAGACAGCAGTGGGAGAGGAGGCAGCCAAAGTTCTTCCCACCTCGCTCTTGGGCTGGTCTTGTTACCCTCATACAGGGAATGGTGGTGGTAGGAAGGGCCATCTAGTCTCAGTTGACTCATGACAACACCAGTGGGGTTTCCAAGGCAAGAGATGTTCAGAGATGGTTGGCCATTGCCTGCCTCTGCATTGCGACCCTGGTATTCCTTCGTGGTCTCCCATCTAAATACTAACCCTGCTTAGCTTCAGAGATCTAACAAGGCTGGGCTGGGCCATTCAGGTCAGCAGAAAGTGCCATCGAGTCTCAGTTGACTCGCGGCAGTACGTGGTGGGGTTTTCAAGGCAAGAGCCGTTTGGAGGTGGTTGGCCATTGCTTGCCTTAGTGTCGTGACCCTGGACTTGCTTGGTGCTCTCCCATCCAAATGCTAACCAGGGGTGACTCTGCTTAGCTTCTGAGATCTGATAAGATCGGTCTAGCCTGGTCCATCCGGGTCAAGGTGTCTACAGGGAATACGGTGAAGAAGAAAAGAGGAGGAGGAGGAGGAGGAGATTGGATTTATACCCCACCCTTCACTACCCAAAGGAGTCTCAGATTGCCTTACAATCCCTTTCCCTTCCCCTCCCCATAACTGATACCCTGTGAGGTAGGTGGGGCTGAGAGAGCTCTTTTGAGGGCTGCTCATGAGAGAACAGCTCTGAAAGAACTTGTAACTGACCCAAGGTCACACCAGCAGCTGCATGTAGAGGAGTGGGGAATCAAACCTGGTTCTCCCAGATTAGAGTCTTATTTAAAAATATATAACAGAATGTAAAACAGAACATCTTTTAACTGTTTTAATTGATGTTTTAATTGATGATTTGTGTTTTAGTATGTATTTGGTTTTAATTGCTTTAATGCTCTGGTTTTAATGGCTTTAATGATGTGGGAGGGGGCTGGTGTTAATGGTTAAAATGTGATTTTAATATATGTGCTTGAAGCCCGCCTCGGTGGCCCTAACGAAGCCGGAAAATAATTAACTAGATAAATGTTTCAAGTATTGATGCCTTGTGGCTTACGCTCTAATTAGCTTCTCTCTGGCTGTTTTTCCAGCACCTTCTTTTGTAGAGGAGCTCACGGACCAGACAATTGCCTCCGGTCAGTGTGTGACATTGTCCTGCCGGACATCTGCACATTCATCTTCTCACGTTGAATGGTTCAAAGGTGACGTAAGGTTCCCCCTCCCATCCATTTGGGGAAAGTGGAGTGTGAATCCGGTGATCAGTTCCGATCTATCTGCATTAAGGAATTATTTGTTGCTTTTCTGCCCCCCCCCCCCCCAATACTTTTGAGTGCGGTATTTCTCTTTGACCAAGACTCAATGCTTTATCTAGGAGTACCACTCCATTTATTTATTTATTTATTTATTTATTTATACATTCGATTTATTGATCGCTGCTTCCCACTCGCAGGCGGGCTCGCAGCGATTTACAATTTGTTGGAGACAAGGGACAAGGGACTAACAATTCGATTCAGTGGGGGAAGGGAAGACAACACATATAACTGAGTCTTTCTGTTGGCTTTTTTTTTTGACGAGTCATGTTCCGGCTCAGTGTTCGTTCCGTTCATTCTCAGCTCCACACCGCCACCGCCTGGCAGGCTGCTTCATTGCAGGAGATCTGGATGAATTCCTGTGCGAGATCTTCCAACTTAATTAGCCAGCGCTGACAGATGAACTCAGATACTAACACCTAATTATCCGAGGATTAAGTGTGCCCACTTTCTTAACAGTGGTTCCCAATTTTATCTACTTGCCGAAGCTTTCGGATCGCTGGGTGGACGATGAGCTGGGGACGAAGCTGGCTGCTCACACCAGCGCGGGGCTTGAACCGGCAGAGGTCTGCTTAGTTCAGCTGTTAAGCAGCGGATTAACCTGCTGTGCCACCGCTCCATTCATGTTCCTTGAGGTGCCACAGGGTTACAGCCTCTGGGCAGGGCCAGCCCCAGGTTTTTTTGCACACTAGGTGCTTCCCCGTTCTGGCACCCCCCATGTGCCCACCAATTTTCTGGTGCCCCCCCCTTCACGAGTGCCAGCAGTCTGGTTTTAGGGGCACGACAAAGGCAGGGGGTGGGGGGCGCTCTGGGAGGGAGGGGAGGAAGTGGAGATCGGGCCCGAGGAGACGGGTCGCCGCTGGGGGGTGGGGAAGAAGGGAGGCTGCCCGGCCTGCTGCAGTCCCTCCTAGCTGGAACTGTGGGATGAGGCCGCTTGCATGAAAGCTCCGGAGCAGGAGCGCGGCCAGAGCAAGCTCCGCCCATCTGGGGCAGCTGCCGGGCCCCTTTCCTCCACCCTGCGGGGATGTCCCCACGTGTGCGCCTCCCCTCCCTGCATCCCTGGAGGCCCGAATGGGCATCCCCGCCAGTGGCGAAGGCCGCCTCCCTTGCCGGAAGACCCACCGCTGTTCCCTTGTCAAGCTGGTGCCCGTAGGCAGCTGCCTAAAATTTTGTCAATGACGGGCTGGCCCTGCCTCTGGGTTGAGAAATCCCTGGAGATTTGGGGGTGGCGCCTGGGTGATAGCAGGGTTTGGGGAGGGGCCTGTGTGGGTAATGCTGTGGAGTCCACCTTCCACAGCAGCCATTTCCTCCAGGGGAACTGATCTCTGTAGCACAGAGACCAGCTGTAGTTTCATGAGATCCCCAGGTCCCACCAGGAAGTTGGCAACTCTACATGGTATGCATTACTCCTAAGGCTGGCCTCACACTGCAGCAATATCCTTCATCAATTAAATCTACATGTGACTTGATCAGAGGTTAAACTGATGGTGCTTTATTTCTTGTTTGCAGATGGGGCCGCCCTCCGCAGCACGGACAGGATACTGATTTCGTCCACGCTCAAACACTACCAGCTCTTAACTATATTAGCAGCGACAAAGGACGATTTTGGGACTTACACCTGTGTGGCCACCAATTCTCACGGCACCGTCTCCACCACCTGTGTAATAAGGAAAGCAGGTAAAGGAAGGAGATCTTTCAGCTTTGTTCTTTGACAGAGACTCAAACCAGGAGATAGTGTGCTTTATGCAACCCATGATTTACCATTATGTCTGAATGCAGCTTTCCATTCAGGCTAAGAACCAAACTTAGCCATGGGCCAATGCAGATAGACTTGTAGGCGCTGTGGCCAGCCAGTGCAGGTGGCTGTTGGCGGTGCTGGAGAGCTCGTGAGCCTGGGCAGGCGGGCAGGCGCTGGGCCCGGGGTGTGTGTGTGTCCCTTGTGGGCTGGTTTCCAGTGGTGGAGAGGGTGGCTCTAAGGTGGCGGGGGGGGGGCGCCACAAGGTAACCTCGCCTAGTGCGCAAAAAACCCTGGGGCCGGCCCTGTTTGGAGGTGGAGTCTGTGGCACTGTATCCCACTGAAGTCCCTCCCCTCTCCAAGTTCTGCCTTCCCCAGGCTCCACCCCCAAATCCCCGGGAATCTCCCAGCTCAGAGCCGACAACCCTAAGGAGACTGCTGGGAGAGTAAAAGCCATTACACTTCACATCTGGATACCCTTTGCAGAAAATAGTATTGAAGATAGTTCAGTTCTTAGCTCTAGGAAGAGGCAGAGACAGAAATTATCGAAGGAGGCTGAATGGTTCATTTTGCAAGGCCTTGGAATGCTGGATGGTAGCTATTCCAGATCAAAGTGTTGATTGACACAGCAAGCATTGATAGATAGCAGTTCCTACGGCACAACACTAATTACAGGAGGTAAACTAGCAGCAAGTTGAACTACCAGTAATTAAACAAACGATTGGCCTAATCTGAAGATCTGGCTTTTCAAATTAACCCTCCCCAAGTCCCTGCGAAGCTGCTGTCTGCCAATCTACATGCTGACCCTCCACTTAGGGGCATAGGCATAGACTACGGGGGGTGGGGAGGAGCTCAAGGGCTCGAGCCACCCCTGAAATTTCCCAGGGGGGACTGAGCCCCCCCCCGGGAAAACGTAGCGCCTGCCGCTGCGCCTCGCCGCCATGCCTCCCTGGGCCCTTCCGAGGCCCACCAGCCGCTTCTGCCGGTGCCTCTTTCCCCACACCCCCCAGCCTGGCCACTCCTCCCTCCTTCCCACTCCCTCCCTCTTTTCCGGGTGAAACACCCAGCGTGATTACGTCACCCGGAAGTGACGCCCTCACGCTGGGCAGGTTGCCAAGGTGACGCTCTAGCAATCGCCCTGAAACTCTATGGCACCCTATGGCATTTCGCCCGGAAAAGAGGGAGGGAGAGGGAAGGAGTGGCCAGGCTAGGGGGGGGGGGGAGAGAGGCACCGGCAGCAACAGCTGGCGGGCCTCAGAGGGCCCGGGGAGGTGTGGCGGCAGGCGCTATGTTTTCCCGGGGGAGAAACATCGCCCCAGCGACCGCGTGCGTGCTAAAGAGCCCCCCCCCCCCCCCCCGGCATTTACAAAACTCTACGCCCCTGCTCAGGGGTAATGGTGGAAATTCCTAGCCCCCCTTTATTTATGTTGAGGGACGTATGTGAATGTGACCCTTCCGGCATAGAAGAATCATCCCAAGTAAACAGAAAAGCCGCTAAAATTAAACTCGGCAGATTTGGTGTCGAGCCAGTTTGGTGTAGTGGTTAGGAGCGCGGACTCTAATCTGGGAGAACTGGGTTTGATTCCCTTCTCCTCCACATGCAGCCAGCTGGGTGACCTTGGGTCAGTCACAGTTCTCTCGGAGCTGCTCTCTCAAGAGCTCTCTCCGCCGCACCTACCTCACAGGGTGTCTGTTGTGGGGAGGGGAAGGGAGATTGTAAGCCGCTCTGGGACTCCGAGTGAAGGGCGGGGTATAAATCCAGTCTGATGATGATGATGATGATAGTAATAATAATAAAACAATCAAGCCCCCGGTCAATACAGAAACATCAAATGCTTAAAAACCAAGCCCCTCTACAACCTTTGCTCATCTACCCTCTGACACAATCTCTAGGAGGCAGCTGGCAACAGTTTTATTCATGACTAGGAGCAAGGCCCATTGTACATCAATGCAACGGGCTCTAGCTGCAGTCCAGCCTCGTGTAGCCCTGGTCAGCGGAGCAAGCGCTGTGTCGGTCTGCCTGCACCGGCCAGAGGCCCGCCGGCAGCCATCTGCCACCCACCTGGGTACCTGCAGGCCTCATTCGTGGTGGTGCCAGGAGTGGGCGCAGACCCCACATGCGGCCGGCTGTGCTCGTTGGCGGTTCCCCGCTCGGCGCTCACCCGGGGACCTGCAGGTGGCAGCCGTGGCAGCGGCAGGAGCAGGCTCAGGTCTGATGTCCGGCCACCTCCATTGCTCCGCGGTCCGCTCGCCAGCCACCCAGCGACCTGCAGGCATCTGTGGCCACCCCGTTCAGCCACCAGTAGAGTGTGCACCCTCTCCGTTGCTTCTCAGCCTACTGAAGCTGGGCGCTGGTTACGTGGGCAGGTGGGCGGGCCTGCGGCACAGCATTCATGAATCGTGAGGCAGGTTTGGGCTGGCGCTGTGTCAGGGAACGCAGCCAGTGGCCAGCGTCCCTGGTCTGAGTGGCAGCGTGTGCAGCCTACGACTGAGGGAGCGCGTCGAATGTGGCCACCCCGAAACGGCTTTATTGTATAGAGCAGGGGTGGCCAACCTGTGGCTCGGGAGCCACATGCGGCTCTTTCACACATATTGTGCGGCTCCTGGCAGGGCGGCTGGGAAAGCAAAGGAGAGGCATGCTTTGTCGCTCTTTCTCCCTTCCTTCCTTCCCTCCTCCCTCCCATCTATTTGCTTTCCTAGTTTCTCTCTCTCTCTTTCTTTCCACTTCTTTAATTCTTTCTTTCCATCTCTCTCTTTTTCTCTCTCTCTCTCAATATCATTAGCAAACAAGTAATATCATTATCAATAACCGGTTTTCCTCGTTTGTTTTTATTTTTGGCAGTCCCATTTAACGTTAATAAAAAGCAAATTTGCATATTTTTAAAAATAAAAACGTGTGTGTGATATTTGTTCCTGTCTTGCGGCTCTCAGACATCTGACGTTTATTCTATGTGGCTCTTACATTAAGCAAGGTTGGCCACCCCTGGTATAGAGAGATGGCATTTGATCAGCTCTTCTGCCTACCAGCAACTTTAAATTATTGATGTCAATCCGTGGTTTTTATGTATTTTACAACATTTTATTATCACTTACACTGCTGTAAGCCACCTTCGTTCCTGTAAGGTAGAAAGGCGGCTAATAAATGTTTTCGATAGAGAAATTAGTACACTTGGAAGGGCAGACAAGGTCTCGTTCGTGCTGTAACAAACGGTTTTGCATCTCATCTGACAGAGGCTCCGTCGAACCCTCCCTCTCCGGACATCGTGGAGGTCCTTGAGGATGGAGTCCAGCTGGCCTGGAAGCCGGTGGAACTCAACACCCCCGTGACTTATACAGTCCTGTGTAGGAAGGAAGGTAACGTGGTACCCTGGCATATGTCGCGGCTAAGAGATTGAATGAGCTATCATCCAGGAGGCACCTGGTTCAAATCTTGCCATGAACTCTCAGTGGCTGTAGGCAAGCCAACTTTAATACCTCTCCACCACAGAGGCCTACCTTAAAGGACTGCTGTGTGGATTACTGAGACCCTGTTGTTTGGACACTTTGAAAATGCCAGGAATAATGCTTCTTGTCCTTCTAACTGAGGACTCATTTTACAGTAACTTCCTTTGGTTTATTAGGGGCTGCAATGGCTCAAGTGGTGAAAGACGCTGAACTGCAGACCGGAAGGTCGGTAGTTCAGCAGTTCGAGACCTGAGTGCTGCATGATGGAGTGAGCTCCCGTCTCTGGCCCCAGCTCCTGCCAGCCTAGCAGTCCGAAAGCAAGAAATTGCAAGTTAGATAAATAGGTACCACTTCGGTGGGAAGGTATGAGCGTTCCGTGCGCCTCGGCGTCTAGTCATGCCGGCCACATGAACACGGAAACGTCTTTGGACAGCGCTGGCTCTTCGGCTTGGAAACGGAGATGAGCACCGCATCCCTAGAGTCGTATTCGACTGGCTTTTGAGCAAGGGAAACCTTTACCTTTAGTTACTGCTTTACTTACTGGCAGCTTTCAAGAAGAGGCTGGACGAATATTTGTCAGAGATGCTTTAGGCTGGTCCTGCATTGGGCAGGGGGTTGGACCAGGGGTCCGTTGGAGCAGGAGTGCACAGGAGCGCAGCTCTGGGAGTGAGGAGCCCAGGGGGCGGGCACATGACCAAGCCCCGCCCCCTCCTCAGCTTCCCCAAGCAGTGCAGAGGCGCAGCGCCCCAGGGAAAGCCCTGCTAGGGTCTTTATTATTTTTAATGTTTTGTTTTAATATTGATAATTTTATCATTGTTCCTTTTATGACTGTGTGCTGCTTTTCCAGAGACTTGCTCAAGGTGGCACATAAATTTTCTAAGGATACAATTTTTTATCTGGGCACATGGCACATAAGTACTGGAGAAATTTCACCAACCCTTCAGCAGCTTCCACCCCATCAGTTTGGTGTAGTGGTCAGGAGTTGGACTCTAATCTGGGAGAACCGGGTTTGATTCCCCACTCCTCCCCATGCAGCTGCTGGTGTGACCTTGGGCCAGTCACAAGTTCTCTCAGAGCTGTTCTCTCATGAGCAGTTCTCAAAAGACCTCTCTCAGCCCCACCTACCTCACAGGGTGTCTTGTTGTGGGGAGGGGAAGGGGAAGGGATGGGTGGTGCACATGTCCTGGGTATTTCAAGTCTACTTGAAACCTGGTGGTTTCAAGGGAGCAGGAAGAGAATGAGGGTGTGTTCTTTACGCTTATTTATATTGCACAAAATATTGGATGGGGAAGTGAAGGGAGGAAGAGCAGGTCAGTTTCACTCACCTGTGGAGTGGAGCCTGATGGGTGGGTGTTGCCTTCTGACACACTTCCGGTATGTTAGGGGGTGTGGCATATGCAAATTAGTTATGCAAATGAGCTCCTGCACTTTTTTTTCTACGAAATGACCCCTGGGTTGGACTAGATGGTCTGTATGGCCCTTTCGAACTCTGTGATTCTATGATTCCAAGTTCGGTGCATTTTCCTTTCCTTCTGTTCCGTGGGTCTAGATGGAGAATGGAAAACCCTGGCCAGTGACATCTCCAACTGCTGCTACACGGCCCGAAACCTCCCCTGGGGTCTGGTCTGTTCCTTCCGGATCGCCTGTGTCAGTAAAGCCGGTGTGGGGCCCTACAGCAACCCGTCCGCCAAAGTGAGGATTGGCGAAAAGGACCAAACAGGTACGGACCCAAGCCGAGCCAAGACAGCTGCTGCGCTTTCTTTTCCTGCAGCATAGACCTGAATGAAGATCCTCCTTCGAGGAAACCACTTCTGGACCCAGGGGCTTTGTTTCAGCTTCGTTGTTTCTGCCCCGCACAAGGCTGCGTTCCGCTGGGTCCCAGCCTTAGCCTCTCAAGTGGGGTTGCCGGCTCCGGGTTGTGAAATTCCCGGAGATTCGGGGATGGTGTGTTCCTTCTAATTTTCGCCCTACTGAGAGAGCCAGATTGGTGTCGTGGTTAAGTGCGCAGACTCTAATCTGGGAGAACCGGGTTTTGGTTCCCCACGCCTCCACTTGCAGCTGCTGGGTGACCTTGGGTCAGTCACAGTTCTGTCAGAGCTGTTCTCTCAATAGCAGTTTTCTCAGAGCTCTCTCAGCCCCACTTACCTCACAGGATGTCTGCTGAGGGGAGGGGAAGGGAAAGGAGATTGTAATCCACTCTGAGACTCTGAGAGAAGGGCAGGCTATAAATCCAATCTCCTCCCCTCCCCCTCTCCTCCTCCTCCTCCTCCTCTTCCTCAGAGCAGTTCACTTCCTGAGCAGAATATAACTGCTGTGATCTTCAAATGGGCAGTGCCGAGCAGCTTAGAAGTGCTGTACCAACAACTCGAGGACTGTGAAGGGTTAATTCTTCCCAGAGCCAGGGGGCCCTGAGTGACAGGCTGCTCCAAGCAATCTGATTGGTTAGCATCAGCTGAGCAGAAAAAGTCTTGAAAGCACAGTCTGCCCCACTTGCCTTTGTAGAAGGTCTGCTGAGATTTGCACATCGGAATTCAGAATTGTGCAAAACCACGTTGTTGTTTTTAACAGAAGGCACTCCGCGCGTGTTTATGAGGGAATTAGGTCACTTAGGTTAGTTTTGTAATTTATTTTTGTGAATTGCCTCCAGCTACTGCTTTATGTGTTTTCATTTTATGTGTTTTATTGATTGTGTCAGCTGCCTTGAGCTCCATAGGAAACAAGGTAGCTAATAAATATTTTTTAAAAATGCGTATGTTCGGTTCCTCGAAGATCTGGATCGGGTGGAAAGGCGGTATAAAAATGATTTAAATAAAATGATTTAAATAAATAAAACAACGTTTGAGTCCAGTGGCACTTTTAAGTCCAAAAAAGCTTAATTCTGGGTATTTGTTTGTTTGTTTATTTCAGTTTGTATCCTGCCCTACCCCACGAATGGGCTCAGGGCGGCTTACAGCGTTCAATAAAGCAATCATTAATAATTCAGCACTAAATAAGCTTTCGTATAAGTTTTGTGTATAAGCTTTTGTGTGCATGCCAGGTATCTGAGGAAGAAGAAGAAGAGATTGGATTTGTACCCCGCCCTTCACTACCCGAAGGAGTCTCAGAGCGGCTTACAATCCCCTTTCCCTTCCCCTCCCCACAACAGACACCCTGTGGGAGGTAGCTGGGGCTGAGAGAGCTTTCTTGAGGACTGCCCTTGAGAGAACAGCTCTGAAAGAACTTATGACTGACCCAAGGTCACACCAGCAGCTGCATGTGGAGAAGTGGGGAATCAAACCCAGTTCTCCCAGTTTAGAGTCCA
Organism: Lepidodactylus listeri; assembly: GCA_029233225.1. Classification (NCBI taxonomy): domain Eukaryota; kingdom Metazoa; phylum Chordata; class Lepidosauria; order Squamata; family Gekkonidae; genus Lepidodactylus; species Lepidodactylus listeri. Next base: position 5,689,606 of record JARCFY010000012.1, read on the forward strand.
CGCTCTTAACCGCTACACCAAACTGCATGCTCACGAAAGCTTATACCTGGAATAAAACTTCGTTGGGCTGAAAGTTGCCGCTGGACTCAAATGTTCTGCTGATTCAGACCGATATGGCTACCCGCTTAAATAAATAAATAACCACCCCCACCCCCCATCTTTCTTGGAAAGAGTGGCTGTGTGGGCGTATCGGTCCAATAATGCTTTTGACCTTCACTCTTGGCTTTGACGTTCCCCCTCCCGCCCCAGCATTCCAGTCTCCTGACGCAGAGGACAGCAAAATGACGGCTCCGGCTCAGCCCACCCACCAAACCTACGCCTTCCAGACAGAGATCAAAAGGTAAGATGCCCAGATCCTGTTTGCATGAGAAACATTTGCGCAAGAGCTAGGAGGCCGGTGCCCTTCAGTTCAGAATAACGATAAGGCCGTTAGGGCTTAGTCCAGCTGTGCCCAGCTGTTGAGCAACTCAGTTCCAATCTGGGAGTGGGGCCAGGAACTATGGTGGTCAGCAATGTTCACAGACTCGTTCCGTACATGTATTCCTCTCCGTCACTTATGGCCAGGTTGAGCATTCACTTTTACATCTCTCTAAAGAGAGGGCTTCTTCCATCTTCGGTTCTGCCTTTCTTGCAGGTGAAATAGAAAAAAATTTAGAGTACAGTGGGCACCTTTAAGACCAGCAAAGGTTTATTCAGGGTATGGGCTTTCGTGTGCATGCACACTTTTTGGAATCCACTGGAATGATAGGTAAGGTTCTGGACTTGCAGACAGGGATTTAAAAGCGCATCAACATGTAACATGATGAAGACGTTTTAAGATCTTAAAACTCTGCCTCCCATGCCATTGTATTTGAAAATGTATGCATGCCCACAAAAAATGTTTTTATGAGTCCTTCAGCAATGAGAGAAGTGCTGCATCCAGTCCCTGGATTCAGAGCATTTCATATATATACGTGGGAGTGAGGGAAGTACAGCTCGATCTTGTTAGATCTCGGAAGCTGAGCAGGGTCAGTATTTGGAAGGGAGACTGCAAAGGAAGGCTCTGTAGAGGAAGGCAAGGGCAAATCCAACCTCCACTTTTCACTTGCCTTGAATGCCCCTTGCTGGGGTCGCCATAAGACTTGGATGGGAGACCACCAAGGAAGGGTCTGTAGAGGAAGGCCATGGCCAACCACCTTTTCTTCTCACTTGCCTTGAAAGGCCCTTGCTGGGGTTGCCATAAGACTTGGATGGGAGACCACCAAGGAAGGGTCTGCAGAGGAAGGCCATGGCCAACCACCTCTGCTTCTCATGTGCCTTGAAAGCCCCTTGCTGGGGTGTCCATAAGACTTGGATGGGAGACCACCAAGGAAGGGTCTGCAGAGGAAGGCCATGGCCAACCACCTCTGCTTCTCATGTGTCTTGAAAGCCCCTTGCTGGGGTGTCCATAAGACTTGGATGGGAGACCACCAAGGAAGGGTCTGTAGAGGAAGGCCATGGCCAACCACCTTTTCTTCTCACTTGCCTTGAAAGCCCCTTGCTGGGGTCGCCATAAGACTTGGATGGGAGACCACCAAGGGAAGGGTCTGTAGAGGAAGGCCATGGCCAACCACCTTTTCTTCTCACTTGCCTTGAAAGCCCCTTGCTGGGGTGTCCATAAGACTTGGATGGGAGACCACCAAGGAAGGCTCCGCAGAGGAAGGCCATGACCAACCACCTCTGCTTCTCATGTGCCTTGAAAGCCCCTTGCTGGGGTGTCCATAAGACTTGCATGGGAGACCACCAAGGAAGGGTCTGTAGAGGAAGGCCATAGCCAACCACCTCTGCTTCTCATGTGCCTTGAAAGCCCCTTGCTGGGGTGTCCATAAGACTTGGATGGGAGACCACCAAGGAAGGGTCTGCAGAGGAAGGCCATGGCCAACCACCTCTGCTTCTCATGTGCCTTGAAAGCCCCTTGCTGGGGTGTCCATAAGACTTGGATGGGAGACCACCAAGGAAGGGTCTGTAGAGGAAGGCCATGGCCAACCACCTTTTCTTCTCACTTGCCTTGAAAGCCCCTTGCTGGGGTCGCCATAAGACTTGGATGGGAGACCACCAAGGGAAGGGTCTGTAGAGGAAGGCCATGGCCAACCACCTTTTCTTCTCACTTGCCTTGAAAGCCCCTTGCTGGGGTTGCCATAAGACTTGGATGGGAGACCACCAAGGAAGGCTCTGTAGAGGAAGGCCATGGCCAACCACCTTTTCTTCTCACTTGCCTTGAAAGCCCCTTGCTGGGGTCGCCATAAGACTTGGATGGGAGACCACCAAGGAAGGGTCTGTAGAGGAGGGCAATGGCCAACCACCTCTGCTTCTCACGTGCCTTGGAAGCCCCTTGCTGGGGTGTCCATAAGACTTGGATGGGAGACCACCAAGGAAGTCTCTGTAGAGGAAGGCCATGGCCAACCACCTTTTCTTCTCACTTGCCTTGAAAACCCCTTGCTAGGGTCACCATGAGTCTTGGGTGAGAGACCACCAAGGAAGGCTCTGCAGAGGAAGGTGATTGCAAACCACCTCTTCTTCTCCCTTGTCTTGAAAACCCCTTTCTGGGGCCTCCCATAAGTCTTGGATGGGAGACCACCAAGGAAGGCTCTGCAGAGGAAGGCAATGGCCAACCACCTTTGCATCTCCCTTGCCTTGAAAGCCCCTTCCTACAGTAGCTGTGGATTCCATCAGTTGGTCGTGTCTTGATAGCGCATACGTACATATTTATAATCTGGAATGCAGAGGGGAGGGGAAAGTGGAAGAAGCTGGGGAGGGAAGGAGACCAGCGTTGAGATGACTGTTGCTATTTTCAAAAGGTGTGGGGTAAAGCAACGCATGCGGTCACACTGGCCTTTTGAGGCATTTTTCATCCCCCGCGTGACCAAAGCCTTCTGACCAGAGCCGCAAATGGTTTTCGTCAACTTCACGCCTGCTGTCAACAGTGGGGGGATGTGAGGCTGACAGAGAACGTTCAAAGTACTGGGCAGGCAGGAAGCCCCCAGCCCCACACAGGTCACGATTCAGCACAGAAATAAAAGTCTCGGAATCTTGGGGTCTCTTCTTCAAGAGGGGGAGGCTTGAGCCGTGTTTGGGGTTGACCACTCTGAGCTGGGAAATCCCTGTAGGTCTGAGGGAGGAGCTGAGGGAGGGTGGAGTTTGGGAAGGGGCGGGACCTCAGCAGGGTATAATACCGTAGAGCCCACCCTCCAAAACAGCCATTTTCTCCAGGGGAACTGATGTCTCTAGACGGGAGATCAGGTGCAAATCCAGGAGATCTTCAGGCTCCACCCATAATGCTGGCAACCCCAATCACTGTTTCATCCCACTTTTGGTGTCTGTCTGTTTCAAACCAGGCCGAATGAGCTGGAGGGAGCCACTCTGCGAGAGAGGGCAGAACTTGAACAGGCGGTTAAAAAAAACGTGGCAGAGAAGCAAACTTCTCTGTCGTGGAAGGGAGGACATCAAAGACCACCCAGTTCGGTAGGCAGGGGTGAAAAAGTCTAGAAAGCTCAAGCTTGCTGGCTCCAGGTGGGGAAATTCCTGGGGATTTAGAGGCAGAGCCTAAGGAAAGACATGTTTGGAGGCCAAGCCCTACAAGGGAAGGCTGAGGGACTTGGGAATGTTCAGTCTGGAGAAAAGGAGGTTGAGGGGGGACATGGTTGCTCTCTTGAAGCATTTGAAGGGCTGTGTCACTTAGAGGAGGGCAGGGAGCTGTTCCTCTTGGCAGCAGAGGAGAGGACTCTCAATCATGGGTTTAAATGAAGGGCGGGAAGGTACCGGCTGGATTTTAGGAAACACTTTTTGACAGGACGAGTTGTGCAACAGTGGAATCAGCCGCCTAGGGAGGTGGTGAGCTCCCCCTGTCTGGCAGTCTTCAAGCAGCAGCTGGACAAACCCCTTGTCAGGGATGCTCTAGGGTGATCTTGCATTGAGCAGGGGGTTGGACTAGATGGCCTCTATGGCCTCTTCCAGCTCTGGGATTCTATGATTGTATGACAGAGGAGGGACCTCAGTGGGGTATAACACCATAGAATCTACTCTGCAAAGCCAAGGGGACCTTCAGGGGAACTGACTGGTCACTTCTATATCTCAAGTCTGTACCTGAAGAAGTGAGCGGCGACTCACGAAAGCTCCTCCCCAGCCACACATTTTGTGAGTCTATAAGGCGCTCCTGGACTCTTGCTCTTTTCCTACCGACTCTCCGGGGAACCGAGCTCTATTGTCTGGAAATCAGTTGTAATTCCAGGAGATCTCCAGGACCCACCTGGAGGTTGGCAACCCCTCTTGAGCTCCCAAACCGGGACACATTTTCCAGATCCAGGCCGGCCTCTGTGCTCTTCCAGCACCTCTGCAATGTGACGGCCCTTATGGAGAGACGGAAGCCATTTGGCCTTCTGCCCCCTCCAACCCCAACGCCTGCTTGTTTGGTAGTTTCAGAATGGGAGGGGGGAATTCAGAAAGATGTTCTGTGCCTCTGCCCCTTTCTTAATTGCATGCGGAAGGGAAGGGGGGTGGGTAGACAGCGGCCCGGGATAGCACACGCCACAGCCAGCCTGCCTTTCAGTGACTCTGCACTGGCTTTTCCCTCTGTTGTTTTAGCAAACCCACGTTGGAACAGAAATTCCCCTCTGCATTGCATGCTGCTTTCGCTTCCTTTGACCATCGGGTTTTGTGGTACCCTCTGCATTGCATGCCGCTTTGATCACCGGGTTTTATGGTCCCTTCTGCATAGATTTATGGCCATTTTATGGCCGTTCGGGGGTGGCTTTGCAGTCAGTACGGCTTTGCCCCGGGGTATCTGAATGTGGTTTTGAGCGGCACCTTTTTCTCAGTGTCGGGAAAATGTGGAGCGCCTGCCAGATGCAGAACCAGCCTTTCTCCCCTTCTCATCAAAGCGGTGCGGGGAGTTCAGTTGCCTTTGTAACAGCCTTCCAAACTTGAAGTTTTTTCCCCTCAAGGGGGCAGCAAAGAACTCATCAGTCCTTCCCCGAATCTTCGGCTGAGCACTTTAGTGAACCAAGCTTCTACTGACCTCCGGGTGCCTTCCCACCAGAGGCGTAGAATACGGGGGGGCTCGAGGGCTTGAGCCACCCCTGAAATTTCCCGGGGGGGGGGCTCAGCCACCCCCGGGAAAACGGAGCGCCTGCTGCCGCGCCTCCCCGGGTCCTTCCGAGGCCCGGCAGCTGCTGCTGGAGAGAGAGAGGGAAGGGGGGGGGAGGGAGAGAGAGGCACCAGCAGCAGCGGCTGGCGGGCCTCAGAAGGGCCCGGGGAGGCAGGGCGGTTTCCCGGGGGGGGGAAGAATGTCGTCCCAGCTAAGGAGCCCCCGCCCCCCCTGGGATTTCCAAAACTCTACGCCCCTGCTTCCCACCCACTAAATAACGCGCTTTCAATCCATTTCCAGTGCACTTTGCAACTCGGTTTTCCTGGGGTGTGGTTTTTGTGCAAGAAAATCCTTGGAAGGGAGGGGAGCGCCTTTCTAACCCTGTATGGGCCCTTTTTTCTTTTTTTACACACATGAACACATGAAACCGCCTTACACTGAATCAGACCATTGGTCCACGAAGCTCAGGATTATCTACTCGGACTGGCAGTGGCTCTCCAGGGTCTTAGGCTGTGGCCTTTCACATCACCCGACTGACAGATCTCTGAACTGGAGATGCTGCCAGGGATTCAACCTGAAACTTTCTGCATGCCAAGCGGATGCTCTACCTCTGAACCATAACCGCCCCCCGGAAGATCTTGAACCTAGTTACTTAGGATCTCCAGAAAGGGGACTTCCACGGACCCCATTCTCTGTAACATCCTACAGCTATGAGTCAAAGTTCCTCCGAAACCAGTGATACTCTTGTCTTTCAAATTGTGGTGTGGGCTGTATTTTTGCACTTCCCTAGTAATATAGTTTAATCACATTTAATTATTTGTTGCCTGATATTCAAGGGGGACTTGGAGATAAAAGCCAGTTTGGTGTAGTGGTTAGGAGCGCGGACTCTAATCTGGGAGAACCGGGTTTGATCCCCCACTCCTCCACTTGCACCTGCTGGATGACCTTGGGCAAGCCATAGTTCTGGCACAGCTGTTCTCTCAAGGACAGCTTGGGAAAGAGCTCTCTCAGCCCCACCTACCTCACAGGGTGTCTGTTGTGGGGAGGGGAAGGGAAAGGAGTTTGTAAGCCGCTCTGAGAATCCAAGTGAGTGAAGGGCAGGATATAAATCCAATCTCTTCTCTTCTCTTCTTCTTCTAAAAGATTTAATCAGTTAGCCCCATCGGGGCTTCTGTCACCTCACCATCACTGCCACCAGCACTGCTGAAACTGTTCCTGAAGCTGCTGCATTGCCGTGGTGAACAGGAGTTGGGTCTGGGGGAACCCAGCTCTTTAAAAACTGTAATGTTTAGTTTGGCCCTTAGTGTTTTAATTATTCACACAGTTCGGTGTAGTGGTTAAGTGCGCGGACTCTAATCTGGGAGGTCCGGGTTTGATCCCCCACTCCTCCACTTGCACCTGCTGGATGACCTCGGGCAAGCCATAGCTCTGTACCAGCTGTTCTCTCAAGGGCAGTTGTCTCAGAGCTCTCTCAGCCCCACCTACCTCATGGGATGTCTGTTGTGGGGAGGGGAAGGGAAAGGAGTCTGTAAACCGCTCTGAGACTCCCTTGGGTAGTGAAGGGCGGGGTATAAATCCAATCTCTTCTTCTCATCATTCCATTGCTGCTAGTCCCAAACCTGGGGACTATTTCACCATCCAAGGGCGAAACCAATCTTTTTGGCACCCCTTACATAAATGGGTAGGTGGAGCAACCTAATCCAGAAATGTCTTTCTCCACTGTGAAGAATGAACGCCCATGATAAGTAGTCACATTATAACTACTGGCTCTGAATCTAAGGTATTGGTTGCCTTTGCAGCCCTTCATGACTCTTCCCCTAGGAACCCACACGCCAATTATGCTCTGCAGATCAGAGCTTGTTAACTGTGGATTTCCAACCCACACGTGTGCCAACCCCTCACCCCAACCCACACACGTGCCTTCTCCCTAGTTGCCCCACAGCTGGAATGAACTCCCCTGGAGGTCTGTGAGAACTCATTGCTGCTAGCTTGCAGGAGGGAACCGTAAGAAGCGAGCCCTTCGAAAGGGCATTTGGATGAATTTGCCGTGAAATATTTGGTTATCTCCTGACCTGGATAGCCCAGGCGAGCCCGATCTCTTCAGATCTTGGAAGCTAAGCGAGGTTGGCCTTGGCTTGTATTTGGAAGGGTGACCTCCGAGGAATACCAGGGTCATGACTCAGAGTCAGGCAATGGCAAACCACCTCTGAAATGTCTTTAAAAAAACAAGTTGTCAGAGTCCCCAGGTATCAGAAATCAACAACGTTAAACAGGATCGGTTCATTGACTCAGTCTACGGCAATGCTCTAAACACTATTTGTGTTAAGACTGCTGGTACGAGAGCGGGAAGGGGTAGCTATACGAGGTTCAAACAAGGGTCTTCTGGTGGATGCCAGCCAATAAGCAGCAGGGTACACTCGCACGCAAAATAACAGCTGCTGGTTCCCAGCGGGAAAACAGAAACCATCTCCCAAGTCTCCAAGGTCAGCCCTTGTCAGAGAAGGAGATAAAGGATGCAGGAGAATCAAAACTTGGAATACCAGACCAGGAGACTTAGAATACCAGAGGTGGAACCCCACCCCCCTTCTCAGTTTGGTGTAGTGGTTAACTGTGTGGACTCTAATCTGGGAGATCCGGGTTTGATTCCCCACTCCTCCACTTGCACCTGCTGGATGACCTTGGGCAAGCCATAGCTCTGTACCAGCTCTTCTCTCAAGGGCAGCTTGGGAAAGAGCTCTCTCAGCCCCACCTCCCTCACAGGGTGTCTGTTGTGGGGAGGGGAAGGGAAAGGAGTTTGTAAGCCGCTCTGAGACTCCAAGTGAGTGAAGGGCGGGGTATAAATCCAATCTCCTCTTCTTCTTCTCCATGGCAGCCTAGCTGACACAAGTCTAGCTCGCCACCTAGTGGCACATAATGCTTAAAAAGAACTAGAACTTCTGGCTGCCGGACAATCTTAGGGTCTCCTGGCTATTCTACACACAATGCCGTATGATCATTAATTTAATCAGCTCTGAGAAGCTACGCAGGATCAGCCCTGGTTAGTACTTTGAGTGGAAGACCGCCAAGGAAGTCCAGGCTTCCTCTGCAAAGGCAGGCAATGGCAAACGACCTCTGCTCACCTCTCGCCTTGAAAAACCCCACGAGGGGTTGCCGTAAGTCGGCCGCGACTTGACGGCAGTTAATTTTCAACTCTTGGTTGTCATGCCGGCACTCAGCTTTGCGTGTGTGTCTCTGTGTGCGGTTTCTCTCGGTGCAGAGGACGCTTCAGCATCATCAAGCAGTGCCGGGAGAAGCTCAGTGGGAATGCCCTGGCGGCCAAAATCATCCCCTACCAAGCGGAAGACAAGGAGCTGGTGCTCCAGGAGTATCAGGTCCTCCGGAAGCTTCACCACACCAACATCGGGCAACTGCAGGGGGCTTACGTCAGCCCACGCCACCTGGTCCTGATCCTGGAGCTCTGCGTGGGCCCTGAGCTGCTTCACGCCCTGGCGGGAAGGTAACTGGGTTTCATTAAGTTCGGCCAATTCGACTGACAACCAGCTCGGAAAATTCGGGGGCCTCTTTTCGCTAGAATACATCCCCCCCCCCCCCCCGGAAGCTCCCATTTCTGTAGCGAGGTTCCTGCAAAGATACCGGGAAAGCTGAACAAAGCCAAAGGCCTACAAAACATAAGAGGTTCAAACAGATCAGGGAAAAGGCGTGTGGGCTAGAAGTCCTGTTGTGGCATCAGCTCCATTCAGGGAGCTGCCCGAACGGGAAATTTCAGAGGCAAGAAGCAACTCCCTGTTTTTGGAGGAGTGCCTAGCCACGAATGCAGTGGGAAGAAGCAGAAATTTCGGCAGGAGGGGTTTTCTCAAGGCTGTGGTTGCCCTGGCTGCGGCTGGAATTCTGCTTCCTTGCTTGGCCTCATGACAAGGTTGATTTCTGAGAAAACAAAAAGCTGTGGGGGGGGGGAACCAAGAGAAAAGACTCCTCCCACCCCAAATTCACAGAACTGAAAAATGTCAATGATGGACGGGAGAGGGGAAAAAATCCACACATTTTAAAAACTGAACTTGTGTTTAGGTCTGGGACTTCTGCCGATGATTTTCTCTCAGTACTACAAATCCTCTTTTTTCAGATTCAGCATGATCAGAAAATACCTTTACAGTTATTTTTCAGTCTAGAACAGAGGTCCCCAGCACAAGAACATAAGAGAAGCCAATGTTGGATCAGGCCAGTGGCCCATCCAGTCCAACACTCTGCCACACAGTGGCCAAAAATACCAGGTGCCATCAGGAGGTCCAGCAGTGGGGCCGGGACACCAGAAGCCCTCCCACTGCTGCCCCCCCCCCCCAAGCACCAAGAAGACAGAGCATCCCTTGCCCCAGACTGAGAGTTCCTATCTATACCTTGTGGCTAAGAGCCACTGATGGACCTCTGCTCCAGATGTTTATCCAATTCCCCTCTTGAAGCCCTCCATGCTTGTAGCCGCTACCATCTCCTGTGGCAGTGAATTCCATGTGTTCATCACTCTCTGGGTGAAGAAGGACTTCCTGTTATCTGTTCATGGTGTCTGTGGGCACGATGCCCCCCAGAGAAAACTTACCTGGCATCCGCCAAGTGTTTTCAGAAAGTGGGTGGAGCCAAGTGGGGCTCTTGCCCAGCGCAGCTTCTGATAGGCCACTGGAGATTCCATTGGCTGTGTAGATTAAAATAACATAGCTGCTGCTGCTGCTGTTGGTTTTACGCGCTCTCTCTCTCTCTTAGTGTATTTTTAAAATTACTCCTCTTCACCCCTCCACTCGGACTTATTCTGGGTTTGTGTGTGGCTCCTCCTTCTGCGGCAGCCATTTTGCAGTTGTGCCCGACATGCTGTGTCAGAATTCCAGAGCCAGTTTGGTGTAGTGGTTAAGAGCATGGACTCCAGTCTGGGAGAACCGGGTTTGATTTTCCTCTCCTCCACATGCAGCTGCTGGTGTGACCTTGGGTCAGTCACAAGTTCTCTCAGAGCTGTTCTCTCAGGAGCAGTTCTCGAAAGAGCTCTCTCAGCAGCCCCACCTACCTCACAGGGTGTGTCTGTTGTGGGAAGGGGAAGGAGATTGTAACCCGCTCTGAGACTCCGAGTGAAGGGCGGGGTATAAATCCAATCTCTTCTGCTTCTTCAAAGATATCCACAGGCTCAGAAAAGGCTGGGGACCCTGGTGTAGAATTTCTAAGCTTTCCAGCTGATGTGTAACAGCAATTATGGAATTTTTGAGTTGCAACAGACTCTCTTTTACTTAGGTCCTCCTACTCAGAGGTGGAAGTCAGAGACTACCTGTGGCAGATACTCACTGCCATCGAGTTCCTCCACGCTCAGAGTATCCTGCACTTGGATCTCAGGTCTGAAAATATGATTATCACTGAGCCAAACCTGCTTAAACTCCTGGACTTTGGCAATGCACAGTTCTACTCTCCAGACAGAGTGCTAACTCTGGAGGGGTGCACAGACTACGTGGAAACGATGGGTAAGTGCCGTTCACCACGGGTTTGTAAGCGTGGCATCAGTAGGGATTGATTCATGATCCGGAAGGTCATGTTCAGAATGGAAGCAAGTGGAAACAGAAGTTCCCTCAGACTGATTCAGTCTGTTCTAATTAGCAGTGAATCTCGTAAGTCTCGTAAGAGAAGCCAATGTTGGATCAGGCCCATGGCCTGTCCAGTCCAACCCTCTGTGTCACACAGTGGCCAAAACCCAGGGTCCATCAGGAGGTCCACCAGCAGGGCCAGAGCTCCAGAAAGCCTCCTACTCTTCCCCCCCCCCCCCAAAAGTACCAAAGAGACAGAGCATCACTGGCCCCAGACAGAGTGTTCCATCTGTACGTTGTGGCTAATAGCCACAGATGGACCTCTGCTCCATATGTTTATCCGCAAGAACATAAGAGAAGCCATGTTGGATTAGGCCAATGGCCCATTCAGTCCAACACTCTGTGTCACACAGTGGCCAAAACCCAGGGTCCATCAAGAGGTCCACCAGCAGGGCCAGAACTCCAGAAGCCCTCCCACTGTTGCCCCCCCAAGTACCAAAAAGACAGAGAATCACTGCCCCAGACATAAGAACATCTGAGAAGCCATGTTGGATCAGGCCAATGGTCCATTCAGCCCAACACTCTGTGTCACACAGTGCCCAAAACCCAAAGTCCATCAGGAGGTCCACCAGTGGAGCTAGAACTCCAGAAGCCCTTCCACTGTTGCCCCCCCCCCAAATGCAACAAGAAGACAGAGCATCACTGCCCCAGAGTGTTCCATCTATACGTTGCGGCTGAAAGCCACCAATGGACCTCTGCGCCGCATGATTATTCAGTCCCCTTTTGAAACTGTCTATGCTTGTAGCTGCCACCACTTCCTACGGGAGACACCCTGACACTGGAGGCATTTTTAATTGGAGACGCCAGGGACCAACCCAGAGATCTTCAGTTTCCAGAGCCTGGGTTTCTCCCTCCCACAGGCTCTGGGCCCCAGGCTAAGATGGGCAGATAAGACCAAAGAGCCGCACGCAACCCCGACAAAGCACTCAACGGTCTCAGTAACACACCCTGCTCAATTATCCTTTCCCCCAGCATAGCTAGTTAGCTATGATGAAGTCAGAAACTGAAAGCAACGGCACGTGCTGTTCCTTTAGTCACAGCAAGAAAATTCAGCTCAGTCAGCATTGCTGACTTGCCCAGTTTTGACTTCTTCCTGCCGCCTCCTCCATGAAGCCCCACTGTCAGCTTTGCGTACTTTCTGCCTCTGATCTCTTCACCTTCACTGCCTCTCCCCACCACCCCGATTTCCAGTTCCTGTCAGAAAGAAGGGGGAGGAAAAGCAAGGGGCATAGTCAGAAAATTTTGGTTGGTGGGGCGTGGGAAATCGGGGGGGGGGGGCACCGCAGCCATACCTGATGCTCCTCTTGCAGCAGAAACAGCTCCAGTTCCACCGCAACCTCTAGTCCTCCTCTAGTCCTTTTGATCGGAGAGCAAGGGTCCTTTCGAGCAGGAGCTCGGGGGAGCTCAGCTCCGGGAGTTGGTGCCAGCTCCCCCCCTCCCCATGGGGGAATGCCTGCTTGTGTCATGGCTGCAGCAAAATGACCCCGTCCCCCGGAAAGGTCCTTGTTCCTCCGACCAGCCTTCTGAAGGCTTCAGCCACCACTGAGGCTATCCTCCCTGAATAGTGGTATTTCTGAGGCTTGGATTAGAAGCTGGCCCCTCTCTGCCAGCTCTTTCTTTCTTCCTTCCTTCCTTCCTTCCTTCCTTCCTTCCTTCCTTCCTTTTTTTCTTTCCTCCTTCCTTCCTCTCTGTCTATCTATATCTATCTTATCTATCTATCTAATATATCTTTATCTATCTAATCTATCTATCTTTCTTTCTCTCTCATTTCTTTCTTGCCTTCTGACATACTTCCGGTGATGTCAGGGGGTGTGGCATATGCAAATAAGTTATGCTAATGAGCTCCTGCACCTCTTTTTCTACAAAATGACCCCTGTCAGAGAGACTCAATTCCGGGCTGCTTTTCTGTGTAAGCCAGGGAAGAGGGGGAATCTCTGACGCTCTCTATTTTGCATTTTGCAATTTTATTTAATTTTTGCCATTTTATTTTTTTTAGAATTTTTTTAGAATGTTTTAGAAACCTTATTTATTTTTCAGCCTGAGGGGGAAAATGAGACAGAGACTTCTCTGACTGTGCCTGGGGTCATTCTGGAACTCCCACATGCATCTTATATTTCTTTCCAAAAAAATAGATTTAAAAGAAAAAATTCTGGATTTTAAAAAAAATGTGGGGGGCAGCATTGATCTGTGGGGGTCCTTGCCCCCAAATGCCCCCCATGGCTATGTGCCTGAGGAAAAGAGACAGGGGTGAGACTTTCCTGAGCTTCTTTGTTAAGTAAGCTCCCTTCTTTGATTGGCCCTGAGTCACCCTTGACTTTGCAAGCCCCACACTTGGCCATGCCCTGGAGGGAGATTTCCTGACGCAGACGTCTCTTCACAGCTTCAGAACTGCTGTCAGATAAAGGAGCAGTCCCACAGACTGACATCTGGGCTGTTGGCGTAACGGCATTCATCATGTAAGTCCTCTCGCATTCTTCTGAGTTTGGGCAGAAATGAAATGTGGTCATTGGCTTTAAATCCACCAAGTTAAGGTATTGGTGTGTCTCAACAGATCCACTCTGGTATTACAAGACGTCAGAAAATTCAAAAGGGGAATTGTATAAGGCGGTTCTGAAGAACTGAAAAGCTGGGTCATTGAAACCAGAAATTAAATGCGTATGGAACTTTGTAGAACGTTTTAACGTCTTTAATGAGTAATTTTTTGTTGACCTTAGAATGACCTCCCCCTGGTAGAAGCTCCTGGGTTATTTGGGTCCTTTCCATATTTGCCTTCCACTCTGGATTTTCTTTGACCGATTTCCCATGAGGCACTGCTCCGCCTCCACTCTTCCCTTTCCCCCAATTGCGTGCGTCAATTTCCCACTATTTGCCCCGCGCCGCATTTTGACCTGCGGCTTTGCCCGATTTTCCCTGTGGCTTTGTGATCCTGTTTTTTGAGGATCGCGAAGCTGCGGGGGGAAACAGGCAAAGCCGCAGGTCAAAATGCGGCACGGGACAAATAGTGGAAAATTGACGCATGCAAACAGAGGAAAGGGAAGAGCGGCAGCAGAGCAGCGCCTCGTGGGAATTCGGTTTCAGTGCTCAAGTCAAGGCAGTTTAAGTCCAGGGCAAAACAGCAGCCAAATAACCCCGGAGCAACAACAGGCCGAAACTGGGCTGACCACTGAAGGGAGGCAATATCATGCAGAATGGAGGGAAAACCGGAATAAAAAGAAGGTTGAACTCGATTTTAGTCCAGGGCAGATGCGGGACCCCTGGATTAAAAAGAAGGTTGAATTCAATTTGAGTGCAGAATTGCTTGTTGGATACTACAGTGAACATGGATTAAAAGGAGAGGGCAGAAAGGGTCTTGGATGCAGTTTTGCTTAAATGGCCTCAACTTGAACACTGAGAAGATCTGGAGTGGCAGGCAAATGAAGAAAAAAGAGCGGTTCCTCTCCTGGAGTCCTGAAGTAGAAATCCTCCATCCTTCCACCTTATTCTCCACTTAAAGGTGCAGCGTGGCCTGTTCACATGGGTGTTCCCAGCAAGCACAATCTCTCCCCACCACTTCCTGTTGCTGCCAACCAGCTGCTCTCCCCAGACTGGTTAAGAATTTTTATTTATTTATTATTTATTAATTTAACTTGTACCCCGCCCACCCCACGAGCGGGCTCAGGGCGGCTTACATAATTGGTCTATCATGACCCTTAAATACACACAAAACCAGTTTAAAATATCAGATACAAAACCCTGAAACCTAGGATCAAGAACCAAAGAGGTAAGCTAAACAGATTAGAGGGCGGGTACAGCCCCAAAATGGCTGCCACAGGAGGCAGGGCCAGCCACAAAATGGCTACCGCAGCTCACCTTCAGTCACGCAGTGAAGGTCTTCACGCTGAGGTGGCAGCTGAGAGCCAGTTTGGTGTAGTGGCTAAGTGCATGGACTCTACTCTGGGAGAACCAGGTTTGATTCCCCACTCCTCCACTTGCACCTGCTGGATGACCTTGGGCAAGCCATAGTTCTGTACCAGCTGTTCTCTCAAGGACAGTTGTCTCAGAGCTCTCTCAGCCCCACCTACCTCCCAGGGTGCTTGTTGTGGGGAGCGGAAGGGAAAGGAGATTGTAAGCCGCTCTGAGACTCCAAGTGAGTGAAGGGCGGGGTATAAATCCAATCTCCTCTCCTCTCCCTCCTCAAAGCGATGTTTTTAAAAATCGATACACCCAACCGAATCTCTGAAGGCCAAACAGGGACCTTCCTGGGCAAAAGCCCCAGCTGGTCCCACCCACTTTGTAGAAACACTTGGCCATGCCAGGAAAGGTGTCAGTGGGCTGCATGGGGCCAGCAAGATGCATGGTGACAGCAAGGAAAATGATTTATTGTGATAGTTGGTTTGGATCCGGGTCCTATGGGGGGACAGATGGAATCTCTGTCTGGGGGCCTACGGTGGCTCTTGGCAGCCCAGCTTAACCTGCCCAGAGAACAAGAGGAGCAATGCCATAGAATCCTCTTCCCTCTCTGTCCTCAGGCTGAGCGCTGAATACCCCATCAGCTCTGAGGCTGCCTGTGACTTCGGGAGGCTGGTCAAGCGAGAGAAGATCAAGCTGAACAAATGCTACGCGGGCCTCTCCGGAGGAGCCGTCTCCTTCCTCCAGAGCACCCTTTCCTCGAACCCATGGTAAGAAGCTGTGCTTCCACTTTGAGGAAAGCCTTCGAGAAAAGGCGAAGGTTCTCGGGTCTTTCCTCTCCTTTCCTTTTTTTACTTTTCTCCTAAACAAAGGAGGTTCTGGTGAATTAACTAGTCTCCTTCCCAAACGAGTCATTGAGGTAAGCGGGTTGTTCGAAGGGGTCCCATGTGCAATGGACCGGTCAGGCATTCGCGTTTGAAGATGTGGCAGCAACTTTTTGTCACACTCTTCTCTGACTTTTACTACCTCATATTCTATGAGGCGAAGGTATTTTGGATGTTTTTCTTCTTTTTTGTTTTTCATTTAACTAGGGCTGAGTAGAGTCATCAGATACGAGTCACGTACTGTTAATCTGTTAGCTGAACTTACTTGTTATGACAAATTACTTATTTGCTGTAATTACTTTCCTACATTGACAATGTTGATATGTTGAGCAACTTTGTTTTTTCTTCTGGTAAATGTTTTCTTCAATAAAAATTATTTTCAAAAAGAAGAAAATGTGGCAGCAAACAGTGGCAGCCCAGAACTTTCTGGTTACACACAGAGAGGAAGCCCCCAAGAACAGGGGAAAAGAGGGGTAGTTAACAAACAGACTGGGAAGGAGGAGACAACAGAAAATAAGACAAACGCTATGGTGGCAGTTCCCCCCAGGACAATGTCATTTTAATCTGTGTGGCCAAACAGATTTTTCAGTGGCCAATTGGAAGCCCGCCTGCTCACACCCACTTTCTAAAAAACACTTGGTGGGCTCCAAGAAAGGTGTTGGTGGGTGCCATGGAGCCCAGTTCTAACACTAGACTGTAGCTGCTACCAGTGCTCCTTCTAACCTGTGGAGTTTTGTGAGGAGAAATCCTGCTTTGTGAGCTATTGGCATTTAAGCCAGTGTGCGGGAAGAGCAGCCTATAAACCTGACAAATAAATAAATAAAGTTGGGAGTGAGCGATTTGGGTTTGCTCCGGGGGCTACGACATAAAACGTGTGAGCTGGAGGCTAAAAAACTGTGAGCTCGCTCACCGTAACTCAGCTTAGAGGAAACACTGGCTGCCACCCACCCATTCACCCCATCCTCCAAAACGTGGTGGGATATCTCCTTAATACTAATCAACACTGAACACACTTCTTCAGAGAGTGATGTGCAGAATGTATTTTTAAGCATTACGAAATAGCCAAATTGGTTCCCCTCGGTTTTCTTCACTCTCCAGGATTGGGGAAAACCGCCATTCTACATTTCCTCCCCCCGCTTCTTTTTGTTCTAACCTGAATTCCTATTTTTCCCCTTCGGCTAGGAGGCGACCCACAGCCTCTGAATGCCTTCAGTCTCCATGGCTGCAGGAGACCGGCTTGGATGAGAGGCAACAAGCAACAGTGACTTTCTCCACCACCAAATTGAGGAATTTCGTGGCCGAGCGGGAAAGGAAAAGAGCCTTACTGTGTTCAAAGTACGGCTTGATGACTGTATAACAAAACAATTCCAGGTGTGACCACTTGTGATGCTGTCTTCTGTCTCCACATCCCAGAGAACATCCACACAGGATGCTTTGTACCTAGATTAGGACGATTTCTGGTTTCTGGACTGAAAAGGAATGGGTGCCGTCTTCAGACCGAACGGCACGAATGAAACACACACATGAAACCTCGATTTACTAAATCAGAACATCGGACTATCAAAAATCAGTATCGCCTACTCAGACCGGCAGCGGCTCTCCAGAGTCTCAGGGTGAGCTCTTCCACATCACCTGCTGCCTGGTCCTCTTTTAGCCGGAGGTGCCGTACATCGAACCGGGAACCTGCTGTATACCAAGTAGTTGCTCTGCCTTTGAGCCACAGCCACTCCCCACCTGTGGCTAATTTGCATATTTTTGGTGTGTGCAGTGAACATAATCCTTTGTATATCATTGTGAAGGGGGTGGACACCCAGCCATGTTTCATAAATACTTCATTAGTTAATGCTGATTAACTTTAAACAACTCCCCAAGCTATGGCAAAGCACCGTTATTGTGCTCTGAGAAAACCTGAGCGCATCGTAACATCTGAGTCCGGACAACTGACAGTTCTGCTAAATATTGCCAAGTTTGGGTCTAGGGTTGCCAGCTCTGGGTTGGGAGATTCCTGGAGATTTGGGGGTGCAGCCTGGGGACGGTGGGGTTTGGGGAGGGGAGGGGCCTCAGCAAGGTTTAATGCCATAGAGTCTCCCCCCCCCCCAAGCAGCCATTTTCTCCCAGAGGAACTGATCTGCATTGTCTGGAGATGTGTTCCAATTCCAGGAGATCTCCAGGCCACAGCGGGAGGGTGACAACACTATTTGGATCACACAAGGCCGTGAAATGCTTCAAGATTCAATGCGTGTTAGTGAACGTGTCATGTTGTAACTCAGAGTGCTTTCCTAGCAGTGGCAAAGCAAGAGGAGCAGGGCTCATTTCGTAGCAGGAGCTCCTTTGCATATTAGGCCACACACCCCTGATGTAGCCAATCCTCCAAGAGCTTACAGTAGCCCCGGTAAGAAAAGCTCTGTAAGCTCTTGGAGGATTGGCTACATTAGGGGGTATGGCCTAATATGCAAAGGAGCTCCTGCTACGAAATGAGCCCTGATAAATAATACGAGATCCTCGGCCCCACCGGGGAGAAGGATGGAGTATAAAGAAAGGAAGTAAATAAATTACTGCAGGTTAGTCTACTTCAGCATATACACAACTAGTCTGCCTTCAAAAGTTCCCCATTTTGCTGCAGAAGACGAATTTGGTTTCTTCCTCCTCCTCCTGGAATGGCTGACGTTACAAAATACATTCAGCGCTTGCAGTTTTCAGCTGCCAGGCAATCAATCTGTGCTATCTTATCTGTGTTGTGCCTCAGGGAAACCTTCGACCTGCTGTCAGCAGTTATTGGTACGGTAGCTTCAAGGTTGTTGTCCAGTGGGTGTAGCTACTCACAGACTACAAACATTCCCTAAGTGGAACACAATATCGGTGAGGTAGTGTGTCGAGACTGACTCAAAGACTCAGGTCAGACCTAATATCACCCCACAGTTTCTTCTAACTGTGATTCGTTTCTGGAACCGGCTTGCAGCCAATCATTCAGCTTCTGGTTTGCCTTGACAAATGCTAGTTTCATTTCATCGTTTGTTGTCTTGGAGGGTGTCGCCGGAGAGGAGGCCAGGATGTCTATGTTCAGGTGTTTCACAAAACCAGAGTTAAAACCAGCTGTGGTGAATCAACCAGACACTGGCTTCAGATCCTGGCTTAATGGAACCTAATGGGATGGATAGCCCAGGCTGGCCCGGCGTTGACAGATCTGAGAAGCTAACCAGGGTCTGCCCTGGTTAGTGATTGGGTGGGAGACCCAGGGTTGCTACGCACCTCTGCTAGCCTCTTGTCTTGAAACTCCATGGGGGTCATCATAAATTAGCTGTGGCTTCATAGCATTTTCCACCACCACCCAACGGACCATGATTAATGGAATGGTCTTCACTAAAACTATCACGAGACCCATGGTTACTTTATTTAAATAAACAATGATTTCGTGCAATGGCCGTGAGGTGAAGGTATCTTATGCGCCTGAACATCTTAGCGTGTGTACCCTGAAGGTAGCAGCCACAGATACAGGAGTTGCAGTAATTAACTGAGGAATGACAATGGATACTTCTGTGGAGATGTTGTTCAGTTGGTGCCCGAGGACAGAGCTTGTGAGAAAACAAAAGCTATCTCGTTTTCACGGAAACTGAAAGCATCACTCAAGTGCCGAATTCCCACATGCTAAAAAAGTACGTTTCAGGTAGGAGAATCTTTCATAGTCTTACATTTGGGCAAGACCCACACCTGTAGCCCAGGTTGCTTTGTTCTGGCGAAGAGGAAGTGTGTGATAAAATGATTCCTTACGAAATATAACTATGATGTAATCTGCGGTCAAAATGTTTCCCATCTTGCTATGGACATCTTCCTAGATTTGTTTCGCCTTCTGGATCGGCCAAGGTCACATGCAGCGTTCGAGGTTTTCTGCATTCAGTTAGTAGATTCAGAATGCTGTATGGCCGGGCTTTGAATGTAACAGTGGAAGAGAGAAGCCGATTACTAGCAACCTTGTGATTCTTTTCCCCCATTCAAGAGGCCAAACCCTCCATTAGTTTGTGTGGTTCTTATTGGTCTACAGGAGCGGCTGTGTATTGTTTGATTCATTGACATTTAAGGGCGGTGGTACTCATCCCCCCCCCCCCCCCGGTGAAATGAATCCCTTTGTTTTCATAAGCTTCTGTCTAGCCCATTTCTTGCACCCTCTATAGTGGAAGAAAAGCTTATTCCAAGTCCTGTGGGTGTGATGAGGAAATTGCTTCCGTGATAGTATAACATTGTGAAATTCTGATTGGGGCGTGTTGCAAACTGGTGAGCTTAGGTTTGGGCTTGGGTTTGGGTGAAAGAGCATTTGTCCATAATCTAGTCTGAAGGACAATGCAAATTTCTTATATTTGGGATAGGGGGAAAGCAATTGCCCTTCCCGGGCAAAATGGCACCAAGGAAGCAAGCAGAAACGCTGGTTCACATACTTGCGACTGGTCCTTTTGATAGTGAATATTGTTGAGAACTAAAGTTTGGTTTGCAGAGGTTTCTTATTTCTGGGCAAGTTCTCAGTGAAGACGGGAGGTTTAATTAGGCTGCTGTGGAACTTTGAATGTCAAAGTAATCCACCTCCATAGTCTAGTACAGAGATTCTGGATTTTGGTGACTAAACCATGGACCTTGATTCCATTCCTTGAAGCTTCCTTCCTTCTAGCATTCATACCTGTGAGGTGAGAATCTAGTTCAGGGGAAAGGATTTACAACATATCATTGGGACTGATGGATCTGCCGTCTTTTGAAAGCTGCCACAGTTTAGTTGTTTGAGGTTCGGGCTGCTATGCGGAAACCACTATTTTGAGGAGGAAAGGTGTCTTTGTTTTAGAATAGAATTTTGGTTTATTAAAAACATGGCATCTGGGCTCCCAACATCTTACCTTCTGTACATGATGTGAAGTGAATTTATTTATCTCTTATTTGCATGCATTCGGAGCATGGCTGTAGCCCTAACTAGATGTTGTGTCTGAGATGGGTCTTTTTCGTCAGATGTGACATTAGGGAACTAACATTCCCAAGGGCTTTGGAGCCTAATTTCTCTCAGGAGTACAGAGCTGGAAGATGAGGTGCTTTAGCTTCCCACACCTGCTGTTTTCCAGAGCTGAAATGGCAGCTGTTTCGGCTTGGGGAAATGGTATGGGAGGGAAGGCTGAAGTGCCTCCTCCACCAGCGCCACACTTCTGAGCCAAATTGGACCCCAGAGCACTTGGGAACATTACTTCCCTGATATCATGTCTGACTGCAAAAAGAGCAGTCGGATCAAGAGGAACCCTGGCTTGTGTCAGAAGCAATATCTAGTTTGGATCTGAAGGTATTTATGAATATACTGTTGTTTTGTTAAATAAATTAATTTAATAAAGACTTTATCCCAGATCTACTGGTTCTGTTTGTATCGTGGTGGGAAATAGAATGTGCTTCTGGTGGTAACTGCACAGTCTTTGAACTCTGACATGGGTCTACAAGAAACCCACGTACAAGAACTTATGGACCATACAGAAGATGGAATTCATGGCTCTCTCCAGCCATCTCTGGGTTGCAGGCCCTGCAGAGGTGGGCCTTGAGAACTTTGCTTTCCTCCCTCCCTTGCAGAATCCTCACAGTGGATCTATGCTAGCCTATTCCATAATCTCCTAACTCAACCTCATGTGGTAAGAAAACCAAGAACTAGCTGGGGTCCAGGGCACATTGGGGCTTACTTTCTCTAGAAATCCCTGGCAATAAGCCAAAAATTAAGGTTGCAGGATTTTATGGTGTGCCATAAACAGGCAAGTCAGTCCTGTTGCTGGACCTTCAGAGGAACCCCTTGGCCACGGTGTCAGACAGGATGCTGGGCTAGATGGACCCTCACTGGTCTGATCCAGCAGGGCTCTTCTGGTGTTCTTATCAGGGGAAGGCCTCAGCCTCTCTGCCCTGTTGTTGGTCCTCCAGAGTCTAGAGGAACTGCTTGGCCACTGTGTGAGACAGGATGCTGGACTAGATGGACCCTCACTGGTCTGATCCAGCAGGGCTCTTCTGATGTTCTTCTCAGGGGAAGGCCTCAGCCACTCTACCCTGGGGTATTTGGCCCAATCTGCATGTAGCCTTTGCTCTATTGTTTTACAAGCCCACACTGGAACAGAAAAAGGTGTGGCTTGAAACCACATTTAGCTACCCCAGGCCAATGCCGTACTGACTGCAGAGTCACCCCTGAATGGCCATAAAACAGCCACAAATCTATGCAGGCAGCCACCATAAAACTGAGAGACCAAACGAAGTGAAAGCAGCACGCAGTCTGGACACTGCCATGAAATTTGACACTCAATCAGAGTGGAAGCAGCATGCAATGCAGAGGGGAATTTCTGTTCCAGTGTGGGTTTGGTAAGACAGCGGAGCAAATGCTAGATACAGATTGGGCCATCGTCCTTTGCTGGGCTCTGTTGGGGCCGGGGCGCGCCGGAGCGCCGCTCCGGGAGAGAGGAGGCAGGGGGCGGGCACTTAAGAAAGCCCCCCCCGCTCGCTCTTCCCAGGCTGCGGCAGGCCGCTCTGCCGCTGCCGGCCCCTTCCTTCGCCCCCCCCAGTCAGTGTTCCCGGGGCCGGCAGCGCTCCACCGGCCCCAGGCAGGAGAGGCCTCTTTCCTCCCCCCTCCCCCTGGGGCCGCGGCAGAGCGCCGCTGGCCCCGGGAAGCCCTTTCCCTCCCCCCCTCAATACTTCCTCCCTTCCTTCCTTCTCTCTTTCTCTCCCCCCACCTACCTACTTACCTTCCTCTTCCTTCCTTTCCCCCTTCCTTCCTTCCTTCCTTCCTTCCTTCCTTCCTTCCTTCCTTCTCACTTTCTCTCCCCACCTACCTACCTACCTGTTCCTTCCCCTCTCTCTTCCTTCCTTTCTTCTCTCTCCCCCACCTACCTACCTACCTGTTCCTTCCCCTCTCCCTTCCTTCCTTCCTTCTCTCTCTCCCCCACCTACCTACCTACCTTCCTGTTCCTTCCTTTCCCCGTCCTTCCCCTCTCCCTTCCTTCCTTCCTCCCTCTCTCCCCCCTTCCTTCCTTCCTTCCTTCCTTCTCTCTCTCCCCCACCTACCTACCTACCTTACTGTTCCTTTCTTTCTTTCTTTCTTCCTTCCCCCCTTCCTCCCTCCTTCCTTTCTTTCTTCTCTCTCTCTCCCCCACCTACCTACCTACCTTCCTGTTCCTTTCCTTCCTTCCCCCTCCCTCCCTTCTTGCCTTCTGACACACTCCCGATGATGTCATCACTTCCGGTGACGTCAGGGTGTGTGGCATATGCAAATAAGTTATGCTAATGAGCTCCTGCACCTCTTTTTTTACAAAAGGACCCCTGGTCCTTTGAAGGAAATACGTTTTTAAAAAGAGCAAAGTTCAATTATTATTTTTTTTGCCACTGCCATCCCTGTGAATTTTATCAGCTGGGATCCAAGAGCACAGGTCCAAATGTTTGATCTTTCTTCCACAGTCCTTTCTGCGTAAACACGGTGCTAAAAAGAATGATCGTCATACAACGGTGGTGAAGATGTTGTTTTGCTTAGGTTTATTTAGTTTTCCGGACATTTGCCTCTTGAGTGAATCAAACAACAGAGAGTCAAAGGAGATTGGAAGAAATGGGTCGGATTCCTGAAAGAAATGTTTGGGTGTATGGAAGACATATTCATACCGGACCTTTGCAGTGGCAGAACAGGGTAATAGGGTTTGGTGTCACGAGCCAGTTTGGTGTCGTGGTTAAGTGCACAGACTCTAATCTGGGAGGACCAGATTTGATTCCCCACTCCTCCACTTGCAGCTGCTGGATGACCTTGGGCAAGCCATAGCTCGAGCACAGCTGTTCTTGAAAAAGAGCCGTTCCTGTCAGAGCTCTCTCAGCCCCACCGACCTCACAGGGTGTCTGTTGTGGGGAGGGGAAGGGACAGGAGTTTGTAAGCTGCTCTAAGACTACTTTGGGTAGTGAAGGGCGGGGTATACATCCAATCTCTTCTTCTTCTTCTGTGTCTCTCCGGAACATTCTGATGAAGAAACTGAAACACAGCAAATTGGCTAGGAACACTGGATGGTGATTAGAATCCTGTAGAGCAGGGGTCCTCAAACTACGGCCCGGGGGCCACATGCGGCCCGCCGAGGGCATTTTTCTGGCTCGCCGGGTGTGCCGCTGCCTGCCCTCCAATTCCCAGCAGCACACAAAGCAGCGGAAAAATTGCAGCCGACTCGTCCCGGGCCAGATGACAAAGCCCCGCCCCCCTGCTTCCAGTCAGCCAGGAGGAGGCAAAAGGAAGACTGGAAGAGGGGAAGTGTGGGGTGGCAGGCGCTCCGGCTGGCCCCAAGTCTCCTCTCAGCCGGCTAGGAGACCTGCGCCAGTCCCAAGAGCCGGGCGGGGGTCTTTTTCAAGGCTTTTTGTGCTGCTGGGAATCACAGGGGGAGAGAGAGAGGTTTCTCTTTCCCATCATGATGCCTGCAGTAGTGGAGTTTCAGGGAGAAGCAGCTGGGGGCTTGCTGCCTTAAAAAGTTTGTGAGGATGCCGAGTTCTTTGTTTCTTCGGAGAGGGAAAGAAAACAGCCCCGTCAAGGGTGCCTTGCTTGCGCGCGCGCACCTCCCCCCCGTGCGCCTTCCCTACCCGCAAAATAACATCTGAAATCTCCAACCAGATCTAGACTATCTGATGCACACTTGCATCCCTTGTTACGACTAGCAGTGACAAATATGGAACCGGACACTGACCATCTCATTAGCCAAAAGCAGGCCCATAGTTCCCACTGAAATACTGGTAAGTTTGTTGATTTAACTTTACTTGTTCTTCATTTTAAATATTGTATTTGTTCCCATTTTGTTTTTTTCCTTCAAAATAAGATATGTGCCGTGTGCATAGGAATTTGTTCATAGTTGTTTTTTTTTAAACTATAGTCCGGCCCCCCAACGGTCTGAGGGACAGTGAACTGGCCCCGTTTAAAAAGTTTGAGGACCCCTGCTGTAGAGGTTAGAGCAGGAATACCCAACATCACACCTATGGGTGCCAGGGTGCCTGCCGACAGCTTTCCTTGGACCTGCCAAAAGTTTTTAGGATCTTGCCCATTAGGGCTTCTCTTTGGTATTTTTCATACGTGTGTATGTGTGAGTGTGTGTGCACCTGGAAGTCATGGCAGCCTCTGGTAACTGACCCCTACTGGAGGCCTGGAGGAGATTCAGAAAGGTGGCCGAATAAAGCCTGCCCCCGCCTCCCAACGACTGGTATTCCAAGGAGGTCTCCCATCCAAGTACTTGCCAGAGTCGACCCTGCTCGGCTTCCGGGATCTCACAAGGCCGGGCTTGTCTGGGCTATCCAGGTCAGGTCCACCCCAGTAGGGCTTCTGATATATATGCAAGAAAATATTTTAAACAGTATGTTCGTTTTTAAAGGCATCCTGTTAAGCAGAGCTTCTGCCGGGAATATTAGAAGAGTTGCTTTTAGAGTTACGCATAACCTCACTCTTTAACATCTTTTAGTTGGTTCTGACCCCTGCAGCAGCCATTTTGTGTCAGCATTCCAAAGGTGCTAGGGTTGTCAAGTCCTTTTTCCTTACTGGCGGGGGGGAGTCCTCCTGCCGCCAGGAGCTTCCCCGGCGCGACGATGTCACTGGAAGTGACATTATCACATTATCACGTGATAATGGGTTAGAGCCCCCAAACTCTATGGTACCATAGAGTTTGGGGGCGATTGCTAAAGCGTCGTCCCGGCAACGTCCCCAACGTGATGACGTCACTTCCGGGTGACGTCGTTACGCTGGGGAAGGGGGTGGGGTTCCCCCCGCCGGCCGAACGCTGGCCGGCGGACCGGGAACCCCTGTAGCGGGGCATCCCCCGCCCCCCCGGGCTGACTTGGCAGCCCTAAAAGGTGCCCACAGGCTGAAAAAGGCTGGAAGAGTTTGGGCTACAGAGCATGACTTGGGATCTGGAAGGTCCCCTCTGGCCACTGGTGGGAGAGTTACCTTGCTGGGGGGAAGGACCCTCGCTGGCCAGGTAGTGATGCCCCCGGTGACCCCCTGATGTTGCCAGCAATGCGCTGGCTTCAGTCCCCTTGTGCCAGAAACTGAGGTCAGAAAATCAATCATTTCAGGGGTTGCGCGTGCGAAACTCAGCCTCACCCACTGGGAACGAAGTGGCAGTTGGGAAAGCGGTTGGGAAAGTCACGTCTGCTGCTTGCGTTGCTGTAGGCAAAAAAAAAAAAACCCATCCCAAAACAAGTGGAAACTGATATTTCAAATGTCAGAGGAGCATAACAACAGTTCAGAAGAAATGGTGAACGCCTCTCTTTGCTGGAACCAGTTCTCAGGAGCCTAGAATGTCTGTGGGCAAGCAAGGTTTCTGCTTGGAGTCCCAGGGTCAGAACAATGCGGCCCACCGCCAAGTGAGAATGCCAGGGAACAGCTTTGAATTAAAGCCTTTCCGGAGAACCCTCTTTCCCAGAGCTTCTCCCTCTAATTAGCCTCAAACTGGCAGCAAGAAGAAAAAGAAGACCTTTATACGCGGCTTTTCCGTTCCCCTCGGCGGCCCAATCCGAGCTAGCAGGGAGCGGACCAACTGAGTGGGGGTTTCCCTGCCCCCCCAGGGGGACTTGGCAACCCTATGTAGTTGAAAAAGATGGAATACCTTGCGTACGCCAGTTTGGTGTAGTGGTTCAGTGCGCGGACTCTAATCTGGGAGAACCAGGTTTGATTCCCCACTCCTCCACTTGCACCTGGCTGGATGACCTTGGGCAAGCCATAGCTCTGTACCAGCTGTTCCCTCAAGGACAGCTTGGGAAAGAGCTCTCTCAACCCCACCTACCTCACAGGGTGTCTGTTGTGGGGAGGGGAAGGGAAAAGGAGTTTGTAAGCCGCTCTGAGACTCCCTTGGGGAGTGAAGGGCGGGGTATAAATCCAATCTCTTCTTCTTCTTCTACGCTGTTTTGCAGCATTCCCAGCTCCCATCTTGGAAATTCCTGAAGATTCGAAAGTGGGGCTTGGGAAAAGCGGTGATTGGGGAGGGAAGGGACCAAAATGCCACGGAGTCCACCCTCCAAACCAGCCATTTTCTCTAGGTGAGCTGACCTCTGTCGTCTGGAGATCAGTTGTGTAATTCCAGCTCTCCAGGCCACACCTACAGGTTGGCAAGCCTATGTTTCAGGGAGCCGTACAACATTCCTATAAAGTAGGACAGCATTATTATCCCCTATGAAGCTGAGGTGGGGGGGGGGGGGGGGAGGAGACGGTAGGTAGCTTGCCTGAAGCTTTTGTGTGGGTTCATGGCTAATGGAAGATGGGAACTAGAGTATACCAGTGTACACTCTTAGAGGCTGAAGTCTATAGGGATTTTAAAGTGATAAATTTAAGAGCTAAGAGGAGGAGGTTGCAAATGAAAAGTGGCTGGTGAGAGAAGGGTTAAGCATCCATGACCCAAAAACAACTTCTTCTTTACAAATATCCCCTCCCTCCAACAGACAAAGACACAAACACTTTGCACGTTGCTTAAAAAACCCCTTGTTGAGAAATCATACTTTTGGTGCCAAGGATACAGTTTCAGCCTCCGGGAAGAAGAATCGCTGGATGTTAAATCACTTTGGCTGAAGCCCAACTTTATTCTGAAAGTGTCCCTCCCTCTGTTTTGCGAGCACTCATAAATGTACAGCGTTTTTACAGTTAGGATGAGATACAATACAAAGTAGTGAGTGAGCTTTTGTGTTCCACCGAACTAGAGGAAAGTTTGAGTCCAGCAGCACCGTTAAGACCAGCAAAGTTTTATTCCGGGGATCAGCTTTAGGTGTGCATGCACGCTTCTTCAGATACACTGAAACAGACTTTGCCAACCACTACATATAGGTTTGTTAACTCTTTTATTGCTTGTCTGCTAATTTGCTGCTATCCACGGGTCTTAACCAACTGCTTCAATCCAATCTTAGCTGTACTTATTGCTCAGTTACTTATGCCTCTTAACTCTAATTAACCCTTTCTGGGGGAAAAAACCCCCTAAACCCGTATGTAGTGGTTAGCAAAGTCTGTTTCGGTGTACCTGAAGAAGTGTGCATGCACACGAAAGCTTTTACCCAGAATGAAACTTTGTTGGTTGTCAAGGTGCCCCTGGCCTTGAACTTTGTTCTGTTGCTTCAGACCAGGAATGGCCAAACTGCGGCTTGGGAGCCACACGCGGCTCTTTCACACATATTTTGCGGCTTGCTGGGGAAGCGAAGGGGAGGCGTGCCTCCATGGTCGGTCTTCCCTTCCCCAGCCAGTGTTTCCCTCCCTGGGTAGGCTTGAGGGGGGGGGGGGGGAGCAGAGAAAGAAAGCAACTCTAACTTTAAATGTGTTCTCAAAGCTCCCCCCCCCCCCCCCGCCAGGTTGGAGAAAGCATTTGTCTCTTTAAAGATCATTATCAATATCTGATTTTACCCCTTTCGGTTTTTTATTTCTGGCAGTCTTATTTAATGTTAATAAAAAGCACATTTGCACATTTTCCGATAAAAACATATGTGTGATATTTGATCACGTCTTGCGACCAGGGTTCCCTCTTAAGCTGAGTGAGTGTGAGCCAGCTCACAGTTTTTTTAGCCTCCGGTACACACATTTTTGTCTTAGCTCAGGAAGGATGGCGCCAGAGCAAACTAATTGATGCAGCAGCCAAATCACTGGCTCACAACTTTTAATGTCAGTAGCTCACAAAGTAGAATTCTTGCTCACAAGACTCCACAACTTAGAGGGAGCACTGGTCGGGAGCACTTCTCCCTGGAAGGACAGCTCCAGGGCAAACTAATTTATGCAGCAGCCAAAGCGCTCGCTCACAGCTTTAATGCCAGCCGCTCACAAAGTAGGATTTTTGCTCATGAGACTCCACAGCTTAGAGGGAGCATTGGTCACAACAACCCTCACCTCCTTGGCCTGTCCTACAATCGCAAGCCCAGAAAGGGATGCTAGTCAGTCGCCTCTCGTGTCACGGAGAGTGAATCAAGCCCCTGCTGCATACTGGTCCCCTCCTCATTTTGCCACCCCAAACAGTCACTTGGGCAGCCGGGCCAGAAACCCGGCCCCGCCACTCAGTATCGTAGCCGGTACCTAAACTGGACATCATACGTAGGCTGCATCACACCAAACCCATAGCGGGTCTTCTCCAGAGGAGGAACCTCCTCTTCCTTGTCCACCAACTGCATCTCAAAGTAGGTGAGCATCAGGAAGACGAAAAGCTTCATCTCGTTGACGGCAAAGAAACGTCCCGGGCACATGGAGGTCCCTGCCCCCCAGGGCATGGTGAAATACTTCACCTTCTGTCCGTTCTTATAGAATTCCTTTTTGACGCCGTTCTGGCTAAGGAAGCGGTCGTATTTGAAGGCGTGAGGCTCGGCGTGGATCTCTGGGTCCATGTGCGCCGACAAATAGGGGAAGATCCCGATCCTGTCCCCTTTGCGCACAGCGTATTCCCGCCCGTCGCTCATCTTGAGTTTCATGTCCTCCATCACGGCCCTGATCAGCAAAGGAGCGGCGGCCAACCTCAGTGTCTCCTCTACAGCACTATCCAAGACTGGGGTGTTGGTTAGCATCTCCTTGGTGACATTTATCACTGCCCCACCCGGCTTTACCTCCTGTCCCGATTCTCTCAACACCCTGTCCACCTCTTTCCTCACGTCTTCCATCGCCGTCGGATTTTTCATAAGGTGTAGAAGGAGCCAGAAAGATGCTGGGCCGGTGTTTCCTTGGGCTGCCCAGAGAAGCAAAAACATATACCTGTCCCGCATGTATTCGGGCATCCCCTCCTCCGCCAGCTGCTGCTCCTGTTCCCTCACCCACCCACTAATGTTGTCCTTCTGGTACACGTTCTTCACTGAGAGGATGCCCCAGAACAGCCTCTTCAAGCGTTCGGCTTCCCGCTTCTTTCCATAGGATAGCGTGGAAGTGGCTAAGCGCGGGAAGAGTTTGTCGTACTTCCGGAATTCTTCGTATACCTCTTCGGAGTGCTGTAGGTCATCCTTCTCGGCCTTTGGGGGGGCCTTGTCACTTTTGCGAGGCTCATTCCCATACAAAGCCAGGTATCCGGCTCTAAAGACTGTGTTGTAGCAAAAGTGGAACAGCCCGTCTTGTTTCCAGGGCCTCCCCCCCTCTGCTGAGCCTAGGCTGTGTAGCATCACCGTTTGTAAGCCGTCCATCATCGCCTGAGTCATCACCACAAGCCCGTTCCCTTTGAGGTGCTTTGTACTGGTGCTCTCCAGTATCTTGTGGCTCATTGAAGACGGCCGATACCCAAACACGTTCTGTACCAGTTCCGCCGCAAATTCAATGAAGTCCAGTTTGGCCCTCGCTTCTTTCACCACAGTCCCGAAAGAGAGGGGGTCCATCAGGAAAGTGAAGTGATAGCCGCCGAGCAGCACCGTGAAAATCTCCCCGTGTTTCTTCTGCATCTTTCGCAAGAAGTCCACACCATTGCGCCTGAATTCCAGTGCATGTCCTAGCCAGGGGATTAATCCTTTTTCCAAGGGGGGCTCGTTGGCTCTCCGCTTGCGGAATGCCCCTGCCAGGTAAAGCCCACCCAAAGCGACCGCTAGAAGGGCAAGCAGGATCGCCTCCCAGAGCGCCATCTCAGAAGCTTTGTGCCAGAGCTACACTGTAAGCTGTTTGCAGTCAGAAAGTGCTTATAAAGCAGGTCTTATCTGTTTACAAAAGGAGTTGGCAGAAACAGAGAGAGAGAGAGAGCTGTAATTAACTCTTCATTTTGCATACCGGATTTTCAGCAGGGAAAGCTCCAATGCAGGAATCAGGTTCGTAGCAGGGAACCAAGAAGAATAATTAAGTGGGGGCGGAAGGCAGTTCCTTATTCCAAGTTATAAGTTTTTGAACAACCCAAACAGCACCGTTTTGAAACAATGCAATCAGTGCTCTCTGGCCCACAAGATCAGTTCCCCTGGTGCAAAAGGCTACATTGGACAGTGGACTGTATGGCGTTATACCCTAGTGAGGTCCAATGCTCCCTCTAAGCTGTAGAGTCTTGTGAGCAAAAATTCTACTCTGTGAGCTGCTGGCATTAAAGTTGTGAGTGGGCGATTGTAAATGAGCGTGATCTGGTGCTATCCTTCCCGAGCCGAGACAAAAGTGTGTGAGCTGGAGGTTAATAAACTGTGAGCTAGCTCACACTAACTCAGCTTAGAGGGAACACTGGTGGGGTCCCTTCCCTCCCTATACCCCACCCTCCCCAAATTCTACCCCCCCCCCAAAAAAAATCTCCAGGGATTTTTCAGTCCAGAGTCGGTAACCCTGCAGTGGGATAACTGAATCTGTCCTGGGAAAAACAGACGGGAAAGGAGACTTGTGTCCACTTAAACTTTAAAAGAACGATCAGATCATAAGCTTTTGTGAATCAAGACCCACTGGTGCGTGAAAGCACATTCTCCAGTGGTCCGGGTAGTGGGGCAGTCCTTACTCTTGGGAATTAGGCTCCTCCTCTGGAACAGGGTCGGTTTCCTCAAATCAATCCAAGAAGGGGAGGGGCCTGTCCCCTGGGAACATCCCAGTCTTCCCGGCCCTGCTGCTTGAGCAGGACGTGTTTCACAGGCTCTCTGTAGAGCACAGCGATCCAGGAATGAGAAGAAGAAGGAAGGGAGAAGGGAGAGACCCTCCCTTTTCGTTATTTTGAACTGCAGTCGGCGGCAGACCGCAAAGGCAGCCAGTGGCGCCGGGAGATCCCCAGCAGCCATGGCTGTGTACGCAGACTCCCATCAGGGCCCAGCCTGTGGCTGGAGGTCACCTCCCCAACCAACGCACATCAGGGGAGGCAGCTGAGTCTGCAAGGAGACCGGGGTGATGCCGGAAACCTGGCCACTCTCCCCGGGTCTCGGAGGACCCGGCGTGCGGTCGAACAGTCAAGCCGGGAGCCTCTAGCCCTTGCCAGAATCATGGTAAGCCCTTATGGGGCCAAAAAACCTAAACTGGAGGCAAAGGAGGGCCGGGTGGTAGACTGGGGAAAAAACCCAAGCAACCCCCCGAGCTATTCAGGAAGGAAGAAGGGGAAATGGATTCCTGGGGCTTCCAACCTCCCCAATCTGGGACATAGGGCTGCCAAGTCCTACTCACCAATTGGCGGGGGGAGTCCCTCGCTGCCCGGGAGCCGCCCGGGAGTCTCCCTCCCGCGCACGCCGGTGACGTCACCCGGAAGTGACGTCACCGGGAAGTGGCAGCCCGCCCAGGGAGAGACGGGCAGGAATCGCCGCAGACGGCTGCTCTCCGGCCGCCGCTGGTGGCTCCTCGTGCGCGCCCTGCGTTGGCGCAGCTGAGCTGGACTCCGAAGGCGGGAGAGGGAGGGTTGGGGGGGCCGCGTTTCTTCTCGCTCCGGCGGCGGCCGGCTTCCTCCGCAATGAGGGCGCTCTGAAGGGCAACAGCAGCAGGCAGAGGGGAAACCGGCCACCAGGCGCATGGCCTCCATCTTTCCTGCGCGGGAGCCAGGCGGAGGGGACGTCGCAGTCGTCCAGGCAGGACGACTTCGGGGGTGGGGTTCCCCCCGCCGGCCGAATGCCAGCCGGCGGGTCGGGAACCCCTATAGCGGGGGATCCCCCGCCCCCCGGGGGGACTTGGCAGCCCTACTGGGACAGGCTGGAGTGGATTAAAGAGCCCTTCCCCCCTTCCTTTTCCCCTTCAGAGGAAAAGTTCCCATGGAACAGACAGGGAGCTAGAAGGCCCAGGGAAGGCCACAGAAAGGCAGGGGAAATGATGGTGGCCATCTTAGTTCCCTGGACCCTCATGGCAGACTTACTTTCGCTTTCACTCCCAAGAGAGCAAGTGAATAGAAAATGGCTGCCAGTTCCCTGTTCCCAGACCTGAATAGCCCAAGCTAGTTTGTACTGTTGAGATCTCAGAAGCTAGGCAGAGTCAGCCCTGGTTAGTACCTGGGTGGGAGACCACCAAGGAAGTCCAGGGTCACTGCGCTGAGGCAGGCAAGGGCAGCGGAGGCAGGCAAGGGCGGTTTGATCACATCTTGGAAGTTAAGCAGGGTCATCCCTGGTTGGCTCTACAGCTCTGGCTGTCCTTGCCTTGAAAACCATACAGGGCTGCTGCTTGGTAGCATTTCCACCACCTCCACTGTTTGCCCGAGAGAGGCTATAACAGATTGGGGGGGGGGGGGGGGGTGTACGCTTAGCAAGTCAGATCTATTCAGATCACAAGCCTCACAGTCCCTGCAAGACTCTATGGAGAACCAGGAAACAGAGGCAGCAAAGATAGTTCAGGATAGCCTGAGCTCATCAAATCAGCACAGTCAGCCCCGGTCAGTATTTGGATGGGAGACCACCAAACAATGACACAGAGGCAGGCAAGGCCCAAAACCTTTCTTGAACATCTCCTGCTTGAAAACCTCAAGGGGTCACCATAAGTGGGCTGTATTGATGGCTGTAAAAAGTCCAGGAAGGACTCAGACTCCCCAGTTCCATCCTCAGGTAGGGTAGAATGGGAATGGTTGGAGGAAGTAGTGCCCACAGTACAGTCCTGGCTATTCCCTCAGGAGCTGGACATGAGATTACTTTCAAAGTACTTAGAATTTCCTCCAGACTGAAGGGAAGTGATAATTTAGACCCAGAACTTCTGGTGGAATCTGGCCAGATGATGTACAGACTGGTAGTACCACAAGCAGGGATGCCAGCCCTGGCCTGGACGGCCCAGGCTCGACCATGCTGGTCAGATCTCAGAGGTTAAGCAGGGTCAGTCCTGGTTAGCACTTGGATGGGAGACAACCAAGGAAATCCAGGGTTGCTACACTGAGGCAGGCAATGGCAAGCCTCTAACTGCCCGCAGCCTTTTTTAGTAGGATGAAGGCAGAGTGGGAACACCATTCCAAGCTAAAAACTAACCATCAGATGTTTCCCCCCCCCCCCAAGCTTATTCCCTGATACCCAGAGGCTACCAAGAGACTCAAGGTTCCTCTGCTAATAGTGGAGTCCCAAAAGAACTTAAAGACAAACTTAAGAAGATTGCCTTAATGACAGTGATTGTGCAGTCAGCTAGAGCCATGGCATGCAGCGTAGTAGCCAGAAGGAACATGTGGCTCAGAACTGGGATGGGGACTCTGCGGCAGAAGCTAAGGTGATAGCAGTTCCCTTCAAGGGCATAAACCTTTTCGGAGAGGGACTCGACAGGTATTTTATTGAAGATAAAGACGTGTTCTATGTTTAAACAAAAACAAAACACACACACACACACACACACAAAACCCCAAACTTGTCAGTCCTGTTGTGACTCCAAAAGGATAACGTGCCCAGAGCCAAAGTAGATTAAGGATGCCAGGAAAATCTTGGACCTGAAATGGCTAAACAGCTGCATCAGAACTACAGTGTTCAGGATGAAAACTCTGAACTCCATGCTGGCAGATGCTCAAGTAAAGGGTTTCCTGGCATCCATCAATCTATAAGATGCTCACTGCAAGTTCCTACACTTTGCGTATAATGGGAAACATTTTCAGTACCAGTGCTGCCTTTCCACCTGAAGTCATTCCCAAGAGGGTTCACCAAGTTGATGGTGGCCATTGTAACACATCCTAGGCTTCAGGGAGTGTTCCTGTCACCATCTCTAGACGACATCCTTGTCAAGGCCCCTTCTAACCAGCAAAGCAGGGAAACATAAGCGATGGTGGTGATTTTTTATTTTTTTTGAGGGACCATGCCTTTGTGGTCCACATGGAGAAGGGCTATCTAAACGCCTCTCAATCATGGGTTCGCCTGGGAGTGCAGGTAGGCACTTGGGGACTACAAGCTGGTACAGTTGCCAAAACAACTTCAGCATCAGCTGCAGTGGTGGCTAGAACCCTTTTGTTCCCAATGGGGATCCCTGATCTGAAATCTAGAGAGGATGGCGATGACCGCAGATGTGATCCTGCCAAGGTGGGGAACTCACTCTCAAGGGACAATGACACAAGGGGTTTGGTCTCAAGAAGAAACCTCACTGAATATAAAACTTTTAGAACTCAGAGCCACCAAGCTGGGGCTCTTGGAATTCTCCAAGATATTTACAGGTCATCATGTTCTAGTCCAGACAGACAATACGACGACAAAGGCATAAGGAACCAGATTTCAGACCTTACATGCAGAAGCGAGTGACCTGTGACAGCATTTGGTCATATTGCTGGCAAGATATCAGTGAGTCATGGACTAATGTGTTAGATCCTGCTGATCTAGTTTGACAGCTGGTGAGGTCAGGTGACCAGAATGGTATCAGATTTTTACACACATCGTGACTCAGCTATTATAGGTGTTGCAACCTGATTGGTTAGTACAAATATATATTGCAGACAGTTCATTGCTGTTTGCTCTCTTGTGGAGTACAGCTCTCTGCGTGGCACTCTGTCCGTTTGTATCCAGAAATTGCTACTAAAGCACTGTATATATTTCCAGTTGTCCAGTGTAAATAAATGTAAATATTCTGTATAGAAGAAACAGAATCACTCTGCTAATTTTGTGGTGCCAACATACCGTCAACCTGATCAGATGGGCAGAGATCCAGCTATAGTCATTGGAGGTGGTCCGTGTGGCAGGCCAAGACAGTGCATTGACGGACTGGCTGAGTAGATCCAGTCTGCATGGATGCTCTGCAAGTTGGGTTTTCAACAGGTCTGCAGAAGATACAGGATGATGAAGATGGACTTCTTTACCACGGACCAGAATCATCAATTTCCATGTTTCATATCCAGAATTAAAAACCAGTGGGCAACAGGAACAGACGTTCTGAACTGCGACTGGCCACAGGGATGACTGTGCATGCTCCAACCGACTTAATTGTTTCCTGAGGTGATTCAGAAGCTGTTGGAACAGAAGGCAGAACTAGTGCTGATAGCACCCTTTTGGACACAAAGAGCTTGGTTCCAGGATCTGAAGAGATTGTCGACCATGGAACGATGGGGGGCTACCACTGGGAAAGGACTTCTTGACACTAGGATCAACACAACATGCTCGCCCAGCCCTCCTAAACCTCACAGCCTGGAGGTCGAGTGGAAACAGCTAGAAGGGTTGGGTTACCCTGACAGGATGACGGACATCATATTAGTTTTCTAGGAGGAGTTCCACAAATAGGGTGTATAACACCACCTGGCGGGTTCTTCACCCTTGGTGTTCAGAATGTGACTGGGAACCATTCAATGCCTCAGAGGCGTCTTAGCCTTCTCTAAGAGGGTTTGGATAGGGGGCTAAGCATGAGTACATTACCGTGACAGGCGGCAGCCATGTCGACAGTGATGGGGCTAGCGAGGGAAGGGCCTTAAATGGCCATCCACACATTGAGAGATTCCTAAAGGGTTTACGACGGAGTCAAAAACCAACACAAGTACAGAGGTTTCTGACTCAGAACCCACTTAGGGTCCTGAGAGCTTTGTGTAGAGAACATTTGAACCCATGGAGTCTCAAGGAACTGACATTCAGGACTTTGTTGTTGTTGTTTTTTTTAGCAGGCATCACGTCAACCAGGCGGGTGTTGGAACTGAGGACCCTGTCAGTTGACAGGGAACTTTCATGTTTTCCGCAATGATAGGGTGACGTTATACTTGGATCAAGCCTTCGTTCCCAAGGTTAATCCAGTTCTTTCACAAGTCAGAGATCATTGTCTTACCTTTCTTTGTCCCAATCTTAGGCAGGACAAGGAAAGGGAATGGCATTGCCTAGATGTCCATAGGGTATCCAGTTTTTACATTGGCAGGCTAAGCATTGGCATGATTCAGATACCCTATTTGTTTCCTTCGGGATATTTTCCTTAGGTCAACTGGTATTGCCTTTTACCTTAAGTAGGTGGTTTTAGGGGTGGCATCATTGTTGTACGCAAGGCTCAGGGGCTGGATCCACCCAAAAAGTGTTGCAGCATATTCTCTGCAGGGGGGCTGCTATGTCAGGAGGGCTGCCAAGTCCCCCGGTAGGGCGGGGGAAACACTGATTTTTAGTGCTTATCTCCCGCTTTTCCAAAGTTGGCCACCGGGGGGACAAAATGGCTGCCTTAAAAGGGAAATGTCTGCAGAGAGCCTGCCCTGCAGTAAAAAGCCTCGCCAGACATTTCCCCTTTAAGAAGTCAGCAAGAGAGCTTCTTCCACAGCAAGAGAGGTCCGCCCAGAGATTAAGGAGGGACTGAAGGAGCTGCTTTTGCATGTGGCTGGCAAGGTGAGTTTCTCTTCCAGCTCTTTTCATTCTCTCTCCCTCTTTCTTTTTTCTGTCTGTCTGTCTGTCTGTCTGTCTCTCTCTGTCCCCATCCAGCAGAGGTCTATCAGTGGCTATTATAGCCACAAGGTCTAAATGGAAGTAAGTGCCTCTGCCAGTTTTTTTCCCTTCTCTCTCTCCCCCTCTTTCTTTCTTTTTTCTGTCTGTCTGTCTCTCTCCCTCTCTCTCTCTGTCCCCATCCAGCAGAGGTCTATCAGTGGCTATTATTAGCCACAAGGTCTAAATGGAACCCTTTGTCTGGGGCAGTGAGGCTCTGAATTCTTGGTGCTTGGGGGGCAACAGTGGGAGGGCTTCTGGAGTTCTGGCCCCGCTGCTGGACCTCCTGAGGGCACCTGGTATTTTTGGCCACTGTTGTGACACAGAGTGTTGTACTGGATGGGCTGTACTGGATGGGCCGATCCACTGTGGCTTCTCTCCTGTTCTTATGATCTGAAAATCATATTTAGCACTTGTGTAGCACTTAGTGCTTCATATTCTGCCGAGATGAGGAAGGATTCAGTAGGGCCGTTGCTCAGTGATAGAGCATCTGCTTGACATGCAGGAGGTATCAGCCTCTTCAGCTAAAAAAGGATCAGGTCATAGGTGACATTAAAGATCTCAGCCTGAGACCCTGGAGAGCCACTACCAGTCTGAGTAGTCAGTACTGACCTTGATGGACCAATGGCCTGATTCAGTATTAGGAAACTTCATGAGTTCATGTGTCAGCGTGTGGAAGCAACATCACAGGATGTGACATCACAAAATGATGTCACTTCCTTTCTCCTGGCTCCACCCCCAAAGTCTCCTGGCTCCACCCCCAAAGTCCCCAGATATTTCCCAAGTTGGACTTGGCAGCCCTATATGTCAGCAGCTTACAGATCACTTCCATCCTTGGAGACAGTAGGTACGATGGCTACCTGGAAGTCTGTGCACTCTATAGAGTAGAGTGCTGTAGAGAAGCTGACCTTGGCTGTGGTGGCTTTTCATCAGAATGTGCTGCAGTGCACTCTATAAACCAGAAGCTGGATATCGCACCCTGGGGCACACTGCTATTGTATGTCCCAAGAGTAAGGACTGCCCCACTACCCGGACCACTGGAGAATGGAAGATTTGTATTCACTTACCGTGAAGCTTCCTTCTCGGTGGTCCGGGAGTGGGGCAGTCCTACCCACCCAGTTTTGGGGGGCAGCTTCAGGGGGGGATGTAGAAACTGGATGAACATTTATGAAGTTTCTCTGAGATGCTAAAGCAAAAAACAGTGAGTTAATCGAGAGAGAGCGATGGAGGGTTTTAACCTCGGTCTACACCCGCAGGAGGGGCATAAAGTAATAAGGCTGGTTGCCCCGACAATCGAGTTTCACTATGGTGGGGAGAAGTGTTTTTCTTTTCCTCAGTGTGATGTTAGGGGGATGCACGGCTTGGAGACGACTGGGATGTTCCCAGGGAACAGGCCCCTCCCCTTCCTGGATTGATTTGAGGAAACCGACCCTGTTCCAGAGGAGGAGCCTAATTCCCAAGAGTAAGGACTGCCCCACTCCCGGACCACCGAGAAGGAAGCTTCACGGTAAGTGAATACAAATCTTCCATTTTCAATCAGCAGACTGTCATGACTGAAGGGCTCACCTGCTAGTTTCTGAACGTTGCCGCTGTTGATGTAAAAACGGGGTCCATTTGCTCTTTAGCATTGGAGGGTGGTCTGTTTTGTCCTGCGTAGGAAGCCGAAGGGGACTGTGGGACGGTGATGGCCAGGGCTATTTTGGGGCAGGAACGCACAGGAACAAAGTTCCGGCTGGCTTCTGAGTTGGCCATACCTACAGCCTCCCCCCTCCTCGGGTTCCCCAGGCACCCCGCAAGCCGCGGGGCGTCTGGGGAAGCCGATCCTGGGAGGGAGTTGCACTGTCAGGGGTGTGGCCTAATATGCTAATGAGTTCCTGCTGTTGGGTGTGGCCTATTATGCTAATGAGTTCCTGCTGGGCTTTTTCTACAAAAAAAGCCGTGGCAATGGCATGTATCTTGTCGATGAATACGCCACTGAATAAGCCCCTGATAGAAATGTGAAGGCCTGGGAACAGCTAGAATATAAGGACATGGTTACATCTAGTTTGGTCCTTACACACATGCGAGAAGAAGAGGAGGAGGAGGAGGAGGTTGGATTTATACCCCGCCCTTCACTTGGAGTCTCAGAGTGGCTTACAAAGTCCTTTCCCTTCCCCTTCTCCTTCCCACAATAGGCATCCTGTGAGGTAGGTGCGGCTGAGAGAGCTCTGACAGAAACTGCTCTTTTTCAAGAACAGCTCTGCCAGAACTGTGGCTTGCCCAAGGTCATCCAACAGCTGCGAGTGGAGGAGTGGGGGGATCAAGCCCGGTTCTCCCAGATTAGAGTCCGCGCACTTGACCACGACACCAAATTGGCACACCAAACCACTGCACCAAACAAGGTAGCAAAGGAGCAGTCGGGTGCAGCGTTTTGCTGGTAGAAAAACAAAGGCGTTTGTGCTTTCACATGCCATAAACATGCCAAATAATACCGTTTTGTATTGTAACTATAAGTGAAATGTTTTATGTTGTTAAAGCAGTAAGGTGAGTTTGGGTTTGGTGAGAGAAAAAGTATCGATCCATCAGTGACTGCTCTGAGGCTGTATAGGAGAGGATGTGGTATAAAAATGTAATTAATAACCAAATATAATCATCAGTCCACCAAGACTGACATACAGAGTCATCATCAGCCCCTCTAGATACAATAACATTTCAGAGCCCTATAATAGGCTGGTTTCAATAGTGCAGATGTAATAAATACAGAGACTTAACCCTTGTTGAGCGTACCAAGGCACAAAAATTGGCCATTCTAATGGCGCTTTCGTCAGAACAATCTGAGAATAGGAGGGAAATATAAAATTAATCAGATCTGCCCGGAAAGCTTTCTAAGATTGCAGTAACATCTAAAGACCAAATGTCCCTATGCAGAGAGCAATACAGTAATATGCGGCTGACTGTTTTGTCTGTGTCCAATTGGCAGGGGTGACTACGTTGGGACTTTCCCATGTCTGATTGCTCCAGCACGCTCTCATGCTGTCGGGATGCTCTGATCAGGCCATCCCGACTCCGTGCCGTCATTCCGCCCCCCTTCGCAGTATGCGCATCTTTGCCCCCTCCATAGGGAGCCCTCAGTGCGGAGGTGCGATTCATCAATTCCTCATTGAAGTGCATCGAAAACATATGGCAAAATAAAAAATCCGACTCACCCGCGGTTGCATCTGATCATGCAGTGGCAGGCTGCACCCGCAGCTTCAAAAGACTGTGTGATCACGCGACTGCAGGCCAATTCCTCCGGAGGGAATAGAAGAAGAAGAAGAGATTGGATTTATACCCCGCCCTTCACTCGGAGTCTCAGAGAGGCTTACAAACTCCTTTCCCTTCCCCTCCCCACAACAGACACCCTGGGAGGTAGATGGGGCTGAGAGAGCCCTGAGAGAACTGCTTGTGAGAGAACAGCTCTGAGAGAACTACGACTTGCCCAAGGTCATCCAGCAGCTGCAAGTGGAGGAGTGGGGACTCAAACCCGGTTCTCCCAGATTAGAGTCCGCGCACTTAACCACACTGGCCAGTGTGCTGGGGGGGAGCTGGCAACCCTAATTGCCCCCCCCCCCTTTTCAATAAGGATTAGAAGTTAATGTATGTGAAGTGCTGTGAAATCTCGAAACATTTGTACAGGTGGCTGTCATCGGTACTGTTCCCTCTAAGCGGAGTTAGTGTGAGCGAGCGGGCAGGTTTTTTTAGCCTCCAGCTCACACATTTTTTGTCTCAGCTCAGGAGGGATGCCTCCAGAGAAAACTGGTTTCTGCAGCCGCCAAATCACTTGCACACAACTTTAATGTCAGTAGCTCACAGAGTAGAATCTTTGCTCACAAGACTCCACTGCTTAGAGGGAGCATTGGTTGGTAGTCGCCCCTGTTGGAGACATGTCAAGAAGTTAGCAGGTGCCAGCAAGTTTTCGGCGTCTGTGGGCTGGGGCAGAAGTCCTGGCCAGTACCAAAACAACCCAGCGTAGCTACTATCAGTGTTGCAATATGGGAGCCCAATATATGATGACAAAAAGACCGTGTGGTGCACATACATATATTTCAAATATTTTAAGTATGATCAAAGTAAATCAAAATATATCTTAAGTACAAACAGAACCACTAAAATTGCATGTCTCCTAAGGATATTGAAGAAGAAAAAGAAAAAGAAGAAGAGATTGGATTTATACCCCACCCTCCACTCCCCTGGGGAGTCTCAGAGTGGCTTACAAACTCCTTTTCCCTTCCCCTCCCCACAACAGACACCCTGTGAGGTAGGTGGGGCTGAGAGAGCTCTTTCCCAAGCTGTCCTTGAGGGAACAGCTCTGCCAGAGCTATGGCTTGCCCAAGGTCATCCAGCCAGGTGCAAGTGGAGGAGTGGGGAATCAAACCCGGTTCTCCCAGATTAGAGTCCGCGCACTTAACCACTACACCAAACTGGCTCTCATTGAAGAAATGTTGAAGTGCTGGACGAAGTTTTCCGGAATAAATATTCGTTTTAGGATCTTCTCCCAAATGTGACTTTACGGAATGTTCTAGATGAAACAGGTACTGTATATTTCTCCTCCGATAGCAATCTTCAAAACACATTCATTAACTGGTTACAAAAACCTTTTCATTTTGCCTGAAGGCTACACCATCCTTATCAGATTTTAACGTAGCCTCCTACGTGGATGATGGGAGCCATCTGTTGATTACATGGCCAGTTTCACAAGGCCTGTTCTCCTCAAGACACTGCTTGGGATGGGGCCGTGGGAAAGAGGCAACAAGAAAAGAGCTGCCCCAGTCACAGGAGATTAAAAAATAAGGCCAAGGCTGAGGGTGCCAAATCAGGTTAAAATCAGGGGTCCGTTGGAGCGGGAGCACACAGGGGCGCAGCTCCGGGAGTGAGGAGCCCAGGGGGCGGGCACATGTCCAAGCCCCGCCCCCTCCTCGGCTTCCCCGAGCAGTGCAGAGGCGCAGCGCCCCAGGGAAAGCCCTGCTAGGGTCTTTATTGTTTTTAATGTTCTGTTTTAATATTGATAATTTTATCATTGTTCCTTTTATGACTGTGTGCTGCTTTTCCAGAGACTTGCTCAAGGTGGCATATAAATTTACTAAGTATACCATTTTTTATCTGGGCACATGGCACATAAAGTACTGGAGAAATGTCACCAACCCTTCAGCAGCTTCCACCCCATCAGTTTGGTGTAGTGGTCAGGAGTTGGACTCTAATCTGGGAGAACCGGGTTTGAGTCCCCACTCCTCCACATGCAGCTGCTGGTGTGACCTTGGGCCAGTCACAAGTTCTCTCAGAGCTGTTCTCTCATGAGCAGTTCTCAAAAGACCTCTCTCAGCCCCACCTACCTCACAGGGTGTCTTGTTGTGGGGAGGGGAAGGGGAAGGGATGGGTGGTGCACCTGTCCTGGGTATCTCAAGTCTACTTGAAACCTGGTGGTTTCAAGGGAGCAGGAAGAGAATGCGGGTGTGTTCTTGACGCTTCTTTTTATTGCACAAAGTATTGGATGGGGAAGGGAATGGAGGAAGAGCAGGTCAGTTTCACTCACCTGTGGAGTGGAGCCTGAGGGGTGGGTGTTGCCTTCTGACACACTTCCGGTATGTTAGGGGGTGCGGCGTATGCAAATGAGTTATGCTAATGAGTTATGCTAATGAGCTCCTGCACCTCTTTTTCTACAAAATGACCCCTGGTTAAAATATTTGTTCTTAACCTAGGTGGCAGTCACACGCCCAAGATAAAGCTGGGGGGGGGGGAGGCCATTCCCTGCGACGTAAGCTGACCCACAGTTGTGTGATCACACCAACTTTTGTATTTATTTATTTATTGTTTCTAGTTGTATTCCGCCTTGCTGGACACGCTGGTTTAAGGCGGCAAACAGGGTGAAATATCATAGCCAGTACAGAGTTCAAACACTTAAGAAATATAACACAGAGTTAAAAACAACATCAATTTACAAGTAGAGATGGGCAGATGGTGGCAGTACTCAAAATCACACCCGGCGGTAGAAGCAGCATCCAATGGAGTCTCAGGCCAGAAGATGTTTTGGGGCACATTCGTCAGTGGTGGCTCCTAATCAAAAGCCTGGAGGAAGGGCTCTGTTTTACAGGCCCTGCGGAACTGTGAAAGGTCCCGCAGGGCCCTGATGTCCTCCGGGAGCTCATTCCACCAGTGTGGAGCCACCACTGAAAAGGCCCTGGCTCTAGTGATAGCCAGCCTGGCATCCTTCAGGCCAGGGAGGGTCAGGCGAGGTTGCAGCCCTGACCTCAGCGCTCTCTGGGGCACATATGGGGAAAGGCGGTTCCTCAAGTAGGCAAGCCCCTGACCATATAGGGCTTTAAAGGTTGGAACCAGCACCTTGAACCGAATCCGGTACGCTATAGGCAGCCCGTGCAGTGTCCTCAGCACAGGCTGGATGTGGTTCCCATACAGAGAGACCCATCAGCAGCCTGGCCATGGCATTCTGCACTAGCTGCAGCCTCCGGATCTGAGACCGGGGCAGCCCCACGTAGAGAGCGTTGTAGATGCAGCCGTAGCCCGCCGCTGCATGATCAGACGTAACCGCAGATAAGTCGGGGGGGGTTGTGGGTTTTGGGGATGTGTGTTTCTGATGCACTTACATGGGGACTCGATGAAGCACACCTCTGCCCCGAGGTCTTCCTATAGAGGGTGCAATGATGCACATACTGCAACAGGGGGTAAAAAAATGGTACGGAGTTGGGACAGCCTGATCAGACTATCCCAACGCTATTGAAGTGCACTGGGGTGATCAGATGGGGGAAAGTCCGTCTGCGGCCCATAGGAACCCATTTGCTACCGGACTTTCCCAGCTTTCTCTTAAATCCATGTATGCGGTGGAGCAGAATGGGTTGCCGATGGCTGTGGGGCGCTTCCCAGATATTGTTGTCTGATCGCGCTCCTTTAATCCACCCGGCATTCGTGCCTATGTCGGGGCGAATTGTGCGTGTGATCGGGACCTCAGTTAAATTTCAAAAAATCCCCTATGCATTTTGCCAACTGGCTTTGTCGGGAATCCGTAACATGTTCTTGAGAGAAAGTCAAAATATCATCCCCTTCAGGGTCATTTAGTAGAAAAAGAGGTAATGGTTAGGAGCACGGATTCTAATCTGGGAGAACCGGGTTTGATTCCCCACTCTTCCACATGCAGCTGCTGGTGTAACCTTGGGTCAGTCACAAGTTATTTCAGAGCTGTTCTCTCAAGAGCAGTTTTCAATGAGCTCTCTCAGCCCCACCTTCTTCACTGGGTGTCTGTTGTGGGGAGGGGAAGGGAAAGGAAGAAGAAGAGATTGTATTTAAAACCTCTCTACTACCCAAAGGAGTCTTAGAGTGGTTTACAATCTCCTTTCCCTTCTCCTCCCCAGAACAGATACCCTGTGGAGGCAGGTTGGGCTGAGAGAGCAGGTCTGAGAGAACTTGCAACTGACCCAAGCTCACACCAACAGCTGCATGTGGAGGAGTGAAGAATCAAACCCGGTTCTCCCAGATTAGAGTCTGTGCTCTTAACCCCTACACCAAACTGGAGATTATAAACTGCTCTGGGACACCTTGAGACTCCTTCAGGTAGTGGAGGGCAGGGTATAAATCCACTACCATCATCTTCTTCTTTGTCTTAACCTGGAAGCTGTCCTT
This sequence comes from Lepidodactylus listeri, assembly GCA_029233225.1. Lineage (NCBI taxonomy): Eukaryota > Metazoa > Chordata > Lepidosauria > Squamata > Gekkonidae > Lepidodactylus > Lepidodactylus listeri. Next base: position 5,733,915 of record JARCFY010000012.1, read on the forward strand.
TGACCCCTCCTCCTCTCTCCCTTTGTCTTCTCCCTCTCTTGACATGGCCTTCAATGGAGACACATATCCCTCTCCTTGAGACTCCTTCAGGTAGTGGAGGGCAGGGTATAAATCCACTACCATCATCTTCTTCTTTGTCTTAACCTGGAAGCTGCCCTCTGACCCCGCCTCTCTCTCTCCCTTTGTCTTCTCCCTCTCTTGACATGGCCTTCAATGGAGACACATATCCCTCTCCAGTAGAGACAATGCCTTCATTCTTCCATGCACAAGGTGGTGGACAAGCTGGGCATTTGTGATAAGGAAAGTACCCTCTAGATTAGGCTTCCAGTTTGGCTTCTTGCCCACATGAGAGCCAGTTGCAGGTGGAGAGACCTCAGTGAGGCAAGCCCGTAGCCACAGTGGGGCATTTAGGGGTGGTGCCCCCTCACTCATGGCTGATGCCCCCAAACCTCTCAGATGGGAATTGTGCTGGCAGGTAAGAAAAGACCCTTCTCTTCTTTGCCTGCCTGCCGATGGGATCTCTCTCTCTCTATCCCCCACTCCCCTGTCCCCCCCCCCAGATTTCCCAGTGCCCCACCACCCACAATGTTCTGGCTACGTCCCAACAGTAAGGACAGCTTGGTTCATCAGATGTGGTACCGGCCAGTTTATCGGCTGGTTATGTTCCCGTCCCACATCTGATGAACCGAGTTGTTCTCACTGGTGAAAGCCCACGTCCTGGAGAAAAACTGCTTTTCTGATATCACGGTTATTTGCACAGTTACGGGTAGAGCAGGCATCGGCATGTTTACTATGTGAACTGGCTGTTCCAGTTCCAAAGGAACATCAGTTACATGCCCCAGCAGATGAAAGGAGGCTTCTCCGTTTCTTGGCAATCCTATCCTGTTTGCTTCAGGACTTGGAATTCTTCCCTTTTCTCCGCAAGTATTCAAGTGTTTGCCTTTTTAAATTCCCGGCACGCTTTCCACATTTGTATGGGGAGAACCAGTTGTGCATCTTTGCCCCCTTGCAGATGGCGGGAGCTGAGAGCCAGTCTGGTATAGTGGTGAAGTGTGCGGACTTTAATCTGGGAGAACCAGGTTTGGTTCCCCACTCCTGCACTGGCAGCTGCTGGATGACCTTTGACAAGCCACAGTTCTGTCAGAGCTGTTCTTGAGAGAGCAGTTTTTGAAAGATCTCTCCCAGCCCCACCTACCGCACAGGGTGTCCATTGTGGGGAGGGGAAGGGAAAGGAGTTTGTAAGCCGTTCTGAGTCTCTGAGTGAGGGGCGGGATATAAATTCAATCTCTCCTTCTTCTTTTTCTTCTTCCTCCTCCTCCTCCTTCTCCTCCTCCTCTTCTTATTATTTAGTGTAGTGGTTAAGTGTGCCGACTCTAATCTGGGAGAACCGGGTTTGATTCCCCACTCCTCCACTTGCAGCTGCTGGATGACCTTGGGCAAGCCATCGTTCTGGCAGGGCTATCCTTGAAAAAGAGCAGTTTCTGTCAGAGCTCTCTCAGCCCCACCTACCTCCCAGGGTGTCTGTTGTGGGGAGGGGAAGGGAAAGGAGTTTGTAAGCCACTCTGAGACTCCCTTGGGTAGTGAAGGGTGGGGTATAAATCCAATCTCCTCCTCCTCCTCCTCCTCCTCCTCTCCTACTTCTTCTTCTTCTTCTCATCGAAATGGCTGAGGGCAACAGCTGCTGTGGTCATAGGCAGGAAACTCCAGATTGGGACATTCCTGGAGATCTAGGGGCGGAGCCTGAGGAGGCTGGAGTTTGTGGAGAGGTTTAATGCCAGAGAGTCCACCTTCCAATGCCATGGAGAGGTTTAATGTCAGAGAGTCCACTTTCTCCAGAGGAACTGATTCCTCTTGTCCGGAGATGAGTTGTAATTCCAAAAAGATCTCCAGGCTCCACCTGGAGGCTGGCAACGCTAACTAGGAAGCACAATCAATTCCCCTTGTTTTGCTTTGTATACACACTGCCAGCCCCCAGGTGGAAGTGACATCAACAAGCCCATGACACTGCGTGGTGACATCCTGGAATTTGGGGCAGAACACTATGGTAACCATAGAGTTTTGCCCAAAATACCAGAGTGGCACCATTTGACATCCCTGGCACGATGACATCACCTCAGCATGCTGTCATCATACCAGGGACTTCGTGCGTGACAACGTCACTCCGTCCCCTGCCCTCCTGGGGAACTTCTTCCCACCCCCCTCCGGCGAGCAAAGAGGACCTTCTTTAATTACAGTACTGATCATGTGAAGCCACCCTATACCCAGTCAAACTAGTTTAGCACAGTCTATTATTTTGACTGGTAGTGGATTGCCAAGATCTCAGTCAGGTGAAGAAGAAGAGGAGGAGGAGGAGGCGTTGATTGGATTTATACCCCGCCCTTCACTTGGAGTCTCAGAGCAGCTGCTTACAATCCCCTTTCCCTTCCCCTCCCCTCCCCACAATAGACGCCCTGTGAGGTAGGTGGGGCTGAGAGAGCTCTGACAGAAACTGCTCTTTTTCAAGAACAGGTGCAAGTGGAGAAGTGGGGAATCAAACCCGGTTCTCCCAGATTATGGTCCTCGCACTTAACCACTACACCAAAAGGTCCTTCCTCAACACCCGCTACCCAAGATCCTTTAACTGAAGTTTTCGAGGTCTAAAGGCAGAGCCCACAAGGCAGGTTGATCTTCCGCTGAGCTATGGCCCCGCCCCTTATTATGGTACATGGCCTCATGGCTCCATTGGCTTAAAGGCAGGGTAGAATGATGGAAATAAAATGAAGTATATGGCCGCATATGACTGCCAGTCTCCAGGTGGCAAAAGGGGAAGATAGAACGCCGAGATAAACCCTCGCAAACTATAATAAATTCAATAAAACACAAAGAAGGAGGAGAAGGAGACTGGATTTATACCCCACCCTTCACTACCCGAAGGAGTCTCAGAGCAGCCTACAGTCTCCTTTCCCTTCCCCTCCCCACAAAAGACACCCGCTGTGAGGTGGGGGGGGGGGGCTGAGAGAGCTCTTTGAGAACTGCCCTTGAGAGAACAGCTTTGAGAGAACTTATGACTGACCCAAGGTCACACCAGCAGCTGCATGTGGCGGCGTGGGGAGTCCGTGCTCCTAACCACTACACCAAACTGGCTCTCGTATTATATTTATAGCCTTGCAACCTTGTCACCTTTTACACTTATAAACATATGTAAATGTAACATCCAAACGCCGGTGGTAATGGCTAAGAGACGCAGAAATTAGGGTGCATAGGCCCTCCACAGAATTTACGGGCAGAAGGTGCGGGTTTTCCTATGCTCGCAGGCACACGATAATTTGTGCAAGTGCTATTTTTCTTGTGCTCACAGGCACTAAGTGATTCATGCAGCAAGCACAAACTATAAGTTCCAAAAGCAAATCACTAAAGAACGAGCCTCCGTTACGTAACGCTGAAACAGGCTTCCGAAACAACTTGATTAGGAGCCGTTGCACGTAGACGGGATTCCGGCAGGTGGACATCAGTGCAGACATCAGCAACGAGAGGCGTGGCCCAGGTAAGCCTCACATTTCGGACACTTCTTCAAATCTGGTTTACTGTTGGGACTATAAAACATCATAACCATAGGATTGCTCACACCCACCATCATTAACACGTCGTCTCTACCATGGTTGGCAACGGTGTTTCCTCAAGCATGCAGGGGGACTCTCACTTACCTTACTTTAACTTCTACAACTATAACAAAACATTCCACAGTACTGACATCAGGGGTTCAGCCATCCCACCTCCCGGGCAGGACATAGCAGGATTAGCTGACAAACATAGTTTCACATTAAAAAGTGGGTGCCGGCAATCCACTCTCTTGCTTTGCTTTGGCCAGCAGTTTTTGATGACAAGACCCACCAGGGAGGACATGGAAGTATCTTCTGTGACATCAACAGCCATCGATGGCGCCAGACCTATGGAATGATTTGCCCTAGAAGGTGCGCAGGGCGCCCTCTCTAGTTAGCTTTCACAAATTGTGTCGCCCAGCTTTCTTTCCACGAGCTTGTCTTGGCCGAATCCCAAAGGAGGTGCTGAGGACATTGTGTGGGCTTGTTTTCTGGCAGTAAGAATCCTGTCATTTGTTCTAGTAAATTTTAATTGTTTTATGTTGGGTGTGTTGGCCTTCTGTATGTTTTATTTTGTTCATAAGTCGCATCAAGTGCACAGAGAGGGGGAATAACTATTTCAAAGGAGGGACTTTCCCCATGTTTTTGGTCCGTTCTGGCCCCATACGGCCTTGGTTTGTCCCCCGATTTCTGCACACATTTTTGTGTAAAATCTTTTTGTTTCTCCCTCCCCCCCCCCCCATGTTTCCCTCTGGTTCTTTTGAGATCACTTTTACCCCAATCTTTTTTTTCTGGAAGTCAATTCTGCGTCACCTTTTCCCTTGTGTGTAATGTTTCTGTCCGTTTTCTTTGTCCTGCCAACTTCTGTCCACCTCCAACCCATTTTTCTATGATGTCCTTATTGTCAAACCACTGCCTCTTCTTACCCCCCCCCCCCCCCGGGAAGGTTTCATTTTCGATTTTAAAGTAGGGCACTAAAATATCAATATATTTCGTCAAAACAGTATCGCTGTAATGATAAGTTTAGCAGGTTCTCTGAATTTAAAAAGTAAGTCTCTGGTCTCCTCCCTTGCAGACATATGTCTTTTCCCTTTTAACTCCACAAGGGAAAGGGCTAAAGAGTTACTTTTAAAAAAAATGAAAGCTAGGAATTTGAAGAACTTGCTGAACCTATCATTTCAATGTGTGTATGAAGTGCTTTCAAGCCACTTCCAACTTATGGGACCCTATGAATGAATGTTCTCCAAAATGTCCTGTCATTACCAGCTTTGCTCAGATCTTGTAAAATGGAGGGCCTTTGCGGCTTCCTCAGTTGAGTCCATCCACCTCAGGCTGGGTCTTCCTCTTTTCATGCTGCCTTCAACTTTTCCTAGCGTTATTGTCCTTTCCAGCAAGTTTTATCTTCTTGAGATGTTATCTATATACTAATAGCGAAGGCGCCCCCCTGTGCGGATACCTAAATCTGCATGGGGGCACCTGGGGGCAGGGAAGTTTTTTTACTCACTCCCCCCATGTGCAGAAAAATCCAAAAACTTTGAAAAAAATTTGGGGGGTATTTAAATCCCCCAAAAAGTGAAAAGCGTCCTCTGCGCATGTGCAGAGAATGCTTGGAGGGGGTGGCACGGCAAGGCCTAGCCACCATCCAGAGCTCGGGGGAGGGAGTTGGGGGTGGGAGGCTTGGTGTGTGGCAGGGGAGGGCAGGGGGAGGGAGGAGAGAGAGGCTCACCTGCCCCCCCATGAGTATTGTGGGTCCCCTGGCTTGTCTATATACTAATAGTGAAGGCACCCCCTGCGTGCGGATATCTAAATCTGCGCGGGGGGAGCACTTGGGGGCAGGGAGATTATTCTGCACACTTCGGAGGCTTCCCAGATGTGCAAAAAAATCTGAAAACTTTAAAAAACTTTTGTGGGGGTTTAAATCCCCACAAAAGTTAAAGAGTGTTCCCTGTGTACGCGCAGGGAATGCTCTGGGAACTCTGCAGTGGCCCAGCAGTTTAGAGCTGTTCGGGCCCGCTGCAGGAGCTGGGGGTGGGGTGGAGAGGGAAACCAGCAGCCAGAGCTTGGGCCTGCCAGAGAAGCCGTGGAGGGGGGAACCGGTGGCTCGGGCTTGCCGGAGAAGTGGGGTGGGGAGGGAAAGTGGCGGCCTGAGCTCGGGCTCACTGGAGAAGCTGTTGGGGGGGAACCAGTGGCCTGAGCTCGGGCTCGCCGGAGAAGCCATGGGGAAAGGGAAACTGGCGGCCCGAGCTCGGCCCACTGGAGAAGCCATGGGGGGAACCCGGGGGGGAGGAAGGCTTACCTGAGTCTGCTTCCTCCTCCTCCTCCTCCTCCTCCTCCTCTGGAGGCCAGGTCTACCCAGCCCTTTCCGCTCTATTGGTAGACCTGGCCTCTGGAGGCCTTTGAAAGCCAGGTCTACCAATATAGTGGAAAGGACTGGGTAGACCTGTTCTCCGGAGGCCAGGTCTACCTGCCCCTTTCCACTCTATTGGTAGACCTGGCCTCCAGAGAACAGGTCTACCCAGCCCTTTCCACTATATTGGAGGGGGGGGATCGGCAGGGGGTGGGAAGAGGACTTACCTGGGGCTACAGCCTTTAGGAATCCTCCCCCCCCCCCCGCTGCGCGAGTATTGCGGGTCCCCGCCTCTTGTTGAAGTATAATAGCCTTGGTTTAGCCATTTTAGCTTCTAGGGAGACTTCAGGCTTGATTTGGTCTAGAGCCCATTTATTTGTCTTTTTGGCAGTCCACAGTATCTGGGAAACTCTCCTCCAACACTCCATTTCAAATGAATCCACTTCCTTCCTGTCAATTTTCTTCATCGTCCAACTTTCCCATCCATTCATAGTCATGAGGAATGCTGTAAATATGATCTTGGTCTCCAACAACACTTCCTTATACTTTGGTGTAGAGCCAGTTTGGTGTAGTGGTTAAGTGTGCGGACTCTAATCTGGGAGAACCGGGTTTGATTCCCCACTCCTCCACTGGCAGCTGCTGGATGACCTTGGGCAAGCCATAGTTCTGTCAGGGCTGTTCTTGCAAGGGCAGTTCTGGAAAGAGCTCTCTCAGCCTCGCCTAACTCACTGGGTGTCTGTTGTGGGGAGGGGAAGGGAAAGGAGTTTGTAAGCCGCTCTGAGACTTCGAGTGAAGGGTGGGCTATAAATCCAATCTCTTCTTCTTCTATTAAAAACCTGTATTAGACACCTTTCTTCTTTACAGAGCTCAAGGTGGCTTACGCCCATAGATAAAACATGGAATAAAATACATTAAAAACATAAAACCAGAATTTAAGATCACTGCTCAGAACTGCTACTAAACATAGCCAAATGCAGTCCAGAATAAAACCATCTTCAACTGCCTCCTAGAGATCGAAAGTGAGGGATCTAGGGACACTTCCCTGGGGAGATCTATAAGGATCTTTTCTTGATCTTTCATGGCTGCCCTTCCAAGTCTCAATCTCCATCTGATTTCATGGCCAGGTGAAGTGACGCAGAAGAAGAAGAGAGAAGATATTGGATTTACACCCCACCCTTCACTACCCAAGGGAACCTCAGAGCGGCTTACAATCTCCTTTCCCTTCCCCTCCCCACAACAGACACCCTGGGAGGTAGGCGGGGCTGAGAGAGCTCTGAGAGAAGCTGCCCTTTTTCAAGAACAGCTCTGACAGAACTATGGCTTGTCCAAGGTCATCCAGCAGGTGCAAGTGGAGGAGTGGGGAATCAAATCTGGTTCTCCCAGATTAGAATCCGTGCACTTAACCACTACACCAAACTGGAAGCAATTTTAGCATGTCCCCCCCAATGTCCCCCCTCTGACAACTGTCTAGCTACAGTACTGCCTATTGTTGGGGCACACCCTCAGCCCCCTGGCCAGCCTTTCCCACTGACCAGTAGAAATAAATTAGACAGCAAGATGCCAGAATGAAAGTCCGTATCGGAAATAATGTTATTATTTGAGAGCGTCCCCATTATTTAGGGGCCGTGGTGCCTCAAAGGTTAAGACGCTGAGCTGCAGACCGGAAGGTCTGTAGTTTGGCAGTTTGAGACCCGGGTGCGTTGTGATGGAGTGAGTTTCTGTCTCTGGCCCCAGCTCCTGCCAACCTAGCCCTTTGAAGGCAAGAAATTGCAAGCAGATAAATAGGTACCGCTTCGGTGGGAAGGTAAACAGCGTTCCACGTGCCTCGGTGTTTAGTCGTGCCGGCCACATGACTAAAAAAGTCTTCAGACAGCGCTGGCTCTTCGGCTTGGAAATGGAGATGGGCACTGCCCCCTAGAGTCAGATTCGACTGGCTTTCGAACAAGGGAAACCTTTACCTTTACCATTATTTATGAATGAGTTTGTGTGCTTGTACTAGGTAACAAACTTATTTAACTGGAAACCAGGTGCTCTTCTGCACGCTCATGTTTGTTGCTTGTTTTGCTTCAGGGTTTTGTTTCTTTTATACACATTTTGCTCCCTCTAGTGGTTGCTTCGATATTACATCACTGTGTCACTGGCATATTTCCCAGCACTTTAAAGCTGCTGGAGATACAACGATGTCACATCGAACCAACAATTACAGGGTGCAAAACATGAGCAGAAAAGGGAAAAAACAGCAATAGGAACACACGACTGATGAAAATGAGAGTGTGGAAGAGTCTCACATGAGGGAAGACAGGTTGTTTATTTGTTTTAAACATCTGTTAGCCACCTTTCAACCGAGTGGAACCCAAGGGCAGCTTATAATGTAAATAATATAGCAATCGTAAAAAACACATGCAAACACAACAATTGAACAAAGATGATTTGCATCCATGTTCCTGTGCAACTGAAATCACAAGGCAAAAGAAATGAGCGTGATAGAATACTCCTAAGTGAGATAAACAGGCTTGTGTCAAAACTCAGAATGAAAGAGAACACACCTTCGTGGGTGGCCGCTACGAAAGTATAATGAGATGGTTTCTAATTGACTGCATCTTCTGATGTGGAGGGAAGAAGGCACCAAGACACAGCCGTACAAGTCGCACATGGAAAATACTTTGATATATTTAAAGTCCCAGAACTCACACTTGAAAGAACTTAAATGTGAACTTGTGGATTTCCTGACAAAAATCGCTAAAATCTGCCTCCATTCCTGAGGACTGGAGAGAGCTAATGCAACCCTCATCTTTTAAAAAAAAAAAAAAAGATTCCAGAAGAGATCCCTGTAACTACAGGTCAGTCAGCCTAACATCGATACTGGGTAAGTTGGTCAAATCCTGTACTAAACACAGAATTAGCAGGCACATTGATGAACAAAAGCTATTGAGGAAGAATCAGCGTAAGCAAAGATCTTGTTTCACTAACCCTTTTAGAGTTCTTTGAGGGGGTGAACAAACAAGTGGACCCAGTAGATATTGTTCGCCTAGACTTCCAGAAATCTTTTGATAAAGTTCCTCATTAAAGGCTCCTAAGTAAACTCAGCAGTCATGAGAGAAGAGGACAAGTCCTCTTGGGGATTAAAAACTGGTTAATTGACGGGAAACAGAGAGTGGGTATGAATGGGCAATTTTCACAGTGGGAAGCGGGAAGCGGTGGGCACTGCAGGGCTTGCTACTAGGTCCGGTGCTTTTTAACTTGTTCATTAATGATCTGGAGTTGGGAGTAAGCAGTGAAGTGGCTAAGGCTGTGGATGACGCTAAGGCTGAGGACAGACTGGCAAAATGAAGCGCAGTGGAAGCGGGGCAAAAAGACCCGAGCCGAGTTGTTGTGGGACTTTCCGTTCACACTGTGTAGACTGATGCGAGACCATAGTGGGGAGGAGGCGGAATGGAGCATTCACACTGTGGAGCAGCCCCCGGTGGCGCTGCCACAGTGGCGCACAGCTTTGGTCCATTTTGCCAACCTGCACGTAGGCGCATGGACAATAGGCACATGGGTGCAGCAGCCAGATCAGTGGGTTCACATTACCGGTGCCGCTTGATGTGCGGCTTATTTGCGTCCACACTGCCAGGAAGTGGGATGGACGCGCACCCAGATGGCTTGACACCGGTTTCACCAGGTGCCTCTTTAAAGCGGGATGAAAGCGCTTCAGGATGGGGTGAGTGCGGCACGGGAACGCCAGGCAGCTGAGGCTGTCTGAACAGGCTCTCTTAATCCGCTTGCAAAAGCGGGCCTATATCGGGCCAAACTGCCAGTCTGAACTCGGCCTAAGTTGTTCAAGGCAGTGAGAATCAGAGAGGACTCTGAGGGGCTCCAGAGGGATCCCGTCGAGGCTGGATGAGTGGGCGTCAACATGGCAAATGAGGTCCAATGTGGGCAAGCGCAGAGTGATGGACATTATTTATTTATTTATTTATATTTATTTATTTTTCGTATTTATATCCCGCCCTCCCCGCGGATAAATGTCCAACATTGAAGCGTACAATAATCCTAACTAGAAAAATATGTCGATGGGGTCTGAACTGGTGGTAACTGACCAGGAGAGAGATCATGTGACACAGAGTGTTGGACCGGATGGGCCATTGGCCTGATCCAACAGGTTCTTATGCTCTTAAATACCTATATTTCAAATTCTTCAAAAATTAATATCTCTAACGTAGTTTATATTTGTCCAAACGCACCTCTCTGTGGTCAGCAGGGGCATAGAGTTTTGTAAATTCCAGGGGGGTGGGGGCTCTTTAGCATGCATGCTTTGCGCGCACGCTCGCTGGGAAACCTCCATGCCCCCCCAGGCCCTTCCAAGGCCCGCCAGCCGCTGCTGCCGGAGCCTCTTTCTCCCCCCCACTCCTTCCCTCTCCCTTCGCTGGGAAAAGAGGGAGGGAGAGGGAAGGATGGAAGAGTGGCCAGGCGGGGGGGGGGGGGAGAGGCACTGGCAGCAGAGGCTGCCGGCCTCAGAAGAGCCCCAGGAGGCGTGGCGGCCGGCGCTATGTTTTCCCGGGGGGGGCTCAGTCCCCCCCGGGAAATTTCGGGGGAGGCTCGAGCCCTCGAGCCCCCCCGTAGTCTATGCCTATGGTAGTCAGGCTTCTGTACCATGTCTCATCTTTTCAGAGGCTTAAATGATGGTTAGCCTCATTTCGCCTTACACAGCAGCATGCAAACGTGATAGACTCGGTTGCCTCTTCCAGCTGGACCTAGTCCAAATCGGACCTATCATCTCTGATGTTGCCTCAGTTTATGATGGAAGCCAAGGAATACAATTCATGCAAAGTTCTTAACTGTTCCGGGTATTGCCCGGAAGGTTACTTCCTTTTCCTTAATTAGATGCCAACTTTGGATTATGGGTTCTTCGATCCAAACCAGTGATAAATGTCCAATAAACCAGTTCTGGTTCAGTTGTAATGATGGCCAAGCATGCTGGAAACTGATGGAAGAGGCGAATGAACGCTAGATTGGATTGGCAGTGGTCATAAGGATGGCATCCGCGGCAGCATAGTAATTGACCCATTAACAGAGGTCACATTTCGAAGGGTAAACAAGTTTACACCCACAGCATTTTCACGCTAAGCAGATCATGCACAATAAGATATCATTGATCACTGATGCCGTCAATTCCACATCAGCTGTTCTCAAAGCCAAATTTTGGATTTTTACAAAGAGGAGGAGGAGGAGGAAGAAATTGGATTTATACCCCAACCCTTTACTCGGAATCTCAGAGCAGCTTACAATCACCTTCCCTTCCTCTCCCCACACCAGACGTCCTGCGAGGTAGGTGAGGCTGAGAGGGCTGAGAGAACTTGTGACTGACCCAAGGTCACACCAGCAGCTGCATGTGGCAGAGTGGGGAATCAAACCCGGTTCACCCAGATTAGATTCTGCGCTCCTAACCACTACCCCAAACTGGCAAGGTTACCCAAAGCCTGCAGATACGCACACATAGAGTATAAACAGGGGAGGAACTTCACAGCTCATGATGCTTGTAGAGCATTTAAGCCTGGATATGGCCAGAGGCTCTTGTGACCCACAGCCTAGGGCCCTGGGTTAGAGTTGTCAAGCCCCTGGTTGGGGAAGGGGATCTTCCACCCCTTACTTCTGTTGCCCACCACCACTTGAATGGCAACAGGAGTAAAATCTTTGCAAAGTGACACTGGCTGCACCGTCATGTCACTTCCAGGAAAAAAAGGAAGTGATAAAGGGTAGCTCTGAGAAGCACGGGCAACTCTATGGCAAAAGGGTAGGAACTGCCATAAACTCTATGGTTGTACCATAGAGTTGGTACATTGGTATTTCTAGGAATTGCTGGAAACTCTATGGTTGTACCATAGAGTTTCCAGCAATTCCTAGAACTACCAATGTTCATTCTGTTGGGGTTTTTTTTACCGGAAGTGATGTAACAACATAGCCAGCATCACACACACACACCCATATCTCCACCCACAGCCCTCCTGCTGGTTGTCAGGGGCTGGCTGGAACACCTGCTCGAGGTGAGCTGGCCCCATGGTTCCAGGATCAGCCCAAGGTGTCACTTACTGTAAATTATGGTTTCAATAGAATTTAATCTTTTATGGAATTTTTAATTTTAGTCTATTGCACTTTTGTTTTTTTTATTAGCATTTGTGTAAAATGCATTTTTGTAAGCTATTTTGGGTCCCCACTAGGACAAAAAGGGAGGGAAGAAGGTGCCCAAATAAGTCAGATAAAACCAAACCTACTTCAGGGGCCTCTTACCCCACACAAGCTGGGAATTTAAGACGTTAAGTCCATGTTGACGGAGTTTTCCGAATACGCTCCCGTTTTGACAACGCTGCTTCTGAACCTGGACCAACCAGAAGGGTAGCTCCCAGTGCTAATACATAGAAGTGAACCTGTCACTGCTTCTTAAGGACACACATTTCTCCTGTTGACGGTCAGTAAGATTGAAAACATCGTCACTGAAGGCTGAAACCTTGATAAGGGTATTCTTAGTAGCGAAACAGGAGCGTGTTCGGAAAAACTCCGCCAACAGCCGTTGCTTTTTTTTGCATTGTGATGTTTTGACTATCATAACGTACTTGTAGTATATGGAAGTAAAATTCAGTACGTTCTACACAGTCCTATGTTAACATCTTAAATTCCCAGTTCTTTTAGACTGTGGTTCTCTAATTTTCTCTGTCACATGTGCCTAACAAAACAGTAGTCTGATATAATATATTGGCAGTCTGCCTTTTGTAATTATCTGAGTGATTTTCTGCATTTGTTCTTTGCATTCCCAGTACACAGTTTATCTTTTGTTTTGTATGCTCAGAGGAAGGCAGAAAGTCTTTGGGACCTGACTCAGAAGTGGTGACAGGCATTTCCCTGGGCATATAAGGAAGGGCCTCAAGAGCTGAACGCTGGCCCATCCCTTCCTGCCCTCCCTCTCATGATCTGCCTAAGTTCAAAGACTCCACATTGTCGCATATGCAAATAAGTTATGCTAATGAGCTATGCTAACGAGCCCCTGCGCCTCTTTTTCTATGAGACGACCCCTGAGGTTCACAGTTTTTGCTGTTAAAAGGAATTAAATCCACCGGAACATCACTTTCAACAGAATTACCGTCTGGAGACACCTCTCCTGGCATATCATCGGAGGAGTCCGCCAACGGAGAAAAACGATTAAATGCTGAGATTGGGGCAGACTGCCGAGGCAAAGTGCTAGGTGTCAAAAAACAGTCACCAATCTCTGATTGCTTAGAAGCAGGATATAGAGTCTCCTCTAGGTTTCTCACTCGCTTCTGTGGCCTCATTGCCTCTAATCGCCGGATGTAAAAGTGCGCGGCGTTCCTGGGATAAACAAATTATAACCGCGTCCTTCCCAGTATCCAGGAAACCCTCTTTAAAAGTCCCTTCATTCCATCACTTCAAACTCCCAGGAGAAGTTCCTCTTTCTCTTTCCTTGAAAGTCCAAAGAACAAGGTAGCTCAAAATCAGGGGTCCTCAAACTTTTTAACCAGGGGGCCAGTTCACTGTCCCTCAGACCGTTGGAGGGCCGGACTATAGTTTTTTTAAAAAAAACTACAAACAAATTCCTATGCACACTGCACATATACTATTTTGAAGTAAAAAAAAACAAAATGGGAACAAATACAATATTTAAAATGAAGAACAAGTAAAGTTAAATCAACAAACTTCCCAGTATTTCAATGGGAACTATGGGCCTGCTTTGGGCTAATGAGATGGTCAATGTCCGGTTCCATAGTTGTCACTGCTAGTCGTAACAAGGGATGCAAGTGTGCATCAGTTAGTCTAGATCTGGTTGGAGATTTCAGATGTTATTTTGCGGGTAGGGAAGGCGCACGGGGGGGGGGGGGTGCGCGCGCGCGCGCGCAAGCAAGGCACCCTTGACGGGGCTGTTTTCTTTCCCTCTCCGAAGAAACAAAGAACTCGGCATCTTCACAAACTTTTTAAGGCAGCAAGCCCCCAGCTGCTTCTCCCTGAAACTCCACTACTGCAGGCATCATGATGGGAAAGAGAAACCTCTCTCTCTCTCTCTCTCTCTCTCCCCCCCCCCTCCGATTCCCAGCAGCACAAAAAGCCTCGAAAAAGACCCCCGCCCGGCTCTTGGGACTGGCGCAGGTCTCTCAGCCGGCTAGGAGACTTGGGGCCAGCCGGAGCGCCTGCCACCCCACCCTTACCCTCTTCCAGTCTTCCTTTTGCCCCCTCCTGGCTGACTGGACGCAGGGGGGCGGGGCTTTGTCATGTGGCCCGGGACGAGTCGGCTGCAATTTTTCCGCTGCTTTGTGTGCTGCTGGGAATTGGAGGACAGGCAGCGGCACACCCGGCGGGCCAGAAAAATGCCCTCGGCGGGCCGCATGTGGCCCCCGGGCCGTAGTTTGAGGACCCCTGCTCAAAATGTTTGACTGCTTCAGAAGACTCTGAATTTCTCAGGTCTCCTGAGAGTTAACTTAAAAACATTAATCACCAAGATAAAGCTAAAGGCTTCCCTTGCTCGAAAGCCAGTCGAATCTGACTCTAGGGATGCGGTGCTCATCTCCGTTTCCAAGCTAAAGAGCCAGCACTGTCTGAAGACTTTTTCTGTGGTCATGTGGCCGGCATGACTAAACACCGAGGTGCACGGAACGCTGTTACCTTCCCACCGAAGCAGTGCCTATTTATCGACTTGCAGTTTCTTGCTTTCAGACTGCTAGGTTGGCTGGACCTGGGGCCAGAGACGGGAGCTCACCCTGTCATGCAGCACTCGGGTCTTGAACTGCCAAACTACTGACCTTCCAGTCTGCAGTTCAGCGTCTTAACCTCTGAGCCACTGTGGCCTTAATCACCAAGATAAGAATCGGCAAATTGCTTGGCTACGCAGCTGAAGATATACTAAAAAGCTCTCCAGACAAAAAGAAAAGAAGTGATCACATTAATGGTCAATCGGAGAAATTAACTAGAGCCATGACTTTAAATAGATTGAAAAAATCCTGGGCTGTCGTTTCAGGAGCCTTCCACGTGGAACCCCCTCGTCATGTCCTTTCTTTCTCCCCATACCTGGTTCCAAAAATTTTTTAACCTTATTTCATGAGGAATGTATGAGCATAATAGAACCACCCGGTCTCCCTCTGAACGATCTACCTGATTGGCCAACTGTGGCACCTGATGAAATAAAGGGACTGATTGCCCAGTTAAAGGTGGGGAAAGCTCCTGGACCGGATGGGATATCTCGTGAAGTTTTAAAATCAGATCCGGATTGGTGGGCACCCCTTCTGGCTGCCCTTTTTACGATGGTTGACAAGACCAGCTCAATGCCAGAGGCTTGGACAAATGCAGTAATCTATATATCTAATAGCCAAGTGCCCCTGTCCGTACGGATATCTAAATCCGCACACTGGGGGGCAGAGAGATTTTCCTGCACACTTGGGGGACTCCCCAGGTGTGCAGAAAAATCCGAAAAGTTCAAAAATGATACGTGGGATATTTAAATTCCCCCCAAAAGTAAAAGAGCATTCCCTGCGCATGCGCAGAGAACACTCTGGGGACTCTGCAGCTGGCCGGCAGTTGGGAGGCATCCAGGCCTCGCTGCTGGTGCCATGGGGGGGGGGGGAATTGGTGGGTCCAGGCCTTGCCGTCAGAACAGGAGGGGGGAAGATTGGCAGGCCCGGCGGCTCAGAGCCATGCGGCCTTGCCATTGGTGCAGGGGAGGGAAGGATTGGCGGCCTGGGCCTCGCTGTCATTGCCGGGGGGGGGGGGGGGAGAAGGCTTACCCATGGCTGTAACCTCCTCCTCCACCACATGGAGCTCCTTCTGTGAGGTACTGATAGATCCAATAAGCCAGGCCTCGTGGCGAAATCAAAAGTCCATTTATTCTTAAAGGTCTTGTCAATAAAACACGTTCAGTGTTAGTAATGGCTTGGACAATGGGCAGGGTTCAGTTCTACAGATTTCAAACAGCAAAGGGTGTACTAGACACCAATCAGAAAAATCCCCCCAGAAGGTGCACAACTCTAACCGTTTGTCTTCCCACCAAAAGCGCGCGGAAAAGCAGAGATTACACTTGACAAGCAAGCACCCCCCTCCCACGAGACAGACAAATCTATTCCCACACAGTGAACCACCTGGAGCTTCTTCGTTACACAAACAAACCAAGGCCAGACCTCAAAGTGTCAGATTACATGAGCTACAAGCGCAAGGGAGAGGGGGAAAGGGGAGGAGGGAACGCTCCGGCGTGGAGACTCCCGGGATGTCATACTCCCGGCAGGAGGAACGCAAACAATACATGACAGAGAACCTGACACCTATTCTCTCCCCCGCAAGGATCGCGGGTCCCGTTTCTTGTATTACCTATTTATATAAAAAAGGCAACTGTATGTTCCCCTCGAATTTTAGATCAATAAGTCTCTTTTCTATAATTGAGGAGTCGTATGCCAAGCATTTATTATCCAAACTCACTGTCTGGATGACACAACAACACATTTTGGGGCTGGAGCAAGGGGGCTTTTGCAAGAGAAGAGAAGAAGCAGTTCAGGAGGCAAGGTGGATCAGGAGGCAGCGAGGAGCTTACCTTATGTGGGGAGACAAAAATATCATGAACTCTTCCCAAGCAGAAGCATATCTGTACTAGAGGGGGCTCAAGATGGGTAGCCGTGTTAAGTCTGCCTGCAGCAGTAGAATAGAGCAAGTGTTCCAGGAGCATCTTATGGTTGTTCAGTCGCACAGTCGAGTCCGACTGTTCGCGACCCCACGGACCACATCACGCCAGGCCCTCCTGTCTTCTGTCGTGTTCCAGAGTTTGCTTAATTTCATGTTTGTTGCATCGATGACACTGTCCAACCATCTCATCCTTTGCCATCCCCTTCTTCTCTGACCTTCAGTCTTTCCCAGCATCAGGGTCTTCTCCAGGGAGTGCTCCCTTCTCATTTGGCGGCCAAAGTATTGGAGCTTCAGCTTTGGTATCCGGCCTTCCAGGGAACACTCAGGGTTGATTTCCTTTAGGATTGACTGATTCGATCTCCTTGCAGTCCAAGGGACTCTCAGGAGTCTTCTCCAGCACTATAATTCAAAAGAATCTATTCTTCGGCGCTTGGCCTTCCTTATAGTCCAACTCTTAAAGACTAACAAAATATGTGGCAGGGGATGAGCTTCCGTGAGTTCTTCAGATACAGTTAGAATGTGAGTCTGTCTGTCCTATTTATTGGAAAGTGATTTCACATGCCAAATGACATTAGCAGGCAAATGACAATTGCAGGTGAATGACAATAGCAGGCATGATTGGATTTACGTGAGACATGCAGAGGGGTAGCAGGCATGGAGAAATCAGCATTGATACTGAGGCAGGAGACCTAGGTCTCGATTAAGTCCAGGTGGATGCATTGGCTTGCGCTTCGTTATCAGTTGCAATTCAGCAGCCTCTCTTTCTAATCTCCCTCTCAAATTCCTTGGCGAGAGAACTGCTACTTTTAGGTCAGCGGCTGAATGTCCTGGAAGGCTAAAATGTTCCCCCACTGTCTTTTCGAAAGTTGCGGTTCCTAAAGTCAGTCTTATGTCCATTAATTCTTTGTCGAAGGGACTGGTCTGTTTGTCTAGTGAAGAGGGCGGAAGGGCATTGTTGACACGGGATAGCATAAATCACGTTAGAGGATGAGCGGGAGTAGGAACCTAAAGAATAAGAACCTGAAGGAGTGAGCAGTGGCTCATGAAAGTTCATACCCTGCCACATATTTTGCTAGACTTTAAGGTGCTCCTGGCCTCCTGCTCTTTTCTGTACTAGAGGGGCAAAAGTTGAAGCAGTAACCTTCAGTAATGGGGATGGGGCCTTGAAGAGAAGATTATGGTTAATTTTTTCCCAGCTTCCAGATAAGATCAAGCCAGCCGGCAGACACAATAATTCAAGGAATGCCCTTCTAGCACTTTTCAGCAATGTGGCAACTACCAAAAGCCAAAACATCTGTATGCACCCCCTCGCCCAGCTAGTGTGGAGTTTCGGGCTTTGTTGTCATCAGTATGCAGGTGACACCCAGCTATATCTGTTAATGGACGGCCAGCTGGACATGGGCCCAGCAAATCTGGTTGGGAAAAGAAGAAGAGATTGGATTTATATCCCACCCTTCACTCGGAGTCTCAGAGCAGCTTACAAACTCCTTTCCCTTCCCCTCCCCACAACAGACACTCTGTGAAGTAGGCCACTTTGGGGATGGGGTTCCCCCCCGCTGGCCAGATTTAAATCCTCCCGGCATTTGTGCCTATGTCGGGTCTAATTGTGCATATGATCGCAACTCAACTGAAGAAACTGGGGGTAGGGGGGTGAAATGAGCATTTCAAGGCGACTGCTTGTTGCCAGGACTTTTTGTTAACAGAAGTGCCGTGCACCTGTTGTTAAGTGTACATACATGGTGGATTCTCTTTGGAGCGTCAATTGGAATACAGAGGTGGATTACTGAATATACATATCGGCAGGGGTCCTTTCATAAAAAGAGGTGCAGGAGCTCATTAGCATAACTTATTTGCATATGCCACACCCTCTGACGTCACCGGACATGTCAGAAGGCCACACACCCCTGACGTCACTGGAAGTGTGTCAGAAGGCAATACCCACCGCTCAGGCTCCACCCCAAAAATCTCCAAGGTATTTCCCAACTTAGAGCTGGCAAGCCTATCTGATGGGAAAGAAAGGAAGGAAGGAGAGAGGGAGGGAGAAGGAAAGAAAGGAACAGGAAGGAAGGTAGGTAGGTAGGTGGAGGAGAGAGAGAGAAGAAAGAAAGAAAGAAAGAAAGAAAGAAAGAAAGAAAGAGGGAGGGAGGGGGGAAGGAAGGAAAAAAGGAAGGAAGGGAGGGAGGAAGGAAGAAAGGAAGAAAGAAAGAAAGGAACAGTAAGGTAGGTAGGTAGGTGGGGGAAGAGAGAGGGAAGGAAGGAAGGAGGGGGAGAGGGCGGAAGGGGGAAAGGAAGGAATAGGAAGGTAGGTAGGTGGGGGGAGAGAAGGAAGGAAGGAAGGAAGAGGCGCTTCCCCCCCCGCTCCTGCTTGGGCCCGAGTGGCTTAACGCCACTCGGGCCCAGCTTCTCCCTCCCTTGCACCCCCCCCCCATGGCCCTCCAATGTATGCATTGGATGTATGTACACTTTTGGTAGAATACGGTCGTGTTCAGACGGGCACTTCAATCCACTTTTGCCCCGCCTCTAATTGAGCCAGATTATTTTGTGCCAGGGAATCCGGACCTCTTTTAGTGCGCTTCAGAGTGCTTCTACTGGCCCTGGAGTAATCAGACGGCAGAAGGCATGAAGTCAGCCCGTCAGCCATCTTTTCAAAAAGTTGGTCCTTGGAGCATGCCCACAAGCACAGTTTATGGGGCTGTCAACCATTTTTTTTACAAGTTTGCCCTCTGAGCAATCGCACAGGCGCTTGCTGAGCATGCTGGGATATGGAATTCACTGCCGTCCTCCCTCTAATCTTTTCAACTTACCCCTTCCCCAAAGGACAGAAAAAAGCTGAAGAACAGAGGCTTTTGGTTCTTTTGGTTTTTTTAAACAGAAAACAGAGTTTCAAGCAGCCCCTGTGGGGGGGGGGGGGAAGAGAGGTGCGAATAAGCAGTTGTGCACACATCGCTAACTACTTTTTTAAAAATGCTGGATGGAAAACAAGATCTGACGGCTTGGGTGCGCAAGAGTGTGATCAGACAGCGGGAAATCCATTTGGGAACCAGCTCAGACCAACAAGACCAGACTATCTCAGGTATCAAAGAAACACGTGAAAAGGGAGGGAGGGGCTTGGACAACTGGGGATCGACAGACAGATGTTGCTGTCTGACCATGCACTTTAAATCCATAAGGGAACAGCAAGGGCAACGGATCAAACTGCCCATGTGAATATGGCCTACATTAAGGTTTTATTCATCGTGGTGAGTGTTGTTCTTTCTCTATAGTCACAGCAGCTGTGCACACAAGCACTTCTAAAATCCTCAGGAGACCAGTTCTGCTTGGAACTGGAATGCGACTAAAGGGAACCTCCACATTCTGAACCTCTGATTACCAGCACTGAGATGCAACATCAGGAGAAGGCCTCAGCCTCCATGCCCTGTTGCTGGCCCTCCAGAGGAACTGGTTGGCCACTGTGTGAGACCGGATGCTGGACTAGATGGGACACTGGACTGATCCAGCAGGGCTCTTCTTACTTTCTTCTCAGGGGAAGGCCTCTGCCTCTCTGCCCTGTTGCTGGCCCTCCAGAGGAACTGGCTGGCCACTGTGTGAGACAGGAGGCTGCACCAGACCCCTCGTCTGATCCAGCAGAACTGTTCTTATATAAACCCCCCCTTGCACGTGGATTATTCCAAGTATGCACATCTCCAAATTTATGCAAAGAACTTCATTCTGAGTCTGTTTTAGTGTGAGGATACGCTGTGAACACTGCAGATCCAAGCAGAATTAGGCTCCTGTGGAATTTAACATGGCATTTCCCGCAGTTGGTGTGTGACTGCAGGGGAAGTGTGTTGGGCCTGGAGAACCCCCCCCCAACACACCAAAACACATCATGTGTCCCTTAGCTTGCAGTCTGTTTTGTATCATCGCAATGCCTGGACTTGTGTAGACATTGCTTCTCCAATGTTTTTTTTCGTTCGTCCCACATTTTGTTTCGTTTCGTTTGAAGATTATTCGGCAAAGATGCGTACCTTTCACTGGCTTGGCCCCATGGTGTGGATGTTTTAATCAGCACAGTGACGCCATCGTGGGAATCAGATGTACAAGAAGGCAGATGTTACATCACTGGGCTTCCAGGCACAGTCTTTCCAAAGGAAATTAAACCCCTTAGCGCTGCTCAGAGAACTTCTCACCTTTCGTGGGGGCATGTGTAATGACAGTAATGAGCGGCATCCACAGGACCAAAGCACGTGTTCGGTGAATTAAAGGTTTCGAAGACGGAAGCGACAGATAGTACAGATAAAGTATGTTTATTTAATAGGAGGTATGAAAGAATGCGATGCTGGTGACTTGTCCCTGTAATGTTGTTTGCGTTGACCTGTAGTAACCTTTGCCGGCTAATCTGTACAATTGATCCAGGTGGGTGGCCGGGTTGGTCTGAAACAGCAGAACAAAGTTTGAGTCCAGGGGCACCTTGAAGAAGAAGAGGAGGAGGAGGAGGAGGAGATTGGATTTATAACCCACTCTTCACTACCCGAAGGAGTCTCAGAGCAGCTTACAAACTCCTTTCCCTTCCCCGCCAGACAACAGACACCCTGGGAGGTAGGTGGGGCTGAGAGAGCTCTTCCGAGAACTGCCCTTGACAGAACAGCTCTGAGAGAACTTATGACTGACCCAAGGTCACACCAGCAGCTGCACGTGGAAAAGGGGGGAATCAAACCCGGTTCTCCCAGATTAGAATCCATGCTCCTAACCACTAGAAGAAGATGAAGAAGAAAAGATTGGATTTATACCCCGCCCTTTGCTACCCAAGGGAGTCTCAGAGTGGCTTACAGTCTCCTTTCCCTTCCCCTCCCTCCCCACAATAGACACCCTGGGAGGTAGGTGGGGCTGAGAGAGCGCTAACAGAAACTGCTCTTTTTCAAGAACAGCTGTGCCAGAACTACGGCTTGCCCAGGGTCACCCAGCAGCTGCAAGTGGAGGAGTGGGGAATCAAACCCAGTTCTCCCAGATTAGAGTCCGCGCACTTAACCACGACACCAGACTGGCTCACCCCAAACTGAAACCAGCAAAGTTTCATTCAGGGGATAAGCTTTTGTGCGCATACACACTTCTTCAGATATGTTGAAACGGAAGTTTCCAACATATAGGTTGAGGGTGAGCGGCAAATTAGCATACAACATGCAGTCTTGGGGTGTATCAACAGAGGCATAACATCCAAATTGCAGGATGCCATAGTCCCGTTGAACAGTGCATTGGTCAGGCTGCACCTGGAGTCTTGAGTGCAGTTCTGGAGGCCTCACTTCAAGAAGGATGTGGACAGAATGGAAGGGGTGCAGAGGAGAGCAACCTCCCACATTCAGCATGGGATATAAGGACAGGGATCTCTGTTCCTGCTAGTATCTGATGAAGGGAGCTTTGACTCTTGAAAACTCATACCTGCCTGCCAAATATTGTTCTTCTTTAAAGTGCTACTAGACTATTCTAGCTGTTCTACTGTAGACCAACATGGCGACCCTCTATAACAAAGAAGAGGAATGAGAAGAGGAGGAGGAGGAAAAGAAGGAGAAGGAGAAGAAGAGTCTAGTGTGAGCTGAAGCTGAAGTATGTTTTCACACAGTATCCTGCCCTTCACAACAGACACCCTGTCAGGTAGGTGGGGCTCTGAGTGAACGGCTCTTGAGAGAACAGCTCTGAGAGAACTGTGACTGACCCAAGGCCACCCAGCTGGCTGCACGTGAAGGGGCAGGGAAACAAACCCGGCTTTCCAGATTAGACTCCACCACTCTTAACCCCTACGCCAAACTCTCTGCTCATTGGGTAACAGCTTGCAAATGCAAACCCGTTTGCTGTGACTTACTTTATGAAAGCACGAATGCCTCTGGCAGAATGCCTTTTACTTACCAGTATGCACATATATATCTGCCTTATACTGAGTCAGACCCTTGGTCCTTCAAGGGCAATCTTGTCCACTCAGACTGGCAGCGGCTCTCCAGGGTCTCAGGCAGAGGTCTTTCACATCACCTATACCTGATCCTTTTGACTGGAGATACGGGGGATTGAACCTGGGACCTTCTGCATGCCAAGCAGATGCTCTGCCACTGAGCCACAGGCCTTCCCCAGTGAATAACCATTCTCAAAATTCTGTCCTAACTGCTCCTTCCAAGTTTCTGATATTAAGACTAATATCAGAGCCAGTTTGGTGTAGTGGTTAAGTGCGCAGACTCTAATCTGGGAGAACCGGGTTTGATTCCCCATTCCTCCACTTGCACCTGCTGGATGACCTTGGGCAAGCCATAGTCCTGTCAGAGGTGTTCTTGAAAAGAGCAGTTTCTGTCAGAGCTCTCACAGCCCCATCTTCCTCACAGGTGTCTGTGGTGGGAGGGGAAGGGAAGAAGAAGAAGAAGAAGAAGAGGTTAGATTTATACCCCACCCTTCACTCACTTGGAGTCTCAGAGTAGTTTACACGCTCCTTTCCCTTCCCCTCCCCACAACAGACACCCTGTGAGGGAGGTGGGGCTGAGAGAGCTCTTTCCCAAGCTGTCCTTGAGAGAACAGCTGGTACAGAGCTATGGCTTGCCCAAGGTCACCCAGCAGGTGCAAGTGGAGGAGTGGGGAATCAAACCCGGATCTCCCAGATTAGAGTCTGCGCACTTAACCACTACACCAAACTACAGGGAAAGGAGTTTGTAAGCCACTCTGAGACTTCCTTGGGTAGTGAAGGGCAGGGTATAAATCCAATCTCCTCCTCCTCTCTTCTTCTTCTTCTTCTTCTTCTTCAGATATAACATTCAGGCAGGTTTAAAAGCAACAGCTTCCCACAAGAGAACAAAAGCCCTCCCCCAAGTTGAAAGCCCACAGTAACTAGGCAGTCATAATCCCCTTCACCTCTCATTACGTAAAAATCGGAGAACCTTTGGGAGAACCTGACAAAATCTGTGCCACGAAGATTCCATTTCCCGAAAGTCAAGACTGCAAGCGTTCTACCCACAGGCAAGGGGCTTTTCTCCTGGCGCGCTGTAACCACACATATCTTCCAGGAATCCGGAGATAATTTCTTGGCTGAGGGAAGTGATTTGCAGGCAAGGAGTGACTGAGGAATTTTAGTCATCACGCTGATTAATTGCCGACACCCACAAACACCCACCCCCAGCTTTCCCAGTGCAGTCTTGTATCATACCCCGCAGTCTTATGCCCGGCAAGATCTCTTGAGAGAAGAATGTAGGTATGCCAATTAAGTCAACGAAAGACGCATCGCAAGATGACAAGCAAATCACTTTTCCCTGGACAGCTGAAGGTGTGCCTTCTTCTAAGGACCAAACTGGATGTGACAGTGTCAGGGTTGCCAGCCTCCAGGTGGGGCCTGGGGATCCCCCGCTTTTACAATTGATCTCCAGCCGATAGAGATCAGCTCCCCTAGAGAAAATGGCTGCTTTGGAGGGTGATCTCTACGGCATTGTACCATGCTGAGGCGCCTCCCCTCCCCAAACCCCACCTTCTCCTGGCTCCACCCCCAAAGTCCCCAGGTATTTCCCAGCCCAGACTTGGCAACCCTAGACAGCGTCCACGGATCCGAGTTATGGACACCACAGCGCAGAGAAGAAGAAGAAGAAGCTGCCACAGAGCAGATTAAAAGATAGGGACTTGGATATTGGCTGTGAGGCTTTTGCAAGCTACTTTGCAGATAAAATCTTGCTACTCCGCCGTGATCTCCCGGCCACAGTTGAGACAGTGAGCGAACTTGAGGCTCCGTGCACTTCTTCTGGAGATTTTAAATAGTTGGAAGCCGCCTTGAGCCAGCTGGCCCGGCAAGGCGGGGTATGTATGTATAAATAAATAAATAAATAAATAAATAAGAGGAGGAGGAGATTGAATTTATACCCCACCCTTCACTCAGAGTCCCAGAGTCTCCTTTGCCTTCCCCTCCCCACAACAGACACCCTGTGAGGAAGGTGGGGCTGAGAGAGCTCTTTCGAGGACTGCTCTTGAGAGAACAGCTCTGAAAGAACTGTGACTGACCCAAGGTCACCCAGCTGGCTGCATGTGGAGGAGTGGGGAATCAAACCCGGTTCTCCCAGATTAGAGTCCGTGCACTTAACCACTACACCAAACTGACTCAGTTTGTTTCCCTGTGCACACAGCTTGTCAAGTGCTGAAATAGCCAAGGGGGCATCTGGCTATTTGTGTGTGCAGTAAGCACCATCGAGTTGCTTCTGATTTATGGCCACCCTATGAATTAATGACCCCCAAAATGTGTGGTTGTTTGGCCACTTGAAAATGCACACAGGGGGAGCAAGAGCTCCTCAGTCCAAAACACTGTGGGCCCATGACATCAAGTTCTGCCCAATGAATTTCATGCTTGACAATGGCTGCGGTCAGATGTGCATTTTAATCCATTGTTGTCCCGCCTCTAATATCTGTAACAGAGAATACTGATCAGACTCACCCCTTTTAGCAGTCTTCAAAGCACTTTTACCCCATTCTTGATCAATCAGACACATATCAGACCTGGCAGCCAAGGAGTGTTGCTGCCGGCCATTTTTAAAAATAGTATCTCCCTTGAGGATGCCCACAAGCACTGATATGCCTCCTGGGATATGTAGTTCATAGAGCCATCGACCATTTTAAAAAAAGTTTCTCTGGGCATGCACACGAGTGCTGATCAGACTGCTGGGACATGTCGTCTCCCTCTCTAGACTTTTCAATTTACCCCTTCCCCAAAGCACAGGAAAAAGCTGAAGTACAGGGGTGTTTTTATTTGAAAGTTTTAATGACGAAAACAAAGTTCAGAGCAGCCCCTGTGGGAGAGAGGGAGAGAGAGAGATGCAAATATGCAGTTATGCGCACTTCGCTAACTAGTAAAAAAAATGGTGGCTGAAAAACAAGAGACCAGTCAGACCTGCCTGATGGCTTGGGTGCACAACAGAGCGATCAGACAACAGGAAATCCAGTTTGAAACAAGCTCAGCCCAACAGGACCGAACTTTCACAGGTATCAAATAAACACACAGTACCAGAGCGGGGGGGGGGGGAATGGGACACAGACAACTGCGGCATGACAGACAGATGTCGCTGTCTGATCATGCATTTTAAATCTGCAAGGGAATAGCAATGGATCAAACTGCACATCTGATCACAGCCAATGATATGGACATGGCAATGCGAGTCTCCCTTTACCATAACATTTCAGGGTGGCTGATCCATCTACTTCCCCAACCAACAGGTGAAGTCAGCCAGTGGTTTCCTCCCTCCCCTGGAATGGGTAATCAATAAACGCTGTAACAGACTACATTTAAAATGTTGTTTTCCTAATTCAGCAAAATCAGAGAAAGGAGATGAATAGTTAACTCTGCTCTAGAATGTTGAGCTTGAGTGACAGTGTGCTCAAAAGTCTGTCAGACAGGTTCGCCTTTTGAATAAATGGAGAAACTCCTGGACTTAGCTGTGTTCAACGTAACCTGAGGAAGAATTCCATCTGAGAATTCAGGGTCTAGTGTCAGCTAAACGCTGAAGCACATTTTCCCACAGATGCCAAGAATTGACATTTGAGGTTTTGGTCAAGAGTGACCAGTTAGCAGGCTGAAGCTCCCGATCCAGCCAAAAGGAAGAGGATTATATTTTCAGGGAAGAAATAGAAGTCCCGTCCAGTTATACAGGGAACTGGCACTGAGGCCCTGGTCTGTGATGAAAGGAAACAGACTACTTAGGGGAAAGAAGAAACATTGTGATTTCAGAAAAGGGGAAAGAATATGATACACTAAAAAGGGACCTTTCCTGAAAACCTGAACAGGTCTCAGGAAACTACGTGCTGAAACATTGTAACTGAAACCAAAGTACTTAGTCAACCATCTCTCACTGATAAAAACCAAGATCCAGGTGGGCAGCCGTGTTGGTCTGAAGCAACAGAACAAATTTAGAGTCCAGTGGGGGCACCTTTGAGACCAACAAAAGTTTATTCAAGGTACGAGCTTTCATGTGCACGCACACTTCTTCAGATACATAGAAATGGAAGTTAACGTTTCATATATATATATATAGAGAGAGAGAGAGGCAGATGCCTCGATATGGGTGAACCGCAAATTAGCTTACAACTTAATGAAGGTGTTTTGACATATGAAAAGATTAAGCAGCAATAACAAGCAAAGTTTATAGGTCACAATATGTTTGGATTTAATTACGGCGGGGGAACCGTGGAGCATTAAATATGTCAAAGTATGAGTCTAATAGTTTTACACATTAGTTAACTTCTGTTTCTGTGTATCTGAAGAAGTGTGTGTGCACACAGAAGCTCATACCCTGAGTACACTTTTGTTGGTCTTAAAGGTGCCACTGGACTCAAAATCTGATAAGAACCAAGAATGTATAAAAATAAGCTGCTACAACACTATCCTGTCCGTCAACTGAAATATATACTGTTTTACCACCGTTTACCTCAGCCTTTCCAATTCCTGACTACCCCATATCATCCCTGCCTACTGAACAAAATCTTAATTATTGTTCACTGTCACACGGTCCCCAGTGCCCTTTCAAGGAATCCAAAAAGGGGGCTCCTGTTTTCTCCTGACAAAGTCCCTGGGCTGGGACAAAAAAGCCGTATCAAATTCTGTCACAGGGTAGGACATTCAGGTTTATAAAACCACAAATATTATCACGCCCCTGAGGGGCCAGATCAGTACCTGAAAGGAACTAAGAATTTTGGCGAGAAAAATCTACCTCAGATTAGGGAGAGTAAAATGGAGTTCGTTGTGTAGCTAATGGGTGGGGGCCATTTTAAAATACAGGATCCAAAAAGAAGGAATCTTCAAGGCCCTTTCACACAAACAATAAGAAAAGTGAAGGGGTGAACATGAGATTATGCACAAAGGATGCTACAGAGGCAAAGACATAAGCATGTAAAAGGAAGTCCTTCTTAGCCCAAAGAGTGATTAACACGTGGAATTCACAGCCACAGGAGGTGGCGGCGGCTACAAGCATGGACGGCTTCAAGAGGGAATTAGATAAACATATGGAGCTGAGGTCCATCAGTGGCTATTAGCCACAAAGTATAGATAGGAACTCTCAGTCTGGGGCAAGTGCTGCTCTGTCTTCTTGGTGCTTGAGGTGGGGGGGGGGGGGACAGTGGGAGGGCTTCTAGTGTCCTGGCCCCACTGCTGGACCTTCTGAGGGCACCTGGTGTTTTTGGCCACTGTGTGACAGTGTGTTGGACTGGATGGGCCACTGGCCTGATCCAACACTGGCTTCTCTCATGTTCTTATGGCACCACTGCTGGACCTCCTGAGGGCACCTGGTGTTTTTGGCCACTGTGTGACACAGGGTGTTGGACTGGATGGGCCACTGGCCTGGCCCAACATTGGCTTCTCTCATGTTCTTATGTTAATCAGAGCCTCAGGCTGAAGGAATTTCAATAAGGATATTCTGTCTTCCCTTGAAAGTCTTCCATTAGACTCCCCTAGCTGGGACCAATGTTGCCTCAGTGTGATGTATTGGCTGCAGCTTTAGAGTATTTCTGGTAAGACATTGGTTCAAATTTAGGGGTGTGGACCAGAAAAAAAAATGATTGTTTTAATTCCGTGCTGTAATTTAGCAACGTGAAGGTTTATTGCTTTGGTCCTGGGAGCATAGGCGTAAACTACGGGGGAGCCCTCGAGCCACCCCCGAAATTTCCCGGGGGGGGGGCTCAGCCACCCCCGGGAAAATGGAGCGCCCAGGCTGGCTGGCTGGCTGGCCGGCTGCCGCCGCCGCCACCACCTCTCCCCCTGCTCCGTTCCTCCCTCCCTCCGTCCAGGAACCAGCTGGGCAAATGCCCAGCATGCTGGACGGAGGAACGGAGGCAGGAGCAGGCGGGGGGGGGAGGCGGTGGGGATATGGAACTCGTTTGCCCACCTGCCCGCTGCTGCCGCCGCCACCTCCCCCCCCCGGGACTGGCCTGGCATGCTGCGCAGTTGCCCAGCTGGCCCCACGGAGGCAGGAGTGGCCAGGCTAGGCCAGTCCGGGGGGGGGGGGGGGCGGCCGGGACATGGTCGCAGTGCGCGCGCGCACTAGAACCCCCGCCCCCCCGGGGATTTTAAAAGTCGACGCCTCTGCCTGGGAGTGCAGGCAGAGCAGGGCAACAGTGCCAGATCACAGTCAAGAGTCCAGTCTAGAGATCAGATACTGGTTCAGCAGCAGGCAGCGTTCATGGGTTGTCCAGGAAAGCAGAGTCAAGTCAGTCCGGGGTCACTGATCAGCAAAGTTCAGGAAGGCCCGAAAGGCAGAGTCGGTTCAGTCCGAAGGTCACAGGTTGCAAGGCGGAGGCCGGTGTTGTGGTCATGAAGTTCACAGGGTTGGGACATGTTGCTTCCGCACCTTGCAGGTCTCCTGGTCTGATTTCTACAGGTCTCTCCTAACAAGCCCTATTTACAGTCATCGGCTTGGAAGTGCTTCTGTAGTTACTCAGCGCTGTTATCAGCAAACAGCTGATGCCGAGCCAAGAGCTGAGCATTTTGTCTATGTATCTTTCGTTCTTGCCAGAACCTCTGCCTCTGCCATTCGACTAGGGGTGTGGAAAAAGAAAAAAAAAAAAAAAGCTGGTATTTTTCGGGTTCGGGGAAATCAGACCCTAAAAATATCGGTAAATGCTGAATTTCCCCAGTCCAACACCGGTAAGGTATTCGGACTGGGGAAATGTTCGGTATTTCCAAAAAAAATCGGGTGTGATATACACCACCAGAGGGAAAGAAGGCATGTTCAAATGCCTTCTTTCCGTCTGGGGGACCCCTAAAGATTTCCCTGTCAATTTCACTCCCCCCCCCCAGTCAGCTGTGAGTGAAATTGACAAGGGAAAGCCAGGGCCCTCTGCCTTCCTTTCTCTAGCTGACATGGCGGGCAGGCTGGGAAAGCAGAGGGCAGAAAACATGCCTGGGTTTCCTTTCTCTAGGGCAGGGGTGGCCAACCTGTGGCTCGGGAGCCACATGCGGCTCTTTCACACATATTTTGCGGCTCCTGGCAGGGCGGCTGGGGAAGCAAAGGGGAGGCATGCTTTTTCTCTCTTTCTCCCTTCCTTCCTTCCTTCCTTCCTTCCTTCCTTCCTTCCTTCCCTCCTCCCTCCCATCTATTTGCTTTCCTAGTTTCTCTCTCTCTCTTTCTTATAACTGGTTTTCCTCGTTTGTTTTTATTTTTGGCAGTCCCATTTAACGTTAATAAAAAGCAAATTTGCATATTTTTAAAAATAAAAACGTGTGTGTGATATTTGTTCCTGTCTTGCGGCTCTCAGACATCTCTATGTGGCTCTTACGTTTATTCTATGTGGCTCTTACGTTAAGCAAGGTTGGCCACCCCTGCTCTAGGGGCACCTGGAGAAGATCAGAAGGGGAACCCAGGCATTTAAACCTAACAGCTGACTAACGGCTCAGGCTGTTAGGTTTGACTGAGTCCTTTTTTTCGGTATAGCAAAAAGAACCTGAAACCCCCCCGAATAATATCGGCTTTTTCGGGTTCAGCTATACTGGCAGCCGAATACAAATCTCTGATCTGTATTCAGCTTGTGTGATACCCGAAAAATACCAACAAAGTATTTTTCTGGTATCTTTTTGGTTTGACTGCAGCTGAATGTACACCCCTACATTTGACAGGTGTGTGTGGGGGGGGGGGTCTGATGAGCTGCTTACAGGCTGCTTTGTCGGCTGCTTCAGAGCTGAGCATGTTGTGGGTCAGCCTCTGGCAATGAATCTTCAGGCTTTTGCTTTTCTGGCTCTGCTCTCTACTGGTTAAGGGCTATCTACGTGCAGCTCCTTGACTCCTGAGGAGTCTTCAGCCACGCTAGACTCAGGCTGACCCACAACAGCTTTCAAGAAATCTTGAAAAAGTTGGTTTTTGTATCATGAAGACACGACATGCTCCATTTCTGTTTTCGTGAAGATTGGATTGGATATCTGCCCATTGTTTTCTGTGCATGGGAAGTAGCAGACTATCCTGAGCTGATTTTTTTTTTCCCAAACGAAGATTTCAGTGCCACTCAACTCTAGGAAATGAGTGCAGCAAAATGACTAATGCTTATTTAATAATGCTGTTATTATTACTATTAATAATAGCATTAATAGTAATAATAGTAACAATAGTATTAATTATTAGTAATAATAGCATTAATAGTAATAATGGTAACAATAGTATTAATTAATAGTAATAATAGCATTAATAGTAATAATAGCATTAATAATAATGGCATTAATAGTAATGATAATAGCAGCTACTGAGCCAGTTTGGTGTAGTGGTTTTAGGAGCGCAGACTCTAATCTGGTAGAACCAGGTTTGATTCCCCAGTTCTCCACTTGCAGCTGCTGGTGTGACCTTGGGTCAGTTGCAAGTTATTTCAGAGCTGTTCTCTGTAGTTTGTAGTGGTGCAGTGAAGTTTGGTGTCGTGGTTAAGTGCACGGACTCTAATCTGGGAGAACCGGGTTTGATTCCCCATTCCTCCACTTGCAGCTGCTAGATGACTCTGGGCAAGCCATAGTTCTGTCAGAGCAATTCTTCCAAGGACAGATCTGGAAAGAGCTCTCTCAGCCCTGCCTACCTCACAGGGTGTCTGTTGTGGGGAGGGGAAGGGAGAGGAGATTGTAAACCACTCTAAGACTCCTTTGGGTAGTGAAGGGCGGGGTATAAATCCAATCTTTTCTCTTCTTCTTCTTCTCTCTCTCTCTCTCTCTCTCTCACTCTCTCTCAATTGGCACTTTCACACATACTGAATCATTTTATTTTATTATTTTTATTTTATTTATATCCCGCCCTACCCCGCAAGCAGGCTTAGGGTGGCTCACAACACATAGACATACAATTTAAAAGATTAAAACATAATACTATAAAAGTTGAGACTCGGTTCTATACAAAACTCACAAGATGGCGATAACTTAATTAAATTTTAATGCACTTCTATATAACATAATTAAGTTAATATAACATAATTAAACATGTGTGCGTATTCTCTCTCTCTCTCTCTCTCTCAATTGGCACTTTCATATATCCTAAATAATGCAGTGGGTTGGGACTGAAGAGATGGAGTACTATGTGCAGTTCTGGAGGCCTCACTTCGAAAAGGAGGTGGGCGGAATGGAGCGGGTGCAGAGGAGGGCGACAAGGATGATCCGGGGCCTGGAGACCAAGAAGCCCTGTGAGGAAAGGCCGAGGGACTTGGGAATGTTCAGTCCGGAAAAGAGGAGGCGGAGGGGGGACAGGATGGCTCTCTTGAAGTATCTGAAGGGCTGCCACTCAGAGGAGGGCAGGGAGCTGTTCCTGTGGGCAGCAGAGGAGAGGACTCACAAGAATGGGTTTAAATTGAGGGCGGGAAGGGACCGGCTGGATCTTAGGGAAACTTTTTGACAGAGAGAGTTGTGCAACAGTGGAATCAGCTGCCTAGGGAGGTGGTGAGCTCCCCCTGACTGGCAGTCTCTCCCCCCGCCCCCCAATTTTAAACCGTTTTATTAGTTGTTACAAATACAAACATGTACCACATTTTTAGAGTAATGAATAGAACAAAGCGACTGTCCAAGAGCAAAACTGTGACCGTGAAAAAACAGTAATGTGACATGCCTAGTTCTGTATTGTGCTAACATTTTAGCATACATTCCAACTTGTTAAAATACGTGAATGTACCGTCATGAAACAGATATAACATGTAAAACAGACATCCTATAAGAACAAGAAAGTTCTGAGTATTAACAGCTGCAGAATAATAAAAACGGAGATATCACAGTCATTTGTGTAACTGAGACCATTCAGAGACCATTCGCATTCATTCATTTATTTTTATTTATTTATTTATTTGATTTCTAGGCCGCTCTCCCCGCGACGGCAGGCTCAGAGCGGCGTACAAGACCTGGTACCCCAGGATTCCAAAGCATACTAAAACTTAAAACAATATAAAACATTATGTTTAAAACCACACAAGAACATAATTAACAATCTAAAGTGCTCAACACTCAATCCTAAAAATTCAGATGGCGGCAACCTAATCACTCCGGAGCCCCTGTTTCCTCGTGGCAGATGGTACAAGTAGCAGTCAGGCTTTGATAGGTATGCTGCAGGAGAAAAACAGGGAGGGGGAGGGAAGGTGGAAGTAGCGGCCCCTACTCAAATGCCTGGCGGAAGAGCTCCGTCTTACAGGCCCTGCGGAACTGCACTAAATCCCGCAGGGCCCTGATCTCCTCCGGGAGCTCATTCCACCAGATAGGGGAATTAAGCAGTGTCTAGACAAAGTTGTCAGTCGGCTGATCCTGCATCGAGCAGGGGGGTTGGACAAGATGGCCTGTATGGCCCCTTCCAACTCTGTGATTCTATGATTCTATAATCAGTGCAAGCCAATACAAAATAAAAACGGCAACCAAACAGCCATTGTAAGCAAGGAAGCATCCAAGGCCACAAAACTGTCTATTTGACATACTAAAGTGAAGAAAGGTTGAAGATACTGAGCTGACATTGAACTGCAATCAAAGAGGGTGATACGTGTAATAAACATGTCAATATGTTGTGTTGAAATACTATCCATTATAGCCCAGAGCAGGGGTGTCAAACATGCGGCCCGGGGGGCAGAACAGGCCCCCGGAGGGCTTCTATCAGGCCCACACTGGAACTGCCACCTCCTGCTTCCAGTTCTGTTGCTGCATCATAGCTTGCTTCGCCAGACTCTCTCAGTTGCTCAGCCATTCCATGTTTTCCCCTGGGTCCTAGACTCAGAACTCTGAGCATGAGATTTCTGCGTTGAATGTCAATGAATCAAAAGTAGGGTTGCAGCTTACAGACACACACCTGAACAGCACACTCAGGATTGCAACAGCACAGACATTTTGATGCAATAATTCAGAGCAAGAGGTGTCAGTTATCAGATACTGTTAAGTAAACAAAATATTGCAAGAGTGCTAATGTTTTAAGCATGTTTTTATTTTAAGTAAAAAAAATCTTTGTGTTTGTGTCCTTCATGAAGTTTATATCTCCGCTACCTGGCGTTACATTTTATGACACACATGGTCCGGCCCAACAAGGTCTCATTTATGTCAGGTCCGGCCCTCATAACCAATGAGTTCGACACCCCTTGCCTAGAGATTAGTTGTAATTCTTGAACTAGTTCAGGCCTCATCTGGAAGCTGGGGACCCTAACCAGCCTTACTGTAAATTCCACAGTAAGGACTACTAGCCTTACTGTAAATTCTGCTGTAAGCTGCTACAAATAAATGAGCAAGCAACACATTTGAGAAAGGAATTTACCTGCTTTTGCTGAGATCAAGAATCACAAGATGGAGAAACCTGTAGGAGAACACTTCAGCCTTCCAGTACATTCAGCAGGTGAGCTCAAAGTAGTGGTTTTGTTGCAAAGGAACTTCAGAAATAGAGTGGAAAGAGAAACTGCTGAGTTACAAATTATTACAATACTTGGAACAACCCCCCCCCCCCCGGACTTAACAGAGATACTGGATTCTTATCTCACTACATATGCTAAACTCATTCAGATCAGTCCTTCGATACGTATTCTCTCCAAGAAGGGCTATACATCCTCTTTACTTTAGTGTATTTCTTTTTTGGCATAGTATATTGGAATAGTGATTGTAATTTAATGCAATGAATAATGGGGTGTATTTCTCTGGTCTGGTGACAGAGGAGGCATATACTGCACAAGCATTCACCCTACCTCAAAGAAAAGGATGCTGTTAATTACTTCCATGTTTGAGAGAAGACGAATGGAGAATAACAACATGGTCTCAGTTAATTATTCTTAGCAGTCCACAATTAAGGATACTTTTACATAGTCAGTCTCCAATTTTGATGTATTTATTTGCTTTACTGTTTTCCCCATAATTAAATTCAAACAAATGGTGACCATATAAGATTAACTTGTTATTCCTGTTTAGTTTTTGCACCTGTTAAAACATTTCATTATGTTGTACGCTAATTTGCTGTTCATTCTTCACCTATATGAATGAACTGTTACCTTCCATTTCAATGTACCTGAGGAAGTGTGCATGCACACAAAACCTCATACGTTGACTCAAGACCATACGTTGGTCTTAAAAGTGCCGCTGGACCCTAACTTTGCAGTAGAACAAAGTTTGGTTATTTGAATAAGCATGCGTGCACACAAAAGCTCGTACTGTGAATAACCCTTTGTTGGTCTCAGGGCCGGCCCCAGGGTTTTCTGCGCACTAGGTGAGGTTACCTTGTGGTGCCCCCCCAGGCGAGGCTGCCCTGTAGCGCCCCCCCCACACCGCAGAGCTGCCCTCTCCACCGCTGGAGACCCGCTCACAAGGAACACCCCCCCACCCCAGTGCCTGCCCGCCTGCCTGGGCTCACAAGCTCTCCAGCCCCGCTAGGAGCCACCTGCACCGGCTGGCTGCAGCGCCTACAAGTCTATCTGCATTGGCCCAAGGCTAAGTTTGGTTCTTAGCCTGAATGGAAAGCTGCATTCAGACATAATGGTAAATCACGGTTTGCATAAAGCACACTATCTCCTGTTTTGAGTCTCTTTCAGTCTCTCCGCTGCCCCGTAGGCCAGCTGCGCCCCTAGGTGGCCGCCTAGTTGGCCTAGTGATAGAGCCGGCCCTGGTTGGACTTAAAGGTGCCACTGGACTCAAACGTTGTTCTACTGCTTCAGACCAACACTCAAATTACACACGGGGACAGAGTCAGAACCTGCTAAGTATCTGAATTCCAATTTGGAACATTTTGTGAACACAAAAATGCTCCGATTTGGGACTTGGCAGACCACCTGTACAAAGCTGGAAGACGGGGAAGACAAAACAGGCAGCGTCCCAGGGATATACGCCTTCCACTCCCCCCCCCCCAGCAGTGTCATGACATACAACACAAGCACCTGATCTGTAAGTTGTTTTTTCCTGTAAGATGTGTTGGGCAGACAGCCGGCGGGGCACGAAAAACTCTGGGCAAGCTACACAGTAGTGTGACGTTTTCCGCAGGGTCAAGTTCCCCCCGCTTGCTCTTCTATTCCTCCGCTGCTTTCCCTCATTTCCGCAGATGATTTCTCCCTCCCAGGAGCAAAAAACACAATTTTGCCCCCTCTTGCGGCGCAGCGTGGGAATTCCCAGAAACAGGGAAGTCTGATGCTGCGGAGCAACAGGCAACAAACTGCGTTTTTGCGCCTAGGACTGCGGAAACATCTGCGGAAATGAGGGAAAGCAGCAGAGGGAGACGAGTGTGGGCGCGGGGGAACCTGACACCGCAGAAAACGTCAGTACATGTAGAAAACAATTTGGGATCTAATTCAGAACAATTTTGGGTCCTCCGTAAAAGCAATGTTTTATCTGCTATTCAGGAGTGCCACTCAAAACTATAATTTTTTTATATGAACGAGCTCCCGGAGGAGATCAGGGCCCCACGGGACCTTATGCAGTTCCACAGGGCCTGCAAGATGGAGCTCTTCCACCAGGCCTACAAATAGGGGCCACCAAAAAACCCCTCCCACTCTATGACCACCAACGACCTCAGCCCATATGGGCTGGGACTGGCCGTGGGTACCATCTGGCCTGGTATCCAGAGAAAATTAGGCATACATACCACGCCGTACTGTTAGCTAACTGAGCACTTTATTCTTATTGTCATGACTGTTGCTTTTACTGTGTTTTTAACTGATTTTAATGTACATATGGATCTTGGCTTTCAGCCAAGCTATGTAAGCCGCTCTGAGTTTGCGTGCGGGGAGAGCGGCCTATAAATCTAATAAATAAAAGAGCAGAGGGTTTGCACATCCCTCAAAATGACACCTAAGAGTTCACAATATGAACAAGACTCAGATTTCGGCTTATTCTTCAGCTGGAACATCCCTAGACCCCCCCCCCCTCCTTGCCTTGTTCATGGAGCCACAGTTAGAGGACGTGTGTGTGATATTTATTCAGCCAGTTTCCTGATAAGAAGAAGAAGAAGAAGAGATTGGATTTATATCCCGCCCTTCACTCACTTAAGAGTCTCAGAGCGGTTTACAAACTCCTTTTCCCCTCCCCTCCCCACAACAGGCACCCTGTGAGGTAGGTGGGGCTGAGAGAACTCTTTCCCAAGCTGTCCTTGAGGGAACAGCTGGTACAGAGTTATGGCTTGCCCAAGGTCATCCAGCCAGGTGCAAGTGGAGGAGTGGGGAATCAAACCCGGTTCTCCCAGATTAGAGTCTGCGCACTTAACCACTACACCAGACTGGCTCTCTCTCAAAGCAGACCTTAGGCTTTGTGGTTCCTCCTGTCAATACTAAGCAAAAACTCCAAAGTGTGTCCTTATGGCAGAATAGGGAAATGGGGAAGGAGCAGCCCAACTGTGGACTTGGCAGTGATACCGATATGGCTGAGATCTTCTATAAGCAAGACCGGACTCCAGACCCATAGTCAAAGTGGGGCGTTTAGGGGCGGTGCCCCCTCACTCATAGCCGATGCCCCACAACTCTCACTGTGGGAGTTGTGCTGGCAGGTAAGAAAAGAAAAGGGGTCTCTCTTTCTCTATCCCCTGCTCCCCTGCCCCCCCCCCAGATTTCCCAATGCCCCACCACCCAGCACTTTTCTGGCTACGCCTCCACCAGACTCTCCACCCTAGGAGTACACTTTGTACAAAGACTCCCATGCTTTATTTACAACCCATATAAGACGGACAGAGAAGAACGTGATAATTGTGTAGGAGGAGCAGGTAAACACTGGCATGCCATTCATGACTCAAGTGGCAGGAAAACCACGGGTGCCTCTGGCAGGCGAGACATAGAATTAGGCAGTCCCACCCAGATCTGCCCTCTGACTGGGTGCTTTATAAGTCGAGCTGTGGCTCTCTTATCCCTTTGACTAAATCTCCTCTGCTCTAATCTCCTCTGCTCTAACCTGGGATGCATTTCTGGGAGTCTGTGCTTTGCGCTCTGTTGGCTTCCCTCTTTGCCGCCGTACTCGGGGGGCTCTACTTGACAGGCGCATTCCGCAAGAGGAAACCCAAAGAACCGCCCTTGGACAAAGGCCTCATTCCATGGCTAGGACACGGGATAAGTTTCAAAAAGAACCCCACAGAGTTCTTGGAAAAGATGCAGAAGAAACACGGGGATATCTTCACCGTGTTAGTTGGAGGTAATTATTTGAACTTTATGATGGACCCTCACACCTACGGGACGGTCATAAAGGAATCCAAACACAAGCTGGATTTTGATACGTTTGCCTCCACAGTAGTTTATAACGTCTTCGGTTTCAACCCGAGTGAATCCCATCATAAGATTGTGCAAGAAGTTAGCAAGAGGTATCTCAGAAACAGGAATCTGGCGGATCTGAACCAGGTGATGATGGAGAACTTGCAGACGGTGATGCTTCAGAACCTGGGCTCGGGAGGTGGAGAAAGACCGTGGCAGCAGGATGGTGCCCTCCACTTCAGCTACAAGGCTATGTTCCAAGCTGCTTTCCTGACTTTGTTTGGAACTGATTCCCCCAAAAGTGGAGATGGCAAAGGAACTTCTAAGGATAACAGAGCACCTCAGTGTGCAGCGTGGTTTGAGGATTTTCAGAAATTCGACAGTTACCTTCCCCAGATGGTCATGGGCATGCTGGATCCTGAGAGCAAGAAGGAGACAGAGAGGCTGAAGAACTTCTTCTGGGAGGTGCTGTCTGTAGAAAAGGTACTGGAGAAGGATGACGTCAGCAACTGGGTAGCTGAGCAAGATCACCAGATGGCTGAGGTTGGGATGAATGAAAAAATGCGGACTCAGTTCCTCTTTCTCCTTTTCTGGGCATCACAAGCTAACACCGGGCCAGCTACCTTCTGGGTTTTTGCCCATCTCCTGACACATCCAGAAGCGATGAAGGCCGTGAAGGAAGAAGTAGACCGAGTCCTAAAGGAGACCAGTCAGGAAGTCAAGCCAGGTAGTCCCTTGATCAATATATCCTTTGAAACGGTCAAGACTCCTCTTCTGGACAGTGCAATACAGGAAAGTCTACGGCTGAAAGTAAGTCCCTTTCTGTTCAGAAGCATAATGGAAGATATGGATCTTAAAATGGCGGACGGGAGAGAATACAGCCTCCGGAAAGGGGACCAGCTGATCCTCTTCCCCTTCGTTGGCCTGCAGATGGATCCTGAAATCTACCCTGATCCTAAGACGTTCAAATATGATAGGTTCGTGAACCCAGATGGCACGAAAAAAGAATTCTACAAAAATGGGAAAAAACTAAAGTATTACAACATGCCATGGGGCTCCGGTCCTTCCATGTGCCCTGGACGATTCTTTGCTGTTAGTGAAATGAAGCTGTTTGTGATTTTGATGGTCGCCTACTTTGAGATGGAGCTGGTTAATAAGGAAGAGAAGGTACCACTGGTAGATCCAAGCCGCTATGGGATTGGAGCCACGCATCCTTCTCACGATATCCAGTTTAGGTATCGACTGAGAATCTAAGAGTAAAGTCATTTGTTTTGTAACCAAGTTGTATATTAGCTCAGTTATTTATTCTGTTCAGTCCTAGGGAGAAAACTGTACAATAACAGGACATGTTCAGGAAGGTCTCTTGTGCAGCTGCAGTTACAAAAAATACTACGATTCAGAAGGGTCATGTTCTTCCGCCGCAGACCCAGGAGAATAACTCCGGCAGCACCGAGACTTCTAATTGTCTTTTGTAGCGTATGTAGGCAATCGTGGCCTTCATCATATATATTAAATAGACTAAAAAGAATATAGCTGCTAGCAGCCAGCTTGGGCGGGGAGAAGTACATGAAGCTCTTTCATGTGGTTAAGTGCGTGGACTCTAATCTGGGAGAACTAGGTTTGATTCCCCACTCCTCCGATTGCAGCTGCTGGAATGACCTTGACTCAGTCACAAGTTCTTTCAGAGCTGTTCTCTCAAGGGCAGTTCTGGAAAGAGCTCTCTCAGCCCCACCTACCTCATAGGGTGACTGTTGTGGGGAGGGGAAGGGAAAGGAGTTTGTAAGCTGCTTTGAGACTCCGAGTGAAGGGCGGGGTATAAATCCAAATCTCTTCTTCTTCTTCTTCTTCTTCTTCTTCTTCTTCTTCATCATCATCTTCTTCTTCTTCTTCTTCTTCTTTATTATCTTCATATCTGTTACCATCTGAATCAACTTCAAGCATATACTATGAAACGGCTGTGCAATGTATAGACCCAACTTGCCGCTGTATGCCATCTTTGTGAAATGTTGCAATAATAATAATTAAGAATGTTACAAGACAATTTGCTTTCTAAATCAGTTTTAGTCCTGTGCTCAGTTTTTACAGTTAATTGTTCTTGGAGGTTATCTGGGATTTTTGTGTCCTCATTCCGTTTGTCAGATTCGCTGAACTGAATTTAACAGTCTCGCTCACGATCTCAGAAAAGAGGGCCACCTTTTGTTTCAGGTGTTCTGATTTTAGGGAGTACTGATTCTGATTTTAGGGTGGGGGGTGGAACTCCTACAAAATATTCTGTTTTCCTTTTGTAACAAGGGAGATGCTTTTAAAGACAAGGTTTTGCTCACTCAAAGCGGGAAGTGGACTAAGGATTTTTCACTTTTTCGGTCAGCAAAACTGGAAGATGTGGGGAAGTGGTTTTCTTTTGTAATGAGTGAAATGTGTTGATAGTTTGCGCCTGTTTCATTCCCCTTTAGTACTAGATGGGGGGCCTGAAAGTACTTGTGGGGGGCATCTCAATGTAGCGGTTATGTGCGCGGACTCTAATCTGGGAGAACCGGGTTTGATTTCCCCACTCCTCCACTTTCACCTGCTGGACGACCTTGGGCAAGCCATAGTTCTGGCACAGCTGTTCTTGAAAAAGAGCAGTTTCTGTCAGAGCTCTCTCAGCCCCACCTACCTCACCGGGCGTCTGTTGTGGGGAGGGGAGGGGAAGGGCAAGGAGTTTGTAAGCCGCTCAGAGACTCCCTTGGGTAGTGAAGGGCTGGGTATAAATCCAATCACTTCTCTTTTTCTTCTTCTTCTCCCACACGATATCCTCTTTCCCTTCTTTAAGCCCCAATAGCCACTGCCTTTTTCTTGTTTCCTTCTCTCTTTCCCACTCACCAGCACATCCCCCTGTCTTCAGCTTTCCCTCTGGCAGCCTCTTCTGGGAAAAACTGGCTCAGTTGTGCAATACCAGCTGCCATGCTGTTCGGGACCTAGCTGTGCAGCATCAGCCAGACTGGCCCACTTTCACAGTAAGGAAATGATTTTGGAGGGGGACTTTCCCCTGTATCCCCCTCCCCCCAATATTTCATCTTTCCCTCCTCTTAGCAGCCATGACATCCCCAGTTTTCCCTGATTTTT
Organism: Lepidodactylus listeri; assembly: GCA_029233225.1. Classification (NCBI taxonomy): domain Eukaryota; kingdom Metazoa; phylum Chordata; class Lepidosauria; order Squamata; family Gekkonidae; genus Lepidodactylus; species Lepidodactylus listeri. The sequence goes on from JARCFY010000012.1 coordinate 5,774,691, forward strand.
TTTCTCCTGTAACAGCCTGCTTTCCGTCTGTTCCCCACCCTCAGCTATGTTTATTATTTATTTACTTCATTTATACTCCGCTTTTCTCCAAAATGGGGACCCAAACCAGCTTGCATCATTCTCCTCTCCTCCATGTTACCCTCACAACAACCCAGTAAGGTAGGTTAGGCTGAGAGGGTGAAGCGGCCTGAAACTGACCTTCTACAGCACAGTAGGGTTCAAAGCTAGGTCCCCCAGATACTAATGTGAAACTCTAACCAATACTCCACCCTGTCTCTTGTGGGGTAGCCAGGGCCGGTGTCAGGCTTTTTTGCACACTAGGCGAGGCTACCTTTTGGCAAACCCCCCCACCCCACCGTGTGCTCACCAATTTTCAAACATAAATGCATTTTAGGAAGAGTGAAAAACACAAAGACAAGGATTCCTCCTTGTAGTCAGGTATGCTCTCCCCATCGTCCTCACCCCGCTTGCTGGCCTCTGCGCCCGTCAGGGTTCTGCGCCCCTAGGCAGTTGCCTAACCTCGCTTTATGGTAGCACCGGCCCTGGGGGTAGCTACAAGTCATTTGGCAACTAGTTGCCTAGTTGTCCTTGCAAAGCCTGGTTCTGATGCATCAAAGGCCAGAACAGCCCTGGAAAGCACCCTGCCTTTTACTGACAGAAACCAAGGCTTGAAAGCTGGCAATGTTGTGGTGGTCGCCTAGCAACAGCCACCGAGGTTATTCATTTCCAAAAGTTATAGATGCTACTTGTATCATTTTTTTAAAAAGTTTTTGGATTTTTCTGCAAATCTGGAGCTTGTCTCAAGTTTGTCGAGAGTTCTGTTTTGTCTGTCTGTGGCCTTAGTCTGAGGATTTAAGTATACACAGATGTTGCAAATTAGATACGTTGATGGAATTTTTTGGCTCGTTGTAACAGGATATTTAGACTTTTAAATCCCTCGAATATGCCAATTAATAAAGATTCACATGCTAAGTTATAAAAGGAAGTGTTTTGTGTTGCTGAAGTGGCAAAATAGGTTTAGATTTGATAGGACATTAAGTGGTGAAGATACTTCCGCTTCCTCCCAAAGTTCTAGTTTGAAAACAAAACAAAACAGGAAAGACGGTTTTTGCCTCTACAGGTTCAAATTCCCACAAACTTTACATCTCTAGTCTGAAGTCCGGAAGCTGCTGTTTCTCCTAACCTTCCAGCTCCCCTTGCTAGAAAATCTATTTACTGAAATGTGAATGTGGCATTTCCTTTGTGTCCGACATCCTATAAATCCTTCCTAATGTTAGCAAGTTGCTAATTATGTAAATGTAAGGTTTCCTGGGAGAGTCCTCTTTGCCTCCAGACACGCTCCGGTGGGAATGTCCTTTAACCTGCCTCCAGCAACTGGATGGCCGAGTTATTCACAGATGCCCCGTCTCAATTGCCTTCCCATGCATTATTCCTTGTGACTGGCGACCTTTGCTGTTTCTCTCACCGGCTAAAAAGACATGCTTACCAGTCCCTCGAACAGAAAGATGTCAGTTCACCCAGATGCTTATATTTGGGTTTCTCGTCAGTCTTGAAAAGAAGAGGGGGAAACGTTTTGTTTATTATTCATTTACCTCATTTGTACCTCATCTTTTTTCCCAATGGGAACCCAAAGTTGATTACATCGTTCTCCCGTCCTCCATTTTATACTCACAACCAGGTTTCTTTTTTCTGGGGGAACATGCCGGAACGGAGTTCCTGAGGCTCTTTGACAAAATTCTTTTAAAAATGTTTAAAAGTTTGTGAGTTTTCAGTATACAGATTGACAACTTCGTTTCCCTCTTGAGAGTTCTAGCACCTCTTTTTCGCACACACACACGGCCCTGCTCACAACAACCCTGTGAGGGACATCTTTGACAAAATTCTTTAAAAAATATTTAAAAGTTCATGTGTTTTCAGTATACAGATTGATAACTTCGTTTCCCTCTTGAGAGTTCTAGCACCTCTTTTTCACACACACACACACAAAAAGCCCTGCTCACAACAACCCTGTGAGGGACATCTTCAACAAAATTCTTTTAAAAATATTTAAAAGTTCATGAGTTTTCAGTATACTGACTGACAACTTCGTTTCCCTCTTGAGAGTTCTAGCACCTAAAAGCCCTGCTCACAACAACCCTGTGTCAGACTGATGGGCAGCGGTGTGTCTACCTTACTGCTTACATGGCCTGGAAGAGAGATCATATCTTCCGGGATGGTGGGGCAACACTCTGGTATTTGGGTGAAAACTCTATGGTAAATTTGTCTTCTACCATAGAGTTTTTGCCTAAATATCAGAGTGTCGCCCTGATGACCCAGACATCATGACATCGATTCCAGGTCACATGGGCAGTGATACTGACATGTCACTGCATCTGGTGTAGTGGTGTAAGTGTAGTGGTGTAGTGTAGTTTGTAGTGGTGTAGTGTAGTTTGGTGTACTGGTTAAGCGTGCAGACTCTAATCTGGGAGAACCAGGTTTGATTCCCCACTCCTCCACTTGCAGCTGCCGGATGACCCTGGGCAAGCCATAGTGCTGTCAGAGCTGTTCTCTCAAGGACAGATCTGGAAAGAGCTCTCTCGGCCCCACCCACCTCACAGGGTGTCTGTTGTGGGGAGGGGAAGGGGAAGGAGATTGTAAACTGCTCTGAGACTCCTTCGGGTAGTGAAGGCTGGAGTATAAATCCAATCTCTTCTTCTCCCTCTTTTTCGGGATAAGTTCCCCTCTGCCAGCCTGCTGATCAACGGCAGGGAGGTGGGTCCTGGCAGACCCCCACTTCCACGGGGGGGACAGGAATCTGGCAACCCTAGGAAGAGTTTTGCAAACCTACTGGATGTAATGGGAGCCAGGAATGCCAATTGCCTTGCATGGGCTCCACTGCAATACATTACAGCACCAAAAAAAAGTGGCAAACTGGATTTTGAACCACTGAATCATAGAATCCGAGAATCACAGAGTTGGAAGGGGCCCTACAGGCCATCAAGTCCAACCCCCTGCTCAATGCAGGATCAGCCTAGAGCAGGGGTGGGCAATTGTTTTGGGTCGGGGGCCACTTTGTGGGAGCGGAGGTAAGCGGAGGGCCGCACCTTTTAAAATGATTGCATTCATTAGTTAACTTTGCATTTCAGAAAAGGTATCAATTGTATCATAAAAATCAATCAATATAAATTAAATAAAATAGTGGTAGTTTTATTCAATTTATTTATTGTGCTAGTTTCATATCATCTATAGCTGCAAGCACATTTAATTTTAGAATCCGTTTAATGAGACAAATGTACCCTATCACGTTTTTCTACAATTGACTGAAACCATGTGGCTGATTGTCTTGGCGGGCCGCAAAAAACTCTGTGGCGGGCCGCATGTAGCCCGCGGGCTGCAATTTGCCCACCCCTGGCCTAGAGCATCCCTGACAGGTGTTTGTCTTTTTTTAAAAAGGTTTTTTATTGTGTTTATTTATTTATATTTATTTTATTATTAAACGATTGATTGATTTAAATTATTTAATTTATTGCCTTTTTATTTAAATATATAAAAAATCCCAGACATAAACATCAAGTACACACCCCACTCCCCATATAGAAGAACAACGTGCAGTGTACACATAACAACAAAGAAAAGCCCCAAAAAGCAAAAAGCAAGCCAGTTAAGGCACTGGTAAAGAGCTCAACACTCAGCATAAATACGAAGAGAGGGAATTATTTCCCCTGCTTCTTTTTCCTTTTCCTCTAAACATACCTCATGAATGTAGAGTTACAACAGGATTGAAGGATAGAGAGGCATTATTTAACCTCATCCCATAATCTGCGGAAGGACCTAAACATACTTGGAGCCAGGGGTCCGTTGGGGCCGGAGCGAGGCGGAGCAAAGCTCCGCCAGCTCAGGAGTGGCCAGTAGGGCAGCCACGGGCTGAATCAGATTCTCTAATCTGATTCAGCTCGCCACCAAATTGCCGCCGAAATTCGGTGGCAACTTTAAAAGCCACTGGAGGGGAGGGGGTTTGAGAGAGACGCTCCAAACTTGCAGGGTAGCTGCTGGGGCCTCTCCTCGAAATGCCCACCAAGTTTCAAGAAGATTGGACCAGGGGGTCCAATTCTACAGGCCCCCAAACATGTCGCCCCCATTCCCTCCATTGTTCTCTATGGTAGGAAAAAAGTTAACATTTTTTCCCTCCATAGAGAACAATGGAGGGGATGGGACAATCTGTTTGGGGGCCCATAGAATTGGACCCCGTGGTCCAATCTTCTTGAAACTTAGTGGGTATTTCGAGGAGAGGCCCCAGCAGCTACCCTGCAAGTTTGGAGCCTCTCCCTCAAAACCCCCTTTCCTCCAGCCCCTCATATACCCTATGAGTTTTTGCCATTGATTTCCATGGCCCATAGGGTATAATGGGGCTGAAACCGACATTCCCTTTCTGACACACTTCCGGCGATGTCAGGGGACATGGCATATGCTAATGAGTTATGCTAACGAGTTAGGCTAATGAGCTCCTGCACCTCTTTTTCTACGAAAGGACCCCTGCTTGGAGCACTGTTCTGAGGTGGGTATGAAATGTGTTTGTCCAGCCGCTGCTTAAAGATAGCCAGGGAGGGGGAGCGCGCCACCTCCCAGGGCAGCTGATTCCACTGTTGCACGAACAACTCTTCCCGCCTGTAATGTAGTGTGCTCTGTGTAGCAACCGGCCTGCCATGTGCTCCCAGGTAATGGCGCCTGCCGCATAGCCAGAGCACATGGTCAGGCAGAGAGGGGAGCTTGAATCTGGAGGAACAATAGACGTCCGGATTGAAAGCCTCCACCAATGTGGGACCTAGGTTCTCCCTGGGGAGCCAATGCGGCCAAAGGCTCCTCCAGGGAACCTATGACAAACATGCGCATATGTTAAGCCCCTATCAGGTCTTTTGGGTGTGGCCGGAGGTGTGGCTCCAGCCAGCATATAATGAGGGCCCTGGAGCCCTGGAAGCATGCTTGATCTGACCATTTACTGGACATGCTGAATCACTCAATAAAGGCTTCATGATTTCACCGTTCCTGGTCTCCTGAGTCCAGTACTCTTCACCACCCTTAATTTAAACGCATTCTTGCGAGTCCTCTCCTCTGCTGCCCACAGGAACAGCTCTCTGCCCTCCTCTAAGGGACAGCCCTTCAGATACTTCAAGAGAGCAATTTAAACGCCCCCCCCCCCACCTCAGCCTCCTCTTCTCCAGACTGAACATCTCCAAGTCCCCTCAGCCTTTCCTCACAGGGCTTTAGGGTTCCCATCCTCCAGGTGGGGCCTGGGGATCTCCCGCTTTTACAGCTGATCTCCAGCTGACAGAGATCAGCTCCCCTGGAGAAAATGGCTGCTTTGAAGGGTGGACTCTATGGCATTGTACCATGCTGAGGCCCCTCCCCTCCCCAAACCCCACCTTCTCCTGGCTCTACCCCCAAAGTCCCCAGGTAATTTCCAACCCGGACTTGGCAACTCTAGGCTTGGTCTCCAGGCCCCCGATCATCCTCGTCACCAGTTTGGTGTAGTGGTTAAGTGTGCGGACTTTAATCTGGGAGAGCCGGGTTTGATTCCCCACTCCTCCACTTGCATCTGCTGGATGACCTTGGGCAAGCCATAGTTCTGGCACAGCTGTTCTTGAAAAAGAGCACTTTCTGTCAAGAGCTCTCTCAGCCCCAACTACCTCCCAGGGTGTCTGTTGTGGGGAGGGGAGGGGAAGGGAAAGGAGTTTGTAAGCCGCTCTGAGACTCCTTCGGGTAGTGAAGGGCGGGGATATGAATCCAATCTTCTCCTCCTCCTCTTCTTCTTTTTCTTCTCTTCTGCACCCGCTCCATTCTGTTCACATCCTTTTTGAAGCGAGGCCCCCAAAAGTGCACACAAATACTCCAGGTTCGGACTGAACAATGCAGTGTACAGCGGGACTATCACATCTTGTGATCTGGATGTTATGCCTCTGTTGATACACCCAGGGGTCGGTTGGAGCGGGAGCGCACAGGAGCACAGCTCCAGGAGTGAGGAGCCCAGGGGGCGGGCACATGACCAAGCCCCGCCCCCTCCTCGGCTTCCCCAAACAGTGCAGAGGCGCAGTGCCCCGGGGAAAGCCCAGCTAGGATCTTTGTTGTTTTTAATGTTTTGTTTTAATATTGATAATTTTATCAGTGTTCCTTTTATGATTGTGTGCTGCTTTTCCAGAGACTTGCTCAAGGTGGCATATGAATTTTCTAAGTATACCATTTTTTATCTGGGCACATGGCACATAAGTACTGGAGAAATTTCACCAACCCTTCAGCAGCTTCCACCCCATCAGTTTGGTGTAGTGGTCAGGAGTTGGACTCTAATCTGGGAGAACCGGGTTTGATTCCCCACTCGTCCACATGCAGCTGCTGGTGTGACCTTGGGCCAGTCACAAGTTCTCTTAGAGCTGTTCTCTCATGAGCAGTTCTCAAAAGACCTCTCTCAGCCCCACCTACCTCACAGGGTGTCTTGTTGTGGGGAGGGGAAGGGAAGGGAAAGGGATGGGTGGTGCACATGTCCTGGGTATCTCAAGTCTACTTGAAACCTGGTGGTTTCAAGGGAGCAGGAAGAGAATGAGGGTGTGTTCTTTACGCTTCTTTTTCTGGCACAAAGTATTGGATGGGGAAGGGACTGGAGGAAGAGCAGGTCAGTTTCACTCACCTGTGGAGTGGAGCCTGAGGGGTGGGTGTTGCCTTCTGACACACTTCCGGCATGTTAGGGGATGTGGCATATGCAAATGAGTTATGCTAATGAGCTCCTGCACCTCTTTTTCTACGAAATGACCCCTGGATACACCCCAAGATCTCCTGGGCCAGTTGACTCTGCTGGGCCTGGAGTGACAGCCCCCAGAGTGGAATGACAGTCCCTGAGAGTAGCAGAAGTCTTCTGGGCCTGGAATGATCGCCCTTCCCTGAGTGGAATGAGGGGACCTGAGAGTAGGAGAAAGCCCAGGGATTTGGGCTGAGAAGCACTCTGCACATTCCCAAAGGACTGTCAAACTTTCTATGCAATGAGTTCGTAACAGAGGCAAAATGCAAACTGGGAATGTTCCTGATTCATATGAGAGCCTCTTATCTGTTATCTCGCTTTCTAATGTTCTAAACATTTGCAAATTAAAGGCAAGAGTACGCGATGTTCTTTTTGCCATGCTGCCTGCTACAGCTCTCTAATCGCCAAGCCTGCGAGGGCAATCCTTCCGCACAATAATTATATGAATGCTCTCACCCAGGTATGCAGCTGCCAAAGGGATACCAGAGTGATAAGCTGATGTGTACAGCGTCTCTCGCAGCTGTATTATTCTGTTGCGGTAAGAACCTGGGAATCTTTAGGCATTTCAAAGGGAGACTCCAGCCTGTTAATCGTTCTAAATCATCACACAAGCCAGCACGGTGCAGTGCAGAAGTGTCAAACTCATTTGCTACGAGGGCCGGATCTGAAATCGATGTCACTTTGTCGGGCTGGGCCCTGTGTGCCATAAAATGTAACACACGGTACCGGAGATATAGATGATTTCAGATGACGAATGGCAATAGCAGGCGTATTTGGATTAGGTGTGATATGCAGAGGGGGTGGAGATATCAGCATTGGTAATGAGACAGGAAACCTAGGTCTCGATTTGGTACAGGAGGATTCAGTCCAGGACGATGCAAAGAATAAATGGAAATAAGCCTGAAGAAGTGAGCAGTGACTCACAAACGCACATACCCTACCACAATTTTGTTAGTCTTTAAAGGTGCTACTGGACTTTCTCTTTCCACCAGTATTAGAAACCACAACATTCAAAAACCAGTGGGGGAACATTTTAACCTTCCAGGGCATTCAGTTGCGGACCTAAGAGTAGAAGTTCAAGAACTTCAGAGGGAGGTTAGAAAGAGCGACTGCTGAATTGCAACTGATCATGAAGCTCAAGACAATGCAAACTCCTGGACTGAATTGAGACCTAGGATTGTTCTCTCATTACCAATGCCTGCTGTTGTCTTTTGGCATCTGAAATCACTTCACTCTCCAAGATATGAGGACAGAGGGACTCATATTCCAGCTGTATCTGAAGAAGTAAGCAGTGATTCATGAAAGGAGGGCAGGAAGGGTTGCCTCAGTGCTTAGTTCTTGTGGCCCTTTCTTACACACCCAGGGAAATGCTGATCATCACTGAGGTCAGGAAGCAATTTTTCTCCAGGCCGGTTTGGCCAGGGATCCTGGAGGTTTTGTTTTTTTGTCATTTTCTGGGATTCAAACAGGGGTCACTGGGGGTGGGGGGGGGAGGTATTTGTGAATTTCCTGCACTGTGCAGGGGGTATTTATTTACTTCATGTATACACTGCCTTTCTTCCCAGTGGGTGTTGGATTGAGCTACTCAGCATGCCTGGACATTGGGGGGGGGGGGGGGGCGCTACGTCACTCTGTGTCTAGGTCTTGTCTCCTTGAATGGGATGCCTCTCTTTGTCTTAACCTGGGAGCTGCCCTCTGACCCCTCCTCTCTCTCTTTATGTCCTCTCACTCTCTTCACGTGGCCTTCCATGAAGAGACACATCTCTGCAGGTCTCTCCTGTAGAGACAATGCCCTCATAACTCCTACACACACGGTGCTGGACTAGCCTGCCATTTGTGATTCCCCTTTCAAGAGGGGATTGGATAAACATATGGAGCAGAGGTCCATCAGTGGGTTATTAGCCACAAGGTATAGATAGGAACTCTCAGTCTGGGGCAAGGGATGCTCTGTATTCTTGGTGCTTGAGGTGGGGGGCAACAGTGGGAGGGCTTCTGGTATCCTGGCCCCACTGGTGGACCTCCTGATGGCACCTGGTGTTTTTGGCCACTGTGTGCCAGAGTGTTGGACTGGATGGGCCACTGGCCTGATCCAACATTGGCTTCTCTTATGTTCTTATGTGATAGGGAAAGTGCTCTTTAGATTCGTCTTTTCTCTTTCCTTTCGACTGCAACCTGACTGTGAACTGGATCTTCTTGAATAAATGTGGGAGAGGAGCAGTGTTCCCTCTAAGCTGAGTTAGTGTGAGCTAGCTCACAGTTTTTTTAGCCTCCAGCTCACACATCCAAATACATGGTGGGCTGGATCCAACTGTCCTCCCAGAAGGCTTTCTCCTGCCGATGGAGACTTCCTTCAACTTCCAATGGGAGAGCCAATTAAGTTGGAGGAAGACTCCAAACTTTACTCAGCAGAGTCTTTGGGCAGGGGTAGGATCCATCCACCCTGAACCAGATGGTCCAGGCTAGACCGATCTCGTCAGATCTCATAAGCCAAGCAGGGTCAACCTTAGTTCATATTTGGATGACTGACCACCAAGGACGTCCAGGGCTGCTACACAGAGGTAGACAATGGCAACCTCTGAACGTCTCTTGCTTTGAAAACCCCATGAGGGGGTCACCCTAATTTGGCTGTGACTCGATGACACTTTACACACACGCAGGATCCGCCCCAGGAAAACGATAATCTCCAAGCATTCCTAACAATGATGCCTCCAAATGCATGGAGACGCTGCCAGATGGATTTCGAAAATCGTGGTGAATCATCACCCTCTGGTGGTGAAAGATGTCCTTGAAAGACACATTCCAAATGTTCGCTGAATCTGTAACCGGGGGTTATAAGAACGCTGTTAGTTCATCCATGCACACCTGACCCTTGCCCATGATCTTTGAGTCTGTGAATCTACAAGCATGACTGAAGATGGAGGCTGTATGTTAATGGAGGATAATTTTACTTTACTGCAGAGGATTAAGAAGAGCTGGAAAATACGTTAGGTTTCACCTCAAAATTAAAATCATTACCATTAAAAAAGAAGAAGAGAAGAGATTGGATTTATACTCCGCCCTTCACTAGTCTCAGAGCGGCTTACAAACTCCTTTCCCTTCCCCTCCCCACAACAGTCACCTGTGAGGTAGGTGGGGCTGAGAGAACTCTTTCCCAAGCTGTCCTTGAGAGAACAGCTGTGCCAGACCTATGGCTTGCCCAAGGTCATCCAGCAGGTGCAAGTGGAGGAGTGGGGGATCGAGCCTGGTTCTTCCAGATTAGAGTCTGCGCACTTAACCACTACACCAAACTGGCACCAAACTTAAAGAAACTTGCTCCCTTCTAAACCCAGCTGGGGCCAGGGACAGGAGCTCACTCCGTCACGCGGCACTCGGGTCTCCAACTGCCAAACTACTGGCCTTCTGGTCTGCAGTTCAGCGTCTTAACCTCTGAGCTTGACTGAGGGAACCACTGATTTCTTTGCAGGTATGTGATGAGCCCAAACAGGGAGAAATTGCACGTTAGAATTTCCCTTTTTGGAGGTATAAAGAAAGGGTTTGTCAAGCTGTTGCTTGTGTTGTGATTAATATACTGTTGAAAAATTCTTTCCCCTGAGTCAGTCTGGCCCACAGCAGGACAGAGGAGGCCTTGAGGGAACTGTGGATTTCTTTGCAGGCCCAGACCAGAGGAATAACAAATCAGACACAGCTACAGGAGGTCCAGAAGAGCACACAGGGGAGGAATCAGCCCTGCCCTTCTTCAAAGTCTTCAGCATTTTAGATGTGCTGTTTGGTTTGTGTGACTGAGCGTCATTTAACATAAGAACATAATTTTGGATCAATGTTGGATCATAATGTTGGAGCCAATGTTGGATCAGGCCAGTGGCCCATCCAGTCCAACACTCTGTCACACAGTGGCCAAAAACACCAGGTGCCCTCAGGAGGTCCAGCAGTGGGGCCAGGACACTAGAAGCCCTCCCACTGTTGCCCCCCCCCATCAAGCACCAAGAAGACAGAGCATCACTTGCCCCAGACTGAGAGCTCCTATCTATACCTTGTGGCTAATAGCCACTGATGGACCTCTGCTCCATATAAGAACATAAGAGAAGCCAATGTTGGTTCAGGCCAATGGCCCATCCAGTCCAACACTCTGTCACATAGGGGCTAAAAACACCAGGTGCCCTCAGGAGGTCCAGCAGTGAGGCCAGGACACTAGAAGCCCTCCCACTGTTGCCCCCCCACACCAAGCACCAAGAAGACAGAGCATCACTTGCCCCAGACTGAGAGCTCCTATCTATACCTTGTGGCTAATAGCCACTGATGGACCTCTGCTCCATATAAGAACATAAGAGAAGCCAATGTTGGTTCAGGCCAATGGCCCATCCAGTCCAACACTCTGTCACATAGGGGCTAAAAACACCAGGTGCCCTCAGGAGGTCCAGCAGTGGGGCCAGGACACTAGAAGCCCTCCCACTGTTGCCCCCTCCCCCAAGCGCCAGGAATACAGAGCATCCCAGAGAGAGCCAGTTTGGTGTAGTGGTTAAGTGCGAGGACTCTAATCTGGAAGAACCGGGTTTGATTCCCCACTCCTCCACTTGCACTTGGCTGTATGACCTTGGGCAAGCCATAGCTCTGGACCAGCTGTTCCCTCAAGGACAGCTTGGGAAAGAGCTCTCTCAGCCCCACCTACCTCACAGGATGCCTGTTGTGGGGAGGGGAAGGGAAAAGGAGTTTGTAAGCCGCTCTGAGACTCCCTTGGGGAGTGGAGGGCGGGGTATAAATCCAATCTCTTCTTCTTCTTCTTCTTCTTCTTCTTCTCTTGCCCCAGACTGAGAGTTCCTATCTATACTTTGTGGCTAAGAGCCACTGATGGACCTCTGCTCCATATCTATATATCTAAAAGCCAAGGCGCTCCCTGCATGTGGAACCTAGGGGACTCCCCAGGTGTGCAGAAAAATCCAAAAAGTTTAAAAAAAAATCTGGGGAATACTTAAATCCCCCCAAAAGTAAAAGAGCATTCCTTGCGCATGTGCAGAGAATGCTCTGGGAACTGTCCATTGCCGATGCCGCTGGGGTGGTGGAGAGAAGGCTTGGCAGGCCGGCCTCACTGCCTCTGCCACAGGGGGGTGGGATGAGAGTTCACCTACTGCCGCTTCCTCCTCCAGAGCTCCTCCGGCTTCAGCAGGCCCTGAGCTGTGGGGAATATTCCCCCCGTGAGTATCGCGGGTCCCGCTTCTTGTGTTTACCTTATTTCTTCCTGAAGCCGTCCATGTTTGTAGCTGCCACCACCTCCTATGGCACTGAATTCCATGTGTTAATCACTCTTTGGGTAAAGAAGTACTAACCTGACTGCTCAGCAATTCCATGGAGTGCCCACGAGTTCTTGCATTGTGCGAAAGGGAGAAAAGGAGTTCTTTCTCTACCTGCTCTATCCCATGCATAATCTTATAAACCTCGATCATGTCACTCCTCAGCCGTCGTTTCTCCAAGCTAAAGAGCCCCAAGCGCTTCAATCTTTCTTCTTAGGACTTGCCGTTGTTTTGAGTAAAGGGCACTGAAGATCCAGGCTGGACAACTCTTGCTATGTTTATAGCAGTTGGGTCGCCAACTCCAGGTTGGGAAACTCCTGGGGATTTGGGGTAGAGCCTGGGGACCGCAGGGTTTCAAGAGGGGAGAGACCTCGGCGGTGGATTATACCACAGAGTCCACCCTCCAAAGCAGCCATTTTCTCCAGGGGAACTGATCTGTAGTTTGGAACGCTGTTGTAATCCTGGGAGACATCTAGCCTCCACCTGGACGTTGACACACCTAAACCCAGGGCTCATTTCGTAGCAGGAGCTCCTTTACATATTAGGCCACACACCCCTGATGTAGCCAATCCTCCAAGAGTTTACAGTAGCCCCAGTAAGAAGAGCTCTGTAAGCTCTTGGAGGATTGGCTACATTAGGGGTGTGTGGCCTAATATGCAAAGGAGCTCCTGCTACGAAATGAGCCCTGCCTAAACCCAACTCTTTTAATGAAGGTTATATCTCAGATTTTATTGTAAAGAGGAATGCTGTGTTGACTTTAGCCGGTTAATCGGCTCAGTTGTTTAGAACTTTGCCCTGGAAGGAATTAAAGAGATGGTGTGGAGTCAGAGCGATCAAGAAAGGGGGGAAATAGAAAATAGGTCCTGGGGAAAGCTTTCCGATAATTTTCTTACTTTAAACTATATTTGGTATCATGTCTTTATTAAGAAAGCAAGATTCGAAAACCTTTACAGGGATCTTTTAACATGAGGGGGAGGGGGAACCCACTGAACTAGACTTATCCTACAAACTGCATTACCAAGCGGAAAGATCGGCAAATTCCGGACTGAAGTTTCATCGACTCCATGGGGGTCATTTTGTTCCGGCAGCCTTAAAATTACTTAAGGCTAACAGCTTGGCTGGGGCCAGAGATGGGAGTTCACTCCGTCATGCAGCACTCGGGTCTCAAACTGCCAAACTACCGGCCTTCCGGTCTGCAGTTCAGCATCGTAACCACTTGATCTCTGGCCCCAGCTCCTGCCAGGATAGCAGTTTGAAGGCAAGAAATTGGAAGTAGATAAACAGGTACCGCTTCGGTGGGAAGGTAACAGCATTCTGTGCACCTCAGCGTCTAGTCATGCCAGCTGCATGACCACGGAAACGTCTTTGGACAGCACTGGCTCTTTGGCTTGGAAACACAGGTGAGCACTGCATCCCTAGAGTCGGATTCGAGTTTCTTTCGAGCGAGGGAAACCTTTACCTTTACCTAAAACCTTGGCACAACTGCTTTATAGAACGTTCTTGCTGTACTCTGCAGGAAAGAGGACATTCTAAGTTCCTCAGAGCTGTTGTACAAGTTCCCAGAGGAGTTATCAAATGCTTGGAAAAGACTAGAGACAGGCATTATAAGGGCTGAAGCCAGGGTATGTATTTTATCTATCTGTATGGGGTTAAAAGGTCATCTTAACCCCCAAGCAATGCTCCCTCTAAGCTGGTGAGTCTTGTGAACAGAAATTCTACTTTGTGAGCTACTGGTGTTAAAGCTGTGAGTGAGCAATTTGACTGCTGCGTAAATTAGTTTGCTCTGGAGCCATCCTTCCTGAGCTAAGACAAAAATGTGTGTACCAGAGGCTAAAAAACTGAGCTGGCTCACACTAACTCAGCTTAGAGAGAACCCTGTGGCCCCCAAGGCCTGTTCCCTCGGATATTTTAAGATAGTTTTCAATCTAGTTGGCTAGAATTGGCCTCTCCCCTAAGGCCCTCTTATCATGTGGTATTTAACAGACGCAGAGGCGAGTTAAACAAAGAATCAAGGGTATCGAATGACAATCTGATATTTCTCATGTATCTAACCCTGGGTTGCTGCCAGATGTTAAAAATACTGTTGAGCCGGCAGCCTACCTGGCCCCTCTGGAAATAAATAACTTTAGAAGGGCGTTTATATGCTGGCAATGAGTTTTACACTACTTGAAGGTAAGTATAAGAAAGCTTGCTGTGCAGAAAGACTAGCTACATGCCCCTTAAGTCTAATATAAATCTAATGAAATAATGTAAAATAAATAAAAGGGAGGTAGAGTCCCTACAGCATATGTTTTTTAGTTGTACGTACTACAATTGCAGCTTATTTGGAGATTATTACACCTCTACTGGACAAGATTTCCAGTCACACAAATAAAGCCAGGCTTGGATATCTTCTATCTGACATGAATCCTAAAATTACTTACCAAGTTGCTAGGTTCTGTGCGTTGATCATGAGGATATGGAAACTGTATAATAACTAGGCTCACATTTGAATTCTGTTTATATTATATGTTTCGTTTTTATATATAAGAATGTCTTTATTATAATTTTCATGTATACAGATGGTCTAATGGCTGTAATAAACATATACATATCGTACCCACCGCACTATTTTTTAAAAAACAGAATAGTTACATACCGGCAATAGACAAAATTTAACATAGTAGTATTCGTCTCGATATCTCAGTCTCTTTACTCAACGTATGGAGTTTAAATCCTGAAGACAGTTTCAGAAGGTCTAGATTCAAGTCCAGGAGCACCTGAAAAAGAGAACTTTGAACCTCGAAAGCTCATACCACAAAATTCTTGTTTGTTTCTAAGGTGCCACCGGCCACAAATTGGTTTGAACCCTGTAGGTCTCACCACGATGGAGAATAGAGATTGCTGTTGCAAAACAGCTCAGATCTTTTGATTCATTTGAGGAGAGAAGCAAAGCATTCTCTTACCTGTATCCGTTGATATCTGTACCTGTTGACACGAGCGTACGTTTGCTCACATCCTTTCTCAGGTGACGAGGGAAATTACCGTATCACGTCAGCATCATCGACTGTGTGAGGAGGTGCCACTCCGGCTGAATCATGGAGCTGGCAATGGGACCAGAATATCAGTCCAATAATGGGACCAGAATATCAGTCCAATAATAATATGTTTACAGAAACTCTCACCCATCACATTTAACATTCGAATGTCATCTTCACGAGGGAGGTGCGGATAAATACTGGCATGCTACGAATGATTCCAGGAACAAGAAAACCACAGATTCCTCTGGCAGGCCAGACATCGAATTAGGCAGCCCCACCCAGATCTGCCCTCTGACTGGGTGCTTTATAGGACGAACTGTGGGTCCTTTTTCTCCCATGGACTAAATCATTTCCTCCCTGAACTCCAATGATGCACTTCGTGGAGTCCGTGCTTTGTGCTCTGTTAGCTTCCCTCTTTTCTGCCATACTTGGCGGGCTCTACTTGACAGGCGTGTTCCGCAAGAGGAGACCCAAAGAACCGCCCTTGGACAAAGGCCTCATTCCGTGGCTAGGACATGGGATAAGTTTCAAAAAGAACCCCGCGGAGTTCTTGGAAAATATGCAGAAGAAACATGGGGATATCTTCACCGTGTTAGTTGGAGGTAATTATTTGAACTTTATGATGGACCCTCACACCTACGGGACGGTCATAAAGGAATCCAAACACAAGCTGGATTTTGATACGTTTGGCTCCACGGTAGTTCATAACGCCTTTGGTTTCCACCCGAGTGAATCTCTTCATAAGACTATGCAAACAATTAGCAAGAAGTATCTCAGAAACAAAAATCTGGCGGATCTGAACCGGGTGATGATGGAGAACTTGCAGACGGTGATGCTTCAGAACCTGGGCTTGGGTGGTGGAGAAAGACCGTGGCAGCAGGATGGTGCCCTCCACTTCAGCTACAAGGCTATGTTCCAAGCCGCTTTCCTGACTTTGTTTGGAACTGATTCCCCCAAAAGTGGAGATGGCAAAGGAACTTCTAAGGATAACAGAGCACCTCAGTGTGCAGCGTGGTTTGAGGAATTTCAGAAATTCGACAGTTACTTTCCCCAGATGGTCATGGGCATGCTGGATCCTGAGAGCAAGAAGGAGACAGAGAGGCTGAAGAACTTCTTCTGGGAGGTGTTGTCTGTAGAAAAGGTACTGGAGAAGGATGATGTCAGCAATTGGGTAGCTGAGCAAGATCACCACATGGTTGAGGTTGGGATGACGGAAAAGATACGGACCCAGCTCCTCTTTCTCCTTTTCTGGGCATCACAAGCTAACACCGGGCCAGCTACCTTTTGGGTTTTTGTCCATCTCCTGACACATCCAGAAGCGATGAAGGCCGTGAAGGAAGAAGTAGACCGAGTCCTAAAGGAGACCAGTCAGGAAGTCAAGCCAGGCAGTCCCTTGATCAATATATCCTTTGAAACGGTCAAGACTCCTCTTCTGGACAGTGCAATACAGGAAAGTCTACGGCTGAAAGTAAGTCCCTTTCTGTTCAGAAGCATAATGGAAGATATGGATCTTAAAATGGCGGACGGGAGAGAATACAGCCTCCGGAAAGGGGACCAGCTGATCCTCTTCCCCTTCGTTGGCCTGCAGATGGATCCTGAAATCTACCCTGATCCTAAGACGTTCAAATACGATAGGTTCGTGAACCCAGATGGCACGAAAAAAGAATTCTACAAAAATGGGAAGAAGCTGAAGTATTACAACATGCCATGGGGCGGCGGACCTTCTATGTGCCCTGGACGATTCTTTGCTGTTAGTGAAATGAAGCTGTTTGTGATTTTGATGGTCGCCTACTTTGAGATGGAGCTGGTTGATAAGGAAGAGAAGGTACCACTGGTAGATCCAAGCCGCTATGGGATTGGAGCCGCGCACCCTTCTCACGATATCCAGTTTAGGTATCGACTGAGAATCTAAGAGTAAAGCCATTTGTTTCGTAACCAAGTTGTATATTAGCTCAGTTATTTATTCTGTTCAGTCCTAGGGAGAAATAGCAGGACATGTTCAGGGAGGTCTCTCGCATAGGTGCAGTTCAGCCCGTCTATAAGTTTGAACCTTACCTCCCATTCCATTGTATTTGAAAAAGTGTGCATGCACATGAAAGATCACACCTTGAACAAACCTTCTGGACTCTAAGGCCGTGGTCACATGGTCCTTTAAATCGGGAATCACTGCTGTTACCTCCCGGATTTAAATAGACTGATCTACTCCCGCGCCTACTCCTGCGCCGAAGCGGGCTCACTCCCGGGTTTCTAGCGTGTTTTCTGACCCCGGGAAAATCAAGTACTTCCCCAGAAGTTGCACTTTGAACCCGCGATTTTGCCAATCTGGACAGCCCTCTCTCGCAATGATTGCGAGGAGGGCCGTCTGATCGTCCTTTGGGGTTTTTCCCCCTTTCTTTCACTTGGGCGCATGGGCAATCAAATGCCCGGCCGCCCGCGTTCCTCAAAACACCCTGTGCTCTGCTCTGGACCCCGAGCCCTGCTGGCCGCCACCGCCTAGCTTCTCCCCGCATGCTTCTCCCTGCTTTTCCATCAGGCAGTGGCCAGCGGGGCTCGGGGCCTGGAGTGGAGCACAGGGTCAGCCAGCCAGCCAGCCAGCCAGCCAGTTCCTCTGTGTGGCATTTGGGGAAGGCAGCTGTGCACGGTCGTGCGGGTGGCCCTCGCCTTGCCTCCCCCAGCCACCACCAGCACCGGGTTGGGATGTGTGATCATCCCAACCCGAAAGAAAACATCCTGCATTTAGAGTCCAGCGGGAGAAAATCGTGATTAGGGCACTGTGTGACCACAGCCTAAATATGTCCTACTGCTTCAGACCAACATGACCGACTAACTGGATCTATCTTCTCCGTTGACTTGTACCATTTTTATATAGCACTAATGCACTAAGTTGGTTTGGAAGCCATGATGCTAAGAAAGGGGCTTCTTTTCCCTCCCCACAGACTGCCTGCCCCATAATCAGCACTTGTTGGCTGGGCCCTGTTTCCTTTTTTCACCCCTCCCTCAGAGTGCTTCTGAACTGGGCTCCACTCCTGCTCTGCCCCTAGGCTTAGAGCCAAAAGAGTTTCCAATGGAGGGGAAAATGCCTTGTGGGCTGAAGCAGAAATCCCTGAGCTGCTTGTTAAAATTTTGTGCGCCGGCACCCCCTAGCGCAGCTTAGAGGGAACTATGGTTGGCAGCTGAGCAACTTGAACAGAATGGGAAATTACCCTGAGAATTTATCGAACTCTGGAAGAGGAAGGTTTAGAGAGGGTGGGGTGGCTTTCCAGATAGTTCCCCTCAAGCAGTTATTAATCACAGTCCCCTCGCTCGTGTTTATGTGTTTCGTTTAATTTCCAGCTAGGCTAGGATACTATTCTCTGATATGAAAGCTGTCCATGAGAAGGACGTTTTAACGTGGGAGATTGCTCAAACGTGGAACAACTCCCATGCATTTTGAACATGTCTCCATAGTTGAAGAGCCGGTTTAGACTTTTTCTGTAAATATGCAATTGCTGCCAAGCCCCCTGGAATCTCGTCCCTGTTCCCCTACCCCATAACATCGACTTAGAGTTTGTCAGTGATGGCACCTGGTGTCTTTGGCTACGGTGTGACATAGAGTATTGGACTGGATGGGCCATTGGCCCTATCCAACATTGGCTTCTCTTATGTTCTTATCACAACATTCAGCATCCAATAATGAGGACGGAGGCAGCATCACAATGCCCTGCTGGGCGTTAATTTCTGCCTGATGACACAGAGCAGGTAGAGAAGTTGCTTCCTATGGCTCATCTCAGCAGCAACCGTCTGTTTCCTATAAGATTTAATCTAACCCCAAGTGTCATTCGTGATGTGGGGTTGACCTGCAGAGGACTGGTCTTTTTGCAATCTGGAATTAAACAATGACAACGATCTCATTCCGCCCCGCCTTTGATTCTACGAACAATTTATCTAGGTATCTTTCACTCTTGCAAATATAATGCCTCTTTGAACAGTGACTGGCTTCGAACATCTCAAAATAATTGTTATCACAAGAACATCAGTACAATTGGACACGGCATTGATATTTAGTATTCAGACGTAGGAACAGCGGTGGTAAAAGCTGGATGTGAGTAAAGATGATGGAGTGTAGCGTGATAAACATAAGTGACCCTTCGCTGGTAGAAAGTTGTTGTTTAGTCGCACAGTCGAGTCCGACTCTTCGTGACCCCATGGACCACATCACACCAGGACCTCCTGTCTTCCGTCGTGCTCTGGAGTTTGCGTAATTTCATGTTTGTTGCATCAGTGACACTGTCTAGCCATCTCATCCTTTGCTGTCCCCTTCTTCTTTGACCTTCAGTCTTTCCCAGCATCAGGGGCTTCTCCAGTGAGTGCCCCCTTCTCATTTTGTGGCCAAAGTATTTGAGCTTCAGTAGCAATCTTTTACCAGTGGTGGCATGCATTCATAGAAATTTTTCAGGCTAGGGTTGCCAGATCCTATCATTGCATCAGCGGGGGGGAGGGGGAGACTTTCCAGGAATGGGGAGGAGCATCACGATGGGCATACATAAACAGGAAGTGATGTAGGCACATCAGGGAAATCAGGGAGCGACACTCTGGTTTGGGGGCAAAACTCTACGGTAGAATTAGCTTCAATTCATAGTGTCTTGCCCCAAAATCAGAGCATCGCCCCTCGACGTCCCCAACATGCCTACATCAGTTCTGGTTTCGGTAGGCATGTTGCAATGATTTCCCGGTTCCTGCCCTTGAAGACCAACCCAGGAACTTCAACTGGGTCAGGATGTGCCAGTCCAATTATCGGCAGGGCTGGCCATGGTAGTGTTGTTCATTCCATTTCCATTGTTCGTGAAGACCAGCCCAGAAACTAAAGCTGCGTGTGGAGGAGTGGGGAATCAAACCCGACTCTCCCAGATCAGAATCCGCCCTCTACACCACTACACCAAACTGGCTCTCAAGAACAGAATGGTGGAACCTTCCCCCCCCAAATTTCAGGCCCTGATCTGTTGCCTGTTTTATACTGTTTTATACTATAAAAGAACTTTGAATCTTGTTCAGTATTCCAGTTTGGTAGGGAGACCTGAGCACTCTCTTGAGCTCGCATCAAGAATAATCATTCTTAATAAAATTGTATGCTCCTTCAGCCAAAGGCATGAGTGAACGGGCTTAGTAGTGTGTATCTCTGCTCAGGATTCCACTGCAAAAAAGCAAAATAAAAGTGGATGAAAGCATTTCATACGTGACCTGTAGGTGGCGGTCACTCCTTGGTTTTGAGCAACGCTTCTCACTGTGTTGTCTGCGATTGACCTTGGAATGACTTCAGTGCATGGGTTATAATTACCAGCTGACAGATTTACGTCTTTATCTGAAATATTTATACTCTGCTCTGAGGCAACTTAAAAAGAAAAATTGCTGGTAGTTAGTGCACCAGCTGAAACTAACCCTGTTGTAACAGACTCATTGTGCTGAGCTGGATGGGCCAGGCCCAGCCAGTTAGGTGTAAGTGGTTAGGAGTATGGACTCTAATCTGGGAGAACTGGGTTTGATTCCCCACTCCTCCACAGGCAGCTGCTGGTGTGACCTTGGGTCAGTCACAAGTTCTTCCAGAGCTGTTCTCCCTACAACAGACACCCTGTGAGGTAGGCGGGGTTGAGAGAGCTCTCTCGAGAACTGCCCTTGAGAGAACAGCTCTGAGAGAACTCGTGACTGACCTCTACAAATGCTCACTTCTTCAGATACTTCTTTAGCGATCTGAAGAAGTGAGCAGTGACTCAGGAAAGCTCCTCCCCTGACACAAATGTTGTTAGTCTTTAAGGCTCCTGGACTCTTGCTCTTTTCTACTGCTACAGACAGACTAACATGGCTGCCCACCTTGACCTATTTATGTAATTTTTGTACCGTTTAATGTGTCACATGAATACATATGCTATGTTTCAGCTCTTTCTGATGGTCCCAGGCTTCTAAAATCCCAATGCACTTGTCATGATCTGTGCCTGCTTTGGGAGACAGGCCTAGTGCGACCTAGTGTTAGCCTGACTGTTCTCTTATTTATTAATATTTGGGGGAATATTAGCTCTTAACAATATGCAGCAGGCGTTGCGGATCTCCACCTGTGTCTACAGAGGCTGTGCTTCACCGAGACTTCTCAGGAACTGACACAAGACTCACGTTAAGAGTTATAAAGATAAGCTGTTTACTATAAAACGATAAAAGATTACACAATCATACACATGTTTACACAGGTCTAAGAAATTAGGTAGAGTTACAGAGACGTTTGCATGAACAGGAGAATTGATGGCATCCGTCGGGGGTGATATCTACCTATATGGGAATCTAGCGAAATCCATCTGGAAAAAGCGGGGAAAGTATCTTCAGACAAAGAACAAAGGATCGTGGTTCAGGACCAGCAGAAGCCACGTGGCGGATCCAAGTGGCGCACCCAAGGATCTGTGAGGGAGGGAGGAAGAGGAAGCAGGAGCGGGGAGGGAAGTCTATTCTCTGATCTGTGACTCTTGGGGAGCAGTATTTATTGGGGGGGGTGTTCCCGGGAGGTTAAATAAATAAATAAATAAATAACGAACCTTGGTCTCCAGTTATGGTTGCCGGGTCCCCCCTGGCCACTGAAGAGGGGTGGGGGGTAGGGTTGCCAGAACCAGGTTGGGAAACTCCCGGAGATTTCGGGGAGGGGATCTGGGGAGGACAGGGACCTCAGTGGGGTACGGCGCCATACAGTCCACCCTCCAAAGCAGCCATTTTCTCCAGGGGAACTGATTCCTGTAGTCTGGAGATGAGCTGAAATTCTGGGGGGTCCCCAGGTCCCACCTGGAGGCTGGCATCCCTATCGCCAGTGAGTGTGCCCAGAATTGCAAACTTCTCCAATCCATCAACCTTCACCTGTTCTGATAGTTCGGTATAGTGGTTAAGTGCGCAGACTCTAATCTGGGAGAACCGGGTTTGATTCCCCACTCCTCCACTCGCAGCTGCTGGATGACCTTGGGCCAGTCATAGTTTTGTCAGAGCTGTTCTCTTCAGTTCTCTCAGAGCTGTCTCAGCCCCACCTACCTCACAGGGTGTCAGTTTGGTGTAGTGGTTAAGTGCACGGACTCTAATCTGGGAGAGCCAGGTTTGATTCCCCACTCCTCCACTCGCACCTGGCTGGATGACCTTGGGCAAGCCATAGCTCTGTACCAGCTGTTCTCTCAAGAACAGTTGTCTCAGAGCTCTCTCAGCCCTGCCTACCTTACAGGGTGTCTGTTGTGGGGAGGGGAAGGGAAAGGAGTTTGTAAGCCGCTCTGATACTCCAAGTGATTGAAGGGTGGGATATAAATCCAATCTCTTCTCTCTTCTTCTTCTATTATCTCCCCTGATAGTTTTAAGTATTTGCTGGGTAAGAGACTTAAGATGGGGGAAAGAAGGCTTGTAATATTGCAACCACACATCTTCCTGCCTTGCTCAGATGTGGGTGTGAAGAGTTGCCAGCTGCTTCCGACTTATGACAACCCAATGAATCGATGTCCTCCAGAATGTCCTATTGTTGGCTCAGGGCTTGCAAACTGAGGGCCGTGGCTACCTTGACGGAGTCAAACTGTCTCACGCTGGAACTTCCTCTTTTCCCACCACCTTCCACTTTTCCCAGCATTATTGTCTTTTCCAGTGAGTCTTGTCTTTCCACGATGAGACCAAAGCAAGACAGCCTCAACTTGGTCATTTCCCCCAGTAAGGAGAGTTCAGTATTTGATCTAGAATCTACTGATTTGCCTGGATCTTGCCAACCTAGCGGTTTGAAAGCAAGAAATTGCAAGTAGATTAATAGAGGCCGCTTCGGTGGGAACGTAACAGCGTTTAGTCATGCTGGCCATATGGCCACGGAAACGTCTTCGGACAGCGCTGGCTCTTCGGCTCGGAAACGGAGATGAGCACCGCCCCCAGAGTCAGATTTGACTGGCTTTCAAGCAAGGGAAACCTTTATCTTTTACTTTTAGCCCCCAAATACAGGCACTGGTGATTTCTAAGAAAAATGGAAAAGATGCGAAACCCCAGAGATCGATTTGATGCTTTCCCACAGCCGTAAGGGTGGTGAGATCTGGGAGGAGCATTCTTGGATGCAAGAAGAGCAGAATTCTTGCGATGTGTCTCTTTTGCTCTTTTGTTCCGGGAAGTCGGCCAAGGTCATGGGCGAAACGATGGGAAACATAAAATTTGATGGGGGGAAGTGAAGATAAACAGTGTTAAGTATTTCCCCTGTTTCCTGTCATTTATATTCTGGAGTCTCCATCGCACATGGCTGTCTCTAACCTATGGATGCCAACCTCCAGGCGGTGGCTGGAGATCTCCCACTATAACAGCTGATATCCAGGTATCAGAGGTCAGCTCCCCTGGAGAAAATGGCCACTTTTGGAAGGTGGACACTATGGCATTATACCCCACTCTCCTCCTCTTAGGCTCCACCCCCAAAATTTCCAAATATTTCCCAGCCTGGAGCTGGCGGCAGCCCTACTCTGACCTTTGAACTTAGGACTTAGCCTAGATGTACCTGGAATCCACGGTGGCTCAGGGGTTAAGACGTTGAGCTGCAGACTGGAAGGTTGGTAGCTCGGCAGTTCGAGACCCGAATGCCACATCACGGCGTGAGCTCCCGTCTCTGGCCCCAGCTCCTGCCAACCTAGCAGTTCAAAAGCAAGAAATTGCAAGTAGATAAACAGGTACTGCTTCGGTGAGAAGGTAACAGCATTCCGTGTGCCTCGGCGTCTAGTCACGAAGGCCACAGGACCACGGAAATGTCTTCGGACATCGCTGGCTCTTTGGCTTGGAAACAGAGATGGGCACCGCCCCCTAGAGTCAGATTTGACTGGTTTTCAAGCAAGGGAAACCTTTACCTTTACTTTACCTGGAATCTGGGTGTGCCACCTGAGGTTTGTTAGGCTTCATAGCTGACTAAGATGGGAAAAGACTTGTCATACTTTCTGGAAATACAGATCATGAAACAAAGCAAAGGCACTGTGACCAGATTACTAAATCAAAAATCCTAAATGTTTCTACTCTATTGAATACATACAAAATATTTCATACATGAAAGTGCTTCGTATACAACATTCCACAAAATGCACTCAACGTAACGTCCAAAATCCGTGAATAAACAGTCTGTTTAAATACTCATATTCCTCTCCTGAGACGGGGGCACCAATTAAATTCCCAGATTGGCTGTGCAATGTAACGCACTACAGCTATTCAGTTTCAGGTTCGTTTGTCAAGATCACAGCTCCGTTCCCATGACTGCATAATTACTCTTGTGGTCCAAAGTGAATTTTTTTTTTTGCTGTTTAATTATGTATTTATTTTATTCTTTTAAATTTGTTATCCTGCCCTCCCGGCCAAGGCCGGCTCATGTTAACCACATACAGTTTCAAACGATCACATCTGTCTTGGCTGAAGAGCAGTTAGCTTGAGAAGCCCCTTTGAAACTTCAAAGCTAAGCAACTTTCACAATGTTCGACACACTCAATATCCACTCTTATTAACGTTTGCAAATTCCTATCAGAAAGTAGGAGGGGTGTTGGAAAGAACGCTTGTAAAGGTCCCAGAGTTACAATGCATATTGTAATCAGCTTGATTAGAGCAGAGGGGAAATGCTCAGAGGCAGAAAATTCACATTTGTAGAGAGATAAGAACCCTCTCTTCCCTGTTCAGACCTGGGGGAATTCTGAACTTGTGACTGAGTCGTACTGGAATTTCAACTTGATCTCCAGGCTACATTGATCAGTTCCCCTGGAGCAAATGGCAGCTTCAGAGGGCAAACTCTATGGTATACCATAGATTTTAAGCAAAATCCCTGCCTAAATTGCCCCTGCCACAGGTCCCACCCCCAAATCTCCATGATTTTTCCAGAGAGGAGCTGGCAACCCTAGACTGGGCAAAAAGGCTGGTTGTGAGCTGCTGAATGAGTTTATACTTCCCTAAAAGAAAGAGTTGGGACTGGGAGTTGGGAGTAAGCAGTGAAGTGGCTAAATTTGCAGATGACACGAAGTTGTTCAGGATGGTGAGAACCAGGGAGGATTGTGAGGCACTCCAAAGGGATCTGTCGAAGTGTGTTTTAGCAGGTAGAGTTCATTTCTTGATTACCCGGTCAAGTAAAAGAATTGCCAGTGATTTCATATAAAAAAAATAGGTGCATCTCATTATTAATTCTCATTAACTTTATTTGCTTAATAATTTGATGTAACAATAAACACTTCAACATGAAGATAGTTCTGCTTGCGGGCAAGGCGGGCTAAAAGTAGAAATAAATAAATACATCGTTTCAGAGGGCGGCCGTGTTTGTTTGTGGCGGAATAGCTAGATTTGACTGATTGGCCTATGAAGCTGATGGGCAGTAGGTTCAGGACAGACCAAAAAAAAAGACTGCTTTTAGAGAGCGATTAAAATGTGGAATTTGCTGCCAGAGAATGTTTATTTATTTTATTTTATTTTTCATTTTTATACCCCGCCCTCCCCGCAAGCGGGCTCAGGGCAGCTCACAAGGGCACAAGTGCCAATCCAATACATCATAAAACAATTAAAATCAACAACAATAATAAAACAGTGCCAATAAATTACAGATAAATTACCATAAGTTACAGTAAAATGCTTCCAGTCATCACTAATTAGATGGCTTCCTATCGGGTTGGGGTCCGAACCCCCTTGACCATCGGGCCTGGGCTGCGTTCAGGGCCAGCTCACATCCCAGATGTTGTTCGCAATGGATGAATGTTGTGTTGACCACAGGAATAAACTACTTTAAAAGGGGATTCGATAGATTCATGGAGGATAGGTCTATCAGTGGCTACTAGCCATGGTGACTGAGGGGGACCTCCACATTCAGGGGCACTAAGCTTCTGAATCCCAGAGCCAAGAGGCAGCATCAGGGGAAGGCCTCGGCCTCTCTGCCCTGTTGTTGTCCCTCCTGAGGAACTGGTTGGCCACTGTGTGAGACAGGAGGCTGAACCTGATGGGACTACTGGTCTGATCCAGCAGGGCTCTTCTGATGTTCTCACGACTCCAGTTGCACTGTAGAGACCACCAAGAGTTTTTGGGTATAAGCTTTTTCCCATCAAAGATCCTTTTGTCAGACATGATGTAGGGTTGCCAGCTCCCCCATGGCCACCAGTGGGGAATGAGGGTTGGGGGCTGCCAGAGCCAGGCTGGGAAATTCCTGAAGATTTGGGGATGGTGCCTAGGGAGGACAGGGACCTCAGTGAGGTACAGTGCCATATAGTTAGGGTTGCCAGGTCTGGGTTGGAAAATACCTGGGGACTTTGGGGGTGGATCCAGGAGAAGGCGGAGTTTGGGGAGGGGAGGGGCCTCAGCATGGTCCAATGCCATAGAGTCCACCCTTCCAAGCAGCCATTTTCTCCAGGGGAGCAGATCTCTGTCAGCTGGAGATCAGCTGTAAAAGCAGACCCCACCTGGAGGCTAGCAAACCTACATACAGTCCACCCTTCCAAGCATCCATTTCCTCCAGGGGAACTGATCGCTGTCGTCTGGGGATGAGCTGTAATTCTGGGGGATCCCCAGGTCCCACCTGGAGGCTGGCATCCCTAACACGATTTTCACTAACAGCAGACCTAAAGGAGAAAGTTCATATTAGAAATCTAAAGGAAAACTAAAAGAAAAAGGTGGAACATTTATGTGTCATTTGGTTGGTCCCGTTAAAATGTATTACGGAGTTGAAGTTCTGAATTTTGGATTTCACTTGGGGATCCCTCCCACGTGGTGGCTTAACTGCTTCTCTAGTAGGGTTGCCAAGTCTGGGTTGGAAAATACCTGGAGACTTTGGGGGTGGGGCCAGGAGAGGGCGGGGTTTGGGGAGGGGAAGGGCCTCAGCATAGTATAATGCCATGGAGTCCACCCTTCAAAGCAGCCATTTTCTCCAGGGGGGCTGATCTCTGTCAGCTGGGGATCAGTTGTAAAAGCGGGGGATCCCCAGGCCCCACCTGGAGGCTGGCAACCCTGTTCTCTAGTAAAATCAACATGTTTTATTCTGCATGGTTTATTCTACTGCTGGTATAAAAATAACATGCATTAAAAAAAATAAGGTTAGTATTATTAATCAATCATTCCATCAAACTACCAATAAAAGTAGCCAGCTAATAGTAACAAAAAAGAAGGGAGGATTTCCTATCATCCCATATAAGGAAATATCCCCCTTCCAAGCAGAAGGCGGGGCGGGTCAGCGATGACGACGACACATTCCGCCTCCTCTGATTGGCCAACAGGAGCTACCGACCTTCAAGGGGACCGGAAGCTCATTGGGCAAAGCCCGGGAACGTGGGAAGCGTTCAGAACCGGGCCCCTCGATGCCGACCACCTTTTCTAAAACAATCGATACGTCAAACCGCGGTCTTTAAAAAAAAAAATCGCTATGGCTCAATCCTGAGGCGTCTTCGCAGAAGCCGCGGGGCTTTCTGGGAAATGTAGTTCTCTCGCCTTGCCTCCATTTGCTCCCGCCCCGTGCCTCTCCAGAAAGAAGGGGCTGGCGGAGAGAAGCCGCGGTCGTCCCACGGCCTTTGCAAACACCGACTCCTAAAGACTCCGCGTTGCAGAAACGGAGAATTCCTTTCGTGGGGGGCATTGAGCAGAGGTGGACGGGGATTTTTTTCCCGGCTTCCCCTTCGCCTTCGGGCTTCGCCGGGTCTTGCATAAGATCATGACGTCAGCGCGCGTGACGGTCTCCGGCGCGTTCTGTCCCCCTCGGGACGTCAGTCACGGCCGCCGGCCAATCAGAGGAGGCGGAGCGCGGCGGCTTCGCGGTCGGCCCGCCCCGCCTCCATGGAAGCGGGAGGTTTCGGCCAATGAGAGGCGGGAGGGGGCGGAGTCGGCGGGGGCTTCCGACAGTCGCCGAAAGAAGCCGGGTCAGACCGGGGCAGGACGTTGGTGTCGCCTGGGTGAGCTGCGAGCGGAGGTGAGTCGAAGGGAAGGCTTCAGGCCTTCTCTCACGACCCTGGCCCGGCCGTTCCCCTTCAGCGCGGCCTACCTCGCAGGGTCGTGGTCGGTGTTCCCTCTAAGCCGAGTCAGTGTGAGCCGGTTCACTGTTTTTTAGCCTCCAGTTCTCACACATTCTTGTCTCCGCTCAGGAAGGAGGGCTCCAGAGCAAACCAATCGAGGCAGCAGCTTGAGTCACTCGCTCCCAGCTTGAATGCCTGCAGCTCACAAAGCTGAACCTTTGCTCACAGGACTCCACAGCTTAGGGGGAGCGTGGGTCGTTGTGGGGGTCAAAAGGAAGAGGGGAAATCTAGACCCTGGTCCCCTGCCAGGGAGCTTATTTGGGTGCCTTTATGCCAGGGAAACGATGGGTCGGCTATAAGCCAGGGAGTTTATCAGGCGACTTTAAGCTCCTCTCCCTGGCCTACCTGATAGGGTTGTTGTGAGTGTGGAATCGAAGGAGGGAGGACCAGACGTGCCCCAGAGGACGAGCGGGATTAAAACAGTGCTTCCAATAAATGAATTAAGGGGGAGGTCATTTGGGGTGGCTATCTCCCATCCCCCCCCACCCCTTCCAATTCGGACATAGGATTCGTTTCTCTCTGCTTCCCTTACTTTCTGCAACAATTGTTATTATTATTTATTAGGTTTCTGAATCGCCCAACCCCAGAAGCGGAGTCCGGGCCATTTGGAGCTTTAAAACAGATAAAATGCGATCGACGTGACAAAATTATTACAGTTCACTAATAAAACAACCGATCTAGATGTTGGCTATAACAAAGTTGGAGTCCGGCGGCACCTTTAAGACCAACCGAGTTTTAATTGAGGTATTCGCTTTCGTGTGCGTGCACACTTCCTCAGGTAAATGTATCTGAGGAAGTGTGCATGCGCACAAAAGCTTATCCCTTGAATTAAACTTGGCTGGTCTTAAAGGTGCCACTGGACTCTGTTGCTTCAGACAAACACGGCTGCCCACCAATGCTCCCTCTAAGCTGTGGAGTCTTGTGAGCAAAAATGCTACTTTGTGAGCTAGTGGCATTAAAGGTGTGAGCGAGCGATTTGGCCGCTGCATAAATTAGTTTGCTCTGGAGCCCTCCTTCCTGAGCGAAGACAAGAATATGTGAGCTGGAGGCTAAAAAACTGTGAGCTAGCTCACACTCACTCAGCTTAGAGGGAACACCGCTGCCCACCTGGATCTGTGTATCTGAAGAGGTGTGCATGCATATAGAAGCCTATACCCAGAATTAAACTGGACTCCCAACTTTGTTCTACTGCTTCAGACCCGCATGGCTGCCCACATGGATATTAGTATAAAAGTGGTGTGGCTTCTGATTTTTCCAGTTAACAGCCTTTAATAAGCCTTTGTCTAACGGCTTTCATAAGTTGTGGTAAGCGTGCTGGGCTAGGCTCTAGGGGTCCGGGTTCAGATCCTCACACTGCTATGGAAGGTTGCTGGGTGACCTTGGGGCAGCCATGTGCTCTCAGCCTGCCCTGCCTCGCAGGGTTGTGGTGAGGATAGTAATGAGGGGGAGAAAGGCAGGATGTCAATGGAGTGAGTAAGCAGTACAGATCAGTGAAATCAACTATGTAAGGACTTTTTAAATCAGGCACCGGGATGAAACTGGGTTAAAGCATTTGCGTGAAATCAACAGTAATTAATGACTACCGTTTTTTTTAAAACCCTTAAAAGTCAGTGGTGTGAACTGTGGATGGAGGAAGGGAGCCTCTAGATCACGGAAAGGGCATGTGACCTCTTCCCTCACCTTCCCTCTTGCCCCAGTGAAAGTGATCCTTCAATTTTGTTAGCTAGATCCCCCTCCCCTTTTTTCCCCCCAAAGGAATGTCTGCAGGCTGCACTGATGCCTCTGTTTTTATGTGGTCGCTTTAGAATAGGCTTTTGTTTTTCAGTTGGGTGACTTTTTAAAAGAAAAGTGTTTATTGGTTTAATTTTTACCCTGCTTTTTTCCACAATGGGGAACCAAAGCAGCTCACTGCATTCTCGCCTCTGTTTCCCCCCCCTTTCCTCTTCTGCATACTCAAAACTCTAGTGTGCTGGAATTGTGACCTTGGGAATAAAGGTGTTGAGGTCAGCCATAGCAGAGAGTGCCACGAATTCCTTTGTCTCTTTGCCTCTCTTCTCTTCCTCCCCCGAGCCCATCCGATCTGGGTGCAATGGTTCTTTGAGATTCGAGGCTGGAAAGTTGCAGTCCTAGCTTGAAACGAAAAAGGAAACTGGAATGGATTCTCCAGGGTTCAAACCTTCAGGTGTTACCCTTGAGACAAAAGGACATTTCTTCACTGGGTTTCCGGCAGGGCAGAATGAGGAAGAGATGGGGTGGAAAGGCAGGAAGGAGAACTGTGTAAGCATCATGAGCTATTTGGAGGAAGGGTGAGATGTACTGCCCCGACCTGAATATCCCAGGCTTGCTCAGTCTCATCAGATCTTGGAAGCTAAGCAGGGTCAGTCCTGGTCAGGATTTGGATGGGAGACCGCCAAGGAAGGCCAGGGTCGCCACGCAGAGGCAGGCAATGGCAAAACCACCTCTGTTCATCTCTTGCTTTGAAAAATCTATGAGGTCACCAACGCTGTCTCTAAGCTGTGGAGTCTTGTGGGCAAAATTCTACTTTGTGAGCTCCTGGCATTGAAAGTTGTGAGCCAGTGGTTTGACTACTGCATAAATTAGATTGCTCTGGAGCCCTCCTTCCTTAGCTCAGACAGAAATCTGTGAGCCGGAGGCTAAAAAAACTGTGAGCTAGCTCACACTAACTCAGCTTAGAGGGAACACTGGAGGTCACCATAAGTCGTTGACGACACTTTTCCAGCACCAAGATGTCCTAGAGAGATAGGAGGGGAGGTGGGAGTTAATGATTGTGCGGTCAGTCGGCATGCGCATCTAGGGAGGGGGGTTTGAAGAAGCTGGAAGGGTGCTGGGAATAGAGTGAATTGCAGAATGTGTAGTCAGGACAACCAGCGATGATGCAGCGGGAGTGCCCTCGTGGCCTGGAAAGGGCCGGCAGTGAGAGTCTGATGCAACCGGGGCAGGCGAACAGTCACAGTTGCGAGAACTTCTGTCCAAAGTTGACAAAGTAAGGGAAGTTTGTGCATTACAACGTGACGCTGGCGGTTTAAAGGTTGGGACAGGGTTCCACATGCCTCTTGATAGCTGAGATTTTTTTTGTCTTCGTTGAAATTATAGGCGGTGCATCTGAAAAGTTTCTCTGAAAAGACAGCCAGTTTGGTGTAGTGGCTAAGTGCGCGGACTCTAATCTGGGAGAACCGGGTTTGATTCCCCACTCCTCCACTTGCACCTGCTGGATGACCTTGGGTCAGTCACACGTTCTGTCAGAGCTGTTCTTGAAAAAGAGCAGTCTCTGTCTGAGCTCTCTCAGCCCCACCTACCTCACAGGGTGTCTGTTGTGGGGAGAGGGAACTGGTTGGCCACTGTGTGAGACAGGATGCTGGACTAGATGGACCCTCACTGGTCTGATCCAGCAGGGCTCTTCTGAGGTTCTTCTCAGGGGAAGGCCTCGGCCTCCATGCCCTGTTGTTGTCCCTCCAGAGGAACTGGCCGGCCACTGTGTGAGACAGGAGGCTGGACTGGATGGACCCTCACTGGACTGATCCTTTCCTTTCTTACAGTCAACATGACGTCCAACGTGACAGAACCGATCCTCCCCACCTATGAGACAGAAGAGTCCCAGACCTCGAAACTGATTAAAAAATCTCGGGAGTCGCCATTTGTCCCAGTCGGTAAGTCACGCTTACAAAGCTGTACTTTGCAATTGCCTCTTCGAACGAGAAGGGGAAAAAAATACTGTCAAGAGCCCTAAGGCCAGGGGGTGGGGGTGGATATAATGCAGGGTTAGTCAGACAGCGCAAACAGGAAATCGTCTTGCAATATTATTTCCTCGTTCGAGCCGGTATTGGAGGAGGTGTGCTTTCTTTGAAGTCTCAGGCATCTGAGCCTATTGCTGTTTTCTCTGGGAAATAGCTTTTAGCGGTGGGTTTGAGCACGCTCGGATTTTCTGTACACACACCCTTACCTACTGTACCAAGAGGGAACTGCGATTGTGTCTTGGTAGGGCTGGTTTGTGCAGGGATATATGTAAGCTTGACTTCTTATAACCTGATTGTTGGCTGAACCTGTAAAAAAAATGTTGGACCGAAGGTAGCAAGCTTAGTCCTAAGCAGTCACTCGATATATGCAGAAATTAGCAGGCTGTATTATTGACTTCTTTACATTATTTATAGTCCTTCTTTCCCACTGAGACTCAAAATGGATTATGTAAGAACATAAGAAGAACCCTGCTGGATCAGACCAGTGGTTTATCTGGTTCAGCATCCTGTCTCACACAGTGGCCAATGAATTCCTCTGGAGGGCCAACAACAGGGCAGAGAGGCCGAGGCCTTCCCCTGAGAAGAACATGAGATAGAGCCCTGCTGGACCAGACCAGTGAGGGTCCCTCTAGTCCAGCATCCTGTCTCACACAGTGGCCAGCCAGTTCCTCTGGAGGGCCAACAACAGGGCAGAGAGGCCGAGGCCTTCCCTGCTAAGAACACAAGACGAGTCCTGCAGGATCAGACCGGTGGCCCATCTAGTCCAGCATCCTTTCTCACACAGTGACCATCCAGTTCCTCTGGATGGCCATCGACAGGGCACAGAGGCCGAGGCATTTCCTTCATGCTGACTCTGGGATTGAGGTTGAGTGCCTCTGAATGTGGAGGTTCCCCTCAGTCGCCATGGCTAGTAGCCACTGATAGACTTATCCTCCAGGAATCTCTCTAATTCCCTTTTCAAGCTGTCTGTGCCTGTTGGCCATCTTAACACCCTCTGGCAGTGAATCCCACATTTTAATCGCTCTCTGTACAAAGTAATATTTTCCACCTAAAGGGCAAGGGACTAATCTGAAAACAATGTCATGTAGGTTTGCTGCCCGAGTTATGCAACTCTGGCCTTGTCCGCTTCCTGAATGGGAGACCACCTGGGCGTCTGTAGAAGCCTTCAGAGGGAAGGGACAGTGTAATAAATCATTGGCTTACGTGACCTGGGACACAAGCAGCTAGTATGCCAAGGGACCTTAACTGCTATGACAAAATAAAAATTAAAAGTGTAGGGTTTGGGGAAGCCGGAGTGGTGCTAGAGCATCTGCTTGCCACGCAGGAGGTCCCAGGTTCAATCCCCAGCACCTCCAGTTAAAAGGACCAGGCAGGAGGTGATGTGAAACCCTGGAGAGCCATGAAGGGGGGCTGTGGCTCAGTGGTAGAGCATCTGCTTGCCATGCAGGAGGTCCCAGGTTCAATCCCCAGCACCTCCAGTTAAAAGGACCAGGCAGGAGGTGATGTGAAACCCTGGAGAGCCATGAAGGGGGGCTGTGGCTCAGTGGTAGAGCATCTGCTTGCCATGCAGGAGGTCCCAGGTTCAATCCCCAGCACCTCCAGTTAAAAGGATCAAGTAGGCGGTGATGCGAAAGACCTCAGCCTGAGACCCTGGAGAGACATAGATAGGGGGTGCGGTTCAGTGGTACAGCCTCTGCTTGGCATGCAGAAGGTCCCAGGTTCAATCCCTGGCGTCTCCAGTTAAAAGGACCAGGCAGGAGGTGATGGGAAACCCTGGAGAGACATAGATAGGGGGTGCGGTTCAGTGGTACAGCCTCTGCTTGGCATGCAGAAGGTCCCAGGTTCAATCCCTGGCGTCTCCAGTTAAAAGGACCAGGCAGGAGGTGATGGGAAACCCTGGAGAGCCATGGAGAGGGGCTGTGGCTCAGTGGTAGAGCATCTGCTTGCCATGCAGGAGGTCCCAGGTTCAATCCCCATCACCTCCAGTTAAAAGGGCCAAGCAGAAGGTGATGTGAGAGACCTCTGCCTGAGAACCTGGAGAGCCATGGAGGGGGGCTGTGGCTCAGTGGTGAAGCCTCTGCTTGCCACACAGGAGGTCCCAGGTTCAATCCCCGGCATCTCCATTTAAAAGGACCAGGCAGGAGGTGATGGGAAAGACCTCTGCCTGAGAACCCGGAGAGCCATGGAGAGGGGCTGTGGCTCAGTGGTGAAGCATCTGCTTGCCACACAGAAGGTCCCAGGTTCAATCCCCGGCACCTCCAGGTAAAAGGACCAGACAGGAGATGATGCGAAAGACCTCAGCCTGAGACCCTGGAGAGCCGCTGCCGGTCATAGCAGACAGTACTGACCTTGAATGGACTGAGGGTCTGATTTGGTCCAAGGCAGAGTCATGTGTCCGTGTGCAGGGTTGCTAGATCCTGATGATTTAGATACAGCCACTCTGCCTTGAACTATGCATTTAATGCGCAGCAGATGTTTAACCCTGTGGGCCATAGGGTGATGCTCATCGCGTCAGATCTGACCCATGCCTTGCTTGCTACCAAGAATATAGTGTACCAGGAAACAGAGAGTACGTTTCTGTTGAAGCACTTGAACTGTTGGCCGGGATCCAGGCAAACCATCTGACCCTGGGAGCGAGGCCTTTTGTTTTTTGAACCAGCAATCCTTCATGCTGAGGGCACTTTCAAAAGCAGTGTGCAGGGAAGAAGGGGGGCAGCTCTTCAAATGGGGAAAAATAAAAAACCCTGGTTCAGAGGAAACCCCCGCCGCGAACCTCAGCAACTCCTTGGATGGTGGCCGCTGCTTTTACAGCTGCCGCGTAGGGCGTAGAGTTGTAAAGAGTATTTGCTTCTTTTACGGTGAAGGAGCATAAACTTCATTGCCCGGTCCCCAACTGACGCTGCCTCTCTCTGCTTTTCTAGGCATTGCAGGTTTCATAGGCGTGGTGGCGTACGGGCTGTACAAGCTGAAGCACAGAGGGGACACTAAAATGTCGGTCCATCTGATACACATGCGTGTGGGGGCACAAGGTTTCGTCGTGGGCGCCATGACCTGTGGTACGTGCCCAAACGGGCGAGTGCATGCAGCCCCGCTGATCCTTCCGCTGGTATTTGGGCTGCCGGCGTTTCCCGCAAACCTTTTTTAAAAAACTTAAAATTCCAGCCCGAACAAAAACCCCGCCAAATCTGAGCCTAAACCCGACTGAAAGCATCGCTCTGCCTTTCTCTCTTTTGTCTTGCAGGTGTGATTTATTCGATGTATCGGGAATACTTGGCCAAACCCAAGCCCTAGGGAAAAGCCGACCGGAAAAGCCTCTGTGTACGTGTTCTTATGTGCTTGAGTGATAGACCTCACGCCGAGGTGGCGCAGGAATGCAAAACCAAACCCAAGGACGTAGCCCTAAAATAAAATACATCTCACGCTAGCGTAAGGACTTCTGTTCTGCCAGTCTGACTCCAGCTCAGCAACTTGTGCTGTAATGCTACCCCCCTTCTCTCTTCTGCCTTGATTGAGGCCGCAAACTGATTTTTTTGTCTTCTGCAGATCGCAGCCCTAACCCCGTTCTACCTTTTCCGTTCACTGTACAGAATGGCAGGTTACTCTGGGTGGCCCAGAGGTCTAGAATTTCTTTGGTGTGATTCCTTTAGGCTGCAGTTTGAGTAATGAAGCAAGAAAAAATTTGGTGGGGGGGGGGGGAGTGAGGCCAATGTTGAAAGCTGCACTGCGACTTACAAGAATATCGATCTGCCCCTCACCTAGTTCTGCGTTCTTTAAAGCTCACCTTCTCAACTTCTGGGAGACAAAATACGTGATGGGCGTATTTTGTTCTCTCACGCCTATCTATCAAGCCTTAAATGATGGATTAAATTATTTAAAAGTTCTTATTTATTGCACAGTGGTAATCCCGTTGTGGCCGCCCGACTCCTTTGACTGAAGGAGACACAGAAGTTTCGTAGATTTATTTTTGTAAATTGCACCTTTCTGGTTGGGTATACGTCACACGGTATTTTTAAAGTTCTGGATTATTCGAGGAGTTTAAAAAACGTCTTGGAATGCTTTGGAGTGCGCTGGGCATTTTCCTCCCACGAATCACTAAGTGATATTTGCGAACAGCTAGGGATCGACAGCTAACAGACTTGGGAATTGCGCGGGACTGCACAGTGGAATTTAAAATCTGTATAAAAATTATCTCAAGTGTCTTGCATTCCTTTGGTTTCAGCATGGTAGTGAAAAATGAAGTGAACTGTAAATCTGTCTAATCCAATCACTGGTTTTATTAAATACATTACATAAGAACCACCTCACTGTTGTCTGTGTAGTCTTTATTTTTTTCTTTTAGCCTGGTGTTCAGTGTTCCCTCTAAGCTGAGTTAAGTGTGAGCAAGCTCACAGTTCTTTAGCCTCCAGCTCACACATTTTTCTCTTAGCTCAGGAAGGAGCGCTCCAGAGCAAACTGATTGACGCAGAAGCCGAACCGCTCGCTCACAACTTTAATACCAGTGGCTCACCAAGTGGAATTTTTGCTCACAAGTCTCCACGGCTTAGAGGAAGCGTTGCTGGTGTCGTGTGTAAAAGACTTCGTTAAAACACAATCCATGTAATAACAGCACGCAGACATTCCAGTTCCCCAGAAGTCTTCGTCAGATCAGATGTTACAAATTTAAAAAGAGGATTTGAAAGAGATCTTTAGGCCGTGGTGTTAAGAATACCTCGTGTCAGCTCACAGGAAAATGAAAATCAAGTTTCAGGTTGCTAAGGCTCTCTATATCAGAGGAGAAAAGAGACTATACAAATGCATGGGGTCCCAGAGGTACTATCTGAGAGCGCCTCAAACTCGAGCTAGGACAGAGTAGTGAACTGTAATGCCTTTGCCTTTCTCAGTTACTTCAGCATTTCTCAGCTGTGCTGGATGGTACTTGGGAAGCCGTTTCCAGCAGTCTCCCACTTTTTTGGGGGGGAGCCAGTTTGGTGTAGTGGTTAAGTGCGCAGACTCTAATCTGGGAGAACCGGGTTTGATTCCCCACTCCTCCACTTGCACCTGGCTGGATGACCTTGGGCAAGCCATAGCTCTGTACCAGCTGTTCTCTCAAGGACAGCTTGGGAAAGAGCTCTCTCAGCCCCACCTGCCTCACAGGGTGTCTGTTGTGGGGAGGGGAAGGGAAAGGAGTTTGTAAGCCGCTCTGAGACTCCAAGTGAGTGAAGGGCGGGGTATAAATCTAATCTCTTCTTTTTTCCTCTGAAATTCAATGGCTTAATTTCCAGCCAAATTCGATTTGCCGGTGAACGCGGTGTGTTGTAAAAATGAGAGAAAAAATCTTGGGCTCTGCTGATTTGCAAAGACTTCATACGGAGAATGTAGAACCCCTCTTGGAACAAGAAGTGAAATCTAGGTCAATGCCTATGGTGCCTAGAAAAGCAGAGAGGTGGCGTCAGCAGGGGCGTAGACTTTTTAAATTCCCGGGGGGGGGGGGCTCTCTTGTGCGCGCGAAGCAAAGCACGCGTGCGCGCTCGGGACCATGTCCCCGCCGCTCTTCCCCCCCCAGGGAGCCACCGCGGCCGCTTCCCTCCCCCGGGCCGTGCCCGCCGCGCTCCCCGCCCCCCTCCCTCCCTCCCTCTCCCCGCTCACCTCGGGGATTGCTGCTGGCTGCTGCTGCCTGCAGCCGGGGCCGTCGCGTCGCCCTTGCGGGCCCCGGGCTCCCACTCCGCCTCGTGCCTAAGTTTCCCGGGGGGGGGCTCAGCCTCCCCCGGCAAAATGGAGCGCATGAGGGTGGCCAGTCAGCCGGCCGTCGCCGCCTCTCTCCCCCCCCCCCCGCCCCAGGGAGGCAGGAGGGCAGGCCAGCAGGGCGCTCCATTTTGTGGGGGGGGGGGCTCAGCCCCCCCGGGAAATTTTGGGGGGGGGGCTCGAGCCCCCCCGTAGTTGACGCCCATGGGCGTCAGCCAGGGGGCTGTAAGTTTCGTACTGCTGTGTTTCCAAGAGGAGCACTGAAGAAATCCCTGATAAACTTCTGCTATTCTCCAATGCTAAGAGTGTATGTGTAGTTTAGTGTGAATTGAAGAAGAAGAGATTGGATGTATACCCTGCCCTTCACTACCCAAAGGAGTCTCAGAGCGGCTTACAATCTCCTTCCCCTTCCTCTCCCCACAACAGACACCCTGTGAGGTAAGTGGGGTTGAGAGAGCTCTGACAGAAATGGCTCTTTTTCAAGAACAGCTGTGCCAAAACGATGGCTTGCCCGAGGTCATCCAGCAGGTGCAAGTGGAGGAGTGGGGAATCAAACCCGGTTCTCCCAGATCAGAGTCCGCGCACTTAACCACTACACCAAACTACCAAATGAATCCTCCTCCCGCAAAAACTAAACAACTGTTGTACTGTTCGTTAGGACCAGTCCAAATAACACACAACAGCACACGTGCTTTTGAGTTTCAAAGCCTGGATGTACACGTGAGAGGAAGAAAAATCCTCAGGTCTCTTCTGCACATGTAGAGTGCCAAGCAAACTCAAACAGATGAAAGTGGTGTTTTCAGTTTTGGATTCTTCAGTGTGGAATATGTCATGCTTCAAATCCCAGGCAGTTAACCTGTGTTTAAATAACATCTTTCTTAAACTAAGTTACTGTCTTTATGTGCCTGGCCACGATCAATCATAGTAAAAAAAAGGGTTTTTTTAAGGGTGACTTAAGCATAAGAGGATGCGAGTCTCGAAAACTGTTTCCTAAGGTTGAAACACTGAGTTGCAGACCGGAAGGTCGGTAGCTCGGCAGTTCAAGACCCGAGTGCCGCATGACGGAGTGAGCTCCCGTCTCTGGCCTCAGCTCCTGCCAGTCTGGCCGTTCGAACGCAAGAAGTTGCAAGCAGATAAATAGGTACCACTTCAGTGGGAAAGTGACAGCGTTCCGTGTGCCTCGGCATCTAGTCACGCCGACCACGTGACCACGGAGAAGTCTTCCGACAGCGCTGGTTCTTTGGCTTGGAAACTGAGATGAGCACCACCCCCTAGAGTCAGTTTCGACTGGCTTTTGAGGAAAGAAAACCTTTACCTTCTTAAATCAGAGGCATCTGGGGAGGGGATGGTTGGGATGCAACTGGGAACACTCACTTTTAGAGGGCCGCCATCTGTGACAGGCAGAGCTAAAGAAGGTGACCCAGTGACCGAGCCATGTGCTGAATCCACTCACATGAACGCCACTGATGGAGTTAAGAGCAGGGCAGGGGGGTGGGAGCTGGAGTTAGAGGTTTGGAGGGCTTGTTGAACAGAAACGTTAATGTTTATCTCAAGTTTTATGTTCTTTCCTAAATA
Source organism: Lepidodactylus listeri (assembly GCA_029233225.1). Lineage (NCBI taxonomy): Eukaryota > Metazoa > Chordata > Lepidosauria > Squamata > Gekkonidae > Lepidodactylus > Lepidodactylus listeri. The sequence goes on from JARCFY010000012.1 coordinate 5,813,823, forward strand.
AACTTTGTTCTTGACTTTTTAAAAAAGGAGCCGTCTGGCATCTTGCCTCTGTGAACAGTTCCAGGGCTGGATGGATTTTTAAACTCGGGCTGAGATCCTATCCCCTCGAACCCAGTTTATATTCTTTTTAAAGTCCTCAGACAGTTAAACAGGGACAGGAGGAAAACAACCTATGCAGGGTATTGGTTACCTTCCCCCTGCCCTGGATAGCCCTTACATTTCCTTATTATACGAAGAAGTTCTTCTCCAAAAAAACGCCGAGAGCTGTTTCCTACTGTGCCCACCACACACAAACTGCAGCCTTTGCCCCACATTTTCGGCCCAGAGCCCAGCCTTCCCTGCATGCCCCATATCCACAGGGCTGCTTTTGGGGGGTGGAACCTGAGGACGGTGGGGTTTGGTAAGGAGAGGGACTTCAATGGAGTATAATGCCATAGAGCAGGGGTGGGCAATTGTTTTGGCTTGGGGGCGGCTTTGTGGGAGCGGAGGGTTAGCGGAGGGCCACACCTTTTAAAACGATTGCATTCATTAGTTAACTTTGCATTTCAGAAAAGGTATAAATTGTATCATAAAAATCAATAAATATAAATTAAATAAAATAGTGGTAGTTTTATTCAATTTATTTATTGTGCTAATTTCATATCATCTATAGCTGCAAGCACATTTAATTATAGAATCAGTTTAACGAGACAAATGTACCCTATCGCACTTTTCTACAATTTTTTTGAACTCAGGAGTGAGATGGCTTGTTGAGATTCTCATCACAGCCTGCAAGTTGGTGTCTGTCAAAGAGCATCTATATTTACTCTTGTTGATCTTCATGCAAGAAAAACTTTGCTCACAAATGTATGTAGACCCAAATATAGAGAACATTTTCCCAGCAAATTTCTTCATACATGGAAATGTTTTCAGCAGACAAAGATTTGTAAAAGTCAACTAATGTCACAGCATTAAACATTTCTTTCACAGTGTGATCTGACTGCATGTCAATAAGTTCAAGCTGCAGCTCCTCAGGTGCTGTATCAATATCAGCAGTGATGGGATAAGAGAGCAAATTGAATTTAGGCTCAGTTTTCTTGAAGTCCTGAAATCTTCTTGGCGGGCCGCAAAAAACTCTGTGGCGGGCCACATGTGGCCCCCGGGCCACGATTTGCCCACCCCTGCCATAGAGCAAGGGTGGCCAAACTTGCTTAACATAAGAGCCACATAGAAGAAACATCAGATGTCTGAGTGCCGCAAGCCATGAACAAATACCACACACAGGTTTTTATTGGGAAAATATGCAAATTTGCTTTTTATTAACATCAGTATTAAAAAAGACTGCCAGAAGGATGGCCCCAAAGCAAACTGATTTTTGCAGCGGCCAACTCGTTGGCTCACCACTTTAACGCCAGGAGCTCAGAAAGTCGCGTTTTTGCTCACAAGACTCCGCAGCTTAGAGGGAGCATAGGTCAGGAGGCAGTGTTCCCTCTAAGCTGAGTCTGGCGTGAGCCGGCTCACAGCTTTTTCAGCCTCTGGCTCACCCCTTTTTCTGTCTCCGCTCAGGAAGGAGGGCCCCAGAGCAAACTGATTCATGCCCCAAGCAAATGGCTCGCTCGCAGCTTCAATGCCAGCGGCTCACCATCAGTGTTCCCTCTAAGCTGAGTTAGTGTGAGCTAGCTCACAGTTTTTTAGCCTCCGGCTCACACATTTTTGCCTTAGCTCAGGAAGGAGGGCTCCAGAGCAAACTAATCGATGCAGCAGCCAAATCAATCGCTCACCACTTTAAGGCCAGTAGCTCACAAAGCAGAATTTTTGCTCACAGGACTCCACAGCTTCGAGGGAACATTGCTCACCATGCAGAGTTTTTGCTCACAAGGCTCCACAGCTTAGAAGAGGGAGCATAGGTTGCCAACCTCCCGGTGGGGATGGGAACCCCCCCTCCCCCCTTTGCACGACCCTCTTCCCATGCTCAGGGGCATTCTCTCTCGGGCGGGCTGCCCCCGCCTCCTCCGGGGCTGCTGCTGCTGCACCTATTCCTCCGCGCATGCGCACGCGGCGGCCCTCTCGCCTCTCCTCCCGGGCCCGGGCGGAGAAAGCGTCTCCATGGCGACGGTCGCCCCGGCAACCGCGTCCCGGCCTGGGCCTGCGCTGGGCCTCGGCCTGCCCGCCTCGCCTCGCCTCGCCTCGCCTCTCCTCCCAGGCCCCGGCCAGGGAAGGGCGGCAGGTGAGTGGGGCTGCCCAGCGCGGCGGGGAGGGTGGGCAGGGGGGTGGGGTGGGGTGGGGAGGGGAGGTTCCCCCGAGGAGCGTGCATCCTTTGTAGGGTGGCCAACCTCCCGGGGGCAATGCTCCCTCTAAGCTGGGGAGTCCTGTGAGCAAAAGTTGCCCTCTGTGAAGCTCCTGGCATTGAAATTGCGAGCGAGCGATTTGGGCTGCTGCATAAATCAGTTTGCTTTGGAGCCATCCTCCCTGAGCCGAGACAAAAATGTGTGAGCCGGAGGCTCAAAAAGCTGTGAGCTAGCTCACAGTAGACTCAGTTTAGAGGGAACAGTGCTCCTGAGCAATGCGCTCCCTCTAAGCTGTGGAGTCCTGTGAGCGAAAATGCTACTTGGTGAGCTGCTGGCATTGAAGTTGCGAGCGAGCGATTTGGGCTGCTGCAAAATTCAGTTTGCGCTGGAGCTCTCCTTCCTGAGCGGAGACAAAAGGTGTGTGAGCCTCCTGCTCAAAAAGCTGAGCTAGCTCACTGGAGACTCAGCTTAGAGGGAACAGTGCTCCTGAGCAATGCGCTCCCTCTAAGCTGTGGAGTCCTGCGAGCGAAAATGCTACTTGGTGAGCTGCTGGCGTTGAAGTTGCGAGCGAGCGATTTGGGCTGCTGCAAAATTCAGTTTGCTTTGGAGCCATCCTCCCTGAGCCGAGACAAAAATGTGTGAGCCTCCTGCTCAAAAAGCTGTGAGCTAGCTCACAGTAGACTCAGCTTAGAGGGAACAGTGCTCCTGAGCAATGCGCTCCCTCTAAGCTGTGGAGTCCTGCGAGCGAAAATGCTACTTGGTGAGCTGCTGGCATTGAAGTTGCGAGCGAGCGATTTGGGCTGCTGCATAAATCAGTTTGCTTTGGAGCCATCCTCCCTGAGCCGAGACAAAAATGTGTGAGCCGGAGGCTCAGAAAGCTCTGAGCTAGCTCACAGTAGACCCAGCTTAGAGGGAACAGTGCTCCTGAGCAATGCGCTCCCTCTAAGCTGTGGAGTCCTGCGAGCGAAAATGCTACTTGGTGAGCTGCTGGCATTGAAGTTGCGAGCGAGCGATTTGGGCTGCTGCATAAATCAGTTTGCTTTGGAGCCATCCTCCCTGAGCCGAGACAAAAATGTGTGAGCCGGAGGCTCAAAAAGCTGTGAGCTAGCTCACAGTAGACTCAGTTTAGAGGGAACAGTGCTCCTGAGCAATGCGCTCCCTCTAAGCTGTGGAGTCCTGTGAGCGAAAATGCTACTTGGTGAGCTGCTGGCATTGAAGTTGCGAGCGAGCGATTTGGGCTGCTGCAAAATTCAGTTTGCGCTGGAGCTCTCCTTCCTGAGCGGAGACAAAAGGTGTGTGAGCCTCCTGCTCAAAAAGCTGAGCTAGCTCACTGGAGACTCAGCTTAGAGGGAACAGTGCTCCTGAGCAATGCGCTCCCTCTAAGCTGTGGAGTCCTGCGAGCGAAAATGCTACTTGGTGAGCTGCTGGCGTTGAAGTTGCGAGCGAGCGATTTGGGCTGCTGCATAAATCAGTTTGCTTTGGAGCCATCCTCCCTGAGCCGAGACAAAAATGTGTGAGCCCGAGGCTCAAAAAGCTGTGAGCTAGCTCACAGTAGACTCAGTTTAGAGGGAACAGTGCTCCTGAGCAATGCGCTCCCTCTAAGCTGTGGAGTCCTGTGAGCGAAAATGCTACTTGGTGAGCTGCTGGCATTGAAGTTGCGAGCGAGCGATTTGGGCTGCTGCATAAATCAGTTTGCTTTGGAGCCATCCTCCCTGAGCCGAGACAAAAATGTGTGAGCCGGAGGCTCAAAAAGCTGTGAGCTAGCTCACAGTAGACTCAGTTTAGAGGGAACAGTGCTCCTGAGCAATGCGCTCCCTCTAAGCTGTGGAGTCCTGCGAGCGAAAATGCTACTTGGTGAGCTGCTGGCATTTAAAGTTGTGAGCCAGCGATTTGGCTACGGCATAAATCAGTTTGCTCTGGAACCATCCTTCCTGTGCCGAGACAAAAATGTGTGAGCCGGAGGCTAAAAAACTGGGAGCTCGCTCACACTAAGTCGGCTTAGAGGGAACACTGGTCTGGAGAGCTTCCGGAATCAGCGCGCACCTCCAGGCAGGGATGCCAGCCTCCAGGTGGGGACCCCCCCCCCCCCCCGGGAGTCACAGCTTGTCTTAGGGTTGCCAGCCTCCAGTTTTCAACAAAATCACGGCAAGGACACTTGATGGTTGAAATGCGTGGAGTTCACTTTGTATGATTTCCCCAACAAAGAAAGCAATCATGTGACTGTATTGTGTAGTGAAATATTTAGACCTACATTTTAAACAGTATTTTTTTACAGCTTAACACATGATGTTTACCAGCTTGAGGGGAGCCTATTTAGGTAGAAATGGGGCACAGAAGTATTTCAAAATAAATTAATACAAATAAATAAATGTTATATTGCCATGGCGGGAGACCAAGTTAGTTAGAAATCTTTTCTGGAAAGTTTTCTTGAGGCATAGGCGTTCTGACCTGACCATTGTTTTCTTGTTTGTTTCTTCGGAAAAGTAAATCATGGAGTCGGATGAACAAGTGAACGAACATTTGAAAATGCAGTTTAAGACTCTTCAGGAGCAGCAGCAGAAACGGATGCAAAATTTGCTGGAGAAAAGGAAAGAAAAGCAGCAGAGCGTAACCAAAGGACATCCGGATGGGCAGAAGGACATCTTAGGAGTCCCAGATGATCTTGCGCTATCCACACTGGAATGTCAGGTGGCCAAGGAGGACTTCAGCAAAAGGTGAAAGATCACTTCCCCTTTGTTGGTTTGGAAAACTACTCAACAGCAGTGTAGGGGTTCTCTGTATGTTTTTCACATCCATGTTGCAGATCTGGTGCCTGTGAGTAAAGATCTATCGATTGTGCACCATCGATATAAAGTTGTTACACGACCCCAGAATGGTTACAGTCCCTGCAGGGGCGTAGACTTTGTAAATCCCGGGGGGGGGGGGCTCTTTTATGTGTGCGCGCGCACGGGACCATGTCCCCGCCGCTTCTCCCCCCCACCCCTCCCGGCCCCAGGGAGGCAGACCTGGTTTCTTTCCGCCTGCTGCTGCTGCTGCTGCCGCCTGCTGCTTCTCCGGGCAGCTCGCTGACCGGCCGGTGCCTCCTGCCGCCGCAGGTGCGTTTGTGTTGGGGAGACCGCCCGGTGCCGCACGCCTGCCGGGCTCCCTCCCATGGCGGGGGAAGGCGGGGACACGCGGGCGGCCTCAGCAGGAGCAGCAGCAGCGCCTCGCACTCGCCTTTGCCTCGGGGTGTGCGGGGGGGCGCAGATGAGCGCAGTCTCGGTGGCGGCGGCAGCCAGCTGGCCGGCTGACTGCCGTGCGCACGAAGCGCAGGACCATGTTCCCGCTGTCTCTCTTCCCCCCCCGCCCCAGGGAGGCAGGAGGGCAGGCCGGGGGTGGAGAGGAAGGAGAGGAGGCGACGGCAGCCAGCTGGCCGGCTGACTGGCCACCAGCGGGCGCTCCATTTTGCCGGGGGTGGCTGAGCCCCCCCCGGGAAATTTCGGGGGAGGCTCGAGCCCCCCCGTAGTTGACGCCTATGAGTCCCTGTGCTGGTATCTATGTGGTGGTGATCTTAGAAATGGCTAATTTTCACCGTATCACTTTGGATTTAAGATTTTAAAAATTCTGCTTTAATCCATGCCAAAAGGGCAGACTTTCAGGGTGGGATCCTATAAAAATCCTACCGACTTTAACAGTTACCCTTGAGCACTTTCTTACTAGCCTTTGCATGCTTAAGGACTCGAGAACTTGCTGTGCAATCTTGTCGGGAGGTACATGTGGCCTCTGTGTGATCTTCAGCCTCCTCTGTGGCAGCTCCTGTCTTTTGGAACAGGGGAGGGGTGTGGGGCACTTTTCCTGGCAAGCTTCAGGAAGTTTTGAAAAGTCACCCATTTTCCAGCGAGACTTCGAGAGGCACCCATTTTCCAGTGAGACTTCGGAAGGCAATGCTCTGCTCCATGTGCTTTATAGCTAGGATGTTGGTGTCTAGAAATTTTCCTTGGGCTTATGAGTGTCTGGTTGTGGTGGGGGCTGTATTTGTGTTTTTAAACACTATCTTTTGGAGAGTTGGGATGATAACAGTTTTTTACCTTGGTGTGATTTTTTTAAAAAAAGTATTGTTTGTTTTATCCTTCCTAACCCCCTTTGTGCTTTTGAAGATGCAGGGTATACATTTTTAAAAATAAGTGCCCTTGCATTTCTTCACTGTGGATGCAAATGTAACCACAAATACCCATTTGCTGAAACATGTAGGCCAGTGCTTCCCAACCTTTTCAGTATGGTGACCCACAAGTCTAAATTTACTTGGTATGGTGACCCATCCAGAGCTGACCCAAGGTTTTTTTGGGTGTCCTAGACAAACTATGACCACGGCACCCATCTAGTTCAGCACTCCATTTTCTACAGTGGATAAACGTTTTTGACAAACCGCCAAATATCGCACCAAGGGCGCAGCTGCCCCCACTATGAACCCCAAGCAATGGACCACTGGTCTGACCCAGCAGGGCTCTTCTGAGGTTCTTCTCAGGGGAAGGCCTCGGCCTCTCTGCCCTGTTGTTGGCCCTCCAGAGGAGCTGGTTGGCCAGTGTGTGAGACGGGATGCTGGACTAGATGGACCTTCACTGGTCTGATCCAGCAGGGCTCTTTGGATACTCTTATCAGGGGAAGGCCTCGGCCTCTCTGCCCTGTTGTTGGCCCTCCAGAGGAACTGGTTGGCCATTGGGTGAGACAGGATGCTGGATTAGATGGAACCTCACTGGTCTGATCCAGCAGGGCTCTGCTTACGTTCTTATCAGGGAAAGGCGTTGGCCTCTGTGCCCTGCTGTTGGCCCTCCAGAGGACATGGCTGGCCACTGTGTGAAACAGGATGCTGGACTGGATGGACCACTGGCCTGATCCAGCAGGGCTCTTCCTAGATTTTGATCAGGGGAAGGCCTTGACCGCTACAGCTTGTTGCTGGCCCTCCAGAGGAACTGGCTGGCAACTGTGTGAGAAATGGATGCTGTACTAGAGGGTCCCTCCCTTGTCTGATCCAGCAGGGCTCTTCTGGTGTTCTGATCAGGGGAAGGCCTCGGCCTCTCTGCCCCGTTGTTGGCCCTCCAGAGGACTAGATGGACCACTGGTCTGATCCAGCAGGCTCGTATAAGGTTCTTATGTTCCTTCACAAGTTTGCCATCTCTGTTTTTAAAATGTCCACACCAGTCTCGTTTCTCTTGCTATCAGCCATCAGAACTTCCTACAATAATGTTTTATTCATTTTTGTATTTATCTCATTTATATCCCGCCTTGGCCCCCTATGGGGGCCCAAGGTGGCTTACATCATTCTCCTCTCCTCCCTTTTCTCCTCGCAACTACAACCCTGTGAGGTAGGTCAGTCTGGGAGTGTGTGACAGGCCCAAGGTCACCCAGCAAGTTTCCATGCAGAGTGGGGATTCGAACCTGGTTCTCCCAGATTCTAATCAGACACTGTAACCACTACACGGCGTCAGCTCTCAGTGCGATGGGTTCCAAATTATGTGCGCTGCGTGTGCTTAGCGAGTTACTGTCCTTTCTAGGGCCAGACTGTTTCCAGCTGTACATGCTGGGTTGTCATTCCTCCCCCCCCCCTTTTGTCTTCCAGATTGCTTGAGGATGAAAACGAACAGTTGCAGCAGCAGCTTCGGGAGACCTTGGATGAAAACGGCCGGCTCTACAGGCTGCTGAAGGAGCGAGACTTCGAAATTAAGCAGTTGCAGAAGAAAATGGAGGAGGAGAGGATGGCCCTGATGGGTAAACTTGGCCTGGTCTCCTTCTTGACCCATTGGTGGGCTCGTTCAGCTTCTGTGGCATGCAGCCACCATGGAGGTCCCACAACAGCCACGGAAAACAGATGCTTATTTAGAACAAGACGGGTAGCCATGTTAGTCTGTTTGTAGCAGTAGAACAGAGCAAGAGTCCAGTAGCACCTTAAAGGCTGACATTTGTGGCAGGGGACAAGCTTTCGTGAGTCACTGCTCACTTCTTCAGATACAGGTAGAATGTGAGTCTGTCTGTCCTATATCTTGGAGAGTTAAGACTGCTGAACTGTAGCTCAAGCTCAAGACAATGCACCCACCTGGAATGAATCGAGACCTAGGTTTCCTGTCTCATCACCAATTTCTCCATGCCTACTACCTCTCTGCGTATCACACCTAATCCAATCATACCTGCTGTTGTCATTTGCCTTGCTAATGTCATTTGGCATCTGAAATTACTCACATCCTACCTGTATCTGAGCAGTGACTCGTGAAAGCTCATACCCTACCACAAATTTTGTTAGTCTTAGGCGCTTACTGGGCTCTCAGTCTTTTCTACAGTTGTAGCTTGATGTACGTCACCAAGATCTTAGGTTCTCTGCTGAGTGAACCTAGAACAAATTGTGCAAAGCGAGTTGTGTCTCGTGTGGTATAAGCAAGCTTCGTTTTCATCATTTTATTCTGGTGGCGGCATCAGCAAGAGCAAGGGGCGGTTTGTAGGAGATGGTGAGATTATGGGAAGCCGGGGAAGGAGCTGTTGGCCACTGAGAAAGCCGTGGAGTCACTCAGAATCAGATGTGCCTATCGTTGGCTGCAAGATCTGCTTGGAGCTAGGGTTGCCAGGAAACCATGTTTGTTGACTACCATTCCTGATGTGGGCAGGACAATTTTTAAAAAGCTGGCGGTGTGTGTAGCGTGATGTCACTTCTGGGGAAAACCCAGAAGAGATGTCACGTCGCTCTAGAAATCTCTGGAAAGTTTTTGGTTTTACCATAGAGTTTTTGGCAATTCCTAGAACAACGTGACACCGTTTTGGGTTTCCCCCAGAAATGATGTCATGCCGCATGCAACGCAGCACCCCCCCCCCCCAAAAGCTCAAGCACAGCCTGGCAGCCCTTGTCAAAGTCCATTTGAACTTCTTGGCCCTTTCAGAAGCCGCTTTGGTTTCCTCTATGAAAAGCTTTCAGTGGGAAGAACCCAGAATTTGTACTGCATAAGAACAGCCTGAAATGAATAATAATGTTTTCGTTTGTGACCTGTGGACTCTGAGGCACTTTATAGCTTTTTTCTGTCTGTTTAACCGGTCTAGTACATTGTTTATCTAGTACACTCTTCTTCCGCCTTTCCTCTAAGCAGTTATGGAAAGGAAGGCAGAGGTTGTGAGAGAAGGAGATGAGGAAGAAAATTAAGATTAAGTTATAGAAGAGGTCTTGTCTACCGATATAGATGGATGATCCTGAAGTCTCACACCAGGTGGCACTGCTGCCTGGAACAGAAAATGAAAAAACAGGAGTTCCATGGCCGTCTTAAAGAGAAACAGTGGCCGGTTCTGCAGCTGGCATACACTCCACATTTTCTCAACGCTGAGGAAAAGGTGCAGCTCAAAACCATCGTCAGATATCCCAGGCCAATGCCGTACTGACTGCAAAGTCACCCCTGAATGGCCATAAAACGACCATAAATCTATGCGGAAGGTACCATAAAATCCGATGGTCAAAGGAAGTGAAAGGGGCGTGCAATGCAGAGGGTGCCTTAAAATCCGATTTTCAAAGGAAGTGAAAGGGGCGTGCAATGCAGAGGGGAATTTCTGTTCCAGCGTGGGTTTGCTGAAACAACGGAGGGAAAAGCCAATGCAGAATCGCCCAGTGTTTATTCCAGCGTGAACTTTTGTAAGTCAAAGCTCACCTCGTCAGATGCTATAGCTATAGCAGTCTAACGTGGCTACACCACTGGGACAGAAAAATGATGCCATTGATAAGAACTAGATTTGAATCCAGTAGCACCATAGCAACCAACAAGGTTTTTGAGATGTATACTTTTGAGAATCGAAGCTGCCTTCTTCAGATAACGGAACTTTGACTTTCTTTGCTGAGTATTGCTTGCTTATATTTTTAAATTCTAATGTTACTTTAAAGATACAGTACCTCCAGAGGAGGCTGTGAAAAAAACTGGCAATCAACTAATGCTGATTTCTGTATGGAATCGATTATATCCGGTGCACCATAATTGAATCGAGTGCATCAAAATAGAACCTGATTCTTGCAGTAGGTGACCAAAAACACTGTGATTTCTGTCCACTAGACCTTGGCTAGCTAGTTATCTATGGACCTACATGGAACTTAAGTTGAAAAATGCGGTTTCCGAGAGTTTCAAAAGTATAGCCATTTATTTAGTTGTTTCCTCTTTATTACAACATCGCTTGCAGGACCTCATGCTGTATTTTGTGACCTGGACGCACATATCACATTTGTACTGCTTTCATATGTTATTTATTTATTATTTTGGATTTATACCCCGCCCTCCCTGCAAGTGGGTTATTGTGAGAGCCAGTTTGGTGTAGTGGTTAGGAGCACAGACTCTAATCTGGGAGAACTGGGTTTGATTCCCCACTCCGGAAGACACAGTCTGACATTTCAAAAGCATCTAATGTTATTGCCGCTCCTCATAAACATGCCTGTTGGGGGGAGAGGAAGCGAAGAGAAGAAGAGAAAGAGATTGGATTTATATCCCGCCCTTCACTCACTTGGAGTCTCAGAGCGGCTTACAAACTCCTTTCCCTTCCCCTCCCCACAACAGACACCCTGTGAGGTAGGTGGGGCTGAGAGAGCTCTGAGACAACTGTCCTTGAGGGAACAGCTGGTACAGAGCTATGGCTTGCCCAAGGTCATCCAGCCAGGTGCAAGTGGAGGAGTGGGGAATCAAACCCGGTTCTCCCAGATTAGAGTCCGCACACTTAACCACTACACCAAACTGGCTCTCAGAGAGGTGCTTGGCTATTGCCTGCCTCTGCGTAGCAACCGTGGACTTCTGTGGTGGTCTCCCATTCAAACACTAATGAGGGCTGACCCTATTTAGCTTCTGAGATCGGATGAGAGCAAGCTACCCTGGGCTATCCAAGTCAGAGCAAAACACACAGGAAGGTGGTTGGCCATTGTCTCCCATCCAAGTACTAACCAAGGCTGACCTCTCTTAGCTTTCGAGATCTGACGAGATGGGGCTATCCCGGTCAGGGCACCCAGGAGCCCTCGGTTCTGTAATCTAGACGTCCCTCCTGTCATTTTCTGATCCACGCCCCCTCCCCAGTGCTCTTTCTTCTCCTTTTGGCAGGAGCGGGTGGCTTGACGGGAGACGTCGTGGCCAGCAAAATCGTCCAGTTGGCCAAACAGAACCGTCACCTGACTGCCGAGGCTGAGAAACAGAGAGCCCATGTGAAGCAGCTGAACAGCCGGATCAGAGAGCTGGAGAAAGAAGTGAGTCCTTCCTTGGGCGTTCGGCACGGTGTGGTGCAGAGCTAGAGACCTTCAGCGTTCCCCCTAAGCTGAGTCCGTGTGAGCTAGCTCACAGTTTTTTCGCCTCCGGCTCACAGATCTTTGTCTTAGCTCCGGAGCAGACTAATTCATGCAGCTGCCAAATGGCTCGCTCACAACTTTTAATGCCAGCGGCTCACAAAGTAGAATTATTGCTCACGAGACTCCACAGCTTAGAGGGAGCATTGCCTGAGACCCGCCAAGGCCACGCAGGAGGGGTCCAGTTTGCCTCTCTTGGCCTAACTGGGTTGTTTGGATCTTGAGCTCTTCGGCAGGGTTTGCTCAATCCCAAGGAAGTAACGTTTTGATTTCAGCGGCTGCTAAGCTATTGCTTGCAGTTGCTTATGTTAAGGATACCTAGGATTGGGTCTACTGGATTTAAAATATGGCAGAAAGGTACGGTAAGAGTTGTGCAACAGTGGAATCAGCTGCCTGGGGAGGTGGTGAGCTCCCTCTCACTGTCCGTCTTGAAACAGCGGCTGGACCAACACTTGTCAGGGATGCTCTAGGCCAGGGGTGGGCAAATTGCGGCCCGCGGGCCACATGCGGCCCGCCACAGAGTTTTTTGCGGCCCACCAAACAGAAAGTGCCTAAAAGTGTTTCTGCTAAGATTAGGGATCATCTGCAGAGTTTGGAGGACGAGGTCACAAGAAGATTTCAGGACTTCAAGAAAATTGAGCCTAAATTCAATTTGCTCTCTTATCCCATCACTGCTGATATTGATACAGCACCTGAGGAGCTGCAGCTTGAACTTATTGACATGCAGTCAGATCACACTGTGAAAGAAATGTTTAATGCTGTGACATTAGTTGACTTTTACAAATCTTTGTCTGCTGAAAAAATTTCCATGTATGAAGAAATTTGCTGGGGAAATTTTCTCTATATTTGGGCCTATCTATATTTGTGAGCAAAGTTGTTCTTGCATGAAGATCAACAAGAGTAAATATAGACATTAACAGACATTTGACAGACACTAACTTGCAGGCTGTGATGAGAATCTCAAACAAGCAATCTCACTCCTGATTTCAAAAAAAATTGTAGAAAAGTGTGACGGGGTACATTTGTCTCGTTAAACTGATTCTATAATTAAATGTGCTTGCAGCTATAGATGATATGAAATTAGCACAATAAATAAATTGAATAAAACTACCACCATTTTATTTAATTTATATTTATTGATTCTTATGATACAATTGATACCTTTTCTGAAATGCAGAGTTAACTAATGAATGCAATCGTTTTAAAAGGTGCGGCCCTCCGCTAACCCTCCGCTCCCACAAAGTGGCCCCCGAGCCAAAAGGCCCTCCGCTAACCTCCACTCCCACAAAGTGGCCCCCGAGCCAAAAGGTGCGGCCCTCCGCTAACCCTCCGCTCCCACAAAGTGGCCCCCGAGCCAAAAGGTGCGGCCCTCCGCTAACCTCCACTCCCACAAAGTGGTCCCCGAGCCAAAAGGTGCGGCCCTCCGCTAACCCTCCGCTCCCACAAAGCGGCCCCCGAGCCAAAACAATTGCCCACCCCTGTTCTAGGCTGATCCTGCATTGAGCTGGGGCCTGGATGGGCCCTTCCAGCTTGGTGATTGTGCTGCAAAGATGTAAACACAACCATTCTTTGAAAATCTACGTGTGTACTTTTCCTCCCCAGTTGCATCTGTCCACAGCCACGCTCCAGTCTCACGGAGGCAAAGACAGTCAACCTGTGCGTAAAACGGCAGAAGGGCCTTCGGTAAGAATGAATACTCACTCTGTAAAAGAACATTCTTAGACAGAGGATGCCCGAACTCGAGGGTGACCAGTGAAGCTGATGGGCAGTAGGTTCAGGACGGAGAGAAGGAAGTACGACTTTACACAGGGAGTGATTAAAAGGTGGAATTCACTGCCAGAGGACAGAGTGATGGCCACAGGAACAAAGTTTTAAAAGGGGACGAGATAGATTCGTGGAGGATCAGTCTCTCAATGGCTACTAGCCAAGGTGACTGAGGGGAACCTCCACATTCAGAGGCACTAATCCTGTGAATCCCAGAGCCAGAAGGCAACATCAGGGAAAAGCTGTGCCCTGTTGTTGGCCCTCAAGAGGGACTGGTTGACCACTGTGTGAGACGGGATGCTGGACTAGATGGACCCTCACTGGTCTGATCCAGCAGGGCTCTTCTGAGGTTCTTTTCAGGGGAAGGCCTCAGCCTCTCTGCCCTGTTGTTGGCCCTCCAGAGGAACTGGTTGACCACTGTGTGAGACAGGAGGCTGGACTAGATGGACCCTCACTGGTCTTATCCAGAAGGGCTCTTCTGAGGTTCTTCTCAGGGGAAGGCCTCAGCCTCTCTGCCCTGTTGATGGCCCTCCAGAGGAACTGGTTGGCCACTGGGTGAGACAGGCTGCTGGACTAGATGGACCTTCACTGGTCTGATCCAGCAGGGCTCTTCTAGTGTTCTTCTCAGGGGAAGGCCTCGGCCTCTCTGCCCTGTTGTTGGCCCTCCAGAGGAACTGGTTGGCCACCATGTGAGACAGGATGCTGGATTAGATGGACCATTGGTCTGATCCAGCAGGGCTCTTCTGATGTCCTTATGGAGTGCCAATACACTGGATTAGGTCAGTGTCAGATCAGCCTCAGAGCTGGCATGAACCTGTCCTTATGCCTGCCTGAATGGTGTCTTCTGCTGGCTCCTGAGCCGCCTGAAAGTAAAAGAAAAACCTTTGTAAATTCTTATACTTAGAAGGCGGTCATGAGTTTTTAGATGGCTGCCCACACAGTTAAGTCTGTATTTACTCCAGTGGACTGAGAATGGTGTTTAGGTGTGTTTCTGGTCCAGTTGGTGGGATGAACTTGATTTGCAGCGTGTCAGGAGGGGATTAGAGTCGGAAGGGCGGGGAGGAACGCGGATCCGTTAAGTGGGGCTGCCTCCACGTCCTGCTTGAACTGCCAAAGGTACTTCAGCATACGTTTTTGCCTTATCAAAAACTGGCCCGTTGTTCCTCGCGGACAAGGATTGGAAAACTACCTTAGCAGTCACAAAATATTTAGCTGTGGCGGTTGCCTATAGGAGGGTTGGATCTTGGTCTGCTTACGACCTTTGAGTCAAATGAACAGTAAGACAGAGGTATTATTTTGCCTTGTCGTGTTGGACGAGGAAACCCAGGCGCACTTACTCATAAAGCTCTCTACAGAGCCATGGATAGTGTTCTGAGTTCCTGGGTGGAAGGACAGGATACAAATACAATAGGATTGTTTCGCATTGATAGTGTGGAAGAGCCTCTTCTTGGCATGCAGAAGATCCCAGGTTCAATTCCTGGCGTTTCCAGTTAAAAAGGGATTAGATATTAGGAGATGGGAAAGACCTCTGCCTGAGACCCTAGAGAGCTGGTGCCAGTCTGAAACCAGGGGTGTCAAACATGCGGCCCGGGGGCCGGATCAGGCCCCCGAAGGGCTTCTATCAGGCCCGCACTGGAACTGGCCATCTCCTGCTTCCAGTTCTGCTGCCGCCGCTGCATCATAGCTTGCTTCGCCAGACTCTCTCAGTTGCTCAGCCATTTCATGTTTTCCCCCCGGGTCCGAGGCTCAGAACTCTGAGCATGAGATTTCTGTGGTGAATGTCAGTCGTTCAAAAGTAGGGTTGCAGCTTACAGAGATACACCTGAACAGCATACTCAAGATTGCCACAGTGCAGACATTTCGACGCAATAATTCACAGCAAGAGGTGTCCGTTATCAGAGACTGTTAAAGAAACACAGTATTGCAAGCGTGCTAATGTTTTCAACATGTTTTATTTTAAGTTAAAAGAAATCTTTGTGTTTGTGCCCTTGATAAAGTTTATATCTCCGCTACCTGGCATTATATTTTATGACACACGTGGTCCAGTCCAGCAAGGTCTCATTTATGTCAGATCCATCCCCCATAACAAATGAGATTGACTCCCCTGGAGTAGACAATAAGGCATCTTCATTTAGTCTCACACCGCCCTTTTATCATTGTAGACATTTGCTTTCCTTTTATCCTTTAATCCTAAAAAAATTGATATGATCCTTCTCCTCCCATACCCACAAACCCTCCTGGGTTCTGTATCCAAAAACATAAACGTTTTCTAGGTAAGCTGTCAGTCCTTCGGAAGCAGATTTTGGAACGAGCAAAATGCTTTGCGTGGCATTTGGATGACAGCTTACGTTTCCAGAGCGGGACTATACATCTTGTGGCCCACCAACTTCTGGTCCACGGGCCATGTTTTTGTGGCCGGCCACACACACCTGAACACATTTGAAGCTGCCTTATACTGAATCAGACCAGTCAGTCTTGTCTTCTCAGACCGGCAGCCGCTCTCCAGGGTCTCAGGCTGAGGTCTTTCCCATCACCTCCTGCCTGGTCCTTTTTAAGTGGAGATGCCGGGGATTGAACCGGGGACCTTCTGCACACAAAGCAAAGGCTCTTCCACTGTGCCACAGCCCTTCCCCGTTACCTGACGTCCTCCCGGTGGTTGCCATCACAGGCACGCAGCACAAACAGGTTTCCTGAGTCACAATTCATCTGCCATGTGCAGTATCCTTTGGCATGGTGGGTCAGAACCTGTCCAGGCCTGCTCTGCAGCCAGTTTGATGTAGTGGTTAGGAGTGCGGGGACTCTAATCTGGGAGAGCCGGGTTTGATGCCCCACTCCCCCACCTGCAGCTGCTGGAGTGACCTTGGGTCAGTCACAAGTTCTCTCAGAGTTTTTCTCTCACCAGCAGTGCTTGAAAGAGCTCTCTCAGCCCCACCCACCTCCCAGGGTGTCTGTTGTGGGGAGGGGGAGGGAAAGCAGATTGTCAGCCATCCTGAGACTCCTTCGGGTAGTGAAGGGTTGGGTATAAATCCAATCTCCTCCTCCTCCTCCTCCTCCTCCTCCTCCTTCAGCATTTAGACCACCGAGTCTGGAGAGCTTGTTCCTATCCAAAACCTGGGTCTGTTTCAGTGGGGGCTTGAGGTGGGGAGATCCTGTTCTCATCAAACCATTCTCCCTTTCTCTTGAAACCCCAGAGCCCGGAGATGAAAGCCCTGCAAGAGAGATTATCGGCAGCCAGCTTGAAAGTGTCCGAATATCGCAACCAGCTCCAGACCACGAAGCAAGAGCTGAGAGTGGCGCAGAAGGTAGGAGGGTTCCCTTGCATCTCCTGATCTGAGAGGCAGTAACCAAGGCATGCTGAACATGGATGCTTTTTGTATGTGTGTGTGCGTTTGTGTGTGTGTGTGTGTGTGTACATGTGAGTGTGTGTGCACCTGGAAGTCACACACACACACACACACAACTTTATTGGCATAACAGAGAAAAACACAAGCAATTACATACAGTTATCAGTGCACGTATGAATAATCCGATAAAAATGTTAAGAACAAAAACCAGAATTCTAAGATCATGATCGATAATAGTACGTCCAATATAAAACATCGAAGGGGACCAGGCATCTTTTAATTTGTTAAAACCTACAGGCGTGTTTCAATTCCGATTTGATAAGCTTCAGCTAAGAACTTTGCCACACATACGGTGGTTTTAGGATCGGCACCTTCTAAGGGCGGACTTGGCATGTCCTCATCTGTGAGATCGTTATTTGGAAAATAATCAGAGAAAAACAGACTGCGCGGGGAAACCGGTAATGGGCACTTCAATATAATATGGGATAAGGAATCGAGAGTTCCCCATTCACATGGGCACAGCCTTTTTTGAAAGGGTATTTGCCTAAATCTGCCATAGAGAACTTTCGATGGAAAGGCATTCAGGTGTCAGCTAATGCTGCCATCCCCTGCCCGTGAGGTGGTATGAGAGAACCCTAGATGTCAGGACTGTGGAATGTTATGTTATATTTCTCATGGCATGCTTATCGCTCTTCAAGCTGCTCTGACTTTGGGAGACTGTTGGTGCCGGCCCATGTATCTCTTCTGTCTGACTCTTAATTCTTCCCACGTCTTTCCCTGGGAACTGTAAGCCAGTATTTTAAGTGCCTTTTCTCTGACATGGTGCGGTTACCTCATAATTTCTGTATTTTCTCGAACCGTATCAAAGGTGGTTGGAGGAAGCGCAGAGAAATAGCAAGGAAACCGCACGACAATTGGAAAGTGAGGCAGCTCAGTGAAAAAAGCACCTCCGTTCAGCAGCCAAATTGTGTGACAAGGCCCTGGGCTGGGGTCCCCAAACGTTTTCAGCCTGCGGGCACCTTTGCAATTCTGACATGGTGAGGAGGGCGCAGCCACAAAATGGGTACCACAAGAGGCAGAGTCAGCCACAAAATGGCCGCCAGAGCTTACCTTCAGACAGTCATGTGGTGAAGATCCTTGTGCCGTGGGTACCACACGAGGCAGAGTCAGCCACAAAATGGCCGCCAGAGCTTACCTTCAGACAGTCATGTGGTGAAGATCCTTGTGCCGTGGGTACCACACGAGGCAGAGTCAGCCACAAAATGGCCGCCAGAGTTTACCTTTAGACAGTCATGTGGTGAAGATCCTTGTGCCGTGGTAGCAACTGCTGTCGAAGCAACACAGAAGAAGAGGAGGAGGAGGAGGAGAAGATTGGATTTATACCCCACCCTTCACTTGGAGTCTCAGAGCAACTTTCAAATTCCTTTCCCTTCCCCTCCCCATAACAGACACCCTGTGAGGTAGGCGGGGCTGAGAGAGCTCTCTCGAGGACTGCCCCTGAGAGAACAGCTCTGAAAGAACTTGTCACTGACCCAAGGCCATCCAGCAGCTGCAAGTGGAGGCGTGGGGACTCAAACCCGGTTCCCCCAGATTAGAGTCCATGTGCTTAACCACTACACCAAACTGGCGTGCAGTTTGCACAGCCAATCAAATCTTCAGTGGCCAATCAGAAGCCTGGCTGGGCGAAAGCCCCACCTGACCCTGCCTCCATGGTGAGCTCCAGGAAAAGTGTTGGCAGGTGCTCCGGTGTCCACGGGTACCATGTTGGGGACTCCAAGTCAACAGCTCATTAATACGAAATGAAATCTCGAGAGCGGCATCGGTAGAATCCCGAAGAACATGACACAGCACATTAAAACGCAGCTCTTGCAAAGGAGATGAACATCTCTGAAAACTTTGGCAGCCGATAAAAATTAATCACGGCTGGAAGAAGACAAAAAAGGAGCAAGTCACTCAAGGAGAGAGAGAGGAATCCATGCATCAAATGCCAAGGAGCTGGCTCGAGAAAGACCTCTTGACTTTGTGGTTAAAATAGCGCATCCGCATCAGCATTAGATGCCTTATGCATGACGAGGCGTCCGACTGCACTATCGGGGAAGCAAGTGGCAGGCACACAGAAGCATTCGCTCAGAGGCGAGCGAGCTGTCCCTTGGAAACGACTGTCTCTTCGTGAATGATCTGTGGCGGGAGGGGATAATCTTCGCCACTGCCACGAGATCAGTCGGCACATTTTTTTAAATAGATCAATAAGCAGTGTGTGAGCCCTGGATAGCCCAGGCAAGCCCGATCTCGTCAGATCTTGGAAGTTAAGCAGGGTCGACTCTGGCAAGTTCTTGGATGGGAAACCTCCTTGGAATGCCAGCAGTTGGGAGGTGGGGGCAGGCTTTCTTCAGCCACCTCTGAATATCCTCCAGGCCCCCAGTAGGGGTCAGTCACCAAAGGTCGCCATGACTTCCAGGTGCACTCACACTTACACAGGAGCTTGTGAATAAAGTGGACTAGACTAAATGATTGTCCTCTTGGGTTTGAATAGATTGTTGATCGCCAACATGGGGCCCATGTATAGATAGGAACTGTCAGTCTGGGGCAAGTGATGCTCTGTATTCTTGGTGCTGGGGGTGGGGGGGCAACAGTGGGGAGGAGTTCTAGTGTCCTGGCCTAACTGCTGGACCTCCTGAGGGCACCTGGTGTTTTTGGCCCCTGTATGACTCAGAGTGTTGGATTGGATGGGCCGTTGGCCTGACCCAACATTGGTTTCTCTCATGTTCTTATGTCTGGGGCAAGAGATGCTCTGTATTCTTGGTACTTGGAGTGGGGTGGCAACAGTGGGGAGGGCTTCTAGTGTCCTGGCCCCACTGCTGGACCCCCTGAGGGCACCTGGTGTTTTTGGCCACTGTGTGACTCAGAGTGTTGGATTGGATGGGCCGTTGGCCTGATCCAACATTGGCTTCTCTCATGTTCTTATGTCCGGGGCAAGGGATGCTCTGTATTTTTGGTACTTGGAGTGGGGTGGCAACAGTGGGGAAGGCTTCTAGTGTCCTGGCCCCACTGCTGGACCTTCTGAGGGCACCTGGTGTTTTTGGCCACTGTGTGACTCAGAGTGTTGGACTGGATGGGCCACTGGCCTGATCCAACATTGGCTTCTCTCATGTTCTTATGTCTGGGGCAAGGGATGCTCTGTATTCTTGGTACTTGGAGTGGGGTGGCAACAGTGGGGAGGGCTTCTAGTGTCCTGGCCCCACTGCTGGACCTCCTGAGGGCACCTGGTGTTTTTGGCCACTGTGTGACTCAGAGTGTTGGATTGGATGGGCCGTTGGCCTGATCCAACATTGGCTTCTCTCATGTTCTTATGTCTGGGGCAAGGGATGCTCTGTATTCTTGGTACTTGGAGTGGGGTGGCAACAGTGGGGAAGGCTTCTAGTGTCCTGGCCCCACTGCTGGACCTTCTGAGGGCACCTGGTGTTTTTGGCCACTGTGTGACTCAGAGTGTTGGACTGGATGGGCCACTGGCCTGACCCAACATTGGCTTCTCTCATGTTCTTATGTCTGGGGCAAGGGATGCTCTGTATTCTTGGAACTTGGAGTGGGGTGGCAACAGTGGGGAAGGCTTCTAGTGTCCTGGCCCCACTGCTGGACCCCCTGAGGGCACCTGGTGTTTTTGGCCACTATGTGACTCAGAGTGTTGGATTGGATGGGCCGTTGGCCTGATCCAACATTGGCTTCTCTCATGTTCTTATGTCTGGGGCAAGGGATGCTCTGTATTCTTGGTACTTGGAGTGGGGTGGCAACAGTGGGGAAGGCTTCTAGTGTCCTGGCCCCACTGCTGGACCTTCTGAGGGCACCTGGTGTTTTTGGCCACTGTGTGACTCAGAGTGTTGGACTGGATGGGCCACTGGCCTGACCCAACATTGGCTTCTCTCATGTTCTTATGTCTGGGGCAAGGGATGCTCTGTATTCTTGGAACTTGGAGTGGGGTGGCAACAGTGGGGAAGGCTTCTAGTGTCCTGGCCCCACTGCTGGACCCCCTGAGGGCACCTGGTGTTTTTGGCCACTGTGTGACTCAGAGTGTTGGATTGGATGGGCCGTTGGCCTGATCCAACATTGGCTTCTCTCATGTTCTTATGTCTGGGGCAAGGGATGCTCTGTATTCTTGGTACTTGGAGTGGGGTGGCAACAGTGGGGAGGGCTTCTAGTGTCCTGGCCCCACTGCTGGACCCCCTGAGGGCACCTGGTGTTTTTGGCCACTGTGTGACTCAGAGTGTTGGATTGGATGGGCCGTTGGCCTGACCCAACATTGGCTTCTCTCATGTTCTTATGTCTGGGGTAAGGGATGCTCTGTATTCTTGGTACTTGGAGTGGGGTGGCAACAGTGGGGAGGGCTTCTAGTGTCCTGGCCCCACTGCTGGACCTCCTGAGGGCACCTGGTATTTTTGACCATTGTGTGACACAGAGTGTTGGACTGGATGGGCCATTGGCCTGATCCAACATTGGCTTCTCTCATGTTCTTATGTCTGGGGCAAGGGATGCTCTGTTTTCTTGGTACTTGGAGTGGGGTGGCAACAGTGGGGAGGGCTTCTAGTGTCCTGGCCCCACTGCTGGACCCCCTGAGGGCACCTGGTGTTTTTGGCCACTGTGTGACTCAGAGTGTTGGATTGGATGGGCCGTTGGCCTGACCCAACATTGGCTTCTCTCATGTTCTTATGTCTGGGGTAAGGGATGCTCTGTATTCTTGGTACTTGGAGTGGGGTGGCAACAGTGGGGAGGGCTTCTAGTGTCCTGGCCCCACTGCTGGACCTCCTGAGGGCACCTGGTATTTTTGACCATTGTGTGACACAGAGTGTTGGACTGGATGGGCCATTGGCCTGATCCAACATTGGCTTCTCTCATGTTCTTATGTCTGGGGCAAGGGATGCTCTGTATTCTTGGTACTTGGAGTGGGGTGGCAACAGTGGGGAGGGCTTCTAGTGTCCTGGCCCCACTGCTGGACCCCCTGAGGGCACCTGGTGTTTTTGGCCACTGTGTGACTCAGAGTGTTGGATTGGATGGGCCGTTGGCCTGACCCAACATTGGCTTCTCTCATGTTCTTATGTCTGGGGTAAGGGATGCTCTGTATTCTTGGTACTTGGAGTGGGGTGGCAACAGTGGGGAGGGCTTCTAGTGTCCTGGCCCCACTGCTGGACCTCCTGAGGGCACCTGGTATTTTTGACCATTGTGTGACACAGAGTGTTGGACTGGATGGGCCGTTGGCCTGATCCAACATTGGCTTCTCTCATGTTCTTATGTCTGGGGCAAGGGATGCTCTGTATTCTTGGTACTTGGAGTGGGGTGGCAACAGTGGGGAAGGCTTCTAGTGTCCTGCCCCCACTGCTGGACCTTCTGAGGGCACCTGGTGTTTTTGGCCACTGTGTGACTCAGAGTGTTGGATTGGATGGGCCGTTGGCCTGATCCAACATTGGCTTCTCTCATGTTCTTATGTCTGGGGCAAGGGATGCTCTGTATTCTTGGTACTTGGAGTGGGGTGGCAACAGTGGGGAGGGCTTCTAGTGTCCTGGCCCCACTGCTGGACCTCCTGAGGGCACCTGGTGTTTTTGGCCACTGTGTGACTCAGAGTGTTGGATTGGATGGGCCGTTGGCCTGACCCAACATTGGCTTCTCTCATGTTCTTATGTCTGGGGTAAGGGATGCTCTGTATTCTTGGTACTTGGAGTGGGGTGGCAACAGTGGGGAGGGCTTCTAGTGTCCTGGCCCCACTGCTGGACCTCCTGAGGGCACCTGGTATTTTTGACCATTGTGTGACACAGAGTGTTGGACTGGATGGGCCATTGGCCTGATCCAACATTGGCTTCTCTCATGTTCTTATGTCTGGGGCAAGGGATGCTCTGTTTTCTTGGTACTTGGAGTGGGGTGGCAACAGTGGGGAGGGCTTCTAGTGTCCTGGCCCCACTGCTGGACCTCCTGAGGGCACCTGGTATTTTTGACCATTGTGTGACACAGAGTGTTGGACTGGATGGGCCGTTGGCCTGATCCAACATTGGCTTCTCTCATGTTCTTATGTCTGGGGCAAGGGATGCTCTGTATTCTTGGTACTTGGAGTGGGGTGGCAACAGTGGGGAGGGCTTCTAGTGTCCTGGCCCCACTGCTGGACCTCCTGAGGGCACCTGGTGTTTTTGGCCACTGTGTGACTCAGAGTGTTGGATTGGATGGGCCGTTGGCCTGACCCAACATTGGCTTCTCTCATGTTCTTATGTCTGGGGTAAGGGATGCTCTGTATTCTTGGTACTTGGAGTGGGGTGGCAACAGTGGGGAGGGCTTCTAGTGTCCTGGCCCCACTGCTGGACCTCCTGAGGGCACCTGGTATTTTTGACCATTGTGTGACACAGAATGTTGGACTGGATGGGCCATTGGCCTGATCCAACATTGGCTTCTCTCATGTTCTTATGTCTGGGGAAAGGGATGCTCTGTTTTCTTGGTACTTGGAGTGGGGTGGCAACAGTGGGGAGGGCTTCTAGTGTCCTGGCCCCACTGCTGGACCCCCTGAGGGCACCTGGTGTTTTTGGCCACTGTGTGACTCAGAGTGTTGGATTGGATGGGCCGTTGGCCTGATCCAACATTGGCTTCTCTCATGTTCTTATGTCTGGGGCAAGGGATGCTCTGTATTCTTGGTACTTGGAGTGGGGTGGCAACAGTGGGGAGGGCTTCTAGTGTCCTGGCCCCACTGCTGGACCTCCTGTGGGCACCTGGTATTTTTGACCATTGTGTGACACAGAGTGTTGGACTGGATGGGCCATTGGCCTGATCCAACATTGGCTTCTCTCATGTTCTTATGTCTGGGGCAAGGGATGCTCTGTATTCTTGGTACTTGGAGTGGGGTGGCAACAGTGGGGAGGGCTTCTAGTGTCCTGGCCCCACTGCTGGACCCCCTGAGGGCACCTGGTGTTTTTGGCCACTGTGTGACTCAGAGTGTTGGATTGGATGGGCCGTTGGCCTGATCCAACATTGGCTTCTCTCATGTTCTTATGTCTGGGGCAAGGGATGCTCTGTATTCTTGGTACTTGGAGTGGGGTGGCAACAGTGGGGAAGGCTTCTAGTGTCCTGCCCCCACTGCTGGACCTTCTGAGGGCACCTGGTGTTTTTGGCCACTGTGTGACTCAGAGTGTTGGATTGGATGGGCCGTTGGCCTGATCCAACATTGGCTTCTCTCATGTTCTTATGTCTGGGGCAAGGGATGCTCTGTATTCTTGGTACTTGGAGTGGGGTGGCAACAGTGGGGAGGGCTTCTAGTGTCCTGGCCCCACTGCTGGACCTCCTGAGGGCACCTGGTGTTTTTGGCCACTGTGTGACTCAGAGTGTTGGATTGGATGGGCCGTTGGCCTGACCCAACATTGGCTTCTCTCATGTTCTTATGTCTGGGGTAAGGGATGCTCTGTATTCTTGGTACTTGGAGTGGGGTGGCAACAGTGGGGAGGGCTTCTAGTGTCCTGGCCCCACTGCTGGACCTCCTGAGGGCACCTGGTATTTTTGACCATTGTGTGACACAGAGTGTTGGACTGGATGGGCCATTGGCCTGATCCAACATTGGCTTCTCTCATGTTCTTATGTCTGGGGCAAGGGATGCTCTGTTTTCTTGGTACTTGGAGTGGGGTGGCAACAGTGGGGAGGGCTTCTAGTGTCCTGGCCCCACTGCTGGACCTCCTGAGGGCACCTGGTATTTTTGACCATTGTGTGACACAGAGTGTTGGACTGGATGGGCCGTTGGCCTGATCCAACATTGGCTTCTCTCATGTTCTTATGTCTGGGGCAAGGGATGCTCTGTATTCTTGGTACTTGGAGTGGGGTGGCAACAGTGGGGAGGGCTTCTAGTGTCCTGGCCCCACTGCTGGACCTCCTGAGGGCACCTGGTGTTTTTGGCCACTGTGTGACTCAGAGTGTTGGATTGGATGGGCCGTTGGCCTGACCCAACATTGGCTTCTCTCATGTTCTTATGTCTGGGGTAAGGGATGCTCTGTATTCTTGGTACTTGGAGTGGGGTGGCAACAGTGGGGAGGGCTTCTAGTGTCCTGGCCCCACTGCTGGACCTCCTGAGGGCACCTGGTATTTTTGACCATTGTGTGACACAGAGTGTTGGACTGGATGGGCCATTGGCCTGATCCAACATTGGCTTCTCTCATGTTCTTATGTCTGGGGAAAGGGATGCTCTGTTTTCTTGGTACTTGGAGTGGGGTGGCAACAGTGGGGAGGGCTTCTAGTGTCCTGGCCCCACTGCTGGACCCCCTGTGGGCACCTGGTGTTTTTGGCCACTGTGTGACTCAGAGTGTTGGATTGGATGGGCCGTTGGCCTGATCCAACATTGGCTTCTCTCATGTTCTTATGTCTGGGGCAAGGGATGCTCTGTATTCTTGGTACTTGGAGTGGGGTGGCAACAGTGGGGAGGGCTTCTAGTGTCCTGGCCCCACTGCTGGACCTCCTGAGGGCACCTGGTATTTTTGACCATTGTGTGACACAGAGTGTTGGACTGGATGGGCCATTGGCCTGATCCAACATTGGCTTCTCTCATGTTCTTATGTCTGGGGCAAGGGATGCTCTGTATTCTTGGTACTTGGAGTGGGGTGGCAACAGTGGGGAGGGCTTCTAGTGTCCTGGCCCCACTGCTGGACCCCCTGAGGGCACCTGGTGTTTTTGGCCACTGTGTGACTCAGAGTGTTGGATTGGATGGGCCGTTGGCCTGATCCAACATTGGCTTCTCTCATGTTCTTATGTCTGGGGCAAGGGATGCTCTGTATTCTTGGTACTTGGAGTGGGGTGGCAACAGTGGGGAGGGCTTCTAGTGTCCTGGCCCCACTGCTGGACCTCCTGAGGGCACCTGGTATTTTTGACCATTGTGTGACACAGAGTGTTGGACTGGATGGGCCATTGGCCTGATCCAACATTGGCTTCTCTCATGTTCTTATGTCTGGGGCAAGGGATGCTCTGTATTCTTGGTACTTGGAGTGGGGTGGCAACAGTGGGGAGGGCTTCTAGTGTCCTGGCCCCACTGCTGGACCCCCTGAGGGCACCTGGTGTTTTTGGCCACTGTGTGACTCAGAGTGTTGGACTGGATGGGTCACTGGCCTGATCCAACATTGGCTTCTCTCATGTTCTTATGTCTGGGGCAAGGGATGCTCTGTATTCTGTATGACACAGAGCGTTGGACTGGATGGGCCATTGGCCTGATCCAACATTGGCTTCTCTTACGTCTTTATGGGACTAGACGGCCTGTATGGCCCCTTCCCGCTTTATGACTGTATGATCCTACCTGAAGCACAAAATGTTTCTTTTAATACATTTCCTGTCGGCATCTCCCTTTCAGCTTTTAGGAAGCGAAGTCGGCGAGGACGTCAGCGTTCAAAATCTCATGTCCAACCCCGGCAGCTGGCGTGGGCGGGCCCAGCAGATTCTTGTCCTGCAAGGCAAAGTAAGATGGTTTCCATCCCTTGTTTCCATCCCTTTTCCATCCCTTGTTTCCATCCCTTTTCCGTGCGATACAGTTTGCTCACACTCAGGGCCAAACCATATTTTACACTGGGGATCTGCGACCAGACATCTCCAAGTACGTGCGGTGATGTGTGATCACAGAGATCTCCAAACCGACATGGCGTTTAGCCACAGGCTCCCCAGGTTGGATCAGAGATCTGGTAATGGGTTAGAGAGGATTTAACCCTTTCTCTCTGTAACCTCCCCCCTGCTGGTAGGGAGAAAGAGACGCGCAATCCATGTGCCTGTCTTTTTTCCTTACCAGGATAAATAGCAGCTGGGGCAAGATGGGGGTTTGTTTGTTTGTTTGTTTGTTTGTTTATTTAGATTTATATCCCGCCTGACCAACATAAGCGGCTCTAGGCGGCTCACAACATTAAAATCAATACAAACAATATGAATCAGTACATTAAAAACAGCACAATTCCCATTTCAATTGGCGGCAAATTATAATATAATTGGTGGCAATTTGAATTCTATCATGGAAATAACAAGGGGGAGAAAGAGTTAAAAGCCTTCTGAATCAATCTTTCCTGCATTCCACCTGCCCTTTTTGGGAGCCAAAACTGCCCAAGGAATCTCCAGTCGGAAGGATCAGGTAGGAGGCGGTGGGAAAGGCTCCTTTTCTGCTCTAGGTCCGGGAGCTGGAGAGCCAGCTGGGCCACGGCAAAAGCGGGACGCCCCTGAGCTGTGGAGAGGAAGACGCCGCCATCCTCGC
The DNA here is from genome assembly GCA_029233225.1 of Lepidodactylus listeri. NCBI lineage: Eukaryota > Metazoa > Chordata > Lepidosauria > Squamata > Gekkonidae > Lepidodactylus > Lepidodactylus listeri. Next base: position 5,840,742 of record JARCFY010000012.1, read on the forward strand.
CGGCCCAGGGAAGACGTCTGCCCAGAGGAGCCTGCTACGGATCCGGAGCTTGGAGAGGGAAAAGAAGGAAGCCCTGGAGGTGAGGAAGCGAAGGAGACGGGGCGAAGGATGGCGGGAGGGCCGTTGGGTTTCAGACCGGCAGGGCTGGAGGGAGGGGGCAGGGTCTCGATGCTGTTGATCACGCAAGGGATCCCTTTGGTCTGTACAGAATGCTGCAGCCGGGATCAGGCCCGGAGCACAGCGGGGCATTTTGGGGCCCTGCCCCCTTAATCAAAAGCCCTGTCCCCCCACAAATGACCATGCCAGAAGCCTTATTTTGGACCACAACCATGGTGGTACTGGGCTAGCAGAAGAGGAGGAGGAGGAGGCAGCTGGCCACTGTGTGAGACAGGATGCTGGAGTAGGTGGAATCACTGGTCTGATCCAGCAGGGCTCTTCTGATGTTCTTCTCAGGGGAAGGCCTCGGCCTCTCTGCCCTGTTGCTGGCCCTCCAGAGGAACTGGTTGGCCACTGTGTGAGACAGGAGGCTGGACTAGATGGACCCTCACTGGTCTGATCCAGCAGGCCTCTTCTGATGTTCTTCTCAGGGGAAGGCCTCGGCCTATGTGCCCTGTTGTTGGCCCTCCAGAGGAACTGGTTGGCCCCTGAGTAAGACAGGATGCTGGACTAGATGGACCATTGGTGTGATCCAGCAGGGCTTTTCTTGTGTTCTTATCGGGGGAAGGCCTCGGCCTCTCTGCCCTGTTGATGACCCTCCAGAGGAACTCTTTGGCCACTGTGTGAGACAGGATGCTGGACTAGATGGACTGTTAGTCTGATCCAGTACAGCTCTTTCTCATGTTCTTAAAGGACAGATGGAGAGCAGCTGTTTAACCCTTCCCTTTATTTATTTTTTTAATACGTTCAAAACATTTATATGCTGCCTTTCCAACCAAGTAGGGTTCCCAGGGCAGTGAACATCAGGCATTAAAATATTTAAACATTTCAGTCTTGTGATTTTTGCAAGTCAAAATTTAGCCTCCACTGAGCGATCTCTACCCCCCCCCCCCCCCCCAATGCTGGTGAAAAAGCATCTTGGGGAGGGCTGCTGAAAAATGTCAAGGAGAGGGAAGGGTTAATCTTTTGCTCCCTAGCTGCCCATGTTCCGCTCAACTGCAGCCTCCCCCGGATGTCTGAGCCTTGAATAACCAATGAGGGAAAGAACCATAGAATCCCCTTGAACAGGTAGCTCAGTTCTGCTTTATACAAATGCAAAACCATCCCAAAAAGGAGTAGATGTCCAAGCGGCTGAGAAATTACTTGTAGAGATTAGTGGCAGGGAAAGCGACAAATTGCATAGCAGGCAGCGATCCCAAAACAACGGGGCACAAGGACCTTTTCTTAGGAGCAACCAAAACGGCACCAAGTCCTGAGTTTGACTTCCTTCCATTTCCTTGACGGCAGAAGCTGACCAGTGAACACAGCGCCCTCCAGAAGGACCACGAGGAGGTGAAAAAGAAGCTGGATGCTTCCAAAGCAAGGAACCAAGTGCTGTCCAGCGAAGTGAAAACCCTGAAGGAGCAGATCTCAACCCTGCTGGACAAAGGGAAGCATGACGACGAACTCATTGACGCTCTGATGGTACGGCCCAGTTGGTCAGATGCCTGCCGGCCACCATCTGTAGCTCTGGAAACCTCCACGTTTGTTTTCTGCGGTGGTGGGAAGTGCCATTAAGTCACACTGTGGCTCGGGAGCCGCATGCGGCTCTTTCACATATATTATGCGGCTCCCGGCTGGGCGGCTGGGGAAGCTAAGTATCATTAGCAAACAAATATCATTGGACAAATTAATATTATGGTGACCCAGTAGGGTTTTTGAGACATGAGGTCAACAGAGATGGTTTGCCGTTGCCTGCCTGTGCATAGCAACCCTGGACTTCCTTGCTGGTCTCCCACCCAAATACTAACCAGAGCTGACCCGGCTTAGCTTTCAAGACGAGATCAGGCTAGCCTGAACCATCCATGGAGATAGCTCAAGATGGGCAGCCATGTTAGTCTGTCTGTTGCGGTAGAAAAGAGCAAGAGTCCAGGAGTACCTTAAAAGACTACCAAAATTTGTGGCAGGGTATAAGCTTTCATGAGTCACTGCTCCCTTCTTCAGATTCCCAAAGAAGTGAGCAGTATTTGAAGTGACTCACGAAAGCTCATCCCCTGCCATCGATCTGTTAGTCTTTAAGGTGCTACTGGACTCTGGCTCTTTTCTTCTGGGCCATCCAGGTCAAGACAACAGATGTACGAAGTTGGTTTGTCCTTGCCTAGCGCCTCTGCATAGTGAGCCTGGACTTCCTCGGTGGTCTCCCATCCAAGCTGACCCAGCTTAGCCTCCAAAATGAGATCAGGCTAGCCTGGACTATCTACAGAGATGGATCAATATGAGTAGCCCTGTTAGTCTTGTCTGTCGCGGTAGAAAAGATAGATCCAGGTGGGCAGCAGTGCTGGTCGGAAGCAACAGAACAGAGCTAGAGTCCAGGGGCACCCCTAAGACCGACCAAGTTTTATTCAAGGTGTGAGTTTTTGTGTGCATGCACACTTCTTCAGATACCCAAAGAAGTGAGCAGTATCGTGAAAGCTCCTCCCCTGCCACAGATTTTGTTAGTCTTTGAGGCACTACTGGACTCTCGCTCTTTTCTACTGGGCCATCCAGGTCAAGACAAGAGATGTACAAAGGTGCTTTGCAGGGCTTTTTTGGTAGAAAAAGCCCAGCAGGAATTCATTGGCATAATAGGCCACACCCAACAGCAGAAATTCATTAGCCTATTAGACCACACCCCTGACAGCGCAGTGCAGCTCATTGGCACAGGAGTGGGCAAACTGTGGCTCGGGAGCCGCATGCGGCTCTTTCACATATATTATGTGGCTCCCGGCAGGGCGGCTGGGGAAGCTAAAGATCATTAGCAAACAAATATCATTGGACAAATTAATATCATTATCAATATCTGCTTTTACCCCTTTTGTTATTATTTTTGGCCGTCTCATTTAATGTTCATAAAGAGCAAATTTGCTTATTTCCCAATAAAAGCAGGTAATATTTGTTCCTGTCTTGTGGCTCTCAAACATCTGATGTTTATCCGATGCGGCTCTTACGTTAAGCAAGTTTGGCCACCCCTGTTCTAGGTGGCTCTTACGCTGAGCAAAGTTCGCCCACCCCTGCCTTAGCATATTAGGTGGGGGCTGGGAAAGCACAGGACAGGCGTGGAAGCTTGCCTTCCCCCCCCCCCCCCCCCCCCCCCGCCTCTCTGCTGCTGTCAATTTCACTCTCTGCTGACTGGTGGGGAGTGAAATTGACAAGGAAATCCCCAAGGGCTCCCCAGGGCATTTTAACATGCGGCCTTTCCCCCTTGTGTGTAATGTGGGGAGGGCAGGATGCTCTGTAGCCATGCACGCCCAGAGGTTTTGGTTGTAGGCATGGCCAACTCAGAAGCCAGCCGGAACTCTGTTCCTGTGCGTTCCTGCCCAAAAATAGCCCTGGTGCTTTGTCCTTCCTCAGCATAGTGACACAACACTGGAATTCCTTGGAGGTCTCCCATCCAAATACTAACCAGGGTCAGCCCTGCTTAGCTTTCAAGATCTAGATGAGATCAGGTTAGCCTGGGCCACCAGGTCAGATTATTTTTCCTTAGTTATCTTTAAAGGGGGGGGGGGGGGACACATTCCTAGAGGTTTTGGTAATAATTAAATGTAAGTAAACTTAACTGACTAATAGGCTGAGCTCCAGAATACGTAGAGAGTGTGTATATTCTCCTTTCCTTCTCAAAAAGGAGCCAGTTTGTTGTACTGGTTAAGTGCGCGGACTCTAATCTGGGAGAACCGGGTTTGATTCCCCACTCCTCCACTTGCACCTGCTGGATGACTTTAGGTAAGCCATAGTTCTGGCACAGCTGTTCTCGAAAAAGAGCCGTTTCTGTCAGAGCTCTCTTAGCTCCGCCCACCTCACAGGGTGTCTGTTGTGGGGAGGGGAAGGGAAAGGAGACTGTAAGCCGCTCGGAGACTCCAAGTGAGTGAAGGGCGGGATATAAATCCAATCTCTTCTTCTCCTTCTTCTTTGTTTTGTCTTCTGCCCAAGGGTATTGTGTGTGTGTGTGTGTGTGTTTAACTATGCAGGAATATAACCACTGTGAAATCGAAGTGGCAGAAAGCGGTTGAAAAATGCCAATTGCTTAGACTGCAATAGTTTGATTCATTATCCAATTTGCAGGACTTTCCCCCTCCAGGGATACGTCCCAGCTAATGGATTCTTCTCCAAAAACTGTTCTTTTGTCCCACTTGCCCTGAAAAGTGCACCGCAAGAGCCTTTTAGGTTGTTTTTACATCTGACTTTCCCGCTGGAATCATTCTAGTTCCAAAAAAACCTGCCCACACCTCTGTGCGGTGTGAAACCGTGCTGCCACTGAAATGTCCACATCTACTAATTGCCCTCCTGTGGTCAAGCTAGTATTCAACCGGCTTGATTCTGCTTTAAACAATTGCTGTTGATTAGTGCACTTAGACCCCCTGGAGTGAAATTTCACACCACCGTGAAATCAGCACAGGAAAAGACAGCAGTCAAACTACTTTAGAGGGGAGGTGTAAAATGACCCTAAAGTCTGTAGTTTGCTGCCTTTCTGTCTGTCCAGTGACTCTTCTGTACAAATCAGAGCATCCCTCGTGCCTTTCACACTTCCCCAGAGCCAGCAGAAGGAAATGCAAGTCATCCTGAAGAACCTGAGCCAGCAGGAAGAGAGGGACAAGGGCTGCCGGCAGAGCCTGGAGCAGCAGCTGAATGCCCAGGGGCAGAGGCAGAGCTCCGTAATCGAACAGCTCAGGCAGATGTTGGCGGAGCGAGAAGCGGAAGTGAGAGAGCTGGAGGAGAGGGTCCGGCAGCTCACGTTGCAGGTAAAGCAAGTCGGAGGAACGGGCTGGAGAAGCGATTCGAGAATGACTGCGGCACAGGGAGCCTCACGGATGGACAAAGAGGGCTCCCCCCGTGGCTGTTTCATCTTGGGGAAAGTGGTACGGGAGGGAAGGCTGAAGACTTCCCCCCCCCCCCCCAATGCCTCACTCCTGAGCCAAATCAGGCCCTGGGGGTACTTGGGAACGTCAGTTCCCTAACATTGAGTATGTTTGCAAGTCAGATTGGGGGACCTTCTCACTTTACTTGCGTCGCAAACACCATCTAGTTTGGGCCTCCTTCACTCGAAATTATTTGAGTCCTTACAGTTCTTAAACCAGGGGTCCTCAAACTACGGCCCGGGGGCCACATGCGGCCCGCCGAGGGCATTTTTCTGGCCCGCCGGGTGTGCCGCTGCCTGTCCTCCAATTCCCAGCAGCACACAAAGCAGCGGAAAAATTGCAGCCGACTTGTCCCGGGCCAGATGACAAAGCCCTGCCCCCCTGCTTCCAGTCAGCCAGGAGGAGGCAAAAGGAAGACTGGAAGAGGGGAAGTGTGGGGTGGCAGGCGCTCCGGCTGGCCCCAAGTCTCCTAGCCGGCTGAGAGCTAGGAGACCTGCGCCAGCCCCAAGAGCCGGGCGGGGGTCTTTTTCGAGGCTTTTTGTGCTGCTGGGAATCGGAGGGAGAGAGAGAGAGAGAGAGAGGTTTCTCTTTCCCATCATGATGCCTGCAGTAGTGGAGTTTCAGGGAGAAGCAGCTGGGGATTTGCTGCCTTAAAAAGTTTGTGAGGATGCCGAGTTCTTTGTTTCTTCGGAGAGGGAAAGACAACAGCCCCATCAAGGGTGCCTTGCTTGCATGCGCCCCCCCCCCCCCGGTGCTCCTTCCGTACCCGCAAAATAACATCTGAAATCTCCAACCAGATCTAGACTAACTGATGCACACTTGCATCACTTGTTACGACTAGCAGTGACAAATATGGAACCGGACACTGACCATCCCATTAGCCAAAAGCAGGCCCATAGTTTCCATTGAAATACTGGTAAGTTTGTTGATTTAACTTTACTTGTTCTTCATTTTAAATATTGTATTTGTTCCCATTTTGTTTTTTTACTTCAAAATAAGATATGTGCAGTGTGCATAGGAATTTGTTCATAGTTGTTTTTTTAAAAACTATAGTCCGACCCTCCAACGGTCTGAGGGACAGTGAACTGGCCCCCTATTTAAAAAGTTTGAGGACCCCTATCTTAAACGGTTAGCCAGTTCAGAGGCTTTTGTAAGGGCGGAAAGGCGGGATGCAAATTTCTTGGATATATGTGTGCAGCTGTTATCCATTGTTCAAGTGCTCTTTTCCAAGGAGCTTAGGGCCGCAGAGGTCGTTTCCTTCACAACGACCCTGTGAGGCAGGACAGGCTGAGACTGACCCAGAGAGCCTCACGGCTGAGAGGGGACTTGGAAGGGGATCTTTCGGGTCCTCACCTCACACTCGGCACGATGCCACGCAGGCCCTGACTTGGTTGGTGTTTTACAGGAGCAGCAGCTTCATCGACCGGAGGAAGGCAGATCAGATTCCGCTTCTTCTCTGTCTGCAGAGTCTTTGGAAGAAGAGAATTTTACGTCGGCACCCGGGAAGAGGGATCACATTGGCAGGAACGCCTCCGCAAAGTAAGGGAGTATTATGGGTGTCCTCCTTTAGTTTAAACCCCCTTATTAAAGGACCACAGTCCCCCGTCAGAGCCGGAAACTCATTCCAGGTTGATAAGAAGCTCTTCATTGTTTGATCAGACCAGGCTCTGTGAGGAAAGGCTGAAGGACTTGGGAATGTTCAGTCCGGAGAAGAGGAGGTTGAGGGGGGACAGGATGGCTCTCTTGAAGTATGTGAAGGGCCGTCACTCAGAGGAGGGCAGGGTGCTGTTCCTGTGGGCAGCAGAGGAGAGGACTCACAAGAATGGGTTTAAATTGAGGGCGGGAAGGGACCAGCTGGACATCAGGAAAAAGTTTTTTGACAATCGGAGTTGTGCAACAGTGGAATCAGCTGCCTAGGGAGGTGGTGATGAACTCCTCCTCCCTGGCCGTCTTGACCAGCAGCTGGACAAACCCATGTCAGGGATGCTCTAGACCAGGGGTCCTCAAACTACGGCCCGCGGGCCACATGCGGCCCGCCAAGGGCATATTTCTGGCCCGCCGGGTGTGCCGCCAGGGGTCCGTTGGAGGGCGAGCTCACCGGAGTGCCGCTCCAGGAGTGACGAGCCTGGGGGGAGGACATATGATTAAGCCCCACCCCCTCCCCCCAGTCGGCCAGGAGGAGGCAGAAGGAAGAGGGTAAGTGTGCAAGGGCAGGCGCTCCAGCCGGCCCCAAGTCCCCTAGCTGGCTCAGAGGCCTCTGAGCCAGCTAGGAGACCTGCGCCAGTCCCGGGCGCCCAGGAGCCGGGTGGGGATGTTTTCCAGAATGAAACATCTGAAATCTCCAACCAGATCTAGACTAACTGATGCACACTTGCATCACTTGTTACGACCAGCAGTGACAAATACGGAACCGGACACTGACCATCTCATTAGCCAAAAGCAGGCCCATAGTTCCCACTGAAATACTGGTAAGTTTGTTGATTTCACTTTACTTGTTCTCCATTTTAAATATTGTATTTGTTCCCATTTTGTTTTTTTCCTTCAAAATAAGATATGTGCCGTGTGCATAGGAATTTGTTCATAGGTTTTTTTTTTTTAAAAGCTATAGTCCGGCCCTCCAACGGTCTGAGGGACAGTGAACTGGCCCCCCTGTTTAAAAAGTTTGAGGACCCCTGCTCTAGACTGATCCTGCATTAAGCGGGGGGTTGGACCGGATGGCCTGTACGGCCCCTTCCAACTTGGTGATTCTGTGATTCCATGTGTGTCCTGAGATTCAAAGAGGGCCATTCAAGATCAGCCGCTGGTGTATTCGCCGCATAGCTCTCCTTTCTCAAGTCAGAAAATACTCTCCGTCCGCAACTGATTTCCTGCTAACCCGTCCTAGAAGAAGGGCCTCCGTTCCATCATCCGTTCAGTTTATTTGGTTTTAAAAGCCCATAGGCCATACAGAAGGGCATCAAACGGACAGCGATCACAGAGTCCCTTTGGGTCAATTTTTTTAAAAAAACGTCACTTTGGCAGCAGCCACCGTACCAGCGCAGAGATCTTCACTGTGTGGCGGAAGGTCAGCTGCAGCATCGCTTTCGTGGCCGGCTCCTCCTCCTGCGGTGGCCGTTTTTTGGCAGCCGTCTTGTGGCCGCACCCGGCATGCCATATATCAGAATTCCAGATGTGCCCAAAGGCCCAAAAATGTTGGGGATCTATGCATAGGCTTTGGAGGGTAGGCAGGTTCAATGCAGAGCTGCTTGCAGAAACACCTACAGTGCTTTCTCCATTCCCAGGATCGTGTCTCACATGGGGCACACCCTGGTGGACTCTGCTGCAACTTCGTGTCCAGCCACTGTCTCTCCTGGCAGGTACGTGCAAAGACCCCGTGGGCATCCCAGCAGCAGACGGTCCATTGGTGACTTAACCATGGAATTATCTCTGTTTCCCAGTCTCTAAGACCTGTTTGTGTTCATCCTTGCAAAAGTTAAACTCCCCCTCCCCAGCCATAGTACCAGTCTTTGAATGTGCCCCACCCCCATCAATTTCTGCCACTTCCTTTTCATTTTTCAAGAGAACATAAGAATATAAGAGAAGCCCTGCTGGATCAGGCCAGTGAGGGTCCATCTAGGCTGAGGACTGACTGGCAATCTAAAGCGGGGCAGGCACGCTTCGCAAACGGAGGAAAGGAGCACGTTCAGACATGCGCATCTGTCCGTCGGCTCCGTTGCGTACTTACCCGTCTCCCAGTCGCCTTCCTTCCGCTTTACCCGGACACCGGTTTTTCCTGGTGTTCAGGGGCCTTCCTCCGCATGCCTCCCGCTTCCAAACAGTGTGAACTGGAAGAAGCAGGAGGCATCCGGAGGAAGTGTGAACGCACCGGCAAAAAGTTGTGCGCATGTGCGCACATGCGCAAAACATCAAAAAAACCCCAAAAAAAGTGCAGCGGCGCGCGCAAGCTGCGCGCGCCGGCTATGCGGCAGTCTGAACGCTCCGTGGCAGTCTGAACGCTCCATATCGCCGCTGATCCGCATTGCTCTGGCCAGTGTGAACGGCCAGCTCCGTGGGTTTTTTCCCCCGCTCCAGTTGCCTCCGCTTTGCCTCCGCTTCAGATTGCCAGTCTGTCCTCAGCCCTAGTCCAGCATCCTGTCTCACACAGGGGCCAGCCAGTTCCTCTGGAGGGCCAACAACAGGGCAGGGAGGCCGAGGCCTTCTCCTGATAAGAACATCAGAAGAGCCCTGCTGGATCAGACCAGTGAGGGTCCCTCTAGTCCAGCATCTTGTCTCCCTCAGTGGCCAACCAGTTCCTCTGGAGGGCCAACAACAGGGCAGAGAGGCCAGGGCCGTCCCCTGATGTTGCCTCCTGGCTCTGAGATTCAGAGCATGGCTGGTAGCCATTGATAGACTTGTCCTCCTAATCCCCTTTCAAAGCTGTTTATTCCTGTTGCCTTCACTCTTTGTATCAAGTAGTAATTCCTTTTGTCCAGCCTGAATCGACTACCCCTCATCTTCATTGGATGCCCTTGTTCTAGTCCAGTGATGGCGAACCTTTTAGAGACCAAGTGCCCAAACTGCAACCCAAAACCCACTTATTGATCGCAAAGTGCCAGCACAACCATTTAACCTGAATCCTGAGGTTTTCATTTTAGAAAAAAGAACTCATACATTAACATCTTTTGCCTTAAAAGAAAAACACAACAACAGAGCTTTCAATGATACAAACAACTTTTTATTGAAAGGTAAAAGTTTGCATTTGGCCTGCTTTTGAACAATTAATGTGATTTCTGCTGTTGTATGCATGCTGATCATTTGTCTAACCTTGGCTCACACTTTGTAAGTTTGAGAGCAGCCCAGCCTCGAGTCTGTGTCGTCTTTTTCCTTTTAGAGACTGAGTGCCCAAACTGCGTGCGTGCCCACAGAGAGGGCTCTGAGTGCCGCCTCTGGCACGCGTGCCATAGGTTTGCCACCACTGTTCTAGTATCTTGGGAGAGGGGGAAAACATTCGTCAACTTTCTCCACCTCCTGCATAATTTCTAAACCTCTATCCTGTCCCCCCTTAGTTGTTTCTTTTCTAAACTGAAAAATCCCAGAGACCTTCCAGCCTTTTCCTCCTAGGGAAGGGGCTCCAACCCCCTCATTATCTTGGCTGCCCTCCTTTGTACTTTTTCCAGCTCTGCAATGTCCTTTTGGAGATACGGTGACCAGAACTTTACACAGTACTCCAAATGATGCCGCACCATAGATCTATAAAACCTTGGCCCATTTCTTGAATCCTCTCTGTGTGTGTTTTCCAGAGGCTGATTGATATTTTAAATATTGTTTTGTTTCTCCAGACTATTTTATAAGATGGTTGTTTTATCTGTTTTTTTTTTTTTTGCTCCCGTCTTTGTAACCCTCTTTGAACCAGTCCTGGACAAGGGGAAAATAAATGCTTGAAATAAAACCCAGTCACTGAAAATGAGCCCGGTCCCTTCACTGCCTGTCAGTTTTAGGCCCATCGAGCCGGATGACCTGGACGCGAAAGCCTCGAAGGTCCAGATCGCGGAGTACAGAGCTCTCTGCCTAGCTGCTGAACTGGAGCGGGACCGGCTGGTCCAGTTGGTCGGGGTCCTGCAGAAAAGGTGAGAGACGGTTCTCGAGAGAGGGACTTAACAGCATGTTGAGAACGGCCTCTGCTTTCTCCTTTTTCTCGGAAGCTAACAAAAACCAAAGGAAAACTGCATAGGAAGCGCTAGTATAGAATCGGATAGCGAAAAAGAAATACCAGCAAAAGTTAACGTACCGTTTTATATCAAATGGTGAAGAACTGAAACATACAATATAGGAATTTATACAACAAGTGAATACAAACAGAGTACGGTTAGAGTAAGGTTAACGAAGGTTTCCGGAGTAAGTCTCCGTTTCATGGGGAAAACTTCATCACAACCAGATTTTCGGTCCTTAAATACAATGTGAACAAAATTATGTAGCAAATTTGATTTAAGGCAAGTTCCAAAGGAATAATCATAATAAAGGTCTTACATGCAATGTTTCCAATTGTTTTTTCAAACTTCTCAGAAAGGAAGGAGCAGGCACACAGTATATCTGTAGAAGAAGAAGAAGAGATTTATACCCCGCCCTTCACTTGGAGTCTCAGAGCGGCTTACAAACACCTTTTCCCTTCCCCTCCCCACAACAGACACCCTGTGAGGGAGGTGGGGTTGAGAGAGCTCTGAGACAACTGTCCTTGAGAGAACAGCTCTAACAGAGCTATGGCTTGCCCCAGGTCATCCAGCAGCTGCAAGTGGGGAATCAAACCCGGTTCTCCCAGATTAGAGTCCGCGCACTTAACCACTACACCGAACTGGCTGTAGAGGCAAACATATAAATATTTTAAAACCTTTTACAATTTGTTCTACCCCCAAAAAACTTCAGCATTTTATAACAATTTCTGAGTAAAGGACACTTACTTACAGAGTTACAAAATTGTGTTCTACATCACAGAGGGTACAGAGATTCAGTGGGCAAAGCAAGGATTCTAACCTTAACCATTGCAGGGTGTGTCTGCATAAGTACCAAAAGCCGGTGTGTTTCTTAAAGGTATAGACATAAGCTCCAACTAAACATGAAATAGCTTACTATCACAATTCAAAGAAAAACATGCTAAATCCAAAGAAGCATTAAGTCCTGATGGAGAGACAGTATTCAGCCTATGAATGTAAAAAAGCTTCCCTACGTAGAAGTAATAAGTCCTTACTGGGTCTATTATAAGGATTACAGGTAAATTTCTCTAATATAACATATTTAAAGTCATCACAACTACGGCCAGGCTCAATGAAGTGGTTAACCAAAGGTGCATCCAAATGTTTATGTTTAATCCTCCTTTTTGAAGCGGCTCGCACCTTTTGCCAACCGCTGTGTCTTGTCGCAGCAGTCTGAACAGCATGTCTTAGCCTGAGCTTGTCAGAACTCGGAAGCTAAGCACGGAGACCGCCAAGGAAGACTGGGGTTGCGATGCAGAGGAAGGCAATGGCAAACCACCTCTGCTCACCTCTTACCTGGAGTGCCCCGTGGATGGGGTCCTCACATGTCGGTTACAATCTGACGGTTACTTCTTCTTCTTCGTCTTCTTTCTCCTTTTCCTCTTCCTCGTCTTCCTTTTCCTCTTCTTTTTCTTCTCCTCCTCCTCCTCCTCATGAAGCTTACAGTCTCCTTTCCCTTCCCACAACAGACACCCAGTGAGGTAGGTGGGGCTGAGAGAGCTGTCCCGAGGACTGCTCCCGAGAGAACAGCTCTGAGAGAACTTGTGACTGACCCGAGCTCACCCTGCCGGCTGTTATGTGGAGGAGGAGTGGGGAATCCAGCCAGGTTCTCCCAGATTAGAGTCCGCGCTCCCAACCACCACACCAGACCTTGCTTTCACCAAACTGCCCGCCTGTCTTGACCGCTAGGGTAGACGAAAGCAGCGCGAAGGTTTGGGAGGCCGAGAAGAAGCTGCAAGAGCAGCAGCGCAAGAGCACCGGTCTCGAGCAGCAGCTGGAGAAACTGAGAACGGAGGCCGGGAAGACCAACGGCGCGCCCAAGACTCCCTTCAGGGGCAAAGCAGGTAAGGTGGCATTGTGGGGAGGGGCAGTGCCCACCTTCCCTGCGTGGGGCTGCTTGACTGGGGTTCGTGGCTGATGTGGAAAGTACGGGGTGAGCGCTCGCATGCCGTAAGTCAGAAAAGCCACCGCAAAGCCAGGCCTGGAGGAGGGAAACCTGCATTCCTCTGGGAGCCTGCTTGCTGGGCTTCAGAGACCAGGACCGCTGACCCAAGAGTCAGTGCCACACTGACTAATGTGGCAGCTGTTCATTCTGGACATAACTTTGAGAGTCCGTGCATTGAATGCCCCTTCCGACCGCAGGAAGTGATGGCAGCTACAAGCATAGACCGCTTCATTAGGGGATTGAATGAACATCTGGAGCAGAGGTCCATCAGTGGCTGTTAGCTAGAAGGTATAGAGGGAACACTCTGTCTGGGGCAGTGATGCTCTGTCTTCTTGGTGCTTGGGGGGCAACAGTGGGAGGGCTTCTGGAGTTCTGGCCCCGCTGGTGGACCTCTCGATGGCACCTGGATTTTGGCCACAGTGTGACACAGAGTGTTGGCCTGGATGGGCCATTGGCCTGATCCAGCATGGCTTCTCTTATAGTATTATGTTCTTACCCATCAGTTACCCCTCTGCCTGCCCTGTGGTGGTCCCAGGTGTGTGTAGAGGCCATGGCTCAGCAGTTGAGCATCTCCTCAGCATACAGAAGGGCCCAGGTTCAATCCCAGGCATCTCCAGTTACAAAGGACCGAGCATTGGTTGACATGAAGGACCCCTTCCTGAGACCTGGAGAGCCACTGCCAGTATTGAGTAATACCAAGGGTCTAATTCAGTATAAGGCAGTTACACATATTTTTAAAATACATTTATGTTATTTATAGTCCCCCTTTCTCACTTGGACTCAAGACGGATTACACCCAGTGAGTCAACACAGTTGACAGGATGGGCTGTTCAGTGAACAATACAATAGGATTAGGCTTGTAGAATCAGTCATAAATCTGGAAGGAGAATGGAAGCAAAGCGTAAGTCTTCGCACGGCACATTAAATGATACAAAAATTACCTAGCAGGACCCTTGTTTCAGTAAACTAAGCACAGTAGTATAGACCACAATCTCTGATAATCTGTCTAAGGTCAAATCCATGTCTGACTTTCCCGCTGGAATCATTCTAGTTTCAAAAAAACCCGTCTACACCTGTTTCTAGCTTCAAACCATACTTGTTCTAGTTTAAAAATCACCGTCTACATTTGTTAATTGCCCTCCTGGTGTAGTGGTTAAGTGCGCGGACTCTAATCTGGGAGAACCGGGTTTGATTCCCCACTCCTCCACTTGCACCTGGTTGGATGACCTTGGGCAAGCCATAGCTCTGAACCAGCTGTTCCCTCAAGGACAGCTTGGGAAAGAGCTCTCTCAGCCCCACCTACCTCACAGGGTGTCTGTTGTGGGAAGGGGAAGGGAAAGGAGTTTGTAAGCTGCTCTGAGACTCCAAGTGAGTGAAGGGCGGGGTATAAATCTAATCTCTTCTTCTTCCTGTGGTCAAGCTAGCATTATACTGCTTTAAACAGATCCTGTTGCTTACTGCTCTTCAGTCGCAGGGGGGAAAAACCAAAGTGAAATTTGAAACCGGTGTGAAATGAGTGTAGGAAAAGTCAGCAGTCAAACTACTTCAGAGGGGAGGTGTAGATTTGGCCTAGATAACTTTGTGAATCATTTAATACAGCGCAGCCCTATTGCCTGCATAGGAATAGAACAGTTCAGTTTTGCGTAGTTTCCGGAAAGCCAGAAGAGCTGGAGCCTTCCTGACTTCAGGCAGGCCATTCCATAAAGGGGGGGGGGGGCTACCACGGGGAAGGCACCGTGTACAGACAGTTGTTGATTTTGCCTAGTTGTAGGTCAGCACCCACCGAAGACCTTGCTCAGGTGAGCAAAACCGTCACGGTGGCGCAAAGGCGGTCTCGCAGAGAAGAGACTTGTGCTTCCTCTGCGACCCAAGATCCTTTCAGTTGACCGTTTGGCCTGGGACCTTCTGCATGCTAAATGGGATGCCCCACCACTGAGCTGCAGCTCCTTGGATGTTAGGGGCCAAAGCCTGAGTTAGCCGTTCCCTTTCACAGCAACCTCTGCATCCGCAGGCCAGTCCCTCGTCAGCACCAGGCTCAGTTGGAGTGCAAATGAGAAGAAAGATCCTCCATCCACTGAACTTACGGAAGTGCCCTTGGAGTCCCAAATAGAAGACCTGTCTGCAAGGTAGGAACATTAAGTCCCTCAATGGCTGCTGGCCGTGGTGACTGCAGGGAACCGCCACATTCAGAGGCCCTGAGCTTCTGAATCCCAGAGCCAGGAGACAACCGCAGGGGAAGGCCTCAGCCTCTGTTCCCTGTTGCTGGCCCTCCAGAGGAACTGGTTGGCCACTGTGTGAGAGAGGATGCTGGACTAGATGGACCTTCACTGGTCTGATCCAGCAGGGCTATTCTGATATTATTCTCAGGGGAAGGCCTCAGCCTCTCTGCCCTGTCACTGGCCCTCCAGAGGAACTGGTTGGGCCAGTTGAGATGGGATGCTGGACTAGATGGACCTTCACTGGTCTGACCCAGCAGGGCTCTTCTAATGTTCTTATGAGGGGGAGGCCTTGGCCTCTCTGCTCTGTGGTTGGCCCTACAGGGGAACTGGTTGGCCACTGTGTGAGGGAGGATGCTGGAATAGATGGACCACTGGTCTGATCCAGCAGGGGTGTTCTGATGTTCTTCTCAGGGGAAGGCCTCGGCCTCTATGCCCTGTTACGGGCTCTCCAGAGGAACTGGTTGGCCTCTGTGTGAGATGGGATGCTGGACTAGATGGACCACTGGTCTGATCCAGCAGGGCTCTTCTGATGTTCTTATCAGGGGAAGGCCTCAGCCTCTATGCCCTGTTGTCTCTCCAGAGGAACTGCTTGGCCACTGTGTGAGGGAGGATGCTGGACTAGATGGACCACTGGTCTGATCCAGCAGGGCTCTTCTGATGTTCTTAAGAAATGCTGGTCAATGCAGAAGGGCGTACCTGGTGGCCCATCAAGCATGCTCCATTCCCAGCTTGCAACTGGCTTGCCCATGTCTGGGCAAGACTGACCGGGGGTTGTGTCCTCCCTAGGCTTGTAGTCCAAATGGATGAGAACGCGGGCTTGAAGACCGCCTTGGAGAACCTGGTGAAGATCAAAGAGGAAGACTTCCGGGCATATCAGGAGACCATGGGCCAGGTGAAGGAGATCTTCCTTCAGGCGCTGAGGCAGCAGAAGCAGGAAAGGAGCTAAGCCTGGTCCATCCAAAGAGCCCTGCCAAGGGAAGGGGTGTTGTCAGGGAACCCCGGCCCTCCTTGGGGACACTGTGGTGACCCATCACCAGATACCTCCCCCTCCCCCAGTAGTATCTACTTAAACACAGGAAGAGAGTGAGAAACGGAACTGATCTAGATCCTGGGGAGGATTCTGTTGCTGTAACAAATCCCTGCCTCCCAACAGAAGAAGCAGAGGAAAGCCAACTCTCGTCGCGCATAAAGATGCACACCGAGTCGTGCCCGCTGGGACGCCACTCCTGCATCCCGAAGGCGGGGTTAAAGTCTGTAATGAACCGCCCTTGAGGTTTGTTGGGACATCAGCCGCTGCACCAATTTAGTGGCTACAATGCTGCTCTCTCTTTTAAATAAATAAATAAATAAATCTGTAAATACGGGACTTTTTCCGCAATTCCTTTGTGATTTTTCTCAAATGGCGTTTCGTAATTTCTTCCGGGTTCCCTCTTCTAACTTAGAAGAGACAGGGCAAAGGCGGGTCTTTCCAGGGGGGGTTTGGCTCTCCGTGTCACTCAACCACCCTGTTTCTGTTAGACTCAATCTGTGGGTCTGGACCAGTGTTCCCTCTAAGCTGTTAGTGTGAGTTAGCTCACAGTTTTTTAGCCTCCGGCTCACAGTTTTTTGTCTTAGCTCAGGAAGGATGGCTCCAGAGCAAACTAATTCATGCAGGAGCCAAATCGCTCGCTCACAACTTTAATGCCAGTAGCTCACAAAGTAGGATTTTTGCTCACAGGACTCCGCAGCTTAGAGGGAGCATGGGTCTGGACCCCAAAGAAGGTCGCAAAGCCCACAAAAGTGGGTCCCCAGGCGTTTTCTTTTTCAAGTGGGGTCACTGTGCTACGTAAATTTGGACTTGTGGGCCACCATACGGAAAACGTTGGGAAATCTTTTAATTAGAGTATCTTGTGTACCAACGTGCCTTTTTCTCTTTCCCGTTCTTTACATTTTGGTTCATCGTTTATTGTCTTGATGCTGTTGTTGGCAGTATTTTCTGTTCTTACTTAAGATTCCAGCAGCACCTTACAGACTAACAAAATTTCTGGCAGGGGATGAGCTTTCGTGAAGTAGCTGAAGAAGTGAGCAGCCACTTATCAAAGCTCGTACCCTGCCAGAAATATTGTTAGTCTTTAAGATGCTACTAGTGGCTCAGTGGTTGGCAGACCGGAAGGTCAGTAGTTCGGCAGTTCGAGACCCGAGTGCAGCGTGACGGAGTGAGCTCCCGTCTCTGGCCCCAGCTCCTGCCAACCTAGCAGTCCGAAAGCAAGAAATTGCAAGTAGATAAATAGGTACCGCTTTGGTGGGAGGGTAACGGCATTCCGTGCGCCTCGGCGTCTAGTCAGGCCGGCCCTGTGACCACGGAGAAGTCATCGGACAGCGCTGCCTCTTCGGCTTGGAAACGGAGATGAGCACCGCAACCCTAGAGTCGGATTCGACTGGCTTTTGAGCAAGGGGAAACCTTTACCTTTACCTAGATGCTTTTTACAGACAGACTAACACAGCTATCCATCTTGATCCACTTAAGAATGTGCCCTTTTCTTGAGCTTGCGTTGATTTTTTTACTTGGCACCAGTACTGCCGGTTGGTTTTTGTTATGAGAGGTGACCGTACCCGTTTAAGAATTGGGATATCAGGTTAATATGGCAGATAGGGCTGCCAAGTCAGCCCGGGGGGCGGGGGATCCCCCGCTATAGGGGTTCCCGATCCGCCGGCCGGCATTTGGCCGGCGGGGGGAACCCCGCCCCAGAAGTCGTCCGGTGAGGACGACTTCCCCCGTGTAATGACGTCACCCGGAGGTGACGTCACTACGTTGGGGGCGTTGCCAGGGCGACGCTCTGGCAATCGCCCCAAAACTCTATGATACCATAGAGTTTTGGGGGCGATTGCCAGAGCGTTGCCCTGGCAACGCCCCCAACGTGATGACGTCACCTCCAGGTGATGTCATCACGTCGCTGTGGCGCACGCGCAAAGCGCACGCGCCAGAAGAGCTCCCGGGGGGGAGAACAACTCCCCCCCGCCGGTAAGTCAAACCTACTTGACAGCCCTAATGGCGGAGTTTTGCCCAGTCATAAGAAGCATGATCCTGAGTGCGCTAAATAAATCTCCCAAGAAGTGTATAGCAGAAAAAGACAAAAACTTAACATTTATTCAAGTAGATCCAGTTCACATTCAGGTTGCTGTTGAAAGGAGAGATGGAAGCCTAATCTGAAGCATACTTTCCCTATCAGAAATGGACAGCTTGTCCGGCATCACGTGTGTGGGAGTATGACGGTATTCTCTACAGGAGTGACCTGCAGAGACGTGTGTCTCCATGGAAGGCCATGTGAAGTGAGCGAGAGGAGAAAGGGAGAGAGGAGGGGTCAGGGGTCAGCTCCCAGGTGAAGACAAACGGAGACAACCCATTCAAGGAGATGACACCTACAAACACTGAGATGGAGCGCCCCCCAGTGTCCAGGCACGCTGAGTCGCTCACTCCAACATCAAAGGACGTAATATATCCCGCTACGGATATATTTCAAAAAATGTTTGTCTTGATGCTTTTAGCACCCCGCTCCTCAAAATCTCTTCTTGTATGCCTGATTACTGACTTGACATTTCTTTGGCCAGAGCCTGTGGTCCCTCCTGTTCAATCCATTGGGGCAGACCTCCCCCTTTCTAAAAGAAGCCTCTTTACTTTTCTTTTTTTATAGCTGCCTTGATTTGCGTTGTTGACCACGCAGGCCTTCTTTTTGACTTGGCAGCGCCTTTTCTTGCCATTGGCTCTCCAGGGTCTCATCAGCAATACAGAACCAAAAAGGTTGTGAAGAACGCTAATATAATGTAAACGCAGTGAACAAAATCCAGTACAATAAATAATTCAAAGTGGTTCAAAACAGTCAGTTCAGTTCTTCCGACGAGGTTTTCCAGAATAAAACCTCGTTTCAGCCGAAGACTTCACCCGAACAGGAATATCTTATATAAGAATACAATGAGTCAAAAATAAGATTCATGCAGGGGGAAATAGGAATATGAAAATTGCCATAAAACTCCATACATACTTGATAAGTTGCGTGATGCATACATTTAGGGCACAGATATCAAGTCTAACATCAGACGCATAGCACTATAATCTTAAAGATAATACATATATATTATACAAATATTATAATATATTACCAGGGGTCATTTCGCAGAAAAAGAGGTGCAGGAGCTCATTAGCATAACTCATTAGCGTAACTTATTTGCATATGCCACACCCCCTGACATCACTGGAAGTATGTCAGAAGGTGAGAGAGAGAGAGAGAGAAAGAGTGAGGGGAGAGAAAGAGGAAGGAAGGAAGGAAGGAAGGAAGGAAGGAAGGAAGGAAGGAAGGAAGGAAGAAAGAAAGAAAGAAAGAAAGAAAGAAAGAAAGAAAGAAAGAAAGAAAAAGACAGAGAGAGAGAGAGAGAGGGGACAGCTACCAATCCAAGCCTCAGAAATACCACTATTCTGGGAGGATAGCTTCAGGGGTGGCTGAAGCTTTCAGAAGGCTGGTCAGAGGAACAAGGACCTTTCCAGGGGACGGGGTCATTTTGCTGCAGCCATGACACAAGCAGGCATTCCCCTGCCGGGGGGGGGGGGGGAAGGCTGGCACCAACTCCCGGAGCTGCGCTCCCCCCCCCGAGCTCCTGCTCGAAAGGACCCCTGTATATTATTATTATTATAATATATATGCATCACAACACGTTGGAGGAAAATTGGGGGCGGGGGGGGGGACACTTCTGGACAGCATCCAAGCTGAGGCGAATACCCTGGACTGGACACAGCTGAAATTTCCCATTAGTAGAAGGAGTTGGGTAATTTCCACCAATTCTACCTTTTTCCTATTGGCCCCCGACGGACCTCTCGTGATTTTCCTGGGGGGTCATCTGCCATCCTTTGGGAGCAAGGTTTCGGGAAAATCAGTGGGCTGCAGTGGAGGGGGGGGGAGGCGGGGACATCCTGCTCCTCTCCGTGAGCAGAAGATTTAATCTGGATCCCCCCCCCCCCAAGTGGAAGTGACCAGACAGAGGAAGAGGGCAGGGGAAAAGGAACTGCATGGTCTCTTTGTCGAAATTTCCCTTGCAAGGACTTAAGGACACTGCAAAAAGTTGGGAGTCTCGTGTCTGCGAGACTCCAGTTGTGAGTTTGCATGCACGCTTGCATTTGTTTTCAAAGTCAGTGCCACCCTGGCTGCAACGAGGCACGTGAGTGTTGTGTGAAAAATCGGCAGAGGAGTTTTGATCTCTTTTCACCTTTGAAATATTAGGAGGCCTGGAAGCAGCAGGGCTGCAGCCGGGCGGAGAAAGCGACCTTCGAAACGGGCACAGCGGGCATTTCTGGAGCCTGCCTTTGAAATCAGACTCCGGCTTGGCCTGTGCTCTTGGGAGGAAAGAATGCCGCCCCCGCCCCCCCAACAAGGCTCCAGAGCAGCTGAGATCGCAATCTGGGACCCAGCAGGAGAGCTGCCAGGAGACCTATTTATACCCCCTTCTGTTAACAAGGGTGGCAGGGGGCCGGGAGGCAGAATGTTGCCAGGGGACGTCGTGATGATGGCCACGATAGCTTTAAAAGGTGATTAGACAGGTTCACGGAGGAGAGGTCTACCAGTGGCTGCTAGCCATGGTGACTAAAGGGAACCTCCGTGTTCTGAATCCCAGAGCCAGGAGGCAACATCAAGCAATGGCCTCGGCCTCTCTGCCGTGGTGTTGGCCCTCCAGAGGAACTGGTTGGCCCCTATGTGGGACAGGGTGCTGGACTACATGGAACCTCACTGGTCTGATCCAGCAGGGCTCTTCTGAGGTTCTTCTCAGGGGAAGGCCTCGGCCTCTCTGCCCTGATGTTGGCCCTCCAGAGGAACTGGTTGGCCACTGTGTGAGACAGGAGGCTGGACTAGATGGAACCTCACTGGTCTGATCCAGCAGGGCCCTTCTGAGGTTCTTGTCAGGGGAAGGCCTCAGCCTCTCTGCCCTGTTGTTGACCCTCCAGAGGAACTGGTTGGCCACTGTGTGAGACAGGATGCTGGACTAGATGGACCCTCCCTGGTCTGACCCAGCAGGGCTCTTCTGGTGTTCTTCTCAGGGGAAGGCCTCGGCCTCTCTGCCCTGATGTTGGCCCTCCAGAGGAACTGGTTGGCCACTGTGTGAGACAGGAGGCTGGACTAGATGGAACCTCACTGGTCTGATCCAGCAGGGCTCTATCTCATGTTCTTCTCAAGGGAAGGCCTCGGCCTCTCTGCCCTGTTGTTGGCCCTCCAGAGGAGCTGGTTGGCCACTGTGTGAGACGGGAGGCTGGACTAGAAGGACCCTCACTGGTCTGACCCAGCAGGGCTCTTCTGATGTTCTTTTTTTTTTTTTTAATTGATTTTTCTCTATGACTTCAACTATAACGCTACAATCTAAGCTACATATACCTTATACAGAGAGTACTTTATCATTTGCTTAATACTACCTTATTACATAATATAATTATGAAGCATTTCGAATCTTGGGTAAATTTCAATTATGTTACTGCTACTATAAAAAATATCAAAACTATTTGGCAGGCACGCCCACCTAGAGAAATACGGTTAATTAAACCATTTATAATACATAAGTGCAATGCTTAATAAAACAGTTTGATCACTATTTCTTCTTTCGTCCTCTTCTTGTCTTAACAGTCTCAACTATTTTTGGAGCTGCAGCTCCCTTTTCCGAGTCAGACACTTCTTCTTCACTCTTTGAGCTATCAAATCCATACATGCTTTCTTGCGAGGCCAGTGAACCATCTGAGTCTCTCCCAGTTTTCTGCTCTTTGCTTTTTTCCAGAAATTTTTTCGCTTGTTGAACAGAGTCAATCTTATACTTCTTATCTTTGATGCTGAAGCATAGTCCTTCTGGAGTATTCCAACGATAGATGATAGACTCAGACTGGAGCCAAGATGTCAATTTTCCATAGGCTTTCCTTCTTTTCCTTATTTCAAATGGGATATCCTTCATCACTTTTACTTCTTCTCCCAGGATCTTCAGAGCTGCTTTGTTTGTGGTCCTAAGCACCACGTCTCTTGTAGATTTTTTGGAGAACCTTATCATAATTTCACCAGGCAGGCTTTTCTTTTTAGTATAATCTGGATAGGTTCTGTAAACCATATCCATATCGCTTTTTATATCTGCTGCTTTCATGCCTGTCACTGGTTCAAGTGCTTCACTTAGCAAATTTTTAAGGTCTTCTCCTGTGTTTTCTGGCACATTCTGAAGTCTTAGGAAAAAATTCGATCTATCCATTTGTAATTTCAAAAGCTGATCGTGGTGGAAGGCCTTTTCCTTCTCTGCCTTTTGTAGTCTTGCGTCTTGGTTTTTTACTGAAGTTTTTACTTCCAGAAGTTCTCGCTGCAGCTTCTCTGTGGATTTATTTGACTCTTTTAGTTCTAGCTGCATTTTGTCCATTTTAACGTTGAGAGCTGTCATTTGGTCCACTAGAGGTCGCAATAACGAGGAGAACACCGCACTCATCTCCGTGGTATCAACCTTTGAACTCGGAGCTGTACTTCCTAGTTTGGGGGAAGGTTTCGGTTTCCCCGTCATTGTTGAGACTACGCTCTTTGTTTATAGATAGATAAGATGAACGAAAGGAGCAAATTTTCAAACAGCACTTATGTCGTTCTAAAGTTTATATCTCCAAGTGAGCGATGCTGCCATCTAGCAAGGCGGATGGGCTTTTATTCCTGCAGTAACGCCACGTAAAGAGTCTCGTAAGTACGCTAGTCCCGGAGAGGGGGGGGGGGTTTCACTCCTCCCGCCGTCTTCCCGCTGTGTTCTGCTTTTCTTACTTCAGACTCACGTTTTCTCCATGCGTAACTGTCAGTTCCAGCCTCATTGCTTCGCACTCTCTGCTGCTTCTCGGATTTGTGCTTTCAGCCATACGGCTCCCACGGTGGGGGAACCTATGGGGATGATGAAAAGGGATCTCTATCCCTCGGTCGCCACCGTAGGGAGAGATCCCCTTCGGGCCACCCGAGGCAGAACCCCCTCACTGGGGTCTCTGGGGGCTCGGCACCAGTCCGGAGCCCCTTCTTCCCGCCGGGTACGGATTGCGCTCCCCGCAGATGCGGAGGAGCACGTCCGCCATGCTCGCAAGTCTTGCCGGAAGTCGGCTCTTCTGATGTTCTTATCAGGGGAAGGCCTCGGCCTCTCTGCCCTGCTGTTGGCCCTCCAGAGGAACTGGTTGGCCACTGTGTGAGACGGGAGGCTGGACTAGAAGGACCCTCACTGGTCTGACCCAGCAGGGCTCTTCTGATGCTCTTATTAGGGGAAGGCCTCGGCCTCTCTGCCCTGCTGTTGGCCCTCCAGAGGAACCGGTTGGCCACTGTGTGAGACAGGAGGCTGGACTAGATGGACCCTCACTGGTCTGACCCAGCAGGGCTCTTCTGAGGTTCTTATCAGGGGAAGGCCTCGGCCTCTCTGCCCTGTTGCTGGCCCTCCAGAGGAACTGGCTGGCCACTGTGTAAGACAGAAGGCTGGACTAGAGGGACCCTCACTGGTCTGATCCAGCAGGGCTCTTCTGAGGTTCTTCTCAGGGGAAGGCCTCGGCCTCTCTGCCCTGTTATTGCCCCTCCAGAGGAACTGGCTGGCCCCTGTGTGAGACAGGATGCTGGACTAGGTGGACCCTTACTGGTCTGATCCAGCAGGGCTCTTCTGAGGTTCTTCTCAGGGGAAGGCCTCGGCCTCTCTGCCCTGTTATTGCCCCTCCAGAGGAACTGGCTGGCCACTGTGCAAGAGAGGACGCTAGACTTGATGGACAACTGATCTGATCCAGCAGGGCTCTTCTTATGGTCTTATGTTATACTCATTTTAATTTAGAAATGGTCTATCAATTACTGGCATTAGGGAAAAGACACCCCAGCCAACCTTTGGAAACAACATAATAATAATGTTACATTAAAATAACGGGGATGGGCTGTGGTTCAGTGGTAGAGACTCTGCTTGGTATGCAGAAGGTCCCAGGTTCGGTCCCCAGCATCTCTCCTCAGAAGGACCAAGTGAAGTGAACGACCTCAGCCTGAGACCCTGGAGAGCCGCTGCCGGTCTGAGCAGACAAGATGGACCCCAATGGACCAAGGATCAGACTCCATAGAAGACAGATTAATATGTTCAACATTTTCTCTTCCACATTGTTGGTATAATTCCAGGCTTGGAATTCTGGGTACTGGAGCTGATCCTTCAGGGTAAGTCTTTGCTCAAAGGAGGCCCTGAACTCCCGGCACCCCCGTATTTATAACAAGAATCAGAGTTCTTTCTATCGAATTAAAAGAATCTGATCTGCAGTTGATTCCTGGGTCACTTGCCTTGCTGTACCACGCTCCAGATTGTCCCGCAGAACCGCAATTGTATCCAAGCGCTGTCCCTTCACAATACACCCTATTGTGCTTTTTTGGCTACGGAAGAATCAGACCGGCCTGTAACTTGGGTTACGGCTCTGTCCCTGCTGCTCCTTTCCGGTTTTCTCATGCCCGGCTTCAGTTCCCCTTCCCATTTGCATACTATTATACAAATTCCTGCATACCTGCTGGAACAATCTCATCCCCCCCCCCCCCCAAAGTTAGGAGCAGGAGACAGTGTGTTAACTTTTTGGGTGCTGAATAAAACTGCATTGGGTCCCCTGTCACCCTCTCTGAAGTTGGTTGTGGAGCTCCTGGAAGAGGCAGGACCTCTGGACGGCACGGATGGAACTGGAAAGCGCCCTGCTTCGTCAGAGAGCAAGGGCTGGTGGCAGAGGAAAAGAGGAAAGGGATGGATGAATTGAACCACCCCGAGACACCAAGAGAGGAGGACCTGTCAGGGAGATCTGAGGTACGTTTGTAATGTTAGATTCATTGGTATGGTCCAGCCAGGAACCTCTCTACATAGCAGAACACACGTAGCTTCTCAGTACTGTGTGTGCCAGCAAACTTGTAGAGTTACAGGGCGCTGCTTGTCAGTTTCAAACTAGTAAGAATCCTTTATTCAAGGAACTATAATCTAGATAGTGCAGACTGAGAGATAGGGATAGGATCTAGTCTAACTAGCTAGATGGATGCAGATTGACAATACCAGTCCTGCACCCGTGGTGGCAAAGATGGAGAGTGTGTGCTCTTTCTTTGGTGTGCACAAGAGAGAAGGCGTCAAGCCAGAAGGAAGGAAGTCTTGTCCCTAAGAATGGCATTCTACTTCAAAGGAAAGTGTCAGATAGCAGACTGGAAAGAAGAAGAAGAGTTGGATTTATACCCCGCCCTTCACTCAGAGTCTCAGAGCCGCTTTCAATCTCCTTCCTTTCCTCTCCCCACAACAGACACCCTGTGGGGTAGGTGGGGCTGAGAGAGCTCCGAGAGAACTGCCCTTGAAAGAACAGCTCTGGGAGAACTTGTGACTGGCCCAAGGTCACCCAGCTGGCTGCATGTGGAGAAGAGGGGAATCAAACCCAGTCCTCCAGAGGAGGAGGAGGAGACTGGATTTATACCATGCCCTTCACTACCCGAGGGAGTCTCAGAGCAGTTTACAATCTCCTTTCCCCTCCCCTCCCCACAGCAGATACTCTGTGGGGTAGGTGGGGCTGAGAGACCTCTTTCGAGGACGGTTTGTGAGAGAACAGCTCCGAAAGAGCTTGTAATTGACCCATGGTCACGCCAGCAGCTGCATGGGGAGGTGTGGAATCAAACCCAGTTCTCCCAGATTATAGTCCACACTCCTAGTCATGACACCAAACCGGGGATTGAACCTGGGGCGGCCTTCGGCATGCCGAACAGATGCTCTATCACTGAGCCACAGCCTCTCCCAAACTTGAATGCATATATGCCTCGGTAGGCCTTGATAGGTCAGCACACCTGCCTTGTTTATTTATCTGAGATATTTCTGTCCAGAGCTTAGTCTAGAAGAAGAAGAGAAGAGGAGAGATTGGATTTATAGCCCGCTCTTCACGCACTTGGAGTCTCAGAGCGGCTTACAAACTCCTTTCCCTTCCCCTCCCCACAACAGACGCCCTGTGAGGTACGTGGGGCTGAGAGAGCTCTTTCCCAAGCTGTCCTTGAGAGAACAGCTGGTACAGAGCTATGGCTTGCCCAAGGCCATCCAGCAGGTGCATGTGGAGGAGTGGGGACTCAAACCCAGTTCTCCCAGATTAGAGTCCGTGCACTTAACCACTACACCAGACTGGCTCTAAGCCCAGTTCACCAGGCAGCTTGTAAAAGAATAAAACCGCAGTACTGAGATGGAAGAAGATAAGGCGTCTACAGCTGTAGTTCTGCCTGTTGCTCCATGGAAGAGGCCTTATTCTCTCTCCTGCTGGTGACCTGACTTGATAGGAGCCTGGGGGCTGTTGGCCAGGCAGGCTGGTGAACGGATGCGACAAACAAGCAAATAAATGAGGAAACTTGGTTTCCAGTTGTGGTTGCCAGGTCCCCCCTGGCCACCAAAGAGGGATGGGGGTAGGGTTGCCAGATACAGGTTGGAAAACTCCCTGAGATTTGGGGGGGGGGGGGTGTCTGGGGAGGACAGGGACCTAAGTGGGGTACAGTGCCATACAGTCCACCCTCCAAAGCAGCCATTTTCTCCAGGGGAACTGATTTCTGTAGTCTGGAGTTGAACTGAAATTCTGGGGGATGCCCAGGTCCCACCTGGAGGCTGGCATCTCTATCTCCAATGAGTGTGCCCAGAATGGCAAACTTCTCCAAGCCATCAACCTTCACCTGTTTTGATAGTTTGGTGTAGTTTCTTAAGTGCGCGGACTCTAATCTGGGAGAACCGGGTTTGATTCCCCACTCCTCCACTCGCAGCCGCTGGATGACCTTGGGCCAGTCATAGTTCTGTCAGAGCTGTTCTCTCAGAGCTCTCTCAGGCCCACCTACCTCACAGGGTGTCAGTTTGGTGTAGTGGTCAAGTGCGCGGACGCTAATCTGGGAGAACCGGGTTTGATTCCCCACTCCTCCACTGGCACCTGCTGGATGACCTTGGGCAAGCCATAGTTCTGTCAGAGCTGTTCTCTCAAGGGCAGTTGTCTCAGCGCTCTCTCAGCCCCACCTACTTCCCAGGGTGTCTGTTGTGGGGAGGGGAAGGGGAAGGAGTTTGTAAGCCGCTCTGAGACTCCGAGTAAGTGAAGGGCGGGATATAAGTCCAATCTCCTCCTCCTCGCCTCCTCCTGTTGTGGGGAGGGGAAGGGAATGGAGATTGTAAGCCACTCTGTGACTCCCAGTGAAAGGCAGAGTATAAATCCAATCTCTTCTTCCTCTTCCTCTTCTTCCTTTTCCTCTTCTACCTAGGGTTGCCAGCCTCCAGGTGGGGCCTGGGGATCTCCCGCTTTTACAACTAATCTCCAGCTGACAGAGATCAGTTCCCCTGGAGAAAATGGCTGCTTTGAAAGGTGGACTCTATGGCATTGTACCATGCTGAGGCCCCTCCCCTCCCCTCCCCAAACCCCGCCCTCTCCTGGCTCCACCCCCAAAGTCCCCAGGTATTTTCCAACCCGGACTTGGCAACCCTACTTCTACCTCTTCTTCTTCATCTTCCTTTCCTCCTTCCTCTTCCTCCTCCTCCTCCTCTTCTTCCGCACTTCCAGCTTTGTTCTGCTGCATCAGACCGACACAGCGACCCACATGAACTTCTTTCCAGACAACAGAGATCAGCAGCCTGGGAGAAAAACGGCTGCATGGCAGGCTGGACTCTGTGGCACTATATCCAGCGGAGTTCTTTCCCCTCCTTAAACCCCGCTTTCCCCCCAGGCTCCGCCCCCAAATCTCCAGGAATTTCCCAAGCCAGATCTGGCAACCCTAATTACTGCGGCAGGTTGTAAACAGAGACACCAGGGAACAGAAGGAAGTCTTCCAGATGGCCCCTCTCCGACAAACCGCCTGCCGCATCCTGCCAATTGCTTCCCCTCTAAGTGCACGGTAAACGGTGTGGTGTGTGTGTGCTTGACTCAGCGCATTTCCGCAGATAAGAGCTGAACGGCACATCCCTCGGAGGAGGGGCACCTTCTTAACAGTCCGTGTCAGTTTTCAGGATGATGAAAAGATGGTTGAGAGCTGGGGGGTTTTTTTTTTCTTTTCAGCTTGCAGTGAGAATGCACCACTCAAATTAATTTTCACAAATGCACCCTAATTTATTCCACTTTCCAAAACAACCTCTCTGCTTTTGGCGATCTTATGGGAAGGAGCCAGGCTGACAGAAGAGAATGTGTACAACGGGGAAGGAAGGCAGTGGAACGCAAGCAAGTGGCCAGGCAGGGATGCCAACCTTCAGGCGGGGCCTGGGGAGCTCCCAGGAGCGGTCACACACGAAGCTGCCTTCTATGCAGTCAGATCCTTGGCCCGGCAAGGTCAGTATTGTCGACTCAGACTGACAGCGGCTGTCCAGGGTCTCAAGGGTGGGGAAGAGAAGAAGAAGAAATGATTGGATTTACACCCTGCCCTTCACTACCCAAGGGAGTCTCAGAGCGGCTTACAAACTCCTGTCCCTTCCCCCTCCCCACAACAGACACCCTGTGAGGTAGGTGGGGCTGAGAGAGCTCTGACAGAAACGGCTCTTTTTCAAGAACAGCTCTGACAGAACTATGGCTTGCCCGAGGTCATCCAGCAGGTGCAAGTGGAGGAGTGGGGAATCAACGCACTTAACCGCCGCACCAAGTCTACACCGGGTCTCAGAGCGGCTTACCATCCCCTTTCCCTTCCCCGCCCCACAACAGACACCCTGTGAGGTCGGTGGGGCTGCGAGAGCTCTTTCGAGGACTGCCCTTGAGAGGACAGCTCTGAAAATAACTTGTGACTGACCCAAGGTCACCCCAGCAGGTGCAAGTGGAGGAGTGGGGAAATCAAACCCAGTTCTCCCGGATTAGAGTCCGCGCTCCTAACCACGACACCAAACTGGCTCTCTGCTGAGGTCCCTCCCCTCCCCAGGCCCCGCCCTCCCCAGGCTCCACCCCCCCCCCCATATCCAGGCATTTCCCAGCCTCAAGTTTGCAACCCTAAAAGAGATGGGGATTTATGTGGGATTTTTGCCTCGTGCAATCATCGGGGCCAGTTCACCTCCCCCCGTTTATGTGTTTCACTTCGCCTTTGTCTGCAGAGCAACCCCCACCGCCGATCCCCAGTGGTTTGAAGCACAGCAAGGCCTGATTCCCTGGCAATCGGATTTCCAAGCCAGGATCACACACTTTCCCTTTAAAGGGACTCTTTTCAGCTCCTGGGCTCCCTCCGGCACAGCACGAGCAGCAGTTGGCAGGAGATGGGAACGACTGAGCCAGGGATTCTCTGCTCCCAAGAAATTGCCCTTCTAGGGCCTGCACTGCGAGCCGAGGATTCGAGACCTTCGTTTCTAGGCACCGAATAGGCACGGAATGTGGGATTTCCAAGGCCTCAAACTTGGGAGAGTTTTAGAGGGAGACAGAATCCCAGGGTGAGTACGTATGCGGCTCCTTACTGATGGAATGAGCTCCCGGATGACATCAGGACCCTGCGGGATTTATTGCAATTCCGCAGGGCCTGTAAGACGGAGCTCTTCCGCCAGGCTTTCAAATAGGAGCTGCCATCGGATGGAGAACTGGTTTTAACATCGCCCTGGTCCTGGGGGGAGTACCCCCGCCGCCTTCGCTTACCGGGAAACTCGGATGTCGCCATCTTTGGAAATTTTATGGGAATTTTATCGTATTTTAATGTTTTTATATTGTAAACCTATATGATACTGGAATTTGTTAGCCGCCTTGAGCTGGTCCCCCTGGCTAGGCGGGATATAAATGGAACAAATAAATAAATAAATAAATAAATATGCTCCAAACCGATGCTCCTCGGGGGGCAGATCTAGGTCTGCTGTTCCTGTTTGTGTATTTTTTAAAATAGAGGCCTGCCATACAGAGATTGGCCAGGTAAACCTTTTCCCTCTTCTTGGGCCAGTTTGGTGTCGTGGTTAAGTGCGCAGACTCTAATCTGGGAGAACCGGGTTTGATTCCCCACTCCTCCACTTGCAGCTGTTGGATGACCTAGGGCAAGCCATAGTTCTGTCCAGGGCTTTTTTTGTAGAAAAAGCCCAGCAGGAACTCATTAGCATAATAGGCCACACCCAACAGCAGAAACTCATTAGCATATTAGGTCACACCCTTGACAGTGCAGCTCCCTCCCAAGATCGGCTTCCCGAGGTGCTCCACAGCTTGCGGGGCACATGGGGAACCCGAGGGAAGGAAGGCAGTTTCTGGATCAGCCTT
Organism: Lepidodactylus listeri; assembly: GCA_029233225.1. Lineage (NCBI taxonomy): Eukaryota > Metazoa > Chordata > Lepidosauria > Squamata > Gekkonidae > Lepidodactylus > Lepidodactylus listeri. Next base: position 5,870,840 of record JARCFY010000012.1, read on the forward strand.
CCCAGGAGCCCTGCAGCTGCAAGGCATCTGGGGAACCCAAGAAGAGGGGGCAGTTTAAACTGCCTTGTCTCCCTGGATTGGATTGGCTTCCCCAGACACCCCACGGCTTGCGAGACACCTTGGGAACTTGGGGGGGGGGGGGGGAGGCTGTAGGCGTGGCCAACTCAGAAGCCAGCCAGAACTCCGTTCCTGTGCGTTCCTGCCCCAAAATAGCCCTGGTTCTGTCAGAGCTGTTCTCTCAAGGGCAGTTCTCGAGAGAGCGCTCTCTCAGCCCCACCTACCTCCCAGGGTGTCTGTTGTGAGGAAGGGTAGGGAAAGAAGATTGTAAGCCGCTCTGAGACTCCTTCAGGTAGTGAAGAGTGGGGTATAAATCTCTCCTCCTCTTCTTCTTCCCTGCCCACCAGGAAAAGCTTCCCCTTCCCATCTGTTTTTTTTTTGCACTAACAACCAGTTTTGTTTTTTTATTTTATTCATTTGGAATTATATCCTGCCCTCCCCACCAGCAGTCTCAGGGTGGGTTCCAACAATATAAATATAATATACCATGCAGTTAAAACCACTTAAAACAACAGTTGGGGGGCTAGGCCCAGGGGCTCCCCCTCCAGCTCTGACCCCCCAGCAGGACCCCTCCATGCCATCCTTCCAGCCTACCCACATCCTTGCCTGCCTCTGTGTCCTTCCTTCCCCTTACGGTTGCCAGTTCTGGGTTGAGAAATACCTGGAGACTTTGGGGGGGGTGGAGCTTGGGGAGGGTGGGGGCTGGGGAGGGATTCCAGTAGGGCACAATGACAGATGACAGAGATCAGTTCCCCTAGGTAAAATGGCTGCTCTGGCGGGTAGCCTCTCCAGAGCAGCCATTTTACCCAGGGGAACTGATCTCTGTCGTCTGGAGACCAATTACAGTATGGGGAGATATAGTTGCCAAGCTCCAGGTGGGGGCTGGATATTTCCTGAGATTCCAGCTGATCTCCAGATGACAGAGATCAGTTCTCTTGGAGGAAACGGCAGCTTTTGGGGGGGGGGTAGACTCTATGTCAAACTCATTTGTTACGAGGTGTCAAACTCATTTGTTCTGGAGATATAAGCTGTATAAAGGACAGTAGCTGGTAAGCTCCGAGTTGGTGTGTCCTCACTGCAAGGCCCCATGGGCTGGGAGGGGGGTGCAAAGGAAGACCCACATGGGCGGACTGGAGAGCCAGCGGTGCAGCACTGGGCAGACGCTCCCATGATGCTTCGCTGCTGCAGAGGAGGTTGTTCCGCCATGCTGAAGCCACAATCGGAGTGGCTCTGCCCACTTCCCCCTGAGCAGTTTCCTGTTCCCTCCCTTGTGCTAGTTGTTCATGGGCCACATGAGAGCCCTGGATGGCCAGTTCCAACCCCCTGGCCTTATGTTTGACACCCCTCCTCTATGGCATTACATCTTGCTGAGGTCCCACTACTCCCAGAACTCTATACTCCCCAGGCTCCATCCCCAAATCTCCAGGTATTTCCCAGAGCTCTCCAGGACCCACCTGGATGTTGGAAACCCTACTTCCCTTCTCCCTTTGTCCTCTCCCTCTCTCTACATGGCCTTCGATGGAGACACATGTCTCTGCAGGTAAATTCAGTGCCCTCATACTCCCACACACGCACAATGCCAGACCAGCTAGCCATTTGTGATAGGGAAAGTCCTCTTTAGATTAGGTTTCTCTCTCCGTTCAACTGCAACCTGAATGTGAACTGGATCTACCTGAATGAATAAATGAATGAATAAATAAAAGTTTTAACCTTTTGCAATATACTTCTTGGGAGATTTATTTCCTGCACTCAGTACCACACTTTTATGACTGGGTAAAACTCTGCTATATTAACCAAATATCCCCATAGGGTTATGGGCCCAGCACGCTTCTACTGTGCAACTCTGCTGCATTAACCAAATATCCCAATAACTCCTTCCCTGAATTTCAGATCAAACCCTGGTCAGCCCCAGAGACTGAAGACAAAGCAAGGTGAGTACTGGTTCTTGTGCCAGAAAGACTTGTCTGGTTCTGTTTCAGTTCTGTTTTGGCGCTAAAGAGAAAGATGCTTTCACCTCCTCTGTTCAGCATCTTCAAGCGCCTTGGAGACAAACATCAGGTTTCAATGCATTAAGTAGACCCCTAAACTGGTGACTCTTTTGTCACCTTTGCAGAAAAAGTTGTGTCCTCCAAGATCCCTTCCTGGAAACAAAAATTAAAAGTCCAGAATCCTTGGCCTGTTTTGCATATGGGTACTACAAGGTAGCAAGAGAGGATCTAGCTCCATGGCCTCCTGCCTTTCTGTGCCCCTCCTGGCTGCTGCGGGGGCAACGTTACAGTCCTGTCCACCCAGCAGATGGAGGGCAAAAGACCCAGTGGAAGATCTTGGTGGGGGTCACACCTGCCTTCTCCTCTTCTTCTGAGGCCACCTTGGAGCTTGAAAGGCCCAGGCACAATCCTGTTTCCTCTTGTGGACATGATTTAACACTTAGAAACATGAGAACATAAGAGAAGCCATGTTGGATCAGGCCACTGGCCTATCCAGTCCAACTGTGTCACACAGTGGTCAAAACCCAAGAACCATCAGGAGGTCCATCAGTGGAGCCAGAACTCCAGAAGCCCTCCCACTGTTGCCCCTTCAAGCACCAAGAAGACAGAGCATCACTGGCCCAGACTTCTAAGCAAGCTAGGTGCTGTGGGACAATGCTACAGTCCAAGAGGATCAATGGAGGATCTTTGAGGGTTTTGTCACTGCCTCCTCCTCCTCTGGGGCCACCTCAGAGCTTGAAGGACCAGAGCACAATGTCCAAGATAAGTTGGCACACTTTGTGTGGACATGATACACTGCTTCCAGGCAATCTGGCTGCTGCAGGAGCAATGCTACAATTCAGGGGAATGGGGCAAAGGATCAGTGGAGGGTCTGGGTGTGTTTGCCACAGCCTCCTCCTCCTTTGGGGCCACCTCAGAGCTTGAAGGGCCTTGGACACCATCTCCAGGTTTGTTGTGTGGATGTGATTTACTGCTTCCAAGCTGCAGCGGGACAATGCTAAATTTCTAGGAAGCCGAAGAATCAATGGAAGATCTTGGTGGGATTGCACCTACCTCTTCCTCTGGGGCCCCTTGGAGCTTGAAGGGCCTGGGCACAACCTCTGGGTTTCTGGGCACAACCTCTGGGTTTCCTGCATGGACATGATTTACTCCTTCCAAGCAATCTGGCTGCTGCGCAGCAATGCTACAGGCCTAGGAGGCTAAAGGATCCCTGGAGGATCTTTGTGGGTTTGCTGCAGCCTCCTTCTCTTCTTGGGTACCACCTCAGAGCTTGAAGGGCACAGGCACAACACCCAAGTTCCTGCGGCACGCCTCGCACGGACATGATTTACTGCTTCCAAGCAGTGCTCCCATCCTGAGAGGGCAGGCAGCCTCCAGCAAACGTGTCATCCCAGGGTGCAACTTAATACCGCTGACCCAGAAGCCGGCGCTCTGTCCAGATAGAGAAGTGGCGAGCTAATAGATACCCGGAGCGCACAGTGCCAGTCGGACGCCCCAGAGCAGCTGACTTTCCCCCCGTTCCTCTGCCACTGCCCTGGATTAACTCTGCCTGCTGCTGCCTCTGCTGCTCCGGACCGTCTTCAGCAGCCGTTTTGACAGGCAGCTCCTGGACCGGCCCCCCTCTCTGCAGCACTGTTCCAAAATAAAAATATCTGCAGCCTCCTGCACTCTGCTCAACTCACACCAGGGACCTGCCCAGGAGGGTTACCCGCTGGCCAATGACTTCTAAGGGCCTCTGGACCAGGAACCTCAGTTTCATTTCTTTATAAAGTTTGGACCGCCCCCGTGCCCGAAGAGAGACCACTCCCTGGGACCCCACTCTCGACCCCCCCCCACCCCGCTCCCCCTTATTCCTGAGATCTGCCACGGTGCCAAAGTCTGCCAACTCTTTCTCAAGGTCAGTGCAAGGGAAGTGCATGCTACTTGGGGGAGGGGGGGGTGAACCTCTCGCCCTGGTGAATGCCTCGAGTCCCCCACCCCTGCATTTATCTTTACAACTTGGCTATACCGATGCTTTTGAGTCGGACAAGCAGGCTGCATGGCTTTGCCAGAATCAGCTCTGCAGTGATCTGGCATAAGAAGGTGCCGGAAACAGAGAAGGCACATTTCTTGCCGAACAGCCCGAGGATTTCAACTCGGAGCCGCCCGCCTTCGGCGAATGCACGAATCCGCAATGCAAGCGTGTACTGGTAAGCGCAACTCCAAAGTGCTTCTAGCGCATGACATGCAGGTGTATTGCAGCAAACTGGGGGAAAGGCAGGAGACTCACGGCGGTGCCACGACTCACATTTATGCCTCCCTGTATGTTCGGGGCACCTCTGAAGGACCCTGTCCTGAGAACCACAGTGCTCTCGCATCGCCCACGAACTGCAGGCAGAGCCCTTGCTAAGCTAAAATTGGAACGGCCAGTTGCTTTGCAGCTGATCTGGCTGCCCAGCCCTCCCTCCCTGCCCCCCCTCCCCTGTCTCCTGATTTTCACCAGCCCTGGTGGCAGGTCCTTTTGCTAGTTAAGTGCTTTGTGCACCATTAAGCATCTCCTGCCCTCGGGAAGAACCATTCTGCTCTCCCGAAAAAGGCTCAATCAAAGAAATAACAGGGCCGGAGCAAAGTTTAGTCAGGAGCTGTTTTCTTTAAAAGGCACCCTTGGGGTGCAGGGAGAGACAAGATCTCAGTGGCCAGGGTGCCCGGGAAATAGGGGGTGGGACATTGGGTTGCCAGCCTCAAGGTGGTCCCCAGAGGTCTCCTGGGATAGGATATAAATGGAATGTGGAATTACAGCTCATCTCCGTACTGGGAGATCTGGATAATATAGCAGAGTTTTTCCCCAGTCATAGGAGCATGCTACTGAGTGCAATAAATAAATATCCCAAGAAGTATATTGCAAAAAGGGGGAAACTTGCATTTATTCAGGTAGATCCAGTTCACATTCAGGTTGCAGTCGAAAGGAGAGAGAAGGAGGCCTAATCTAAAGAGCACTTTCCCTATCACAAAGGGCCAGCTTGTCCGGCATCACATGTGTGTGGGAGTATGAGGGCATCGTCTCTACAGGAGAGAACTGCAGAGACGTGTGTCTCCATGGAAAGCCATGTAGAGAGAGGGAGCAGACAAACCGAGAAAGAGAGAGAGAGACAGGGAGAGGAGGGGTCAGAGGGCAGCTCCCAGGTTAAGACAAAGGCTGTTTTTACATCTGACTTTCCCGCTGGAATCATTCTAGTTCCAAAAAAACCTGCCCACACCTCTGTGCGGTGTGAAACCGTGCTGCTACTGAAATGTCCACATCTACTAATTGCCCTCCTGTGGTCAAGCTAGTATTCAACCGGCTTGATTCTGCTTTAAACAATTGCTGTTGATTAGTGCACTTAGACCCCCTGGAGTGAAATTTCACACCACTGTGAAATCAGCACAGGAAAAGACAGCAGTCAAACTACTTTAGAGGGGAGGTGTAAAATGACCCAAAGAGGAGCATCCCATAAAAGGAGATAACACCTGGACACTCTTAGGCTGATTTTACACCTCCCCTCTAAAGTAGTTTGACTGCTGTCTTTTCCTGTGCTGATTTCACAGTGGTGTGAAATTTCACTCCAGGGGGTTTAAGTGCACTAAGAAACCACAATTGTTTAAAGCAGAATAAAGCGGTATTATACTAGCTTGACCACAGGAGGGCAATTAGTAGATATGGACATTTCAGTGGCAGCACGGTTTCACACCGCACAGAGGTGTGGGCAGGTTTTTTTGGAACTAGAATGATTCCAGGGGGAAAGTCAGATGTAAAATCAGCCTTAGAATGATGTAGCAGCTCCCAACGTCCAGGCATGCTGAATCGCTCACTCCAACGGACAATAGAGATCAGTTCCCCTAGGGAAAAGGGATGCTTTGGAAGGTGGACTCAGTAACATTGTACCCCCACTGAGGTCCTTGCCCTCCTCACGCTCCATCCCCAAATCTCCAGGAATTTCCCAACCAGGATCTGGAAGTTCTGCCCCCCAATCCCCTACCAGGGGGGACCTGGTAACCCTATGCTAGCATCCCATTAAAACTGGCCCAGAGACTTCAGTTTTTTGAGAAATTTGTTCTGAAGACAAACATTTGCTCGACGTGCAATAAACCTTCCCTCTTAGGCCTTAAACTCAGGAAACTGATTCTCTGGTTCTATAAAATACATCAGAACGTTTTTTCAAAACTATTCTTGGTCGAGTTTGCCGGGTTTCCGGGGGCTTGAGATGCCGGGAGAGGGCAGGGGGTAGGGGTTAAGGGGTGGGACTAGGCAGATCAGGGGTGGAGACTCTGAGAAAGGTGCTGAAGTCCTAAAACTCCAGGCCACGCTCCAAGGCCCGGCATCCGCAACTGTCCACACGTCCCGCAACAGGTTCTGTTCCCTTTAAAGTCCCCTCGGGCTAATGTTACAGAGAGTGCATTAACTCGATATAGCCAGGATTAGAAACCTTGTCTCGGCTGATCCATATTTAATCATCTCTCCGGGTGACAGTTTGCACGGGAGAGCTTTCTGTAGGGTTGCCAGCTCCGGATTGGGAAATTCCTCAAGATTTGGGGGTGGATTCTAGGGGAGTGGGGGTTTGAAAAAGGGGGGAGCTCAGCGGGTGACAATGCCACAGAGTCCACCCTCCAAAGCAGCCGTTTTCTCCAGGGGGACTGATCTCTGTCGTCGGGAGAGCCGTTGGGATTCTGGGAGATCTCCAGGCCCCACCTGGAGGTTGGTGACCCTAGCTGGTCTCCACACCTTCTTCTCTCCTTGGGAGGTTTAAAAGACTGCTGGAAGGAAAGAGGTGGACATGTTGTGTGAAGCCCCTTTGGCCACGCCCCTTCTGGAATGCTGTGACCCCCCCCCCCAAGCACCAAAAAGACAGAGCATCACTGCCCCAGACAGAGTGTTCCATCTATAGTAAAGGTAAAAGTTTCCCTTGAAATCTGACTCTAGGGGGGAGTGCTCATCTCTCTTTCCAAGCCGAAGAGCCAGCGCTGTCCAAAGATGTTTCCGTGGTCATGTGGCTGGCATGACTAGACACTGAGGCGCATGGAACACTGTGCCTATACCTTGTGGCTAATAGCCACTGATGGACCTCTGCTCCATATGTTTATCTGATTCCCTCTTGAAGCCATCCATGCTTGTAGCCGCCACCCCCTCCTGTGGCAGTGAATTCCACGTGTGAATCACTCTTTGGGTGAAGAAGGGCTTCCTTTTATCTGTTCTAACCCGGCTGCTCAGCAATTTCATGGAGAGCCCAGGAGTTCTCTTATTGTGAGAAAGGGAGAAAAGGACTTCTTTCTCTGCCTTCTCTATCCCATGCATAATTTTGTAAACCTCTTATCATGTCATCCCTCAGCCGTCGTTTCTCCAAGCTAAAGAGCCCGACCCTCTTTTAGATGTGGTTTAAGGAACCAGAGCCGATAAGAGGGAGCTGTTTTTGCAGGAAGAACACAGTTGTAGGTTACAAGATATCAGCAAGCGCCAGCGGTGGGCCATACTGGGAGCGTGTGACTGATAGCCCACACTGTGCCGCGGGTGAAATGCTCTCTCTGTCTCTCATTAGCTGAACATCCATAGGTTGCCAGCTTCTTTTCTCAGGCCCTGCTCCTATGCCTTTAAGAGCAGCCAGACCCCTAGAAATCAAATAGGTGAAAATGGCTATTCGTCTTTCAGCCAAGGAGAAGGCTCACTTGGGAAACTGTGTATTTTAAATTGCTGATTTTAAAAAAAGAGGCTGTAAAAATGGTTAGGAACTAGGTTTCTGTGGCTAGAGATCTCCGGGGATTACAACTGGTCACCAGCTGACAGAGATCAGTTCAGCTGGAGGAAATGGCCGCTTTGGAAGGTGGATTCTCTGGCGTTATACCCTGCTGAGGTCCCATCCCACCCTCCTCAGGCTCCACACACACCCCCCATCACCAAATATTTCCCAATCCGGAGGTGGCATCTCTTTATATTCAAGTGCAATGCGTTTAAAGGGGCAGTGCTAGTCATCCTCTTCAGTGTGGGATGTAGATCTAGATGGGGAATTGGTCTGAAGCCGTAGAATGAAGTTAAGAGTCCAGTGGCACCTTTAAGACCAACAAAGTTTTATCCAAGGTGCGAAACAGCAGCTAGTTTCAAGACCAGTAGCATGCCATGTGCGATGATGTCACTTCCGGGTGATTGGGAAACCCTTCCACACACACCGCGGCGTCAAGGTAAGACCTGCCCACCCTAAGATCTCCCAGAATTACAACTGATTTCCAGGCTACGCAGCTCAGTTTCCCCTGGAGAAAATGGCTGTCCTGGGGGGTGGACTCTATGTCATTGGACCATGCTGAGTAGGGTTGCCAAGTCCGGGTTGGAAAATACCTGGAGACTTTGGGGGTGGAGCCAGGAGAAGGTGGGGTTTGGGGAGGGGAGGGGCCTCAGCAGGGTACAATGCCACAGAGTCCACCCTTCAAAGCAGCCATTTTCTCCAGGGGAGCTGATTTCTGTCAGCTGGAGATCAGTCGTAAAAGCGGGAGATCCCCAGGCCCCACCTGGAGGCTGGCAACCCTAATGCTGAGGTCCCTCCCCTCCCCAATCCCGACACCTCCCAGTCGCCACACTGAAATTTCCAGAAATTTCCCAACTCAGAATTGGCAACCTTACTCTACCTTTGTGTGTGTGTTTGTGTGTGTGTGTATTTGGGTTGGTTTTGGTGCTTTTCTGTTTGATACAGGGGGCGGCCATTTTACTGCTAGATACAGTGACCTCAAATCTTCATAGAACTCCTGGAGGACATCAGGGCCCTTCTGCAGTTCCGCAGGGCCTGCAAAGCGGAGCTCTTCCACCAGGCCTTTAATTAGGAGCCGCCACTGGGGGAAATGGCCACTGGGAAAGCAGCTGGTTGAATTTTTCTGGCCTGAGAAATCAGCTGGTGGAAGAAGAAGAAGAAGAAGAAGAAGAGATTGGATTTATATCCCGCCCTTCACTCACTTGGAGTCTCAGAGCGGCTCGCAAACTCCGTTCCCTTCCCCTCCCCACAACTAGGGTTGCCATGTCAGCCCGGGGTGCGGGGGATCCCCCGCTACAGGGGTTCCCGATCCGCCGGCCGGCATTCGGCCGGCGGGGGGAACCCCGCCCCAGAAGTCGTCCGGTGAGGACGACTTCCCCCGTGTAATGACGTCACCCGGAGGTGACGTCATTACATTGGGGGCGTTGCCAGGGCGACGCTCTGGCAATCGCCCCAAAACTCTATGATACCATAGAGTTTTTGGGGCGATTGCCAGAGCGTTGCCCTGGCAACGCCCCCAACGTGATGACGTCACCTCCGGGTGATGTCATCACGTCGCTGTGGCGCGCGCGCAAAGCGCACGCACCAGAAGAGCTTCCAGGGGGAGAACAACTCCCCCCCACCGGTAAGTCGACCCTACTTGGCAACCCTCCCCACAACAGACACCCTGTGAGGTAGGTAGGGCTGAGAGAGCTCTGAGACAACTGTCCTTGAGAGAACAGCTGATACAGAGCTACGGCTTGCCCAAGGTCATCCAGCCAGGTGCAAGTGAAGGAGTGGGGAATCAAACCCAGTTCTCCCAGATTAGAGTCTGCACACTTAACCACTACACCAAACTGGCTCTCTGGAGTCCGCACACTTAACCACTACACCAAACTGGCTCTCTGGAGTCCGCGCACTTAAACCACTACACCAAACTGGCTCTCTGGAGTCCGCGCACTTAACCACTACACCAAACTGGCTCTCTGGAGTCCGCGCACTTAACCACTACACCAAACTGGCTCTCTGGAGTCCGCGCACTTAACCACTACACCAAACTGGAAGCTTCCTGGCCTGGGATACTTAGGTTTCTGCTTTCTGTGTTGGATGTTCTTTTTTTTTGTTTTTGATTTTTAAACATTTTATTATGAGAATAAGGAACAATACATAAATATATTACATAGCCATGGTAAGTCATCCATACCATAAAGAAAACAGCCTTTAAGTCATTCAGTGTTCACAAAACTGTTTTTCGTCGTATATCAAATGGTAACTTATACAGCATTGATAACAGAACCATCATTTCTAGAAATTAACCCCCAATTAACAAACTGTTTTTCAATAGGAAAAAAACTGTATTTATTCCCACTAAATACGTTGATAATTTTTGGATTATAGTAACCATCTTTGAATGTTTTTCCACGCTGGGGTTATGATATTTTGCTTAGACAGGAATTCCAACATTGGAAACCATTTTGCGTCAAAACCAGAAGCTTTAGGTGTTATAGCGGAAACAGCAATTTTTTCTGTGATTCTTTCCATCACATAGAGATCCCACAATTTAGTAAACCAAGCGTGTATTGTAGGTATTTTCTTATCTTGCCGCTATCTTCTGTGGTTTTAGTCTGCTAATTTTATGTAGATGGATTCAATTTTAACTTATGTATGGTTGTTGATTTCAACAGTTGTTAGCCGCCTTGAGCCGGCTGTGCTGGTTAGGCGGGTTATAAATTTAAATAAATAAAGGATGCGGGGGTCCGTTGGAGCAGGAGTGCACAGGAGTGCAGCTCCGGGAGTGAGGAGCCCAGGGGGTGGGCACATGACCAAGCCCCGCCCCCTCCTCGGCTTCCCCGAGCAGTGCAGAGGCGCAGCGCACCGGGGAAAGCCCTGCTAGGGTCTTTATTGTTTTTAATGTTTTGCTTTAATATTGATAATTTTATCATTGTTCCTTTTATGACAGTGTGCTGCTTTTCCAGAGACTTGCTCAAGGTGGCATATAAATTTTCTAAGTATACCATTTTTTATCTGGGCACATGGCACATAAGTACTGGAGAAATTTCACCAACCCTTCAGCAGCTTCCACCCCATCCATTTGGTGTAGTGGTCAGGAGTTGGACTCTAATCTGGGAGAACCGGGTTTGATTCCCCACTCCTCCACATGCAGCTGCTGGTGTGACCTTGGGCCAGTCACAAGTTCTCTCAGAGCTGTTCTCTCATGAGCAGTTCTCAAAAGACCTCTCTCAGCCCCACTTACCTCACAGGGTGTCTTGTTGTGGGGAGGGTAAGGGTAAGGGATGGGTGGTGCACATTTCCTGGGTATCTCAAGTCTACTTGAAACCTAGGGGTTTCAAGGGAGCAGGAAGAGAATGAGGGTGTGTTCTTTATGCTTATTTTTATTGCACAAAGTATTGGATGGGGAAGGGAATGGAGGAAGAGCAGCTGAGTTTCACTCACCTGTGGAGTGGAGCCTGAGGGGTGGGTGTTGCCTTCTGACACACGTTAGGGGGTGTGGCATATGCAAATGAGTTATGCTAATGAGCTCCTGCACCTCTTTTTCTACGAAATGACCCCTGAAAGGATGGATGGAAACGGTAGATTGCGAACAATTTGGATAGAGTTCCTAAAAGAATTCTTGGCAGGCTCACAAAGCAGCAATTCCCAGAATCCTTTGATTTCAAACCCCAGATCCGTGACAGGTGGAAATCTCACAGGAGTTGATTTCTCTAGCAAGGGAAATGTAATAATCTGTATCATGCCTTTGTTAATGACACACCATGACATAGATTCAGAGCACAAAATAACTGGAATGATTCCCACTGTCAGAAGCCACAGCCAGGGCACTGACACATTCCTTCCTCCTTTCTCCCTTTGCAGGTCTGCATCCCTTGGAGTTGGCTCCTGCGGCGGTGATCCTGGAAAATGGGCATTAAAGCGGCTCTACCCAGTTATGAACTGGGCCTGTACGCGCTCGTGGTACTGTGCGCCATCGTTTACAGCGGCCACGACATCTTTGAAACCTCTCGAGGTAACTGAATTGAACTGAACTGAAGAGAGCCAGTTTGGTGTAGTGGTTAAGTGCGCGGACTCTAATCTGGGAGAACCGGGTTTGATTCCCCAGTCCTCCACGTGCAGCTGCTGGATGACCTTGGGCAAGCCATAGCTCTGTACCAGCTGTTCCCTCAAGGACAGTTGTCTTAGAGCGCTCTCAGCCCCACCTACCTCACAGGGTGTCTGTTGGGGGGAGGGGAAGGGAAAGGAGTTTGTAAACTGCTCTGAGACTCCCAAGTGAGTGAAGGGCAGGATATAAATCCAATCTCTTCTTCTTCTTCTGAATTAGAAGGGGGCAGTGCTTTTAGGGGGTCAGGGCCAGTGTTCCCTCTAAGCTGAGTTAGTGTGAGCCAGCTCACAGTTTTGTAGCCTCTGGCTCACACATTTTTGTCTTAGCTCAGGAAGGATGGCTCCAGAGCAAACTAATTTATGCGGTAGCCAAATCGCTTGCTCACAACTTTAATGCCAGCAGCTCACAAAGTAGAATTTTTGCTCACAAGACTCCACAGCTTAGAGGGATCATTGATTGTAACCAGTGTTCCTTCTAAGCTGAGTTAGTTAGTTCCCTCTAAGCTCTTGAGAGAACAGCTATAAAAGAACTTGTGACTGACCCAAGATCACACCAGCAGAAGTCTGCAGGACGGAGTGCTATCAAAGTGCCCCCTTCCATTAATCAAGATTTTGGCAGGATCTACCCTGAATTCTGCCATCCATAGATTCAACAACGCTGATGCTACTTCCTATGTGAAATAGGGGCGGGCACGAACCAGAAAAATTGAGGTTCGTGGAGGTTCAGGGTTTTCATGAACCACAAGCGTCCACAAATTTCTCCATTGCATGAACTAGTTCATGCTTTGGGAAGTTCGTGGGGCCGCGATGACACCTGGAAGTGAACTCCAAAGGCATTTAAATGCCTTCGGAACTCACTTCCACTTGGGGGTGTGGCTGTGGCAAGACCCAGAAGTGGGCTCCGAAGGCATTTAAATGCCTTCAGAGCCCATCTCTGGGTCAGGCTAGCCCGTATGAGTTCCGAGAGTTGGCTCTGAAGGCCTATAATACCTGACTCAACTATACCTATAAGACCTGACTCAACTAACCTCCAAGAGTGAGCTCCGAAGGCCTATAATAAATATTATTTATATTTAATATTATTAAATATTGAAATGCCTTTGGAGCCCGCACGAACCCTCCCACGTACCTCACAAACCTCCATGGAAAAACATGAAGCGTCATGTGGCGGATTGTTTATCGGTTCGCGCCCATTCCTAATGAGAACTCATGTGTAGATGATACTTCTGGATACATATGGAGCAGAGGTCCATCAGTGGCTATTAGCCATAAGGCATAGATAGGAGCTCTCGGTCTGGGGCAAGGGATGCTCTGTATTTTTGGTGTTTGGGAGGGGCAACAGTGGGAGGGCTTCTAGTGTCCTGGCCCCGCTGGTGGACCTCCTGAAGGCACCTGGTGTTTTTGGCCACTGTGTAACACAGAGTGTTGGACTGGCGTCTCTTATGTTCTTATGTTCTGTGTTTTCCCTACTGACCATCTCCGGAGCTTCCACGATGTTGCGGATGTTTCCTTAATGCAACACACCTTCTTTTTCAGAGAGTATGAACAGAAAGACTTTCCGAGAGAACATTAGACCAGGATGGCATTATTTCGGCAGGAAAATGGTGAGTGATGCAAAGGCCTGCCACCGCCCTTTCGGCAGATCACTTTAAAGGCGCAGGTGACGCTAGATGCGAAATGAATATTCGCAAATCATCAACTTTTGCGAATGTTCCCAGCCCATGATTGCAATAACGGTGGTTTAAATGGGGGTTTCTCTGAAGGTTCAGAACGGCTGTGGCTTATAATGGTTTTGACCGAGTGCTAAGCGTTATTTATTAAAGTCTCTCTGTTCAGTTTGCTGTGGAAGATGGGATTTTATTTTATTTTTTAAAAACCCTTCTAATAAAATAAATGAAACAAACGACAGACTGCTTTTGAAATTCCCCTCTGTTTCAAAAATACATGTCATGAAACGTGAGCCTCAAGCCTCCTGTGTGTAGTGGTTAGGAGCGCAGACTCTAATCTGGGAGAACCCGGGTTTGATTCCCCACTCCCCTGCTTGCAGCTGCTGATGTGACCTTGGGTCAGTCCCAAGTTCTCTCATAGCTGTTCTCTCAAGGGCAGCCCTTGGGAGAGCTCTCCCAGCCCCAACAGGGTGTCTGTTGTGGGAAAGGGAAAGGAAATTGTAAGCTTAGAGTCCGCGCTCCTAACCACTACACCAAAGTGGCAGCCATTTTCTCCAGGGTTGCCATCCTCCAGCTGGAGATCTCCTGGAATCACAATTGATCTCCAGACTACACTGTTTGTTTGTTCGTTCGTTCGTTCGTTCGTTCGTTCGTTCGTTCGTTCATTCATTCATTCATTCCACTTCTCCTGGAGGAAATGGCTGCTTTGGAAGGTAGACTGTATGTCCCCCACCCTAAACCTTGCCCTCCCCAAGCTCCACCCTCAAATCTGCAGGCATTTCTTAACCTGGAGTTGGCAACCCTATCTCTTTAGTCTGGAGAACAGTTGTGATTCTGGGAGATCTCCAGGACCCTCTTGGAGGCTGGCCGCCCTAGTTCAAAGCCATCCTCTCACCCAATGGAGACTTCCTGGAACACAGGAAGTCAAACTTGGTGGAACCAGAAGTCCGTTGGAGCAGGAGCGCACAGGAGCGCAGCTCCGGGAGTGAGGAGCCCAGGGGGCGGGCACATGACCAAGCCCCACCCCCTCCTCGGCTTCCCCGAGCAGTGCAGAGGCGCAGCACCCCGGGGAAAGCCCTGCTAGGGTCTTTATTGTTTTTAGTGTTTTGTTTTAATATTGATAATTTTATCATTGTTCCTTTTATGACTGTGTGCTGCTTTTCCAGAGACTTGCTCAAGGTGGCATATAAATTTTCTAAGTATACCATTTTTTATCTGGGCACATGGCACATAAGTACTGGAGAAATTTCACCAACACTTCAGCAGCTTCCACCTTATCAGTTTGGTGTAGTGGTCAGGAGTTGGACTCTAATCTGGGAGAACAGGGTTTGATTCCCCACTCCTCCACATGCAGCTGCTGGTGTGACCTTGGGCCAGTCACAAGTTCTCTCAGAGCTGTCCTCTCATGAGCAGTTCTCAAAAGACCTCTCTCAGCCCCACCTACCTCACAGGGTGTCTTGTTGTGGGGAGGGGAAGGGGAAGGGGAAGGGATGGGTGGTGCACACGTCCTGGGTATCTCAAGTCTACTTGAAACCTGGTGGTTTCAAGGGAGCAGGAAGAGAATGAGGGTGTGTTCTTTACGCTTATTTTTATTGCACCAAGTATTGGATGGGGAAGGGAAGGGAGGAAGAGCAGGTCAGTTTCACTCACCTGTGGAGTGGAGCCTGAGGGGTGGGTGTTGCCTTCTGACACACTTCCGGTATGTGAGGGGGTGTGGCATATGCAAATGAGTTATGCAAATGAGTTATGCT
This sequence comes from Lepidodactylus listeri, assembly GCA_029233225.1. NCBI lineage: Eukaryota > Metazoa > Chordata > Lepidosauria > Squamata > Gekkonidae > Lepidodactylus > Lepidodactylus listeri. The sequence continues at coordinate 5,886,145 of JARCFY010000012.1, forward strand.
AAATAGCTCCTGCACCTCTTTTTCTACAAAATGACCCCTGGGTGGAACAATACTTTACTTTAATCGGCACGTGGGCCACAAGGGATTGTGCACTGTGAACTCTGCTTGTGACTGTTCCCCAGTGTTCACGGGTGTGTGAATGAGGGCTAGAAACTGAACGGCGAGGGCTAGAAGCCACAACAACGAGGGCTGGAAACTCTTTGCGGGGTCCCAGTTACTAGGAGCAGGTTCTCTGCGCCTGTTTATATCATGGCGCGCTTTCACCCTGAGCTTCTCTCGCAGGACACGGCCGATTTCGAGTGGGCCATGTGGTTCACCTCGTTCAGGAACTTCATCCTCTTCGCCCTGTCGGGTCACGTTCTCTTTGGCAAGATCTGCGCCATGACCGCGCCGCAGGTAAGTGCCTTGTCCGTCTCTTTAGCGGCAGACCCTCCTTCAGCCAGAAGTAGAAAAGAGCGAGGGTCCGGCAGCACCTTAAAGACCAACAAAGGGCTCTTCTGCACCCACCTGTTTTTTCCCCCGCTGTTCTTCCAGGGCTGTTAATTGCCCTCTGCATTGCGTCACGCTTTCACTCTCTGTGTGCTTCGGGTCTTTTTGGAATTTCCGCCTGCTTTTATGGCCGTTCGGTGGTGACTTCGGAGTCAGTACGGGGTCGCCCCAGGGTATCCAAGAGTGCTTTTGTGGTGGACTTAAAGACTGATCTGCTTCCGAGCTGGAAGTAATGCTAAGCAGACGTCTTACCTTGGACTGCGCAACACCGCTTATGCCTCTGGCCATTTCCACCCCTTTCCCCACCCCTCCTTTCTTTGGTCACGTCTCCCCCAGGTTTTATTTCTCCCACTCTGCTCCTTCTTGGGGGGGTAGCAGAGAGAAAAACAAAAGGCTGGGTTTCTCCCTCCCTTTGCAACTTGGACCCTAGGGAGCTTTTTCATCTTCCCCGAAGCTAGTCTGCACACAACTTGGAGGGCAGGCAGAGGGGCAGCCTGGGGAGGTCCTCTGAGAGTTTGACTCTTCTAGCTTGCAGGAAGGGGACGTTTGACACACTCCAGTTTGGTGCAGTGGTCAAGTGCGTGGACTGTAATCTGGGGAAACCAGGTTTGATTCCCCACTCCTCCCCTTGCAGCTGCTGGATGATCTTGGGTCAGTCACAAGTTCTGCCAGAGCTGTTCTCTCAAGGCCAGTCCTCGAAAGAGCTCTCAGCCCCACCTACCTCACAGGCAGTGTTCCCTCTGAGTTGAGTCAGTGTGAGCTAGCTCAGTTTTTTAGCCTCTGGCTCACACAGTTTTGTCTTAGCTCAGGAAGGAGGGCTCCAGAGCAAACGGATTTATGCAGTAGCCAAATCGCTCACTCACAACTTTAAGGCCAGTAGCTCACAAAGTAGAGTTTTTGCTCACAGGACTCCACAGCTTAGAGGGAGCCTTGCTCACCGGGTGCCTGTTGTAAGGAGGGGAAGGGAAAGAAGTTTGTAAGCCGCTCTGAGACTCTGAGTGAAGGGCAGGGTATAAGTCCAATCGCTTCTCTTCTTCTTCTTTCTTTCTTTCTTTATTTATTTCTTGAGATTTATATCCCGCCCTCCCCGCCAATGGCAGGCTCAGGGCGGCTCACAACAGAGCTTCTTCACCTCCTCTTTGCACACTGGACCCCAGGGAGGGGTCTTTTCCCCCTTCCCCAAAGCCAATCTGCACACAACTTGGAGGGGGGTTTATTAAAAGGAATGACAGGATTGCCCACTGGAAACAATGGGAGAGGCTTGAAGGCTTATTTGTGGTGTTGTTTGAAATTAGAACCCTTGGGACGCCACCCCTCCCGACAGCCCAGCCAGCCAGCCAGCCAGCCAGCCAACCACCGATCTGGTCTCCCTCTACGGGTTGTCCGTGCCTGGAGTAGCCTAGCGCAGGGGTGGGCAAATTGCAGCCCGGGGGCCACATGCGGCCCACCACAGAGTTTTTTGCGGCTCGCCAAGACAGTCGGCCACGTGGTTTCAGTCAGGCCTCCATTGGGCCCGGAGCACAGAGAAGCGGCGCTCCGGGAGTGAAGTGTCCAGGGGGGAGGCATATTACCAAGCCCCACCCCCGGCTCCCAGCAGCCCTGTTGGGTGACGAGGAGGCAGAAGAAGGAAGGTAAGTTACCTTCCCTCCCCCATCCTCCTCTTCCTGGGGCTGCAGCGCTCCGGGGAAGCCCTGCCCTCCCCCACCTTCCCTGGGCCACGCCAAAGCTAACATTTTAAAAGGTGCGGCCCTCCGCTAACCTCCACTCCCACAAAGTGGCCCCTGAGTCAAAACAATTGCCCACCCCTGGCCTAGCGGATGCTAGCCAAAGGGAATGGGAGGGTGGGAAGAAGAGGAGAGAAAGGGAGGGTGAAGTGTGCCGCATTCCTTGCTCACGCACTTGGCTAAGTCGGTGGCAACTGGTCTGCCCCCCAGACGTCACAAATGACGCTCTTATGTCAATTAAGAATAATTGCGCTTTTGTGTTGTGGCCAGTGTTCCCTCTAAGCTGAGTTAGTGTGAGCTTGCTCACAGACCGATTTCCCACAAGGTGCTGCCCCGGCGTCGTTCTTCCGTTTCCCACAATTGCCTGCTTCAATTCCACACCATTTGCCGCTGGGCACATTTTGATCTACGGCTTCGTGCGATTTCCCCCGCGGCTTCAGTGATCCTGTTTTTTGAGGATCACTGAAGCCGTGGGGGAAATTGTGCAAAGCCGCGGGTCAAAATGCGCCCAGCAGCAAATGGTGTGAAATTGGAGTACGCAATCGGGGGAAACGGAAGAACGACGCTGGAGCGGCGCCTTGTGGGAAATCGGTTACAGTGTTTAAGAAGAAGAAGGTGAGAAGAGATTGGATTTATACCCCGCCCTTCACTCACAGTCTCAGAGCGGCTTACAAACTCCTTTCCCTTCCCCTCCCCACAACAGACACCCTGGGAGGTAGGTGGGGCTGAGAGAGCTCTGACAGAAACGGCTCCTTTTCAAGAATAGCTGTGCTAGAACCAGGGCTCATTCTGTAGCAGGAGCTCCTTTTCATATTAGGCCACACACCCCTAATGTAGCCAATCCCCCAAGAGCTTACAGAGCTGTTCTTACCGGGGCTACTGTAAGCCCTTGGAGAACTGGCTACATTAGGGGGGTGTCGCCTAATATGCAGAGGAGCTCCTGCTACAAAAAGAGCCCTGGCCAGAACGATGGCTTGCCCAAGGTCATCCAGCAGGTGCAAGTGGAGGAGTGGAGAACCAAACCCGGTTCTCCCAGATTAGAGTTCGCGCACTTAACCCCTACACCAAACTGGCTCCGGCTCACACAGTTTTGTCTTTGCTCAGGAAGGGATGGCTCCAGAGTACACTAATTTATGCTGTAGCCAGATTGCTCGCTCACAACTTTAACGCCAGCAGCTCACAAAATAGAATTTTTGCTCACAAGACTCCACAGCTTAGAGGGAGCACTGGAGCTGCAGAATGAATCCGTCAGAGAATAAAAGAACACGCAGATGGCAGGCAAGAAAAAAAATAAATCTGAAGTAAAGCTTAATGACTCAACTGCTCCAATTCTCTGCAGTAACCTGCAGTACGCTGTGTCTACTGAAAGGGCGAAAGTTCATGGGAGGGTGTGAGCGCTCGTTGAGTCACTGCTCACTTCTTCAGATACAGACTTAACGAAAGCGCCTCCCCTGCCACAAATTGTGTTCGTCTTTAAGGTGCTCCTGGACTCTTGCTCTTTTCCGCTGCTACAGACAGACTGAACGTAGCCGCGCGTCTCGATCTCTCCACCAGAAGCATTAAGCAAACAGAACAGCAGCCCCTGGTGACAGCACCCCCTGGTGACTGCCTGATATTATATAAATCGTCGTATCGCAACGTGTTGCATAATATCGCCGTGTGAAATATACAATGCATGAATTATATCCTCTACAATATCAAAACAGCAGGATTTTTTTTTAATGAGGGGATGGGGGAAGAAGATGAACTGAGGGCCGAAAGATATGTTGTGTTTTCTCTGGTCTTCCTTGGGTCTATGCGGTCCAACGTATATTGCAAGTTCTCTCCTGGGAACTTTAACCCTGGTGCACTTGAGTCGGATTAGGATTGGGATCATGGTTTACGAGGAGAAGAGGGGCTGAGGCCTTCTCCTCCATGCTCTTTCCGAGTCTGAAACAGTCCAAAGTGTGTTCGGTTCCGAAAAATAGCTCATGAAGAAGGCCATAAGCTTCTTATCTCCACGTACCTTTCTGGCAACACCCTTCTTACCCTCTACTTATAAGTAATGGTTGGCGACTTCTGTCTCAATGAATCTGAAGAAGTGTGCATGCACACAAAAGTTTGTTTGTTTGTTTATTATTTTATTGAACTTATGGATCACCCACCCTGCAAGCAAGCTCTGGGCTATTGACACCCTTATAAAACATTTCAAATACAATCAATATGTCCTTAAGTCAACCGACAGTAAATCAATAATTTAAAAACCAACCCAAGGTGGTAATATAGTAATCCCCCTTTGCCGGCCACATCACTGTCCCGCACGGTGGCGGGGGGGGGGGGAACATGGGGGCCACAGAAGAGAAAGGGAGGGTGGCACTGTCCTCCCGTCACTGTCCTCAACCGAAAGCCTGGCGGAACATCTCTGCCTTACAGGCCCTGCGGAATTCCGTCAGATCCCGCAGGGCCCTGCTGTAATTCAGCAGAGAGTTCTACCAGGTTGGGGCCAGGACCGAGAAGGCCCTGCACCTAGTCGAGGATAGCCGGACCCCCCCCGAGGGTTGGGGATCACCAGCACGTTGTCACCAGCCGATCTCAGCATTCTTCTGGGGACGTACTGGAGGAGACAGTCCTGAAGGTACGCATGTCTTTAACCACGCAAAGCCTTGAAAGGCAGCACTAGTACCTTGAACCTGACTTGGTACTCCACCGGCAGGGCTATTTTTGGGCAGGAACGTACAGGAACAGAGTTCTGGCTGGCTTCCGAGTTGGCCACGCCCACGGCCTCCCCCCTTCTCAGGTTCCCCAGGCGCCTTGCACGCTGTGGGGCTTCTGGGGAAACCAAGGCGATCCAGGGAGGGAAGGCAGTTTCAACTGCCTCCATCCTCAGGTTCCCCAGGTGCCCTGCAGCTGTGGAGCGCCTGGGGAAGCCAATCCAGAAACTGCCTTCCTTCCCTCGGGTTCCCCATGCGCCCCGCAAGCCAAGGGGCGCCTGGGGAAGCCGATCCTGGGAGGGAGCTGCGCTGTCATGGGGTGTGGCCTAATATGCTAATGAGTTTCTGCTGTTGGGTGTGGCCTGTTCTGCTAATGAGTTCCTGCTGGGCTTTTTCTACCCAAAAAAAAAAGCCCTGTCCACCGGTAACGAGAATATATACCATGAACAAAAGTTTATTGGTCGTAAAGGTGCCACTGGACTCAAGCTTTGTCTGGCTGCTTCAGACCAACATGGCCACCCGCCCGATTCTCTCTAAACTGCAAATAAAACTGTTCTCCTCTGTTAGAGTTCTCGTCAAATGATGGAATGCCTCATGGGTTGCATGTTGCTGGTCGAGGTGTACAGGTCAATAAAATGTCCCTTTGTCTCCCTGCAGCACCGGTCCGTGATTTACATGGTGTACGGGGTAGCGGCTGTATTGGGTACGATGGGGGGCACATACCTGATGATGGTCCTCGCGCACTGCTTGGTGCTGTACACCGTCGCGCTGGTTAAGCAGAAGTGGCTGTGCTTCGTCGCGGGGCTCTGTAGTCTGGCCTCCTTTAAGGTGGAGCCGTTCAGCACTTGGCAGGTACGTGTATAACCACCTTTATAGGGGCCCATTCTGCATCTTGCATTCACTCCACATTTTATCAGCACTCAACCTGGATCCCCCTTGCCTCGGAATATCTGTTTTCATTACATTGCCTCAGATTCTGGATTCTGCATTGGCTTATGTCAGCTTGCCGTCTATTTTGTTTTCAACGCTCGCTGCTGCGTTGGTATGCAGATTTTCCTGTGTCAGTACTTGCCTCAGCAGTCATTAGCCACCTGAGCCAAGTAATGCATGGCGAGGTGATAACTACAGAGGGGGAAATAGGGGCGGGGGAACTGACAGAGATCAATGGAGCCATGTCAAGTGGCCTGCTTATTGTTCCCTTCGAATCGGAAGCGGAGGAAGGAAAAGGTGCCGCTCAAAACCACAGTTAGATACTCTGGGGCAATGCCCTACTGACTGTGAAGTCACCCCTGAATGGCTACCAATCTATGCAGAAGGCACCATAAAACCCGATGAACGAAGAAAGAGAAAACAGCATGCACAACAGCACAACAGCACAACAGCGTAGAGCTGGCTGTGAAAAGACTGCGAGGAAACAGATGGGTGCATCAGCCAGGGACTCTGACCAGGACTAAACCAGATTTTGATTTGATTTGATTTATTTCATTTATCCCCTGCCTTTCTCCCCAAGAGGTACCCCAAGCGGGTAGCGTTGTTCTCCTGTCCTCTGTTTGATCCTCACAACAGCCCCATGAGTTTGGTCAGGCTGAGGGTATGTGACTGGCCCACAGTCACCCCAGCAAGCTTCCATGGCAGATAACAAGAGACTCTCTAGAACAGCTAAGCAGCAGGTAGAAATTCATCAGGCTGGTCTTCCTAAACATGTCCGTTGTCCAACAGGGGAAGGGAAGCAAGTTGCCACGCAGTCTAGCGGCCCTCAGTCACAGCTGAGGTCGGATCCAGAAGAATGGTGACTCGCAGTGTTCCCTCTAAGCTGAGTTAGTGTGAGCTAGCTCACAGTTTTTTAGCCTCCAGCGCACCCATTTTGGTCTTCGCTCAGGAAAGGAAGGCTCCAGAGCAAACGAATTTACGCAGCAGCCAAACCCCTCGCTCGCAACTTGAATGCCAGTAGCTCACAAAGTAGATTTTTTAACTCACAAGACTCCACAGCTTAGAGGGACCATTGGGGGGTGAGAATCATGCATTTGCAAGGTTAGTGGAGGGGGGCGGGGAATCCACGTTTAAAAACTGAAGTTTAAACTGGGGATATCTGAAGGAAACGCTCTTCGGAGCAGGTGCAGCGGTGTCCTTAGCCGCAGGTGAGGCTCTGAAAACAAAACTCTTTTCCTCGGTATATGTGGTTAACTGTTCTCTTTTGTCTAGAATGGGTTTGTAACAGGAACTTTTGATCTTCAAGATGTCCTCTTTTACGGAGGAACCGGCTTCAGCATCATGCGCTGCATGAGCTTCGCCCTGGAGAACTGCGAGAGGAAGGAGGGGAACTTCTCCATCTTCGCCCTGCTGAAATACAATTTCTACCTCCCCTTTTTTTTCTTCGGACCCATCATGACCTTTGACCGATTCCATGACCAGGTGGGTGAGTGCCTTCATTGACGAACATTGGAAGTGATAAAGGTGAAAGGTCAAGTTTTCCCTTGCTCGAAAGCCAGTCAAACCCGACTCTAGGGGGCGGTGCTCATCTCCGTTTTCAAGCTGAAGAGCCAGCGCTGTCCAAAGACGTTTCCGTGGTCATGTGGCCGGCATGAGTAGATGCCGAGCTGCATGGAACACTCTTACCTTCCCACCGAAGTGGTACCGATTTATCTACTTGCAATTACTTGCTTTCGAACTGCTAGGTTGGCAGGAGCTGGGACCAGAGATGGGAGCTCACTCTGTCCCAAGGCACTCAGGTCTCGAACTGCTGAGCTACCGACCTTCTCGTCTGCACCTTAGCATCTTAACCTCTAGGCCACCAAGGCTATAGGAATCTATTATCTGTGGCATTCGTAAAGATGCTGTCCTCAATCTAGGCTTTCCAGTCCCCTGGTTGGGATGGAGTATCCCCGCCTTTAGCCCCCATTCCTGCCACCATTCCAAGTGGTGATAAGAGAAAGGAGGGGAAAGGCATTGTCACATGATGGAAGGTAGCTCTAGGAATTGCTGGAAACTCTATGGTTTTACCATAGCATTTCTAGCGATCCCTAGAGGTAACCTGTGTCACTTCCGGGTTTTCACAGGAAGTGACATAGTGGTGCATTCAATCATTAAGCCTCTTCTAAGGACTTTTTTTCTCCAGGCCTGTTGACAACCAAAAACCTCCAAAAGAAGTTTAGGAAACTTGTTAAGGGCCAAACGTTAAAAACATAAACAGGTTTATTATATTATACCTATTTATGTTTTTAACGTTTGACCCTTAACAAGTTCTCTAAACTTCCTTTGGAGTTTTTTTTTTGCTTGGTTGGTTTAGTTTTCCGTCCCTTCTTTTTTTGGGTGCCGTTGACCGCCAACCCTGAGACATGTCTCAGCGATATCTGAGGTTGCATTAACACTGCATGGTTTTACTTCTCCCGACAGGTGAATATCAGTGACCTACAGCGTAAACAGAACGAGATGTGGTACATCCGTCTCCATGCGCTCGTCCACCTCGCAGCCATTGCGGCCGTGGATGTCTTTTTCCATTTCTTCTATATCCTGACCATTCCTTCGGACATGAAGTTTGTGCACCGCCTCTCAGACTGGGCGTTGGGTGAGCAGTCACGTTTGAACGCGGGAATGCTTTGTTTGCCTTCTGGGGGGGCCACGCCCCGAGATTTTTTAAATTCTCAAATTGTTTTCATAAGAGCCGCTTGCATGCGGTTCAGACTATTTCCTCGGGAGAACTAATTGCAGCCCTGTTTATCTGAACAAGGAGTAGCTAGACATCACAGGTAGAGATGGCCACTGGTGTAGACAGTTTGAAAAGCGGATTCGACAGAGACATGGAGGACAGGTCTAGCAGTGGCTACTAGCCATGGTGACTAAAAGAAACCTCCACATGCAGAGGCAGTCAACCTCTGAATTCCAGAGCCAGGAGGCAACATCAGCGGAAGGCCTCAGCCTCAATGTTCTGTTGTTGGACTTCCAAAAGAACTGGTCGGTCACTGCGTGAGACAGGGTGCTGGACTAGATGGACAACTGGTCTGACTGAGCAGGGCTCTTCATACGTTCTTATCAGGGAAAGGCCTCGTCCTCTATGCCCTGTAGTTAGACCATCAGAGGAACTTGTTGGCCACTGTGGGAGACAGGATGCTGGACTAGATGGACCTTCACTGGTCTGACCCAGCAGGGCTCTTCTGATGTTCTTATCAGGGGAAGGCCTCGGCCTCTCTGCCCTGTTGCTGGCCCTCCAGAGGAACTGACTGGCCACTGTGTGAGACAGGAGGCTGGACTAGAGGGACCCTCACTGGTCTGATCCAGCAGGGCTCTTCTGATGTTCTTATCAGGGAAAAGGCCTCGGCCTCTCTGCCCTGTTGTTGGCCCTCCAGAGGAACTGGCTGGCCACTGTGTGAGACAGGATGCTGGACTGGATGGACCCTCACTGGTCTGATCCAGCAGGGCTCTTCTGATGTTCTTCTCAGGGGAAGGCCTCGGCCTCTCTGCCCTGTGGCTGGCCCTCCAGAGGAACTGACTGGCCACTGTGTGAGACAGGAGGCTGGACTAGAGGGACCCTCACTGGTCTGATCCAGCAGGGCTCTTCTGATGTTCTTGTCAGATCTCAGAAGTAAGCAGGGCGGGACACAGAGGCAGACAATGGCAAACCACCTCTGAACATCTGGTGCCTTAAAAACGAGTGAGCTTGCCCCCTGGTGGTACATAATGCTAAAAGAGATAGAACTTCTGGCTGCCAGACACTGCCATGTGATATTTATTAGTTATTATTATGTTCTTAACAAAGTGCAGGGTTTGGATGAGAGAACCAAAAGGTTGCTTGGGAAATTCCTGGAGACTTGAAGACCATGCCCGTGAAGGGGGGGGGGGAATGTGGGGAGGGATTTCACCTAGAATCCATGGTGTACCATAGAGTTTGCCCTCTGACCCTGCCATTTTTCTCCAGCGGGACTGTCATCTGGAGATCAATTCTGGGAGATCTCCAGGCCCCGCCGGGAGGTTGGCAATCCCAGTCCATCACGGCCACTACCAGAAGACCTCAGTAAACAGATGGGGATACTAGAAGCCAGTCAATGCCAAGCTTCCTTTCAAGACAGTTGGAGAAGCTCCTCTGGCCTTTTCGGTGCTCCTCAAATCTGGTGCCCTAGGCAACCACCCAGGTTGCCCACTGGTTGGTTTGGCCTGGCTTTCCCCTGTCTCTGAGGGATCTGTTAAATTGACACATCTCATGAAACGATGCCATTGCTTACTTGCCCATCATTTCCGTTTTTCATCCGACAGCTGGCTTGGCTTACTCCAACCTGGTGTACGACTGGGTCAAGGCTGCAGTGATGTTCGGGGTCATCAACACCATTGCCAGACTGGATCACCTGGACCCACCTCAGCCCCCCAAATGCATCACGATGCTCTATGTCTTTGCGGAAACGTGAGTGCCCACGGCTACAAGTAGGGTTGCCAAGTTCGGGTTGGAAAATACCTGGGGACTTTGGGGGTGGAGCCAGGAGAAGGTGGGGTTTGGGGAGGGGAGGGGCCTCAGCATGGTACAACACCATAGAGTCCACCCTTCCAAGCAGCCATTTTCTCCAGGGGAGCTGATCTCTGTCAGCTGGAGATCAGTTGTAAAAGCGGAAGATCCCCAGGCCCCACCTGGAGGCTGGCAACCCTAGCTACGAGCAGTGCGGTAGGCCAGAGTTTTAGAGAAAGGCCTGAGGCACGGGAAGGTTCAGAGCAGTGGCGCTAACCTTGCGTGGCCACTTCCAGGGTTTGGTATTTGTAGCTGGGATGCCTGAACAAGTTTGACTCACGTACTGCTCACCGGTCAAACGGAGAACCGGGTTTTTTGTCAGACTGTTCCTCAGTTTGTCAGCCAGTTTTTAGCTGTTCAGCACATTGCTTCAACTATTCCCTCGTAACAGTGCAGTGCAGCATATGAGGGCCACATTCTGACTCTCGTGGGCCCCAGGCACTTTGGCCTTTATTTATCTGGGTACTGGTTCCCAGTTTGATTTTTGAAGTGAATGTGCCTTAGCCCTTTCTTACAGGCAGACACAAGTGTGCTCACTGTAGTGTGCGTACCGTGCTTCTGTGTAAATAGCAGGGGGGGAGTCAGGATCCAAGACCAACCCATGAAGAAATCCTATGATTTTTTTTTTAACGGTTCCTTTTTATCTTGCAGGCACTTCGACAGAGGAATCAACGACTGGTTATGCAAGTAAGGCTGCCCTCTCAGTTTTGCTTTACTTTTCTTGGGATCTTTGCAAGATGTCTCGTTCTTGGAACAAACCGCTGCTTGTGAGAAGGGAAACATGCATTATGAAGCCCGAACTTGTTTCTAATAGGTTTGCCAGGCTAAGCCAGTGAGAGACCGGGTGGGACAGGGGTATGGGGGAGTGGGCTTCTTGTCAGTGATGGCATGATGTCACTTCCAGAAAAAAAACTGGAAGTGACATCACACCTCTCTAGGAATTGCCAGAAACTCTGTGGTAAAAGCCACTGAGTTCCCAGCAATTCCTAGAGAGGCCTGACAACACCAGTGGGTGCTTTTTAAAAAATCTTTTCCCCGCTGGCCGCTTGGGTGACTCCATTAATGAATTGCCACTGTGTGACAGAGTGTTGGACTGGATGGGCCATTGAACATAAGGACGTAAGAGAAGCCAATGTTGGATCGGGCCAGTGGCCCATCCAGTCCAACACTCTGTGTCACACAGTGGCCAAAAATACCAGGTGCCCTCAGGAGGTCCAGCAGTGGGGCCAGGACACTAGAAGCCCTTCTACTGTCCCCCCCCCCCCGGTCAAGCACCAAGAATACAGAGCATCAGTTGCCCCAGACCGAGAGTTCCTATCTATACCTTGTGGCTAATAGCCACTGATGGACCTCTGCTCCAGATGTTTATCCAATTCCCTCCTGAAACCATCCATGCTTGTAGCTGCCTCCACCTCCTGTGGCAGTGAACTCCATGTGTTCATCACTCTTTGTGTGAAGAAAGACTTCCTTTTATCTGTTCTAACTCAGCAATTTTCTGCTGCTCAGCAATTTTCTTGTTCTAACCCAACTTGTTCTTGATCCAACACTGGCTTCTCTTACGTTCTTATGTTCACTTTAGTTTTTTGACTCCACTATTTTTTTTACAACTATGGGGGAACACTCCCACGCTTTACCCAAATCTTCGAACTCTTTTTTTTTTGCATAATTATAAAGCATTTTTGTGGGGATCACAGCATCTCTGCTTTTATTTTTTATTTTTTACTCCCAGGTATGTCTATGATTATATTGGCGAGGACCACAACAACATCTTGAAGGAGCTCCTCGCCACGATCTCCACCTTCGCCATCACCACCCTCTGGCTGGGTCCCTGTGAGATCGTTTACATCTGGTCCGTCTGCAACTGCTTTGGCCTCAATTTCGAGCTCTGGGTACAGAAGTTCTTTCAGCTGCAGACGTTTGCTGGGATGGAGGTGAGATGTGAACCCGTGACACACCTTCAGTCTTGCGGGATGCGGGATGTGAACCCATCACAATTAGAGACCACCCAGCTAAATACAATCGAAATAAGAGACAATTGCTGAGAGTAAGACCTTAAATTTGACTATTTTATAACTTGACTATATATAATTCAACATTCACTAACACAAATCAATTCTATACAGGTGTTCCTTATTATACACTTAATGACTAGGTAAGTTCCTTATTATACACTTAATGACTAACTAATCTTATTTATTCCAGGAGCCAAGGCACCTTATGAATGATAGAGTATTGAGTTACTGTGCCTGTTAGTCTTCCAGTGAGTAGGATAAAATAGTGCGCATGTTGATTTTTCTGTGATGGACTTAAAATAAGAAGGACAAAGGCTGATTTTACACCTTCCCTCTAAAGTAGTTTGACTGCTGTCTTTTCCTGTGCTGATTTCACAGTGGTGTGAAATTTCACTCCAGGGGGGTTTAAGTGCACTAAGAAACCACAATTGTTTAAAGCAGAATAAAGCAGTATAATACTAGCTTGACCACAGGAGAGCAATTAGTAGATATGGGCATTTCAGTTTCACACCGCACAGAGGTATGGGCAGGTTTTTTTGGGAACTAGAATGATTCCAGCGGGAAAGTCAGATGTAAAATCAGCCTAAAAAAATAGAACGTATATTGACACAGGATCATATGTAGCTTGTGAAGAAGTTTCTTAAAACGAAACAAAGAAAATTAAATTGGGGTCTTCGTTGGAAACTTTCTTCAGGCTTTGCTCTCCGTGGTCGCAAGGGATTTCTGACCGGTGGGGCTTTTGGCTCCTGGAATAAACAAGATTAGTTAGTCATTAAGTGTATAAGAAGAATCTTACTTAGTCATTAAGTGTATAATAAGAAACTTACCTGTACAGAATTGATTTGTATTAGTGAATGTTGAATTATATATTGTTAAGTTATAAAATAGTCAAATTTAGCATCTTACTCTCAGCCACTGTCTCTTATTTCGGATGTGAACCCATGACACACCTTCAGTCTTGCAGGATACTCCAGGCTTTGCCAATGGTTCCATCCATCCATGAAGCTCACTGGTGGACCAGGTAAACTCTCTCAGGTAATGGTGGACCAGGCAAACTCTCTCAGAACTTAGCAAAGGATTAACACCCCTCTTCCCATGTGCCACTAGAGTCGCCAGGTAACCCAGGTAACCCTGGCAACTGACTGGGGGGGGAGAGCAGAGGAGACTTACCAGCAGTGGAGGATCTCCGTGTCATTGCTGGCAACGTAGCAACGTCATTTTCAGTGTGTGCCAGAAGTGATGTAGTCACTTCGCTGGCAACACAGGTATACTCTGGTATTTCAGTCAAAACTCTATGGTAGGAGCCATTTATACCATAGAGTTTTTTTGCCAAAATACGAGAGCATGGCAGGCAATGTTATGATGTCACTTCCAGTGCATGCCGAATGTGACATCACCGCATCACTGGAAATGATGCTGAGACACTGGTGTAGGCCTTCCTTGTGGTTGGTAAGTCCCCCCCACCAGCCAGTGGATCGGCGACGGGGGATGGGGCCCTGGGGTGAGGGGTACCTCATTCCTACTGGGGGGATACTGGTCTGATCCATTAGGGCTCTTCTGATGTTCTTATGAAGGCCTCAGCCTCTATGCCCTGTTGCTGGCCCTCCAGAGGAACTGGCTGGCCACTGTGTGAGACACAATGCTGGACTGGGTGGACCACTGGTCTGACCCAGCAGGGCTCTTCTGATGTTCTTATGAAGGCCTCAGCCTCTATGCCCTGTTGCTGGCCCTCCAGAGGGACTGGTTGGCCACTGTGTGAGGATGCTGGACTAGATGGACTATTGGACTGATCCAGCAGGGCTGTTCTGATGGCCTTCCCCTAAGAAGGCCTCGGTGTCAGAATCTGCTGATTCAGACAAGGTATTTCTATTGCCTACAGCTATGTCATTGCTATGCTGCTTAGTGTCATGTCTGTATGCCATACTTTATTCATCTTGCCATGTATGTCTGATAGATGCTTCTCTGACACCTGCTATGTATTTGCCCCTCCCTTAGGTAACCCTTTCCTTTGGCCAGTATGTATGTAGAGTATGTGACCCCAGGTTTATGACCCTGACCAGGCCTGGTCTGTGTAACTGTCAGAGCGGGAGGATGACAACTTCAAAGTATGGGAACAATGGGCCTCTCACACTCCTGCCTCTGCATTCCTTCCGTCCCGGCTGGGACTCTAAGGGAGGACGAGTCCCATCTCTTATCAACGTGCGAAAGCCTCGAGGCCATTGATTGTTATGTGAAATGGTAACATCTGAAGGGTCTGGTTTGGGAAGGGAAATTTACAACTTGACACCTCACTTTCTTTCCTGTGGGAAGCAAACGGCCGGAGCCCTTTTTGCCCGCCGTTTTTCCCCTGTAGTGATTGGCTACCTATGGGTAATTCAAACTGCCTAGAAAGGTATAATAGACCTGCTTCTGTCATATGTGTTATCTCTGACAATAATCCGAGAAGCTGTACCAATGTAGAGATTGGAAATAAAGAACTGTGTTTCATCAACAAAGATCTGATCCTTGACTACTTTGAGCAGAAGTCTCACACTCGACCTCTCTGCCCTGTTGTTGGTTGTCCAGAGGAACTGGATGAGAAAGGATGCTGGACTAGATGGACTGTTGGTCTGATTGAGTGGGGCTCTTCTGATGCTCTTTCCCTTGTCCTCTATCAAGATTTTGTCTTGTGCTCTTTCCCTGGGCAGGCCAAGATGTCGGAAGCGATGTCCAGGCGGATCAGAGGCTTCTTTGGAGCAGCTAATTTTTGGGCCATTGTCCTCTACAACATTCTTGCCCTTAACAGCTTGGACTTTGCCATCATCGTTGCTCAGAGAATTCTCCTAGCAGGTGAAGTGCATCACAATATCCTTCCTTCGCCTCAGAATGGCTGTGCAGGGTTGTTTCCCCTCGAACCATATCAAGCTGGCAGACAGACAGCGTGGCATAGCGGTTAGAGTGTCGGGCTAGAATCCGGGAGACCCAGGTTCAAATCCCCACTCTGCCATGGAAATTTGCTGGGTGATTTTGGGCCAGTCCCTCTCTCTCTCAGCCAAACCTACCTCACAGGGTCATTGTGAGGCTAGAATGGAGGAGAGGGCAACAGCGTGAGCCTCTTTGGGTCCCCGCTGGGGAAAATGGCAGGTTATTAATGGAGTAAATAAAAAAGTAAATAAATACTCAAATATAAAACGCCCTGAAGAACTGTGGCCAAAATCTGGATCGGTTACTTGGAATAAACGTCGAAAACTCCCCAATCCGCTGGTCCGGATTCGGCCTAGGGTTGCCAAGTCTTCAAAACTCACCGGCGGGAGGGAGTCCTCCTCCGGCCGGGAGTTTCTCCTGGCGCGCGCGCACCTAGCGACGTCACCGGAAGTGACGTCAGCACGTTGGGGGCGTTCCAGGACGACGCTCTGGCAATCGCCCCAAAACTCTATGGTATCATAGAGTTTTGGGGCGATTGCCAGAGCATCGCCCTGGCAACGCCCCCAACATGCTGACGTCACTTCTAGTGACGTCATTACGTCGTCCTCGCTGGACGACTTCAGGGGTGGGGTTCCCATTTGGCCGGCGGATCGGGAACCCCTTTAGCGGGAGATCCCCCACCCCCGGGCTGACTTGGCAGCCCTAATTCGGCCAGTGGGGGGAACCCCACCCCCGAAGTGGCCAGATCTGGCCGATGTGCCCGGAGTGATGATGTCGCCTGGAAGTGACGTCATCACGCTGCGCGTGTCACCGGACGATGCTCTAGCAATCACCCCGCAAACTCTATGGTATCATAGAGTTTTCAGAGCCAGGAGCCGGCCAGGAATCCCCCCGCTGCAGCTCAGGTAGGACTTGGCAACCCTACTTCGTTCTCAGGAATTGCTCATTCCTTAGCCAGTGTTATCTGACCGCACCCAGCTTAGAAATCGCTTACTGTGTGCCAAGGCCTGGCTGACCGTATCTACTTCCCTCTGGATCTCAGGTTTCCCTCTCAGCACTTTATCCATCTGGTTCATCACTTACTGCGGCGTGCAGCTGATCAAGGAGCGAGAACGACTCTTGGCCATCCTGGAGGAGAAAGAAGGCAAAGAGAAGGGCGAGTGATGTGATGGAGAGACAGAAGCCCACTTCCAAGATGGTGGCTGCCGCTCAGAGTCCAAACAGGCCGGGCAAAGCCAGAGACGCCAAGTGCTCCGTCCCCTGCCACCAAGCCGTACTGTCAGTCGTGTACAAAGCCACTTGTTTAATAATATCCTTTCCCCACTTAAATAATAATAAAAAAAATATTTTCTATAAGATGTCAACGTAACCGGTGCATGTCTCTGTTTCTGTTTCACATGACATGGGAAGACACAAAGCTGCCTTCTAGGGAACCAGTTTGGTGTAGCGGTTAGGAGCGCAGACTCTAATCTGGGAGAACTGGGTTTGAGTCCCCACTCCTCCACATGCAGCTGCTGGCATGACCTTGGGCCAGTCACAAGTTCTCTCAGAGCTGTTCTCTCAAGGGCAGTCCTCGGGAGAGCTCTCTCAGCCCCACCTACCTCACAGGGTGTCTGTTGTGGGGAGGGGAAGGGAAAGGAGATTGTAAATGTTGGGGGGGAATAGTCAAAAACACTTAAATACTCAGAGTTTGCAATGGATCTTTGCTTCACTGGAGAGGAGACATCTCTTTCTGTTTAAAATGCTTTATTTCTAAGGGTAAAGGGTACACAGGAAAGCTACAAAACAACAAACATATCTAAGCTACATCTTGCTTGCTACTGCTAGAGACACATGGTCACACAACAATGGAGAATCTCCTTCTTCTTGACCCCTAGAAGGAAATCACCTGGATACATTAACCAATCAGTGTTTACACAAACAGACCAGTTTTCCCAGGCTTTTCTAGCATTGGCTGTCTGCCACGTTTCCCTTCCAGGTCAGTCTAAACAATAGTACTGAAGGTAAACAGATTAACCCTATAATGACAGGAATTTGGGCCTTGCAACTCATACATTTCCAACAGTAAGCCACTCTGAGACTCTGAGTGAAGGGCAGGGTATAAATCCAATCTCTTCTTTCTCTGTACTTAATCGGACTGTCATGGTCAGTATTGTCTACTCAGACTTGCAGCAACTTTCCAGGGTCTCGGGCTGAGGTCTTTCACACCTTCCACCTGATACTTTTAGCTGGAGATATTGGCAGGGCTATTTTTGGACAGGAACGGAGTTCCGGCTGGCTTCTGAGTTGGCCACGACTAAAGCCCCCCCCCCCCACTTTGGGTTCCCCAGGCGCCTTGCAAGCCACTAAGCCACAGCCCCTCCATAGCAAACGAATTCATGCAGTACCCAAATCGCTCGCTCACACCTTTAGCGCCAGTAGCTCAGAAAGTAGAATTTTTGCTCACAGGACTCCACAGCTTATAGGGAGCATTGGTGGAGGCTACCAGTTTGGTGTCGTGGTTAAGTGCACAGACTCTAATCTGGGAGAACCGGGTTTGATTCCCCACTCCTCCACTGACACCTGCTGGATGACCTTGGGCAAGCCATCGTTCTGTCACAGCTTCTTTTTGAAAAAGAGCCGTTTCTATCGGAGCTCTCTCAGCCCCACCTACCTCCCAGGGTGTCTGTTGTGGGGAGGGGAAGGGAAAAGGAGTTTGTAAGCCACTCTGAGACTCCCTTGGGTAGTGAAGGGTGGGATATAAATCCAATCTCTTCTTCTTCTTCTTCTTCTTCTTCTTCTACCATAAAATCCGACGATCAAAGGAAGCGAAACCTGCATGCAATGCAGAGGGGAATTTCTGTTCCAACACGGGTTTCGTAAAACAACGGAGGGAAAAGCCAATGCGGAATCAGCCCTTCTCTGTTTCCTGAGGAGGGATTCTTGTCCTAAGGATGCCAGATTATACTCATGGCAGACCTGAAGCTGCTAGGAACCAGGGCTATTTTGGGGCAGGAACGCACAGGAACGGAGTTCCGGCTGGCTCCTGAGTTGGCCACACCCAGCAGAACTCATTAGCATAATAGGCCACACCCAACAGCAGAAACTCGTTCGGATTGGCTACATTAGGGGTATGTGGCCTAACACGCAAATTAATTCCTGCTACAAAAAAAGCCCTGGGTTTTGACAACAAACAAGGCAAACAGAAGAAGAAGAGATTGGATTTATACCCCGCCCTCCACTCCCCAAGGGAGTCTCAGAGTGGCTTACAAACTCCTTTTCCCTTCCCCTCCCCACAACAGACACCCTGGGAGGTAGGTGGGGCTGAGAGAGCTCTTTCCCAAGCTGTCCTTGAGAGAACAGCTGGTACAGAGCTATGGCTTGCCCAAGGTCATCCAGCAGGTGCAAGTGGAGAAGTGGGGAATCAAACCCGGTTCTCCCAGATTAGAGTCCGCGCACTTAACCTCTACACCAAACTGGCTCTCTAAGAAGCAAAAAGCGGGTGTGGCTAGATGACCACTTATCTGGTAACATGGGGGTGTGGCCTAATATGCTAATGATTTTCTGCTGTTGGGTGTGGCCTATTATGCTAATGAGTTCCTGCTGGGCTTTTTCTACAAAAAAAAGCCCTGCTCGGAACAATCTGGAAACTTCGTAACCCGTCTTCTTCACAGTGACCGTGATACCAAAGACGTTAAGAGCTACTCCTTTGACAAATCTCCTGAGTGACTTGGGCTCTGAGGCATGCCCAGAAGGACAAATGAATCATTCACTATCTCCTTGACGGCCCAGTCTTCCATGATCAATCCATGAGAAGACCCGTGACGACCGAATTCCGCACCCGCTCCAAGAGAACTGACGCACTCGGTTCACTCACAAAGAGTCTAAATTTAAACAGGCAGCTGGGCCTGCTGGAATTCTGCAGAAAGATCTAAACTTAGATGCCAACGGAGCGAGGGATCTACGGAAGAGGCTAAACAGGAGAGCAGAAAGGCGGGGTTTCTCTTTCCGATGGTTCAGGCCTCTCCTGGACTACAGACTCCACTCGAAGTCAGCCTAACCAAAGGTTGATGTGACATTAGCCCCAGTGCGGAATCTGGGATATTCAACCTGAAGTCCCTTACAAAAAATGATGGCATCTAAATGATGAGTAATCCCTTGGAGGCAAATTAGTAGTAAATAAAGTGCCTTAGAGGCCTTCAGCTGATAAGTCAGGGTCAATGGGGTTGCCAGCCTCCAGGTGGGACCTGAAGATCTCCTGGAATTACAAGTGATCTCCAGAGGATGGCGATAATTTCCCCGGGGGCAAATGGCTGCTCTGGAGAGTGAACTCTATGGCATTGTACCCCACTGAGGTCCCTGTCCTCCCCAGGCTCCATTCCCAAATCTCCAGGAGTTTCCCAACCTGGATCTGGCAACCAACCCCCCCCCAAGAGTCAAATCTATTATGACTTTCTTCTCCAGCCCTGCAGAGTTCCCTCACCAATCCTCACCCTCACCTTTCCCCATATGTACCCCAGCGAGCACAGCATCCAGGGTCACAAAACCGACTGAACCTCCTGGGTCCGAAAGTAGTTAGACTGGCCATAGCCATGGCCAGGGCCTTTTTGGTGGTGACTCCATACTCGTAGAATGAGCTCTCAGAGATCAGGACCCTGCGGGACTTGATGCAGTTCAGCAGGGCTTCCAAGACGGAGCTCTTTCACCAGGCCTTTGGTTAAGGAGCTGTCGCCACCACCACTCTAATCTGGGAGAACCGGGTTTGATTCCCCACTCCTCCACTTGCGCCTGCTGGATGACCTTGGGCAAGCCGTAGTTCTGTCAGAGCTGTTCTTGAAAAAGAGCCGTTTCTGTCAGAGCTCTCTCAGCCCCACCTACCTCCCAGGGTGTCTGTTGTGGGGAGGGGGAGGGGAAAGGAGTCTGTAAGCCGCTCTGAGACTCCTTTGGGTAGTGAAGGGCGGGGTATAAATCCAATCTCTTCTCTCTTCTCTTCTTCTCTTCTTGGCCCGGGGTATCTGAGCCGCATCTGGCATTCGCTTCGTGGTTTTGAGCCGCATCTTTTTCTGCTCCAGTGTGGGTTTGGTAAAACAACGGAGCGAATGCCAGGTGCAGAAGGGGTCTAGAAGTCTCAAGAAACACCTGGACTTTCTGGGCATTGAGCAAATAGCACCAGCTCAAATCCAGAAGACGGCATGACTTGGAACAGCAAGAGTCCCGCGAAGATACCCCTGGAAAGCCCAAGAACTTGGCTCGATCTCAAATGATAGAACAGGCAACTACCAGCCAGACATTTGACTTTGACAACTCATAATAATAATATTAACATTTTATTATTAATATTAACATAATATCAGGGGTCCGTTGGAACAGGAGCGCACAGGAGCGCAGCTCCGGGAATGAGGAGCCCAGGGGGCAGGCACATGACCAAGCCCCGCCCCCTCCTCGGCTTCCCCGAGCAGTGCAGAGGTGCAGCGCCCCAGGGAAAGCCCTGCTAGGGTCTTTATTGTTTTTAATGTTTTGTTTTAATATTGATAATTTTAGCATTGTTCCTTTTATGACTGTGTGCTGCTTTTCCAGAGACTTGCTCAAGGGGGCATATCAATTTTCTAAATATATCATTTTTTATCTGGGCACATGGCACATAAGTACTGGAGAAATTTCACCAACCCTTCAGCAGCTTCCACCCCATCAGTTTGGTGTAGTGGTCAGGAGTTGGACTCTAATCTGGGAGAACCGAGTTTGATTCCCCACTCCTCCACATGCAGCTGCTGGGGTGACCTTGGGCCAGTCACAAGTTCTCTCAGAGCTGTTCTCTCATGAGCAGTTCTCAAAAGTCCTCTCTCAGCCCCACCTACCTCACAGGGTGTCTTGTTGTGGGGAAGGGAAGGGAAAGGGATGAGTGGTGCACATGTCCTGGGTATCTCAAGTCTACTTGAAACCTGGTGGTTTCAAGGGAGCAGGAAGAGAATGAGGGTGTGTTCTTTACGCTTCTTTTTCTTGCACAAAGTATTGGATGGGGAAGGGAACGGAGGAAGAGCAGGTCAGTTTCACTCACCTGTGGAGTGGAGCCTGAGGGGTGGGTGTTGCCTTCTGACACACTTCCGGTATGTGAGGGGGTGTGGTATATGCAAATGAGTTATGCAAACGAGTTATGCTAATGAGCTCCTGCACCTCTTTTTCTACGAAATGACCCCTGCATAATATGAACATTTCATCAAAAATTTCTGCAATTCTAGACTTCCGGTTCCGCCTTCCCTGGTAGCAGACGCAGGGCAGAAGAGCTCCTGTAAATCTGTGAATTTCTTCAGATTACTAGGCATAAAATCTGCCTTTTTTCTTACTTGGAGAGTGGAAAAAGCAAGGAGCTTATGGACACTTCCTAGGGGGGAAAGGCAATCCTCCCGGGGGGGGCCTCCACGCTTCTAGCAGTTCCTGAAGAAGAGTACCGTCATCGCGAATGAACGGGAGACGCAGGGAATGGAACCACGAGAGAGGCAAGATATATAAGGACCGAAAAGAGACTTAAAAGATGAGTATACTTAATCTGTTCTAATTATTTGGGGGAAATTAATGCCCAAAACCATACAAAACGGCCCAGATAATAACGTGCGAGTGAGAGAATACTAAAACTTAACACTAAGCCCCCAACAAAACCGGCCAACATAAACTTGACTAAAGCAGGGGGCAACTGGAGGAAAGGATCGCTGCACTAACTTGTTTTTCCGTTTTCTTTTCTTCTCTCATCCCTTTTCTTTCTGAAGGCGCGGCGTGGTCCGGGAGAGACAGAGGTCTTCGCGGGAGTAGGAAGGAGGAGAGGGGGGCGTGGTGCCGAGAGCCAGGGAGCAAGACGCAGGCGCACTGAGCGGTGAATGACTTGCATCTCTACAGCGTCTACGAGGAAAGCGGAGCGTCTACGAGAGAAGCGGAGGAGTGGTCGCGTGCGTGACGTAGAAGATAGGAGACGGCGAAAGGCAACGCTACGTAAACAACGTAACTTTGCAGGCTCTACGTAAGAAACGTAAGCTACGTAAACGTAAGAAACGTAAGAAACGTAAGCTACGTAAACAACGTAACTTTGCAGGCTCTACGTAAGAAACATAAACGCAGAGGAGACAGAGAGACAGAGAGACTTTAAAGAGACAGTAGCAGAATAGAGCTGAGCTATAGAGCTTGAATACCGGAACTGAATGAAAGTAGAAATATAGAAATATAGAAATATAGTGAAAGTAGAAATATAGAAATATAGTAAAATAACTTAGATAGACCAGGGGGAAAAATATATATATATTATAGAGGACCTTGCACTTCTGGTATTTGTTAAAAGGGTGTGTATTGTATAATAGGAGGGGGTGTGTATTACTGTATATTTATTTTCTCTTAACTGTGTTATTTCATAACGGTGTGAATTAATTGTTATAATTATTGTTTAGTTAATCTGTTAATTTGTGGTGGAAATCAGAGGATTTGGGAGACCTGAAAGCGAAAATAATTAATTAATTAATTAATTAACCCAAACTAAGCAAGAACAAATTCAATAATTGTAATTAACCTAACGAGCAGTCAATTAATTAAAACTTAGACTTATAAGGGAACAACTGATTAACTGATTAAATTAAAATAATTAAATATAATTAAATATATAATTAAACAATTAACTGAATGAATTGATTATTGTTAGATAACTGAACTACTACATTAAACTATAATTAAATAATTAATTGAATAAATTGAATACTATTAGATAACAGAACTATTATATCAAATTACACCTAATGAGACCAGCTCAGCCATAAGCTAGTTAGGGGGAAATTTGGGAACAAAACCCCAGAGTATATTTAGTTATAATTAATTATAATATACATTAATAAGGTATAAGAACATAAAGAGCAGACAAAGCTTCACTAGAATAGGGGAACATACCGGTCTGCAGTAAACATTAGAAGAACTCTATTTAATGGCTTCTGGAAGTCAAGGACCCTCAAGAAAAAGCTCAATACCCTCGCCGTCTTTACCGAAAACCTTAACCCAAACCAAACTCTTGACCAGCAGTATGAGCCAATCAACAAAAGACACAAAGGCCATGATTGATGAATCAGTTGCAGCAGCTATAAAAGCGGTCATGGAAAATACACTCCCAATGCTTATGGACAAAGTAGAAGAGAGACTACCTGTACTGATCCAGAGAGAAATACAGAAAGAAACGCGGCAATTGGGCAACAAAATCGACGAAATGACCACTCAGATGAAAGCAGAAGTTGCAGAAATCAAAAAACAAGTTGGAATAAACAAAAAAGAGATCCAAATATTAATGACAAGAGAAAAACAAACCCATGACAAAACAAGAGAACTAGACCTAGACATGCAAGAGCTCAAAGCTAAAAACGAAAGGCTTGAAGAAACAGTTATTAATCTGGAGATGGATAAGGCCGCCATGATTTTAAGATGCCAAAACATCCCAGAAAAAATCGGTACGGACCTCAGAGAAGAAATAGCTGCAAACCTGACAGAACAATTAAAGATCGGAGACAAAAAAGATCTGATGGAAAATATGGAAGCGACTTATAGAAGGGGCACAGCTTATACGAGAAAATACAATCTCCCAAGAGAAGTACATATAAAATTCAGTAAGAGAGAAACAAAAGAAAAAATATTAAGAGCCTCATATGGAAAAAAAGTGACGATCCAAGGGGAGGAAGTAAAGCTCCTAAGAGAAGTACCATGGCGGGTACGAGAGAAGCGAAGAAACTACCAGCAAATGGCGACCTTATTACGAGAAAAAGGAGTGGAGTATAGATGGAGTCTACCAGAAGGATTGATTTTTGAATAGAGAGGTAAAAGGTACAAGCTGGACTCAGTATTCAAATTGGACAATTTTCTGGAAAACTTTGGCAGAGAGTTTGGAGTAAATAAAGAAGAAGAGGAAGAAGAAGAAGAGGAAGAATCACAATCGGAGAGAGAAGAGGAAGAGACAGAAGAAGACAAAAAGAACCAAAGTAGAAAAAAAGGAAAGAAAGGCTCCACAATACCTTCACAAATCTTAACAAGAAAACAGCTAAAGAACAAAGCAAAAGAGCAAGAGAAAGAAAATGGAATGGAGCAATAAGGAATTTAAGATCTTCTCAACAAATGTAAACGGCCTAAATAGTCCACAAAAAAGAAGACGAATATTACATCAAGCCTCTAAGTTGAAAGCAGACCTGGTGTGTTTACAAGAAACACATGTTAAGAAAGATCATATAAAATATTTAAACTATAAAAAGTTAGGTACACCTTTTGTTGCGGCAGATAAGGAGGAAAAAAAAAGGGGGGTAGTAATATATGCGAAAGAATACTTACACCCAAAAATGGTTCATTCTTCAAAAGATGGTAGGATTATAGCCATAACCATAATAAGACAAGGAGTAGAATATCTAATAATAAATATTTACGCCCCCAACTCAAATCAAAATATTTTTTATAAAAAAATAGCAGATATTCTGGCAGAAAAAGAGTATAACAAGATATGTATTATAGGAGACTTCAATGGGGTATTTGATAAAAGCCTAGATAAAAAAACTCAAAATGGAATATCAAAAAAGAAAGGACAAACTTTGCCTAAAAATTTCTTACAGATAATAGAAGAATATAGCTTATTGGATGCTTGGAGAACTAAGCATCTAAAGGAAAAAAACTATACATATTATTCAGCTAGACACAGGTCATGGTCTCGAATTGATATGGCATGGGTGTCCGGGCCGGTCATGATAGAGATGACTGAGACGGACATTCTCCCGTTGACATTTGCAGATCATAACCCAATTATGTTAAGTATGAGGGAAGTAAAGAAAAATAGAAGATGGACCATGAATAGATACATACTGAAAGATCAAGGGTTTGTAGAAAAAATGAAAGAAGATATAAAATACTTTTTTAACAGAAACATCCAACCAGATGTATCAATTAACATAGTATGGGATGCCTTCAAGGCATACATAAGAGGGAAAATGATTAGCCATACATCATGGGTGAGAAAACAAGAGAACAAGGAATATGATTTATTGGTTGAACAGGTTAAAAAACAAGAAGAAGAATATAGGTTAAGGCATGAAGAGGGAACTAAAAATAGGATAAATTTATATCAGCATAAAATAAACTTATTATTAACCAAAGAAATAGCAAAGAAAGTAGAACATAACAAAATATTTTTCTTTGAAAATGCCAATAAGCCTACAAGATGGCTGGCATATAAATTAAAAAAGGAAGAAGTTCGAAAATCAATAATCACTTTAAAAGATGACAAAGGAGAAAATAAATATCTGATGAAAGACTTAAAAGAGATAGCTGTCAAATACTTTAATAATCTGTATAAACAAGAAGAAGAACAAGAGGATCAAATTAAAACCTATTTAAAAGAGAGAGCTAAAGTAAAGACCTTCACGAATGATCAAAGAAAGATTCTAAATGATCCAATATCTATCTGTGAGATAATTGAAGCAATTAAGAGGCAAAAACAAAATAAAACGCCAGGTCCTGATGGGCTCCCAAGTGAATTCTATCGGATTTTCGAAAATCAAATTACTATGGTGTATAAAAATTTGGTAAAAAATATAGGGGAAACAGGCACTACCCCAGACTCCTGGAAAGATGCATTAATAACATTAATCTTAAAAGACAAGGATAAAACTGATATGGTGAATAATTATAGACCGATCTCATTATTGAATGCCGACTACAAAATATTCGCAAATATTTTGGCGGAAAGATTCAAAAAGATATTAATACAAATCATTAACAAAGATCAGGTAGGCTTTCTTCCAAAAAGACAATTGAGAGAAAACATAAGAACACTAATTAACATTCTTGAATACTACGAGGCACATCCAGAAAAGTCGGCAGCTTTAATGTTTATGGACGCTGAAAAAGCGTTTGATAATTTATCATGGAAATTCTTGTTAAATAAACTAGAAGAATCTAATCCAGGAGATAAGTTTAAAACCATGGTAGAAGCAATTTACAAAAAACAACAGGCCAGATTGGTAATAAATGGAGACATATCACATGAAATAAAGATAGAAAAGGGAACCAGACAGGGATGTCCACTTTCACCTTTGCTATTTATTTTTGCATTGGAAACTCTATGTGACAAAGTAAGAGAAGAACAAGAGATAGAGGGACTTAAATGTAAAGATCAAATATACAAACTATGTGCCTATGCTGACGACCTAATGTTTATCATGGAAAAACCAGAAGAGTCGCTTACCAAACTCTTAAAAATAATAAATGAATTTGGTAAAGTAGCAGGATTAAAAATAAATCTTCAAAAAACCAAAATTCTTATGAAAAACTCTACTAAAGAACAGGAAAATAGATGTCAGGAACTTTCCAAAATTACGGTAGTCAAAAAAGTTAAATATTTAGGAATTATTTGTACAATTAAAACGAGTTCACTTATTGATGATAACTATAAAAAATTAATAACAGATACGAAAATAGATTTAAATAATTGGAAAGATTTAAAATTATCATGGTTTGGAAGAATAGCGGCGATAAAAATGAATATTCTCCCCAAATTCTTATTCCTAGCGCAAACAATACCACTGCTAAATGAGAAATCAAATTTTTATAAAGAATTTAACAAATCAATTAAAAAATTTATTTGGTCTTCCAAAAAACCTAGAGTTAGATGGAAATTTCTACAGGACCAAAAAGACAGAGGTGGAGTTGGTTTACCAAACTGGGAGATATATGGAAAGACAGCGGCACTGGTTTGGGTGAAAGAGTGGATAAAACTAGAAAACCAAAAAGTCTTAGCTCTAGAAGGGCATGACCTCTATATGGGGTGGCATGCATACACATGGTATAATAAAGAAAAAATACATTCCAACTTTTCTAGACATATGCTAAGAGCAGCACTTATGAAAAACTGGCTAGATATCAGATATAAATTCTACACACAGATTCCTAGATGGGTCTCACCCCTAGAAGCATTTATTAAACCCTCATTATTAATCCAAAATAAACTATTGAGTTATGAAAAGATATTAGATGAAAACGGAAACATTAAAACAAAGGAAAAACTAGAGGAAGAATTTGGAATCCAATTAACTTGGTGGGAAGCCATACAGTTAAAATCCAGATATAGAGAGGATAAAAAAATAGGATTTAGTGAAAACTTAAATGAATTAGATCAAACTTGGCTAAATAATGATGATAAATTAATTAAGAAAATATACAATCTACTTATAAACTATGAAATGCACGAAGAGGAAGTAAAACCAGTAATGATAAAATGGATGCAAGATATAGGTTATAACATAGAATTAGATAGATGGGCCAAAACCTGGAAATCAGTAAAATTACTAAAAGCAGTAAATTACAAGGAAAATATTTACAAATTATTCTATCGCTCATATTGGTCTCCCGATAGGTTAAATAAATGTTTTAAAAATGTGTCTAACATGTGTGGGATGTGCGGGAAAAATAAGGGCACATTTTTTCATGTTTGGTGGACTTGTGCTATTGTAAAAAAATTTTGGGAAATGATAAAGAAGATGATCTTCGAAATTATGGATATTGAAATAGATTTAGAACCAGGAATCTATTTGTTAAATATGTTACCAGAGAACCTACTGAAAACGGAACAAAAACTTTTGGCATGTATTTTGACGGCAGCACGTATTCTACGGGCCAAATACTGGAAACTTTCAACTTTACCGAACAAAGAAGAAGTAGTTCAAAAGATTTTGGGATGGGCAGAGATGGATAGAATGTGTTATTTGACTTCGGTAGATAAGAGAAAAGATCCAAGAGATACCTGGTCCAAACTATACTTTTGGTTGAGATAATATATGTACTCTCACTTTGAGAAAATATGAAGTTATATAATGTAAAAGATGTGGAATGGAAACTTAATAAAATATATAAAAAAAAAAAAAAAAAAAAAAAAAAATTTCTGCAATTCTACTCGTTTTGTTTTCATTTTAGATTCACTTTTATCCCCTGCCTGCTCTCCCAACACCTCCTCTCCACAATCATTTGCTTTCATTTCACATTCATTTTCATCCCTACTGGAAATGCCTTCCCTTCCTTCAGGCTCAGAACTACAGTGGACCCCTTTCGGTCCTTTTGCACCGTGATCTGTGATCCAGACACATTCGGTTGCCACCGAGCATCACAGAAGACTGGCCCTTCTCAAATATTAAAGAGTCAGTCGGTCACAGTGTTAAGTCCCCTTGGAAGGGGGCAAATGAATACAGATGGGAAAATATAATCCACAGAAGCAGAGAGGATTAAGTGGACAGTTTGGGGAAGCTGGGCTAACCCTTTATTCGCAGGAAAAGACACGCCAAGTACAGATCGGGTTATATGAATTGCAGTCGCCTCTCCCCTACCATTACACCTGAACCTGGAAATGCCAGGATCGATCCGCTCCGAGAAAATCCTGGTTCTGGGATTGGAATTTGTTGTGGTGGGGGTTCAGTCGCACAGTCGAGTCCGAACCTTCGCGACCCCGTGGACCACATCACACCAGGCCCTCCTGTCTTCCGTCGTCTTCCGGAGTTTGCTTAATTTCATGTTTGTTGCATCGATCACACTGTCTAGCCATCTCATCCTTTGCCGTCCCCTTCTTCTTTGACCTTCAGTCTTTCCCAGCCTCAGGGTCTTCTCCAGGGAGTGCTCCCTTCTCATTTGGCGGCCAAAGTATTTGAGCTTCAGCTTCAGGATCTGGCCTTCCAGCGAACAGTCAGGGTTGATTTCTTTTAGGATTGACTGATTTGAGCTCCTTGCAGTCCTAGGGACTCTCAAGAGTCTTCTCCTGTGGAGTCTTGTGAGCAAAAATTCTATTTTGTGAGCCACTGACATTAAAGTTGCGAGCGGGCGATTTGGCTACTGCATAAATCAGTTTGCTCTGGAGCCATCCCTTCCTGAGCTAAGACAAAAATGTGTGAGCTGGAGGCTAAGAAACTGTGAGCTAGCTCACACTAACTCAACTTAGAGGAAACACTGGCCTCCCTTCAGTGCCACAACATTACTGTATTTGTGCCAGTCCATTAACTTGTTCTGGAAGCAAACCTAAGTCAGAAAAGCTGTTGGATGAGCAAGGGGGCTGAAATGTATCCTAAAGAGAGCCAGATTTAGGCCTGCAGGTTAAGGGCTGGCTTTATGGTTGCCATCCTCCAGGTAGGGCCTGGCGATCCCCTCGAATAACAACTGAGCACCAGACTACAGCAATTAGTTCCCCTGGAGAAAAGGGTAGCTTTGGAGGGTGGGCTCGATGGCATCACAGTATGCAGAGGTCCCTCCCCTCCCCAAAGTTTGCCCTTCACAGCCACTGTCCTCCAATCTCCAGGAATTTCTCAAGCTGGTGTTGGCAACCCTATATGAATGGCCTCTAAGAAAGAGGAGGGGGAGTTAAATCACTCCCAGCCTTGATGTAAACCACCCCCAAGCCCTATTTTTACTAGGGAGGGCAATCTAGAAATTTAATTTGATAATAAAAATTAATAATAAAAATAATAATAGAGAGCCAGTTTGGTCAAGTGGTTAGGAGCGCGGACTCTATTCTAGGAGAACCGAGTTGGATTCCTCACTCCTCCACATGGCAGCTGCTGGTGTGACCTTGGGTCAGTCACAAGTTCTCTCAGAGCTGTTCTCTCAAGAGCAGTCCTCGAGAGAGCTCTCTCAGCCCCACCTACCTCACAGGGTGTCTGTTGTGGGGAGGGGAAGGGGAAGGAGATGGTAAGCCACTCTGAGATTCCTTTGGGTACTGAAGGGCAGGGTATAAATCCAATCTCCTCCTTCTTCCACGGATCTTGCAAACTGAGGGCCGTGGTTTCCTTGACTGACCCATTCCATCCCACAGTAAGTCTTCATCTTTTCCTGCTGCCTTCGACTTTCCCTCGCATTATTGTCTTTTCCTGTGAGTCTTCTCTTCTCACAACGTGACCAAATTCTGGGGAGAATTCAGGCTTGATTTGATCTACAACCGCTAACATTGAATTCTAAATACTGAGCAGTCAAGTTCCCCTGAAGACCACAAGCCCAGTACCGCAAGGTGTGGTTCAAGTCAGTTTTCCACTTGGGAAGAGGGGAAACCAAGAGAGAGAAATGCTATTTCGAAGTCAGGCACACTGATATACAGTCTGAGGCTCCACCTAGAGACAGACCCAGTTTGGTGTAGTGGTTAAGTGCACGGACTCTAATCTGGGAGAACTGGGTTTGATTCCCCACTCCTCCACTTGCACCTGCTGGATGACCTTGGGCAAGCCATAGCTCTGTACCAGCTGTTCTCTCAAGGACAGCTTGGGAAAGAGCTCTCTCGGCCCCACCTACCTCCCAGGGTGTCTGTTGAGGGGAGGGGAAGGGAAAAGGAGTTTGTAAGCCGCTCTGAGACTCCCTTGGGTAGTGAAGGGCACGGTATAAATCCAATCTCTTCTTCTTCTTCTACACATTACAAAGTCTTGGTGTTCGATGTGTGTTACCTTGTGCTTGAGGTGTGGGCTTGTTCCCCATCTGTCCAATCTCTACATTTATAAACAATTTCTTACTCAAGAAACCAGCATAGGTTTGCCGGGGCCCCAGGCGGGGCCTGATGATTCCCCAGAATTAGAACTCATCTCCAAGCAACAGAGATCAGTTTCACTGGAGAAAATGGCTGCTTTGGAGGGTAGATTCTATGGCCCTATATCCCAATGAGGTCCCCCCAGGCTCCACCCCCCCCCCCAAATCTCCATGTATTTCCCAACCCAGAGTTGGCAACCCCACAAGAGCAGTCTGTAAAATACGCTTCTTGCAAGGAAACCAAATCTTGTAAAAAGGCTGCCCCTGGAACTGCCTGCCACTTGACAAAGGGCTCGTAAAACCACAACGTGCCTGGAAGAATAAAAATCTCAAAGATTCTCTGCGGGCCGTGGAAAACCGGACTGTTTTCCATCCCTTGCAAGGAACATCCAATATGTTTCTTTGTTATTCATTCAGCTCTGACTTTGCAATATATTTTTAGCATGTTAAGCCTTGCTCTGGATTTAGACGAGGGGAAACAGCGCCGTGCGTTGCCAACGAGTCCCCACGGTTCCAAAGGCTGATTGCGGGGACAACTCTATCTGTTCAATTCACTCCAAAACATAAATCTGTTTTGTTTTTTTCCGCCGACAGGGTTCCTAAAGCACACGGTCAATCGTCTTTTTTTGGGAAGGGCCCCTCCAGGAAAAGACCACTTGGTAGTGAATCAGGAAAGCTTCGGCTACAAATCTAGAATTACCCTTACAGCTGTTACTGAGTTTCCTTATGTCATTCTCCCCCCCATCATTCCTCCCGGATGGGCCAGTGTGTCATATTAAAAGGTGATCAGCTTACACATATGCTTCAGAATGGATTCCCTAAGCTTTGTAACCCTGTAGCTATATATAAAAGCCCCTCTTGCTGTAGACAGCAAACTAGAGCCATCTGCGTCACCGGCCAGACCTCTGTCTTCGTGTTCTTTTTTGAAAGCGGGGGGATATCTTGTGTGGGCTCCTGCCGGAAAAGAGCGAGGGACTGGCTGATGTCCGCCATGGCGTTGCCTTTCGACCAAGCCGAAGAGATGCGACTCTACCAACAAACTCTCCTCCAGGACGGGCTCAAGGATATGCTCGATCACGGCAAGTTCCTCGACTGTGTCTTGAAAGTCAAGGGGAAGGAATTCCCGTGTCATCGGCTGGTGCTCGCGGCATGCAGCCCTTATTTCAGGGCCATGTTTCTCTCTGATGTGGAGGAGAGCAAGAAAAGGGAAGTCAGCTTGGAGGACGTTGACCCTGAAGTCGTGGGCATGATCCTCCACTACATCTATACTTCTGAGCTGGAGCTCACCGAGCAGAACGTCCAGGACATTTTCTCCGTGGCCAACATGTTCCAGATCCCTTCCATCTTTACCATCTGTGTCTCCTTCCTTCAAAAGAGACTCTGCCTCAGCAACTGTTTGGCCATTTTCAGGCTTGGACTGATGCTGGATTGCGCCCGCCTGGCGGTCGCTGCCAGGGATTTCATCTGCCACCGCTTTGCCCTGCTCTCCCGAGATGATGAGTTCTACCAGTTCTCCGCTGACGAGCTCATCGCTATCATCTCCAGCGATTCCCTTAACATCGAGAAAGAGGAGTCCGTCTTTGAGGGGGTGATGAAGTGGGCCGCAGCCAAGGATCGTGAGAACCGGGCGAAGGCCCTTCCGGTGGTCTTTGAGAGCATCCGCTTCCGCCTCATGGACAAGGATTACCTCAGGAACAAGGTGGAGAAGCACGCCTTAGTCAAGTCCAGCCCCGAACTTCTCAAGAAGATCCAGATGGTGAAAGACGCTCACGAGGGGAAACTGACGGTGGTGAAAAAGACAACCAGGAAGAAGGCAGACAAAAAAGCAGGGGACAGCGTCATAAATGGAGGTGTCGAGGAAGAGGAGGAAAAAGAAGAGGATGTCCTTCCGGGAATCTTAAACGATACGATGCGTTTCGGAATGTTCCTCCAAGACCTCATTTTCATGATCAGCGACTCGGGGGCAGTGGCCTACGACCCAGCAGCAAACGAATGCTACTTTGCCTCCGTCTCTGCGCAGATCCCAAAGAATCACGTCAGCCTGGTCACCCGTGAGAATCAGGTTTTCATAGCAGGGGGACTTTACTACAACGAGGACAATAAAGAGGATCCCATGAACTCCTATTTCTTGCAGGTATTGGGTGAATTTCCTGCCCATTAACTGGAAACAACATACAGCTTTTGGTTTCTGGGCAAAGAGAAGAACAAGCGTCCACTTGAATTAGAGAAGCAGCATGGTTTTATTTGGGATTAGGTTGGTTATAGGTTTGGGTCAATTCCAATTCAAACCGGTTTGATTCCATTTCAGGAGTGTCTGTGTTGGCTGGGGATCCCACTCCCCATGTGGGACATATCCTCTGCCCCCAGATCCCATTGCCCACAGGTGCTCCAAGCCCTGGGAGAAAATTTAAAGCCAGTTTGGTGTAGTGGTTAAATGCGCAGATTCTAATCTGGGAGGACCGGGTTTGATTCCCCACTCCTCGATTTGCACCTGGTGGATGATCTTGGGCAAGCCATAGTTCTGTCAGAGCTGTTCTTGAAATAGCAGTTCTGGAAAGAGCTCTCTCAGCCCCACCTACCTCACAGGGTGTCTGCTGTGGGGAGGAAAAGGGAAAGGAGTTTGTAAGCCACTCTGAGACTCCGAGTGAAGGGTAGGGTATAAATCCAACCTCTTCTTCTTAAAAAACCCTGCAGCTTCTTCTTAAAAAACCCTACATCACGTCTGGTTTAAAAAAAATCGGAAGTGACATAGGGTAGCTCTAGGAACTGCCGGAAACTCTATGGTAAAACCATAGCATTTCTGGTGACACCATAGAGTTACTGTTTCTGGTGATTCCTAGAGCTACACTATATCACTACTGCTTTCTTTTACCGGAAGTGACATAGTGCTACAGCCATCATTGCAGCCCTGCCCCTATCTGCCCACCACCCTCGGGTTTTATGGTACCTTCTGCATTGCAAGCCACTTTCGCTTCCTTTGATCACTGGGTTTTATGGTACCTTCTACAATGCAAGCTGCTTTCGTTTCCTTTGATCATCGGGTTTTATGGTACCTTCTGCATAGATTTTTGGCCATTCAGGGGTGACTTTGCAGTCAGTATGGCGGTGTTGCCCCAGGGTATCTGAATGTGGTTTTGAGCTGCACTTTTTACTCCCAGTTGAGGAAACGTGGAGTGAATGCTAGATGCAGAATCGCCCTTTTTCAGCTCCAGAGATTAAGAAGCACAAATCAGTTGGATGGGGACCCCGTCTGGGCGAAAAGGCAGCATAGAAACGTTCTAAATAAATAAATAAAGTGGACCCATTTATCTGGGTAGCTACAGCAGGCTGAATTCCCCAACTGTATTCGTCCTTGCTATAAGAGTCTCACTATTAATACCAGCATGCATAGCCATCGAGAGCACTCTAAAACACTTGGCACCTATCTTTTTCCCATTAATCCTTACAACAGTCCTGCAAGGTAAGGCACTACGATCATCCTCCGTATTGTAGGTGGAGGGCTGAGGCTGACAGCCAGGCTCGCCTATGTCCACGAAGCGAACTGACGAGTGAGGTGGCATTTGAACCCAGGACTTCTTAACACCCATGCACCAAACGGTTTGGGAGCCTGCCACCTTGTGGGCATTCTATCTTTGCTTCTGTTCTGAAACCTGTTCTGCCAAAGATAGTAGATTAAAATGTGGTCCTGGGCTTTTAATTATTAGCTTTTTTTGGGGGGAGGGGGTCTGGTTCTGTTTGAAATTAGGGTTGCCTACCTCCACATGGAGCCCGGAGAGCTCCTAGAATTATAGCTCGCTTCCATACGACAGAGAACAGTTCCCCTGGAAAAAAGGAATAGTTTGGCAGGTGGACTCTACGGCCTTATACCCAGCCGAGGTCCCTCCCCTCCCTAAACTCTGCCCTCCCCAGGTTCCATCCTGAAATCTCTCGGAACTTCCCAACCGAGAGCTGGCCACCTGATTTGCATTGCCCGCTACATTGTTTGTACGGCTACTACAGCATGCTTTGCCCTTTTTAAATATTGCTACTCCTGCTTTCCTCGCTTCAAAAGTGGCGGAGCAACTGCTTTGCACACAGAAAGTCCCCAATTCCGTCCTCAGCATCTCTTGATCATAGCTGATGTGAAAGCCCTTTACCCAAAAGGCTGGGATCCGCCTGCTGGAGAGCAGTTTTTGGTCAAATTTACATCTGACTTTCCCGCTAGAATCATTCTAGTTTCAAAAAAAACTGTCTCTACCTGTTTCTAGTTTCAAACCATACTTGTTCTAGTTTATAAATTCATGTTTACATTTGTTAATTGCCCTCCTGTGGTCAAGCTAGCATCATACTGCTTTAAACAAATGCTGTTGCTTCGTACTCTTCAGACCCCCTGGAGTGAAATTTGAAACCAGCGTGAACTGAGCTTGGGGAAAGACAGCTGTCAAACTACTTCAGAGGGGAGGTGTAAACTGGGCCTTAGGCTAGGAATGAGCATGAACCAGCAGACAATTGTGGCTGTTTCGTGGCTCGCGAGGCAATGTTCGCAAACCGAAGATCCGCCACGAACTTTCATGAGCTTGGATGCAGTTCGTGGTGGTTCGTGAAGCCCTTCCCCTCCCCAACAGATGCCATTTGTTAAAAATCTCTAGGGATAGAGGCTTTGGAATACCCACGTGACCATCCAGAAATAACCAGTGAGGGTTTCTTTTTGCCAGGACCCCCCTGGCCACCAGTGGGGGACGGGGGGGGGGGTAGGATTGCTAGGTCCAGGTTGGAAAACTTGAGATTTAGGGATGGATCCTGGGGAGGGTGGGGGTTGTGCCAGTTCCCCTGGGCCACCAGGGAGGACAGGGGGTAGGGGTGACGGATCCAGGTTTGGAAACTCGTGGAGATTTGGGGATGGAGCCTGAGGAGGACAGGGACCTCAGTGGGGTACAATGCCACGCAGTCCACCCTTCAGAGCATCCATTTTCTCCAGGGGAATTGGAGATGAGCTGTAATTCCAGGGGATCCCCAGGTCCCCCCCGGAGGCAGGCATCCCTAGCAGTGACTGTCTTCTGTTTCCTTGCAGTATGACCACCTGGATTCGGACTGGCTGGGCATGCCCCCTCTGCCCTCCCCCCGCTGCCTGTTCGGCCTCGGCGAGGCGGAAAACTCCATCTTCGTGGTCGGAGGGAAAGAGCTCCGAGAGGGGGAGCAGACCTTGAACTCCGTCATGTGCTACGATCGCCTGTAAGTGCAAATCAGCCCGGGGCACCATAGGAGCCAAGAGGGGACTGCCAATTATACGAAAAACCAGAAAAGAAATCTTGCATTGGCCCATGAAGAATGCTTATATCCTGCAATGCTTCCATTCGGGACCCTGAAACTGCACAGGAGAGCCGGTTTGGTACAGTGGTTAAGAGCTCGGACTCTAATCGGCTCCTCCTCCTGGATGACCTCGGGCAAGCTGTAGTTCTGGCACAGCTGTTCTTGAGCAAAATGAAGAGCGAACTACAAACCTGCTCTCTGGGTTGTGCACTTCAACGCTCAGTTTTTTCCTTCTCCATACCTTTCTGCACATTTCATCGAGACCATGCGCTCCTGATTTAACCACTTCTCACTGCAGAAGTTGAGGGAAGCTAGTAATAAAAAGATGGAAACAGGAAGGTACAGATATCCATTCAAGGCAGATACCCTGTGAGTAGGGCTGCCAAGTCAGCCCGGGGGGCGGGGGATCCCCCGCTACAGGGGTTCCCGATCCGCCGGCCAACATTTGGCCGGCGGGGGAAACCCCATCCCCAAAGTCGTCCTGCTAGGACGATTTTCCCCAATGTAATGACGTCACCC
This sequence comes from Lepidodactylus listeri, assembly GCA_029233225.1. NCBI lineage: Eukaryota > Metazoa > Chordata > Lepidosauria > Squamata > Gekkonidae > Lepidodactylus > Lepidodactylus listeri. The sequence goes on from JARCFY010000012.1 coordinate 5,922,782, forward strand.
GGAAGTGACGTCATCACGTTGGGGGCGTAGCCAGGGCAACGCTCTGGCAATCGCCCCAAAACTCTATGGTACCATAGAGTTTTGGGGCGATTGCCAGAGCGTCGCCCTGGCAACGCCCCCAACCTGGTGACGTTACCGGGGCGCGTGCGCCGAGGGAGCTCCCTGGCCAAGAAGGACTCCCCCCCGCCATTAGGTAAGTAGGACTTGGCAACCCTACCTGTGAGGTAGGTGGGGCCGAGAGAGCTCTGACAGAAACTGCTCTTTTTCAAGAACAGCTGTGCCAGAACTACGGCTTGCCCAAGGTCACCCAGCAGCTGCAAGTGGAGGAGTGGGGAATCAAACCCGGTTCTCCCAGATCAGAGTCCGCGCACTTAACCACTACACCAAACTGGCTCTCATGTGCAGTTTTGAGGTCCCAACTGGTAACTGGTATAGAGGGAGGAACATCAGAAGAGCCCTGTTGGATCAGTCCAATAGTCCATCAAGTCCAGTGTCTTCTGGCACAGAAGGAGGCAGTGGGGAGTCATGGAAGCCATGGAAAGCTCCCCTGCGAAGTGGTGTGGGTGTGTATGTGTGTGTTGCTTACATGTGCTTACATGTGTCAAAACTCAGTGTGCTGCTCTTTTGCCCAACAGATCCTTCAAATGGGGGGAAGCCGACCCCCTCCCGTACGCCGTCTATGGCCACAGCGTAGTATCCTACAACAACCTCATCTACGTCATTGGCGGCAAAGGAAACGATAAGTAAGAGAGTCCACTGCAATATCTTGCAATATGTCATTTTACTCCCTGTGGTGAACTTGATATGACCCGTGTTCAAAGTACAACCCTGCTTCCCCACCTTCGTAAGAAAATATGAACAGCGCTGCTGGATCAGACCAACAGTGCCTCTAGTCCAGCCTCCTGTCTCACACAGTGGCCAAGTAGTTCCTCTGGAGGACCAACAACAGGGCAGAGAGGCTGAGGCCTTCCCCTGAGAAGAACACCAGAAGAGCCCTGCTGGGTTAGACCAGGGAGGGTCCATCTAGTCCAGCATCCTGTCTCACACAGGGGCCAACCAGTTCCTCTGAATGGCCAACAACAGGGCATGGAGGCCGAGGCCTTCCCCTGAGAAGAACCTCAGAAGAGCCCTGCTGGGTCAGACCAGGGAGGGTCCATCTAGTCCAGCCTCCTCTCTCACACAGTGGCCAACCAGTTCCTCTGGAGGGCCAACCACAGGGCAGAGAGGCCGAGGCCTTGACCTGGTATTGTCTCCTGGCTCCAGGATTCAGAGGATTAGTGCCTAGGAATGTGGAGGTTCCCCTCAGTCACCACGGCTAGTAGTCACTGATAGACTTGAACTCCATGACTCTGTCTAACCGCTTTCTAAAGCTGTTTATATTCCTGTGGCCTCTGGCAGTGAAGTCCACCTTTTAATCACTGTGTAAAGCAGTCCTTCCTTTTGCCTGTTCTGAACCTTCTGCCCATCCACTTCGGGTGCCCTTGAGTTCTCTTTGCCCACTCTCTCCCCCCCATGCACCGTTTTATAAACCTCTGTCATGTCCCCCCTTAGTCATCTCTTTCCCAGACCACAGAGTCCCAGACTCTTTAGCCTTTCCTCCTAGGGAAGGTGTTCCAACCCCTGAAACATCTTCTTCTCCCTCCACTGTTCTTTTTCTTGCTCTGCAATGTCCTTTTTGGGATACGGTGACCAGAACTGGACACAGTATTCCAAATGAGGCTGCATCGTATATTTCTACAAAAGCACGGCAATATCAGCTGTTTTATTCTCAGCCTCCTTTCCTAATACTCTCTAGCATAGGGTTTGCCAGTTTCACCGCTGCGGCACACGGGGTTAACACTTTCTGGAACGTATTGGAGTCGGGAGGCAAGTGGTAGTGATTTCATGGTAAAGCTCTTTATTGAGGGTCAGATGGAACAAGGGGAACCCCGGGCTCAGAGCCCTCTTTTATGCCGGCCGGAGACAATGCCCCGACCTCGCCCACAAGTCCTGATAGGACCTTAAGTCCGTGGTTGCAGTTCATAGGTCCCCCAGCGGGAGACCTAGGCTCGTAATTGGTGGTCACTCAGGATCCAACTGGCTATTGTTCTACCTGGCTGAAGCTCAGGTAGATTCTGACCATGTGCGCTGACTGCGTGGCAGTCGCCATTACGGGAGAGCATGCGATCGTGGTCCTAGTACACAACACCTTCCTTGAGCTGTTTATTTATTTATCAAATTTATACCCCACCCTCCCCACCAAAGCAGGCTCAGGGCAGCTATCTGCTATTACCCCCACGATCTTTTCCCCTCTCAGTCTCAGCAAGTTCAGAGCCCATCAGCCTAGACTTGAAGCTGGGATTTTTTTTTTGTCCCAGTGTGCATCACCTCACACTTGCAATGTTCCCTCTAAGCTGTGGAGTCTTGTGAGCAAAAATCCTACTTTGTGAGCTACTGGCATTAAATTTGTGGGTGAGCGATTTGGCTACTGCATAAATGAGTTGGCTCTGGAGCCCTCCTTCCTGAGCGAAGGCAGAAATGTGTGAGCCGGAGGCTAAAAAACTGTGAGCTAGCTCACACTAACTCAGGTTAGAGGGAACACTGCTTACCAGCACTGAACTTCATTTGCCACATTGTCGCCCACTCACCTGGGGGAAATGGCTGTTTTGGAGGGTGGGCTTTATGGCATTATACCCCGCTGAGGTCCCTCCCACCCCCAAGCCCCACCCTCCCAAGGCTCAATCCCCCAAATATCCAGGAATTTTCCAACCCAGAGTTGGCAACCCAGGAGAGTGAAGAGAAAGACTTTTTATTTTATTTATCTGCACCATTTCTATCCCACTATTCTTCCAGGCAGGGCTCAAATACAGTTGCCTGCTCTGGGTTGGGAGATACCTAGAGATTTTGGGGGTGGAGCCTGCGGAGGGCGGGGTTTGGGGAGGGGAGGGGCTTCTGTGAGGTAGAATGCCATACAGCCCATCTTCCTAAGCAGCCATTTTCTCCAAGGGAACTGATCTCTCGTGCCAGGAGGTCAGTTGTAATCAGTGGCGGACAGTGTTCCCTCTAAGCTGAGTCAATGTGAGCCAGCTCACCATTTTTTAGCCTCTGGCTCACACTTTTTTGTCTTTGCTCAGGAAGGAGGGCTCCAGAGCAAACTAATTTTTGCAGGAGCCAAATTGTTCGCTCCCAACTTTAATGCCAAGAGCTCACCAAGTTGATTTTTTGCTCACAGGACTCCGCAGCTTAGAGGGAGCATTGGTGGTGGACAGGAGATCTTTTGGCATCCTCGCCGAGATTAAAGTTCTCCCCCACCTCCACCTCTGTTGCAGGAAATGCTTGAACACTCTGAGCGTCTACGACTTCAGCAAGTTTGAATGGAAGGAGCTGGCGCCGATGAAGACGGCCCGCTCCCTCTTCGGGGCCACGGTGCACGACGGCAAAATTTTCGTGGCAGCGGGGGTGACCGACTCTGGTTTGACCAACTCTGTGGAAGTTTACGACATCGCCGCCAATAGGTACATCATTGCCTTCTCTGACAGCAGAGGTGCAGGAGCTCATTAGCAAAACTCATTAGCTTAACTTCTGTGCATTTGCCACAACCCCTGACATTGCTGGAAGGGTGTCAGAAGGCAACACCCACCGCTCAGGCTCCACCCCCAAAATCTCCAGGTCCTTCCCAAACTAGACCTGGCGAGCCAGCTTTACATTTTGACTAAAGACACTTTAGAAGAAGAAGAGATTGGATTTATACCCCGCCCTTCACTACCCAAAGGAGTCTCGGAGCTGCTTACAAACTCCTTCCCCTTTCCCCTCCCCACAACAGACACCCGGTGAGGTAGGTGGGGCTGAGAGAGCTCTGACAGAAACTGCCCTTTTTCAAGAGCAGCTGTGCCAGAGCTGTGGCTTGCCCAAGGTCATCCAGCAGGTGCAAGTGGAGGAGTGGGGAACCAAACTCGGTTCTCCTAGATTAGAGCCCGCACACTTAACCACGACACCAAACTGGCTCCTTTAGGTTTCCTTTGCTCTTGCGGGGAAGCTACCCTGCAACAAGCATGAAAATACAGATCAAGTTAGCATGCTTTTGCTTTTTTCCACAGCTCATCACCATAGGTGCCCGCTCCTGGGCTTGTTACTCCCGGAATGGCGCTCCTGCATATTCCTGCTCGAAATGACCCCTGAGCAGCATTATTTGCCTCATAGACCACTTGGTTTCCATCTAGGATCCAGCAAGAGGGACTTGGTTCTCTGCCACCCTAGTGAGCATGCTAGATCTTTTGGATCAAATGACAGGAGAGGGGATTTTGGTCGAACGTTAGGCGAAACTTCCTAATATTAATAAGCACATGGACAATAGAACAAGTTATCTGGGAGCAGGGGATCCACTCTGTTGGAGTCAACGACTTAGCCTACCTGGACTTTGGGGGGTGGGTGCTACATCACTCTAAGGGTGTACAGGTGTTGTCTCCTTGAACGGGATGCCCCAAAACTATCCAGGAATTTCCCAGCCTGGAGTTGGCATAGCCACCAGCCAAATGAGAACGCAAGGCTCCTTCATTAGGTAAAGGTCAAGGTTTCCCTTGCTCGAAAGGCAGTCGAATCCGACTCTAGGGTTGCGGTGCTCATCTCCGTTTCCAAGCCGAAGAGCCAGTGCTGTCCAAAGACTTTTCCCACGGTCATATGGCCGGCATGACTAGACGCCGAGGCGCACGGAACGCTGTCCCCTTCCCACCGAAGCGGTACCTGTTTATCTACTTGTGATTTCTCGCTTTCGAACTGCTAGGTTGGCAGGAGCCGGGGCCAGAGACGGGCGCTCACTTATTATTTACTTTTACATTGTGTGAGATTAGAATTTATTCTTCACCCTTTTACGGAAGCTGATTCCCATCTCTGAGCGAGTCACTGCTCTGGGACGGCCTTTCGGTTGGAAAGAGGCGAGCCCAAGAGTTCATGCAGAGTCAGAACGGTGTGACTCTTCCAAGAACGGGTCATTCCTGGGTAGCCCTGCCTCAAAAGCACTGGAATGCTCCAACCCCATTCAGGGCAGAGCTGCCTGCAGAATTATCTGCCCAAAGGAAGGGCTGAGGATGTGAGCGATAATCCGCGCCCACAGATTACAGCGGGATGCGAGCCCGCTACTCGAACGCCGGGAAAGCAAAGGATAAACCCTGCAGCGCCTTAAAGACAACTCGTATTATTGTAGCGTAAAATTCCCCGAGCTGAAAGGCCAGAACATTTTTCTTTGTAGAAGAAGAGGGGATTGGATTTATACCCCGCCCTTCACTTGGAGTCTCAGAGCAGTTTACAATCTCCTTCCCCTCCCCACAACAGACGCCCGGTGAGGTAGGTGGGGCTGAGAGAGCTCTCTCGAGGACTGCCCTTGAGAGAACAGCTCTGAAAGAGCTTCTGACGGACCCAAGGTCTCACCAGCAGCTGCATGTGGAGGAGTGGGGAATCAAACCCAGTTCTCCCAGATTAGAGTCCGCGCTCCTAACCATTACACCAATTTTTTTTGGGGGGGGGGACCATACAGAGTAGGGTTGCCAGCCTCCAGATGGTGGCTGGAGATCTCCTGGGATTACAAGTTAGCTCCAGATGACAGAGATCAGCTCACTTGGAGAAAATGGTCCCTTTGGAAGGTGGACTCTCTGGCATTATAACCCCTTTAAAATCCCTCCTCTCCTCAAACCCCGCCCTCCCCAGGCTCCACCCCCTAAATCTTCAGGAATTTTCCAATCTGTGGTGTAGTGCTTAAGTGTCGGGCTAGTATATGGGAGACCTGCGTTCGAATCCCCACTTGTGCCATGAACAGTTGCTGGGTGACCTTGCGCCAGTCACAATCTCTCAGCCTAACCTACCTCACAGGGGTGTTGTGAGAACAAAATGAAGGGGAGGAGGAGAAAGGCGGGAATGTCAATGAAACAAGCAAAGAAATGAACAATTTGGTGCGCAGCAATTTCTTCTAACCCTTCTTCTCTTTTCTGCTGTGGCAGATGGCAAGCCTTCACCGAATTCCCCCAGGAACGCAGCTCCGTCAGTCTGGTTAGCCTGGCCGGCACCCTCTACCTGATCGGAGGGTTTGCCACCGTCGAGACGGAGTCAGGAGAACTGGTGCCCACAGAGCTCAATGATGTCTGGAGGTGAGGCCTGGTTTACGCTTCGATTCAGCCTCGCTGGCATTTGCGGGAAGAAGACAAAGGCTGCAGGAATGCTGGGGGTTTTATTTATCTGAATGATGCCTATTAGCTGGGAGCCACACGTTTCGCAAAAATGTCATGGAAAGTCACTGCTGCTGGGCTGGTACAACAGCCCACTTAGTCAACTACCCTGCTTTAACTGGTAGCAGATGGAGCTTTTATAGGTTCTAGTTATCACAGCTAAGAGATGTGGCAGTCCTTTTTGAAGTGGGTTGCCATCAGATCTTGTGGCAATGAGTTCCAACCATCAATTATATATTGTGTGAAGCAACCTCTCTGCTTGCCTGCCCTGAATCCCCTACCAATCACTGCCCAATTCTTTCTTCTGAGCCAAGTCTTTCTGGGAGCCAGTTTGGTGTAGTGGTTAAGTGCGCGGACTCTAATCTGGGAGAACCGGGTTTGATTCCCCACTCCTCCACTTGCACCTGGCTGGATGACCTGTAGCTCTGAACCAGCTGTTCTCTCAAGGACAGCTTGGGAAAGAGCTCTCTCACCCCCACCTACCTCACAGGGTGTCTGTTGTGGGGAGGGGAAGGGAAAGGAGTTTGTAAGCCGCTCTGAGACTCCAAGTGAGTGAAGGGCGGGGTATAAATCCAATCTCTCCTTCTTCTCCTCCTCTCCTTCCCCCTCCACCCCACCATGAAGTGACTGGCAGCTATCCCTCTAGGTAGGGATGCCAACTTCCAGGTGGGACCTGGCGATCCGCTGGAATTACAGCTCACCTCCAGACTACTTAAGGGCTACTTAAGGGCTTCTACTCAAGGGCTGCAGTGGCTCAAGGGGTTAAGACGCTGAACTGCAGTCCAGAAGGTCGGTAGTTCAGCAGTTCGAGACCCGAGTGCTGCATAACAGAGTGAGCTCCCGTCTCTGGCCCCAGCTCCTGCCAGCCTAGCAGTTTGAAAGCAAGACATTGCAAGTAGATAAATAGGTACCGCTTTGGTGGGAAGGTAACAGCATTCCATGCGCCTTGGCGTCTAGTCATGCCGGCCACATGACCACAGAAACGTCCTTGGACAGCGCTGGCTCTTCGGCTTGGAAACGGAGATGAGCAGCGCATCCCTAGAGTCCGTATTCGACTGGCTTTCGAGCAAGGGAAACCTTTACCTTTACCTCACCTCCAGACTCCAAAGATCAGTTTCCTTGGAGAAAGTGGATGCTTTGGAGCCCCACCAGACACCCCCCCACCCCTTTCTAAAAAAACCTTGGTGGGCATCAGAAAAGGACCCCTGATTTAAAAGCTTTGAAAAGCATGCAGAAAGAAGCAATTGAATTCCAAGGACAACAGCAGGTGGAGGTCTACTCATTCCTGACCCAGATGTTTGATGTTCCTCCTTTTTCCCAGGTATGACGAGGAAGCGAAGACATGGGAAGGCATCCTCCGTGAGATCCAGTATGCCTCAGGGGCCACGTTTCTGCCCGTACGGCTCAATGTTATGCGGCTAACCAAGATGTGAATTTGCTGAAATATCCCTTTGTCTTCTGATCTTTCCCCCCTCCTCCCACCTGTAATTCTTATTCGTTGTTGTTGTTAATTTTCATTTAAGGATTCAATGCTGCAAGGTCACTTTTGGTAAAATAAAACACCAAATACCTGCGGTTTCCCTCTTTTCTGCACCAAAGAGGAAACCTAACACATGAGGGCTGGCAATTGTGGGGGGATGGCAGGTTGCCAACCGCCAGTTGGGGCCTGGAGATTTCCTGGAATGGCCGTGTTCCCTCTGAGCTGAGCTATATACGAACATAAGAGAAGCCAATGTTGGATCAGGCCAGTGGCCCATCCAGTCCAACACTCTGTGTCACACAGTGGCCAAAAACACCAGGTGCCCTCAGGAGGTCCACCAGTGGGGCCAGAACTCCAGAAGCCCTCCCACTGTTCCCCCCCCCCCCCCAAGCACCAAGAAGACAGAGCATCACTTGCCTCAGACTGAGAGTTCCTATCTATACCTTGTGGCTAATAACCCACTGATGGAATTCTGCTCCATATGTTTATCCAATTCCCTCTTGAAGCCGTCCATGCTTGTAGCCGCCGCCACCTCCTGTGGCAGTGAATTCCACGTGTTAATCACTCTTTGGGTGAAGAAGTACTTCCTTTTGTCTGTTCTAACCCGACTGCTCAGCAATTTCATGGAGTGCCCATGAATTCTTGTATTGTGAGAAAGGGAGAAAAACACTTCTTTCTCCACCTGCTCTATCCCATGCACAATCTTATAAACGACAATCACGTCACCCCTCAGCCGTCGTTTCTCCAAGCTAAAGAGCCCCAAGTGCTTCAACCTTTCTTCATAGGGGAAGTGTTCCAACCCTTTTACCATTCTGCACTTTTTCCAATGCTATAAAATCTTTTTTTGAGGTGTGGTGACCAGAACTGTACACAGTACTCCAAATGAGGTCGCACCATCGATTTATACTGGGGCCTTATGATACTGGCTGATGTGTTTTCAATTCCCTTCCTAATAACCCCCAGCATAGAGTTGGCCTTTTTCACTGCAGTCTCACACTGTCTCAACATTTTCATTGCGTTATCTACTATGACTCCAAGATCTCTCTCTTGGTCAGTCTCCGCCAGTTCAGACTCCATGAACATATATTTATAGTTAGGATTTTTGGCTCCAATGTGCATCACTTTGCACTTGGCCACACTGAACCCCATTTGCCACGCTGACGCCCACTCGCCCATCCTCGACAGATCCCCTTGGAGTGCCTCACAATCCTCCCTGGTTCTCACCACCCTGAACAACTTCGTGTCATCTGCAGATTTAGCCACTTCACTGCTTACTCCCAACTCCAAATCATTAATAAACAAGTTAAAAAGCTGAGTACTGAGTACTGATCCCTGTAGTACCCCAATGCTTACCTCCCTCCACTGAGAAAATTACCCATTTATACTCACTCTCTGTTTCTTTTTAATTAGCGAGTTAGTGTGAGCTAGCTCACAGTTTTTTAGCGTCCAGATCACCTGTTTTTGTCTCAGCTCAGGAAGGAGGGCTCCAGAGCAAACTAATATATGCAGGAGCCAAATCACTGGCTCACAACTTTAATGCCAGTAGCTCACAAAGTAGAATTTTTGCTCACAGGACTCCACAGCTTAGAGGGAGCATTTTTTGCAACTGATTTTCCAGATGACAGAGGTCAGTTCCCCTGGAATTACAGACTGCAGAGATTAATTCGCCTGGAGAAAAATGGATGCTTTTTCGGGGGGTGGACTCTATGGCCCTGTACCCTGCTGAGCTTCCTTCCCTCCCCAAATCCCACCCTCCCCAGGCTTCACCCCCAAAAAATCTCCAGAAATTTTCCAACCCAGAGCAGGGCATGGAGGCCGAGGCCTTCCCCTAATGCTGCCTCCTGGCTCTGGGGCTCAGAAGATTAGAGCCTCTGAATGTGGAGGTTCCCCTCAGTCACCACGGCCAGTAGCCACTGATAGACTTATCCTCCATGAATCTGTCTCATCCCCCTTTCAAGCTGTTTATATTCCTGTGGCCATCACAACAGCCTCTGGCAGTGAATTCCACAGTTTCATCTCTTGCTGTTTAAAGAAATATTTATCTTTGTCCATCCCAATAGCTAGGGTAGCCAGCCTCCAGGTGGGCCCTGGAGTTCTCCTGGAATTACTACTGACCTCTAAACTACAGAGATCAGTTCTCCCGAAGGAAACGGCAGCTTTAGAGGGAGGACTCTGTGGTTTACCATAGAGACTGGGAGAAACAGATGTCCTAGAGTGGCATCACCTTACCACGGAGCTCCCTCCTCACCAAATTCCACTTCTCCCAAAGTAGTGATGGGCATGTAAGAAAGGACCACAAGATCCAAGCACAGGATCATCCTTAAGAGCCCTCCCTCTCATGATCTGCTTAAGTTCACAAAGTCCGCATTGCTGTCAGATGGCCATCCAGCCTCTGCTTGGAAACCTCCCAAGAAGGAGAGCCCACCACGCCCTCCCGAGGAAGCCTGTTCCACCAAGGAGCTGCTCTGACTGTCAGGAAGTTCTTCCTGACATTTAGCTGAAAACTCTTCTGATTTAATTTCAGCCTGTTGGTTCTGGTCCGACCTTCTGGGACAACAAAAAACAATATCTCACATTCTGATTATACCAAGCAGAAAAGAGCTGTGCTTCCTATCTCTTCTTTCTCCTTACCCCAGAGGCAGTGACACTAGATATGGCCAAAATTCTTGAACTCTTGAGTTCCTCTTTGGAGATCTACTAACCCTTGTTTGAATTCTGGGCAAGTTATTTTGGAAGATTCAGAAACCGCAGAAAAGAAACTTTAGGAGGGTAGCTGTGTTGGTCTGCAATAGAGGAGTGTGATCCGAATCCAGTAGTCCCTTAGAGACCAATGATATTTTTGAGCTTTCGAGAGTCAGTGCTTACACACTGGAAATCTCGTCGGTCTTTAAGGTGGGACGGGACTTGAATCTTGCTCCTCAGACAAACAAGATGTCTTGAGGCTGAAGACTCAAGAGAGACTTCTCTGAGACAGACAGACACGCACAGAGCAAAACCGAGAAAGTTCTGTTTTATTTCGGTGTACAATTGACACAGTTCTCCCACTCTTTTAAAAAGAAACAAAAAACCTTCTCAAGAGAACATCAGGGTAACTGTCAAGCAGGGTTTTTTTTCTCCCTTCGAGTGTTTCATAGTAATTGGAAGCAGGACCCATACTTAAAAACGAAAGTATTAGGAATGTTTGTGATTCACAGAGGGAGAGGGAGAGATCCTCAGTAATATGGGATTGTTTCAATTTCCCTTTTCCTAATAACAAAAAAGGGAATACTCACTGTTTATGGGTTTCAGAGGGCAGCTTTGTTGGTCTGTGGTAGAACAGCTAGATTTGAGTCCAGTAGCACCTTAAAACCAACAAGATTTTTGGAGTAGAAGCTGTTGAGAGTCCAACACCCCCTCGTCAGATAGGGACTTCCATTCCTTCTTGTATCTGACAAAGGAAGCATTGACTCTAAAAAGCTTATACTCCAAAAATCTTGTTGGTCTCAAAGATGCTACTGGACTCAAATCTAGCTGTTTTATGGTTTATGGGGAAACCCTAAAGAAGGGAAGCAGCCTGTAAGTTCCAGGACTGACCCAACTCATGAAGGAGAGAGGGATCCTGCCATTTCCACCCGATACAGATGATGCTGTTTCCAAGGGAAACATAGTGTATGCCGGCCAATCATATCTCCAGTGGATAACCAGAAGGCCTGCTAGACAAAAGCCCTACCTGGCCCTATCCAGAAGACGAATTTATACCTCGCCCTTCCCTTGGGAGTCTCAGAGCAGCCTACAATCTCCTTTCCCCTCCTCTCCCCACAAAAGACACCCTGTGAGATAGGTAAGGATGAGAGAGCTCTTTTGAGGACTGCTCTTGAGAGAACAGCTCTGAGAGAACTTGTGACTGACCCAAGGTCACCCCAGCAACTGCATGTGGAGGAGTGGGGAATCAAACCCAGTTCTCCCAGATTAGAGTCCGCACTCTTTAACCACTACACAAAATGGTTGTCAGCAGGTGCTATGGTGCTCAGTGGGCACCCATGTTGATAACCCTGGTGTATGTGAGCACGCGGGAAATGCTTGCTCCGAAGCCACCGCTGACATGCCTCCCGGACACATTTTCTACATAGCTGCACAGATGCTGTGTGTCTCTGCAGCATTACCAAGAAGATGGGGATGGACTGCTGTGGAAATGCAGCTATTCAGCTGTGGCCGTAGGAAGGGAAGCAACTGAGTGGCAAAACGGAAAGGTCTGTTGTTCAAACCCATCTCTGCCGTGATTCATCAGGAAGGATTGTTATGCAAGCCGTCTCCTCTCAGCCTCTGCTCACCCCCCCCCCCATCTTTAAGGTGCAAATACTGGCTCAACCTCACAGGGTCATTGTTGCAAGAATGACTGAGATAGTACACAAGAAACACCCCCCCTTCCAATCACTTCATCCTCTTATTACAACAATATTCATACAGCACTTTTGAATACAGGTGCTTAAAGTTCAGCTGCCCAGGTCTGGGGGAAATGCTCCTAATTCAAGCTTGGGAAATGACTTAGGGAGGCTGTCTAACTCATCCATTCTCAAGGATCAAGTCTACCGAAGGGTGTAACTCTGCATGGGCTTGCGTTGTAGATCTTGCGGATAAGCAGGGAGGATCTGACTCACTGTGCAACACCAGCACTGAGAAGATTTGGATCCACAGACGTTTTATCTGATTTCCTATGGGCAGGCGTAAAGGGCGATAGGCTCACACAGGATCATGTTCTGAAGGAGGGCTGCAGGATCACATCTTTTGTGGAGCCGGGACCTCCCTGTGCTTATGCCATCTTCCTAGGATTCCATTCTCCAGGTGGGAGCTGGAGATCTCCCAGAATTACAACTGACCTCCAGATTTACAGAGATCAGTTCCCCTGGAGAAAATGGCTGCTTTGGAAGGTGGACTCTGTAGCATTATAACCTGCTGAGGTGCCTCCCATCCCCAAACCCCACCCTCCTCAGGCTACACCCCCAAAACCTCCAGGTATTCTCCAGCCCAGAGCTGCCAACCCTAAAGAAGAGTCGTTATCTAGTTAATGGTAATATGGAGGGACAGAATTATTTCTTTTAGAGGACAACAGGTGGACAAAAGGGCAGTTCCCCCTCCCTATTCCTGCTGATTCTCCACACAGCCTTCCCCTCACAGCAACAATGGGGCTTATTTCTGACTCAGGCCATCCAAGGAAAAATCAGGGGGAGAATTAGTGCATGAGAAACAAGAAGGCTTGCAAATTCGCACCTGAACTTGTCCCCCCCTGTGTCATATTAACATTATGCAACAAAGACAAGCTGGGAGCCCCATCTTTTGCTCAGGAATATGTAGTGCCCCCTCAGAGGAAGGGAGAAAAATGAAAATTCCCCACTGAAAGAAATGCAGCTGCTGACACAGAGGCCATCACTTCCTCTCAATCTGAAGGCCTACCAGAGAAATACAAAGCTCGCCCCAATCATTATGATGCAATGATGCTTCCCTTGCACGTTAGGAGTAAAACATTATGCAGATTATACGTGACGGTTAAAACAAAAAGTCGTAATATATTTCCCCAGATATCTCTGAAGAGGCTGCTGGAAAAAAATGGATAAGGACAATGGTCCACCCTCCTGCTTCGGCCCCAACCACCCCCCAGTATACAGAATAAAGTGCTTCATTGCAATTTTTGTTCACGCTTAAAAGAAAGCCACCAGTACTCGCTTTTCCTTTCCTTCTTGGCAGAGGTGGGCAATAGATGCCAAACGCCAGAGAAGTAACACATGACCTGCTGTCGGGGCAATAAGAAAATTCATTTGAGGCATGTGAAGAGCTGTTTATCTCCCCCTCTCCTTTTTTCTTCCAAATCATTACATGCTACTGAAATGCTGGGGCAGGATGAGTGCCACCCCTCTTCCCCAACTTTAACAACCTTGGCGTAGTCTCTTGGTAGAGTTTGTCAGGTACGGTCCTACAGAGAAGCCTCCAATCCACAGAGCTGAACACCTCAACACTTCCTCCCAAAGAGTTTGGACTGTGGCTTGTGTCTCGTCCTCCCAATTATTGCACTATCTTGACCTTTTTTTTTTAATCCAAGCCACAACCTCATCGCACCTTTTGCGTTAGTTCACAAGTTATGGCTGTTGTTCCAGGGGCCAGCCCTGCGTTAGTATAGATTCACACACACAAAGAAAACATACATAGAGAGGCAATTCTTATCTGAAAAAAATTCTCCATGTTTTGGACTTGGGGGAAAGCCGGAACGATGAACCCCAGGATAAGACATCCGACACAACTCTGACGTTGACCGTGGACTTCTTTGTGCAAACAGGTTCAGGAAGGTGACACGGGGCAAAGCCATCAATGCTCTGCTGGGGCCGAAGCTGCATCCATTTCAAGGGGCAACCTGTGCGGGGGAGGTGTCTTTGCAATGAATGGAACTTGCGCGGCCACAGCACACCAAGGGACTGACGCTGCACCTGGAAGTTTCATTAACCGTCAACAGAGCATGGACTAACTTGCAATTATCCTATCAAGGAAGAGTTATTATGGTGGATTAATAAAGTGCAAAAAAGTTAAAATAATAAATTCTTAATATTACCCAAAAAAAGGCCGGGCTTCCTTCCGGAAGAGAACTTGGGTGAGTTCATTTGTGTATGAGTTTGCTTCGTTGTGCGGTGTCCCGCAGAAGAACAATGTCTCCACACGGGGACCCAAGAAGGATGTAGACCAAGTCCAGATAGTGAATGCGCTTGATGCTCTAGAGACCTGCCCAGAAAGTATGTGACTGGAATCACCACAGAATTGGGGAAACGAGACTTGGGTTCTATATACATGTGAATGAAAAGGGAAATAGGGGACCAAGAGGAGACTAGAAGTGCTTCACTGGCGCCATTCCCTGGATCTACCAGTTTTAGCTTCACCTCTCCCACTACGCAAGAAGGAAGGGGACGCTCGTAATGCAGGGAGAGAGAAGCAAGAAGTCTCACTAAGTGACTGATGATATTGAGATGGGGAAAGTAAGGAGACAAGAAGCTCTAGTGGAGAACCCATGCATTCAACATTCCACCAATCATGGCTTCACCATCCCTCTGGTCATACCCAGCTTTGTGGGAATAGACTTGTGGGTCAACCCATTTCCACTCAAGGAAGAAAACAAGAGGGCCATGTTTGCTTTTTCCAAACTGTTGGCCCAGGTTCCAAAGGAGAGACACGAGCCCATTCCCCGCTATATTCTCCTTGGTAGAAGGAGGGGAAGATTCTTATTTGCATCATGGCCATCAGTAAAATCCACCCTGGAGCATCCCTAGATCTCCAGAGCGAGCAACATTTGGTCTACACCCTTCCACATGCAAGGTTTCTTTCCAATTGTACGCCAAGTGGGAAGCAAAGATGGCTTGCTGGCTCGGGCCAAGAACCACAATCCCTTCAACACTGCAGACCAAAGGCAAAGCCCGTCGACCCCCAAAACCTAACCCAGCCTTTTCCCCAACCCTCAATGACGTTCACGACTGAGACATCTTCTGGCCGTTTCCTGAACTGCAGAACAGTCGATGTGTGAGCCTGTCAGAAAGGGCAGAATCCTAGTGGTTCAAGTTCACTCTGCTTGCTGGGAAGAGAGGAGGTGGAGGCGGTAAATGAGGAGGTGGGGGGATACTCTGAGCATGCATGGGCATGGGCAAGGGGAGCGCATGGGCATGGGCCGTGGAGTGAAGCGGGCCGCTGGGGGCCAGATGAGCCGGGTTGGCGCTCTGGGAAGCCGGGAAGCCGATGGAGTTCGGGTCGCTGTTGTTGATGGGATCCGAGGCCACGGAGTTGCTGACCCGGAAACACTTCTCCTTGTGGGCCTTGAGCATGTTGGAGAACCGGAAGCGCTGGCCGCAAACGTCACAAGGGTAGGGCTTCTCTCCTGTGTGTGTCCGACGGTGCCGTTTCATGTTCGGGCGGCTGGTGAAGCTCTTCCCGCAGATCTCACAGATGTACGGCTTTTCACCTGGCAGGGGAGTCGCAAGGTGGGTTAGACTAGAGGGACTGATGCTCTTTCCAAGGCGACATGGACTCTGCATTACATGAAAGCTATTTGGAGCATAGATATAATTATATAAGAAGAAGAGATTGGATTTATACCCCGCCCTTCACTCGGCGTCTCAGAGCGGCTTACAAACTCCTTTCCCTTTCCCACAATAGACACCCTGTGGGGAGGAGCGGGGAATCAAACCCGGGTCTCCCAGGTTAGAGTCCGCGCACTTAACCACTACACCAAACTGGCTCTCGGGATTCCACAGAGAACTGCAACATTAGAGCACGGGAGGGTGCATTTTGTCACCTGTGGAGGGAGTTTTGCTCGTTCCCATCTTCACTACGTAAAAGGAATACAATAAAAACCATTAAAAGCTCATGACTCATGGTAACCCCTCACAGGGTTTCAGGGCGAAAGATGAACACGGGTGGTTTGCGTGGCTATCTCAGTGTTCCTTGGTGACCTCCCATCCAAGGACTAGCCAAGGATGAGCCACTCAGCTTCTGAGATCCGATGAAATCAAGCTAGCCTGGGCCATCCATCCGAGGGGGGGGGGGTTGCCGTTGCCTGCCTCTGCATAGCAACCCTGGACTTCCTTGGTGGTCTCCCATCCCATCCAAGTACCTATGGGAGCTGACCCTGTTAGCTTCCGAGATCTGATGTGATCAGGTTCGTCAGGGCTATATAGGCTGCTAATTAATCATTATTGTATTGTGTGTCGTAAGTCTAGCTCATAGGCGTCAACTACGGGGGAGCTCAAGGGCTCGAGCCCCCCCCCGAAATTTCCCGGGGGGGACTGAGCCCTCCCCGGGAAAATGGTGCGCCCTCCGCCGCGCCTCCCTCGGCCCTTCCTAGGGCCACTGCCGTCTCTCTCTCCCCCCCCCCCCCCAGCCTGGCCACTCCGACCCTCCCTCCGTCCGTCCAGGGGCCAGCTAAGCAAATGCCCAGCTTGCCCCTGGATAGACGGAGGGAGGGATGGAAGCAGGAGCGGTCAGGTGCGGGGGGGAAGCGGTGGCGGGGACATAGTCCCAGCGGGCGCAAAGCGTGCACATACGGAAGAGCCCCCCCCCCAAGGAGTTTTTAAACTCTACGCCCCTGGTCTAGCTCACCACCTAATGGTGCATGACGTTAAAACGGTAGCCATGTCGGTCTGTGGTAGAACAGCTAGATTGAAGCCCCTTGGAGACTGACAAGATTTTGGGGGTACGAGCTCTCACAAGTCAAAGCTCCAGGAAGCCTCAGTTTGTCTCAGAGACATGCAGGGAAATGGATTTAACTCATTTGGAGTATTGTGTACAGTTCTGATCGCCACACCTCAAAAAAGATATTATAGCATTGGAAAAAGTGCAGAAAAGGGCAACTAGAATGATAAAAGGGTTGGAACACTTTCCCTGTGAAGAAAGGTTGAGGCTCTTGGGGCTCTTTAGCTTGGAGAAATGATGGCTGAGGAGTGACATGATCAAGGTTTGTAAGATTATGCCTGGGATAGAGCAGGTAGAGAAAGAGGTACTTTTCTCCCTTTCTCACAATACAAGAACTCGGGGGCACTCCATGAAATTGCTGAGCAGTCGGGTTAGAACGGATAAAAGGAAGTCCTTCTTCACCCAAAGAATGATTAACGCATGGAATTCACTGCCACAGGAGGTGGTGGCGGCTACAAGCATGGACGGCTTCAAGAGCGAATTAGATAAACAAATGGAGCAGAGGTCCATCAGTGACTATTAGCCACAAGGTATAGATAGGAACTCTCAGTCTGGAGCAAGTGATGCTCTGTATTCTTGTTGCTTGGGGGCGGGGGGGTAACAGTGGGAGAGCTTCTAGTGTCCTGGCCCCACTGATGGACCTCCTGATGGCACCTGATATTTTTGGCCCCTGTGTGACAGAGTGTTGGATTGGATGGGCCACTGGCCTGATCCAGCATTGGCTTCTTTTACGTTCTTATGTTCATCCTCCACTGCACTGGTATCTGATGAAGGGAACTTTGACGCTTGAAAACTCATACCCAAAAAATCTCATTGGTCTCTTAGGTTCTATGGGACTCGAATCTAGCTCTTCTACTGCAGGTCAACATGGCTCCCCACCCAAAACAAAATAACTTTAATAAGACTGTTTAATGGACAGGAGGGTGAGATAGAGTTCTCCGAAGGGACCTTACCCGTATGGGTTTTCATGTGCTCGTCAAAGTACTGCTTCATGTTGAAGTCCTTCCCACACCACTGGCACATGAACTGCTTGTGGCCGATGTGGATGCTCATGTGGGATCGGAGCTGGTACTTGTACTGGAAGCGCTCATTGCAGTTCTGGGAAGAGGAAGGGACGGAGGCCCGATGCCGTTACCAAATGCAAAAAACTGGTAGAGCTAAAGCGAATCTTGATTGACATTCTGTGGCCAACAGCCATGGCCTGCTGAGGGCTAACACTGCCACCACCCTGGACCACGATGCCCTCTGCCTCCCACGCTACTCCGGCTTAACCCCAAGATTACACAAAAACAAACTGCAGTTTGCTCGGTCCCACAGTGACCAGGACTCCTAAAACGTTGTCCCTCGTGGCAACTCAGCCAAGAGCAACCTGGAAACATCAAGCGTTGCCAACCTTCAGGTGGGGCTGGAAGATTCCACGGAATTACAACTGATCTCCCAACTCCAGTTTGGGGAATTCCTGGAGATTTGGGGGGGGGAGCTCGGGGGGGGGTCCTTAGTGGGGTACAACGCCACAGAGTCCCTCCTCCAAAGCAGTCATTTCCTCCAAGGAAACCGACCTCAGTAGTTTGGAGAACAGTTGTAATTGGAGGAGCACCGTATTGTGGAACTCATGGGCACCATGCTGGGAAATTCTGAGCTAGAGACTTGCTAGAATGGGGAATTCAGGGAATCTAGCAGAGTAACGGTGGACATTCCGTGAAATGTGAGGCGCCGTATGGTCTGTTTCTTCTCACCTCACACTTGAAGGGTTTCTCTCCCGAGTGCTGCAGAGAATGGACCTTTAAGGACATGCTGCGCTTGAAAGACTTCCCACACGTCTCGCAGGTGAAGGGCATGTCCTTCGTGTGAGCTAGAAAAATGATGAGAACAACAACTGTGGTTATTAGGCAATGTCCAATTCAGAAAGGGTGCCCAGGGATTACAGATGTAAAATTTCTGGAAATTTTGAAGCTCAGAAAACCTCCCAGTTTTTTTCCGTTTTTTTTTTCTTGGGGGGAGGATTGAAAAAAAATGCTCCATTAGCACTTCATTTTTCTTTTCCAGATTGAAAGTCGTTCTGTTACTTTAGGAACATAAAATATGACAATGGACAATTTTACTTGGCATGAAATGATCGCAACTAGCATGTTAAAAATACAGCGTGTCCAGACAATTATTACAAACAGAACTTACTTTTTAAATAATATTTATTTGTAATTGTAACAAATGGAGCAACCATCTCCTGAACTGTTTACTAGTTTACGTGGAACAGACAAAAAAACCTCCACCAGACAATTTTAAAAACCCAGAAGTAACAATTATTCATATTTCCTCTCCACAGTATTAAATAAAAATTTAAAAAACCCATTCTCATAAAAAGAATTGAAGTGTATAGAAGGGAGTGTGGGACTAAGTTTCAATGAATGGGCATGAAATTTAATCAGAATCAGGGCTCATTTCGTAGCAGGAGCTCTTTTGCATATTAGGCCACACACCCCTGATGTAGCCAATCCTCCAAGAGCTTACAGTAGCCCCTGTAAGAAGAGCTCTGTAAGCTCTTGGAGGATTGGCTACATCAGGGGTGTGTGGCCTAATATGCAAAAGAGCTCCTGCTACGAAATGAGCCCTGATTCATTTTCTGAGCTGTAATTATCAGTTTCGGTCTCTGCAGCTACTCTGTTGTGTCTGTCATTATCACAGTTATTATAGACCTCTAAAAACTATACTTTCAGGTCCTTTTTGTTGCTGCGTATTTTCTTCCAATGCTTTGAGGCCTAGTGAAGCCTGAGTGCCAGTATATCCACCCACGTCCACGTGCAAGGACAAAACTGAAACCTTTTACTTTTCTTGTGACAACAGAACCTCCTAAAGGAAGAAATGCATCTTGTTCTTGCATTGGAGAGTTCAGTTTGTAACCTAGGACTTGCTTGTCCTCAATGCACAGAAATCAGATTCATCTGATACCATACATATTTCTTTTAGAAACGATTTGGAAAATAGTTGAACACCTTGTCTTAAAATATTTTATTCATCATGTTAAAATAAAACGTTCCATCATCGATTTTTTTCTTTCCTTTTTTCAATTTTTCGGGAAAAAACAAAAAAGGTTTCAGGGAAAAAAACCCGTTTTCCCCCAAATTTTCCCAGTTTTTTTCTGGGCCTTCACATCTCCACAAGGGATACAGTCAATGCAACTTGCTTCCAGCAAACCTGGCCGAACTGGAACAATTTAGGATGCTGCTGAGGGCAAGCGCATCTTTGAAAGTGTTCCCCCTTACGTGTGCATAGAACACTAGAAAGAAGAAGGGGTGAGTTCTATGCGGGGGCGTTTGCGTCTTTCTCAAGACAGAGCAAACCAAGGATGTGATCGCTACCTAAAGTCACAAATGGGGTGTGTGTGTGTTAAGTGCGGTCAAGTCACGTCCGACTTATGGCGACCCTATGAATTAACGACCTCCAAAACGTCCTGTCTTTAACAGCCTTGCTCAAGTCTTGCAAACTGAGCGCCGCAGCTTCCCTGATGGAGCCAATCCATCTTGTGTTGGGCCTTCCCCTTTTCCTGCTGCCTTCAACTTTTCCTGGCATGATTGTCTTTTCCAGGGACCCTCATCTTCTCGGAATGTGAACAAATGGTACGGTATCACAAAAAGCCACAATGCACGGTTTTACTGGTTCTGCGACGCAGCCCAAAGAAAAGCAAATTGAAATTAGACAAAGCTTTCCAATTGCTAATATACTAAAAGCTGGGAATGGCTTATGTAGTTAGAAGAAGAAGAAGAGATTGGATTTATACACTGCCCTTCGCTACCCAAGGGAGTCTCAGAGCGGCTGGCAAACTCCTTTCCCTTCCCCTCCCCACAACAGACACCCTGTGAGGTAGGTGGGGCTGAGAGAGCTCTGACAGAAACTGCTCTTTTTCAAGAGCAACTCCGCCAGAACTATGGCTTACCCAAGGTCATCCAGCCAGGTGCAAGTGGAGGAGTGGGGAATCAAACCCACTTCTCCCAGATTAGAGCCCGCACACCTAACCACTACACCAATTTAATTTAGAATCCTGCTTTTCTCCCCAAAGGGGGACCCAAACCTTCTTGCAACAGCAGTCTCCTCTCCTCCAATTTATTCTCACAACAACCCTGTGAGGGAGGTTAGGCTGAGAGTCTGTGACTGGACCAAGGTCACCCAGTGACCTTCTGCAGCAGGAGTGGGGATTTGAACCCGTCCTCTCTGACACTAGTCCAGGACCCAAACCATGACGCTATGGTGATAGATACCAGCCATTCCAAAACACACACGCCCCGGCGCAGGTTTCTCAGTTCTGTCCTGGACAAATTCAAATAACCAAAGGGACCATCTCCACTCACGTGGACCTGCTCAGGATCTAAGGTCCTCTGATAGGGCTCTGTCAACTGTGAGGCTGCTGAGAAGCCATGGAAGAACTTTTTGGGGTTATGGAATGTCCCCTTCTTCCAGAAATCCCTGGGATCCGTGGACCTTGGCAGACAAGAAAGCCATGCAGACCAGGGAGCTGCAGTGAAGGAGGGACTCTAACAAGTTCACCACTCCTCTGACATCCATTAGTAGATCATCCCTAGGATCTGGATTTATTATACATCGGACACTGAATCAGACCCTTGGCCCATCAACATCAGTACTGTCTACTCAGACTGGCAGCGGCTCTCCAAGGTCTCAGGCTGAGGTCTTTCACACCCCCTGCTGCCTGGTCCTTTTTTAACTGGAGATGCTGGGGATTGAACCTGGGACCTTCCTCATGCAAAGCAGGTGCTCTACCCCTGAGCCACAGCCCCTCTCCATGGCTCTCCAGGGTCTCAGGAAGAGTTCTGGAGATGCCGGGGATTGAACCTGGAACCTTCTGCATGCAAAGCAGATGCTCTTCCACTGAGCAACTGCCCCTCTTTACAGCTCTCCAGGGTCTCAGGCAGAGGTCTTTCCCATCACTCCTGCCTGGTTCTTTTTAACTGGAGATGCCGGGGATTGAACCTGGGACCTTCTGCGTGCCAGGCAGAGGCTCTTCTACTGAGCCACAGCCCCTCTTTACAGCTCTCCAGGGTCTCAGGCAGAGGTCTTTCACATCACCTCCTGTCTGGTCCTTTTTAACTGGAGATGCCGGGGATTGAACCTGGGACCTTCTGCATGCCAAGCAGATGCTCTACCCCTGAGCCACAGCCCCTCTTTACAGCTCTCCAGGTCTCAGGTGGAGGTCTTTCCCATCACCTCCTGTCTGGTCCTTTTTAACTGGAGATGCTGGGGATTGAACCTGGGACCTTCTGCGTGCCAGGCAGAGGCTCTTCTACTGAGCCACAGCCCCTCTTTACAGCTCTCCAGGGTCTCAGGCAGAGGTCTTTCACATCACCTCCTGTCTGGTCCTTTTTAACTGGAGATGCCAGGGATTGAACCTGGGACCTTCTGCATGCCAAGCAGATGCTCTACCAGTGAGCCAAAGCCCCTCTTTACAGCTCTCCAGGTCTCAGGTGGAGGTCTTTCCCATCACCTCCTGTCTGGTCCTTTTTAACTGGAGATGCTGGGGATTGAACCTGGGACCTTCTGCGTGCCAGGCAGAGGCTCTTCTACTGAGCCACAGCCCCTCTTTACAGCTCTCCAGGGTCTCAGGCAGAGGTCTTTCACATCACCTCCTGTCTGGTCCTTTTTAACTGGAGATGCCGGGGATTGAACCTGGGACCTTCTGCATGCCAAGCAGATGCTCTACCAGTGAGCCACAGCCCCTCTTTACAGCTCTCCAGGTCTCAGGTGGAGGTCTTTCACATCACCTCCTGCCTGGTCCTTTTTAACTGGAGATGCCGGGGATTGAACCTGGGACCTTCTGCATGCCAAGCAGATGCTCTACCAGTGAGCCACAGCCCCTCTTTACAGCTCTCCAGGGCCTCAGGTGGAGGTCTTTCCCATCACCTCCTGTCTGGTCCTTTTTAACTGGAGATGCTGGGGATTGAACCTGGGACCTTCTGCGTGCCAGGCAGAGGCTCTTCTACTGAGCCACAGCCCCTCTTTACAGCTCTCCAGGGTCTCAGGCAGAGGTCTTTCCCATCACTCCTGCCTGGTCCTTTTAACTGGAGATGCTGGGGATTGAACCTGGGACCTTCTGCATGCCAGGCAGAGGCTCTACCACTGAACCACAGCCCCTCCCTCTACCACTGAGCCACAGCCTCTCGTTTAATTGGCTGCTGTTTCAAAATCAATCATTTTACGCCATGGCAAGTGGGGATTTGAACCCATGTTTCCCAGAGCCTAGTTGGACACTAACCACGACACCACAATGGCTCTCACACTAGGCTGTGGTAAGCATGAGAGCCAGCGTGGTGCCGTGGTTAGAGCATCGGACTAGGGTCCTGAAGACCCAGGTTCAAGTCTCGACATTGCTATGGAAGCTGACTGGACGATCTTGGGCCAATCACATGCCTTCACCCTAACCCACCTCACAGGGTTGCTGTGAGGATAAAATGGAAGACAGGAGAACGATGTAAGCGGCTTTGGATCACCATTGGGGAGAAAGGGGGAATATAAACGAAGTCAAAATAAAAGAGATACCTTGCAAAGCCAAGAGAGAAGGAAACAGAGGGACACACATTTCATATGAAGAAGAAGAAGAGATTGGATTTATACCCCGCCCTTCACTACCCAAAGGAGTCTCAGAGCGGCTTACAAACTCCTTTCCCTTCCCCTCCCCACAACAGACACCCTGGGAGCTAGGTGGGGCTGAGAGAGCTCTGAGACAACTGTCCTTGAGAGAACAGCTGGTACAGAGCTATGGCTTGCCCAAGGTCATCCAGCAGGCGCAAGTGGAGGAGTGGGGAATCAAACCCGGTTCTCCCAGATTAGAGTCCGCACACTTCACCACGACACCAAACCGGCTCTCTGTGTGGGCCAGTTAAAATTCCTGATTGCCCCAAGGGTGCTGGAGACAGCGGGGGTCTCCTCTCCGACGTCACGGTGGGCTTTGAAAGCTCGCCTGCCGCCACTGGCTCCCTCCCCCCGCCCTTGCCGTACTCACCGACCATGTGCTTACGCACATGCGCCATTGTGTAGAATTTTTTCTCGCAGATCTCACAGGAGAACTTCTTCTCCGCATAGCCGTGGACGATCTTGTTGTGTTCGTGAAGTGACCAGAGCTTCTTGAAAGCTTTCCCGCAGGTGCAACACTGTAAATAAGGAGGGAGAGTTGTGGGGAACTGAGCCGGGGGGGGGGCTCTTCTGAATTGTACTTGAGTTGCACATGCACATGGATGCACATGAAGCTGACTTCTACTGAATCAGACCTTTGGACCATCAAGGTCAGTATTGTCTACTCAAGGGGCAGCCGCTCTCTAGGGTCTCAGACTGAGGTTTAAGAACAATAAGAGAAGCCAATGTTGGATCAGGCCAGTGGCCCCTCCAGTCCAACACTCTGTGTCACACAGTGGCCAAAAACACCAGGTGCCCTCAGGAGGTCCAGCACGTTTTTACTACACACACGTTTTTACTGAAAAATATGCAGATTCACTTTATATTAACATTAAACGAGACTGCCAAAAATAAAAACGAAGGGGGGGAAGACAGATATTGATAATGATAATCTCCAAGGCAAGATTAAACGTTTTGCCCCCTGGGGAACTAGCGGGTAGATTTCTAGGGGCTCCTTTTCCAGCATGACTTTGCAGTTGTAATTCAGGCGATTCGGACACAATCTGGCACTTTTGCATTGATCGTAAGAAACACGATACGGCCCGCGACAGGCGGATCTCAGGGTAGATTCAAAAATGGAGCCCTGCTGCTAATCAAGAACTTGTAGCTCATCTCTTCGCTGACGCTGATCGAATGTGTGGTAATGGCAGAGTTTTTATCTGTAACCTTGGGCGGCATTACATGAATTGACTCCGCCCTTTTTAGGTAGTTCATGTGTATTTGGTAAACTAACCTATCTAACTCTGTGAAACTGTAAATTATAATGTACAAGAAGCGGGACCCGCGATACTCGTGGGGGGAAGATTCTTAAAGGCAGAGGAACTGAGGAAGAAGTGGCTGCAGGTAAGCCTTCTCTCCCCCCCCCCCCGGGCAATGGCGGCAAGGCCGAAGTGGCTTTCAGCTGCTGGGCCTGCCGATTTCCCCCCTGGCACCAGCAGTGAGGCCTCAGTGGCTCCCAGCCACCAGCCTGCCACAGAGTTCCCAGAGCACTCTCTGCACATGCGCAGGGAATGCTCTTTTACTTTTGGGGGGATTTAAATATCCCCCGTAGTTCTTTAAATTTTTCAGATTGTTCTGCACACCCCAAGTGTGCAGGAAAATCTCTCTGCCCCCCAAGCGGCCCCAATGTGCAGATTTAGATATCCGCATGCACAGGGGACGCTTGGCTATTAGAATATAGATGCTGTACTCCATTGTACATACTGTACATTGTATATTTGCTTATGACCTATTGGTCTATGAGCAAATAAAATGATTGAACACCCCCCCCCCCCGAAAGGTGTTGGTAAGCGCCATGGCACTCACAGGTACCGCGCTGGGGACCCCTGCCCTAAGACATGGTTATTTCCACAGAAGGGAACTCCCTGGTGCATTGGCCCTGCCTGTAGGCAGATGTTCTCAAACGAGCGATGGGGTAAATGGCAGCCATGTTGGTGAACTCCCTTCCTCGGGACAAAGAGTGCAAAACCACACCACCACCACCTCTGCGGAGGGCTCACCTGGATGTTCTTCTCGCAGTCCGTCTGGTGGTGCAGCAGCAGCTCGCTCTCCAGCAGAAACCGCTTGCCGCACTTGTCGCAGATCTGCATGCGGCTGTGCGTGACATTCATGTGCTTCTCCAGGTACCAGCGGTTGTTGAAAACCCGGGGGCACTTCTTGCATGGGTAGTGCTGCTTCTCCTCGAGCTTGACCTTCTGGCCGAGTCCGTCCGGGTCCTTCTTCCTCTTCCTCCCTCTCCGGTCCTCCTCTTCCTCCTCCCCGTCTTCCTCCTCCTCCTCCTCCCCCTCCTCCTCCTCTTCCGCGGCCATGGTGACCTCGGCAGTCTCTTGGGATCCAGTAGACACGGCAGGCTTCGTGGCCTTGGAAGACCTGCTGGGTCGGTGGGACAGCCCAGACTTCTCCCGTTTGATATCGTCCAGCTCTTCGCCGTCCTCCTCCTCCTCTTCTTCCTCCTCACTGCTCTCTTCTATGTCCTCCTCTTCGCTGTGCTCCTCCTCCTCCTCCTCCCCAACTTCAGCTTCCTCGTCTTCTTCTTCCCCTTCCCCATTTTCCTCGTCTCTGTGCTCCTCCGCGGGGAGCCCATCCCCCTTGGGCCGTCCAATCACTGCGGAAAGGGCAGCTGACTGGTTGACAGCAGAAGGCTTTCCCTCCATCCCCTTGGAGACGTTGAGGGTCTGGTTGTTGAGGTTGACTTCCACAATGATCTGCTCGCCGCGGTTGTATGACCCTGGGTTGCCCAGGCCCACCTCGGACTCATCCCCCTCCATCTTACAGAGTGGAGGGCTGCCCTCTTTCTCCTCCTTGTAATACTTCTTGGCGGCGGCCGCAGGGACGTGCTGGTTGCCTTCGCAGGCCGCCCGGTCCTCCACACGCAAGGAATACGGGTCGTTCCCCTCCCGGGCATAGATTTTCGGGTGCGGGGAATCCATTTCTTGCTTGATGTCACAGTAATACTGAGAAGGGAGGCCTTTGCTGCAGTTATCCGGAGGAGGTAATGCCATGTTGCTGGCCGCCGCCAAGCTGAGCGACCTGGTGTTGATCAGCTCCTGGCACGAGGACGCGATGTTGTTCATTTGCAGGACGGTGGCCGCGCTCAGGACGTCCCGCACGTTACAAGCGTTGACCAGCAGCTTGGAGGTATAGATAAAGTTGAGGATCTGCTGGAGGCCTTGGGAGGTCAAGGCCTCCAGGGAGAGCTCCACCCGCTGGAGCTGCTTGTTCTGGGTGAAGAGGGAGTGGAAGAACTGGCTGTAGGCGGCGAGGACCCCCTTGTGGGCGGGGAAGATGCTCTTCTGGGGCACCAGGACCACGTCGACGTCACACAGGTCTGGTTGAAACAGACGCTGCTTGTTCAGTCTGTCCATCAAACATGTGAAGTGGAGGGCCACATCCTCCACCAGCGAGTATTCAGCGGTAGGGAACTCAGTCGTCTTTTCAACTATCAGCTGTCGGGAGGGAGAAAGAGAAAGAGGTGAGGGAGGGCCAGAAAGAAAACACAACCCCTCGGCTCAGGGGCAGAGCATCTGCTCGGCACGCAGAAGGTCCCGGGTTCAATGCCCGACATCTCCAGTGCAAAAGGACCAGGCAGGAGGTGATGGGAAAGACCTCAGCCTGAGACCCTGGAGAGCCGCTGCCAGTCTGAGTAGACAATGCTGACCTTGATGGACCAAGGCTCTGATTCGGCATAAGGCAGACTAATGTTTCCCTTGAACTGCTTGGACCCAGCACACGCAAGAGATCGAATCATAGAATCATAAAGTTGGAAGGGACCTCCAGGGTCACCTAGTCCAACCCCCCATGTACAAATGCAGGAAATTCACAAATACCTCCCACACACACACCCCAGTGACTCCTGCTCCATGCCCAGAAGATGGCAAAAAAGCCCTCTAGGATCCCTGGCCAAAACTGGCCTGGAGAAAATGTGCAGAGATCCATCAGCGGTTCTTAGCCACAAAGTATAGATAGGAACTCTCAGTCTGGGGCAAGTGATGCTCTGTATTCTTGGTGCTTGGGGGGGGGGGGGTGCGACAGTGGGAGGGCTTCTAGTGTCCTGGCCACACTGGTGGACCTCCTGAGGGCACCTGGTGTTTTTGGCCACTGTGTGACACAGAGTGTTGGACTGGAGGGGCCACTGGCCTGATCCAACATTGGCTTCTCTTATGTTCTTATGTCTGGGGCAAGTGAAGCTCTGTATTCTTGGTGCCGGGGGGGGGGGCAACAGTGGGAGGGCTTCTAGTGTCCTGGCCCCACTGCTGGACCTCCTGAGGGCACCTGGTGTTTTTGGCCACTGTGTGACACAGGGTGTTGGACTGGATGGGCCACTGGCCTGATCTTATGTTCTTGGCTTCTCTTATGTTCTTATATGGAGCAGAGGTCCACCAGCGGCTATTAGCCACAAGGTATAGATAGGATCTCTCAGTCTGGGGCAAGGGAAGCTCTGTATTCTTGGTGCTTGGGGGGGGGCAACAGAAGGAGGGCTTCTGGAGTTCTGGCCCTGCTGGTGGACCTCCTGAGGGCACCTGGTGTTCTTGGCCCCTGTGTGACACAGAGTGTTGGACTGGATGGGCCACTGGCCTGACCCAACATTGGCTTCTCTTATGCTCTTACGCTGTGTTCTCCTTGACCCCAAATGGCGATCAGCATTTCCCTGGGTGTGTAAGAAAGGGCCACGAGAACCGAGCTCCACTCCTCGCCAACGTTCCGCTACAATCTGAATAACTTTTTACAACGTTCCATGTCTTTATTGTGCGATATTTTGGAAATTGCCCGGGCTGGCTGGCTGGCTGCCTGGAAAGGAGGAATGGAAATTTTCCAAAATAAAATGAATGAACAAACGATGGTGTCTAAGAAGGGCCAGGAACGCGCCATCGGTACGCCAAAATCGAATCCCCAAGAGCATCCGGAGAAGGATTTCCAGTGGCTCTCCCTGAATTCCCAAAATCCCCTGGAGACTTGGCAAAGCCTGAGCTTGTGTTTTCCACAGGTGGTCTAAGATTTGGACGTTCTGGACTTCAGCCAGAACAGTGAGCCCCGGACCTGGATGGCCCAAGCTAGCCTGACCTTGTCAGATCTCAGAAGCTAAGCAGGGTTGGTCCTGGCTAGGATATGGATGGGAGACCTCCAAGGAATACCAGAGCCATGATACGGAGGAAGAGCCATGGCAAAGCCCCTCTGAACACCTCCTGCCTTGAAAACCCCATGAGGGGTCGCCATAATTCTGCTGTGACTCGACGGCAAAAAAAAGGGGGGGGGGAGGTGCATGCCAGTGTTCCCTCTAAGCTGGGTCAGTGTGAGCCAGCTCACAGTTTTTTTAGCCTCCGGCGGACACATTTTTTTTTGTCTCCGGAAAGGTGGCTCCAAAGCAAACTAATCTATGCAGCAGCCAAATCGCTGTCTCACAACTTGTCACATTCACAGAGGTCCCCAGGGGGTGGGCCGCCCGTGGCTGTGGCGCTGTGGCTCCTTTTTCGGCTTGGGCGGCTCCGGGCCGGGCTTTCTCTGTCACCCAGACTCCTGGAGAAGGGCACTGAGCAGCACTGGCCCCACAGGGGCTGGAGAGAGGGGGTGTGGCCCCGGAGGGGCTTTGGAAGGCCTCAGATGCAGGGCGGGGTACTTTACCTCCCCTACCTCTGCTGGGATCCAGCGCTCTCTTGTTCCTTCTTTCTCTCTCTCTGGCTGGCTGTCTCCTGGGCCGTGCTGGTGAGCGAGGCTGCTTTTCGGGGGGGTTGGGGTGGGGGTGGTTGCCAGGAGGGGGGCGGCTGAAGGACCCGTGGTCTCCCGGGGGTCCCGGGGGTCCCGGGGGTCCCGGGAAAATACCTGGGGACTTTGGGGGTGGAGCCAGGAGAAGGTGGGGTTTGGGGAGGGGAGGGGCCTCAGCATGGTACAATGCCGTAGAGATCACCCTTCAGAGCAACCATTCTCTCCAGGGGAGCTGATCTCTGTCAGCTGGGGATCAGTTGTAAAAGCAGGAGATCCCCAGGCCCCACCTGGAGGCTGGCAACCCTAGTTATGCACTCCAGGACCTTGAACTGGGGCAGAATGCACATCCAAGCACAACCTCTCCAGTGCACACTTCCTGCTCATGACATTGAAATAGCTTGCCTGTCGCATGATCCCCCATCATTTGTCAAACAGCCAAATCCAGGGAACATCTGGGCTAGGGTTGCCGGCTCCCGGTTGGGAAATACCTGTAGATCTGTGGGGTGGAGCATGAGGAGGGCAGGGTTTGGGGAGGAGAGGGGCCTCAGCACGGTATAATGCCCTACTATTGACCCTTTAAAGCCACCACTTTCTCCAGGGGAGCTGATCTCTGTTGCCTGGAGAGGAGCTGTTACCCCAGGAGATCTCCAGCCACCCCCTGGAGGATGGTAACCCAAATCTGGTCCATTGGCTCTGGCCAAGCAGTTAGTGCATTCAGAAACTTGGAAAGTGCCAGAAGTTCTGGCCCACAGCAAAGCCTCTCTCAAGGCACTCGGCCTCCTTGTCCATCATCCTCCCCCTCAACCTCCCTCTCTGATTTGGGTACCAGTTTAAGAAAGAGATTGGATTTATCCCCCGCCTTTCACTCAGAGCCTCAGAGCAGCCTACAGTCTCCTCTCCCTCCCCCTCCCCACAACAGACACCCTGTGAGGCAGGTGGGGCTGAGAGAGCTCTCTCAAGGACTGCCCTTGAGAGAACCGCTCCAAAAGAACCGGTGACTGACCCAAGGTCACACGAACAGCTGCATGTGCAGGAGTGGGGAATCCAACCCGGTTCTCCCAGATTAGAGTCTGTGCTCCTAACCACTACACCGAACTGACTCACTTTACACCTGCCCAAAAACTAGAGCGTCACCCCACACCCAACATTGGCGGTGTGATGACATCACTTCTCATTAAGTCACGCTCAGGAGCATTTGTGGGCGGGGTTTCCCCCCCACCAGCCAGCTGTCCAGTGGCAGAAAGGAGCCCACAAAAGCTGGGAAGACCCCGCCCAGACCGGGGACCTGACAACCCTATGACTGACCTCCAGACTACAGAAATCAACTCTCCTGGAAAATACGACAGCTTTGGAGGGCTGGATTCTATGGCATCTTATCTCTGCTGAACGCCTTTCACTCTGCAGACTCCACCCCGAAATTCTTGGCTTGATATTTTGCGATTCCGTCCACCTCGATGCTCGTGAGACTTCTGTTCACTTGTATGGTACCCTTCCTCCAAGGGAACCTCCACTTTCAGGGGCAGTCAACCTCTGAATCCCAGTGCAAGGAGGCCACATCAGGGGAAGGCCTCGGCCTCTCTGCCCTGTTGTTGGCCCTCCAGAGGAACTGGTTGGCCACTGTGTGAGACAAGATGCTGGACCCTCACTGGTCTGATCCAGCAGGGCTCTTCTGAGGTTCTTCTAAGGGGAAGGCCTCGGCGCCTCTCTGCCCTGTTGTTGGCCTTCCAGAGGAACTGGTTGGCCACTGTGTGAGACAAGATGCTGGACCCTCACTGGTCTGATCCAGCAGGGCTCTTCTGAGGTTCTTATAAGGGGAAGGCCTCTC
The DNA here is from genome assembly GCA_029233225.1 of Lepidodactylus listeri. Lineage (NCBI taxonomy): Eukaryota > Metazoa > Chordata > Lepidosauria > Squamata > Gekkonidae > Lepidodactylus > Lepidodactylus listeri. Next base: position 5,953,854 of record JARCFY010000012.1, read on the forward strand.
TGCCCTGTTGTTGGCCTTCCAGAGGAACTAACTGGCCACTGTGTAAGACAGGGTGCTGGACTGGATAGACCACTGGCCTGATCTAGCAGGGCTCGTCTTATGTTCTTATGACGGCCTTGGCCTCTACGACCTGTTGGCCTCTACGCCCTGTTGCTGGACCTCCAGAGGAACTGGTTGGCCACTGTGTAAGACAGGGTGCTGGACTAGATGGACCACTGGTCTGATCCAGCAGGGCTCTTCTGATGTTCTTATGATGGCCTTGGCCTCTCTGCCCTGTTGTTGGACCTCTAGAGGAACTGGTTGGCCACTATGTAAGAAAGGGTGCTGGACTGGATGGACCACTAGTCTGATCCAGCAGGGCTCTTCTGATGTTCTTATGAAGGCGTTGGCTTCTACACCCTATTGTTGGCTCTCCAGAGGAACTAGCTGGCCCCTGTATAAGAAAGGGTGCTGGACTAGATGGACCACTGGTCTGATCCAGCAGGGCTCTTCTTATGGTTCAAGGACCTTACGATGGAATATTGGGCTCCCCCCCCCCCCCCCATTTTATCCCCACAATAACCCTGGACGGACAGGATCTGGCTAACCCAAGGTTACCCAGTTGACCCAGTACACTACAGCCAGGCTTTCCTCCTACCAAACGCCCTCCACCTTAGCACACTCTGTCATTTGATCAGCCAAGGGTTGAGCCTCAAAGGACACGCAGTCCAATGTGTTCTGCAAATGTAAACATCACATCATCTGGTTGCCAAGGGTATTATCAGAGGGCAAAATGTGTTATCGGGGCACACTGCACATTAAAGGTACCCCACGAACTAGAGGCAGTTGCCCTGACCCGGGTGACCCGATCTCATCAGTTCTCAGAAGCTAACCAGGGTCAGTCCTCGTTAGCATGCATGAACACACACGAAGCTGGCTTAAACCCTTGGTTCAGACCCTTGGTTCATCAAAATCTGTGTTGACTGAAGTGAGCAGCTCTCCAGGGTTTCAGGCAAAGGTTTTTCATATCACCTATTACCTGTTCCTTGACTGGAGATGTTGGGGATTGAACCTGGGACCCCCCTGCATGTCAAGCAGATGCTCTGCCACGGAACCGCAGCCCCTCTCCCGATGGGATCATTGTGTCAGAGGAAAGCCAAAAAACCCTCTGACCTTCACACAAGAGTTCCAGCCACTATCGCTCAAGCGTTCCTCGGGTACCTTCCCCGAGCTAATTACAGCCCATTAAAAACTGTGACTTGCTCGCTTCGTTAAGAGGGCTCATTAGGATGAATTAAGGGTTCACTGTGGCGTTGTTGTTGTTTTTCCAAACAGCCACAGGCAAAGATATCATCTCCAGACCTTTGAGTCACACTGAAGAAGATTTTTGGCAAAAGCCTGTGACGGAAAGAACAAACAGTCTTACCAGGGAGATGAAGGTGACTTAACGAAGAACAGTTTTAGAGAGCAGTTGCGTCGGTCTGCAGCAAAACAGCTAGATCTGAGAAGGGTAGCACCTTAGATTTTTGGGGTATGAACTTTCGAGAGTCAACGCTCAAAGTATCTGACGAAGCGAGCTTTGACTCTCAAAAGCTCATTCCCCAAAAATCTTGTCAGTGAAGGAGGAGGAGAAGGAGATCGGATTTGTATCCTGCCCTTCACTCGGAGTCTCAGAGCGGCTTACAATCCCCTTTCCCTTCCCCTCCCCACAACAGACACCCTGTGAGGTAGGTGGGGCCGAGAGAGCTCTCTCAAGAACTGCCTTTGAGAGAGCTCTCTCAAGGACTGCCTTTGAAAGAACAGCTCTGAAAGAACGTGTGACAGACCCAAGGTCACACCAGCAGCTGCACGTGGAGGAGTAGGGAATCAAACCCGGTTCTCTCATATTAGAGTCCTCGCTCCTAACCACTACACCGAACTGGATCTCTAAGGTGCTACTGGACACGAATCTAGCTATTTTAATGAAGGTCAGAGAATCAGCTCCTAGAAATGTAAAAATCTGCCTTTTACCAAATCACCCCCTTACTGGTTTTTCTAACCCAGTACTGGTTATTCAGATGGACAGCGGCTCTCAAGGTCTCAAGTAGAAAGGGATCCTTTCCCGACGACACCTGAGATCCTTTTCCTGGAGATGCCGGGGATTGAACCCAGGAGTAAAAACTCATATCAAGAAGAAAGGCAACAGATCCCACGAGCTGCTCAGTTCATCAGCACCTGACGTCAAACCCCGTGCTTGAGGAATCCGATGAAATCAAACAGTGAAATCCACACGACCGTTATTTATTTCCAAGACTTGTACCCCACCTTTCTGCCCCGGTGAGGGCCAGCAAGGCGGTTAACAATTTAAAAGTGCCGCGATCAAACCGCATCTTAAAACCATCAGGTCCAACCCGCCCGCCCCCAAACACATATCATTAAAGCAATTTAAAAACATGGCTAAAATATATACAAAACATAAAAAAGGGGAATTCAAACATCGCTTAGGAAGGAGGGAACACTGAGGGAATGCCATACTAGACAAAAGAAGTCTTCACTCGCTGGCAGAAGACGGAAAGAGAAGAGGGTAGACAAATCTCCCTGGAAAGAGTTCCAGAGCTTGGGTGCCATGACCGAGAAGGTCCTGTCCTGGGTTATCACTCCCCTAATGTCAGGTGTTGGGGGCACCCTAAGCAGGACCTCCAAAGATGACCCTAGCAGTCAAGCAGGTTCTTAAGGGTGTGGGGCAGTCCCTGAAGCCATGCACTGACTTGCTTCCTTTTTTGCCCCGCCTCAAATGGTCAACAAAGGGTGATTCCGCACCTGACATTCGCTCCACGTATTCTCAACACTGAGGAAAAGGTGTAGCTCAAAATCACATTCAGATACACCAGGGCAATGCTGTACTGACTGCGAAGTCACCCCTGAACGGCCATAAATCTATGCAGAAGGTACCGTAAAACCTGATGATCGAGGAAAGCAAAAGCAGCGTGGAGTGCAGAGGGTATCATAAAATCTGATGGTCAAAGAAAGCAAAAGCAGTATGCAATGCAATGGGGAATTTCTGTTCCAGCATGGGTTTGGTAAAACAGCGGAGGGAAAAGCCAACGTAGAATTGCCCAGATCTCCTAACTCTGAAGAGTTCACAGCCCATCCCGCACAGTTCGCCGACGAGAAATGCACACCCGCACTCGTGTTCCAGCAAAGCAATCACAGAAACAAGGGCAGAAGTACGGCCCCGCAATCGACAGAGATCAGAAATTCGGCACGGGGGCCAGGATGTCCGGCCAAGTGAACCCGAGAGGTCAGAAAGGAAAGGCGGCCGCATCACTGTTTTTCTTGGATCCTTCAGCAAAGGCCCGCCGTCTCTGCATAACAGCTCAACGATAACAGTGCTGGAAACGATAAACCTCCGAATCTCAGCAGGCAGAGATAAAGGCCCGAACTCACCCCGGGCTCCCGCCTCCCGGCATCCAAGCCAAGAAGATCTTGAGCTTGTTCGGCTGGCTTTTGGCAGGCTTTCTCGGCAGCTGCTGCCCTGAAAATACGTTGCGTAACCCCAGATTGGAGAGCTCTCACCCCGAGCTCCGGCAACTCAAGGTTTGTTTCGTTTCCCCCTGCTCCTCCCCATCTCTATTCTGTACTTCACGTTCCACCGCTTAGCCGTCTTGGCGCAGGCCTTAGGGCCTCTTTAACAACATAGCCCGAGCTTCGGGTAAACCGGATCACTTCTTAAGTGCTTCGAGTCAGAGAGCAATCTGATAAAATCAGATCAGGGAGGAAAGGAGGCCGTTATTAAGCCATCTGTGGAAAGGGTGGGTGGCTACCGGCGTGTTTTATGAAACGAGCCGCAGGAATAGCAGAGGAGGCTGCCGCAACGGGCGAGCGAATGCAGGGGATGCAGGTGGCGGGCATGCCGGCATTGAAAACCTCAGAGCCCGCCGAGCAGATCAAAGGGTGCTGGGACTCGGGCAAGTCGGGGGGCTGGCCAGCGGTGGACAATCCCGAGAAGAAAGACGCCAGTGGCTTGCTGGGCTCTACATGCTTAGCTCTCCGTGAACACAGGAAGCTGCCTTATAGCAAGTTAGACCATTGGTCTCTCAAGAGCAGTATTGTCTACTCAGACTGGAAGCAGCTCTCCAGGGTCTTTCACATAAACTCAGGGGTCATTTCGTAGAAAAAGAGGTGCAGGAGCTCATTAGCATAATTCATTTGCATATGCCACACCCCCTAACATACCCGAAGTGTGTCAGAAGGCAACACCCACCCCTCAGGCTCCACTCCACAGGAGAGTGAAACTGACCTGCTCTTCCTCCATTCCCTTCCCCATCCAATACTTTGTGCAATAAAAAGAAGCGTCAAGAACACACCCTCATTCTCTTCCTGCTCCCTTGAAACCCCCAGGTTTCAAGTAGACTTGAGAGACCCAGGACAGGTGCACCACCCATCCCTTCCCCTTCCCCTCCCCACAACAAGACACCCTGTGAGGTAGGTGGGGCTGAGAGAGGTCTTTTGAGAACTGCTCATGAGAGAACAGCTCTAAGAGAACTTGTGACTGGCCCAAGGTCACACCAGCAGCTGCATGTGGACGAGTGGGGAATCAAACCCGGTTCTCCCAGATTAGAGTCCGCGCACTGAACCATTACACCAAACTGGAGACAAGAGTTTCGTTCCCCTGAGGACACAATACAATACAACACAATACAAGAACTTGTGGGCACTCCATCAAATTGCTGAGCAGTCGGGTTAGAACAGATCAAAGGAAGTCCTTCTTCCTCCAAAGAGTGATGAACATGTGGAATTCACTGCCACAGGAGGTGGTGGCGGCTACAAGCATGGACGGCTTCAAGAGGGAATGAGATCAACATATGGAGCAGAGGTCCATCAGTGGCGATTAGCCACAAGGGATAGATAGGAACTCTCAACCTGGGGCAAGTGATGCTCTGTCTTCTTGGTGCTTGGGGGGAGGGGGGCAAGAGTGGGAGGGCTTCTAGTGTCCTGGCCCCACTGCTGGACCTCCTGAGGGCACCTGGTGTTTTTGGCCCCTGTGTGACACAGAATGTTGGACTGGATGGGCCACTGGCCTGATCCAACATTGGCTTCTCTTATGTTCTGACTGAGAAAGGTTTGTCAAGCCCAGTGTTCATGAAGATGTCTCTGGGATACCCAAAAGCGAGCGGCTGGGCTATCTCTTGCTTCCAGTTTCGGGTTCTTAGGGGTACACTGCTCCTGAACATAGAGGTTCTCAGAAGAACTGGTGATGGCCAATAGCTCAGGGTCTGACTACGCTGTACACCATCACAGGGACTACCCCTGTTGACCAGATGCGAACTGGGAATTTTTGGCTGAAACTCAGATTCTCCTAAACTTAGATGCACCGAAGACTCCTTCCTATCGGGACAGTGGCGCATGGGTGAAAGTTGGCCCACACTAGTTCCCACTTCATGTCTTCACATGCTCTGCTTGTTTCAAGCTGCATTGATCCCGGCTGATCAAAGCTCTGCCTTTCACACACACACACACACACACACACACACACACACACACACACGGGGCCTGAGCACAGTGGCTGCTGAACAACTGGGATTGCCAACCTTCCAAAACACCTGGGAGATCTCCTGGAATCACAACTGGTCTGCAGAAGAAGGAGAAGAAGAAGAGATTGGATTTATACCCCGCCCTTCACATGGAGTCTCAGAGCGGCTCACAAACTCCCTTCCCCTCCCCATAACAGACACCCGCAATGCTCCCTCTAAGCTGTGGAGTCCTGTGCGCAAAAATTCTACTTTGTGAGCTACTGGCATTAAAGCTGTGAGCGAGTGATTTGGCTGCTGCATAAATCAGTTTGCTCTGGAGCCATCCCTTCCTGAACTAAGGCACAAATGTGTGAGCCAGAGGCTAAAAAACTGTGAGCTAGCTCACACTGAATCAGCTTAGAGGGAACACTGCCTGCGAGGTCGGTGGGGCTGCGAGAGCTCTTCCCAGAACTGTCCGTGAGAGAACAGCTCTGAGAGAACTTGTGACTGACCCAAGGTCATCCAGCAGCTGCACGTGGAGGAGTGGGGAATCAAAACCCGGTTCTCCCAGACCGGAGTCCTCACAATTAACCACTACACCAAACTGGTGAGATCTGTTTCCCTGAAGGCAATGGCTGCTTTTGAGGATGCATGGATGCTCTGGCATTATACCCGGCTGAGGTCCCTGACCTCCCCAAGCTCCACCCCCCCAAAAAAATTTCCTGGAATTTCCCAACCCAGAGTTGGCAACACAGAGGAGGCTCATCACAGAAAGGGGGAGGAAAGCCCAGCTGCAGCAGAGACCTGGAGGTGCCTTGCCCGTTCTGGGGGGCATTCAAGGTCGCTTCAGTTCCCCCTCCCGCCCCCCTTCCGAGGGAAGGCGATTGTCACAGCTGAACAGCTGCCCAGACTGACAGAAGGCCGAATGCCACTAACTGATGGAGCGGCTTCAGCGGGGGGGGGGGGGGCATAGTGACCTCCCAGCTCTCCCCGTCTTTCTCTCGCGCGCAGCTGTCGCCGGGAGGAGCAGAAGACAGCGGCTCTCGCTAAGAAGGGGCAGAAGGAAGGGAGTTTGAAACCTCTGCGAAATTTCGGTAGACGCGCCCGCAACCGACACAGGAGAGTCGGACACAGCGCACCACGCACATTCGCGTTGGCAGATCGATGGTAAGAATTTCTGAATGGTGAGTTGGCACCTGGCTAATCCAGGGGGCACTCGTTTGAGAACTGCCCTTGAGAAAACAGCTCTCAGAGAACATTTGACTGACCCAAGGTTACCCCAGCAGCTGCATGTGGAGAAGTGGAGAATCAAACCCGGTATAGATTGGGGTCCACGCACTTAACCACGCGCTTAGCCAAACTGGCTCTCTATACTACACCGGAATTCAGCTTGCTGAGAAGCTCAGATTCAGTTAACAAAAGGAAGTTCCTAGTTCTCATGGATGTGAGCGCTGATGAACTATGGGAGCAATTCCATAAATCAAGTAATGTTGATTAACTTCCATCATACATGAAGCTACTTTATACTGAATCAGACGATTGTTCCATCAAAGTCAGTACTGTCCGCTCAGTCGAGCAGCGACTTGCCAGGGTCTCAGGCCGAGAGGTCTTTCACATCACCTTCCACCACAGAAGACTGCTGAGAGTCCCGTGGACTGCACGGAGATCAAATCAGTCAGTCCGGAAAAAAAACCCAACCCTGACTGTTCCCTGGAAGGCCAGATCCTGAAGCGGAAGCTCCAATACTTTGGCCACCAAATGAGAAGGGAGCACTCGCTGGAGAAGACCCTGATTCTGGGAAAGATTGAAGGTCAAAGAAGAAGGGGACGGCAAAGGATGAGATGGTTGGACAGTGTCATCAATGCAACAAACGTGAAGGCCAGATCCTGAAGCTGAAGCTCAAATACTTTGGCCACCAAATGAGAAGGGAGCACTCACTGGAGAAGACCCTGATTCTGGGAAAGATTGAAGGTCAAAGAAGAAGGGGACGGCAAAGGATGAGATGGTTGAACAGTGTGATCGATGCAGCGAACGTGAAGGCCAGATCCTGAAGCTGAAGCTCCAATACTTTGGCCACCAAATGAGAAGGGGGCACTCACTGGAGAAGACCCCAATGCTGGGAAAGACTGAAGGTAAAAGAAGAAGGGGACAGCAAAGGATGCGATGGCTAGACAGTGTCAACGATGCAATGAACATGAAGTTGAGCAAACTCCAGAGCGCGATGGAAGACAGGAGGGCCTGGCGTGATGTGGTCCATGGCGTCACAAAGAGTTGGACTCAACTGTACAACTGAATAACAACAACAACAAAATGCCAGATGTTTTAACTGGAGATGCCAGGGACTGAACCTGGGCCTTCTACGTACCAAGCAGATGTTCTGCCACTGAGCCATGCCCACTTCCATTTCTGGTGTGTACAAAAACACTCTTGACAATCTTCTTTTCCTGGTATAATTTCTATCAAAAATTCAGAAAAAAATTCTAGGGATTGTGCTATATTTTATCTGGTAAAAAAACACTGCGTATGAATACAGTTGCAAGGCTTCAGAGTTCCAATTACCTTTTAAAAGAAGAATGACTTATCAAGGCATGCATGGGCAGCAAAGGAAGGCTTCTTTATGGAAGGGCTACCTAAACAGAAAGAAACCGGGTGCCCAGCCAAATGCAAAAGAGGCAACACTAGAGAAAGGGGAAGGAATCCATGCAGATGGAGGCTACAAGATGAAAGAGGTTTGTTTAGAAGGTAAAAAGTTTTTTTAGAAGGTACGGGGGGGGGGGGTTGGTTGTCTTGAGGAATCCCTCAACAGAAACAAATCCCTCAACACTCCTTCTAAAACAAGTCCCTCAACATTCCTTCTAAAACAAATCCCTCAATATTCTTTCTAATACAACTTGCTGTTCCGAACCACCCTTTTCTGTGTGCGACACAGCATTAAAAGGTACGGACGGATGCCAACTTCAAGAAGGAAGATCCTGAGCAGGGAAATAAACGGGCAGGTGTGTACACGCTTGTACACTATTCAAATGCAGAGAAGCCGAGGCCTGGAAGACTGAGACAGAAGCGGCCACACCTGCTTCCCTGGTTTCATGTTAAGCAAGCTTGGCTCAGGCAGCTGGTGATGTTTCAAAGCATACACAGAGATGGCTCCGCAGCAGTCAACTTGAGCACTGAGCCGAATGTTGCAGACAGCAACTCCAGCCACAACTGGAAGGATGGATGAGAAGCGGGGCGAGAAAGTCCAAAAAATATGGTGCGGACAAGAGATTGAAAACAGAGAGGGCGAGAGATGATAGGGTCGGGCAGGGCTTTTTTTCAGGGGGGAACACACCGGGACGGAATTCTGGAACCTCTTCGACGAAATTCTTTTTAAAATGTTCAAAAGTTCATGAGTTTTCAGCATACAGATTGAAAACTCATTTCCCTCTTGGAAATGTTGGCACCTCTTTTCCTTTTCTTTTTTTTAAGCCCTGGTGTTGGGCATCCGTATAAGCGAACAAATGAATTTTATTTATTTTTTTAAATTGAATTGTACTGAATCAGACCTTTGGTCCACGAGGGTCAGCATCGTCTACTCAGACTGGCAGCGACACTCCAGGTAGGGGTGCCGGGGAACGCTCCCTCTAAGCTGTAGACTCTTGTGAGCAAAAATGCTACATTGTGAGCTACTGGTATTAAAGCTGTGAGCGAGCGATTGGGCTACCGCATAAATCAGTTTGCTCTGGAACCCTCCTTCCTGAGCTGAGACAAAAATGGGTGAACTGGAGGCTAAAAAGACGGTGAGCTAGCTCGCACTCACTCAGCTTAGAGGGAACGCTGGTGCCAGGTCGTACCTGGCGGCCAGCAGGGCAGATCCAGGCTCTGGTGATCCAGATATCATCGCATCAGGGATGTTGGGGGGGTGATGCTGTCGTTCTTGTTCCACCTGCCAAAGCAGCCATTCCCTCCAGGGGGACTGATCTCTGTCATCTGGGGATCAGTTGGAATTCTGGGAGATCTCCAGGGCCCACCTAGAGGTTAGCATGCCTACCAACAAGGGCTCCCCTTCACCTCTTGAGGCATGAGTTCCAGGCTTGTTCTCAGAACCACTGGCAAAGCACCGGTCTCCTCCTGTGCTACTTTCTATATATATAAAAGAAAGTCCCCTCACTGTAAAATCAACGCCCAGGCCAAACCACTGGACCTAGAAACACAAAATTCAGGGAGAGGGCTCCTACCATGGCATAGGTGCTCACTAAGAAGGGATTTTTAGAAATCCGACCCCTAAGTGGGTCAAAAGGGGGGAAATGTGCTCCCCCCATTGATTTCTATGAGGCTGCCAGGCTCCTGCCTACTTGCGCCCCCCACTCTCTGATTGGTCAGCTGCTGAGCTCAGCAATCTGAGGTAAAAACAACAACAAAACCAGTTACAGGAGACTGCAGAGAGCTAACAGCAGTTGAGGAAATCAGGATTGCCTTAGCCCTGCTGCTGGCCCAGCCTCCTGGATGCCTTTAAGCCACGAGGGAGCCCGCCCCAGCAGTAACTGCCTTGGTGATCCTGCCAGCCTCCACAGTAGCTTCTAATACTCCTCCCCACTCCCCCTCCCACACTGGACAGGCAGCTGCCTGTCAGGTGTAGGAGAGGAGGTGGGATGCTTACAGCAAAACAATCCAGGAACACAAGTAGAGAGGCCATCACTTTCGTGGAAGGTGGCAGGACTTGACTTAATAGACGACTGCTTCTTAAATGGGCAGCTCTACATGGCCAGCTCCAGAGTGAGCTCACCAAGCAGCCTGGTGATCCGACCTAGCACCTGAAGGCAGAACAACCAATGTGGTCTACAGAGAGGTCCTTCAGTGGAGCAGGGGGAAGTACATATGTCTCGCTTCATTTTGTACACTACAATCTTCTCCATTAGAATTCCTACAACAAATCTTACATTTCAAACTTCACCTCATCGGTATTATAACTGGATTTACGGATCTTAAATACTGTAGCGAAGCACGGCTGTCAGGCTATGCTAGTCATATAAGAACTGGCCACTTGAATGGAAAGCAATCCCCCTCCGGGGTGGGGGGAGTAGAACCTCCGGGATTGTCCCAAAAGGTTTGCCCCTCCCCATAATCCTGTAGTAAACCAGCTCTGAAGGGAGACATTCTGGTCGACTCAGGCCAAAAGCTGTCCTTGGCCATCCCCCAAGGCCTGGAGGCCTTCCACGGGGGCTACGAGAGAACAGCCAGAATTGCTGATCCTGGATCGGCTCGCGTCCAGCTTCTCCGATGAGGCCAAGCGCCGAGAATCCGGAGGCCGGCGGACTGGCCCTGCCCTTGTCCTCCAAACAAAGAGGATTTTATGAGAGTGGAAGGAATGAGGGGTTAGAGCGCTTTAAAACGTTTGAAAAGAGAAGGAACCATGACTTTGTTTGTGTGTCCAGCGGTAGCTGGCTTATGGTGACCCTTGTAGGGGTCTTCAAGGCAAGAGAGGAGGAGAGGTGGTTTGCCATTTCCTGCCCCTGTGCAGGGACGCTAGGGTTGTCAAGTCTTCAAAACTCACCGGCGGGGTATCATAGAGTTTTGGGGCGATTGCCAGAGCGTCGCCCTGGCAACGCTCCCCAACGTGCTGACGTCACTTCCAGTGACGTCATTACGTCGTCCTCGCTGGACGACGTCGGGGGTGGGGTTCCCCCCGCCGGCCAAATGCTGGCCGGTGGATCGGGAACCCCTTTAGCGGGGGATCCCCCGCCCCTTGGGCTGACTTGGCAGCCCTAAGGGACGCTGGTGTTCCTTGGAGGTCTCCCATCCAAATACCAACCAGGACTGACCCTGCTAAGCTTCCAAGATCTGAAGAGATCAGACTAGCCTAGGCCAGGGGTGGGCAAACTTGCTCAGCGTAAGAGCCACCTAGAACAGGGGTGGCCAAACTTGCTTAACGTAAAAGCCGCATAATCAGATGTTTGAGAGCCACAAGACATGAACAAATATTACCTGATTTTATTGGAAAATAAGCAAATTTGCTTTTTACTAACATTAAACGAGACTGCCAAAAATAATAACAAAAGGGGTAAAAGCAAATATTGATAACGATATTAATTTGTCCAATGATATTTGTTTGCTCATGATATTTAGCTTCCCCAGCCGCCGTGCCGGGGGCCACATAATATATGTGAAAGAGCCGCATGCGGCTCCCGAGCCACAGTTTGCCCACCCCTGGCCTAGGCTATCCAGGTCAGGGAGGAAGCAACCATAAGTTCACTGGAAGAAGGAAACATAAGAAAGGGCAAAATAATAATTTTTAGAGGACTCCAGAAGGTGGGACTGGGCAGGGCAGAGAACGTGAGGCAGCCACTGAAAAAGGCAGCCTGTATTATCAAGTTCATTGTCCCCTATTGCATGAAAGCTGACAAGGTCACGTTTTCCCACTTTCTCCTTCAGAAGAATGGATGGGAGGAAGGGAAATGGACCACACTGGGCATTCTGGTACTGACAAGGGGTTGCCTTCTTCAGTGGCAAACCCCGCTGCCCGGTTGGGGCAACACTCTGTTGTATGGGCAAAAACTCTATGGTAAATTTGGCTTCTACCGTAAAGATTCCCCCCCCCCCCAAAAAATTCCAGAGTGTCACCTCAATGACCCAGACATGATTACGCCACTTCCAGGTCACGTGGGCAGTGACATAGACACATTGCTGCCCGTCGGACGAATCTCCATCTTTTTTCAGGGTAAGTTCCCCCCAACTGGCCAGCTGATTGGTGGCAGGGTGGCAGGGTCTGGCAGTGGGGGACCCCCGCCTCCATCAGGGGGTCTGGAAACCCTAGGCCGAAAGGGGGGCATGAGCACAGGTACTTACAGGAAGTTCTGGCCATAGAGTTCCTGCTGATTCCTAGTGCTTCCCAGAAGTGAAAATGGCAGTTCTAGCAATTGCTAGATTGAGATTATCATAGAGTTTCTGCCAATCACTGGGGCTACCCCTTGTCTCTTTCCAGCCGCTCTAGGAATTGCCAGGAACTCTATGGTCAGAATTTCCTGTAAGTACCCAAGACCTTATTTGCTAAAGTTGACTGGGGTTTAGTGAGGGGAGAGAGCTTGGCAGGGCATAACGCCAGGAACTCCACTTTCCAAAGCAGCCATTTTCTCCAGAAGAAGGGAACTTGACATCAGGGGAAGGCCTCGGCCTCTCTGCCCTGTTGTTGGCCCTCCAGAGGAGCTGGCTGGCCACTGTGTGAGACAGGAGGCTGGACTAGATTGGACCACTGGTCTGATCCAGCAGGGCTCTTCTTATTTTAAATACGTACAAGTAATAAATAAGCGATTTGTGTCGTCTGCAGATGTTCTAATTCTGAGAAATCCCCAGCCCCCACCGGGAGGGCAGCAACCCTACCTCCCGTCTTCTCCCAAAAGACATTCCAGCTGTGATCCGGGCCAGAGAGGAAGAGTATTTCGAACAGCTCTTTCCAGAAAGCTGCCTTGAACCCCGGCCCGAGGTTTCCCTGAGGCTCCCTCGCAACTCCGGCCCTCGATCCTGCAGGCCTAGGGATGCCAGGCTCCAGGTGGGACCCGGGGACCCCCCAGAATTACCGCTCATCTCCAGACTACAGAGATCAGTTCCCCTGGACTCTAAGAACATAAGAGAAGCCAATGTTGGATCAGGCCAGTGGCCCATCCAGTCCAACACTCTGTGTCACACAGTGGCCAAAAACACCAGGTGCCCTCAGGAGGTCCAGCAGTGGGGCCAGGACACTAGAAGTCCTCCCACTGTTGTCCCCCCCCCCATCAAGCACCAAGAATACAGAGCAGCACTTGCCCCAGACTGTGAGTTCCTATCTATACCTTGTGGCTAATAGCCCCTGATGGACCTCTGCTCCATACGTTTATCCAATTCCCTCTTGAAGCCGTCCATGCTTGTAGCCGCCGCCACCTCCTGTGGCAGTGAATTCCACATGTTCATCACTCTTTGGGTGAAGAAGGACTTCCTTTCATCTGTTCTAACCCGACTGCTCAGCAATTTCATGGGGTGCCCCCGAGTTCTTGTCTTGTGAGAAAGGGAGAAAAGGACTTCTTTCTCCACCTGCTCTATCCCATGCATCATCTTATAAACCTCAATCATGTCACCCCTCAGCTGTCGTTTCTCCAAGCTAAAGAGAATTGTACCTCATCGGCACTGTACCCCATTGAAGTCCCTGTCCTCCCCGGGCTCCAGCCCCCAAATTCCCAGGAGTTTCCTAACCCGGATTTGGCAACCCTCCCCCCCCATCCCCTCCCCCCCCCCCTGACGGTGGACAGGGGCGACCCGGCGACCCTACACAGGCCTCCAGTTTGACTGCCTCCAGCGTCACCCGCCGACACCAATAATAATCCCGCCCGCTCTAGCTCAGCACGATGTTAATTCAAGCAAACCAATGTCTGCCTTTGCCCCCCCTCCCTTCCCTCCAAACTTCCCTGCCATTTTCTGAAAACTGCTCGAATTACAAGCTGCGTTATTCCTGGCACGGTGCCAGGGCTCCGGCAATCGCATAATGCCACCGTTTTTTCATCAAAGGCATGAAGGAAGGGCAAGGACCGAGACTGGAACAGTGCCGCAGCTAGTGCAGAAGAGGGGGGGTGCACCGTTATTTGATTTGCAGGCCTGCCCGTCCCTCTTGGAGCAGATTTCCTGGAGAATTCGCAACCTGACTGTTGTTTTTTCCGGTTTGTTCTTTTTTACGTAACAGAAGCTCGCTCGCCCGCCAGTCGGAATCAAAGCAGAGGATTTGCATCCAGCAAGATCTTCTAATTCCACTGCATGCCCCAAGGGGGGGGGGGGCTTACCTCACAGCGGCTGGGCTTGCCAACTTCAGTTTGGGATATTCCAGGAGGTTTAGGGATGTTGCTTGGGGAGGGGAGCTATAACAACACAAGGTATAATGCCATCGAGTCCACCCTCCAAACCAACCATTCTCCTCAAGGGAATGAAACTCTTGTCTCCAGCTTGGTGTAGTGGTTAAATGCGTGGACTCTAATCTGGGAGAACCGGGTTTGATTCCCCACTCCTTCACTTGCACCTGCTGGATGACCTTGGGCAAGCCATAGCTCTGTCAGAGCTGTTCTCTCAAGGGCAGTTGTCTCAGCGCTCTCTCAGCCCCACCTACCTCACCGGGTGTCTGTTGTGGGGAGGGGAAGGGAAAGGGATTCTAAGCCGCTCTGAGACTCCTTCGGGTAGTGAAGGACGGGGTGTAAATCCAATCACCTCCTCCTCCTCCTCTCCTCCTCCTGTCGATCAGTTCTGACTCCAGATCTCCAGCCCCCACCTGGAAGCTGGCAACCCTATGCAGAAACCCAGCGTGTTTTTTTTAAATTGCTGTTTCATTTATATCCTGATTTTCTCCCTGTTGAGACCCAACGCGCCTTTTCACTTTGTTCCCTCCTCCTCCCCTTTATCAGCACAACAACCCTACGAGGTAGGTTAGGTTGATGGGCAAAGCAGGGGTTCAAACCCTCTGCAGGATTCTCGCCACTCTTTCTGCAACCAACAAATTCCAAACTCCCACCGGCGTGAGATGAGAGCATGGATTGCAGCAAGAGGTTATAAAGAACAGTTGTAGCAAAAGCCATACGGAGAGATACTGCCACACTCTTTTAGCTCAGCTTTGGGGACATCAATACATCTTCCCTGCTTGGACGTACAACAGAGCCAGTTCCAGGCTTTGAAGAAGAGGCCAGCAAAGAGTTCCTAGGACCCCCTTCCTTTGTCCACCACCAAGCAGTCAACCTCTGAATCCCAGAGCCAGGAGGCAACATCAGGGGAAGGCCTTAGCCCCTCTGCCCCGTTGTTGGTCCTCCAGTAGAACTGGTTGACCACTGTGTGAGACAGGAGGCTGGACTAGATGGACCACTGGTCTGATCCAGCAGGGCTCTTCTTGTGTTCTTATCGGGGGGGGGGGCTCAACCTCTCTGCCCTGTTGTTGTCTCTCCAGAGGAACTGGTTGGCCACTGTGTGAGACAGGATACTGAACTAGATGGACCTTCACTGGTCTGACCCAGCAGGGCTCTTCTGAGGTTCTCTTCAGGGGAAGGCCTCGGCCTCTCTGCCCTGTTGCTGGCCCTCCAGAAGAACTGGTCAGCCATGGTGTGAGACAGGATGCTGGACTAGATGGACCTTCACTGGTCTGATCCAGCAGGGCTCTTCTGAGGTTCTTCTCAGGGGAAGGCCTCAGCCTCTCTGCCCTGTTGTTGTCTCTCCAGAGGAACTGGTTGGCCACTGTGTGAGACAGGATACTGAACTAGATGGACCTTCACTGGTCTGACCCAGCAGGGCTCTTCTGCTGTTCTCTTCAGGGGAAGGCCTCGGCCTCTCTGCCCTGTTGCTGGCCCTCCAGAAGAACTGGTCAGCCATGGTGTGAGACGGGAGGCTGGACTAGATGGACCCTCACTGGTCTGATCCAGCAGGGTTCTTCTGAGGTTCTTGTCAGGGGAAGGCCTCAGCCTCTCTGCCCTGTTGTTGCCCCTCCAGAGGAACTGGTCGGCCACTGTGGGAGACAGGAGGCTGGACTAGATGGACCCTCACTGGTCTGATCCAGCAGGGCTCTTCTGCTGATGTTCTTATCAGGGGAAGGCCTCGGCCTCTCTGCCCTGTTGTTGGCCCTCCAGAGGAACTGGTCGGCCACTGTGGGAGACAGGAGGCTGGACTAGATGGACCCTCACTGGTCTGATCCAGCAGGGCTCTTCTGCTGATGTTCTTATCAGGGGAAGGCCTCGGCCTCTCTGCCCTGTTGTTGACCCTCCAGAGGAACTGGCCGGTCACTGTGGGAGACAGGAGGCTGGACTGGATGGACCCCTGGTCTGATCCAGTAGAGTTCTTCTCATGTTCTTATGTACCTCAGTGAGGAAAATGGAGGAGAATAAAATAAGAAATCTCCCCAGTCTTAGCGCAATATTCGAAACGCCCCACTGCTCTGATAACTGTCTATTCTAGAGACTGTCTCACACATTACAATGCCACAAACACAGGTTGCCTAATAGATGAATGTTCAACTTCAGCCGCAACCGCAACCAAACTCTGTATCATGTGAGCTCGTGCTTGTTCACAATTGGTGTTTGTAAAGTGCCATCGAGTCACGGTTGACTTGGGCTCCCCAATTCTGTTGCTTACGTCACTCTTTGCGCTGAGTTGCGTTTACACTAGGGATGTGCATTCGTTTCGGACAAACTGAACCCCCCCCCCCAAATAAAGATTATTCGGCATTATTCAGCCTGTCAAAAGCCGAATCAGATTCTCTAACCTGATTCAGCTGGCCGAACAGGGATTCTCCGAACGGCTGCCATGTATTCACCATCCATTTGGGGAATCCCTTTGCTGGGTGAGGGGAAGGCGGGGGGCATTTAAATGTCTCCCTGCACCCTTCCAGGCCTTTCTTGGCTTGCCCATTTTGGCCGGAGGGCTCTCCTGGGCTTCTCCAGTGGGTCAGTGAAGGCAGGGGAGGGCTAGCTTGGGGGAAGCAGTGGGGGGAGGGATTTAAACTTTAAAACTCGAGTCGCACCGCAGAAGCAGCATGCTCCCTTCATTGAAGGGAAGGCAATTTGCCTTCACTTCAGTGATAGGGAAACACCCCCCCCTTCAAGGGAGGGATTATTATACCCTATGGGGACAGTCCCCATAGGGCAGGGGTGGGCAAATGTTTTGGCTCGGGGGCCGCTTTGTGGGAGCGGAGGGTTAGCGGAGGGCCGCACCTTTAAAAATGATTGCATTCATTAGTTAACTTTGCATTTCAGAAAAGGTATCAATTGTATCATAACAATCAATAAATATAAATTAAATAAAATAGTGGTAGTTTAATCAATTTATTTATTGTGCTAATTTCGTATCATCTATAGCTGCAAGCACATTTAATTTTAGAATCAGTTTAATGAGAGAAATGTACCCTATCACACTTTTCTACAATTTTTTTTTGAAATCAGGAGATTGCTTGTTGAGAGACCATGTGGCCGACTGTCTTGGCGGGCCGCAAAAAACTCTGTGGCGGGCCGCATGTGGCCCCCGGGCTGCAATTTGCCCACCCCTGCCATAGGGTATAATTGAGCCAAATGTGATTCGGCCAGCCAAATGCCACCCCAATCAGCTTGCATTGCCGAAAGTGGCATTCGGGGGTCATTCAACTGGCTGAATCACATTCGGCCCAATTTGGCCGAATCTGAATGGGCCGATTTTTTTTTTTTTTGCACATCCCTATTTTATACCTTATTGAATCAAGGGTGTGGTCTATTGTTATTACGTTTTGGCTTCATCTCCATCTTAACCCCCCCCCCTCCGTCTTATTTATCTCCTCCCTACATACCCTTACACCTTGAATTGGTCTCAATTTATAGTGTCTAAAATCAAATCCATTGGTATTGATCTGGATTTTGGGGGCAATCCTGGGGAAATGGATATTTTCCAGATTGTCCGAAGGAGGATTTGGGACATTTCAGTTCAAGTAATCAGTGCTAATAGTTCTGGAGTTTGTTCTCCGCATTTTCCCGCACAGGATTCTACGGCCCAGTATTTTTCTAATTTGGTAAATCTTTGCACCGTAGAGCTTTTAGGCTTGCTAGGTTCAATCTCTTCCCTTCGGCTGTTTTGACAGGTAGATATAAGGGTATTCCTTATAAAGAAAGAGTTTGCACCTGTTTTTACAATGAACCCAACTCTGTGCAACATATTATTTTTCGCTGTCTGCATTACGCTTTGCAACATCGTTCTTTGACTAATAATGACTTGGGGGGTGGGGTTGCTATCTGACAAATCTCCCAAAATTACTGCAGCTGTTGCTGAATTTTTATCATGTGTATGGAAGCTAAGGGTTAGAGACTGTAATACTTAGAATTATTGTTTTTTCTTTATTAATCCCAAATGGGTTTTGTTTAAGAACACAAGAGAAGCCAATGTTGGATCAGACCAGTGGCTCATCCAGTCCAACACTCTGTGTCACACAGTGGCCAAAAACACCAGGTGCCCTCAGGAGGTCCAGCAGTGGGGCCGGGACACCAGAAGCCTCCCCCCACTGTTGCCCCCCACTCTCAAGCACCAAGAATACAGAGAGCATCACTTGCCCCACACGTAAGAACATAAGAGAAGTCAATGCTGGATCAGGCCAGTGGCCCCTCCAGTCCAACACTCTGTGTCACACAGTGGCCAAAAACACCAGGGGCCCTCAGGAGGTCCACCAGTGGGGCCAGAACACTAGAAGCCCTCCCACTGTTGCCCCCCCACCCTCGTCAAGCACCAAGAATACAGAGCATCACTTGCCCCAGACTGAGAGTTCCTATCTATACCTTGTGGCTAATAACTCACTGATGGACCTCTGTTTGGTGGAGACCTTTTTAGTAAGTGTATATGTATGTGTGTGTGTGCATATATATATATGTGTGTATATATATATATATATATATATATATATATATATATATATATATATAATTGGTGTTTAGGTTTTTTTTGAATTTTTGATTTGTTGTATTATTATGCCATTAAAGGTCTCTCTCTCTCTCTCTCTCTCTCTCTCTCTCTCTCTCTCTGGCGACTTATGGAAACCCCATAGAGAAGAAGCTTCAGGAGGCAGGAGCTACCACTAGGAAAGCCCTGCCGGCCTAGTCCCTTAGCACAAGAAACAGGATCTCCTAAGTTCACCAAATGCATGCCGGAGAAGGCGTTCGTGCCTTCATTCTTATTTAGAAGAAACACCTCTCATTCCTTCCACTTTTCTCAACCACCTTGCCACTGCTATTCAGGGCCTCCACACCACAGCAAGACATAAGTCGCCATAGACCAAGCTGCAGGGGCGTAGAGTTTAAAAACTCCCAGAGGGGGCGGGGGCTCTTCCGTGTGCGCGCACCCGCTGAGACCATGTCCCCGCCACCGCCACCACCTCCCCCCCCGACCACTCCTGCTTCCCTCCCTCCCTCCGTCCAGGGGCCAGCTGCAATTTGCTTAGCTAGCCCCTGGACGGACGGAGGGAGGGCCCCCCCCGGGAAATTTCGGGGGTGGCTTGAGCCCTCGAGCCCCCCCGTAGTTGACGCCTATGCCAAGCTGCATCCTCAGTGGATCAGTGCTGTCACTTCTAACCAGCAGTGTTTCTCCAGGAACTTAGGTAGATGATCTTCCTCAGCCCGCCTCCTTTTAACAGGAAGGGCCAGGACCTGAACTCAAGTCCTTCTGCATGTGTGAGCCTTCTGCAGGTGGAGAACTCAACGACCAATTCCCCACGAGCCGCTGCTCTGGCGTCGTTCTTCCCTTTGCCCCGACCGTGTGCTTGAATTTCCCACTATTTGCCCCGTGCCGCATTTTGACCTGCGGCTTCGCCCGAATTCCCCCGTGGCTTCGGTGATCCTGTTTTTGAGGATCACTGAAGCCGTGGGGGAATTCGGGCAAAGCCGCAGGTCAAAATGCGGCATGGGGCAAATAGTGGGAAATTCAAGCACGCGGTCGGGGCAAAGGGACGAACGATGCCGGAGCAGCGCCTCGTGGGAAATCGGTCAACACCAGAAACCCCAAAGTCATTTGCAAAAACACAACCGCCACAACCAGGAAATTATAACTGCTACTTTTCCTTTTAGGCTACTGGAACTGAAACCTGAACTCTTCCTAGAAGCTAGAATGACTGAACTGACACTATTGTATTTTGGTCACATTATGAGAAGGCAAGACTCACTGGAAAAGACAATAATTCTAGGAAATGTTGAAGGCAGCTGGAAAAGAGGAAGACCTGAGATGAGATAGATTCACGCAATCAAGGAAGCCACAAAGGCCCTCAGTTTGGAAGACCTGACAAGGCTTTGAAAGAGGAGGAGGAGATCGGGTTTATACCCCGCCCTTCACTACCCGAAGGAGTCTCAGAGCTGCTTACAATCTCCTTTCCCCTCCCCACAACAGACACCCTGGGAGGTAGGTGGGGCTGAGAGAGCTCTGAGAGGACTGCCCTTGAGAGAACAGCTCTGAGAGAACTTGTGACTGACCCAAGGTCACACCAGCAGCTGTATGTGGAGGAGGAGAGGGGGATCCAACCCAGCTCTCCCATATTAGAGTCTGCGCTCCTAACCACTACACCAAACTGGCTCTACACCAAAATAGGACATTTTGGAAGCCACCAGAGGGACCAAGAGTAGCCAGTAAAATGCCTCAAAGGGGCCCACAAGTGGCCAGCAAACGACAACCCTCTGGTGCTGGCCAGTGTCCCCACTAAGATGAGTAAGTGTGAACTAGCTCACAGTTTTTTAGCCTCCAGCTCACACATTTTTGTCATAGCTCGGGAAGGACGGCTCCAGAGCAAACTGATTTCTGCAGCAGCCAAATCGCTTGCTCACAATTCTTTAATGCCAGTCGCTCACCAAGGGGAATTTTTGCTCACAAGACTCCACGGCTTAGAGGAAGCATTGGGGCAGACCTCTCCCCAGCAACCAGTATTCTAAGGCAGGTCGCCTCTGAACCCAGAGGTCCCATTCAGCAATCATGGCCAACAGCTAGCGATATGCCTCTCGGCCATAAATTTCTCCAGCCCGTTTTTAAATCTATGCAATCCAGTGGCCGTCACCACCCCTTGTGGCTGGGAGTTCTCTGAGCCGGCTACTCACTGCTTGAAGCAGGCCTCAAGGTAGTACATTTAGAACAGTTTTGGTTTTCCTGATTCCAAATTTCTGCGGGACGAACATGTCCCTGCTTCCTCCAACTGCTGCTTACCAGCTAGGGCCTCCAACCCTCTGTGGTTCTCCAGAACCTTTGTAGCTCATCCACATCCTTCTTCGATGCCAGCCCCCGGAATTAAAAATGCACTTCAAAAGCCCTTCTTATTAATATTAAGTAGGTGGCAGCTATTATTGCATCCTGCATTTAGACGGGTAGATTCACGGAGGATATGTCTGTCAATGGCTACTAGGCAGGGTGGCTGAGGGGAACCTCCACATTCAGAGGCACTAATCCTGTGAATCCCAGAGCCAGGAGGCAACATCAGGGGAAGATCTTGGCCTCTCTGCCCTGTTGTTGGCCCTGCAGAGAAACTGGTTGGCCTCTGTGTGAGACGGGATGCTGGACCACTAGTCTGATCCACTAAGGCTCTTCTGATGTTCTTACTGGGGGAAGCCTCTGCCCCTCTGCCCTGTTGTTGGCCCTCCAGAGGAACTGGTTGGCCTCTGTGTGAGACAGGATGCTGGACTAGATGGACCATTGGTCTGATCCAGCAGGGCTCTTCTTATGTTCTTATCAGAGGAATGCCTTGACCTCTGAGCCCTGTTGTTGGCCCTCCAGAGGAACTGGTCGGCTACTGTGTGAGACAGGATGCTGGACTAGGAGGACCATCCCTGGTCTGATCCAGCAAGGCTCTTCTGATGTTCTTGTCAGGGAAAGGCCTCGACCTCTCTGCCCTGTTGTTGGCCCTCCAGAGAAATTGGTCAGCCACTGTGTGAGACAGGAGGCTGGACTGGATGGACCATTGGTCTGATCCAGCAGAGCTCTTCTTATGTTCAACGACAATGCCCTTATTAATACAACCCACTGTGGTCTTTTGGGGCTGCATCTGACGGCTGAAACTATCTCAGATTATTGTCCACTTTAACCCCTAAAGCCTTCCATAGCATCACACTCCATGGACGATAACCCTGCTGAGATCTTTTCTCCCTCTGAGAAATGACTCTGAGCTTCACGCTACGCCTGTTGTCAGTGGGATACTTAAATGCCACTGTCTTACTAACTCTCCTAGCGGTTTCAAATACACTTGACTAGCTCAGGGATGACCCCAGTGTCCATCCTTGGTATTCTTAGAAAGCCATTGACAAGGCACACAGCTGGGACCAAACTAGCATGTCAGCAATGATCCAGGGGACCCTCTAGTGAATTTCATCCCAGCCTTCCTCCAAGAAGCCCAGGTCAGCCTACAGGGTTGGCTCCTCCATTTGATCGTCCCCAACAATCTTGCAAGGTAGGTTAACTTCCGAGTGCTACCAGAAAAGCAGTATGCAACTATTTTCTTCCAGGGCCGAAGGGCTGCACCTTCCAGGGCCTAAGGAGGCCCGATTGGCGGTAACGAGGACCAGGGCTTTTTTGGTGGCGGCCCCGGCCTGGTGGAATGAGCTCCCGGATAACATCAGGGCCCTGCGGGACCTTTTACAGTTTCGCAGGGTCTGCAAGACAGAGCTCTTCCACCAGACTTTCAAGTAGGGGCCGCCTCGACCTTATAGCCCTGGCCCAACCACTGGAAACCGCCAGTGGACCAGCAGCACTAATTGGAATGCCCAAAAGAAGTTTGGCGATGCTGCTTGGGCAAGGATGCTGGAAATTGCCATCATGTACTGTATTTTAGAGTTCTGCATTGTATTTTTATATTAAGCCTGTTTTATGGAATTTTATTGGAATTATGTTGTTTCACCGCCGAGAGGCGGGGAGGGCGGGATAGAAATTTAAATAATAAATACAATAAATAAATAAAAATTTAAAATCAATAATTAAAAAAAAATAAATAGAAAGAGACTGGCACAAGGTCATCCAGTGAGCTTCATGGCCATGTGGGCATTCGAACCCAGAACTCCCCAGTCCTAGTTTGAGAGTCCCTTGGACTGCAAGGAGTCAATCCTAAAGGAAACCAACCCTGCCTGTTCCCTGGAAGGCCAGATCCTGAAGCAGTTGAAGCGCAAAGACTTTGGCTGCCAATGAGAAGGGAGCGCTCACTGGAGAAGACCCTGATGCTGGGAAAGGCTGAAGGTCAAAGAAGAAGGGGACGGCAAAGGATGAGATGGTTAGACAGTGTTATTGATGCAACGGATATGAAGGCCAGATCCTGAAGCTGAAGCTCAAATACTTTGGCCACCAAATGAGAAGGGAGCACTCGCTGGAGAAGACCCTGATGCTGGGAAAGGCTGAAGGTCAAAGAAGAAGGGGACGGCAAAGGATGAGATGGTTAGACAGTGTTATTGATGCAACGGATATGAAGGCCAGATCCTGAAGCTGAAGCTCAAATACTTTGGCCACCAAATGAGAAGGGAGCACTCGCTGGAGAAGACCCTGATGCTGGGAAAGATTGGAGGTCAAAGAAGAAGGGGATGGCCAAGGATGAGATGGCTAGACAGTGTTATTGATGCAACGGATATGAAGGCCAGATCCTGAAGCTGAAGCTCAAGTACTTTGGCCACTCAATGAGAAGGGAGCACTCACTGGAGAAGACCCTGATGCTGGGAAAGACTGAAGGTCAAAGAAGAAGGGGATGGCAAAGGATGAGATGGTTAGACAGTGTGATCGATGCAGCGAACATGAAGGCCAGATCCTGAAGCGGAAGCTCCAATACTTTGGCCACCAAATGAGAAGGGAGCACTCCCTGGAGAAGACCCTGATGCTGGGAAAGACTGAAGGTCAAAGAAGAAGGGGACGGCAAAGGATGAGATGGTTAGACAGTGTCATCGATGCAACGAACATGAAGGCCAGATCCTGAAGCTGAAGCTCCAATACTTTGGCCACCCAATGAGAAGGGAGCACTCCCTGGAGAAGACCCTGATGCTGGGAAAGACTGAAGGTCAAAGAAGAAGGGGACGGCAAAGGATGAGATGGTTGGACAGTGTTATCGATGCAACGAACATGAAGTTGGGAACACTTCGGAGCACGACGGAAGACAGGAGGGCCTGGCGTGATGTGGTCCATGTGGGTCGCGAAGAGTTGGACTCGACTGTGCGACTGGACAACAACAACAAACTCCTATGCCACACTCACCCTCCCAGAGTCATCTACCCGCTCAGCGGTACATCACAACAGAGGGTGCCGTTTAGGGGCATCACACCCGTGCCTTTGACGGCAGCGTGGCAGGCAGAAATCCAACAGGCGATGTCCCCCAACAATCCTCCAGGCCGAGAAAGGCTTTACCTGCTGGACTGTAGGACACAGTTTGATCTAAAGCAGCCCATTCAGAACACCCAAACCACCTGCTTGACGGTCTAGTCATACATGACACCAACTGTCCCGTTACACAGAACAGGCCACCACGAGAACCATGCCAGCCTTTGTCTCAGATTTCTTTCCCTTAAACTCTTCGCATCCACCCTGAGCTGGATAGCCCAGCCCGGCCCGATCTCTCCAGATCTCAGAAGCGAAGCCGGGTCAGCCCAAGTCACTATTTGGAGAGGAAACCACCAAGGAAGGTCCGAGGCAGGCAAGACAACCCCCCTCTGTTCATCGCTTGCCTTGAAAATCCCACGAGGGCTTGCCCTAAGTCCCTTGCAACTTCATAGCACCTTCCACGGGGTTGCCAGCTCCAGGTTGGGAAATAGCTGGAGATTTTGGGAAGCGGGAGGGGCCTAAGTGGGGAATAATGCCATAGAGTCCAGCTTCCAAAGCAGCCATAGAACTGATATCTATCTCCCGGAAATCAGTTGTAATCACGAGAGAACTCCAGCTGCCACCTGGAGGCTGGCGACCCTAGCTTCCCACCACCGTCCGCAGGCACCAGATTTCACCAGAGAAGCTGAGGTCCGGAGAGCCGGAGAGCCCAAGTTTAAGTCTGGAGTTCCTTTCTAGTCCAAGTGTAGCCATCTTTGTAAGATTTGTTCCTGAGTGGCGGAGGGGAACACCAAAGAATTAAATGCTTCCAGAGCCAAGGTGGGTCCGGGAAAAGCCCAGCAAGCCAAGGGGCTCTTGTGGATGGTTTAACCCTTTCAGGGCCTCCCGGCGCGGCCCCCAACAAGGACCCCTTCCCATCTCAGGCCCCCATCCTCTCTCTGCCCTTGAGCCTGTGCTTGTGGGGAAGCCATGGGCCTCTGAGGTTTCCTTCAGGCAGGCATGCGTTCTCATCTGCATTACCAGCAGAGCTCCCACATCTGGGCTTCCTTCCACACACTCGTGTACACGCCAGTTCTCTTCTGCAAAAGGAGAAAACGGGGGACGGGGGACCCCCCCCCCCAAACCCATGCAAACTTCCACAGACTTCCTGGCTCCAAAGCAGGGAAGAAAATAAAGTCGGGGCACCCATCCAGTATTCCATAGCTCTCCGGGGGGGGGGGGATCCTCTGCCCACCCCCACCCCCTCTTCGCAAACCATCTCCTGAGGCGCTTGCAAGGAAAGGCCGTTCGGCGCAACAAAACCATCGACCCGCCTCCCTCCCAAAGCCAAAAAAAAGAAGTCAGAACTGTCAACTCGCCATGATTTGCACTGGGTGAGCTAATCTCTTGCAACAGGGTCGGCCTGGGGGAGGAAGGGATTTTTTTTTTTTAACTCTTTGCCCGCAACAAGCCCGCTATTGTTGCTTTCTCTCCCCCCCCCCCCCGGCTCTCCCCCCCCCCCCAAGAAAACCAGGAATATAGACGCTGATAAGAGTCGTTCTGCATACAAAGGAAAGGAACCCGGGGTCTGGCCGGCCTTCCCCCCCCCCCCCCCCTTTCGGCTCCCCATACAGACAGACAGAGAGAAGCGAGATTTCCAACATGCAAACAACAGAGAATCCAACCTCGGCGTGCAAATGAAGACCAGAGAATCTGCAGCAGGGGGGGGGGGGGGGGGATAAGGCGATGGTTTAAATGCAGGAAAAAAGGGGGGGGGGAGCTACCATTTTGAGGCCGGGGTCTCAGGTCCGACGAGCCCCGTTGCTCTCCTCCTTGCAGGGGGGTAACTTGAGCTCTCCATGAAAAGGTCGGGACGTGCCGGATTTTTTTTGCTTCGCCTCCTCCGGTTTTTTTTTGGGGGGGGGGGGGATTGCACACCGCACCCCCTCCCTTGCACTAGGTGGTGCCTTCCTCCAGCCCGGGAGGGGGGCTCCGGCTTGCTCCCCTCGGCTCCCGTCACTCGGCGCCCCCCATCGCCCCGCAGCAGTCTCCCCCCCCTTTTTTTGCAACGAGGGGAGGGCCAGCGGCCACAGCCAGCACCCGGGCCCAGCTGATTCTTGGAACCGCCACCGCCGCCTCTGCTGCGCCTGCGTCGGGGACCGTTAAAGAGACAGGGCGCCTCTAACGTGGCGTTCCTCCCCCCCCCCCCCCCGCCACAGCCCCAAAGGAACCGGGGGGGGCGCGGGAGGCTCGCCTGACGGGGGGGAGCGGAGCTGCAGGGCCGGCGGGCGCGGAGGGGAGGGGAGGCCCTGGAAGAGCGGGCGCGGGGTGGAACCTCCAGGGTCAGGGGCAGTGTATCTGGCGCCACTGCCTCCTTGCACCGCGGGGGCGGAGGGGGCGTAGTCGCAGTGGGAGGCGTCGAAGAATCCGGTTCTCACGCCCTGTTACTGGCCCTCCAGCGCGGTGTTCCCTCCAAGCTTGAGTCAGTGTGAGCTAGCTCAGTGTTTTAGCCATCCGGCTCACGCATTTTTGTTTTGTCTCCGCTCAGGAAGGAGGGCTCCCGAGCGAACTGACTGATGCAGCAGCCCAATCGCTCGCTCACCACTTTAACGCCAGGCGGTCAGGAAGCAGAATGTTCGCTCACACGACTCCACGGCTTAGGGGGAGCACTGCTCCAGAGCGACGGGTTGGCCACGGTGTGAGACAGGACCAATCCTGCCGCTAAGCTGTGGAGTCCTGTGAGCAAAAATTCTACTTGGTGAGCTGCTGGCGTTAAAGTTGTGAGCCAGTGATTTCGGCTGCTGCATAAATTAGTTTGCTCTGGGGCCATATCCTTCCTGAGTGAAGACCAAAATGTGCAAGCTGGAGGCTAGGTCACACTAACTCAGCTTAGAGGGAAGACTGGACAGGATGCTGGACTAGAGAGACCAGTGGCCTGAAGAACATGAGAAGAGCCCTGCTGGATCAGACCAGTGAGGGTTCACCTAGTCCAGCCTCCTGCCTCACACAGTGGCCAACCAGTTCCTCTGGAGGGCCAACAACAGGGCAGAGAGGCTGAGGCCTTCCCCTGAGAAGAACCTCAGAAGAGCCCTGCTGGGTCAGACCGGTGAGGGTCCACCTAGTCCAGCCTCCTGCCTCACACAGTGGCCAGCCAGTTCCTCTGGAGGGCCAACAACAGGGCAGAGAGGCCGAGGCCTTCCCCTAGTAAGAACCTCAGAAGAGCCCTGCTGGGTCAGACCGGTGAGGGTCCACCTAGTCCAGCCTCCTGCCTCACACAGTGGCCAGCCAGTTCCTCTGGAGGGCCAACAACAGGGCAGAGAGGCCGAGGCCAGGGAAGGGAGGGATATCAGCAGGGTATAATGCCAGAGAATCCACCCTCCAAAGCAGCCATTTTCTTTAGGGGAACGGATAAAAAGAAGTCCTTCTTCACCAAAAGAAGGTGAAGGTTAATCACTCTTTGGGCGAAGAAGTACTTCCTTTTATCTGTTCTAACCCGACTGCTCAGCAATTTCATGGAGTGCCCCTGAGTTCTTGTCTTGTGAGAAAGGGAGAAAAGGACCTCTTTCTCTACCTGCTCTATCCCATTCATAATCTTGTAAACCTCGATCGTGTCACCCCTCAGCCGCCGTTTCTCCAAGCTAAAGAGCCCCAAGCGCTTCAACCTTTCTTCATAGGGAAAGTGCTTCCAACCCTTTTATCATCCTAGTTGCCCTTTTCTGCACTTTTTCCAATGCTGCAATACCCTTTTTGAGGTGTGGTGACCAGAACTGTACACAGTACTCCAAATGAGGTCGCACCATCGATTATTTTTTGCTCCATAAGACGCACCTGACCATAAGATGCACCTAGCTCTGCTCAGTGCCGTGGCTTGGGAAAGGTGAGGGGGGTTTAAGACACACACACTTCCCCCCCCCCTTTTTTAGGGAGAAAAAGTGAGTCTTATGGAGCAAAAAATACGGTATACAGGGGCATTATGATACTGGCTGATTTGTTTTCAGTTCCTTTCCTAATAACCCCCAGCATAGTGTTGGCCTTTTTCACTGCAGTCGCACACTGTCTCGACATTTTCATTGAGTTATCTACTACGACTCCAAGATCTCTCTCTTGGTCCGTCTCCGCCAGTTCCGGTAGAACTGATCTCTGTAGTCTGGAGATCAATAGTAGTTCCAGATCTCCAGCACCAACCTGAGGCTGCTTTGCCCAAGCCCTGTTTCCTGGAGAGGAACTCCCTTGCTACAATCATTTGTGACTACAAAAAAGGGGGAGCCACGTTAGTTTGTTGCAGGGGTCATTTCGTAGAAAAAGAGGTGCAGGAGCTCATTTGCATAACTCAATTGCATATGCCACACCCCCTAACATACCGGAAGTGTGTCAGAAGGCAACACCCACCCCTCAGGCTCCACTCCACAGGTGAGTGAAACTGACCTGCTCTTCCTCCATTCCCTTCCCCATCCAATACTTTGTGCCATAAAAATAAGCGTAAAGAACACACCCTCATTCTCTTCCTGCTCCCTTGAAACCACCAGGTTCCAAGTAGACTTGAGATACCCAGGACATGTGCACCGCCCATCCCTTTCCCTTCCCCTCCCCACAACAAGACACCCTGTGAGGTAGGTGGGGCTGAGAGAGGTCTTTTGAGAACTGCTCATGTGAGAACAGCTCCGAGAGAACTTGTGACTTGCCCAAGGTCACACCAGCAGCTGCATGTGGAGGAGTGGGGAATCAAACCCGGTTCTCCCAGATTAGAGTCCAACTCCTGACCACTACACCAAACTGATAAGGTGGAAGCTGCTGATAGGTTGGTGAAATTTCTCCAGTACTTATGTGCCATGTGCCCAGATAAAAAATGGTATATTTAGAAAATTTATATGCCACCTTGAGCAAGTCTCTGGAAAAGCAGCACACAGTCATAAAAGGAACAATGAAAAAATTATCAATATTAAAACAAAACATTAAAAATAATAAAGACCCTAGCAGGGCTTTCCCCGGGGCGCTGCGCCTCTGCACTGCTCGGGGAAGCCGAGGAGGGGGCGGGGCTTGGTCATGTGCCCGCCCCCTGGGCTCCTCACTCCCGGAGCTGCGCTCCTGTGTGCTCCTGCTCCAACGGACCCCTGGATTGCTGTAACAAAACCGAACGGAGGGCCGTGGCTTCCTTAAAGGAGTCAATCCATCTCGTGTCGGGTCTTTCTTCCTACTCCCTTCAACTTTCCCTTGCGTTATTGTCTTTCCTGGCGGAGCTGGTCTCCTTTTACCGTTTCTCTTTTCATTCAGTTTTTGCTATAGGTTACATAATTCCGGCATGCAAAACATATTGCGCACTCGTTTAAAAATAAACCTCTCTTTTTGAAGTCATGGGACACGGCCTGTCATGATCGGTATCCCACCCACTGAAGCCTGAAACTCTAGCTGGGAATGAGTAAAGAACACACAGCCGTTTCTGAACCGGTTCAATACCTCACCCCCCTGGGGAAAAAGAACAGCAGAAGAGGTTGGATTCATACCTCGCCCTTCACTCGGAGTCTCAGAGCGGCTTACCATCTCCTTTCCCTTCCCCTCCCCACAACAGGATCCCTAGGAGGTTGGTGGGGTGGAGAGA
Organism: Lepidodactylus listeri; assembly: GCA_029233225.1. Lineage (NCBI taxonomy): Eukaryota > Metazoa > Chordata > Lepidosauria > Squamata > Gekkonidae > Lepidodactylus > Lepidodactylus listeri. The sequence continues at coordinate 5,983,635 of JARCFY010000012.1, forward strand.
GCTCTTTCGAGGACTGCTCTTGAGAGAACCAGGAGTCCTTTGGGGCCAGGGCGAGGCGGAGCACTGCTCCACCAGCTCAGGAGTAGGCAGTAGGGCAGCCACCGGCTGAATCAGATTCTCTGATCTGATTCGGCCCACCGCTGAATTGCTGCCAAAATTCGGTGGCAGCTTTAAAAGCGACTGTAGGGGAGCGGGTTAGAGGGAGAGGCTCCAAACTTGCAGAGTAGCTTCTGGGACCTCTGCCCCAAATACCCACCAAGTTTCAAGAAGATTGGACCAGGGGATCCAATTCTACGGGCCTCCAAACAGGTTGCCCCCATTCCCTCCATTGTTCTCTAAGGTGGGAAAAAAATAACTGACTTTCGGCTAACTGAAACTGACTTTTGGCCAGTTATGCTAATGAGTTATGCTAATAGGTATGCTAATGAGCTCCTGCACCTCTTTTTCTACAAAAGGACCCCTGGAGAGAACTATGGCTTGCCCAAGGTCATCCAGCGGCTGCAAGTGAAGGAGTGGAGAATCAAACCCGGTTCTCCCAGATTAGAGTCCACGCACTTAACCACTACACTACAGTTAGCTTCTGGCCTGCCCTAGGAACAGAGTGGAGTCCCAAATCTCACGAAATCTGGGTGAGGTTGTCTGTCACGCTGCTCAGCTATTGACATAAACAACATAACAAGGCTGCTTCGATCCACGCTTTGAATATACCATTTGTGGGCAGAAGCTTTTGACGGTCTTGGGATACCGAGAGGCTTGCCATATGCGTGAGGTGTGCCCCACCACGCTAATTTTACACACCTCATGATCCGATCCACTAGGCTGCATTTAAATTGAGAACAGTGAGTTATCGGAGGTGGAAAGCCAGGACAAGTTGCAGCTGCCTTCTGGTGACCTTGTCGAGTTTTCAAGGCAAAGCATGTTCAGGGGTAGTTTGCCGTTGCTTGCCTCTGCATAGTTTATTATCTCCGCTACCTGGCATCGCATTTTATGGCGCACGTGGCCCGGCCCGACAAGGTCTCGTTTATGTTAGATCCGGCCCACATAACAAATGAGTTCGACACCGCTGCCTTAAATCCATTAATCTAGCCCAGGTTGAAAGAAAGATTTTTCTCCATAGTTGGGGGAGCCCCCAAGGTTTGCAGAAAAATCTTTTAAAGACCACCGGGGGGATTTAAATCTCCCCCCAAACGAAAATGTTGTCTGTGCTTGTGCAGAGTACTTACCAGATGACACGGTTCCCAACAACCAGAGGTGAGGGGAGAAATGGGCGAGTGCGCGCGTGCGAGAGGATTGCCAGAGATGGGGCTGAGGGGAGAAAGACGGGGTGAGAGAAGTGACTTACACTGAAGGGGTGAGAGATTGACTGATGAGGGTTGGGGGGCAGGGAGAGAGAGAGGGAAACACTGCTTGAGAAGGGGGGAGGGGGAATGAAGCAAAGGGGGGGCTGCCTCCCCATAACTTTCCTGCTGCAGCGTTGAAAGGGATTCTAGGGCAAGCGCCACGGAATCATGAAACGGGCGCCGTTCCAATCAGGGCGGTGAATTATTTCCGTATCCATCCACACTCGTAAAAAGGAAATTGCTTACTTTCGAGAGCAGATTTGCAAAGACGCAAAGACCCTTCTGCGGAGCTCATCTGCTGGGCTTATTTATATCACCACAGCGATTCTCCCCGCGGCCGCGACTGGGATCCAAAGAGCAGCTGGGGTCGCTCTGTTGAGGGGAGAGGCCTTCTGAACCCCGACTTCTGCAAGGAAAGCCTCACGCAATCCCCAAAGCTCAGGAAAACATGAGAGCAGCGGTTTCAGAGCACTACGGAAAGGCATCTAGGCCATTTTTTAACCCTCCCTCCCTCTAAGGTGCTTAAGCTCAATGAACATTGTTTCCCCCTTCCCCTATTTGAGAGCCAGCACGGTGTAGTGCCTAGGCTCTGGGGGACTCAGATTCGAATCTCTGCCATGGAAGTGTGCTGGGTGGCCTTGGGCCAGTCACACACCCTTGGCCTAATCTACCTCACAGGGTTGTTGTGAAGATAAAACAGAGGAGAGGAGAACGATGTGAGCTGCTTTGGGTCCCCAGTGGAAAGAAAGGCTGGATATGAATTTAAAAATCATGTGAGGTAGGCCAAGACTGATCGGTCCCAAGGCACCTGGTGGACTTCATGGCAGAGAAGGGATCTGAATGCAGGTCCTACTCTGGTAGCTCTAAACTCTTCTGTTGGTGGAAGTCCCCAGTGTGGACTCTAATCTGGGAGAACCGGGTTTGATTCCCCACTCTTCCTCCACATGCAGCTGCTGGTGTGACCTTGGGTCAGTCACAGGTTCTCTCAGTTGTTCTCTCAAGGGCAGTCCTCGAAAGAGCTCTCTCAGCCCCACCTATTCCACAGGGTGTGGTTCAGTGCACCAAAGACACACCTAATTTCCAGCCTACCTCGCCCCGGGGGGGGGGGGGGCTTTCTTGAAGGGTAAATGATCTTGTTTATTTGCTGGAATAAAAAAGGAGTGAAGGTCCATGAAAACCAACTACCTAAAACAAAACATCAACAAACTGAATGCAGTCAACTTTGAACAGATTGATATGGTGAGTATTTAGCATCTACACTGCCACTCCAGTGGCCAAACAGGTCCGTTGTAATCCTTACAACATGCCTGCGAGGCAGGCCAGTATTAACCCCCCCCCCCACCGTGCTGCAGATGGAGGATAAGATGGGGGGTGGTTTTTGTATCAGGTGAGAACTGGAACCAGCATGCTTCCAGTTTGCGTCTCATTTTCTAACTCACCAATGGTAAAAAACGGTTGCCTTAACAAGGGGGTGGGTGGGGAGGGAGGGACCATTTTAGGTACCATGTGACTTTGAATCTGATTTCTACCAGCACCCAGGACAAGAATTTGAGGGCTGGTTCCACATCTGCATCGGGCTGCAGTGGCTCAGAGGTTAAAGATGCTGAACTGCAGACTGGAAGATCGGTAGCTCTGCCGTGTGACAGAGTGAGCTCCCGTCTCTGGCCCCAGCTCCTGCCACCTGAGCAGCTCGAAAGCAAGAAACTGCAAGCAGATCATAGGTACCATTTTGGTGGGAAGGTAACAGCATTCCATGCACCTCGGCGTCTGGTCATGCCGGCCACATGACCACAGAAAAAAGTCTTCGGACAGCACTGGCGCTTCGGCTTGGAAACGGAGATGAGCGCCGCGACCCTGGAGTTGGATTCGGCTGGCTTTCAAGCGAGGGAAACCTTTACCCTACATCTTTTGCCTGCAGCGGAAGTGCAGTTTCTGCCCCTCAGAGCTGCACGCTTATTTAGGTTAAAAAATCCCTGCTTCTCCAGGACACGTCCTTCATGGTTACTCTTCTTTTCCGAAGGCTGTCCCCACCAGTATAATCCTTCTGATCTCTTCCTTTACCCCCCACGTCTGCTATTTGGATGGGACTGTGAGATCACCGAGTGGTGGGAATGATTCCTTTTGAGTACAGGAAGGCTCTGACGCCTCCCCCCATGGAAAAGCTCTCCCTTGCTTCTTCTCTTCCCCTTGCCCTGCCTAGCCACCCAAATACTCCACAGTCACCCTTGCAGGGCAGGGCTCACTCCCCATTCTGTCTTTTTGCTCTTCCCTCACCCTTACTGCCCCGGAAGCTGATCTTCCAGTTCTTCCCCCTTTAGCGATTCGAAAGCTTCAGCAAGTAGATAAAATTGGGAACCACTGTTAAGAAAGTGGGCACACCTAATCCTCGGTTAATTAGGTGTTAGTATCTGAGTTCTTCTGTCAGCGCTGGCTAATTAAGTTGGAAGATCTCGCACAGGAATTCATCCAGATCCCCTGCAATGAAGCAGCCTGCCAGGCGGTGGCGGTGTGGAGCTGAGAATGAACGGAACGAACACTGAGCCGGAACATGACTCGTCAAAAAAAGCCAACAGAAAGACTCAGTTATATGTGTTGTCTTCCCTTCCCCACTGAATCGAATTGTTAGTCCCTTGTCTCCAACAAATTGTAAATCGCTGCGAGCCCGCCTGCGTGTGGGAAGTAGCGATCAATAAATCGAATGTATAAATAAATAAATATGTGCTTGCAAATGCAAAGGGAATGGAGGCATTCCCGATGTGTGATGCAATTCACGGTTCTGAACTAAGTTCGAGTCCAGTGGCACCTTTAAGACCAACAGAGCTTTATTCAAGGGACCAAGAATAAGGCCCATTGTGGGAATGAATACAACGGGCTCTAGAAGGAAGCTCCAGCAGCACTTTACCTCAGGACTCAAACAGCGAACTGTTTAGAATGTTAGAGGCAAAGGCCAATCAGGCCACATATGCAAATGACCTGTGTTCTGACTGGGCGGCGGGGGGGCGAGACTCAGGCAGCGCAGCCAGTGGATAGGGACAGCTTGAGTGACAGGTCAGGGAGCCAAAGGCTGTGGGAGCATGTGGAACGTTCAGGAAAGAGTCACCCCAACACTCAATTATATAATGAGATAAGCTTTCGTGTGCACGCACACTTCTTCAGATACATTGAAATGGAAAATTTACGAGTCCGTACACATTGGTAGAGGTCGAGCAGCAAATTAGCACACAGCATAATGAAGATGTTTAACAGATGATGATGAAGAAGGGATAGGATTTACACCCCACCCTTCACTACCCGAAGAAATCTCAAGAGCGGCTTACAAACGCCTTTCCCTTCCCCTCCCCACAACAGACACCCTGTGGGGTAGGTGGGGCCGAGAGAGCTCTGACAGAAACTGCTCTTTTTCAAGGACAGTTGTGCCAGAGCTATGGCTTGCCCAAGGTCATCCAGCAGGTGCAAGTGGAGTGGGGAATCAAAGCCGGTTCTCCCAGATTAGCGTCTGCGCGCTTAACCACTACACCAAACTGGCAAGGACCAAACTGGAATAACAAGCTTAGTTTATACGGTCACCGTTTGTTTGGGTTTAATTCCAGGGGGGAAACAGAGAAAAGAAATATATCAGAATCAGAGATTGATGGGCAGATGTCCCCTTTTTAACTGTGGAATGCTGGGAGTTGGTCTTAAAGGTGCCACTGGACTCAAACACTGTTCTGCTGCTTCAGACCGACATGGCTGCCCACCAGAATTGTCCTGAACTGTTAAGAGTCTGACGACTCGATATAGTTTGTTTGGCTACTATGCCTGCTAGCTGGAAATATCATAACTGCATCCAGGTTTAAAGAGAAATACAAAACATTTGAGTCCTTGAAAAAACTGTACACGTCAGCTTGCACTGCACTTACAAGTCAGATTTCTGGGCTTTATTCTCAATCATCCCAGTCACAGAATCGGCTCTCTCACACTGTACTGCAAGGAAACTAATTTTCCTCTTCGAGTTCACATGGCAACGAAAAGCACCTTAAAATCCCCAACCTTAAGAACATCAGAGAAGCCAATGTTGGATCAGGCCAGTGGCCCATCCAGTCCAACACTCTGTGTCACAGAGTGGCCAAAAATACCAAGTGCCATCAGGAGGTCCAGCAGTGGGGCCAGGACACTAGAAGCCCTCCCACTGTTGCCCCCCCCCCCCCCAAGTACCAAGATTACAGAGCATCACTTGCCCCAGACTGGGAGTTCCTATCTGTACCTTGTGGCTCATAGCCACTGATGGACCTCTGCTCCATATGTTTATCCAATTCCCTCTTGAAGCCGCCCATGCTTATAGCCGCCACCACCTCCTGTGGCAGTGAATTCCACGTGTCAATCACTCTTTGGGTGAAAAAGGACTTCCTTTTATCCGTCGTAACCCGACTGCTCAGCAATTTTATGGAGTGCCCACAAGTTCTTGTCTTGTGAGAAGGGGAGAAAAGTACTTCTTTCTCTACCTGCTCTATCCCATGCATAATCTTATAAACCCTGCCCGTGTGCATTGCGTTCAATTTTACTAGTTGGAGAAACTTCATTACATCAAGAGACAGAACCTCAAGGGAATTACATCCGGTACAATCCTGTTTTGCAAGTTGTTGAAAGAAAATGGACACACACACACACACACAAAATGTGCAATGAATTGGACACACACTAGAATTTATGGCAATTTAAACATATTCATTGCTTACAAAATAATGAATACAAAATCTGAGGGTTTTTTTTCCCCCCTAGGCAGAATTGCCCTTGAAAGAGGGTTGGCCGATACTTAGGGTAAAGTGTCCAAGGAGGCCTTGTCTGTAGTAACTGGCCGTCCAGTTGGTAACGTCAGTTCTGTTAGGCCAAAACTCCACATGTGCTCAACTTAAACCTCATGCGTAAGGGACAAATGGAGGAGGAAGAGGTCTTCATCTTAGACCCGAGGTGTTTTTCAAAGAGTAACACCTAATAACCAATATCTGATACTTAAATGATTCCTATTTCGATCGCAAGAAAGGGGGGGGGGAAGCACATATTTTAAAATGTACAGCTTTTGGTGCTTGGCAAAAGATTTCCTTTTTTAACTCCTAAGAAATGTACGGCGTCTCAAAATCATAGAACGTTAACAAACCCAGTTATCACCGCTACGGTTCTGAGCGGCATCTCCCCGTGCTGCCAAATGCACGCTACGAGAGAACTATTTCTGCTAGAAAATTTCAACCCTTCACCCCAAGTAATTATTCAGTATGAAAAACTGTGTGTTTTCTGAAATTCTGAATTGGAGCACTGGGCAGGGGGATCAGTGCCTCCAACTTGAAAATGAGTTTTCTAAATCAATTTGCAGCTACAAGCACCGGATCTCTTTTTGGTACAGAACGCTGAAAATGAACTCCTACATCTAGGAGTATACTGGCCACTGTATACAATCTTACAGTACAAGCCTGTTTCCATCGGATGGACAACTGCAAACCAGCGGATGGCAGCAAAACCCAACGGCAGCTCTCGGGTTCGAGTTGCGCTCGTTTCAACGCGTTTCGTGTTAAAGGTCCTCGCAGACACCGCACCCACAGACCTTGCGACTAACCGTGTCAAAGTCTTTGGGGGGTTTTTTTCAACAACTCCAGACGGTAACAATGATGTCAGTTCCTTGATTGAGACCGAACTGAAAAGGAACCATCTGGTGTCACTTTGGGAATATTAACAAGGGGCAAAGCGTGAGCCCGTGTACATTGCAATTTGTTCAAGTAACAGTCGTGAGCCCGGCCCCTGAAGTGTGACACTTTGCGTCACGTGAGAAAGCTCACCCTGGAATCGCCTCGGCAGTGAAAAGGTCCAACAGAAAGAAAATGGAACGGGTTAAGACAGGGGACCCGCCTTAATTCACACGAGAGAGCGAAGGACACCTGGCAGGTTATACCGTGTATGTCCAGGACAACGCGGGATGGAGGCACCGATGCGTAAGAGAAGCTTTTTAATTAACTACACAGAAGGTAGCCTTTTAATAGTAATATTCTTCACAGTTCCATAGTTACCAGCCTATTTTCTGAGAACAGGCCAGGAACCACCTGCTGTCCCTCTAAGGGATTATTTTGATACAGCAGACATCTCTTTTCAAGTCACACAATACCAGACAATCCACGCAGAATGCAAGCTCCTGGCCCAGAAGTCCAACTCCAGAAAGAGTAGAACTGTGTAAGAAAAAAAACCCAGCCGTGCTCAAAGTTAAGGTAGCACATCGCCAGGCATCCACCATTTACTCTGAGCACGGGGTGGCTGTGAGACAGTTCTTTACACAACGTTGATGTAAAGACAAAATAATTGCTCGGTACAATCCACGTTTTCAGGAGTCCACGTTCAGCTGTACCGGCTACTTTCGCTCGGGCTTCGGTAGTTAGAATGACTGCGATCGCTTTCGCTGTCGGAGCCGTAGGACCTAGAAAAACAAACATACACTGCTTAGGTCTTCTGCTTATGCCTCTCGGGTACAGAACTCTGCGACAAATCCCATTTGTTGTGAAACTGCACAGGCAACAAATAAAGTCTCTTCTGCAATATCTTTTATAAAATTACGATCGAAGGCACAGGCTTTGCTTCTGCAAGTCCCAAGTCACCCGTGGGAATGCAATTTCATATTCCGGGCTCTCCCCTATTACGCAAAATGTTAGCAATGGTGGGATACTTATAATTGTGCACAACTGTACACAAATTGCTTAGCACTATGAAGTGTGACCTGACCTGGACGTCTCAGGCTAATCCCATCTTCTAAGGTATCAGAAGCTAAGCAGGGTGAGCCCTGCTTGGTTCTTCAAAGGTAGACCACTGAAACGGTCTAGGGTCGCTACAAAGATCATAAAAAGCATTCAAGGTACTTCGACTGCGTCATCTGGAAGAATTCTGGAATGTGGCAGATGATCTAATGATGTTCTTCAGTTTGGTGTAGTGGTTGAGTGCACGGATTCTAATCTGGGAGAACTGGGATTGATTTCCCACTCCTCCGCTTGCACCTGGCTGGATGGCCTTGGGCAAGCCACAGCTCTGTCCCAGCTGTTCTCTCAAGGACAGTTGTCTCAGAGCTCTCTCAGCCCCGCCCACCTCACAGGGTGTCTGTTGTGGGGAGGGGAAGGGAAAGGAGTTTGTAAGCCGCTCTGAGACCCCCTTGGGTAGTTAAGGGCGGGGTATAAATCCAGTCTCTTCTTCTTCAAGGCCGACTGTTACGAGTAACATACCTGGACCGTCTACCGTAGCTGCGAGACCTGTGGTAACTGTCGCTCCTCTTGCTTCTACTTCGACTGCGACTCCGGCTGTAGTAACTGTCATAGGTGTAGGACCTGGTTTGACGGGTGAGGAAAGAGAAGCGCTGATTATCTGAATCACAGAATCCTACGATCACAGAGAGGGAAGGGGCCACACAGGCCATCTAGTCCAACCCCCTGCTCAATGCAGGATCAGCCTGGAGCATCCCTCACAAGGGTCTGCCCAGCTGCTGCTTGAAGACTGCCAGGGAGGGGGAGCTCGCCACCTCCCCAGGCAGCTGATTCCACTGTCGCACAACTCCGACTGTCAAAAAGTTTTTTCTAAGAAAACGATTCCTTATCGATGAGAACGGAGCTACCGGAGCATCTGATTTGATTATGCTTCTAACACTCTTCCCGCTCCCACTGAAGACCCAAACCAATTCTGCTTAATTCTGCGACATTTGCAGTCAGTTTACAAGGCTGTGTTATCAACGTACTGATTACAGGTTAATAACAAACAGTTCATTAAATATATTTTTTCCCATTGGTAATAATGAACTCCGTCATAGCGTACCTGGAGCGGCTACGGTGATTGTAAGAACTGCTTCGGGACCGGCTTCTGCTATAGGTACGACTGTCGAAACAAGGGAAGAGTTATGTATCGATTCCTGCAGCTAGGCTGTGCAAGTTTTTATTTTTAAACCTGCAAAAGGCATTCTTGCTGTTCCTGACGCTCAAAAGCCGCTACAATTATCCCCTTGTTTATTACTGTGTCAGCGACAAGTTATTTTAACAGTTTCTTAATGGTAAGTGGTCAACAAAGCTTCTCAGACAGGGAATCAACCCAGGCTTTCTGGGGATATCTTGCTGGAGAAGAGGTTGTGGCTCAGTGGCGGAGCATCTCGAAAAGGAAGAAGAGGAGGACGAAGATTGGATTTAAACCCTCGCCCTTCACTCGGGAGTCTCAGAGCGGGTGACAGTCTCCTTTCCTTCCCCTCCCCACAACAGACACCCGGTGAGGTAGGTGGGGCTGAGAGAGCTCTTTCGAGAACTGCCCTTGAGAGAACAGCTCTGAAAGAACTTGTGACTGACCCAAGGTCACACCGACAGCTGCATGTGGAGGAACAGGGACTGAAACCCGGTTGCCTGGGCTGAGAGAGCTCTTTTGAGGACTGCGCGTGAGATAACAGCTCTGAAACAACTTGTAACTGACCCGAGGTCACACCATCAGCTGCATGCGGAAGAGTAGGGGACTGAAACCCGGTCATCCCAGATTAGACTCAGTGCTCATAACCACTACACCAAACTGGCTCTCCACTCTCTGTTTATTATTAATCAATTAATTAATTAATTTCTTTGGTTTATATCCCGCCCTCCCCACCTTCCGGGGGGCTCAGGGCGGCTACCAACATACGATAAAATATACAATATTATAAAACATTTAAAACACAATTCAAACAAATAGCATATCCCACTACAGATGGCATATCTTCTTTATCAGAGTGGCGTCTTAGATGTGAAACAATCTGGACGGTGGGAAGACATTCAGGCTGGCGGGTTCTCGGTCGGGCCAGGACCAAGATGCAACTATTAGGCGGCCCCTACTTAAAGGTCTGGTGGAAGAGCTCCATCTTACAGGCCCTGCGGAACTGTAATAAGTCCCGCAGGGCCCTGATGTTATCCAGGAGCTCATTCCACCAGTATGGGGCCACCACTGAAAAAGCCCTGGCCCGTGTTGCCGCCAGCCGGGCCTCCTTCGGCCCTGGGAGAACCAGGCGATTCTGGGATCCCGATCGAAGCACTCCCTGGGGAACATATGGGGAGAGGTGGTCCCTCAGATAGATAGGTCCCAGGCCATATAGGGCTTTATAGGTAAGCACCAGCACCTTGAACCTTATCCGGTATGCTATAGGCCAGGGGTGGGCAAATTGCGGCCCGCCACAGAGTTTTTTGCGGCCCGCCAAGACAGTCGGCCACGTGGTTTCTCAACCAGCAATCTCACTCCTGATTTCAAAAAAATTGTAGAAAAGTGTGATAGGGTACATTTGTCTCATTAAACTGATTCTAAAATTAAATGTGCTTGCAGCTATAGATGATATGAAATTAGCACAATAAACAAATTGAATAAAACTACCACTATTTTATTTAATTTATATTTATGGATTTTTATGATACAATTTATACCTTTTCTGAAACGCAAAGTTAACTAATTGTCAGGGCCCCCTGACAAAGCCCCCCATTGTTTTCTTTCTTTGATGCTTTAATGAAGTGAATTGCTTGCTTTGATGAATTGAAATGCTGTATGTCTCCCTCTCTGTCTGCATCCCCAGTCCTCCCCCGTCACCTTGAAATGTATTACTTTTAAATGTTCTGGACAATGTAACCATTTAAGTCAGGAGAGTGGCGACCCTATATTTTTGCACGTCACTGACAAACAAATGGCATTTCCTCCCTTGCATTCCCTCCTCCCTTTTCCTGGGACAGTAAATGTCTTATCTTGTTGTGGGAGACTTGAAGGTCTGTTATTGCCACCCAAAGCAGTTTGTTATGCATGAGATTCACACATCTGGGTCAGTGAGTTCAGGAAGGGAATTTTTATAACTTTAGCACCTCATCTTCCTGTGGGAATCCAAACGGCTCGATCCGTTCTCCCGCGGTTTTCACTCTGAATGTGATTGGTCTCAGGTGGGGAGTTCAAATGTATGGGAGGGTATATTAACCCTGACTGTCTTTTACCTGGTATCTCTAACAAACATCCGAGAACCTGTCAAGCAGTATTAAGACTAATAAAGAACTCTGTTTTCATCAACAAAGGTCTGATCTTTTACTGTTAAGTACAGAAGCCTCACACTAATGAATGCAATCATTTTAAAAGGTGCGGCCCTCCGCTAACCCTCCGCTCCCACAAAGTGGCCCCTGAGCCAAAACAATTGCCCACCCCTGCTATAGGCAGCCAGTGCAGTGCTTTTAAGGTGGGCTGGATGTGCTCCCGTACAGGGAGACCCAACAACAGCTGCGCCACTGCATCACTATAACAGGAGGACCCAGCTTCATACGCACATCCCTAGTTTAAAAGGATCGAGAAGGAGATGACGAGTAAGACCTTAATTTAAGGATGTGAAGAGCCACGGCTGGTCAGAGCAGAAGACGACCCTGACAGCCCAACATAAAAGGCAGCTTCCTCTGTGTCCGTATGTCTTAAATTTCAAAAGGCCCTCTGATCTCCAGTACCCCACCAAAAGGCAAAAACTACCTGTGACTCCTGTAACTGTGATAGGAGCTGCTTCGACTCCTTGACCGGCCTCTGCTGTGCCACCCTCTGCTTCGGCTTCGCGTGTAGCTCCTTGACCTGCACAGTTAAAAAAGCATGCATTAAAAAGCCAGGCAAAAGGAGGAACAGCATTCGGACAAGTCTGGGTGCTCCTCAAAAACGAGCAAGATTTTCAAAGCTGACAAGTGACCGAAACGGCTAGCGTGCGTTCGCGGCAACCTACAAGGAATGTTTTCTGGTTACGTGCTTCTCTGAAACAGCTACAGCCCCTGGTTGAGAAAATTACAAATGACTCCACCCACCTGTAAGAGTACGTGGAACTCCTCGATCGACTTCTCGAGTGACTGTAGGAGAGGGATCTTGTCCTGTGCCTGGATTTCAGGTCCGATTTGCTCCGTGACCGGCTGCGACTCCTCGACTGGCTGTTCTCTCGTGCGGGGGAATCCTCTTCGCTGGAGCTCTCGCGGTTCCGTGGCCTCCGATTGAGCCGGGCCGTTTTCCTGACCTCGTCAAACAGAGAGCCCGGTCTGATTTTATTTTTGCTTTTGATTTCTATCCTCAAGCCCTGCGGCTTCGATTCCGACGAGGAGGCCACGTTTTTGGCTTCCGCCGGATTGGCCGCAGACCCTGTCACCTGCAGGTTCCCTATGCCCTGAAGTGGCTTCCATTTATTATCCGCCACGCTGCCCTGTGCATTTTCCGCCACTTCTGTTTTCAGCACATTTTCCACGACGGCCATTACCGCTGCGGGTCTAGGGCTCTGCTTCCGTCCCTCTCTGTTCCTCTCTTCTTTGGCGGTGGCCGCCTCCTTAGCATCGAGTCCTTCAGCTGCAGCGTCTGCCTCAGCGTTATTTGGTGCGTCTGAGTTCTTCCTGACTTTAACGGGCAGGAGGTTTACCTTCAGACTAACTGGCGAAAGGTCCGGGTCCACCTTCGCAGGTGAGTGGTGGTCTGGGGTACAGATCTCCATGTCGTCCATCTGAGTGACGTCCGCCCCGCTTTCGCCATTCGCTTTGGCGCCCTTGGGACTTCCTGAAACGTCCACATTTTTAACTGGCGTCAGAGGAGGAACAGAAGTTGACGGTTCCTCGTTATCTTTGCGACGTTTGTTACGAGCTGGTGGTTTTCTGCCCGCAGCTTCGTCGGCAGGCGGTTTGCCTTCCTGGGGTTGTTCTTTTATCACTTCGCTGCTCTCAGAAGGTGGGTCCTGATTTTTCTCCTCGGCATTGGCGGGGGCTTTCTCATCCTTGGCTGCTGGTTTCACAGCAACGTCCTCGTCCTCTTCCTCCTCCCCAAACTCCAGCGGAGGCTGCCAATGAAACATTTCCTTTTGCTTCTGAGCTTTATGCTTCTTCTCCTTCTTACCCTTGGATTTCTCTTTAGCTTTCTTGGAATGCGCCTTTTTGAGGTTCTTCTTGGACCCGTGCTTTTGCTTTCTTGGTTTCCCCCGAGCGCCTGAATTAGAAAGGGAGCTTCCTGAGTCAAAAGGGGATGACTGCCACGTACCTGTCTTCAGAATGCCCGAGGAGGAATCTACTTTCACCTTAAGGCTGGAAAGGATGACTTCTGTGTCGGAGTCCGACGAAGCTTCACCTTCTTCCTTACTAGAAGATAATCTCGAACCTTCATCGTGCTTGCTCCCATCTCTTTCTGAATTTGACCCAGAGTCCCACTTACTGCCCGAGTCTGTTTTCCTTCTTGCCTTCCTACCAGTTCTTGGAGACTCAGATTTATCCTTCGGAACTCTCCTTTTTGAACTGTCGCTGCCCCGTTCAGACCGGGACCGCTCCTCTGGCCTGTCACAAACTGACCCACTTTTATTTTGCTTCCGGTTAGCTTTTTCAGGCTGTGACTGACCTTTCTCTAGGACCGGCTGCGGCTTAGCCAGTTGCTCGCTGTCCGTGGAGAAGTCCAAAGAGGATCTACTTGGACTCTCTCTGAGCTTTTGAGAAACTGCTTCTTTCACGTACGGAAGAGTGCTTTCAGAACTACTCTGCCTTTTCTTTGACAACGGTACGCTCCTCTCTCGGGATCCAGACCGCTGTTTGTTTTTCTGCCGGTCATCGTCACTTAGGGAGAAATATGATGACGACCCACTGTAGAATGACTGATCGCTGGGGAATTTATTCACTGAACGGGATCGAGCTGTGGATCGTGACCTTGACCTCGAACTGGACGGGCTCCTAGATCGCGAATAAGACTTCGAGTAAGATCTGCTCCGAGATGTCCTGCTTCTTGACCTGCGCCGGCTTCCGGAACTTCTATCGCTTCGATTTTTGGAATAGCTGCTCTGATCGCTGTCAGATGTCTCTCGCCGCTTGTGGTAAGAGGAGGATGAACCGGCCTCTTTGATGCTTGCTAAGCTGTAAGTGGTCTGAGTAGGTATTGAATGGGTGGCTTTTGCTTTCATCTCCTGGATCCGCTCGTAGGATGGCTTCCACGGCTTTTGCCCGGGTTTCCATCTAGAAGGAGGCGGACTGTCGCTGAGAGGGATCACAGGAATGCTTTCGGCAACAACAGGCTGGATCACAACTTTGTCGGCCTGTAACACTGCCCTTGCGGGCTCAACCTTGGCAGCCTTGGGCTCGTTCAGACGTGCCGTGACATTTTTGGGAGAACTGGACACAGTTCTTGGGTGTCTGGAGTTAGAGCTAGACCGCGACCTGCTCCTGGAGCAAGAAGACTTCAAAGCAACTTTTGACCTAGAGCTCCTTCTGGAGTAAGATCTCGACCTGGACCTCGACCTGGACCGGTAGTAGGAGCGTGAGCCCCTGCTCGACAGAGACGGTGAGCTCTGGTTACCTCTTTCGGATTTAGACCAGTCCTTTCTCGAAGTGGAGTCCCTGGATGAGAGCGAGGAAGAGCGGGACGCCCGCTCGTGAACGCTTGGCGATTTTGTCCTTCGGGTAGAAGGAGAGGAATCAGCGTCTGTGGAAGGGGAGACTCTCTTTTTCTTGATTGGCTTATGCTTCTTCAAATGTTTCTGCTTTTTGGCCTTCTTTTTGTGTTTTGCCTTCTTCTCTTTCCGGTGTTTTTTGCGGTGGCCGATGTATTTTGTACTTAGACTTGAAAATCCATTATGGGACCAGGATCTTGAGCGCTGCGAGCGACTTCTTTCGTCCCACTTTCCAGGGTCACTCAGCCTACAAAGAAAGCAAATATCACTGAGCAGGGGATGCCGTTCAAGAGGCTCCTATGATTTTCTGTCGTTCCCAAATGAGGAGCTCAGGGTTTCGGGAACCGTGGGGCACGATCCTGGAGAACAGGGGAACGGGCTAGTGATCTGGAAGACACTTGGAAACACTGGGTTGGCAGAGTGTGTGAAATGGGTACTGGCCAGTTAGGGCAGATGGCCTCAGATGGGCTTCTCCATTCTGTGGTCAAAAAGGAAGGACAGAATGGAATGGATAAATACTACTTTCCACAGACGGTTTCCATGCCTTTAAAAGGACTTTTAACCAATTTCGATACAACACTGTGCATCCACAGATGACTGATGGAAACATACCGACACCAACGTCACCAGAATAGGTTAATTTAATTATCGTATGGCGGTGTGTGTAGTACAGCCAGGAGATCCTAAGATTGCCTGGCAGCGAGAAGTTCTAGCTCTTTTAGCATTACGTAACACTAGGTGGTGAGCTAGACTTGATTTTGAAGCGAGAGACGTTTCGGAGGTGGTTTGCCACTGCCTACCTCTGTATCGTGACCCTGGTACCCCTTGGAGGTCGCCCTTCCAAATACTAGTCAAAGCTGACCTGGCTTAGCTTCCGAGCTCTGACGGGACTGGGCTAGCTGGGGCTAGCCAGGTCAGGGCACCAAACAGATTGTTCAAAGGCAAGTTCTCCCATCTGGCATAATACTCAGGAACTTACTGTCAGAGCAATTTGTGTCAATGGCCAGTCGAACGACAATGGCAGAGAGAAGCTACATGGGTTTGCAGGAGGACAGCGAGATTTGAGCCCAGCAGCACCTTAGAAAACTAACAAGGTTTTTGGTATAAGCTTTCAAGAGTCAAAAACTGCCTTTGTCAGATAAGGGAACTCTGACTCTCGAAAGATTATACCCAGGAAATCTGGCTGGTCTCTAAAGTCAGACTGGTGGATAAAACCTTTGACCTAAGGACCATACGCGTTTTGGCCCCTATGGGCCTTCCTCAGTGGTCAATATTCCTTATTATACAATGACACACATTTTTACTTGATGGAAGTGACACACATCCTGACGAATGGGGCATTTGATACCAGGCTAATCTGGAGAATTTGCACAGCTACCACAGGCTCATTTTACTAGTTGTAGCAAATACATAGCATTCAAGACAGCGACGCCTGGTCTTATTTATATATGTATATATGAAATTCTGAATGCATGTATTTTTGGAGGTGTGTCGTTTTATAATAAGGAATACTGACCACTGAGGAAAGCCCATAGGGGCCGAAACACGTACGGTCCTTAGGTCAAAGGTTTTATCCATCATTTCGATATGCACTGCAATTAGTTCTTAATGAACCTAGTTTTAAATGTCTGATACTTGGACTGTCTCTTTTAATTTTATTTTGTTTATTTATATGTACACCCTAATAAATGTCTATATTTTTCATAATAATTCTTTTGTTAGCTTGACCCTCTCGGTTCGCAGCTATTTTTTGGGTTGATTCCCCCTGCTCTTTTTTCGCCTTTGGTCTCTAAAGTGCCACTGAACTCGAATTCAGCTGTTCTACTGCAAAACCAACACAGTGACCCTTTGAAACGATTCCCCCAAATCTTGGTCTCTAAGGTTGTACTGAACTCGAATCTAGCATTTGAGTTGCGGTCTACCACGAGTGTGTACCCAGAGATATTCTGAAAGCCACCCTGCGTTCAGGGACGATTCCATCCTGTTAGAATTCCTTCGCCACCTAAGCCTTGCCTGGTGCAGAACTTAATTTTTCTTTACATGCCAGGCAAAGATTTATTTCAAACTCTCCCAAGCTCTGAAGAAGAAGAGAAGAGATTGGATTTATACACTGCCCTTCACTAACCAAGGGAGTCTCAGAGCGGCTTACAAACTCCTTTCCCTTCCCCTCCCCACAACAGACACCCGGTGAGGTAGGTGAGGTTGAGAGAGCTCTTTCCAGAACTGTCCTTGAGAGAATAGCTCTGACAGAACTATGGCTTGCCCAAGGTCATCCAGCAGGTGCAAGTGGAGGCGTGGGGAATCAAACCAACTTCTCCCAGATTAGAATCCGCGCACTTAACCACTACACCAAACTTCTTTTGGATAGTTTGCTGTTTTATTTCTGCTGTATTTGGGTTACATGTTCCATTTTTAGCATACTTCATAGTTTTGGGTACTATTTTTAAATTATGTTACTGTAAAGCGGTTTTAGGCACTTTGGTGGATAATGTGAGAGACAAAAGTACTCAGAAGATTTTCCAGAAACTACATTTCTCTTCCCTTTTAATGTCCTGTGCAGGAACGTATGAATTCACATAGAATTAAAGTTAGATTCAGGTGGGTGGCCGTGTTGGCTTGAAGCAGCAGAACGAAGTTTGATTCCAGCAGCACCGTTAAGACAAACAAAGTTTTATCCAGGGTATAAGCTTTCTTGCGCACTTCTGAAGAAGTGTGTGTGCACACAAAAACGTATACGAATAAAACTTTTATGGTCATTTTAAAATATTTTATTTAATAGTTTTTACACACATACAAACAAAAAAGAGTTATCATCAGTGTTCCCTCTAAGCTGAGTGAGTGTGAGCTAGCTCACAGTTTCTTAGCCTCCAGCCCACAGGTTTTTGTCTTAGCTCAGGAAGGAGGGCCCTTTGAGTCTATCTATCCCAATCTTTTTCTATCCATTTATAGAATTTCAACCATCTGTTCTTATGTACTGTCTCGTCTTTTCCTTGTAAAATCATAGTCAGGTTATCCATTTCTGCTAAATCCAGAAGCTTCTCTTTTACTTCCTCTGTAGTGGGAATAAGTTCCACTTTCCAATATTTTGCTAAAATTATCCTAGCTGTTAAAATATAAATCAACATTAGGGTGTTGGTATATCCATGTCCCTCAGGGGTTATACTCAATAAGTATATTTCTGGGGTTATCTCCACATTTATTTCCACTATTTCAGAAATAATTTTTTGAACCATCCGCCAATATTTTTGCGCAGCGCCACCACATATGGGAAAAAGTTCCCACATTAGCATTACATTTCCAACAAAGATTTGAGGCTTTATCGTAACTATAATGACGTCGACCCCTCAGCTTTTCACCAACCAGTCCCCTAACTCTGACCGACAGCGAGCGAGCGGATCTCCTGTCTTACTTTGGGTGACGGGGTCCCTGAGGTAACCTGGATCAGCCTCTCTCTAAATAATAATAAACCCGCTGACCAGTTTCCTCCAATTAAAGTAGCTACAGTTTTACAATATAGTCTCTTCGGGGTTTGTTGATATTTGGTCTCTGCGTTTAGTATCTGAGGTAAATATTTGGGACCCTGTGTACTTTGGTCTGAAATCCCTTTTCAAAAGGCACCACAGCTTTTCTTTTACTGAATACAACTTTATTGGTACAACTGAGTATAAGTGGAGGGAATTTGTGGAGATTTCTTTTCTTCTCACTGAGCTTTCACCCGCTGTTCGCTCCCACAGAGCACCGAGGGACACAGACTGCCCTTCTGCTCTCTCTGACGTCCCGGGCTGGACTCCCTCTCCACCTCGCGGTTCTCTGACTGTCCGTTCCTAACTGACCACTCCGACAGTTATCTGTCTATCAACAGTGGGTTCCGAGCCCTTGGGCCCCCACCTTCTCAAGTCATGTGACTTTCCAGGCATTCTACTCTGCCCCTTTAAGTTCCATTTCGTCACAGTAACGTTTAGCTATTTTTATCCGGAAAACTTTTACGGTCTTAAAGGTGCCACTGGACTCAAAACTTCGCCTGACATCTTTTCCAGGCCTTTCAAAGAGTTCATACTTCACAAGAGACAAACTCGTTTAAGCAGCTTTTACGTTTTCAGAAGAATCTTACTTGTCTCCTTTGCTCCACTTCTCTCCACTCGGAGGCCTGTATGCTCTTAACCTCTGCATTTCTTCTTTCCAGTGTGGGGGAGTTTCACTGCTTTCCTCATTGTCAGATTCCGAACATGAGCGAGAATGAGGCGGCGTGTGGTATCGCTAGAGAAGCGCAAACAGCACAAGTATAGAAAGGGATACCACATAATCCAGAACACAAAGGCATACGTTGTCAACTAAGAAGTTTCACATATGGTCGAAAGACACCGCTGGAGGTGGACTGCCAGTAGAATTTACCAGACGACAAACGCTATCCTTACAGATTACTGTCAACGACTGGTTTGAGCCTTTGCAAGGAAGACAGCTTATAAAGGAAGTAAACAAACAAACAGTATTGCTAAATTTCGGTCTTTAGGAGGACATTTCATAAGAACAACAGAACAGCCCTGCTGGATGAGACCAGTGAAGGTCCATCTAGTCCAGCCTCCTGTCTCTCACACAGTGGCCAACCAGTTCCTCTGGGGGGCTAACAACAGGTCAGAGAGGCCGAGGCCTTCCCCTGATAAGAACCTCAGAAGAGCCCTGCTGGATCAGACCAGTGAGGGTCCATCTCGTCCAGCATCCTGTCTCACACAGTGGCCAACCAGTTCCTATGGAGGGCCAACAACAGGGTATAGAGGCCGAGGCCTTCCCCTGATAAGAACCTCAGAAGAGCCCTGCTGGATCAGACCAGTGAGGGTCCATCCAGTCCAGCATCCTGTCTCACACAGTGGCCAACCAGTTCCTCTGGAGGGCCAACATCAGGGCAGAGAGGCTGAGGCCTCCCCCTGATAAGAACCTCAGAAGAGCCCTGCTGGATCAGACCAGTGAGGGTCCATCTAGTCCAGCCTCCTGTCTCTCACACAGTGGCCAGCCAATTCCTCTGGAGGGCCAACAACAGGGCATAGAGGTCGAGGCCTTCCTCTGAGAAGAACATCAGAAGAGCCCTGCTGGATCAGACCAGTGAGTGTCCATCTAGTCCAGCCTCCTGTCTCTCACACAGTGGCCAACCAGTTCCTCTGGAGGGCCAACAACAGGGCAGAGAGGCTGAGGCCTCCCCCTGATAAGAACATCAGAAGAGCTCTGCTGGATCAGACCAGTGAGGGTCCATCTAGTCCAGCATCTTGTCTCACACAGTGGCCAACCAACTCCTCTGGGGGGCCAACAACAGGGCAGAGACGCCGAGGCCTTCCCCCTACGTTGCCTCCCGGCTCTGGGATTCAGAGGCTTAGTGTTTCTGAATGTGGGGGTTCCCCTCAGTCACCACGGCCAGTAGCCACTGATAGACTTGTCCTCCGTGAATCTGTCTAATCCTTTTTTAAAAAGCTGTTTATATTCCTGTGCCCATCACAACATCCTCTAGCAGTGAATGCTACATTTTAAGTACTCTCTGTGTAAAGCAGTATTTCCTTTCGTCCGTCCTGTATTTTCACCAGCAGATGGGGGTGAAGGGGGGCTTGCCAATTCTTCCTTTGTGTTGTAGACCACTCCTTTGGTCCTAGTTCTGTTTCTTGGGGATCCCCTGAATCCCAGGGATGGTATGGGGGTGGGGTGGGGGACAGCACCAGGCTACAGTGGAAAGAAAGAACTGGAAAGTCACTCTCCACAAGCTCTGCTCATTGATACTGTCATTGGATCAAGTGATAGTAAGAGCAGAGTGCGAAAGAAGAAGAGGAGGAGGAGGGAGGGAGGAGGAGGAGATTGGATTTATACCCCATCCTTCACTACCCAAAGGAGCCTCAGAGCAGCTTACAAACTCCTTTCCCTTCCCCTCCCCACAACAGGCACCCGGTGAGGTAGGTGGGGCTGAGAGAGCTCTTTCAAGGACTGTTCTTGAGAGAACAGCTCTGACAGAGCTATGGCTTGCCCAAGGCCATCCAGCAGCTGCAAGCGGAGGAGTAAAAAGCTGTAAAATACCCAAGAACTTCTGAATACGTGAATGGGACCCAGCTATAGGAGGAACTCTTTATCTTGCCCATCAACAGGCAAGTTACAGCATCTGTTTTGACCAATACTTTCAAAGACAGTGCCTCTCCACTCTCGCCAAATTATTTCGCTTAGACTTCCCTGCTCTTCACTTTAGAAGGCTCCTTTAAGCCAAAAGGGAACACTTCTTTATACTTTTGGTTTCTGTGTTTTCATTTTCATGAGGGGCTTTGGCTCACTGGTAGAGCATCTGCTTAGCATGGCAGAAGGTCCCCGGTTCAATTTCCAACATCTCCAGTTAAAAGGAATTAGGGAGGAGGTGACATGAAAGACCTCAGCCTGAAACCCGGGAGAGCCACTGCCAGTCTGAGTGGGCAGTACTGACTTCGATGGACCCAGGTTCTGATTCGATATAAGGTAGCATCATGTGTTCATTTGCTGCCTTTCTCGACTCAGCCAGCTGAATAAGGCCTAGGTTCTGCTGGGCTTGAGCAGAACTCCAAGCCAAGGGAAAAGAGGGAAGGGCTGTAGCTCAGTGGCAGAGCATCTGCTTCGCCTGCAGAAGGTCCCAGGTTCAACCCCCGGCATCTCCAGTTAAAAGGAACTGGGTAACAGGTGATGGGAAAGACCTCTGCCTAGGACCCTGGAGAGCCGCTGCTGGTCGGAGGAAACAAGACTGAGGAAACAAGACTGACTGAAATAAGACTGACTTTGATGGACCAAAGGTCTGGATTAATGCAAGGCAGCTTAATGTATTTTCAAGAGCCGAAGAGCTTGCAGCCAGTAGAACCAGCAGCTGCCTAACAGGGGTGGGCAAATTGTGGCCCAGAGGGCCACATGCGGCCCCCCACAGAGTTTTTTGCGGCCCGCCAAGAAGATTTCAGGACTTCAAGAAAATTGAGCCTAAATTCAATTTGCTCTCTTATCCTATCACTGCTGATACTGATGCAGCACCTGAGGAGCTGCAGCTTGAACTTGTTGACGTGCAGTCAGATCACACCGTGAAAGAAATGTTTAATGCTGTGACATTAGTTGACTTCTACAAATCTTTGTCTGCTGAAAAAAATTTCCATGTATGAAGAAATTTGCTGGGAAAATGTTCTCTATATTTGGGTCTACATATATTTGTGAGCAAAGTTTTTCTTGCATGAAGATCTACAAGAGTAAATATAGATGCTTTTTGACAGACATTAACTTGCAGGCTGTGATGAGAATCTCAACCAGCAATCTCACTCCTGAGTTCAAAAAAATTGTAGAAAAGTGTGATAGGGTACATTTGTCTCATTAAACGGATTCTAAAATTAAATGTGCTTGCAGCTATAGATGATATGAAATTAGCACAATAAATAAATTGAATAAAACTACCACTATTTTATTTAATTTATATTTATGGATTTTTATGATACAATTGATACCTTTTCTGAAATGCAAAGTTAACTAATGAATGCAATCATTTTAAAAGGTGCGGCCCTCCGCTAACCCTCTGCTCCCACAAAGTGGCCCCTGAGCCAAAACAATTGCCCACCCCTGGCCTAGGTCATTCTGGGGGCCTGTCACCAGCTTACATTTTTTTCTGTGTATTTTTGTTTCAATTGCCATTTTAATTAATATTGCATTTTGTGTGCCACTTTGGAATCCCCAGTATATGAGAAAAGCTGGGTAAAAAATATTTAAATGAGATAAAATACCCTGCCTTCAGAGGTCTTGTACCACTACAGTTCTCAGCCGTTTTATAACATCCTGCTCTAGATATTGCTATACTGTCACCTTGGGGTGAGTGGGTGTGGGTGTGTGGGTGGCTGAGTTAGGTGGAAAGGCGATAGAGAAACATTTTAAATAAATAAATATTTACAGTAGCAATATTTTCTGCCCAGAAAATATAAAAGTCTATTTCCATTTTGTTTTTTGCTCTCAATACCTAGACCCGATAAGAAACGCATAGCTGAAAAGCATTCTTACAGTGCTTCAACCGGCAAACGGAATCATTTCACTTCCTGCCTAGTACTGTTATGTGTACAGTAGGGGTGTGCATTTGGGTCTACCCGAGCCGAAAATGTACCCGAAAAACACCTTATCGGTACTTTCCAAGGTATATTTCGGCTTCCCAAATATATCTGGGTTTTCTCGGGAAAACTGGAGGGGAAATCCAGAGAAAATCCTGGATATATTCAGGAATTGCGAGTAGATCTGAAAATAGCTGCTTCCACCTCACAGCTGTTTGTTGGGCAGGCTTATTAAGCAGTCCCTTTAAACTTTAAAGGGACTTTAAAGGGAATGCAGATGTCAGCCAGAGGACGAGCTGGGGTGGAGGGGAGCTGACAGCTCCCCACACCCTCGGCTGTGGCTGTCTTTTCTTGCATCCAGTGCCCGCCACTGTCTGAAACAATTGTCGGGCACCAGGAAAGTTTTTGGTGGGCACCATGGCACCTATGCACATCCTGCTGGGGACCCCTGCCCTGAAACCTTATCACAAGCATGTGATTTATCTGCCCACTGTGGCACCTGCTGCTCTTCTTTCACCACCCAAGAACGAACAGGAATCCCATAGGCTTCTCCACCAAACAAAACCACTCTTGTTCACAAACACACGCACAATTAAACCGCTCAAGCAGGCACCACACATTTTTTTTTATCAACTGCAGCCAGAATAAAGCCACCGTAAAGGGAAAATATATTATGAAAAACATACTATTGTGCCTCTTCCTCTGATTTTCCTTCCGGATTTAGACACTGAGGGCTTCTGGTCAGTCGAAGCCGGTGCGGCGTCAGCGGGCTTCCTTAAATGTCAAGAACAATGGTGCAAGTATGAGGACATCAGCTCCACAAAGACAGAAATCTATTTTCCTGCAATCAGAATGTCAAAACATGGGCTTCACTGACCAAGGGACTCATAAGAACATCAGAGAAGCCAATGTTGGATCAGGCCAGTGGCCCATCCAGTCCAGCACTCTGTGTCACACACTGGCCAAAACCCAAGTGCCATCAGGAGGTCCACCAGCAGGGCCAGAACTCCAGAAGCCCTCCCCCCCGTTGGCCCCCAAGCACCAAGAACACACAGCGTCACTGCCCCAGGCTTATGAACATAAGAGAAGCCATGTTGGATCAGGCCAATGCCCCCTACAGTCCAACACTCTTGTGTCACACAGCTGCCAAAACCCAGGTGCCATCAGGAGGTCCACCAGTGGGGCCAGAAACTCCAGAAACCCTCCCACTCCAACAGTAACAGACAATGGCTTATTTGTGCTACTGCTCAACTGGCCCATGGCACAGACTACAGTTACTTCTAGAGGTTCAAAACCAGCATTCATTTTCCTTGTTTCAGCTAGAGGAATTTTCACTCTCAGCAAATGAACATGGACTGTTGGGAAAACAGCCATTGTAAAATACCGTACAACGAAGACTCATTGTTCTAGGTGCTTGCTAAGTTTTGCTGGTGTCCCCTGAAGAAGGACTCCTCTTTAAGGGGTGTGACTGAGTGCCAGCCAATTCCTAAAGGAACTCCTTAAAGCTGCTGGCTAGTGAACTGGGGTGAGCTGCCTGAATAATCACACCTAATTTTGCATTGGGCAGTGTTTTCCAAGGACCAATGTTGTGCAATCTAAAGCGTATTTAAAGGCCAAGACTTCTGATATCCTGAAAAAGGAAAGACCTTTAAAGAACAGATGCAAAGTAATATTAAAGTAGTCTCTAACCTGAGACTG
Organism: Lepidodactylus listeri; assembly: GCA_029233225.1. Lineage (NCBI taxonomy): Eukaryota > Metazoa > Chordata > Lepidosauria > Squamata > Gekkonidae > Lepidodactylus > Lepidodactylus listeri. The sequence continues at coordinate 6,008,141 of JARCFY010000012.1, forward strand.
TGGCACCAAAACTTTGGAGCTCCCTTCCCAGGGAGAACAGTCTTCTACCTCTATCAGCATCTCCCACCAACGGGTGAAGATTTTTTGTTGTTTCATTTGACCTCCTCCCTGATTCTGGTGCTGTACTTTTATATGCTTTTATTGAATTCTTTTATCATTTTTATCATTAAAAGTTGTTTTTAGTGCCTCAGATGTTTCAGTGTTTTCATGTTCACTGCCTTAGGGCCCCTGATCAAGTGGAAAGATGGCGTAAAAATTGTTCAAATAAATAAGACGAATGGGACACAGATATTCCCTTCATCACCGTAAGGATCACAGCAGCTGTAACAGGTGGGAACGCAACACACACTGCAATTGGCGGTAACTCAACAGACCACGTAACGGGTGCACACCAGTGTCAGAATCTGACAATGGTATGCTTGTCTTACTGTTACTTTCTGTTTCTTTGTGCCACACTAAAACCGATTGTTTTATGGCTTGCCTTGAAGTAGAAATAGCTGCCCTGCTTAATGTTACTTTCTTCCCGGGAGGATGGGCTCTCACATTCTTAGTCGTCACATAAACAACCGCAGTTATCTCATCCTGTCCACTTCTCCTCCCTTTGCAGGCTTGAAGTATTTTATCAAAGTTGTTTCAACCTTGAAGACTGTTTTATTGTTGCTGACCAAATGTTTAGCCTAGAGTTCGCACATCTGGGTCACACAGGGCAAGAAGGGAATTTTTATAACTTTCCCACCTTTTGGTGAGAACTAACGGTTTCCAATTTTTCCCGCTTCCCTGCATTCGTTCTGATTGGTTCATAAAGATTGTACACGTATGCTTGAAGGTATATTAACCCATGCTATTTTCCTTTCTGTATCTCTAACAAACATCGAGTACCTGTTCCAGTATTAGAAATAAAGAGCTTTGCTTTAATACAAAGGTCTGATCTATTGCTGATAGCACAGAAGCCTCACAACCAGTCTTTCGTCTGCAAGGTATGTCAAGAACCACTGGGCTTCCACGCATGAATTAATAAGTACCTGAGCAATGGAAATATCAGATGCTATGATGGCCAGGAGGACACCTGTCTTCCATGCTGATGGCATCCCTAAAGCAAACAGCGAACAGACTACACTGCTTCATGACAATTCAGTGCTCATGTAAGCTTCTATAAATAGCATCTGGAAGACACTGCTGCTAGAGACAGACTATCTGGCTACATACAAAATCCCTTCCTTTCCCAGAAAGTAGTCATTAGACTTTAACTTCTATACGTAATCCACATTTTTTGGCCATAGGATCATTTCAGCAAACATATTGTCACGTAAACTGTCATTCACGTACTGCAAGTCATGAGAACGCAGGGCTAACCCTGTAACTAGACACACCTACGCCGGCTCAAGGATTAAGGGAAGCGGGTAAGGAAAGAGCCCCACAAAGAAAGGATGAACACAAGAAAGAAAGCTTTTGGCATACTGCTCAGGCTCCGCAGCCACAACCGGAGCGTCTCTCCTCAGCAAAAACCGATTTTCTGGCACCGGAGGAATTTCTTCTGGACGGACGACCGGCTTGTCCCTTTTTGCGTTCAGGTCTGCCGATTTTTCGTTTGCTTCGCTTTTGTCAGAATGGCTGGAGGGAAAAAAGAGTAGTTTTTAGACCACACGCTAGATGAAGCTGTCAGAACATCTACTGGGTCTAGCTCACCACCTTTCAAACAACCCAAATGCAAAGAGTTGCAGGGCAGCATAGCGCCTGCGTTTTAACTTGCTTGACAAAACCTTCCTAGGAACATTAACATGTTTCCTCCACATTTCTCCACTTGATTAAATTATCTCCAGACACTGATAAATCAAAACTTTCACTTTGCATAAACTGTCAATCCAGCACCCCTGACTTTTCCAAATACCCTGGCAATCTATCCAGTACCTCTTTTGGCCTGAGACCCGTTTGCTTTTGGGCTCTTCTTTCTTTCTCTCCTCCCTTCTTCGTTTCCTTGACTGCTTCGTCGTTTTGGTTCTCCTCTTGCGTTTCCTCTTCCTGGTTCTCTCATCATCGGAGTCGCTGGCAGACGAAGAGTCCGACGAAGTAGACGAGCTGCTGCTGGAAGTATCCGAAGCTTCAGAGTGGGGAGACGTCTTCTTCTTCTTTTCTAACACTTTGGATGACACAAGGGGATGCATTTTTGGGATGCCCTCAAGTAAAACATTTCGGTTCTGATAAACTGCATGCACACAAAAGCTTAAACCCAGAATTAAACTTCGTTGGTCCTAAAAGTGCCACTGGACTCAAACTTTGTTCTGTCGCTTCAGACCAACATGGCTAAAGGATTCCCTTGCTCGAAAGCCAGTCGAATCCGACTCTAGGGGGCGGCGCTCATCTCAGTTTCCAAGCCGAAGAGCCAGCGCTGTCCGTAGACTTCTCCGTGGTTATGTGGCCGGCGTGACTAGATGCCGAGGCGCACGGGACTCTGTGACCTTCCCACTGAAGCGGTGCCTATTTATCTACTTGCAGTTTCTTGCTTTCGAACTGCTAGGTTGGCAGGAGCTGGGGCCGGAGATGGGAGCTGACTTCGTCACTTGGTACTCGGGTCTCGAACTGCCGAACTACCGGCCTTCCAGTCTGCAGTTCAGCATCTTAACCTCTGAGCCTGAATCTATTTTGGATCGGTATTCAGCATGAATAAGGCCACAAACGTTAACATAACAGAATAAGGTCACAAACATAACAGAGACACATTTTATGAACTGTTTTAAAACGGCGCAGGTCAGCTTTGCTTTCCTGATGGCTCTCCTCCCACTACCAAACCTACCTTTATTATTGGGGGGGGGGGTGCAAATCCCTGCATTTGGCATGCAAGTCATGGCTACACAATACAGCCACACCCTAATCGATGAAAGCTGCTAGTATAATTGCTGAACAAATGGAAATGGTGGCGTCTGTATGAGAAGTTCTCCAAAGGTTGCACAGCCCTGGTTAGTATTTGGATAGGAAACCAGAGGCAGGCAGTGGAACATCACTTCTGAACGCCTCTTACCTTGAGAACCCTACGGGGCCGCCATGAGTCAACTGCGACTTGACCGCGCTTTTCACTGCCATTAACAGATGCATTAACTTGTGAAGTTCGCACATTCTTGGCAGAGACGTGAGTTGAGAAAACAGGCTACTGTTAGAGGACAGTTTGACCTCCTGGAAGTGGGTCGTAATCCATTGGCTCATTTTATCATTCCAGCATCTCAAAATAATGTAATAAGCGAGAACGTTTATTCTGTCAGCCTCGGCTTACAAAGAAGCGGCGGGGACCACGTTTTATCTATATATCTAATTCCCAAGTACCCTCCCCCGTGCGGATACCTAAATCCGCGGGGGGGGGGGCACTTGGGGGGTGGGGTTTCTACACACGGGGGGCACTCCCCCCATGTGCAGAAAAATCCTAAATGTTTAAAAAACTTTTCAGGGGATCTTTAAATCCCCCGAAAAGTTAAAGCTGTGGCCGCTGTACGGGAGGGGGTGGGAAGCGGTGTGACGAGGACTCACCGCTGCCGTTTGCGGGGGGGGGGGAGGGAGGGAAGAGCCTTGGCGGGCGGCAGGTCTCTATGCCCCCGCTGCCGTTTTGAAAGCAGGGAGGGAGGGGAGGAAGCCTCAGTGGATGGTGGGTGTCCCTGCCGCCACCGCCGTTTTGAAGGCGGGGGGAAGCCTCGGCAGGCAGCGGTCTCCCTGCCGCCACCGCCTTACAGGGGGGGAGCCTCGGTGGGCAGCTGTAGAGGCTCGGCCCGCCGGGAGTCTCTGGGGGGGGGAGGGGGCAGAGGAGGGGGGGAAGGGGGCGGAGGAAGGAGGAGCAGCTGTCAGCTTCTCCCCCCCTGCGAATATCGCGCCCCCCCCCCCCCTGTTTAGTCTAATACTCAGCATCAGACCACAACTCCCTACATGCAGGAAGAAAAGAAATGACCCAGCTTGGTTCTATGCTCCAAAACGGTGCTGGCCACAAATGTAGCTTGTCAGAAAGTGATTTCTAGAGTTCCAGCCCAAATCAAACTATGCCAGGGCTCTAGAACACGTGAGCACATAAATCTTCCTTATACTGAATCAGACTATTGGTCCATCAAGGTCAGCATCAGGCTCTCCAGCAGAGGTCTTTCCCATCACCTCCTGCCTGATCCTCTCACCTGGAGATGCTGGGGATTGAACCTGGGACCTTCTACATGCCAAGCAGAGGCTCTCCCACTGAGCCACAGCCCCTCACACGAAGATGCCTTATACTCGATTCAGTCCCTTGGTCCATCAAGGTCAGTCTTGTCTACTCAGACTGGCAATGGCTCTCCGGGGTCTCAGGCAGAGGTCTTTCCCATCACCTACGGTCTGGTCCTTTTAACTGGAGATGCCGGGGATTGAACCTGGGACTTTCTGCATGCCAAACAGAGCCTCTTCCACTGAGCCACAGCCCCTCTTTACAGCTCTCCGGGGTCTCAGGCAGAGGTCTTTCCCATCACCTACGGTCTGGTCCTTTTAACTGGAGATGCCGGGGATTGAACCTGGGACTTTCTGCATGCCAAACAGAGCCTCTTCCACTGAGCCACAGCCCCTCTTTACAGCTCTCCGGGGTCTCAGGCAGAGGTCTTTCCCATCACCTCCTGCCTGGTCCTTTTAACTGGAGATGCCGGGGATTGAACCTGGGACTTTCTGCATGCCAAACAGAGCCTCTTCCACTGAGCCACAGCCCCTCTTTACAGCTCTCCGGGGTCTCAGGCAGAGGTCTTTCCCATCACCTCCTGCCTGGTCCTTTTAACTGGAGATGCCGGGGATTGAACCTGGGACCTTCTGCATGCCAAGCAGAGGCTCTTCCACTGAGCCACAGCCCCTCTTTACAGCTCTGCAGGATCTCAAGCAGAGGTCTTTCACATCACTTCCTGCCTGGTCCTTTTAACTGGAGATGCCAGGGATTGAACCTGGGACCTTCTGCACGCCAAGCAGATGCTCAACCACTAAACCACAGCCCCTCCCTAGAACTAGTCCCCAGTGACGCATTTTATACACTTCCCAAGCTCGATTATCATGGCTTACCGTTCTTTGCTGATTTCGCAACCAGCACCCCACACTTAATAACTCGCACATCTGCGTAGGGCCTGCTGGCAGCATCCGTTTTCAGGTTTTCAATCTGCTCTATGACTTCAAAGCCAGAAATGACCAGTCCGAAGACAACGTGTATGCTGCGGAAACAGGAGGAGCAAGGAGACTGCCGTTTGTACACACGCACGCACGCACGCAAGGAAGCGGCCGCTTTGAGGCGTCACCCAGCGGATGTCGTTCTTAGCCAGAATTACTGGTCGGACCTATCCCATTAAGCGACCTTAATTATACACCCAGAAGTTAATCAGGAGGCAAAAAACTTGCAAAGGTTTAGCGGTAGCCACAAAAACGTTACACGCTTGACGGGAGGAGGGCAAGGTACCCTCGGGGCAACTTTTACGTTTGGAACGGAATGGCTTCTCTTAGAACAAGCTAGTCACTGAGAAAGCATGTTATTTGCACGGCAGCTGGGAATAGCAGGGCCTTTTCAAGAGAAATATTTTGTGTATGGATATTGTTTGTTTCAGAAAGAAGAAGAAGAAGAAGAGGAGATTGGATTTATACCCCGCCCTTCACTCACTTGGGAGTCTCAGAGCGGCTTACAAACTCCTTTCCCTTCCCCTCCCCACAACAGGCACCCTGTGAGGTAGGTGGGGCTGAGAGAGCTCTGAGACAACTGTCCTTGAGAGAACAGCTGGTCCAGAGCTACGGCTTGCCCAAGGTCATCCAGCCAGGTGCAAGTGGAGGAGTGGGGAATCAAACCCAGTTCTCCCAGATTGGAGTCTGCGCACTTAACCACTACACCAGACTGGCTCTCGTCTTGACGCCCAAGATGTTCGAGTTTTTCAGCGTCCGTACTCTCTTTTTTAAAAGTAGGACTGTTACACTCACTGTAGGCTATTATCACTAGGGATCAGCACAAATCGCATTTTTGCAGTTCAACCACGAACCTGTACAAACCGGGAGGTTGGGTCGTGAGCCTAACCGGTTCGTATGGATTCGTGACACCTTCTTTCTTCTCCCTCTGGCTTTTTGTGGGGAGCAGAAAGCAGTCGTTTAAATGGCTCTGAGCCATTTAAACCAAACAGCTGAGTGGTGGGAAGCTCTGGGCTCCTCAGCTGTTTTTCAGTTTTTCACAAAGAGCAGAAAGCAGGGGCATAAATGACTCAGAGCCATTAAACCCCTGCTTTCTGCTCTTCACAAACCACCACAAGCGGCATCAAAATTTGTGGAAGTTTGTGGCGGCTCTTTAGTTCATGCCCAGCGCTTCGCGAACCGTGAACCTGCCAAAATGCATGATGAGCTTTTAGTTTGTGAGCCAGTTCGGGCCCATCCCTAGCAGTGTTCCTTCTAAGCTGAGTTAGCGTGAGCTAGCTCACCGTCTTTTAGCCTCCGGCTCACACATTTTTGTCTCCGCTCAGGAAGGAGGGCTCCGGAGCAAACTAATTTACGCAGCAGCCAAATGGCTCGCTCACCACTTTAATGCCAGCAACTCAGAAAATAGAATTTTTGCTCACGGGGCTCCACAGCTTAGCGGGAAACTCTGAATTCCCTAGTAATCACTACCAATCTCTTCTGCATGGAGCCCTCTGAAATGAGCAGGGGATAATGCGGCAAAATGACTTTCCCATTCATTGAGTCGTAAAGGGTGTCTTACTTGTCAAGATGAGGAGTAGGCTTTGTAGTTCTGCATAACACCAACATGCATGAGATGGTTTTGGAGGGAAGGAAAAAAAATCAGGTGTTCAGATGAGGAGGGGAAAAGGCAGAATGGCACATAAAAAAAAAAGACAAGGAAGAAAAAAAAAACAGAACATAGTTAATATTTTTGTATGCTAACATCTGATTCATATTAAATACAGGGAATATATTATGTTTTTTTAGTAGCGATTAACATTACAACAGTCACATGTCAGTTTTTCTGTATCAGATTACATGCATACAGTGTACATAAATGTATGTATATTTAACATAACAACTTCCTGGTTTCATTGTGGCTGCGACTGAGCAACCAATTGCAAAGAGACCTGCATTTCTCCTATGGGCTTGACCTAGGCTACCTCAAGCAAATTCACAGAAGGACCCTTTGCAACCATCTCCTTCGTACAGGCCTCTGTAACCCCCCCCCCCCAAACCTACCAGTGAGTGTCAGGGGACTCTTGTGAATGGCCCGAGATCTGCACAGGCAATGGGAAAACTGGCAGAAGATACCTCCCCCTTCCTGTACAAACACCTGCTGTCCATATCAGAGTTCTTGCAAGGGGCAGAAATCCCCCCAGAACTGAACCTTAGCAGGAGGGTACGGGGGCTGCAGGAAGACAGGGGAGGCAGCAGAGTTCCCTTCTATCAGCTCAGCTATGGTAATCTGGGTTGGATCCTACAGTTCTTGACAACAGCACTGAAATATTGATGTAGCTGCTGCTTCTGTGACTGTCGCCTAGCACTATGCAACTTTTAACAGTCAACTCTTACACACAAAGGCGGAGACAGACATAAAAATCACAGAATCCACAAAACTGCTACGGCTAATGCTTCTCAGTCTGTTAATCAACCCCCGAGCTTTTCCTTAGAGACTGCACTGCAGCAACTGCTATAATTCTGGACTATCTGTCAGGCAAGTTTGTAGACCGAGCACATTCCTTAGCAGATTTCAGCCCTAAGTCTCCTGAAAGGAATGGCCTTAGAAAGGCAGAAGCCTGTTTAGGATTGCACTGTCAATCATTCATTGCCTCTACAAAGCAGCTACTTTTGACTGCTGAAAATTTGGATTATCTTTGTTTATCTGTTTTACGTCTGTTCATCTATTTATTTCCTTTTGGGGGGAAAAAACAGACCTGGACAAACTCAGGTGGTCTCGAAAGTCTTACCATCTTTTGAAGTGGGGGAGGCGAAGGTACTTTATAGCATCAAAGCTGTTTTCTAACCAAATTGCAGGAAGACTGAATTAAAATCACAACAGAAACCTCCTGAGTCAACTAACTGGATTCCAAGGATTAAAAAGGATTTCAAGTTATCCCTGCGACTTCTAACAAAGTTTGATTTATGAGGTTTTTTTTAAAGTGTGCATTTAGAGCTAAACAGAATATCTGAAAATTTTATTCAACCAAACATGGTGCCCCAATCACCACTTAAGCCCTTCAGTCCAAGAACCCAATGGCTACACATGCAGCGGTGCTCCGACAGTTCCCTTCTGTCAAAACAGTACAAGGGCAGAACTCTGCAAAAGGATCGAGCCACAAACCTCACGGGGGGGAAGAACTGCAACCTGCATAGAACACGTGGTTCTTCTTTGTGTCACGAAAAGAACCTTTCCGTAGCAAACAGCCAGAAACTAATGCAGCGCTGTAAGGCTCTTCCTCTAGGGGTCCCTTAACATTTGTCACACTTTCAAGATGTTATATTTTCCTGTAACCACGGCAGTTTCCATACATCAGCTGATTTGTCAGACCATCAGTGAAATAAGGACTGGAAGTTTTGCGTGTTGCGCAATGAACGGGGCACATACATGTCTCATTAAATGTCTGGGAAAGTCTGAGGCTTCTGTTCAATAATCCATGGAGGCGTGTGTTTAACTTTCATAAAGATTAAAACCACTGCAGAGGACATTAAAGCATATGCTTAGGTGCCTTGGGAGGCAAACGAACATTCACCAACCTGACAAGGAAGGGAATGCGCTGCCAAGCAAGCTACGCCTTGCTGGTAGCTGGTGCTTCGTGCATTATTCTGCTATGGTTACTTTTGGCTTAATTCGGTGGGTAACAACAGAAGCAGTTTTGCACCAGGATAAAGCATGGACTGGCTCTGAGTAAAACATATAAGCATTTCCCTAATTTTGTTCTTCATATAGACAGGGAGGCTCACCAGTGAAAAGGCTGAGATTTGGCCCCAGAAACACATCTTGCCCCGGTTATGGGGGCTTTCCCACATTCTCATTTTACTTGCTTGTACGTCCCTGTTTCTTCAGAGGGGGGTGTTCCCTGTTTCACATGTGTTTTGCTCCCTCCAGTCGTTGGTTTGATATTACACCAGTTTTATGTCTGGTATAAAAACTGCAGGGAGACATGCCAGATACAAACCGGTGTAATATCAAATTGACCATGGAAGGGAGCAAAATGACGCGAGGAACAATGCTCCCTGCCTCAAAGAAACAGGAACTTACAAGCAAGGAAAACGAGAATGTGGAAAACCCCACGGATATACTGGACGGCTCATTACACTCCCTTCTGCTTCAGTTTCCTTAACGGTGCAACAGGACAAATCCAGCAGAGGGGTTACAAGGATGAATGCAACATGCTAAAACCCTAAATGAGATTTTTGCAATTACTGGGGGGGGGGGGGGTAGAACTACCAAAGGTGAAACCAATTCCAAACACTCCCAGTGGAAGAAGGGTATTTAATTGTCTATTTTGTGTCTGAAGATCTCCTCCCCAAAACAAGAGCTCAATCTATACTTTTAAGTGACTTTAATATTGCCTTTTTATTACTCACATACAAGTCTGAACATTTTCAAAAAAAAAAAACCAGTGAAGAAGACAAAACGCACTGTACCTTTCAATAACGGGAACAATTACAATAATTTTAATTGTCCCTTGTACTTACTGATGTTCCAGTAAGTCTGAAAACTCTGCAGTTGCGTCAGGTTAAAAATGAGGTGGGTGGTGCCTATATAACCAACGTATATTAACCAGCAGTTCTTCCACAGAAACTCTGCTCCACAATTGCAAACAGAGCATAAAGATGGTATTGTACCCATCCAGCACTCCCCGCCCCCCCCCCCAAAAGCTTTTAGTACAACTTCTTCCCAATGAAGGGCAAAGTTGCTTAGAAATGCTAGGTCTACAGCCCTTGATAGAGCTCTTTCCCTATGGGAAGCTCACTTTCTCGGTATAACTGACCAAAGAATTGACAGTAACATCAGTCACGCAACAGCCCCCATCAATTTAGCAAATTGAGAGAAGGAAGGTAGACAGTATATATGGGTTAGAAAATAAAAATACTGTCATAAAGACCAGCTGTCTACCGCAAAGTTCATACTGCCATCTCCCCCCCGCCCCCCATCCCTGGAAGAACTTCAACAGCACAAGATTTAATGCACATATGATCAGAAAAAAGGACAAGAAAGACAGAAAGAAGAGAAAGAACACAGCCTTAGAGGAATGAGACATTACCTTTGGAGCGCACGATGTAACACTGTTTCTGTAAATTTTACACAAAAATGGCAAGAAATAAATTGTAGTACAATTCCAAACAAATTCGAGTCTATGTTCAATACAAATCTAAAATAATTTCCAAGTGTATGCAGTTTCCCAAAGAGTATGTAAAACCGAGGATATTAATATATATATATATGTATATGTATATATACAGGGCTCTAAATTTTCTTTTAGGTTCTCTTTGGAAATTCGTAGTAAGTTCTGGTTACAGCAATAAAGAAGCGTTCTGTATATGCCCTAAGGTGCAACTGTGTAGAATGAACTCTACTAAAAATCTGTCAAGAAAAGCACTTATTCTTTCCTATGACTTTTTAAAGGATGCAGTTGCACGCATGTATAAATTTAAATTTAAGTAATCTGAGGATGTGTTTACACTGTACAGGACAGCATACTTCTATATTCCGTTACACACAAGGCGACTGAAAGGGTGATTTGCTAATAAAGAATGATGAAAATGCGGGAACCCATCCTTTTACGGGCAGCTTAAACCCTCATCATAGAGACCCCTTGAACCTTCCCCCCAAAAAGCAACCAACCAATCCGAAAAAGTTAAAGGCAGAAAACTTCCACTTCCACAGATTCAGATCAAGCATAAAGGAAACAGTCAAACAGAAACAAGGAGGATCACTCTTGAGCAAACGCCCCTAACCTTGACACGCTGGATCTATTCTGGTCCACTGGAATCAGTAATCAAGAGCCTTAAACCTAGAAATCTTGCTGTCCAACAGAGAAATCACAATGCAAGGACATACGATACATGAGTATGCGGAAGTCGTAATTTCCAAAGCACTGAGAGCCACTGCAAAGATTTAGCACTGGAGCGCTAATATTTCTTGTTATTTATCAAAACGGGTCAGCAACAAAATCACTTGTAAGACCTGCCGCCCCAATTTACATTAAGACCTATATCAAGCAAAAAGAAAAAATAATAAAATAAAGGTGAGACTTTAGGATAATCCAATAGTATTATTCAGGGTTAAATTAAACCTGTAGGTAGACTTTGGAGCAGTGTTCCCTCTAAGCTGAGTTAGGGTGAGCTAGCTCACAATTTTTTTAAGCCTCTGGCTCACACATTTTGGCCTTAGCTCAAAAAGGAGGGCTCCAGAGCAAACTAATTTATGCAGTTAGCCAAATTGCTCGCTCACAACTTTAATGCCGGTGGCTCACCAAGTAGAATTTTTGCTCACAAGACTCCACAGCTTAGAGGGAGCGCTGCTTTGGAGTATGGCCTTTTTTCGATATTAGACAATCTACTGCCTACGTTCACCATATTAATCATTCCTTCGGAGCGCGAAGGAAGGAAGTTGTGAAAACGGCCATGATGGAAGATCGACTGTTTCAATTTGCGTCATAAAACACAACAGAGGAGGACCCGGAAACATCTTTTCTCCCGAGCGAGCCTGTGTACGTGAGCTGAAGACTTCCACCTCGTTAACATTTAAACAGAATTCCTCTTCAGACAATTAGCATTTTGTAGGCAAGCAGCAGAGGCTGGGGAAATGCCAGCTACCATACTTCTGGTTCCTAGAAGCCAGGCCTCTTTTAGAAAGATACCAGACTGCGCGCCACAGGTCTACAACTGTTAAGTAAAAGGCTTGAGTGAGCTCCACCACAATGCCAGCGACATGTTTCAACGAAGTCTCAAATACGGCGTGCATTTAAAAGGAGGGAGGGGTGGAGTACACAGCTCGCTATCCACTATAGCTTCAAGCAACATTGTCAAAAACTCTTAAAGTGAAACAGGAGACAATGGTTTGGGTCCATGCCATTTCCTTTGTAGGTGACGTGGCCAGTTTCCAAAGAGCTATTTTAGGCCACCCCAAGGTCTTGCAAGCACCCAGTGTGATGTTTTCCTTCTTCTCTCCCTCCACTTCCTCCCTCCCATACTGCTCCAAACTGCTCACAGAATGCCTCTCTTATAATAAACCTTTCCTTGGGCATGAGGAACTACTGTGACTCGTCAGGTTCTGGCCGATATGTCCGAAAGTGGGATTTCCTCGTACGATCAGAACCATCGAGACTCGGTCCAGGACACCGAGACACCCCTGTGGGATAATTAACGCATCCAAATAAGTCACCAAATGTCGCCCATGACCTGCCCAACTGGGCATAAGGGCAGAAGACATATCTGCTTTCAGAGACAGAGGTGGTCGATTTCCCTGACTGCAGTACTTTTCACTCCTTGGTTTTTAGGCACATCTGAAGGGGAAAGGCGGAAGGGACTGTCAAAGCAGGCAAAAATCTCCATGTGGTTCTTTGGGTCTTCACCTAAGTTTGTTTTGGATTCTTCCAAACAAAAGAACAGAGCCCTGCCCCTACAATGGTGTGAATTTCTGCTTCACTCTCTCAAACTTCTGGCACAAACAATAATTTTGGTGTAAGCCTACAGACTGATTTTAGCCTGCATTTTAGCCACACAGCTCATTTTAGGCTGAGCAGTAAAGCAACAGTATTCCCTTTGCAGCCTGCACCACAAGTCAGAGCTAATAAACTAGGGTTGTTACATATAACAGCAGTTCTAGGAATAACGAACAGGTATTTAAGTATTCCATGCACACTTACCACACGATTTACTGGACCTCAAGAACCACGATGCACGTGGTTAACGAATGGATTATACGTGTGCATTACACAGAAGTGCTTCAATTAAAATGGGTCCAACTAGAGTAACATCCAGCTGGGTTGGGTTGTATGTAGGCTGGTCCAGTTAACAGTCTTAGGACGTATTTTTGGGGTGCAGATTTTACTCGGCCCAAAGGCCCCCCCCCCCCGGTGCAAAATTTACCATGGGCAGAATGCTCAGTTAACTTTTGCATGCTTTTTATGCGGAATGTATGAACGTCTGCATATTTTGGGCAACCATGTCTGAGGAACAGATTGAGTTCCGTTTGACAGGGATTCTGCATGCCCCAAAGTGCAGCCCAGCGCCTGGGAAACAGGGCCTTGGCTGAATGGCAGCAAGCCCTCGGGAAGAAATGGGGGTGAGGCTGGCCTGTCCCTTGCATTGAGTATGCAGAGCGCTCGGAAAGTTTTTAAAACCAAGTATTGGCAATGGTCTGCTGACCACATAAGACGGTCTGCGACCCTATTCTGTCCTACACCTTAATTCAAGTATAAAATCTAAATATGTATTCCTTTAGCCCTCTCAAATTGCTGTGCCTACTCAATTTCCTCCTGAGGAAGCGGGGTTCAATCGGGACACAACCTACCCGTGGCTAGACTGAGTATTTTAGGAGCTGAGCCAAACACAGCGATAAATGGGTCACGACCAGAAAATATAAGAAGGCACTCAGAATCATTCCTATCCGGGTACCCCACACAAACTCCGGCTCTCTGTCTGCATAAAATTACCTCCCTCTGAGCTCGCGGAATAAGCCACACTATAAACCTATTCATAAACAGCATTTTACATATTTTTGCCGACAGCTTTTAAGGTGTGGTGACCTATAAAACATGAACTCCTTTCCCTGTCATCGTAATGCAGCCCTGATCCACATACTGCAACGTGAGTTGAAAGAAACTTTAGAGCCCTTTGGAAGCTTCTCCGTGAGCACAACAATTGTAGTTTTTTGGGGTTTTTAAAAAGTTCAGATAAGCATAAAAATGGAAAAAAGTATAAACAAAGGCATAAGGCATTGAAAACAGTGAACTGTTTATTTCAGTTCACTGCATTTACATACGAGGTATATAAGCCTGGAGTGGCAAGAAAGAACACCTTCCTGCTAAATTAGAGCACGCAGAGAATCCACTACAAGCCTACCCAACTCTCCCCAGCAAAACAGATACCAAATCTTTCATGGGGTTATATCCGCTTTCCATTTTTGGGACATTCTTTAGGAAATACCTAAATATGCCTCTTATCTGAACCTTGTTCGAACATGGGGGAAAAAATTTGTTCAGGCAAGAGAGTTTACTTCTTCTGTAAAACTTTCCCCTTTAACAAGGCAAGGAAGCACAATTCATTCTTACTCATTAAGAAAGATGGCAAAGTTTAGAAAGATCTGGATATAGAAAATTAGATGGTGAGTTTATTAAAGCGCCTGACACACATCGGGATGAAAATGTGCTGCAACAAAACTCCTCGTCAACAAATTGAATACAACAATGACTAAATACTGGGGGGGGGGGGCTTTGGTTTTTCATTGTATAAATATTAATAACGGGAGATATTTGAAAGTAGATAAAAAGAGAGTACTGAAATCAACTCAAGTAAATAAAAAACGACAAGGCAGCCAATTTGCCAACTTCGGCATTCATCAAGTAATTATGAAATTGGAATAAGCTTTGTAACAAAAACTGGAGTGTCATTTGATGTATCATAGTCCAGGTTCCCTCTAAGCTGAGTCAGTGTGAGCCAGCTCACAGTTTTTTAGCCTCCGGCTCACACATTTTTGCCCCAGCTCCGGAAGGAGGGCTCCAGAGCAAATTAATTTATGCAAGAGCCAAATGGCTCGCTCACAACTTTAATGACAGTAGCTCACAAAGTAGACTTTTTGCTCGCAAGACTCCACAGTTTAGAGGGAGCATTGAATTCATAGTCCAGATCTAACTCAAGGACTGGCAATGTGGGCAGAAAAATCTATGGGTACGCATATATTGCATGGGGTAGTAAAAACATGATGAACAAATCAAAAGTAGGCCCTTTCAAAAAGAAAGCCCATCTTTGAAACACACTTTATCTCTTGCTCGTAAATGGACTTTGGTCAAGATAATCAGGTGTCAAGTGTATAAAGTCTATAGCAGCACTTTTTAAAAGTATCATGCTTTTGCACTAAAGATGTCAAGCAAACTAAGTAATCCAGAAGAGCATAGACATTAAAAAACCAATGGGATTAAAAAAAAATGATTTGTGAAAAGACAAGCAGGGAAAAAAGGCCAACCAAAATGTCTATAGCTTCTTGTTCGTTTGCTCAAAGACTGACAGATCGGCAATACCATCTTTCTCATGAATAGCGCTTCTCCGTATAAGAAAAGCTCAGCTCTCAAAAGTGCAAAGCTACTTACATGAAAAACTGGGAACCATTTGTATGTTTCCCTCTGTTTGCCATTGACAAAAGGAAGGCTCGGTCATGTTTCAGGATAAAGTTTTCATCTGTTTTAAGAAAAAAAGAAGAGGGGTTAATCAGGGCCCCTGAGCCAATTTGACTGTTTCAGAAAGATCAATAGTGTACAAAGGAGGACTTCTCCAGCAGCCCATTAGGAAAACTTAAAAAAAAAGATAATGTACGCGACAACAGATTGGTACACGACCCCCATGTCAGAAACATTCATCAAAGCACACAAGACTTTTGATCCTTTTATTAGAGGAATCAGGACAGCTTTTTAAAACAAAACATACAGGGATACTATGGCTTCTACCAGTTCGGGCCTCTGTCTGTCTTTCTCACTTTCCTCCCACCCTCCTCTACCCATAATTCTCTCCTCCTCCATTTCACCTTTGCGACCTCTCCATGAAGTAATTTAGGCTGGAAGAGAGTGACTAGCCTAAATGCATGGAGTGCACCCAATGGATGCAGGGAAACCTGGACTAAGAGCTCCCCTGGCTCTAATCCAGTATTCTAACCAGGCCACCACACCTGCTCGCCGTTCGACAATTTAACACTAAACTGTGTCTCTAAGGTGTAGTTCCAACAAGGTTTCAGGTGCCATTTCTCCCTAACGCTGCTAGACAAAATGCCCAGGATCAAACAAGATCTTCTGCAAGAAGAGCATCTTCTGCAAGCAGACCTACATGACTCCTTCTGGTATTCACTTCCAGACTGCTGTCTATGGAGACGGAACAACCATCCAAATGTGTCTGGGCTACTACTGACCGATTCCAGGTTGGGAGATTCCTGGAGATTTGGGGGTGGAGCTGGGGAAGAGCTTGGTGGGTGCCATGTTGGACATCCCTGACACCAGTCTAGACTCCCCTGGGGTACAAGTCAGTCGCCAGCAGAGGACGAAAAATGCCAGGTTGTTGTTTCTCCGGTAACTGGGAGCGTGCTAATCATCAGTTTACCAAAAGGCTGAACTGGATGCATAGCGCGGGAATGGGGTCCTCTTTATGAAGACTGCTTGAACATTAGTACCTGCAAGACACAGCCCCCTCTCACACACACACAGAGCTACTTGTATGACAAACACGCTCTTTTCTGCTTTGCGATGTGCCCCCAGATTTTTCCCAAAATTACTTCTCTTTCTAATCCTGCCAGAGTTCACAAACAGCGGACCATTCTACTTTGCCCAAATGTACCATTTCTTAACCAAATGCAAGAGTTAATGAAAAAACACTGCCACGAGCAAAGAAGAAGACCACGCGTGACGTCTTTTCAGCTTCCGTCTCAATGAACTTAAAATAGTTTTACATTAAAACATGAGCTTGGTGATGTCTTGAGCAATTGCACGTAAGTCAAGAAGGCGGTTTTCACATGTAAGTCATCGCATTTACGGCTTAACTGCTTGATAGCGAAACTACAGATGCACAGTACCAGAACAGTTGTACTTACCTACCATAAAATCTTAAGAGAAAAAGAACCAAAAAACCTTTTAGAACACGGATTTCTCAACTGATCGCTATTCAAGATCAATATCTTCTGGCATCTAACAGTACTATACCGCAACATAACCTCTGTAAGCATGCACACCGTAAGGAAAAAAGGCACACAGGTCACTATGCCGTATCCAAACTCCTTCTGTACTGGTTTGCAGCTGATACTGCAAACAGCACTGTAACATCCTGTTCTTGGCACAACAAACAACTGGTCTGTATTTGCTCTAAAAGCAGCAACTGCTATTACGGGCATCATGAAAGAATTTATTCAGAGTGAACGACATATGTGGATTTATTATTCCTAGAAAGAGAACATGCTACATGTATTTTCAGAATTCAATAAACGTACAAACCTTGGAAGGACAAGGAGTGGAGGTGGGGGGGGGGGGGAGAGAGGGAAGAGAACCTGCTCCAACGTTTAAAATCCCAATAGCTCCCTCATCCAAAGAGGAGGCACCTTTAGAGCCTCTCAGACGAGCTTTAGATTTCACTCTCCGAGCTACATTGTTTACCCAGCCACAAATTCATCGTCAGTGGTCCATATATTGACTAGGAAGGGTGCGGGGGGAACAGAGTTTGAATTTGTGTTGCGCTTTTGTCTCTTACCTTTTCATTTTGCAAAAGACCACATTCTCTATAAACAAAAGAATATGTTGACAGTTTTAGGCAGGAAGACAGGAGTTGTCATGAATCAAGTTGCCTAGCCTCCATGCTGAAGTCACGTTTAACCAACTAAGTTAGCCGCAATTCTTTCTGTCCGTTAAAACGCTAATTATTACGATAAAAGTATTTTTAAAGCTCATGCACGTAAATAATCTCCATGCAACGTTACTGTCATGCAAAGGCGTTCTAAGCCAACCTTCTCGTTAAACGTATCGGGAAATCAAAACGCTCAAAACAGAAATAAACACACCGTCAAGGATTATTAGATCTTACCTTTAAAATATCCACCATAAATAGACTCGCCGCCTTTCCCATTACCTGGTGTTTTTAAAAAATAGAAATGGTAAGTCAGAATCTGCTCTGGTTTTTTTGGTAGTTTCCTGCTGCAAGTTAATATTTTAATATTTATTGTTTCTGCGGCTGTTATGATGTTTCACGCTTATTATCTGCTTCAGCATATGAGACACACAATTTAAAATACGGCAAGGATGAGAATCTCATCCGGATATTCATTTGTAATGTGAACAGTACTAGGGAAATGATCATCACGTGGTCTTTAAAAAAATTCTCTCAAGCGTTACCTTCGCTGAAGTCTCCACCTTGAATCATGAAGTTTTTAACCACACGGTGGAATGTAGACCCTTCATAGCAAAGTTTTTTCCCGGTTGTTTTCCCAATTCCTTTTTCACCTGCAAGGAAGAAACTAAACGTGAATTAACAGCTCTGTAACAGTAACCTGAAGCAGTAACCTACCTTTCCAATTCGACAGAAGCACACGGTAAATCATTAAAATAAAACAAAGACCCAGGTCTCTAAATGGAGGGTTGTTTTTCTACCATGTGTCTCAACCTATTTGGAAATCTGCCCAGACTGATTCTTCCTTGCCCCCACAACTTTTAAAACTCTAATTCAGATGATGGTGAACTAGCCTGGAATTAGGGACTGCAACTGCTATTTTTCTCAGCACTTGGGGGTGGGATGGAGGGGTCTATTAGCCACAAGCTATAGATAGGAACTCTCAGTCTGGGGAAAGTGATGCTTTGTATTCTTGGTGCTGGGGGAAGGGGCAACAGTGGGAGGGCTTCTAGTGTCCTGGCCCCACTGCTGGACCTCCTGAGGGCACCTGGTGTTTTTGGCCACTGTGTGACAGAGTGTTGGACTGGATGGGCCATTGGCTGCGGCCAGGCTGCTGATGGGTCTCGCTCTGCGGGACCACATCCGGCCTGTGCTGCAGTCACTGCACTGGCTGCCTATAGCATACCGGATCCGGTTCAAGGTGCTGGTGTTAACCTTTAAAGCTCTATATGGTCAGGGGCTTGCCTACTTGAGGGACCACCTTTCCCCATATAGGCCACGGAGGACACTGAGGTCAGGCACCCAACATCGCCTGACTCTCCCCGGTCCAAAAGACGTTCAGTTGGCCTGTACCGGGGCCAGGGCTTTCTCGGTGGCGGCTCCTTACTGGTGGAACGAGCTCCCGGATGACATCAGGGCCCTGCGGGACTTATTGCAATTCCGCAGGGCCTGCAAGACGGAGCTCTTCCGCCAGGCTTTCAACTAGGAGCCGCCACCGGGGGTGGAATTGGACATCGCCCTGGTCCTGCCGGCCGCACCCCTTCACTGCCTCTGTTCCCCATGAGAACTCTTGTGATGATTGAAGTCGCCATCTGTTATAGTTCATTGTGTAGGATGTGGTGTTAGTTTTAAATGTTGATTTTATATTGTAAACCTTTGATGGTGTTTTTATGCTTGTTAGCCGCCTTGAGCCGGTTCGCTGGCAAGGCAGGATATAAATGTAATAAATAAATAAACATTGGCTTCTCTTATGTTCTTATGCATATTTCCATTCCCTGCCACTGACATGGTACCCAGAGGGAGAGAAGAAGGGTTTAAACAGAACATAGTCTCACAGTATTTATTTACTTAATTTATACCTCATCTTTCTCTCCAACGGGGAGAGCCAAATTGGCTTACATTGTTCTCCTCTCCTCCATTTTATCACAACAACCCAGCGAGGTGGGTTAGGCTGAGGGCTTATGACTGACCCAATGTTACCCAGCAAGCTTTCACAGCAGTCCGGCACTGCAACCGCTACGCCAGAATCAAGAGAGATCCCACGTTCAAATAATCATAGCAGCACCTTTCGTTTCATGTTTGTAATTTTGGAGAAAAGCCTGTAAATACTGCAGAATCGTCAAAGGCAACTAGCTAACATATCTTTAAATTCTGACCAACACATTTGGGACACCCACCTCACCCCGAGGTGAGACAAGGGTCCAGCCCTACCAACCTCTAACAACTGAACTGCAACTCTGTGCATTAAATAATGACTGTGGGAAAAGTAATTTACCTGTACATAGGCAAAGGAAGTTTTTGCAAGTCCTTGGACATACATCGGAGAAAAGTTGAAATATGATACGACCAACTGGAAGAAGAGTTAAAAACAGGGTTATTTTGTAATTCTGTTAATATCTGGGGCAATGCCTCTAAGTCTCCTTAATGGCTGCCTTCCATATGTTCTAGCAGCACAAGTTTAAACTGCATTTTAAACATTTAAGTATCTTTAAATGTTGGCCCATCACTTGATCCGCTCACTCACCCACACAGACAAACACTGCTGTGACCGGGGGGGGGGGGGGGCTCACTGGATTCACGTTACCCTCGGTCAAGCTAGATGAGACAGCACAACAGCTGTAATCTAATTTACCCATACTAAAGCTGCCATTTGCCCTTGGAGTGAAAACACAGAATTTTTGTAGTGATCAAAGACAAAATCCTACTATTGGGGGGGGGGGGGATGACCCCCCCCCCCGAATGGGATGGAAATAGCACGGAAGGAGAAAAAATTGAGGATCAAAATAAGTATGTGGGAAGCTGGGAGAATACATGAAAGATATATGAACAGAAAGAATACTTTGTGGCTCAATTCAAACAGAAGCTCTTAACCTTATTTGAAACTATGTCCTTTGTCATTGAGTGAAAGGCTGTTACCTACGCTATCTGTTCTGCTGTCTTAGAATAGATTCAAACCAGTAATCTCAAGGATTCAAAAGCTCTTCTGCTTTTGCAAGAAACCCCCGAAGATAAGCTTAAAGAATGGCCTACGGGAAAAAATACTGAGAGGCTACCGGGAGCAGTTGCATTTTGCTTTTTATCATCTTTCTAAAAGTGACAGAAATAACGCACAATATAAATTCTCATTAGCAGCTGGACAAATCCAAAAACAAAGAATGTAGAACAAGGGTGACCAAAAGCTCTTGCAAGGGGGCAAATGAATTTTATGGCTCCTTCAAAAAGTTCACAAGATTACGTTTTTGGCACCTGTATGCCACGTCATTAAAACTCCCTGCATCATAGGAGGCAGGCTGGCAAACTACAGCTCTCTAGAAACAGGAAACTGACACACACACACACACACAATACCCAGTCCCCCTCACAAACCCCCTGCGTGCCTGCAACAGCTTTCACACAAACACTGCGAGTTCAACAACCCAACAAGGACAGCTCAGGAGGGGCTTAAGGCCTTCCAGTTCACATAGCTTTAAGCCTTGGGGTCCTAAGGCTACTGATCTGGTGCATAACGTTAAAGGAAGCCAGAACCGTTTCCAGGAACTCTGTGAGGGAAAATAAAGACTTCAGAATCTCTTCTCTGATGGGCTGGCATGAAAAACCTTCATCTTTTTCCTCTGCCAGAAAAAGCAACTGGGAGGCTGGGAAGAAAGAGATGGTGGATGAGAAAGGGGAATAAAGGGGAAACAGCTATCACTAGAAGAAGAACGTTTTGAAGTCAGAGAGGTATAGGTTTGTTAAGTTCATGAATGGGGAATTCAATGTAAATCACCTTAAATTCCATGGTGGATAAAATGCAAATATAGATGAAACAAGCCGGAGGACCCGCGATACTTGCGGGGGGGGGGGGGGGGGGTAGGTGAGCCTCTTCCCCCTCCTGCCGAGCCTCTACCCCGTCCCCCCTCCAGGCAGCTTCCCCCCCCCCGCCTTCAAAATGACAGCGGCGGCAGGGAGACAGCCGCCCGCCGAGGCTCCCCCCCTGTAAGGCGGTGGCGGCAGGGAGACCGCTGCCTGCCGAGGCTTCCCTCCGCCTTCAAAACAGCGGCAGCAGGGACACCCACCGTCCACTGAGGCTTCCCCCCCCCGCTTTCAAAACGGTGGCGGGGGCATAGAGACCTGCCGCCCGTCGAGGCTCTTCCCTCCCTCCCCCCCCCGCAAACGGCGGCGGCGAGTCCTTGTCACGCCGCTTCCCACCCCCTCCCCTACAGCGGCCACAGCGTTCTCTGCGCACGCGCGGAGAACACTTTAACTTTTCAGGGGATTTAAAGATCCCCCGAAAAGTTTTTTAAACATTTAGGATTTTTCTGCACATGGGGGGAGTGCCCCCAGTGTGTAGAAACCCCACCCCCCAAGTGCCCCCCCCCGGGGCGGATTTAGGTATCCGCACGGGGGAGGGTACTTGGGAATTAGATTTATAGATAAGCACATTTGAAGACTAGGGAAAGCCAGGTCTTCCATTAGGGGGGTGTTTATTTCGTCAGTATGCCGAATATCAGTTTTGTCATTTAACTGTACTTAAAAAAGAATTCTGCAATCACGCCATGTTTTTATAAAAGTATGCTTTATGTCAACTGTGTCTAATCAGATTTGCAAAAAAGAAACAAGCAAAATGTAGAAGAGAGGAAGAGAAGAGATTGGATTTATACCCTGCTCTTCACTACCCAAAGGAGTCTCAGAGCGGCTTACAGACTCCTTCCCCTTCCCCTCCCCACAGCAGACACCTTGTGAGGAAGGTGGGGCGGAGAGAGCTCTGACAGAAACTGCTCTTTTTCAAGAACATCTGTGCCAGAACTATGGCTTGCTCAAGGTCATCCCGCAGGTGCAAGTGGAGGAGTGGGGAATCAAACCCGGTTCTCCCAGATTAGAGTCCGCACACGTAACCACTACACCAAACTGTAGATGTTTTAAAAAGCACCCAGCCCTATTAATAGCCTGTAGCATGCTCGAAAGGAAAGCACGGTGGTTAACCTCTGTTCCCCATTACTTCTTTGTTAAACAACCAAATGTGAAGAAGTATATACCTGAAGGCTTGCCAAAGAAGCAGTAAAATGCGAGCCAAATCTTCCTACCTAGGCACAGCCAATTACTAAGAGCAGAGCAAAGGCCTTTCTAACTTCTCATAGCCTATTTTTTGGTGGGTCTGGATTAGCCCAAGTTACAGTGTGAAATGGCAAGAGGAAAATTCCGAGAAAGTTTGAATATTTTCCTTCTCACCTACAAAAGCTCACAAGGATCAGACTTCAGAATCATTAACACCTTGGCCCCCCAATCACAAGTCAGGGCTTTGAAACGCAGCTATCTCCCTATCTTGCTAACGTTCCCTTGACTTGCACATTTAATACATCTATCTATCTATCCATCTATCCATCCATCCATCCATCCATCCATCCATCCATCCATCCATCCCACCAAATCACTCAATTCAGGTTATCGTGGCAGCTTACGATGGGCTCCGTTTCATCCAGGGTTGCCAAGTCTGGGTTGGAAAATACCTGGAGACTTTGGGGGTGGAGCCAGGAGAGGGCGGAGTTTGGGGAGGGGAGAGGAGAGGCCACAGCATGGTACAAAGCAGCTGTTTTCTCCAGGGGAGCTGATCTCTGTCAGCTGGGGATCAGTTGTAAAAGCGGAAGATCCCCAGGCCCCACCTGGAGGCTGGCAACCCTAGTTTCATCCCCACAACCGTCCTGTAAGGTAAGTTAAAGAATGTGTGGGACTTTTCCATGGCTAACCGTGATGGCTGTTATAAAACACAGAAATTTTACTTTATAGTATCTATCAACATCTTGTCCATCTCAGCCTTTATTCATAATAACTTTCTAGCCCTCATGATTATGGAAAAGAGACGGGAGATGTGAACTATCGACTGCAGATTCAGAAGGCAGAATTAGCCAGGCAATTGTTTATTCTCCCCAGGGACTCTAGTATTTATACACCTTTTTCCTAACAGTCACTTGTCAGTACCTTACGTGACTCTTTCTCCTTTCTCACCAGCAGCGCGAACAGGCACACTTTATGAATCACCATGCATTATGCAAATCACACGGTATCAGTTAAGACTTACATCTCCCTGTTACATTCAGACAATCAGGGGGCAGGGAGACAGATCTTCCAACTTATCTCATTAAATGGGACCAGTGTTCCCTCTAAGTTGAGTCAGTGGGAGCTCGCTCACAGTATTTTCGCCTCCGGCTCACAGATTTTTGTCTCCGCTCAGGAAGGGATGGCTTCAGAGCGAACTGATTTATGCAGTGACCAAACCGCTTGCTCACAACTTTAATGCCAGGAGCTCACCAAGCAGAATTTTTTGCTCACAAGACTCCACAGCTTAGAGGGAGCACTGAAGGGGACTGCAAAAGCTCTCATGCATATATGTTAAAATACTACCTAGCCAGACTCTGCTAACCCAAATCATTCCTCGCCCCACAATATGCTTTTATTTTTGTCTGTTTCTGTGCCCAAAGCCTTCTCATCTCTCAGGGACTACAAAAAGATTTCTACTACAACACCCCCTCCCCACACACCCTTAGTTTTCACCAGTAAACAGACTATTGATGGATCTTGAAATGCTACAAGACACCGTAAATGCATATTGCAGTACATCTGAATGTGAAAGTCACTAGACTTGTCTAAACTTTACATAGCCTACTGCTTGGGGAGAGGAAACAATTTCACAACAGGATAAAAAACAGAAGACAAATACTTAAAACGCCCTTTCTGAGCGACGTGGCGACCACATACAAGGCCAGGCTTGAATTAAAGGTCAGCAGCAATTCAAACACCTCTCTAGGTCAATCGATCGCAGTCTTACAGATTTCCCAAGCTTACCTGACTCTCGATTGATTTCTATGTCAAAGAAGCACTGGGGCCGATCCTGTGCCCCCATGGCAGCAGGGAGACCCGGCGCCTCTCCTTCTCACCACCCTGAGAAAAAAACAGAACCCGCTCAGAATTGAAATAAGTCAGAGCTCAGAGCAGCAGCCTGGTGCGAATCTGTACCCTCTGGAGAAGCCGAACGCTATTCACCGAGGCTCGGACGGATCGTCTGAATTATAGCTCCCTCCCACCGTGCAGAAAGAGGGGAGGGCTGCTACTGAAAACCCACCCAGCCACATTACAAAGCAACCAATTACAACTGACGGTGTGGATTTCACATGATCCAAGCTGAAATGGGAGTTTTCTATTTATACCGAAAATCTCTCACCAGGATGGTGCTGGGGAGAGAGAGAGGAGGTCGAGAAGAGAAAGCAAAGGCTGTTAACACCAAGTGTCCACTGGCAGGGACAGCAAAAACAGCCACCCTGAACATGATGTTTGGGAATGAAACATCAGGCAAGGGAAGGCAGCCCATGGCTGGAAGGGACTGCCCCTCCACCCCTATACAAAGCAGCTCGGCCCACCCTGTCAAAAATGGTTTTGTTTTGCTTTTTTACCATGTACCCTTCCCTAAGCTGGATGGCCCTGGCTAACCTGATCTTGTCAGATCTTGGAAACCGAGCAGAGTTGGCTTTGGTTGGTCCCCGGACGGGAGACCACCAAGGAAGTCCAGGGGGTCGCTACAAAGAGCCAGGTTTGTTCGTCTTTTGCCTTGGAAAGCCTAAAGGGTGGTCAGAAGTCAGCTGCGGTCTGACAGCCCTTTCCACCAGCACCACCGCGCTCCCAAACCACTTGTGGATTTTGAAAGGACTGGAAGTGTAGGTGTGATCTGTGGGCTATTTTTAGGGGCTTAGCGCTTGTACTGGACTTATTCTAGCAAGGAGGCTGCTTTGGGCTGAGCCTCTGTCCTTAAGGTGCCACGAGAACCCTCTTCATCGGATACTACAGTTTTAAGTTGTTTTTACTTATCACTCATCTTGTGGGGCATTTTAAGTGGAAAAGTAGGATATGAATCCTCTAGAACAGTGATGGCGAACCTTTTAGAGACCGAGTGCCCAAACTGCAACCCAAAACTCACTTATTGATCGCAAAGTGCCAGCACAACAATTTAACCTGAATACTGAGGTTTTAGTTTAGAAAAAAGAACTCATACATTAACATCTTTTGTCTTAAAAGAAAGACACAATAACAGAGCTTTCAATGATACAAATGATACAAAGACACAATGATACAAAGACACAATAACAGAGCTTTCAATGATACAAACAGCTTTTTATTGAAAGGTAAAAGTTTGCATTTGGCCTGCTTTTGAACAATTAGTGTGATTTTTGCTGTCGTATGCATGCTGATAATTTGTCTAACCTTGGCTCGTACTTTGTACGTTTGAGAGCAGCCCAGCCTCGAGTCTGTGTCGTCTTTTTCCTTTTAGAGACTGAGTGCCCAAACTGCGTGCGTGCCCACAGAGAGGGCTCTGAGTGCCGCCTTTGGCACGCGTGCCATAGGTTTGCCACCACTGCTCTAGAAGAAACAGACCCTACAGTTATTTCCCCTCTCCCTTTATTTGTCAGGGGAAAAAAAGAGTGAATACTTTTGCGGGGTAGGGCAGGGTAAAAATCCCCAAAATAAATAAAACAAAAAATACCTTTGTCACCAAGATGAAACCTGTGGTGGACATTTATTTGTTTGTTTCGTTATGTAGTTAGCCTTCCTTGTAGAGATTTAACGCAAACTCATGAAACAAAGAGTTTCACGTTTACTTATCAACCAAGGATTGTTCTTTAAAGAGGGTGGAAGAGATCCTGTCCTCATCTCTAACTCTCTATCTACTGGGAATTTGTACAGAGCCCTGTCTAACCTGGCCATATTCTGATATGACTGCTTATGGCATGGCGTGAGCACAATTGTTGTCAAGGGGATTCAGCACCACTTACACGCGTTTGATAGAATCACGTCCTTAATCTTTATTTATTACAAACAGTCAGTTGCTTTGGGTACCAGAAAGTTTCATTATTTTAGCTCACTGTACCTAAAAGTAAACCAGTAGGCGCCTGTGGGGACAAGAGAGGTCATGCGGCAGGGACGCTCAGAGATAAATCCAGGTGGGTGGCCGTGTCGGTCTGAAGGAACAGAACGAAATTTGGGTCCAGTCGCACCTTTACCACCAACAAAGTTTCATTCTAGGCATAAGCTTATAAATGCACATGAAACCTAGAATGAAACGTTGTTGGTCTTAAAGGTGTCACTGGACTCAAATTTTACTCAGAGATAAGACAGGGAGCTCAGTCTACTCAGGGGGTTCTCCAGACATACAAAAAAAATTTTGACTTTTCCAATCATCCTGATTGGGGGGGGGGGGGGGGGGGAATCAAACAGCCAGATAAGAAATGAGCATGCTCCAAGAATCACAAATCATTTAAAGCAGGTAAAAGGCAGTGAAAGAAGAAGAGATTGGATTTATATCCCGCCCTTCACTCACTCGTAGTCTCAGAGCGGCTTACAAACTCCTTTCCCTTCCCCTCCCCACAACAGACACCCTGGGAGGTAGGCAGGGCCGAGAGAGCTCTGAGACAACTGTCCTTGAGAGAACAGCTGGTGCAGAGCTATGGCTTGCCCAAGGTCATCCAGCCAGGTGCGAGTGGAGGAGTGGGGAATCAAACCCGGTTCTCCCAGATTAGAGTCCGCGCACTTAACCACGACACCAAACTGGCTCTCTGGAAGAAGAGAGGCGTGAGGCAAAGCTCCTCTGGCCTCCTCTCTCAAGGGTTAATGCAAATAGCAATTGGCCTGATTCATCCTGCAGGTGCTACTGACTGTTTTCTCGGCCTGTACAGCTGTTATCACCTTCAAGGCCAGAGGTGAAGGTGGTGGGATTAGTTTCTCATGACAACCTGTATGATGGGGGAGGAGAGCCGGGGTGGGGTCATCTTCTAGAGGCTTCTTCGGTGAGCCTGTCCTGACTGGATGTCACTCTCCCCTGAAGCTGCTGGGACAAAAACTACAGTTCAGCTAGGGTCCAAAGGAAGAAAGGACTTGCTGAGATCCTGATGGACTGAATGCCTAAAACTAGGTTGTGCTTGAACGGCAGCTGGAAGCAGCGTGGACAATTTCCGGGCTTTGGCCCGGGACTTTGGAACTTGAGGTTTTGTGCCGTCTAATGCATGCTCTGAAAGTGTTCGATGGTTGAGCTGCGCTTTCTTGTTTTCTTGCTGCACGGTTTTAGAATAACGTATTGGCTGTTTGATACATTTCCCTATCTGATTCTGTAATAACCTTTATAAATCTCTTATAATAAACAACGGCCTGGTTACTTGTGTACATTGGAGACCATTGTGAATAGCCTGCATTGTGCAGGGGGTTGGACTAGATGACACTGGAGGTCACTTCCAACTCTTGAGATTCTATGGCCCACGGGGTTCAGGCTTTGTAATCTCCAACAGGGGGGTTGCAGAAGTGAAACCAGCCTGAAGAAGCATCCTGGGCAGAGGACAGACTGGCAATGTAAAGCGGGGGCAAAGTGGAGGGAACTGGTGCGGGGGAAAAACTCCACGGAGCTGGCCGTTCATACTGGCCAGAGCAATGCGCAGTGGTGCTGATACGGAGCGTTCAGACTGCTGCGGAGCCGGCGCGCGCGCACCATTGCACTTTTTTTTTGTTTTCCCTTTCATGTGTTTCGCACATGCGGACATGCGCATATGCGCATAACTTTGTGCCGCGCGTTCACACTGCCGCCTCCGGATGCCTCCCGCTTCTTCCGGTTCACACTATTTGGAAGCGGGAGGCATGCAGAGGACGGCCCCTGAACACCGGTTTTACCCGGTGTCCTGTTAAAGCGGATGGAAAGCGACTGGGAGACGGGTAAGTGCGAAATGGAGCCGAGGGACAGATGCGCATGTCTGAACGGACTCTTTTCTTCCACTTCCGACGCGGGGCTGCCCCGCTTTACATTGCCAGTCTGTCCTCGGCCCTGAAAGGGGAGATGATGGCATGGCTCTGAAAGGCTTGGGGTTTGTACAACAGCAAGCAACTATTTCTTAGCCTTTTCTCCAAATCTGCAAACACGAGGATGACACGACAAAACACACTGCAACATTTCATTCCAGGGGAATAACTGTCTTAAGTCCGCTGCTGCGGAAACGGCCAGGAATCTTGTGGCACCTTTAAAGGCTGACAAACGGACTGGGGCCTAAGCTCTGAGTCCCCGTGTCCTAATTTGTCAGACGTAGTGCCAGAGCTTCGGTTGCTTTGCGCCTCTTGGTCTTTAAAGCTGCCAGGAGACTCTTGTGTGTTTTGCCACATCACCGTTTCCCATGGAAAAGTCTGACATTGAACAGACTTGAGGCCTGCTGGTCAAAGGATAGAGTTCTTGCTTGCAGCTCGGGAAACCTCAAGTGTTAATCCTGAACAGGAATCTAAAGCTACGGGAACGGGGGGGCTGTAGCACAGGAGTGGTGGGGAGAAGAATCATGCAGCTCAGTTGTGGCTGAGCCTGGCAAAATCCCAGCCCCAGTCCTCCACCAAGGGCTCTCCAACCAGGAAAGCCCCGATTGCCACTCCCTTCCCCCAGCCCTGAAGAGCTGCCGCCAGTCAGAACAGACTTAACTGGCATGGTTTATGAGAAATTTGGGGGAAACCTTGCTCAGTGAGGTATGGGGTCAGACCAGGATCAAAGAGATCTGGGTCCCCATCTCCAATGATTGCAAATGGGTAAACATGTTAGTCTGCCATATAGCAGAATAAAACAAAGAGTCCAACGGCACTTTAGGGACTCACAACATTCATTCAGAGGGCAGCTGCGTTGGTTGGCAGTAGAATACCTAGATTTGAGTCCTGTTGCATCTTAGAGACTAACAAGACTTTTGGAGGCATGAGCTTTCGAAAGTCAAAGCTCTCTTCATCAGGTCCTTTGAGTGTTGACTCTCGAAAGCTTATACCTTCCCCCCAAATCTTTTTGGTCTCTAAGGTGCTACTGGACTTGAACGTAGTTCATCATTTCAATATGAGTTTTTGTGAGTTCTACAGAACTCAGCCTGAAGCAAGTTATTGTGGGGGGGGGGGGGGGGGAAGAAGCTAAGATCGAAGATTCTCTATCACAAGCCCCCCCTCCCGAATATTTATTTATTTATTTATTTATTTTAGTTTTTATATCCCGCCCTCCCCGCAAGCGGGCTCAGGGCGGCTAACAAAGGCTCGAAGCCGTGCATATCATAACAATTTAAAATCATTTAAAACACAACAACAATAAAACTCCATTACACAGGAGCATAAACTGCTACAATAAAACTAAAATATCCACTAAAATGCTTCCAGTCTCTTTAAAATGGCGTCCTCTCTAGTGAGGGACCCTCCAGTTATAGCCATCAGTCTGGGCTGCATTGGACCAATTTCCATTGTAGATGTTCTTACAGTGCTGTTACGAGGTCGGTGGCGGCTCCTAGCCAAAGGCCTGGCGGAAGAGCTCCGTCTTGCAAGCCCTGCGGAACTGCATCAGGTCCCGCAGGGCCCTGGTCTCCTCCGGGAGCTCGTTCCACCAGGTTGGAGCCACCACCGAAAACGCTCTGGCCCTGGTGCCAGTGAGCCTGGCCTCTCTGGGGCCCGGAACACGAAGCCGATGACATGACCCTGACTGAAGTGCTCGCTGGGGTATATGCGGAGAAAGGCGGTCCCTCAGGTATGTTGGACCCTGGCCATATAGGGCTTTAAAGGTAAGAACCAGCACCTTGAAGTGAACTCGGTATGCTATAGGCACCCAGTGCAGCTCCGCTAGCACAGGTCTGATATGGTCTCGTCTTGAGAAACCCATCACTAACCTGGCCGCGGCGTTCTGCACCAGCTGCAGCTTCCGGGTTTGCACCAAGGGCAGCCCCATGTAGAGGGCGTTACAGTAGTCCAATCTCGAGGTGACCGTAGCATGGATCACGGTGGCTAGGTCAGCACGGTCAAGGTAGGGGACCAACTGCCGTGCCAGCCGAAGATGACAGAAGGCCGACTTGGCAGTGGCTGCTACCTGGGCCTCCATTGACAAGGAGGGTTCCAGGAGCACTCCCAAACTCCTTACCCACGACGCAGGCACCAACGGTGCCCTGTCGAAGCTCGGGAGTGGGAGCACTGCCCCCTGAGGCACACCACATTCCAGTGGGTGTCTCCTGGACCGCTGCTCCCCTACAACCACCCTTTGTCCCCGACCTTGGAGGAAGGAAACGAGCCACTGCAAGGCCCGCCCCTGTATCCCCACATCGCCGAGTCAGCAGCCGATGATCGACCATGTCGAACGCCGCCGACAGGTCAAGTAACAGCAACGCTGCCCCGCCGCCTCGATCCAGATGCCGCCGAAGGTCGTCAGTAAGGGCAACCAATAGCATATCCGGGGTTAACAGACTCACAATGGAATTAACCTTCTGCCTCAAGTCTTCCTTCCTTCCTTTGTAACCTCCTCCACAAGAAGGATTCTCGGTCTGACGTCCCATCCCCACCTGAAGTGAGCAGTGACTAACCAAACATCGTGAGTCTTTTGTTTTGATTCTGATCCCTGCTCTCCCAGGGAACTTTCTAGATTCAGGTGGGGTAGCCGTATTGGTCTGAAGCAACAGAAGAAAGTTTGACTCCAGTGGCACCTTTAAGACCAAAGTGGTTTAATTCTGGGTAGAAGCTTTCGAAGTGTGCATGCACACGAAAGCGTATACCCAGAATTAAACTTTGTTGGCCTTTAGAGTCCCACTGGACTCCAATAGGGAACGTTCTAGGTAACCAGTTATTCTTCTCTAAGCCTAAACTACCTGAGAGGGTTGTTGTTATGAAAAACTAGCTGGGGGGGAGGGCAGGAGAAGAACCATGCATGCTGCCCGCTCCACTCCTCGCAGGAAGGCTCAAAATGTTCGAGATGGGCAGATGGTGACCTGAGGGGTGACATGATCGAGGTTTATAAGATTATGCATGGCACAGAGCAGGCAGAGAAAGAAGTCCTTTTCTCCCTTTCTCACAATACAAGAACTCGTGGGCACTCCATGAAATTGCTGAGCAGTCGGGTTAGAATGGATAAAAGGAAGTACTTCTTCACCCAAAGAGTGATCGACACGTGGAATCCACTGCCACAGGAGGCGGCGGCGGCTACAAACATGGACAGCTTCAAGAGGGAATTAGATAAACATCTGGAGCAGAGGTCCATCTGTGGCTATTAGCCACAAGGTATAGATAGGAACTCTCAGTCTGAGGCAAGTGATGCTCTGTATTCTTGGTGCTTGGGGGGGGGCAACAGTGGGAGGGCTTCTGGAGTTCTGACCCCACTGGTGGACCTCCTGAGGGCACCTGGTGTTTTTGGCCACTGTGTGACAGAGTGTTGGACTGGATGGGCCATTGGCCTGAACCAACATTGGCTTCTCTTATGTTCTTATATGGAGCAGAGGTCCATCAGTGGCTATGAGCCACAAGGTATAGATAGGAGCTCTCAGTCTGGGGCAAGGGATGCTCTGTCTTCTTGGTGCTTTTGGGGGGGGGGGGAGACAGTGGGAGGGCTTCTAGTGTCCTGGCCCCACTGCTGGACCTCCTGAGGGCACCTGGTGTTTTTGGCCACTGTGTGACACAGAGTGTTGGACTGGATGGGCCATTGGCCTGATCCAACATTGGCTTCTCTTATGTTCTTATAAGGAGCAGAGGTCTCTCCGTGGCTATTAGCCACAAGGTATAGGTAGGAACTCTCGACCTGGGGCAAAGGATGCTCTGTCTTCTTGGGGGGCAAAAGTGGGAGGGGTTCTGGTGTCCCGGCCCCACTGCTGGACCTCCTGGTGTTTTTGGCCACTCTGTGACACAGAGTGTTGGGCTGGATGGGCCACTGGCCTGATCCAACATTGCCTTCTCTTACGTTCCTACCAAGTTTAATTTAATTTTTTTTTTTTTGCAAAAGACTCGTTCAGGCCGAGCCCTTCTGGAAGCGCGGCTCTGTGTTCAAGTCACGCACCGCCATGCCGTCCGTTCCCTGCAGGGGTATGCCACTGGTTTCAACGCTCTTGGATCAGAACGCCTGCCTATTGGATTGCAATGCGCATGCGCGCGCCAGGCGCCGCACAAATCCCAGGAGGCGGGGCGGAGAACGCTGGCCCCGCCCCTTCCCCCTCGGAAGGCTTTACCCACCATCCCCCCCCCCCCCCCCCCGCCACGTATTAAACCGACGAGCCGCTCTCCTCTCACCTGGCGGTGGCGGCCCTTTCTCGCTCCCTTGTCACGGTTTCCCTGCCCCGAGAGAAGGAAAAGCAACGGCGCCCGGAGGAAGCCGCCGAGCCCGGAGCGCCATTAACGGACTTCCACTGAGGGGATGGGAAGGGGGAGGAGACGCCGACGGCGCGGTCAGCCCCGCCCACACGTCGCCAGCTCCCTCGCGGACGAGGGGCGCGCGCGCGCGCGCGCTGTCCTTCATCGCCTTCGCTGGCTTTTCATTGGACCCGCGGCGTTTCGGAACCCGCCCACCTCGCGTCCTTTCCCCTCGCCCGCGCTGTCCTTCATCCCATTCGCTCGCTCCACATTGGGCCAGCGGCGTTAGGGAACGCCCCTTGGCTTCCCACTCTCGTTTTCTGGGGCGCGAGCGCGCTCTCTCTCCGGCTTTAGAGTTTACGAGGGGGTCGTCGGGCCACGCCCCCCTCCATACCGTCCCTTCAGGATTTCAACGTTGGGGAGGAAGGGCGGGGAGAAAGAACAGCCGCTCTCCTCCGCCCCTCTTTCGGGCGCGCGCGCGCGCGCACGAAAGGCTCGATCCCGCTGAGGAGATAAATAAACACATCGATTTAAAACGAACTCGCGTTGCGATCTCGCGAGAGTTTCTGAGCCCGGGCGTGTCTGGCGCCCTCCCGCGCTTTTTTTTTGGCTCCTCTTTCTTGTGACGTGGCGTTTTAAGGGGGGGGGGAAAGAAGTTTTTTGAAATTTTTTTTAATTAATCTGTTTAATTTATTTTTATTTTGCGGGATCAAGGCCGGTCACAACATATTGATCCAATACACAGAACAATTAAAAACGTTTAAGACCAGTGCAATACAGGCAGAACAACAGTAGCTGTCAAAACATTTTGATATATATACCCACACACCCCAAGAAACTGATGAGGCTGACCTTTCCTGCGCACGTGCAAAGTGTTTTCTGTTTTCTTGCACCCTGGATGTGATGACAGACACAGAGACTGCGGTCACACACAGGAAATAATCCACTTTCAATCCACTTTTCAACTGGATTTTGCCAGTTCGCACCAGGGCTCCGTTGGGGCCGGGGTGCGCCGGAGCGGCGCTCCGGGAGAGAGGGGGCGGGGGGGTGGGCACTTAACAAAGCCCCCCCCCGGCCTCCCTCCCTTCAATACAGCTGGGGCTGGCGGGGCTCCGCCGACCCCGGGAAGGAGAGGCTTGTCCCTCCCCCCCTCCCACTGCTCCCGGGGCCGTGGCAGAGCCCCGCGGGCCCCGGGAAGCCCCTTTCCTCCCCCCTCAATACTTCCTCCATTCCTTCCTTCTCTCTTTCTCTACCGCCACCTACCTACTTACCTTCCTCTTCCTTCCTTTCCCCCTTCCTTCCTTCCATTCTTCTCACTTTCTCTCCCCACCTACCTGTTCCTTCCCCTCTCCCTTCCTTCCTTTCTTCTCTCTCTCTCCCCCTACCTACCTACCTACCTGTTCCTTCCCCTCTCCCTTCCTTCCTTCCTTCCTTCTCTCTCTCTCCCCCACCTACCTACCTACCTTCCTGTTTCTTCCTTTCCCCGTCTTTCCCCTCTCCCTTCCTTCCTCCCTCTCTCCCCCTTCCTTCCTTCCTTCTCTCTCTCCCCCCACCTACCTACCTACCTTCCTGTTCCTTCCTTTCTTTCTTTCTTCCTTCCCCCCTTCCTCCCTCCTTCCTTTCTTTCTTCTCTCTCTCTCCCCCACCTACCTACCTACCTTCCTGTTCCTTTCCTTCCTTCCCCCTCCCTCCCTTCTTGCCTTCTGACACTCCCGATGACGTCATCACTTCCGGTGACGTTAGGGGGTGTGGCATATGCAAATAAGTTATGCTAATGAGCTCCTGCACCTCTTTTTTTACGAAAGGACCCCTGGTTCACACAGTAAAAATCCTGTCGGAAAGGGCACTGAAAGTGTTTTGAAAGTGGATTATTTAGTGTGCGGGACTGCAGCCTCGATCACCCACTTTCAATGTGCATCCAAACTGGATTTTGTCCTAGTAGAATAGAATAGAAATTTATTTGGATTTAGCAAGAGGCCGTTACAAACCAAGGATAACAACAGAGAGGGATGTTATAAATCTGAGTATTGATATGGAATAAAGTAAACATTAAAATATATGGAATGTACTGAGTGAGTTGCATTCCATCGGAAGGGCTAAAACAGCCTGAGCTTGAGACGCATGACAAAAGGTGGCTAGGATCCAAAAAGGGACCAGTAGGTAGGGTTGCCAGCCTCCAGGTGGGGCTTGGGGATCTCCCGCTTTTACAACTGAGCTCCAGCTGACAGAGATCAGCTCCCCCAGATTTTGTCAGTTCACACGGTAAAATCCAGTAGGAAAGTGCATTGAAAGTGGATGATTTCGTGTGTATGGCCGCAGCCCTTGTTAGTCTTTAGGGTGGTGCTTCTGGTCTCTTAATTCGTTTCCACTGCTACAGATAGACTAATGTGCTGACCCATCTTGTTGTGTTTTGTTAGGGTTTTGTTTTTTTATCCTGTCCTTTCCCCAAGGAGCTCAGCACAGCATACATGCTTCACCCGCCCTCAGTTTTATCTCACAAGTTAGCCTGCGGGAGCATGACTGACTCAAGGTTACTCAGCAAAACCAAGTGGCAGAGTAGGGATTAGAACTCGGCTCTTCCACATCCGACGCTCAAGCCACAGTGGTGTTATACAGCCCTTATTTAAATCTCTACCTGGCCTAGCCTGAAACTCTAACTGCTATGGTGTGTGACACAAGAATTAATCACAAATGTGGCTGTAGGGTTGCCAGCCTCCAGGTGGGGCCTGGGGATCCCCTGCTTTTACAACTGATCTCCAGCTGACAGAGAGCAGCTCCCCTGGAGAAAATGGCTGCTTGGAAGGGTGGACTCTATGGCTCTGGACCATGCTGAGGTCTCTCCCCTCCCCAAACCTCGCCCTCTCCGGGCTCCACCCCCAGTGTCTCCAGGTATTTCCCAACCTAGACTTGTCAACCCTATGCGGTTGTGCTTTTGAAGGGGGAAGTGCCCATAAATGTACAGAGGAAGGCTTTTCTTTTGTGAAAGTAAAAGTTTTGGTTGGTGCACAAATGTGCGCCTCTCAGCGCATTTTGGTACCCCTACCTGTGTTGCTGAGGTCTAAGCATGTGATATTGGGTATACGTTTGTGTATTAATGACACAAATGTTAACAGCAGATACACACATATATATGAAGAAGTGAGCTGTGACTCACGAAAGCTCCTCCCCAGCCACACATTTTGTTAGTCTTTAAGGTGCTACTGGACTCCGGCTCTTTTCTATTGCTACAGACAGACTAACACGGCTACCCGCCTTGACACAGACACGTATATAAGTGTTTGTGTGTGTAAATGTATGCATATGTGTATACACACACACACTTGGTTTAGTGCGGTGGTTAAGAGCGTGGACTCTAATCTGGGAGAACCAGGTTTGATTCCCCACTCCTCCACATGCAGCTGCTGGTGTGACCTTGGGTCAGTCACAAGTTATCCCAGAGCTGTTCTCTCAAGAGCAGTCCTCGAAAGAGCTCTCTCGGGCCCACCTACCTCACAAAGTCTCTGTTGTGGGGAGGGGAAGGGAAAGGAGATTGTAAGCCGCTCTGAGACGCCGAGTGAAAGGCAGGGTATAAATCCAATCTCTTCTTCTGTATTTGCTGTTAATACTTGTGTTGTTAATCAAATGTACATTATGTGGGATCAAATGTGCATCGCGCGGAAGGTTAAATGCAAGAGGGGGCCCCCTTGCTGCACAGCCATAAACCAAAGAGATGGGAATGATATCCAAGAGTGAAAGCGGAAGATGGAGACAAAAGTGATATTTGTCTTGCAAACCGGCTCCCTCCATCTCTTTGAACCGGGCAATCAGCAAAGGCAAATAAAATACACTCCCAGCAGCCATGGTGGGTTTTGAAAAGAAGACAAGCAGTTTAATTATGAAGCATTTTACTGCTAAGCAAACAGACAGAAAGAGGAGAAAACCTCCAGGCAGTTCCTTTTTGAGTTTCTTGAGATGGTGACGAGGGCTTAAAAGTTCCTGGACAGGTCTTGAGGAAGGGACGCCGATGGCTTGGGGCGCTGCTCGTGAAAACTAGAACCGTTCATCTCCAGCGTTGACATTGGTTCAGATCCAAATAGCTATTGTGTGCAGCTGACCTTCACTCGATGAAAGTCACGGGGTTGGTAAGGCCTTCGCCGAACACTGTTATTTTTAAAAAACAAGACGACACAATAAAGCATTCTTAATGGGAGGATCCCAATGTTTTCCTTCAAACCAACATAGATTTTTTTTCCTCCCAGGGGGGTCCAAACGTCATGCCTTCAGACATGGCACAGAAATTCCATATGCCCAGCACTCCGTCCGCAACACTTTCTTGTTGGGAAAACGCAATTTTGTTTCCAGCCAACACCTCCTTTGCTGCTTAATCGGATGCTGCCCCTTTCACCGTTGCGACTCTGATTGCCGCCATTTTTACTCGTTGTTCTATTTGTAAACTTTGTTATGTTTTTAAATTGTAGACCATTGTTTTATGGTATTTTAATTGTTGGAAGCCGCCTTGAGCCAGCTTGCCCAGCAAGGCAGGGTAAAAATACAAATAATAAATGAATGAATGAATGAATCAATGAATGTCAGGGAGCCAGTGTGGAGGAGCGGCTAAAGAGTCCGACTAGAATATGAGAAGCCCAGGTTCGAAACCCTTCTCTGCCATGACAGCTCGCTGGGTGACCTTGAGCTAGTCACCTGCTCTCCGCCTAACCTATCTCACAGGTAGATTCGAGTCCAGGAGCACCTAAAAGGCCAAGATTTGGGGGGAGGGGGGAAATATAAGCTTCTGAGAGTCAACCCTCCTTTCATCAGATACCTATTCTTCTGCACACCAACTTGGCTAGCCTCCAAAACTATCTCACGGGAATATTCCAAGGAGGAGGAGAACTATATAAGCTGTTTTGAGTCCCCACTGGGGAAAGAAGCAAAATATAAATAAAGCAAGTAAATATTAAATAACCCTGGACAACAACATTACAGTATCGTCATCACTGAACAGGGAAGGAACCAGTATGGGAGCAGAAGTGATTCACTACCCCACACTGGCAGTCTTTAAGCTGGCTGGTGGGTGGATCACAGATCTGGAAATTGGGGGGAAACCCCACTCCCTACAGGTGAACAACCTGGGAACAAGACACCACAAGCAGGTTGTGGGTTGAAGAACGCAAATTTTTTTTGGGTGGGGGGGACATGTCAGAAGAGGCTGTCCGCCAGGTATAAAAGCCCCAGAAAGTTTAGGAGTGGAAAGTACTGGAGTCCGGAGGCTGGTAGCAGTGAAATCAACACAGAAGAAGAAGAGATTGGATTTATACCCCGCCCTCCACTCCCCAAGGGAGTCTCAGGGCGGCTTACAAACTCCTTTTCCCTTCCCCTCCCCACAACAGACACCCTGGGAGGTAGGTGGGGCTGAGAGAGCTCTTTCCCAAGCTGTCCTTGAGGGAACAGCTGGTCCAGAGCTATGGCTTGCCCAAGGCCATCCAGCCAGGTGCAAGTGGAGGAGTGGGGAATGAAACCCGGTTCTCCCAGATTAGAGTCCGCGCACTTAACCACTACACCAAACTGGCTCTCTATTTGGTGGTCAGATGAGGCATGGACAACAGGGCTCCAGGAACCGCTTATATGCTGGCTGGAGCCACACCTCTGGCCGCACCCAAACGACCCGATAGGGTCATACATGTACAACCTTTTGTCATAGGTTCCCCAGGGAGAATTTAGGTTCCTTATTGGAGACCCTTTAGGATCCGTTCCTCTTTTGTTCCCCTGGCCCAAGCTCAGGTTGCTACCTGGCCATGTGCTCAGGCCACGTGGCGGTCGCCATTATGGAGCACATGGCGGCAGCCATTACACACATTCAGCACGGTACATTACAAGGAGGTTGAGGTTTCCCTCTCCTTCCTGCCCTGTTCTTCGCACATGCTTTGAGCACATGCAAAAGCTACGGAAGAACGAGTTATGAGGAAGTGCCCTAGCCAGCGCAGACGAGTTATGAGGAAGTGCCCTAGCCAGGCGTGGGAGAATGGCGGGCAGTTTTATGGAGCGAAATTTCAGTGCACTCCACTGCGAGCCAAGTCACCGGAGAGAAGGCCTCGACGTGCTTCTAGCGCAGGGGTGGCCAACCTGTGCCTTGGGAGCCACATGCGGCTCTTTCACACATATTGTGCGGCTCCTGGCAGGGCAGCTGGGGAAGCAAAGGGGAGGCATGCTTTTTCTCTCTTTCTCCCTTCCTTCCTTCCTTCCTTCCCTCCTCCCTCCCATCTATTTGCTTTCCTAGTTTCTCTCTCTCTTTCTTTCCACTTCTTTAATTCTTTCTTTCCATCTCTCTCTCTCTCTCAATATCATTAGCAAACAAGTAATATCATTATCAATAACCGGTTTTCCTCGTTTGTTTTTATTTTTGGCAGTCCCATTTAATGTTAATAAAAAGCAAATTTGCATATTTTTAAAAATAAAAACGTGTGTGTGATATTTGTTCCTGTCTTGCGGCTCTCAGACATCTGACGTTTATTCTATGTGGCTCTTACGTTAAGCAAGGTTGGCCACCCCTGTTCTAGCGCTACAGATAAGCGACCTAAATTGCCGGCTCTCATCGCAGCCGCTTGCCGTTCCAGTGGAGAAGGATGACTGTCACGAGCTGTCACTCAGCGGAAGTTGAAAGCAACGATCCCGTAAGCCAAGGAAAGAGAGGAAGGAGGCATGAGGCCTGCTCTGAGCGAATGCTTTCACGCACGTTACCGAAGAGCCACTTTGAGAGCGAAGAGCGTTGCCGTCCGCTGTTAATGGCAGCATTGTCTGAGGCAGAGACAACAGCGAACTGTTGACTTTGAAAACACGTGCGTCATTCCCTCTGCCCAAGGAAATGGGTAAACACCAAGGGAAACAATAGGACTCGTACGTGGCGCACGTTCAGCGACAGCTCCAGGTGTTCTGCTGTCTGTGTTGGTGTTCTCGCTTGAACGGAGGTGGTGGATGATAAAAACAAAAGTCCCACCGCATGTGAAAGACTACTACAGGAGTCCCCAACATGGTGCCCTGGGGCACCCCATCACTTTTCCTGGGGCCCTCCAAGTGGGTGGGGCTTCTGCCCAGCAGGACTTTTGCTTGGCCACTGGAGATCTGATTGACTGCGCAGAGAATGTAAAATATTGCTCTGGGACCTGACCTAGATAGCCCAGGCAAGCCCGATCACGTCAGATCTCGGAAGCTAAGCAGGGTCGAGCCAGTTTGGTATAGTGGTCAGGAGCACAGATTCTAATCTGGGAGAACCGGGTTGGATTCCCCACCCTTCCTCCAAATGCAGCTGCTGGTGTGACGTTGGGTCAGTCACAAGTTATGTCTGAGAGCAGTTCTCTCAAGAGCAGTCCTCGACAGAGCTCTCTCAGCCCCACCTACCTCCCAGGCAGTGTTCCCTCTAAGCTGAGTGAATGTGAGCTAGCTCACAGTTTTTTTAGCCTCCGGTTCGCCAGTTTTTGTCTTAGCTCAGGAAGGATGGCTCCAGAACAAACTGATTGATGCACCAGCCAAATCGCTCGCTCGCAGCTTTCATGCCAATAGCTTGCAAAGTAGAATTTTTGCTCACAAGATTCCACAGTTTAGAGGGAGCATCGCTCACAGGGTATCTGTTGTGGGGAGGGGAAGGGAAAGGAGATTGTAAGGCACTCTGAGACTCCTTCGGGTAGCGGAGGGCAGGGTATAAATCCAGTCTCCTCTTCTCTGGCAACTACGTGGATGGGAGACCTCCTTGGAATACCAGCAGTCAGGAGGTGGGGGCGGGTTTTATCCAGCCACCTCTGGGAATATCCTCCAGGGCCCAGTAGTGGTCAATCACTAGAGGTCGCCATGACATCCAGGTGCACTCTCTCTCTCACACACACACACACAAATATGAAAAATACAAAACAAACCCTCAACACAACGATCTTCAATTTATAATCCCGGGAGATCTCCAGGTACTACCTGGAGGTTGGCAACTAAGCTCATGGAGAAGGAATTTCCCCCCCCCCCACCTTCCCGCCACGCCCACCCCTTACACCCAACTTTCTGTTTCTGTCCTATTTTTCCCCCAGGGGCAAATATGCAGAGAGATGCTGCTGAAGGACAGAATTCATGCGATATATCTATATATATATTTTATTGGGAACTACTAGTCATGCCAGCCACATGACCACGGAGAAGTCTTCGGACAGCGCTGGCTCTTCGGCTCGGGAACGGAGATGAGCACCGCCCCCTAGAGTCGGATCCGAC
Organism: Lepidodactylus listeri; assembly: GCA_029233225.1. Classification (NCBI taxonomy): domain Eukaryota; kingdom Metazoa; phylum Chordata; class Lepidosauria; order Squamata; family Gekkonidae; genus Lepidodactylus; species Lepidodactylus listeri. Next base: position 6,049,004 of record JARCFY010000012.1, read on the forward strand.
TGGCTTTCGAGCAAGGGAAACCTGTAGAAAACAACAAGGGAAGCCTGTCCCTTTCCCAAATGGATGCATCACATTCTGCAATCCTTGGAGCCCGACAGAGCTCTTCCCTAAGCATAGGTGTTAGATTCAAGGAGTCTGAAGAAGCAGCGGAACCAAAGCGCACGAGAGCTCGTACTTCGGACGGAACTCTGCCGGCCTTCAAGCTGCCAACTGGACTTTGCTTCGTCACGTACCCCGCGGGCCGGTGCAGGCTGTCGGTTGGAACCCGGAAGTCTTCTCGCGGTGACGAGAGTGACCGCAACCCCTAGAGACATCCCCGCCTTAGACACGCACTTTTTGGCGGGATGGCGACGCTCATTCCCCACCGCTCTATGGCGCGGGGCTCCGCTCCGGCCGTCCCCGTCTCGGTGGGCGGAAGTGGGCGCGTCTGTTGTGCCGGAGGCCGCTTCTTCCGGTTGCCTGCCCGGTCGCTGGGACGGCGAGGCCCGCAGGAGAGAACAGGACGAAGTGAGAGCCGGTTGGTTGGGGGGCCGGGCCGGGGGGGGGGGGAGGTGTGTAAGGGGGCGGGGCTGCGGGGCTATTGGAACTTTCGCGCGGTGTGGGCGGTGGGAGGAGCCGTGGCGGTTCTGCGCAGCGCCGAGCACCGCCGGGGCCAATTGCAGAATTGCAGGAGCAGCAGATGTTGGGTGGGTGGGTGCGTTGCCAACTGGTTTGGAGAAAAGCGCTCTGGCGCTTAAACGGGTTTTATTTTTATTTTTTTGAAAAATAAATTTCCTGTTTTGCTTTTTTTTTTTTCTTTTTTAAATCCCACTAGGGTCTCGAAGGCGGGGATCAGTGGAGTGGGCAGGGTTGCCAGCCGGCCTGGTGGAAAAGCAACCCCCCCCCCCGCCCAACATTTAGGGAACAGAGTTTGAGTCCAGGGCCCCTTTAAGACCGACAGAGTTTCATTCTGGGTATGGGATTTTGGGCGTGCGTGCGCGCACAGACTTCCTCAGGCCTTGCATATAGGTAGAGAGGAAAGAGTCCTACAGAACAAAGTTTGAGTCCAGGGGCCCCTTCAAGATGAACAGAGTTTCATTCTGGGTAGGAGGTTTTGGGCGCATGCACGCTTCCATCAGATACAGTGAAACAGCTTTCTTCACGACCAACAGAGTTTCATTCTGGGTAGGAAGTTTTGGGTGCATGCACACTTCCATCAGATACAGTGAAACAGCTTTCTTCGAGACCAACAGAGTTTCATTCTGGGTATGAGGTTTTGGGTGCATGCACGCTTCCATCAGATACAGTGAAACAGCTTTCTTCACGACCAACAGAGTTTCATTCTGGGTACGAGGTTTTAGGTGCATGCACGCTTCCATCAGATACAGTGAAACAGCTTTCTTCACGACCAACAGAGTTTCATTCTGGGTACGAGGGTTTTGAGTGAATGCAGGCTTCCATCAAATACAGTGAAACAGCTTTCTTCAAGCCTTACATATAGGTAGAGAGGATTTGGTATGCCATTAAAGGTTGTTGTTATTGTTAGTGGTAGAGAGGAAAGAGTGATATCGAACAAAGTTTGAGTCCAGGGGCCCCTTTAAGACCAGCAGAGTTTCATTCTGGGTATGAGGTTTTGGGTGCCTGCACACTTCCATCCGTACACTGAAATAGCTTTCTTCAAGCCTGACATATAGGTAGAGAGGATGTACTGATATAGAACAAAGTTTGAGTCCAGGGGCCCCTTTAAGACCAACAAGAGTTTTATTCTGGGTATAAGTTTTTGTGTGCGTGCACACTTCATCAGATACAGTGAAACAGATTTCCTCACACCTTTTATACAGGTAGGGAGGATATAGCGATACAGAACAAAGTTTGAGTCCAGGGGCACCTTTGAGACCAACAAATGCTTCATTCTGGGTATGAACTTTTGTGTGCCTGCACACTTCTTCGAATACGAAAGCTTATACCCAGAATTAAACTTTGCTGGTCTTAAAGGTGCCACTGGACAGACTTTGTTCTAATCTGATCTCGGTTTGCCATGTGTCACTACGGAGAGAAAGACAGGGTTTTATGCTCTGGGGGGTGTGAACAGTATAAACCGTCTCTTTCTTTGCCGGTTGTCAGAAGCCATTGCAAATGGGGAGAAGGGGCTGTCTAAAATCCCAGATTGTCCCCCACAGTACTGAATGCCCTCCAAGGTTTGTAGACCCCACCCTACTCAGAGCCACATGGCCTCAGTTAAGATTCCTTCTTCTAAAAGGGATGGATGGAGCTGTCGTGAACAGGTCTTTCCTTCCGGAGGCAGTGCTAGCTCAAACAACATGGGCTGCTAGGGAAGAAATCAAGGCTGCTATTATACTTCGGAATCAGGCTGAAGTTTTGTGAAATGTGGCATGGGGCTTCCGTGATCTCATAAGATTAGACGTGGGGTTGGCTCTTGCATTTGCCTCCTTTAGATCTTTAAAATATGTATAACCTGCCTTTTCCCCTGATAAAAATTTTGTAAATTTTCTAGGTTACAAAACATGGTTGCCAAAGTCGGGGGGGGGGGGAAGGTTGTGGCTCTGTGGTAGAGCATCGGCTTGGCATGCAGAAGGTCCCAGGTTCTATCCCCGGCAGCTTGTGAAAGACCTCTCTCTCCCTGAAACCTCGGAGAGCGGCTGCTAGCCTGAGTAGACAATACTGATCTTGATAGACTGATAGATTCTGTAGAAAGCAGCGTCGTGTGTTCTTGGTTATCTGTTGCGTGCATTTGTGCGAAATAAACCTGCTAGTGGACAGCAGCAGTACAGCTAAAGTATTTTAACACTCTTGTTCATCCCTTAGGAGGTTTCCATATGTCTTGGTGTCCTTTGTGACAATATTCCACGGTGGCTTTACTTGGCATATCTGAGATCGAGTTTGGTGTCCTGATGTACTTGAGAGCCAGTTTGGTGGGGTGATTAAGTTAGCCGGGTTTGATTCTCCACTTCTCCACATACAGCTGCTGGATGACCTTGGGCAAGCTATAGTTCTCTCAAAGCTATCCTTGAAAGAGCAGTTCTTGAAAGAGCTCTCTCAGCCCCACCTACCTCGCAGGGTGTCTGTTGTGGGGAGGGGAAGGGAAAAGGAGTTTGTAAGCTGCTCTGAGATTTCGAGTGAAGGGCGGGGTATAAATCCAATCTCCTCTTCCTCCTCCTCCTCTTCTTCAATCCCTGCCATCACCAGTTCAAAAGGAGCAGGCAGTAGGTGATGCGAAAGACTTCTTGCCGAACACCCACTCTGAGAAGACAGCACTGACCTTGATGGACCAGTGGTCTGATTTAGTATAAGGCAGCTTCGTGTGTGTTCATCCACGTACGTGTGTTTCTTTCCAGGTGGTCCCCATGAGTTCCCCTGTGGAGGATGTCCATGATCCTCTTTGCCTGCGTTGTGCGGGTGAGAGATGGGCTTCCCCTCTCAGCCTCCACGGACTTCCACCTAGACCAGGACTTCTTGGAATGCAGGAAGCGGCTCAAAGCCTTGTCGTCCGTCCTGACACGGTATCCAGATCGGGGTACAGCGAGAGAACGTGACCTCAGCATACAGTAAGCCGCCTTTCGGCCAGGGGGAAATGCGGGTTCTCCTCAAAATAGCCTGAAGGAGCGGGCTTTGGAGCACCTCTCCGGTCGTAACGAGTGGTTTCCGCAACACCGTCTCTTGATAAGATAAAATCCGAAGGGGAGGCTGGTGAAAGAGTGACCGGAGCCCTGTGGCGACGGAGGCTGTCCCACGTTTTGATGGGCAGTTCTTTAAGTGTTGCGCACATGCTTTCCAGAAGTCTGTTAATCAGAGCGGTGTGCATGAAGCCCTGCATGCAAGCGAAGAAAAATAAATGCTGAGCAAAGCAGTTCCAGATTCTATACCAGGAAAACCTGCATTCCGCAACCTTAAACAAACAGGGATATTTGCAAGTATCTGATTATTTTGTATTTATTTATTTTAATCTTTTTTTCCTGTGCGGCCTTTCTACACAAATGGGGACCCCCCCCCAAGGCAGTGACCATCAAACATTAAAACATTTCAACTTTGAAAACATTTACTATAAAGTGAGTGGACAGTCGTTTAATAGGAACTTAGAAACACATCGGAAGAGCCCTGCTGGATCAGACCAGTGAAGGTCCCTCTAGTCCAGCATCCTGTCTTACACAGTGACTAGCCAGTACCTTTGGACGGCCATCAACAGTGCTTAGAGGCCACGGCCTTCTCCTGATAAGAACATCAGCAGAGCCTTGCTGGATCAGACCAGTGAGGGTCCATCTAGTCCAGCCTCCTGTCTCACACAGAGGCCAGCCAGTTCCTCTGGAGGGCCATCAACAGGGCAGAGAGGCCGAGGCCTTCCCCTGATAAGAACATCAGAAGAGCCCTGCTGGATCAGACCAGTGAGGGTCCATCTCGTCCAGCATCCCGTCTCACACAGTGGCCAGCCAGTTCCTCTGGAGGGCCAACAACAGGGCAGAGAGGCCGAGGCCTTCCCCTGAGAAGAACATCAGAAGAGCCCTGCTGGATCAGGCCAGGGAGGGTCCATCTAGTTCAGCATCCTGTCTCATACAGTGGCCAGCCAGTTCCTCTGAAGGGCCAACAACAGGGCAGAGAGGCCAAGGCATTCCCTTAATACAAACATCAGAAGAGCCCCGCTGGATCAGACCAGTGAGGGTCCCTCTAGTCCAGCAGCCTGTCTCACACAGTTGCCAGCCAGTTCCTCTGGAGGACCAACAACAGGGCAGAGAGGCCGAGGCATTCCCTTAATACAAACATCAGAAGAGCCCCGCTGGATCAGACCAGTGAAGGTCCATCTCGTCCAGCATCCTGTCTTACACAGTGACCAGCCAGTACCTTTGGACGGCCATCAACAGTGCTTAGAGGCCACGGCCTTCTCCTGATAAGAACATCAGCAGAGCCTTGCTGGATCAGACCAGTGAGGGTCCATCTAGTCCAGCCTCCTGTCTCACACAGTGGCCAACCAGTTCCTCTGGAAGGCCAACAACAGGGCAGAGAGGCCGAGGCCTTCCCCTGAGAAGAACACTAGAAGAGCCCTGCTGGATCAGACCAGTGAGGGTCCATCTAGTCCAGCCTCCTGTCTCACACAGTGGCCAACCAGTTCCTCTGGAGGGCCAAGAACAGGGCATAGAAGCCAAGACCTTCCCCTGATGTTGCCTCCTGGCACTGGCTTTTAGAAACTGACTGCCTTTGAATGTGGAGGTTACCTTTAATCAACATGGTTGGTAGCCACCAATAGTCCTATCCTCCAAGAGTTGTTGGGAACAGAAAAAATTGCAGAGCCAGGAGGCAACACCAGGGGAAGGCCTCGACCTGTGTCTGGTTGTTGGCCCTCTGGAGGAACTGGCTGGCCACTGTGGGAGACGGGATGCTGGACTAAGTGGACCCTCAATGGTCTGATCCAGCAGGGCTCTTCTGATGTTCTCATCAGGGGAAGGCCTCGGCCTCTCTGCTCTGTTCTTGGCCCTCCAGAGTAACTGGTTGGCCACTGTGGGAGACAGGAGGCTGGACTAGGTGGGCCTTCACTGGTCTGATCCAGCAGGTCTCTTCTGATGTTCTTCTCAGGGGAAGGCCTCGGCCTCTTTGAACTGTTGTTGACCCTCCAGAGGAACTGGTTGGCCACTGTGGGAGACAGGAGGCTGGACTAGATGGACCTTCAGTGGTCTGATCCAGCAGGGCTCTTCTGATGTTCTTCTCAGGGGAAGGCCTCAGCCTCTCTGCCCTGTGGTTGGCCCTCCAGAGAAGCTGGTTGGCCTCTGTGTGAGACAGGATGCTGGACTGCATGGACCCCTAGCCTGATCCAGCAGGGCTGTTCTAATGTTCTTAAGCCACACTATGTCCAGTAGTCTTTACAGCCCTGATCTACAATTCTTGGAGGGCGTTTAGAACTTGAGGCGGCTTTGTGGAGAGATCGCACTCTCCCTCCCCTTGAGTGTCATCACTGCTCTGTCTGCATGTTTTCAGAGTCCCCTTTGCACTTGAGAGCTTGGAACATGTGCTTTGGTTTTAACGTTACATAAAACTTACGACTGCCGTGTTCTCGACACGCCTTTCTGTTTCCTCGCTGGATGACTTCCTGGGCTTGCACAGGCGTAAGCACACCTCAAGAGATGTGGGTTCTGAGAATGATACTAGCCCCACTGTGTAGCTCTGGACAGCAGTCTGCATGTTGAGGAAAGAAACATTAAAAAGAACAGAGTCTAAGATTCAAGAGAGGCATAGTTTCTGCACGGGCTCTAATCCCGGGATTTGCACAGCAACTGGTCCAGATTCCTGGAATGTCCACGTTTAAGGACAAAAGTTTTGATGGGGTCCTTTGCATCCTCTCTCCCTCCACTGTTCTGTCCTACTTAATTTATTTGAAATGTATTCAAATATATTCATATCCCCCCTACAATGCTCCCTCTAAGCTGTGGAGTCCTGTGAGCAAAAATTCTACTTTGTGAGCTCCTGGCATTAAAGTTGTGCGTCAGCCGTTTGGCTACTGCATAAATTAGATTGCTCTGGAGCCATCCTGCTAAGATGAAAACGTGTGAGCCAGAGGCTAAAAAGCTGTGAGCTGGCTCACACTAACTCAGCTTAGAAGAAGAGACTGGATTTATACCCTGCCCTTCACTCAGAGTCTAAGAGAGGCTTACAATCTCATTTCCCGTCCCCTCCCCACAACAGACACCCTGGGAGGCAGGTGGGGCTGAGAGAGCTCTAACAGAAACTGCTCTTTATCAAGAACAGCTCTGCCAGAGCTATGGCTTGCCCAAGGCCATCCAGCAGCTGCAAGTGGAGGCTTGGGTAATCAAACCCGGTTCTCCCAGATTAGAGTCCACACTCTTAACCACTACACCAAACTGGCTCCGAGCTTAGAGGGAACACTGCCCCCTTTCCAATTCTCCTAGGCATCCCCTTTGGTGCTTGCGGCTGATCTCGGCTTCTTTTCCTTTCGTTCCCAGCTTCCATTCTTCGGGGGAAACTGCCTGCATGGGCATCTGTGCCAGCAGCTACCCGGCCGTCATGGCATTTTGCTTCCTGGAAGAGCTGCAGTGGGAGTTCGCCACAGCCTACGATGCGACGAGCGTGGGCCTAGCTTCCAGGCCATACGCTTTCCTGGAATTCGGTGTGTAGCTCACGGGCTCTTCCCATCGTCCCGCCCCCCTTTCCCCCGCCTTTCTTAGATACGAGTGCAGACGAGTGATTTGACTTGCAGTGAGTCGGCTGCTGTAGATCCAGTCTGCTCACCGTGGGGCTGCCGGCTTGGTGCAAAGAGCCCTTTTGGCTGATCCAAGAGGAAGTTTCATTGCCGTGGGTGAGAACATTGCGCTCAGTAGAATGGACCTGCAGCATGTAGCCGTTTCCTCTAGTTCTCCTTAGTATTTTTTGGCAGCCTTGATCATTATTCGACATCCGTCAGACGTTAATCCGAGCACTGGCTTTCCAACCCAACCGTGGAATTAGCTCTGACGGACGCTTGGTTTGTTTTGGCCATTCTCATTTTCCAGATACACAAAATCCGCTCGGAGAAACAGCATCGGAAATTGCCAAAATATATGCTGCATTTAACAAATATGAAGTGGGTAGTGTCGCAACAACAAAATTAAGTGCGTACTATAACTCTAATAAGGCATTAGATGCAATGTTTCCTCCTTGGAAGATAAGACGGCAAATCCATGTAATCAGTTCAACTTGACAGGAGGAGTCCACAGCGTCAAAACGTTTTCCAAACAGCCTTCGCAAAGACCCAGATGCGTAAAAGAGGCGTTTCCTTCAACTTCTTCAGTTTGCTGTCTGTGTAGGTGGAACCCGATTTCAGCAATTTCTACAGACCACAAGGTTCGTCGTGTAAAGAGCGAATCATAGCGGATTTTGTGTATCTGGGACTTTTGTGACGCTAGTCCCCCCCCCCCCCCCCCCCGTTTTTTGATTTACAGTTTGTGGGGGAATGTTCTCTCATTTTCAGCTGATGTGAGAGTTAGCGTTGGCTGAAAACCTGGCTCAGATCTGACGGGCAGATGTGGTCAGCCCAGCTCATGGACAACTGAAGCCCGCTCGTGCCTGAACTAACGGAGCTCGTATCTTTAGACGACCAAGATCAGTTCCCCCTGGAGAAAATGGCTGCCAGTTTGGTGTAGTGGTTAAGTGCGTGGACTCTAGTCTGGGAGAACCGAATTTGATTCCCCACTCCTCCACTTGCACCTGCTGGATGGCCTTGGGCAAGCCATCGTTCTGGCACAGCTGTTCTTGAAAAAGAGCCGTTTCTGTCAGAGCTCTCTCAGCCCCACCCACCTCACAGGGCGTCTGTCGTGGGGAGGGGAAGGGGAAGGAGTTTGTAAGCCGCTCTGAGACTCCCTTGGGTCGTGAAGGGCGGGGTATAAATCCAATCTCCTCTTCTTCTTCTTCTGTTTGCTTAGTAGGCCAGACACACTGCGTGTGTGCTGTACCGAGAACACATTAAAGGTTTCCTTAATGTTTTCCTCATTACTAATTTTACATGCTGCCGTGCCCTGGATGTCTCAGGCTAGCCTGATCTCGTCAGATCTTGGAGGCTGAGCAGGGTCGGCCCTGGCTAGGATTTGGATGGGAGACCACCAAGGAAGCCCGGGGTCACTGTGCAGAGGCAAGCAAGGCGAAACCACGCCTGTTCATCTCTTGCCTTGAAGACAATCTGTAAACTATGCTTATTAAGTACCTTTGTTTAATGTGGAATAAGTGTCACGTCGGCGTCGCTTGCTTCCTCTGTTGCAGACAACGTCATTCAGAAGGTCAAAAGCCGCTTCAATTACGCCAGCTGTGCCCCCGCGAAGCTCAGCCTCGAGAAAATCCAAGAAGAGCTACGGTTGCATCCTCCTGCGCAAGTGAGGCTGGAAGAGGCGGAGCTGATGAATGGGATGGTGAATGGGCACGCAGAGCTCCACCTAGAGTCTGGTAAGCGCCACTGCACTTCATGCGTTGGGCTAGAAATGGGGGTCAGTCAAGGTAAAGGTTCCCCTTGCTCAAAAGGCAGTCGAATCTGACTCCAGAGGGTGATGCTCATCTCCATTTCCAAGCCGAAGAGCCAGCGCTGTCCGAAGACGTTTCCGCGGTTATGTGGAAGAGCCAGCATGACTAGATGCCAAAGCGCACGGGAACGCTGTTACCTTCCCACTGAAGCGGTACCTGTTTATCTACTTGCAATCTCTTGCTTTCGAAGTGCTAGGTTGGCAGGAGCTGGGGCCAGAGACGGGAGCTCGCTCCGTCATGCAGCACTCGGGTCTCAAGTCGCTGAACTACCGACCTTCCAGTCTGCAGCTCAGCGTCTTAACCACTTGTGTCGTGGTACCCTTTGCAAAACTGGATCCGATTCAGGGTTCCGTCACTCTTGGCATTTACTCTTAATTGAAGTTCACGCTTAGACTTACGCAGGGCGAATCTTAACTTTCAGCACCCGGTAAAAGCCACTTGTTGCCGTTCCGACGTCACGAAAGAGAGGGCACTGTTGTTATCTCTGCATTTGCCGAGGGTGGGGATGCCAAAACTGAAGAGGAGTGGCTTCCCTAAGGTCACTTAGTAAATTCTTGGCAGAGGCAGGATTCGAACACAGGACTGCCTGTATCAGGGCTCAGTACATTGGCCAGCACGCTATGCTGTTTCTGTGGGCTCAGCCAGAGCGGAAAGAAACTTCCTTATGTGAAGCTTTCTTATTTCTCCCACTAACTGCAGACCTAATTATTGTTGCTGTTAGTCAGGTATATAATCCTGTTTCACGTGATGGGTAGTGGAAGAGCCGTTCTGTATCAGTTCCATCTCATCCAGTGCTTTCTAATCTCAATAGGAAGAGAACACGATAAGACTCTTAACGCAAGCGGAAATCACACACTCCTGAGTTCCGCTCGCCTTCCGATGGCAGCTAAAAATGAAGATTTTTAACGGGGGATTTTTTTTGAACTGTTTTAACTGTGAATGTTTTCCAGCGATGCTTGTCAGCCGCCTCGAACCGCAAGAAAAGGCGGGGTGGGTGGGTGAGTGTTTTAATAAATAAATCATGTAATTTCAGAGGATAGCTTTGTCGGCCCGCAGTAGAACAGCGAGATTTGGTGGCAATTCGGCGGCGGGCCGAATCAGATCAGAGAATCTGATTCGGCCTGTGGCTGCCCTAGTGCCCCCTCCTGGGCTGGTGGAGCGCCATTCCGCCTTGCTCCGGCCCCAAATGACCCTATCAAAAACTAATTTTTTCTCGTCTTGAATATAGCATTATTTCAGAAAACACTTATATTTCTATCGTTATAGTATTATTTACAACAGCCTTAATTATATTAGTGCAATTATATTATTGCCTAAGCTATCATTATACTGGTGGGAAAATTAAAAAAAAAAAGCATTATGGTAATTTAATACAAGTCACTCATTTTTCATCTTTACTTATAATAAGTATAATAATTCTCCGACCAGCCTTCTATTTATATTTGGCCACGATTCTGCCATTTTATCGCTCTAGTTTTCATTGTTTGGGTAGTCCTCAGCTTTCCATTTGGCTGTCCGTATTATTCTGGCCGCCGCCTGAGCCAAACTTTTGACCCGAGACAAGAAATTTTAGGGAACCATTTCCTTCACACCAGTCTCCTTATTTTGTTTTCTTTCTTTCTTTTTTTCTTAATGGACCCAAAGCCTCCGCTTACAGGATGCAACCGGTGTCTGCTGTGGGCATCTTGTCTCTTGTCCTGAACATCATGTGCGGGGCGCTGAACCTCATTCGAGGCGTTCACCTGGCGGAGTACTCATTCCAGGTAAGCCAGGAGACGACTTAAAGGGTAAGGATGCAGTGGGTGGGAAGGACTCGGGGGTCGGGGGTCTAGGTCCCACATTCATCTCGTGACCGAGAGAGCTGTGTCAAGCAAGAGGGGCCTGCTTTGCCAGGTCAGTTGCAGTAAACAGTGGTGGAATTCTTCCTGGCGTCCTCAACAGATTTAATATCAACATAAGTGTTGTTTTCTTTTTTGGTGTTTTTTTGTTGTATTTTTCATATGTGTGTGTGGCATATGTGTGTGTGTTTGCCCCTGGAAGTCATGGCGACCTCTGGTGATCAACCCCCTACTGGGGGCCTGGAGGATATTCAGAGAGGTGGCTGAATAAGGCCTGCCCCCACCTCCTGACTGCTGGTATTCCAAGGTCTCCCATCCAAGTACTTGCCAGAGTCGACCCTGCTTATAGCTTCTGAGATCTGACGAGATGGGGCCCGCCTGGGCTATTGCCAAAGCTTAAGTGTTGTTCTCTAAGAGTTGTGTTTCCTGTTTCCTTGCGTACGAAAACAAATGGGTGCGATCTCCAAATTTTGTCTCCCCCCCTCCCCCAACAGGAAGATCACAAAGGAATCGGAAACGTAATAGCATTTCTCGTACCTTTTGTAGCTTGCTTCTTATTGGTGAGTAACACGCCTGCGTTTTTTGTATTTTGGCAGAGCATTCGCTTTATTCCATTTTTAATATAGAAAGTGAGCAGAAAAGAGCAAGCGTCCGGGAGTACCTTGATGACTAACGAGATATCCGAAGAAGTGAGCAGTGACTCATGAAAGCTCCTCCCCTGCCACAAATTTTCTCAGCCTTTAAGGTGTCACTGGTCTCTTGCTCTTTTCTACTACCTTGGTTGTTGGTTGTGCGTGGACCAAAGCTACCTCTAAGCTGTGGAGCCTTGCGAGCAAAAATTCTACCCTGTGAGCTGCTGGCGTTAAAGTTGTGAGCGAGCGATTTGGCTCCTGCAGAAATCAGTTTGCTCTGGAGCCCTCCTTCCTGAGCTGAGACAAAAATGCGCGAGCCGGAGGCTATAAAACTGTGAGCCAGCTCACACTGACTCAACTTAGAGGGAACACTGGTGTTGTGGACCAAACCTGATGATCTGGGGGCGCGTTCCACAAAACCGGAAATGCCCTAAAGCTCTGTTTTACATTAACTGGCGTCCATCCTTGCACTCAGGCGTGCCGCTCACAATCTCTTTTGGTGCTTTCCTCTTTCTTACAGTGTTACCTTTACCTGTTCTACAGTTCAGCACGACGAGTCAAGGTCTTTGTGCTTTTCGTCACCATCTGCGTGTGCAATATCTACCTGTACGGACTCAGGAACGTCTGGCAGATCCTTTTCCACATAGGAGTGGCGTCGCTGTCTGCCCATCAGATCCTCATGCGGCAGGTGGCAGAGAAGCAGCCGGACTGTGGAGTATGAGAACAAATGTGGAACACCAGTTTTTAAAAAGTTTGGGGGTGGGGTGATATTTCATGCTATTCGGCAATTGCCGAATTTTTGGATTTTTTTAAAAAAAAGCCATGGTTCTCTTTCTCGAGAGTGGGTTTTCTAGGGTAAATTGGTCATAGTTTCATGGGGTGAAAGGGACCGGAAGGTGGGTTTTTTCCTCCCGAGACGGGATCCTCAATGCACCGATTTGTTGCAGATTAACGAGTGTAATTCAGAGAGTGGTCTGGAAGCTAAGGTGATCTGGGCATACCAAGGGAATTCCTAGGGTGACCTCTTGGCTTCTAAAAGGGGTGGCATAATCTGTCGAGGACATCCAGTGGAGCTGACGGGCAGTAAGTTCAGGCCGGACAAAAGGAAATACTGCTTTACACAGAGAGTGATTAAAAGGTGGAATTCGCTTCCAGGGGATGTTGTGACGGCTGCGGGAATAGACAGCTTCAAAAGGGGATGAGATAAGATTCATGGAGGATGAGTCTATCGATGGCTACTGGCCATGGTGACTGAGGGGAATCTCCACATTCAGAGGCACTAATCCTCTGAATCCCAGGGCCAGGAGGCAACATCAGGGGAAGGTCCTGGGTTCTGTGCCAGAGGAACTGGTTGGCCCCTGTGTGAGACAGGATGCTGGACTAAATGGACCCTCACTGGTTTGATCCAGCAGGGCTCTTCTGGTGTTCTTCTCAGGGGAAGGCCTCAACCGCCATGCCCTGTTGTTGGCCGTTCAGAGGAACTGGTTGGCCCCTGTGTGAGACAGGATGCTGGACTAAATGGACCCTCACTGGTCTGACCCAGCAAGGCTCTCCTGATGTTCTTCTCAGGGAAAGGCCTCAACTGCCATGCCCTGTTGTTGGCCGTTCAGAGGAACTGGTTGGCCATTGTTTGGGACAGGATGCTGGACTAGAGGGACCTTCATTGATCTGATCCAGCAGGGCCCTTCTTATGCTCCTATCAGGGGAAGACCTTGGCCTCTATGCCCTGTTCTTTGCCCTCCAGAGGAACTGGCTGGCCACTGTGTGAGACAGGATGCTGGACGCTCACTGGTCTGATCCAGCAGGGCTCTTCTGATGTCCTTATCAGAGGAAGGCCTCGGCCTCTCTGTCCTGTTGTTGGCCACTCAGAGGAACTGGTTGGCCATTGTGTGGGACAGGATGCTGGACTAGAAGGACCTTCATTGGTCTGATCCAGCAGGGCACTTCCCATGTTCTTATGTCCTGGAACATGCCCTGAATGAAGAGGAAGTTAAAAAGAAGCGACAGTCCTGGATGACATCCACGCATCAAATCTCAGCACGCTACAGCAGAAGACAAGAAGGACGCCTCACAGCGACGGTTGTGACGTGAGTTCAGCAAATGGGTGACACTGGGTCAAACGTCTTTGCTTTCTTGGAGCTGCCCCTAAGGATGTTGACCCCAAAAGGCTTATTTGTCCTCCTGGCAGCTCTCCACACCGTGTGCTTTGAAAAGCAGAAGTCTGCAGAAAACGGGGGTTTTGTTGTACAAAAAGTCCGTGTTAATCCTTTGTCAGGACTATGCCGCGTTTGCCACTCCCGCCCACCACCTGGAATAGCATGGATCACCAAGAGTCCGGTCAGGTCTCAGCAGTCTCCTCGGAGCACCCTGAAGGTCGACCTACACGTCCTGGAGAATAGCAAAGCACTTCTTGGGCTCTGCCGCTTCAGGCTACAGATAAGAGGCTTTGCGTTCAAATTCTTCCCCCCCCCCCATCAAAAACGCCCCGAAGGTAGAAAACTAGCACAACAGGCGAAGGGTTATAACGTAGCTCTCTCCTGAACTGGCAGGCGTTTTTTTTGGGGGGGGGGTTGATGGGAGACTTTCAAATCAGTGGATCCCCCTTTCGGGTGGCTGGAGTGGTACGGTCCAGCAAGGGTAATACCGTACCACTTCTGCCCAGTGCAGCAGTTGGGTCTTAGACCCAGCAGCGGACGTGTGAGAATTTCCCGCATGTGGAATTGTAAAATGAAAAAGAGCACTTTTTTTTTTTTACGTGAACGGGGGAAAGAGTCAGCCATGCCAAACCACCTGTTCACTCTTTTTCTTCCCGAGAAAACTGTTCCCGGATAGGCCCGTAGCCAGGGTTTGGTGGCAGTTTGTTTTCTGCTGGGGCTACCATTATTTGCCAGGATGAAGGGAGGGTGATGTACACTCCTTTCCCTCCCCTTCTGCAGGATTTAAAGGGCTTTTCAGCTGATCGGCGGGGAGCAGGTGGCCTGCCAATCAGCTGGAGGGCCCTTTAAATCTTGCAGGCAGAAGGGAAAGGGGCGCGCACCCTCCCCCCCCCCCCCCCGCTTCTTCTCAAAAACATTTAAAGGATCCCTTGAAATGCTTTTGGGAAGAAGTGGGGGAACCTTTAAGGAAGGGGGCAGAGCCCCCCGTAGCCCCACTGGCTTTGAACCAGCTACCGGAGGTGGCGGAATGACTTCTGCTGCGCGAACCGAGGAGAATGCGCAGGTGCCAGTGGGCCCGTCCGGATCCTCGGGTGGTAAAACCAGAACTGTGTAAAGAAGTTGCAAGGGGGGTGGGGTGGAGTCAAGGGTATTTGGGGGAGGGCACTGGTCCAGGAAAGGATGCCCGTGTTCGCAGTGAGAGGACGAATGGCTTATGCAGGCTCCTGCTTTGCCCAACGGGCATTTGGCCTCTGATGGCACAGAGCATTTGCTAACCAGCAGAGATGCCAGCAGTTTTGATACAAGTGTACGTGTTTGCCTTTGAGTCCAGTAACACTTCAGAGACCGAGGCTTTTGGGATGGATGCTTTTGAGCATCAAAGCTTTGTATCTGACGAAGGGCGCTTTGACTCTTAAACGCTCATCCCCCCCAAATCTTGCTGGTCTCTTAAGGCGCCGCTAGACTCAAATCTAGGTGTTCCGGGCCAAAATACGAAGTCTAAATAGCGGCACTGACTTTATCCCACCCTTCGAACAAAAGACCCCCAGTGTAGCTTGCACATTTAAATGAGACACCCTCCCCCAATACCCCGATAAGAAATAATGCACTACAGACAAAGCAATAAGCGTCTAAAGCACAGCGTTTAAAAAACATTAAAAAGCATAGTATGGAAGCAGTTGCAATCCCTCAGTGATCCATCCGGTACCAAAATTTTGTAAAAATCTGGAGAAGGAACAACCTCTCCCCCCCCCCCCCCCCCCCGCCAGCAAATCAATAGAAGGGACTTGAGTCAACAGACATGTCTTCACTCGGGGCCAAATACTTAGTAAACTCGGCACTAAGTGAGTGCGAGATGGAAAGGCATTCCACAATTGGGGTGCCACGTCTGGAAAAGCCCTGCTTCTCGAATGCAGCACGTCCAAGGCAGGAAGGGCCCACATTCCAACTTAAGACTCTGCTGTCCAGTGAGATAAGGCGTCAGTGGTTGGCGTGTCACGGAAGTGCCGTGGTTAGAAACTTGCGGTGTATGGTGGATAAGCACTAGCTACGGCGTAGAGGCAAACCTGTTCCTCTGCCCACTTCGGGGCCGAGGCCAAATGCACAGAAATTGTGAGCGCTGGAATGGCGCTGCCCCAGTTCTTGCTCTCTTTGGGCTGTGTTGTGTCACAGTGCCACTGGGGGAAAGATATATATATATATGGCTTCCACAGAAGGTGGAGCCAAACCCAAAATGGCTTCCGCAGGAGGTGGGATCAAATGTGATACTTCTGCCTTCACACTTCCATGAAAGAAGGAAAGCTGGGGGGGGAGGTAGAGAATAACCACTTTGGGAGAAGAGATTGGATTTATACCCCGCCCTTCGCTACCCGAAGGAGACTTAGCGCGGCTTACAGTCTCCTTCCCCTTCCCCTCAACAGACACCCTCTGAGGTTGGTGGGGCTCAGAGAGCTCTCCTGAGAGAACTTCCCTTGAGAAAGCAGCTCTGAGAGAACTTGTGACTGACCCAAGGTCACACCAGCAGCTGCATGTGGAGGCGCAGGGAATCAAACCTGGTTCACCAAGATTAGAGTCCAGGCTTCTAACCACTTCACCAAACTGGCTACACCAAAGCCAGGATTCGTCAGCATTGTGTCCATGGGCGTCATGTCACCGCAAGTACTTCTTTTGCCCCCACTGAGTTTTTTAGAATGTGGGCGGGGCCATTGTAAGGCAGGGCTTGTTATTGGCTGCCTTCATTCAAATGAGTGGATTTCCCACTGGAGGATTGGGAGTCCTAGTAAGCGTGGTTCCATTTCCTCGCTTCAGGCTTTCCTTCTCCCCAGAAAGTGTGAGGCGTGCTGCCCGTATCCCGTTTGATCCCGCCTCCCGTGGAAGCCATTTTGGGTTTGGCTCCGCCTCCTGTGGAAGCCATTTTGGGGAGTGGCACTCACCAACACAAATTCCATATATGCCAGCAGGCTGAAAGGGGTTGGGGACCCCTGCTGCAAACTTTCCCCCTGATGCAGTAGTCTTCTATGTGCGGGAACGGGGTAATTTTTGGTATGCTGAGCTATTTAGTCCTGTGAGCTGCCATCTGCGGGGAGATATTCAGCTGTGGGTTAACTTCAGAACTAGGCCCCTTATCTCATACCTTAGACCCACCTCAGGATGTGTTTGGGCAAGTATTCCCACACCGGTGTGAACTCTCCCTCAACTCCGAAAAGAACACGTGGTTTGTTAATGTTATTATAAGCCGTCCTTGCCCCTGCAGTCACGGAGGAGAGCAGGTTCTCTGCCTCGCGGACCCCGGGAAGGGGGAGCCCAGCCAGTCTGCGCTCACCATACTACTTTCCGAGCCTGCCATTTTTGAACATTGTAACTAGAAGCCAAGTTTATTTTAGCCTCTGCTGTGTCGTATATTCTGCAGTTTTAGCGTGTTGTGATATAAGCCGGCCTTTCATATTTGTGAAAAAAAAACCCTTTTTAACTTTTCTAAAGCTTTATCGAGGTATAAGGTCATTTACATATACACAGAGCCAGTTACAGTAGATGACTACGCCGAAGAATTGTTGTGAGTAGAAATGTACAACCATGCGTAAACAGCAAGAATGGTTAGGAAGGAAGCATATGCTCCTTCCCAAATTAGACTATTTAATATACAACATTAATAGCTTCTAAACCTGATTCAGATTCCTTTCGTGATGCTGAAAATGCTAAAACTGGGAACCGTATTGTGACAAATCTCGAAGAGTGAGATTCTGTTTCACCTTGTAGGGAGTCTGATAGCTTATCCATGTATTCTTGGATTTTTAAGAGCCAATCTGAGATTTCAGGACGTTTGTCGTTTTTTCCAAAATTTGGCAGTGACCGCCCTTGCCAGCACACAAAGTATCTCTATGAGATCAGAAGCCGGTGGGTAACGATTATCATCAGGTCACCGATTTAATAATAGACATTCCGTTTCCATTGGTGTTTTGAAATGGGTTATTTCCTGTATGTGTATATTAACAGATTTCCAAAAGTTTTGTACTACTTTGCAGCCCCACCAACAATGTTTGTATGACCCTATTTGTTGGCATCCTTTCCAGCATAGTGGGGAAATGTCTTTTAGGGCATGACTCATTTTTTGAGGCGTTAGATACCACCTCGCTATTGCGAACCCTTTTGATAACTTTTACGGGAACCAGTTCGTTACAGCGTGCGAAATTTCGGCACAGTTTTTCCTTAGAGCTGTTAGATGGGAGGGATTTTAGGGTGTGTGATGGTCTACCATGATACACTAAGATGGTCGCATACCACCTTCCTTTACTGTCAAATTCTCCGCCCTCTCTTCCCAAACGTTTCTATACTTCCACCTTAATACATGCAGTCAATCCACTCTCCCCCATATTTGATTTTATTTTAAAAAAATGCCTTGCCCTGTGAAGATCTGCATTCATAGACATCTTTCAGATTTATGGGAAGGGGGGGCGGAGAGAAGCACTTCCCTGCTTGCAGAAAGCTAGCATGTCAGGTGTTTCTTCCTGGTGGGCTAACTTTTCATAAGCAGGGAGTTGTTGCATACACTGGAACGTTCAAACATGCAACGTTTAAATTATTCTTCTACTTCTCCAGTCAGTTCCAAGGCAGAGCTACCCCCAACAAATGTTTGGGGTTAGCACTAAATAGAAAGGAAGTCTTACTGAAATTAGAGGGATTTGGCTTTTCAGCGGGTTAGAATTTGGATATTTTCGCTTCCACGTGGGAACTTTGCTCCCCAGCAGAACCCTGTCAGCTGACTAAATAGAAGAGGGAATCAAAGACTAAATAGAAGAGGGAATCAAAGAGTACTCAGATACCTGGTTCGTCAGGTGTTCTTTGCATTTTCAGCCAAGATGCTGAAGTCATTTTTATTTAAGAGATCTCCCCCCCCCCCCCGCAGACTGGATTTGGTTGTCCTTACCATATCTCAGGCCATTGAAGTTCCTCTCTTCTTTACTCATGAGGAACTGAGGCAGAGAGATGCCCCCCCCCCTTGCCTAAAGCCAGCCCGAAGAGAACTTCGCTCCATCCCTTCTAGTCTACCGCTCTGTTCTCTTGGCCACAACGCCCATTGATTTATTTCGGAGAGCAAATAAAGAATGAGAGCGAGCATTTGGAGGTTTCTCATAAAGGCTGTGTTTTACTGTCTGATGGGGAAGGTGAGCGCTGTTGGAATGTGCGAACAATGGAAATCAGGGCTTGGGTTTCACTGAGAGGGTGACTCTCAGGGAGAGCTCATACGATTGAATTCTTTCCCTTGCAAAAGAATCCCCTGCATCGAGAAAGCTAGCATCTCAGGGAGAAGGCCTAGTTATGACCCTTCTTCCTGACATTTAGCTTTCTGTGTCCAAGGATTTTGTTTTGCATAGTGTTCATCCCGTAAGCCCCTGTGGTCTACAGCGGCGTAGCTCAGGCACAATCCTTCCATCTTTGTGAGAATTATACGTGAGAAACAAGGACTTGGGACCGGCGTCCTACATCTTTGGTATGGTAGGACTTCACTGACTTCTACATCGTAGCAAGATGCGTTTTAAAGTCAAATTGGTAAGAGAGGTTCATCTGCGTTGGTGAGAAAATGTAGAGTTAAGGGTACATCAGTACATAAGCAGACTGCTATGTATGTGTCTTTTTTAAACATTCGTGACTGGTTCAAATGTTTGTTACCCTTGAAAAATCTTTGCAATACTCCCCCCCCCATACCTTTCCACCTCCTCATACGATAGACTTTCCTTTCAAACAAAAGCCAACAAATTTACTGAGAGCAAACAACATTAGAATTTAAGGTTACCGAAAAGATTGGCCAATTTTGCGTCTTCAACAGTCTCCCGTCCCTTTTATTTTGAAGCCAAAGACGTTTCAAACTCTTTATAGAAAGAGCTACTCCCCCCCCCCCTTCTGAATGACATTTTTTGCACTGTATCAAGAAGACTGACCATGTGTCTGGGTGTGTAAAGTCATTTCTTTTGCATGAATGTATATATGTATATAACTAATGGACAATTAGAATAAATGACATTTTTGTATTTGCTGGCAGCTTGGCAGTTTTAGACTGAAGTGTGTGTGTGTGTGTGGGGTTAGCAGCTAGACTGGCCTCTCTTCCTCTGTTTGTTCCCTTGTCTTTGAAAATGCAGGGAAATAAAGCTGGAGATATGGCGATGTAATATCGAAGCAACCACTAGAGGGAGCAAAACACTTGCAGAAAGAAAAAAGAAAGACACACTACAGGGACACGAGCAACAAAAAAAGAGGGTAGAAAAGCCCAGAGTGGCTGGACATGGTGGGGGCCATGGCACAGTGACAGAGCAGCTGCTTGGTGCGCAGAAGGTCCCAGGTTCAATCCCCGCTGTCTCCAGTTAAAAGGGCCAGGAAGTACGTGATGCGAAAGACCTTCGTCTGAGGCCCCGGAGAGCAGCTGCCAGTTGGAGTACGAGGCAGCTTCACGTGCGTTCATGTATTAAGAAAATATTTAGGGGAGGAGCTGTGGTGCAGTGGATGTGCCCCGGTTTTGCTTGCAGAAGGTACCTGGTTCAACCCCTGGCATTTCCCTTTAAAATGCGTCCATTTGGAATGTGCAGGAGGGGAGTTTCACGGATCCCGCACATCGCCAAAAAGACAGATCAGTGGGTTCTAGATCAAATCAAGCCTGAACTCTCTAGAAGCGAAAATGACTAAACTGAGGCTGTTGTACAAGATGATGCAGGGGTTTGAGTGCCTTCCCTAGGAGGAAAGGCTGAAGCGTCTGGGACTTTTCAGTTTGGAAAAGAGACGACTGGGGGGTGGGGGGGGGTGAGGTTTATAAAATTATGCACGGGATGGAGGGAGTTGACAAAGCAAACTTTTTTTTCTCCGTCTCCCGAAAGACTAGCACTCAAGGGCATCCCACGAAACTGATGGACAAAAGGAAAGACTACACAGAGGGTGATTAAAATGTGGAATTTGCTGCCAGAGGGTGTCGTGATGGCCACAGGAAATACAAAAAAAACAAAAACCCCAGACACTGCGATGTGATTGCTGAAACATTTAGTGAATCTTTGCATGCGAAAACCTTGTTCAACGTTGTTATTGATTCATTCTTTGTTAATATTGCAAGGAAAAGTCCAGTCATCTCTCTCAGCAAGGAAAAGTCCATCCATCTCTCAGTGATCACCCAGATTTAGGCCCATTTTGTCCCAGTTCTTCCTCAGGAGTAATCCTATTCTCCTCAAAGGCATCAGCCTCTTGATATAGCTCAATAATATGTTGGGAGCAAGCAGGGGTCATTTCGTAGAAAAAGAGGTGCAGGAGCTCATTAGCATAGCTCATTAGCATAACTTATTTGCATATGCTACATTGCCTGACATCATCGGAAGTATGTCAGAAGGCAAGAAAGAAAGGAGAGAGAGAGAAAGAATGAAAGAGAAAGAAAGAAAGAAAGAAAGAGCTGGCAGAGAGGGGACAGCTACTAATCCAAGGCTCAGAACTAGCACTATTCTGGGAGGATCTCTTCAGTGGTGGCTGAAGCCTTCAGAAGGCTGGTCGGAGGAACAAGGACACGGTCATTTTGCTGCAGCCATGACACAAGCAGGCATTCCCCCGCCAACTCCTGGAGCTGCGCTCCCCTGAGCTCCTGCTCGAAATGACCCCTGCTCCCTCCCCATCTATTTGCTTTCTTTGTTTCTTTCTCTCGTTGTTCCTTCCCCTCTTTCCCCCATCTATTTGCTTTCTTTCTTTTCTCCCTTTCTCTCTCCCTTCCTCCTCCCTCTATTTGCTTTTTTGTTTCTCTCTATCTCTCATTCTCTCCACCTCTCTCTCTCTCTCTCAGACAAATAAATATCATTAGCAAACAAGTAAATATCATTGGACAAATAAATAAAACTATCCATATCTGTTTTTGCCCCTTTAGTTTTTATTTTTGGTCGTCTCATTTAATATTTTAAAAAGCAAACCTGCATATTTTTCAATAAAAATGTGTGTGTCATATTCGTGTCTTGCGGCTCTTAAACATCTGACATTTAAACTCTGCAGCTCTTAGGTTAGGCAAGTTTGGCCACCACAGTATTAAAAATTATATCAGGAGCAAAAATTATATCAGTCTGGCTTTTCTAATGGCTGAAAGCCTTCTAAACGTCAAATCTGGCTGGCAAAATGCTCTCTACACCAAGCTGGAACTAGTCTATAAAGAAGACATTAGTTCCATGCAGCTGCGCGTTGAATGTCTCATTCTTAAAGGTGTAAGCCATTAACAAAGTTATTAGAGGCGGAAACCGTGGAGGTACTTGAGAGCAATATAATGCTTTTAAGAGATGAGCTGGGCTCAGTTCGTACGTTTGGGAGCAATTATAAAACCATCATTT
The DNA here is from genome assembly GCA_029233225.1 of Lepidodactylus listeri. Lineage (NCBI taxonomy): Eukaryota > Metazoa > Chordata > Lepidosauria > Squamata > Gekkonidae > Lepidodactylus > Lepidodactylus listeri. The sequence continues at coordinate 6,070,951 of JARCFY010000012.1, forward strand.
TCAATAATATGTATAAAGCATTAAACCATTAAGAAATCATACCAGAAACGTATCGCTTCCCCGAAGGATCTCAAGGAACCGAGCAGTTTGCCAGCCTAATTCAGAAGGCTTTTGCACCTGTGTAGAAAAGAAGTTAAGGCCTGGGTTGCTCCCAACATATTATTGAGTGCCTCTGAAGAGAATAGGATTTACTCCTGAGAAAAAACTGGGACAAAATGAGCCTAAATCCAGGCCCTCATTGAGAGATGGATGGACTTTCCCTCGCTTAGAGAGATGACTGGACTTTTCCTTGCAATATTATAAAGAATGAATCAATAACAACGCTGTACAAGGTTTTCACACGCAAAGATTTACTAAATGTTTCGGCAATCACATCACAGCGTCTGGGTTTTGGGTTTTTTTGTATTTCTTGTGGCCATCATGGCATCCTCCAAACGTTTTGGAGGCAAAAGCGACCTACTTTGCAAAGGATCAAGGCTTGCAATTACGTTGGGTGCACAGAAAAGATTGGCCACTGCACGCTGCTCTAGGAACTTCCGGGGGGGGGGGAGGTGCAATGATCCGCATTGGGTTGCTTTTTTCAGCTGTATTTGAAGAAAAGCACAGAACTTAATCTGCTTCTATTTGGGGACTTATTTTGAGCAAATGTCACCCCCAACCTTGAGAATGACAGGAGTGCTCCGTCTATGAATCTTAGCTGCACAATGTGTCTTTTGTAGGACCGGCAATAAGCATCAAAAAAACTACAAATGAAAGCCCTCCCCCCGGAAGACTTTGTGCAAGTAGAAGCGGGCTTGTCGTTCTGGAAACTCCCACTGGGGCATGACTTTTTGAAATATTGATGCAAAATTGACTGCTAGTTATTAAAACTAACTAAAATAGCACATGATGCACTTTATAGAATGATAGTTATAAATAGAACACATTAATTTAATACTTTTTTTTTGCAGTGTATATTTATTTGTTACTAGACCCACCTGGAGGCTGGCATACCTTACGTGGGTCACGCTTCAGAATTAAAAGCTGTAGCTGCTTCGAGTTCTGAAGGGGAGGAAGTAAAAGACACTGGAACTCTGAAAATGGACACTTAGTTAATGAATTATCATGGAATGTTAAGTCTATAAATACTATATGAAGTCCAAAGACAATTTCAAATACTATCAAGGTTCAAGTGGCGGAAGAGACAGTTTTCAAAACAAGCCTCCTATAACAACTTTAAAATGAAGGCGATTGTACTTTTCTTTCAGAATCTGAGTAGTAGCTTGTTTTGAAAACCGTTTCTTCTGCAACTTGAACCGCGATTGCATTTGGAATTGTCTTTGGAGAACAGGGATACTGACATAATATCCAAAACTGAAGATAACTGCTGTCCATCTCTGAAGAACACTACTGAAACGGAAGTTTTATTCGGAACCTTCGTCCGTATTATGGACTAGCATTTATAGACTTAATACAGTATTTACGGATTTGACTTTCGTGATCTCATGGATTTAAAATTGGACCTTTTTCAGTCTGAATGTTGTAATTTCTCCTGGTTTCTAATATGTGATATGATTATACCATTTATACAGTTTTGAATCTGTATTTCACTGCAGAGAATTAACAATGCACAAAGATCTATTTGTATAGCTTTTTTTTAGTGGTTTTTTTTTGCCACAGTCTTTTTTACATTTGATCACAGTGTGGGACAGGATACTGGACTAGATAGACTAGGTCTGATCTAGCAGGGACCGTATTATATTCTATGACCAGGGGTCCGATGGAGCGGGAGCGCACAGGAGTGCAGCTCCGGGAGTGAGGAGCCCAGGGGGCGGGCACATGACCAAGCCCCGCCCCCTCCTCGGCTTCCCCGAGCAGTGCAGAGGCGCAGCGCCCCGGGGAAAGCCCTGCTAGGGTCTTTATTGTTTGTAATGTTTTGTTTTAATATTGATAATTTTATCATTGTTCCTTTTATGACTGTGTGCTGCTATTCCAGAGACTTGCTCAAGGTGGCATATAAATTTTCTAAGTATACCATTTTTTATCTGGGCACATGGCACATAAGTACTGGAGAAATTTCACCAACCCTTCAGCAGCTTCCACCCCATCAGTTTGGTGTAGTGGTCAGGAGTTGGACTCTAATCTGGGAGAACCGGGTTTGATTCCCCACTCCTCCACATGCAGCTGCTGGTGTGACCTTGGCCAGTCACAAGATCTCTCAGAGCTGTTCTCTCATGAGCAGTTCTCAAAAGACCTCTCTCAGCCCCACCTACCTCACAGGGTGTCTTGTTGTGGGGAGGGGAAGGGGAAGGGATGGGTGGTGCACATGTCCTGGGTATCTCAAGTCTACTTGAAACCTGGTGGCTTCAAGGGAGCAGGAAGAGAATGAGGGTGTGTTCTTTACGCTTCTTTTTATTGCACAAAGCATTGGATGGGGAAGGGAACGGAGGAAGAGCAGGTCAGTTTCACTCACCTGTGGAGTGGAGCCTGAGGGGGGGGTGTTGCCTTCTGACACACTTCTGGTATGTTAGGGGGTGTGGCATATGCAAATGAGTTATGCTAATGAGCTCCTGCACCTCTTTTTCTACGAAATGACCCCTGTCTATGACCACCGTCTTTCACTGATGGGATAGCTTTGGATTTCCAGGACTGAGTGGAGGGTGACCTTATTGATTAATTTATTGGAATCATGCCACCTCTTCAGAGTTTTGCTTATGACAGCAAACAATTAAGAACCGCATTATAAAACACAAGCCGTTAGATGTAAGCAACATAGAAACTGGGCATAAAATGGAGCAGAACCTTGAACGAGCTAATGAGATAAAGGTCCTAGGTGATTGTAAGTTAAGGCCTATTCTAGGAACCCGTTTTGATGGCTTCCCTTAATTAAATACCTTTTGAAAGTGATCTGTACAGCTTTAACGCTTGCTTCAAGTAGGGCTTTTTAATGGTAGTATTCAGGTACTGATGACACCAAAATGGGAGGCGTAGCAATCACACCGGAAGACAGAATTCAACACACTGGAAAAGTGGGTGGATGTGAACAAGACGCAATTCAAGAAGGATAAATGCAGAGTTCTACATCTGGGTACCGAAAATGAGAGGAAGAGAAGAAGAGATTGGATTTATGCGCCGCCCTTCACTACCCAAAGGAGTCTCAGAGTAGCTTACAATTCCCTTCCTTTCCCCTCCCCATAGCAGACACCCTGTGAGGTAGGTGGGGCTGAAAGACCTCTTTCGAGAACGGCTCATGAGAGAACAGCTCTGAAAGAACTTGTGACTGACCCACAGTCACACCAGCAGCTGTATGTGGAGGAGTGGGGAATCAAACCCAATTCTCCCAGATTAGAGTCTGCACTCCTAACCACTATACCAAAGAAGCACACACACTGGAAGCCGGGGAAACACACCTCTGGGTAGCAGTATGTGTGAACAAGATTTGGGGTACGGGTGGACTGTAAACTAAATGAGCAGTCAGTGTGATGCAGCAGCAAAAAAGGCTAATGCAATAATGGGTGCTAGCTGGATATTAGAAAAAAATTATAGTAAGGGTAGTTCAGCAGTGGGATGGGCTGCCTAGGGAGCTGGTGAGCTCCCCGTCACTGGCAGTGGCTGGATGAACACTTGTCGGGGACCTTTAGGCCAATACTGCATTGAGCTTGGGGGTTGGACTAGATGACCTCTATGGCCCCTTCCATGATTCTAAGTCTGGAGGTGGGAATGGGTGGAAATTGATGCAACCATATATACGAATACCGTCACCTTTTTTTTAATATATATACAAAAAAAACAATGGTTTTTAAAATGTTGTTATAGCCACATTGGTTGAAACAATAACACATAAGACATTTCCTTCCCCTGCCTGACACTCCATCAGACACAAGGGGGCGCCCATGTATCAAAGAAGAGGTTAATTTTGCCAGCTGTGCTGGTTTTTTCCCCTTCTGTTGTTAAAAGGAAGATGCTTTCAACATATTTTCCCTGTGGGTTAAAGAAATATCAGTAAGAACTGTGGAAGCTTTGAAGAGGCACATTATTTCTTGAATACATTTTTAAAATTTTTGTCCTTTTTCTTCCTTCCCCTTTTACCCTCACAATGACCCTGTGAAGTAGGTTATGGTGGGAGAGAGTCCTCATAGCAGGAGAGTTTGACCTTGAGGCAGGCCTGGGTTTTGTTGTCTTGTGTGCCTCACAGTCACATGGTAGCCTTAGGGAAACTTATTTTCCATGTCTCTAAGAGCCAATTCCATGTCTCTAAGAGCCAATTCGGATTGGGGCTATAGTGGGGAGGAGGACGCTTTGGCCTGCCTTCCCACATCCATTTCCCAACCTGAAATTTATTTATTTAACTCATTTGTACCCTGCCTTTCTCCCCGATGGGGCCAAAGCAGCTGACATCATTCTCCTCTCCTCCATTTTATCCTCACGAGGCTGAGAGTTCTTTCGAGAACTGCTTGTGAGAGAACAGCTCCAAAAGAACTTGTGACTGACCCAAAGTCACACCAGCAGCTGCATATGGGGGCACAACACCAACCACAACACCAAACTGACTCTCCACCTGGCTCCACCCACTTTCTAAAAACACTTGGCCTGGAATGGTATCAGCGGGTGACAAGTTGGGGGACTCTTGCACTAGATCGCAAATAAGCGTCCCCTTGGGTCGGAGCGGTGGTAGCAGGAATGGGGAAGAGAATCGGATCTTTTATAAGAAACAAATAACTCCGGCACTTTAAAAAAAGCAATTTTACATCAAGAATTTCCTGCCAGTGACATATACAAAGCTAGCAAAATGAAAAATGGGGTTGGCCACCTTTTGAGCCTGAGAATGAATAATCTCCTCCTTCCTGCGGCAGCTTTGGCTTGAATGAAGACCAACATCACCCGGCCATCTTCTCCATCACTTCCCATGCACCTCTGTAAAGTACTAAAGTCAGAGACACTTCGAGTGGAAACAGCTCAGAGTTTATTTAGAGGTCAGAACAAGGCCTCTTGCTGGACTCGCTGGTCTGCTTATTTCCCCATTCCAAACCACACCCACACCCAACACCTATGACAGGATCACTACTATGTATGTAGTGTCCTCCCAGGATCCTGCGCTCCTGATAGGGTCCCGCCAGGATCCTGGATATCTATTGTTCCCTGGGTCAAGGCTTGGTAGCTTCTCCCAGCCACGTGTAAATCCGACCGCGTGTATGGTCCTTTGTTAGGACATAACAGCCTCCATCTAATTCGCTCTCAGGTTTTCATTTTGTTTCTCTCTCTGTTCCGCTTTCCCTCTCGCAGGCCTGGCATTTCGCTCTCCTCGAAGCCCTCGCGAAAGCGGAGCGGTCACGACTCCGGCTCCATCCCGAATCGATCGCTCCCCTGTTCGGTGTTCGTTTGGCTGGAATGTCTGAATACTTCAGGGCCGAGAAAAGGTTACCCAAAGGCCCTGTCGCCGGCAAGACTGTTCAGCGTCGGCGACCCAATCCTGGACGTCACCAAAGGCTCCCATCCGGCAATCGGCTTAAGGAGACCGCAGCGCTTTCTCCTTCACGTCTGACCTGAAATCACCTCCTGCTCTGGCATGGCAATCTGCTCGTCTTCCCCCTCAAGTTTGAAAGCGGCCGTTCTCGAACTAACGGGGCCGAGAGAGAACAGCGGGCATGCAATGAGAAATCAATCGGCCCGTCAATCATGGAGTCATAAGCGTCACTTTTGATTGAGATCCTTCGCAAGCTCCCCAACCCGCCCGTGCCGGAGCCACACAGCTTGATGAAAAGCGGAGCGTGAATGAATGCGAAGCTGCCTTATAAAGAATCGAACCCTTCGCCTGTCAAGACGAGTCTTGTCTACTCAGACTTGACAGCACTTCTCCAGGGTCTCGGGCAGAGGTCTTGCACATCATCTGCTGCCGGATCCTTTTAACTGGAGATGCCGGGGTTTGAACTGGGTACCTTCTGCCTGCCAAGAAGATGCTCTACCGCTGACCCTCACATGCAGCTGCCTTCTACTGAATCAGACCCTTGGTCCATCAAGGTCTACTCAGATGGGCAGTTTGGTGTAGTGGTTAGGAGCACGGACTCTGATCTGGGAGAACCAGGTTTGATTCCCCAACTCCTCCACATGTAGCTGCTTGGTATGACCTTGGGTCAGTCACAAGTTCTTTCAGAGCTGTTCTCTCAAGAGCAGTTCTCGAAGAAGTTCTAGGAGCAGCCTTTTCTTGGGTTGATTCCCTTTGAATTTCAGAGCACAGTAGATACAGAAGCTCTTGGTAAGGTCTACTTTATGTAGGGTTTCCAGCTCCAGGTTGGGAAATACCTGGAGATATGGGGTGTGAGCTGAAGGAATGTGGGGTTTGAGGAGGGGAGGGGAGGGACTTCAGCTAGGTATAATGCCATAGAGTTCATCTTCCAGGATGGCCCAATCACGTCAGATCTCATAAGAACATAAAAAACATAACATCAGAGAAGCCCATGTTGGATCAGGCCAGTGGCCCATCCAGTCCAACACTCTGTGTCACACAGTGGCCAAAAACACCAGGTGCCCTCAGGAGGTCCACCAGTGGGGCCAGAACTCCGGAAGCTCTCCCACTGTTGCCCTCCACCCCAAGCTAAGGAGGGTCAGCTTTGGCTAGTATTTGGACAGGCAACCTCCAAAGAATACCAGGGTCGTGATGCAGAGGCAGGCAATGGCAAACCATCTCTGAAATGTCTCTTGCCTTAAATACAAGTCTAGCTCGCCATCTAGTCGTATGCTAACTTTAGGCTGCCAGACAATGTTAGGATCGCCTGGCTATTCTACCCACAGTGCCGTAAGATAATAATTATTATTATTATTAGTTCACCTTCCAAAACAGCCATTTCCTCCATGCCCAACTCTGCTCTTACTTCATGTTTTTATTCTCACTAGCCAAGGAGTGGCTGAATGTACTGAAAGGGAATAGCTAGACGTTCATTCTCGGCGCTCTAGGTTCCATAATATGCAGAAGAGGTTTCCTTTCACCCACAGCTGGCTCTTCAATTGTTTGACCTTTTAACCTCAATTTTTAAAAAAGAACCCTGGAGTCCTTTCTCGCCTTCCAAAGGCTAAGAACCAGTGAGAGAAACCCGCTAAGAAGAAGAAGAGGAGGAGGAGGAGATTGGATTTATACCCTGCCTTTCACTACCTGAAGGAGTCTCAGAGCGGCTTACAATCTCCTTTTCCTTCGCCTCCCCACAACAGACACCCTGTGAGGTAGGTGGGTCTCAGAGTTCTTTGAGAACTGCCCTTGAGAGAACAGCTCTGAGAGAGCTGTGGCTTGCCCAAGGTCACCCAGCAGCCGCATGTCAGAATTTGTGACTGAACCAAGGTCACCCCAGCAGCTGCATGTGGAGGAGTGGGGAATCAAACCTGGTCCTCCCATATAAGACTCCGCGCTCCTAACCACTACACCAATGAACAAAACGGCGTCAGATTCCAACATCTATTGCATGTCACCTGCTAAGTACCACTGCATGTCGTCAGCCCTCAACTGTTGTCAAAGGCTGCCACAAATTAGCCTAGTGATGTACTTTCAGGTGCCAAATACTGACAATATTCAGAAGGGAAAGGATTTTTGGTCAGACTTATGTTATCAAATGCACGAGGCCTCGGGAATCTTAGCTTCAACTACAAGCCTGCAATGACGAAACCTGTCCCCGCTCCCCCAAAGCACAACGCCTGCTTATGCCTGCAGGTCTCTCTCAGATTCCAGCCAAGTGTGCCTGGAGTGCTGCAGCACAAGTTGGGGAGAGAGAGAGAGGGAGATCACAGCCATCTGCTTGCTTGGCAGACTCCAAAGAGAGAAGATGACACTGTCTGTTTTTGCCCCGTTTTTAACCATCTCAAAAAAGTTCCAGCTGTTGTGAGGCTCAAAGCTGTGTTGGAGTGAGCGACTCAGCATGCCCTGGACATTGGGGGCGCTACATCACTCTTAAGTTGATATCTCCTTGAATGGGATGCCTCTGTCTTCGCCTGGGAGCTGCCCTCTGACCCCTCCTCTCTCTCTCCCTTTGTCCTCTCCCTCTCTCTACATGGCCTTCCATGGAGATACACATCTATGCAGGTCTCTCCTATACAAATCCTCTTACTCCCACACGTGCGATGCTGGACCAGCTGGCCATTTGAGACAGGGAAAGGGCTCTTTAGATTAAGCTGCTTTCTCTCCTCACTGCAACCTGAGTCAGTTTGGTATAGTGGTTCAGAGCTGCATACTCTAATGTGGAGAACCAGGTTTGATCCCCCACTCCTCCACATAAAGCCAGCTGGGTGACCTTGGGCCAGTCACGGTTCTCTCAGGACTCTCTCAGCCCCACCTACCTCACAGGGTGTCTGTTGTGGGGAGGGGAAGGGAAAGGAGATTGTAAGCTCTGAGACTCCTTCAGGTAGAGAAAGTAAAGGTAAAGCTTTCCCTTGCTCAAAAGCCATTTGAATCCGACTAGGGGGTGGTGCTCATCTCCGTTTCCAAGCTGAAGAGCCAGCGCTGTCCAAAGATTTTTCCATGGTCATGTGGCTGGCATGACTAGACGCCAAGGGACACAGAATGCTGTTACCTTCCCACCGAAGCGGTACCTATTTATCTACTTGCAATTTCTTGCTTTCAAACTGCTAGGTTGGCTGGACCTGGGGCCAGAGATGGGAGCTCACTCTGTCACACAGCACTTGGGTCTTGAACTGCCAAGCTACTGACCTTCCAGTCTGCAGTTCAGCATCTTAACCTCTGAGCCACCCCCCCAAAAAAGGTAGAGAAAAGCAGGGTATAAAATCCAACTCCCCCCCTTCCTCCTCCATGTGAACTGGGTCTACTTGATTAACTGTATGTTTACCATTTTATACAATATACTTTTTTGGGACATTTATTTACTGCACTCAGTATCACGCTTCTAAGACTGGGCAAACCTCTGCTAGATTAACCAAACAGAGCCAGTTTGGTGTAGTGGTTAAGTGCGCGGACTCTAATCTGGGAGAATTGGGTTTGATTCCCCTCTCCTCCACCTGCAGCTGCTGGATGACCTTGGGCAAGCCACAGTTCTGTCAGAGTTGTTCTCCCAAGGACAGTTCTCGAAAGAGCTCTCTCAGCCCCACCTGCCTCACAGGGAGTCTGTTGTGGGGAGGGGAAGTGAAAGGAGATTGTCAGCTGCTCTGAGACTCCGAGTGAAGGGCGAGGTATAAATCCAAATCTGGGGGGGGGGGGGGTCACCCAAATCCTAGTCCAACACTCTTGGTATGACCTGAAGTGCAGTCTACAGCTGGGCTCACTTGCCTGAGCTATCTATTTCAGCAGTCATGTTTTGTTTCAGATACATGCTGGAGTGACCTATGCTTGTGTGGATGGCATCTCTTGTTGATGGAGGATTTGTCATCATTCATGCTAGCGATGCACTGGATCCACAGGTTTTCTTTGAGCTCCCCCACCCAAGCCACCGTCTTGTGACCAGCACTTGTTAGCACGACGTCGGCAATCCGATGAAGAAGAAATTAATCTTGCCCGCCCAAAGCTGGCCACCCCATTTCTAGAGCATAGGACTGTCCTTTCTATATAGCTGGGATCAGACGGAGCCAAAACCCTGATTACTTTAGCCTCCCAGTTTAATTTCTTCCCCTCTTCGTAAAACTCCACTTGGCCAGCATTCCCAGCAAACCTCCCGGAGAGAAAAGTAATGAAATCCATTTGAAATGCGCGCTGATCGGATTTCGTTGCAATAAAACGGCCCGGGCAAAGAACCGTAAGATGGAAGGCGGAAAACAGCTGGAGAGATTATATATTAGATTACCTATTAGGCCCTGAACCTGGGTCCCTCGTCTTCCTTTTTCTCCTCACAACAGCCCTTTAATTTGTCTTCCCCAACCCCAGTTAATGACTATTAGATTTTAATTTTATTTGTTGTTATTTTTGACTTCACTTGGTGCCAGCACAAATTGCCCAGAGCTTGGCTCCTAGAACAATAAGAGCCGAGGAGCCAGGAGTCCCGCTAATCCTCCAATAAGACCCAGGCGGGAAATTCAAACCCCCCAATAGGATCATAGGTGGGACCCAGGGTGCATCCTGGGTGTGTATATGTGTTGGTCTTGTGACCGGTTAAGGATACTTGCTCTCTCTAAATAAACTTGAGCTAATCACTACGCCGACTTCGTCGTCCTCAAGGCCGCCGAGAACCCAGTCCTTTTCATCCCTGAAGCAGCTCACATCATTTAGCCTGTCCTCCATTTTATCCTCACAACAACCCTGCGGGGTCGGTTAGGCTGAGAATGTGTGTTTGGCGCAAGGTCACCCAGCCCGCTTACGCAGCAGGGTAGGAAAAAAATCCCGTTCGCTACCGCTTTGCAAGGAGCATTTGCTTTTATTTCTCCTGCGTGTGTGTGTGTTTATGTAACAGGAGACTGAATTAACCTCGGTGCTTAATTCAAGCTGCCCGGGACGAATGGCTTCTCTCCTTTTCCACAGTGCCGGGCTTGCGTTCTAATTGCGAGATGCCAATTTAATCGCGTCGAGCAATTTTTGCAACCAGCAGATGCCGTGGGTTTCTTTTCCTCCCCCCTCTTCGTTTTGGAAAATTAATCCTTCAGAGGGACTCCCTGTCCTCCTAATGGGAGACTAATTGAATCCAACGGTAGCTGGAGTTAGCAACATTTAATGGGTTGTGTTCAAATTCCAATCTGCATCGACAGTGATTATATTAGAGCGTTGACGCGTCCAAACTAGGCGTGAACACATGAAGCTGCCTTCTACTGAGTCAGATCCTTTGGTCCATCTACATCAGTATTGTCTACTCAGACTGGCAGCCGCTCTCCAGGGTCTCAGAGGTCTTTTCCATCACCCACTGCCAGATCTTTTAAACTGAAGATGCCGGGGATTGAACCTGGGACCTTCCGCATGCCAAGCAGAAGCTCTACCACTGAGCCACGGCCCCTACCAGCGATCTTCAGAACTGCCAATGTACGATTGACATGGTGTGCTAAATGGAGCATCCATTTGCAGAGGAAAGGTGCCCCTTGAAGTTGCCAACTTCAGGTTGGGACATTCCTGGAGATTTTTGAGGGTGGAGCCTGGGGAGGGCAAGGTTTGGGGAGGGGACGGATCTCAGTGGGATATAATGCCATAGAGTCCACCCTTCGAAGCAGCCATATTCTCCAGGGGAACTGATCTCTTATTTTATTTTTATTTATTTTTCGCATTTTTACCCCACCCTCCCCGCTAGCGGGCTCTGTAGTCTAGAGATCCCCAGGCCCCACTGGGAAGTTGGCAGCCCAACCTCCTGCTCAATGCAGGATCAGCCTGAAGCAGGGGTGTCAAACATGCGGCCCGGGGGCCGGATCAGGCCCCCGGAGGGCTTCTATCAGGCCCGCACTGGAACTGGCCATCTCCTGCTTCCAGTTCTGTTGCTGCTGCTGCATCATAGCTCGTTTCGCCAGACTCTCTCAATCGCTCAGCCATTTCAGGTTTCCCCCTGGGTCCTGGACTCAGAACTCTGAGCGTGAGATTTCGGTGGTGAGTGTCAATAAATCAAAAGTGGGTTTGCAGCTCACAGAGACACACCTGAACTGCACGCTCACGATTGCACCAGAGACATTTTGATGCAATAATTCAGAGCAAGAGGTGTCAGTTATCAGGCACTGTTAAATAAACAAAATAGTGCAAGTGTGCTTATGTTTTAAGCCTGTTTTTTTTTTAAGCAAAAAAAAAATTGTATGTTTGTGTCCTTTGTAAAGTTTATATCTCCGCTGCCTGGCATTACATTTTATGACACGCATGGTCCGGCCCAACATGGTCTCATTTATGTCAGATCCGGCCCTCGTAACAAATGAGTTTGACACCCTTGGCCTAGAGCAGGGGTGGGCAATTGTTTTGGCTCGGGGGCCATTTTGTGGGAGCGGAGGTTAGCGGAGGGCCGCACCTTTTAAAAGGATTGCATTCATTAGTTAACTTTGCATTTCAGAAAAGGTATAAATTGTATCATAGAAATCAATCAATATAAATTAAATAAAAGAGTGGTAGTTTTATTCAATTTATTTATTGTGCTAATTTCTTATCATCTATAGCTGGAAGCCCATTTAATTTTAGAATCCGTTTAATGAGACAAATGTACCCTATCACACTTTTCTACAATTTTTTGGAAATCAGGAGTGAGATGGCTTGTTGAGATTCTCATCACAGCCTGCAAGTTAATGTCTGTCAAATGTCTGTTAATGTCTATATTTACTCTTGTTGATCTTCATGCAAGAAAAACTTTGCTCACAAATATATGTAGACTCAAATACAGAGAACATTTTCCCAGCAAATTTCTTCATACATGGAAACTTTTCAGCAGACAAAGATTTGTAAAAGTCAACTAATGTCACAGCGTTAAACATTTCTTTCACAGTGTGATCTGACTGCATGTCAATAAGTTCAAGCTGCAGCTCCTCAGGTGCTGACAGTGGCCAACTGTCTTGGCGGGCCGCAAAAAACTCTGTGGCGGGCCGCATGTGGCCCCCGGGCCGCCATTTGCCCACCCCTGGCCTAGAGCATCCCTGACAGGTGTTTGTCCAGCTGCTGCTTGAAAACTGCCAGGGAGGGGGAGCTTACCACTTCCCTAGGCAGCTGATCCCACTCAAAAAGTTTTTCCTAAGATCCAGCTGGTACCTCCCAGCCCTAAATTTGAACCCAGTCTTGTGAGTCCTCTCCTCTGCTCCCAAGAGGAACAGCTCCCTGCCCTCCTCTAAGGGACAGCCCTTCTGATACTTTAAGAGAGCAATCATATCCTCCCCTCCGACCTCTTCCTCTCCAGACTGAACATTCCCAGATCCCAGGACAGGGTTTCTTGGTCTCCAGGCCCCAAATCATCCTCGTCACTCTCCTCTGCACCCTCTCCATTCTGTCCGCGTCCTTTTTTGCGGTCATCAGCTGGCTGGAGTGAGTTTGACACCTGTCAAAAGGAGGAGAGGCTCAAATCGCTGGCCTCCCGATCAGCCTCCTGCCTGCCTGCTTGGTGGCGCATGTTCCCCTCCGATAAGCGCGTATCTGATAGATGCGACAGGACGAGGGACTTGTGTCCAAACAACTTCCGTTCTCTGCTCTGACACACTGTGGTTTGGAAGACTGATGAAAGATCTCAGATGAACAGGCAGGAGGTGCTGTCTGCTCCTCCAGGAGATGGGGGTAATGTACGGTGCTCTAGGATTCACCCAACACTTTATGGTAAAACCGTAGAGTGAAGTCACATCTGGGTTTGCTCCGGAAGTGAAATCACCGCGTCGGCATGATGTTCTAGGAGTCACCTGACTCTCTGTGGTAAAACCATAGTCATATCTGGGTTTGGGCCGAAGGTGACATCGCCATGTCAGCGCAGTGCTCTAGGATTCACCTGACTCTCTATGGTATGTAGTGGTTAGGCGTGCCAGTTCGGTGCAGTGGTTAGGAGCACCGACTCTAATCTGGGAGAACCGGGTTTGATTCCCCCTCCTCCTCCACATGCAGCTGCTGGTGTGACCTTGGGTCAATTACAAGTTCTCTCAGAGCTGTTCTCTCAGGAGCAGTCCTCAAAAGAGCTCTCTCCACCCCATCTACCTCACAGGGTGCCTGTCGTGGGGAGGGGGAGGGAAAGGAGAGTGTAAGCCGCTCTGAGACTCCGAGTGAAGGCCAGTTTTGTGTAGTGGTTAAGTGCGTGGACTCTAATCTCAAAGAACCGGGTTTGATTCCCCACTCTCCCACACGCAGCTGCTGGTGTGACCTTCGGTCATTCACAAGTTCTCTCAGAGCTGTACTCTTGAGGGCAGTCCTCGAAAGAGCTCTTTCAGCCCGACCGACCTCCCAGGGTGTCTGTTGTGGAGAGGGGAAGGGGAAGGAGACTGCAAGCTGCTCTGAGACTCCTTCGAGCAGTGAAGGGCGGGGTATAAATCCAATCGCCTCCTCCTCTTCATCTGTAGAGTGGTAACATCTGGGTTTGCACCAGAAGCAACATCACTGTGCCAGCACAGACGCTCTAGGATTCACCTGACTCTCTATGGTAAACAGTGAGGTCACATCTGGGTTTGCACTGGAAAGGATATCGCAGTGTTGGCCTCTCATTTTGCTGTTGCTTGTTTCAAGGTCTTTTGTCTCCCTTTTCAGTCGGTAGGATGCACTGGACATGTGAAGCTGCGTTATACCTAATCAGACCATTGGTCCATTGGGGTCAGTACCCCCTCCTCAGGTTCACAGCTCCCCTCCAGGGTCTCAGGCTGAGGTCTCTCACACCACCCACCACCTTCTCCCTTTCAACGGGAGATGCCGGGGACTGAACCTGGGACCTTCTGCATGCCAAGCGGATGCTCGACCACTGAGCCACGGTCCCTCCCAGAGATTGGACCTTCGCTTGCCTTCAATCTCAGAAACACGCATCGAGGCAACAAAATTCCGTATGGTCAAAGCGACGGTGTTCCCAGTAGTGATGTATGGCTGCGAGAGTTGGACCACAAGGAAGGCCGAGCACCCGAAGAATAGATGCTTTCGAATTCTGGTGCTGGAGAAGACTCTTGAGAGCCCCTTGGACTGCAAGGAGATCAGATCAGTCAATCCTAAAGGAAACCAACTCTGACTGTTCCCTGGAAGGCCAGATCCTGAAGCTGAAGCTCAAATACTTTGGCCACCAAATGAGAAGGGAGCACTCCCTGGAGAAGACCCTGATGTTGGGAAAGACTGAAGGTCAAAGAAGAAGGGGACGGCAAAGGATGCGATGGTTGGACAGTGTTATTGATGCAACAGACATGAAGGCCAGATCCTGAAGCTGAAGCTCCAATACTTCGGCCACCCAATGAGAAGGGGGCACTCCCTGGAGAAGACCCTGATGCTGGGAAAGACTGAAGGTCAAAGAAGAAGGGGACGGCAAAGGATGAGATGGTTGGACAGTGTCATCGATGCAACAGACATGAAGGCCAGATCCTGAAGCTGAAGCTCCAATACTTCGGCCACCCAATGAGAAGGGGGCACTCCCTGGAGAAGACCCTGATGCTGGGAAAGACTGAAGGTCAAAGAAGAAGGGGACGGCAAAGGATGAGATGGTTGGACAGTGTCATCGATGCAACAGACATGAAGGCCAGATCCTGAAGCTGAAGCTCCAATACTTCGGCCACCCAATGAGAAGGGAGCACTCCCTGGAGAAGACCCTGATGCTGGGAAAGACTGAAAGTCAAAGAAGAAGGGGACGGCAAAGGATGAGATGGTTGGACAGTGTTATTGATGCAACAGACATGAAGTTGAGCAAACTCCGGAGGATGGTGGAAGACAGGAGGGCGTGACGTGATGTGGTCCATGGGGTCGCGAAGAGTCGGACTCGACTGTGTGACTGAACAACCACAACAACGGGACCTGGGTATTTTTGTGTTTCAGAGGCTGCACAGAGGGTCGCCAACCTCCAGGGTGGGGCCTGGAGCTCTCCCGGAATCACAACTGATCTCCAGACGAACGAGATCAGTTCCCTTGGAGATCGTGGCTGCTCTGGAGAGTGGTCTCTGCGGCCTTATACCCTGCTGAGGCCACTCATCCCCCTGAACTCCACCCTCCCCAGGCTCCGGCCCCCCCCAAATCTCCTGGAATTTCCCCACCTCGGAACTGGCAACTGCAGCCTCTTCACAGTTCGTTAGCGTGCAACCGTAGTCTGGCATCCAGCTCGTTAGCATGCAAGACCAAAGCCAGGGCATGCCATCTGCATAATAGCTATCCGGAACGATATGCCAATTAAGTTATCCACCTTCTGGGGGGGGGGTCAGGGGGATTTTAATTTACTTGTTTATTTAGGTTTGCAGCCCAGCCCAGCCCTGGAGCTCGGGGGAGGGAAGAACAGTTCAGGAGAGGCAGATGGCTTCCCTCCCAGGAGGCTCAGAGGCAAAGCGGAGCAAGCAGATGGGGGCAGGGAAAAAAAAAACAGAATGCGGCAAAGGAAGGGAGCCTGTTTTAACTTTTAGAAAAAGGTAAGTACATTTCCGCCACCTGGTCCTTCCCGGAGTCTGGGATGGAGGCAAAGAGAAGCAGTCAACCACAGCTGCGTTGCAAGAAGAACAGGCAATCGGGGGCAGGAAACTCGTTTTTTTAGACAAAAAACAACCTCTACGGGAGATTCAGAACTAAACTGAAGCTGATTCAGTAGGGTTGTCCACCTCTAGGAGATGCCTGGAGATCTCCTGGAATCAAAAATGATCCCCAAGGAACAGAGATCAGTTTCCTGGGAGGAAATGGCTGCTGTGGACAGTGGAGTCTATGGCATTATAAACCCCCCCCCCCCAAACCTCAACCTCAAAATCTCAAAGATTTCCCAACCTGGAGCTGGCAACCCTACTTGATCCCCTCGATCCCAAAGCACTCGTCTTTTTTCGGCTTGTCTTTCAGGCCCTACTCCTCCTGCGTCCTCTGGATGAAAAGCAGCAACTGGCTGTAACGGAAAAGAATATCTTGCTGACTCATAATGCTGCAAAACTGCTGTAAGGCTGCCGTAAAGCACACTGGGCAAAATGCAAAGACACTGTTCTATATTTGGATATGTCTAAGAGAATCTGCAGTTAACGTTTCCCTTGACAGCTGGTTATACTGAAGCTTCTGTTCGGTCGCATCTGCTAGCTTGACTGTTTGTTACTGGATATAACACTGCCAGTTAAGAGCACAAGAATAGAAAAAAAGCCATGCTGGATCGGGACAATGGCCCACCCAGTCCAACACTCTGTGTCACACAGGGGCCAAAAACACCAGGTGCCATCAGGAGGTCCAGCAGCAGGGCCAGACTTTCAGGAGCTCTCACGCTGTTGTCCTCCAAGCTCCGAGTCTTTTCTTATCACCGGGGGTCATTTTGTAGAAAAAGATGTGCAGGAGAACATTAGCATAACTCATTAGCATAACTCATTTGCATATGACACACCCCCTACCATACCGGAAGTGTGTCAGAAGGCAGCACCCACCCCTCAGGCTCCACTCCACAGGTGAGTGAAACTGACCTGCTCTTCCTCCATTCCCTTCCCCATCCAATACTTTGGGCAATAAAAAGAAGCGTAAAGAACACACCCTCATTCTCTTCCTGCTCCCTTGAAACCACCAGGTTTCAGGTAGACTTGAGAAACCCAGGACATGTGACCCACCCATCCCTTCCCCTCCCCACAACGAGACACCCTGTGAGGTAGGTGGGGCTGAGAGAGGTCTTTTGAGAACTGCTCATGTGAGAACAGCTCCGAGAGAACTTGTGACTGGCCCAAGGTCACACCAGCAGCTGCATGTGGCGGAGTGGGGAATCAAACCCGGTTCTCCCAGATTAGAGTCCAGCTCCTGACCACTACACCAAACTGATGGGGTGGAAGCTGCTGAAGGGTTGGTGAAATTTATCCAGTACTTATGTGCCATGTGCCCAGATAAAAAATGGTATACTTAGAAAATTTATATGCCACCCTGAGCAAGTCTCTGGAAAAGCAGCACACAGTCATAAAAGGAACAATGATAAAATTATCAATATTAAAACAAAACATTAAAAACAGTAAAGACCCTAGCAGGGCTTTCCCCGGGGCGCTGCGCCTCTGCACTGCTCGGGGAAGCTGAGGAGGGGGCGGGGCTTGGTCATGTGCCCGCCCCCTGGGCTCCTCCCTCCCGGAGCTGCGCTCCTGTGCGCTCCCGCTCCAACGGACCCCTGGACTTATCAAATGCACGAGGCCTCGGGAATCTTAGCTCCCGCTCCAACGGGAATCTTAGCTCCCGCTCCAACGGACCCCTGCTTATCACCTCCTGCCTGGTCCTTTAAACTGGAGATGCTGGGGACTGAACCTAAGACCTTCTGCATGCCCTGCAGATGCTCTACCACTGAGCCACGGCCCTTCCCTCCTGCTTTTGGGCAAATATCTTAAGGCCGCAAAACAAGAGGCTGAGGGTAAACAAACGGAAACTCAGTCCAGACAAGCCGAAGATGCTGCTGAAGGCAGAATGCTCATTACCAAAAACAAATGAACACTGTGGATGCATTTCACACGTCTAATATCAGTGTCTTTAAATAAATATTCTGAAATACCAAATGGGTGTCAATATTCAGTTATCAAGGTTTTCTCATACCGGCTCCAAAAGTATTT
Organism: Lepidodactylus listeri; assembly: GCA_029233225.1. Taxonomy (NCBI): domain Eukaryota; kingdom Metazoa; phylum Chordata; class Lepidosauria; order Squamata; family Gekkonidae; genus Lepidodactylus; species Lepidodactylus listeri. The sequence goes on from JARCFY010000012.1 coordinate 6,088,984, forward strand.
AATACAAAGTCAAAAGCTCCAAGCCAGAGTTACAATGTAACACATAAAAGTTCCCGAACTCTCAACATGCAACAATCGTGAGCTATAAATAAGCTTACAATGGTTCCAGCCACACGAACGAGATAATCGGGGGTGGGGGGGGAGTGAGGCTATTTACACCGGAGCAATGTGACCCGCAGTAGCGCGATCACACAGGTCTGTGAAGCTGCCGTCACAACTCGCCGCTGCGTGATCAAATGCCACCGCGGGCGAGTTGGGTTTTTGTTGTTGTTGTTGGTTTCCAGTTCACTTAAACGGGGGACTGATGAATCGCTTCTCCACCCTGAGGGCTTCCAATGGCAGTATGCAACGATGCGCATACTGAGAAGGGGGGAAGAAACAACGGCATGGCGTCGGGATCGGCTGATCAGACTATCCCCAACGCCACAAGTCCACACTGGAGCGATCACACAGGTAAAGTCCGGCCGTGGCCCGCAGCAACCCATTTGGTACTGGAGTTTAACTAGTGTTTTTTTTTACTCCACACGCAGCTGCTGGTGTCACCTTGGGTCAGTCACAAGTTCTCTCAGAGCTGTTCTCTCACGAGCAGTCCTTGAAAGAGCTCTCTCAGCCCCACCTACCTCACAGGGTGCCTGTGGCGGGGAGAGGAAGGGAAAGGAGATTGTCAGCTGCTCTGAGACTCCGAGTGAAGAGCGGGGTATAAATCCAACCTCCTCCTCCTCCTCTTCTTCTTCTCAGAGCAGGAGATGATTGGAGTTAACAAGTTGCAACCAAACTGAAGGAAAAGGAGATAAATACGAGGAGGACGTGGAAAAGAATTTTGCTTCTGACCTAGTTACGGAGCAGATGGAAGACGGCAGGAGATAAGTGGTGCTACCAAACTCGCAGGCGCATATTAAAAGTAGCGGGGATTAAAAGATCTGTGGGAAAGGGCCATGGCTCTCAAATTGCAAGAACCGTTTCCAATTCCGTGGACATCTGCTGAGGGGGACAAAGGTCTGTCCAAAGACCAACCTTTGATCTATCAGAAAACTTTGTAATTGACATTTAATAGGCAAATAATGAACAATAATAAAACCCAGAGAGAAATTCATTTCAAAAACTGGGCTCTCTGCCTGGGGCAACATCGGTCACGTCACCAAATGCCTCATGGTCCCAGTCCTCACAATATGCCCTTAAAGCACTTGGACAGTTCATGCTGACACTGCAAATCTCCTAAAATAGGGAAAGTTGCCATAAGCCAGGTCTGAAAAAAAGACGGGAGAGTAAGAGGGAAAACACTGAACTGCAACAGTTTTGCAATCACATTGTCTGGGTTACCTGATATAAGTGGGCAAACTAATGAAGCCAGTTCTGGAGGAAATAGCTAGTGTGGAAGCAGCCCTAGTTCCTCCAGAACTAGGAAGGATGGACCACTGGTCCATCTCAAATAGTCTTGCCTCTTCTGACTGGCTTGACTTGGCTTGACAGCAGCACATGTGAAAGAGATCTAGGTGTTCTGGTTGATCACAAGCTAAACATGAGCCTGCAGTGTGATGTGACTGCGAAGAAAGCTAATGCAATCTTAGGATGCATTAACAGAAGCATTGTGTCCAGATCACGGGAGGTGGTAGTTCTGCTCTGTTCTGCTACAGTCAGGCCTCACCTGGAGTACTGTGTCCAGTTTTGGACACCACATTTTAGGAAGGATGTTGACAAGCTCGAGCATGTCCAGAAGAGGGCAACCAGGAGGTTGAGAGGGTTAGAATCCAAGACTTATGAGATACTGTCTTGGAAGAGGTATTTTTTCTTCTCACACTGGAGGGAAGGCCTCTTCTATCTCCGGCATCCCCCACACACATATGACTGCTTCTTTTAATACTATCTTGGAAGAGGTATCTACTCCTCTCACACAGGAGGGAATGCCTCTTCTATCTCACACATTCCCCCCACCCCCCACATATGACCAGTGTTTTCCCTACGCTGAGTTAGCGTGAGCTAGCTCGCAATTTTTTAGCCTCTGGCTCACACATTTGTGTCGTAGCTCAGGCAGGATGGCTCCTGAGCAAACTTAATTTATGCAGCAGCCAACTCGCTCACTCACAACTTTAATGCCAGCAGCTCACAAAGGAGAATTTTTGCTCGCAAGACTTCACAGCTTAGAGGGAGCAATGCATAAGACTACGTCTTGTAACCCTTTCTTAGAAGAGGTATCTACTCCTCTCACACTGGAGGGAATGCCTCTTCTATCTCAGGCATTCCCCCTTTTCTCACTCGCAGGGAGTTTGCTCCTCTTCTTCAGGTCTCCTCTCACACTCCTCTCACACTGGAGGGAATGCCTCTTCTATCTCAGGCATTCCCCCTTTTCTCACTCGCAGGGAGTTTGCATCTCTTCTTCAGGTCTCCTCTCACACTCCTCTCACACTGGAGGGAATGCCTCTTCTATCTCAAGCATTCCCCCTTTTCTCACTCGCAGGGAGTTTGCACCTCTTCTTCAGGTCTCCTCTCACACTCCTCTCACACTGGAGGGAATGCCTCTTCTATCTCAGGCATTCCCCCTTTTCTCACTCGCAGGGAGTTTGCACCTCTTCTTCAGGTCTCCTCTCACACTCCTCTCACACTGGAGGGAATGCCTCTTCTATCTCAGGCATTCCCCCTTTTCTCACTCGCAGGGAGTTTGCACCTCTTCTTCAGGTCTCCTCTCACACTCCTCTCACACTGGAGGGAATGCCTCTTCTATCTCAGGCATTCCCCCTTTTCTCACTTGCAGGGAGTTTGCACCTCTTCTTCAGGTCTGCCTGCTAGGACCTGCTCTTTCATTTTCGAAAAACAACATATTCTTCAGAGTTGCTGTCTTTATGCATATGCAAACCAACAGAGAGGCAATCAGTCATTAATTAATTGAGTGTTCCCTTCAAGCTCACATGATTAATTAATAGGCTGTTTGGAATTGCAGCGGCAACACGGGAAGGAAAGCTGCAGCGTTGGCGGACGCTGCTGCTGTTCGGCCCGCTGCGATCTGGAGGTACACCACGAGAAACAGTGTCAGCATTTTATCGGGAAGCGAAATAACCAGGCTCCAGAAGACAAGCGCAAACAAATGGGCTTGCGCCCAGCCGTAGAAATCAGAACAGTCGGGAGCAAAAATTATTTGCTTCAATAGACTGTGCCGCGGAGTCTGTCTTAGTGATGAAGAACCACACAGACCTGCTGCATAGGATCTTGTTTGTCTGAGGGATCTAAAGTGGAAGGCTAGCGGTGATGTTGCGTCTGCCTTGAGAGGCAGTGTAGCATAGAGGTTAGAGCAGGCATCCCTAATGCGATGCCCATGGGAGTCATGGCACCCATCAATACCTTTCTTGTCACCTGCCGCGTGTTTCTAGAAAGTGGGTGGGGCCAGGTAAGACCTCTGCCTAGCAAGGTTTCTGTCTGATTGGCTCTGTAGATTTTTTAAAAAGTTGCGTTGGCAGCAGCCAGGGGTCATTTCGTAGAAAAAGAGGTGCAGGTGCTCATTTGCATAACTCATTTGCATAACCCATTTGCATATGCCACACCCCCTAACATACCGGAAGTGTGTCAGAAGGCAACACCCACCCCTCAGGCTCCACTCCACAGGTGAGTGAAACTGACCTGCTCTTCCTCCATTCCCTTCCCCATCCAATACTTTGTGCAAGAAAAATAAGCGTAAAGAACACACCCTCATTCTCTTCCTGCTCCCTTGAAACCACCAGGTTTCCAGTAGACTTGAGATACCCAGGACATGTGCACCACCCATCCCTTCCCCTTCCCCTCCCCACAACAAGACACCCCGTGAGGTAGGTGGGGCTGAGAGAGGTCTTTCCAGAACTGCCCTTGAGAGAACAGCTCTGAGAGAACTTGTGACTGGCCCAAGGTCACACCAGCAGCTGCATGTGGAGGAGTGGGGAATCAAACCCGGTTCTCCCAGATTAGAGTCCAACTCCTGACCACTCCACCAAACTGATGGGGTGGAAGCTGCTGAAAGGTTGGTGAAATGTCTCCAGTACTTATGTGCCATGTGCCCAGATAAAAAATGGTATACTTAGAAAATTGATGTGCCACCTTGAGCAAGTCTCTGGAAAAGCAGCACACAGTCATAAAAGGAACAATGATAAAATTATCAATATGAAAACAAAACATTAAAAACAATAAAGACCCTAGCAGGGCTTTCCCCGGGGCGCTGCGCCTCTGCACTGCTCGGGGAAGCCGAGGAGGGGGCGGGGCTTGGTCATGTGCCCGCCCCCTGGGCTCCTCACTCCTGGAGCTGCGCTCCTGTGCGCTCCCGCTCCAACGGACCCCTGGCAGCAGCTATAGGAGAAGATCCAGGATTGAGCAGGGGATTGAACTATATGGCCTGTATGGCCCCTTCCAACCCTGTGATTCTATGATTCTATGAGGAGAAGAAGAAGAAGAAGAAGAAGAGGAGGAGGAGGAGGAGGTTGGATTTATAGCCCCCCTTCACTACCCGAAGGAGTCTCAGAGCGGCTTACAATCTCCTTTCCCTTCCCCTCCCCACAACAGACACCCTGTGAGCAGTGTTCCCTCTAAGCTGAGTTAGTGTGAGCTAGCTCACAGTTTTTTAGCCTTCGGCTCACACATTTTTGTCTTAGCTCCGGAAGGATGGCTCCAGAGCAAACTACCCATTTATGCAGCTGCCCAGTCCCTCGCTCACAGCTTTAATGCCAGTAGCTCACAAAGTAGAATTTTTGCTCACAAGACTCCATATCTTAGGAATTGTGGGCAATTGTTTTGGCTCGGGGGCCACTTTGTAGGAGCGGAGCTTAGCGGAGGGCTGCACCTTTTAAAATGATTGCATTCATTAGTTAACTTCGCATTTCAGAAAAAGTATAAATTGTATCATAAAAATCAATAAATATAAATTAAATAAAATAGTAGTAGTTTTATTCAATTTATTTATTGTGCTAATTTCATATCATCTATAGCTGCAAGCACATTTAATTTTAGAATCAGTTTAATGAGACAAATGTACCCTATCACAGTTTTCTACAATTTTTTTGAAATCAGGAGTGAGATTGCTTGTTGAGATTCTCATCACAGCCTGCAAGTTAATGTCTGTTAAAGAGCATCTGTATTTACTCTTGTTGATCTTCATGCAAGAAAAACTTTGCTCACAAATATATGTAGACCCAAATATAGAGAACATTTTCTCAGCCCGCCCCCTGGACACTTCACTCCCGGAGCACCGCTTCTCTGTGCTCCGGGCCCAATGGAGGCCTGACTGAAACCACGCGGCCGACTGTCTTGGCGGGCCGCAAAAAAACTCTGTGGCAGGCCGCATGTGGCCCGTGGGCCGCAGTTTGCCCACCCCTGTCTTAGAGGGAGCATTGCCTGTGAGATAGGTGGCGCTGAGAGGGCTCTGACAGAAACTGCTCTTTTTCAAGAACAACTGTGCCAGAACGATGGCTTGCCCAAGGTCATCCAGCAGGTGCAGGTGGGGGAGTGGGGAATCAAACCCAGTTCTCCCAGATTAGAGTCTGTGCACTTAACCACTGCACCAAACTACACCAAAGAAGAAGAGGAGGAGGAGGAGGAGGAGATTGGATTCATACTCTGCCCTTCACTCAGAGTCTAAGAGCGGCTTACAGTCGCCTTCCTTCCTCTCCCCACAACAGACACCCTGTGAGGAAGGTGGGGCTGAGAGAGCTCTCAGAGAGCTGTGACTGACCACCCAGCTGGCATTACGTGGAAGAGTGGGGAATCAAACCCGGTTCTCCAGACTAGAGTCCGCGCTCTTAACCTCTATCCCAAACTGGCTGTCAGCTGCCACAACAACACTTTTTGTGGCTGGGCCTGCTGTATTGTGGGTCAGAATTCCAAAGGTGCCTGCAGGCTTAAAAAGGTTGGGGGACACCTGGGTTAGAGTGATGGGCTAGGACCAGGAAGAGATTGGTTCAAAAGTCACTCATTCTCTTGGCCTAAGCCGCCTCACAGGGTTGTTGTGAGGTACAGTGGAAGAATGGAATGCCATGGGATCTTTGAAGGGACCCTTGGAGAAAAGGTGGGATCAAAATAGAAGATAGATGCAGTAAACATTTTCTTGCCAGCATTCTTGGGAAATGAAATAAAAGAGCCATTGCCGGCAGCTAGCCATTTGTCTACTAGTGGCGGGAAATCACTCTGCCTGATAATTTGAGGAGTGGGAGAAATTGTGTGTGTGGGAATGGAGTCGACGGTGACACTCTAGGAATTTCCCCTACTCTCTATGGTCTTTACCATAGAGATTAGGGGAAATTCCCAGGCTCTGCCCTCCCCAGGCTGCACCCTAAATCGCCAGGAATTTCCTGACATGTAGTTGGCTCCCCTGTCATGCCAGCTCACTGAGTTAGATTGCCATTTGTGAAATCTGAAAGGAATCTCTCTGCAGATGAAAGCGAGTTGTGATTTCGATTCTTATGGATATGCTGCGACGGGTTGGGGGAGAGAATTGCCTCAAAGGCCCGGCCTGAATCCCTCTGTCAGATAGAGAGGCCGTCAAACTTCATCAGCGCCGTGCAAAGTTGGATAACGACCTCCGTTGGGCAGGCCAGAGCAACGAAATGGTCTAAGTCAGCAATCTGCCTGGCGTTCCATAAATAGTGTAGCTCTCGAAGGCTGCAGCACACTGGTCTCATTTAACGCTTGAATAATTTACAAGGATATCTACCATTCGTGGAGTGCTGTTTATCTATTTGGGTTTTACATAAGAACATAAGAGAAGCCAATGTTGGATCAGGCCAATGGCCTATCCAGTCCAACAATCTTGTTGTGAGCTGCCCAGAGCCAGCCTAGGCCGGAATGGGCGGGGTAAAAATCAATAATAATAATAATAATAAAAATAATAAATAAATAGAAGAAGAAGAAGAAGAGATTGCATTTATACCCCGCCCTTCACTCACTTGGAGTCTCAGAGCGGCTTACAAACTCCTTTCCCTTCCCCTCCCCACAACAGACACCCTGTGAGGTAGGTGGGGCTGAGAGAGCTCTGAGACAGCTGTCCTTGAGAGAACCGCTGGTACAGAGCTATGGCTTGCCCAAGGTCATCCAGCAGGTGCAAGTGGAGGAGTGGGGAATCAAACCCGGTTCTCCCAGATTAGAGTCCGTGCACTTAACCACTAGACCAGACTGGCACTACACAAAATACTCTGCCACACAGTGGCCAAAAATACTAGGTGCCATCAGGAGGTCCAGCAGTGGGGCCAGGACACTCGAAGCCCTCCCACTGTTGCCCCCCCCAAGTATATAGAGCATCTCTTGCCCTAAACTGAGAGTTCCTATCTATACCTTGTGACTAACGGCCACTCAACTTACGTAAATATCGAAAGCTTCAGGATTCTTGATGTGATCTTTGATGTGTTTTCTAAGATCAGTTTGGTTAGCGTTTTAAAGTCTGTTTCAAGGAAATACTTCTTTATGCAGAGAGTGATGAAAATGTCGAATTTGCTGCCAGAGGAGGTAGCGAGGGGATTTGATAGATTTAGAGGACAGGTCTATTAATGGTTACTAGCTATGGCGACTAAAAGGAATCTCCCTGTTCAGACTCAGAGGCAACATCAGGGGAAGGCCTTGGTCTCCATGCCTTGTTGTTGGCCCTCCAGAGGAAGAGGTTGGCCACTGTGTGAGAGACGGGAGGCTGGACTAGATGGACCCTCACTGGTCTGATCCGGCAGGGCTCTTCTGAAGTTCTCATCAGGGGAAGGCCTCGGCCTCTATGCCCTGTTGCTGGACCTCCAGAGGAACTGGCTGGCCACTGTGTGAGACGGGATGCTGGACTAGATGGACCCCTGGTCTGATCCGGCAGGGCTCTTCTGGTGTCCTTCTCGGGGGAAGGCCTCAGCCTTGATACCCTGTTGTTGGCCCTCCAGAGGAACTGGTTGGCCATCATATGAGACAGGAGGCTGGACTAGAGGGACCCTCCCTGGTCTGACCCAGCAGGGCTCTTCTGAGGTTCTTCTCAGGGGAAAGCCTCGGCCTCTCTGCCCTGTTGATGGCCCTCCAGAGGAACTGGTTGGCCACTGTGTGAGACGGGATGCTGGACTAGATGGACCTTCACTGGTCTGGTCCAGCAAGGCTCTTCTGATGTTCTCATCAGGGGAAGGCCTCGGCCTCTCTGCCCTGTTGATGGCCCTCCAGAGGAACTGGTTGGCCACTGTGTGAGACAGGAGGCTGGTCTAGATGGACCTTCACTGGTCTGATCCAGCAGGGCTCTTCTGAAGTTCTTAATATATATATATATATTAAAAGAATAATCTTGCAGGCTTTAAAGGGGGAGGGCAAGAACGCAGGTTCCTGCTGGGTTTTGGCCACTGTGTCACACAGAGTGTTGGACTGGATGGGCCACTGGCATGATCCAACCGATGATCATTTCCTCCCGTCCTGCAGGAACTTGACTAAAGTGTGCAGTGTAGCAGCCCGGCTCCATAGCTGTCTGTCACTTACATTTATAGCCTCTATGATTTACTCAAAGCGAGGCAGTATTTATATTCACTGCCAGTAGCTGGCAACTGGGATCCCAGGGAACGACAGCTTTAAGAGGCAGGCCCAGGCAGCTTTATAAATCATTAACAGCTTGTCGCAACTTTCAGGAATGATTGTATTGGTATTAATGAGCCTTGGGGGAGAAGCCATCTTGTGGCTGGCTCCAGCGGAGAAGCCGGGCTTACAGCATAATAACCAGATCGCTGCTCCGTGGGATTCACGCAGCCTAAAGGAGCCTCTTTCGATTTGGAATCACTGTTAACAGCATTTACGACAGAGTTTCCCTTGCTCAAAAGCCAGTCAAATCCGACTCTAGGGGGCGGTGCTCATCTCCATTTCCAAGCCGTAGAGCCAGCGCTGTCCGATGACTTTTTCCGTGGTTGTGTGGCCGGCATGACTAGATGCCGAGGCACAAGGGATGCTGTTTCCTTCCCACGGAAGCGGTACCTATTTATCTGCTTGCAGTTTCTTGCTTTCGAACAGCTAAGCTGGCAGGAGCTGGGGCCAGAGACGGGAGCTCACTCCGTCATGCAGCACTCGGGTCTCAAACTGCCAAACTGCCAACCTTCCGGCCTGCAGCTCACTGTCTTATCCTCTGAGCCACCGCGGCCCACTTCAGCCCCATGCAAACCTTTCAGATTAATAAATAAATTAATTCCCGGCCTCTCTCTCCGATGGGGAAAAAGAGACTGGGGGGGGGGGACTGATAGGGGTTTATAAAAGTATACATGGGCTGGAGAGAGTGGACTAAGAGAACTTCTCCCTTTCTCAAAAGACTATAACTCGAGGGCATCCTGAAAGAACTGTGACTGGCCCAAGGTCACCCAGCAGGCTTCATGTGTTTCAAAGCAGCTTACAATTGCCCTCCCTTCCTCTTCCCACAACAGGCACCTCTTGAGGTAGGTGGGACTGAGAAAGTCCTGAGAGAACTGTGACTGGCTAAGGGTCCCCCAGCAGGCCTCATGTGTCTCAAAGTGGCTTACAATCGCCTTCCCTTCCTCTTCCCACAATAGGCACCGTGTGAGGCAGGTGAGGCTGAGAGACTCCTGAGAAACTGGGACTGGCCCAGGGTCACCCAGCAGGCCTCCCGTGTTTCGAAGTGGCTTACAATCGCCTTGACAGCCAGTTTGGTGTAGTGGTTAAGTTTGCGGACTCTAATCTGGGAGAACCGGGTTTGATTCCCCACTCCTCCACTGGCACCTGCTGGATGACCTTGGGCAAGCCATAGCTCTGTACCAGCTGTTCTCTCAAGGACAGTTGTCTCAGAGCTCTCTCAGCCCCACCTACCTCACAGGGTGTCTGTTGTGGGGAGGGGAGGGGAAAGGAGTTTGTAAGCCGCTCTGAGACTCCAAGTGAGTGAAGGGCGGGATATAAATCCAGTCTCTTTCTCCTCTTCGCTTCCTCTCCCCTCAACAGGCACCCTGTGAGGTAAGTGGGGCTGAGAGAGTCCTGAGAGAAATGTGACTGGCTCAAGATCACCAAGCTGGCTGCCTATGGAGAAGTGAGGAATCTAGTCTGGCTCTTAACATCTACACCACACTGGCTCTCCGTCCGCTATGCGGACATGTCACAAAACGCCATGTCACACACAGCCGTTTTAGTTGTGTGAAGAAAACATGTGGAGAGTGAGGGATGGGGGAAGGCTTCGCGAAGAGACACAGGCCGTGGAGTACTGGTGGAACGTCACCCCTGCCAGTTCCTGGAGGGAAGGAGGCGAACCAGAGCTGAGGAATCCATCATTTCATTATTCCTTTCTGCATTGAAAGGCCATAAATACCGCAGCGGAGACCGTTGCGTCAGCTGCTTAACGGGTCCATTAATAGTTTCTGGCTGCGACTCAAGCTTGCGGCGGCTTCCGAGTAAATCATCCGTTTCCCGGTGATGCCAACACCTAATGGTTATTGTTGATTTAATGTTGGTGGATTTCCCCTGAGGTGGCCATGGAACACGGCCGGAATGGGAAGCGCACGAGCCGTGCTTACAAATGTGCGTCTCCGGAATCATTTCAGCCAGAGTGGATTTTACGGTCCCCGCAGACACTGAAGTCTTGGTTAAGACCTTGAGCTTTTGTTTTTATTCGGGCTGGCGCACTTTGGGTCACTCTTTTTTGGGTCATTCTCCTCCTCCAAATCCACAACACTCGCTGCTAAATTGGGAAGGCTTCAACTGCTGCCTTTTGTCAAAGAGCAGAAGATTTATTTAAAATGTCTTCTCCCCCAGGGACTGTAGATCCCCAGCCTTTCTGAGCGAGTGGGCGCCTTAAGGATTCTGAGACAGGGTGGTGGGCACAGCTACAAAATGGCTGCCTCGGGGGGCAGAGCCAATCACACACAGCAAGCCCAACTGCAGGAGGGAAGAAGAAGAAGAAGAGATTGGATTTATACCCCACCCTTCACTACCCGAAGGAGTCTCAGTGGCTTACAAACTCCTTTCCCTTCCCCTCCCTACAACAGACAGCTGGTAAGGTAGGTGGGGCTGAGAGAGCTCTGACAGAAACTGCTCCTTTTCAAGAACAGCTGGTACAGAGCTATGGCTTGCCCAAGGTCATCCAGCAGGTGCAAGTGGAGGAGTGGGGAATCAACCCTGGTTCTTCCAGATTAGAGTCCGTGCACTTAACCACCACACCAAACTGGCTCTTTGGGAAGAGTGATCATTAAAAGAAAGAGCGGTAATATATTGGTTTTTGTGGCAGGATTTTGGATTAAGGGAGACTTGGCCATTTATGTATAAGGTATGTTGAACAGATGTAGCAAAAGCAGACTTTGGTTGCGGTCGTATGCGCGAGATAAGGAAGGGGGTAAGAGAGGCTCTTTCCTCTGGCGGAATTTGACCCGCAATTGCGCAATCACACAGTCTTTTGAAGCTGCAGGCACAGCCCGCCACTGTGTGATCAGACGCAACCATGGGTGGGTCTCTCTTTTTTGCTGTTTGTTTCTGATGTGCTTAAATGAGGGATCGATGATTCATACCTCTGCACTGAGGGCTCCCTACGAAGTATGCGATGATGTGCATACTGTGAAGGGGGGGGGGAGAAAACAACCACACGGAGTCGGGGTGGCCTGATCAGACCATCCCGACACCATGAGAGCACGCTGGAGCGATCAGACAGGGGAAAGTCCATCCGTGGCCCGTAGCAACCTGTTTGCTACTGGACTTTCCCTGGTTCCTGTTTACTCCGCTTCTGCAGCGGAGCAACACGGGTCGCTGCTGGCTGCAGGATGCTTCCCAGATATTCGTGTCTGATCGTCCACTTTTAATCTGCCTGGCATTCGTGCCTGTGTCGGGTCTAATTGTGTGTATGATCAGAGCCTTTGGTTTCTTTCCATGAAGCTCCCCCCGATTTCCCCCGTGTCTTCTCGATCCTGTTTTTTGAGATTGAGAAGACGCAGGGGAAACCGAGGGGAGCTGCAGGTCAAAATGTGGCTGTGCAGCAAAGAGTGTGAAATTGACCAGTGCCAATAAAAGAGCGACCGTGGCACAGCTGCTTGTGGGGAATCAGTCTGAGTTGCTTAAAGTCACGGAGGAAAGTCCCACTGCAAGGAGATCAGATCAGTCAATCCTAAAAGAAATCAACCCTGACTGTTCCCTGGAAGGCCAGGTCCTGAAGCTGAAGCTCCAATACTTTGGCACCAAATGAGAAGGGAGCACTCACCGGAGAAGACCCTGATGCTGGGAAAGATTGAAGAAGAAGAAGAAGAAGAAGAGATGGAACCAGGGTTTGGGCCACTGTGTGACACAGAGTGTTGGACTGAATGGGCGGTTGGCCCGAACCAACGTGGCTTCTCTTATCTCCTTATGATTTGATGGCAAAAAAAAAAAAGATTTATGTTATTTATAGTCCAACTTCCTTACCGGGACCCAAAGAAGATCACACAGCATAAGAAGAAGAAGAAGAAGAGATTGGATTTATACCCCGCCCTCCACTCCCCAAGGGAGTCTCAGAGCGGCTTACAAACTCCTTTTCCCTTCCCCTCCTCACAACAGACGCCCTGTGAGGTAGGTGGGGCTGAGAGAGCTCTTTCCCAAGCTGTCCTTGAGGGAACAGCTGGGCCAGAGCTATGGCTTACCCAAGGTCATCCAGCCAGGTGCAAGTGGAGGAGTGGGGAATCAAACCTGGTTCTCCCAGATTAGAGTCCGCGCACTTAACCACTACACCAGACTGGCTCTCATTGAAGGTCAAAGAAGAAGGGGACGGCAAAGGATGAGATGGTTAGACAGCGCCATCGATGCAGCGAACATGAAATTGAGCAAACTCCGGAGAATGACGGAAGACAGGAGGGCCTGGCGTGATGTGGTCCACGGGGTCGCAAAGAGCCAGACTCAACTGTGCGACTCAACAACAACAACACAACCACAGTAGAGGCCATAGTCCTAATTATTTGTTCAAGTAAGTTTGTAAAACATTTTGGACACTGCAGCGCTATTATCTGTGCAGAAAGGCCCTCCAGAATACTTCAGTTTTGCATAGTTTGCAGAAAGCCAGGAGAAAGCAAGATTTCCTAACCTCCTTAGGCAGGCCACTCGACAAGGGTGCTGGCCACAGCGAAGAAAGCACGTGTACAGGCGATTGTTGATTTTGCCCATTGGCAGTTTGGCACCTCTTTAAAATTCCCTTTTAAAAAACCCCCATCGTTATAGTCTCTACGATAGACGTAAGGGTTTTAACAAAAGCAAACCTTACGGTTTAAAATATTTAAGCTGCAAAGCGGGTACTTGACACCGTTGTCTGAAACATATTAACACATTTTAAGATCCCTCTTTTAAAATGCGTCTCTCGGAATTGGCGTTCTGAAAGTTCATCCCTAGCTCTGCCAGAAATTTCTCCTTCTTGGCAACTCAGTACATGTATCTCTGCCCTCCTTTGCCTCCAGCTATCTTTTCTTAACGCTCGGATCCGAGGGAGCGTACACAAAACCTGATATGCTTTCCCACTGATTGAAGCTGCTCGCTTAGAAATACCGGCTGAGTTTCTCTCTAGTGGTTATGCAACACTTTGGCTCAACACGCTTGCAAAAATCACACGGGTCTTAGCAACGGCGCTGATCATCCAAGCTTGTGACCCACTTTCCTGCCAACTCCGTATCTCTCCCCCGGCTCAGAACTGGGAGATACCCAGCTCGGGAAGCTAATTGCATCTCTTGTCTGTTAGCAGACTCCAGATGAAGAGGATTTATGGGAAAGCCCCCCATGTTTGCAAACCCGTGTTTTTCCTTCCTGCTACCATGAAATCAATTTGGCCTCCAATTAAATGCTGAGTTAAAACTGAAGAAGTGAGCAGTGACTCAGGAAAGGGCATTCTCTGCCACAGATTTGGGTCCAGTGGCGCTTTTAAGACCAACGTAGGCCCTTTCTCCACTCTCCTTTTAATCCTTGTTCACCGCGGTGTCCTCCAAGCAATTCTGCACTAAAATCAAATTCAACCTTCTTTTTATTCCAGATCCCCCCCCCCCCATTCTGCATTACATTATCTCCCTTCAGTGGTCAGCAGGGGTCATTTCGTAGAAAAAGAGGTGCAGGAGCTCATTAGCATAAATCATTTGCATATGCCACACCCCCCGACATACCAGAAGTGGGTCAGAAGGCAACACCCACCCCTCAGGCTCCCCTCCACAGGTGAGTGAAACTGACCTGCTCTTCCTCCATTCCCTTCCCCATCCAATACTTTGTGCAATAAAAAGAAGCGTAAAGAACACACCCTCACTCTCTTCCTGCTCCCTTGAAACCACCAGGTTTCAAGTAGACTTGAGATACCCAGGACATGTTCACCGCCCATCCCTTTCCCTTCCCCTCCCCACAACGAGACACCCTGTGAGGTAGGTGGGGCTGAGAGAGGTCTTTTGAGAACTGCTCATGAGAGAACAGCTCTGAGAGAACTTGTGACTGGCCCAAGGTCACACCAGCAGCTGCATGTGGAGGAGTGGGGAATCCAACCCGGTTCTCCCAGATTAGAGTCCAACTCCTGACCACTACACCAAACTGATGGGGTGGAAGCTGCTGAAGGGTTGGTGAAATTTCTCCAGTACTTCTGTGCCATGTGCCCAGATAAAAAATGGTATACTTAGAAAATTTATATGCCACCTTGAGCAAGTCTCTGGAAAAGCAGCACACAGTCATAAAAGGAACAACGATAAAATTATCAATATTAAAACAAAACATTAAAAACAATAAAGACCCTAGCAGGGCTTTCCCCGGGGCGCAGCGCCTCTGCACTGCTCGGGGAAGCCGAGGAGGGGGCGGGGCTTGGTCATGTGCCCACCCCCTGGGCTCCTCACTCCCGGAGCTGCGCTCCTGTGCGCTCCCGCTCCAACGGACCCCTGGTGGTCAGTCCGGTTTCAGCCTGCTGTTTCCCCGGGTTGTTTGGATGCTGTTTTGCCATGGACTTAAATTGCCTCCACTCGAAGACTGAGAAAATCCAGAGTGGCAGGCAAATGTGGAAAGGACCTAATTTTTCTTCTGGGTATAAGCATTCATGTGCATGCACACTTCTTCACACTTCACTGGACTCAAACTTCGGGGTTTTTCAGACTGCAGTCACCTTTTGTGATTTTGCACGTTTTGTTGCTTCTGATGATCACACTATTGGTGGGAATCAGTTCAGACTTTCCGTCATGGGTTCCCTCTGTCCCGGGTTTTGTTTTTTTGTGGGGTTTGGGTTTTTTTTGCAGACATTGGAGCGTTTGAGCATTTCAGCAGCCTCGTTCACTCCACCTCTCTGCCTTGGAATACACAGGGAAAAATCCTTCCATGCAGATTTACATGAGAGTGGCCCCACTGGCTCCAGTGCATTTACTCTTGTGTCGATCACAGGAGGCTCTCAAATAGCAACTCTGAAGGAGAAAAGATAATTTATATGCTCAGTGACTTGGACCCTGGTATTTTAAAACTGAAAACCTTGAAGGGATGTAACAAAAAGAAGGGTTTTCCCCAAAGAAGAAGAAGAAGAGGAGGAGGAGGAGATTGGATTTATACCCCACCCTTCACTTGGAGTCTCAGAGCAGTTTACAATCTCCTTCCCTTCCTCCCCCCACAACAGACACCCTGTGAGGCTGAGAGGTGGGGCTGAGAGAGCTCTTTTCAGGACGCCTCTTGAGAGAACAGCTCTGAGAGAACTTGCGACTGACTCCATAGTTGCATGTGGAGGAGTGGGGAATCATACCCAGTTCTCCGAGATGAGAGTCTGTGCTCCTGACCACCACACCGAACTGGCTCCCACTGGAGAAAAAGGTGTGAAGTCTGAAAAGACAATCTGGTGGGTCTTACATGAGAGTGTAAAGCAAAATGGGGACACGATCCTGGCTGCAGAGGAAGAGGAAGAGAGGCAGAGAGAGGAGACTAGACCTGTGCGCGCGCACACCCACACCCACTCACCCACCCACACAGGAAGGTGACTCCAATGTGAGTGTTTGCTTGCTTCAACACAGGCAGCTTCCATCGTTGTAACGTTTCTCTGCTGGGGTACAATTAACCCCCCCCCCCCAACAACACCGGAAACTACCAATGTGAAAATTTTAGTTCAGATTACCAGCGGAGGCTTTATTGTGGAGACATTTCGCTTTGGGGGGGGGGGGGAGGGAAAGTGTGGGAGAAACCAGTTTTATTAGGAATGGGGGGAAACCAGAAAAATATGAGACAGCAGTGGGATGTTTACAAAGTTGTCTGAACCCAGGGAAAGAAAAGAAAAAAGAAAGAGAAAGAAAGAAAGAAAGAGAGAGAGAGAGAGAGAGAGAGAGAGAGAGAGAGAGAGAGAAAGAAAGAAAGAAAGAAAGAAAGAAAGAAAGAAAGAAAGAAAGAAAGAAAGAGAAAGAAAAAAGGTAAGGAAATGGAAAGAAGGAAAGAAAGAAAGGGAAACAAAAAAATTGAGAGAAAGGGAAAGAAAGAAATGGAAAAAGAACGGGAAAGAAAGAAAGGGAAAGGGAAATGAGTGGAAAGAAAGAAATGGAAAGAAAGCAAATAGATGGGGAGGGAGGGAAGGAAGGAAGGAAGGAAGGGGGGAGAGAGAGAGGGGCAGGAAGGAAGGAAGGAAGGAAGGAAGGGGCAGAGAGAGAGAGGCAGGAAGGGAGGGAGGGAGGGAGGGAGGGAGAGAGAGGTGGAAAGAAAGAAGAAAAAAGAAACAAAGAGAGGCCCCCTCTAATGGCAGGCCTGAAAAAAGAAACAAAGAGAGGCCCCCTCTAATGGCTGCCTGCCATTAGAGCGCTTGGTTTGGCTCCCCCACCTTCCAAGCAGGGGGAAACCAGCAGCGCAGCAGGTTCACCCATCAGCTGTAGGTGGGGCTGAGAGAGCTCTTTCCCAAGCTGTCCTTGAGGGAACAGCTGGTACAGAGCTATGGCTTGCCCAAGGTCATCCAGCCAGGGGCAAGTGGAGGAGTGGGGAATCAAACCCGGTTCTCCCAGATTAGAGTCCGTGCACTTAAGGAAGTGCTGAAATGGTTTTCTGCCCTTTAAAGCGAACAGCTGACCAGTGGAACCACCAGTCAGCTTTAAAGGACTGGCAGCTCCCCCTCCCTTCCTCTCTGGGGAAGGGGGAGGAGACCTCGGCCGGTGGGGGGAAGGGAGGTTTGGCTTTGTGCCTCTCCCCTTGGTGATAGAGGGTGTCGGGTGGGGTGGGGCAGGCTGTGGAGCAGCGGCAGCCTGGAAGGGGGAGGAGGAGGGGGAGGGGAGGGCCAACCCATGAGGACCCCTGCACTGAGCTAATAAGCTCTGCACTGGGGTGGGCCCGGAAATCAGTGCTCCAGTGGAAGCTGGCGCACGTTAGTGGGAATGCTACTCACAGGGTGTTTGTGGGGAGAGGAAAGGAAGGTGAAATATACTGAGTGATCAGCTCATTGTTTATTAAGTGAGTAAAGCCAGAACAAGACAACACTAGCAGGGCTGAAGCCCTGCTTATATGCATGCAAAACACTCCATCCAGCACACACCCACTCCCTGTGATAGGCTATTTACAAAACATCACTACTTGATTGGTTTACTCCAGAGTCCTGGTCGGCTATTGTTCTTGTGCTCCAAGCTCAGCCAGTCTCTAGGGTGATTCAATCAGGGATGATTCAATCCCAATACATAACAGCAGGTAATTGTAAACCACAGGGGAGCTGATCTTGCTCATCTGGAGATCAACTGTAATCGCAAGACATCTCCAGGTACCACCTGGAAAGTGCTAACCCTACGGGTGGGAGGCCACCGGCCGTACAGGGACACCTGGAACCCTAGAGTGCCATGGCCCCAACATTTCCCCATCTCCAGCTTCATTAGAAAGTTAATTTACACTGTGAGGATCCATCCAATCACAGTAGCGTGCACAGTTTGGTCCAGTGTTCCCCTGATGTGTTAAGCCACTGTGAATATTTCTAGCAGAGATTTTGGTACCCAAGCAGGTCCATCTGCTGAATGGGTCTCTCAGAATAGACGCCTGCAGATCTTTTTTTTTTGGCGGGGGGATTTACTGCTTTCCCTTTCGAAGGAGGTGGTTATCCTATGCCCTTTTCCTCTCCTAGTATTCCCCCCTTCAATAATGCCCGTCTTCTCTTTTGCCTTTTCTCTTTTTGAACAATGTGAAAATGGATTTATTCAAGGCTCTGCTGAATGCCCAACCAAAGGCAAGTGCCACAATACAGAAGGACTTCTCTCTCCCAGTCGGGGGCCTCAAAGAACTCACCCCGGGGGGGGGGGAGTGCAAAAGTTATTATTGCTAATAAAGAATGGCCTGAATCCTGGAGTCATTACCCTAGCCCCAAAACTTACGCAAAAACTAGAAACTAGGCCAATGCATTGTGTTAGGGCTGTCTCTCGAAGGTAATTTTTATGTTTCCATATGTGCTTGCGGCAATAATCAGAACCTGACGCCAGGACACAAGCGGATAAAATGAAATGGCTCACAGTGACGTTGGATCAACGGCGCCTTTGAAAGCAGGGATGCCCATTCCAGACTGGGAAATTCCTGGAAATTTGGGGTGGGGTGCAGTGTTTCCTCTAAGCTGAGTTAGTGTGAGCCAGCTCAGTTTTTTAGCCTCCGGCGCACACTTTTTTGTCTCTGCTCAGGAAGGAGGGCTCCAGAGCAAACTAATTTCTGCAGCAGCCAAATCGCTCGCTTGCAACTCTAATGCCAGTAAATCACAAAGTAGCATTTTTTTCTCACAGGACTCCACCGTTTAGAGGGAGCATTGGTGGGGTGCCAACTCCAGATTGGGAAATTCCTGGAGATTTGGGGGTGGAGCCTGGGGAGGGCATGGCTTGAGGAAGGGAGGAGCCTCAGCAAGGTATAATGCCATAGAGTCCACCCTTCCAAGCGGCCATTTTGTCCAGGGGAACTGTTCTGTGGAGGTTGATTTTCATTCCGGGAGATTCCCAGGCCTCACCTGGAGGCTGGCAACCCTAATTTGAAAGGAACCTCATTTTAGGGAGGTCCATTTAGTCTCTGGTATATCCTGAA
Organism: Lepidodactylus listeri; assembly: GCA_029233225.1. Classification (NCBI taxonomy): domain Eukaryota; kingdom Metazoa; phylum Chordata; class Lepidosauria; order Squamata; family Gekkonidae; genus Lepidodactylus; species Lepidodactylus listeri. Next base: position 6,107,878 of record JARCFY010000012.1, read on the forward strand.
CGTTTGTGTTGGGGCTACCCATCCTTCAACATTGCCTCGCAGAGCAGGTGTTGAGACCACCACCCGTAACTACATTTCCCAAACTGGGCAGCTTATATTTGACCTAGCTGAATCTTTTGGGTTTCTGGCTTTTTATTTTTATTTGCTGTCCTTTTGTTTTATCTGGTCAATGGCTTTTGGCTTTTTGTTGATGGTTGTAATTACTGTATGCTTACCATTGTCTTTATAATTTCTTCCGCAAACCCTTTGATCGGGAAGGGCTGTGGCTCAGTGGTAGAGCATCTTATTTGGGTGTGCGTGTGCTGAGTGCCATCAAATCGCTTCTGACTTAGGGCGACTGCATGAAGGAATGACCTCTGAAAGGTCCTGTCTTGCCTTGCTCGGATCGTGCAAACTGAGGGCCCTCGTGGCTTCCCCGGTTGAATCAATCCACCTCATTTGGGTTGCCAGCCTCCAGGTGAGGCCTGGGGATCTCCCGCTTTTGCAACTGATCTCCAGCTGACAGAGAGGAGCTCCCCTGGAGAAAATGGCTGCTTTAAAGGGTGGCCTCTATGGCATCACACCGTGCTGAGGCCCCTCCCCTCCCCAAGCCCCTCCCTCTCCTGGATCCACCCCCAAAGCCTCCAGGTATTTTCCAGACCAGAGCTGGCAACCCTACATCTCGTGCTGAGTCCTCCTCTTTTCCTGCTGCATTTTGGATTGTCTTACCATAAGAATATAAGAACATAAGAGAAGCCAATGTTGGGTCAGGCCAGTGGCCCATCCAGTCCAACACTCTGTCACACAGGGCCCAAAAATACCAGGTGCCCTCAGGAGGTCCAGCAGTGGGGCCAGGACACTAGAAGCCCTCCCACTGTTGCCCCGCCAAGCACCAAGAAGACAGAGCATCACTTGCCCCAGACATAAGAACGTAAGAGAAGCCAATGTTGGGTCAGGCCAGTGGCCCATCCAGTCCAACACTCTGTGTCACACAGTGGCCCAAAACACCAGGTGCCCTCAGGAGGTCCACCAGTGGGGGCAGGACACTAGAAGCCCTCCCCCTGTTGCCCCCCCCCCAAGCACCAAGAATACAGAGCATCATTTGCCCCAGACAGAGTGTTCCACCTATACCTTGTGGCTAATAGCCTCTCCTGGACCTCTGCGAACTGAAGGAAGTGAAAATGGCAGATCTTTGCCTCCTTAACACACACTGATGGATTGCACCTCCCAAAATAAAACTGAGGTTGCTAATGTCGTAATGAGAGGCAAGGATTCGTTGGAAGCGAGAGGGTGCCAGACAAAACCAAGGCCCTTTTTTTAATGTTAAAAACTGCTTGCTACAATAGAGAAATTCCCCATCCGTCTCTGAAAGTACAAACGGTTGCTATTATCAGCTTTGGAGAGGATCGCTCAAGGAAACGATCAGTTGCCAAGGAGGCAAGGTTCGAGGGGATTGGCCAGAGCACCAAAATATGCAGAGATATGAACGTTACCTACGCGAGACTCACAATGCCTCCGCAAAGCCCTGCGAAGGAGCGTCAATTTATTCAAACATATTCTGATTTTTTCTTCAGATCTCCACTTAAAAAAATAAAATAACACGGAGCCCTTTGATGTGAGAGGCAGAATTGGCCCAGGGTATCAAAAGAAAAGGTTTCTTTTTAACAAGAACATCTCAGAAACGCTGTATATCCATGCCTACAGTGCTGTAACTTTAATTTAAGCACCTCCTTGGTACACATATATTTTGAAATCAAGCTCTGCAACCCCACAGAAAACCAGGTATGGATTTTTAATCTGAATGCATGAACAAACAAAGCTGCCTTATACTGAATTACAATATACGAAAGGCTGTGTAATGCACAAGACTACAATCTATAATGATGATTTATACCAATAACAAACAAATTGAACTATATATATATATATATACAACGGGGGCCCCCGCGATATTTGCGGGGGGGGGGAGAAGCTGACAGCTGCTCCTCCTTCCTCTACCCCCCTTCCCCCCGCGTTCCAGCCTGCCCGAGGCGAGGCCCCTCCGGCGCAGAGCCGCGGGCCTCGCCATCTCTTCTCCCCCTCCCGCCCCGGCTTGGCCCAGCGAGGCCCGCGGCTTTGTGCCGGAGGAGCCTCACCATTCCTTCCCTCCCCCCTCGCCCTCGCGTTCCCCTCCCGCCCGTTCTCCTTTGCCGCGGCTTGAGTGGCTTAATGCCACTCAGGCCCAGCATTTCCCTCCTCCCCCGGCACCATCCCCTCCCTCCCCCCCCATGCTCATCCGCCCACCCACCAGCTCACTCTTCTTTGCTGGGGCCTCCCTCCCCCCCCCCGGCACCATCCCTTCCCGCCTTCTCCCTGGCCGCGCTCATCTGCCGCCAACACCGCCAGCACTCCCGCAAGTCCGCACGCGCAGGGAACCGCTGCCGCCGCCAGCAACAACCACACGACAGGTAAGTTCGTTCCCTGTGCATGCGCAGGGAACGCTTTTTTACTTTTCGGGGGATTTCAGTATCCCCCGAAAACTTTTTTAACTTTTTTGATTTTTCTGCAGACGGGGGGATCACCCCCCATCCGCAGAACCCCCTCCCCACCCCCAAGTGCCCCCCCGCGCGGATTTAAGTATCCGCACGCGGGGGGGCACTTGGGAATTAGATATATAGATATATATGGTACAACAAATATGAAAAAGGTCCATATCCAGTATGGAATAATTTCAAAGTCACAAAGACGAGGAATCCAAATAATACGTCCTTCTTCAGAGTGACACACGTGACATAGAAATTGCTGCTAATTGTACTGCGCGCTTCCACGTAGCAATACCATTGAAATTCATAGGCATTAAGTGTCACGGCTGGGCCACCAGGTTCACAGCAAGCAAGAGACGTTGTCAACAGTCCGAGTCAGCAGGGAGTTCAGTTCAAGCAAGAGAGGTGCAAACAAGTCCGTGATTGAAGAGAGCAAGCAGGGTCAAGACGTGCCGGAGATCCTAACCATAAATCAAACCTGAATCCAAGGGACAGGGCTGATACCGTAGTCCAAGAATGCCGAGGTCAGGGATGCCAGGATACAAAGCCAGGAGCAGACGGGAGTCAAAGTACAAGCCGGGTCAGATGCCAGAGAGACAAGTCAGTTCCGAGGGTTCGAGACGCAGAGTTTGGTCCTGCCAACGAAGTTGCCAGCACGATTTGCTCACAGCAGCTGGTCTCCTAAAGTAGCGTGCTGGCTTGTTAGCTCGTTACCTGCAGTCCTGGCTCATGCTAGTACTCAGGACTCACAGATCGCGTTCCCCGTAGGCGTGCTATTTTTCTCCTGACTTTGAGTTCTTGCCATCTCCGTTCACACAGCCGGCTTACAGGTGGGGGAGAGTCTGGAGGTGATAAACTTGGGCCGGACAGAGCCTGATCAGCTTCTAGCTGCAGGCTTGACTCCCCAAGACTTGCACCTTCTTCTGTTAAAGGAGCCAAGTCCACTGGGTCAGAGGCTGTGTCTGGAGCAGGCATGACATTAAGGCTGTTTTTACATCTGACTTTCCCGCTGGAATCATTCTAGTTCCAAAAAAACCTGCCCACACCTCTGTGCGGTGTGAAACCGTGCTGCTACTGAAATGTCCACATCTACTAATTGCCCTCCTGTGGTCAAGCTAGTATTCAACCGGCTTTATTCTGCTTTAAACAATTGCTGTTGAATAGTGCACTTAGACCCCCTGAAGTGAAATTTCACACCACTGTGAAATCAGCAAAGGAAAAGACAGCAGTCAAACTACTTTAGAGGGGAGGTGTAAAATGACCCTAAGTCCTACTAAACCATCTTAAATGTTGGGCTACCAGTTTCCTTCCGAAGGAGAACAGCTTCACAATAAGGAATTTGTTGTACCATATATTTGTTGTCCATGAAGAGCAGGAAGTGGGGTTTAAATGGCCCCGAGCCATTTAAAACCCTGCTTTCTGTGCCCCGTTGCTCAGTTGTGTGGTTTAAATGGCTCTGAGCCATTTAAACTCCTGCTTTCTGCTCCCTGCCGAAAGAGGAGGGGAGCAGAAAGCAAGGCTCGCAAACCAACGCAAAGTAGTTTAGTTTGCCAACCAACCTCCTAGTTTGTATCGATTTCCAGATTCAGTACATGGTTTTGCTACGAACCACGAACACAACTGCAGAAATTCAGTTTGTGCCCATCCCTCGTTACCAAGAGTCTTTCACAGCCAAGCAAAGCTTTGAAGAACTGGCCTTCCATGTCCTGCTCTAGCCAGTACATCACGCTCCTGATGTGTGGTGAAATAAATGTATTTGCTGCCACCATTCTGCCAATATTGGCCTTCCGTCTCTTGCCTTTAAAAGTTGTTCCTATCTTCCACTCTAGTGGGCAAAATTCCCCTCCCGCTGCTCCGCTCTTTGCAGGGGTTTTGTCTTGCCAAGCTCCCAGCGGACTGAAAAAGCACTGGGATGCCAAAAAGTAAAATGTCAAATTACTCTCATCACAGCTGTGGCTTTTAGGCCTCTCCGAAAGGCAATTTAGTAAAGGTAAAGGCAATTTTCACTTGGGTCGAGGGCAGGAGAAACAGATGCAAGGAGCTGGGTCATCACATTCCATTTGTTAAGTTGTAGAAGATAATTCAAGATAGACCCGGACATTAAGAAACAGGACTGAGGAATCCAAGCTATGCCAGTGTGAAAACTGTGTGAATCCATCACTTCCTCTTGCTGAAAAGATCCAAGCGCCTGAGGAGAATTACGGTGGCTGCAGACGCCAATTCATTGCCATTACAAAAAGTCTGAATAAAACGGCACTCTGCATGGATCAGAGATGTAGCTATTGCGGGACGGTGTAATGGATTTTCTAATTAGCAGGGTGCGAGCTTTGATGGATGATGAAGCCTTTATTCATTCGGACAGAGCCCTAAGGGCAGAACCTGTCTCAAGTTGTCCAAGAGCCCGTTCACTCACACAGGAAGCGTATTTGCATTGGAGTTCAAGTACCATCTCTGCCAGCGACTGAGATTCTGACTGTCCTAAGTCTGCTTACTTTAAAGTCACTTCCGCTGAATTTGAGGAGCGTTTAACACCTGGAGTTTAACAGCTGAAGCTCAAAGACTTTGGCCACCAAATGAGAAGGGAGCACTCCCTGGAGAAGACCCTGATGCTAGGAAAGACTGAAGGTCAAAGAAGAAGGGGACGGCAAAGGATGAGATGGTTGGACAGTGTTATCGATGTGACGAACATGAAGTTGAACAAACTCCGGAGGATGGGGGAGAACAGGAGGGCCTGGCGTGATGGCCCAGGCCAGTCTGATCTCATCAGATCTCTGAAGCGAATCAGGGCCATCCCTGGATAGTACTTGGATGGGAGACCACCAGCGAAGACCATGGCTGCTATGCAGAGGCAGGCAGTGGCAAACCACCTTTATTTGTCTCTTGCCTCGAAAACTCTATGGGGTTGCTGTAAGTCAGTGGTGATTTGACAGCGCCTTCCATCGCCAAGCGTACTTAGGATGGCGACTTTAGTCAGTTTGGTGTAGTGGCCAGGAGCCCGAACTCTAATCTGGGAGAACTGGGTTTGATTCCCCCACTCCTCCACTTGCAGCTGCTGATATGACCTTGGGTCAGTAATAAATTCTTTCGGAGCTGTTCTCTCAAGAGCAGTCCTCGAGAGAGCTCTCTCAGCCCCACCTACCTCCCTGGGTGTCTGTTGTGGGGAGGGGGAGGGAGAGGAGATTGTAAGCCGCTCTAAGACTCTGAATGAAGGGCAGGGTAGAAATCCAATCTCCTCCACCTCCTTCTTCTCCCCAAACACTGGAGTATTCTCTTTTTTCCAACCAATCCAGAGGCTTCATAAAAGTAAAGGTTTCCCTTGCTCAAAAGCCAGTCGAATCCAACTCTAGGGCGCGGTGCTCCTCTCCGTTTCCAAGCCAAAGAACCAGTGCTGTCCGAAGACATTTCTGTGGTCATGTGGGCGGCAGCCTCGGCCTCTCTGCCCTGTTGTTGGCCCTCTGGAGGAACTGGTTGGCCTCTCTGTGAGATGGGATGCTGGACGAGATGGACCCTCCCTGGTCTGATCCAGCAGGGCTTGTCTGATGTTCTTATCAGGGGAAGGCCTCGGCCTCTCTGCCCTGTTCTTGGCCCTCCAGGGGAACTGGTTGGCCACTGTGTGAGACAGGATGCTGGACTAGAGGGACCCTCACTGGTCTGATCCAGCAGGGCTCTTCTTAGGTTCTTCTCAGGGGAAGGCCTCGGCCTCTCTGCCCTGTTGTTGGCCCTCCAGAAGAACTGGTTGAGGCCACTGTGTGAGACGGGATGCTGGACTAGAGGGACCCTCCCTGGTCTGATCCAGCAGGGCTCTTCTTAGGTTCTTCTCAGGGGAAAACCTCAGCCTCTCTGCCCTGTTGTTGGCCCTCCAGAGGAACTGGCTGGCCCCTGTGTGAGACAGGAGGCTGGACTAGATGGACCCTCAGTGGTCTGACCCAGCAGGGCTCTTCTGATGTTCTTCTCAGGGGAAGGCCTCAGCCTCTCTGCCCTGTTGTTGACCCTCCAGAGGAACTGGTCGGCCACTGTGGGAGACAGGAGGCTGGACTAGATGGACCCTCACTGGTCTGATCCAGCAGGGCTCTTCTGAGGTTCTTATGTTCTTAAGCTGTTGGGCCTATTCACTGCTGGTAGCCGTCACATGATAAGAAATCACATAGTAGCCAGAAGGAAGGATCCCCCCGCCCATGATCGATTAAGTCTCTAAGAAGAGCTTTTAAGAACCAGATTGTGCTGTTCAAAGCAGAATTAGCTCAGGTGTAATTGGTATGCTAAATGGTAAAATCCAGAAGGTGTCCAGGTGGCAGGCCGTTTGTACCATCCGCAGGGCCAACATGACACGCCAGGGGAGTTGCTTTGGCAATCTCGTGGTTTATTTATTTGTGTTTCTTCTCATTAGCAACCTGGTTTACATTCCCTTGAAGGTTTACAGTTGTCTGCTTAGAGGCAGGGGGAGAGACACAGATAAAATAGTTGCTCGTGCAAGGTTAAGATTTGGTGGAGGGTTTGATGGAGGGCCACGATGGCTCAGTGGTTAAGATGCTGAACTGCAGATGGGAAGGTCGGTAGCTTGGCAGTTCGAGACCTGAGTGCCGTGTGACGGAGCGAGCTCCTGTCTCTGGCCCCAGCTCCTGCCAACCTAGGAGGAGCAAGAAAGGAAGAAACTGCAAGTAGATAAACAGGTACTACTTTGGTGGGAAGGTAACGGCATTCCTTGAACCTCAGCGTTTAGTCATGCTGGCCACATGACCACAGAGACGTCTTCGGACAGTGCTGGCTGTTCGGCTTGTAAACAGAGATGAGCACTGCCCCCTACAGTCAGATTCGACTGGCTTTCGAGCAAGAGGAACCTTTATTTTGTATCCCAGCCAATGGAGCTGATGTTCACATTTTGTTGTAAAATGTATGGAAGACATCAGGCAACTGTGACTCAAGCTGTTATCACTTCCATGTCTTGGCTGCTGCAGCATGCATTATGGGTGGGCGTCCCTAGAAGACTGTTCCAAGGTTCCACTCCGCATTTGGGAATTATGTCCCATGAAAGTGTGCTATAGTTCCCTTCTAACATCATTCCTAACCCCTAAATTGAATTGTGTTCTCTGCATTGAAAACATGTCGAAATTCTGCATAGTAAAAAAGCTGAAAGTCTGCAATCTGCAATATTTTGTAAAATCTCTTCTCCCTTGCTGTAAAGAAGGGAAGCAAAGAATGGGAGGCCTCCTCCATCGCTCTGCTGGCAACTGGCTTCCCTTTGTCTCCTCTTGCAGTCCCTCCGATCATTACAGATCGATCATAGCAATACAGCTAATTCTTAACATGGCTCCATCTGTGGATACATAAATCCAAAAATTGGGGCTATGGACAGATGATAAAATTTCTACAACCCCGAGGAAAGTCCCAGGTTTGCAGAAAAGATGGAAATCCAATAATAAAAAATACACTTGGAGCAATGTTCCCTCTAAGCTGTGGAGACTTGTGAGCAAAAATTCTACTTGGTTAGTTCCTGCATTAAAGTTGTGGGTAAGCAATTTGGCTCCTGCAGAAATTAGTTTGCTCTAGAGCCATCCTTCCTGATGGTTCAGTCCAAAATAGATCTTAGCTGCACATAACATGGCTGGCAGCAACTTACGGGTCACAAGTCATTTTTGTGTGTGTGCGCGCGCATCTGAGATGAGATGCATTCACTTCCCAGTCTAAAATTTAATTTGTAGAGACCAGTGGGAGGGAATATTGAGGCATCTGGCTAACATAGCAGCGTTTGCCCAGTCCTAGAAGCATGATATTGGGCGCAATAAAATAAATCTCCCAAGAAATATATTGCAAAAAGCAAAACTTACATTTATTCAAGCAGTTCCAGTTCACATTCAGGTTGCGGTCAAAAGGAGAGACAGAAGCCTAATCTAAAGTGGACTTTCCCTATAACAAATGGCCAGCTAAATCTGGCATCACGTGTGTGGGAGTATGAGGGCATTGTCTCTGCAGGAATGACCAGTACAGACATGTGATGTGACTCCATGAACAGCCATGTGGGGAACGGGGGATGACAATGGGAGATGACAAAGCACACACAAAAAGAGAAGGGCTCAAAGGGCAGCTCCCAGCTTAAGTCAAAGGAATCCCAGTCAAAGTAATAACAGTAGAAAAGAGCAAGAGTCCAGTAGCACCCTAAATTTGTGGCAGGGGATGAACTTTCGGGAGTCACTGCTCACCGAGTCAGTTAACTCTTGCTCTTCTCTACCGCTACCGATAGACTAACACAGCTACCCATCTTGCTCCATCTCCAAGGAGAGAACACTTATACACAGGGGTCATTTCGTAGAAAAAGAGGTGCAGGAGCTCATTAGCATGACTCATTTGCATAACTCATTTGCATATGCCACACCCCCTACGATACCGGAAGTGTGTCAGAAGGCAGCACCCACCCCTCAGGCTCCACTCCACAGGTGAGTGAAACTGACCTGCTCCTCCTCCATTCCCTTCCCCATCCAATACTTTGTGCAATAAAAATAAGCATAAAGAACACACCCTCATTCTCTTCCTGCTCCCTTGAAACCACCAGGTTTCAAGTAGACTTGAGATACCCAGGACATGTGCACCACCCATCCCTTCCCCACAAGACACCCTATGAGGTAGGTGGAGCTGAGAGAGGTCTTTTGAGAACTGCTCATGAGAGAACAGCTCTGAGGGAACTTGTGACTGGCCCAAGGTCACACCAGCAGCTGCATGTGGAGGAGTGGGGACTCAAACCCAGTTCTCCCAGATTAGAGTACAACTCCTGACCACTACACCAAACTGATGGGGTGGAAGCTGCTGAAGGGTTGGTGAAATTTCTCCAGTACTTATGTGCCATGTGCCCAGATAAAAAATGGTATACTTAGAAAATTTATATGCCACCTTGAGCAAGTCTCTGGAAAGCAGCACACAGTCATAAAAGGAACAATGATAAAATTATCAATATTAAAACAAAACATTAAAAACAATAAAGACCCTAGCAGGGCTTTCCCCGGGGCGCTGCGCCTCTGCACTGCTCGGGGAAGCCGAGGAGGGGGTGGGGCTTGGTCATCTGCCCGCCCCCTGGGCTCCTCACTCCCGGAGCTGCGCTCCTGTGCGCTCCCGCTCCAACGGACCCCTGCTTATACACACTTAGAGTGACGCAACACCTTACAATGTCCAAGCAGGCTGACTCACTCACTCCAACAAGAAGCTCACCCCTGAACGACAACGTGGCATCTCACTTGATCCCCAGTTTACCAAGGCACCGCCCAGAGGTCGAAGCAGGGAGACTGTTGGAGCGGAGGCAGGGACCAGAACATGGGGATTGTTCCAGGCAGACAGGGCGAGTTAGAACACACAAGGTTTGCAAACACAGAGCAAGCCCGGCCTCTTTGCCTAGGACCATGGTGACCGTCCAAGACCTGGAGACCGGCCTCCATCTTTTCAACAGACGCCCAACCCCGAGAGGTGTAAATATTAGGTCTGCAAAGAAGGATATCTAAACAAGCTGTCACGACTGAAACAAAGAGTGAATTGCAGGGTACTGATTTGTTTGCACATCACACTGAACTCCCGGTAAAGGCCCTTCTTGGAGACACAGCAAATTCCTGGCAGGTTCAGACCAGTGAGGGTCCCTCTAGTCCAGCCTCCTATCTCACACAGTGGCCAACCAATTCCTCCAGAGGGCCAACAACAGGGCAGAGAGGCCGAGGCCTTCCCCTGATAAGAACATCAGAAGAGCCCTGCTGGATCAGACCAGTGAGGGTCCATGTAGTCCAGCATCCTGTCTCACACAGTGGCCAACCAGTTCCTCCAGAGGGCCAACAACAGGGCAGAGAGGCCGAGGCCTTCCCCTAGTAAGAACCTCAGAAGAGCCCTGCTGGGTCAGACCGGTGAGGGTCCATCTAGTCCAGCCTCCTGTCTCACACAGGGGCCAGCCAGTTCCTCTGGAGGGCCAACAACAGGGCAGAGAGGCCGAGGCCTTCCCCTGAGAAGAACATCAGACGAGCCCGGCAGGATCAGACCAGGGAGGGTCCCTCTAGTCCAGCATCCCATCTCACAGGAGGCCAATGAGTTCCTCTAGAGCAGGGGTCCTCAAACTTTTTAAACGGGGCCAGTTCACTGTCCCTCAGACCGTTGGAGGGCCGGACTATAGTTTAAAAAAAAAAACTATGAACAAATTCCTATGCACACTGCACGTATCTTATTTTGAAGGAAAAAAACAAAACGGGAACAAATACAATATTAAAAATGAAGAACGAGTAAAGTGAAATCAACAAACTTACCAGTATTTCAATGGGAAATATGGGCCTGCTTTTGGCTAATGAGATGGTCAGTGTCCGGTTCCGTATTTGTCACTGCTGGTCGTAACAAGTGATGCAAGTGTGCATCAGTTAGTCTAGATCTGGTTGGAGATTTCAGATGTTATTTTGCGGGTAGGGAAGGTGCATTGGGGGGGGGGGGGAACGCGCAAGCAAGGCACCCTTGACGGGGCTGTTTTCTTTCCCTCTCCGAAGAAACAAAGAACTCGGCATCCTCACAAACTTTTTAAGGCAGCAAGCCCCCAGCTGCTTCTCCCTGAAACTCCACTACTGCAGGCATCATGATGGGAAAGAGAAACCGCTCTCTCTCTCTCTCCCCCTCCGATTCCCAGCAGCACAAAAAGCCTCGAAAAAGACCCCCGCCCGGCTCTTGGGACTGGCGCAGGTCTCCTAGCTCTCAGCCGGCTAGGAGACTTGGGGCCAGCCGGAGCGCCTGCCACCCCACACTTCCCCTCTTCCAGTCTTCCTTTTGCCTCCTCCTGGCTGACTGGAAGCAGGGGGGCGGGGCTTTGTCATCTGGCCCGGGACGAGTCGGCTGCAATTTTTCCGCTGCTTTGTGTGCTGCTGGGAATTGGAGGACAGGCAGCGGCACACCCGGCGGGCCAGAAAAATGCCCTCGGCGGGCCGCATGTGGCCCGCGGGCCGTAGTTTGAGGACCCCTGCTCTAGAGGGCCAACAACAGGGCAGAGCGGCCGAGGCCTTCCCCTGACAAGAACACCAGAACTTGCCTAGGAAGACTGCAGTGTAACTCTCTTACAGCTCCGAATCCGCTCCACAGCCTCCGCCAATATATTACGCTTCTCGAGTTCGGCTCGGCTAATTGCTTCTTTCCCTTTTTCGGAAGTGAGTGGCTTTGTTTTACTGTTTTAATTTAGAAATGAGTGATCAAAGGGAACGGCTGGGCTGCTTTACGAGCCAGTTAAAATCATCTTAGCGGAACGAGCGTTCAGAGTGATCAAAGCTCTCCCTGACTCCTTGCCCAGTGGGTACTTCGACTTTCTCCACCCCAGCGCCCCTCTTTGGCCGGCCCACAGATCAGAGGCCAAGTGGGAAGTGAAGACAGGCCCCGAGCCAGCCCAGCTGGGTGTCCCTGACTGTGGTACAGGCCAGCTCTGCAGGGCTGCTGTGTTCAATGGTGGCAACGGTGGGAACCCGCTTATCAGTCCAAAGGGAAGCAGTTGGAATCATAGAGTTGGAGGGGACCTCCAGGGTCATCTAGTCCAACCTCCTGCACAATGCAGGAAATTCACAAATACCTGCCTCCCCCCAAAACCCCCAGTGAGCTCTGTTCCGTGCCCAGAAGGTGGCGAAAAACCTCCAGGATCCCTGGCCCAACTGGCTTGGAGAAAAATGGCTTCCTGACCCCAAAGTGGCAATTGGCATCTCCCTGGGTGTTTAAGAAAGGGCCACGAGAACTAAGCACTGATGCCACCCTTCCTACCCCCCCCCCCCCCCATGATCTGCCCAAGTTCACGGAGTGAGCATTGCCGACAGATGGCCATCGAGCCTCTGTTTGAAAACCTCCGGAGAAGGAGAGCCCACCTCCTGCCGAGGAAGCCTGTTCCACTGAGGAACTGCACTGTCAGGAAGTTCTTCCTAAAAGGTTTAGCCAAAACTCTTCTGATTTAATTTCAACCCATTGGTTCCGGTCTGGCCTTCCGGGGCAACAGAAAACAATTCCGCACCATCCTCCATGGGACAGCCCTTCAAGTACTTGAAGATGGCTCTCGTATCACCAGTTTGGTGTAGTGATTGTGCGCGGACTCTAATCTGGGAGAACCGGGTTTGATTCCCCACTCCTCCACTTGCACCTGCTGGATGACCTTGGGCAAGCCATAGCTCTGTTAGAGCTGTTCTCTCAAGGACAGTTGTCTCAGAGCTCTCTCAGCCCCACCTACCTCACTGGGTGTCTGTTGTGGGGAGGGGAAAGGAAAGGAGTTTGTAAGACGCTCTGAGACTCCAAGTGAAGGGCGGGATATAAATCCAATCTCCTCCTCCTCCTCTTCTTCTTCTCTGTCGTCTTCTCGGCTAAACATACCGAGTTCCTTCAGACTTTCTCTCTTTCTTTTTTTTTTTTACAAAAAAATATTTTATTGATTTGCAATCAGTACATTGATAAAATGTAGTCCACATAAAAACATCAAATGTGACTCAAAACATCAAAATTTGTGACCTCATCATAAACACAAAAGCATACCGATACAATTCAATGGAGCAAGCGTCGTCTACCAGTCAGTAAGTTGGATTGTTAAGTGAAGACCCTGTGTAGTATGCTGATAAACATGGTGCGCAGGGTCTAAATATTAAATAGCGAATTCACGATCGGGCACTGTACAAATTAAGCTAAGAAGAAGAAAAAGAACCGTTTTGCAGAGTTTGTGTTAAGAGTGTAGCTGAGGGCGATAAATTGGATTGTGTGGTTGGCAGTCATCTGTCCGAACATCGTCCAAAAAATGGAAGCCATTTTTCATTGAAGTTTGATGGCTTTGGGTAGATGTCTGTTTCAGCCTTTCCTGATTGGACTTGGTCTCCTGACCCCTCCCCATCTCCATTGCCCTCCTCTGGATATGTTCCAGCTTGTCCCTATCCTTTTCAAATAGTGGTGCCCAGAACCGAACACAATACTCTACGTAAGGTCCAACCGGAGTGGAGTTGGTGAGCTGATGCTGGTCCAGCCACCCCAGCACTGGTGGAAGAGCTGGCGCTTAGCTCAGCACGCTTCTCACCGCTAGTAGCCCTAGGGCTGCCAGCCTCCAGGTGGGAACTGGGGATCCTCTGGAGTTACAGCTCAACTCCAGACGACAGAGACCAGTTCGAAAGAAAGATTCTTATGGAAATGGCTGTTGAAATATTCCTCATTTCCTGATGTGGCAAGACTAAGACTGCTTCAGAGCAGCCTCCGCCAAGATTGCATCGTGGATGTGGAAAATTTTTGTTTGACTGTTTTTTTTAAACTCTTAATTTTTTAAAAAAATGGTGTGTGGCCTATGGGCTATTAAACCGAAATGAACTTTGAACTCTGAAGAAACTGGTTCCCCTGGAGAAAATGGATGCTTTGGAGGGTGGACTCTGTGGCATTTTGTCAGGGACCCCCTGGCCATCGGCAAGTGTTGGCGTGGGGTAGGGTCGCCAGATCCAGGCTGGGAAACTCCTGGAGATTTGGGGATGGACCGGTTGTGTCTGGCCTGTGGTCTATTTAGTCCAGCAACCCACTTTCTTACAGTTGTCAGCTGGATGCCCCAGAAGGTCTACAGGCAGAGGTGCAGAGGCCAAAGCCTGCCCTCTGTTGTCATGCCCAGCAAATGATATTCAGAGATATACTGCCTCAGAACATGGAGGTTCAATTTAGACCACATAGTTTTATTTATTGTTTATTTTATATTCATAGTTAATAGTCATAGATGGGCCCATTCTCCATGCATGTGTCTGATCCTCTTTTAAAGCCAACTAGAAGAACAGGAGGAGGAGGAGATTGGATTGGATTGATACCCCGCCCTTCACTGAGAGTCTCAGAGTGGCTTACAAACTCCTTTCCCTTTCCCTCCCCTCAACAGACACCCTGTGAGGTAGGTGGGGCTGGGAGAGCTCTTTTGAGGACTGCCCTTGAGGGAACAGCTCTGAAAGAACTATGGCTTGCCCAAGGTCACCCAGCAGCTGCAAGTGGAGGAGTGGGGAATCAAACCCGGCCCTCTCAGATTAGAGTCCGCGCGCTTAACCACGACACCGAACTGGCACTCCTACACCGAACCGTTCCCTTCTAATGTCAAGTGGATGTTTTCCGAAGGTGGTTCGGGCGACTGTGATTTTCGCGATGGCGTTTTACCGTTCGGTTTTCTCGCAAGCTGCCTCCAACACACCACAGAGAGGTGGACAATCAGTGTCTTAAATCAATGAAAGCAGAAGTACAGAGGCTGCCTGGAGGTCGCCATCACAGCAATGTCAACGACTCCTCCGCTGCGCCTCTCCTTAACTGATGGGCAAGACTGAGGAAACAAGAGGAGTGCGTGAAGATCTGGGTTATCTTTTACTCACACCTGTCGGAGGAGTTTGACATTTCTGGCTGCTGCTAACAACTTGCACTGAAGTTGCACCCTGGGGAGAAGGAAGGGCTCCTTTCATGCAGCATCGATCAGCAGAAGCAGCAGGATATTTGACATGTTACTTCCTATAAAAAGAGAGAGAGGTTGCGTTCAGACGGCTCTTTAGAGCTGCGCCAGGCACAAGTGCCTGGTGGATTTAAAGGGCACATCCAGACAGTAACATCTGGGGAACATGGCACTTCTGTGATCAGCCAGTGGATCCCCACCAGGGAGCCGTACTTAAAAGCTAGTGGTGAAAGTCCGGTCCAAAGCTTGCCGACGGGCCAATGCCGGATTTTCCGCTGTCTGGTCATTCTATCGCGCAATCAGCCCATTGGGATGGTCTGACTTCAGACCATCCCGAACGGCTGTCATTTAAAAAAAATGTGCGCATAACCGCTTAAACAAGCGACGGCTGCAGAACTCCAAACGATCCGAACAGTTTCATGTTTCTGAAGGTCCTGTGAAAGTTATGAACTTTTGTTAATTGACATGGTACCCAGAGGAAGGTACCGCTGGCGGCGCTTTAACCATTTAAGTCCGCGCATGCGTGGAAAAACAAGTAGATGGTGAGGCACATATGCACATGCGCAAACAGATTTTTTAAAAAAAGATCTAAAAAGATCTAGGTCAAGTGGTTTGGCCTCAGTGTTGATTTTATGGTGAGGGGACTTTCTTTTATATATATAGAAGATGGGAGCAGTCAGATCTGTCCACTGATCCTTAATTCTACCCCCACCCCCCACCCCCCAATTATTTCAAGCGCTGATTCAGTGGGGACTTTGGCCGGGCCATATTGTATGGTCTTCGGGCAAAGAGCTTGAAACTGGGTTCGATAACGGGGTCCCCAGTGTGGTACCATGGGCATCACAGCAAGCACTGATACCTTTCCTGGCACCTGTTAAGCATTTCTAGAAAGTGAGTGGAGCCAGGTGCTTTGCGGGGAGGGCGGGACAGAAATTGAATAATAAGTCGAAATAAAACCGTTCTATAAAAACCTGTATTGATTAATGTTAATTTAGCATTTCCAGTTTGCAGGACTTAATATGAACAGCTAGCCTGACAGCCCTGCTTCACTACGGTATTTAAGTTCCGTAAATCTAGTTTATAATACTGAACGAGGTGAAGTTTGAAATGTAAGATTTGTTGTAGGAATTCTAATGGAGAAGACTGTAGTGTAAAAATGAAGTAAGACATGCGTACTTTTTCCTCTCCACTGAAGGACCTCTCTGTAGACCACATGGGTGGTTCTGTCCTCAGGTGCTGGGATCACCAGGCTGCTGAGTGAGCTCACCCTGGAGCGGGCCACGTAGAACTGCCCATGTGAGAAGCAGTCCTCTGTTAAGTCAGCTCCTGCCACCTTCCACGAAAGTGATGGCCTCTCTACTTGTGTTCCTGGATTGTTTTGCTGTAAGCATCCCACCTCCTCTCCTACACCTGACAGGCAGCTGCCTGTCCAGTGTAGGAGGGGGAGCGGGGAGGAGTATTAGAAGGTGGGAGGAGGAGTATTAGAAGCCACTGTGGAGGCGGGGTTGGCAGGTTCACTAAGGTGTTACTGCTGGGGCGGGCTCCCTTGTGGATTTAAGTACCCTGCAACCACGGCTGCACCTGACAGACAACCGCCTGTCAGGTGGATGGTGGGAGTGAGTTGGAAGCCATCAGAGAGGCTGGGCCAGTAGCATTACTGCACCTCACAGGTGGTTGTCGGCCATTCCCGATTCCCTCAACTACCATTAGCTCTGTGTAGTCTCCTGTAACTGTTTTTTTTAACCTCAGGACGCTGAGCTCTGCAGCCGACCAATCAGAGAGTGGGGGGTGCAAGTAGGCAGGAGCCTGGCAGCCTCGTAGGAATCAACGGGGGAAGCACATTTCCCCCCTTTTGACCCACTTAGGGTTCGAATTTCTAAAAATCCCTTCTTAGTGAACACCTACGCCATGGTAGGAGCCCTCTCCCCAAATTCGGTGTTTCTAGGTCCAGTGGTTTGGCCTGGGTGTTGATTTTATGGTGAGGGGACTTTCTTTTATATATATATAGAGAAGATGGGAACACTCAGATCTTCTGTCTGCTGATCCTTAATTCTTCCCCCCCCCCCCCCCCAAATTATTTCAAGCGCTGATTCAGTGGGGAATTTGCCCTGGCCATATTGTATGGTCTTCGGGCAAACAGCTTGTAATTGTGTTCTCCACCGGGGTCTCCAGCGTGGTACCATGGGCATCACAGTAACTACTGATACCTTTCCTGGAGCCTGTTAAACGTTTCTAGAAAGTGAGAGGAGCCAGGTGGGCCATTGGAGATTTGATTGGCTGTTCAGATTTTTTAAAAAACAACAACAACAACAACATTGCTTTGGCAGCAGCTGCCACCACAGCCCAAGGATCTGCCCTGTGTGACCGAAGGTAAGCCATTTTGTGACTGGCTCCGCCTCCTGTAGCAGCCATTTTTTTGTGGCAGCCATCTTGTGGCTGCATCTACCACGCTATGTCAGAATCCCAAAGGTGCCCCATAGGCTCAAAAAGGTTGCCCCCCCCCCCCCCCCCCGTTCTATACAGCATCTAGCTCACATTTATTACCCAAATGTTCTGTAGTAATCGTACCACCAGCGGCCTGTTCAGAGGAGAATGTGAGAACCGTTTCCCTAAAAGCAGAGATCAAACACGTTACCGCTCATACCATTTTATTACTTGCTTTCAACAGTGGTGGCCATAAAAGAAGGAGTCTTCCCTCCACTGCCACCATTTTGAAATGGAAAAAAAGTCTTCTGAGATGAACTCGTAAAAGGGTAAGGAAACAGCTGGCCACATCTGCACAGTCCCAGGTCTGTCTAAATAAATAACAAAGGCCCTTAGGAGCAATGCAAGCTCCAGACCTGTGATGGCCGAGGGGGTGACCAAGAACAGACGGTGAACGTCTTCACGTTGAGAAGGAGCCCTTGGAAAGAGCATACTCAACGGGACAGTCGCTCAACACTGCTTTTGAAACGGCAGTCCTGGATCTTCCTGGCATATTTACAAGAGGGTGGAGCGGAATCGCCGGCGCATCTAGCAAGGATGGTCGAGGGCAGGTGGAACTCCGTACAATTAGGTCTTCTTCCTTTGGAAGCCTGGCGGGAAAACACTCTCTCGAAAAGCACGCTGGTGGACAACGTTTTGAGAGTTCATTTCATCCAAAATGTACAAGCCTCGTCTAATCCTCCTTGCTTGTTTTTCGGAATCGTCATAGGTGAGGTGTTTGCAGTGTCGAAGACAGGGGGCAAGCAGACACAGAGCCCGTTCCGTGAGATTCAGATAGTGACAGGTGAGAGGGTGTAGGAACGTTTGGACTATCGTAATACATATAGAACAGGACTGGGCAGCTTTTCCAGCTGGTGGGGCACAGTCTCCTTAGCCAGCCGGGTCAGGTAATAGAAGCAGGGGTCCGTTGGAGTGGGAGCGCAGCTCCGGGAGTGAGGAGCCCAGGGGGCGGGCACATGACCAAGCCCCGCCCCCTCCTCGGCTTCCCCAAGCAGTGCAGAGGCGCAGCGCCCCGGGGGAAGCCCTGCTAGGGTCTTTATTGTTTTTAATGTTTTGTTTTAATATTGATAATTTTATCATTGTTGCTTTTATGACTGTGTGCTGCTTTTCCAGAGACTTGCTCAAGGGGGCATATACATTTTCTAAGGATACCATTTTTCATCTGGGCACACGGCACATACGTAGTGGAGAAATTTCACCAACACTTCAGCAGCTTCCACCCCATCAGTTTGGTGTAGTGGTCAGGAGTTGGACTCTAATCTGGGAGAACCGGGTTTGATTCCCCACTCCTCCACATGCCACTGCTGGTGTGACCTTGGGCCAGTCACAAGTTCTCTCAGAGCTGTTCTCTCATGAGCAGTTCTCAAAAGACCTCTCTCAGCCCCACCTACCTCACAGGGTGTCTTGTTGTGGGGAGGGGAAGGGGAAGGGATGGGTGGTGCACATGTCCTGGGTATCTCAAGTCTACTTGAAACCTGGTGGTTTCAAGGGAGCAGGAAGAGAATGGGGGTGTGTTCTTCACGCTTCTTTTTACTGCACAAAGTATTGGATGGGGAAGGGAATGGAGGAAGAGCAGGTCAGTTTCACTCACCTGTGGAGTGGAGCCTGAGGGGTGGGTGTTGCCTTCTGACACACTTCCAGTATGTTAGGGGGTGTGGCATATGCAAATGAGTTATGGTAATGAGCTCCTGCACCTCTTTTTCTACGAAATGACCCCTGAATGGAAGTAAGAAAGAAGAAGGAGGAGGAGGAGAAGGAGGAGGAGAAGAAGAAGGAGACCAAGAAGAAGATGGAGAAGAAAGAGGAGAAGGGGAAGAAGATGGAGAAGAGAAGGAGAAGGAGGAGGAGGAGGATAAGGAGAAGAAGAAGAAGAAGAGGAGACTGCGTTTATACCCCGCCCTTCACTACCCGAAGGAGTCTCAGAGCAGCTTACAATCTCCTTCCCCTTCCCCTCCCCACAACAGACACCCGGTGAGGTAGGTGGGGCTGAGAGAGCTCTTTCGAGAACTGCTCTTTCAAGAACAGCTCTGAAAGAACTTGTGACTGACCCAAGGTCACACCAGCAGCTGCATGTGGAGGAGTGGGGAATCCAACCCGATTCTCCCAGATTCTCCACACTCCTAACCACTACTCCAAACTGGCTCTCGTATGCATGTTTTCGTGTGCGTGCACACTTCTTCAGATACATTGGAACAGACTTCCCCAAGCCTTACGTATACGTAGAGAGGATATAGTGATACAGAACAAAGTCTGAGTCCAGGGGCACCTTTGAGACCAACAGATAACCCCTCCAATACTTGCTCTTCTATATCTGTGGGTAAAAGTTTGCCCATAAAAATAATGGGTGGTACCAGAGGATTCCATCGAAGAGCTTTCTAAAGTAATCCTGTTATTATTACTTTTTTTTTGCTGTCAAGTCACAGCTGGCTTATAGTGACCCCACAGGGTTTTCAAGGCAAGAGACCTTTTTTTGGGGGGGGGGGGGCGGGGGAGAGCTGTGGCCCCGTTGGTGGATCTACTGATGGCCCTTGGAGTGTTGGACTGGATAGGCCATTGTTCTGATCCAACATCGGCTTCTCTGATGTCTGGGGCAGTGATGCTCTGTATTCTTGGTGCTTGGGGGGCAACAGTGGGAGGGCTTCTGGAGTTCTGGCCCCGCTGGTGGACCTCCTGGTGGCCTCTGGGTTTTGGCCACTGTGTGACCCAGAGTGCTGGACTGGACGGGCCATTGGCCTGATCCAACATGGCTTCCCTTATGTCTGGGGCAGTGATGCTCTGTATTCTTGGTGCTTGGGGGGCAACAGTGGGAGGGCTTCTGAAGTTCTGGCCCCACAGGTGGACCTTCTGATGGCCCCTGGGTTTTGGCCACTGTGTGACACCGAGTGTTGGATTGGATGGGCCATTGGCCTGATCCAACATGGCTTCCCTTATGTCTGGGGCAGTGATGCTCTGTATTCTTGGTGCTTGGGGGGCAACAGTGGGAGGGCTTCTGAAGTTCTGGCCCCACAGGTGGACCTTCTGATGGCCCCTGGGTTTTGGCCACTGTGTGACACAGAGTGTTGGATTGGATGGGCCCATTGGCCTGATCCAACATGGATTGTCTTATGTTCTTATGTCTGGGACAGTGATGCTGTCTTCTTGGCCACAGTGGGAGGGCTTCTGAAGTTCTGACCCTGCTGGTGGACCTTCTGATGGCCCCTGGGTTTTGGCCACTGTGTGACACAGTGTTGGACTGGATGGGCCACTGGCCTGACCCAACATGGCTTCTCTTATGTCTGGGACAAGTGATACTCTGTCTTCGTGGTGCTTGGGGGGGCAACAGTGGGAGGCCTTCTGGAGTTCTGGCCTCGCTGGTGGGCCTCCTGATGGCCCCTGGGTTTTGGCCACTGTGTGACACAGAGTGTTGGACTGAATGGGCCACTGGCCTGATCCAACATGGCTCCTCTTACGTTCTTACGACCCCTGCACTACTCCACCAACCCTGACGAAAGCAGAAAACCAGCCCTGACATCTCCATCGCCCGCAGGACAGCATATTGGGCACGCCGCGGGACACAGCTAAAGCTTCTGATATCAAGGTGATAGAGAAGGGGATCGCTGGCTCTGGAGTCAAGATGACTCCTGAAGTTTAGCTAAAGGGAAGAAAACCCATTTGGGCAATAAGCAGTGGATCGCCATATCGAAGATTTCCTGCAAATCCTTTGTGTCATCAGGTCACACATCCTTTCCTTTTCACTGGCTCATGTATATTCTTTCTTTCTTTCTTTTTTTAAATCTCTGTGTCAAAAGACTGGTTCTGGCAAAGTCGACGTGCCCGCCGATGGGCCCTTGCGAAGAAAGCCAGGTTTTCTCCTTGTCTGTAATACACCCTTAAGTTCACAAGCAGTTCCGACGCCTACGATCTGAGATCTGGGAAGACCGCGAGAAAGAAGCCGTCCGCATATACGTTCGGGACTGGGCGTGGCTTGCCCCAGTATTTTGTCCTCTTAAACAAATAACTTTTCTTCCTTAAACCCCAACGCTCCGGTGGGCGGAGCTCTCTCCCCTTCCACCCCACCCGTCCGTCCGTCCGTCCGCCGCTCGCTCCGTCACGCCCGGTCTCAGACGAGGGACAATTCGGCCTGGAAGCTGGAGCACCGGCGCGTCTTTGGACTGCACTTGGTCAGCATCGAGATCTGGGTGCTGAAGTTCGTACCGTTGCTCCCCATGGATGGGTTGTGATACTTCGTGTCGGAGCCCAGGAACCTCTCCGTGTGCCACCGGCGCCACTTGCGCCTGAGTTCAGCTTGAACCTTAGAAAAAGGAGAGAACACCCGGATGTGAATATTAAGGAGGAAAGGCAGCTGTTTGATTGCATGGGGCGGGGGTGCTTTTGGAAGCCCCCGATACATGACCCTTCCTCCTAGTGATGCTGATCAGAGGGAGAATTCAGAGGGTTGATTCCACGTGGACCAGATGGCCCCCGAGGACCCCACATGACTGATGGACTTTTACCTTCTTCTCACTTTCAATTCTAATCACACAAAAGCTAATACCTTGAATCAGTTTATTTGAGAGCCAGTTTGGCGTAGGGCTTCAAGGATCCGGGAGACGCAGCTTTGAATCCCCCCTTGGCCACGGAAATGTGCCGGGTGACCTTGGGCTGCTCACACACTCTCAGCCCAACCTACTCTGAGCCAGTTTGGTGTAGTGGTGAGTGCCCGTCAGCCCATACGATGCTTCCGCAACAGCTGCTCGCAGACCAAGTCCAAAGTCTTCATTCAGCCGCGGAGCTCGCCGGGTGACCGGGGGTCCAAGTCCCCAACTCTCTCAGGCTAACCCACCTCAGAGCCAGTTTGGTGTAGTGGTTAAGTGCGCGGACTCTAATCTGGGAGAACCGGGTTTGATTCCCCACTCCTCCACTTGCACCTGGCTGGATGCCCTTGGGCAAGCCATAGCTCTGTACCAGCTGTTCCCTCAAGGACAGCTTGGGAAAGAGCTCTCTCAGCCCCACCGACCTCACAGCGTGTCTGTTGTGGGGAGGGGAAGGGAAAAGGAGTTTGTAAGCCGCTCTGAGACTCTTAAGTGAGTGAAGGGCGGGATATAAATCCAATCTCTTCTTCTTCTTCTTCTTCTACTCTGCAGGGTTATCGTGAGGATAAAATGGAGGAGAGGAGAAAGATGCCAGCTCCTTTGGGGAGACAGGCGGGATATAAGTAAATAAGTTTATTTGATATCGATTAAAAACGTTTATGAGCCTCCTCTCTTTCTTAAGGAGCTCAAGATGACGCATAATATAAATAAAATACGAAAAATGGTGTACAAAACTATTTATACAGCCTAAATTTAATGCCACAGTTCAGGACCGCTAGTGAATGAAAGCAAATGCAGTCCTAAATAAAAACACTTTCAACTTCCTCCTAAAAGGGGAAGAGGAGGAGGAAGCGGAGGAGGAGGAGGAAGAGGAGATTGGATTTATACCTCGCCCTTCACTACCCGAAGGAGTCTCAGAGCGGCTTACAAATCTCCTTCCCCTTCCCCTCCCCACAGCAGACACCCTGTGAGGTAGGTGGGCCTGAGAGAGCTCTTTCGAGGACTGCCCTTGACAAAACAGCTCTGAGAGAACTTGTGACTCACCCAAGATCGTCCTGTGAGGTAGGCGGGGCTGAGAGAGCTCTTTCGAGGACTGCTCCTGAGAGAACAGCTCTGAGAGAACTTGTGACTGGCCCAAGGTCACCCCAGCAGCTGCACGTGGAGGAGTGGGGAATCAAACCCGGGTTCTCCCAGATTAGATTCCATGCTTCTAACCACTACACCCAACTGGGAGGTTGAAGACGCCCCTTCAGATATCCCAGTCCCAAGCCCTGAAGGGCTTTTAAAGGTCAAAACCAACACTTCGAATTGAGCTTGGGATCAGATGGGTAGCCGGGTAGCTGGGATCAGATGGGTTGCTGGGGGTCGCATGCTCCTGATAGCTGGCCCTGAACATCAGTCTAGCCACAGCCACAGTACTAGCTGCAGCTTCTGAACACTCTTCAAGGGTAAGCCCCTGGTACAGCACATTGCAGTAGTCCAGTCTAGGGATCATTGCAGTAGTCCAGGCAGGGATCACTGTGGGGAGGGGATGTGGCTCGATGGCAGAGCATCTGCTGGGTATGCAGAAGGTCGCAGGTTCAGTCCCTGGCATCTCCAGTTAAAAAGATCAGGTGGTAGGTGATGTGAAAGATCTCTGCCTGAGACCCCGGAGAACTGCTGCCAGTCTGTGTAGACAATACCGAACATCGATGGACCAAGGGTCTGAATCAGCAGGCAGCAGCTTCGTGGGTTCTTGTGCTGCTGGCTGGCCCAATCGAGTAAAGATAAATATGGGGGGGTAATATTAACAGGAGGGGCTTAGATTTACGGGAATGACTGGAACGCGTCACGTCCCTGTAGGACAGAAGAGGCATTCCAAAGTCTGGAAGTGAAGGCCCTTCCTTCTCCTGGGCAGTTTAGTGTCGTGGTTAGGAGCACGGACTCTAATCTGGGAGAACCAGGTTTGATTCCCCACTCCTCCTCCACATGCAGCCAGCTGGGTGACCTTGGGTCAGTCACGAGTTCTCTCAGAGCTGTTCTCTCAAGAGCAGTTCTCTCAGAGCTCTCTCATCCCCACCTATCTCACAGGGAGTCTGTTGTGGGGAGAGGGAGGGAAGCAGACCTGTAGCTACAGTGGGGCATTTTGGGGCCCCGCCCCCGACTTCCCACAAGGCCCTACAACTTCTATCTAGCCCCCCACCGCTGCTTCCCCCGTCCCCAAGGATGGCTTGCTTCCCAAACTGATGCCAGTGCCCCCCGACTTATTCAAAGGCCCCCTCAAATTACAAAATCCTGGCTACAGGCAGGGGTCCGTTGGAGCGGGAGCGCACAGGAGCGCAGCTCCGGGAGTGAGGAGCCCAGGGGGCGGGCACATGACCAAGCCCCGCCCCCTCCTCAGCTTCCCCGAGCAGTGCAGAGGCGCAGCGCCCCGGGGAAAGCCCTGCTGGGGTCTTTATTGTTTTTAATGTTTTGTTTTAATATTGATAATTTTATCATTGTTCCTTTTATGACTGTGTGCTGCTTTTCCAGAGACTTGCTCAAGGTGGCATATACATTTTCTAAGTATACCATTTTTTATCTGGGCACATGGCACATAAGTACTGGAGAAATTTCACCAACCCTTCAGCAGCTTCCACCCCATCAGTTTGGTGTAGTGGTCAGGAGTTGGACTCTAATCTGGGAGAACCGGGTTTGATTTCCCACTCCTCCACATGCAGCTGCTGGTGTGACCTTGGGCCAGTCACAAGTTCTCTCAGAGCTGTTCTCTCATGAGCAGTTCTCAAAAGACCTCTCTCAGCCCCACCTACCTCACAGGGTGTCTTGTTGTGGGGAGGGGAAGGGAAAGGGATGGGTGGTGCACCTGTCCTGGGTATCTCAAGTCTACTTGAAACCTGGTGGTTTCAAGGGAGCAGGGAGAGACTGAGGGTGTGTTCTTTACACTTATTTTTATTGCACAAAGTATTGGATGGGGAAGGGAATGGAGGAAGAGCAGGTCAGTTTCGCTCACCTGTGGAGTGGAGCCTGAGGGGTGGGTGTTGCCTTCTGACACACTTCCGGTATGTTAGGGGGTGTGGCATATGCAAATGAGTTATGGTAATGAACTCCTTCACCTCTTTTTCTACGAAATGACCCCTGGCTACAGGTCTGGAGATTGTAAACTGCTCTGAGACTCCGAATGAAGAGCAAGGTATAAATCCAATCTCTCCTCCTCCTCCGTTACCACCACACCTGTGACACAGCTCCAGTCCCCACAAAACCCAACCTACGCTGGGTAGGGCTGCCAAGTCAGCCCGGGGGGCGGGGGATACCCCACTATAGGGGTTCCCGATCCGCCGGCCGGCATTCGGCCGGCGGGGGGATCCCCACCCCAGAAGTCGTCCGGTGAGGACGACTTCCCCCGTATAATGACGTCACCCAGAGGTGACGTCATTACGTTGGGGGCGTTGCCAGGGCGACGCTCTGGCAATCGCCCCAAAACTCTATGGTTTTGGGGCGATTGCCAGAGCGTTGCCCTGGCAACGCCCCCAACGTGATGACGTCAATCACGTTGCCGTGGCGCACGTGCCAGAAGAGCTCCCGAGGGGAGAACAACTCCCCTCCGCTGGTAAGTAGACCCTACTTGGTAACCCTAACGCTGGGGGACCATTTCAACAAATATCCACTTGCAGAAAACTCCTTTGACGGCAATTCCAACTGGTTCTGCCTGGCACACGAAGCAGTTTTTGGTTGCTTTAGATTCCGTGTCCACAAAAGGCCAGTGTGGCCTTTTCCCCCCTCCCCACGGCCGAATGTCTCAGATTGTGCGTTCCTCCCAGGGAAAGAAATCTTCAGAATGACTAACCCTAAGCCGCTCTAAGCCCACAGGACACAGCGAGATATAGATCTATAAGCAAGCAAAAGACTCATTTTCTAATGGCCCAGAGGGCAAGATTAGATCTGTGGGTCGATTTGCATTACAGGAGGGTCGATTTGGGTAGAAACTTCCGAGAGTCACTTGATAACGAAACCAATTGTGAGTGTAGCCTGCTATAGATTTTTTAAAAAATGACAGCCTGCAAAAAGCCTGGTGGCAGTGATTGGGATGGTGAACATGGGGTGGAGAGAGACAGAGAGAGATACTGGATTTATACCCTGCCCTTCACTCGGCGTCTCAGAGTGGCTTACAACCTCCTTCCCCTTCCCCTCCCCACAACAGATACCCTGTGAGGTAGGTGGGGCTGAGAGAGCTCTCCCGAGGACTGCCCTTGAGAGAACAGCTCTGAAAAAACGTATGACTGACCCAAGGTCACACCAGCAGCTGGTGTGGAAGAGTGGGGAATCAAACCCGAAAAGCAGATTTAAGGAACTGTGTTGCTGGGGAAAGCTGGGTAGGACGGAAAGAAATGCAGCCATTTGTGAGCGAGCACGGCCCAACGGCCTCCGTGCGGACCCAGGCTTCATTGGGAAGGGTTGATGTTGGTCTCCGAAACGATGCCATCTCCCTCTTCCTTCCTCGAATCAGAAAGACGTTTCTACCAAGGGTTCGGGGGAGATGCAGATTTAATTCATGGCAATCGGCGAATCCACTGACAAAGCAGCAGAAAGGCAGACGATGAATCAGCTAATCTTTTTAATGAGACGACAGCCTTTGCTCGGCGGCCTCGGCCAATTAACCGGTTGATCTTACCTCTCCGTTGAGGAAGCAGTACAGCACAGCCACCACGAAGCCCTGGAGAGGGGGAGAAGTAGAGGCAAGGAATGAACTGTGGGGTTGTTATTTCATTGCCTTTATTTTATTTATTTATCTATTTTTAAAAAATTACACCCCGCCCTCCCCACCGGTTGGGCGGCCAACAACATACAAGACACATACGTTAAAAACTCCAAATACATTAAAAAAAGAATCAGAGTAACACTTCAGTACAAAACCATAGTTGTGCTACACACGTTTATCCTAAAAGATGGCGACATTCTATCGTCATCCGGACGCCTGCTCGGCGACTGCCCGTCCGGTTGGAGGTGACGTTAGGGCCAGAGCCGTGGTGTTAAGGCAGCACCCTACGTGAAAGCCCGGCGGCAGAGCTCCGTTTTACAGGCCCTGCGGAACTGCAACAGGTCCCGCAGGGCCCTGAGGTCAACCGGGAGCTCGTTCCACCAGGGAGGGGCCGCCACAGAAAAAGCCCTGGCCCTCGTTATGGCCAACCTGGCCTCTTCAGGGCCCAGGAGAAGCAGGCGATTTTGGGATCCTGCTCTTAGTGCTCTCTGGGGTATATGTGGAGAAAGGCGGTCCCTTGGCGGTCCCTTACCATATAGGGCTTTAAAGGTAAGAACCAGTACCTCGAACCGTATCCGGTATGCTATAGGCAGCCAGTGCAGTGCTTTTAGGGTGGGCTGGATGTGTTCCCGCACCAGATGCAGCTTCCGGATTTGGGACATGCAGAGAGCATTGCAGTAATCTAATCTTGAGGTGACCATTGCGTGGATCACTGTTGCCAGGTCATTTGCGTTCAAGGAAGGGAACCGACTGCCTAATCAGCCGTTCTCCCGTGAGGGGCAGCTGCCGCAGGGAGGGTGTTCCAGATCAGGGGTCCCCAGCCTTTTCAAGCCTGTGGGCCGCTTTGGAATTCTGACACTGGGTGGTGGGCGCACCCCTGGAATGGCCACCATGGAAGGTGGAGCCAACAGCAGAATGGCTGCCGTGAAAGGTGGAGCCGACAGCAAAATGGCTGCCACGAGAAGGAGAGCCGACCACAAAGGGGCTGAGAAGAAGTAACAAGAGAAGTAATGTTTAAAAAATACCGAGCAATAGGAGACAATGAGAGGGCTTTGGCTGGGACGGCGGGGTGGGAATTTAATAAATAATAATAAAAATAATAACACCACCAGCACTGTAACGGCAGCCACCACTGCAACAACATAATTTTAATCTACACAGAGCCAATCAGGTCTCCAGTGGCCAATCAGAAGCTCTGTTGGGCAGGAGCTCCACCTGGCCCCACCCACTTTCTAGAAACGGAGACGTATCGGTGGGCACCACGACATCCGCAAGGACGAGGTCAGAGACTCCTGTTTTAGGTCATGGAGGGCAACTGTAAGGCTTAACGAGCCTCCCACATGAATCTCCTGGTGGTCCCTGGCCCGAAAGACATCAGTCTTCCCTCGACCGGGGCCAGGGCCTTTTCTGCTGTGGCCCCTGCCTGGTGGAACATGCTCCCCATCGAGATCAGGGCCTGAAGGATCTCCTTCAGTGCCGCAGGGCCTGTCATAGAATCACAGAGTTGGAAGGGATCTCCAGGGTCATCTAGTCCAACCCCCTGCACAATGCAGGAAATCCACAAATACCTCCCCCTCCACACCTGCAGTGACCCCTGTTCCACGTCAGACGGAGCTGTTCCCCCAGGCCTTCGGCTGAGGTGGCGGGCGCCCGTATATGGCCTCCCTGAGGTTTCTGTCTCCCATCTAACAATTGCTGGCTATATACTCATCTGCTGTGACCACCAATTTTAATGTTACGATTGTGTTTTAATTTTTTAATTGTCTTTATTGTCTTGCTGTTGTGCTGTTACCTGCCCTGAGCCCGCTTGCGGGAAGAAGAAGAAGAAGATATTGGATTTATACCCCACCCTTCACTACCCAAAGGAGTCTCAGAGCGGCTTACAATCTCCTTTCCTTTCCCCTCCCCACAACAGACACCTTGCGAGGTAGGTGGGGCTGAGAGAGCTCTGAGACAACTGTCCTTGAGAGAACAGCTGGCACAGAACTATGGCTTGCCCAAGGTCATCCAGCAGGTGCAAGTGGAGGAGTGGGGAATCAAACCTGGGTCTCCCAGGTTAGAGTCCGCGCACTTAACCACTACACTAAACTGGACGGGCGGGCTATAAAGTGTGAAGAAATTACATAAAAATAAAATCAAGTGTGCCTCTCAGAACCCACTCAGAATCTCCAGCGGCACCTTCGGGTTTCTCAGCAGATGCCTTGACGTGGGATTGGTTCCACGGAAACCGAAAAGCTACAATCACTTATTGTATTGGAAACAACAGCTGAAAAAAAATACCCCAAAGGATAGCGGGATCTGGATGCTGCTGCAAGGGGATTAAGGATTTAACGTCTACAAAACAGGATACGGCTCCACTGAGGAACTACTGGTGTCTCATGCGTGTTTGTGGGAAGGGGGGGGAAAGGAGGTGCCCGGCTTACCTGGAACGAACCCAGGACGAGTTCAAAGACCAGCCTCACTTCCCTTATCTCCTTCGTGGCCGTGTCGGGGAAGAAGGCGAAGATGATGTAATGGATGCCAAAGAGAGGGATGAGGAGGAGGGTGGATTTGGCCAGTCTCCTGTGATGAACAACCAGAAATACAAAGGACTGTCAGGATGTACAAATCTGTGCCCTAGGTGACCCCTTTGCCGAATTGGAATCACATAGTCTGAGTCCAACGAGAAGAAGAGAACAGATTGGATTTATACCCCGCCCTTCACTACCCAAAGGGAGTCTCCGAGCGGCTTACAATCTCCTTTCCCTTCCCCTCCCCACAACAGACACCCTGGGAGGTCGGTGGGGCTGAGAGAGCTCTGACAGAAACTGCTCTTTTTCAAGGACAGCCCTGCCAGAACTATGGCTTGCCCAAGGTCATCCAGCAGGTGCGAGTGGAGGAGTGGGGAATCAAACCCGGTTCTCCCAGATTAGAGTCCGCGCACTTCACCACGACACCAAACTGGCGAGTTAGATGAATATCTGTTTAATGAATTCCTAACAGGGAATACAGGGCTGATGAGTGCCTGAGCACTCCAGCAATTCCAAAGCTGTATTCTGCCATAACCTGGAAGGGCAGAAGGTCTCATACCCCAAATGCCATCACATATAGTCTACACATTAAAGGGTCTCTCATTGGTACCAGTCAGTTCACATCGTACAAGCATCATTCGACTCAGTGACTCTCTCTGCGGTGTCAGTAATTTGACTTGTTTATCTTGTCTTCAGAACACTGGGTGACTTCCTGGGCTCGCAGAGGGGAGAGTTAGCTGATAAGGACTAATACGGAGAGCCAGTTTGGTGTCGTGGTTAAGTGCGCGGACTCTAATCTGGGAGAACCGGGTTTGATTCCCCACTCCTCCACTTGCACCTGGCTGGATGACCTTGGGCAAGCCATAGCTCTGTACCAGCTGTTCTCTCAAGGACAGTTGTCTCAGAGCTCTCTCAGCCCCACCTACCTCACAGGGTATCTGTTGTGGGGAGGGGAAAGGAAAGGGGTTTGTAAGCCGCTCTGAGACTCCCTTGGGTAGTGAAGGGCGGGGTATAAATCCAATCTCCTCTCTTCTCTCTATATGCTAAAATAAAATAGAAGAAGAGGAGATTAGATTTATACCCTGCCCTTCACTTGGAGTCTCAGAGTGTCTTACAATCTCCTTCCCTTCCTTTCCTCACAACAGACACCCTGTGAGATGGGGTGGGGGGGCTGAGAGAGCTCTCTTGAGAACTGCCCTTGAGAGAACAGCTCTGAAAGAACTTGTGACTGACCCAAGGTCACGCCAGGAGCTGCATGTGGAAGACTGGGGACTCAAACCCGGTTCTCTTAGATGATGATGAAGAAGAAGAGATTGGATTTATACCCCGCCCTTCACTACCCAAGGGAGTCTCAGAGCGGCTTAGAAACTCCTTTCCCTCCCCCTCCCCACAACAGACACCTGGTGAGGTAGGCAGGGCCGAGAGAGTTCTGAAAGAAACTGCCCTTTTTCAAGAACAGCTGTGCCAGAGCTATGGCTTGCCCAAGGTCATCCAGCAGGTGCAAGTGGAGGTGTGGGGAATCAAACCCGGTTCTCCCAGATTAGAGTCTGCGCACTTAACCACTACACCAAAATGGTGTAATGAAACTGGTGCAACAAAAATGGCATTCGGTTTGATACGGAAAAAATTGGCGTGAGGAAGGGGAAACTGAAGCTAAGACAAAGACTCTTGGGTTAGTTTCCCACAAGCGAGAAATGAAATCAAATGCCCGATATTCAGATTCAACCACCTCGCTTTCAAAATTCATTGCGTTCCTAATCCTGATGTTCGTACGTGCATTCCAGCTGCAACCAGCACCGCTCATTAACATATCAGTTCCGGATCTGTACGTTAATGTGCATCAATTGCTTTCTCAGGGAAAAATGCTCCATGCGCATAAGCGAAGCTGACATTCTGCGGACTTTCCATGGGCACTCGAGTACACGAGGCAGCCTTGTGGAGAACAGAGTGGATAGAAAATGACAGTTTCTCACATATCTGCTCTGAAATGTCTCATCGATTTCACTGGGAGACATAAGCAGATGTTGAACTCGCCGCAACCGAGTGGGCCGGAAAGTGCTTAATTTGAGTTGGATCGCTCTCCGAATGCCTTTTAGAAAATGAGGAGTGAAAGTGGATTTGACGGCTTCGGAATGTGAAGCATCTGAAGCGCTCCAAATTCAGAGCGTTAGAAGCTGAATCGCAGGTACATCAGGCCTTCTGGTTTCAGACACAATACGGGAATGGCAAGGACGGAAATATTGTCTGCAGAGACGCCGGTGACTGATCTCTTCAACAGACAAAAAAGCACGAGAGATAAACAGAGGGGGAAAGGATATGCAGTCCGATCTCCGAGGCGGTGGCACTGGAGCGAATCCTGAGTCCGGCAGGAGGAAGGCATCAACGGGTTGAAATTAAATTACCAAAGCCAATTGGCTGAAATTAAATCAGAAGAGTTTTCAGGTAAACATGAGGAGGAACTTCCTGACAGTTAGAGGAACTGTCCCCAGTGGAACAAGCTTCTTCTAGAGGTGATGGGCGCTCCTTTTTTGGAGGTTTTCAAGCAAAAGCTAGATGGCCCTCTGACAGCCATGCGGATTCTGTGAACTTAGGCTGATTTTACATCTGATTTTCCCGCTGGAATCATTCTAGTTCCAAAAAAACCTGCCCACACCTCTGTGCGGTGTGAAACCGTGCTGCTACTGAAATGTCCACATCTACTAATTGCCCTCCTGTGGTCAAGCTAGTATTCAACCGGCTTTATTCTGCTTTAAACAATTGCTGTTGATTAGTGCACTTAGACCCCCTGGAGTGAAATTTCACACCACTGTGAAATCAGCACAGAAAAAGACAGCAGTCAAACTACTTTAGAGGGGAGGTGTAAAATCAGCCTTAGGCAGATGAGAGGGAGGGCAGGAAGGGTCGCATCAGTGCTTAGTTCTCGTGACCCTTTCTGACACGCCATGGGGAATGCTGATTGCCGCTTTGGGGTCAGGAAAACAATTGTTCTCTGGGCCAGTTTGGCCGGGGATCCTGGAGGGTCCCCCCCCCCCTCTTCTGGGCATGGAGCAGGGATCACTGGGTGTGTGTGTGTGGGGAAGTTATTTGTGAATTTCCTGCCTTGTGCCGGGGTTGGACTAGATGACCCTGGAGGTCCCTTCCAACGCTTTGATTCTAGGACAATTCAAAACCATCCTAAACAAGTGTGTGTGTGTGGGGGGGACCTTTCAACATGCACCAGTTTGGTGTAGTGGTTAAGTGTGCGGACTCCAGTCTGGAAGATTGGATTCCCCACTCTTCCACTTGCAGCTGCTGGATGACCTCGGGCTGACCCTGCTTAGCTTCTGAGATCTGACAAGATCCGGCTAGCTTGAGCTATTCAGGTCAAGCCCATCACCTCCTGACTTCCCTTTACATAATTTTTATGCTGCTGATGTGCCTTTTTATACCATTTATAGGTTATACACTGTTTGGTGTAGTGGTTAAGTGCGCGGTCTCTAATCTGGGAGAACCGGGTTTGATTCCCCACTCCTCCACTTGCACCTGCTGGTGTGACCTTGGGCAAGCCATCGTTCTGGCACAGCTGTTCTTGGAAAAGGAGCAGTTTCTGTCAGAGCTCTCTCAGCCCCACCTACCTCACAGGGTGTCTATTGTGGGGAGGGAAAGGGAAGGAATTTGTAAGAAGAAGAAGAGGAGGAGATTGGATTTATATCCTGCCCTTTACTATCCAAGGGAGTCTCAGATTGGCTATAAGACTCCATTGGGTAGTGAAGGGCAGGGTATAAATCCAATCTCTTCTCTTTTTCATCTTCTAACCAGTTTCCCTCTTCTGAGCAGGGCCTACTGCAGGTGCCACCCTCCAAATGGGGGAAATCAACAATGGTTTATTGGGTGTTGCGCCCTGTTGACTGTATTATCTGATTCTGTGTAATCCAGCTTGAGCCCCACCGAGAAAGGTGAACTATAAGTGATATATATGAAGGCATAAGGAGGCTTCTAGATGCTAAGTCCCACCCCACAAGTCACCCTGCAGTTATAACAGCTGGCTCCAGAACACAAGGCCGTGCTAAAGGGAAATGCTAGTCCTCATCCGATATTTGAAATCTCTGAATCCTAAGTTTTGGAACCTAACCGCGGTTAAATTAAACCAGGGTTTCATGTGATGTCTAAGCCTGACTCATTCGTTCGTGTCATGATCAAACCTGCCGTGACAGGCACGGCCTGGAAAATTGTTGGAGGGTTGTGGGTGGGATCACGGGGGCATGGCGTCGTATTCAGTGCTATGCCCCTTCTGGTAAAAACAACAACAGCAACTGGAAGGGACAAAGGAGAACTCTAGGAATCTCCAGAAACGGTATGCGAAAACCATAGAGTTTCTGGCAATTCCTAGAGCTACCCCAGAAGTGGCGCAGGGTAGCGCTAGCAATTGCTGGAAACTCTGTGGTAAAAACTGTAGCGTTCCCAGTGATTCCTACAGCTACCTTTTGTCACCTCTGGGGAGAGGGGAAAGCTGGCTGTGGCCATTACCAAATCCAGATGTAAGCCCAGCCAAGAAAGACACTGCCTAGGGGAAGCATTTGCTAGTGGGCAAAGCAGGAAGGAGTCGCGCCAGACCCCTGTCTTATTCCTGTTGTCTCAGCAAATGTAAACTCGGAACTATGCCCTCACAACAGTAAAGCCTTGTTCCACCCTGTGAGCTGCCGCCGGTTTTGCTGAATCATTCATTATTCCGTAGGATAATTAAAGTCTCTCCCTTGTCTTCCACCAGCCTCGATTCCCTTGTAAATTCAGACACAGACAGCCCCAGGGTCCACAACTAATGAATAGATAATGTTGCCTCCGGCCAGACAGGCAGTTCCCGCTAATGAGGTCAGAGCGTTCCACTTCAAGGAAGCGGCATTCGACTCCACCACCCCACCGGTCCTGATTGGGGACATCTTTCAATATGCTGATTTAATCAGAAGTCCGGAGCAAGTGACGTCTTGAGCCAGACACAATGGCCGGTGAGCGCCCGTCAGCCCATACGATGCTTCCGCAACAGCTGCTCGCGGACCAAGTCCAAAGTCTTCATTCAGCCGCGGAGCTCGCCGGGTGACCCGGGGTCCAAGTCCCCAACTCTCTCAGGCTAACCCACCTCAGAGCCAGTTTGGTGTAGTGGTTAAGTGCGCGGACTCTAATCTGGGAGAACCGGGTTTGATTCCCCACTCCTCCACTTGCACCTGGCTGGATGACCTTGGGCAAGCCATAGCTCTGTACCAGCTGTTCCCTCAAGGACAGCTTGGGAAAGAGCTCTCTCAGCCCCACCTACCTCCCAGGGTGTCTGTTGTGGGGAGGGGGAG
This sequence comes from Lepidodactylus listeri, assembly GCA_029233225.1. Classification (NCBI taxonomy): domain Eukaryota; kingdom Metazoa; phylum Chordata; class Lepidosauria; order Squamata; family Gekkonidae; genus Lepidodactylus; species Lepidodactylus listeri. The sequence continues at coordinate 6,142,406 of JARCFY010000012.1, forward strand.
GGAAAGGAGTTTGTAAGCCGCTCTGAGACTCCAAGTGAGTGAAGGGCGGGGTATAAATCCAATCTCTTCTTCTCTTCTTCTTCTCATAGGGTAGATGGGAGGATCAAAAGGAGGACGGAAGAGCCATACAAACACGCCTTGGAGAGAAAGACAGGATATCATTCTTGAGCACGGTACAGCCCAAATGAAGCAAGTCCAGAGATTTTTATTGGGAGATTAGAGGTGTAGATTCCGAATGCTGAAAGGGATCTCATAGTTTCGCCCCTGGATCAGAGCAGGAAATCCAGTGCATTCCCAACTGATGGTGATCTAGTTTCTTGCTGCGGATGTCCAGAGAGAGACAAATCATAGAGTTGGAAGGGACCTCGAGGGTCATCTAGTCCAACCCCCTGCACAATGCAAGACATTCACAAATACCTTTCCACCACTCCCAGTGACCCCTGCTCTGTGCCCAGAAGACCGTCATCATCCAGGTTGATTGGTTCCATGTTCCAACAGCTCAACTCTTAGGAACGGAAATCTAGCCACCTGTTAGACGGTGTGCATTTGAAGCTGCCTTATACAGACTCAGACCAATAGTAGTCTATCAAGGTCAGTATCGTCTATTCGGACTGGCAGCCGCTCCCCAGGACCACAGGCAGAACTCATTCACATCACCTCCCGCCTGGCCCTTCCAACTGGAGATACCGGGGATCAAACCTGAGACCTTCTGCATGCCAAGCAGATGCTCTGCCACTGAGCCAAAGCCAATCCCCATGCTCAACTACATCGCCAGAATCTGGAAGCTAAGCAGTATGGCCACAGTTAGTACTTCGGTGGGAACACGGGGGCTGCTCATCTCTTGCCTTGAAAACACCACGAGGTGGAACTTCATAGGGGTGCCGTGAGTGTCAGGAGTGCCTCCGAGGACCTGCCTTCTGCGTACCTAAGTGCGGTGGAGGATCAGTCCCCAGCTCCAGAGGAGCCTCCATCTGAACCAGAGGAGGCTCAAGCAAGAACCTCTCAGGGCATTACCCCAGCACCAGCAGCAACTGAGCCACAGCCAAGCTCAAGCCCACTTGATTCACCTCTTCGGGTGGAACGGCTAAGGTCACGATTCAGGCAAGACTTAGCTGCTAGGAGAAAAGAGGCACGCATGCGTGGTCGCAGATCACTCAGCCCTGAGTTTTAGGAGGAGCCGGGACCTCGCTGCCAGCTGCTAACAAGCACAGGAAGTGGCTGGGTATTTAGGCACAGCACAAAGACCAACAACTCGTGCTAGCAACAAGTCATTCTGGCTAAGCTCTGCAGCCATTCGGCTTGCATCAGCTAAACCTGATTCTGGACCCTCTGGCTCGTGACTTCGGCTTTTGGTTGACTCCTTGGACTGGTTTGCTCGGGAGTTTCCCTCTCTGACCTCGGCTTGGACTGACTCTGCTTTCGGCTTGTGTTTCGGACTTGGTAATTCGTTCCTGATTTGGCTTGACCTTGGACCGTCTCGGACTTCGACTCGGCTCCTGACCTACTGGCACCCAGCCTGTGACAGTGAGATCATTGCCATTTGAAGACACACAAGTATTATCACCAATATAAAATTAGCCACCTATGGCTCCGATCTGCGGATACTTAAATCTGCAGATTGGGGCTATATGGATACTAAAGAGATCTTTCTACACACTTGGGAGACAGGATACTGGACCAGACTGGACCACTGGTCTGATCCAGCAGGGCTCTTCTAGTGTTCCTAAGCAAACCCAGAAACAGCAATACTTTAACTCTCAAAAGGCAAGATTGAATGGATGGAATTTTAGAGTCCTCTTAAAGACTCCAGGGGTCTGGATCCTATGAACCATGACCAGGATTTGGGACATTTAGGTTCGACTGCATCGCTTGGGTCTATTGTTGCTACCGATGAGTGGAGGACTGAGTCACGTTTCTTTCTTGGGAAAGCAGCAGATGAAAATTAAACTCCGTCTCCAGAGACCTGTTTGTTATACAAATCAACAGGACAAAGCAACAGACAAAGCCCTCTACTATCGTTCCACCTATAAAATGCAAAATGGTGGCTTCAATTTGCCTGGGGGTCGTGCCAGGAAAGGCCCTCCATCCTGTTTCACCAACGGAAACTGGCTTATCTGCTCTGCTATTGGCATTTTAATTTATTGGATGTGTTATCTTGCTCTTACTGCATTGTTTTCTACTTCTGCAATTCCCTTTTTTTTTTTGCATTCTTTATGACGTATCAGGTCAGCTCCTTTTTTGCATTGTTTCGAAATTCTGCAACCCTGATCTGATTTGCATTGGTTGGCTGGCTGCCTTATGCTGGTTGACTGCATTGTTTTACACGGTGTAATCCCTCCTGAGTCTCAGTGGGAAAGGAGGGCTATTGATGAAGTTGACAAATGAGTATACAGAATTTCAAGGAGAAAATGCATTTTGGGTGAGCATTTTGTGTGTGTGTGCGCTTTACACTTGTGTGCCTGGGAGTCAGGGGGACTTCTGGCATCCCCTAGTGGATCTAGGACATTTTGGAGAGGTGGCTTGATATTTTGCCTGCCTCTGCGCCCTGGCCCTCCTATTCCTTGGAGGTCTCCCTTCCAAGCACTTGCCAGGGTCGACCCTGCTTCGCGTCTGAGATCTGACGAGATCAGGCTTGCCTTGGCTATCCAGGTCAGGGCAGAGAAAGCGCATATCTTTAAAGGAGAAAACATACACTTTCTCATTCAGAATGTCAATATTCCAGCAGAGAACTGATCCAAGAACATTTTTTTTTGGGGAGGGGGGGGAGGGTGTAGAGTTGGCAGCCTCCAGGTGGGGCCTGAAGATCCAGTTCGGCGTTGTGGTTCGGAGAGAGCACTCAAATCCGGGAGAACCAGGTTTGATTCCCCACTCATAAGGACACAAGAGAAGCCAATGCTGGATTAGGTCAACGGCCCATCCGGTCCAACGTTCTGTCACACAGTGGCCAAAAATACCTCAGGAGGTCCAGCAGTGGGGCCAGTGGGGCAGCTGCTGGCGTGATCTTGGATCGGTTACAAGATGTTTCAGAGCTGTTCTCTCAAGGGCAGTTCTCGAGAGAGCTCTCTCAGCCCCACCTACCTCACAGGGTGTCTGCTGTGTGGAGGGGAAGGGAAAGGAGATTGTGAGGAATACTGAGACTCCGAGTGAAGGGCAAGGTATAAATCCAATCTCTCCTCCTCTTGAAATTACAACTGATCTCCAGAAATAAATCCCCCTGGAGAAAATGGCTGCTTTGGAGGGTGGACTCTAGGATCCCTCCCCTCCCCAAACCCTCCCCTCCGCAGGCTCCACCCCCAAATCTCCAGGAATTTCCCATCCCAGAGCTGGCAGTCCTGGAAGACAGTGCTTGCAAAGGCAAGTTTGAAAACCTACAAGGGAAAAGGCGGTGTGATACTGGATGGGGGAAGCCAGTTTAAGTCATGAAGCTCACTGGGTGACCTTGAACCTGAAGCGGCACAGTACTCGGAATAAGGCTGTCTTGTAGATTGTGGGCCAGTCGCACGCCTTCTCAGCTCAGCCAACCTCACAAGGTTGTTGTGAGGGTAAAAGGAGACGGGTTACGTTCACCCCCCTGAACTACTTAGAGGAAAGCTGGGCTGTGAGAAATTTTTAAAAAAGGATTTTTGAGGGGGGAGAGCAAGTTGGAACGGAAAAACTGCACGCGGGAAAGGGGTTATACGGATACAGCCCTCCTCTATCGGTCCTGTACCCGAAATTTCGGGCACTGTTGCATCCTTCAACAAATAAGACGCAGTTTCCCCCTTCCTTTTTGAGAACTGTTGACTCCAGAAAGAAAGCACCCGATCTCATATGAAACACGATGAGAGAATCCAGCTGTTTGGAGCAAGCTGTTCGAGCTTGACTGAGAAATTCTTGATGAGCCGATCAATTCCCCGAACTTTTACACCTTGCTAACGAATTCTAAGCACTCTTCACTCTTAAGCTTTGCAGGTGTCACGGACCCCGATCTGCCTGACAGGTTTTTGACAAAGCAATTGGACCCCATTTTAGAACCGGATCACATTCATTTCCATTCCTCGGGAGTTCCGTTTTTAAAAAATGGCAGGTCAATTGCAGCATTTTTCGCATGGGTGACCAACAATACTAAGGGATGGGCACCATGCAAGATCCTTAAAACAAGAGTAATAAAATCACAACCACTAACCCTCGGTTGCCAATCCCATAAGCAATTGCAGATAATGAAGATTAGAGTTCCTAATAATTGTTTTAAAACATAAGAATATAAGAAGAGCCCGGCTGGATCAGACCAGGGGTCCAGCTAGTCCACCAGTCTCTCACAGTGGCCAACCAATTCCTTTGGAGGGCCAACAACAGGGAACAGAGGCCAAGGCCTTCCCTTGATAAGAACATGAGATAGAGCCCTGCTGGATCAGACCAGTGAGGTTCCATGTAGTCCAGCATCCTGTCTCACACAGTGGCCAACCGGTTCCTCTGGAGGGCCAACAACAGGGCAGAGAGGCCGAGGCCTTCATAAGAACACCAGAAGAGCCCTGCTGGATCAGACCAGTGGTCCATCTAGTCCAGCCTCCTGTCTCACACAGTGGCCAACCAGTTCCTCTGGAGGGCCAACAACAGGGCAGAGAGGCCGAGGCCTTCATAAGAACACCAGAAGAGCCCTGCTGGATCAGACCAGTGGTCCATCTAGTCCAGCCTCCTGTCTCACACAGTGGCCAACCAGTTCCTCTGGAGGGCCAACAACAGGGCAGAGAGGCCGAGGCCTTCCCCTGCTGTTGCCTCCTGGCTCTGGGATTCAGAGACTGACTGCCTCTGAACATGGAGGTTCCCCTCAGTCACCATGGCTACTAGCCACTGATAGTCCCCCCTCCATGAATCCATCTCATCTTCCTTAAAAGCTGTTTATTCCTGTTACATCCTCTGGTAGCGAATGCCACATTTTAATATCTCACTGTGCAAAGAAGTATTTCCTTTCCTTTCCTTTTAATGAGCTGCGGCACGGAACCTGGATCTGAATCGGGGACAATGTGTGGGTGGGTGCGTTGGTGGTGGGTTAAGCATTTCCCTTGTGCCAGACCTGGATTCAGGTCCTGATACAGGTTTCAGCTAGGTAGCCGTGTTGGTCTGCAGTAGAAAAGCAAGATTTGAGTCCAGCAGCACCTTAGAGTCCTCAGTAGAAGAGAGAGATTGAAGTCCAGTAGTACCCTAGAGATGGGGCTGCGGTGGCTCAGAGGTTAAGAGGCTACGCTGCAGACCGGTAGGTCAGTAGCTTGGCAGTTCGAGACCCGAGTGCCACGTGACAGAGTGAGCTCCCGGTTCTGGCCCCAGCTCCTGCCAAACTAGCAGTTCGAAAGCAAGAAATTGTAAGTAGATAGGTACCGCTTTGGTGGGGAGGTAACAGCATACCGTGAATCTCGGCATTTAATCCTGCTGGCCACATGACTACAGGAGGAGTCTTCGGACAATGCTGGCTCTTCGGCTCAGAAACGGAGATGAGCACCACCCCCTAGAGTCAGGTTCAACTGACTTTCAAGCAAGGGAAAACCTTTCTAGTACCCTAGAGACCAACAAGATGTGGGGAGTATAAGTTTGAGAATCAAAGTATTTGATGATGGGAGCTTTGATTCTCGAAAGCTTATATCCTGAAAACCTCGTTGATCTCTTAAGGGGTTACTGGAGTCTATTCTAGATCTTCTTTATTCTATGTAATCTGTGACAATCTGTGGGTTAGAACAAATGTTGAATCCAGCGACACCTTTAAGACCAACGCAGGTTTATTCAAGGTAAGAGCTATTGCGTGCACTCACACTTCCTCAGATCCTGGACTCGCAATTTGTTCTATTGCTTCAGACCAGGGGTCCTCAAACTTTTTAAACGGGGAGCCAGTTCACTGTCCCTCAGACCGTTGGAGGGCCGGACTATAGTTTTAAAAAAAACAACTATAAACAAATTCCTATGCACACTGCACATATCTTATTTTGAAGGAAAAAAACAAAATGGGAACAAATACAATATTTAAAATGAAGAACAAGTAAAGTTAAATCAACAAACTTACCAGTATTTCAATGGGAACTATGGGCCTGCTTTTGGCTAATGGGATGGTCAATGTCCGGTTCCATATTTGTCACTGCTAGTCGTAACAAGTGATGCAAGTGTGCAGCAGTTAGTCTAGATCTGGTTGGAGATTTCAGATGTTATTTTGCGGGTAGGGAAGACGCACTGGGGGGGGGGCAGGTGCACGCGCGCAAGCAAGGCACCCTTGACGGGGCTGTTTTCTTTCCCTCTCCGAAGAAACAAAGAACTCGGCATCCTCACAAACTTTTAAAGGCAGCAAGCCCCCAGCTGCTTCTCCCTGAAACTCCACTACTGCAGGCATCATGATGGGAAAGAGAAACCTCTCTCTCTCTCCCTCTCTCCCCCTCCAATTCCCAGCAGCACAAAAAGCCTCGAAAAAGACCCCCGCCCGGCTCTTGGGACTGGCGCAGGCCTCTCAGCCGGCTAGGAGACTTGGGGCCAGCCGGAGCGCCTGCCACCCCACACTTACCCTCTTCCAGTCTTCCTTTTGCCTCCTCCTGGCTGACTGGACGCAGGGGGGCGGGGCTTTGTCATGTGGCCCGGGACGAGTCGGCTGCAATTTTTCCGCTGCTTTGTGTGCTGCTGGGAATTGGAGGACAGGCAGCGGCACACCCGGCGGGCCAGAAAAATGCCCTCGGCGGGCCGCATGTGGCCCCCGGGCCGTAGTTTGAGGACCCCTACTTCAGACCAACACAGCTGCCCACCTGGATCTATCTGAAGGACAGAACAACCCTTGCTTCAACCGTACAATCTCCTCCTCAGAAAAGTGTTTTTACCTCGAGTTGTGTGTTAAAACCAGGATCCCAAACTTACGAATATTGGCTTGTTTCGTTTCGGCCGACGTCTGGCGAATGGAGTTTCTGCACGAGGATTCGGATAATGCAAATGAAGAGAACAAAGTTGACCTGCGAGGGCACAGAAAGCGGGAAAAGAAAGGAGTTTTTAATTTCTCCTCTTGCCCAAACCAAACTACCTCAGGGGAACTTTTGTGATCCATGGGTAGCCCGATCATCTGTATCATCCTGTCGAAGGATGAGAGTTTCCACACCACTTTTGGTGCAGATGTGTGGCAGGGCGTGAGGTAAAATGGTCCTCTTGTGAGGCGAACGTTCCCGAAAACGGGACACCCCCCCTACTGTAACACTGGCTTTCCTGCATCAATGTAACTAAAAGACCGTGAAGATAGAACACCGCTCTGCGAGCTAACAAGGCAAAACAAGACAGGACGGCAGCCATCTTGGGCCTGACATCAGCCTGCTTGGGACTTTTGTGTTATAACATCCCAAGTATGATGATGTCAAACCCACAGAGCACAGCTAGGCACAGCGTCGACAAAGAGACACGAAAAGACTCTTTTTCGGTTAGTCGGAAGAAGGTCGGAGGAGACGGAGAGGTGAAGTTCGCCACAGCCCGTCACTGTGGCCTAGTGTTAGCATCCCGAGCCGGAAAACGATCAAAAGAAAAGCTGTGAAGGAGGTAGCGATCCACACCCTTGGAGAATGCCTGCCCTTTGTACGTGCTTACGGAAGTACATGCTGTGGAGCGATCTTGTCTACACTCCTGTCCTGATCCCTGAAGGAAACTTCGTGAGAAGGCCCTCAAAATATTTCTAGTCAGGGAATGTTACTTATCGTTTTTGGATGTGAAACTCTTGAGAGTACCACTGTTTTGCAGAATTTGGATTAGGATGTGGACCAAATCTTGTCCTTGCTTCTGGATTCTTGACTGGTGGAGATGAAAGGATCTTGAATTCGAACACAGATCTTAGCCTTCGCTTTCCAGTGTTATGACAGGAGAACGGGAATTCCAAGCCCAGTTGTGCAGGCAAGGAAAATATATACCTCCTCCCCTCAGGTTGCACAGCTCCCACCTTTCCCCACCTCTGCCTGCTGTTCTTCGAAGGAAGAAAAAGTGGCTGGCTAACAAAAACATTCGTTTTACTTCTGCTGAAAAACAGTGCAAAAAACAGGCTCTTTCCTATAGGAAGACATCCCATCTTACCTTTCATCCACCAGTTTGCTGTCAATAAGAGGGGGAAAAACCCTACCGCCAGAGGAGAGGAAAGCAGCTTGGATTTGAACACAGAGCTTTATCTACCAACTCAATCCATTTGCCAGTTAGCAGAATCCTGTTGCTTGGTATACTTTTGATCCCCAGTTCTGCCTCCCTCCACGACAGTTAAGAGTCCATCTCAACAATTTCTCCACAATTCCTTCCGTAGCCTTCTATATCTCCTTTCTGCCTGCCTTGAGTCTTCAGAGGAAAAATGGCAGGAAATGTGTTTTCTAAATTAAGAAATAAGTTATCTTGTTGTGTGTTTTTTTTACAAAATGGTATCTCCGCGCTTCTGTCCAGCAAGTGTAGGATTAACCTTACTTGTGCAGTCTCCAGCAAATAAAAGGCTGACGAACAAACTGAATTGCAGCCTAATGTAAACTTATTAAATCAGTGGAGTTCCAATTTTTTTTTAAAAGACAGTTATCTAATCAGAGAGGATGTGGACAAGTTACTTTCCCAAGTCCACCTTATTTCCAAAGGCCATTTTCCAAATAGCTCCACCCAAGGGTCATTTCGTAGAAAAAGAGGTGCAGGAGCTCATTAGCATAACTCATTTGCATATGCCACCCCCCCTAACATACCGGAAGTGTGTCAGAAGGCAACACCCACCCCTCAGGCTCCACTCCACAGGTGAGTGAAACTGACCTGCTCTTCCTCCATTCCCTTCCCCATCCAATACTTTGTGCAATAAAAATAAGCGTCAAGAACACACCCTCATTCTCTTCCTGCTCCCTTGAAACCACCAGGTTTCAAGTAGACTTGAGATACCCAGGACATGTGCACCACCCATCCCTTCCTCTTCCCCTCCCCACAACAAGACACCCTGTGAGGTAGGTGGGGCTGAGAGAGGTCTTTTGAGAACTGCTCATGAGAGAACAGCTCTGAGAGAACGTGTGACACCAGCAGCTGCACGTGGAGGAGTGGGGAATCAAACCCGGTTCTCCCAGATTAGAGTCCAACTCCTGACCACTACTCCAAACTGATAAGGTGGAAGCTGCTGAAGGGTTGGTGAGATTTCTCCAGTACTTATGTGCCATGTGCCCAGGAAAAGCAACACACAGTCATAAAAGGAACAGTGATAAAATTATCAATATTAAAACAAAACATTAAAAACAATAAAGACCCTAGCAGGGCTTTCCCCGGGGCGCTGCGCCTCTGCACTGCTCGGGGAAGCCAAGGAGGGGGTGGGGCTTGGTCATGTGCCCGCCCCCTGGGCTCCTCACTCCTGGAGCTGCGCTCCTGTGCGCTCCCGCTCCAACGGACCCCTGGCTCCACCCACCCTAGCGATATCTTAACACAGAATGGGTGGCGGCCAGGGGTCATTTTGAGCAGGAACTTGGGGGAACGCAGCTCCGGGAGTTGGTGCCAGTCCCCCACCACGGGGGAATGCCTGCTTGTGTCATGGCTGCAGCAAAATGACCCCGTCCCCTGGAAAAGGTCCTTGTTCCTCCGACCAGCCTTCTGAAGGCTTCAGCCACCACTGAAGCTATCCTCCCAGAATAGTGGGATTTCTGAGGCTTGGATTAGTAGCTGTCCCCTCTCTGCCAGTTCTTTCTTTCTTTCTTTCTTTCTGTCTGTCTGTCTGTCTCTCCTTTCTTTCTTGCCTTCTGACATACTTCCGGTGATGTCAGGTGGTGTAGCATATGCAAATAAGTTATGCTAATGAGTCATGCTAATGATCTCCTGCACCACTTTTTCTACGAAATGACCCCTGATGGCGCCAATATCAGAAGATGGATAGGAGTTATTGGGACCATGACTGCATGTTGGATAAAGTCATCTGCTGGCAGCACACACTGTGGAATCTTGGGCGGCGGAGCGGTCGGACTCAAAAATTGAGATGATAAAAGAGATTTTGGGTTGGATCCATGCCATTTTTTTTCATTTATTCTCCTCTAATTCTCCCCCTTACTAAAGTTCCAAGCCCAGATGGCTTTCTTCCATGTGGGTTCCATGGTCCCCAGTATGGTCCACCTGGCAGGCCTGTAGCCATGTAGCCAGCAGAAAGCTCTTACCTGGATAGATCTCTGAATTGCAAGCTGTCAGCCACTGTAGATGACAGTTCTCAGCTGCTGCAAGTTAATCACTTCTGCCAGCCTAAGCAACAATGCTGATTACAAGACGGCAGGTGGGGGGTGATGACTTCTGTAGTCAAGAAAGCTAACGCTTGGGCAGAAAAACTCTCTTAAAGGAGACCAGTTTTTTGACACAGAGGTCACCTACTCCAAGCCCCTTACTTAGTGTGGGAATTAGTTAACTACAGTCCCCCACTCTGCTTAAAGGAGTGCACACCCTTTAAAAAACGTTTAAAAATGATTGAAAAGAAAGCATTTACAGGAGAAATTCTTGTGGCGCTGTACCTTTAAGAAAGGAGACCGAGCCCCCCAAAGCCCCACTGTAGCTACGGGCTTGCCACCTGGTGATAAGAGGCGACCCTCACCTTCCCTTTTTTGCTAATAGAAAAGCTGGTTGGATCCAACGCATAAGATCATACAATGACCATGAATGCATCAAACACAGGCATGAACTGAATTTGATGTGAATTAGGGCCAAGACAGTAATTCTGGTGCTGTTCCTTTCAGACAAGGTTCAGCATGCAACCAATCGAAAGACGGTTAACAAACTATTGTACGACTTCTGGTTTTTCCGTCCTGTAGAGGATCGAGTTGCAATGGGAGGTTAGGTAAAGGAGGCAGCGAACAGGTGGTGAAAAATGCAGATACATTACCAATATAGAAACCAGGATGGGAGTTTTGATGATCCACCAGTAACGATGTTCAATTAAGTCCCAGCAACTGAAACAAAACAAAGAAACAAACATGGATGGACATAATTCGGGAGGAGGAGGAAGATAATGCGTTTATCAACATTCCAACAACTTTTCCTACAATCTCGGACGGTTAAACTTGGGACTTCTGTCGATCACTTAACTGCTGTGGTTTGTAGGCTTTTGGCCCTTTCTGCATGAGAGACCCAGTCTGGTGTAGCGCTTAGGAGCACGGACTCTAATCTGGGAGAACTGGGTTTGATTCCCCACTCCTCCACACGCAGCTGCTGGGGTGACCTTGGGTCAGTCCCAAGTTCTCTCAGAGCTGTTCTCTCAAGGACAGTTCCGGAAAGAACTCCCTCAGCCTCACCTACCTCACAAGGTGTCTGTTGTAGGGAGGGGAAAGGAAAGGTGATCGTAAGCTGCTCTGAGACTCCTTCAGTTAGCGAAGGGCGGGATGTAAATCACAGAACCATAGAGTTGGAAGGGGTCTCCAGGGTCATCTAGTCCAACCCCCTGCACAATGCAGGAAATTCACAAACACCTCCCCCTCTACACCCACAGTGACCCCTGTTTCAATCTCTTCATCTTACTCCCTGATATTCTGTGGCTGGCTCTGCCTCCCATAGCAGCCATTTTGTGGTGGCAGCCATTTTGCAGTTGTGCCCACCACCCCATGACAGAATTCCTAAAGCGCCCACAGGCTCAAAAAGGTTGGGGACCCCTGATCCCAGCATGATCCCTTGTAGACTCTTAGTCCAGGTCTGGCATTAGGCAAGGTACCACGAAATGGAAGAGTGCCCTGGGGGTCCCGCAATGTGACCCGACGGTCCGGAGGACAACTTCCCAATGGTCCTTCCAACCTGGAAATGGCCCAGTCCTTCACCTTCACCATCCCTAATTGCACACTTACCCGACATCGTCGAAATGGACCTTCATGATAGTCCAGAGGCTGGTAAACAACGTGGGTGCCCCTGTCGAAAGATCAGCTGGGTGAGGACCACAAAAAAACACCCGGAACATACACAGAGACCTCCAGGGGGCGCTAGGCTATTCCACAGAATTCTGGTTTTGAACATAAAAATGTACTACGGAGCAGTGCTCCCTCTAAGCGTGGTGTCTTGTGACCAGGTAGAGAAAGAAGTGCTTTTCTCCCTTTCTCACAATACAAGATCTCGTGGGCACTCCATGAAATTCCTGAGCAGTCAGGTTAGAATAGAATAAAGGAAGTCCTTCTTCACCCAATGAGCGATTAACACATGGAATTCACTGCCACAGGAGGTGGTGGAGGCTACAAGCACGGGCGGCTTCAAGAGGGAATTGGATAAACATATGGAGCAGGGGTCCATCAGTGGCTCTTAGCCACAAGGTATAGATAGGAACTCTCAGTCTGGGGCAAGTGATGCTCTGTCTTCTTGGTGCTTGGGGGGGCAACAGTGGGAGGGCTTCTAGTGTCCTGCCCCCACTGCTGGACCTTCTGAGGGCACCTGATGTTTTTGGCCACTGTGTGACACAGAGTGTTGGACTGGATGGGCCACTGGCCTGATCCAACACTGGCTTCTCTTATGTTCCTATGTTCAAAAATTCTACCTTGTGAGCTACTGGCAGTAAAGCTATGAGCGAGCAATTTGGCTGCTGCATAAATTAGATTGCTCCGGAGCCATCCCCCCTGAGCTAAGACAAAAATGTGTGAGCCGGAGGCTAAAAAAACGGTGAACTAGCTCACACTAACTCAGCTTAGAGGGAACACTGCTTTGGAGGGACCTCGATTCTGGATGTTGCCATGGAACTTCTGAGCAATTCTGCTGGTCTGGGTCAGGAAAGAGGAGTGGCGTTTGTCTTGTTGGGAGATTAATGCTAACTTTTTGACACGTTTCCAATGGGGGTGGCTGCCAACCAATGCTCCCGCTAAGCGGTGGCGTCTTTTCTTGTGAGTAAAAATTCTACTTTGTGAGCTACTGGCATTAAAGTTGCCAGCGAGCGATTTGGCTGCTGCATAAATTAGTTTGCTCTGGAGCCACCCTTTCTGAGCTGAGACAAAAATGTGTGAGCTGGAGGCAAAAAAAAACCCCGTGGAGCTAGCTCACACGAACTCGGCTTAGAAGGAACACTGGGGCCAACCTCCAGGTGGGGCCTGGAGATCTCCCAGAATTACAACTGATCCCCAGACTACATAAATTAGTTCCCCCAGAGAAAATGGCTTCTTTGGACTCTATGGTATTATACCCCACTGATGTCCCTGCCCTCCCCAGGATCCATCCCCCAGATCTCCAGGAAGTAGGGTTGCCAGGTCTACCCTCACCGCCGGCAGGGGATGAGAGGGAAGGGTTGGCAGATCTAGGTTGGGACATTCCTGGAGTTGGGGGGATGGAGCCGTGGGGGGGAAGGGACCCCAGTGGGGCATAGAGTCCACCCTCCAAAGCAACCATTTTCTCCAGGGGAACTGACCTCTGTACTCTGGAGAGGAGCTGAACCTGGGTTAAGGTAGGGAGGGACCTCACTGGGATAGCCATAGAGTCCACCCTCCAAAACAGCCATTCTGGTGGTAATTCCGAGAGATCTCTAGGCCTCACCTGGATTCTGGCAACTCAAGGGCATCCAATGAAGCTGACGGGCAGTAGGTTCAGGACGGACGAAAGGAAATACTACTTTACACAGAAAGTGATTAAAATATGGGATTTGCTGCCAGAGGAAGTTGTGATGGCCACAGGAATAAATAGCTTTAAAAAGAGATGAGATAGATTAATGGAGGAAAAGTCTACCGGTGGCTACTAGCCATGGGGACTGAGGGGGACCTCCACATTCTGAGGCACTAATTCTCTGAATCCCAGAGCCAGGAGGCAACATCAGGGGAAGGTCTTGGTCTCTATGCCTTGTTGTTGGCCATCCAGAGGAACTGGTTGGCCACTGTGTGAGACAGGAGGCTGGACCAGACTGACTATTGGTCTGATCCAGCAGGGCTCTTCTGATGTACTTATCAGGGGAAGGCCTCAGCCTCTATGCCTGTTTGTTGGCCCTCCAGAGGAACTGGTTGGCCACCGTGCGAGACACGATGGGGGACTAGATGGACTATTGGTCTGATCTAGCAGGGCTCTTCTGATGTTCTTATTGGGGGATGGCCTTGGCCTCCCTGCCCTGTTGTTGGCCCTCCAGAGGAACTGGTTGGCCACTAGGTGAGACAGGATGTTGGGCAAGATGGACTATTGATCTGATCCAGCAAGGCTGTTCTTATCAGGAAAGGCTTCGGCCTCTCTGTTGGCCCTCCAGAGGAACACGTTGGCCACTGTGTGAGATGGGATGCTGGACTAAATGGACCACAGGTCTGATCCAGCAGGGCTGATGTTCTTTTGAGGGGAAGGCCTCAGCCTCTACACCCTGTGGCTGGCCCTCCAGAGTCCAGAGGAACTGGTTGACCACTCTGTGAGACAGGATGCTGGAGTAGGTGGACCCTCACTGGTCTGATCCAGCAGGGCTCTCCTGATGCTCTTATCAGGAGAAGGCCTCGGCCTCTCTGCCCTCTTGTTGGCCCTCCAGAGGAATTGGCTGGCCACTGTGTGAGACGGGATGCTGGACTAGATGAAGCAGTGATCTGATTCAGCAGGGCTCTTTTGATGTTCTTGTGTTCCTGTCCCCCTTTTCTTTTTGAGCAGTGTGTATTCTGTTGAGTTCCTTTTCTTTTATGGTTCTTATTTCCATCTGTAAAACTTCCTCGATGGCGATGACTGAAAGCTGGCAGATAAATGCATCCAGTAGGATCAAATGGACCAACCAATAAAGACATACGTACCCCAGCCAATCAGGATGTACCACCAGAAGTACTTCTTCTCTGAGAAGGAGATGACCAGCAGGGTGTGCAGGTACAAGCCTTCGACCAGGAGCCAAAAAAAGTTGGCCATGATGCAGTACTGGAAGAAGACCATCGTCACCTTGCAGCCGACCTGAAAGGAGAGATGGGAACCCATTTCACTGAGGGGAACTTCAGCTGGAGAAGTCTGTCCACAACTGTCTGCTGTAGAAGCGAGCGAGCAAGCAAGCAAGCAAGCAAGCAAGCAAGCAAGCAAGCAAATAAATAAATAAATAAATAAATGGTGATGGAAATGTCAGAAGGCCCAAGCTACGTTGGGAGCGGCCGCGCTGCGAGGAGGTGTGACACCATTAACTCCTCCTCCTAAATGGTCTGGGACCTTCGTACGTGGCAGACCACCTCTTCCAATATGTCCCCCCCCCCCCGTCTCTTGCCTTAAAAATGTCTCTCGCCTCAAAAACAAGTCTAGCTCGCCACCTAGTGGTGCATAATGTTAAAAGAGCTAGTACTTCAGGCTGCCAGACAATCTTAGGATCTCCTGGCTATTCTACACACAAGGCTGTACGATGATTATTAATTAATTATTAGTAGTAGCGTACACCCTGGAAATCTTGTTGGTCTTTGAGGTTCTACGAGATTCGATTCTTGCTGGTTCCTACGTATACCGTCTCTGGATGCAGTGGGCGTCCGCCATGACTGACCTGCCACTTCTGCTGAAACGCAAAATGGGTTACGCTTCAGATGTTATCACCTTACTGGGAGGTTTCTCGAATACCTTTGATGATGACCGGATGCAAGGAGGACCCCCCCCCCCCCAGCATCAGCACAGCTTGAGACATTTACTCCACAATATCTGCGAGCTAGGAGCTCTGGTTCACTTCCCCGTGTCACTGTGAACCTAGCTGGGTGACGGACTCCTCCTGTGTGCGCGGTGTGTTCCCCACGGTGTGCTCCCCACTTCCCTCTGCGGCCTCTGGCTCCCAGGCTTGCTTCCGAGAAGATGAAAGAAACTATCATGAACCAAGACAAGCTAGCTAAGCTCCGAGCAGAAGTGCGCATCGGCAGAAAGGGTGCTGCTCGCAGAAAGAAGAAGGTTGCCCATAGAACAGCTACTGCAGATGATAAGAAACTTCGGTTTTTCTTAAAGAAGCTTGGACTCAACGATATCTCTGACTCCGAAGAGGTAAATACGTTCGCCAATCAAGGAACAGTCATCCGTTTCAACAATCCGAAAGTTCAGGCATCTCTGGCTGCGAATACTTTCCACAATCACGGGCCGCTGATGGAAAAGCACCTCTTGCTACTGGTGAGGAGGAGGATGAAGGCGTCCCAGATCTTGTGGAGAACTCTGGCGAGGCTTCGAAGCACGAAGCAAACTGAACGGCCGCTTTTTTTGGAAACTAAAACTTGAAAGTCACATGGAGCCGCTATTTTACATTTTACATTCTTGGAGTGGGCACTCCAAGAAATTGCTGAGCAGTCGGGTTAGAACAGATAAAAGGAAGCCCTTCACCCGAAGAGAAGAAGAAGAAGAGGAGATTGGATTTATACCCCGCCCTCCACTCCCCAAGGGAGTCTCAGAGCGGCTTACAAACTCCTTTTCCCTTCCCCTCCCCACAACAGACACCCTGGGAGGTAGGTGGGGCTGAGAGAGCTCTTTCCCAAGCTGTCCTTGAGGGAACAGCTGGTACAGAGCTATGGCTTGCCCAAGGTCATCCAGCAGGTGCAAGTGAAGGAGTGGGGAATCAAACCCGATCCTCCCAGATTAGAGTCCGCGCACTGAGCCACTACACCAAACTGATGAACACGTGGAATTCACTGCCACAGGAGGGGGTGGCAGCTACAAGCATCGACAGCTTCAAGAGGGAATCAGATAAACATATGGATCAGAGGTCCACCAGTGGCTATTAGCCACAAGGTACAGATAGGAACTCTCGGTCTTGGGCAAGTGATGCTCTGTCTTCTTGGGGCTGGGGGGGGCAACAGTGGGAGGGCTTTGAGTGTCCTGGCCCCACTTGGTGGACCTCCTGAGGGCACCTGGTGTTTTTGGCCACTGTGTGACAGAGTGTTGGACTGGATGGGCCACTGGCCTGATCCAACATTGGCTTCTCTCATGTTCTTACGTTCTTATTGTGACTTTTATTTGTAACATTTTCATGCTGATCATAAGTCAAAGGTCTATAACATTTGGAAACCCCTCAAAATGGCAACTCTCTTTGGTTATTGCTTAGCGCACTGAGCATTGATTTGCGGCTGGATTGATGCACACAAAATGGAAAAGCATTAAGTCCAAATGCTGACAAAAGTTAAAGGTTTAGGCGAAAAACAAAACCAAAACCCTACCTGGGTGACCTCGGGGCTCTCCCCCTCTCTCAGCCACGCGTATACTCACATGGGTTTTTGTGAGGATAAAATAGGAAAGCCATCAGTGGGGCCCTGAGCTCTGTGGCAGAATGGATTAGTCGACAGGCTGACTTGATTGATACCCAGTGTGTGCGGAACAAAGATGAAGCATTATGAATAACACCCACCCACCATCACCCTAATAAACACTGAAATTACTCAGCGGCTCTTTGGGAGGGGGGGGGGGGAAATAGAGAATGAGTACGTCACAGCCTAGTCTAGGGAAAAATCATGTATGGAAATGCAAGATAATTCATATCTTCCTCATCTCAATTGCAGCTATGGGGACCTTTGTGGATTCCAGAGTGGTAGCTAGCCTTATTTGTTTGCTGGAGCGAAACCAAATTTTATGCCTCCTTAAAGACCGTCAAATGTATTGAGCCGGTGCCATCGGATGCCTGAAGCCGTATCTTTAGAGAGAAAAATGCACACGCAACTGCATTCATATGCACATCACACAGACATGCATTCGTACCTACGTTCATGCATGGGGGCAGAGAATGATAATTGTCATAGGCGGGGCCAGAAAGCTGTGAAAGGTAGGAGGCCGCAGGGGGCACGAGGAGCCCAAATGCAAAGAAAATCAAAACATAGGAACATAAGACAAGCCATATTGGATCAGGCCAGCGGCCCATCCAGTCCAACACTCTGTCTCACACAGTGGCCAAAACCACTGCCACAAGAAGTGGTGGCAGCTACAAGCATAGACAGCTTCAAGAGTGGATTGGATGAACATCTGGAGCAGAGGTCCATCAGGGGCTATTAGCCACAAGGTATCAAGGGAACACTCTGTCTGGGGGCAGTGATGCTGTGTCTTCTTGGTGCTTAGGGGGCAACAGTGGAAGGGCTTCTGGAGCTCTGGCCCTGTTGGTGGACCTCCTGATGGCCCCTGGGTTTTGGCGACTGTGTGACACAGAATTTTGGACCGGATGGGCCACTGGCCTGATCCAGCATGGCTGCTCTTATGTTCTTATGTCTGGGGCAGTGATGCTCTGTATTCTTGGTGCTTGGGGGGCAACAGAGGGAGGGCTTCTGGAGTTCTGGCCCCACTGGTAGACCTCCTGATGGCCCCTGGGTTTTGGCGACTGTGTGACACAGAATTTTGGACCGGATGGGCCACTGGCCTGATCCAGCATGGCTGCTCTTATGTTCTTATGTCTGGGGCAGTGATGCTCTGTATTCTTGGTGCTTGGAGGGGCACAGAGGGAGGGCTTCTGGAGTTCTGACCCCACTGGTGGACCTCCTGATGGCACCAGGGTTTGGGCCACTGTGTGACACAGAGTGTTGGACTGGATGGGCAGTTGGCCCGAACCAACATGGCTTCTCTTATCTCCTTATGATTTGATGGCAAAAAAAAAAAAGATTTATGTTATTTATAGTCCAACTTCCTTACCGGGACCCAAAGAAGATCACACAGCATAAGAAGAAGAAGAAGAAGAAGAAGAAGAGATTGGATTTATACCCCGCCCTCCACTCCCCAAGGGAGTCTCAGAGCGGCTTACAAACTCCTTTTCCCTTCCCCTCCCCACAACAGACACCCTGTGAGGTAGGTGGGGCTGAGAGAACTCTTTCCCAAGCTGTCCTTGAGGGAACAGCTGGTACAGAGCTATGGCTTGCCCAAGGTCATCCAGCCAGGTGCAAGTGGAGGAGTGGGGAATCAAACCCGATTCTCCAAGATTAGAGTCCCTGCACTTAACCACTACACCAAACTGGCTAAGTCAATACAATCAACACGACGGGACATCCAGTAAATACTGAGATAAGGGCTTGACTGCTAAAATATGTAACTAAAACCCACAAGGAAAATAACTGCGTAACAAACCACTCAAACGTAATCTTATATAAACTTTTAGTCTCTGTGCAATAAATTGTTAAACAATGCAATAAAGAATAGTATGTTGTGTTCATGCAGTCCCCCTTTGGAAGAAAGTTGGTTCTTACGAACAGTTCCGCTACTGATGTGGGTGCTGTGTCTATGATTTATTGTCTGTAGTAAAGTTCCTTCGGTTTTGCTTCAATTGCAATTCCGCAACAGCAAACCTTCCACTCTTGGAAGTGGCGGGGAAAGTCCTTCCCCCCTTACGTTCCTTACTAAATCAAGTCGACCTCCTTACTTCATTGCGATTATCCAGCACTGAGAAGATAAGATTTATTTCTTGATAAAGCGTCTTTGTGAAACGGGGTTAAAGATCGCTAGCCGGCAAACCTGTTGGAAGATTTTATTCATTTCCCGGCTTCTGGAAGACCGTCTACATTTCCCAGTTTCTATTCAACGTGGTTTAAGTCATTCTTTCAAGACTTATTGGAGCAAAACCTAAGGAATTTTGATACAGAATATAAGAGACAGAATACAAAGACTATTCTTTAATACATTGCTAACTTGTGAGTGGATGTAATCAGGGGTCCGTTGGAGCGGGAGCGCAGAGGAGCGCAGCTCCGGGAGTGAGGAGCCCAGGGGGCGGGCACATGGCCAAGCCCCGCCCCCTCCTCAGCTTCCCCGAGCAGTGCAGAGGCGCAGCGCCCCGGGGAAAGCCCCGCTAGGGTCTTAGTTGATTTTAATGTTTTGTTTTAATATTGATAATTTTATCATTGTTCCTTTTAGGACTGTGTGCTGCTTTTCCAGAGACTTGCTCAAGGTGGCATATAAATTTTCTAAGTATACCATTTTTTATCTGGGCACATGGCACGTAAGTACTGGAGAAATTTCACCAACCCTTCAGCAGCTTCCACCCCATCAGTCTGGTGTGGTGGTCAGGAGTTGGACTCTAATCTGGGAGAACTGGGTTTGATTCCCCACTCCTCCACATGCAGCTGCTGGTGTGACCTTGGGCCAGTCCCAAGTTCTCTCAGAGCTGTTCTCTCATGAGCAGTTCTCAAAAGACCTCTCTCAGCCCCACCTACCTCACAGGGGGTCTTGTTGTGGGGAGGGGAAGGGGAAAGGGATGGGTGGTGCACATGTCCTGGGTATCTCAAGTCTACTTGAAACCTGGTGGTTTCAAGGGAGCAGGAAGAGAATGAGGGTGTGGTCTTTACGCTTCTTTTTATTGCACAAAGTATTGGATGGGGAAGGGAATGGCGGAAGAGCAGGTCAGTTTCACTCACCTGTGGAGTGGAGCCTGAGGGGTGGGTGTTGCCTTCTGACACACTTCCGGTATGTTAGGGGGTGTGGCATATGCAAATGCGTTATGCAAATGAGCTCCTGCACCTCTTTTTCTACGAAATGACTCCTGGATGTAATACAGTATAAGAGCTGGCTTGGGTTGTACTGCAGGTACCGTACCGCTAGCATACGTTGTAACGTTTTATTGCATAAATAGAGACTAAAAGTTTATATAAGATTTGGTTTGTGTGTAAATATAATATAAAAATCAGAGCCCTGCTCAGGTGTGCTCAGGAAATATTACCTTGCTTGCCAAAGACAGATTGGCATACAAAGACAGGAGTTGCCTCGTCTCTAGCCAGATCTCTTGCTCTGCCTGGCTTGAAACGCAGATGGCAGAAACAGAATCATATTGCGACTTAGGCTCAGACGGCTGTGTTTCGACAGATGGAAAGGAGGCTGGGAACGCAGCCAGCAACCCGTTCGTGGGAGGGAGCTCGAACTGCATTCCAAATACCGGGCTTTCTCTGCTGCAGTACTGA
Organism: Lepidodactylus listeri; assembly: GCA_029233225.1. Classification (NCBI taxonomy): domain Eukaryota; kingdom Metazoa; phylum Chordata; class Lepidosauria; order Squamata; family Gekkonidae; genus Lepidodactylus; species Lepidodactylus listeri. Next base: position 6,163,132 of record JARCFY010000012.1, read on the forward strand.
ACCAGCGGATCATACATGTCTCTTTACACGAGTTTGTCCCTGCAGTGGCACTTGACGGGGTGCCACCGCCAATCCTAGCCTCCCAGTGAGCATGTGGGCGGGGCATCCCGTCACAAACACGAGGTTGCCTCCACTTTGCGTTCGTGCTTTACATTTTCAAGGAAGTTCATCTTAGATACACCGCGGACAAAATCATGCCATGCGTGAATCAGCCCACACTAGCTTTCTTTTCCACAGGCAAAGAACGTTAGAAGTATTGGAGTCGGAGATGCATTGCAGTGAAATCAGCTCATAAGTTTATTTGGTGGTTGAGACGAACATGCGGGCGGAGGTTCGGGGGCCTGCTTATATACATGATAGCCGCACCCCCAGCCTCGCCCGATACACCTGATAAGGTCAGTTTCACGTGGTTGTGTGCCATAGGTCCCCTTTTGGATCCGATGCACCCTATTGGTCCGAATTACGATCCGGCCGGGCTATTGTCTGCTGGACCAAAGCTCTGATAGCTAGCCCGGCCATGTGCATTGCGCCGACCGCGTGGCGGTCACCATTAAAGACATTACAGAATGTGAGGACCAGGGGTCATTTCGTAGAAAAAGAGGTGCAGGAACTCATTAGCATAACTCACTGGCATAACTCATTTGCATATGCCACACCCCCTAACATACCGGAAGTGTGTCAGAAGGCAACACCCACCCCTCAGGCTCCACGCCACAGGGGAGTGAAACTGACCTGCTCTTCCTCCATTCCCTTCCCCATCTGATACTTTGTGCAATAAAAATAAGTGTCAAGAATACACCCTCATTCTCTTCCTGCTCCCTTGAAACCACCAGGTTTCAAGTAGACTTGAGATACCCAGGACAGGTGCACCACCCATCCCTTCCCCTTCCCCTCCCCACAACAAGACACCCTGTGAGGTAGGTGGGGCTGAGAGAGGTCTTTTGAGAACTGCTCATGAGAGAACAGCTCTGAGAGAACTTGGGACTGGCCCAAGGTCACACCAGCAGCTGCATGTGGAGGAGTGGGGAATCAACCCCGGTTCTCCCAGATTAGAGTCCAACTCCTGACCACTACACCAGACTGATGGGGTGGAAGCTGCTGAAGGGTTGGTGAAATTTCTCCAGTAATTATATGCCATGTGCCCAGATAAAAAATGGTATACTTAGAAAATGTATATGCCCCCTTGAGCAAGTCTCTGGAAAAGCAGCACACAGTCATAAAAGGAACAATGATAAAATTATCAATATTAAAACAAAACATTAAAAACAGTAAAGACCCTAGCAGGGCTTTCCCCGGGGCGCTGCGCCTCTGCACTGCTCGGGGAAGTCGAGGAGGGGTTCGGGGCTTGGTCATGGGCCCGCCCCCTGGGCTCCCGGAGCTGCGTTCCTGTGCGCTCCCGCTCCATCGGACCCCTGGTCAGGACCCAATCCGAGTTACCCCGTAATAGTTGTGGAAACCATGGTCGAGTTGCAGCCATCTTATGGTGACCCTGTAGCGTTTCCAAGGCCAGAGGCAAACGGAGGTGGGTTCGCCATTGCCTGCCTCTTTGCAGCAACCCTGAACTTCCTTGGTGGTCTCCCACCCAAACACTAACCAGGGCCAACCCTGCTTAGTTTCTGTGATGTGACGGTATCACAAACACGTGAAACCGCCTTATACTGAATCAGACCATCGGTCCATCAAAGTCAGCACTGTCTACGCAGACTGGCAGCAGCTCTCCAGGGTCTCAGATAAGAGGTCTTCACATCACCTCCTGCCTGGTTCTTTTTAACTGAAGATACTGGGGATTGAACCTGGGACCTTCCGCAAGCCAAGCAGATTCTCTCCCACTGAGCCACAGTTCGGGCCACCCATCCTGATAGCCCTGCCTGTTAGCATGACTTGAATCTACCACAAAGAGCTCCTTTCTTCCCTTATTCAATCCATTTCTCCCTGCCGGTTTGGTGTAGTGGTTAGGAGCGCGGAGTCTGATCTGGGAGAACTGGGTTTAATTCCCCACTCCTCCATGTGCAGCTGCTGGTGTGGCCTTGGGTCAGTCACAAGTTCTCTCAGAACTGTTCTCTCAAGAGCGCTCTCTCAGCCCCGCCTACCTCACAGGGGGTCTGTTGTGGGGAGGGGAAGGGAAAGGAGTTTGGAAGCCGCTCTAAGACTCTTTTGGGTCGTGAAAGGCGGGGTGTAAATCCAGTCTCCTCCTCCTCCTCTTCTTCTTAGTCTTCTTTTTCTTCTTCTCTGAGCGATCAGTGCCTTTCTCTCCCCTCCACATGGTCAACATTTTGCCTGTAAGAGGAGGAGGAGAGGAGGTTGGTTTTATACCCCGCCCTTCACTCACTTGGAGTCTCAGAGTAGTTTACAAACTCCTTTTTCTTCCCCTCCCCACAACAGACACCCTGTGAGGGAGGTGGGGCTGAGAGAGCTCTGAGACAACTGCCCTTGAGAGAACAGCTCTGACAGAACTATGGCCTGCCCAAGGTCATCCAGCAGCTGCCAAGTGGAGGAGTGGGGAATCAAACCCGGTTCTCCCAGATTAGAGTCAGCGCACTTAACCACCACACCAAACTGGCTTCTAAGGAGCACCGATCTCTCTCACTCAGCCAACAGCCACGCACAGTGAAAGCAAGACAGAAAACAGCAGCTGCGGGAATAAATATCTGGAAGGTCATACGGCGTGTTAGCCAGCAAGGCACTGTCTGTGCTCTTATGGAGTTTCATATCCATAAGCTTGAACTCTGTGTTACCAATAGTGGTAGGGTCTTGTGCTTTCTTCTTGAATAGGAGCCAGCTCCAGCCCATGCCAGGAGGCTGACACCCTAAGTAGTTCACCCAAGACAAAGGATTCTTCTTGCCATGAGGTTTCCCTCTGTCAGACATCCGCTGGCTAACCCCCACTCCCCCACCACACATCTGGATAGTTATGCTAACTAAACTGCCTAGCAACTAATGTGCCAGCCATCAGATACTTGGCTAAAACCATCAACCAACAATAGATATGGCCAGGTGAGTCATCGGACCCCAGACTCAGTGTCTGTTTCCTGATGAGGTCATATTCTTGCAACACTGACCAGCCCCTGGACCTCCTCCCTTTGTTCACCTTTAACCTATAGCAAGGTCCAAAAGGGACGGACTGCCTAGTAGGAGTGTTAGTGGGTTGTGGTCTGCAAAGCCCGCCCCAAGACCCCCAATAAAAGTCCAAACCGAGAGTCACTCGGCCTCTTGAGCCGTCGCCCTCTATCTTACCTATTGACCCTTCAGTCCAGCTCTCTGTCCCCAATCCTTGCCTCCATCTTTGAACCCCTTTTTCTCTCTCTGGACTCGCGATCCAGGAGAACCACGTGGTCTGGCCGGTTCAAGCCTCGTGGCCCCATAGCTTTTATACCTTTCTTCCCCCATCCAACTCATCTTGACATCGGACAACGCATCTAAGGTAACGTGCTTTCCCCGCCAACGAGACCTGCTCATGCAAAAGTGCTATTTTCTCTCTTTATTTTATTAGGCCTGTAAGATTGTGTGTGTGATTACGATTTTTGTATGCTTGATTACATGATCCAGTAAACAGCATTGAACTTGGAAGCTGCCTCACCTGCCTCTTTCCTTGCGATCTCCCGGGAGGGGTGGGACCCTGGTATAGTTGGCAAGAACCTGTATATTTTGCTGATTGCTAAACGTAAATTAAAGCATTTCGGCTAACAGGCGTGGCATCTTACAGTGCCCAAAGACAGGAAGGCCGTTCCTAAACCTTTGCAGTTTGAGATGAAAAAGGCACCCCGGGAGGTGCAAAGGAAGTCATCCGGGAACAGAAGGAGTGAGCCAGGGAGCACGCAGACTGCCCAGATACAGGCCGGGCCGTGGCAGGGAGCAGCCAGTCTGAAATCTGATGCCTGTGCTCAAAGCAATTCCGTGCCAGGTCAAGCAGATGGCACCGAAGCGGCCCCGGAAGCAGAGCGGCAAGAAGGGATTTGAGGACAAGTGCCGGCCAGGGGGAAAGGATTCGGGATTGAAGCACTGGAGCATGTGATGCGCCCGCTCCCTCCAAACAGAGTGAACCGAAGCAACTCCATTTAGTCCACTTACGCACCCTTTTCTTGCTCGGATAATTACAGGGTAGCTAAGAGGCTCATCCGCAAAATCCCTTTTGGGGAGTCACGGAGCCAGGCACGGGCCTTGGCTCAAAGCACAGCAGGGACAAAAAACGGCATTCCGGGGTCTCACAAAAAAGTCCGTCTAGTCGTCTGTTATTCTGCCCCCAGTTCTTGCCAGCCAGCTGCCTCTGGGGATCTCACAAACAGGGTTTGGGGGCAATCAGGGGTATAGTGCCTCTAAACATGGAGGCTGCACTCAGTCGTCATTTATTTTATTTAAACCTTGTTGTTCAGTCGCACAGTCGAGTCTGACTCTTCGCAACCCCACGGACCACATCACGCCAGGCCCTCCTGTCTTCCGTCGTGCTCCGGAGTTTGCTTAATTTCATGTCCGTTGCATCGATGACACTGTCTGACCCTCTCATCCTTGGCCGTCCCCTTCTTCTTTGACCTTCGATCTTTCCCAGCCTCAGGGTCTTCTCCAGCGAGTGCCCCCTTCTCATTTGGTGGCCAGAGTATTGGAGCTTCAGCTTCAGGATCTGGCCTTCATGTCCATTGGATCGATGACACTGTCCAACCATCTCATCCTTTGCCGTCCCCTTCTTCTTTGACCTTTAGTCTTTCCCAGCCTCAGGGTCTTCTCCAGCGAGTGCCCCCTTCTCATTTGGTGGCCAGAGTATTGGAGCTTCAGCTTCAGGATCTGGCCTTCATGTTCGTTGTATCGATGACACTGTCTAACCATCTCATCCTTGGCCGTCCCCTTCTTCTTTGACCTTCAGTCTTTCCCAGCATCAGGGTCTTCTCCAGCGAGTGCCCCCTTCTCATTTGGTGGCCAGAGTATTGGAGCTTCAGCTTCAGGATCTGGCCTTCATGATCGTTGTATCGATGACACTGTCTAACCATCTCATCCTTGGCTGTCCCCTTCTTCTTTGACCTTCAGTCTTTCCCAGCCTCAGGGTCTTCTCCAGCGAGTGCCCCCTTCTCATTTGGTGGCCAGAGTATTGGAGCTTCAGCTTCAGGATCTGGCCTTCATGTTCGTTGTATCGATGACACTGTCTAACCATCTCATCCTTGGCCGTCCCCTTCTTCTTTGACCTTCAGTCTTTCCCAGCATCAGGGTCTTCTCCAGCGAGTGCCCCCTTCTCATTTGGTGGCCAGAGTATTGGAGCTTCAGCTTCAGGATCTGGCCTTCATGTTCGTTGTATCGATGACACTGTCTAACCATCTCATCCTTGGCCGTCCCCTTCTTCTTTGACCTTCAGTCTTTCCCAGCATCAGGGTCTTCTCCAGCGAGTGCCCCCTTCTCATTTGGTGGCCAAAATATTTGAGCTTCAGCTTCAGGATCTGGCCTTCATGTTCGTTGTATCGATGACACTGTCTAACCATCTCATCCTTGGCCGTCCCCTTCTTCTTTGACCTTCAGTCTTTCCCAGCATCAGGGTCTTCTCCAGGGAGTGCCCCCTTCTCATTTGGTGGCTAAAGTATTTGAGCTTCAGCTTCAGGATCTGGCCTTCATGTCCGTTGCATCGATGACACTGTCCAACCATCTCATCCTTTGCCGTCCCCTTCTTCTTTGACCTTCAGTCTTTCCCAGCATCAGGGTCTTCTCCAGGGAGTGCTCCCTTCTCATTTGGCGGCCAAAGTATTTGAGGGTCAGCTTCAGGATCTGGCCTTCCAGGGAACAGTCAGGGTTGGTTTCCTTTAGGATTGACTGATCTGATCTCCTTGCAGTCCAAGGGACTCTCAAGAGTCTTCTCCAGCACCAGAATTTGAAAGCATCTATTCTTCAGCGCTCGGCCTTCCTTATGGTCTAACTCTCGCAGCCATACATTACGACTGGGAATACCATGGCTTTGACCATACAGACTTTTGTTGGCAGGCTGATGTCTCTCCTTTTTATCATGCTGTCTAGGTTTGCCATCGCTTTCCTCCCAAGGAGCAGGCGTCTTTTAATTTCATGGCCGCGGTCACCGTCTGCAGTGATCTTGGATCCCGGGAACGTGAATTCTGTCACTGCTTCCACGACTTCCCCTTCTGTTTGCCAAGGAGTGATGGGGCAGGATGCCATGATCTTCGTTTTTTTGATGTCGAGTTTCAAGCCAACTTTTGCGCTCTCCTCTTTCACCATCAGCAAGAGGCTCTTGAGGCCCTCTTCACTTTCTGCCATTAGAGTGGTATTGTATGTGTGCTTCTTGGTTAACCGTAAAAAGATGTAAGCAGGGATGTAGAAACCACGTGGTTGGGGGCACCAGCAGTGACCCTCTGCTCTGGGGGATGGTAGCACTGGGAACACCCCTAGCTGCGTGAGGGGGTGCTGGCACACAACATTTTAACAGGCAGCTCAGGGCTTATGAGCTTCTGTTCACAAGACATTTTTTCCCTCCACTGGAAACAATGGAGGATGGGGGCACCTCCTTCCGGGGCCCATAAATACAGCCTGGCCAGGACAGAAACAATATGTATGGGAGTGGCACCTTTGCACACCTGCTTCTGTTCACAAGACATTTTTTCCCTCCACTGGAAACAATGGAGGATGGGGGCACCTCCTTCTGGGGCCCATAAATACAGCCTGGCCAGGACAGAAACAATATGTATGGGAGTGGCACCTTTGCACACCTGCTTCTGCTCACAAGACATTTTTTTCCTCCACTGGAAACAATGGAGGATGGGGGCACCTCCTTCCGGGGCCCATAAATGCAGCCTGGCCAGGACAGAAACAATATGTATGGGAGTGGCACCTTTGCACACCTGCTTCTGCTCACAAGACATTTTATCCCTCCACTAGAAACAATGGAGGATGGGGGCACCTCCTTCTGGGGCCCATAAATGCAGCCTGGCCAGGACAGAAACAATATGTATGGGAGTGGCACCTTTGCACACCTGCTTCTGCTCACAAGACATTTTATCCCTCCACTAGAAACAATGGAGGATGGGGGCACCTCCTTCTGGGGCCCATAAATGCAGCCTGGCCAGGACAGAAACAATATGTATGGGAGTGGCACCTTTGCACACCTGCTTCTGCTCACAAGACATTTTTTCCCTCCACTGGAAACAATGGAGGATGGGGGCACCTCCTTCTGGGGCCCATAAATGCAGCCTGGCCAGGACAGAAACAATATGTATGGGAGTGGCACCTTTGCACACCTGCTTCTGCTCACAAGACATTTTATCCCTCCACTAGAAACAATGGAGGATGGGGGCACCTCCTTCTGGGGCCCATAAATGCAGCCTGGCCAGGACAGAAACAATATGTATGGGAGTGGCACCTTTGCACACCTGCTTCTGCTCACAAGACATTTTTTCCCTCCACTGGAAACAATGGAGGATGGGGGCACCTCCTTCTGGGGCCCATAAATGCAGCCTGGCCAGGACAGAAACAATATGTATGGGAGTGGCACCTTTGCACACCTGCTTCTGCTCACAAGACATTTTATCCCTCCACTAGAAACAATGGAGGATGGGGGCACCTCCTTCCGGGGCCCATAAATGCAGCCTGGCCAGGACAGAAATAATATGTCTGGGAGTGGCACCTGCACACACCTGCATTGCTCGCTTCTGCTATCTCTGCACTTCTGCTTTTCCCCGCCACGCCCGTGCAAAAGGGATTGTGCCAGCCCCCCCCCCCCCCCCCGAAATGCTCCCCTTTCCCCTCACTTTCATTTCCCCTGTCAGGCTACAATGCTGCTTGTGGAGAAATGCATTTTCTCCCGGAGGGAGGCTGGCAAGCAGCAATCCTCCACTTGGCATTGTAGAAGTTTTTTCCCTACAGGCTGGGAAGGAGGAAGCCCGTCACTTTCCAGACACTTCTCTTCAGAATGCTAATTGATCGAGCAGGAGAGACAATGGGATGGGCCAGTTCAACCCACCTCCTGCTAGCAGGGGACGGAGATTTGGGAGGACTGAGAATACCAGAGACCTTCAGGAAGGGAATTTCTAGAACCTCCAGGAAAAGCTCTGTCCTCACCAGACCCGATCAGTGGGAGGAGACAGGGATTTGTTAAAACAGCCTTTCAACAGGAAATAGGTCTCTTTTCCTGGAATGCTGTGCTGATGAACACAGGGGCAGACCTCTCCTCTGAGCAGGTGACCACTGACCATGTGGTTGGCCTGAACATCTGAAAGGAGCCTGAAGGTAATGGCAACTCTGTAGGAACCTAGTCATGGAGGATAGGTCTATCAATAAGGTCTATCATGGAGGATAGGTCTATCAACTAACCATGGTGACTGAGGGAACCTCCACATTCAGAGGCACTAATCCTCTGAATCCCAGAGCCAGGAGGCAACATCAGGGGAAGGCCTTGGCCTCTATGCCCTCTGGTTGGCCCTGCAGAGGAACTGGCTGGCCACTGTGTGAGACAGGATGCTGGACTAGATGGACCCTCACTGGTCTGATCCAGCAGGGCTCTTCTGATGTTCTTATCAGGGGAAGGCCTCGGCCTCTCTGTCCTGTTGCTGGCCCTCAAGAGAAACTGGTTGGCCACTATGTGATACAGAACAGTGGACTAGATGGACCACAGATCTGATCCAGTAGGGCTCTTCTGAGGTTCTTCTCAGGGGGAAGGCCTCGACCTCTGTGCCCTGTTGTTGGCCCTCCAGGGGAACTGGTTGGCAACTGAGTGAGATAGGATGCTGGACTAGATGGACCACCTGTCTGATCCAGCAGGGCTGAACTTAGGTTCTGATGAAGTGAAAGGCCTGGAGAACTGCGGTACATCAGAATTCCCAGTACTGAGCTTGAGAGATCAATGGCTTGATTCAGTTTCACATGTTCAAAGAGGTGAAAGAGGACAGTTGGGCGGCAGGACCCAGGAGACCTCCTGACCTAGCTCGCGTAAGAGGGGAACTACTCAGCCCCAGGGGTAGGGAGGGAGGAAATTAGCTGAAGAAAGATCAGAAGCAACTAAAGGGATCCAGCAGCTATGAAAAACCCAAGGGAAAACAGAACCTTCCCCCAGCTGTGTAAACCAAGACGTTCCTTTAATTCCCAGCGCGCATCGGGCCCCAGCCTTTCTCAAGGGAAAAACAACCGGACGAAGGGACAAGGCATTGGATCTGCTCGCCCATTTCATCTGTCTTTCTCCCGTTCTTGAACGGATCACACACCTTATCATTCATTAAGTCCCACCAACGTCATAAACAGCTGAGCAGATCACGTGGCCCTCGTCGACACATGGAGCCATTCTTTCCTTAAGAAAAATGGAGGCTTCAGACTTCTTGGAATTCAACCGCACAACTCTTTTTTTGGTCTATTTAATCAGTGTGCATGGGTTTGTGTGTGGAAAGTGCCATCAAGTTGGCCAGCCCAGACTAGCCCAACTTCATCAGATCTCAGAAGCTAAGAATGGTCAGCCGTGGTTAGGACTGGGATGGGAGACCACCAAGGAAGTCCAGGGCTGCTTTGGTGTAGTTTGGTGTAGTGGTGGTCCTTTGGTGGTCCCTAGGTACCCATAAAACTCTCCAGTTTGGTGTAGTGGTGAAGTGCACAGACTCTAAACTGGGAGAACGGGGTTTGATTCCCCACTCCTCCATCCACCTGCTGGATGACCTTAGGCAAGCCATAGCTCTGGCACAGCTGTTCTTGAAAAAGAGCCGTTTCTGTCAGAGCTCTCTCAGCCCCACCTACCTCACAGGGTGTCTGTTGTGGGGAGGGGGAGGGAAAGGAGATTGTAAGCCACTCTGAGACTCCAAATGAAGGGTGGTGTATAAATCCAATCTCCTCCTCCTCCTCCTGCTTCTTCTTCTTCTTCTTGGCAGACAATGGATATCCACCTCTGTTTGTCCCTTGCCTTGAAAACCCTAAGGGTCTGCCATAAATTTGCTGTTATTTGATGGCACTTTCTAACACCAATCCTGACTCCACGCCCTTCCCACACCTCCTGGATCCCCTGTCATGGCATCTCAGTGTGGTGCAGTACTTAAGAGAGGCAAGCTCTGATCTGGAGAACCGGGTTTGACTCTCCACTCCTCCACATGAAGCCTGCTGGGTGACCTTGGGCCAGTCCCAGTTTCTCTCTCAGGACTCCCTCAGCCCCACCTGCCTCACAAGGGGCCTGTTGTGGGAAGGGGAAGGGAAGGCGAATGTAGAAGAAGAAGAAGAGAAGAAGAGATTGGATTTATACCTCGCCCGACCCAATGGAGTCTCAGAGCTATTTACAATCCCTTCCCCTTCCCCTCCCCACAACAGACACCCTGTGAGGTAGGTGGGGCTGAGAGAGCTCTCCCGAGAACTGCCCTTGAGAGAACAGCTCTGAGAGAACTTACGACTGACCCAAGGTCACACCAGCCGCTGCATGTGGAGGAGCGAGGAATCAAGATTAAAGGTTTTCCAAGGTTAAAGTCCGTGCTCTTAAACACTACTCCAAACTGGCTCTCACACAAGGCCTGGTGGGTTACTTTGGACCAGGGGTCATTTAGTAAAAAAAGAGGTGCAGGAGCTCATTAGCATAACTCATTAGCATGACTTATTTGCATATGCTACACCACCTGACATCACCGGAAGTATGTCAGAAGGCAAAAAAGAAAGGAGGGAGAGAGAGAGAGAGAAAGAGAGAGAGAAAGAAAAAAAGAAAGAAAGAAAGAAAGCAAGCAAGCTAGCTACTAATCCAAGCCTCAGAAATACCACTATTCTGGGAGGATAGCTTCAGTGGTGGCTGAAGCCTTCAGAAGGCTGGTCGGAGGAACAAGGACCTTTCCAGGGGACGGGGTCATTTTGCTGCGGCCAGGACACAAGCAGGCATTCCCCCGCCGGGGGGGGGCTGGCATCAACTCCCAGAGCTGAGCTCCCCTGAGCACCTGCTCGAAATGACCCCTGCTTTGGACCAGTCACGGTTCTCTCAGGACTCTCCCAGCCCCAGCTGCCTTACAAGGTGCCTGTTGAGAGAGGAAGGGAAAGCGACTGTAAGCCACTTTGAGACTTCTTCGGGTAGAGAAAAGTGGGGTATAAAAACCAACTCCTCCTCCTCCTCCTCCTCATAATCTTTCATCATCCATAGCGCTTTGTAGGTTGATAACCGACACCGTGGCTGGTTCGAGGACACAGGGCACCGGCTGCTGCGTATTCCCACAAGGTTTCTCTGCGTATTCCCACAAGTGAGCCAGTTTGGTGTAGTGGTTAAGTGCGCGGACTCTAATCTGGGAGAACCGGGTTTGATTCCCCACTCTTCCACTTGCACCTGGCTGGATGACCTTGGGCAAGCCATAGCTCTGTACCAGCTGTTCCCTCAAGGACAGCTTGGGAAAGAGCACTCTCAGCCCCACCTACCTCCCAGGGTGTCTGTTGTGGGGAGGGGAAGGGAAAAGGAGTTTGTAAGCCGCTCTGAGGCTCCCTTGGGGAGTGGAGGGCGGGGTATAAATCCAATCTCTTCTTCTTCTTCTTCTTCTTCTTCTTCTCCCAGAAGTTATCTGAGGGGATAGGCATGAGCCGGGACAAGCACCTCTCCCCTGTGCGAGCGAGTAAACAACCCCACCACCCCTTGGGCTCTTGGGACAGAGTTCCTGATGACAGTTGATGTTCCACAAGAGCTGAATCCATCACAAGATTTGCCCCCGGGGTTTGTCCCGAAGGACCAGATTTCACTGGCGCTGCAATACGCCTCTAATGCTTTCGGCACATTTCCTTTCCGCTATGACATGCCTGGGTGGACTGACTTCTTGGCATTTACATCAGATAACGCCGATAGATATTAGTCGGCATAGTGTTCCGGGCAATTATTCATGACGGCTCAGCCGTTGCGTTTGACCTCCAGGGTTCTTGTTCACAGCTCCTGTCCTCTCAAACTCCTCGTTTCGAGAAGCCTGTAGCCCAATTGAGTAACAAGAGACTTCAGCACGGGGAAGTCCACAGAATACTGGGGTTTTTCAAATGGTCTGTCAGCTGTTTACAGGATGGTTCTATTCTTACAAAAAATGCTCTCAACAGGGCAGGCAATCAACAGATATTGACGGAGTCCTGGAACTGGTGGCTATTCAGTTAGCAAACACGGCACTCGGCGGAAACGGTCGAAATAAGCTGTGTTGGTATTTAAAGCGGCAGGTGTTTGCACAGAAAGGCATGCTCGTCGGAACCAGAACTTTCGCTGAAGTGACTCAAAAGTTTCGACGACATCGAACGAATAGATTAAAAACAGTACCGTCGGACCGAAATGTGCTTTCCTAATGAAAACAAAGCTCAAAGACAGTCCGGGGAATGGGGAAAAAACCTCCACTTCAAAACTACGCCGACTCACAAAATACGTCCACCGGGCATGAAGAAACTCAAGTTCCTCCCAAAAGTCAAATGGTGTCATTTCTATGCAGTGTCTGCGAACACTTTTCCTGGTGTCCAGCAAGCATTTTAATTAATTAACTAATTAATTAATTATTCAAATTTATATTCTGCCCTCCCCGCAAGCAGGCTCACGGCACAATATCAGAAAGGTATCAACCATTTCAGACACATAAAATATAGATATAAACAATTAAGACAATTTAAAACAGAAAAAAAAAATCAAAACAGAGCTCCTCGTACAGAGGTTTCCAGCTGGCGCCATTGGTTCTCTCAAACTTTGTAACCTGGGCCACGCGAGAGAGTCGCTTCTGTTTCTGTGGGAGAGGCTATTTTATTGGATGCCCGTCGCCTCAGCCGCCCACCTCAGAAAGTGGGTGGCACCCTGTGGGCTTTTGCCCAGCGGGGCTTCTGATTGGCCCCTGAAGACCTGACAGGCATTGCAGATTAAGAAAATGTTGTTCCAGTGGCATTTACCACCATAGAGTTGGTTTTATCCTCTCTCTCTCTCTCCTCCTTCCCGGTATTTTTTTTTCAAAATTACCCTTCTTCTCCCCTGCACTTGGACCTCCTCTCTGTTTGTAGCTCCACCTCCTGTGGCAGCCATATTGTGACTGAGCCCTCCATGCTGTGTTAGAATTCCACAGGTGCCCATGGCTCAAAAAAGGCTGCGGACCCCTGTTCTCCACAAAGAACAGACTGTTAATTGGTTCACCTTTCGATTTCCCTGAGGCCCACAGAGCTGCCGAAAAGTCCCGCTCATTTAATGTGCAGACTCCCTCAAAAACGTGAAGGAAAGCGATGCAAAGGCCTAGCCCTGACCTTCTCCTGCTGTGCTAGATTTCTTTTACTGGTGGTGATTTATTTAATCAACATTAAAAACATTTTTTTAAATAACCTGCTGTCCACAAGGACTGCTGTTACTCCAACAGAATGGGAACTCAGGGCCGAAGTAAATGAGACAGCGCCCCTGAGTTCTCTCCGGGGACATTCACTCCTAGGGGGAGCAGCGAAGATTGATCCGGATTCAGCCGCTTTTTGAAAGCCACTGAGAGTTTAGGCTGTGAGGAGAGAAAATAGAGCTCACAGAACCAAAATACCTCAAGTGCCCATGATGAGTAGGTGCTACTGACCGTGTTCACGTAGCAGTGGTCCGACTCCTCGCTCTCAAATAGAATGATGTCCTTAACAAAGACGGCGATGGCTCTCATGATGAAGGACATGAAAAGATGCATGTGGACGTAGTTCCGGGTGCAGTGCAGTTTCCTGGAGGAAGAAGACGGCATTTGAAAAGAGTTAGAACACAAGAACATAAGAGAAGCCATGCTGGATCAGGCCAGTGGCCCATCCAGTCCAACAAACTGTGTCACACAGTGGCCAAAAATACCAGGTGCCGTCAGGAGGTCCACCAGTGGGACCACAACTCCAGAAGCCCTCCCACTGTTGCCCCCCCAAGCACTGCCCCAGTCAGAGTGTGCCCAGGGGGAGAAGGATTGGCGGGCTCAGGCCTCGCCGTGGGTGCTGGGGTTGTCAGCATACTATTATGTAATGCAGGCAAGATGACAGCTAGGGTGATGCATAGTTAGTTAGATCATCTTAATCAAAGAGTGACAGAAGATGTGTCATGTGTACAGGTCACCTGATTAGACTGCATCAGCTTTACAATAGTCACAGTGACTCAGCACAGTGTCCTGATTGGTGCTTCGTGGTATATATTCAGTGCAATTAGACTGTACATCATTCTCTCTGGATTATTAAATGCCTGCGTAGCATTCTGTCCGTTTGTATAAAGATTCTACCAGTGCTATATGGACTGTATATACTATAATGTAAACAGACTACTGTATATTCCTGCACTAGCCAACATTGCCTTGTGGATTTTATCACCACGCTTTGGCTGCGCCGACAGGGGTGGGGAGGGGTGGGGGAGAAGACTCACCTGTGGCTGCTTCCTCTCCTCTGTGGAGCTCCTTCCCCCCCCCCCGCGAGTATCGAGGGTGCCGCCTCTTGTGTTTATCTAATCCCCTCTTGAAGCCATCTATGCTTGTAGCCACCACCTTGTGGCAGTGAATTCCATGGGTTAACGACTCTTTGGGTGAAAATGACTTCTATCATAGAGCTTTTGTCCAAATACCAGAGCATTGCCGTGACATCGCTGACGTGATGACATCACTTCCGGTACACACGGGAAGTGACATCACCACATTGCCGGCGATGTAGCCTGGGCCTCCCTCCTGCTCCTGGTAAGTACCCCTGCCAGCCAGCTGATCGACAGGGGGGGGTGAGGCCTGGGGATCTATTGTCTCCAGCAGGGGGCGGGCATCCCTATCTAAGTCTAAGGGGTGCTTTCACACACACTGAATAATGCACTTTCAATCCACTTTCCTGATCATTTGCAAATGGATTTGATTGTTACACACAGTCAAATCCAGTTGCAAAGAGCACTGAAAGTGCATTGTTCAGTGTGTGTAAACATGCCCTTAGACTCTGTCCATAAAGCCACTTTACAGTGTTCCCTCTAAGCTGAGTTAGTGTGAGCCAGCTCAAAGTTTTTTAGCCTCCGGCTCACACATTCTTGTCTTAGCTCAGGAAGGATGGCTCCAGAGTAGACTAATTTATGCAGCAGCCAAATCGCTCGCTCACAACTTTAATGCCAGTAGCTCCCAAAGTAGGATTTTTGCTCACAAGACTCCACGGCTTAGAGGGAGCATTGGCTCTAGGCATGACAACTTCTAAGAGGCGTGCCTAGAGCTATGGACCAACCCCCTTTCCTCTCTTCTCTCCATTCATCTGCATTTCCTTCTTCCGCCATAGTTTCCCCCATTACCTGAAAATGCACAGAACAATCATGGCCATGGTTAGGGCTACGAGAGATAAACTGTGTCCAATGGTGTAGCCAGTCTTCACGAAGCCATAGAAGACGGTCTGCAAAAGAGATGGAGAGACCAGTCAGTTAATCGGAGCTTATATATATGTCGATTTCCTTACCCAACAAGCCCACTTCCTCCCACGATCCGGTCTCTTGCAGGAAGCGTGAACGTGTTTTCAATCGTTTCCAGGGATCTTAATGCTCAAATAGTCTTGATACTACGTGATGTGTGAAGCAGCTGAACTTCACCTGCTCTTCTGCAATTGTGACCTCTGACCTCTTTCTCAGCAGCCGACTGGCTCTGGCCAGATACGTCAGTCTCAGTAACGCTGACAGTCATTGGCTTGCCCGATCCAGTGTCAGAGAAGGCCTTACCGGCTTTTGTTAGAATATGGTTAGACTCATCAGATCTGAGCTACCAGTCCAGACTTCTCCAGCTTGGTGCCCGCAGGCGCCATGGCACCAGCCACCTCCTTTCTTGGAATGTGACAAGTGTTTTTAGAATGTGGGTGGGGCAGACCCGTGGCCAGGATTTTGTGGCTTGTGGGGCAATTTTTTCCTGGTGGGGCTGAAGTTCTCAGTGCAGAAAGAAAAGCCACGTAGCCAACAGAAAGCTGTTACCAGGGCAGATCTCTAAATTGCAAGCTGTTAACCACTGTAGATGACAGTTCTCAGCTGCTGCAAGTTAATCACTTCTGCCAGCCTAAGCAACCATTCTGCTAACAAGCTGGCAGGTGGCGGTAATGACTTCTATAGGGAAGAAAGCGAACATTTAGGCAGAACAATTCTCTTAAGGGAGACAGTTTCTTGACACGGAGTTAGAAGGGATCCTAGAGTTCACCTACACCTACTTGGGAGGCAGAACTGGACACAAAATGGCTGCCACAGTTTTCCTTCAGTCACACAGGGAAGTTCCTTTGTGCTGTGCTGGCAGCTACTGCCAAAGCAACATTGTTGAAAATCCGCACAGCCAACCAGAAGCCTTGTTGGGGAAAAGTCCCACCAAGGCCTGCCCACTTTATAAAAACACTTGGCAGGTGCCTGGAAAGGTGTCGGTGGCACCACGACACTCGTGGGCACGTTGGGGACCTCTGTTGATTCCCTAGCCGCTACACTACATGAAACAGGAACTGCTCATTGCCAGAGCAAGAGACGGAAGACTGAACATCGGCTGAACTTAGGCTGAACATAGCCTAACTCAACAGAACACAGTGCATTATTCCAAGACACTGAAACGCTGGACAACACATCCAATTACCATGTCAGGTTACACAGGGAAGCTACTGAAATTCATAAACATAAACACAATTTCAACAGGAAAGAAGAGTTTAAAAATAAATAGGGCATGGTTTCCGGTCCTGAAAAAACACAAAATGCTCTCCACCTTACAACAGCACTACAGAGAAGATTAGGATTTCAACAACCAATCCAATGCAAAAGAATCTCCTTAGGAAAGCTCCTCCATTAGCAAGTCACAGCCTGGGAAACTCCTACAAGATAATGACTCAGCCCTATCCCACCTTCCTGAGTAGATATAACTTACCTGCCTACCATTTCTCTTTTCACACTGACACAAAGAGTACTCCATCTTTCTGTGTTAGACCTCTGAGGATGCCAGTAACAGCTGCTGGCGAAACGTCAGGGACTACAATGCCAAGACCATAGCCACACAGCCCAGAAAATCTACAACAACTAAAGAGCTCTGGCTGTGAAAGCTTTTGACAACAGACTGAAGACTGTTTACTTTGCTACGTAAAATTCAATGGCGGCCACCAAGAACTAAACCAGCCGCAGTTCACAAGGCAGCCTATTTAATACATCTATTGCTTGCATATTGCTGGGGAATTCTGAGCAAACAGTTAATTCATTTCAAATGAAATGAGCAGTAAATCTCCTGACAGGAGGTCAGCTGGCGCACGAAAATGCTCACTTCATTTTGCTGCATTTTCAGACTGTGTATTCCTTTATCAGTAAAGCGCACTCATGCTAACACTCTGGGAATCTGACTGCGGATGTGTTATTGGAAGGGTTCTGTTAAGAGGCTTTAGCTAAGAGCATCAAAGAATGCTCTGCTAGGACTCCTCAGGTGTAGGGAAGGCATGCTGAGTCAGCCTCACAGATGTGAAGGAGGGGCCATGGCGCGGGGGTAGAATATCTGCTTGGTGTGCAGAAGGTCCCAGGTTCGATCCCCGGCATCTCCAGTTAAAAGAATCAGGCAAGAGGTGATGTGAAAGACCTCTGCCCGAGACCCTGGAGAGCTGTAAAGAGGGGCTGTGGCTCAGTGGCAGAGCATCTGCTTGGCATGCAGAAGGTCCCAGGTTCGATCCCCGTCACCTCCAGTTAAAAGGATCAAGTGAGAGGTGATGTGAAAGACCTCTGCCCGAGACCCTGGAGAGCTGTAAAGAGGGGCTGTGGCTCAGTGGCCGAGCATCTGCTTGGCATGCAGAAGGTCCCAGGTTCGATCCCCAGCATCTCCAGTTAAAAGAATCAGGCAAGTGGTGATGTGAAAGACCTCTGCCCGAGACCCTGGAGAGCTGTAAAGAGGGTCTGTGGCTCAGTGGCAGAGCATCTGCTTGGCATGCAGAAGGTCCCAGGTTCAATCCCCGTCATCTCCAGTTAAAAGAATCAGGCAAGAGGTGATGTGAAAGACTTCTGCCCGAGACCCTGGAGAGCTGTAAAGAGGACCTGTGGCTCAGTGGCAGAGCATCTGCTTGGCATGCAGAAAGTCCCAGGTTCAATCCCCATCATCTCCAGTTAAAAGGATCAGGTGAGAGGTGATGTGAAAAGACCTCTGCCCAAGACTGTGAAGGGCTGTGATGAAGAAGAAGAGAAGAAGAGATTGGATTTATACTCCACCCTTGCCTTGGCACGCTCCATGGCTTGGTATGCTCATTGATGCTCTAACCCACTAAGAGGATTTATTGTGAGGAACATTAAGGGTGCGTTCAGACGCGCCATTTAATCAGGTTTCGTGACTGATCAACAACAGATTTTATGTGCACGTTCAAATGGCAACATCTGTCTCCTGCCCTGATCCGTTGGTTTCCCGCTCAAAAACCCCCTTCAGCCAGAATATTTTGTTACCGGGTCCCAAGTGGTGTTTTCTCAGCTCTCCCGTTTAAAGCCGCAGTTTCCCCTGTGTGACTGCTCCTCCGGTGTCGAGCCACTTCCGATAGTTTAAACCCCCTTCTGCTTTTCGCCCACCATTTTTTTTAATGCACTGGCAGTGTGCGCATAAGTGGAGCTCCGCTCCCACGTTTATAAAACCAACATTTCAATGGGCACTGGTTTTGAGTTCGGGATCCCAAAGAGGCCAGTTTCGGGCAAAAGGTTTAAAGGGAAGTCTTCTGCCACAGCAGTGAAATCAGGGTGCTCTGCGGGATTGTCAAAGGAGAGCCATGATTCGCCCTAGTGGTTCTGCGCACGCGCGAGGATAAAGTTTTTCAGTTCTACGGATGAACAATTATGGGCATGTGCAAACTTAGAACTTTTTAAAAAAAAAAACCCCAACACACGCTCCCGTGTGATCACGATTGTCCAGAGTAAAAATAATTGCAACAGAGCGGGGCCATTTAAACCTGATTAAATGGCATGCCTGAATGCAACCAAGTCTCCCAAGAGCAGCCATCTTGAGTTACATCCCCTGTGGTCCAGGAAGCAGCACAGAATGTGTTCCTGGACACTGGTCCTCATGGAGGAAGGGCATGCGGGAGACGCCAGCCCCTTCTCCCGGAATGGAGGAAATCCTGTAGCGGAGGGACTGCAGCACCCATGCTTCAGGACAGGCATTTGGTTTACTTCTCATGCTCAGTTCTTTGTCGTTTTCCAGATTTACCAAGATATGGCCAGCTGGTCCCACACACACCCTGAAAACAGCAGACAGGGCAGTGATGCTTTCCTGCAGCCCAACGGGGTCATGGGGAAGGTTGGAAGAGATGTTCCTGACCGAGTAGTTGGCCAAGCTCGGCAGCTGTAGCCCCTTCCTCAGCAGTCGCAAGGATGTGATGGTGGCAATGCTCGTTCTCCTTGCCTGGGCAGCGAGACGGCAAGATACCTTTCTGGGCTCCTAACAAGTGTTTTTAGAAAGTGGATGAGGCTAGCTGGGGATTCTGCCCAGCAGGGCTTCTGACTGTTCATAGGGGAACTGATTGGCGGTGCAACGTTGCTTCGGCAGCAGCTCTTAGCACAGCATGAGGATCTTCACTACGTGACGGAAGGTAAGCAGGGTGTACACGAGGAGACATTTTAAAACAGTGTGTTCGTTTTTGAAAAACACATCCCATTACCCGGGGCATCTGCCTGAAATGTTGAAGAGTTACTGTTAGCTCCAGGTGGGCAGCCGTGTCGGTCTGAAGCAGTGGAACAAATTTAGAGTCCAGGGGGGCACCTTTAAGACCAACAAAGGTTTATTTAAGGTATGAGCTTTTCGTGCGCATGTGCGCTTTGTCAAATACATTGGAAAGGAAGCCAGAGTTCAAACTTATAGACAGAAGCTGAGCAACAAATTAATGCGTGGCATGATGCAGACGCTTCAAGACAGGCAAAGAGAAAACAAAATGACAAGCTAAGGTTATAAGGTCAATGGTTGTTTTGATTTAATTAAGAGGGGGAATGGACAGCAAAGTAATAAATACGTCAAAATAGGGGATGAATGTGAAAAGGCAGCAAAGTAATAAATATGTCAAAACAGGGGATGAATGTGAAAAGGCATCTTTTCTAATGGTGGGAAGTAAACTGAGAATCACCATTTGTCTCCTCTCAGGGGTGGAGGTAACGTAACCGCATTTCTTTCTTTCTTTTTTGAGGCTTGTGCGGTGGTATCTCAGCAAAACATTCCAATATCCCTTGCATTACATTCAGTATTCTAATATACTATCCTGAAAAAAGAAATACACTAAAGTACAGAGGATGTATAGTCCTTCTTGTTGAGAATATATATGTGAGGACTGAATGAGTTAGCATATGTAATGAGAAAAGAAACCAATATCCCTGTTGAGTCCTGGGGAGTTTTTTGCTCCAAGTGTTGTAATAACTTGTAATTCAGCAATTTCCTTTTCCATTCTGTTCCTGAAGTTCCTTTGTAATAAAACGGCTACTCTGAGGTCATTCGCTGAATGTCCTGGAAGGCTGAAGCGTTCTCCTACAGGTTTCTCCTTGCAATTTCTGATGTCAGATTTGTGTCCTTTTATCCTCTATATACGGTTTGTCCTGTCTGTCCTATGTCGAGAACTGAAGGGCATTGTTGGCAATTAATGGCATATACAATGTTAGGAGACAAGCGAATGAATGATGGTGTAGTTGATGTTGTTAGGTCCAGTGGTATCTGGGTTTGTTGCAAGCTCTGGTCCCAGTGTCCATGTTCGACTTAGATATTGCACTATTGTGGGTGAGGAGTTGTTTGAGACAAGGAGGCTGTCTGTGGGCAAGTGCTTGAGAGGAGACAGATGGAGCGTTAATGGCAGGGCCTCAGTTAATTACTCTCAGCATTCCACAATCAAGAAGCATACACCTGCCCATCAGTCTTCTATTTTGACATATTTCTTTTGCTTCACTGTGTTTTCCCATAATTAAATCCAAAAACCAAAGGGAAACTGCATGGAAAGCACTAGTATAGACAAAAGCAATTATACAATTTTATATCAAATAGTGAAAAACTGAAACATACAATCTGGGAATTTATACAAGAAGTGAATACAGATAGAATAAGGTTAACGAAGGTTTCCGGGGTAAGTCTTCGTTGCCCATTGAATCTTTGTATCCTCTGTGATGTAGAACATAATTTTGTAACTCCGTAGATATACTGTGCCTGTTTCTTTCTCTCTGAGAAGTTTGAAAAAACAATTGGAACCACTGACTGCAAATCCGGTTCGGATGAAGTTTTCCCCACGAAACGAAGACTTACGCTGGAAACCTTCGTTAACCTTATTCTGTCTGTATTCACTTGTTGTATAAATTCCCGCATTTCAATTTTTCACTATTTGATGTAAAACTGTACGATTGCTTTTGTCAGTAGTTCTTTTTCACTATCTGACTCAATACTAGCGCTTTCCATGCAGTTTCCCTTTGGTTTTTGTTCTGTTTCTACCGAACTGTGACTTTCCTTCCCACCCCCCCTTCCGTAATCAAATCCAAAGAAATGGTGACCATGTAAATTTATTTATTTATTTATTTATTGGGTTTATATCTCGCCCTCCCCGCCGAAGCAGGCTCACAGTAAAAGATAAACTGCATTGAAAAGGGATATAATTCAATAGAACTCCTAACACACACACATCTTAATCACAGATAAAAACTGAAAGGTGCTAATAATGTGCTGATAAAGTGCAGGCGGCGATAATATCCAGAGATATCTCAGGCCATGATGCCAATAAAAGGCCTCAGTTGTTATGGATGTTCTCGGTGGCAGCTCCTACTCGAAGGCCTGGTGGAACTGTGAAAGGTCCTACAGAACCCTGATGTCTTCCGGGAGCTCAGTCCACCAGTGTGGAGCCACCACTGAAAAGGTCCTGGCACTGGTTCTGTGACCCTGACCTCAGTGCTCTCTGGGGAACACGTGGGGAAAGGCAGTCCCTCCGGTAGGCAGGCCCCAAACCATATAGGCAGGGGTCCGTTGGAGCGGGAGCGCACAGGAGCGCAGCTCCGGGAGTGAGGAGCCCAGGGGGCGGGCACATGACCAAGCCCCGAACCCCTCCTCGGCTTCCCCGAGCAGTGCAGAGGTGCAGCGCCCCGGGGAAAGCCCTGCTAGGGTCTTTATTGTTTGTTTTAATATTGATAATTTTATCATTGTTCCTTTTATGACTCTGTGTTGCTTTTCCAGAGACTTGCTCAAGGTGGCATATACATTTTGTAAGTATACCATTTTTTATCTGGGCACATGGCACATAAGTACTGGAGAAATTTCACCAACCCTTCAGCAGCTTCCACCCCATCAGTTTGATGTAGTGGTCAGGAGTTGGACTCTAATCTGGGAGAACCGGGTTTGATTCCCCACTTCTCCACATGCAGCTGCTGGTGTGACCTTGGGCCAGTCACAAGTTCTCTCAGAGCTGTTCTCTCACGAGCAGTTCTCAAAAGACCTCTCTCAGCCCCACCTACCTCACAGGGTGTCTTGTTGTGGGGAGGGGGAGGGAAAGGGATGGGTGGTGCACATGTCCTGGGTATCTCAAGTCTACTTGCAACCTGGTGGTTTCAAGGGAGCAGGAAGAGAATGAGGGTGTGTTCTTGACGCTTCTTTTTATTGCACAAAGTATTGGATGTCGAAGGGAATGGAGGAAGAGCAGGTCAGTTTCACTCACCAGTGGAGTGGGGCCTGAGGGGTGGGTGTTGCCTTCTGACACACTTCCGGTATCTTAGGGGGCGTGGCATATGCAAATGAGTTATGCTAATGAGTTATGCTAATGAGCTCCTGCACCTATTTTTCTACGAAATGACCCCTGCATATAGGGCTTTAAAGGTCAAGCGAATCCAGAGAGCAAACACAAAGCCAAGCCCCAGGAGGCAATACCACGGCGAGGAACAAGCCAACACTCAGAGCCACAAATCTTTCCCCCCTGCTAGCTTGCTATTCCTGTTTGGTCTTTGCATCTGGTAAAACATCTTCATTATGTTGTGTGCTGATGGGCTGTTCACCTTCTGCCTACGCGTATGGACTCGTAACTTCCACTTCAGTGTATCTGAGGAAGTCGGCATGGACACACACGCTTATACCTTGAATAAAACTTCGCTGGTCTCAAAGGTGCCGCTGGACTTGCGCTTTGTTCTGCCGCTTCAGACCAAACACGGCTACCCACCTGAATCTTGCAGAAACCTGATATTGATTCTGGGGCTGAAAGTGGTCTACTGACCTCAGGCTGGACTGTGGAGTTGGGATCGTATCCGCAAGCGGCAAAGTACGTCGCAGGCTGCATGTCCGACCAGCTGTTGCCTGTGCAGTTCCTGCTCATATTACCTAGAGAGGAATAAGAACAGGGTTAGAAGCAAGCATGAAGAAGAAGAGGAAGAGAAGGAGGAGGAGATTGGATATATATCCTGCCCTTCACTCACTTGGAGTCTCAGAACGGCTTACAAACTCCTCTCCCTTCCCCTCCCCACAACAGACACCCTGGGAGATAGGTGGGGCTGAGAGAGCTCTGACAGAAACTGCTCTTTTTCAAGAACAGCTCTGAGAGAACTTGCGACTGACCCAAGGTCATCCAGCGGCTGCAAGTGGAGGAGTGGGGAATCAAACCCGGTTCTCCCAGATTAGAGTCCGCGCACTGAACCACTACACCAAACTGGCTCTCGCCATGCATGTATTCATCTATTTCCCAATTTTCTCCCCTGGTGGAAACTCAACATGGCTTAGAACCTTGTTCTCCCTTCCTCCGCTTTTTCACTGACAACCACCCTGCAAGGCAGGCCAGGCTGAGTTTGTGAGGGGCTCAAGGTTACCCAGCGAGCTTCCATGATAGAGGCGGGGATTTGAACCTGGGTTTCCAAGAGTCCTAGTCTGCCGCTGTATCCACTGCACCACACAGGCTTAATAACGAGAGATGTGGCCATGCACAATTCTTTCTAGCATAGTGAAAAGCCGCTAAAGAAAAACATGTGACCAAACTGACCATTAGAAGGGTCAAAAGTATAAGAACATGAGAGAGGCCATGTCAGATCAGGCCAATGGACCTTCCAGTCCAACACCCTGTGTCACACAGTGGCCAAAAACACCAGGGGCCCTCAGGAGGTCCACCAGCGGGGCCAGGACACTAGAAGCTCTCCCACTGTTCCCCCTCCCCCAAGCACCAAGAATACAGAGCATCACTTGCCCCAGACTGAGAGTTCCATCTATGTTTTGTGGGTAAGAGCCACTGATGGACCTCTGCTCCATATATTTATCTATAAGAACATCAGAGAAGCCAATGTTGGATCAGGCCAGTGGCCCCTCCAGTCCAGCACTCTGTGTCACACCGTGGCCAAAACCCAGGTGCCACCAGGAGGTTCCCCCAACGGGGCCAAAACTCCAGAATCCCTCCCACTGTTGCCTCCAAACACCAAGGACACAAAGCATCACTGCCCCAGACATAAGAACATCAGAGAAGCCATGCTGGATCAGGCCAGTGGCCCCTCCAGTCCAACACTCTGTGTCACACAGTGGCCAAAACCCAAGTGCCATCAGGAGGTCCACCAGCGGGGCCTTTCCACCAATGCTCCCTCTAAGCTGTGGAGTCTTGTGAGCAAAAATTCCACTTGGTGAGCTACCGGCATTAAAGCTGTGAGCCAGCGATTGGGCTGCCAGTTTGAGAGCCAGTCTGCTGTAGTGGTTAAGTGCGCGGACTCTAATCTGGGAGAACCGGGTTTGATTCCCCACTCCTCCACTTGCACCTGGCTGGATGACCTTGGGCAAGCCATAGCTCTGTACCAGCTCTCCTCTCAAGGACAGCTTGGGAAAGAGCTCTCTCAACCCCACCTACCTCACAGGGTGCCTGTTGTGGGGAGGGGAAGGGAAGAGCGTTTGTAAGCCGCTCTGAGACTCCAAGTGAGTGAGGGGCGGGATATAGATCCAACCTCCTCCTCCTCTTCCTCCTTCTGCATAAATTAGTTTGCTCTGGAGCCATCCTTCCTGAGCGAAGGCAAAAAGGTGTGAGCCGGAGGCTAAACAACTGTGAGCTAGCTCACACTAACTCAGCTTAGAGGGAACACTGCTTTCCCACTATTGCCCCCCTCCCAAGCACCGAGGCCACAGAGCATCACTGCGGGGAGGGGAAGGGATTGTGAATTGCTCTGAGACTCCTTCGGGTAGTAAAAGGCGGGGTATAAATCCAATCTCTTCTCTTCTTCCTTAAATACCCACTTTGGCATCAGGAAGGGATTTTCCTCCAGGTCAGATTGTCCCCGGGATCCCGGATCTTTCTTGCCTTCCCCTGGGCATAGAGCAGAGGGTCACTCGCTGTGGGAGTGGGGGGAGGGAGGGAGCCGTGGGTTTCCTGCATTGTGGGGACTGGACGACCGGTGGGATCTCTCCCAGATCTATGGTTTCCATGGGTCTGTTGCAGCGGGAGCGCAGAGGAGCCCAGGGGGCGGGCACATGACCAAGCCCCACCCCTTCCTCGGCTTCCCCAAGCAGTGCAGAGGCGCAGCGCCCCGGGGAAAGCCCTGCTAGGGTCTTTATTGTTTTTAATGTTTTGTTTTAATATTGATAATTGTATCATTGTTCCTTTTATGACTGTGTGCTGCTTTTCCAGAGACTTGCTCAAGGGGGCATATAAATTTTCTAAGTATACCATTTTTTATCTGGGCACATGGCACATAAGTACTGGAGAAATTTCACCAACCCTTCAGCAGCTTCCACCCCATCAGTTTGGTGTAGTGGTCAGGAGTTGGACTCTAATCTGGGAGAACCGGGTTTGATACCCCACTCCTCCACATGCAGCTGCTGGTGTGACCTTGGGCCAGTCACAAGTTCTCTCAGAGCTGTTCTCTCATGAGCAGTTCTCAAAAGACCTCTCTCAGCCTCACCTACCTCACAGGGTGTTTTGTGGTGGGGAGGGGAAGGGGAAGGGATGGGTGGTGCACACGTCCTGGGTATCTCAAGTCTACATAAAACCTGGTGGTTTCAAGGGAGCAGGAAGAGAGTGAGGGTGTGTTCTTTACGCTTGTTTTTATTGCACAAAGTATTGGATGGGGAAGGGAATGGAGGAAGAGCAGGTGAGTTTCACTCACCTGTGGAGTGGAGCCTGAGGGGTGGGTGCTGCCTTCTGACACACTTCTGGTATGTTAGGGGGTGTGGCACATGCAAATGAGTTATGCAAATGAGTTATGCTAATGAGCTCCTGCACCTCTTTTTCTACGAAATGACCCCTGATGGTTTCTATGTTTCTGATGTGGTTTGCATGGCTCTCGTTCTCAACGTTTTCAACCACGATGGCACGGTGCACACCACCCCTTCGACTCTGCTCGAAGACTGCTGCTTAACTTTGCAGAGGTTGTGACCTGCCCCCATTGTGACACTTCCCCTGCAGGCTGGCAGGGGGCTTTGTTCTCCCTGCGCGCTCAGCTTTATTTGTGCTTCCGTGTGGGCTGCGCTATCAATAGGCACCTTAGCGAAAACCATTTTTCTCATGCCTTACGGCTCATCGCCTGCATTGTGCTTTTCTTCCACCGGCTCCCAGCCCTCGCCAAGTTGATGGTCCCTCCATTCATAAGTGCCTTGGGGTCCTCCCACCTGCTTCTGGGTTTGATTGGAAAAGGTTTGATTGGAAATGCACCCCGCACACCCCTCCCTCCTCCCTGTCTCATTCAAGGAGAACATTGTCTATCCTTTCTTCTCCAGAGTATGATTTAGATCACCCTTTACACCCCAGGAACTTTCCCAGCCTGAACCCAGGATGAATGAGAAGAGGCAGAAAGCTTTTATTCCCCCAAAGGAGGAGGAGGAGGAGGAGGAGGAGGAGGAGGAGGGGATTGGATTTATACCCCGCCCTTCACTATCCAAGGGAGTCTCAGAGCGGCTTACAAACTCCTTCCCCTTCCCCTCCCCACAACAGACACCCTGGGAGGTAGGTGGGGCTGAGAGAGCCCTGAAAGAAACTGCTCTTTTTCAAGAACAGCTGTGCCAGAACTACGGCTTGCCCAAGGTCATCCAGCAGCTGCAAGTGGAGGAGTGGGGAATCAAACCCGGTTCTCCCAGATGAGAGTCCACGCACTTAACCACTACACATAACTGGCTCTCAGGAGTAGGAGGAGGAGGAGAGACTGGATTTATAATATACCCTTCGCTACCCAAAGGAAGAGCAGTTTACAATCTCCTTTCCCCTCCCCTCCCCACAACAGATAACCTGTGAGGTAGGTGGGGCGGAGAGAGCTCTCGCGAGGACTGCTCTTGAGTGTAGTTTGACTGACCCAAGGTCACACCAGCAGCTGCATGTGTCAGAGTGGGGAACCAAACCCAGTTCCCCCAGATTAGATTCCATGCTCCTAACCACTCTACCAATTTTGTTGTTCAGTTGTGCAGCTGAGTCCGACTGTTCGCGACCCGATGGACCACATCACGCCAAGCCCTCCTGTCTTCCGTCGTGCTCCTGAGTTTGCTTAATTTCATGTTTGTTGCATCGATAACACGGTCTAACCATCTCATCCTTTGCCATCCCCTTCTTCTTTGACCTTCAATCTTTCCCAGCATCAGGGGCTTCTCCAGGGAGTGCTCCCTTCTCATTTGGCGGCCGAAGTATTGGAGCTTCAGCTTCAGGATCTGGCCTTCCAGCGAACAGTCAGGGTTGATTTCCTTTAGGACTGACTGATTTGATCTCCTGGCCCTCAAATAGCTCTCATGCTTAGGTCATCAGATTAGACCAAAAGGTTTCCAAGATCGATGGTTTCTATGTCTCTGGTGCCGTTTGCACGGCTCTCATTCCCAACATCTGCAACCACGGCTGCACGGAGTACCCCCACCGCTTCGACTTTGTTCAAAGACTGTTAACTTAACAAAGATTGCGTCTTAACAGTTTATTGGCTCAGGGTAGCATCATCCGTCTGCAGAAGAACAGGTAGATTCAAGACCAGTAGCACCCTACGAGCTAGCAAGATCTTCAGAATATGAACTTTCGAGAGTCAATGAGCCCTTCGTTGGATACAAGTTGAAATAGACATAGATCCAAGAGTCAGCCGTGCTAGTCCGTTGCTGCGAAATAGCAAAAAGTCCAGTAGCGCCTTTAAGACGAACAAACTTTATTGTAGCATAAGCCTTTGAGAAACACGGCTCTCTTCTGACAAAGAGGGTTGTGTTTCTCAAAAGCTTGTGCTACAGTAAAGTTTGTTCGTCTTAAAGGGGCGTCCAGAGTTTTTACTAAGTCTCTTGGCCGCGCTCTGAGGGAAATGTTTACCCCGCATGCCCCAGCTTCCCGCCCAGAAGTCAGCACTTTTTTTGACTCCCCGGCCATGGCTTAAAGACAAAATTCGAAAGCAAAATTCGAAAGCAACGTTTACATTCCTCGCCACGTTCCGTTTCCGGGACTGGCGTGATTGATTCTCTTGTGCCGTGCCGCGGAAAGGGAACAGAATGATCTGGGACGAGAAACGCTATTGTCGGCGGTCCAATATGGAAGTGCAGCCGCCAAGGCGGCCATCAATTTTGGGAGAAACACCGGACGCCAAGTTGGAGAGTGACACTTGATTTGGTCAAGCCTCCTTTGTTTGGAAGTTTGCATTTTTTTTTCCAGAGATTGCTCTGGCAGTATTTTCCCAAGTCCTCTCTATCTCATTTGGAGACCTCAGCATCTTTTTTTGCTTCTTGGAAACAAATGTTTAGCCTAGAGTGGCCGACTCCAGCTTGGGAAATACCCAGAGATTTGGGGGTGGAGCCAGGGGAAGGCATGGTTTGGGGACGAAAAGGACCTCCGTGGCATATAATGCCATAGAGTCCACCCTCCAAAGCGGCCGTTCTCTGTAGTCTGTGGATCAGTTTTAATTCTGGGAGCTCCTCCAGGCTCCACCTGGAACCTGGCAACACTAATCTGGCTCAGCACTTGTCTAAGTGTAAGAAATGACTTCCCTACGGAGGCCTAGACAGTTGCCAAGGGAGACTGTAGCTCCTCCCCAAACTTTCCTAGAATCTGTTTCTATTGGACCATCGAACAAGGGCCAAGGTGACCAATCAGAAACCTCACTGGGTTGAGCCCCACCCACTTTTTAAAACACTTGGTGGGGGCAAAGCAAGGTGTCGATGGATACCACGGCACCAGTGTTCCCTCTAAGCTGAGTTAGTGTGAGCTAGCTCACCGTTTTCTAGCCTCCAGCTCACACCATTTTGTCTTCGCTCAGGAAAGAGGGCTCCAGAGCAAAGTAATTGACGCAGTAGCCAAATCGCTGGCGCACAACTTTAATGCCAGTGGCTCACAAAGTAGGATATTTGCTCACAAGACTCCACAGCATAGAGAGAACATAGAGAGAGCTGGCACCCCCTGTTGGAGACCCCTGTTCTGTAACACTGGTAGGTTATGAGTCACAACAGGGTTGCACCATGACCCAAAGTGACTGGTACCAGCATGATAACCATCCTTTTGCTGTCAACCTATCTAGCACTTTACTGCTCTTCCTCCAGAAAGGTCTGAGAAATGTATGTGGTTAGAACCATGGAACCATAGTATCATAGAGTTGGAAGGGACCTCCAGGGTGATCTAGTCCAACCCCCTGCACAAGGCAGGAAATTCACAAATACCTCCCCCCCACACATCTCCAGTGACTGCTGTTCCACGCCCAGAAGATGACAAAAAACCTCCAGGATCGCCAGCCAAACTGGCCTGGAGAAAAGTTGCTTCCTGACCCCAAAGTGGCGATCGGCTTTTCCCTGGGCATTTAAGAAAGGGCCACGAGAACTACCGTATTTTTCGATCCATAAGACGCACTTTTCCTCCCCAAAAAAGTGTGTGGGGGGGAAGTGTGTGCGTCTTATGGAGCGAATATGGAGCTTTTCTTACCTGTAACAGGGCTCTTTGTTCAGCAGGAACGCCGGGGAACGCCATTCCGGCTGGCATCCCAGCCTTCCCCGCCCCTCCCTGCTGGGCCTGAGCTGTTAAGACTTAAAAGGGAAACGGCAGGGAAAACCCCACCAGGCTAAGTACTCTTTCCCTTTAAGTGCTTTTCCCCTTTAAGACAGCCAGCAGCAGAAAGCCCCGCCCACAGATTAAGCTCCGTGGCTACTTTGCACAGAAAGGTCTGGCTTTGCATGGCATGCCGACGTCTCTCTTCTTTCCTTTCTCTATCTTCCTTCCTTTCCTTTTTTCTGTCTGTCTGTCTGTCTTTCTGTCTCTCTCTCTGTCCCCACCTTTCTTTCTTCCTTTCTCTTTCTCTCTCTCTCTCTCTCCTCCTCCTTCCTTCCTTTATCTCTCTCTCTCTCTCTTTCTTTCTTTGTTTCATTTTTTCCTGTTTTCCTCCTCTAAAAACAAGGTGCGTCTTATGATCAGGTGCGTCTTATGGAGCGAAAAATACGGTAAGCACTGAGGCAACCCTTCCGGCCCTCCCTTCTCATGATCTGCCTCAGTTCACAGAATCAGCGTTGCTGTCAGATGGCCGTCGAGCCTCTGTTTAAAAACCTCCCTCCCCTGTTCTATCCTCAGTGGCGGAGCATCTGCTGGGCATGCAGAAGGTCCCGGGTTCAATCCCTGTTTTTTCCAGTTAAAGGGATCAGGGTAGGGGGTGATGGGAAAGACCTCTGCCTGAGATTCTGGAGAGCTGCTGCCGGTCTGAGTAGACAATGCTGGCCTTGATGGACTGATGGCCTGATTTAGTGTAAGGCAGTTTCATGCGATCAGCTGACTTACGGCGAACCCACAGGGTTTTCAAGGCAAGAGGCATTCAGAGGTAGCTCGCCATTACCTGCCTCCGTGTCATGAGCCTGGTCTTCCTCGGAGGTTTTCCGTCCAAAAAAGTAGCCAGGGCTGACCCTGCTTAGGTTCTGACATCTGATGAGATCAGACTAGCCTGAGCTATCCAGGTCAGGGCTAGAAAGGCTTCAAGGTCTGGAAAAAACTAACTGCTCTGCCCCGTTGGCCGGAAGAGGGAGTTACTAGCAAGCCATAGTTCTCTCAGAGCTGTCCTGTCAAGTGCAGTTCTCGGGAGAGCTCTCTCAGCCCCACCTACCTCCCAGGGTGTCTGTTGTGGGGAGGGGAAGGGAAAGGAGTTTGTAAGCTGCTCTGAGACTCCCTTGGGGAGTGAAGGGCGGGGTATAAATCCAATCTCCTCCTCCTCTGCTGGCAATGATGGTATCAATTCAGCCTGTCCTCTTGCCAGTTCTGTTCTCGGTATGGAGAGAACACCTCAGCCCTTTCTTGTCACTCAAGGCTGCTTTTAAGAATCGTTTCAAAAAAATGCTTTCCACCATATCCAGAGCCCGCTGTGGGTGGGTACTTTAGGGCTTGAAGGAGCTTTTCATTGTTTAATGGCCTTCTCTCGCACGGCACTCTGATGGCTACTCTCGCGGCACAGGTGTGCCCTGGCAAGCCGTCTGGATATCGCCGAAGCAAGAGAAACAATTGAATGGCACCGGGGGGGGGGGGGGGGAGGAAGAGAGAGAGAGAGAGAGAGAGAGAGAGAGAGAGAGAGCATTCGCCTGGGCCTGCAACATGAATGAACCTCGTAAGTGACTGACAGTTGGCGGATGACTGACTGGCTTAAGTGGGTTTTGTGCAGCCTGTAATGAAGACTGAAGCTTATATATAGGATTTATGTAAGCTGAATGAACAGGAGGTCACCCAGAGGGGAGTTATGTGAATGGCAGAGCTGGGGCCTGCTGTGGCGCAGGTGCGTTGCGACAAGCCAGGAACCCGCCTGTCAAAGAAGCAGCAGTTTGCCAGAAAAATCCTTAGCTGCACACCAGAAAAACAACGACCTCTGTCCTGCTCGGGGGCGCCCGGCACGATGGAACCACACCTGGGGATTGGCACACGACAAATATCTCCGGGCGCATTGTCAGAAAAAAGGGAAAGATATTTCACAGAGATCCTGAGTGATGCCGCCATTAGCCAAAAACTTGCAGGGCGTAGGAGAGAGCAGCTTTAGATTTACACATTTCAAAAGCCCTTGAACGGCTTTTGCAATTTTAGGATGCGTTAATAGAAGCGCTGTGTCCAATTCACGGGATGTGGTTGTTCGCTTCTGTTCTGCTACGGTCAGGCCTCACCCGGAGTACTGTGTCCAGTTTTGGGCACCACCAGGGGTCCGTTGGAGCAGGAGCGCAGCTCCGGGAGTGAGGAGCCCAGGGGGTGGGCACATGACCAAGCCCCGCCCCCTCCTCGGCTTCCCCGAGCAGTGCAGAGGCGCAGCGCCCCGGGGAAAGCCCTGCTAGGGTCTTTATTGATTTTAATGTTTTGTTTTAATATTGATAATTTTATCATTGTTCCTTTTATGACTGTGTGCTGCTTTTCTAGAGACTTGCTCAAGGTGGCAGATAAATTTTCTAAGTATACCATTTTTTATCGGGGCACATGGCACATAAGTACTGGAGAAATTTCACCAACCCTTCAGCAGCTTCCACCCCATCAGTTTGGTGTAGTGGTCAGGAGTTGGACTGTAATCTGGGGGAACCGGGTTTGATTCCCTACTCCTCCACATGCAGCTGCTGGTGTGACCTTGGGCCAGTCACAAGTTCTCTCAGAGCTGTTCTCTCATGAGCAGTTCTCAAAAGACCTCTCTCAGCCCCACCTACCTCACAGGGTGTCTTGTTGTGGGGAGGGGAAGGGGAAGGATGGGTGGTGCACATGTCTTGGGTATCTCAAGTCTACTTGAAACCTGGTGGTTTCAAGGGAGCAGGAAGAGAATGAGGGTGTGTTCTTTACACTTATTTTTATGGCACAAAGTATTGGATGGGGAAGGGAACGGAGGAAGAGCAGGTCAGTTTCACCCACCTGTGGAGTGGAGCCTGAGGGGTGGGTGTTGCCTTCTGACACACTTCCGGCACGTTAGGGGGTGTGGCACACGCAAATGAATTATGCAAATGAGTTATGCTAATGAGCTCCTGCACCTCTTTTTCTACGAAATGACCTCTGGGCACCACATTTTAGGAAGGATGTTGACAAGCTCGAGACTGTAAGCTGCTCTGAGACTCCTTCGGGTAGTGATGGGCGGGGTATACACCCCACCTTTTCTTCTCTTCCCATCTCCTTTTCCTTCCCCTTCTCACAACAGACACCCAGTGAGGTAGGTGGGGCTGAGAGAGCTCTCTCCAGGACGGCTCCTGAGAGAACAGCTCTGAGGGAGCTCGTGACTGACCCAAGGTCACACCAGCAGCTGCATGTGGAGGAGTGGGGAATCAAACCCAGTTCTCCCAGGTTAGAGTCCATGCTCCTAACCGCTACACCAATCTGGCCTCTCAAGATTTCTCCTGGGCGTCTTTGGGGCAGGGCCAACATCCTGTCCTAGTACTCTGTATGTTTCTTCCAGAGTTCTTTGATCCTTTCTGTTGCCCGCACCAGGACTGGTTTCCTTTTTTTTTAAAAAAAATATTTTTATTCGGTTTTATAATCGTGCAAACAACCCCATTTTATACAGTGTTCTACTTTTGAGTCTGATATTACATTTTAAGAGTTTATCCATTCAGACACTCTATTCCATCTTCTCCAATAGATATCTTCGTTTAAGTTAACACCAGCTATATACAACTCAGGGGTCATTTCGTAGAAAAAGAGGTGCAGGAGCTCACTTGCATAATTCATTTGCATAACTCATTTGCATATGCCACACCCCCTAACGTACCGGAAGTGTGTCAGAAGGCAACACCCACCCCTCAGGCTCCACTCCACAGGTGAGTGAAACTGACCTGCTCTTCCTCCGTTCCCTTCCTCATCCAATACTTTGTGCAATAAAAAGAAGCATCAAGAACACACCCTCATTCTCTTCCTGCTCCCTTGAAACCACCAGGTTTCAAGTAGACTTGAGATACCCAGGACATGTGCACCACCCACCCCTTTCCCCTTCCCCTCCCCACAACAAGACACCCTGTGAGGTAGGTGGGGCTGAGAAAGGTCTTTTGAGAACTGCTCATGAGAGAACAGCTCTGAGAGAACTTGTGACTGGCCCAAGGTCACAGCAGCAGCTGCATGTGGAGGAGTGGGGAATCAAATCCGGTTCTCCCAGATTAGAGTCCAACTCCTGACTACTACACCAAACTGATGGGGTGGAAGCTGCTGAAGGGTTGGTGAAATTTCTCCAGTACTTATGTGCCATGTGCCCCGATAAAAAATGGTACATTTAGAAAATTTATCTGCCACCTTGAGCAAGTCTCTGGAAAAGCAGCACACAGTCATAAAAGGAACAATGATAAAATTATCAATATTAAAACAAAACATTAAAAACAATAAAGACCCTAGCAGGGCTTTCCCCGGGGCGCTGCGGCTCTGCACTGCTTGGGGAAGCCGAGGAGGGGGCGGGGCTTGGTCATGTGCCCGCCCCCTGGGCTCCTCACTCCCGGAGCTGCGCTCCCGTGCGCTCCCGCTCCAATGGACCCCTGACTGTAACTATATAATTACCGCTTCCTCTTCTTTAAACTTTTCTGGTAATATATTTAAAAGAAAAATTTCAGGTGCAATCGGTAGATTAACATTAAATATTTCTAACACCATTTGATGCACCATGTCCCAACGCTTTTTTTATTCTGTCGCATCTCCACCACAAAGGAAAGTAAGTCCCTACATTAGTCTTACACTTCCAACATTGGTTGGATGCATTCCGAAAACACCTAGCAATCTTATCCGGTGACCAATGCCCCCTATGAAACAGTTTAAATATATTTTCCTTGTATGGGACGGACCTCATGTATTTTGCTGCTTTCCAGATTTCCAGGACTGGTTTCCTGAATGCCCTTCGCCAACCGTGGTGAGTGCTTCCTTCACCTTCTGTCTGCTGCTGACTTAACTGTTCACTTTTTACGAGGAAACGTCTTGCCCCCCCCCCCCCCCTCCAGCACAAAGCTCTATTACAATGCTTCTCAAGATCCAGCTGCTAACTCTATACCGGTGGGAATAATTCCACCTCTCTGCAACGCTTAATATGTATGATATTCATGGTTTCTTCCAGGATTTCTGCAGGGCACCAGTTGCAGTTCTGGCATGCGTCCAGGCTCCTATAGTATGACAGAGGGATGGGACAGGACTTCCATTCTAAGAGAGGTTTTCTTTGGCCCTCTCTATAACCTGAATATAGTGGCCACGGTCGCTCCGAGGTTAAGATGCTGAGCTGCAGACCAGAAGGTCGGCAGCTCGGCAGTTCGAGATCCGAGTGCCGCATGGCAGAGTGAGTCTCTGGCCCCAGCTCCTGCCAACCTAGCAGTTCGAAAGCCAGAAATTGCAAGTAGATAAATAGGTACCACTTTGGTGGGAAGGGAACAGCGCTCCGTGCGCCTCGGCGTCTAGTCACGCCGGCCACATGACCACGGAGACGTCTTCGGACAGCGCTGGCTCTTCGGCTTGGAAACGGAGATGAGCGCCGCCCCCTAGAGTTGGATTCGACTGGCTTTCGAGCAAGGGAAACCTTTGCCTTTAACCTTTATAACCTGGATGCTGCCGATAAGTGACACAGACAAGGAGATAGATCAAGACGGGTGGCCACGTTAGTCTGTCTTTACAGCAGACTGGAGAAAGAGCCCAGTAGCGCGTTCGACACTAACAAAATATGCGGCGGGGGAAGAGCTTTCGTGAATCATTGCTGAAGAAGTGAGCAGTGACTCACGAAAGTTCATAACACTCCCCCAACTTTTGTTAGCCTTTAAGGTGCTCTGTTCTATTGCTACAAATACGGTGGGGTGGCGGGGGGAAAGGCCATAAAGTCACAGCTGACTTACGCCGACCCTGTAGGGTTTTCGAGGTAAGAGGTATTCAGAGAAGAAGAGGAGATTGGATTTATACCCTGCCCTTCAATCAGAGTCTCAGAAGGAGGAGGAGATTGGATTTATAGCCCACCCTTCACTGCCCAAAGGAGTCGCAGAGAGGCTTACAATCTCCTTTTCCCTTCCCCTCCCCGTAACAGACACCCTGGGAGGTAGGTGGGGCTGAGAGAGCTCTTTCAAGGACTGCTCTTGAGAGAACAGCTCTGCGAGAACTGGGACTGACCCAAGGTCACCCAGCTGGCTGCATGTGGAGCCCACCGCTCTAACCACTACACCAGACTGGCTCTCAGTGTGCCATTGCCTGCCTCAGCGTAGCAGCCCTGGACTTCCCTGGTAGTCTCCCATCCAAATACTAACCAGGCCAATCCTGTTTAGCTCCTAAGAACTGAGGAGATTAGGTTAGCCTGGGTCAGGGGTCCCCAACCTTTATAAGCCTGCAGGCACCTTTGGAATTCTGACAGTGTGGTGGGCACAACCAGTTAGTTGTGTGTGTAGTGGTTAAGTGTGTTGACTCTAATCTGGGAGTCTAGTGGTCCAGCCTCCTGTCTCACACAGCGGCTAGCCAGTTCCTCTGGAGGGCCAACACCAGGGCAGAGAGGCCGAGGCCTTCCCCTGAGAAGAACATCAGGAGAGCCCTGCTGGATCAGACCAGTGAGGGTCCCTCTAGTCCAACCTCCGTCTCACACAGTGGCCAACCAGTTCTTCTGGAGGGCCAACAACAGGGCAGAGAGGCCGAGGCCTTCCCCTGAGAAGAACATCAGAAGAGCCCTGCTGGGTCAGACCAGTGAAGGTCCCTCTAGACCAGCCTCCTGTCTCACACAGTGGCCAACCAGTTCTTCTGGAGGGCCAACAACAGGGCAGAGAGGCCGAGGCCTTCCCCTGAGAAGAACATCAGAAGAGCCCTGCTGGGTCAGACCAGTGAAGGTCCCTCTAGACCAGCCTCCTGTCTCACACAGTGGCCAACCAGTTCCTCTGGAGGGCCAACAACAGGGCAGAGAGGCCGAGGCCTTCCCCTGAGAAGAACACCAGAAGAGCCCTGCTGGATCAGACCAGTGAAGGTCCCTCTAGTCCAGCCTCCTGTCTCACACAGTGGCCAGCCAGTTCCTCTGGAGGGCCAACAACAGGGCAGAGAGGCCGAGGCCTTCCCCTGAGAAGAACATCAGAAGAGCCCTGCTGGGTCAGACCAGTGAGGGTCCCTCTAGACCAGCATCCCGTCTCACACAGTGGCCAGCCAGTTCCTCTGGAGGGCCAACAACAGGGCAGAGAGGCTGAGGCCTTCCCCTGAGAAGAACCTCAGAAGAGCCCTGCTGGATCAGACCAGTGAGGGTCCCTCTAGACCAGCCTCCTGTCTCACACAGTGGCCAGCCAGTTCCTCTGGAGGGCCCACAGCAGGGCACAGAGGTCGAGGCCTCCTGGCTCTGGGATTCAGAAGATTCGTTGAGGTTTCCCTCAGTCACTACGGCTAGTAGCCATTGATACCCTTCTCCTCCATCGATTTATCCAATCCCCTTTTCAAGTGGCTTATTCCTGCGGCCATCACAATATTGTCTGGGAGCCAATTCCACATTTCAGTCGCTCTCTGCGTCAAGTAGCATTTCCTTTTTGTCCGTCCTGAACCTCCTGCCCATCAGGTTGATTGGATGGCCTCAAGTTATAGTATTTCGGGAGAGGGAGAGAAATGTGTCTCTGCCATCTCCCTCCACCCCGTGCATAATTTTATAAGCTTCCATCCTGTTCTCCCACCCCCCACCCCAGAATAATAGAATATTATTGTTGGAAGGGACTTTGCAGGTCACCTAGTCCAACCCCCTGCACTCTGCAGGAGCATAGCAGAAGGATAGCCCTACAACATACCCGAAAGATGGTCATCCAGCCGCCGCTTGAAAACGTCCAGCAAAGGAGCATCCACCACCTCCCGAGGCAGTCTGTTCCACTGCTCAACCACTCTTACAGTTAGGAAGTTCCTCCTGATATTTAGCCGGCATCGACTCCCTTGTAATTTCCACCCATTAGATCCTAGTCTTGCAATCCAGAGCAAGAGACAATAGATCTGCCCCGTCTTCTATATGACAGCCCTTCAGATATTTGAAGACTGCAATCGTGTCCCCTCTAAGGCTGATTTTACATCTGACTTTCCCGCTGGAATCATTCTAGTTCCAAAAAAACCTGCCCATACCTCTGTGCGGTGTGAAACCGTGCTGCCACTGAAATGTCCACATCTACTAATTGCCCTCCTGTGGTCAAGCTAGTATTATACCGCTTTATTCTGCTTTAAACAATTGTGGTTTCTTAGTGCACTTGTACCCCCTGGAGTGAAATTTCACACCACTGTGAAATCAGCACAGGAAAAGACAGCAGTCAAACTACTTTAGAGGGGAGGTGTAAAATCAGCCTAAGACTTCTTCTCTTTCCCAGGCTAAACATGAGACTTTTCCGCTTGAAAACGTCCTTTTAGTTGTCTCTTCTATACTGAAAAGTACCAAGTCAATTTGGACTGGAGAGTCACCATACTGAAAAGGTCGGGAACCATTGCTCTATTGCATTAAGTCCTGCTGCGAACCCACCCGCTACCCTTCCCAAACTCCACCACCCAAATCTCCAGGGATTTCCCAAACCAGGGCTGGGAAGCCTAGCCTGTTCATCAAATGTTCTCTGAAACAGCCAGCCTTCCACGAGAGCCTATTTTCCAAAGAATCCCTGCCATCTCTGATTTGGGAGAAGTCTTCTAATGTCACTTACCCCGAACCGCTGAGAAGAGGTTGAAGTAGGCGGGACAGGACATCACTTTAATTTCACCCTCGCTTGCCGCCGGCCAGCAAGTGATGTTATCAAACATACTCGGACAACCTGTGGGAAGACATGAAGACATTAAGGAAACGTCAGAGGGAGGGGAAGTAGGACACACGGAAAGCGAAGTCGGGGCCCAACGGACACTTATCCACTGCAAAGTGACAGAGAGTGGTCAGTTATAGGGCAGAAGAAGGAAGTTCCATCTCTCCATTACTCGTTTACATGCAGCTGCTGGGGTGACCTTGGATCAGTCACAGTTCTCTCAGAGCTGTTCTCTCAAGTGCAGTTCTCGGGAGAGCTCTCTCAGCCCCACCTACCTCCCAGGGTGTCAGTTGTGGGGAGGGGAGGGGAAGGGAAAGGAGTTTGTAAGCTGCTCTGAGACTCCTTCAGATAGTGAAGGGCGGGGTATAAATGCAATCTCCTCCTCCTCCTCTTCTTCTTTATCCTGTTCAACCTCCAGGAAGCTCATGGTGGCATCCCATACATGGCTCTCCTTTCTTCTCTACAGGGTTGAAAATTCTGGGTTTGGGAAATTCCTGGAGATTGGGGGCGGGGGGAAACGACAGCAGGGTTTCGAAAGGGAAGGCGGGGGACCTCAGCTGAGTTTAATGCCATAGAGTCCCCCCTCCACAGTTTGCCCACCCCTGCTCTAGGCTAACTGGGATGCTCTAGGCTAGATGCTCTAGGCTAACACTTGTCAGGGGTGGGCAAACTGTGGCTCGGGAGCCGCATGCGGCTCTTTCACATATATTATGTGGCTCCCGGCAGGGCGGCTGGGGAAGCTAAATATCATTAGCCAACAAATAGCATTGGACAAATTAATATCATTATCAATATCTGCTTTTACCCCTTTTGTTATTATTGTTGGCAGTCTCATTTAATGTTAATAAAAAGCAAATCTGCTTATTTTCCAATAAAAGCAGGTAATATTTGTTCATGTCTTGTGGCTCTCAAACATCTGATGTTTATTCTATGCGGCTCTTACGTTAAGCAAGTCTGGCCACCCCTGTTCCAGGTGGCTCTTACGCTGAGCAAAGTTTGCCCACCTCTGCTCTAGGCCGATCCTGTGTTGAGACGGCCTGTCTGGCCCCTTCCAACTCTTGTGATTCGATGATTTGATGAAAACAGACAGCCATCCAAACATTGGACTTCTAGAGGCCCTGGAGGAAGGAGCTGAACCCTGAACGATCACGCTGGCAACCAATCCTAACATTTTCACAAGGCATCCCGGGAGGCAATATTAGGCACAGGGATTTCCCAGGAAACAAAACAGAGGCATCGGAACACGGAACTCGTGGAGAATCTCTGCACAACATCCCATCGCAAAATAAAATGCGACGTCCGGCAATGTTCCCTCTAAGCTGAGTTAGTGTGAGCTAGCTCACAGATTTTTAGACCTCCAGCTCACACATTTTTGTCTTAGCTCAGGAAGGAGGGCTCCAGAGCAAACTAAATCATGCAGTAGCCAAATGGCTGGCTCACAGCTTTAATGCCAGTCGCTCACAAAGTACAATTTTTGCTTACAAGATTCCACAGCTTAGAGGGAACATTGACGTCCGGTTGCATTTCAGATCTCAGAGCCGAGATCGCGCAAACCGCTTCTTAACGTCAAAGTGGCAGCTTGAGCTATCTTTCCTTCTGAGGTCAGGAAAGGAGCTCAACTCAGATAGAGAGCTGATGAGGTGAGTCATTCTAACATAACAAAGGGAGAAAATACATGTGTTTCTTGCAAACGTTGTGGGCGTATTTCAACTTGCCTCATTGGAGCTGGGCAGAGGCGTAAGGATGCACCCGTGCACTGTATCTGACGAGAGAAAAACCTGAGTGACTTACAGCGTTATCTCCCCCCTTCTCCCAAATCCAAATTGCTTCTTTCATCCTGCCCCCCGGTCACACAATCCAATGGATCGGAACAGCCATTAGATATTAAAGGCCATTCGAGGAGTTTAATAACCAGGACACAGCACTCAACAATAAAAAAAAAAGGCCGGCGGTCAGTCACCGAGGGATCTGTTCAGAGATTCTAGCCGCGGGACCCAGGAACGTTACTCGGTCACTGTAACCACTTTTCAGAATAGCTGTTCTCCACTGCACTGCAGCGCCACCGTCTAAGATGGCCAGAGAATGGTACCGCACCCATCAGCTCAGCAGGGATCATGTGACACTGTCAGCTAATGCTGCCATCTCCTGCCTGGAAGGTGGGATGAGAGAACCCTTGACGTCGGGTCTGTGGAATGTTATGTTATACTTCTCATGGCATGCTTATCGTTCTTCGAGCTGCTCTGACCTTGGGAGACGGTTGGTGCCGGCCCATGTATCT
This sequence comes from Lepidodactylus listeri, assembly GCA_029233225.1. Taxonomy (NCBI): domain Eukaryota; kingdom Metazoa; phylum Chordata; class Lepidosauria; order Squamata; family Gekkonidae; genus Lepidodactylus; species Lepidodactylus listeri. The sequence goes on from JARCFY010000012.1 coordinate 6,203,797, forward strand.
CTTCTCCTGTCTGACTCTAATTCTTCCCGCTTTTTCCCTGGGAACTGTAAACCAGTATTTTAAGCGCCTTTTCTCTGACATGGTGATTGGCTGCAATGCATTACCAGACCCCTTTTTGAATTCTGTATAATTCTCCTGCTTGGGGCTGTGTCACCCGTTACTAACACAAGAAGTGCAGATGACCATAGCAGACCTTTCTCCATAAAGCATTCCTGCTTAAGGACACTTGTTGGTGCTTGACTCTGTAGGACTCTCACAGACACAAAGGACCAATAGAGTTCTTCCCGGTCCTATATGTCGGATTCTCTGGGCTTGGTACGGCCAGGGAACCACAAAAAGTAGCCGAGTGCTCAAGGCTTGAACGCAGCAGAGCTGGGGCCGGGTGTGCCGACGGACTTATGAAGGCACACAGAGTCAGCCATCGGTTCTAAAGCTAAGAAGCAACTTTTATTAAAGGAAATACAGGCTGGAGAGCGCAGGTTAAGATATAGATTACCTACTCTAACTCACTAGATAATGTTGGATGCTGGACGCATGTCCAGCCTCCATGGTGCAAGATGGAGAGATCATGCCCCCTCTTTTTGTGTATGTGCGAGAGAGAAGAGAGTGAGAGAGAGGAAGCAGAGGAAATTGCCCTTCAGAGTAGTATCCCACTTCAAATAAAAGGATCAGATAACAGGAAGGAAAGGATGTGTGTCCTGACCTCTCTGTCTGAACTCTTTGGTGCCATCTCCGAGACAGGAGACTGTGCAAAGTCCTCCACTTCTAACACTATAAAGATGCTGACAGCAGTTTGGTTCTTGAGTTTGGGCTATATTGTTCAGGCATACACTGAAGATGTTTCACTTTTCAGAACTGCTTTCCAGATGGATTGTCTGCTTTGTGGGTCCCTGGTTGGCGCCATCTTGGGAAAACATGAGCTTCAGAAGAGAGAGAAGAAGAGAGAAGAGATTGGATTTATAGCCCGCCCTTCACTCGGGGTCTCAGAGCGGCTTACAAACTCCTTTCCCTTCCCCTCCCCACAACAGACACCGTGGGAGGTAGGTGGGGCTGAGAGAGCTCTGACAGAAACTGCTCTTTTTCAAGAACAGCTGTGCCAGAACTATGGCTTGCCCAAGGTCATCCAGCAGCTGCAAGTGGAGGAGTGGGGAATCAAACCCGGTTCTCCCAGATTAGAGTCCGTGCACGTAACCACTACACCAAACTAGGACAGCCAGTATCACAATGCCCCTGTATAAATCGATGGTGCGACCTCATTTGGAGTACTGTGTACAGTTCGGGTCTCCACACCTCAAAAAGGATATTATAGCACTGGAAAAAGTGCAGAAAAGGGCAACTAGAATGATAAAAGGGTTGGAACACTTTCCCTATGAAGAACGGTTGAAGCACTTGGGGCGCTTCAGCTTGGAGAAACGATGGCTGAGGGGTGACGTGATCGAGGTTTGTAAGATTATGCATGAGATAGCACAGGTGTCTATAGGCTCAAAAAGGTGTCTGAAGGTTCCTATAGGCTCAAAAAGGTGGGGGACCCTGACTCTAATGGGTATTTATGCTAGGGTTGCCAACTCCAGGTTGGGAAATATGTGGAAATTTGGGGGGTGGAGCTTGAGGAGGATGGGGTTCGGGACAGGAGGGAGCTATGTGGGGTGCGTACAGTGCCATAGAAGCCACCTTCCAAAGCATCCATTTTCTCCAGGTAGTGTTGCCGGATCCAGGTTTGTAAACTCCTGGAGATTTGAGACTGAGGCCTCGGGAGAACAGGGACCTCAGTGGGGTACAATGCTATAGACTCCACCCCCCCCCCCCAAAGAATCTATTTTCTCCAGGGGAACTGATCTCTGTAGCAATGTTCCCTCTAAGCTGTGGAGTCTTGTGAGCAAAAATTCTACTTTTGTGAGCTACTGGCATTAAAGTTGTGAGCCAGCAATTTGGCTACTGCATAAATTAGTCTGCTCTGGAGCCATCCTTCCTGAGCTAAGACCAAAATGTGTGAGCCAGAGATTAAAAAACTGTGAGCTAGCTCACACTAACTCAGCTTAGAGGGAACACTGCTCTGTGGTCTTTCCTGGAATGATAAAAGGGCTGGAGCACTTTCCCTATGAAGAAGTGCTCGGGGCTCTTCAGCTTGGAGAAACGGCGGCTGAGGGGTGACATGATCGAGGTTTACAATGCATGGGATACAGCAGGCAGAGAAAAGAAGTCCTTTTCTCCCTTTCTCACAGTTAAAAGAACTCGGGGGCACTCCATGCAATTGCTGAGCAGTCGGGTTAGAATGGATCAAAGGAAGAAGAAGAAGAAGAAGAGATTGGATTTATATCCCGCCCTTCACTCACTTAAGAGTCTCAGAGCGGCTTACAAACTCCTTTCCCTTTCCCCTCCCCACAACAGACACCCTGTGAGGTAGGTGGGGCTGAGAGAGCTCTTTCCCGAGCTGTCCTTGAGGGAACAGCTGGTACAGAGCTATGGCTTGCCCAAGGTCATCCAGCCAGGGGCAAGTGGAGGAGTGGGGAATCAAACCCGGTTCTCCCAGATTAGAGTCCGCGCACTTAACCACTGCACCAAACTGGCTCTCTTCACCCAAGTCCTTCTTCACCCAAAGAGTGATGAACACATGGAATTCACTGCCACAGGAGGTGGTGGCGGCTACAAGCATGGAGGGCTTCAAGCGGGAATTGGATAAACATATGGAGCAGTGGTCCATCAGTGGCTATTAGCCACAAGGTATAGATAGGAACTCTCAATCTGGGGCAAGGGATGCTCTGTATTCTTGGTGCTTGATGGGGGGAAGGGGGGCAACAGTGGGAGGGCTTCTAGAGTCCTGGCCCCACTGGTGGACCTCCTGAGGGCCCCTGGTCTTTTTGGCCACTGTGTGACACAGAGTGTTGGACTGGATGGGCCACTGGCCTGATCCAACATTGGCTGCTCTTATGTTCTTACGGGGGGGGGGGGCGCGATATTCGTGGGGGGGAGAAGCTGACAGCTGCTCCTCCTTCCTCTGCCCCCTTCCCCCCCCCCCCAGAGACTCCCGGCGGGCCTCGGCGGCTCTCTCCGGGCCCGCTGCTCGCCCCCTTCCCCCTCCTCCGCGGGCTGTCGGCTGGCCTCGGCGACTCTCGCTGGGCCGCTGCCGTTCCAAGAGCGTTCCCCGCGCATGCGCAGGGGACGCTCTTTTACTTTTCAGGAGATTTAAAGATCCCTCAAAAAGTTTTTGATACATTTCGGATTTTTCTGCAAGCGGGGGGGGGGGGTTTACCCCCACCTGCAGAACCCCCCCTCTGCCCTCCAAGTGCCCCCCCGCACAGATTTAAGTATCCGCACGCGGGGGGGGGGGGCACTTGGGAATTAGATATAGAGATGACTTAGCACTGTACTCTTCTCCCAGAGTGGGGGCTGGAAAAAGCCAGTTTGAATAGGGCCAAGTGTGTGTGTGTTTGGGGGGGGGGGGGAGAATAAGGATCTATATTTGCAGAGAAGGAACTCAGTTACATTCACTTCTGCAATGCTGGGACTGATTTTTATTTTTACAGAGTCAAAGCAGCTGAGGGAAACAAATGGGACAGGAAGGGCAGATTAACTCTTGCCTTTCCAGTCGCTTGTCTACTTAAAATCTCCTCCCTGAAGGGTTTTCTTCCGGGGTGGGGGTAGGGTTGCCAACCTCCAGATGGTAGCTGGAGATCTCTTGGGATCACAACTGATCTCCAGGCGACAGAGATCAGTTCCCTTAGAGAAACTGGCTGCTTTGGAAGGTGGACTCTGTGGCATTGAAGTCCCTCCCCTCCCCAACCTCTGCCTTCTTCACTGTGTGTGTGTATGTGTGTGTGTGTGTGATTTTGTTAATTACAAGTGGAGACCTGCAAGAAACTTGCAGGATAGTTATCCCATTCCTCACACCTTTGCTTCCTCCCTTCTCCCCCTACCTCTCTCACACTCTTTCTCCCTTCTGCCCCCCTTTCTTACTCTCTCGCTCTCCTCCATGTATGTTACTTCCTCTCTCTTTCTGACCTGTCATCATTCCCTTTGTTTTTCTGCCTCCCCACCTCATCACTCTTTCTCTCTCTTTCTGCCTCCCACCTCAAATCCCACCCTCCCCAGGCTCCACCTCTCAAATGTCTGGGAATTTCCCAACCTGGAGTTGGCAACCCTATTTCCTTCCCACCCAACAGCCAACCTACCTTTATCTGTCTTCAGCTTTCTATCTCCATCCCCACTCCCCTGCAGCCTCTACCTAGGAAAATTACAGTCTTTCTCCACAATGGGGACTAAAGCAGCTTACATTATCATTTCCTCTTTGTTATCTGCACAACAACCCTGTGAGGTTGGTTAGGCTGAAAGTATGTGACTGGTCCAAAATCTCCCAGTCAGCTTCCACTGCAAGATGGGGATCTGAACCTGGGTCTCGCAGATCCCAGTCTGACGCTCGAACTGTTGCACCACAATGGCTTTCATAGGTGGCTGCTGATGAATTGTAGCAAAACAGCTGGGCCTAATTAAGTCATGCAAATCAGGTGGTATCAAGTCACACAGAGGGTGCTGCCTAGGGATGCCAGCCTCCAGATGGGACCTGGGGATCCCCTGGAGATACTGCTCATCTCCAGACTACAGAGATAACTTTCCATGGAGAAAATGGATGCTTTGGAGGGTGGAGTTTATGGCATTGTACCTCACTGAGGTCCCTGTCCTCCCCAGGCTCCACCCCCAAATCTCCAGGAGTTTCCCAGCCTGGATCTGGATCCACTGCTGGTGGCTGGGGGGATACTTGGCAACCCTAGACTGCTGCCAGTACAAACCCTGCCTTTGACTGCCAGAAACAGTTGGAACCTCCCCCCCTCCCCCGAACATTCTAATCTCCTCACAGTTGACGCCTGGAGCTGAGGCCATTTCAAAAGGTATTTTGGGGGATTCTATGGTCCCTGAAGGGTTTTTTTTAACTTTTCGGATTTTTCTGCACATGGTGGGAGTGCCCCCTGTGTGTAGGAAAACCTCTCCCCCCCCAAGGGCCCCCTAGCTCGAATTTAGGTATCCGCGCAGGGGGGCCCCCCTTCGCTATTAGATATATAGATTTAGTGGGGGGGGGGGAATGGAGATTTGGGGGAAGATGCGTACAAACCTCTACGAAACATTTTCCTCTTTTGGAATGAGTGGACTGTTTTGTAAGACAAGGTTTCACTTGCTCAGAACGTTTCTCATAAAGATTTCTACGCAAGACAATCGACAGCATTACATAACGATTCCTGCCGATGCCCCAAATGTACATTTTCAAAGATATTTTTTTTAAAACTCTGGCTCATTTTGTCCACTACGTGCTATTGTTTGTACTACGGTCGTACAGTATTCAAGTGTTCCCACAGTTTTTCAGTGTTTATATCCAAATAGACTGCTAATCTTTTCTTTGTTTACTACAGAATCCCCCCCCCCCTTTTATTTCCAACATCCATTTCTTCCCCCCGCCTCTCGGAGGATAAAATCTAAGATGCATGGGCTGAAGGAACAGACGGTGCAGAAGTCTGCAGATCTCTCAAGAATTGGGTACATTTGTAGTTTTGCTTGTAAAAAAAAAAAGGCTATATATATTTCTCAGTTCCCTAAGTACAATTCCGTACGTGGGCGAAGTACAAATCACACATTTCAAGCTGTTATAGCAGGAGAACAAGTTTAGATTTGATACAGAAATTATTGCATATACTTCAAGCTTCCCAATATTTCAAACTTTAGCAATATTTCCATTTTTGCAAAGTCCAAAACCTCCCCCCCCCCCGCTGTGACTTCAAAATTTCTAGACACTTTACTTCTTTGGGATACCTTAAACGCCTTTCTTCTCTCCCACGGCCAAGAAAACACAAACTCTTAGCCAGCAGACATGTAGCGCAGATATTCCGGCCCTCTCGCTTCCCTGTTATTCGTGCTTCTTACTTGCACCAGCCAAAAATGGTAGATAGTCCATTCTTCTGCCTTAGTTAACTGTATCTAGGATTGCCAGGCAACTGGCAGGAGGGGGAGAAGGGCAGGAGGAGGGGAAGGGCAGGGTTGCAACGTCCTGTGCACCACTATGTCTTTTCTGGGAAAACCTGGAAATTATAGGGTAGCTCTAGGAATCACTGAAAACTCTATGGTAAAACCACAGAGTTTCTGGTGATTCCCAGAGCTACCCTAGATCACTGTTGGTTTTTTTTCCTGGAAGTGACCCAGTGACGCAGCCAGCAGCATTTTAAAAACATTTTTCTCCAGCAGCAGATATAGGGGGCTACCCTAGTGGAGACCAAGGCATAAGGTAAAGGGTGGTGGCAGACTGAGCTTATAGAATTCTGGGTTCTACTATATCAGACTGCAAGTGGGAGGTCCTGATTTTTAATCTCTCCCCTGAAAAAAACCCTCCTTACTAGTCATGACGTAGGGCATCTGGGAGAACGATTTAGCTGCAGACCAGAAGGTCCGTCATTCGGCAGTTCGAGACCTGAGTGCCGCATGACGGAGTGAGCTCCCGTCTCTGGTCCCAGCTCCTGCCAACCTAACAGTTCGAAAGCAAGAAATTGCAAGCAGATAAATAGGTACCGCTTCAGTGAGAAGGTAACAGCGTTCCGTGCGCCTTGGTGTTTAGTCTTGCCAGCCACATGACCACGGAGGAGTCTTCAGACAGCGCTGACTCTTCGGCTTGGGAACGGAGATGAGCACGGCCCCCTAGAGTTGGATTTGACTAGCTCTCGAGCAAGGGAAACCTTTACCTTTGCTTTACCTTACTCGCCAGTAATGCTAGCTTAGTACCTGTAGTGCAAAGGGCTCTCACAAATGTGACACCCCTTCATAGCAAAGTCCAAAATTCAGCTTATCACCTCATTCTGTTTAATGCATTAAACAAAAAATCTCTGGACACATTGTGGTGGAATTCGCCAGGTCAGTCGTCTAGCCCTCGACTCCATCCAGGCAGACAACCGGGTAACAAGCTTAAAAGATTTATTTGCCAGGCAAATGGTCGTCACAGAAACAAGTTTGCAAACGGAAATGACACCTTTCCAGAAGGGTTCCTCTCAATTATCCTCTTAGGTTGCATAGCATCCAGCGAGCACAGCTGTAGCTAGAACCCAAAATTCCTGAGTAATTTTCCATTCCCAATCCACACTAAGGTTGCCAGCTACAGACTGGAAACTACCTGGAGATTTGGGGGGGGGGTGGAGCCTGAAAAGGGCAGGGTTTGGGGAGGGAAGGGGCTTCTATGGGGTATAATCCTGTAAAGTCCACCTTCCAAAGCAGCCATTTTCTTCCAGGGAACTTGCTGTACGCACAGTTTATGAAACACTGTTATACACTCTGTATTTTGTCACTGACTTAGCAGGTTGGCTTTGGTGAGCCCACGGGGCATCTTTCTGACATAGACAGACACACAGATATGCCAAGTGCCACTGATGATCCTAATCACAGAAACAGAAATCGATCATGAATACATATTCAGGATATTCACTTTGGTTCATGGCTTAAATGCATTCTGGGAAATAGCTAAATGCTGACGGGCTGCTATTCGGTGAAAGGTTTGTGGCCTTGTCCTGGCCAGCTACAACTGCACATGTTCTTGATGTCAGTTAGCCTAGTTCAGGGGTGGGCAAACTGTGGCTCGGGAGCCGCATGCGGCTCTTTCACATATATTATGCGGCTCCTGGCAGGGCGGCTGGGGAAGCTAAAGATCATTAGCAAACAAATATCATTGGACAAATTAATATCATTATCAATATCTGCATTTACCCCTTTTGTTATTATTTTTGGCAGTCGCATTTAATGTTAATAAAAAGCAAATCTGCTTATTTTCCAATAAAAGCAGGTAATATTTGTCCATGTCTTGTGGCTCTCAAACATCTGATGTTTATTCCATGCGGCTCTTATGTTAAGCAAGTTTGGCCACCCCTGTTCTAGGTGGCTCTTATGCTGAGCAAGTTTGCCCACCCCTGGCCTAGTTAAATGAGGAACATCACCACTCCGTACCTACATCAGCTGCAAAAATAAAATCCAAATCATCCTCAACAAAAACAACAACAACTTGTACATCAGGTCTGCTGCTGCTGACTCCAGGAAAGCTGAAGAAGCCTTTCTTGGTTCTACCCAGGGCCGAATGGACGGATTGAACCCTGGTGGCGCTTCAGTTTGGGCTCCGTTCAAGAGACAGCCCCCGATAACAGCAACTCCCTACCGAGGGCTTTCATATCCTCACTCTCGCCCCTGACCTGGCCATCACCTTTTGAGCTGAGTACTCACAGCCGGCTGGAGACACTTCTTAACCTTGGCAATAACACGACTTCTACGAGGAAGGCGCTTGCCATAAAACGAGAGAAACAAAACGGGATGTTCTCATAAATGCTCGTGGGTGGGGACAGCGAGAGGGGAAAAACAGGTCAGGTTTCGGCTGGGTTGCAAACCTTCAGGTGTAGGGCTGCCAAGTCCAACTTGGGAAATATCTGAGGACTTTGGGGGTGGAGCCAGGAGACTTTGGGGGTGGAGCCAGGAGAAAGGAAGTGACATCATTTTGTGATGTCACATCCTGTGATGTTGCTTCCACACGCTGACACATGAACTCATGCAGTTTCCTAATACTGAATCAGGCCATTGGTCCATCAAGGTCAGTATTGACTACTCAGACTGGTAGCGGCTCTCCAGGGTCTCAGGCTGAGATCTTTAATGTCACCTGTTACCTGATCCTTTTTTAGCTGAAGAGGCTGATACCTCCTGCATGTCAAGCAGATGCTCTAGCACTGAGCAACGGCCCTACTGAATCCTTCCTCATCTCGGCAGAATATGAAGCACTAAGTGCTACACAAGGGCTAAATATGATTTTCATATCATAAGAACAGGAGAGAAGCCACAGTGGATCGGCCCATCCAGTACAGCCCATCCAGTACAACACTCTGTGTCACAACAGTGGCCAAAAATACCAGGTGCCCTCAGGAGGTCCAGCAGCGGGGCCAGGACACTAGAAGCCCTCCCACTGTTGCCCCCCAAGCACCAAGAATGCAGAGCATCACTGCCCCAGACAAAGGGTTCCATTTAGACCTTGTGGCTAATAATAGCCACTGATAGACCTCTGCTGGATGGGGACAGAGAGACAGACAGACAGACAGACAGACAGACAGACAGACAGACAGACAGACAGACAGAAAGAAAGAAAGAAAGAAAGAAAGAAAGGGGGAGGGGGAGAGAGAGAGAGAAGAAAAAGAGCTGGCAGACCCCAGCAGCTTACCCCAGCAGCAACCTTGCAAGCCACATGCAAAAGCAGGCCCTTCAGTAGAAAGAGCCTAGTCCCTCCTTAATCTCTGGGCGGGGCTCTCTTGCTCGCTCTGCTCTTAAAGGGGAAATGTCTGTTGAGGCTTTTTACTGCAGGGCAGGCTCTCTGCAGACATTTCCCTTTTAAGAAGTTCAGGCCTGGCAGGGAGAGGCCAGGGCAGGCTCCGACGTTCCCCTGCTGGCCGCCATTGCCTCCCCCGGTGGCCAATTTTGAAAAAGCGGGGGTAAGCTTTAAAAATCGGTGTTTTCCCCGCCCTACCGGGGGACTTGGCAACCCTATTCAGGTGGGGGCCAGAGACTTCCCGGAATTGCAACTGGACTCCAGACCCAGACCGGTTCCCGTGTAGGATATGGCAGCTTTGGAGGGCGGACTCCACAGCCTCTCATTCCTGTTGTGACCTTTCCTCTCCCCGGGCTCCTCCCCCAAATCTCCAGGAATTTTCCAATCCAGAGTTGGCAGGCCTAGTCTGGGTGCTCATCTGGAAGATGTTGCTCAGGGAGGATTCAGAAGGACTGAAGGTCCATCTCTGGCATCTCCAGGTCTGAAGATCCTATCTTTAGCATCTCCAGTTAAAGGAACACACAAAGCTGCCTTAAGCCGAATCAGGTCCTTTGGTCTATCAAGGTCAGTATTGTCTACTCAGACTGGCAGCAGCTCTCCTGGGTCTCAAGCGGAGGTCCATCACCATCTACTGCCTGCCCCTTTTTTTTACTGGAGATGCTGGGGACCAAACCTGGGACCTTCTGCACGCCAAGCAGATGCTCAACCACTGAGCCACAGCCCCCCCCTATGAAATTGCGTTATATTGCATCAGACCCCTTGGTCCATCAATGTCAGAACTGTCTACTCAGACAAGCAGCAGCCCTTCAGTGGGTTAGGTATAGGTCTTTCAGATCACCTGTTTGGTGGAGTGGTTAGGAGCGTGGACTCTAATCTGGATGAGCTGGGATTTGATTCCCCACTCCTCCACATGCAGCTGCTGGTGTGACCTTGGGTCAGTGACAAGTTCTTCCCGAGCTGTTCTCTCAGGAGCAGTTCTTGAAAGAGCTCTCTCAGCCCCGCCTACCTCACAGGGTGTCTGTTGTGGAGACAGGAAGGAAAAGGAGATTGTAAGATGCTCTGAGACTCCTTCAAGTAGTGAAGGGTGGGGTATAAATCCAACCTCCTCCTCCTCCTCTTCTTTGTTTGCTGCCTGATCTTTCAACTGGAGATGCCTGGGATTGAAGCTGGAACCTTCTTTTTATTAAGCAGAAGCTCTACCGCTGAGCCATAGTCCCTAAGGAAAAGTTAGTCTCAGCTGAGGATACTGAGGCACTGCTGCCAGACATCCATATCACTCAAAGAGAAGGACCAATGGCTTGAGTCACGATGAGTCATGCTCAAACACCCACTGGTTCGGCTCTCGCTAACTAGCCGGTCATCTGCAAGACGCTGATCGTTCCGCAAGCTGTTCAGATGCATCCTAACACATTCCTGTGTGTCGATCGGCATGCTCGATACCTTTCCCCTTGCGACTGATGCTCTCTACCCGTCCACCAACGCTTCTGTTCTTCCAAAATGGCAATGTAGAAAAGTGACACTGAAAAGTTTACGATGAAACTTGCGGTGTGCCTTCCCGCGTTTGCCCACAAACTCGGCAGACTGTCGGATCGGTTCTTGCCAACCCTTCTCAAACAGACCCCGTGGACCCCGTGGGCGTGGACAAGCTGGCAGCAGACGTCTGGACAACATTTAAAGGCGGGCTGGGTGGGAGGTCCCTCAGGAGTGACCGGTCACTCTCTCAGCAATGCCAAGGCACTCTCGACCTCCGGTCCTGCTGTAATGAACGTCAAGGGATTTGGTGTTTTACCACAGAAGTCTGTCACCTTAAGGCAAAAGGCAAACTCTAGGTTAGGGATGATTAGGAGAGGGATTGAGAATAAAATGGCCAATACTGTAATGCCCCTGTATAGATCTATGCTTCAGCTTCATTTGGAATACAGTTCTGGTCACCATATCTCAAAAAGGCATTGCAGAGCCAGAAGGAGGAGGAGGAGGAAGAGGAGGAGAAGGAGGAGGAAGAGGAGAAGGAGGAGAAGGAGGAGGAGTAAGAGAAGGAGAAGAAGGAGGAGAAGGAGAAGAAAGAGGAGGAGGAGGAGGAGAAGGAAGAGGAGGAGGAGGAGGAGAAGGAAGAGGAGGAGGAGAAGGAGAAGGAGGAGGAGGAAGAGAAGGAGAAGAAGGAGGAGGAGAAGAAGAAGGAGGAGGAAGAAGAGGAGAAGGAGAAGGAGGAGGAGAAGGAAGAGAAGAAGGAGGAGAAGGAGGAGGAGGAGAAGGAGGAGGAGGAGAAGAAGGAGGAGGAGGAGTAAGAGAAGGAGAAGGAGGAAAAGGAGAAGGAAGAGAAGAAGAAGGAGGAGGAGGAGGAGGAGTAAGAGAAGGAGAAGGAGGAGGAGAAGAAGAAGGAAAAGGAAGAGAAGAAGAAGGAGGAGAAGGAGGAGGAGGAGGAGGAGAAGAAGGAGGAGAAGGAGGAGGAGTAAGAGAAGAAAAGAAGGAGGAGAAAGAGAAGAAGGAGAAGGAAGAGAAGGAGGAGGAGGAGGAGAAGAAGAAGGAGAAGGAGGAGGAGAAGAAGAAGGAGAAGAAGAAGGAGGAGAGGAGGAGGAGGAGAAGGAGGAGGAGAAGGAGAAAGGGAAGAAGAGGAGGAAGAAGAAGAAGAGGAGGAAGAGATTGAATTTATACCCCACCCTTCACTCGCAGTCTCAGAGTGGCTTACAAACTCCTTTCCCTCCCCACAACGGGCACCCTGTGAGGTAGGTGGGGCTGAGAGAGCTCTTTCCAGAACTGTCCTTAAGAGAACAGCTCAGACAGAACTTGTGACTGACCCAGGGTCACGCCAGCAGGTGCAAGTGGAGGAGTGGGGAAAACAACAAACCCGGCTCTCCCAGATTAGAGTCCGCACACTTAACCACTACACCAAACTGGAACAAGTACAGAGGAGGGAGACCGAGATGATTCAGGGGGTTGGGGCACCTTCCCTAGGAGGAAAGGCTGAAGAGTCTGGGACATTTCAGTTTAGAAAAGGTGGGGGGGGGCATGATTGAGATTTATACAATTATGCAGGGAGTGAGGAGAGTGGACCAAGAGAATGTTTTCTCCTTCTCCAAAAAGACTAGAACTTGAGGGCGTACCATGAAGCTGATGGGCAGTAGGTTCCGGACAGACAAAAGGAAATACTACCTTACACAGAGAGTGAATAAAATGTGGAGGCTGTCGTGATGGCCACAGGAATAAACAGCTTGAAAAGGGGATTAGAGAGATTCATGGAGTGGCTACTAGCCATGGTGACTGAGGGGAACCTCCACATTCAGAGGCACTAATCCTCTGAATCCCAGAGCCAGGAGACAACATCAGAGGAAGGCCTCAGCCTCTATGCCCTGCTGTTGGCCATCCAGAGGAACTGGTTGGCCACTGTGTGAGACTGGATGCTGGACTAGGTGGACCCTCACTGGTCTGATCCAGCAGGGCTCTTCTGATGTTCTCCTCAGGGGAAGGCCTCGGCCTCTTTGCCCTGTTGTTGGCTCTCCAGAAGAACTGGTTGGCCACTGTGTGGGACAGGATGGTGGTCTAGATGGACTATTGGTCTGATCCAGCAGGAGTCTTCTTATGTAGGCCTTGGCCTCTGAGCCCTGTTTGTTGGCCCTCCAGGGGAACTGGTTGGCCACTGTGTGAGACCGGATGCTGGACTAGATGGACGTTCACTAGTCCAATTCAGCAGGGCTCTTCTGAGGTTCTTGCCAGGGGAAGGCCTCGGCCTCTCTGCCCTGCTGATGCCCCTCCAGAGGAACTGGTTGGCCACTGTGTGAGAGACAGGAGGCTGGACTAGATGGACCTTCACTGGTCTGATCCAGCAGGGCTCTTTTGATGTTCTCCTCAGGGGAAGGCCTCGGCCTCTCTGCCCTGTTGTTGGTCCTCCAGAGGAACTGGTTGACCACTGTGGGAGACAGGAGGCTGGACTAGAGGGACTATTGGTCTGATCCAGCAGGGCTCTTCTTAGGTTCTTATGAATGACTACATCTTTTTTAAAGCAAATAGCCGGCCCTGGCAGAGTCTAAAAACCAGAGTCTCGGTAGCTTCAGAAATCAAGAAAAATGAAGCGGCTCAGGAAATGAAAAACTGTTGCCAGGGAATGCACACCTAATATAGTTTACAGGAAGTGGAGGAACCGTTCAGAAACAGCACCTGCCGACGCCGGGCATGAGAAAACTGATACTCGAATGGCATCCCTGCAATTCTGAAGAACAATTCAAATTTGCATTGATACTGCTCGCCGGAAGATTTGTGCTTTTGCATGGGGAACATAATGTGCGGTTCAGCTGGCAGCAGATCAGTTACGATAACTGACAATGTCGAGCAGTGATCTGAATCTGTCTCGCCGAAACCACAAATCCTGCTTCGGCAGATACGCATCCCAGATGTGGGATACGAGGGAGCAACAGGCGGAAACAGCCATACAAGTAAAGGGAGGGATTCTACAAATCCTTAATAAGGCCTCGTTTGCGCTGCTTGCACCAGTTTGGTGTGGTGCTTACGTGTGCGGACTCTAATCTGGGAGAACCGGGTTTGATTCCTCACGCTTCCACGTGCAGCTGCTGGTGTGACTTTGGGTCAGTCACAAGTTCTCTCAGAGCTCTTCTCTCAAGGGCAGTCCTCGAAAGAGCTCTCTCAGTCCCGCCGACCTCACAGGGTGTCTGTTGTGGGGAAAGGAAGGGAAAGGAGTTTGTAAGGTGCTCTGAGATTCCAAGTGAAGAGCGGGGTATAAATCCTATCTCTTATCTTCTTCAGTGGTCAAGTTGGGTCTGTACCTCGGGTTTCCAGCTGGTGACGTGGGGAGGTCAGGGGACCTAGGGAGGTGCTATAGCTTGATGGTGTGACTCTCCATTCATGACAGCCAGTGTGATGTAGTGGTTAGTGTTGGACAAGGATCTGGGGTCCCAGGTTCGAACCCCCACTCTGGCACAGAAGCTCACTGGGTGACTTTGGGCCAGTCACACAGTCTCAGCCTAATCTACCTCACAGGGTTGTGAGGATAAAATGGAGGAGATGAGAACAGTGCAATCCGCTTTGGAATCCCATTGGGGAGAAAGGCGGGAGAGAAACAAAGTAAATAAATTTCCAGGTGAAATATAGAAGTGAAATCATGCCGCTCTAGGATGAAGTGGAAACTTGATGGTCTAAACCACAGAGTTTCTGCTGAATCCTAGAATGGCATGATGTCACTCTGGGAATGATATCACACTGTCAAGCAGGGGTTATTTCCCCCCCCCCCTGTATTTCCTCTGCCTCCAGCCTACTGCGTGGTGGTGGTGGGGAGGGGGTCAGGAGGTTGTTGGCTCCCATTATAGTGAGAGACCTAGCAACCTGAGCTGTACCACTTCAGATTGCAGGCAGGAATTCACATGGTTGACCATGCAAGCTTCCCAAAGTCGCTTGCTTGGCAGTAAGTGCCACTGAGTTTGATGAAACTGAGGCTGCATTCATATGGTCATTTTGATTGGGTTTCACCGCTGTTCCCTCTTGCATTTAAAATTGCTGATGAGACAGCCGCGTCCGCCTCCCGCACTGAAGTGGGCTCACTTGCCCAATCCTCCCAGTTCCCTAGCGAGTCTTCCGACACCGGGAAAATCCAGGTATTCGCGCTTTGAACCCACGATTTCACCGACCTGGGCAGCTATCTCTCGCAATGATTGTGATTGGGTCGTCTGACCATCCGTACAAGGGAGTCCAGCGAGTCCAGGTGGGGGCGGTGATTCGGCCGTGTGCGTATGCGTAAAGAACATTTTTTAAAAACGCCGTGCCTTCCAAGCGGTGGCGCAGCTATCTAGATGGTGCCCAGAGCCTTGTAGTGCAACGCTTATAGTTGGGGGGGGGGGGGATGTGCGGACACTATCAGCTAATGCTGCCATCCCCTGCCCGGGAGGTGACATGAGCCACCCTGCGATGTCGAGTGCATGAAATGTTCTGTTTTGTTTCTCATAGCTTGCTTATCACTCACTGCCTGGCTCTGACCTTAGAGTACTGTTGGTGTCTGGCTATGTACCTTCCCACTTTCCCCCTGAGAACCTGAAGCCAGTATATTGGGCGCCTTTTCTGTGATTTATATGATTGGTGGCAATCCTTTGCAAGACCCTCTTTGAATTCTGTATAATCGCCCTGCCCAGGGATTGTTCTGACCATTACTGACACAGGACGTGTAGATGACCACAACAGACCTTTCTCAATAAAGACTACCTTTCCTTTAAGGACAATTATTGGTGATTGACTCTGTAGGACTCTCACAGTCATCCCAACCCAAAAAGATTATTCCCGCTCAAACTATAGTGGGAACAAATCGGGATAAATTAGCTGTGTGACCACAGCCTGACTCACAAGTAAGTCAACCTAGGACTTTCACCATATTTATGTAAAGCAATTCATCTGTGCCAAAAAAATCCCTCCACATATAAAACCAGATGTCAGTAGCAAGAATTCTAGCCAAGCATCTGTCCTCATGCATTGATTTTATGTAGTTAGGATATTTTTTTTGTTTGCAAGCTCGTCTGTCATGGGAGTCCAGTGCGGTGCAGTGGTTTAGAGTGTCGGACTAGAATCTGGGAGACTCAGGTTCAAATTCCCACTTGTACCATGGAAGCTTGCTGGGTGACTTGGACCAGCCTAACCTACCTCACAGAGTTGTTTTATGGGAATAAAATGGAGGCAAGGAGAAGGATGGAAGGTGCTTTGGGACTCCATAGGGGAGAAAGGCAGGGCTCGTTTCATAGCAGGAGCTCCTTTGCATATTAAGCCACCCCCCCCCCCAATGTAGCCAATCCCCCAAGAGCTTACAGAGCTCTTCTTACAGGGGCTGCTGTAAGCTCTTGGAGGATTGGCTACATCAGGGGAGTGTGGCCTAATATGCGGAGGAGCTCCTGCTACGAAATGAGCCCTGGAGAAAGGCAAGATACAAATGGATTAAATAAATTAAATAAACTTGCCGCATGACATGGCCCAGCCTAGACAGTAAAAACGAGGCTGAACCGATAATGCAGGGAGAGGGAGAAAAACGCCCCAAGCATCCCTGCTTCCTCATAAACAAGACTGTTTATCTCTACGCCGATATCTGTTTATCTACAAATCTCCTATTTACCCACAGAGGATTATCCCGAAAACTACAGGGTGGGTGACCTTTAAAAGGCATTAAAGCTAGAGAATGCACCAGGCTTGCTAGGTTCCCCCCCCCCCCCCAGCCACCGACAAGGGATGCCAGATCCAGGCTGGGAAACTCCTGGAGATTTGGGGGTGGAGCCTGGGGAGGACAGGGACCTCAGTGGGGCACAATGCCACAGAGTCCGACCTCCAGAGCATCCATTTTCTCCATGGGGAACTGAGGAGGAGGAGGAGAGAAGAAGAGGAGGAGACGGTTTGGTGTAGTAGTTAGGAGCGTGAACTCTAATCTGGGGGACTGGGTTTGATTCCCCGCTCCTCCACATGCAGCTGCTGGTGTGACCTTGGGTCAGTCACAAGTTCTTTCAGAGCTGTTCTCTCAAGAGCAGTTCTCCAAAGCACTCTCTCAGAGCCCCACCTACCTCCCAGGATGTCTGTTGCGGGGAGGGGAAGGGGAAGGGGATTCTGAGCTGCTCTGCGACTCCTTCGGGTAGTGAAGGGCGGGGTATAAATCCAATCTCGTCCTCCTCTTCATACTGGAGTGAGAAGCGTTTGCAAAAATTCTCCCTTCTGCACCCTCTCGTAGGGTTGCCATTCCCCTGGCTGCACTGGGGAAACTCCTGAGTTTTGGGACTTCAGTCCACTGTCGACCAGCTGGCCAGTGGGGGAAGCCCCCACCCCCAAACAGGGAAGTAGCAGCGCAGGGCCCCAGTGCAATGACATCACCTGGAAGTGATGTCACATGGGGGGGACGCTCTGCCATTTGGGAAAACTCTTTGGCACTCCAAAGGGATCTGTCAAGGATGGGCGAGTGGGCATCAACATGGCAAATGGGGTTCCATGTGGCCAAGTGCAAAGTGATGCACATTGGAGCCAAAAATCCTAACTATAAATACATGTTGATGGGGTCCGAAGTGGTGGAGACTGCCCAAGAGAGAGATCTTGGAGTCATAGTAGATAACTCAATGAAAATGTCGAGACAGTGTGCGAGTGCAGTGAAAAAGGCCAACACTATGCTGGGGGTTATTAGGAAGGGAATTGAAAACAGATCAGCCAGGATCCGAATGCCCCTGTATAAATTGATGGTGCGACCTCATTTGGAGTACTGTGTACAGTTCTGGTTGCCACACCTCAAAAAAGATATTATAGCACTGGAAAAAGTGCAGAAAAGGGCAACTAGAATGATAAAAGGGTTGGAACACTTTCCCTATGAAGAAAGGTTGAAGCGTTTGGGGCTCTTTCGCTTGGAGAAACGACGGCTGAGGGGTGACGTGATTGTCGTTTATAAGATTGTGCATGGGATAGGGCGGGTATAGAAAGAAGTCCTTTTCTCCCTTTCTCACAAGACAAGAACTCGAGGGCACTCCATGCAATTGCTGAGCAGTTGGGTTAGAACAGATAAAAGGAAGTCCTTCTTCACCCAAAGAGTGATGAACATGGGGAATTCACTGCCACAGGAGGTGGTGGCGGCGACAAGCATGGACGGCTTCAAGAGGGGATTGGATAAACATCTGGAGCAGAGGTCCATCAGTGGCTATGAGCCACAAGGTATAGATAGGAATTCTCAGTCTGGGGCAAGTGATGCTCTGCATTCTTGGTGCTTGACGGGGGGGGGGGGGGGGGACAAGAGTGGGAGGGCTTCTAGTGTCCTGGCCCCACTGCTGGACCTCCTGAGGGCACCTGGTGTTTTTGGCCACTGTGTGACACAGAGTGTTGGACTGGATGGGCCACTGGCCTGAGCCAACATTGGCTTCTCTCATGTTCATATGTTCTTACGGTTGAAAAACCCAAATACCAGAGACAGCCCAGTATGATGGGTTCCCTCTAAGCTGAGTTAGCATGAGCTAGCTCACAGTCTTTTGGCCCCCGGTTCACAGATGTTTTGTCTCCGCTCAGGAAGGATGGCTCCAGAGCAAACTAATTTATGCAAATCGCCAAACTCATTTATAGCCCAATAGCTCGCTCACAACTTTGATGCCAGTCGCTCACCAAGTAGAATTATTGCTCACAGGACTCCACAGCTTAGAGGAAGCATTGGTGATGACGTCACTTCCGGGTGATGTCATCACGCTAGGGATGTCGCACGATGTCCCCGCCCACCCTGGAATGCCCCCCACCCCAAGTCCCTCGCTGCACCCGACAACCCTTCTCTCTCATGCAAAGGACAGAGGCTGCCGTCTCTGTCGCTTCGCGTCTTGGGTCGCTGCCGAACCCTGACGAAATGTCATCTGCCTCTCCGGCTGAAGAGCTGTCAGTTTGTTCCTGACATTTCAATCCGACACCTCGGCCTCCTGGGCTCTGCCGCGTGTGTCGGTGAAACCGCAAGCTGGCCGTGCGTCTTTTGACTCCCGAATCTCGGTTTGTGTGGCCAGCCGTGTTTGCTTTGAAAGGCCTGACTTGTTCGCATCGGAGGGAAGGGGGAAAGCCGTGGGAGAGCGATGGAAACGCTGTGGTTTGATGGAAACGCTATGGTTTTACAAGAAAGTACATTCGTTTTCTAGTGATTCCTAGAGCTACCTGATGTCACTGCCAGGTTTCTTTCCAGAAGTGATGTAAGGACATGTACAATCCTGCCAGGTTTTTTGTTTTTTTTAAAAAACCATTTTCCTGTTGCCAGCTGAAACGGTGGGGATCCCCAACCCCCTACTTTATAGACTGGGAATTCTAACAGGCATATTCCATAGTGAGACAGAACACTACTTATAAGAACCTCAGAAGAGCCCTGCTGGATCAGACCAGAGAGGTTCCATGTAGTCCAGCCTCCTGTCTCACACAGTGGCCAGCCAGTTCCTCTGGAGGGCCAACAACAGGGCATGGAGGCCGAGGCCTTCCCCTGAGAAGAACCTCAGAAGAGCCCTGCTGCATCAGACCAGAGAGGGTCCATCTAGTCCAGCCTCCTGTCTCACACAGTGGCCAGCCAGTTCCTCTGGAGGGCCAACAACAGGGCATGGAGGCCGAGGCCTTCCCCTGAGAAGAACCTCAGAAGAGCCCTGCTGCATCAGACCAGTGAGGGTCCATCTAGTCCAGCCTCCTGTCTCACACAGTGGCCAGCCAGTTCCTCTGGAGGGCCAACAACAGGGCATGGAGGCCGAGGCCTTCCCCTGAGAAGAACCTCAGAAGAGCCCTGCTGCATCAGACCAGTGAGGGTCCATCTAGTCCAGCCTCCTGTCTCACACAGTGGCCAGCCAGTTCCTCTGGAGGGCCAACAACAGGGCATGGAGGCCGAGGCCTTCCCCTGAGAAGAACCTCAGAAGAGCCCTGCTGCATCAGACCAGTGAGGGTCCATCTAGTCCAGCCTCCTGTCTCACACAGTGGCCAGCCAGTTCCTCTGGAGGGCCAACAACAGGGCATGGAGGCCGAGGCCTTCCCCTGAGAAGAACCTCAGAAGAGCCCTGCTGCATCAGACCAGTGAGGGTCCATCTAGTCCAGCCTCCTGTCTCACACAGTGGCCAGCCAGTTCCTCTGGAGGGCCAACAACAGGGCATGGAGGCTGAGGCCTTCCCCTGAGAAGAACCTCAGAAGAGCCCTGCTGCATCAGACCAGTGAGGGTCCATCTAGTCCAGCCTCCTGTCTCACACAGTGGCCAGCCAGTTCCTCTGAAATCCAACAACAGGGCCTAGAGGCCGAGACCTTCCCCCCATGTTGCCTTTCGGCACCGGCATCCAGAGGTCCACTGTCTCCAATCTCTTTCAGTGCCTAGTCCAGCCCAGAGCAGGAACCTGCTCTGAAAACATCGCTTTTAACTCCAACTTGGGCACCAGAGGAGTGTGAACGGAAGTGTTCTGAAAGCTGTCACCTGCCGTTCCTAAATCAATATTTCTAAGCATTAAGTAAGCCATGGTGGGAAGACTTAATTACACGGAAATGTACAGGGGTATTTCTCGTAACGCACTATGAAGAGTTCTCTTGTTTGGGAGGTTCGGCAGCTAGGTGGACCGACAGCCGTAGGCAGTGAAATGCAAATCTCCGGACAGTTTTGGCAATCTCAGAGAAACAGGACGGAGATCCAGGCAGAGACTGGAAACCAAAAAAGGTCGCCAGCTGTCTCTCTTTGTGGGGAAAGTGTCTCTCCCAGCCAGAACTGCAAGCTTTTCTTTCTCTGAAGTCAAATGTTTTTATTGGCCAAGGAAGCGACACATTCTTCCAATTGCATAATAAAGTGGACAAACAAAATCTTGCTGTCGGTTGCTGTTGGAAAGCTCTTTGTCTAGAAAGGATACACGGCACAATGGATCACTGTTCTGGTGCACAGGTTTGGTTGCCAGCCTCCAGGCGAGGCCTGGAGATTTCCAAGAATTGCAACCAGTATTCCCTCGAAGCTGAGTTAGTGTGAGCGAGCTCGCAGTTTTTGAGCCTCTGGCTCACACCTTTTGGTCTCCACTCAGGAAGGGTGGCTCCAGAGCAAACTCATTTACGCAGTAGCCAAATCGCTCGCTCCCAACTGTATGCCAGTAGCTCACAAAATAGAATTTTTGCTCACAAGAGATCACTTTCCCAGGAGAAAATGGCAACTTTGGAAGTTGGACTCTATGGGATTGTACCCAACTGAGGTCTTCCCTTCTCCAAACCTCTCCAGGCTACTCCATCCAAATCTCTAGGAATTTCCCAACCTGAAGTTGGCTACCCAATGCATAGGCCCAAAGAGTTGGGATCCTGAGAAACCCTTTGCATTGAGTGGCTCTCAGTCAAAGGCATTGGAGTAAGTCACCAATGAAGAAGGAGGAGGAGGAGGAGATTGGATTTATACCCTGCCCTTCACTACCCAAAGGAGATTTAGGCTGATTTTACATCTGACTTTCCCGCTGGAATCATTCTAGTTCCAAAAAAACCTGCCCACACCTCTGTGCGGTGTGAAACCGTGCTGCCACTGAAATGTCCATATCTACTAATTGCCCTCCTGTGGTCAAGCTAGTATTATACCACTTTATTCTGCTTTAAACAATTGTGGTTTCTTAGTGCACTTATACCCCCTGGAGTGAAATTTCACACCACTGTGAAATCAGCACAGGAAAAGACAGCAGTCAAACTACTTTAGAGGGGAGGTGTAAAATCAGCCTTACAATCTGCTTTCCCTTCCTCTCCCTACAACAGACATTCTGTGAGGTAGTTGGAGTGGGGCTGAAAGAGCTCTTTTGAGAACTGCTCTGAAATAGCTCGTGACTGACCCAAGGCCACACCAGCAGCTAGCTGCACGTAGATCATAAAGGCACTTTCTCACACTCTAAATAACACACTTTCAATCCACTTCCAGTGCACTTTGCAACTGGATTTGACTCGTGGGAAATGGCAAAATCCACTTGCAAGCAGCGGCTGAAGTGGATTGAAACGACATTATTTAGCACGTGTGAAAGAGCCCGAAAGAATACACGCTCATGGGAGGGGTTTATCCAATTACTAACAATACAGACTCGTCAGCCAGAAGGGAGATGGCAACCAAGAAATAAGAAAGAGAATGATATTGGGGCAAGGGCAGCCATGAAGGAGCTAGAAAAGATCCTTAGGCAGGGGTCATTTCGAGCAGGAGCTCGGGGGAGCGCAGCTCCGGGGGTTGGTGCCAGCCCCCTCCCCCACAGGGGAATGCCTGCTTGTGTGATGGCTGCAGCAAAATGACCCCGTCCCCTGGAAAGGTCCTTGTTCCTCCGACCAGCCTTCTGAAGGCTTCAGCCACCACTGAAGCTATCCTCCCAGAATAGTGGTATTTCTGAGGCTTGGATTAGTAGCTATCCCCTCTCTGCCAGTTCTTTCTTTCTTTCTTTCTTTCTTTCTTTCTTTCTTTCTTTCTTTCTTTCTTTCTTTCTTTCCTTCCTTCCTTCCTTCCTTCCTTCCTTCCTTCCTTCCTTCCTTCCTTCCTTCCTTCCTTCCTTTCTTTCTTTCCTCTCTCCCTCCTTTCTTTCTTGCCTTCTGACATACTTCTGGTGATGTCAGGTGGTGTAACATATGCAAATAAGTAATGCTAATGAGTTATGCTAATGAGCTTCTGCACCTCTTTTTCTACGAAAGGACCCCTGTCCTTAAGTGTAAGGATGTGTCACTGACGACCGAGATCATTCATACTGTTCTATCATCAGATGAATTATTGTCTTAGCCGTAGGCCATAACATAACACAACACATAAGGTTGAGTAGAAAAATATATCAAACAAACTATAAAATGATAACGTAAGTAATAAAATAACGGTATCTTCGATTAAACGCTCTTTCTACTTTGCATTAAATACCGAACTCATTCTAATTTCCCTCGTTACTAAGGCAAATAACACCAATCTACTAGAGACATAGTGATCAAGGTCCAAGAGTTAAAAAAATGACCAAATCCAGATCGGAAAGTCCATCACGTGGCAGAATAATGGGGATAATATACTTTAACCTAGGAGCTTCATGCCATGAGCATCTCAGAATATAATGTGCTATGTCATCTACTTCTCCCATGTCACAAAGACAAAATCTAAGGGGGGCAGGAATACCAGAAAAACATCTGGTCACTGAGGGCATGGATTGAAATCTTAAAGCCGTAAACGCCGATCTTAATTCCAGGGTGGTTGACTTCTCCGAATAAAGGGATCTACAGTGATCTCTTTAAAAAAACTTAAATAAGGGTGCCGTAGGACAATGTGCCATCACATCCTGGTCCATAAGCCCATCCTTTTCGATCACCCATTCTTTCAGTTCCCGTACTTGGTTTTTTCTTTCTTTAATACATCATCAGGAATTACAAATTTCAAAATAATAGTAGTTCAAAAGATGATTATAGAGATATTTGATGTTGATCTGCCGTTGTTACCAGAAATATTTTTTACTGAATATACTTCCTAAAAATATAGGGTCGGAGAATATATTTTATAACATATATTATTACTATAACTAGGATTTTGATGGCGAAAAATTGGAAAGGGGATAGACTCCCATCAAGAGAAGAAATTACTATAAAGATGTCAGAGGTTGCGGAAATGGACAAACTTAATATGAGACTCTCAAACCAAAAGGAAGAACTATATGATCAAAGATGGAATAGAGTTTATAAATGGATAAATGGGAAGAGGCAAAAATAGACTCACTTTAGGGAAATCCATCGTCATAAAACGCAAATATGTGTGTTTTTGAGTTGGTGAAGTTTGTATCACGCTTTCTTTTCAATGGCAATAATTATGATGGAATTGTAATCTGTATAAACTTCAATAAAATGTACTAAAAAAAAGGAATTACAAATTTCGATTGAATCAAAACCCAATGGTCACCTAGTCTCTTAGAGGATTTCAAGAGCAAACTAAAACTTAGCCCCCCCCCCCCCCCAGGGAATCCTGGGATTGTTCTAAACATGTTTTCCAATACGATAAAATTCTACCATTAACTCCGGCATTCAACAAGCTAATTCCCAGTTCAGCCCTCATTAATGCCGCAGGTGTACCCCTAGGCAAGGCAAGAATCCACCTCATAAAACAATCTATATATCTAATAGCCAAGTGTCTCCTGTGTGTGCGGATATCTAAATCCACACATAGGGGGCACTTGGGGGGGGCAGAGAGATTGTCCTGCACGCTTGGGGGACTCCCCAGGTGTGCAGAAAAATCTGAAAACTCAAAAAAAGAACTATACGGGGGATATTTAAATCCTTCCAAAAGTAAAAGAGCGTTTCCTGTACATGGGCAGAGAATGCTCTGGGAACTCTGCGGTGGGCCCGGTGGTTGGGAGGCACCCAGGCCTCGCCACTGGTGCCCAGGGGTGGCGGAAGATCAGTAGCGGACCGAATGGCTGGGAGGCATCCAGGCCTTGCCGCCAGTGCTGGGGGGGGGGGGGGGAGAAAGCTTACCTGTGGCTGCTTCCTCCTCAGCCGTGAGGTCCTCCCCCCTTCACGAGTATTGCAGGTCCCTCTTCTTGTTCTGTACTATTTCTAATGAGGACACAGTATCTGATCTTCCCAGCCCAAGATCTCTGATCCATATAGCATGGCTGGAATTATCTTACTCCCGTACAATTTAAGAACTACCATGCCTATGGTATTCCCCATTACTATGCATGGATGTGAAAGTTGGACAACGAAGAAAGCTGGCAGGAAGAAAAAGGACTGATTTGAAATATAAGTAAAAGGACATTGATTTGGTATATGGTAACGACAGCAAGAATGGTTTATGCACAAAGTTGGAAATCGGAGAAAACTCCAGAACTATGGGAATGGTTGAGAAAATTGCTATTTATGGCAGAAATGGACAAACGGACAAGAAAACTAAACAATCAAGACTCAGCGAAGTTCTCAGAAGATTGGAAAGAGTTGAAGGAATATATGGAGCGAGAGTGGAATATGAAAGACAATATTTTTACACTTTCTAACTACTGAAATGAGGGACAGAATTATAACACAAAAAATGAATTTTTAGTTGGCTGCGAAATTAAACCTTTTTTCTTTTTTAACCAATATAATTTTTAAATGTATAAAAGTTATAATAGCTCAAAATGTTACCTTAGGAGGTAAATACTTTTAAAATACATGTTTACCGGTTGATATATATGAAGGTGCGGGTGGAGTGGGAAGTCATTTAATGATTATATCTTTTTAGCTAAATATGCAATTTTATAGAGAATGAAATATGTATAAAAGCTAATTGCATTTGAGAATAATGGAAAAATAAAAATTCTATTGCAAAAAAAAGAGAAATGTGGAGTTGGAGGAGAGTTTGATGGATGCCGTGGACCACTAAAAAGACAAATGGGTGGTTCATAGATCAAATCAAGCCTGAGCTCTCCCTAGAAGCTAAAACGACTCAACTGAGGCGATAGTACTTGGGTCACCAATGACAATTGTTCTAGGAGGAGGAGGAAGAAGAAGAGGAAGAGATTGGCTTTATACAGCATCCGAAGGTGTCTCAGAGTGGCTTACAGTCTCCTCCTCCTTTCCCTCCCTACAACAGACACCCTGTGAGGTAGATGGGGCTGAGAGAGCTCTTGAGACAACAGCTCTGAGTGATCTTGTGACTGACCCAAGGTCACCCAGCTGGCTGCCCGTGGAGGAGTGGGGAATCCAAACCCGTTCTCCAGATTAGAGCCCTCCGCTCTTAACCACGACACCCAACTGGAGATCTCAACCTGAGGTGAACTGACTCGATCAAGGAAGCCACAGAGGCCCTCAGGTTGCGAGACCAGAGCAAGGCTGTCGACAACAGGGCATTCTGGAGGTCATTCCTTCATCGGGTCACCAAAAGTCAGAAGCACCTTGACAACACTTACCAAACACACATAATGGGTGGATATTAAGCTAAGGCAAACCAGTGTTGCTGCTTCCGCCATTCATGTCTGTAACACTTTACAGCTGAATGAGCAAGCAAAAAATATCAGGAGGGCCACAGAGTTGCCCCAGGGAACATCTATATATCTAATTCCGAAGGCGCCCCCTGTGTGAGGATACCTAAATCCGCGCAGTGGGGGCACCTGGGAGGCAGGGAGGTTTTCCTACACATGGGGGGCACTCCCCCCGTGTGCAGAAAAATCCGAAAAGTTAAAAAAAAACCTTCAGTGACCGTAGAATCCCCCAAAATACCTTTTGAAATGGCACCAACTCCAGACATCAACTGTGAGGAGATTAGAATGTTTGGGGGAGGGGGGGAGGCTGTAACTGTTTCTGTCAGTAAAAAGCAGGGTTTTTACTGGCAGCAGTCTAGGGTTGCCAAGTACCCCCCCCCCTGGCCACCAGCAGCAGATCCAGATCCAGGCTGGGAAACTCCTGGAGATTTGGGGGTGGAGCCTGGGGAGGACAGGGACCTCAGTGAGGCACAATGCCATAAACTCCCCCCTCCAAAGCATCCATTTTCTCCATGGAAAGTTATCTCTGTAGTCTGGAGATGAGCAGTAACTCCAGGGGATCCCCAGGTCCCATCTGGAGGCTGGCATCCCTAGGCAGCACCCTCTGGGTGACTTGATACCACCTGATTTGCATGACTTAATTAGGCCCAGCTGTTTTGCTACAGTTCATCAGCAGCCACCGTATGAAAGCCATTGTGGTGCAACAGTTCGAGCTTCAGACTGGGATCTGCGAGACCCAGGTTCAGATCCCCATCTTGCAGTGGAAGCCGACTGGGAGATTTTGGACCAGTCACATACTTTCAGCCTAACCAACCTCACAGGGTTGTTGTGCAGATAACAAAGAGGAAATAATAATGTAAGCTGCTTTAGTCCCCATTGTGGAGAAAGACTGTAATTTTCCTAGGTAGAGGCTGCAGGGGAGGGGGTGGAGATAGAAAGCTGAAGACAGATAAAGGTAGGTTGGCCGTTGGGTGGGAAGGAAATAGGGTTGCCAACTCCAGGTTGGGAAATTCCCAGACATTTGAGAGGTGGAGCCTGGGGAGGGTGGGATTTGAGGTGGGAGGCAGAAAGAGAGAGAAAGAGTGATGAGGTGGGGAGGCAGAAAAAACAAAGGGAATGATGACAGGTCAGAAAGAGAGAGGAAGTAACATACATGGAGGAGAGCGAGAGAGTAAGAAAGGGGGGGCAGAAGGGAGAAAGAGTGTGAGAGAGGTAGGGGGAGAAGGGAGGAAGCAAAGGTGTGAGGAATGGGATAACTATCCTGCAAGTTTCTTGCCGGTCTCCACTTGTACAGTCTATATTTGACAGGAGATGACAACAAAGAGACTGTCCTCTCCCCTATGACAGAAAAGAACCCCAGAATACGTAGCGGTGCATTCTCAGGCTTCGGGGAATCCCTGGAGATTTGGGGATAAGGCCCCCCCAGGCGAGGCACCTTTTGCTTAAAGCTCCCCGCAATCTGCCGGAACAAACCGTTGGACGACCTCATGTCAGGTAGCAGCTGAAGGATTGCTGCCAACAGAAAGAACGGCAATGTTTTCTCGAGGGGGTTTCGTAGGAACGCCGATTAATCTCTGCCGCAATTTGGCATCCTTTTTCGTTTGGTCCCCCGGCTCCCAGAGAACTTAACGCCGAACCCGTTTGCAGATTAGCCTCCGCAGAAACGGAAGGGGAACGGTCCCAAACGTTACACAGCTCCAAAGAAAAAGGCCGCTTCTTTCGCTTGTGCCAAAACAGCGTGTTGCTAAATGGCCGCTCATCCCGAACGTTGGCAGGCAGCAGTTTCTTCCCCGCTAGCCCGGCAAACGCTGGTGTTATATCCCTAGTGGCCGCCTCTTTGATTGGGGGGAAACGCTCAAACGGCAATGGGGCAGGTCAAAAGTTATTCGTTGGTGAAGCAAGAGAATAAACCTGAAACAGAAAAAGCAACGAGGCGGAAAATGGGTTGGCCAAGGTTTGCATCTCAAAGCCGAATGCGAAGGGATACCTGGGCCAAAGGAAAACCATCACCCGGGCCTGCTACACACATTACGGTTACCAGCTCTCGGTTGGGAAATTCCTCGAGATCTCCAAGAATTTCCCAACCTGGAGTCACCAACTTGGGTTGCCAGTCCCTAGTTGGGGGCAGGGGATCCCCTGGTTTGGAGCCCCTCCCCCCACTTCAGGGCTGTCAGAAAGCGGGGTGGTGGTGGCTGCTGGCCACTCCATTATACTCTATGGAGACCGGTCCCCATAGGGTATAATGGAGAATCGATCTGTGGGTATCTGGGGCTCGGGGGGGGGGCTGTTTCTTGAGGGAGAGGCACCATATTTTCAGCATGGCATCTGGTGCCTCTCTTGAGATAAACTCCCAAGTTTCAAAAAGATTGAACCAGGGAGTCCAATTCTATGAACCCCCAAAGTAGGTGCCCCCATCCTCCATTGTTTCCAACAGAGGGAAAAGCATTTTAAAGGAATGCTTTTAAATGTGATGGCCAGAACTCCCTTCCAGCTTGTCAGCCTCACCTGGCATCCCTAGTGACACCAGAAAAGATGAACTGAGGTGTGAAAGACTATGGGAACAGGTAGGAAAAATCCCGTTTCACATGATTTCTTCAGGAAAAAGAAGAGGAGGAGGAGGAGGAGGGGGAACAGGAGATTGGATTTATCCCCCACCCTTCACTTGGAGTCTCAGAGTGGCTTACAAACTCCTTTCCCTTCCCCTTCCCCTCCCCACAACAGACACCCTGTGAGGTAGGTGGGGCTGAGAGAGCTCTGACAGAAACGGCTCTTTTTCAAGAACAGCTGTGCCAGAACTATAACTTGCCCAAGGTCATCCAGCCAGGTGCAAGTGGAGGAGTGGGGAATCAAACCCGGTTCTCCCAGATTAGAGTCCGCGCGCTTAACCACTACACCAAACTGGCTCTCACAGCTACAGATGTCCAAAAATTCAAATATGGAAGTCAAATCCTTGAACTGTTACAGAAAGATGAACAGTTTTTCTAACTCGGTTCCAACAAATGTCATGAAGCTAACAGCAGTTGCAATGCTGAGGGAACCGCCAATCTAACATGGCACTAAACCTACAGAAATTCACAGCTGGCTTAGATTCAGCAGGCAACATCAGGGGAAGGCCTAGGTATCTATGCCCTGTTGCTGGCCCTCCAGAGGAACTGGTTGACCACTGTGTGAGACAAGATGCTGGACTAGATGGACCACTGGTCTGAGCCAGCAGGGCTCTTCTGATGCTGTTACATTTTTACTTCATTCCCTTTCCTGTTTCCTCCCACTGGCACCTGAGATACCAGTGGGTAATGAGTTCGGATGCTGGCAGCTTCCCACTGGCATTCCTGTCCCACTGCTGTTACCACAAACATGTGGACGCCGGAAGCAGGGCAGCAGGAGGGTGGATTTGAGGACCCACAATCCATCAACACCTCCCCCCTTTTATGACCTTTTTTGGGGGAAAAACACACACATGAAAGAGTGCTGTTGGTGGCGGAAAAACATTTCGGAAGCAAGCCCCACCTAAAGGGTTTTGTCCCTCCTGTTTTCTGTTGGTAGTCTTCGAGTGAAGGCTTTTGTGTTTTTTCAGAATCTGATAACAGACGGATAAACCTTCAGTTAATGGGAAAACAAAGGGAAGTATCGCCAAGCTGGAAATGAACTCCAAAAGGGTGGCAAAATTAATTTTCCAGCACCCCAAGAAGCGGCTTTGCCTCCCTCCAGACTGAAGGAGCGAGAATTTATGTCTCATCTTGGAGGAAGTGAGAGACATCTTAATTAATTTCTTATCTTTCCGCACTACAGACACTGAAGAATAGAACTGATGCTGCGTTTAAAAACTCATTAACCTTTCTGCCAACTTTACTTACGCTTTTTTTTTTTTTTTTTGCATTTTTTTTGAACATCTTTTGCTTGCCCCCTCTGTCGAAAAGCACCGCCTGGCATGCTCACAAGAAGAAAGTCACCAGATTAGCAACCTTTCAAAATCGCATTTCTGCTGTTGTCAAGAAACGCATGAGTGATTCATTCATTATGCATTTCAACTCTGGAGGCAGGGGGCGGGGAGGAGAGACTGCTACTGGGTAGAACAGCGGGGTTCCCAATGTGGTACCCGCGGGTGCCGTGGTACTCGCGGGTGACCTGGTGTCTATGGACACCTCTCCTGCTGCCTGCCAAGTGATTCAAGAAAACGACTCGGGTCAGGTGGGGCTTTTGTCCTGCAAGGCTTCTACTTCATCGGAAAACAAAAGGAAGTCCCACCGAACTAGAAATGAACTTCAGAAGTGTGGCGAGATAAATTTCCCAGCACCCCAAGAAGCGGCCTGGAGATCTGATTGGGGATTTGATCGGCTGTGCAGATTTTTTAAAACGCTGCTTCGGCGGCAGCTGCCGCCACAGCCCAAGATCTTTACCATGTGACTGAAGGTGAGCCGGGGCGGCCACTTTGTGCCTGGCTCCGCCCCCCGCAGCAGCCATTTTGTGGCAGTGCCTACCCCACTGTGTCAAAATTCTGAAGGTGCCCATGAGCTCAAAAAGGCTGGGGACACACCGGGAGTAGAACAATCTGTGACCACGCGAGACTAGATGACCCTGGTTGGACTAGATGACCATGGAGGTCCGTTCCAACTCTATGATTTGATATGACCGGGTTCTCCTGGTTATAGCAGAGGGTGAAATGGAGTGTGTGTGTGTGTGTGATATCTAATTTCTTTCATACATAACACATGGGTGATCCTGTGCCTCATCTCAGAGGCAGACATAACTCTGAGAGCTTTAAGACCAAATGAGAATATCAACTTAAGAATTCAGTCTCAGCTAAGGCTCCTGCCACCGCTCGATGTAGAAGTAGAAACATAGATGGGGGGCGACAGTGGGAGGGCTTCTAGTATCCTGGCCCCCCTGGTGGACCTCCTGAGGGCACCTGGTATTTTTGGCCACTTTGTGACATAGTGCTGGACTGGTTGGGCCATTGGCCTGATCCAACATTGGCTTCTCTCATGTTCTTATGGCCCTGCTGGTGGACCTCCTGAGGGCACCTGGTATTTCTGGCCACTGTGTGACAGAGTGTTGGACTGGATGGGCCACTGGCCTGATCCAACATTGGCTTCTCTCATGTTCTTATGTCTGGGGCAAGGGATGCTCTGTATTCTTGGTACTTGGAGTGGGGTGGCAACAGTGGGGAGGGCTTCTAGTGTCCCGGCCCCGCTGCTGGACCTCCTGATGGCACCTGGTGTTTTTGGCCACTGTGTGACACAGAGTGTTGGACTGGATGGGCCACTGGCCTGATCCAACACTGGCTTCTCTCATGTTCTTATGGCACCACTGCTGGACCTCCTGAAGGCACCTGGTGTTTTTGGCCACTGTGTGACACAGAGTGTTGGACTGGATGGGCCACTGGCCTGATCCAACACTGGCTTCTCTCATGTTCTTATGGCACCACTGCTGGACCTCCTGAGGGCACCTGGTGTTTTTGGCCACTGTGTGACACAGGGTGTTGGACTGGATGGGCCACTGGCCTGATCCAACACTGGCTTCTCTCATGTTCTTATGGCACCACTGCTGGACCTCCTGAGGGCACCCGGTGTTTTTGGCCACTGTGTGACACAGGGTGTTGGACTGGATGGGCCACTGGCCTGATCCAACACTGGCTTCTTTTACGTTTTAACTCTCCATGCATAATTTTATAAACCTCTATCGTATCCCGCCACTTGCAAAGCGTAACGTGCTTTCCCTCGGTTTGCTCCCTAACGGTGGAAGCGTACGGCACAGCCGCGCTTGCTTTGAAGCCGCAAGACACAAGTACCTGTTCACTGCATCGCGGCTTCTTGGTTTCGCTCTTTGATTATGTAACACTTCCCAAGGTGGCGTTTCCAAGGGAGGAGGGGGTCGCTAGAGGCAGAGAACCCTCTTTCTCTGTCACTAAGCAGAGGGGTCAGCTTTAATTTGAAACAGGCGTTCTTGACAGTGGAGCGGGGGGGCGAGGGATTTGTCGTAACCAAGGAAGTGAGACTGCAGGCACTTGATCGGCGCATGTAATCTGATTATCGCATCACAGTTAATCAATGCCCATTCTAAGCATTCCTTTCAACGCCCACAGGAGCCTTGAGACCAGTTGTAGCCAATTTGTCCGGAGGCTGCCTGCCGGGAAAGAAAAAATTCCTTGGCTTGGAGCCCCCTCCACCCCCAAAGCGTGGCCCTGTCGAGGTCTCTGCCCACGTGCATATCAATTCAGCTAATCAATCAAACTAATGATCATGTCAAAGGTAGGCGTGTCTGCTTTGTTGAAAGGCCCGAAGCAAGGCATTAGGGGTCACGTGAACACATGGAACTGCCCCCCTTGGAGGACCTCCTGATGGCCCCTGGTTTTTGGCCACTGTGTGACACAGAGTGTTGGCCTGGATGGGCCACTGGCCTGATCCAACATTGACTTCTCTGATGTTCTTAAGATCAGTATTGTCAACTCAGACTGGCAGGGGCTCTCCAGGTTCTCAGGCAGAGGTCTTTCCCATCACCAACTGCCTGGTCCTTTGAACTGGAGCTGCCGGGGATTGAACCTGGGACCTTCTGCGTGCCAAGCAGAGGCTCTGCCACTAAGCCAAAGCCGCTCTTTACTGCTCTCCAGGGTCTCAGGCAGAGGTCTTTCCCATCACCTATGGTCTGATCCTTTTAACTGGAGATGCCGGGGATTGAACCTGGGACCTTCTGCATGCCAAACAGAGCCTCTTCCACTGAGCCACAGCCCCTCTTTACAGCTCTCCAGGGTCTCAGGCAGAGGTCTTTCCCATCACCTACGGTCTGATCCTTTTAACTGAAGATGGCGGGGATTGAACCTGGGACTTTCTGCATGCCAAACAGAGCCTCTTCCACTGAGCCACAGCCCCAGTTTAAAGCTCTCCAGGGTCTCAGGCAGAGGTCTTTCACATCACCTATTGTCTGATCCCTTTAACTGGAGATGCTGGGGATTGAACCTGGGACCTTCTGCATGCCAAACAGAGCCTCTTCCACTGAGCCACAGCCCCTCTTTACAGCTCTCCAGGGTCTCAGGCAGAGGTCTTTCCCATCACCTTCTGCCTGGTCCTTTGAACTGGAGCTGCTAAGGGTTGAACCTGGGACCTTCTGTGAGCCAAGCAGATGCTCTGCCATGGAGCCACAGCCCCTCTTTACAGCTCTCCAGGGTCTCAGGCGGAGGTCTTTCCCATCACCTCCTGCCTGGTCCTTTTAACTGAAGCTGCTAGGGGTTGAACCTGGGACCTTCTGTGAACGAAGCAGATGCTCTGCCATGGAGCCACAGCCCCTCTTTACAGCTCTCCGGGGTCTCAGGCGGAGGTCTTTCCCATCACCTACGGTCTGGTCCTTTTAACTGGATATGGCGGGGATTGAACCTGGGACCTTCTGTGAGCCAAGCAGATGCTCTGCCATGGAGCCACAGCCCCTCTTTACAGCTCTCCGGGGTCTCAGGCAGAGGTCTTTCCCATCACCTACGGTCTGGTCCTTTTAACTGGAGATGGCGGGGATTGAACCTGGGACCTTCTGTGAGCCAAGCAGATGCTCTGCCATGGAGCCACAGCCCCTCTTTACAGCTCTCCGGGGTCTCAGGCGGAGGTCTTTCCCATCACCTACGGTCTGGTCCTTTTAACTGGAGATGGCGGGGATTGAACCTGGGACCTTCTGTGAACGAAGCAGATGCTCTGCCATGGAGCCACAGCCCCTCTTTACAGCTCTCCGGGGTCTCAGGCGGAGGTCTTTCCCATCACCTACGGTCTGGTCCTTTTAACTGGAGATGGCGGGGATTGAACCTGGGACCTTCTGTGAGCCAAGCAGATGCTCTGCCATGGAGCCACAGCCCCTCTTTACAGCTCTCCGGGGTCTCAGGCGGAGGTCTTTCCCATCACCTACGGTCTGGTCCTTTTAACTGGAGATGGCGGGGATTGAACCTGGGACCTTCTGTGAGCCAAGCAGATGCTCTGCCATGGAGCCACAGCCCCTCTTTACAGCTCTCCGGGGTCTCAGGCGGAGGTCTTTCCCATCACCTACGGTCTGGTCCTTTTAACTGGAGATGGCGGGGATTGAACCTGGGACCTTCTGTGAGCCAAGCAGATGCTCTGCCATGGAGCCACAGCCCCTCTTTACAGCTCTCCGGGGTCTCAGGCAGAGGTCTTTCCCATCACCTACGGTCTGGTCCTTTTAACTGGAGATGGCGGGGATTGAACCTGGGACCTTCTGTGAGCCAAGCAGATGCTCTGCCATGGAGCCACAGCCCCTCTTTACAGCTCTCCGGGGTCTCAGGCAGAGGTCTTTCCCATCACCTACGGTCTGGTCCTTTTAACTGGAGATGGCGGGGATTGAACCTGGGACCTTCTGTGAGCCAAGCAGATGCTCTGCCATGGAGCCACAGCCCCTCTTTACAGCTCTCCGGGGTCTCAGGCGGAGGTCTTTCCCATCACCTACGGTCTGGTCCTTTTAACTGGAGATGGCGGGGATTGAACCTGGGACCTTCTGTGAGCCAAGCAGATGCTCTGCCATGGAGCCACAGCCCCTCTTTACAGCTCTCCGGGGTCTCAGGCAGAGGTCTTTCCCATCACCTACGGTCTGGTCCTTTTAACTGGAGATGCTAGGGGTTGAACCTGGGACTTTCTGCATGCCAAACAGAGCCTCTTCCACTGAGCCACAGCCCCTCTTTACAGCTCTCCAGGGTCTCAGGCAGAGGTCTTTCCCATCACCTTCTGCCTGGTCCTTTGAACTGGAGCTGCTAAGGGTTGAACCTGGGACCTTCTGTGAGCCAAGCAGATGCTCTGCCATGGAGCCACAGCCCCTCTTTACAGCTCTCCAGGGTCTCAGGCGGAGGTCTTTCCCATCACCTCCTGCCTGGTCCTTTTAACTGAAGCTGCTAGGGGTTGAACCTGGGACCTTCTGTGAATGAAGCAGATGCTCTGCCATGGAGCCACAGCCCCTCTTTACAGCTCTCCGGGGTCTCAGGCGGAGGTCTTTCCCATCACCTACGGTCTGGTCCTTTTAACTGGAGATGGCGGGGATTGAACCTGGGACCTTCTGTGAGCCAAGCAGATGCTCTGCCATGGAGCCACAGCCCCTCTTTACAGCTCTCCGGGGTCTCAGGCAGAGGTCTTTCCCATCACCTACGGTCTGGTCCTTTTAACTGGAGATGGCGGGGATTGAACCTGGGACCTTCTGTGAGCCAAGCAGATGCTCTGCCATGGAGCCACAGCCCCTCTTTACAGCTCTCCGGGGTCTCAGGCGGAGGTCTTTCCCATCACCTATGGTCTGGTCCTTTTAACTGGAGATGGCGGGGATTGAACCTGGGACCTTCTGTGAGCCAAGCAGATGCTCTGCCATGGAGCCACAGCCCCTCTTTACAGCTCTCCGGGGTCTCAGGCAGAGGTCTTTCCCATCACCTACGGTCTGGTCCTTTTAACTGGAGATGCTAGGGGTTGAACCTGGGACTTTCTGCATGCCAAACAGAGCCTCTTCCACTGAGCCACAGCCCCTCTTTACAGCTCTCCAGGGTCTCAGGCAGAGGTCTTTCCCATCACCTTCTGCCTGGTCCTTTGAACTGGAGCTGCTAAGGGTTGAACCTGGGACCTTCTGTGAGCCAAGCAGATGCTCTGCCATGGAGCCACAGCCCCTCTTTACAGCTCTCCAGGGTCTCAGGCGGAGGTCTTTCCCATCACCTCCTGCCTGGTCCTTTTAACTGAAGCTGCTAGGGGTTGAACCTGGGACCTTCTGTGAATGAAGCAGATGCTCTGCCATGGAGCCACAGCCCCTCTTTACAGCTCTCCGGGGTCTCAGGCGGAGGTCTTTCCCATCACCTACGGTCTGGTCCTTTTAACTGGAGATGGCGGGGATTGAACCTGGGACCTTCTGTGAGCCAAGCAGATGCTCTGCCATGGAGCCACAGCCCCTCTTTACAGCTCTCCGGGGTCTCAGGCAGAGGTCTTTCCCATCACCTACGGTCTGGTCCTTTTAACTGGAGATGGCGGGGATTGAACCTGGGACCTTCTGTGAGCCAAGCAGATGCTCTGCCATGGAGCCACAGCCCCTCTTTACAGCTCTCCGGGGTCTCAGGCGGAGGTCTTTCCCATCACCTATGGTCTGGTCCTTTTAACTGGAGATGGCGGGGATTGAACCTGGGACCTTCTGTGAGCCAAGCAGATGCTCTGCCATGGAGCCACAGCCCCTCTTTACAGCTCTCCGGGGTCTCAGGCAGAGGTCTTTCCCATCACCTACGGTCTGGTCCTTTTAACTGGAGATGCTAGGGGTTGAACCTGGGACTTTCTGCATGCCAAACAGAGCCTCTTCCACTGAGCCACAGCCCCTCTTTACAGCTCTCCAGGGTCTCAGGCAGAGGTCTTTCCCATCACCTTCTGCCTGGTCCTTTGAACTGGAGCTGCTAAGGGTTGAACCTGGGACCTTCTGTGAGCCAAGCAGATGCTCTGCCATGGAGCCACAGCCCCTCTTTACAGCTCTCCAGGGTCTCAGGCGGAGGTCTTTCCCATCACCTCCTGCCTGGTCCTTTTAACTGGAGATGGCGGGGATTGAACCTGGGACCTTCTGTGAGCCAAGCAGAGGCTCTGCCATGGAGCCACAGCCCCTCTTTACAGCTCTTCGGGGTCTCAGGCAGAGGTCTTTCCCATCACCTACGGTCTGGTCCTTTTAACTGGAGATGCTAGGGGTTGAACCTGGGACTTTCTGCATGCCAAACAGAGCCTCTTCCACTGAGCCACAGCCCCTCTTTACAGCTCTCCAGGGTCTCAGGCAGAGGTCTTTCCCATCACCTTCTGCCTGGTCCTTTGAACTGGAGCTGCTAAGGGTTGAACCTGGGACCTTCTGTGAGCCAAGCAGATGCTCTGCCATGGAGCCACAGCCCCTCTTTACAGCTCTCCAGGGTCTCAGGCAGAGGTCTTACCCATCACCTCTCGCCTGATCCTTTTAGCTGGAGATGCCGGGGATCAAACCTGGGGCCTTGGAAGCGAAGCAGGAAATATCTGGATAGGAGGCCTCCAGAGAATACCAGAGCCAGGAGGCCAGAGGCAGGCCACCAAGCCACTTCTCTGAACATCCTCCATGCCCCAGTAGGAGGTGCCAGAGGTCTCCGTGATCTCCAGGTACTGGCACACACACGCACACAAACAAGAATTAAAAAAAAGCTCAGCATTGTGTACTCGGACTGGCGGCAGCTCACCAGGATCTCAGGGAGAGGTCTTTCACGTCACCTAGTGCCTGACTGTTAACTGGAGACATGGGCGTCAACTACGGGGGGGTGGGGGTGTTGGGGGGCGGGGGCCACCCCTGAAATTTCCTGGGGGGACTGAGCCCCCCCCCCCGGCGAAACGGAGCGCCCGCCCGCTGCCGCGCCTCCCCACCTTCCTTGCCATTGCCGAGAGCCTCTCCCCTGCGCCTCCCCTTCCATAGAGTTTCAGGGCGATTGCCAGAATGTCACCCTGGCAATGTGCCCAGCATGACGACATCACTTCCGGGTGATGCCATCGACGCCCCTGACTGGAGACGCCGGGGATCGCACCTGGGACCTTTTGTATGCCAGGCAGATGGTCTGCCACTCAGCCACGGCCCCTCTCCAACAAACACATCAAGCTGCCTTCTACTGAATTATACCCTTGTCCCTTCGTCCACTCAGACTGTCCGAGGCTCTCCAGGTTCCCAGGGAGAGGTCTCTCCCATCACCGGCTGCCTGATCCTTTTAACTGGAGATGCTTCCAAGCAAGGGCGTAGACTTTCCAATTTCCCGGAGGGGGCTCAGGCTGGGCTGCCAGCTCCCTCCCTCCCCCGCCTCCCCCGCTGGTAGGACGGCCGTTGGGCACTGCCCAAGCCATAGCTGCTGTGCTCTGGGGCGAGTGGCCCACCGGCTGCTGGGGCTGAGTGGCGGGAGGCCAGCGATGGAGCCGCTGCCGGTGCTGAGTGCCCCGGTGTGGTCAGCAGTCTTCTGGCGAAGCCCGTCCGGCCCGGAGGAGCAACAGGCGCTGGAGCTGCTGAGCTATGGGCTGGTGGGCTGCACGGCGGCGGCACTGGGGCACACCTTCCGCGTGCCGTACGGGCGCTGCTCAGCCGAGCTCCTTACCTACCTGCCTGCCCGGCCTCCCCCCCCCGGGCCAGAAGCGGGGTTCCTTCTCTTCCCCAGTGGGCTCCCTAAGTGTCAAGGAAGGCAGTCCTGTATAGGGCATCTGGGTTCAGATTATCAGTTGCTGGAGAACAGTCATCAAGGGAAGGCTACTGTCAGCCAGCCTCCCTGCGGCATCTAATCTAATAAATAAAATTAATCTGCTCGGTCCCTGTTGGAAAGACAGACGGTGCTGGGTTAGATGGACCGTCGGTCCGATCCAGCTGGGCTCCTCTTGGACATGCTACGGGACATTTCTAGAAACTCTGTCGGCGTCTGCCAAAGGCCAGAGAAGATCCCCGGAGAAGGGGCCGACGTCTTTCAGCGACGTTGCTTTAAACTCTCTCCCCAGAATAAATAGAAGAGAAACAATGAGAAGAAACAGAAGAAGCAGAGAAACAAGAGCAGTCCTCAAGGACTAATTATTTCTGGAAGCTCAGGAATTTCACCATTCATTAGTTGCTCGAATCCTTCTTCACAGGGGTCTCTTTATAGCGCGACGAAACTTCGCGTACAATAAATCCGGCGGCTGCCGTATCATCGCGCGGATGTGCCTTCAGATAACGTCAATTCGTTTTCGTGAAAACGGTCCGTTTCCATCAACTGTTTTGACAGCCTGAAGCTCGAAGGCGCAGAGAAAGTTTGGGAAGGACCAAAACTTTGGCTCAAATGATGCGTTTTCCATCTCACCCTTCTGCCCGTTAGCTCAGGGTGACACACACACACAGTGCTGCTCACTTTGGGCTCACAACAACCCTGCAAAGTAGGTTAGGCCGAGAGACAGAGCGAGCACGACAGGCCCAAGAGTCACTCCGTGAGACACACCGCAAGGGGGGTGGGGGACTTCTTCTTCTTCTTCTTCTTCTTCTGACACAGCACGGTGGGCGCCACCACAAAACGGCTACCACAAAATGGCCGCCATGAAGGCTGGCTGGCCGACGCATAGAGCTGCCAGCCTCCAGGTGGGGCCTGGAGACCTCCCGCTTTTACAACTGACCTCCAGCTGACAGAGATCAGCTCCCCTGGAGAAAATGGCTGCTTTGAAGGGTGGACTCTATGGCGTTGTCCTGTGCTGAGGCCCCTCCCCTTGTAGCCAGAGTTACTGCCTTTATTCTCGGGTAGCCCAAAGCAGGGGCACCCCACCTTCTAACCTGAACCAGAGACCCACAAAACTCAGGCCAAGGAAGACCTGAAAACACAGAAAACAAGCCATAGCTCTGGAAACAGGGGGTCTCCGTTTTCGGGTTTCAAAAGGTAGCCTCAGAGCAAGCCTCCAGTCTTCCCCCTCCACCCAGAAGAGACATGCATATGGAATAACCAGGGGTCATTTCGTAGAAAAAGAGGTGCAGGAGCTCATTAGCATAACTCATTTGCATATGCCACACCCCCTAACATACAGGAAGTGTGTCAGAAGGCAACACCCACCCCTCAGGCTCCACTCCACAGGTGAGTGAAACTGACCTGCTCTTCCTCCAGTCCCTTCCCCATCCAATACTTTGTGCAAGAAAAATAAGCGTCAAGAACACACCCTCATTCTCTTCCTGCTCTCTTGAAACCACCAGGTTTCAAGTAGACTTGAGATACCCAGGACATGTGCACCACCCATCCCTTTCCCTTCCCTTCCCCTCCCCACAACAAGACACCCTGTGAGGTAGGTGGGGCTGAGAGAGGTCTTTTGAGAACTGCTCATGCGAGAACAGCTCTGAGAGAACTTGTGACTGGCCCAAGGTCACACCAGCAGCTGCATGTGGAGGAGTGGGGAATCCAACCCGGCTCTCCCAGATTAGAGTCCAACTCCTGACCACTACTCCAAACTGATGGGGTGGAAGCTGCTGAAGGGTTGGTGAAATTTCTCCAGTACTTATGTGCCATGTGCCCAGGTAAAAAATGGTATACTTAGAAAATTTATATGCCACCTTGAACAAGTCTCTGGAAAAGCAGCACACAGTCATAAAAGGAACAATGATAAAATTATCAATATTAAAACAAAACATTAAAAACAATAAAGACCATAGCAGGGCTTTCCCCGGGGCGCTGCGCCTCTGCACTGCTTGGGGAATCCGAGGAGGGGGCGGGGCTTGGTCATGTGCCCGCCCCCTGGGCTCCTCACTCCCGGAGCTGTGCTCCTGTGCGCTCCTGCTCCAACGGACCCCTGGTTATGCCAATTGCTCATCTATATATCTAATTCCTAAGTGCCCCCTGTGTGTGCGGATATCTAAATCCACGTGGAGGGGGCACTTGGGGGGGCAGGGAGATTTTTCTGCACACTTGGGGGACTCCCCATGTTGCCGAAAAATCTTAAAACTTTAAAAAACTTTCGGGGGGATATTTAAATTCCCCCTAAAGTTAAAGAGCGTTCCCTGTGTATGTGTTGGGAATGCTCTAAGAACTCTGCGGCGGCCCGGCAGCTGAGAGCCGCTTGGGCCTCGCCGCCTGAGCAGGGGTGGGGGAAATCACCGGCCCAAGCAGCCCTCAGCTGCTTGGGCCTTGGAGCCGGGGGGGGGGGTGTGGAGTGGGGGAAGAAGACTTACTTGGAGCTGTAGCCTTCAGCAATCTCCCCCTCCCCCCAAGTATCGCAGGCCCCAACCTCTTGTTAATATCCTATTTCCCCATCTTTATTAAAGAACAGAGCAATTTGGCTAACCCCCTCCTCAATTCCCGCCCTCTCCCGGATCCACCCCCAATAGGGTTGCCAAGTCCGGGTTGGAAAATACCTGGGGACTTTGGGGGTGGAGCCAGGAGAAGGTGGGGTTTGGGGAGGGGAGGGGCCTCAGCATGGTACAATGCCATAGAGCCCACCCTCCAAAGCAGCCATTTTCTCCAGGGGAGCTGATCTCTGTCAGCTGGGGATCAGTTGTAAAAGCGGGAGATCCTCAGGCCCCACCTGGAGGCTGGCAACCCTAACCCCCAAAGTCTCTGGGTATTTTCCAACCCAGAGCTAGCAACCTGACCTTCACAAGGCAGAAAAATGTCTTCGTTGGGGGGAGGGGGGGGAGACAGTGATTTCAAACCACCCCCTTCACTCTCGCTATATTCCCTCTCCCCTCTCCACAAGGAACCAGCTGAGCCAGGGCCGCCAAGTCAGCCCGGGGAGCGGGGGATCCCCCGCTACGGGGGTTCCCGATCCGCCGGCCAGCATTCGGACGGCGGGGGAAACCCCACCCCCGAGGTTGTCCAGCCTGGACGACCTCCCTAACGTAACGACGTCACCCCCGCCGGTAAATTAAATACACTGTATGCC
This sequence comes from Lepidodactylus listeri, assembly GCA_029233225.1. Classification (NCBI taxonomy): domain Eukaryota; kingdom Metazoa; phylum Chordata; class Lepidosauria; order Squamata; family Gekkonidae; genus Lepidodactylus; species Lepidodactylus listeri. The sequence goes on from JARCFY010000012.1 coordinate 6,244,875, forward strand.
AATAAAGGTGGTGTATTATTAAAATATTATTATTAAATACACTTGGCAACCCTAAGCTGAGCTGACCCAGCGCTCTCGCGCCAGCGATCAGAAGTCACCAACCGCAGCCATCCTCGATTCCAGCAAAGCAGGAAACGGCTTTCTAGAACCAGCCTCCGGTCGTCAAGGCGTGACGGATGAGGCGCTGCGGTGGGCCCAGCCGTGATTAACGGCTCGCCGCCGGCTCAACCTGAGACGTCGGCCCTGATTAATCCCCCCTTAGTCAATGCAAATGGAGAAGGGGGCTTCTAAACCCAATGTTCTTTTCCGTCTGTACTGATCCTCTTGGACTCCTCTCTCTTCCCCCTCTGCGCTTTTAATAAGCCCGGGGCAATGGATTGCTTCTTCAGCTGCGACAGTTATTCCCCCCCCCCCGCCGCCATCACCCCCACAGCAGGATGTCGAGTGGGCAGCAGCCAATCTGCGGGTGGCATGCAGAGCCGCTTGCTAGATTTCACCTGTTAAGGACGTTCAGCCTCCTTCTGGCTCACGCCGGGTCGCCAAGCTCCAGGTCGGGCCTGGAGGGCTTCCAGAGTTATAACCAGTGCTCCCTCTAAGCCCTGGAGACTGGTGAGCAAAAATTCAACCTTGTGAGCTGCTGGCATTCAAGTTGTGAGCGAGCGATTCGGCGGCTGCATAAACTAGTTTGCTCTGGAGCCCTCCTTCCTGAGCTCAGACAAGAAATGTGTGAGCCGGAGGCTAAAAAACTGTGAGCTAGCTCACGCTAACTCAGCTTGGAGGGAACACTGGTTATAACTCATCTCCAGACTACAGAGATCAGTTCCTCTGGAGAAAACGGCAGCTTTGCAAAGTGGACTCTATGGCGGTATTGTCGGAGTGAGTGACTCAGCGTGCCTGCACATTGGGGGGGGGAAGGGCCCCTGCACGCCACATCCTTCTGTGTCCAGGTGTTGTCTCCTTGAATGGGATCTCTCTCTCTTTGGCTCATTCTGCATCTAGCATTCGCTCCGTTGTCTTACCAAACCCACTCCAGAACAGAAAAAAGATGTGGCTCAAAGCCACATTCATGTACCCTGGGCAAACGCTGTACTGACTGCAGTCACCCCTGAACGGCCATAAAACGGCCATAAAAAAGCCAGTTTGGTGTAGTGGTTCAGTGCGCGGACTCTAATCTGGGAGAACTGGGTTTGATTCTCCACTCCTCCACTTGCACCTGCTGGATGACCTTGGACAAGCCATAGTTCCAGCACAGCTGTTCTTGAAAAAAAGCAGTTTCTGTCAGAGCTCTCTCAGCCCCACCTACTTCACAGGGTGTCTGTTGAGGGGAGGGGAAGGGAAAGGAGTTTGTAAACCGCTCTGAGACTCCTTCAGGTAGTGAAGGGCGGGGTATAAATCCAATCTCTTCTCCTCCTCTTCTTCATAAATCTATGCAGACAGGACCAGAAAACCGAGAGATGAAAGGAAGCGAAACTGGCACGCAGTGTGGAGGTCACAATAAAATCCAACAATCAGTCAAAGGGAAAGTGGCATGCAACGCAGAGGGGAATTTCTGTTCCAGCATGGGTTTGGTAAAACAGCAGAGCGAAAGCTAGATGCAGAAGCGGCTTTTGTCTTAACCTGGGCACTGCCCTCTGACCCCGCCCCACCGTGTGCTCTTTGTCCTCCCCTGTTCTGCACATGGCTGTTCATGAAAAAAAAATGCCCTCACTCTTCCACATATGTGTGGAAGAGACACTATCTTTTAGACTAGGCTTCTGAGAGCCAGTTTGGTGTAGTGGTTAAGTGCGCGGACTCTAATCTGGGAGAACCGGGTTTGATTCCCCACTCCTCCACTTGCACCTGGCTGGATGACCTTGGGCAAGCCATAGCTCTGTACCAGCTGTTCTCTCAAGGACAGCTTGGGAAAGAGCTCTCTCAGCCCCACCTACCTCACAGGGTGTCTGTTGTGGGGAGGGGAAGGGAAAGGAGTTTGTAAGCCACTCTGAGACTCCTTCGGGTAGTGAAGGGCGGGGTATAAATCCAATCTCTTCTCCTCCTCTTCTTCATTAATCTAGTGTAGTGGTTAAGTGCACGGACTCTAATCCGGGAGAACTGGGTTTGATTCTCCACTCCTCCACTAGCACCTGCTGGATGACCTTGGACAAGCCATAGTTCCAGCACAGCTGTTCTTGAAAAAAAGCAGTTTCTGTCAGAGCTCTCTCAGCCCCACCTACTTCACAGGGTGTCTGTTGAGGGGAGGGGAAGGGAAAGGAGTTTGTAAACCGCTCTGAGACTCCTTCAGGTAGTGAAGGGCGGGGTATAAATCCAATCTCTTCTCCTCCTCTTCTTCATAAATCTATGCAGACAGGACCAGAAAACCGAGAGATGAAAGGAAGCGAAACTGGCACGCAGTGTGGAGGTCACAATAAAATCCAACAATCAGTCAAAGGGAAAGTGGCATGCAACGCAGAGGGGAATTTCTGTTCCAGCATGGGTTTGGTAAAACAGCAGAGCGAAAGCTAGATGCAGAAGCGGCTTTTGTCTTAACCTGGGCACTGCCCTCTGACCCCGCCCCACCGTGTGCTCTTTGTCCTCCCCTGTTCTGCACATGGCTGTTCATGAAAAAAAAAATGCCCTCACTCTTCCACATATGTGTGGAAGAGACACTATCCTTTAGACTAGGCTTCTGAGAGCCAGTTTGGTGTAGTGGTTAAGTGCGCGGACTCTAATCTGGGAGAACCGGGTTTGATTCCCCACTCCTCCACTTGCACCTGGCTGGATGACCTTGGGCAAGCCATAGCTCTGTACCAGCTGTTCTCTCAAGGACAGCTTGGAAAGAGCTCTCTCAGCCCCACCTACCTCACAGGGTATCTGTTGTGGGGAGGGGAAGGGAAAGGGGTTTGTAAGCCGCTCTGAGACGCCAAGTGAGTGAAGGGCGGGATATAAATCCAATCTCTTCTTCTTCTTCTTCTCAAATTGCTGTGCTTGTTTGTATAATTGCTTTTTGGGGCATGTTAAAATAAAACAAAACAATTGTGGGAAAAATACATTTAAAAAAAACTTTAAAGCCAGTAGCTCACAAAGCAGAATTTTTGCTCACAGGACTCCATAGCTTAGAGGGAACTCTGGCTGCCTGCGAGCTTCACCTGGCTCTTTCGGCGTGCCTTGCAAAAAAACCCCAACAACAACCACCACAAACTACAATTTCAAAGACGGGCTAGCAATTGCTACGTGTGAGTCCACATGCAGCAAGTAACCAGGTTAGAACAGGTGAAGTGGGGACAGGATTTTGCCCGGGGGAAAAGAGGCGGCATATGGTCCCAATGCCAGCCCTCTTGTTTGCAAAGCGTGGCTTGCGGGCAGGCACATTCCCATCTGCGCGGGATTTACTGAACAGGTACACGACGAACCCTGGCAGAGAAGCGAAATAAACGCTCTGGGAAGCGGAGAGAAAGCGGCAGCTGGAGCCGGCCAACTGGATTCTGTTTGCTTATGCCGTGTATGAGATCAGTGGTGATTCTTAAGCCTCTTTTCTCCCCCCGAACGAGTTTGGCAAGTCGGAAAGGGGCACACGGGGAAGGCTAGTTAAACATACCTGCCAACGCTAGTGTTACATAAGGTGTGCGGAGTTCGCACCTGGGTCCACGTGTCCCAGACGTCCCTTTTGGGGAAGCTAGGCAGAGGTCAAGCTCTTTCTCCGCAGCAAATCTTACCCGCCAGGGGCCAACAGGAGAAAAAATAATAATAATTGGGGACAGAGTGTCGTTGCTTCATGGAAAACCTGAAAGTGAAGCCAATCCTCTCTAGGAATTGTTGGAAATTCTATCATCAAACCACAGATTCCTAGAGTGGACTGACATCACTTTAAGGGAAACTTCCAGCGATTCCTAGAGAGGTATCAAATGCTCCCTCTAAGCTGTGGAGTCCTGTGAGCAAAAATTCTACTTTGTGAGCTACTGGCATTAAAGTTGTGAGCGAGTGATTTGGCTACTGCATAAATTAGTTTGCTCTGGAGCCCTCCTCCCTGAGCCGAGACAAAAAATGTGAGAGCCGGAGGCGAAAAAACTTTGAGCAAGCTCACACTAACTCAGCTAAGAGGGAACACTGTGATGTAACTTCCAGGTTTTCCCAGAAGTGATGTCACGCTGTCACTGATGGCCACTCACCATGTCGCCACCCCCAGTCCCTCGCTGGTTTCTAGGCCATACCTGGTGACTCTACGGAGGACCCATAAACAAAGCATCACATAATTAAGTCTTTATTCTCATGTTCCAGCTCTTTCAACACAGATTTTATATGTATCAATTCCTCTAGGGGAGCCAGTTTGGTGTAGTGGTTAAGAGAGCAGACTCTAATCTGGGAGAACCGAGTTTGATTCCCCTCTCCTCCACATGCAGCTGCTGGTGTGACCTTGGGTCAGCCACAAGTTCTTTCAGAGCTGTTCTCTCACAAGCAGTCCTCAAAAGAGTTCTCTCAGTCCCACCAACCTCACAGGGTGTCTGTTGTGGGGAGGGGAAGGGAAAGGAGATTGTAAGTTGCTCTGAGACTCTGAGTGAAGGGGCCCGCCCTCCTCCTATCTGGAGTCTAGAAACAACATGCCTGTGAAACACTTACTCAGGTTTTTTTGCAAAGACCTAAAGATTGCTCAGTAACTTACAGCCCTGCATGCAAAGACACTAAATCTCTTATCCCCAAAGACCACATTTACACCAAAATGAATACACATCCTTTACCACAGCACAGTGCAACGAAAGAACAGCTCCACAGCATGACTGATGCTCAAAACTGATCTGGTAATCTTGGGGGTCAGGTTTGCAAAGAACAGAGAGCTACAATAGATGTAGATCACGGTCACACTGTGGCGCATGAAAGCAACAGAGAAAGGGATCCCTCTCGCCTTACCTGTGGTCTGGTTATCCAACACTGAGTATTCCAAACACTTCTCCCGTTCGTATTCGATGGACAATATGATGGAGCATTCGGAAGGTATCCCAGACACCTACAGGAAGACCAGAGAGAAAAAGAAGATGGTTTTCTTGAGGGGCAAGAGACTCGGAAAATAGTGTATGTAGTGGTTTGGTTTCCCACTGTGGTGTAGTGGCTAAGAGCAGCAGATTCGAACTTGGAGAACCTGGTTTGATTCCCCACTCATCCACATGAAGCCTGCTGGGTGACATAAGAACATAAGGAGAGCCCTGCTGGTCCATCTAGTCCAGCATCCTGTCTCACACAGTGGCCAGCCAGTTCCTCTGGACCACCACCAACAGGGCACAGAAGATGAGGCCTTCACAGGAACCTCAAAAGAGCCCTGCTGGATCAGACCAGTGGTTCATCTAGTCCAGCCTCCTGTCTCACACAGTGGCCAACCAGCTCCTCTGGAGGGCCAACAACAGGGCAGAGAGGCCGAGGCCTTCCCCTGATAAGAACATCAAAAGAGCCCTGCTGGATCAGACCAGTGAGGGTCCATCTAGTCCAGCCTCCTGTCTCACACAGTGGCCAACCAGTTCCTCTGGAGGGCCAACAACTGGGTATGGAGGCTGAGGCTTTCATAAGAACATCAGAAGAGCCCTGCTGGATCAGACCAGTGGTCCATCTAGTCCAGCCTCCTGTCTCACACAGTGGCCAGCCAGTTCCTCTGGACCACCACCAACAGGGCACAGAAGATGAGGCCTTCACAGGAACCTCAAAAAAGCCCTGCTGGATCAGACCAGTGGTCCATCTAGTCCAGCCTCCTGTTTCACACAGTGGCCACCCAGTTCCTCTGGAGGGCCAACAACAGGGCAGAGAGGCTGAGGCCTTCCCCTGATAAGAACCTCAGAAGAGCCCTGCTGTGTCAGACCAGTGAGGGTCCATCTAGTCCAGCCTCCTGTCTCACACAGTGGCCAACCAGTTCCTCTGGAGGGCCAACAACAGAGCATAGAGGCCGAGGCCTTCCCCTGATAAGAACATCAAAAGAGCCCTGCTGGATCAGACCAGTGAAGGTCCATCTAAGTCCAGCATCCTGTCTCACATGGTGGCCAACCAGTTCCTCTGGACAGCCAACAACAGAGCATAGAAGCTGAGACCTTCATAAGAACATCAGAAGAGCCCTGCTGGATCAGACCAGTGGTCCATCTCACCCACTCCTTGATCCTGCTTTTCTCCCCCGTTGCAGCCTCAGCTGCTACTTTTCAGTAACAAAAACACAAACCCCATCAGAAATCTGTCCGCACGCCCTCACCTCAGCATATGGTTTCGCCCCGAGTGAGGAAAAACGGCTGTTCTCTTTCCCTCAAGAACGTCCAGGCTCGCTCCAAAAATTCTGGCAACCTGCCCACCCTTTCAGCTTTTATAAAAGAATTTGGCAACAGACCCAGGGGAAAAAACCCATAGTTGGGCCATTTTTTCCCTTTCTTTTTTTTTAAAGTTTTTTTTTTAATTAATCACTTCAACAAGCGCAACAATCATAATACAATAATAATACAAAAAAGCCGGCGTCGGCCAGGAGAACGGGGTAGAAATTTAATAAATCAAATCTAATAAAATCAGTAGGAAAAAAATAAGTAACCAACTTTCACTACGTAACACTGAGTTTTGTCAATATATAAATTCTCTGCAACTCTTTTGTTGATTGGTTAAGTGTGCAGACTCTAATCTGGGAGAACCGGGTTTGATTCCCCACCCCTTCACATGCAGCTGCTGGATGACCTTGGGCAAGCCATAGGCTGAGGACAGACTGGCAATCTTCCCCGGGATAGGTCTGCATGGGAAGCGGGGGAAGGGAGCCTGTTCAGACATGCGCAGCTGTCCCTCGGCTCCCTTCCGCACTTACCAGCTTTGAAGCCAGTTTTCTTGCGCTTTAGAAGGACACTGGGAGAAACCGGAGGCTGTCTTGCGCTTGCCTCCCGCTTCCAGGCAGTGTGAACTGGAAGAAGGCGGGAGACAAGCGGAGGCAGCAGTGCGAGCGCGGCATTTTGCCAGTTTGCGCATGAGCACTCATACGCATATACGCACATGAGCGCATGTGCAAATTGCCGAAACAGCCCTATCACGGAGGCCGGCCCACCTGGGGCCACTCCGCAGCAATCTGAACATTCTGTAATGGCATCCTTGTGCAATGCCCTGGCCAATGTGGACAGCCAGCCCCGGGGGATTTTCCCCCCGCAGCTTTTGCCTCCGGATTCATCCCACTCCAGATTGCCAGTCTGTCCTCAGCCATAGTTCTGTCAGAGCTGTTCTTGAAAAAGAGCAGTTTCTGTCAGAGCTCTCTCAGCCCCACCTACCTCACAGGGTGTCTGTTGTGGGAAGGGGAAAGGAAAGCAGTTTGTAAGCCATTCTGAGACTCCCTTGGGTAGTGAAGGGCAGGGTATAAATCCAATCTCTTCTCTTCTTCTACAACAGGGCTATACATTTACGTTTTCTGTTATTTTCAAAAGAATGTGGGGTTTTCTCGATCAAAACATTTTTTCCAAAAAAGGATACCAAACTGGCAGGTATTGTCATGGTTTCAGTGCCATTTGGTCATGAGGGCAAACCCAACTACCTTGATTGGATCCCTGTTAAACAGGGTCGCCAACCTCCCGGCAGATTTCTGGATTTCTCCTGGAAATGAAATTCACCCCCAGATCACAGGGAGAAAGTGGCGGCTTTGGGGGGTGGATTCTGTGGCATTATTCCCCGCTGAGGAGTAATTTTTTTGTCTTAGCTCAGGAAGGATGGCTCCAGAGCAAACTAATTTATGCAGCGGCCAAATCACTTGCTCGCAACTTTAATGCCAGCAGCTCACAAAGTAGAATTTCTGCTCACAAGACCCCACAGCTTAGAGGAAGTATTGGTTACAATAAAGGTGAATGTAAAGGTTCCCCTTGCTCAAAAGCCAGTCGAATACGACTCTAGGGGGTGGTGCTCATCTTTGTTTCCAAGCCAAAGAGCCAGCACTGTCTGAAGACTTTTCCCGTGATCATGGGGCCAGCATGACTAGAAGTCGAGGCACACGGAGCACTGTTACCTTCCACCGAAGCAGTACCCTTTTATCGACTTGCAATTCCTTGCTTTCTAACTGCTAGCTTGGCAGGAGCTGGGGCCAGAGACGGGAGCTCACTCTGTCACGCAGCACTCGGGTCTCAAACTGCCGAACTACCAGCCTTCCAGTCTGCAGCGAAGCATCTTAACCACTGAGCCACCGCGGCCCAGTACTGTGTATAGTTTGCTATAAACTGGATCTTGCTATGTCAGCTTGCATCATTTAATGAGCCGTGTTAACCGTTCCGCTTTGCTTCAGCACTGTTTGTTAGATTTCTGGTTGGGTCTACCGCCCAAATCCTATTTCACTGTTTACTGAATATCTCGTCCTGTGATTGTCTTGGCTCACTCGATGTAATCCGCCCTAAGTCCCAGTAAGAAAGGCAGGCTGTAAATAACATTTTAAAAGTACACATACTAAGCTGTGGAATCCGAAGACGACCAAATACCGATACTGAATACAGTGAATTTACAACCATATGGTTCCCAATCCTATCGTATCTTGCAACTCAACAAGAAATGCCGAATGTAATAGATGTAATGCATTTACGGTAACCAATTTTGACTCAAGAAGAAGAAGAAGAAGAAAAAGAGGAGGAGGAGGAGGAGGAGATTGGATTTATACCTTGCCCTTCACTACCCAAGGGAGTCTCAGAGTGGCTTACAATCCCCTTCCCCTCCCCACAACAGACACCCCATGACATAGGTGGGGATGAGACTGATTTCCCATGTGGCGCTGCTCCGGTGGCGTTCTTCCCTTTACTCTGATTGCGTGCTTGAATTTCCCACTATTTGCCCCTGAGCTGCATTTTGACCTGCGGCTTCGCCTGAATTCCCCCGCGGCTTCACTGATCCTGTTTTCTGAGGATCACTGAAGCCGCAAGGCAAAGGGAACAACGACGCCAGAGCAGCGCCTCGTGAGAAATCGGTCAGTGAGAGCTCTGACAGAAACGGCTCTTTTTCAAGAGCAGCTGTGCCAGAACTATGGCTTGCCCAAGGTCATCCAGCAGGTGCAAGTGGAGGAGTGGGGAATCAAACCTGGTTCTCCCAGATTAGAGTCCGCGCACTTCACCACGACACCAAACTGGCTCTCTTTAACTCTGTAAAGCATGACTTTGACTCTATAAAGCATTATGTGTTAACCTTTGGTTTAATACAAAGTTCTATGGTTTTATTGTTGGTTGTTTTTTTATGTTGAAAACTAATGAAATGTTACTTTAAAAAATAAAAATGCATGTCACCATTGAGACTCTTGCAAGAGACTTTTGCCCGCCAGCACAACTTCTGATTGGTTCATTTTGATATCCCGGCACGTCTGTCAGTATGGTCAGAGCGGAAAAAGAACTTCGGTGTTACTAAGATGTATTGAGAGGAGTTAGCAGCGTTAGTCTATAGTTGCAAACTAGTAAAAAGCCCAGTAGGACCTTTAAGACTAGCAAACTTGATTGTAGCATAAGCTTTCGGGAAAAGCAGCATCTGACGAAGAGAGCTGTGTTTCTCAAAAGCTTCTGCTACAATAAAGTTTATTAGTCTTAAAGGCGCGCCTGGGCTTTTTACTATTAAGATCTATTGCAATGTCCTGATGAGTTTATCTGTCCCACCGGCAGGGCTATTTTTGGGCAGGAACACACAAGAACGGCGTTCCGGCTGGCTCCTGAGTTGGCCACACCTACAGCCAAAACTTCTGGGCATGCGTGGCTACAGCGCACACTGCCCTCCCCACGTTACCCACAAGAGGGAAAGGCGGCATGTTAAAATGCCATCTTTCCCTCTGGGGAGCTTGTGGGGATTTCCTTGTCAATTTCACCCCCTCCCCAGCAATGCTCCCTCTAAGCTGCGGAGTTTTGTGAGCAAAAATTCTACTTTGTGAGCTCCTGCCATTAAAGTTGTGAGCGAGCGCTTTGGCCACTGCATCAATCAGTCTGCTCTAGAGCAATGTTCCCTCTAAGCTGTGGAGTCATGTGAGCAAAAATTCTACTTCGTGAGCGACTGGTGTTAAAAGTTGGGAGCAAGTGATTTGGCTCCTGCATAAGTTGGTTTGCTCTGGAGCCCTCCTTCCTGGGCTAAGACCAAAATGTGTGAGCTGGAGGCTAAAAAAACAGTGAGCTAGCTCACACTAGCTCAGCTTAGAGGGAACATTGCTCTAGAGCCGTCCTTCCTGAGCGAAGACAAAAATGTGTGAGCTGGAGGCTAAAGAACTGTGAGCTAGCTCACACTAACTCAGCTTAGAGGGAACACTGCCCCCCCAGTCAGCTGAGAGTGCAATTGACAAGGAAAAGCCTCTCTCTGCCTTCCCGTCTCGAGCTGACATGTGGCAGCTGGAAAAGGGCAGGCAGGGAACCCAGACACCTTGAAAATGCTGTTCTTTGCCTCCCCAATCTGGGGGAGGGAGAGAAAGGCATTTAACCATGCTCCCCCCCCCCCGCACTTCCCCGAGTCTCTTTTTCTACAAAATGACCCCTGCTCCTACCCCCCCACCCCCTGAAAGATCGGGAAGGGAAGCAGGCATGTTTGCCTGGCTGCCCTCCGTCTCCCCAGTCTGTGCGCCTTGGCGGGCTGGCTGGGGAGACAGAGGGCAGCCAGGCAAACATGCCTGCTTCCCTTCCCGATCTTTCGGGGGGTGGGGGGGTAGGAGCAGGGGTCATTTTGTAGAAAAAGAGGTGCAGGAGCTCCTTACCATAACTCATTTGCATAACTCATTTGCATATGCCACCCCCCCTAACATGCCGGAAGTGGGTCAGAAGGCGACACCCACCCCTCAGGCTCCACTCCACAGGTGAGTGAAACTGACCTGCTCTTCCTCCGTTCCCTTCCCCATCCAATACTTTGTGCAATAAAAATAAGCGTCAAGAACTCACCCTCATTCTCTTCCTGCTCCCTTGAAACCACCAGGTTTCAAGTAGACTTGAGATACCCAGGACATGTGCACCACCCATCCCTTTCCCCTTCCCCTCCCCACAACAAGACACCCTGTGAGGTAGGTGGGGCTGAGAGAGGTCTTTTGAGAACTGCTCATGAGAGAACAGCTCTGAGAGAACTTGTGAATGGCCCAAGGTCACACCAGCAGCTGCATCTGGAGGAGTGGGGAATCAAACCCGATTCTCCCAGATTAGAGTCCAACTCCTGACCACTACACCAAACTGATGGGGTGGAAGCTGCTGAAGGGTTGGTGAAATTTCTCCAGTACTTATGTGCCATGTGCCCAGATAAAAAATGGTATACTTAGAAAATTTATATGCCACCTTGAGCAAGTCTCTGGAAAAGCAGCACACAGTCATAAAAGGAACAATGATAAAATTATCAATATTAAAACAAAACATTAAAAACAATAAAGACCCTAGCAGGGCTTTCCCCGGGGCGCTGCGCCTCTGCACTGCTCGGGGAAGCCGTGGAGGCGGGGCTTGGTCATGTGCCCGTCCCCTAGGCTCCTCACTCCCGGAGCTGCGCTCCTGTGCGCTCCCGCTCCAACGGACCCCTGGGTAGGAGACTAGAAAAGCGATGCTGAAGTGCTTGGGATCTTTCAGCTCCTATGTCTCCAGTACCTGGTATTATATTTTACGGCACACATGGCCCAGCCCAACAAAGTTACATTTATGTCCGATCTGGTCCTCGTGACAAATGAGTTCAACACCTCTGGTCCAGAGGGTACAGTCTGTATAGATGGCATGTTCCAGCATGGTTTCTCTTATGTCCTTAAATTGGCAATGCTCGGGGTAATTCCTGAATCGTCCCACCCACTAAGCAGACGCATCGACAGAAAGATTTCACATGGTCTTTGTTAGCCTCTCCTTGACCCCCTCCCCCAGTCAAATTTTAGGCTGTGTCTCAGAACAGGGACTTGGCTTTTTGTACACAGCCTCTCCCAGAGAAGTGTGACATTCATTAAACAAATAAGAATAATCGGCTGGATTAAGACTACATTTTCCATTCCGGAAACTCACTTCTGGCAGCGGAACTTTCTTGCCTCCCCTCTCTGGCTGCGGCCCACGGATCTTGCTGCTCCAGGGGGACAAGGAAACATTTGGGGGGGGGGTCCCTCAGCCAGCTGCCGTGGGAGAGGCATTGGCAGAAAAGTTCCGTCCCACTGACAGAAATCACTTCCACGAACAGAAACCAAATCCTAGATGCAACTCAATGTGTTAAGATCTCGTTTTGGCAAGTGAACCCGCTGGCTGGTTTGGAGGATTTTTGCGGTTTGATTGTTTGCGTTTGAATAAAGACTGCTTGCCTCAGGACGTAAACACAGTTTTGGAGGGGAGCCGTGTTGGGTCTGTAGTTAGAACAGTTCGATTCGAATCCAGTGGGACCTCGCAGACCAACAAGATTTCAGGGTATGAGCTTTCAAGAGTCAGAGCTCCAGGAAGCCTCAATTTGTCTCAAAGCCATGCAGGGAAGGGAGAGGCGCTTTAACTCTTCAACCTCCAGTCTGACTAGTATCTGACAAAGGGGGCTTTGACTCTCAAAAGCTCATACCCTGAAAAATTTTGTTAGTCTCTATGGGACTACTGGACTCCTTCTCCTTCTCTATGGAAAAGGAAGTTTAGCTTCCAAATCAAAGGAATTAATCCTGGTTCTTTAGGGGAAGGGCTGTGGCTCGGTGGCAGAGGACTTGCTTGGCATGCTGCGTGAACTCTGAAGCAGCGAGTTCAAGGCATTTAAAGTTTAAATGCCTTTGGAGTTCTCTTGCTGCAACATGGAGTTGCACTGCAGCTTGCAGAAGGCATTTAAAGGAACCACATCTCTTTAAATGCCTTCCCCCCTATCCTTTGGAAACAATGGAGGATGGGGGCACCTTCTTCTGGGGCTCACAGAACTGGGCCCCCCGGCCCAATATTTTTGGAAACTTGGATGGCTTTTTAAGGAGAGGCACCAGCAGCTATGCTGCAAATCTGGTGCCTCTATCTCAAAAAACAGCCCCCCAGATCCCTAGATACTCCCGGCTCGATTCTCCATTATAGCCCATGGGTACCATTGACTATAATGGTACCCACAGGGTACAATGGAGCTGAAAATATTCAGCAAGCCCAAATGTTTCCTGAATCTCAGTAACATACCAATATTGGGATTTAGGAATATTGGGAATATCGGGGAATATTAGGAAATACTGTTATTTTTTGCGTTCACTATACCTGAACCCGAAAAATACCATTATTTGTGCATACTCCTATACACAATAATAAAAGAGTTTACAAACAGATGTGAGAACTGAATGATGTTAATGTGTGTAGTGAGATAGGAAACCGATATCTATGTTAAGCCCTGGAAGTGCCACTGTCCTGAGCCTTGTAATAACTTGCAACTCAGCCATCTCCCGTTCTAGTCAAAGTGCATATTTTTAGCATGCTCCACCTGCTAGACAGAAGCTGGCAGGGAGGGGGAAGCAAAACCAAAAACTAGACTTGTGCTACCAGACTGAACGGAAAGATAGCAAGGACAGCACTGTAGGAATGCACCGCAGGAGTGTGAGTGTGTGTCGTGCCGTCAAGTCCCTTCCAACTTACGGCAGCCCTATGGATTAATGTCCTCTGAAACGTCCTCTTGTTGACTGCCTTGCTCAGGGCTTGCAAACTGAGGGCCGTGGCTTCCTTGAGTGACCCAATCCATCTCAGCTTGGGTCTTCTTCTTTTCCTGCGGCCTTCAACTTTTCCTAGCGTTATTGTCTTTTCCAGTGACTCTTGTCTTCTCATAATGCGATCAAAAGATGATAAGTTTCAATTTAGTCATTTCAGCTTCTAAGGAGAGTTCAGGAGACCCTCTGATGGAGGACAGACTGGCAGAATGAAGCGCAAGGGAAGCGGGGCAAAAAGACCCGGGCCAAGTTGTCGTGAGGCTTTCCAGTCGCACTGTGGACTGATGCGGGACCATACTGGGGAGGAGGCGGAATGGAGCATTTGCACTGAGGGGCAGCCCCTGGCGGCAGCGCCCCAGTTGTGCATGGCTTTGTTCCGTTTTGCCAATCTGTGCATAGGCGCATGGGTGCATAGGTGCAGCAGCAATTGGGGCAGGATACCATGGCTGGGAGCTTTAACTCCGTGAGCCAGAAGCGTCCCCGCAGGCAGCTGTGCACTCAAAGCACACGGCCCGCATGGGCAGTTATGCCGGATCAGCGGGTTCACATGACCGGCGCCACTTGATTGCGGCTTATTTGCGTCCACACCTCCAGGAAGCGGGATCAGTGTGCACCCAAATGGCTTCTCACAGCTTTCGCCTGATACTTCTTAAAAGCGGGATCAAAAAGCTTCAGGATGGGGTGAGTACGGCACGGGAACGCCAGACAGCTGTGGCTGTGTGAACCGGCCCATTTAATCGGCTTGAGAAATGGGCCTATATTGGGCCAAACTGCCAGTCTGAACTCAGCCTCTGTAATATCAGAAAAGAGTAACCAGATTCACTGGTTACTGCGCCTGTAATGTTAAGACTGCCTCACCCCAATCGTCACTACCAATGCAATAAAATCCACGTCCGTTTGCTCACGGCCTCTCCAGTTTAACCAGGAGTGTTTGGAACCCTGACTGTGTCCTCAAACGGGTTTGCAATTTGTCCTAGTTTTGTGACATGAGAGTTGGTGACCGCGTGAGTAGGAAAGGCACCCCACGCCTATCTGATGGGTGCCCCATTCAATTAAGGACCAAGACGCAAGCCCGGGGACCTCTATAACAGAGAGGGCTGCAGCTTCATGGAAGGGGCTGTGGCTCAGTGGTAGAGCATCTACTTAATATGCAGAAGGTCCCAGGTTCAACCCCCGGCATCAGCACTTTAAAAAAGAACTCTAACAAGCAAGGAGAGGGTTGCCAATCATAGAATCGACCAAACGTACAAAAGCAACCTTGAAGAATATAAACAAAACCTGGGTTTTTTTTGCCAAAAAATATGTGGAAGAAGAAGAAGAAGAGATTGGATTTTATATCCCGCCCTTCGCTCACTTGGAGTCTCAGAGCGGTTTACAAACTCCTTTCCCTCCCCCTCCCCACCACAGACACCCTGGGAGGGAAGGTGGGGCTGAGAGAGCTCTGAGACAACTGTCCTTGAGAGAACAGCTGGTACAGAGCTATGGCTTGCCCGAGGTCATCCAGCAGCTGCAAGTGGAGGAGTGGGGAATCAAACCTGGTTCTCCCAGATTAGAGTCCGCACACTTAACCACTACACCAAACTGGCTCTCAATGTACAGTGATATAAGATCAGCTATCATGTAAAGTGCAAATAACATGTGTGTAAAGTACATTAAAAGACATACAATGACAAGCGGGACATAAACCTGGCTGCAATACATAAGAACATAAGAGAAGGCAATGTTGGGTTCAGGCCAATGGCCCATCCAGGCCAACGCTCTGTCACACAGTGGCCAAAAACACCAGGTGCCCTCAGGAGGTCCAGCAGTGGGGCCGGGACACTAGAAGCCCTCCCACTGTTGCCTCCCCCATCAACCCCCAAGATTACAGAGCATCACTTGCCCCAGACCGAGAGTTCCTATCTATACCTTGTGGCTGATAGCCACTGATGGACCCCTGCTCCATAGGTTTATCCAATTCCCTCTTGAAGCAGTCCATGCTTGTAGCCGCCACCACCTCCTGTGGCGGTGAATTCCATCACTCTTTGGGTGAAGAAGGACTTCCTTTTGTCCGTTCTAACCCGACTGCTCAGCAATTTCATTGAACACAGTCTTAAAGGGACTGAACCAACAATCTTCTTCATGCTGTAAGAACAGAAAAAAAAACCCCCATTCTCTTTAACAGCCAAAGAGATGTCCCCTCGGAGCATGAAGATGTCAGCATTAGTACTACACGACAGGCCTGTTTTGAACAGATGTCTTTATCGAGCTGTTAGGCTTCACGGGGCTTGTGGACTTCCACCAGTTTTCAAGAATTCACAAGTGCACGGCAGCGAGTTTCCCTAATGACAAGCCTGAGAGAGCTGCCAGTTCCATGTGTTCATGCGCCTGTGTAGGAAGCAGAGAGGCAAAGACTTGGAAAACTCCCAGAAAAAAAAAATCACTTTCCCCCCTCGTCTGTTTCCCAAACCCGCCACCAAGGAAAGAGTTTTCTTTCCATGTTTCCTACAGGAACATCTGGAAATTTCAGGGAGTGCCAAACCCCCCCCCCCCCCGAGCCTGTGAAATATTTGCAAGACGAGGTTTTTGTCATGCAAAATATGCTGCATGGAAAAAAAATTATGTAAGATAACTATTAGGTAATTCTTCTGTATACTGTCGACATATGCAAAACCTTTTAAGCAGGGCGCATTTCGTCGCAGGAGCTCCTCTGCATATTAGGCCACACACCCCTGATGTAGCCAATCCTCCAAGAGCTTACAGTAGCCCCGGTAAGAAGAGCTCTGTAAGCTCTTGGAGGATTGGCCACATTAGAGGGTGTGTGGCTTAATATGCAAAGGCGCTCCTGCGACGAAATGAGTCCTGCTTTTAAGGGATGTATTCATCGCCGGCAGGGCAACAGACAAAGCTCCATCCGCACACCATGGAAAATAAGAGCTCATTGGCCTACAAACCACCAATTTCCTTATTTATTTACCTGCCTCATCAGATAAGCCTCCACCTTCCTTTCACAGCTGTTTGTTCCGCTGCCACAACCCCGGGCAGATGACTGGAGCACCAACGCACCATCATGGCCCGATCAGATGTCTGCAAGGAGCTGCCAATCACTTTGCCGTGAAGCACGCGATCCTTTCGACACCTTCTCACCCCAACTTTGGAAACCACGGGCAAAGAAACGCCAGCCCGTCCCCCCTGTTCAAGGTCTGATCTCATAAACGGCAGGAAATGATGTCAGGGATGATGCGTCGGAAAGATTGACTTTCCAAATGGCAAGCTCAATAAAGGGTATTGGTCAAACAAGGAGGGATTTGCAGTTACCATACGACTAGTGTTCCCTCTAAGCGGAGTTAGTGTGAGCTAGCTCACAGATTTTTTAGCCTCCGGCGCACACATTTTTGTCTTAGCTCAGGAAGGATGGCTGCAGAGCAAACTAATTTAAGCAGCAGCCAAATCGCTGGCTCACAACTTTAATGCCAGGAGCTCACAAAGTAGAACGTTTGCTCACAAGACTCCACAGCTTAGAGGGAGCATTGCGTATGACGCCATGCACAAAAGAGATTTTTGCATTTTGAGGAGCTGAGAGGTGGGTAGAGAGAGCTGCTGAACATCTCTCTGGTAGAGTTATACCACCCTTCCAACGCTCCCTCTAAGCTGTGGAGTCTTGAGAGCGAAAATTCTACTTGGTGAGCTACTGGCATTAAAGCTGTGAGCGAGCGCTTTGGCTGCTGCAGAAATCACTTTGCTCTGGAGCCATCCTTCCTGAGCTAAGGCAAGGATGTGTGAGCCGGCGGCGAAAAATCTATGAGCTAGCTCACGCTAACTCAGTTTAGAGGGAACACTGCTGCTGTGGAAACATACACCCTCTCCCATCTTTATCCTACCCTCTGGCAAGGAAGCTCACTCCTTTCCCATTTTATCTTCACGACAACCCTGCAAGGTAGGTGTAAGCTGAGGGAGAAAGACTCGCCCAGGATCACCCAGTGAACGTTACAGCTAAGCAAGGGCTCTAACCTGAGTATCCCCGCTTCTAGTCCGATGCTCAAACCACTAGTCTGACTTTCAGCTGGAGACTACAAGATGCATGGGTCACCATCCTCCAGGTGAGGCCTGGAGATCCTCTTGGAATGACAACAGATCCCCAGATGACAGAGATCAGATCCCCTGGAGAAAATGGCTGCTTTGGAGATAGGGTTTGCCAAGTCCGGGTTGGAAAATACCTGGGGACTTTGGGGCTGGAGCCAGGAGAGGACGGGGTTTGGGGAGGGGAGGGGCCTCAGCAGGGTACAATGCCCTAGAGTCCACCCTTCAAAGCAGCTATTTTCTCCAGGGGGGCTGATCTCTGTCCGCTGGAGATCAGTTGTAAAAGCGGGAGATCCCCAGGCCCCACCTGGAGGCTGGCAACCCTATTTGGAGAGTGGAGTGGTTGTTAAGAGCGGTGGACTCTAATCTGGAGACCAGGTTTGATTCCTCGCTCTTCTGCACATGAGGCCTGCTGGGTGACCTTGGGCCAGTCACAGTTCTCTCAAAACTCCCTCAGTCCCACCTACCTCACAAGGTGCTTGTTCCGGGGAGGGGAAGAGAAGGTGAGTGTAAGCCACTTTGAGACACGTGAGGCCTGCTGGGTGGCCTTAAGCCAGTCACAGTTCTTTCAGAACTCTCTCAGCCCCACCTGTCTCACAAGGCGCCTGTTGTGGGGAGAGGAAGGGAAGGTGAGTGTAAGCCATTTTGAGATACATGAAGCCTGCTGTATGATCTTGGGCCAGTCTCTCAGAACTCCCACCTACCTCACAAGGTGCCTGTTGTGAGGAGAGGAAAGGAAAGGCGATTGTAAACCGCTTGAGATTCCTTAAGGTAGAGAAAAGTGGGGTATAAAAACCTACTCTTCTTCTCCTGGAATCAATGGTGTTATACCCAACTGAGGTCCTTTCCTCAAACCCTACCATCCCCAGGCTCCACCCAGGGGGCACTCCCAAATCTCCTGGAATTTATACCCCAGAGTTGGCAACATCAGCTCTTGTACTAGAGCTAGGGGAAAGGCAGCATTTGGAGACTAGAGACCGCAGGAGGCAACCTCTGTTATCACCCCCACACAAGGCTGTGGTTGGAAATGTGGCATCTAATGGCTCTTTGGTACATCAGCAGCACATCAAACAAATATAGACAGACATTAAAAGCTAGCTTTTGGTGAAAACGGCAAAAGACAGAGGCACCAGGGCAGAGGTCCCCACCCAGTTTGGTATAGTGCAGGGGTGGCCAACCTTGCTTAACGTAAGAGCCACACAGAATAAACGTCAGATGTCTGAGAGCCGCCAAGACAGGAACAAATATCTCACACACATTTTTATTTTTAAAAATATGCAAATTTGCTTTTTATTAACATTAAATGGGACTGCCAAAAATAAAAAACAAACGAGGAAAATCGGTTATTGATAATGATATTAGTTGTTTGCTAATGATATTGAGAGAGAGAGAGAAAAAGAGAGAGATGGAAAGAAAGAATTAAAGAAGTGGAAAGAAAGAGAGAGGGAGAAACTAGGAAAGCAAATAGATGGGAGGGAAGGAAGGAAGGGAGAAAGAGAGAAAAAGCATGCCTCCCCTTTGCTTCCCCAGCCGCCCTGCCAGGAGCCGCACAATATGTGTGAAAGAGCCGCATGTGGCTCCCGAGCCACAGGTTGGCCACCCCTGGTATAGTGGTTAGGAGCTGTGAGAAGTTTTTATCATATCTCTTTCTCCACCCACTGACGAGGCCAGGCCAGGCCAAAGAGGCTTTTCCTGGAGATCTCCAGGAATTTCAACCTGAAGCCTCTCTAATATTTAACACCTCCAGATCTCTGTTCCCTGCTTGAAGGGGGGGGGGGAGCCTGACCATCCCGTTGTCTAGACCCCTTAGCATTTGTAAGAAGGTGGGCTGAGGTTAAGTATGGAAAGCAATTGAATTGACTTCCCCCTTCTTGACTGTTTTCTGCTTAGAGAGAGAGAGTTAAAAAAAAAAAACCTTTTAAAACTCAGAGTGAAGGTTTTGTTCATTTCAAACTTCCCAAGGGGGAAAAAAAATGAATTTCTTCACATAAGGAATGCATTGGAACTGCTGGGTTGTAAGGGAAAGGAATAGGGTTTCTCCAAGCTAAAGAGCCCCAAGCGCTTTAAACCCTTTCTTCATAGGGAAAGTGTTTCAACCCTTTTATCATTCCAGTTGCACTTTTTCCAATGCTAGAATATCTTTTTTGAGGTGTGGCGACCAGAACTGACGTACACAGTACTCCAAATGAGGTCGCACCATCCATTTATACAGGGGCATTCTGATACTGGTTGATTTTTTTTTCAGTTCCCTTCCGAATAACCCCTGGCATAGCGCTGGCCTTTTTCATTGCAGTCGCACACTGCCTCGACATTTTCATTCTTCCAATTTCATTCTTTCATTTTCACCTTCCAACCCCCCCCCCCCCCCCCCCAAGTCCATCCTCCTTCAGGAAACCAAAGTACTGCTGCTCACAAAGCAAGCAGGGCAAAGGACCTTTGGAATAAACCGCCTGGACCGGATTTTTCTTCTCCTCGCCCTCTTTGCTTGCAAAAGAAAACACAAGCAAACACAAACAGCACAAGACTGTTTGCCATTCCCATCTTGGCTAAAAGTTTCGAGTCCTGCTGAAATTGCTTTTTCATTAAGAAGAAAAAGGAGAGATTGGATTTATATCCTGCCCTTCACTCACTTGTAGACTCAGAGGCGACTTACAAACTCCTTTCCCTTCCCCTCCCCACAACAGACACCCTGTGAGGTAGGTGTGGCTGAGAGAGCTCTGAGACAGCTGGCCTTGAGAGAACAGCTGGTACAGAGCTATGGCTTGCCCAAGGTCATCCAGCAGGTGCCAGTGGAGGAGTGGGGAATCAAACCCTGTTCTACCAGATTAGAGTCCGCGCACTTAACCACTACAACTAAACATGTCGTCGAAGAACAGGAAAAACAATGTGAAGGGCAACATATCAAACGGGGGCAATTCTACAGCCCATTCGGAGAAGCTCTAGGCTACCAAACCTTCAGCCCCAGCGAAAAGCCGATGATGAAGAAGAAGAAGGCGGAGGAGGAGGAGATTGGATTTATGCCCCGCCCTTCAGTTGGAGTCTCAGAGTGGCTTACAATCTCCGTTCTCTTCCCCTCCCTACAACAGACACCCTGGGAGGTAGGTGGGGCTGAGAAAGCACTTTCCAGAACTGCTCTTGAGAGAACAGCTCTGAAAGATCCTGTGACTAACCCATGGTCACACCAGCAGCTGCCAAGTGGAGGCATGGGGATTAGAGTCTGCACACTTAGCCACTACACCAAACTGGCAAATATGATTTCAAGAGGGAAACCATGCTGCAATTCCTAAGTGGGGAGAGAACGCAAAACTCCTCTGAATGATATTGTGGTGCATTTCTCACTTCCACGAACAATGAGAAAATCCAAGGGGACAGAACCCGAAACTTCTCTGAAAAATATTGTGGTGGATTTCTCACTTCCGTGAACAATGGGCAACTCTGCGCTGACTTTTCCCTCCGTTGTTTTCCGCAAACCCATGCTGGAACAGAAATTCCCCTCTGCAGTGCATGCTCTGTCACATTCTTTGATCATCGGATTTTATGGCACCCTCCAACAGCTTTCCCTCTAAGCTGTGGAGTCTTCTGAGCAAAAATTCTAATTTGTGAGCTGCTGGCATTAAAACTGTGAGCCACCGATTTGGCTACTGCATACATTAGCTTGCTCTGGAGCCATCCTCCCTGAGCTAAGACATGTGTGAGCTGGAGGCTAAAAAAACTGTGAGCTAGCTCACACTAACTCAGCTTAGAGGGAACGCTGCCCGTGCCACTTTCACTTCCTTTGACCATCGGGTTTTATGGTACCCTTCTTGCATCGTTTTAATGGCTGTTCAGGGGTGATTTTGCAGTCAGTGCAGCATTGCCCCAGGGTATTCGAATGTGGTTTTGAGCTGCACCTTTTCCTCAGTGTGGAGAAAATGTGGAGTGAATGCCACATGCAGAACCAGCCAGTGAGAAAGTCCAGGAGGATTCTGACTTCATTCCCATTCAAACTTCAAAATGTCATTCTAGAAAAGTACCTGCAGGGTTTTTGGTTTTTTTTAAAGCACCTGATGCCGGAATTCTCAACGGGGGAAATGAAGTTTTCAATCTGTATAACTGAAAACTCATGCACTTTAAACTTTTAAAAAAGAATTGTGTTGAAAAGATCCCGAAATATGTTCCAGCGCGTTCCCCCCAGAAAAAAAAAGCCCAGGGTACCTATCTTAGTCTGTTAACAGCAAGCACAAAACAGAATTCTCGTGGCAACAGAAAGACTTGCAAGTTCTTCTTCTAGCAAAAGCTTTTGTGGGATTGCGCTCATGAGTTCCAGTCCATGAAAACTTTTGAACAAAGTCTGAGTCCAGCGGCACTTTGAAGACCAACGAAGTCCTAGAGCAACCTTGTGATATGACTTTTCCCCCTTTCTTTTTGTTCTCATTGCTCTGCCCCAAGCTGCAGTGGGAGCCTAGGGGTGGGTGGCTTCTTGACATCTGTCATGCTTAGTGCAGCTCACAACGCTGTGATGTCAGCGTCGGTGATGTCGCTGTGCCACTCTAGGGATTTTCCAAATCGCTGTGGTAAAAACCATAGAGATTTGGGGAATTCCTAGAGCAGGGGTGGCCAACCTTGCTTAACGTAAGAGCCACATAGAATAAACGTCAGATGTCTGAGAGCCGCAAGACAGGAACAAATATCACACACACATTTTTATTTTTAAAAATATGCAAATTTGCTTTTTATTAACATTAAATGGGACTGCCAAAAATAAAAACAAACGAGGAAAACCGGTTATTGATAATGATATTACTTGTTTGCTAATGATATTGAGAGAGAGAGAGAAAGAGAGAGAGATGGAAAGAAAGAATTAAAGAAGTGGAAAGAAAGAGAGAGAGAGAAACTAGGAAAGCAAATAGATGGGAGGGAGGAGGGAAGGAAGGAAGGAAGGAAGGAAGGAAGGAAAAGCATGCCTCCCCTTTGCTTCCCCAGCCGCTCCTGCCAGGAGCCGCACAATATGTGTGAAAGAGCCGCATGTGGCTCCCGAGCCACAGGTTGGCCACCCCTGTCCTAGAGGCATCCTTGTGACATGACTTTCCCCCCTTTCTTTTTGTTCTCATTGCTCTGCCCAAGCTGCAGTGGGAGCCTAGGGGTGGGGAGGTCTCCTGCCGCTGTGGTAGACCTGGCTGCCCTAAGCATGACAGATGCCAAGAAGCCGTCCTGCGCAAAACCGATGGGTTGCTGTGGTCTAGAATGGTCACTAAATGTTTCACTGGGGAAAGGCAGGCATGAAGGAGCTAGGCAAGATCCTTAAAGGTAAGGATGCGTCTCTGGTGACCCCAAGATCAAGATAATTCGTGGTGGGGTATTCCCCATTGCGTCCAACCATCTCGACCTCTCCTGCTCGGACTGCTCGCAATTCTTACAGTGCCCGGTGCAATCGTCGGAAAACTGGCTGCTATTAAATACCACCTTAAGTGGTTAAGATGCTGAACTGCAGACCAGAAGGTCGGTAGTTCGGCAGTTTGAGACCCGAGTGCCACGTGACGGAGTGAGCTCCCGTCTCTGGCCCCAGCTCCTGCCAACCTAGCAGTTCGAAAGCAAGAAACTGCAAGGAGATAAATAGGTACCGCTTCAGTGGGAAGGTAACAGTATTCTTTGTGATTCAGTGTCTAGTCATGCCGGCCACATAACTATGGAAACGTCTTTGGACGCTGGCTCTTCGGCTGGTTACAGTAAAAATTTCTTTCTCTTGTTACCAGTGGAGTCAGATCACCTTTGTAATTTGTTTGAACAGCACTTCCCCTTAAACAGAAAACACGGAGGTGTGAGGATATTGCATCGAGCTTTGTTGCTTCCAAGTCAAATGACTTTTTTTTCTTTACATTTGTAATATTTGTTTTAATTATGAAGAAGCAAGCAGAGCGCAGTGGAAAGCAAATACACTCGCTAAAGACGACAGGTCATCAATTATCTCTCCACCAGGAAGAGTAATTGAATCCCAGGAGACCTTGACCTTACGCAATTCATCTCCCCTACATGCAAGCAGGTGTCTGTTTGCCTACCACCTTTCCTTAGCTCAGGGGTGGGCAATTGTTTTGGCTCAGGGGCCACTTTGTGGGAGCGGAGGTGAGCGGAGGGCCGCATCTTTTAAAATGATTGCGTTCATTAGTTAACTTTGCATTTCAGAAAAGGTATCAATTGTATCATAAAAATCAATAAATATAAATTAAATAAAATAGTGGTAGTTTTATTCCATTTATTTATTGTGCTAATTTCATATCGTCTATAGCTGCAAGCACATTTAATTTTAGAATCAGTTTAATGAGACAAATGTACCCTATCACACTTTTCTACAACTTTTTTGAAATCAGGAGTGAGACTGCTTGTTGAGATTCTCATCACAGCCTGCAAGTTAATGTCTGTCAACGAGCATCTGTATTTACTCTTGTTGATCTTCATGCAAGAAAAACTTTGCTCACAAATATATGTCGACCCAAATATAGAGAACAATTTTCCCAGCAAATTTCTTCATACATGGAAATGTTTTCAGCAGACAAAGATTTGTAAAAGTCAACTAATGTCACAGCATTAAACATTTCTTTCACGGTGTGATCTGACTGCATGTCAGTAAGTTCAAGCTGCAGCTCCTCAGGTGCTGTATCAATATCAGCAGTCATGGGATAAGAGAGCAAATTGAATTTAGGCTCAATTTTCTTGAAGTCCTGAAATCTTCTTGGCGGGCCGCAAAAAACTCTGTGGCGGGCCGCATCTGGCCCCCGGGCCGCAATTTGCCCACCCCTGCCTTAGCTCATGGGCTGCTGGACTCCAAACTCTGATGGGTATTTAATACCCCAAAGCTGAAGAGTTACCAGGAGAAGATCTGCTTTCATACACCTCCGTGGCTAAAGCGAGGGTCAGCTGAGTTACCCGCCAAAAAATATATATCCAGAAGGAGACTCCAAGAAAGTGAAATGCATCTACTCAAACAATCCATCATGGGAACATACGGAAGCCAACAAGATCCATATTAGGAAAACACAGAGTCCAATGTATAAGTATACAACACTTTTCCTTGGTAATTTTCAGACTTCTGGTCCTTCCTCAGGAACAAAGAGCTGTGGAAGTACAAAATGCAATAATACTTTTTTTTAACAATATGGCTTTTAAAACAATATTTCAAAAACGTTGATCCCCAAAATACCAAAGAGTCCTATAGGATAATGCCACTCTGTTTCTCTGTAAAAGAGAATTTCTCCTGTGGTGGATTGTATGGGTCGATGCATTTCACTTTCTTGAAGTCTCCTTCTGGATATATTTTTTGCCGGTAACTCAGCGCACTGTGGTTTTCTGTTATTTCCTGCTATTTCTTACCGGGTGCTGGACTGTTTGCTGTTGAAACCGGGGTCGCCAACTCCAAGTTGGGAAATTCCTGGAGGTTTGGGGGATGGAGACTGCCGGAAGCAAAGTTTGGGGAGGGACCTCAGAGGGGTATAATGGAACAGAGCTCGCCTTTCAAAGTAGCCATTCGCTCCGGGGGAGCCAATCTCTGCCATCTGGAAAGCTGTAGTAATTCTGGAAGGTCCCCAGGTCTCACCTGGGGGTTGGCAACCCGGCGTGCGTGTTGAGTGTCATCGAGTCGCATCCACCTTATGGTAACCTTTTGACGCATGAGCTCCAGAGCATCACATTATCAACAGCCATGCTCAAGTCTTGCAAACGGAGAGCCTTTGTGGCTTCCTTGATCGAGTCAACCCATCTCTCGTTGAGTCCGTCCACCTCTTTTTCCTCTGCCTTCAACTTTTCTAATGACTCTTGTCTTCTCATAATGTGACCAAAGTACAACAGCCTCAATTTAGCCATTTTTAAACTTCTGGGGAGAGTTCAGGCTTGATTTGATCTAGAACCCACCAACTTGTCCTTTGGTGGTCCCTAGGTACCCATAAAACTCTCCAGTTTGGTGTCGTGGTTAAGTGCGCGGACTCTAATCTGGGAGAACGGGGTTCAATTCCCCACTCCTCCACTTGCACCTGCTGGATGACCTTGGGCAAGCCATAGCTCTGTACCAGCTGTTCTCTCAAGGGCAGTTGTGGGGAGAGGAAGGGAAAGGGGTTTATAAGCCGCTCTGACTCCAAGTGAGTGAAGGGTGGGATATAAATCCAATCTCCTCTTCTTCTTCCTCCAACCCGACATTTCTTTTCTTTTCTTTTTTTTTTAAATGAACAGTTTTATTTATAATTTTATAGAACAAAGTCGGATATATAACATGCATAGAGAAATTTCTTCCAAATTCACAACTGTAACATTTCTATTAAATGCACACTGTAAGAGTGTGAGTCTATATCTCTCGCTTAAAATTTAACCAATTATAAACTCTAGACCATCTTTTCCAATATATTCCTTCATTTGTACCTTGCCAAGCAATATCTACAAAATGTTCCATAGGTGGCACTGGTCGCCTGATAAAATATCTAAATGTTACTCTAACTCTTCTAATAAATGCTGGAAGTGTAAAACTAGTGTAGGAACATATTTCCATATGTGGTGGAGGTGTAGTAAGACTCCAACCCGGCATTTCAAAGGAATCACCTTTTTTCTTGTCAAGCTGTCTTTGCTGTCCAACTGTCTGATCCATCCATATTTATCCATATTTATCCATATTTATCTATCATTTATTTGTTTTGCTTGATTTAAATTCTGCCCTTCCTCGCAAGCAGGCTCAAGGTGGGTCACAACATTTCATTAAACATTCCATTAAGTTAACAACATAAGCATTAAAACGTAAGATATAAAACATAAAATATAAAACCAAATTTAAGTCCTATCAGAGGGATGGCAACTATTTGGTGTAGCCAGTTTGGTGTAGTGGTTAAGTGTGCGGACGCTAATCTGGGAGAACTGGGTTTGATTCCCCACTCCTTTACATACAACTGCTGGATGACCTTGGGAAAGCCATAGTTCTGTACCAGCTGTTCTCTCAAGGGCAATTCTCAGGAGAGCTCTCTCAGCCCCACCTACCTCACAGAGTGTCAGTTGTGGAGAGGGGAAGGGAAAGCAGTTTGTAAGCCATTCTAAGACTCCGAGTGAAGGGCGGGGTATAACTCCAGTCTCTTCTCGTCTTTTTCTATTCCAGGCAGTCCACAGAGCCTCCTGCACAATGCTAACATAGGTAAAGGTAAAGGTTTCCCTTGCTCGAAAGCCAGTCGAATACGGCTCTAGGGACGCGGTGCTCATCTCCGTTTCCAAACCGAAGAGCCAGCGCTGTCCAAAGATGTTTCCATGGTCATGTGGCCGGCATGACTAAACACAGAGGCGCACGGGAATGCTGCTACCTTCCCACCGAAGCGGTACCTATTTACCTCCTTGCAATTTCTTGCTTTCGAACTGCTAGGTTGGCAGGAGCTGGGACCGGAAATCGGAGCTCACTCTGTCACGTGGCACTTGGGTCTCGAACTGCTGAACTACTGACCTTCGGGTCTGCAGTTCAGCATCTTAACCACTTAAGGTGGTAGTTAATAGCAAATGGTTTCCCGATGATTGCATCGGGCACTGTATGGACTGTGAGCAGTCCGAGCAGGAGAGGTTGAGATGGTTGGACGCAATGGGGAATACCACACCATGAATTATCTAGATCTTGGGGTCACCAGAGACGCATCCTTAACCTTTAAGGATCTTGCCTAGCTCCTTCATGCCTGCCTTTCCCCAGTGAAACATTTAGTGACCATTCTAGACCACAGCAACCCATCGGTTTTGCGCAGGACGGCTTCTTGGCATCTGTCATGCTTAGGGCAGCCAGGTCTACCAGAGCGGCAGGAGTCCTCCCACCCCTAGGCTCCCACTGCAGCTTGGCAGAGCAATGAGAACAAAAAGAAAGGGGGGAAAGTCATGTCACAAGGATGCTCTAGGAATTCCCCAAATCTCTATGGTTTTTACCACAGAGATTTGGAAAATCCCTAGAGTGGCACAGCGACATCCCCGACGCTGACATCACAGCGTTGTGAGCTGCAATGTCACCCTGGCCCTGCCCCCCCCCAGCAAGAAGCAGCCTTAATAACGCTGCTCCTTAGAAGAAAAGACTTATTTTGCATCCACACAGGCGCTTCACTGCTGTATCTGCTGCATATTCTGCCAGCACTGAAAGGTTCATACACAACCCAAATTAATATTTATATAGCGAGCTCCACAACATGCCTCAGAGCAATACAGGGACAACAGAAGACATGTCCCAGCCCCTCCAAGGAACTTACAAGCGAAGCTGCTTACTGCTGTATCTGCTCCAGATGTTTATCCAATTTCCTCTTGGAGCCGTCCATGCTTGTAGCCACCACCACCTCCTGTGGCAGTGAATTCCATGCCAACATGCGCTGCTGATAACCAGTTTGGGGGCAGTTGGAGTCTGGCCTCCTGAGCAGGGGAGGGGCGGAGTCTGACCTCCATTACTTGAATTCCATGCCTGGGTCTCTTCCTCCACCCCCGCAGCGCCTCGTGCGTAAGAGGGAGTCCAGGTACAGAAAGGAGAGTGGCTTCACCGTACATGGCAAAAGGACTGAAAAGCTAAGGGAACCTCTTCCTCGCAGTCAGGACTTCAATTTTGTCCCTTCTGCCCTTCCCTTTGCAGATCCCCTTTCCTTTTCCTGTCCCAAAAGGAACCTTTTGGCCACCGGAGCACTGCAGCTCCTGACTTGGCTACTGTTCTTCTCCAGGCAAGGTCCATTTTCATTTCTACGGCACTGGATGCTTGGAAAGTGAGTCATACTCGCTCCTCCTTGATGTAGTGGTTAGGAGCGCGGACTCTAAACTGGGAGAACCGGGTTGGATTCCCCACTCCTCCACATGCAGCTGCTGGTGGGACCTTGGGTCAGTCACAAGTTCTCCCAGAGCTGTTCTCTCAAGAGCAGTTCTCGAAAGAGCTCTCTCAGCCCCACCTACCTCAAATTCTACTTTGCGAGCTGCCGGCATTAAAGTGAGCGAGCGATTTGGCTACTGCGTAAATCAGTTTGCTCTGGAGCCCTCCTTCCTGAGCTGAGCCAAAAATGGACAAGCCAGAAGCTAAAAAACTGTGAGCTAGCTCACACTAACTCAGCTTAGAGGGAACACTGCTCACAGGGTGTCTGTTGTGGGGAGGGGAAGGGAAAGGAGATTGTAAGACACTCTGAGACTCCCTCAGGTAGTGAAAGGCGGGGTATAAATCCTTTTTCTTCTTCTGGATACGTACCATCCCTGCCACCAAGTTGTTTTATACCTCACTGGAGTACCACAGGCTCAGAGACAACAGTCAGAAACCAAAGTAAACTGGTTATTTCCGTGAAATCATCGTGCCTCCCCCAAAAGCCTTTCAAACCCAGAAGCCTTCTAGGAAAAGCCGTTCTCTTTCCCCACGAGATAAAAGAATGCCTTCTTTATTGGATGAGCATCCGGCAGCAGATGAGCGAAGTTAGACATCTATGGCAGATAAAAGTTTGGCCTGCCACTAAATTTAATGAAAAACGAGGTCAGGGAGAGAATGCAAAGTGGAAAGAAACCGCAGCAGATGGGAGCACCCCCTCCTCTTCTTGCACGTCTTCTGCCAGTGGGAAACTCGTGTCTGAGACAGATGTCGCCAGGAACTGGGGAATTCCCAAAACAAAAATACTCCTTTCCCTTTGTACAGTACTTCTGAGTGTTCCAAATACGTCTACAATAGCGGGATCCATGCAACAACTCTGATGGAGCTGTGTGCCGAACTGCAGGCAGCAGACACCGGGCTCCAAATCTCTGGATGATCTCCTTCGGTGGTTTCATGTAGCAGTTGAAAAATATCGGGGGACAAGACTGAATCCTGCAGACCATCCACGAGTGTCCAGGAGACTGTGCAGAAGGTCTAGAGGACTTCCCTGCACAGGTAATAGGGTTACTCTGTACAAAATGGTCCACAAACTGATTTGAATGAACAGTTGGAGACTGTGGCCTATACTGCAACACAGAGCTTATTGTAAATAGGTTTCTATAATGTAATTTTGTCCTCTGCAGGCTCGCAGCCAGGATTCTGTGGCCTGTGGGGCAAATTTGTTTCTGGTGGGGCTGAAGTTCTCAGTGCAGAAAGAAATGCCATTTAGCCAACAGAAAGCAGTTACCAGGATAGATCTCTAAATTGCAAGCTGTTAACCACTTGACAGTTCTCAGCTGCTGCAAGTTAATCTCTTCTGCCAGCCTAAGCAACAATGCTGAGGACAAGCCGGCAGGTGGGGGTGATGACTTCTATAATCAAGAAAGCTAACATTTAGGCAGAAAATCTCTCTTAAAAAAGACCAGTTAGAAGGGATCCTAGAGGTCACCTACTCCAACCCCCTTGCTCCATGCGGGAATTCATCAACTACAACCCCCCGCTCTGCTTAAGGAGCAACTGTCTTTTTAAAAAGTTAAAAAAATGATTCAAAAAGCATTTATAGGAGAAATTCTTGTGGTGCCTTTAAGAAAGGGGGCAGAGCCCCCCCCCCCAAAGCCCCAATGTAGCTACGGGCCTGGTCATGTGAATGCTATTCTTCAGTTCTTTCTGGTGGTTCCAGAGTTCTAAAATCCTAATGTGTTGGTCACTGAATGTCTCATTTTGTGGACTGTATGGACTCATTCTGTGTAATCCGCCTTGAGTTCCTGGGAGAAAAGTGGACTAAATAACTTAAGTAAATAAATTCCCGAAGCATCAATGTTCTGGCACCTGTTTGCTAGTAAGCTATGAAACCAGGGCAATATTAAACAATCAGCACAAAACGACTGTATTAGTGTCGTCAGATTCCCCGTTTTGAGGATTTTCCCCTCCCCCTGGTAGACTTATAAACATGAGAAGGAGTGACTCTAAGCAACCAAGGATATGTGCGCACACATGAAAAATGCAGAGGTGTATTTCAGTGGCATACACTATGTGCAGAAAATGTAATTACATACTACTGTGCAACTGCACATTTTTCTTCTGACAAAGCCCTGCATGCAGCCCTTTTGCACATTAAGGTTTCATGGACTGAAAAGACAGAAAGACAAAATACATCCTCGTCTGACACCTTTGCCAACTGGAAGCCATTCTGTTTCTCCACATTCTGTCCTAACAGTAGCCTCTTGTCCGGAGTACAGGTTGCACATCAAAACAATCAAGATGCTGTGGCACATCCATTTAGTTTATAAACCAATCATAGCTTTTCATGAGCCACTCAGTCAAAAGCTCTGCTGTAATCTATGAAACACAATCTGATTGTCTTCTGAAATTCTCTCATATGTTCCAGCATGGGTTTTAGATCAAATCAAGCCTGAACTCTCCCTGGAAGCTATAATGACTCAACTGAGGCTATAATGACTCAACTGAGGCTATAAAATGACTCAACTGAGGCTATTGTACTTCAGTCACACTATGAGAAGAAAAGAGTCATTTGGCCACTGTGTGACAGAGTGTTGGACTGGATGGGCCATTGGCCTGATCCAACATTGACCAGTTTGGTGTAGTGGTTAAAGTGTGCGGACTCTAACCTGGGAGAACCAGGTTTGATTCCCCACTCCTCCATTTGCACCTGGCTGGATGACCTTGGGCAAGCCATAGTTCTGTACCAGCTGTTCTCTCAAGGACAGCTTGGGGAAGAGCTCTCTCAGCCCCACCTACCTCACAGGGTGTCTGTTGTGGGGAGGGGAAGGGAAAGGAGATTGTAAGCCGCTCTGAGACTCCAAGTGAGTGAAGGGCGGGGTATAAATCCAATCTCTTCTCTTCTTCTTCTTATGTTCTTACGGAAAAGACAATAATGCTAGGAAAAGTCGAAGGCAGCCGGAAAAGAGGAAGACCCAACAGGAGATGGGTGGACTGAACCAAGGAAGCCACAACGGTCCTCAGTTCGCAAGACCCGAGTGAGGCTGCTAGCGATAGGACATTCTGGAGGCGATCAATTTATAGGCTCACCATAAGTCTGAAGTGATTTGATGGCATTAACACAGAGACAAAAGATCTACCCTCTTTGGTTCTTTTGACACGACCTATTTTTCATGGCATCATTTTCTAGTTTTGCAACCCATCTCGAGTCTCTGTGAGAACAGCAGGCTACAAGTCAAAAACCAGCCCCGAAAGGAGGAAAGGGCTTTCCCAGGCACCTTGCAACACACAATAGTTTCTGTTGTGAGCCAGTTTGGTGTAAGAGAGCCAGTTTGGTGTAAGAGAGCCAGTTTGGTGTAGTGGTTAAGTGCGCGGACTCTAATCTGGGAGAACCGGGTTTGATTCCTCACTCCTCCACTTGCACCTGGCTGGATGACCTTGGGCAAGCCATAGCTCTGTACCAGCTGTTCTCTCAAGGACAGCTCGGGAAAGAGCTCTCTCAGCCCCACCTACCTCACAGGGTGTCTGTTGTGGGGAGGGGAAGGGAAAGGAGTTTGTCAGCCGCTCTGAGACTCCAAGTGAGTGAAGGGCGGGGTATAAATCCAATCTCTTCTTCTTCTTCTTCTTCTTTGATATCTTTATCTGCCTTTTTAATCAAGCAATTTGATTTCCAAGACAAGAGATGGTTTTGAGGCAAAAAAGACACCATACGACTGTTCCGGCAAGTCGTGGGGGAGGATTTCAATCTGACGCCTCTCATAAATATTTAGGGGAGGGGGGATTATGTTTTATTCAACTGATTTGTTGCTCTACATACACCAAAGAAGCTTAAAAAGACGGAGCCAAAAATTACACATTTTCAAGCGCATTTTCTCACCGTCCTTCCCCTCAAGTCTGTCAGATTCTCCCCCCCCCCCCCAGCCCTTCTCTTATTGGCAAGTGTTTGAAATTCCTTCAAAAGCATCCCTTTGGCTGCTCTGGAAAGGACACTTACATTTCCTCAATAACAGTCATTCATAGACAATGATGACCGCAAACAGTTATGAAAGGCATCAAGCACTTCCTATTTGACTGGTTCCCCCCCCCCCCCCCAAAAAAAAGGATTTCATCAATTGACTTGTCAAATACCTTCATGTCAAACACGTCTGGCTACAATACCTGGATCACACAGGCAGATTTCTCTGAAGCAGCGAGCAAAAGCTCCTAGGTTTCCCTTGCTTGAAAGCCAGTCGAATACGACTCTAGGGATGTGGTGCTCATCTCCGTTTCCAAGCCAAAGAGCCAGCGCTGTCTGAAGACCTTTCCATGGTCATCTGGCCGGCATGACTAGACGCCAAGGCACATGGGATGCTGTCACCTTCCCACTGAAGTGGTACCTATTTATCTACTTGCACTTTCTTGCTTCCGAACTGCTAGGTTGGGAGGAGCTGGGGCCAGAGACGGGAGCTCACTCCGTCGTGCAGCACTCGGGTCTCGAACTGCTGAACTACCGACCTTCCAGTCTGCAGTTCAGCGTCTTAACCTCTTGAGCCACTGCAGCCCCAAAAGCTCCTACCCCGCCATAAATTGTGTTAGTCTTTAAGGTGCTACTGGACTCTGGCTCTTTTCTACTGGTACAGACAGACTAACACGGTGTGACCTAGTTACATGTGAGTTGCAAGCTCTTCTCAGTTTCCCCATGCACAGTGCATATTACAACTGTGATGTACTTGGAGAAGGGACTTCACTCCCCTGCCTGTTTTCCCCACCTGAAACTGCCAATGAGGCATATTGTTTGGTCTGTTGGGGAAACCCCCAGGCGTATCTGATTTCACTCCCTCATCATTCTAGTGCCCTGGGAAGGCAGGAATACTCCTCTGCATATGCCCTGGGAAGGCAGACATGTTCTTTTTGGAATTCACAAGTGGCTACAACAGGGGTGTCAAACATGCGGCCCCCCGGAGGGCTTCTATCAGGCCCGCACTGGAACTGGCCATCTCCTGCTTCCAGTTCTGTTGCTGCTGCTGCATCATAACTTGCTTCGCCAGACTCTCTCAGTCGCTCAGCCATTTCAGGTTTCCCCCTGGGTCCTAGACGCCGAACGCCGCGCATGAGATTTCTGTGCTGAATGTCAACCAATCAAAGGTAGGTTTGCAGCTTACAGAGACACACCTGAACAGCACACTCACGATTGCAACAGCATAGACATTTTGATGCAACAATTCAGAGCAAGAGGTGTCAGTTATCCGTTACTGTTAAATAAACAAAATATTGCAAGAGTGCTACTGTTTTAAGCATGTTTTTATTTTAAGTAAAAAACAAATCTTTGTGTTTGTGCCCTTAATAAAGAGAGCAGTTTGATGCAGTGGTTAAGTGCACGGACTCTAATCCAGGAGAACCAGGTTTGATTCCCCACGCCTCCACTTGCACCTGCTGGATGACCTTGGGCAAGCCATAGCTCTGTACCAGCTGTTCTCTCAAGGACAGTTGTCTCAGAGCTCCCTCAGCCCCACCTACCCCACAGGGTGTCTCTTGTGGGGAGGGGAAGGGAAAGGAGTTTGTAAGCCGCTTTGAGACTCCAAGTGAGTGAAGGGCAGGATATAAATCCAGTCTCCATCTCCATCTCCTCCTCCTTTCTTCTTCTCTTCTTCTTCTTCTCCACTACCTGGCATATTTTATGGCACACATGGTCCAGCCCAACAAGGTCTCATTTATGTCAGATCTGGCCCTCATAACAAGTGAGATCGACACCCCTGGGCTACAAGGACAGCTGTGTTCCTTCCAAGCACTGGATAAAAGCCGGAGTTACAAAGACAGTAACTGAATTCCGAAACAATGATTATGTAATGTGAAGTGACTACATAGCATTATGTGTGTTGGTCTTTTTTGATGTTTCAATGCTAAGCGATTTTTGTACGGTACATGTTTTTAACCATTCCAGAATGAAAAGAAATCTGTCACGATCCGTCAATGGTTGGTGCCTCAGCTCTACCTTTAGCTGGCTTAGCAACCTAGTGGGCGAATGACATGCCCAAAAGAAAGCAATCCATTCTCTCCTCCCCCCCCCATTTATTTATTAATAGAGTGCTAACACAAATAATAAAAAGAAGAAGAGAAGAGATTGGATTTATACCCTGCCCTTCACTTGGAGTCTCAGAGCGGCTTACAAACTCCTTCGCCTTCCCCTCCCCACAACAGACACCCTGTGTGGTAAGTGGGGCTGAGAGAGCTCTGACAGAAACTGCTCTTTTTCAAGAACAGCTGTGCCAGAACTATGGCTTGCCCAAGGTCATCCAGCAGGTGCACGTGGAGGAGTGGGGAATCAAACCCGGTTCTCCCAGATGAGAGTCCACGCACTTCACCACCACACCAAACTGGAAGTCAATATAAAGCAATTAAAGGGGAAGAAAAATCTCAACTTATACCTGTTTTATTTTATTGTCTTTACTGTTTTTGCAACCGGAGTCATAAACAGCAAACCCTCACCACAGAATAAACCTTGTTCCGCAGGGAAACGTGGAAGAATTTATAGGTTGCTACCGCAAAAGTTTTCACGCGATCTGACAACAGCTGCTAGAAATCTTGCCACACGCAGGGTCGTTTGTCTGTCTTTGTCTCTAAGTAACCTCAGAGTTTGTCTTTGTCTCTAAGTAACCTTTTGCTTCTGGAAAGAGGAAGTCCTGATTACATAGAAGGGAGACCAGTTCCTCTCTTAGAGCTGAAGACTTGGGATAATCAAGCGAAACGTGATCCACGGAGGTCCAGTCTGCATTGGTCTTTTCTGCCGCTGTGCCAGCGGTCCCAAATCGTCTCACAAATCTCTGTCTGCATTGCTTGCCGCAGCCATTCCCGTAGTCTCTCAACTCAGCGTTGGCTGTCTGCATCGTTTTATTGCCCCGTAGTGGCGACTCCAAGGTCACTACGGCGTCTCACCGGGTTATGTGGATCTAGTTTTCAACCAGAGCAATTGCTCCCCTCCCCCCGAGCCGCTGTGAGCGATAAGCAGACGACTGGAGCCAAATCCCCCCCCCTTTTCTCCTGTTTCTTTGCAGGTGGGTTAGAAGAAGAAGAAGAGATTGCATTTATACCCTGCCCTTCACTTGTAGTCACAGAGCGGCTTACAAACTCCTTTCCCTCCCCCTCCCCACAACAGACACCCTCTGAGGGAGGTGGGGCTAGGGCTGCCAAGTCCCCCGGTAGGGCGGGGGAAACACCGATTTTTAAAGCTTACCCCCGCTTTTTCAAAATTGGCCACCGGGGGACAAAATGGCTGCCAGCAGGGGAACGTCGGAGCCTGCCCTGGGCTCTCCCTGCCAGGCCTGCACTTCTTAAAAGGGAAATGTCTGCAGAGAGCCTGCCCTGCAGTAAAAAGCCTCAACAGACATTTCCCCTTTAAGAGCAGAGCGAGCAAGAGAGCCCCACCCAGAGATTAAGGAGGGACTAGGCTCTTTCTACTGAAGGGCCGGCTTTTGCATGTGGCTTGCAAGGTTGCTGCTGGGGTAAGCTGCTGGGGTCTGCCAGCTCTTTTCCTTCTCTCTCTCTCCCCCTCCCCCTTTCTTTCTTTTTTCTGTCTGTCTGTCGGTCTGTCTCTCTCTCTCTCTGTCCCCATCCAGCAGAGGTCTATCAGTGGCTATTATTAGCCACAAGGTCTAAATGGAAGACTTTGTCTGGGGCAGTGATGCTCTGCATTCTTGGTGCTTGGGGGGCAACAGTGGGAGGGCGTCTGGAGTTCTGGCCCCGCTGCTGGACCTCCTGAGGGCACCTGGTATTTTTGGCCACTGTGTGACACAGAGGGTTGTACTGGATGGGCTGTTGGCCCAATCCACTGTGGCTTCTCTCCTGTTCTTATGATATGAAAATCATATTTAGCACTTGTGTAGCACTTAGTGCTTCATATTCTGCCGAGATGAGGAAGGATTCAGTAGGGCCGTTGCTCAGTGCTAGAGCATCTGCTTGACATGCAGGAGGTATCAGCCTCTTCAGCTAAAAAAGGATCAGGTCATAGGTGACATTAAAGATCTCAGCCTGAGACCCTGGAGAGCCACTACCAGTCTGAGTAGTCAATACTGACCTTGATGGACCAATGGCCTGATTCAGTATTAGGAAACTTCATGAGTTCATGTGTCAGCGTGTGGAAGCAACATCACAGGATGTGACATCACAAAATGATGTCACTTCCTCTCTCCTGGCTCCACCCCCAA
The DNA here is from genome assembly GCA_029233225.1 of Lepidodactylus listeri. Taxonomy (NCBI): domain Eukaryota; kingdom Metazoa; phylum Chordata; class Lepidosauria; order Squamata; family Gekkonidae; genus Lepidodactylus; species Lepidodactylus listeri. The sequence goes on from JARCFY010000012.1 coordinate 6,281,458, forward strand.
AGTCTCCTGGCTCCACCCCCAAAGTCCTCAGATATTTCCCAAGTTGGAGTTGGCAGCCCTAGGTAGGGCCGAGAGAGCTCTGAGACAACTGTCCTTGAGAGAACAGAGCTGGTACAGAGCTATGGCTTGCCCAAGGTCATCCAGCAGCTGCAAGTGGAGGAGTGGGGAATCAAACTTGGTTCTCCCAGATTAGAGTCCGCGCACTTAACCACTACACCAAACTGGCTTAGAAACACACCCACCCCAGAACAGCCTCCCTGGCAACCGCTGGGTGTTTTGTGTTTTTTACCCAGCTCGTTCACTTTCGAGCCCCCCTGTGCCAGGTCACCCTCTTTTACGGTGGGGTTGCGGGTGCCGTTTCCTCCCCACAGCGCAGTGCCCTGCCGGTGCCCTGGGAGGCCCCTCCTCCCCCCTCTTGCGCATGCTCTCCTTCCCGTGCGCCCTCGCAGTCGCCATGGTGAGGTCTGATGACGACAGCAAGTTTTTACCCCAAGCCAGAATGGGAGGGAAAGGGGGGAAACGGACAACGGCGCCGCAACAGGTCATGACTGCTCTACACAGCAGATGTAGATTCAGCCAGAGAGTCCATTTGACTGCTGCCACAACTACAGACTTGATCAGAGTATGAAATCCCGTGAAATCTTCCTGCCATCACAGCTGAAGATAGGGCATTCAGGAGCGCTAGCACGAATGCGCTTCTAGACTTCGGAAGAATTCTCTCAGATAAGTAGTTTGGCATTGTTGCTGGAGGCTGAATGCCTCCTGAAAAGGTTGAGCACACTCCGCAGGCTTTAACGGACATGCTCTCGTAGGCTGTTTTTACATCTGACTTTCCCGCTGGAATCATTCTAGTTCCAAAAAAACCCTGCCCACATCTCTGTGTGGTGTGAAACCGTGCTGCTACTGAGATGTCTACATCTACTAATTGCCCTCCTGTGGTCAAGCTAGTATTCAACTGGCTTGATTCTGCTTTAAACAATTGCTGTTGATTAGTGCACTTAGACCCCCTGGAGTGAAATTTCACACCACTGTGAAATCAGCACAGGAAAAGACAGCAGTCAAACTACTGTAGAGGGGAGGTGTAAAATGACCCTCAAAGTGGCTCAGATGTCTTCTAATGAGCTGTGACAATTCTTGTTCACTCGTGACTTCTATCACGTCATGGTGATACCCAGCGTAATTGTTTATGGTCCAGGAATCCCAATCACTTGTGTGGTGGCCCAGCTTAGCTAGTCCAAGGAGGTTTCGAATCATAGAGTTGGAACAGACCTCCAGGGTCATCTAGTCCAACCCCCTGCACAATGCAGGGAATTCACAAATACCTCCTCCTCCAAACCTGCAGCACTGTTCCACGCCCAGAAGGTGACAAAAAAACCTCCAGGATCTCCAGCCAAACTGGTTTAGATCTGGATTTGAAAAATTCCAGTTTATATCATCAATATTTATTCATTAATTCGGTTTCTATCCCACCCTCCCCGCCGAGGTAGGCTCAGGGTGGCTTACATCAGAAGATAAATACATTAAGTTTGGTGTAATGGTTAAGCGCCAGTTTGGTGTAATGGTTCAGTGCGCGGACTCGAATCTGGGAGAACCAGGTTTGATTCCCCACTCCTCCACTTGCACCTGCTGGATAACCTAGGGCAAGCCATAGCTCTGTACCAGCTGTTCTCTCAAGGACAGTTGTTTCAGAGCTCTCTCAGCCCCACCTACCTCCCAGGGTGTCTGTTGTGGGGAGGGGAAGGGAAAAGGAGTTTGTAAGCCGCTATGAGACTCCCAGTGAAGGGAGGGGTATAAATCCAATCTCCTCCTCCTCCTCAAAACAGAATATTAATCAATAAAACTCATACATTAAAACAGGATAGTTACTCAACAAAACTCGTAACAGTAACAGTTCATAATCCTAAATAAAAAGCTGAAGAAGCGCTGGCCACAAATAGATCTTGCTAGACCACGACGGTATAATCATAAAGTGTGACCGCAGGTAATGTCCAACATACCACAGGCCTTCCTTGTTATTGATGGTACTGACTTATTGATGTTATTGGGGGCGGCTCCTAATCAAAGGCCCGGTGGAAGAGCTCCATTTTACAGAACTGTGAAAGATCCCGCAGGGCCCTGATATCATCTGGGAGCTCACTCCACCAGTGTGGAGCCGCCACTGAAAAGGCCCTGGGCCCTGGTAGAGGCCAGCCGAGTGTCTTTCGGCCCAGGAAGAGCCAAATATCCAGGAACCACAACGGTTTTCTTACATCTCTGTAATGTAGTATGCTCTGTGTTCTAACCAGCCTGCCATGTGCTCCCAGGTAATGGCGCCCGCCGCATGGCCAGAGCACATGGTCAGGCAGAGAGGGGAGCTTGAATCTGGAGGAACAACAGACATCCGGATTGAAAGCCTCCACCAATGTGGGACCTAGGTTCTCCCTGGTGAGCCAATGCGGCCAAAGGCTCCTCCAGGGAACCTATGACAAACGTGCGCATATGTTAAGCCCCTATCAGGTCTTTCGGGTGCAGCCGGAGGTGTGGCTCCGGCCAGCATATAATGAGGGCCCTGGAGCCCTGGAAGCATGCTTATTCTGACCATCTACTGGGCATGCTGAATCACTCAATAAAGGCTTCATGATTTCACCGTTCCTGGTCTCCTGAGTCCAGTACTCTTCAATCTCCTTGTTAAAACAATATCCACTTCTTGTAAAGCCTGTTGGTCAGCAAAATATCATTATCAACCATAGATCGAAGAACCGGGAACCAAGTTGACTCAAAATTCATGTGTTTCCATAAGGTTTATCAAGTCAGAAAGTTTACACATAATAAATTGTTCCCAGACTTTCCCGTACCAGGGGGCTATAGAAAGAGGTTCATGTGCTTTCCAGTTAGATGCAATCGTAAGGCGCGCTGAGGTCAAGAAGATGGAAATCAGTTCTCTTTGGGAGGGTTCCCGGCTTGCTTCCAACCATAAGTCCAAAAGCATCATTTGTAGTATAGTGGGTATTTTTTGAGCAACAATTTTGCCGATGACCACCGCAGTTTCTTGCCAGAAGGCCTGGGTGTGGACACAGTCCCACCAGCAACGCAAACAGTTGGCCAGGGTTCCCGCAGTCTTTCCAGCACTAAGTGAAAAAAACAATTCATGAACGGATTTGGAGCCAAGGGTCACTTTGGGTCTAGGCCAGCCACACTAATCCTACAGTTTGGTCCTTGGGAAGAGCGCGCAGGGATAGGGAGATCTATGCTTACCACCACAGCCTCAATTCAGGGAGGGAAGAAGAAACTGAAGGGTGGCAGGTGGCACACTCCAAACTGCCAGGGCAACTGAGACCAATCGGGCCAAGCTGCCAAAGCAGCAGCAACAGAAGAACCGGTTTTTATCTCCCACTTTCCTCTACTTTAAGGAGTCTCAAAGCATAGATCCAGGTGGTCAGTTGTGTTGGTCTGAAGCCGTAGAACAAGTTTAAAGTCTAGCGGCACCTTTAAGACCAACAAAGGTTTATTCAAGGTGTGAGCTTTCGTGCGCACAGACATTTTATCAAATATATTAGAGCACGCAGTGGGGACCCGTAATCAGGGGTCCGTTGGAGCGGGAGCGCACAGGAGCACAGCTCCGGGAGTGAGGAGCCCAGGGGGTGGGCACATGACCAAGCCCCGCCCCCTCCTCGGCTTCCCTGAGCAGTGCAGAGGCGCAGCGCCCCGGGAAAAGCCCTGCTAGGGTCTTTATTGTTTTTAATGTTCTGTTTTAATATTGATAATTTTATCATTGTTCCTTTTATGACTGTGTGCTGCTTTTCCAGAGACTTGCTCAAGGTGGCATATAAATTTTCTAAGTATACCATTTTTTATCTGGGCACATGGCACATAAGTACTGGAGAAATTTCACCAACCCTTCAGCAGCTTCCACCTTATCAGTTTGGTGTAGTGGTCAGGCGTTGGACTCTAATCTGGGAGAACCGGGTTTGATTCCCCACTCCTCCACATGCAGCTGCTGGTGTGACCTTGGGCCAGTCACAAGTTCTCTCAGAGCTGTTCTCTCACGAGCAGTTCTCAAAAGACCTCTCTCAGCCCCACCTACCTCACAGAGTGTCTTGTTGTGGGGAGGGGAAGGGGAAAGGGATGGGTGGTGCACATGTCCTGGGTCTTTCAAGTCTATTTGAAACCTGGTGGTTTCAAGGGAGCAGGAAGAGAATGAGGGTGTGTTCTTTACACTTATTTTTATAAAGTATTGGATGGGGAAGGGAATGGAGGAAGAGCAGGCCAGTTTCACTCACCTGTGGAGCGGAGCCTGAGGGGTGGGTGTTGCCTTCTGACACACTTTTGGTATGTTAGGGGGTGTGGCATATGCAAATGAGTTGTGCTAATGAGCTCCTGCACCTCTTTTTCTACAAAATGACCCCTGCCCGTAATACTCGAGGGGGATGGGGGGGGGGGAGTATTCCATGAAGCTCCCCCGCTGAAGCAGCAGGAGCTCCATGTGGAGATGGAGGAAGCGGCCACAGGTGAGCCCAGCAGGACTTCTTCTCCCTCCCCCCCGGCAATGGCAGTAAGGCACCGTTCCCAGTTATTTTACTTTTGGAGGGGGATTCAAGCATCCCCCATATGGTTTTTTCAACATTTCAGATTTTTCTGCACACCTGGGAAGTGCCCCAAATGTGCAGGAAAATCTCTTTGCCCTCTATGTGCCCCCAAGGTGCAGATTTAGAGATCCTCACATGGGGGACAACTTGGCTCTTAGATATATAGATGACACGGAAGGTTCACATTTCTAGCCAGAGAATGAACAGCAAATTAACATGCAACTGATGGCGACCAAGATATGCAAAGTGACACTAAATAACAAGTTAAGGTTATAAGGTCAACAGTCGTAAAGCAATAAATATGTCAGACTAGAAAATGAATGGCTAAAGGTGTCTTTTCTAATTGCGGGAAGTGACTGGGAAAATGGTTTACAGTCGCCTAAAGAACATTAAAGAAGCCATGTTGGATCAGGCCAGTGGCCCATCCTCTCCAACGTCCTGTGTTATACGGTGGCCAAAACCCAGGGGCCATCAGGAGGTCCACCAGTGGGGCACCAGGAAAAGTTTGTGAATAGCTCTAGCACAGGGGTGGCCAACCTTGCTTAACATAAGAGCCACATAGAATAAACGTCAGATGTCTGAGAGCCACAAGACAGGAACAAATATCACACACACGTTTTTATTTTTAAAAATATGCAAATTTGCTTTTTATTAACGTTAAATGGGACTGCCAAAAATAAAAACAAACAAGGAAAACCAGTTATTGATAATGATATTACTTGTTTGCTAATGATATTGAGAGAGAGAGAGAAAAAGAGAGAGATGGAAAGAAAGAATTAAAGAAGTGGAAAGAAAGAGAGAGAGAGAAACTAGGAAAGCAAATAGATGGGAGGGAGGAGGGAAGGAAGGAAGGGAGAAAGAGAGAAAAAGCATGCCTCCCCTTTGCTTCCCCAGCCGCCCTGCCAGGAGCCGCACTATATGTGTGAAAGAGCCGCATGTGGCTCCCGAGCCACAGATTGGCCACCCCTGCTCTAGCAAGACATCTGGAGGCTCACAGAAGACCCCTCTGTTGCAGAGCTGCATGGTACCAGTGTGGTGAGAGCAGCAGACTCTACTGGGAGGACCGGGTTTGAGCCCCCACTCCCCCACTTGCAGTCGCTGGATGACCTTGGGTCAGCAACAAGTTCTCTCGGAGCTGTCCTCTCAAGAGCAGTCCTCGAAAGAGCTCTCTCAGCCCCACCTGCCTCACAGGGTGTGTGTTGTGGGAAAGGAGTTTGTAAGCTGCTCTGGGACTCTGAGTGAAGGGCTGGGTATGAATCCAATCTCCTCTTCTCTCTCTTTCCTTCCTCTCCCCACAACAGGCACCTTGTGAGGGAGGTGGGGTTGAGAGAGCTCTGAGAGAACTGTGACTGGCCCAAGGTCACCCAGCTGGCTTCATATGGAGGAGGAGTGGGGAATCAAACCTGGTTCTCCAGATCAGAGCCCACTGCTCTTAACCGCTACACCACACTGGACCCACACAGCTTCTCTGAATCTCCAGATTTCTTGCTACAGCTATTCACAAATCAGGGCACAACAGCAGTCAGCTGGCAACTATGTAAAACTGATCCAAGCAGAGAGCAAAGGAGGTATGGATCCTTTCTGAGCCAAGATAAAAGGCTTGCTGTAAGCAGGGAGGAGGAAGGTACAGGGGGCAACTAAACCCTATGGGTTAGTGGCAGAAGGACCCAGCGTCATCCATGTTTTGAAAGTGCACCGTACCAAAGCCTATGAAGGCAACCATCTGAAATGGTCGCCATCGCTGCCTTCTGTCCCTGCCATAATCTAGTACTAGGGTTTCTCATTCCAATCACTAGAATTTATACTGGTATTGATAATGTAGCAGGACACAAAGGAGGAGGAGGAGGAGGAGGATTGATACCCTGCCCTTCACTACCCAAAGGAGTCCAAGAGCGGCTTACAATCGCCTTTCCCTTCCCCTCCCCACAACAGACAACCGGTGAGGTAGGTAGGGCTGAGAGAGCTCTTTCGAGGACTGTGCTTTTCCAGAACAACTCTGAGAGAACTGTGACTGATCCAAGGTCACTCCAGCAGCTGCATGCGGAGGGGTGGGGAATCAAACCTGGTTCTCCCAGATTAGAGCCCTTCACCCGGAGTCTCAGAGCGGTTTACAATCTCCTTTCCCTTCCCCTCCCCTCCCTATGTGAGGTAGGTGGGGCTGAGAGAGCTCTTTCGAGGACTGCTCTTGAGAGAACAGCTCTGAAAAAACTGTGACAGAAGAAGAGGAAAAAGAGAAAGAGACTGGATTGATACCCTGCCCTTCACTACCCAAAGGAATCTCAGAGAAGTTTACAATCTCCTTCCCTTCCCCTCCCCACAACAGACACCCTGAGAGATAGGCGGGGCTGAGTTTTGAGGACTGCCCTTAAGAGAACAGCTCTGGCAGACCTTGCGACTGGCCCAATGTGGAAGAGTAGCACAAAAAGACCAGGAACACAGCCAAATCAATAGAAGGACGTAGAAACGCTATATAGCCCTAAACGGCTTTAAAATGGAAACTTGGTTAACCGTACTACACTATCAAATGTCTTCAAGACCGAACAAGAATGATAACAACGCATGGTGCAATCAATGTTACAACATAAACACGCAACATATTGGTGTAGATATTTGGTGTAGTGGTTAAGTGCGCGGACTCTCATCTGGGAGAACCAGGTTTGATTCCCCACTCCTCCACTTGCAGCTGCTGGATGACCTTGGGCAAGCCATAGCTCTGTACCAGCTGTTCTCTCAAGGACAGCTTGGGAAAGAGCTCTCTCAGCCCCACCTACCACCCAGGGCGTCTGTCGTGGGGAGGGGAGGGGAAAGGAGTTTGTAAGCCGCTCTGAGACTCCAGGTGAGTGAAGGGCAGGGTATAAATCTAATCTCTTCTCTTCTCCAAAGAATCTTAGACGGAACCCGGCTCATAACTCTGAACTGCCCGCAAAAAGAGCCATGTAGTATGAATCAGTGTGTCAACAGTTGCAGGGACGATGTCAGCACCTCACAAGTAACGCAGCTCCAGACTCTATTCGCAGCCTTGATATCAACAGTACACATTTGTCATAAGACAAGGATTCCGGACGTGACCTTCTTTCGAGATCTTTATCAATCGTGTCCGTCGTACCAGTCAATATACCATTTCCCCAAAAAGGACAATTTCACATGATTCTCATGGACCCACAAAAAAGGACAATTTCACATGATTCTCATGGACCCACAAAGGGTTCACAGTCTGGTATATGATGATACACATAAACAGGCTCCCAACTAAATAATATTAACAGAGGTAATAACTCAAATGTAACTGCTGTAGTTGGAGAATCCCAGATCGGAGTCCGCACTCCTAACCACTACACCAAATATCCAGCTGAGTGGCCAAAGGAACAAGGAATGATTAGCATGGATGGGCCGGACACCTCATTAGAGAGCCAGTTTGGTGTAGTGGTTAGGAGTGCAGACTCTAATCTGGGAGAACTGGGTTTGATTCCCCGCTCCTCCACGTGTAGCTGCTGGTATGACCTTGGGTCAGTCACAAGTTCTTTCAGAGCTGTTCTTGAAAGAGCAGTTCTCGAAAGAGCTCTCTCAGCCCCACCTACCTCACAGGGTGTCTGTTGTGGGGAGGGGAAGGGAAAGGAGATTGTAAACCGCTCTGAGACTCCTTCGGGTAGTGAAGGGCGGGGTATAAATCCAATCTCTTCTCATTATATCATGACATTACTCTAATTCCGATGCTATTAACTTTGGCTGAATTTATTTCCATTTCTAACAGCCCTAAATACCTACCAAATGATTTTGGGTCTGGATCAAACCCTCAGCATGCCGCTTACGTTATCTTTAGTACGGGATTATAACTAAAGGAGTGCGTTAAAGACTCTAGCAAAAAAGCACCCAGAGAGCCGTTTCAGGGCAGGGCGGATTAAGAATAATTAATTTGGGGTCTGTTCAGAGGAGCATTCTGGCCTTATATTTTATGCCTGTTTTGTGAACTCGAGTGGCTATCCGACGCTGAAAGGCCATATTCATAAAGCTCTTGTTCCTCCCTCTCTGTACAGAGATTACTACACTCTGTGAAATTGTTAAATTTCAATAGGTTTGGACTTTATAAAACTGTAACTGGGTGGCTCAGAGGTTAAAGCGCTGAGCTGCAGACCGGAAGGTCGGTACTTCGGCAGTTTGAGACCCGAGTGCTGCGTGACGGAGTGAGCTCCCGCCTCTGGCCCCAGCTCCTGCCAACCGAGCACTTCGAAAGCAAGACATTGCAAGTAGATAAACAGGCATTGCTTCGGTGGGAAGTTAACAGCATTCTGTGCCCCTCGGAGTTTAGTCATGCCGGCCACATGACCACGGTAAAAGTCTTCAGACAGCGCTGGTTCTTCGGCTTGGAAGCGGAGATGAGCACCGCCCCCTAGAGTTGGATTCGGCTGGCTTTCGAGCAAGGGAAACCTTGACCTTTAATTGGGTGAATACAAAGTCGACAACCCCCAGATGGCTTTACTGATGATAACAAATTACTCATAAATATTACTTTATATTCACTGAAGAAAAAAAGGCGGACAAGGAGCCAGGTTCAGGGCCTGACATCTCCAGTTAAAAGGACCAGGCAGGAGGTGATACGAAAGACCTCTACCGGAGACCCTGGAGAGCGGCTGCCAGTCTGAGTAGACAAGACTGTTCTTGATAGACCAAGGGTCTAATTTTGCATACGGCAGATTACAGAATCCCAGAGCTGGAAGGGGCAAATTTGCATATTTTTAAAAATAAAAACGTGTTTGTAATATCTGTTCATGTCTTGTGGCTCTCAAACACCTGATGTCTATTCTGTGTGGCTCTTCCATTGAGCAAGTTTGGCCGTCCCTGGTTTATAGTTATATTTATAGTTATAGCATGCACTTATTTTGATGTTGTGACACCACAAACTTTGACATCGTGATTTAAGAGAGTGTAATTGTTAAATAGAGTTTATATATTTTGGCACCCTTTGATGGTGTTTTCCCTAGCAGAATGTGCCTGTTTCGTATTGCTGACAGGAGCGGCTGGAAACAATTCTGCACGCATAAATAGGTCATGTTGTCTACTTGCAGTATTTGGGGGACCGCATTAGGTCACACACCTTCCCCAAGAGTCCATTCTGCTCTGCAGACAATCTCCGTGTCCCCACTTGCAACACCTCCCATTAGCCTGAGAATTAAGAATGTGTGTGTGTGTGGGGAGGGAGGGAATGTGGCACAAAAAATTAGTTCCATCACCGCGTACAGAGAGACATGTGAGTTTTGCCAACTGCACACTTCGGGACATCCAGAAGACAATATGTTCCGTTTGGCTCCCTGTCAGGGTGGATTTACGTGGTTGTAATTCCACTGGCAAGCGGCTGGATGATATTTTAACAGTCAACAATGCATTCCGGTCGAGGCCTGGTGGAAATATGGCATGCGGTCAAGATCCTTTTTACGTCTTGGCTGAAGCTCTCTCTACTGTGTGCCCTTTCGGAGAGGGCGAAGTGTATGTGCGTGAGGAAGAATTCCACCGCCTGGTCGCTCCGCAGGGAACAGACTTTTCCATGGCTCCCATTTAAGCAGCGTTGTTCCTTTAAAGGAGGGGGCCGCTTAACCGGGTACGATCCGACTACTGAGCCTTCAACCACGATCATGAACAGGGGCACACAATCAAGTACGACAAACAAATTAGCTGACTCTTTCGATGCGCCATGCTGCAACCACCACCAGATATTTGGCCACCCAGACAGTCACTCAGTTTTCTGCATCCCTTAATAAGCAAGACATTTTCTCGACTGGGCAATCAGAGCCAGCTCCAAGGAAAGAGGGAATGAGCTCCGTTCTGAAATCTGAAAACGAAGGGTAATTTAAAACGGCAGGGTCGATAGACTCTGTTTGATTTGAACTGCAGATGGGGAAAGGATGAACAGACTGTGAGTTTTTAGTTTAGAAAAGAGACAGCTAAGGGTGGACATGGCAGAGTTTTATAAAGTCATGCACGGGGTGGAGAGAGTGGATGAAGAGGACTTTCTCTTCCTCTCTCCAAAGGCTAGAACTCGAGGGCGTCCAATGAAGCTGATGGGCAGGAGGTTCAGGACGGACAGAAGGAAATACTACTGCACACAGAGAGTGATTAAAATGTGGAATTCGCTGCCAGAAGATGTTCCGATGCCCGCAGGAATACCTGGCTTTAAAAGGGGGAAAGATAAGATTCATGGGGGATAAGTCTACCAATGGCTACTAGCCATGGTGATGGAGGGGAACCTCCACATTCAGAGGCAATCAATCTCTGAATCCCAGAGTCAGGAGGCCACATCATGGGAAGGCCTCGGCCTCTCTGCCCTGTCGCTGGCTCTCCAGAGGAACTGGCTGGCCGCTGTGTGAGACAAGAAGCTGGGCTAGATGGACCACTGGTCTGATCCAGCAGAGCTTTTCTGATGTTCTTCTCAGGGGAAGGGCTCAGCCTCTACGCCCTGTTGTTGGTCATCCAGAGAAACTGGTTGGCCACTGTGTGAGATGGGATGCTGGACTGAATGGGTCGCTGGTCTCTTCTGATGTTCTTATCAGGGGAAGGCCTCAGCCTCTCTGCCCTGCTGTTGGCCCTCCAGAGGAACTGGTTGGCCACTGTGTGAGACAGGATGCTGGGCTGGATGGACCACTGGTCTGATCCAGTGGGGCTCTTCTGATGTTCTTCTCAGGGGAAGGCCTTGGCCTCTCTGCCCTGCTGTTGGCCCTCCAGAGGAACTGGTTGGCCACTGTGTGAGACAGGATGCTGGACTGGATGGACCACTGGTCTGATCCAGTGGGGCTCTTCTGATGTTCTTCTCAGGGGAAGGCCTTGGCCTCTCTGCCCTGCTGTTGGCCCTCCAGAGGAACTGGTTGGCCACTGTGTGAGACAGGATGCTGGGCTGGATGGACCACTGGTCTGATCCAGTGGGGCTCTTCTGATGTTCTTCTCAGGGGAAGGCCTTGGCCTCTCTGCCCTGCTGTTGGCCCTCCAGAGGAACTGGTTGGCCACTGTGTGAGACAGGATGCTGGACTGGATGGACCACTGGTCTGATCCAGTGGGGCTCTTCTGATGTTCTTCTCAGGGGAAGGCCTCGGCCTCTCTGCCCTGCTGTTGGCCCTCCAGAGGAACTGGTTGGCCACTGTGTGAGACGGGATGCTGGACTGAATGGGTCGCTGGTCTCTTCTGATGTTCTTCTCAGGGGAAGGCCTCGGCCTCTCTGCCCTGCTGTTGGCCCTCCAGAGGAACTGGTTGGCCACTGTGTGAGACGGGATGCTGGACTGAATGGGTCGCTGGTCTCTTCTGATGTTCTTCTCAGGGGAAGGCCTCGGCCTCTCTGCCGTGTGGTTGGTCATCCAGAGGAACTGGTTGGCCACTGTGTGAGGCAGGATGCTGGACTAGATGGCAGTATATTCCGCTGAGGTCCCTCCCCTCTCCAAACCCTGCCCTCCCGCCGCCTCAACCCCCAAATCTACAGGAATTTCTTAACCTGGAGTTGGCAGCCGTAACCTCTCCCTTTTCCCCCATTTGATCTAAACTGCCCCCTTCCAAAATGGCTTTCCCCTTTAAATAAAATGCCACTGACATTTAATTACACAGATTTGTACATCAGGTTTGGGGAAAACGCTCCTCAACTATCCCGCCCTGTGACTCCCAACAGGTTTAATGCCTCAGCTTGACGCTGTACAGCCAGAAGAGTTACTGTTTAAATTTTTTTTTGCAAGGCCAGCCTCGTAAATCACGAGCAAGACAGGCAGCGCTAAGAAAGTCCAGATCTCTCCATCAGGTGACCATCTCCATCTGTCCTTTACCAACCGGCTTGGCTTTTTGCCTCCGACACACTGGTTAACATGCTCATAATACTTTGACAACTCCGGACAAGAAACAGCTGCCGTGAGTGGAGCAGCGCCGGCACCTCTTGCAGCCCACAATGGCAAAGCCTTGCATAATAATCGAGCATGCAGAGCCATGCAAAAGCAAAGACGAAAAGGAAAAACCTCTGCTGAAACGGAGCTGGAAAAGCAAGGGACAGGCTGGTAGCTGGCCATCAGATCGCACCAGCCATTCCTAGAACAATTTTATCTAATTGAACTCGTACCCCCGCCCTCCCTGCCAGCAGTCTCAGACCGGGTTCCAGTTTGGTGTAGTGGTTTGCAGCGTTCCCTCTAAGCTGAGTTAGTGTGAGCTAGCTCACAGTTTCTTAGCCTCTGGCTCAGACATTTTTTGTCTTTGCTCAGGAAGTGTGGCTCCAGTGCAAACTAATTTATGCAGTAGCCAAATCGCTCGCTCACAACTTTAATGCCAGTAGCTCATCAAGTAGAATTTTTGCTCACAGGACTCCATAGCTTAGAAGGAGCATTGGTGGCTTGGTGTAGTGGTTAAGTGCACAGACTCTGAGAGAACCGGGTTTGACTCCCCACGCCTCCATGTGCAGCTGCTGGTGTGACCTTAGGTTAGTCACAAGTTCTCTCAGAGCTGTTTTTTCCAGTGCAGTTATCGGGAGAGCTCACTCAGCCCCACCTGCCTCACAGAGTGTCCGTTGTGGGGAGGGGAAGGGAAAGGAGTTTGTAAACCGCTCTGAGACTCCTTTGGGTAGGAAGGGCGGGGTATAAATCTCCTCTTCTTCTTCAATGCCAAGACAATATGCGATAACAATTAAAGCTAATCTAATCTAAAACAACAAGACAATAATCATAAAATCTTAAAATACCATGCAGGATCTAATCAATAACTCTGTAGCTAAACTAGAATACAAGACAATACAAGAACTCGTGGGCGCTCCATGAAATTGCTGAGCAGTTGGGTTAGAACAGATAAAAGGAAGTCCTTCTTCACCCAAAGAGAGATTAATGCATGGAATTCACTGCCACAGGAGGTGGTGGCAGATACAAGCATGGATGGCTTCAAGAGGGAATTGGATAAACATCTGGAGCAGAGGTCCATCAGTAGCTATTAGCCACAAGGTATAGCTAGGATCTCTGAGTCTGGGGCAAGTGATGCTCTGTATTCTTGGTGCTTGGGGGGGGGGGCGACAGTGGGAGGGCTTCTAGTGTCCCGGCCCCACTCGCGGACCTCCTGAGGGCACCTGGTATTTTTGGCCACTGTGTGACACAGAGCATTGGACTGGATGGGCCATTGGCCTGATCCAACATTGGCTTCTCTTACGTAGAAAGACAGTCTAGTTCCCAGATGGCCATTCAATCCAGGACAATAATGGGAGGCCAACCAAAAAGCGGGGGGGGAGGGGAGATGCCCGTTGCCTCAACTAAGAACCCTGGTGGAAGAGCTCTGTCTTTCAGGCCCTGCGGAACTGTAATAAATGGAAGCCAATTGTTAGAAGCGCTGTGCTGGGGGAGTTAGGTGGCCGACTTTGTCCAAAGCTGGGGGAGTTAGGCGGCCGACTTTGTCCAAAACTTTAAAAAAACAGGCAGAAATCCAACCACCGAAGCTGCTCAGCAATGCTGAAAAAAAATTCAACTCTTCCAGTATGGCTTCGTTCCCCAACTAGGTAGGAGCACAATATTTTTCTCAAAGTTTTGACTCCAGAGGCACCTTTAAGACCAGCAACCTTTACTTCTCAGTATAAGCTTCTGGACTCAAACTATGTTCTATCACAAATTTAGAAGAGATTGGTTTTCTATCCCACCCTTCACTACCTGAAGGAATTTCAGAGCGGTTTACCATCTTCCAAGAACTGCTCGTGAGAGAACAGCTCTGAGAGAACTTGTGATTGACCCAAGGTCACACCAGCAGCTGCACGTGGAGGCAGTAGCCAAACGTGGAGGCGTGGGGAACCAAACCTGGTTCTCCCAAATTAGAGTCCATGCTCCTAACCACTTTCTACAACAGGCTGCATTCTTGTATCTGTATGCTTATCTGCTGCTAATTCACAGGTTGCACCAACTGTCTTAATCCAATTTAGCTATACTTGTTGCTCAGTTACTTATGCATCTTGATTCTAGTTAGCCCTTCCTGGCAACTAACCCCACCCCCCATACGTAATGGCTGTGGAACTCTGTTGCACTGTATCTGAAGAAGTGTGCATGCACACAAAAGCTTATACCCAGAATTAAACTTGTTGGTCTTAAAGGTGGATCCAAACTTTGGTCTTTTATCAGCTAAAGCATAATTCAGTCGAGTTTAAGAACATGAAAAAGTGTTTTGCTGGCTTGCAGCCGGGTTCAGCTCAGCGTGGCATCTGAAGCAGAAAAATGCCAGAACACCGCAAGCCATTCCGCGGCCCACCCAAAAGCAAGCAAGCAGACCACGGTTTACCAACAACTGGATTAAAAGCCCGCGGACAACAATTGATCATTCCCAAAGATTTAACAATTCACTCGCACTCATGTTGGTATACAGAACTCCAGTTTGGGGTCGCGGTTAAGAGCGCGGACTCTAATCTGGGAGAACCAGGTTTGATTCCCCACGCCTCCATGTGCAGCTGCTGGATGACTTTGGGCAAGCCATAGTTCTCTCAGAGCTGTTCTCTCAAGGGCAGCTCTCGAAAGAGCTCTCTCAGCCCCACCTACCTCACGGGGTGCCTGTTGTGGGGAGGGGAAGGGAAAGGAGTTTGTAAGCCACTCTGAGTCTCCTTTGGGTAGTGAAGGGCGGGGGGGGGGGGAGAATCCAATTTCTTCTCTCCTTCTCTCAAAGGAGTGATCTATCCCATCCTTTGTGACAGAGTAACCCTGCAAAAGCATCAGTATCTTCACAAGCCAGCTGGGTTTTTCCCCCCCCAGAGCAGGTTCTGGCCCAGAAACCTTTGCAGAAAAAGACATAATTGTACATTGCATACAACAAAGAGGCAAGCAACAGGGCAGGGAGCAGGGCGGCCAGCTGGACTGGAGAGACGTATCCCGCCCCTTTCATTTTTTGTTTTTTTGCCATCAATGACATCCAACATATGGCGACCCTGTAGAATTTTCAGGGAAAGAGACGAACAGAGGTGGTTTGCCCTTGCCTGCCTCTGCATAGCAACCCTGGTTTTCCTTGGTCATCTCCCTTCCAAGTACTAGCCAGGGCTGGCCCTGCTTCGCTTCTGAGCTCTGAGGAGACCAGGCTGGCCTGTTAAGTTGCAAATGACCAACGGTGACGCAGTAGGGTTTTCGAGGCAAGAGACATTCAAAAGCGGTTTGTTATTGCCTGCCTCCATGTCGTCACCCTGGTATTCGTTGGTGCTCTCCCATCCCAACACTGGTCAAAGCCGCCCCTCCTTAGCTTACGAGATCTGACAAGATCGGGCAAGCCTGGGAAGAAGAAAAGAAGAAGAGGAGGAGGAGGAGAAGAGAAGAGAAGAGAAGGAAAAGAGGAAGAGGAGGAAGAGAAGAAGAAAAAAAAGGAGGAAGAGGAGGAGGAGATTGGATTTATACCCCACCCTTCACTACCCAAAGGAGTCTCAGAGTGGCTTACAAACTCCTATCCCTTCCCCTCCCCACAACAGACACCCGGTGAGGTAGGTGGTGTTGAGAGAGCTCTGACAGAAACTGCCCTTTTTCAAGAACAGCTGTGCCAGAACTCTGGCTTGCCCAAGGTCATCCAGCAGGTGCAAGTGGAGGAGGAGTGGGGAATCAAACCCGGCTCGCCCTGATCAGAGTCCGCACACTTCGCCACTACCCCAAACCGGCTACCAAATGTGTCGAAGTAAACTGACAAATCGTTTCACGGCATGGAGGTCAGCATCCCACGGAGCCTCTGCTACAGTGAGACGGCATTTCTTTCTCCAGGCAGTTGGCAACCCTAGCACTGCTGAGCTTTCCGAAACCATCGCAACGTGTAGAAGTCCTCCTTAAATACGTACGTTGACAGTTGCTTGCTTGAGACGTGGGTCAGGGCGTCTGGATTTTACTGAAAAGCTGCAAAAATGTTGAGGGGGGGGGGGAGAAAGGCAGACGGCAGGCGGAAGGAGCGGGGGACACATATCCCTCACTTTCACCCATGATCTGACAAAACCGTGTCCAGAATCCTTTTCTGAAAAAAATGTGGGAGGGAAAATATGTGGCAGGAATCGAAAGGGTTAAGCCCATTCCCCCCAAACACACAACTGTCCTGCAAAGACTCACAACGCCCACTCCTGGGGGTGGTGGGGGTGGAAAGGTTGACTGAACCTTCTTTTTGCTATTTTGCTCTATTCCCACAAAGAAGGAGGCAAGCTCCCAGATTCCACAGAGATCCTACACAGTCCCCGAGGACCGTCCCCACTCAAGAAAGCGAATTCGCCGCAGCGACACTGAAGGAGAGATGCATCAGCTTCCGAGAGTGTTCGTAAGCGAAGAAAACAAGCACCGCTTGTCAGGATGAACAGAAACGAGGTCCCGTTTGCCCTGAGAACAGCTCGCCTCATTATGTAATTAGTTTGAAAGATCTTTCTCTAGAGGGGGGGGAATGGATTATTAATCTCCACAAGCGGCAGGGATTCCAGAACCAAACCTTCTGTGCTGGCATCCAGACACGAGAATCGCCAGTAAAAGTAAGGACGAGCTCATCTGGGCATGTACAGAGTGCTTTTCACACACCCCCAACGAGCAGACAACAACCAACACTCACGTCGCCTCAGCATCTGCTCTCAACGCCAACACTCCGTGACAAAAACCAGGAAGAGCCTCTGAGCGTATACAGAGTTCCCCCCGTTGCGGAGGTGAGGGGAAGCAATGCCAAGTGGTCGGAGCAGGGCAGGCGCAACGTTTGGCATTGTGCGGTCCCCCTTCTTTAAGAGCTAAGGCCAGCGTGAGCCTCAAAGGAAAGACAAACATTTCCTTTTTCACAGCAGGCAAAGGATACACAATGGGAAGAAGGAACTGCCCGGGTTTTTCAGCCGGGCCCCTCTGCGCCTCCAGATCTTCCACAGGGAGCGCCAGATGGTGCGAGCTCCCTTCTTCCACCAGCATGCAGAAACGACAAGAACAGAAATTCATCGCCTGCCTTCCCCCGGCGACGTAGCCTACCATTTCACCCAGGGTGCGTTCGCATTCCTACAGGCAGGCATCATGTTCTCCCGGGGAGACTGTTTTCGGAGATATGTTCCTCGTTCCCGAGAGAGCTATATATCTCCCAGAGCCACGGAGAGCTATATATCTCCCAGATGCAAATGGGTGTGGGGAGCAATGCTCCCTCTAAGCTGTCGAGTCTAGTGAGCCAAAAGGCTACTTTGTGAGCTGCTGGCATTAAAGCTGTGAGCCGGCGATTTGGCTACGGCATAAATTAGTTTGCTGTACAGCCCTCCTTCCTGAACTAAGACAAAAATGTGTGAGCCAGAGGTTAAAAAATTGTGAACTAGCTCACACTAACTCAGCTTAGAGGGAACCCTGGTGTGGGGTGATCTAAACAGGTGTCCGCCAAGTGTTGCAGGAAGGGGGGGGGGGGCTGGATGGGGCTTGCGCCCAGCACAGCTTCTGATTGGCCACCAAAGACCTACTTGGCTGTGCGGGCCTTTGACAACATTTCCGTGGCAGCAACTGCCCCCACCAGCACAAGGATCTTCACTGCACCGCTGCCGGGATGCTGTGGGTATGCAAGATATTTTTAAAGGGTGTTATGCCCACTGACCGCCGCAGGGCACCAGAGGCATACCCCTTAGCCATTGCCTTTCATTTCTTGACAGCTGCGACCATACACACCTCACTGTGTGAACCCGTGTGCCACCCTCCCCGCCCCCCCGAGCAGCCTCCTGCCTTCCCTCATAAGAACATAAGAGAAGCCAATGTTGGATCAGGCCAATGGCCCATCCAGTTCAACACTCTGCCACACAGTGGCCAAAAATGCCAGGTGCCCTCAGGAGGTCCACCAGAGAGGCCAGGACACTAGAAGCCCTCCCACTGTTGCCCCCATGTCAAGCACCAAGAATACAGAGCATCACTTGCCCCAGACTGAGAGTTCCTATCTGTACCTTGTGGCTAAGAGCCACTCATGGACCTCTGCTCCACATAAGAGAAGCCAATGTTGGATCAGGCCAGTGGCCCATCCAGTCCAACACTCTGTCACACAGTGGCCAAAAACACCAGGTGCCCTCAGGAGGTCCACCAGTGGGGCCGGGACACCAGAAGCCCGCCCACTGTTGCCCCCCCCAAGCACCAAGAAGACAGAGCATCACTTGCCCCAGACTGAGATTTCCTATCTATACCTAGTGGCTAATAGCCACTGATGGACCTCTGCTCCAGATGTTTATCCAATCCCCTCTTGAAGCCGTCCATGCTTGTAGCCGCCGCCACCTCCTGTGGCAGCGAATTCCATGTGTTAATCACTCTTTGGGTGAAGAAGGACTTCCTTTTACCTGTTCTAACCCGACTGCTCCACAATTTCATGGAGTGTCCATGCGTTCTTGTACCGTGAGAAAGGGAGAAAAGGAACTCTTTCTCTACCTGCTCTATCCCCTGCATAATCTGATAAACCTCGATCATGTCATCCCTCAGCCGTCGTTTCTCCAAGCTAAAGAGCCCCAAGCGCTTCAACCTTTCTTTGTAGGGAAAGTGCTTCCAACCCTTTTATCCTTCTAGTTGCCGTTTTCTGCACTTTTTCCAATGCTACAGTATCTTTTTTGAGGTGGGGTGACCTGAAGCAGTACTTCTGGACATCGAACAGTGGTCACTGGAGGCGTGGAGGGCCAGGTATTTGTGAATTTCCTGCACTGTGCAGTGGGTTGGACTAGATGACCCTGGAGAGCCCTTCCAACTCAATGATTCTACGATCTCCCGAGGCAATTCCCTATTTCTCAGCCTACCCCAACGCAAAAAGGGGGGGGGGACACCCAAATTAAATAAGCAGCAAATTGGAGAACGGCTGGAATGGCTGGAAGCAAAGAGAGCCGCAACCGACAGTGATTGCCCGCGGGATGCTGTCCGCTCCAACCCAGAAGTCAAGCCTGACGGAAAAGACTGGATTCAAGGAGACAACTGCAGATGAGTAAGGTTTGATTCACACATGCGTCGCTATCACTTGAAAACTCTGCCCTTGATAAGCGGCGGCTGAATGGTGTAAACCGGGGAGAGAGAGAGAGAGAGAAATCTTCCTGTCCAAGTCACACAGCTTTTTAGGAGGAGTAGCAAAACTCATGAAAGAGAGGGCTGTCAACGGGCTATTAGCATGGCATCGTCAGAAGGTGCCCTAGAGGCCATCTACTCCAACCCTCTGTCCAATAGAGGATCAGCCTAGAGCATCGGTGACAAGCGTTCATCCAGCCGTTGCTTGAAGACTGCCAGAGAGGCAGCTGGTTCCTCTGCTGAACTACGCTTGAGAGCCAGTCTGGTGTAGTGGTTAGGAGCGCGGACTCTGATCTGGGAGAACCAGGTTTGATTCCCCACTCCTCCACTTGCACCTGCTGGGGTGACCTTGGGTCAGTCACAAGTCCTTTCAGAGCTGTTCTCTCATGAGCAGTTCTCGAAAGACCTCTCAGCCCCAGGTTCCTCCCAGGGTGCCTGTTGTGGGGAGGGGAAGGGAAAGAAGAATGTAAGCCGCTCTGAGACTCCTTCGGGTAGTGAAATCCAATCTCCTCTTCTTCTTAAATCCCGCCCCCCCAGATATTTAGTTGGTACCTTTCCACCCATGCTTCAAACCCATTCTTGCGAGTCCTGTCTTCTGCTGTCAACAGGAACAGCTCCCTGCCCTCCTCTAAGCGACGGCCCTTCAGATACTTCAAGAGAGCCATCCTGTCCCCCCCTCAGCCTCCTCTTCTCCAGGCTGAACATTCCCGAGTCCCTCAGCCTTTCCTCCTAGGGCTTCTTGGTCTCCAGCCCCCCCCCCCCCCCCGATCATCCTGGTCGCTCACCTCTGCACCCGCTCCATTCTGCCCACATGCTTTTTGAGGCGAGGCCTCCAGAACTGCACACATCTACATCCAGCGACAGCTCGCCTGTGGATACTTGTTGCTGTCGTCCTCTTGCCCTAGCGAGGAACTTCTTCGAGGCATTTGGCAGTCCACGACCCGGAAACAGAATGACGGACTAGATCCCTTTGGTTGGATCTGTGAGGAATCACGTTCACATATCCGGTTCCAACAGGCAAGTCTTCGCCACCGTTGCAGTCTCCAAGGGAGTAAACCGGCTCGTACACTTAGCACAGAATACCGGCTCGAAGAGGAACTTGGCCACACTTCCCAATTCTCGAAATGTTGAAGGCGGTGAAGTACCAAAACATATATTTCACGACAGATGATCACTCCCTGAATGCTCGGCTGTGTTTTCCCTCCCTTTTTAAGCTATACATCCAAGGCAACAAGGGTTTATTTTTTAAAAAAAATCCCCAGAGTTACAATCTTACCACACACTTACCAGGAAAAATACAAGGATATTCCCTTCACGGAAAGGCTTTGTACTTGTCCATTAAGGGAGGTTGAGACAACAGAGCACATGTTCTTTAGATGTCCATATTATAAAATAGCGCGTAATAAAATCACTCTGCTGACTGATCAATTGCCGGGTCTTTCCGAAAAAGCTAGACTTGAGTGTCTTCTATCTGATAGAAACTCTAAGATTACCCATCAAGTAGCTAGTTTCTGTATGGAGATAATGAGATTACGTAAACTCCAAGGTAGCTAGTTTAGTAATAGTAGCTCGATACTGGAATAAATTCTAATTTCTCTTTAATGCTATACTGATATGTTTAAAGTTTGGAAATACTGTACGACTGTTTTAAGGACTGGGTAAGCATTAGACAGAAGGGTAGGGTGAATTTTATCAATTTTAACCAGCATAATTGTTCATGTCCATAGTCATAACCAATGTTCCCACTAAGCTACGGAGTCTTGTGAGCAAAGATTCTGCTTTGTGGGCTGCTGGCATTAAAGTTGTGAGCAAGCGATTTGGCTACTGCATAAATCAGTTTGCCATCGAGCCATCCTTTCTGAGCTAAGACAAAAATCTGTGAGCTGGAGGCTAAAAAACTGTGAGCTAGCTTACACTAACTCAGCTTAGAGGGAACACTGGTCATAACATGTATCTAATTTTAACATTTACTAGGTCTATGTTTTATTGGCCAAGTTTTATCTTATAAGTTCTCTGTATTGTGTAAACTATGGAATTGTTTTATGTATTTTCTGGTCAAATGACTGTAGCAATAAAGAACTGAACCAGGAAATAAATCTTAACCAACTTAGCAGCGGTGTTCCATCTAAACTGAGTTAGTGTGCACTAGCTCACAGTTTTTTTAGCCTCCAGCTCACTCTGATGGCTCCAGAGCAAACTAATTTACGCAGCAGCCAAATCACTCACTCACTACTTTAATGCCAGTAGCTCACAAAGTAAATTTTTTGCTCACAAGACTCCACAGCTTAGAGGGAGCACTGCTTAGCAGCCTTCACTTTTGAGTCAAGGAGCTCAAACCGTACCACTCTTTTCGACACCCTGTTTCATTCCTCTCAATATAGTCCTGGACCTATTTTATGGAAGAGGGTGAGAGACCAGGGCGCGCAACTGCCTGCGTCACAGACAAGATCTGAACTCGCATCTCCCCTATCTATCCAACATTCCAGCCCCTGTCACTAAGAAAAGTTCTGATGAAGTCGACCATGTATTAAAGGCAACAGTAGCTTTCTGAAATTCTAAGGTTTAACAGGGGTGGCGGGGCGCGGACTGAACTGAACCTTAGCACTTTGGCAGTAGAAATGAGCAAGAGTCCAGTAGCACCTTAAAGGGTGTTGTGTACTAGTCACGCAATGGCGACCGCCATGCGGTCAGAGCACATGGCCCGATTCTACCTGAGCTTCAGCCAGGTAGAACAATAGACAGTCGGATCCAAAACGGCCACCAATAGCCCGCCTAGGTCTCCCGCAGGGGACCTATGAACTACAACTTAAGACCCTATCAGGACTATGCGCATATGTTAAGCCCCTATCAGGTATTTTGGGTGCGGCCAGAGGTGGGGCTCCGGCCGGCATATAATGAGGGCCCTGGAGCCCTGGCGGCATGCTTGATCTGACCATCTCCTGAACATGCTGATTCACTTAATAAAGTCTTTGCTATGATCACTCTACAACTCGCCTCCCGGCTCCAGTACTTTCCACTGGCGACGAGGATGGGATCCCGATGAGCGACTCCTCAGCCGTGCCAAGCAGCGGAGCTCCGAGCACCGAGCCGCCGGCTCAGCAAGCCCCAGAGGACATCGCTCGCAACCTCGCTCCGGCCTCGGCAAACGTGGCTGCCGCAGCGGGAAACATCCCTCCATTCTAACAAAAATTATGGCAGGATAGGCGCTTTCATGAGTCACTGCTCCCTTCTTCAGATGAAATGAGCGGCGACCAACGTTCCCTCTAAATGGAGTCAGTGTGAGCTAGCTCAGTTTTTTAGCCTCCGGCTCCCCCCTTTTTGTCTTCGCTCAGGAAGGAGGGCTCCAGAGCAAACTGATTGACGCAGCAGCCAAATCGCTCGCTCCCAATTTCAATGCCAGGAGCTCACAAGAGTAGAAGTTTGGCTCACAGGACCCCACAGCTTAGAGGGAGCATTGGTTCTAGTGACTCATGAAAGCTCCTACCCTCCCACACATGTTGCTAGTCTTTAAGGTGCTCCTGGACACTTGATCTTTTCTACTACTACAGACAGACTAACGCTGCTAGCCATCTTGATTTCTCAGCACTCTGATATCTCCGCCACTCAGTTTTTCCACTCTGAATCCATGCTCTCTACCAACTTACATATTCTTCAGTGGAAAGCTATCGTGTGGCCTAGGGACTGGAAAAAAGCATTGCAAAGACAATACCGAAATAGTTTTTTTTTAAAAAAAAAAACTCCACTAAGAAGTAATATAATGCTTTGGGTAAGCTCTTAGCCACAAGGTACAGATAGGAACTCTCAGACTGGGGCAAGTGATGCTCTGTATTCTTGGTGCTTGGGGGGGCAACAGTGGGAGGGCTTCTAGTGTCCTGGCCCCACTGCTGGACCTCCTGAGGGCACCTGGTGTTTTTGGCCACTGTGTGACAGAGTGTTGGACTCAACGGGCCATTGTTCTGATCCTACATTGGCTTCTCTTATGTTCTTACATTCTTAATTTCCTGCACTGTGCAGGGGATTGGACTAAATGACTCCGAGGTCCCTTCCAACGCTCCCTCTAAGCCGCAGAGTCTTGTGAGCAAAAATTCTACTTTGTGAGCTCCCGGCATTAAAGTTGTGAGCGAGCGATTCGGCTGCTGCATCAATGAGTTTGCTCTGGAGCCCTCCTTCCTGTGCTAAGACAGGAATGTGTGAGCTGGAGGCTAAAAAACTGGGGGCTGGCTCACACTCTCTCGGCTTAGAGGGAACGCTGGCTCCCTTCTGACTCTGTGATTCTAAGATCTGCTGAAATGAACAGGAGATTCCTATGCGGGGGGGGGGGGGACTCTACCTCCTCTTTTCAGAGGTAGCATTTAAAACCATCGGGCACAAAAACGCGATAAAGTTAGCACCTTGCAAGAGATAAACTAGACAAAAATGCAGGGCCCCGGCTTGAGTTCGGCTACCACCATAGAACAAGGGCAATGCTCCCTCTAGGATGCGGAGGCTTGTGAGCAAAAATTCTATTTTGTGAGCTCCTGGCATTAAAGTTGTGAGCCAGCGATTTGGGTGCTGCATAAATGAGTTTGCTCTGGAGCCCTCCTTCCTGAGCTAAGACAAAATGGTGTGAGCTGGAGGCTAGAAAACTGTGAGCTAGCTCACACTAACTCAGCTTAGAGGGAACACTGAACGAGGGTATTCAATCCTTCCCACCCACCCCACCGCCCACTAACCATAACCCAGCTACAAATCTCCACCCCCACTAAGTTTTCTGCCCCATGGCAGAGAACAGAAAGATAACCTGTTATCCTGAACAGGACAAAGAGCACACCAAGAAATAATTGGTTTTAGAAAGGAAGCAGGAAGGGGAGAGTTAAAGACCTCTCCCTTCCATGTCACAGTCTCAGTCCAGGTCAGCCCCCCCCCTTCACTAAAAAACCCCAAAGACATGAGAGGTGTCCATCACAGATGTCTAACAGCACACTCAATGTGATCAACTCCACCCAATTTCAGAGGGAAAGAAGACTTGGATTCTCCCACCAGAATCAGGAGTTCTGCCCCTCGAGCAAATCAGGCACCCGAGAACAGGGTAACAGAACATTTCTCCCCGCACCTTTGGGAGAAAAATTCTCTCCGGCAGTACCAGATCAAAACGGGCAATGTTAGCTCCCTAGAGTGCCTTGATCTAAGCTGGGAACGTAACCTGTTCTAGCTACGTCTTCCCCGAGACGAATCTGTCTGCGCTACGAAGAGTCAACCCTGGAACGTTCAACACAAGAACAACCCGCAATCCACCAGGTCCTGAGTTCCAATCCAACCTCTGCCGCCGGCTCATGCGGCGGCCTTTGTTCAGTCCCTTTCCCTCAGCTATCCACAGTACCAGGAAAATAAAGCCAGACTACGTTCCGGGGGCTGTCGCCTGGACTGCAACAAATCAGGGTATATCAAGAGAGGGTAGCTTTGAATGCTGCATAAATGCTAAGCATGATTATTTATAACCCAAGCACCCTTGAGCAAGTACAGAGCGCATTTCCCTCACCACCAGTGAGAAAGCCACACTTCTGGGAGAGTAAAGCCAGACTAGCTCCCAACGCATCGCAACAAGACACCACACAACAAGAGAGAGTCGCTTGGAATAGGCCCTAAAGGCTTAGCATTATTATTATTATTATTATTATTATTAAATAAATGCCTCTGTGCTAGTACAGAGCGCATTTCCCTCGCTCCCAGAGAGAAATCCACGCCACGGGGAGAATAAAACCAGAACTCCCTTGCAGGGCTGTTGTCTGTGCTGCAGCGAGCCAGTGCGCCACAAGAGAGGATGGCTTTGAAAGCTACAAAAATGCTAAGTATTATTATCATTCTTTAAAAAGGTCTCTGTGCACGTGCAAAGTGCATTCCCCTCACTCTCCAAAAGGAACCCACACCACCGGGAGAATAAAGCCAGACAGCATCGCTCTGAAGGCTAGCGAAATGCCCAGCGTTATTGTTCTCCTGAACCGAATGCCTCTGAGCAAGTACAGAGTGCGTTTCCCGCGCCGCCCATGAGAAAGGACAGCGAGCACCCCCCCCCCCCCCCCCAATTCATGCTTCGAGGGGCGGCCCCTCCGGGCTCTGCTCCGAGAGCAACCGCGGGGAAAACTTCTAGCCTGCGCATTTCTATATGCGGCGTAGCGCCCGGCACCCTGAGGGTGAAGCGCAGGAACCGAAACGTCTCTCCCCACCCCTCCAAGCAAGACGTTTTGCTCCCTGCACGGCATCCTGAGCGACGCAGCCCCCCCCCTTCGAACAAAGTCCCGGCTTCTCCCGCCGGGTTGGCTTCCACCCCCGGCCAGGAGTTCCCCCGCTGCCGCTCCGGGGAAAGCCGAAGCCGCCCCCGCCCGCTCGCTCGACTCACCTCGGAGACCAGGTAGCCGGCGAGGGAGACCCAGAACCAGAAGTTCCCCGGGCGCCCCATGGCCCGTGGCCGCTGCTGCTGCCGCCCCGCCGGAGGACCGGCCATCTCCGCCCCGTGGCCGCAGCCTCAACTTCTCGGCCGGCCGAGGGAGGCGCGCATCGCGCTCGGCCGGGAGGCGGAGGACGAGCGAAGCTGCCGCGGCTGCAAGACGCCGCCAAGGCGCCCAAGGAGCGCTCCGACCGCTCTGCCGGCCCTAGGCCCCGCCCACGAGGGGCCGGCCCCGGGGAAGGGGCGGGGCTCGGCCGGCCAATGGGAAGGGGCGGGGCGGGGCCGGGGCCAGGTAGGGAGCCGAGGGTGGGGGCAGGGGCGGGGCTTCTGGCGCTACCTGGGGGTGGGAAGGAGGGTGGGATAGAAGGGGAGGGAAACGGAGAGGGTGGGCTTGTCAGCCTGTTAATGGGCACAACTGTGCTGCTGCTAGCATCATCGTCATCTGTTTAATTTATAGCCCGCCCTCCCCATCAGGGAGGGTTGCCAAGTCTGGGTTGGAAAATACCTGGAGACTTTGGGGGGGGGGGGGAGTGTCCAGGACAGGGCGGGGTTAGGGGAGGAGAGAAGCCTCCGCGTGGTCCAAGGCCACAGAGTCCACCCTTCAAAGCAGCCATTTTCTCCAGGGGAGCTGCTCTCTCTCAGCTGGAGATCCGTTGTAAAAGCAGGAGATCCCCAGGCCCCACCTGGAGGCTGGCAACTCTACCATCAGGGCAGGGTCGGGGCGGCTTTCGAAATGTATATAAGAGAAGAAGAGGTTGGATTTATACCCCGCCCTTCACTTGTAGTCTTAGAGCGGCTTACAAGCTCCTTTCCCTCCCCCTCCCCACAACAGACACCCTGGGAGGTAGGTGGGGCTGAGAGAGCTCTTTTCCAAGCTGTCCTTGAGAGAACAGCTGGTACAGAGCTATGGCTTGCCCAAGGTCATCCAGCAGCTGCAAGTGGAGGAGTGGGGAATCAAACCCGGTCCCCCCAGATTAGAGTCTGCGCACTTCACCACTACACCAAACTGGCTCTCTCAGATATACATGAATATGTATATTAGAACAGCGAGATACGTTAAAACACAAGTTTAGATAAAATCACAACAGAACAAGATCATAGGTGCTAGTAACATAGGTGTTAACACAGAAGTGGAGTTCCAGCTGGCTTCCAAGTTGGCCACGCCTACAGCCTCCCCCCCCCCCCCCCCCCCCCCCCCCCCCCCGGTTCCCCAGGCACCTGGCAAGCCAAAGAAGAAGATGACATTGGAGTTATACCCCACCCTTCACTCAGTGTCTCAAAGCGGCTTACAGTCTCCTTTCCCTTCCCCTGCCCACGACAGACACCCTGGGAGGTAGGTGGGGCTGGCAGAGATCTCTTTCAAGGACTGCTCTTGAGAAAACAGCCCTGAGAGAACTTGTGACTGACCTAACGTCACCCCAGCAGCTGCATGTGGAGGCGAGGGGAATCAAAACCCCAGTCCTCCCAGATTAGAGTCGGCACTCCTAGCCGCTACGCCAAACTGGCCCTCAAGAGTAGTCCAGTAGCGCCTTAAAGACTGACAAAAGATTTTGAGTCCGGTGGCACCTTTAAGGCCAACACAGTTTTGTTCGGATTCTGTTCCACTGCTTCAGACAGACACGGCTAGCCCCGCCTGAATCTAACAACGTTTCGCTGGGCTTTAAGGGCTCTTGCGCTTTTCTACCGCTACAGACAGAGTACCCATTTTGATCTGTTCTTATTATGAATTAGCACGGTCAGGTATTTGACTGGTCGATGGAGTTCTGCCATTCGAGATCTAAGCCAAGTTCTTGTGAATGGGGGGGGGGGGGGCCGTTATCTCCGCAGGAGTTTTGCTGTTCCCTGGAACACGGTCTCCTGGAGCTGAGCGGGTGTTCTTTATCCAATACCCAGCGTGTCCACGTGTCTCCCGAGTCTTCCAGGCACAGCTCCAAAGGCTCCGATGATTGTATTAGATTGTGTTATGTTCTATTATTAATTATATTAAATGGTGAGGGACCGTTGGCCATCCTGCCGTGTGTAGCTTACTGTAAGTAGCAGCGTGTTATGCAATTTCTGTCCTGCTTAATGTGTCACGTGAAGGCTTATACAATGCTCCAGCTGCTGCTGGTGCTTCCAGATTTCTAAAATCCTAGTGCATTGGTTATTGAAATAATAATGATGATGACTGATAAGAATAGCTACTGTTATTGTTGTTGTTATTATTACAAAATGGTTCCCAAACTTACTTGGGTAAATGATTAGAGACTTGGGTAAATGATTAGAGACTGTGGTCTTTCCTGCTGTGTATAGCTTACTGTAAGTAAAGGTAAAGGTTTCCCTTGCTTGAAAGCCAGTCGAATCCAGGGATGCGGTTATAAAGTACTTAGTTATGCGGTTATAAAGGGCTCATCTCCGTTTCCAAGCCGAAGAGCCAGTGCTGTCCAAAGGTGTTTCCATGGTCATGTGGCCGGCACACGGGATGCTGTTCCCTTCCCACCGAAGCGGTACCTATTTATCTCCTTGCAGTTTCTTGCTTTCGAACTGCTAGGCTGGCAGGAGCTGGGACCAGAGACGGGAGCTCACTCTGTCATGCGGCGGTGGGGTCTTGAACTACCAAGCTACCGACCTTCCGGTCTACAGCTCAGCATCTTAAACCTCTGAGCCACTGCAATATACCCAACAGTAATTAGATTCAGGTGGGCAGCCGTCTTGGTCTGAAGCAGCAGAACAAAATTGGAGTCCAGTAGCACCTTTAAGACCAACAAAGTTTAATCCTGGGTATAAGCTTTTGTGTCATAAGAGCATAAGAGAAGCCAATCTTGGGTCAGGCCAGTGGCCCATCCAGTCCAACACTGTCATACAGTGGCCAAAATCACCAGGTGCCCTCAGGAGGTCCAGCAGTGGGGCCAGGACACTAGAAGCCCTCCCACTGTTGCCCCCCACCGCTTTAAGCACCAAGAATATAGAAGCTCCAGGAAGGAAGGAAGGAAGGAAGGGAGGGAGGGAGGGAGGGAGGAAGGGAGAGAGAGAGACAGAGAGAGAGAGAGAGAGAGAGAGAAAGAAAGAAAGAAAGAAAGAAAGAAAGAAAGAAAGAAAGAAAGAAAGAAAGAAAGAAAGAAAGAAAGAAAGAAAGAAAGAAAGAAAGCTTATACCCAGAATTGAATGCGTTGGTCTTCAAGATGCCACTCATCTCAAACCTTGTTCAACAGGAATTAGGTCACTTCAACCGCGATGCAGACAGGAAGTTGTTCTTAGATTAACAGGAATGACTTGTGCTAAGTGATGAGTTGAGTTACGTTCAAGATGGAGCAACGTTTATACAGGGGGGAAATTTAAAGAGGCTGCTGAACACCAGGAGGGCTGCCAAGAGGGTTGCCAACCTCCAGGTGGGTCCTGGGGTTCTCCTAGAATTACAACTTGTCTCCGGACCACAGAGATATCACTTCCCCTGGAGAAAGTGGCTGCTTCGGAGGGTGGACTCTATGGCATTGTACCCTGCTGAGGCCCCTCCCCTCCCCAAACCCCACCCACTCCTGGCTCCACCCCCAAATTAACAGGGATTTCCCAACCTGGAGTTGGCAACCCTAGCTACTGGCATGGCTGAGCTACAGGGTGGGGCTTAACCCTTGGAGCTGGCACTAGAAAGGTGCAAAGTCACTAAAGTGCCACGGTTACCCTTCTGGCATGTTCATGTGTCTTTGCGTGCTATGAGAAGAAGATGGCATTTCCACAAAGGGGATGTGGCCTTTGGATGTATACTCGAAAGTAAGCCACGTTTTAGTCAAGGGGATTTACTCCCAGGAAAGTTCCCCTAGGATTGTAGCCATAGGAAAGTACTTCTAAGACAGTGGCAGAAGTAGTTTTCCAGCTTGTCAGAAATTCACATTATTGTATTTTGAGGCATTCTTGAGTGGGACAGAGTGTGAATGGGGAAGATATGCTGGTGCAGGGAACCTATTGGCTAGCGCCCAGTAACGTCATGGATTCACCTCCCTTTAGAATCTCCTGAGTAGGTGGGCACTAGTTTAAAACATAATTCTTTTCTGTTTGGAAGGGGAAAGATGAGCGCATGCAGAGTCCTTTGCAACCTGCCCCCAGTAAAACAGGAAGCCCATCTGAAGAAGGTTCCAGGTGGTCAGAAGGATCCCCCGCTACAGGGGTTCCCGATCCGCCGGCCAGCATTCGGCCGGCGGGGGGAACCCCACCCCCGAAGTCATCCAGTCAGGATGACTTCCCCAGCGTAATGACGTCACCCGGAAGTTGCTGGGACGACCTGGGGACGTTGCTGGGACGACGCTCTAGGAATCGCCCTGAGACTCTATGGTACCATAGAGTTTTGGGGCGATTGCCACAGCGTCGCCCTGGCAACGCCCCCAGTGTGATAATGTCACTTCCGGGTGACATCATCGCGGCGCGCGCGTAAGCACGCACGCCAGGGAAGCTCCCGGACCGAGGAGGACTCCCCCCCACCGGTAAGTCTCAACGATTTGGCAACCCTAGTGGTCAGCCATGTTGGTCTGAAGCGACAGAACAAATTTAGAGTCCAGTGGCACCTCGAAGACCAACAAAGGTATGAGCTTTTGTATGCAAGGCACACTTTTTCAAATACACTGGAACGGATAGTAGCGGTCAAACTTATAGGCAGAGGCCGAACAGCAAATTAACATGTAACATGATGATGTTTGAAGATATGCAAAGACAAAATGAAATAACAAGCTACAGTTATAAGGTCAACAGTTGTTTTGATTTAATGAAGGGGAGAAAGGACAGCAAAGCAGTAAATATGTCAAAATAGGGGATAAATATGTAAAAGTATCTTTTCTAATCGTGGGGCGTAAACTGAGACTGTCCTTTTGTCTCCTCTCAGGCATGGAGGTAACTCAACAGCATTTTCTTTCTTTTTTTGAGGTGGGTGCAGTGTTATGTCAGCAAATGTTCCTTACTGTCAGCTAATGCTGCTGTCTCCTGCCCAGGAGGTGGGATGAGTGAACCCTTGACTTCGGGCCTGTGGAATGTTATGTTATACTTCTCGTGGCGTGCTTATCGCTCTTCAAGCTGCTCTGACCTTGGGAGACTGTTAATGCCTGCCCATGTATCTCTTCTCCTGTCTGACTCTAATTCTTCCGGCTTTTTCCCTGAGAACAGTAAACCAGTCATTTAAGCGCCTTTTCTCTGACATGGTGATTGGTTGCAACGCATTACCAGACCCCTTTTTGAATTCTGTATAATTGTTCTGCTTGGGGCTGTGTCATCCATTACTAACACAAGAAGTGCAGATGACCATAGCAGACCTTTCTCAATAAAGCGTCCCTGTTTAAGGACACTTGTTGGTGACTGACTCTGTAGGACTCTCACACTTGCGTTACATTCAGTATTCTAATATACTATTCTGAAAAAGAAATACACTAAAATTCAGAGGAGGTATACTCCTTCTTGTTGAGAATACATATGTGAGGACTGAATGAGTTAGCATACGTAATGAGATAAGAAACCAATAGCCCCATTGAGTCCTGGGGAGGTTTTTGTTCCAAGTGTTGTAATAACTTGTAATTCAGCAGTCTCCCTTTCCAGGAGAGCCAGTTTGGTGTAGTGGTTAAGTGCGCGGGCTCTAATCTGGGAGAACCGGGTTTGATTCCCCACTCCTCCACTTGCACCTGGCTGGATGACCTTGGGCAAGCCATAGCTCTGGCAGAGCTGTTCCCTCAAGGACAGCTTGGGAAAGAGCTCTCTCAGCCCCACCTACCTCACAGGGTGTCTGTTGTGGGGAGGGGAGGGGAAAGGAGTTTGTAAGCCGCTCTGAGACTCCCTTGGGGAGTGGAGGTCAGGGTATAAATCCAATCTCTTCTTCTTCTTCTTCTTCTTCTTCCATTCTGTTCCTGAAGTTCCTTTGTAATAAAACAACTACTTTGAGGTCATTCACTGAATACCGTGGAAGGCTGAAGTGTTCTCCAACAGGTTTCTCGGTCTTGCGATTCCTGACGTCTGATTTGTGTGTATTTATCCTCTGGCGTAGGGTTTGTCGTGTTTGTCCTGTGTAGAGAACCAAAGGGCATCCTTCTCAGGGTTAGATTTCAGCCCAAGAGCACCTTCAAGGTCAACAAGATTTTCGGGCTACAAAATTTCGGGAGTCAAAGCTCCCTTCGTCAGATACAAATCGGAATGGAGATCCCTGAGTCCTTATACCCCAGTCTGGATTCAAATCTAGCTGTTCCACTTCAAAACAACATGGCTAGTCTCTGAAACCAGGACACAGTGTATGGGGCGGGGGGGGGCATGGTGGCAACTCTCCCACGTTCTCCGTGCGCCAGCGTGGAATCCTGTTGTGGAAAACTGGCAGATAACTGACTTCCTCTTTGGACTTTTTTTTATCTTGGCGCTTCAGCCTTAATTAATTAAAGGCCTCTTCTCTTGCGACCAGCCTTGATTTATCCCACACACTGGGTGCGAATGCTGCATGCCCAGATAAATGCAATCATTATGATTATGGATTTTCTCCGGTTCCTGGCAAGACATCGGGACACACACACACACAAACACACTGAAAATAAAATATTGCTATCACTGCGCAGTAATTACTCGACTCCTGGCATACCAGGCTGGTTGCATTCCATTCAGGCTTTAAAAATAGTTACTGGCTCCGTCCCCAGCAGGCAGAAAGGATCTAATACACCGTTACAACGTCCTCCCTCTTAGCACCATTACAGTTCGTTGAGAAATTTATGGCATCGAACAGGGGATTTTACAGGCCTTCCGTTGCTCTACCACCTACGTGGAAGACTGAAACACGCAGAACTTCTGGAGTCGCCGCGGATGTGCTGACCACAGCGGTATTAATTGTGCAATCCATCTGCGAGCAAGGTAAACTGTAAAAGAAGTAAATGCATACATACTTAAGGGAAAGAAGTGTTTTCCAGCGCCCTCTAGGCCAGGGTCAACATTTTTTCCGGAACCCACCAGAAAGTAGGTGGAGCCATATGGGCTTCTTGCCCAGCAGGGCTTCTGATTGGCCATCGGAGATCCGATGGGCTGTCCAGACTGAAATAACACTGGCTGATTCTGCATTGTTTTAGCAAACCCACGTTGGGACGGGAATTCCCCTCTGCATTGCATGCTCCTTTCATTCCAGAGCCAGTTTGGTGTAGTGGTTAGGAGGGCGGATTCTAATCTGGGGGAACCAGGTTCGATTCCCCACTCCTCCACGTGCAGCTGCTGGGGTGACCTTGGGTCAGTCACAAGTTCTTTTGGAGCTGTTCACTCAGGGGCAGTTCTCAAAAGAGCTCTCTCAGCCCCACCTACCTCCCAGGGTGTCTGTTGTGGGGAGGGGAAGGGAAAGGAGTTTCTAAGCTGCTCTGAGACTCCTTTGGGTAGTGAAGGGCGGGGTATAAGGCCAATCTCCTCCTCCTCTTCTTCATCATCATCATCATCGGGGGGGTTTGGTAGTCTCCACACTTCATGACTCATTCGCTTCCTTTGGTAATCGAATTTTATGGTACCTTCTGTGTAGATTTATGGCCATTTTATGGCCATTCAGGGGTGACTTTGCAGTCAGTATGGAGTTACCCCAAGATATTTGAATGTGGTTTTGAGCTGCACATTTTCCACCCATAGTCCCAGTGTATTTTATTTTTACATTGACTCACCTTGTCCCCTGCATTTGGAATTCCTGTGCGTTTGTGTGGCTCTGTCTTCTGCGGCAGCCATTTTTGTGCTTTTGTCCGCCACCCTGTGTCAGAATTTTCAAGGTGACCACCGGTTTAAACAGGTCAGGACGGAGCAATGCTCCCTCTAAGCAATGCTCCTTCTAAGCCAGTTTGGTGTCGTGGTTAAGTGGGCGGACTCTAATCTGGGAGAACCAGGTTCGATTCCCCACTCCTCCCCTTGCAGCTGCTGGATGACCCTGGGTCAGTCACAAGTTCTCTCAGAGCAGTTCTCTCAAGGGCAGTTCTGAAAAGAGCTCTCTCAGCCCCACCAACCTCCCAGGGTGTCTGTTGCGGGGAGGGGAAGGGAAAGGAGATTGTAAGCTGCTCTGAGACTCCTTTGGGTAGTGAAGGGCAGGGTATAAATCCAATCTTCTCCTCCTCCTCCTCCTTCTCTTCTTCTCCTTCTTCAAGCTGTGGAGTCTTGTGAGCAAAAATTCTACATGGTGAGCTACTGGCATTGACAATGTGAGTGAGCCATTTGGCTACTACATCAATTAGTTTGCTCTGGAACCTTCCTTCCTGAGCTA
This sequence comes from Lepidodactylus listeri, assembly GCA_029233225.1. Lineage (NCBI taxonomy): Eukaryota > Metazoa > Chordata > Lepidosauria > Squamata > Gekkonidae > Lepidodactylus > Lepidodactylus listeri. The sequence continues at coordinate 6,315,610 of JARCFY010000012.1, forward strand.
AGACAAAAATGTGCGGCCCAGAGGATAAAAAACTGTGAGTTAGTTCACACTAACTCAGCTTAGAGGGAACACTGGTCAGGGATCCTTGCTCTCGAAGATATATAGAACATCTTTCTATTTATTTATTTAAAACATGCATACAATACATAAGATAAAATACGTTTTAAAACCCCTCCCCCCCACAAACCCCAAAACTTAAAATCACAGTTCAGGACCGCTAGGAAACATTACCAAAGGCGGTCCTAAATAACATCTAAGTAAAACCCGAAGTGGTTTAGTTTAGGCCCAGTATTCCCACGACACCCTCTTAGATAGACGGGCAGTGGTTTCAAGACCAGCCAAAGAAACACATCTTTGTGCAACAGGCAATTCACCCCTGGAACTCAATGTCACAAGACGCAGAAATGGCCACTGGCTCAGATAGTTTCGAAAGGGGATTGGTCAAGATCACGGAGGAGGATGGGTTTGTCATGGGCCATTAGCCATGACAGATAAAGGGAACCTCCCTGCTCAGAGGCAGTATACCTTTGAATAGCAGGTGTCAAAACATACCATTTTCGACTGCCACAGTCCTATTGGTAGATTTGGTTAATATAGCGGGGTTTTGGTTAATCTAACCTCCAGGACCTCTGAGCCAATCTGGCCTAGAGGAAAATTTCCGTCCTGACCCCAAAGTGGCGATCAGCATTTCCCTGGGTGTGTAAGAAAAGGCCACAAGAAATAAGCACTGAGGGAACGCTTCCTGCTTTCCGTGTCATGATCTGCCTGAGTTCACAGAATCTGCATTGCTGACAAATGGCCTCCTAGCCTCTGCGTGAAAACCTCCAAGGAAGGAGAGCCCGCCACCTCCCGAGGAAGCCTGTTTCCACTGAAAAAAAACCCACAACTGTCAGGTAATCAGATGATATCTCGGCCTCTGCCGACTCCTTTATCATTGTGAGAACAGGAAATTACTTGTGGTGTTTTCTCGCAAATTGTGTTTATTCGCTGATTAAATCTCTCTGATCATTTTCCGAGTTGGATGCAGGCTGTGACATAGGCCGAAGATGTGTCAGAGGCATCATCCGGTCTATCTTTGGATCACATTGACCCACTTACTGTGAACAAATGTTGACAAAAGCTGGGGATCGCGTGACACCCATTCCGTCCATCAGCTCAAGTCACTGGCAGCTACATTCAAAGCCCTTTGCAGCTTTTGGACCCCCGTCTCTGCAGGAACGGGTCTCCTCTGAATCACAGCGCCAGGAGACACCCTCAGAGGAGGGGCTGTGGCTCACTGGCGGAGCATCTGCTTGGCGTGCGGAAGGTCCCAGGTTCAATCCCCAGGATCTCCAGTTGAAAGGACCAGGCAGGAGATGATGTGAAGGACCTCTGCCAGAGACCCTGGAGAGCTGCTGCCAGTCTGAGTAGAGAATACTGACTTCGATGGACCCCAGTGGTCTGATTTAGCACAAGGCAGCTTCCTGGAGCCAGTTTGGGGTAGTGGTTAAGTGCGCGGACTCTAATCTGGGAGAGCCGGGTTTGATTCCCCACTCCTCCTCTTGCACCTGGCTGGATGACCTTGGGCAAGCCATAGCTCTGTGCCAGCTGTTCTCTCAAGGACAGTTGTCTCAGAGCTCTCTCAGCCCCACCGACCTCCCAGGGTGTCTGTTGTGGGGAGCGGAAGGGAAAGGAGTTTGTAAGATGCTCTGAGACTACAAGTGAAGGGCGGGGTATAAATCCAATCTCTTCTTCTTCTTCTTTTCATGTGTCTCAGCCTCTGCACCCGGTTGTTTGCCCAGTGCTCGGCTCATGTGGTCCTTTCTTACATGCCCAGCAGCAGACGAATGTGGCTAACTCCCCTGGATGGATGGATGGATGGATGGATGAGACCCTCAGCCAAAGTCAGTTTCCTTCAAGGGCTGCCCCCTCTAGGCTGGGCAATTTCAGGAGATTTGGGGAAGCCGCCTGAGAAGGGTCGCATCTGGGGAGGGAACTCAGCAGGGCTGCAATGCCGCGGAGTCCCCCCTCCAAAGCGGCTCTTGCCTCCGGAGGAAGGGATCCCGGTCATCTAGAGATCCGTTCTAATCCCCGAACGGCACCCTCCACCTGGAGGTTGGCGACCCATCAGCAGAGCCACGGGCAACTTCCTGCCCGCCAGCACGTTCTCGACAGTTCAGGGCCCTCCCTCACCCCGCCCGACCCGAATCCCTCCCTCTTGCGTGCCTGCTCCGTTCTCGGAAGACAAAAGAGGAAGACACGCTGTGGCTGCATTAAAAAAAGGAAGGCCGCGCAGCCCGAAGTAACTGGTTTGACTGGCAAACGCCAGCCGGCCGCAGCTTAGCAAACAGAGGAAGTGGCACCGTGACAGAGTGTGATTAGCAATGGCATTTTTATGAACCTGTGGTGTTCCTACATTGTTTCTCTCCAGTCTATGACAGAGAGAGACAAATGCAGAGAGAGAGAGAGAGAGAGAGAGAGCATATAGACCAGGGTTCCCCAACCTTTTTGAGTTTGTGGGCAGAGGGTGGCTGGAGATCTTCTGGGGTTACAATCCAGTTTGGTGTAATGGTTAGGAATGCAGGGCTTGATGCCCCACTCCTCCACACACGGCTGCCGGTGTGACCTTGGGCCAGTCACAAGTTCTCTCAGAGCTGCTCTCTCAAGGGCAGTCCTCGAAAGAGCTCTCTCCGCCCCGCCTACCTCCCAGGGTGTCTGTCGTGGGGAGGGGACGGGAAAGGAGATTGTCAACCGCTCTGAGACGCCTTCGGGTAGTGAAGGGCGGGGTATAAATCCAATCTCCTTCTGTTCAAGTGGTGGCTGGAGATCCTCTGGGATTATAATTGATCTCCGAACAACTGAGATCAGTTCATCAGGTGAAAATGGCCACTTTGGAAGGGAGACTCTATGGCATTATAGCCTTCCAAAGTCTTTCCCCTCCCCTAACCCTGCCCTCCTCAGGCGCCACCCCCCAAATCTCCAGGTATTTCCCTACCCAGAGCTGGCAACTCTACGTAGAGACCTTCGGAATTCTGACACATCCAGATAACGTTGGATATTTGGTACCAGCAGGGCTCATTTCGTAGCAGGAGCTCCTCTGCATATTAGGCGACACCCCCCTGATGTAGCCAATCCTCCAAGAGCTTACAGTAGCTCCTGTAAGAAGAGCTCTGTAAACTCTTGGAGGATTGGCTACATTAGGGGGGTGTGGCCTAATAGGCAAAGGCGCTCCTGCTACGAAATGAACCCTGGTTACCAGAACCAGCGGGAGAGCGTGTGCAGTTACCAGGAGAGATTATCCATGGACCACTGTGTAAACTTTTAGCAACTGCCTACCACATCAGAAAGCAACACCTGGCTCTAAAGAAAATCTTTTTTCATATATTTATTTCTGGATGTGTATCATTTTACAATAGCAATATTGACTACTGAGGAAGGCCCTAAGGGTCTACACATATGGTCTACCGGTCATAAGAGACACCCATCAACTGTATATGTAAAACTATCAACGCTGTATGTTTCAAAAGCTTTAAGCCTCTGATATTTGGACCGTTGTTTTTAACCTGTTTTACCTTTTGTGAATGCGGACGCCATAATAAATATTTGTATTTTTATAACAACTTGTTTTGTTAGCTTGACCCTCTTAGATCACAGCCATATTTTGGGTTGACTTCCCCCCAGCGCTCCCTCTAAGCCGCGGAGTCTTGTGAGCAAAAAGGCTACTTTGAGAGCTACTGGCATTAAAGTTGTGAGCGAGCCATTTGGCTATGGCGTAAATTAGTTTTCTCTGGAGCCCTCCTTCCTGAGGTAAGACAAAAATGTGTGAGCTGGAGGCTAAAAAACTGTGAGCTAGCTCACACTCACTCAGCTTAGAGGGAACACTGGTTCCCCCCCCCCCCTCCTTGTTTCTCGTTTCTGTGATTCTACCCACCTGATCTTCCTATAAATCAGTTCTCTACTGAGTGGCCAAACAGAGTCACAAACTGTGGCTCCCAATGCCCAGCTGGATGTGGACTGGCCAGGTGAAAATGTTGTGGCTTCCTTGGTCGACCTAAGATTTTTTCGAACACACATAAAGCAGCCTTATGCTGGATCAGACCATCGGCCCATCAGATTGGTGCACAAATCTATGCCTGCGTGACCCCTTGGCTGAACTGGAATCATACAGTCTGAGCCCAACCAATTAGATGAATATCTGTTTAATGAATTCCTAACAGGGGAATACAGGGGTGATGAGTGCCTGAGCACTCCAGCAATTCCAAAGCTGTATTCTGCCATAACCAGGAGGGGCAGAAGGTCTTATACCCCAAATGACATCACATATAGTCTACACATTAAAGGGTCTCTAATTGGTACCAGGCAGTTCACATCATACAAGCATCATTTGACTTTAAGCCTTACTGTTGGTCTCTCCTTACACTGGTCAGTTATGTCAGTGGTTGCATTCACTTATCTGGTTTCCAGGACAATGGGAACATTAGAGAACAGTGGGTTCCTTTCTGACCGGCACATGGAGGGCTTGTTGATAAGGGGTTACGAATCACATTCAACTTGCCCTCAGCATTCTTGCGTCTTGCGCATTCCATTTCTGTTGCATCCTATTTCCTTCTACAGAGGCTTTTAATAATACTCTTGCTTAATATAGCTCCTATGGAGTCAGTTTGGTGTAGTGGTTAAGTGTGCGGACTCTAATTTGGGGTTTGATTCCCCACTCCTCCACTTGCACCTGCTGGATGACCTTGGGCAAGCCGTAGCTATGAACCAGCTGTTCTCTCAAGGACAGTTGTCTCAGAGCTCTCTCAGCCCCACCTACCTCACAGGGTGTCTGTTGTGGGGAGGGGAAGGGAAAAGGAGTTTGTAAGCCACTCTGAGACTCCCTTGGGGAGTGAAGGGCAGGTTATAAGTCCAATCCCCCTCCTCCTCCTCTTCTTCTACAAAAAATGCAATTATAAAATATATATGTTCTGCTATAAGTTTCTCTAATCAGAAGCTTCTCGGTTACGTACCATGATCTGGGCCTATTATGATTAAACTTTTGAAGGCACAGTGACAACTGTCAATATATATACAGGGGTCATTTCGAGCAGGAGCTCGGGGGAGCGCAGCACTGGGAGTTGGTGCCAGCTCCCCCCCACCCCCCCCGCGGAGGAATGCCTGCTGGTGTCATGGCTGCAGCAAAATGACCCCATCCCCTGAAAAGGTCCTTGTTCCTCCGACCAGCCTTCTGAAGGCTTCAGCCACCACTGAAGCTATCCTCCCAGAATAGTGGTATTTCTGAGGCTCGGATTAGTAGCTGTCGCCTCTCTGCCAGCTCTCTCTCTCTCTCTCTCTCTCTCTCTCTCTCTCTCTCTCTCTCGCCTTCTGACATACTTCCGGTGATGTCAGGTGGTTTAGCATATGTAAATAAGTTATGCCAATGAGTTATGCGAATGAGCTCCTGCACCTTTTTTTCTACGTAATGACCCCTGTATGTGTATATATATTTGTGTGTGTGTATGTGTCTGTCTGTCTGTCTGTCTGTCTATCTATCTATCTATCTATCTATCTATCAGGAAGTGTCAGAAATCACATTCTTTCCCCCTTGTCCTACAGTCTCTTCTACTCAGACCTGCAGTGGCTCTCTGGGGTCCCAGCTAGAGGGACCAACCCTTTCTACCAAGTTCTTTTAAAACTGGAAGTGCCAGGGATCAAAGCGGGACTTTCTGCATGCCAAGCTCATGTTATTCCACGGAGCCACTCATGTTATCCCCCAACGTTTGCGCATGAAGCTGCCTTCTACTGCATCAGGCCCTTGGTCCGTCAAGGTCAGTCTTGCCCACTCAGACTGGCAGCCGCTCTCCAGGGTCTCAGGCAGAGGTCTTTCCCATCACCTCTTCTTGGATACCGTGAACTGGAGAGACCGAGGATTGAACCCGGGACCTTCTGCGTGCCTACCAGATGCTCTGCCACTGAGCCACTGTCTCTTTTTTCAAAGGCTCTTGTTCAGTTTCGACGGTTAAAGAAGGAGAGCTTGTTTTTTAGAAGAGGAGCGTAGGTGATTAAAATACGAGGGCTGGTGCCCCCTTGCCAAAGTGGCAGAGCTCTAAACTCTGCCCCCTCCCTGACTCTCTCAGGGCGGCCCACTCAGGAAGTTCTCTGGCTTACTGGGGGATCGCCAAGAGCCTCTTCTGTTCATCCATAACTCCTTTTAGTTACTATGACTCCAAGCATAGCTTCAAAGGCGAAAGGGGGAACCTTTGGGGAAAGGTCATCATTTATTTAAGAAGAGTGCTTGTAATAAGAAGGCGAAATCTTCTAAATGCAAGAAGAATTGTTCTTACAGATTTCTGGCATTAACAATTCATAGGCTCTAAAAGGCCGACGGACTCACAGGCAAGAGACTTAAAAGAAGATTCTGGTGGTTCGGAGGCTGGTGGGGATTTTCTTGATCATTTTTGAAAAGCCTCATCTGGAAACGCAGCATGAGAACACAAGAGTAGCCCAGATGGATAACTGACACAACCGACACTCTAGGACTGTTGCCCCGTCTCTATGGTAGACACAACAGAGATCAGGAAGATTTCCTAGAGAGTTGCTGATTTCACTTCCAGGTTCCAGACAGAAGATATACTAATCCATTTCACTCCTCTCATTGGAGCCCTGTCTGGGACAGGGGAGCATTGATAGGGACCAGTTTGGTGTAGTGGTTAAAGAGTGGAGAACTCTAATCTGGAGAACCAGGTTTAATTCCCCACTCCTCCCCATGAAGCCAGCTGGGTGACCTTGGGTCAGTCACAAGCTCTCTCAGAGCTGTCTCAGCCCCACCTACCTCACAGGGTTGTGGGGAGAGGAAGAGAAGGTGATTGTAAGCCTCCCCAAGATGCCTTCAGGTAGTGAAGGGTGGGGTATAAAAATCACCAGTTCTTCCTTCTCCTCCCCCTCCCTCCCCCCTCCCCCCTCCCCCCTCCCCCCTCCCCTCTCCCCCCTCCCCCTCCCTCCCTCCCTCCCTCCCTCCCTCCCTCCCTCCCTCCCTTCCTTCCTTCCTTCCTTCCTTCCTTCCTTCCTTCTTCCACCAATAGTGGACAAATGGCAACCTTAAGACTTGACTTTCTGACTGTCTCTAGCCTATGATCATTATAACCTGTCTCTAGCCTATGAGAACTTTGCGTGGAACATATTTGGCAGGTCAACACAAGCCTTGTCCCGCCTTCACACTTTGCTGCCCGACCCGTCGAGCAGCTGTGCAACTGTGCGGTAATTCTGGTTGTGGAGTCTGGCTTCCGTCTGTCTTGCAGTTGCTTTTGTGCCTGGGCGAAATGAGTCCTCCCACATGAAGCCACCTTATACTGAATCAAACCATCTGTCCCCCCAAGGTCCTTATTGTCTACTCAGACCAGCAGCCGTTTCCAGTAGAGGTTTCTCCCATCACTGGAGATTTTGGGGATTGAACTCGGGACCTTCTGAATGTCAGACAGATGCTCTGCTGCTGAGCTATGGCCTTTCCCTAACCAATGGACACATGAAGCTCACTTATACTGAATCGAATCATTGGTCGCCCAAGGTCAATATTGTCTACACAGATTGGCAGCTGCTCTCCAGGATTCCTAGCAGAGGGTCTCTCACATCACCGGAGATGCTGGGGATTGAACCTGGAACCATCTACATGCCAAGCAGATGCTCTTCCACTGAACCATGGCCTTTCCCGAACAAACGAACACCTGTACCTGCTTTATACTGAATCAGACCATCTGTCACCCAAGGCCAGTACTGTCTACTCAGATCAGCAGCCGTTCTCCAAGATTTCCAGCAGAGGTCTTTCACATGACTGGAGATACCTGGGGTTGAATTTGGGACTTTCCACATGTGAAGCAGATGCTCTACCACTGAGGCACAGCGTAAAAACGAACCCATGAAGCTCATTTATACTGAAGCAGACCATTGGCCCCCCAAGGCCAGTTCTGTCTCCATGGATTGGCAGTGGTCTCCAAGATTTCCAGCAGAGGTCTTTCACATGACTGGCAATGCTGGGGACTGACCTTGGGAGAGCCAGTTTGGCATAGTGGTTAGGAGCGCGGATTCTAATCTGAGAGAACCGGGTTTGATTCCCCACTCCTCCACTTGCAGCCGGCTGGGTGACCTTGGGTCAGGCACAAGTTCTCTCAAGGGCAGTCCTCGGAAGAGCTCTCTCAGCCCCACCTACCTCACAGGGTGTCTGCTGTGGGGAGGGGAAGGGAAAGGAGTTTGTGAGCCGCTCTGAGACTCCTTTGGGTAGTGAAGGGCAGGGTATAAATCCAATCTCTTCTTCTTCTGTTGTGGGGAGGGGAAGGGAAAGGAGATTGTAACCGGGTTTGATTCCCCACTCCTCCCCATGAAGCTGCTGGTGTGACCTTGGGTCAGTCACGAGTTTTTTTCAGAGCTGTTCTCTCAAGAGCAGTCCTCGGAAGAGCTTTCTCAGCCCCACCTACCTCAGGGTGTTTCAGGGAAAGGGGTTTGTAAGCCGCTCTGAGGCTCCTTCGGGTAGTGAAGGGCAGGGTATAAATCCAATCTCTTCTTCTTCTGTTGTGGGGAGGGGAAGGGAAAGGAGATTGTAACCGGGTTTGATTCCCCACTCCTCCCCATGAAGCTGCTGGTGTGACCTTGGGTCAGTCACGAGTTTTTTTCAGAGCTGTTCTCTCAAGAGCAGTCCTCGGAAGAGCTTTCTCAGCCCCACCTACCTCAGGGTGTTTCAGGGAAAGGGGTTTGTAAGCCGCTCTGAGGCTCCTTCGGGTAGTGAAGGGCGGGGTATAAATCCAATCTCATCCTCCTCCTTTCCCTCTTCCTCTTCCTCTTCCTCCTTCTCCTCCTCCTCTTCTTCCTACTTCCCGAGCAGATGCTCTGCCACTGAGCCACAGTTGCTCTGGGCCCCACTGGGGAGAAAGGTGGGGGGGGGGGGGAAGGAGGTGAATGAAGGGGTACGAACAATTGTAACTGTCTGATAGCTGCATCTGGATATCCAGCGTTTTAGAGTGGATGCTTTGCATGCAATCATCCATCGTGACTCTCCCCCTGCGTTCGTAAATAAAGAGGAGACGCGCTTTCCATTAGACCCAAGATGGAGATGATTCATCCCGGGTTGCACACCACCCACCTCTCCCAAGGAAGTGAGATATTGCAAGGCTGCTGATGAAGCCAGGCACGGAGGAGCCATAAGCATTTGGGAGATGGATGCCTGAAGAGGGCGGAAACGCCAGGGCATTACTTTCATCGGCTAATCATGCGCGGGGCAGCCAAGTCCCCTGGGCAAAGCCACCTCTCCTGTTCTTCCCCATCCCTCTTGCTGAAGGCGCCAGCTGCAGGCCTCAGAAGGTTCTCCGGCCCCTCCGGTCCAACATTAGGATTTGTGTTGGGGCAGCAGCCAGTGGGCTGCAGTGGTCAGAGAGTTAGACCAGGACTTGGGAGGCTCAGGTTCGAATCCCCGCTCTGCTGTTGAAGCTCACTGGGTGACCTTGGGCCACTCACACCGTCTCCGCCTCACTGACCTTGCAGGGTTGTCGTGAGGATAAAATGGAGGAGAGGGGGATGACACAAGCCGCTACAGGTCCTCGTTGGGGAGGAAGGTGGGGTATAAATGAAGGGAGTAAACCAATCAGCGCTTACTTAAGAAATGGTGAATGAAGCGTGGAGAGGGACCGAGTTATCATGTGACACCTGCGTCACTTGGAAGATCATTGGGGCATGGCTGCCACTCATGCCCGACACATACCAACTTCAGGACCTATAAAAGAAGAAGAATTTCTATCTATCTATCTATCTATCTATCTATCTATCTATCTATCCATCCATCCATCCATCCATCCATCCATCCATCCATCGAATCCATCCATCTATCAAATCCATCCATCTATCTATCTATCTATCTATCTATCTATCTATCTATCTATCTATCTATCTATCTATTTATCTAGCTATCTATCGAATCCATCCATCCATCTATCTATCTATCGAATCCATCCATCTATCTATCGAATCCATCCATCCATCTATCCATCTATCTATCTATTGAATCCATCCATCTATCTATCGAATCCATCCATCCATCTATCCATCTATCTATCTATCGAATCCATCCATCCATCTATCCATCTATCTATCGAATCCATCCATCTATCTATCAAATCCATCCATCCATCTATCCATCTATCTATCTATCGAATCCATCCATCCATCTATCTATCGAATCCATCCATCTATCTATCTATCGAATCCATCCATCCATCTATCCATCTATCTATCTATCGAATCTATCCATCTATCTATCTATCGAATCCATCCATCCATCTATCCATCTATCTATCGAATCCATCCATCTATCTATCTATCGAATCCATCCATCCATCTATCTATCGAATCCATCCATCCATCTATCTATCTATCTATCTAGCTATCTAGCTATCTAGCTATCTATCGAATCCATCCATCCATCTATCCATCTATCTATCTATCGAATCTATCCATCTATCTATCTATCGAATCTATCCATCTATCTATCGAATCCATCCATCTATCTATCTATCGAATCCATCCATCCATCCATCCATCCATCCATCTATCTATCGAATCCATCCATCCATCCATCCATCTATCTATCGAATCCATCCATCCATCCATCTATCTATCTATCGAATCCATCCATCCATCTATCTATCTATCGAATCCATCCATCTATCTATCTATCTATCTATCTATCTATCTATCTATCTATCTATCTATCTAATCCATCCATCCATCCATCCATCCATTGAATCCATCCATCCATCTATCTATCTATCCATCCATCTATCCATCTATCCATCTATCCATCTATCTATTGAATCCATCCATCTATCTATTGAATCCATCCATCTATCTATCTATCTATCTATCTATCTATCTATCTATCTATCTATCTATCTATCTATCTATCTATCTATTGAATCCATCCATCCATCTATCTATTGAATCCATCCATCCATCCATCCATCCATCTGTCCATCTGTCCATCTGTCCATCTATCCATCTATCCATCTATCCATCTATCATCTATCTATCTATCTACCTACCTACCTACCTACCTACCTACCTACCAATCTACCTACCTACCTGTCTGTCTGTCTGTCTGTCTATCTGATTTTTATCCTGCCCTCCCTGTGTAGCAGGCTCAGGGTGGATTACAGTAGGTTAAAAACGTACCTGGTGGTTGACCATGTCGAATGCCACCAACAGGTCCAACAACAACAGCACCGCCTTTGATTCCCCAGTCCTCCACTTGCAGCTGCTGGATGACCTTGGGCAAGCCATAGTTCTGTCAGAGCTGTTCTCTCAAGGACAATTCCATTAAGAGCTCTCTCAGCCCCGCCTACCTCCCAGAGGGTCTGTTGTGGGGAGGGGAAGGGAAAGGAGTTTGTAAGCCGCTCTGAGACTCCAAGTGAAGGGCGGGGTATAAATCCAATCTCCTCCTCCTCCTCCTCCTCCTCCTCTTCTTCTTCATCTTCTCATTGCATAAGATGGGCAACTCACTTCTTAAAAGTTACAAGGCAATTAGGATATATAATTAGGAGCCTGTCTGGTGTAGTGGTTAGGAGCAAGGACTCTAATCTGGGAGAACCGGGTTGGATTTCCCACTTCTCCACTTGCACCTGCTGGTGTGACCTTGGGTCAGTCACAAGTTCTTTCAGAGCTGTTCTCTCAAGAGCAGATCTCAAAAGAGAAATCTCAGCCCCACCTACCTCACAGGGTGTCTGTTGTGGGGAAGGGGAGGGAAAGGAGGCTGTAAACCGCTCTGAAACTCCCTTGGGTAGTGAAGGGCAGGGTATAAATCCAGTCTCTTTTTCTTCTTCTTCTTTCCTGCAATTTGAGATCTTGAAGAAACATAGCAAATGTCACGAGAACCAACTGCTAGGAGATGACACGGCCCCGTGATAAATTGCTTTCCAGAGTCTAGACTAGAGCAGGGAAAGAAAAAAAACCCAGTCTGCCAGACGAGTGAATCACGAAAATATTTACCTCCTCATAGGAGCCAAATTCTCTTCCAACATCATAATATTAAGATAAGGGAGATGGTGAATTGAATGTTTGGACAATGAGGGAAGAGGGATAAATACCCAGCAGATGGATTCTGGGATGGAAGGCAATCCCTTTATCAGGAAAAAAACCCCCATCTTTGTGCTAGAATCTTGGGGAAATGTAGACCAGATGATCCGAGAACATCAAGAGAAGCCCTTTACAGATGTTTGATTTTGGTGCTCCGACTGTGTGTAAAGGGCGTGCATGTTATGCACAATCCTCGTGATACGGGTGGCCTCTGTTTTGTGTGAACAAGGCAGCATCTTTGTTTCCAGTGAGCTTTGGCATGTGTGAGTGGAATCCCAGTAGAAGAAAATCCCACTCCCAGAGAACCTCAAGGACCGACCCATTTCCCCAGGATAGAAGACCACTTGACAAAGTGAGCTGGAAAATAAGTTGGTCTTTAAGGTCCACTAACCATACGTTAGTGGCGTGGTGGCTCAGAGGTTAAGATGCTGAGCTGCAGACTGGAAAGTCAGTAGTTTGGCAGTTTGAGACCCGAGTGCCGCGGGACGGAGTGAGCTCCCGTCTCCGGCCCCAGCTCCTGCCAATTTAGCAGTTCGAAAGCAAGAAATGGCAAGTAGATAAATCGGTACCGCTTCGGTGGGAGGGGAACAGTGTTCCGTGCGCCTCGGCGTCTAGTCATGCCGGCCACATGACCACGGAAGAAGTCTTTGGACAGCGCTGGCTCTTCGGCTTGGAAACGGAGGTGAGCACCGCCCCCTAGAGTCGGATCCGACTGGCTTATGAAAGGGAAACTTTTAACCATACGATATCAAAATCTAAAGGGACCAGTTGAAGGTGCAGAACAAAAACATCACAACAGTTCGATTACACCCTTAAATGCCTTTCAACTCCAGTGAAAGGGTGATGGTTAGTTTCCTCCCTCCAAAACCTTAAATACTCAAGCAGTACTATGATAATTTAGCAGTGAATTCTGGGGAAATGTATAACCGGGAGAGAGCAGAGACATAAAAACACTTCATTACTATGCTCCATAAAGCTCTGTTTTAGACCTAACCACTCCAGTGGTGCAGCTAGTCCACCATCGCCCAGGCCGACAAGGAATGGTTCTCTCGAGACCTGTGGAATTTTCTCTGGCCTTGCTAGCAAAGATAACTTAAAGGAACCTGCAAACTGTTCCCATGAAAAGCATGGGAAGCAAAAGCCCCATCTCCCAGAGAGAGATGACTTACTTAACACCCAAAATCTACAATAAACTTTCCATAGGCAAAAGATTCCACAGGGGGAGCTGTCTGAGAGAAGAGGGAAGGCAGCATGGGATAGTCTGACCTCATCAGATCTTGGAAGCTAAGAAGAAGAAGAAGAAGAGATTGGATTTATACCCTGCCCTTCACTCACTTGGAGTCTCAGAGCGGCTTACAAACGCCTTTCCTTTCTCCTCCCCACAACAGGCACCCTGTGAGGTAGGTGGGGCTCAAAGAGCTTTTTCCCAAACTGTCCTTGAGAGAACAGCTGGTACAGAGCTATGGCTTGCGCAAGGTCATCCAGCCAGGTGCAAGTGGAGGAGTGGAGAATCAAACCTGGTTCTCCCTATTTAGAGTCCGTGCACTTAACCACTACACCAAACTGGCTCTCTAAGCAGGGTCAGTACTTGGATGGGAGACCACTGAGGAAGACTCTGCAGAGGAGAGCATTATGGCTAGCCACCTCTGCTTCTCACTTGCCTTGAAAACCTCTTTCTGGAGTCACCATAAGTATTGGATGGAAGACCACCAAGGAAGACTCCGCAGAGGAAGGTAGTGGCCAACCCAACTGAAGCCAATCTGTTCACAATAAGTTAAGTGTACCTCCATGATTATGTCAGGCAAGATACGCTTCTATTCTTGTAAGTAAAATTTCTTTCTCTCGTTCCCATTGGAGTCAGGTCGCCTTTGTAATTTGCTTGAGCAGCATCTTCCCCTTAACTGGGAAACGTGGAGCATCAGGGGGACCCCTTAAAGCTTCTGTGCTTCCCAGGCAAACGATTTTTTTGTTTTGTTTTACATTTAACCCAATAGATGGAGAGCCATGGCGTTCTCGTTAGCACTCCCATTGAAACCAAATCGAATCAAGGGCTGGCCAAGGGCTTTGCCTGGTCTATAGGCGACAGTCACATGCTGTCCATTGCTGTAACAGATGGGGAAGGAAGCTGTCTGCTTAATCGCCATTTGGAAGCACAACCTGGCTAACAAAGGGAGCTGGACTCTGCATTGAAATTTGCTGGCTTCTTACCTGAAGTGTGGCGGCAGCTCAGCTCAGCGGCTCTGAAACACTTTTGAGACCGCAAGATCCCGGGGAGGGTCATTTCGAAAGTGGTGACAGATGGAAGATTTCAAAACCTGCATGAAAGAGAGGACCTCCCCAGATCCCGCCAATCAGCTCCGCCAAGTCTGAAGGCCCGCCTCCATTTCTATCACTAGAGTTGCCAACTGCCAAGCGGGGCCTGGAGATCTCCTAGAATTGCAGATGATCTCCAAACCACAAAGAGCCATTCTCCTGGAGAAAATGGCTGCTTTGGAGGGAGGACTCTATGGCAGGGGTGGGCAAATTGCGGCCCACGGGCCACATGCGGCCCGCCACAGAGTTTTTTGCGGCCCGCCAAGACAGTCGGCCACGTGGTTTCAGTCAGGCCTCTGTTGGGTCCGGAGCGCAGAGAAGTGGCGCTCCGGGAGTGAAGTGTCCAGGAGGCGGGCACATTACCAAGCCCCACCCCCTGCTCCCAGCAGTCCTGTTGGGTGACGAGGCAGCAGAAGAAGGAACGAATCAACCACATGGGCTGTTATCCTTGCTTTACAGGTTGGCAGTCAAATCACACATAGATGATATGAAATTAGCACAATAAATAAATTGCATAAAACTACCACTATTTTATTTAATTTATATTTATTGATTTTTATGATACAATTTATACCTTTTCTGAAATGCAGAGTTTACTAATGAATGCAATCATTGAAAAAGGTGCGGCCCTCCGCTAACCTCCGCTCCCACAAAGTGGCCCCCGAGCCAAAACAATTGCCCACCCCTGCTCTATGGTATTATACCATGTGGAGGTCCTGCCCCTCCCTCTGCAGGCTCCACCCTCAAGATCTCCAGGAATTTATCGACGAAGCATGCTTGACTAAGCATAATACTTGACACCAATATTTATATAATAGTATCAAAAAATTAAAAATATAAAGCACAAAATCGGGCTGTGATCATATGCATAATAAGGGTGAACACCAGGCAGATTTAAAGGAGGGTGATCAGACAGCAGCATCTGGGAAGCGCCCCACAGCCGCCGGCAACCTGTTCTGCTCCGCCGCACAAGCGAAGTTAAAAGACACTGGGGAAAATCCGGTAGGAAACGGGTTGTGACAGGCCCCAGATGGACTTTCCCGTGTCTGATCACTCCAGCGCGCTCTCATGACGTCAGGATGGTCTGATCAGGCCATCCCGACTCTGCGCCATTGTTTTTCCCCCCTTTGCTGTATGCGCATCATCGCAAACTCCATAGGGAGCTTTAGGTGTGGATGTGCAATTCATTGATCCCTCGTTTAAGTGCATGGGGGGGAAAGGGACACCCCCCCCCCCGACTCACCCACAGTTGTGTCTGATCACACACTGACGGACTGAGCCCACAGCTTCAAAGGGAGGTGTGATCGTGCAACTGTGGGTCAAATTCCTCCGGGGGAAATAGCCTCGCTTCCCCCCTGTTCTTTCTGGTGCATGTGACCGCAAGCTAGATCTACCTTAAGCATATGTCTATTATAAGGTAAAGGTTTCCCTTGCTTGAAAACTGGTCAAAACCGACTCTAGGGATGTGGTGCTCATCTCTGTTTCCAAGCCGAAGAGCCAGCGCTGTCCAAAGACTTTTTCCATGGTTATGAGGCCAGCATGACAAGCCGCCGAGGCGCACGGAACACTGTTTACCTTCCCACCAAAGTGGTACCTATTTATCTGCTTGCAATCTCTTGCTTTCAAACTGCTAGGCTGGCAGGAGCTGGGGCCAGAGACGGGAGCTCTCTCCGTCATGCAGCACTCGGGTCTCGAACTGCTGAACCACTGACCTTCCAGTCAGCAGTTCAGCGTCTTAACCACTTGGGCCACTGCAGCCCTGTCACATCTATTATACACAGTGTCATATATTTTTCCATATCTTCCTAACACTGTGACCCTCATTTTTTGTATAACCTCCAGGTGGGGCCTGGAGATCTCCGATAATTGCAACTGATCTCTGGATTACAGAGATCAGTTTCCCTGGAGAAAATGGCTGCTTTTGAGGGTGGACTCTGTCCCCACTGAATTCTCTGCCAGCCCTCCACCCTACCCCAATTTAATAAGAGACTGCCTCTTTGGGTAACACTCCATGCTGCAAGGAGTTTTTTAAAAATCATATCTGTTTTTCCTCCCACAGACCAGATGAAGTCAGGTCAGAGAAACATTTCCTGAAATATCCAGGATTTCATTCCTCAAGCCTCTCAAGCATTCAACACCTCTAAATCTCTGTTCCCTGCTTGGAGGGAGGGGGGGAGACTGGACCCTCCCATTGTCTCTAGCTGGACCTATTCACATTTCTTAAGAGGTAGCTGAGGTGAACCTGGAAAGCCATTGACTGACCTCCTCCTCGGCCTGTTCTCTGCCCAGAGGAAAAAAACTTTTAAAACTCAAAGTGGAGGTTTGGCTCATCTCAAACCTCCAAGGAAAAATGCATTTCTTCACAGCCCCTTAGTGGGATCGCCATAAGCCTTGGATGGGAGACCACCAAGGAAGACTCTGCAGAGGAAGGCAATGGCAAACCACCTCAGCTTCTCACTTGCCTTGGAGGCCCCTTGCTGGGGTCTCCATAAGTCTTGGATGGGAGACCACCAAGGAAGGCTCTGCAGAGGAAGGCAATGTCCAACCACCTCTGCTTCTTACTTGCCTTGGAGGCCCCTTGCTGAGTTCACCATAAGTCTTGGATGGGAGACCACCAAGGAAGGCTCTGCAGAGGAAGGCAATGGCCAACCTCCTCTGCTTCTCACTTGCCTTGAAAGCCCCTTGCTGAGTTCACCATCCATAAGTCTTGGATGGGAGACCACCAAGGAAGGCTCTGCAGAGGAAGGCCATGGCCAACCTCCTCTGCTTCTCACTTGCCTTGAAAGCCCCTTGCTGAGTTCACCATCCATAAGTCTTGGATGGGAGACCACCAAGGAAGGCTCTGCAGAGGAAGGCCATGGCCAACCACCTCAGCTTCTCACTTGCCTTGAAAGTCCTTTGCTGGGGTGACCATTAGTCAGTTGCGACTTGATGGCAGTTATGTACACAATGAACAATGTTAAGGGATCCCCCTTAAATCTAAAGAGTGGCATTTTTTGTGTGTGCCTGCTTTATACCGAGTCATCTGCTCTGCCTGCTTCTGTCTTCTGACAGCTAAACTCAAAACGGGGAAGAATTGTAATAGGGTCAAGGTTCCCACCAACGGCCCGTTCTCATGGGCTCATTAGAGTGTCAGAAGCTCTGTAGGGGAACAGTCAGTGTGACTTCAATTAACGTGTTTACATCATTAAAATAAATCCTGCATTACTAACACTGTCACAGACATATCCAGTGAGGATCTGTGATTAATTAAAAGGCATGCCTCTTAAGTGAAAAACCTAAGACAGAATTCTTTTAAAGATCGTACTTATGGGTCCCATTGAGTTTGGTGAGAGACTTGGGCCTGTCCTTATTTATCCCCATATATAAATCCACTGGCCTTTAAAGTGCTTGACTGTGGATGGGGCATTCATGCTGCCTGATTGAGACAGCGAGAGATTATTTTCCTTACCTCTCCTTACCTCTCAGCATCCTTTCCAAAGCACCGAAAATATACATCGTGTAATTTGTTTGTAAACCCTATGGCTTTTTAAAACAGTAACGGTTAGCCGAATTGCTTTAATTTACACTTAGCAATTGGCAAAATACACGGGTTCTTGCCCACTATACCAGGGTCCCACCCCTCCCGGGAGTTCTCAAGGAAAGAGGCACGTGAGGCAGATGGCAAGTTCAATGTTGTTTACTGAATGATGTTGGTCAAGCACACCAAAAACGTAATCACACACACAATCACACAGGCCTAATGGAATAAAGGGAGAAAATAGCACATTCGCATGAGCAGGTTATCGTTGATGGGGAACAGCACGGTACCTTAGATGCGTTGTCCGATGTCAGGAAGAATTGGATGGGGAGAAAAATAGAAAGGCTATGGGGACACGAGGCTTGAACCGGCAAGACCACGTGGTTCTCCTGGGTAGCTACTCCAGAGAGAGAGGATTAAAGATGGAGGCAAGGGTTGGGTACAGCAAGCTGGACTGAAGGGGTAGTAAAGCTGATAGGGGGCGACGGCTCAAGAGAGCGAGTGCCTCTGGGTTTGGACTTTTATTGGGGGTCTTGGGGCAGGCTATACAGACCAAATCCCACTAACACACCTCTGGGCGGTCCGTGCCTTCTGGACCCTTGGATAGGTGAAAGATGGACAAAGGGAGGAGGTCCAGGGGCTGGGCAATATTGCAAGACTATGATCTCATCAGGAAACAGACACTGAGGCTGTGTTCACACTGGAGTGCTGTAGCCGGCTAGAGCCGGCTGCAAACGGCCGCTTCTGCAAAATCGCGATCACACTACCCTCTCCTCGCGCCGCCTGCAAGCGTCTCCCGCACGTTCACACTAATGGGGGGGGGGCGGTTTCTTATTCTTTTTTTTATTTTTTCGCCGCTTTTTCATGCGCTCATGCACTCATACAGGCGGCCATGAGTGTGATTTTTCGCGCATGCTCCCTTCATTACTTTTATAAACTTGTAATCTAGCCACCCCTTTGAAAACTTGAAAACGCTGAGACTTGGCGACCCAAAAATAGCCTAATCGTGACCACAAAAGCATGTGCATGGTAGAACTAGCCTCCATTTCCACATCTGTCTTTAAAATGTAGATTTGTATGGGCGCTCATGTGCTCATCGCTAAACTTAAAAAAAAAAAATGGCGGACGCAAAGCGGAAGCCAGAGGCTTCCGCGGGGGAGGGGGGAGGTTGCTCGGGAGTCAATCAGGGACGGCTCCCTGTTTACACAGCAGAAGAAAGCGACAGGGGCCGGAAGAGGACAGCTGAGACCAGCAAGGGAGCTGGTCTCAGATTTCAGACACTTCTCAATGCTTCTTGAGCCGGTAAGCAACGCTTGGGGACGGGAGACAGATGCTGAGGTGTAGACATGGCAGATTTGAGCCGGCTGCAGCCGGCTTAAAGCTGCCAGTGTGAACGCACCCTGAGTCTGGGGTCCGATGACTCACCTGGCCATATCTATTGTTAATTAATGACTTTGGCCTGTTGGCTGATGTCTGGCACATTAGTTGCTAGGCAGCTTAGTTAGCATAACTATCCAGATGTGTAGGAGAGGGGGTAGGGGTTTGACCAGCGCACTGAGACAGAGAGAGAGAAACCTCTTTGTCTCTGTCCCAGGTGAACTGTCTAGGGTGTCAGCCTCCTGGCATGGGCTGGAGCTGGCTCCTATCATGAAGAAAGCGCATGGCCCTTCCATTAAAGGCAGCCCAAAGTTCAGGCTTATGAATCTCATAATTCATAAGAGCACTAAAAGTGCCTTGCTGGCCAACATAACTGTAAAACTCCTGCATGGTTTCAGAATGCTTCCATGATGCACTTCGCTTTCTTGCTTCAGTTCCCTCCTCAAAACTCATTAGGCTTCATCAGCCACTGATTCATCTTGCCGTGGTTATTCATAGGCATCATAAAGTCCTTTGTTTCCATTTGTATGAATAAACTGGGTTTTTTTTTAATGTGATTAGTCTGCTTTTTGACGGCCGCTGCCACCTCTTCTTGTTAGAGGCTTACAGTTAAAAGGGAGGAAATACGTTTACAACTTTTGAATTGAGACTTACTACTTACATGTCTCTAAATTTCTCTGGTGACTGCCCACCAACTTATGTTATTTTGTCACCAGTCCTTGTGATTACCTCACTAATAGGCCCTGTTGACTATGCAGGCACAAAAGCTGACAGTGCTGGTCACTTGAAGGCTGCCTCCCACTTTAGGGGCAAAGAGTGAGTGAACTGCGGCCGATTCTGTGCTTGACAACTGTGTCACTTTCATGGCCACGGGGGGAGAGTTATGTGCCACTTTCCTCTCAGCTGAGGTCAGCTTTGTTACTTGGTACATTTACCAAAACCTAATCTAGTCCTGCAGCATAAGTAGCCACAGAGAAGGTGCACAGTTGCTCTTTGAAACGGTGACAAAACCACAAGGTGATCTGAGCAAGGAAGTTCAGTCCAGGGAATTCTGTCTAGTGGTTGTGTTTGTGTCAAAATTCTCAGCATGCCTACCCCCAGACTCACCTTTTCTGTGAAGCTTCTTGTATAACCCTATCCTCCTCCTCTCCTACTGAAACTAAGCCCAAGCATGCGTACATGTAAAGAAGGAAAATTCTACCCGTTGTTTATCCCAGCGTCCCCCTCCATCCTCTCCCTCTGTCACTTCTCTTATGGCAAATTTTAGAATTCTAAGTTCCTCAGGGTGAGGGAAGGCCGCATGGTATAGCCCAATCTCAGAAGCAAAGTGAGGTCAGTATGTAGAAGGAAGACCATCAAGGAAGACTCTGCAGAAGAAGACAATGGCCTTGGCTTCTCCCTTGCCTTGAAAGCCCCTTGCTGGTGTCGCCATAAATCTTGGATGGGAGACCACCAAGGAAGGATGTGCAGGGGAAGGCAATGGCCAACCACTTCAGCTTCTCACTTGCCCTGAAAGCCCCTGGCTGGGGTCACCATAAGTCTTGGATGGGAGACCACCAAGGAAGACTCTGCAGAGGAAGGCAATGGCCAACCACTTCAGCTTCTCACTTGCCCTGAAAGCCCCTTGCTGGGGTCATCATAATTCTTGGATGGGAGACTACCAAGGAAGGCTCTGCAGGGGAAGGCAATGGCCAACCACCTCTGCTTCTCTCTTGCCTTGAAAGCCCCTTGCTTGGGTCACCATAAGTCTTGGATGGGAGACCACCAAAGAAGGCTCTGCAGGGGAAGGCCATGGCAAACCACCTCTGCTTCTCACCTGCCTTGAAAGCCCCTTGTTTGGGTCACCATAAGTCTTGGATGGGAGACCACCAAGGAAGGCTCTGCAGGGGAAGGCAATGGCCAACCACCTCTGCTTCTCTCTTGCCTTGAAAGCCCCTTGCTTGGGTCACCATAAGTCTTGGATGGGAGACCACCAAAGAAGGCTCTGCAGGGGAAGGCCATGGCAAACCACCTCTGCTTCTCACCTGCCTTGAAAGCCCCTTGTTTGGGTCACCATAAGTCTTGGATGGGAGACCACCAAGGAAGGCTCTGCAGTGGAAGGCAATGGCCAACCATTTCTGCTTCTCCCTTGCCTTGAAAGCCCCTTGCTAGGGTCACCATAAGTCTTGAATGGTAAACCACCTCTGCTTCTCACTTGCCTTGAAAGCCCCTTGCTGGGGTCTCCATAAGTCTTGGATGGGAGACCACCAAGGAATACTCTGCAGAGGAAGGCAATGGCCAACCACTTCAGCTTCTCACTCGCCTTGAAAGCCCCTTGCTGGGGTCTCCATAAGTCTTGAATGTGGGACCACCAAGGAAGTCTCTGATGAGGAAGGCAATGGCCAACCACTTCAGCTTCTCACTTGCCTTGAAAGCCCCTTGCTGGGGTCTCCATAAATCTTGGATGGGGGACCACCAAGGAAGACTCTGCTGACGAAAGCAATGGCCAACCACTTCAGCTTCTCACTCGCCTTGAAAGCCCCTTGCTGGGGTCTCCATAAGTCTTGGATGGGGGACCATGAAGGAAGACTCTGCAGAGGAAGGCAATGGCCAACCACTTCAGCTTCTCACTTGTCTTGAAAGCCCCTTGTTGAGTTCACCATAAGTCAGCTGTGACTTGATGGCACCTTACACATATACAAGTTCCTCCATCCTCTAGCAGATGATGAAGAGAGTGGTTCAGCCCTATCAAACGTGAACTGATACAACATAACCTTGTGTTCTGGCATGCCAGATTGCATTCTGATTCCATTTGGTTGGCCCGTTAGACAGTCACGGTCGGCTTTATCTCTAGAAATCCCATCGCTGCTACGGAGACTCTTTCAACATTGGAAAGGAAGCTGATGATGGACATTCCTCCATCTGTTGAGGAGTCAGCACCACGGACAGCAACGCTTCATCTTCACTGTCACCCTTTCAGGGCTCCTGGAAAGAATTCCACCTAGTTTTGATCTTTCTCCCCCCTGTCAAGTCACAGCTGGTGGGGTTTTCATTCATTCATTCATTCAATTTGTACCCCACCCTCCGCACAAGCAGGCTCAGGGTGGTTTACATCGATTGGTACACAGTAACATTAAAATCCATATAAAATCATGTAAAACACGACAATTACTAATAAGGTCATAGAACCATAAAATCATAAAGTGCTGGCAATTTCCATTAGTTACTTCAGATTGCGATCTGAAGAGTGCACACGAACAAAGGGAAGAGGCATTCAGAGGTAGTTTGCCATTTCCTGCCACTGCGTCTCGACCCTGGTATTCCTTGATAGTCCCCCATCCAAATATTGACCGGGGCCGACCCCGCTAAGCTTCCAAGATCTGACAAGCAAGCGTCAAGTCCAGTAGCACCTGAAAGACCAATGAGATTTCAAGTGAGATTTCAACATACCTTAGGGACCGCCTTTCTCCATATATACCCCAGCGGGCACTGAGGTCGGGGGTCAACCCATTGCCTAGAGGTTCCAGGCCTTAGGACCGCCAGGCTCACCAGAACGAGGGCCAGGGCCTTTTCGGTGGCAGCTCCCATCTGGTGGAACGAGCTCCCGGAGGAGATCAGGGCCCTGCGGGACCTTGTGCGGTTCCGCAGGGCCTGCAAGACGGAGCTCTTCCGCCAGGCCTTCGAATAGGAGCCGCCACCGACGATTCCATCCATCAGGCATACCATCTATGATGCAACCGGCCCGAAATAGCCCCGGCTGGTGGCAGGGGGGGCATGGAGACCTACCACTGAGTCGCCACTTTGATAATATGCTACAGGAAGCTGCTTGTCATGTTGTTAGTCATAGGAATTTATTTTAACTGTTTTTAGTCATTTTAAAGTAGTATCTTTTGGCCTGTGTGCCCATGTAAGCCGCCCTGAGCCCGTTCGCGGGGAGGGCGGGGTATAAATCGAATCAATCAATCAATCAATCAATCAATCAGTGGAGGAGGAAGGCAATGACAAACCACCTCTGCTTCTCGCTTGCCTTGAAAGTGGAGAAGGAGGAGGAGGAGGAGAAGATTGGACTTCTACCCCGCCCTCCACCACCTGAAGGCGTCTCAGAGCAGCTTACAAACTCCTTTCCCTTCCCCTCCCCACAACAGACACCCTGTGAGCTGGGTGGGGCTGAGAGAGCTCTCTCGAGAACTGCCCTTGAGAGAACAGCTCGGTAAGAACTTGAGACTGACCCAAGGTCACCCCAGCAGCTGCATGTGGAGGCGTGGGGCAATCAAACCCAGTTCTCCCAGATGAAAGTCCGCGCTTCTAACCACGACACCAAACAAGGGTATCAGAACTGAAGAATCAAAGCTCCGGAGTCCAATAGTACCTTAAACACAAACGAGACTTGCAAGGTAGAAGCGGTTAAGAAGAGAAGCGCCCTTTGTCAGATACTCAGAAGCTTCTACTCCAGAAATCTTGCTGGTCTTTATGGTGCTATTGGACTTGAGCCTTGCTATCCTACTGTAGACTAATGTGTCTACCCACAGGAAGCCTCGGGCTGAGGAACGGGTCGGCAAGAAGGCTAGAATTACACAGCAGAGTGGAGTCCTGGCTCTTACAGACAGCAGATGAGGCAAGATATCTGTGTTGTGGAGGGCCTGTGGCTCCGTGTTAGAGCATTTGCTCGGCATGTAGAAGGTTCAATCCCAGGCTTCTCCAGTTACAAGAATCAGGTGATAGGCAGCATGAAAACCCACATGGGTAGCCTGTAGAGTCAGCAGTGCAGCAATGGGCAGACGCTCCCATGCCCCAACAGACTTACGGCCCCCACGTGCAAATGCTGATCCTTGCGGCCATCTGGGACAGCATCCCCGGAGCTGCTGGCTGAGTTGAGAGGTATGAATGTGGCTGCAGTGGCTCCCAGCTTACCAGTCCCTGAAGTGAAGGGGTAGTTTGGTGTAGTGGTTCAGTATGTGGACTCTAATCTGGGAGAACCGGGTTTGATTCCCCACTCTTCCACTTGCACTTGCTGGATGGCCTTGGGCAAGCCATAGTTCTGGCACAGCTGTCCTTGAAACACAGCAGTTTCTGCCAGAGCTCTCTCAGCCCTGCCTACCTCCCAGGGTGTCTGTTGTGGGGAGGGGAAGGGAAAGGGGTTTGTAAGCTGCTCTGAGACTCCCTTGGGGAGTGAAGGGCGGGGTATGAACCCAATCTCTTCTTCTTCTTCTCTTCTTCTGCTTGACTGATGCAGATGAGGTTGTCCCACTGTGCTGAAGCCACAATTGGAGTGGCTCCGCCCACCCACCTCTGAGCAGCCTCCTGTTCCCTCCCTTGTACCAGTTGCTTGCAGTTCACATAACAGTCCTAGATGGGCCAGTTCCGGCCCCTGGGCCTTATGTTTGACAGCCCTGGCTTATACCCTTGAAATCCAGGGGTCATTTCGTAGAAAAAGAGGTGCAGGAGCTCATTAGCATAACTCATTTGCATATGCCACACCCCCTAACATGCCGGAAGTGTGTCAGAAGGCCACACCCACCCCTCAGGCTCCACTCCACAGGTGAGTGAAACTGACCTGCTCTTCCTCCATTCCCTTCCCCATCCAATACTTGGAGCAATAAAAAGAAGCGTAAAGAACACACCCTCATCCTCTTCCTGCTCCCTTGAAACCACCAGGTTTCCAGTAGACTTGAGATACCCAGGACATGTGCACCACCCATCCCTTCCCCTTCCCCTCCCCACAACAAGACCCCCTGTGAGGGAGGTGGGGCTGAGAGAGGTCTTTTGAGAACTGCTCATGAGAGAACAGCTCTGAGAGAACTTGTGACTGGCCCAAGGTCACACCAGCAGCTGCATGTGGAGGAGTGGGGAATCAAACCCGGTTCTCCCAGATTAGAGTCCAACTCCTGACCACTACTCCAAACTGATGGGGTGGAAGCTGCTGAAGGTTGGTGAAATTTCTCCAGTACTTATGTGCCATGTGCCCAGATAAAAAATGGTATACTTAGAAAAATTATATGCCACCTTGAGCAAGTCTCTGGAAAAGCAGCACACAGTCATAAAAGGAACAAGGATAAAATTATCAATATTAAAACAAAACATTAAAAACAATAAAGACCCTAGCAGGGCTTTCCCCGGGGTGCTGCGCCTCTGCACTGCTCGGGGAAGCCGAGGAGGGGGCGGGGCTTGGCCATGTGCCCGCCCCCTGGGCTCCTCACTCCCGGAGCTGCGCTCCTGTGCGCTCCCGCTCCAACGGACCCCTGTTGAAATCCCATTGGTCTTTCAGGTGCCACTGGTCTCGAATCTTGCTTGTCAGTTCTTGGAAGCTAAGCAGGGTCAACCCTGGTCAGTATTTGGATGGGTGAGCACCAAGAAATACCAGGGTACAGACGCAGCGGCAGGCAATGGCAAACCGCCTCTTGAACACCTTTTGCCTCAAAAACCCTACGGGGTGACTTCACGGTAATTTCCATCACCGCCATGTACAGTGGAATTCCTTAGGGCGAGTCAGTTATTCACAATATTATTATTGATCACTGCAAGAAACATCAGGGGGGAAAGCCATGCGAACTCCTTTTTCCGAGCAACGCCGCCACTGACCTGGACAGAAGATGCCGCCATCCAAAGTAACAGAACCACAGCAGCTAGCCGGTTCCGACAGCCAAAGCGGACGAGGTTTCTCAGTCTCTGCCAGGCCACCTGAAACCGCAGCTTTGCCTCTTTTCAGTGGTAAGCTTCCCCCGTCAGCTACGTCGGCCGCTTTAATCGAGCGTCCAGTTATTGACCGAGCTAAATTGGATTGCCAATGTCTTGCAAAGTGGGTTGATTTCAGCAGGGAGCGTGAGACCGAACAGCGGCTTCAGCATTGGAACAGATTTGTCTCGAGCATTCCCATGGAGGACCAAAGGCCTGGCTCCTTTGTTCTAGAAGCACTTGAGAAATAACACCTGTCGCTTAGTCCCTGTATTCCAGAGCTGAGGGTGCCCCTCAGAGTGATAAAATGAAACACAGTCAATAAGTCCTACATGACCAGATTATGCTTTAATAATATGTCCCTGCTGGATCAGACCAATAGCCCATCTAGACCAGCCTCCTGTCTCACACAGTGGCCAACCAGTTCCTCTGGAGGGCCAGCAACAGGGCAGAGAGGCCGAGGCCTTCCCCTGAGAAGAACCTCAGAAGAGCCCTGCTGGGTCAGACCAATAGTCCATCTAGACCAGCATCCTGTCTCACACAGTGGACAACCAGTTCCTCTGAAGGGCCAACAGCAGGGCAGAGAGGCCGAGGCCTTCCCCTGAGAAGAACATCAGAAGAGCCCTTCTGGATCAGACCAGTGGTCCATCTAGACCAGCCTCCTGTCTTACACACTGGCCAACCTGTTTGTGTGTGTGTGTTAGCAAACTGTGGGGAACAGGTTAGTCTACCTCCCCAGCAGGCCTCTCATCTGAATCAAGACGCAACAGCTGGAAAAATTCAAATACACTCAGGAAAATCGCCCCCCCCCTTTTGCAGCAGTGCAGATGAAGTCAGATTCAAGCGCATAAAGAACGAACAGAATCCATGCTGTCTACAAATGGCTCAGCCCTTTTACCTGAAAGAAACGATTAGAGACCTCTCGGCAAAATTACAAAATGGCTGAGAGCAAGACGCTTATAAACGATTTCTGTGTTACCATGCAATATAATACATAGAACAAAATTTCACGTACAACTTGAAATCACCAAGTAAATGCTAACTGCCAGGGAAAGAGCCTAGTGGGCCTCCAGTTTGGTGGAGTGGTTAAGAGTGTGGACTCTAATCTGGGAGAACCAGGTTTGAGTCCTCACTCCTCCCCATGCAGCTGCTGGTGTGACCTTGGGTCAGTCACAAGTTCTCTCAGAGCTGTTCTCTCCCGAGCAGTTTCTGTCAGAGCTCTCTCAGCCCCGCCTACCTCACAGGGTGCCTGTTGTGGGGAGGGGAAGGGAAAGCAGTCCTTGAGAGAACAGCTGGTACAGAGCTATGGCTTGCCCAAGGTCATCCAGCAGGTGCAAGGGGAGGAGTGGGGAATCAAACCCGGTTCTCCCAGAGTCTGAGACTCCAAGTAAAGGGCGGGGTATAAATCCAATCTGCTCCGCCTCCTCCTCCTATCTGAATGCCCCAGTGTGTTCCTGACACCATTTGCCATTCCACCCCAGAACAAGGACGGGTTTGAATTCAGCTTCTAGAGGAAGGGATTTGGAACACTGAGGCAGGAGGCAGGGAAAGGGTTAAACTCTCCCCCTCCCCCTCCCCCTCCCCCACCCCCTCCTTTCCCTTTTAAAATAGGCCCCAGGGTTTGTGTCTTTTAATCATCCAATTTATGCATCCAGGTGGGATGTGGGGTGGCCCCCAACTGGGTTTCAAACTCCATTAACCAGCATTTCTGACAACCAGATTGCTAACTCCATGGTCTTTTGCAGGAACTGAATAATGCAGGGAGGGGGCCGTGGGGGGAAAATAACTCCGAAGAAAATATTATAAAAAGACACCCGTACAGAGCAAGCATTGTAAAAGCACACAAATGGCTCACGACTGCATAAAGCGATCGAGGGAAGTGATTAGAAACCACTCTTTCTTCAGCGAAAAGCCTTTCCCCCCCTCTTTCGATTTCTGCTGGCATTGAATTGTATTTCAAAAACGGAATTAATCGAGGTGAAGTAGGTTGCTTTCCTGACCTGGGTTGACTGACAGAGAGAGGAGAGGAGAGATTGGATTTATATCCCGCCCTTCGCTCACTTGGAGTCTCAGAGCGGCTTACAAACTCCTTTCCCTTCCCCTCCCCACAACAGACACCCTGGGAGGTACGTGAGGCCGAGAGAGCTCTTTCCAAAACTGTCCTTGAGAGAACAGCTCTGACAGAACTATGGCTTGCCCGAGGTCATCCAGCAGGTGCAAGGGGAGGAGTGGGGAATCAAACCCAGTTCTCCCAGATTAGAGTCCGCGCACTTAACCACTACGCCAAACTGGCTACGCCAAATGGATGTTCCATTCTTCCGCCTCCCCATTCTTCGGTTACCAGACTCCAGGTGGGTTAACAGGAAGAGAGGTCACCAGTTGGAAAGGTGAACGACAAAATACAGCCGTGATATCATAACTATGTCTTTGGGGTAACGCCTTCACCTTATCACAGTCGACAAAAGTGTCTGTTTACCAACATTCCACCAGACATCTAAGGATGAATGTGCGCCAACAGATTCGTTCGTGCAAACAGTCCAGTTTTGCGGTCCGTTGTAGAAACTGCAGGAGGTGCTATGGCGAACTGTAACGTGGGAAAGAAAAAAGAAAAGATCACAAAACAGGACGGTTTGAATTAAGAAGAAGAAGAGATTGGATTTATACCCCGCCCTTCACTCACTTGGAGTCTCAGAGCGGCTTACAAACTCCTTTCCCTTCCCCTCCCCACAACAGGCACCCTGTGAGGGAGGTGGGGCTGAGAGAGCTCTTTCCCAAGCTGTCCTTGAGAGAACAGCTGGTACAGAGCTATGGCTCGCCCAAGGTCATCCAGCCAGGTGCAAGTGGAGGAGTGGGGAATCAAACCCGGTTCTCCCCGATTAGAGTCCGCGCACTTAACCACTACACCAAATTAATGTTATCTGTTGGCATAGAATCACAGAGGTGGAAGAGGCAACGCAGGCCATCGAGTCCAACCCCCTGCTCAGTTATCCTACTCCTTTTATTAAAGCACCTTTCTGAATGGTTTGTTTTAGCATGTATTCATCCATAGAAGTTTGATGGGATGTTCGTAAGTAGACACTTTTGTTGATCGCGATAAGGAGGAGGAGGAGGAAGAGGAGGAGATTGAATTGATACTGCACCTCTCACTACCTGAAAGAGTCTCAGAGCGGCTTACGATCACCTTTCCCTTCCCCACAACAGACACCCTGTGAGGTACACACATGACTACATATGAAGCTGCCTTCTACTGAGCCAGACCCTTAGGGTCCATCCAAGTCAGTACTGCCAACTCAGACTGGCAGCGGCTCTCCACGGTCTCGGGCAAAGGTCTTTCACATCACCTGCTGCTTGGACCTTTTAACTGGAGATGCCGGGGATTGAACCTGGGACCTTCTGCCAAACTATTCATTTTAGCTTCTAGGGAGAGTTCAGGCTTGGTTTGAGCTAGAAGCCACTGATTTGTCTTTTTGGCAGTCCACGGGATCCGTAAAACTCTCCTCCCATGCCACATGTCAAAGGAATCCACTTTCTTCCCGTCAGCCCCTCTAGGTAGCGCCTGGAAAAAGAATGGTGTGAAAATCTGCATAACTTGTTTCCATCAGGAAACTAGGTTTTGACAGCAATTCAAAGGGCTTTTTTAAAAATCAAATGAAGGCATGCTGACATCCCAAATAATACCGCTTTCCTCAGAGGATGTCGCTGGGAATTACGCTAATGGGAGCTGACAGTGGTTTTCATTCTCTAACTCTCGCAAATCTAATTTCCTCCTTTCCAACACATATCAGCATGTATTTTCAGAGACTGAAATTAGTTCCACCGTTAGCAGGAAGAGTCGCTTCGCCAACAATGGCTCATTTGGAAAACCGGGCTCTTGGAAACCGACGCAGTCTATCACAAGTCAACGGCGGCTTGGCTTACTTCTGGTGGATGCTCACTGTGACGGTAGTGGTGGAAAGTGCGGTCAAGTCACAACTGACATAGGGTGATCCTGTAGGGTTTTCAAGGCAAGAGATGAAGAAAGGTGGATTGCGATTGCCTGCCTCTGCATAGCAACTGTGGACTTCCTTGGTGGTCTCCCATCCAAGTACTGACCAGGGTTGACCAAGCTTAGCTTCCGAGATCTGATGAGACTAGACTAGCCCGGGCCATCCAGGTCAAGGCAGATAAACAGGGGTGGTTTGCCATTGCCTGCCTCTGCATAGTAACCCTGGACCCTCTTGGTGGTCTCCCATCTAAGTACTAATCAAGACCAACCATGCTTAGTGAAGAAGAGGAGGAGGAGGAGGAGGAGGAGGAGATTGGATTTCTACCCCGCCCTTCACTCAGAGTCCCAGAGTTGCTTACAAACTCCTTCCCCTTCCCCTCCTAACAACAGAGACACTGTGAGGTAGGTGGGGCTGAGAGAGCTCTTTTGAGAACTGCCCTTTCAAGGACGGCTCTTGTCAGAACTATGGCTTGCCCAAGGTTACACCAGATACTGCCACAGGAGGTGGGGGCAGCTACAAGCACGGATGGCTTCAAGAGGGAATTGGATAAACATCTGGAGCAGAGATCCATCAGTGGCTATGAGCCACGAGGTATAGATAGGAACTCTCAGTCGGGGGCAAGTGATGCTCTGTATTCTTGGTGCTTGACGGGGGGCAACAGTGGGAGGGCTTTTAGTGTCCTGGCCCCACTGCTGGACCTCCTGAGGGCACCTGGTGTTTTTGGCCACTGTGTGCCACAGAGTGTTGGACTGGATGGGCCACTGGCCTGATCCAACACTGGCTTCTCTGATGTTCTTAATGAGGTGGTGGAGGTGACCGGTGAAGCAGCTCTTTTGGTGCATCTAAATACTCCTTTTCAAATGCCCATTCAAGAGAGCTTGGCCGATTTCACACTGGCCAGTTGCCTCTCATTCTCTCCGGAATTTCCCCTCCCAGTTTCCTCCGGAGTATTTTCTTCATTTTCCCACTTGGAACCTCAGCCCTTTCGATATAGCGCGACGAAGGGTTTTCTCCCCCCCAAAATAGAAACTCCCACAATGGGGCGGCCCTGATGAAAGGCGGGCGAGTGGGCGTGTTTTCATTCTGGGTTCTCCCCCGGAGCAAACAGGAAAATCCTCTAAACACAGGATTTGTTTGCTCCAGGGAAACTCCGGTGCAGCAGGGCGATACTCCAGAGCAAAACCTGAGCCTGAAGCAACTGGTGTGAAATCGACCAGAAGCTCCGGTGCAAGCAGGAGGGCAAACCTGGGGCAAACGCTAGTGCGAAATCGGCCTCTGTGTCTTGGAATCGTCTCGATTTCCCGCGGCAGGCAAAACAGAAGGAACGAGCACATCCTGCGATGTCACCTGCCGACTGTCGGGCTCTCGGCGTGTTGTTAGGAAGATGAGTCAGGATGTGCATATTCCCTCAGCCCCACGGAGCACTTAATAGCACAACTGGGAAGAAAAGCCACAGTGACGGGGAAGAGCAATATTGATAGGAGGCAATAAAAAGACAAGAATGGCTTCATTATTTCTTCGCAGATACTAATTAAGATTTCAGAGGCGGGGCGCATTGATCGCGCAGACGCCGGGGACCGAATTAGACGAAGTGTGAGAGAAACCCTGGGCTGCCTTCTCAGATGGATCCTTCTTTAAAGCTCGAAAAGAACCCACGACTGGCTGTCAGTTTCAGAGGAAGAACAATGGAGGAGGGGGCTCCACTCCCCATTCGTCGTCTCCCGAAACCCTCTCGGCCACTGTTCTCCTTGCAGGGAGGACGGATAACGGGGGGTTCCCTGTTGCATGCCTCCCTCCAACAGCAGCCAAGTAGAGGGTGCATGGAGAAGATATGGAGGGTGCATGGAGTAGAGGGTGCATGGAGAAGATATTTCATGTGCAGAAAAATGGCAGGAGGATAGAGGGCCAAACGGCCTACCCCCTGCTCTCCCGCTCCCCATTCGAGTCTCTGAGGCTACTTCTCGGTTTTAACGAAAATGAAAAAATCTACTGGGAGAACGTTCGTGTGTTTCCCGAATGCTATTCTGTTCGGTTTTCAGGCTGACGGTGATAGTCTCTGTAGGGCTGTTGGGAAATCCTTGGAGGTTTGGGGGTGGAGCCTGGGGAGGGTGGGGCTACCTCAGAGGGCTACCCCAGAGAGCCAGTGTGGTGTAGTGGTTATAGAATCATAGAGTAGGAAGGGGCCATACAGAGCATCTAGTCCAGCCCCCTGCCCAATGCAGGACAAGCCGAAAGCATCTCTGACAAATATTCACCTAGCCTCTTCTTGAAAGCTGCCAGTGAAGGGGAGCTCACCACCTCCCTAAGCAGCTGATTCCACCTTTGAACCACTCTGACAGTGAAAACGTTTTTCCTAATATACCTTTCTGCATGTAATTTAAATCCGTTGCTTCAAGTCCTCTCCTCTGCTGCCAACTGGAACAGCTCCTTGCCCTCTTCCAAATAACAGCCTGTCAATTTTTTAAAGAGCCCAATCCTGTTCCAACCCCGCCCCCCCTCGTCTCCTCTTCTCCCAACGAAACATTACCAAGGCCCTTAGCCTTTCCTCGTAGGTCTCAGTCTCCGGACCCCTGATCATCTTTGTCGCTCTCCTCTGCACCTTCTCAATCCTGTCCACGTCCTTTTCAAAGTGCGGCCTCCAGAACTGCACACGGTACTCAAGGTGCGGCCTGACCAAGGCAATATACAGAGGGGCTGTGGCCTCCTGCGATTTCCACGCTATGGCTCTTTCAATACAACCCAGGACTGAATTTGCCTTTGTTGCGGTGGGCTCTAATCTGGAGAACCGTGTTTGAGTCCCCACTCTTCCACATGAAGCCAGCTGGGTGACCTTGGGTCAGTCACAGTTCCCTCAGAGCTGTTCTCTCAAGAGCTCGTTCAGCCCCACCTGCCTCACAGGGTGTCTCTTGTGGGGAGAGGAAGGGAAGGTGATTGTAAGCCGCTCTGAGACTCCTTCGGGTAGTGAAGGGCGGGGTATAAAACCCAACTCTCCTCCTCCAGCTTTTTACAGTTCTCTGCAACTGAATTTTTTTCCTGCAATTGAAAATTTTTGAGTTGTTTGGATCAATGTTCGGCTTTGATTAATCCTACCTGCAAGCAGGATGTGATCTAAACCAGACGCCTGATGGGGCCTCCTGCTGAATCAGATTATTGGTCCATCAAGGTCAATATTGTCCACTCAGACTAGCAGCTGCTCCCTGGGGTCTCCAGTCAATGTTTTTCACATCCTCTCCTGCCTTTTAACTGGAGATGCTGGGAATTGAATCTGGGATCTTCTGCATGCAAAGCAGACGCTCAACTAGGGTTTCCAAGTCTGGGTGGGAAAATACCTGGAGACTTTGGGGGTGGAGCCAGGAGAGGGTGGGGTTTGGGGAGGGGAGGGGCCTCTGCATGGTAGAATGCCATAGAATGCCACCCTCCAAAGCAGCCCTTTTCTCCAGGGGAGGTGATCTCTGTCAGCCGGAGATCAGTTGTAAAAGCGGGAGATCCCCAGGCCCCACCTGGAGGCTGGCAACCCTACGCTCAACCACTGAGCCACAGACCCTCAGATGAAGCTGACTTATATTGAATCAGACAGCCAGTCCATCAAAGTTGGAATTGTCTTCTCAGACTGGCAGTTGGTCTTTAGGGTCTTAGGCAGAAGTCTTTTCCATCGCCACCTGCCTGGTCCTTTTAAACTTGAGATGCCGGGGATTGAACCTGGGACCTTCCACACGCCAAGCAGATGCTCTACCACTGAGTCACTGGTGGGTGACTGAATGTTTGTGGTTTTTTCCTCTATAGCAGAGGGGCTTTTTCTTTTTGGCTACTGCACAAGACAGTGTCCATCCCTCCAGCTGACAATGTTACACTCCAACATTTTTATTTATTTTTTTATTTATTTTTCAAATTTATACCCCGTCTTCCCCGCGAACGGGCTCAGGGCGGCTTACATGGGCACACAGGCCTAAACAAACAACATTATGTCCCGCTTCACTCTCCAAAGATAAGAAGTGTAGCAAAAAGATCAATTCTTATTTCTTAAGAACACCTCAAAGGTGAACCACAGACACCCACAGATCTAAAATGACTTCAGTACACGAGTCTGCTTCTTCCCTCCCCTTTCCCAGAGCGCTTCTTGGTTATGAGGAGGCAGTAAGTTCATAGGATGCCAACTTCCAGGTGGGGCCTGGAGATCACCCAGAATCACAACTGATCTCCAGGCGACAGAGATCCGTTCCCCTGGAGAAAACGGCTGCTTCGGAGGGTGGACTCTATGACATTATACCCTGTGGAGGTCTCTCCCCTCCCCAAATCCTGCGCTTCCCAACCCCCCCAAATCTCCAGGAATTTCCTAACTTCAAACTGGCAACTCTAAAACAATCATACATGACACTTATAGCATTCCACAATTAGGGATACATCAATCTCCAATTTTGACATATTTATTTCCTTCACTGTTTCCCCCCCAGAGTTAAATGCAAACAAAAATAACCAGATTAGCTTATTATTCCTGTTTGGTCCTTGAATCTGTTAAACATCCTCATTATGCTGTATGATAATTTACTGCTCACCCTCTATCTATATGCATGGACTGGTAATTTCTGGTTTTGTCTCTGTCTCTGTCTTGCCTCTAATTGGCCCTTCCTGGCCACTAAACCCCACCCCCGCCCTTTGTCTTCTTTATATGCAATGGTTGAGGAAATCCCGTTTCGCTGTATCTGAAGAAGTGGTGCTTGCACCCGAAAGCTTACGCCTCGAATAAAACTTTGTTGGTCTTAAACGTGCCCCTGGATTTCAAACTTTTATCTTTCACACCAATACATTCCCCTGCCTGTGGAAATCGAATCAACACAATCGCATTTCAGGAGGGTCCAGGATAGCGGAGTCTTCCCGGGGCGTTGTAATATCGGCCCTGAAATTTGACAGATTATTATGGTATCTTCGGTGACAGATCATCCCTAAAGGCCACTGTAAGGACTCAGAGTCTTCTGAGCTCCAGCTTATTTTTGCTCTTAGTAAAGAGGGAACTGTTCTCATTTTGTGTTAGAGGGGGTGGAGATCACAGGAGGACCACAGGGTCCACAGGAGGTGGTGGCAGCTACAAGGATGGACGGCTTGAAGAGGGAATTGGAGAAACATCTGGAGCAGAGGTCCATCAGTGGCTATTAGCCACAAAGTATAGATAGGAGCTCTCAGTCTGGGGCAAGTGATGCTCTGTATTCTTGGTGCTTGACGGGGGGGCAACTGTGGGAGGGCTTCTAGTGTCCTGGCCCCACTGCTGGACCTCCTGAGGGCACCTGGTATTTTTGGCCACTGTGTGACAGAGTGTTGGACTGGATGGGCCATTGGCCTGATCCAACATTGGCTTCTCTTATGTTCTGATGTTCTGATGGGTGTGCCTGCTAGCCTCTTCTATGCTGAATGGCTATAGGATCCATCCATGGCCTGCCAAGATGCTCAGGTCCCACCGAGACAGTAGTGATGCAATGGCTGTAGGGGGGGGGGAGCTTTTGATGCCAGCCCCGGGTTGGAAAATTCCTGGAGGTCGGGGTGCGTAGAGTGAGTTGCCAACCTCCAGAATGAAGCCTGGAGATCTCCCAGAATTACCACTGATCTCCAGACTGCAGCCATCAGTTCTCCTGGAGAAAATGGCTGCTTTGGAAGGTGGGCTCTATACCCCGCTGAGGACCCTTCCCTCCACAAACCCTGCCCTCCCCAAGCTCCATCTTCCAAATCCTCAGGAATCTTCCAACCTGGAATCAGGAACCCTGTTCCTTTTCTTTTTTTCGTCAAAGAAGTCTAAAAAGCAATGCCAAAGACAAATACAAGATAAAACTTGAGCAATGCCAAAGGCAAATACAAGATAAAATGCAAAACAGGGAACCTTAAAATACAAGACGGCACATGAGTTGGGGACCCTGGAGCTGGAGCCGGGAGAAAGTAGGGTTTGGGGAGTAGAAAGACCACAGAGGGGTGTAATGCCACAGAGTTCACCCTCTAGGGGTGCCAGGTCCCCCCTGTCCACCAACTGGGGATGAAGTGGGTAGGGTTGCCATTTCCAGGTTGGAAAACTCCTGGAGATTTGGGGATGGAGCCTGGGGAGGA
Organism: Lepidodactylus listeri; assembly: GCA_029233225.1. NCBI lineage: Eukaryota > Metazoa > Chordata > Lepidosauria > Squamata > Gekkonidae > Lepidodactylus > Lepidodactylus listeri. Next base: position 6,351,610 of record JARCFY010000012.1, read on the forward strand.
CAAGGACCTCAGTGGGGTACACTGTCCACCCTCCAAAGCATCCATTTCCCACAGGGGAACTGATCACTGTAGTCTGGAGGTCAACTGTAATTCTGGGAGGTCTCCAGGCTCCAACTGGAGGCCGGCAACTCTAGATACAGCCCTGCCTTCTGCATCAGAAATGGATCTTGAACCCTCTACCCCAGAGCATGCTGCTGAACCAGGGGTCTCCATTGACCCCTCAAGCCTAGGATGGCCAGCTCCATGTTGGGAAATTCCTCGAGATTCAGGGATGGAGTCTGGGGAAGTTGTAAGTCATCAATCCACAAGGTCGCCCCAAATCAGAAGTGACTCAACAACACGTAACACACACACACACAATGAAAGGGCACAATAGTTGCTGTGACTTGTGAGAGAGAGGTGACTGGAAATCAGGACAGCGGGGGCCTGAAGTATTTGAAGGCCATATTTCTTCAGGATTGTGAGGTAAAAAACTTTGTAGGAAGTGATACATGCAGGGGTCCATTGGAGCGGGAGCGCACAGGAGCGCAGCTCCGGGAATGAGGAGCCCAGGGGCGGGCACATGACCAAGCCCCACCCCCTCCTCGGCTTCCCCGAGCAGTGCAGAGGCGCAGCGCCCCGGGGAAAGCCCTGCTAGGGTCCTTATTGTTTTTAATGTTTTGTTTTAATATCGATAATTTTATCATTGTTCCTTTTATGACTGTGTGCTGCTTTTCCAGAGACTTGCTCCAGGTGGCATACAAATTTTCTAAGTATAGCATTTTTTATCTGGGCACATGGCACATAAGTACCGGAGAAATTTCACCAACCCTTCAGCAGCTTCTACCCCATCAGTTTGGTGTAGTGGTCAGGAGTTGGACTCTAATCTGGGAGAACCGGGTTTGATTCCCCACTCCTCCACATGCAGCTGCTGGTGTGACCTTGGGCCAGTCACAAGTTCTCTCAGAGCTGTTCTCTCACGAGCAGTTCTCAAAAGACCTCTCTCAGCCCCACCTACCTCACAGGGTGTCTTGTTGTGGGGAGGGGAAGGGAAAGGGATGGGTGGTGCACATGTCCTGGGTATCTCAAGTCGACTTGAAACCTGGTGGTTTCAAGGGAGCAGGAAGAGAATGAGGGTGTGTTCTTTCCACTTATTTTTATTGCACCAAGTATCAGATGGGGAAGGGAATGGAGGAAGAGCAGGTCAGTTTCACTCACCTGTGGAGTGGAGCCTGAGGGGTGGGTGTTGCCTTCTGACACACTTCCGGTATGTTAGGAGGTGTGGCATATGCAAATGAGTTATGCAAATGAGTTAAGTTAATGAGCTCCTGCACCTCTTTTTCTACGAAATGACCCCTGGGTAATACACACACAATAGCACCAAATCAGGCAGCAACTGATGGGCCTTGAAATTTAGGGATGGAGTCTAGGAAAGGTGCAAGGCATTAGTCCACAAGGTCGCCCCAAATCAGAACTGACTTGACAACACACAATGAAAGGACACAATAGGTACTGTGACTTGTGTGAGAGAGGCGACTAGAAATCAGGACAGTTGGGGCCCGAAGTATTTGAAGGCCATGTTTCTTCAGGATTGTGAGGTAAAAAAACCCTTTGTAGACAGTGATAAATGAGTAAAAAAAATAGCTTGAAAGCCTCAAGCTGAAGATAAGGACACACACACACGCGCGCGCACGCGCGCATAACACCAAATTATGCAGCAACTGATGGGCCTTGAAACAATGCATATCAAAGGAAAAACATTCCTCAGCAGGAGGTATTGAGCAATGCACCTTAATCCTCATCAGCAACTGTTGCTAAGGAATCCATTGCTGCATAGAATTACCAAGCATATCATTTCGCATCCACGGGCCCCATCAATATCTCTTGGTGAGAGGGCGGCTCGTAATGCGCACCTCGGTTCTTCTCAATTCTGCTTGCCCCTCCTCCAAATAAAAAGTTTCCAACAACAGCAATATCATTTTACACACGTAATTGCCTCCTCGGAAACATAATTGAAAGAGAAAACCCTTTTCTTTTTCTCTCTCTTTTTTTTTTTGAGAGGAGAAAGGGAAAAAATGGCAGCCTTGTTTTCACGTGGCGAGAACTGTACGCTGGAGGAGAGATGGGATGTTGACAATTATGGCCAGCCACTGCACAGATGCTGGGGAAGAATGTTCCAGAAGATTTTTTCAGAGATCTCAGGGCTGAGAGGGATGGTTGGACCAAAACTGGAGTGCTTCTTGAAAGATGCCATTTAACCCCCTGCTTCGAGCCATTTAACCCCCTGCTTTGAGCCATTTAACCCCCTGCTTTCTGCTCTTCACAAAAAAAACGGCGGAGTAGCGGAGAGCCGAAAGCAGGGGTTTAAATGGCTCTGCGCCATTTTGGTGTAGTGGTGAAGTGCGCAGACTCTAATCTGGGAGAACCAAGTTTGATTCCCCACTCCTCCACTTGCAGCTGCTGGATGACCTTGGGCAAGCCATAGTTCTGACAAGAGCTGTCCTTGAAAGAGTAGTTCTCCCTGTTGTGGGGAGGGGAAGTGAAAGGAGTTTGTAAGCCGCTCTGAGTGAAAGGGCAGGGTATAAATCCAATTTCTTCTTCTTCTTCTTCTTCTTCTTTGGCTATACTTCATCAACATTACCAAGAGCCATCTGCTCGCTAGTGTGTGATATTCAAACCGACGTTACTGCAGGTACCTTGCCAAGCTGGACAGACTGACCATAGCTGTCTCTGAGGAGCCATTTGTTTCTCAATGTATTTGCATTTCCTCCTTCCTTTTTAGGTTCCTGGGACTAGTTATCTCTGGCGAACAGGCACCTGTCTTGTTTGCTAATGAGATTGCTGTTCCTGAAAGAGAAACTGCCGCCAGTCTGCCTTTGGGGTTCAGCTTGGCTTCATTTGATTGTGGTCGGACAGGTGAAACGAAGAGTGTAATTGGAAAGCGGCTAGAAGGTTCCGGCATTACCGAACATAGCGGCCCATGCTGGCAACGATGCCTGCGGGCGAGAATGCAAGATTTGCTGGTTCTTCACGCGTAGCCCAGTGCGCTGACTGTTTTCGTGGGAATCAGCCCCATTGAGCTGAATTTAGCTTGCCCCCTCCCCGAGGCAGTGTGTGTAAGTGTAACTCAGACCCAGTTTACATGTGCAATAGAACCCTTGGATGGTTGAGGGGACTCTAACATGAGCTAGCGTGGTGTGGGTTTTTCGATATAAATGTGGGTGCAATGTTTGCGGCTCTCAAACATCTGATGTTTAGAAGAAGAAGAAGAGATTGGATTTGTACCCCGCCCTTCACTACCCAAGGGAGTCTCAGAGCGGCTTACAAACTCCTTCCCCTTCCCCTCCCCACAACAGACGCCCTGTGAGGTAGGTGGGGCTGAGAGAGCTCCGACAGAAACAGCTCTTTTTCAAGAACAGCTGTGCCAGGACCATGGCTTGCCCAAGGTAATCCAGCAGGAGCAAGTGGAGGAGTGGGGAATCAAACCCGGTTCTCCCAGATTAGAGTCCGTGCACTCAACCACTGCACCAAACTGGAGATTGTAAGCCACTCTGAGACTCCTTCAGGTAGTGAATGTTCCCTCTAAGTTGAGTTCACACATTTTTTGTTTTTGCTCAGGAAGGATGGCTCCAGAGCAAACTAATTTATGCAGTAGCTGAATCGCCCACTCACAACTGTAACGCCAGTAACTCATGAAGTAGAATTTTTGCTCACAAGACTCCACAGCTTAGAGGGAGCATTGAGTGATGGGTGGGGTATAAATCGAATCTCTTCTCTTCTCTTCTTCTGCAAGAGGTAGGTATAGCCCTGTTTCCAGGCCATCTTGGGAGACATGTCAGCGCAGCCTGCTCCAGAGAAACAAAGCAATGTCTCTGCCCCGGGCACCATCTAGATAGGGCATGAGACGAAGCATTTTTGGTCACCTTTAATTTGTTTCTTCCGTTCACTTTTGATGTTCCTGTAGATAGCTGAGAGTTTTTAAATAAATCCTTAACTGTTGACGGAGTGAAGTCCCTCTGTACCCCATAGTTCCATTGGCCGCTTGGAAATGCTAGGAGGGGGTCAGGGGATCCCTAAGGCGGAGAAGAGTGGTAACATGACCAGTTGCCAGCTCTCCAGGGGAGCCCCAAAGTTTCCCGGGAAGCCCCAAGGGGGGTTCCTAGTGATACCGGAGGGAGGTTAGGAGGCTGTCCCGCCTAACCAGAGCCCAAGACAGGGTGGCAGCAGTACCCGGAGGCAGTGGAGTAAAACTGCCCCTTCGGGTGCCAGGTCAGGCAAAGGAGGGGTGGGCAGAGTGGGGCCCACCAGCTGACGCAGGCTTGTTCCGCCACAGTCTCAAAGCTGCTACATTCATTGCACATGGCCGGATGTCTGAACACGGGGGAGCGCGCGCAGAACAGATTTGGCAGTCTGAACCTGCAGATCCGTTCTGCCGCTAGGGAATGTGATTTTTAAAAAATTGCCTAAATGTGCATATGTGTGCATATGCATGAGTGCATGTGTGCGTGCGTGCGCACTATGCGCGTGCATAAATTTTGAAAATATTTTGGCAGTGCACTTTGTGGCTGATGGACTGCAGTAATGTGGACGCTTTCCAATGGGATGTCTCCGTGGGTAACCCGCAGTAGGGTGTGCTGTGTGGCTGATAGGCCCCGCAGTACTTTCAGTCGGTTCAATTAGAGGCAGCACCATATCGGGGCAAGCCACCAGTGTGATCACAGCCCTACTGCAGACCTGCACGGCTACCCACCTGACACTCTTCCCCAACCTCTCTTCCTTTGGTTAGCTGGAGTGGCCCAGTGGTTCGAGACGATGCTGAGTTACTCATCTCTGCCACTGAGATCTGATAATCCATTTCCTTCTCCCCTGTGTGAACCAAACCTGTGATTCTTTATTTTCATGCTGGTTTTTTTTTTTTCCGATTCGTTGCACTGAATCTTTCCGATACAATTATGCCATTTTGGCTTTGTTTCTGCCTCAGTGCATCAGCATTAAACATTATGCAAATATTATGGGCATATAAATACTGAATAAATTGTACGTAGAAATCACACGGCCATATACAATGCGATGCAAACGACAGTGCCGTACAAAACTGAGTGACCCCCTCCTAAACCCATTGGCTTCAATGGAATTAGAAAGGTGTGATTTAGGGGCCTAGAGATCAAGAAGGAGGAGGAGATTGGATTTATACCCCACCCTTCACTCAGAGTCTCAGAGCAGCTTACAAACTCCTTTCCCTCCCCCTCCCCACAACAGACACCTGGTGGGGTAGGTGGGGCTAAGAGAGCTCTCTTGAGGACTGCTGTTGAGAGAACAGCTCTGAGAGAACTTGTGACTGACCTAATGTCACACCAGCAGCTGCATGTGAAGGAGCAGGGAATCAAACCCGGTTCTCCCAGATTAGAGTCCTTGCTCCTAACCACTACACCAGACAGGCTCCTAATTATATATCCTAATTGCCTTGTAACTTTAAAAAAGTGAGTCGCCCATCTTATGCGACGAGAAGAAGAAGGAGAAGGCGAAAAAAAGAGGAGGAGGAGAGTGGATTTATACCCCACCCTTCACTCACTCGGAGTCTCAAAGTGGCTTACAAGCCCCACGACAGACACCCGGTGGGGTAGGTGGGGCTGAGAGAGCTCTCTTGAGGACTGCTGTTGAGAGAACAGCTCTGAGAGAACTTGTGACTGACCCAAGGTCACACCAGCAGCTGCATGTGGAGGAGCGGGGAATCAAACCCGGTTCTCCCAGATTAGAGTCCGCACTCTTAACCACTACACCAACCTGGATCCAGCTGACAGAGATTGCTTCTTCTGGAGTAAAATGGCTGCTTTGGAGGGCTAAAGCCCCCTCCCCTCCCCAGACTAGGTGGGGCTCCTTATAACCTTGGCCAGTCCAACCCCTCTTCACTACCCTTACTGGGCCAAGTTGGCTCCCCCACAAGGCTCAGAATAGGAAGGAGAGGGATCCCAGGACCTGGCTCACACTAGCACAGATTCTAATCTGGGAGAACTGGGTTTGATTCCCCACTCCTCCACATGCAGCTGCTGGATGACCTTGGGTCAGTCTCAAGTTCTCTCAGAGCTGTTCTCTCGAGCAGTTCTCCAAAGCCCTCTCTCAACCCCACCTACCTCACAGGGTGTCTGTTGTGGAGAGGGGAAGGGAAAGGAGATTGTAAGCTGCTCTGAGACTCTGAGTGAAGGGTGGGAGATAAATCCAGTCTCCTCCTCCTCCTCCTCCTCTTCTTCTTCCTCCTCCCTCTCTCTCTCTCTCTCTCTCTCTGTCTCTGTCTCCCCCCCACATGCATAGTCCTTCCTTCCTCCCTGGCCATCTCTATGACCGATTTCCCACGAGCTGCTGCTCTACTGTCGCGCTTCCCTTTCCCCCGATCGCATGCCTCAATTTCTCACTATTTGCCCTGCGCCGATTTTTGACCCGCGGCTTCACGGTCCTCAAAAAAAGGATCACGAAGCCACGGGGGAAAACAGGCAAAGCTGCGGGTCAAAATCCGGCGAGGGGCGAATAGTGGGAAATTGACGCACGCAATTGGGGGAAAGGGAAGAGTGATGGTGGAGCAGCGCCTCGTGGGAAATCGGTCTATCCCTCCTTGATAAGTTCAGGATTAATTAAAGAGAACATCACGCACACTCAACACGGATGGCATTCCCTGGGTATTCTTTTCGACTGGCTTCCCAGGGCTGCCGAACGGACCTGATCTGCCTACTCAATAACTACGGCTATTTTAGGCTGGCACTGAAGAAGCAAAGCGAGGTATAAAGACCAGGATGCTCAGAACTTCGACACAAACCCACCAGGCAAGCTCACCATCAAACTCCCTCCCTTACGTGCAAGGAGAGCTTTTGATGGGATAACCTTGAGGTTTCTCTAAATAGTTGAGCAGCGGTTCACCTGCGCATTAATCGCTGGTGTGGTGGGCCACATTGTGTCTCGGTGGTAAGTCATGATTTGCAGCTCGCAGCCACATTTCCACTATGAATTAAATCTTCTGGGTTATCAATGAAGAGGGACGTTTTCCCTGGGGTAATGGTCAGGGGCTACTTGTTGAGCAAAGAATCACTTGTACTGGCCACTTTTTTGCTTCTGCATAGCTGGATGCAGATCCTAGTTTGGTGCCAGTTTGGTGTAGTGGTTAAGTGCGTGGACTCTAATCTGGGAGAACCGGGTTTGATTCCCCACTCCTCCACTTGCACCTGGCTGGATGACCTTGGGCAAGCCATAGCTCTGTACCAGCTGTTCCCTCAAGGACAGCTTGGGAAAGAGCTCTCTCAGCCCCACCTACCTCACAGGGTGTCTGTTGTGGGGAGGGGAAGGAAAAGGAGTTTGTAAGCCGCTCTGAGACTCCCTTGGGGAGTGGAGGGCGGGGTATAAATCCAATCTCTTCTTCTTCTTCTTCTTCTAAACTATCAGCATTGGATACATTGCCAGATTTTTTTTGTGTCCCTGCGCACTCAACAACAGCTATTAGTGAAGTGGTTGCAAGAACTGGTCACAAGATTAGGTAGGTCCAGGGGCAGAACACCAGATGTATCTGAAGAAGAATGCATGCACAGGAAAGCTTATACCTCAAATAAACCTTGGTTGGTCTTAACGGTGCCACTGGACTCAAACTTTGCTCTGCTGCTTCAGACCTACACAGCTACCCACCTGAATCAGACTTCGAAATAGTCAGTCTTAACTCAAAAACCACAAACAGATTTTCATCTTAACAACTGGAGCAAGCAGCTCTCAAGATGCAGGCTTAAGTAATTCAAAGAAACGTATCTTAACAGCTTGGCTTCCGGATCGTGACTGTCAAGCAGATAATGAGGTGAACTGCTGGCTGTTGTAGCACCCCTGATAAAAACTGTCATGCAAATATTTTGCTGAGCAGAAGCTTCCAAGTGTATCATCTCCAAGCTTATAGCAAAAATCTGATGGGATACAGGGCTATTTTGGGGCAGGAACACATAGGAACGGCGTTCCGGCTGGCTCTTGAGTTGGCCACACCCAGCAGGAACTCATTAGCATAATAGGCCACACCCAACAGCAGAAACTCATTAGGATTGGCTACATTAGGGGTATGTGGCCTAACATGCAAATTAATTCCTGCTACCAAAAAAGCCCTGGGTTTTGACAACGAACAAGGTAAACCGAATAAGAAGCAAAAGGTGGGTGTGGCTGGATGACCACTCTTCTGGTAACTAGGAGGTGTGGCCTAATATGCTAATAAGCTATGATGTCAGGGGTGTAGCCTAATATGCGAATGAGTTTCTGCTGTTGGGTGTGGCCTATTATGCTAATGAGTTCCTGCTGGACCTTCTCAGGCTGCAGTCACACATGCCAGTTAAAGCGGAGGGGAAGCAAGGCGATCTCCTCTGGAGAAAATTGACACACAGTTGCATGATCACACATCCCTTTGGCGCTGCGGGCCCAGTCCGTCACTGTGTGATCAGACGCAACAGTGGGTGAGTCAGTTTTGTTTTTGCCGTTCGTTTCCCATGCACGTAAGTGAGGAATCATATCTCTACACTGAGGCCTCCCTATGGAGTATGTGATGATGCGCATACTATGAAGGGGGGGGGAACAGCACTGAAGGAGGATGGCATGATCACACCATCCCAATGGCATGAGTGCACACTTGTGTGATCAGACAGGGGAAAGTCCATCTGTGGCCCGTTGGAACCTACATACATATACCTTTATTGGCATAAATCAGGTTACAGAAAGAGACATAAACGGAAAGCGAGGTAACAAAGAAAAACAAGTTAATCATATGTAGCTAAGCATTGCGCAATTGATCCTTAATTACCCAACTTAGAAATAAAGCAACCTTTTTGGTTGATTCAGGTGGCAGGTCATTCAGGAGATGGCGCACCTTCAAAGCATCTGGGCAACCTATCATATTAGAAAGAATTGGGTCGAAAAGAGTAAAACGTATATCGTCATAACAGGGAGAGCATAGGAGACTATGGGAAACTGAGTCGACCTGATTTAGAGTACACACACAGAGTCTTGCTGAGTATGGAATCCCTTTGTATCTACCATGAGTGACAGCAGATGGAATGGCATTACATCTAGCAAGTGCAAATGCTTGGTGCAGGCAGGGGTCCATTGGAGCGGAAGCGCACAGGAGCGCAGCTCCGGGAGTGAGGAGCCCAGGGGGCGGGCACATGACCAAGCCCCGCCCCCTCCTCGGCTTCCTCGAACAGTGCAGAGGCGCAGTGCCCCTTCAGCAGCTTCCACCCCATCAGTTTGGTGTAGTGGTCAGGAGTTGGACTCTAATCTGGGAGAACTGGGTTTGATTCCCCACTCCTCCACATGCAGCTGCTGGTGTGACCTTGGGCCAGTCACAAGTACTCTCAGAGCTGTTCTCTCATGAGCCCTTCTCAAAAGACCTCTCTCAGCCCCACCTACCTCACAGGGTGTCTTGTTGTGGGGAAGGGAAGGGAAAGGGATGGGTGGTGCACATGTCCTGGGTATCTCAAGTCTGCTTGAAACCTGGTGGTTTCAAGGGAGCAGGAAGAGAATGAGGGTGTGTTCTTTATGCTTATTTTTATTGCACAAAGTATTGGATGGGGAAGGGACTGGAGGAAGAGCAGGTCAGTTTCACTCACCTGTGGAGTGGAGCCTGAGAGGGGGGGTGTTGCCTTCTGACACACTTCCGGCATGTTAGGGGGTGTGGCATATGCAAATGAGTTATGCAAATGAGTTATGCTAATGAGCTCCTGCACCTCTTTTTCTACGAAATGACCCCTGGGCGCAGGTGAGGGGCATGGAGGGCCGATAAGTAAGAAGGCGGATGGCCCATTGGAAGCTGTTAGAGCTGGCCTTTTTCTGGCGTCTTTTTAATCCACTTCTGTGGCGGAGCAGCACGGCTTGCCGAAAACTGCGGGACACTTCCCAGATGTTGCTGTCTGATCGCGCCCTTTAAATCCACCCGGCATTCATACCTATGTCGGGTCTAAGTGTGCGTATGATCACAGCCTCAGAGGAGAAAACGTCCAACGACACTTGGGCTGAACAAAGCTCCTGAGTGGAGAGAGAGAAAGTCCTTCTAGTATATGGACTACTTGTCACTAAAGTTTAAAATCAAACCTCTGATTTACATCCAGAAATAAATCCACAATCTGGGCGCTGTTGGTGTAAAACTAGTGCTATATATGTAAACGCTGCCCTGTAACAGCTAGGGAGGAGCACGAACGGCGTTTTTGTGGATCCTTTCAATGCATGCTTCGTGGCCAAACCACAAACTGTCACAAACTGGGAGGCTGGTTTGCCAACCAAACCGGTTCATAGCAACGCAGGACCCCAGCTTTCTGCTCCCTGCTGCTTTTCACAGGGAGCAGAAAGCAGGGGTATTCCTGTAAAAAGCAACTGAGAGCGCAAAGAGAAGAAGAAGAAGAAGAAGAAGAGACTGGATTTATACCCCACCCTTTACTACCCAAAGGAGTCTCAGAGCGGCTTACAAACTCCTTTCCCTTCCCCTCAACAGACACCCTGGGAGGTAGGTGGGGCTGAGAGAGCTCTGCTTGGTTTGTATTTCATACGCTGTACACCTTGTAAGTCTGGACAATCTTGCTGCTAATTTTTGTATGTTTGTTGATCTCTCAATAAATAAAATTTAAAAACAACCCCCCCAAAAAGCCATAGGTCCCCTGGTGGAACCTGGGTGGCCGCTTGGTCTAATTTACAATCCGGCCGGGCTATTGTCTCCTGAAGCGAAACTCCGGTAGCCAGCCTGGCCACGTGCATTTCTCTGACTGCGTGCACGGTTGCCATTAAGATATAACATGCACGCAAGAAAACCACCTATTTGTCTCAATACAAAACCAAAACCAAAACCAGAAACTTGTTGTCCCTACCTCTTCAGATTACTGCTTAAAGATATCTAAAGACCTCCGACCCTGAGTCACAGAGAGAGATCTGAGCTTTTCTAATTGCGGAGCTGTCATGTGCCCTATGATTTGACACGGCATGTTTGTGTGTGTGTGTTTAATGATGGCCTTGTGGGGACGGAACTTATGCCTCTATCCTCCTTCTAGTGCGCAGGAAAAGGATGCTGTGTGGGGGTGTTAGACCTCACTACTTTTCCTCTCATGCCGAGTATGGCCCTGCCAGCTTGTCAGCATCTCGTGGCTGCCAGTGCCGGATTAAAAGCATCTGTAGTTCTTTGAAGATTGCTATAAGGCCTTGATCCGGATCTGAACTCTGGCCCCCGCTGTGCCTTTTCAAGAAACAAGGTTGGCAAACAAAAACTCCAGGGGTCTCATCCAGATCGGGCCTTGTGAAAATTTTATCCCCGATGTGAGCCTTGTACCAACGTCTTACGCAGTTCTTACCATTTTGTCAGCATTGTGCTAGCAGAGAAATCCAACGGGACTTTTTTTTTTGTATTGTCAGTTCCGCAAAGATGCTCCACCCACTCCTAGCAATTACGTCCCCAAGCCAACTGATGCATCATCCGTTTTCTGCGGTGACGTATCTGGTGGGAATAAACGGAGACTGATTCATTGGCAGACTGGCGTGCTGGTGGTTTAAGGAGGCGGACCGAAGACGAACATCTTTTGAGACTTGCGGAAGGCATCCATCAAGAAACCACAGAACCTTTCACATATGTGGTTTTAGCAGGTGGGCAGTTATGCTAGTCTGTTTTGAGCTGACGATGAAAGGTTTAGATCCTGAATGATGCACAGACCCTTTGGGACAGTGGTTCATCCTCAGAGATATGAGCTGGGGCCTGGCTCATTTGGGTTTCATTCCAAAATATAAGATAAACGCATGACTAACCCCAGCATCCTTTCTTTAACCTTCCCATATCTGGCACACAGACCCTATCTTAGATAAAGGTTGTGGTCACATGGACGAGATAAAGTGGTGGTGGGGGGGAAGGAAGGGTATTTCTTCCAGAGGAATTTGACCCACAGTTGCACGATCACACCTCCCCTTGAAGCTGTGGGCACAGTCTGTCATTGTGTGATCAGACACAACTGTGGGTGAGTCAGTTTTTTTGTGCTGTTTGTTTCCCATGCGCTTAAATTAGGGATCGATGAATGGCACCTCTGCACCGACTCCCTCTGGAGTTTGCGATTATATGCATACTGCGAAGGGGGGAGGGGAACATCGGCACGGAGTCAGGATGGCCTGATCGGACCATCCCAATGCCATGAGAGCGCACTGGAGTGGTCAGACGGGAAAGTCAACCCGTGGCCCGTCACAACCCGTTTACTACTGGATTTTCCTTGGTGTTTTTTAAACTCCGCTTCTGCGGCAGAGCAAAATGGGTTGCCGATGGCTGCAAGGCGCTTCCCAGATGCTGTTGTCTGATCGCTCCCTTTCAATCCACCCGGCATTCGCACCTGTGTCAGGTCCAATTGGGCATATGATGGCAGCCAAAGATAGACAAACAGAAAGACTACTGCAATGGGCTACCTCCGTTCCCCTGGTTAGTCACGGAAGGCTTATAAACCGTAAGTTTCAGTGGAAGGTTCCTTTTAACTCAGGGGTCTCAGTTAATTATTCTGAGCTTTCCACCATTACGAAGGGGACACCTGCCCATCAATCTCCAATTCCGACATATTTATTCCCTTCATATGTTTGCACCCGAAATGAAACCCAAACAAATGGTAAAACTAAGCTTGTTATTCCTGTTGGGTCCTTGAATCTGTTAAACATCTTCATTATGCTGTATGCGAATTTACTGCTCACCCTCTGCCTATATGTATGGATTGTCAACTTCCATTTCATTGTATCTGAGGAAGTGTGCGTGCCCGCGAAAGCTCATACCTCGAATAAAGCTTTGCTCGTCTTAAAGGTGACACTGGACTCGAACTTTGTTCAGATACATTTTAACTGTGTTGGCGAAACCATCAAAATATAGTTTCGACAACATGTTCTACTCCGGCAAGGGAAGAGCAGGATTCATGTCCAGTAGGAATTTAAACACTAACAAGTTTTCCAGGGTATAAACTTTTGATAGTCAGTGGTCCCTTTGTTAGATACCTCGTCTCTCGAAAGCTTATTCCCTGGAAATGTTGTTGGTCTCTACTTTTCTGCTGAAGATCAACAGGTTACATGTCTGAAACTGGCAAGGGGAATGACAGATTTCTCACATAAAGCACCTCACATAAAGCACTTATCACCAGGGGTCATTTCGTAGAAAAAGAGGTGCAGGAACTCATTAGCATAACTCATTTGCATAACTCATTTGCATATGCCACACCCCCTAACATACCGGAAGTGCGTCAGAAGGCAACACCCACCCCTCAGGCTCCACTCCACAGGTGAGTGAAACTGACCTGCTCTTCCTCCGTTCCCTTCCCCATCCAATACTTTGTGCAAGAAAAAGAAGCGTCAAGAACACACCCTCATTCTCTTCCTGCTCCCTTGAAACCACCAGGTTTCAAGTCGACTTGAGATACCCAGGACATGTGCACCACCCATCCCTTCCCCTTCCCCTCCCCACAACAAGACACCCTGTGAGGTAGGTGGGGCTGAGAGAGGTCTTTTGAGAACTGCTCATGAGAGAACAGCTCTGAGAGAACTTGTGACTGGCTCAAGGTCACACCAGCAGCTGCATGTGGAGGGGTGGGGAATCAAAGCCGGTTCTCCCAGATTAGAGTCCAACTCCTGACCACTACACCAAACTGATGGGGTGGAAGCTGCTGAAGGGGTGGTGAAATTTCTCCAGTACTTATGTGCCATGTGCCCAGATAAAAAATGGTATACTTAGAAAATTTATATGCCACCTTGAGCAAGTCTCTGGAAAAGCAGCACACAGTCATAAAAGGAACAATGCTAAAATTATCAATATTAAAACAAAACATTAAAAACAATAAAGACCCTAGCAGGGCAATCCCCGGGGTGCTGCGCCTCTGCACTGCTTGGGGAAGCCGAGGAGGGGGCGGGGCTTGGTCATGTGCCCGCCCCCAGGGCTCCTCACTCCCGGAGCTGCGCTCCTGTGCGCTCCCGCTCCAACGGACCCCTGCTTATCACAGCAGCCTGAGCTGGTCTGATGGCAATAATTCCTAGAAATGTTATTACCTAGTAGAGAAGGGAGAAGCAGGCTGAAGGATTAGCGATTCTTTTTTGTCTCTTTCCAAGCTTTCCCCATCTCCTCACTATCTCTCTGTGTGCGAGCCTGCCAGTCCCCTTGGAGATCAGTGAACAAAGAGAGAAAGGCTTGAAGATTCTTTCCATAATTCAAGCTGTCCAGAAGGGGGAGGGGAGGAGGGAATCGGTGCTATTTCCATCAAGCAGAAGGAAGTTAAGGGCTCGGTTCCAAAAATTGCTAGGTACTTGAGAAGTTGACAGTTCCTTAAATAAAGGATCTCATCCGGGCTACTATCTGGCATTCCATCGGAGAGAAACACAAATGTGTCTAAACTTCAGATGGGCCCAGGGTTGCCAGCTTTGGATAGGAAAATTCCTGGAGAGTTGGGGGTGGAGTTTGGGAAGGGCAGGGTTTGGAAAGGGGAGGGGTGTGATGCCATAGTGACCACCCTCCACAACAGCCACTTTCTCCAGGGCTAATTCTGGGAGATCTCCAGGTCCCATCTGGAGCTTGGCAACCCGAACCACACAGAACCATGATTCCTCTCATTGCAGCATGCTCCATCACCCCGAAGTCTTCCACACATTCTTCTTGCAACCCCCTACATCAGGGGTGGGCAATTGTTTTGGCTCGGGGGCCACTTTGTGGGAGCGGAGGTTAGCGGAGGGCCGCACCTTTTAAAATGACTGCATTCATTAGTTAACTTTGCATCTCAGAAAAGGTATAAATTGTACCATAAAAATCAATAAATATAAATTAAATAAAATAGTGGTAGTTTTATTCCATTTATTTATTGTGCTAATTTCATATCATCTATAGCTGCAAACCCGTTTAATTTGAGAATCAGTTTAACGAGACAAATGTACCCTATCACACTTTTCTACAATTTTTTTGAACTCAGGAGTGAGATGGCTTGTTGAGATTCTCATCACAGCCTGCAAGTTAATGTCTGTCAAAGAGCATCTATATGTACTCTTGTTAATCTTCATGTCTTGGCGGGCCGCAAAAAAACTCTGTGGCGGGCCGCATGTGGCCCACAGGCCGCCATTTGCCCACCCCTGCCCTACATCATGGCTGAGTTCAGACTGGCAGTTCGGCCTGATATAGGCCCGCTTTGCAAGCAGATTAAGAGAGCCCGTGCACACAGCCACAGCTGCCTGGCGTTGCCGCGCCGCACTCACCCCGTCCCGAAGCGCTTTCATCCCGCTTTAAAAAGGTACCTGGCGAAACCGGTGTCAGGCCATCGGGGTGTGCGTTCATCCCGCTTCCTGGCAGTGTGGATGCAAATAAGCCATGCATCAAGTGGCGCCAGTAATGTGAGCCTGCTGGTCCAGCTGCTGCGCCCATGTGCTTATGTGCCCACGCACCTACGTACAGGTCGGCAAAATGGACTAAAGCTGCGCGCCACCATGCCGCCACTACCAGGGGCTGCCCCACAGTGCGAACGCTCCGTTCCGCCTCCTCCCGGGTATGGTCCCGCATCAGTCTACACAGTGCGAACGGAAAGCCCCGCGACAACTCGGCCCAGGTCATTTTGCCCCGCTTCCCTTGTGCTTCATTTTGCCAGTCTGTCCTCAGCCCATGAGAGGGAGAGAGGGAAAGAGAAACAGAGCGACTGGGATTAAGGATGCTGTGTTCCTATTTTATCCCGGGATGGATTTTGTGGACGGTTGTAAGCTGCCCCAAATGCAGGGTAATCAAAATCTGCGTCTAGTTTTGAGGGGCAGAGAGCAATCAGGCCACATCAACAATGAATGAATGGATAGAATGGGGATGGTTAGAGCTTGGAGAGAATTTCCGCGGTTATGATCAAACGGCCAATTTCCCCTGGCGTGTTTTACGGGGTGGGGGGTTGGGGAATCCTTGTAGAATTTACTGTGACCTAAAAAGAAGCTCTTTCCTCTTCCCTCAGTGGAACCAGCAGTGTAGAAGCCGAGGAAGGAATGTTAATCCCGCCGCAAATTGAAGAGTGGACAGAACTGGCATCTGTCCAGGGAATCCTGCGCAGCAAATTAAAAGGTAATTACCTTGAAACGTTATGGGAACTCTTATCATTCACTGGCCAACATTCAAACCGAGCTTGGGGCAGATGCTGTATGAACGGCACCTTCTGGATGGGGAGAAACCTTTGGGGGAAGGATTTTTTAATTCTGAAAAAAAACAACCCAGTATAGACCTTCAGGTCTGCATCCTCACCTCCTATTGGATTCCCTCTAGCCTCCTCTGCACGGATGGATTTAGTTTGCTTTTTGGGTCCGAGTGGATTCAGGTGGGTAGCTGTGCTGGTCTGAAGAAACAGAACAAAGGTTGAGTCCAGTGGCACCCTTAAGACCAATAAGGTTTAATTCTGGGTAGAAGCTTTCGTGCGCATGCATGCTTCATCAGGTTTCAGTGTATCTGAAGAAGTGCGCACACACATGGAAGCTTATACCCAGAATGAAACTTTATTGGTCTTAAAGATGCCACTGGACCCAAATGTTGTTTTATGGTCCTAGGGGTCATTTCGAACAGGAATGCGCAGGAACACTGTTCCGGGAGTAACAAACCCAGGAGCGGGCACATATGGTGATGTGCTGTGGGAAAAAGCAGAAGCAGACTAACTTGATCTGTATTTTCATGCTTGTTGTAGGGTGGCTTCCCTGCAAGAGTAAAGGAAACCTAAAGTGTCTTTAGTCCAAGTGTAAAGCTGACTCGCCAGCTTGCCAGTACCTGGAGATTTTGGGGGTGGAGCCTGAGCGGTGAGCATTGCCTTCTGACACACTTCCAGTGATGTCAGGGGGTGTGGCATATGCAAACAAGTTATGCTAATGAGTTATGCCAATGAGTTCCTGCACCTCTTTTTCTACGAAATGACCCCTGGTCTTAAACAACACTAAGCAGTGATATAATGTGTTCAGTGTACAAAGGGTGAACCCCAGTTCACTTACAACAGTTAGGATTGCCAGGTCTGGCTTAGGAAATATCTGGAGACTTTGGGAGCAGAGCCAGGAGACTTTGGGGGTAGAGCCAGGAACAAGGACTCCGAAGGGAAGAAGAAGAGAAGAGACTGGATTTATACTCCACCCTTCCCTACCCGAAGGAGTCTCAGAGCACATGACAATCTCCTTTCCCTCCCCCTCCCCACAACAGACACCCTGGGAGGTAGGTGGGGCTGAGAGAGCTCTCTCCAGAACTGCCCTTGAAAGAACAGCTCTGAGAGAACTTGTGATTGACCCAAGGTCACGCCAGCAGGGGCATGTGGAGAAATGAGGAATCAGACCTGGTTCTCCCAGATTAGAGTCCGTGCACACTTAACCACGACACCAAACTGGCTTTGCTGGCTGTCACATTTAAAGGGACTGCACTCCTTTTAAATACTTCCCCCCATTGGAAATAATGGAGGATGGGGGCACCTTCTTTAGGGGCTCATAGAACTGCTCCCCTTGGTCCAATCTTTTCGAAACTTGGTCTTTTTTTCCAGGAGAGGCACCAACAGCTATGCTGAAAATTTGGTGCCTCTACCTCAAAAACAAAAAACTAGCCCCCCCCGAACCCCAGATACCCACGGATCAATTCTCCATTATACCAGTCTCCATAGGGTATAACGGAGTGGCCATCCCCCCCCTCTGCTTTCTGACAGCTCTGAAGTGGGGGGGAGAGGCTCCAAACCAGGGGATTCCCTGGCCCCCAGCTGGGGGTTGGCAACCCTAACAACAGTCCTGTAAGGTAGGTAACTCTTGCGATTCCTTATTCAATAGAGTTGTGAAGCTGGCACCACTGACTTAGATGGCCAACATTCTGTGCACTTAATAACAATACAGGGCTTTTTTTTAAAAAAAAAAATCTGTGTCTGTTCCTCAAATGGCCTGACAGTGAATTTCACCATGGTAACATTGGGAGGAAAGCAATTTGCCTTAGGGATGTGCAGGGAAGAGACGGTGGGTTTAACCCTTCAACCACCACTCCGTTTTGCCATTTGCAACCAGTCTACTTGCTTTCTGGTGGTGGAAAGAGCCGTCAAAGCACAGCTGACTTACAGCGACCACATGGGGCTTTCAAGGTAAGAGGTGTCCAGAGATGGTTTGCTATTGCCTGCCTCCGCCTCACACCCCTGGAATTTCTTGGAGGTCTCCCATCCAAATACCACCCAGGGCCACCCCTGGTTAGCTTTTGAGATTTGACATGAACGGGCTAGTTTGGGCTAGCCAGGTCAGGGTGTTAATAAAGAATAAAATCATAGAATAGATTCATAGAATCATAGAGTTGGAAGGGATCTCCAGGGTCATCTAGTCCAACCCCCGAATACATCATTACATGTATTAGAACAGATTAAAGGAAGTCCTTCTTCACCCAAAGAGTGTTTGACACGTGGAATTCACTGTCACACGAGGTGGCGGCGGCTACAAGCATGAAGAAGAAGAAGAAGAAGAAGAAGAAGAAGAAGAAGAAGAGATTGGATTTATATCCCGCCCTTCACTCACTTAAGAGTCTCAGAGCGGCTTACAAACTCCTTTCCCTTCCCCTTCCCACAACAGACACCCTGTGAGGTAGGTGGGGCTGAGAGAGCTCTTTCCCAAGCTGTCCTTGAGAGAACAGCTGGTACAGAGCTATGGCTAGCCCAAGGTCATCCAGCCAGGTGCAAGTAGAGGAGTGGGGAATCAAACCCGGTTCTCCCAGATTAGAGTCCACACACTTAACCACTACACCAAACTGGCATGCACAGCTTCAGGAGGGAATTGGATAAACATATGGAGCAGAGGTCCATCAGTGGCTATTAGCCATGAGGTATAGATAGGAACTCTCAGTCTGGGGCAAGTGATGCCCTGTATTCTTGGTGCTGGGGGGACAACACTGGGAGGGCTTCTAGTGTCCTGGCCCCACTGGTGGACCTCCTGAGGGCCCCTGGTGTTTTTGGCCACTGTGTGAGACAGAGTGTTGAACTGGATGGGCCATTGGCCTGATCCAACATTGGCTTCTCTTATGTTCTCTTATATCTTGTCTCCTTTCAATCACGAATAAAGCAAGAAGACTCGCTCGGAATAGCATGCCCTGAGCCATCACATTAGCTAACAGATTTGGGCTAGTCCAGTGCCTCTCAGCCAGTGTTCCCTCTAAGCTGAATTAGCGTGAGCTAGCCCACCGCTTTTTAGCCTCCGGCTCACACCTTTTTTGTCTTCGCTCAGGAAGGATGACTCCAGTGCAAACTAATTTATGCCGTGACCAAACTGCTCGCTCACAGCTTTAATGCCAGTAGCTCACCAAGCAGAAGTTTTGCTCTCAAGACTCCACCGTTTAGAGGTTGTTATGAGGATAAAGATGAAGGAGGAAAAAAACTATGGACGCTACGCTGAGCTCTCTACAGGAAGGGAAGGATAAAAATACAGTAGGTAAGTTGACTGAGATAGGCGTCGATGGCATGAAAAGAACTGAATACCATGAAATGGGGAAGTATGAAGGCCGACAGAATTATTTATATGCAGCAGGAATAAATGCAAATGCACAGGTCCTGGTATCTAGGTTCATCATTTAGTCTTTTTTTTTTAAAGGATTTAATTATGTCTACGGTCAAAGCTAGATTTTTTTATTATTAACAGGTTTTTCAGTTTATTAATACAAACAGAAAAATACATAAAATACAATACAATTCTTTAGCTTAATACAATATAACAACCGTCACTAGAAACTAAACAACCGAATCTGAAACTTGTTTCACAAATAAATCATTTTCTGATATGCCGGGTTCGCTGGAAGTATTTTTTTTCTTGGTCAAGTAAGTTATAATTGTATACCATACACTTACAATTTTCTTAGGATATAAAGTTAGTGGACTATCGCTAGCTGAATAAGATAGTTTTGATAAGAGGAAATATTCCCACAAATTTCCGTTGCCATTTGACTATCGTAGGAGCGTTCATCATTTAGTCTGAAAGAATGAGCCGTGCATGGAAATCCGGCATGGAGGGTGTGAAATGGGGCTACAGTTTCAATTAAAATATATATATATATATATTCAAAAGTTGGAGGAATCCAGTGGCACTAAAGGCATAGAACTGTACATACAATTGGAAGGTGATAGGAAAAGAGAAGGTACACTGTTTCTGGATTGACTGAGCCTACCTTTGTTTTTTAAAAAGGACAGCCAACTTGTGTGTGTAAAGTGCTGTTGAGTCACAGCTGACTGATGGTGACCTTTCCGCATCTGCCTGCCACGCCGGATTTTCTCAGACCAATTTCCCCACGAGGCGCTGCTCCGGCCTCGTGGGAAATCGGTCTCAATGTTGTCAGGCGAGACAACTTAAGTCCACCGCGAAACAACGTCCAAGGAACTGAGGGCAACTGCAGGCTGAAACTGGGCTGACCACTGAAGGGGGGTGGCGTCATGCAGAATTGGGGGGGGGGGAGAACCTGGAATAAAAAGATTACACTTGGTTTTAGCGCAGGATGGAAAGGGAAAAAAACCTGGATTAAAAAGAAGCTTGAATTCGGTTTTCGTGTAGAATTGCTTGGAGGACGCCGTGGTGAACATGGATTAAAAGGAGAGGGCAGAAAGGACCCCTGTAGGGCTTTCAGGGCAAAAGACCTTTAGAGGTGGTTTGCCATCGCCTGCCTCTGCGTAGCAACCCTCAACTTCCTTGGTGGTCTCTCATTCTGATAAGTATTGGAGTCGGGAGTCCATGGAACAGTGAAACAGCTAGATCTTTATTGCTGGTCCGGATGAAGCATACAACCCAGGGCTCTGAGCCCTCCTTTTATGCTGGTCAGGGACAATCCCCTGACCTCGCCCAACTGGCCTGATAGGCTATTATCAGTCTATTTACATCTCATAGGTTCCCTGGGCGGAACCTAGGTACATGATTGGTGGCCGGTTTGAATCCACCTGGCCTTTGTTCTACCTAGGGCTGCCAAGTCAGCCTGGGGGGCGGGGGATCCCCTGCTATAGGGGTTCCTGATCCGCCGGCCGGCATTCGGCCAGCGGGGGGAACCCCGCCCCAGAAGTTGTCCGGTGAGGACGACTTCCCCCGTGTAATGACGTCAACCGGAGGTGACGTCAGTACGTTGTCGTGGCGCGCGCAAAGCGCATGCTCCAGAAGAGCTCCCGGGGGAAGAACAACTCTCCCCCACCAGTAAGTCGCCGGCACTTGGCAGCCCTGGTTCTTCCTGGCTGAAGCTCAGGTCGTTTCTTGGCCATGTGCTCTGGCCACATGGCGGTCGCCATTATGGGAGCACATGGCGACCGCGTGGTCAATACATAACCCATTCAAATACTAACCAGGGCCAATCCTGCTCACCTTCTCAGACCTGATTAGATTAGGTCATCCAGGTCAGGGCCAAAGTGACTTAACCCTGGAAATAAAAGACGTATTAAGTCAACAACGATTGACGAATGACTCCCACTTTTCCACTCCTTGACCCCAGATTAGGAAATACGTCAGAATCCTTTTATGACATAAACATCTACGTTGGTTTGATGATGTCCATTTCATGCATGGGGTTGCCAGCCTCCGGGTGGGGCCTGGAGATCCCCCAGCATCAGCAGTGCTCTCCAGGTGACACAGAGCAGTTCCCCTGGGGAAAGTGGCTGCCTTGGAGGGTGGGCACCAGGGTTCCCTCTAAGCTGAGTCAGTGTGAGCTAGCTCACAGTTTTTTAGCCTCTGGCTCACACACTTTTGTCTTAGCTCAGAAAGGGTGGCTCCAGAGCAAACTAATTTGTGCAGTAGCCAAGTTGCTCACTCACAACTTTGATGCCAGTAGCTCACAAAGTAGAATTTTTGCTCACAAGACTCCACAGCTTAAAGGGAGCATTGGAGGGCACTATGGCATTGTAGAATCCTGAGGGCCCTGTCCTCCCCAAACCCTGCACCCCAAATCTCCAGGAATATCCCAACCCAGAGCTGGCAATCCTAACTTTAGGGCAATCTGGGGCCTCCGCTTCGCTTTCTCTTTCTGTTCCCTTCTTTTGCACTGGTCTCGGCGTGTCTTTTTATTTTGCTGATTAGTTCTGCCGTGAGTTCAGCTGTGCTGTATTTTGGCATTCTCAGTGGGTGTGATCTGTTCTTCGTTTCGCGGCGAGCTGCTTCCACAGGACACGTCCCCTACAGAGTCACTTCAGTCTAATCTCCTTGATTTTGGTGGTTTCATACTGTTTCATAACAGCCCTAAGATGGTGTTGTGTTCTACTGGCGACCGCCATGGGGTCCGGCCAGGCGGTCCGGGGCAAGCACATGGCCAGGTGCAGTCAGAGCTTCACTCCAGAACACAATAGACTGGCCAGATTGTGATTTAGACCTATTGGTCAACCAGGATGCAAATAGGGGCCAATGATCTGGGGAGACTTCATTGTAATCCTATCAGAGTGTGTGGGCGAGGCCAGGGGTGCAGTTTAGATGTGCACAGGGAGCGCAGCTCCGGGAGTGAGGAGCCCAGGGGGAGGGCACATGACCAAGCCCCACCCCCTCCTCGGCTTCCCCGAGCAGTGCAGAGGCGCAGCGCCCCGGGGAAAGCCCTGCTAGGGTCTTTATTGTTTTTAATGTTTTGTTTTCATATTGATAATTTTATCATTGTTCCTTTTATGACTGTGTGCTGCTTTTCCAGAGACTTGCTCAAGGTGGCAGATAAATTTTCTAAGTATACCATTTTTTATCTGGGCACATGGCATGTAAGTACTGGAGAAATGTCACCAACCCTTCAGCAGCTTCCACCCCATCAGTTTGGTGTAGTGGTCAGGAGTTGGACTCTAATCTGGGAGAACTGGGTTTGATTCCCCACTCCCCCATATGCAGCTGCTGGTGTGACCTTGGGTCAGTCATAAGTTCTTTCAGAGCTGTTCTCTCATGAGCAGTTCTCAAAAGACCTCTCTCAGCCCCACCTACCTCACAGGGTGTCTTGTTGTGGGGAGGGGAAGGGAAAGGGATGGGTGGTGCACATGTCCTGGGTATCTCAAGTCTACTTGAAACACAGTGGTTTCAAGGGAGCAGGAAGAGAATGAGGGTGTGTTCTTGACACTTCTTTTTATTGCACCAAGTATCGGATGGGGAAGGGAACGGAGGAAGAGCAGGTCAGTTTCACTCACCTGTGGAGTGGAGCCTGAGGGGTGGGTGTTGCCTTCTGACACACGTCCGGTATGTCAGGGGGTGTGGCATATGCAAATGAGTTATGCAAATGAGTTATGCTAATGAGCTCCTGCACCCCTTTTTCTACGAAATGACCCCTGATCTGGGGAGACTGAATTGTAATCCTATCAGAGTGTGTGGGCGACGCCAGGGGCGTAGTTTAGATGTGCATATAAGCAGACCCCCGTGCCCACCTCAGACATGTGTTCCAAAACCTCCTACTAAACCATGAGCTGATTTCACTTGAACGCGTCTCTGGACTGAGTACTTTATAGATCTGGTCTTTTAGCTATTAGTTGGACAAATGACTACATTTAAGGAGCGGCGGGTCTTTCAGATCTGCCCTAATTTCTGAGGCTGAACTACGCGGCAGGGCATGCTCTGGCTCTATTAGATTTACGGGCAATTGCCGGGGCAGCTACTGATAAGGATATAATGGGCTGATTTGTTTTAGGGAATGGTTAGCGAGGCGTTCCTTAGAGTAGAAGCCCCATTATGTCTGGGAAATCATGTACATCTGGCTTCCTACGCTGGAGGATTTGCATAATGTTATTGTTCCGTCCAAAGGACATGCTGCAGCCTGAAACCCACTTTCCAGACCCTCAGTGGTCCTCGAAGCACTGTGGCATCAACTCACTTTGTGAATTTCACCATGGTAACGATGGAAGGGAAGTAGAAAGACAACAAGGCTTTTGTTTGGCGTAGTGGTGAAGTGTGCGGACTCTAATCTGGGAGAACTGGGTTTGAATCCCCACTCCTCCACTTGCACCTGGCTGGATGACCTTGGGCAAGCCATAGCTCTGTACCAGCTGTTCTCTCAAGGACAGATTGAGAAAGAGCTCTCTCAGCCCCACCTACCTCCCAGGGTGTCTGTTGTGGGGAGGGGAAGGGAAAGGAGTTTGTAAGCCGCTCTGAGACTCCCTTGGGTAGTGAAGGGCGGGGTATAAATCTAATCTCTTCTTCTTCTTCTCTTCTTGTAATCCACTATATGGATTTCCAGACTTGAGTCAGATCTGCTGTGTAAACTAGGACTGCCAACTCTGGGTTGGGAAATACCTGGAGATTTGGGGGTGGAGCCTGGGAAAAGAGAAGTTTGGGGATGAGCAGGACCTTTAGTGGGGTCCAATGCCAGAGAGTCCACCCTCCAAAGTAGCCATTTTTTTCCAGAGGAACTGATCTGTGTCATCTGGATATCAGTTCGAATTACGAGAGATCGCCAGGCTCCCCCTGGAGGTTGGCATCCCTAGTGTGAACACTGCACCAAGGCTCCACCCTGGTAGGTAAGTATCCCCAAACAAGCAACATTTTGTGTTCAGAAAGGCCTAAATATCTGGGCAGAAGGGAGAGCAGTCACATGTCTTTGCACACTCTTCAATCAGGGTGGCCAACTCTGGGTTGGGAAATTCCTGGAGATTTTGGGGCGGAGGCAGGTGAGGGAGGGGTTTGGAAGGGGGGCTATAATGCCATCGAGTCCACCCTCCAAAGCAGTCATTTTCTCCAGGGAGGCTGATCTCTGTCATCTGGAGATCAGTTGTAATTCCAGGAGATCTCCAGGCCCCACCTGGAAGTTGGCAAGCCTAGGGGTGACCCAGGTTTGGAGTCCCCCTCCATGGTAAAGTTCAGTGGGTAATCTTGGGCCAGTCGTATTCCAGGAGATTGTTAAAGACAAACTAATTTGGTTTCCATTTGCAGAAGAAGAAGAGGAGGAGGAAATAGGATTTATACCCCGCCCTTCACTTGGAGTCTCAGAGCAGCTCACAAACTCCTTTCCCTTCCCCTCCCCACAACAGACACCCTGTGAGGTAGGTGGGGCTGAGAGAGCTCTGAGAGAACTGCTCTTGAGAGAACAGCTCTGACAGAACTATGGCTTGCCCAAGGCCATCCAGCAGGTGCAAGCGGAGGAGTGGGGAATCAAACCCGGTTCTCCCAGATTAGAGTCCGCGCTCGTAACCGCTACACTGACTCTCAGTTAGGGTTGCATACTCTGGGTTGGGAAATTCCTGGAGATTTGGGGGATGGACATGAACGCACATGAAGCTGCCTGATAGTGAATAGAGTTTGCCCAAGTCATGGAGACCGTGATCCTGAGTGCAGTAAATAAATCTCCTGGGAAGAATCTTGCAAAAAAAAATAATAAAACTTGTCAGCTTACATTTATTCAACTAGATCCAGTTCACATTCAGGTTGCAATTGAAGGGAGAGATAGGAGCCTAATTTAAAGAGTTCTGGCTGGTGGGTGGATTGGGGGGGCTGAAATCAGGGGAAACCCCCCTCCCATGGGGGTAAGGCAATCCTAGGGACTGAGGATTCTCAGAAAGATTATGAGGGCTGGGGGTCTTCACGGAGTCTTCAAGGAGAGGGGTAATAATGTGTGTGTATGCGTACATAGGGGTTTAGCTTGCCTCTGCAGCACTGAATTTAGAAAGGGCATACGCATATTACAACCATAACTCTTAGCAAAACAAAGGCAGGCATTTCTTTGAGGATGGAGTCGGGTTTTGCTCCCCGGTTCCCCCGCATTCGGCGTAGGCACTCAGCAGGAGGCAAAGCAAGACAAAAAAAAAAAAATTAAAAGCACTTTCAACTCCGAAAAATATTTAATAAGCGCGATAACTCTCCAGGTGCCAAGCATCAAAGCGGCAGGAATGTCGCGGTGGGATTAAGAGGGCCAAATGCTGCAAATTGGAGATCAGGGAGGGGGGAGGGATTTCCAGCTCCTTGAAGTCTGCCTTCCCCGAATCGTTTTGTGGTGTGATGTGAGGCGATTTTGGCAGGCGCTTCATGTGCCTCTGAACCACTTTGCACATTTTCGCAGGTGTCTGAAGGCGCATCGCTCGCTTCTTCCTCAGGGCGGCTGCGGAGGAGAGCGCTTTGGAGGATTTGAGTAGCGCAATGCTTTCAAAAGGCTCCTTCTCTGCATTTCACCGGGGGGGGGGGCGTGTTGGTTGGATCGTAATTATCTGCTTTTATTGCTGAAGTGGAATTGATGCATGAGCAATTCTCCACAGTTTTGCTTTTTTTTTTTTTTAATCCAAATAATGTACAGAACACGGCGCATGTGCTTTTTGTAGCAACTTTACAATCCTTCAGTTCATTTCTACACACACCAATAGCACAACAGCCAGCAACATTTGGGATGGGCCCACACTGGGAAAATGCAGTTCGGTTCCTGGTTTTTTCGAGTCACGAACCACAAACCGTCATGAACTTTCAGAGGCTAAATGAACAGTTTCGGTTTGTGAGGTTCGTGACCGGCGTGCTGGAGACACCGAACTCACAGGGGATTTTGTACCATGGAGCTGGTCTAAAGAGCCGGGAGCAAGCTAAGGAAATGGAAGATCTTTAAAGACTGGGATATCTGAGATAAAAGAGCCCGTCGTATATTTTACCAAGGTCAACACACACCCTGTGAGCTAGGTCCCCATCAACAAGTGTGGCAGATTACACGTACTCCAACTCCGGAATGAATTTTAAATATTTTCCTAGTTGACCCAGAATTGTGAAAGAATGGAATATATTGTCAAACAAAATCTGGGGGGGTGTCAGAGGTCGGGGCGACCAGCTCATTTCTGTTTTCTCTCAAGCGACTTCAGAGCCTTCCTGTATTTGTGAAAACACATGAATCTTCCTTATGCTGAACTGGTCCATCAAAGGTCAGTCTTGTCTACTCAGACTGGCCGCAGCTGTCCAGGGTTTCAGGCGGAGGTCTTTCCCGTCACTTTCCCTGGTCCTTTCAGCAGGAGATGCCAGGGGTTGAACCTGGGCCCTTCTGCATGCCAAGCAGAGGCTCTGCCCCTGAGCCATGGGCTCTCACATAAAGCTGCCATATACTGAATCAGAAAAAACCAAGAAGGGGCTACAGGTATCCATAAGGAAAATACAAGAAACAAACACTGTGACATGAACGCCCAGAACATTTTATACTAAAGATCAGACTTTACAAAATTACAAGGAACCGCTCATTATACTCTCAATAAAAGTTTACGGTATTACAAGCAGAAGAAGAAGAAGAGAAGAAGAGATTGGATTTATATCCCGCCCTTCACTCACTTAAGAGTCTCAGAGCGGCTTACAAACTCCTTCCCCTTCCCCTCCCCACAACAGACACCCTGTGAGGTAAGTGGGGCTGAGAGAACTCTTTCCCAAGCTGTCCTTGAGGGAACAGCTGGTACAGAGCTATGGCTTGCCCAAGGTCATCCAGCCAGGTGCAGGTGGAGGAGTGGGGCATCAAACCCGGTTCTCCCAGATTAGAGTCCGCGCACTTAACCACTACACCAAACTGGCTCTCAAGGGAAGTCCATCCTACTCAATGAGCACCCGGATAGAAGCTCATTTCATCCCTGTCTTCCTCAGGAATAGTCCTATTGTATGGAAAGGTATCAGCCTCTTGATAAAGTTCAATGTTTGTTAGGAGCAAACCCACGCTTAACTTCTTCTTTAGTTTCTGCATTTTATCCTGGAAGAAATCCATGGTATTTTAAATGAAACATGAAGCTGGATGGAATGTTCTTCTCATTTTTTTAAAAAAATATTTTGATAAATTCTCGACTTATTTAACATTTAAGATTTTTTTTAGAGCTTACTTCGGGTTCCATTCGGCTTTCTGTTGCTTTTCAGTCATCCGTATACTGAATCAGAGCATCCCTCCATCAAGGTTAGTATTGTCTATTCAGACTGGCAGTGGCTTTTCAGACTCTCCAGAAGAGGTCTTTCACACCACTACTATCTGGTCCCTTTTCACTGGAGATGCCGGGGATTGAACCTGGGACCTTCTGGGACTTTGTGGCTTCTTGCTAAAGGTAATTTTGGGGAGTAGAATTTTGCAGTGACTTACTAGGATCCATGCGGTTTATTTATTTATTTAATTGATTTATACCCCGCCCTCCCCGCTGGGGCAGGCTCAGGGGTGGATAGCACGCTGGATCGTCCTTTTCACGCATCTTGCTTGTGACGCAAAAGAGAGCACCAATACCTTTTCTTTGCTCACGGCTTCATGAGTTGGTTGTGTATTGTCCTTCCACTTCGTTCCCGGGTGCGCACAATAGACTACAGAGCTCGCAACCCAATGGGGCAGGGAGCTGAAATATTGCTGAAATATTTAAAATAACATTTCACTTCTGATATTCAGCGTTTGAATTGGGGGGGGGGGCTTATCGGCAATAATGGGCTGTGTAATTGCTTTGATGGGCATGTTATATCATGTCCCAAAGTATACATTTCTTCCTTTGTCAGTGAATAACAAATGGTGATTTAAAATGCTGAAATGAGAAACTCAGCATGCCTGGACACTGGGAGGCACTACATCACTCTAAGTGTTTCTAAGTGTTATCTTCATGGATGGGATGTCCCTCTCTTTGTCTTAATCTGGGAGTTGCTCTTTGACCTCTCCCCTGATCTTGTACCCTTTGTTTCCCCCCATTCTTCTCATAGCTCTTCATGGAGTCACACATCGCTACAGGTCTCTCCTGTAGAAACAATACCTTCATACTTCCGAACAGGGGTCCGTTGGAGCGGAAGCGCACAGGAGCGCAGCTCCGGGAGTGAGGAGCCCAGGGGGCGGGCACATGACCAAGCCCCGCCCCCTCCTCGGCTTCCCCGAGCAGTGCAGAGGCGCAGCGCCCCGGGGAAAGCCCTGCTAGGGTCTTTACTGTTTTTAATGTTTTGTTTTAATATTGATAATTTTATCATTGTTCCTTTTATGACTGTGTGCTGCTTTTCCGGAGACTTGCTCAAGGTGGCATATAAATTTTCTAAGTATACCATTTTTTATCTGGGCACATGGCACATTACTGGAGAAATTTCACCAACCCTTCAGCAGCTTCCACCCCATCAGTTTGGTGTAGTGGTCAGGAGTTGGACTCTAATCTGGGAGAACCGGGTTTGATTCCCCACTCCTCCACATGCAGCTGCTGGTGTGACCTTGGGCCAGTCACAAGTTCTCTCAGAGCTGTTCTCTCATGAGCAGTTCTCAAAAGACCTCTCTCAGCCCCACCTACCTCACAGGGTGTCTTGTTGTAGGGAGGGGAAGGGGAAGGGATGGGTGGTGCACGTGTCCTGGGTATCTCAAGTCTACTTGAAACACGGTGGTTTCAAGGGAGCAGGAAGAGAATGAGGGTGTGTTCTTGACGCTTCTTTTTATTGCACGAAGTATTGGATGGGGAAGGGAAAGGAGGAAGAGCAGGTCAGTTTCACTCACCTGTGGAGTGGAGCCTGAGGGGTGGGTGTTGCCTTCTGACACACTTCCGGTATGTTAGGGGGTGTGGCATATGCAAATGAGTGATGCTAATGAGTTATGCTAATGAGCTCCTGCACCTCTTTTTCTACGAAATGACCCCTGCTTCCGAACACATGATACTGGATTTAGCTGGACACTTGTGACCGGGAAAGTCCTCTTTAGTTTAGGTTTCTCTCTCTCCTTTTGATTGCAACCTGAATGTGAACTGGATCTACTTGAATAACTGTTAAGTTTTATTTTACAAACTCTGCTACGTGGACCACCTATCCCAATACAAAACTGTTGTGTGCTTTTCAGCGGATTTTCAACTGCGGAATCAGGAATCTTTGCTATTTATGACTCTGGTGAAAACAGTATAGCAAGAAGGACTTAGGAATCCGAATATTCTCTGTTCGTAATTATGCGGCTGATTCACTGATCATTAAAAGATGCTTAAAAACATGATTTGGATGGATGAACGGCTCATAATCTTCTCTGGCAATGTTTAAGGATTGAAGGATTTCTTCAGACTACACTCTCATCAGTTGGAGTGTTCTTGGACATTCTGTGACTGCCACGTGCTCCTGCACTGTGCCTAACCAGCTGGCACTGCAGTACCCCTCCTGGATTTCTACCTGTCTGGGATGGAGGGTGACATCTCAGTACCAGAAGTGCTGGGGAAGCAGCCTGACACCAGTGTGGTATAGTGGTTAGAGCATCCAGCTAGGATCTGGGTTTGAATCCCCAGTCTGCCATGGAAGCATACGACACCCAGACAGCATGCCTTCAGGTGTTTTGTTGGGAAGGGCATCTGTGGAGAAGAAGGAAGGCTCCAGCAGGAACACAACGTTTTCTTTGATGAGTTCCAAACTGGATACGCTGGGCTGAAATAACTCAATTACGCTGAAAATCACATCAATCAAGATGATGGAATGGAAAAGTGGCAGAAGGGAACGTGCCTTATCGCTCTGGAAAGGGATGTATGCAGGCATAATGTGCCCTTCTCCCTTCACCAACATCCCCCAGCTGGAATCATACATTACAAAGGGCCGCCGTGGGCTAATTGCTGAATATTATAAATGGCCTTCTCACCTGGCAAATCTCCCGTTATTATTAACCACAGCCAGGGGTCCGTTGGAGCGGGAGCGCACAGGAGTGCAGCTCCGGGAGTGAGGAGCCCAGGGGGCGGGCACATGACCAAGCCCCACCCCCTCCTCGGCTTCCCCGAGCAGTGCAGAGGCGCAGCGCCCCGGGGAAAGCCCTGCTGGGGTCTTTATTGATTTTAATGTTTTGTTTTAATATTGATAATTTTAGCATTGTTCCTTTTATGACTGTGTGCTGCTTTTCCAGAGACTTGCTCAAGGGGGCATATAAATTTTCTAAGTATACCATTTTTTATCTGGGCACATGGCACATAAGTACTGGAGAAATTTCACCAACGCTTCAGCAGCTTCCACCCCATCAGTTTGGTGTAGTAGTCAGGAGTTGGACTCTAATCTGGGAGAACCGGGTTTGATTCCCCACTCCTCCACATGCAGCTGCTGGTGTGACCTTGGGCCAGTCACAAGTTCTCTCAGAGCTGTTCTCTCATGAGCAGTTCTCAAAAGACCTCTCTCAGCCCCACCTACCTCACAGGGTGTCTTGTTGTGGGGAGGGGAAGGGGAAGGGATGGATGGTGCACATGTCCTGGGTATCTCAAGTCTACTTGAAACCCGGTGGTTTCAAGGGAGCAGGAAGAGAATGAGGGTGTGTTCTTTATGCTTATTTTTATTGCACAAAGTATTGGATGGGGAAGGGAACGGAGGAAGAGCAGGTCAGTTTCACTCACCTGTGGAGTGGAGCCTGAGGGGTGGGTGTTGCCTTCTGACACACTTCCGGCATGTGAGGGGGTGCGGCATATGCAAATGAGTTATGCTAATGAGCTCCTGCACCTCTTTTTCTACGAAATGACCCCTGACCACAGCCCTTCTATTGCTTTTCCTCTCTCAAGATATCTTGTGTGCTGGTCACAGTGGGGTGGACCCTGCCCCTGTCCTCCACTCCGCTAGGTGGAGATTATTAATTTATTAAAATATTTATACCCCACCTTTCCTGTTGTCTCTTCCATTGAAGGAAGAGCCCTGAAGATGGAGAAAGGTTACCTGGAGGACATTTATATCGGACCCAGTGCTTTCACTTGTAAAAAGGTAAAGGTAAAGGTTTCCTTTGCTTGAAAGCCAGTCAAATCCGACTCTAGGGGGCGGTGCTCATCTCCGTTTCCAGGCCGAAGAGCCAGCGCTGTCCGAAGACATTTCTGTGGTCATGCGGCTGGCGTGACTAGAAGCCGAGGTGCACGGAACACTGTTACCTCCCCACCGAAGCTGTACCTATTTATCTACTTGCAATTTCTTGCTTTCGAACTGCTAGGTTGGCAGGAGCTGGGGCCAGAGACAAGAGCTCACTCCGTCATGCGGCACTCGGGTCTCGAACTGCCAAGCTACCAACCTTCTGGTCTGCAGCTCAGCGTCTTAACCTCTAAGCCACCACGGCCCAAGTTTCACTTGTCAACTCTTGCAAACAACTTTGCAAGATAGAGTTGCCAACTCCAAACTGGGAAATTCCTGAAGATCCAGGGGTGGAGCTTTGGGAAAGCAGGTTTTGGGGAAGTGTGGGACTTTATCCAGGCATAGTGTCATGGAGTCCACCTTCCAAAGCAGCCATTTTCTCCGGGGCACTTGATCTCTGTAGTCTGGAGATCAGTTGTAATTCCAGGAGGTCTTCAGGCCCCACCTGGAGGTTGGCAACCTATTTGCAAAAGTGGGCAAAACGGGCAAATTGGAAGGTTCTGGAGAAGGAGAGAGACGAAGTCAGCGGCGCACACTGATGGTGTTTGAAACATGGGCTTCAAAAAAATATATGTTGCAATACATTAATTGAAGGCCTGCAGGGGGCCTTGAGTGGTTGACCTGAGAGGCGTGAGGGAGGTATTGAGGGAGTGCGCCACCACGTTCCTGTGGCCAAAGGAAGGAACTGCACAGAGACGAGCCAAGGAAGCCGTCTTGTGCTGATAGGCCGCAGCGAGTCAGGTGGTGCTGCCTCGTCCCTATTAAAGCCTCTGGGTGAAGTTCACTTGGCGGCCTGCACAGCCAGATCAGCAGCATGCTCTTAAGGATATAAACCCAGCTATAAATCCCACTGTGTTCAATGGGACTTACTCCCCTGAAAGTACACTTAGGATTGCTGCCCTACCCTCAACAGACCATCCTCAGCTTGCTCTACCTTCTGCGCTTTCTTTAGCCGAGGGCAGACTGGCATTTTGGCCTGATATAGGTCTGCTTTTCAAGCGGATGAAGAGAGCCTGTTCAGACAGCTGCAGCTGCCTGGTGTTGCCGAGCCGTACTCACTTGGTCCTGAAGCGCTTTCACCCTGCATTAAAAAGGTACTTGGTGAAACCAGTGTCAAGCCGTGTGGGGGCGCATTCATCCCGCTTCCTGGCAGTGTGGACGCAAATAAGCCGCACATCAAGTGGCGCCGGTGATGTGAACCCACTGATCTGGCTGCTGCGCCCATGCGCTCATGTGCCCATGCGCACCTCGGCAAAACAGACCAAAGCCGCACGCTGCCATGGTGGCGTTGCCAGGAGCCGCCCCGCAGTGTGAATGCTCCGTTCCGCCTCCTCCCCGGTATGGTCCCGCATCAGTCTACGCAGTGCGAACGGAGAGCCCCGCGACAACTCAGCCCGGGTCTTTTTGCCCCGCTTCCCTTGCGCTTCATTTTGCCAGTCCGTCCTCAGCCAATATTGTGTCTTCCACTGAACAGGCGCATGGGACTCTGAACTTCAGCAAAGCGCTGACTGAATGAAGAAGTTGTAAGCCGCCCTAAACCTGCTTCAACGGGGAGGGCGGGGCAGAAATTAATTAATTAATTAATTAAAGGAAAGGACACTAGAGAACTGGGATATCTATGGGAGAAACTGAGGAGACCAAAAAGATGGGTGTAAGAGGGGAGGGCGAATCCATCGCCTTTCTATTCCTGTGACGACAGCTTCAGGTGGGTAGCCAGCTTATTCTGTAGCAGTAGAACAAAATTTGAGTCCAGTAGCATCTTAAAGGCTATCCAGACTTTCCAGGACATAAGCTTTCTTGAGTCTCTGAGGAAGTGAGCGCTGACTTACAAAAGCTTATGCCCTGGGAAATGTTGTTGATCTTTAAGATGCCACTGGACTAAAAATATTCTTTCCACTCCGCATACCCTCAGTAGAATATAGAATACTTTATTTAAGATATGTATCCACTGTGCTTCCGTATCATTCAAAACTGATAAGGGGTAGCAGTCGCGTAGCCCCTCACCCCATTCTTGCATCAAGAGGAAGGTTAACCAAATTACTTTGCATGCCAGGGATTCTTGATTTAGTCACGAACATCGATAGCCTGCTTCTTCAAGGCTGGAAGCAGCTATCAATACAAATTCAAACCAAACACTATTAAACCAAAAATAGCCCCTCTTATCAAAAAACATCCAACCGTAATGTGAAACTCCTCAACTTAAATGAGAACAGAATAGCTGATTACTTCTCTGACATTTACTTTAATAGCAAAACACAGCTGTGTTTGTGTGTGTTGAATAGTAAGGCTTGTGCTATCTCCCTAATAAACAGTTACCCTCCAAACTGCTATTAGACCCATTGGGGCAGGATGGAGAGGGTTCCTACATAAAAGCTTCATCTCCTCAACTTTTGCATCTAATAGCTATCTGAGACTGCAAAAATGGCGCAGAAGCCTATAGTATATGGGGCTGCCCTTGTCTCAGATCCGGAAGCTGAAGCTAGTGCAGAATGCTGCAGCCAGGCTGTTGATGGGTCTCTCTATATGGGACCACATCCAGCCTGTGCTGAGATCTATAGCATACTGGATCTGGTTCAAGGTATTGGTGCTGACCTTTAAAGCCTGGGGCCTGCCTACTTGAGGAACCGCCTTTCCCCATATGTGCCCCAGAGGGCACTGAGGTCAAGCTCACAACATTGCTTGACTCTCTCTGGTCCGAAAGAAGCTCGGCTGGCCAGCCCTAGAACCAGGGCTTTCTCGGTGGTGGCTCCATACTGGTGGAATGAACTCCCGGAGGACATCAGGGCCCCATGGGACCTCTTACAGTTCCGCAGGGCCTGTAAAATGGAGCTCTTCCACCAGGCCTTCGATTATGAGCCGCCACTGGGGACGGAGGTCAACTACACCCCTGGAATGTGCTGGCTAGACCCTGCTGGAGGCGGCTTAATCAGTTGCTCCCTTTCTCACCGATGTGTTTCTGATTGCCTCCATCGTGCATCTGTTTGTTTTATTGTAACTACGCTGTGTTTTAACTTTGTAAATTATTGTTTTATTGTATTTTAATCTGTTGGAAGCCGCCTCGAGCCATCTTGCCCAGCAAGGCGGAGTAGAAACACTAAAAATAAATAAATAAATAGTAAGCCCCCATAAATAATGTATTTTCCCCCCAATGAAATCACAAACAAATCTGTAGTCAAAGCACACTAAATAAATGTAACAATAATTACCTAGAAAACAATAATAATGCCAAACTCATATATATACATTATTGTAGAATCACAAACATAATAAAAAACAATAGGGTTTTTTTTCAAAGCATGGCGAGATCTGACTTATTTCTAGAGATGTGCATCCCAGAATTCCCAAACCAAAAATATACACAAAAATCACTTAGATCAGGGGTGGGCAATTGTTTTGGCTCGGGGGCCACTTTGTGGGAGCGGAGGTTAGCGGAGGGCCGCACCTTTTAACGTGATTGCATTCATTAGTTAACTTTGCATTTCAGAAAAGGTATCAATTGTATCATAAAAATCCATCAATATAAATTAAATAAAATAGTGGTAGTTTTATTCCATTTATTTATTGTGCTAATTTCATATCATCTATAGCTGCAAGCACATTTAATTTTAGAATCAGTTTAATGAGACAAATGTACCCTATCGCACTTTTCTACAATTTTTTTGAAATCAGGAGTGAGATGGCTTGTTGAGAAACCTCATGGCTGACTGTCTTGGAGGGCCGCAAAAAACTCTGTGGCGGGCCGCATGTGGCCCTCGGGCCGCTATTTGCCCACCCCTGACTTAGATCATTACCCTGATTTCAGGAACAGAAAATAAAAATCAGGGATTCTTAGGCATCACGAAAAACAGCCTCCGAAAAATCCATGCTGTTTTAAACATTTCGGTGCTTATCGTCAGCAGCAGCAAAAGTCTTGTTTTTCTTTGATTCTCCTGAATTCCCGGCCAATGGCATTACTCCAGTACAATAGAATGTGTATAAAGGATCAGGAAAGTGCTCCCAGCCAATCGCTATTGGAGAGAAGTCCCAGAGAAAGAAAGTATAGTGGGCTCTGTCTAGTTCAGAGCCTATTTACTCCTTAAATACTAGTAGTAATTAAGAAACCCGAAAGTGGATGCCCAGCATGCAGATGTGTGTCTCCTGCAATCTGTCAGATCATGCTGCCATCTCCTGCCCAGGAGGTTATATTATACTTCTCATGGCATGCTTATCGCTCTTCGAGCTGCTCTAGTCGTGGGAGACTGTTAGTGTCTGTCCATGTATCTCTTCTCCTGTCTGACTTTAATTCTTCCCGCTTTTTCCCTGGGAACTGTAAACCAGTCATTTAAGCACCTTTTCTCTGACATGGTGATTGGTTGCAATGCATTACCAGACCCCTTTTGAATTTTGTATAATTCTCCTGCTTGGGGCTGTGCCAGCCATTACTAACACAAGAAGTGCAGATGACCGTAGCAGACCTTGCTCAATAAAGCATTCCTGCTTAAGGACACTTGTTGGTGACTGACTCTGTAGGACTCTCACCCAATCATACACACAGAGAAACATATATATATATATACAGGACTCAGTTCGGGCTGGAGCTAGGGGGAGCGACGCTCCAGGAGTGACGAGTGGGGGGGGCGGACACATGGCCAAGCCCTGCCCCCCTGCTCCTAGTCAGCCAGGAGGAGGGAGAAGGAAGAGGGTAAGTGGCGGCGGCAGGTGCTCCGGCGGCCCCCGGGTCTCCTAGCTGGCTGAGAAGCCTCTCAGCCAGCTAGGAGGCCTGCAACGGTCCCGGGCGCCCAGGAGCCGGGCGGTGGTGTTTTTTGAGGGAGGGGGGGTGGGAAGCGGCGGCGGCAGGCACTCCGGCGGCCCCCGGGTCTCCTAGCTGGCTGAGAAGCCTCTCAGCCAGCTAGGAGGCCTGCAACACTACCGGGCGCCCAGGAGCCGGGCGGGGGTGTTTTTTGGGGGAGGGGGGATGCTCCTGCACCTCTTTTTTTATGAAAGGACCCCTGTGTGTGTATATATATATATTTAAAAATGCAAAGTGTTTTCAAGGGCTGCAGTGTTGGAGGGGCATTTTCTGCTCCCTTTGTGAAAGGAGATGACAGATTGCAACAAGGAAGGAAGGGAAATGCAGAGTTTTCGGCGGAAAGATTATTTTTGTACTTGTCAGTCACTGTAAGGTTATATAAAGAAACCAGGTGCTGCCAGGAGGATTATATTTTTAAGCACCATCAGCTGGTACTGTCTTGGTGGGCTGCCATCATTTGCCTCACTTAGGAAACAATGGAAATGCACAGGGAGCACATACTTTAGGGGGCCTGCAAAAATCAACTCCCTTTGTCTATTTTGTTTGAAATTTCGGGGGTCAAGTTGAGCCAGGCCCTTGAACAGGTTTCCCCAACACAAATTAAGAGCCCTGGAATTTTGGAACACAAATGGATTTCAATCCTGAACTGGTGCCATTCTATCTGAAAACCAGGAATCATGGCAAAAGTGTAGGGTTGCCAGGTCTGGGTTGGAAAATACCTGGCGACTTTGGGGGTGGAGCCAGGAGAGGGCGGGGTTTGGGGAGGGGAGGGGCCTCAGCGTAGTACAATGCCATGGAGTCTGTCCTCCAAAGCAGCCATTTTCTCCCGGGGAGCTGATTTCTATCAGCTGGGGATCAGTTGTAAAAGCGGGAGAAGAAGAAGAAGAGAAGAGATTGGATTTATACCCCGCCCTCCACTCACTTGGAGTCTCAGAGCGGCTTGCAAACTCCTTTCCCTCCCCCTCCCCACAACAGACACCCTGTGAGGTAGGTGGGGCTGAGAGAGCTCTTTCCCAAGCTGTCCTTGAGGGAACAGCTGGTACAGAGCTACGGCTTGCCCAAGGTCATCCAGCCAGGTGCAAGTGGAGGAGTGGGGAGTCAAACCCGGTTCTCCCAGATTAGAGTCGGCGCACTTAACCACTACACCAAACTGGCTCCCTGGGAGATCCCCAGGCCCCACCTGGAGGCCGGCAACCCTACAAAAGTGACTTCCCTGAATTCCAGGTAAACGATGAGGAAATTTCTCTCGGAGAACACCTTGATTTGTTTCTCAAATACAATATTGCAGCCCCGACCCAGACAGCCTGGGCAAACCCAATCTTGTCAGATCTTGGAAGCTAAGCGGGGCCGAACCTGGCAAGTATTTGGATGGGAGACCTCCAAAGAATACCAGGGCTGGAGGCAGAGACAGGCTATCAAGCCACTTCTCCGAACATCCTCCATGCTCCAGCGGGTGTCACCAGAGGTCGCCATGCCTTCCAGACGCAGGCACACCCACCCACACAAAAATAATAATAATGAAAAGAATACCACAGAGCTGGAAAAAGTACAGATGATCTTTCGGCAGCCCCATGTCTCCTGTTTCTTGAGCAACGGCTTCCCCAGATTTTGGGCCAATGTCTCTCCCAGCCCTTGCTAGCTGAGATGTTTCTAAATGGAGATGCCAGGGATTGACTTATGGTGGAGCAAAGGAACACATGAAGCTGCCTTCTATTGATTCAGACGCTTGGTCCATCAGAGTCTTGTCTACTCAGACTGGCAGTGGCTCTCCAGGGGCTCAGGCCGAGGTCTTCCCCATCCCCTCCTGCCTGGTCCCTTTAACTGGAGATGCCGGGGATTGAACCTGGGACCTGTTGTGTGCCAAGCAGAGGCTCTGTCACTGAGACACAGCCCCTCCCCTAATACATGAAGCCTCCTTCTAGCAAATCAGATGGTTGGTCCATCCAAGGTCAGTCTTGTCCACTCAGACTGGCAGTGGGTCTCCAGGGTCCCAGGCGGAGGTCTTTCCCATCACCTCCCGCCACGTCCTTTTAACTGGAGATGCTGGGGATCGAACCTGGGACCTTCTGCATGCTGAGGAGCCTGGAGAGAAGGCGACTGAGAGGTGATATGATAACCATCTTTAAGTACTTGAAGAGCTGTCGTATAGAGCAGGGGTGGGCAAACTTGCTCAGCGTCAGAGCCACCTAAAACAGGGGTGGCCAAACTTGCTTAACGTAAGAGCCGCATAGAATAAACCTCAGAGGTTTGAGAGCCACAAGACATGAAGAAATATTACCTGCTTTTATTGGAAAATAAGCAAACTTGCTTTTTATTAACGTTAAATGAGACTGCCAAAAATAATAGCAAAAGGGGTAAAAGCAGATATTGATAATGATATTAATTTGTCCAATGATATTTGTTGGCTAATGATATTTCGCTTCCCCAGCCGCCCTGCCGGGAGCCACATAATATATGTGAAAGAGCCGCATGCGGCTCCCGAGCCACAGTTTGCCCACCCCTGGTATAGAGGATGACGCGGAGGTGTTTCCTGTTGCCCCAGAAGGTCAGACCAGAACCAATGGGCTGAAATTAAATCAGAAGGTTTTTTGGCTAAACACTGGGAAGAGCTTCTTGACAGTTAGGCAGTTCCTCAGTGGAACAGGCTTCCTCAGGAGGTGGCGGGCTCTCCTTCTTGGGAGGTTTTCAAGCGGATGCTAGATGGCCATCTGACAGCAATGCTGATTCTTAGGCAGATCATGAGAAGGGAGGGCAGGAAGGGTTGCCTCAATGCTTAGTTCTTGTGGCCCTTTCTTACATGCTCAGGGAAATGCCGACCACCACTTTGGGGTCAGGAAGCCATTTTTTCTCCAGGCAAGTTGGGCCAGGGATCCTGGAGATATTTTGCCATCTTCTGGGAATGGAGCAGGGGTCACTGGGTGTGTGTGTGTGTGGGGGGGGGACGTATTTGTGAATCTCCTGCACTGTGCAGGGGGTTGGACTAGATGACCCCGGAGGTCCTTCCAACTCTATGATTCTGTGATTCCATGAACCTGGGACCTTCGGCATGCCAAGCAGACGCTCTACCATTGATCCGCAGCCCCCACCCCCTTTGTCACAAGGCAGCTTGGGAAACGGAAATGGTGGCGTGGGTCAGCCTTCACCTCTGTGGCCCTCCTGGAAGCTTTGTGCTCATCCTGAAACAAAATCTGAATCATTATAGATGACATTCATCTACTCCCGGCCTATTTGAGGGGCATGTCGGAGGAGGTGATGGATAAGTCACTGTCACCCGGCAACCGTGTTCTCTTCCGAACCTCCGTATTTAGATATCAAGGGCCGTTCAAGTCTTTGAACTTTGATTGCGGCTGCATAGTGTATTAAAGCAGTTACCTGAGCTTGTCGCTAGTGTGGGACAAGGCCGCTCGAAAGAACGTTACGAGAAAATGACTGCACTGCTGAGATTATCCTTGACCTCGTATTCTGGAGCACTCTCATCAAGACCAGCGGTACTACAGTGGCACATCTCAATCTAGTATTGACAAGAAGTGGGGACCCGCGATACTCGCGGGGGGGAGGGGGGAGAGAAGGAGCTCCCTGTTGAGGAGGAGGAAGCACCCGCAGGTGAGCTTTCTCCCCCACCCTGGCACCGATGGCGAGGCCTGGGTCTGCTATTCCTTCTCCCGCCCCCACACCGATGGCGAGCCCCGGGCCCACTAGTCTCCCCCCTGCACACACAGGCACTGGAGGCGAGGCCTCAGTGGCTCTCAGCTACTGGGCCTGCCGATTTCTCCCCCATACGGGCACTTTTGGGGGGGTTTAAATATCCCCCGTATACTTTTTTAATGTTTTCAGATTTTTCTGCACACCTGGGGAGTCCCCCAAGTGTGCAGGAAAATCTCTCTGCCCCCCAAGTGCCCCCAATGTGTAGATTTAGTTATATGCATGCAG
This sequence comes from Lepidodactylus listeri, assembly GCA_029233225.1. NCBI lineage: Eukaryota > Metazoa > Chordata > Lepidosauria > Squamata > Gekkonidae > Lepidodactylus > Lepidodactylus listeri. Next base: position 6,391,985 of record JARCFY010000012.1, read on the forward strand.
CGGGGACACTTGGCTATATAGATAGGAGTTTGATCCACAGGGAACACACCTTTCAGCCTCCTGAGATCTGAGGCTACAATGCTCCCTCTAAACTGTGGAGTCTTGTGAGCAAAAAATTCTACTTCGCGAGCAACTGGCATTTAAAGTTGTGAGTGAGCGATTTTGCTGCCGCATCGTTTGCTCTGGAGCCCTCCTTCCTGAGGCGAGGCAAAAATGTGTGAGCTGGAGGCTTGAAATCTGTGAGCTTGCTCACACTAGACTCAGCTTAGAGGGAACACTGAGTATGGACAGTTGCCAGCAATGTTCCCTCTAAGCTATGGAGTCTTGTGAGCAAAAATCCTACTTTGTGAGCTCCTGGCATTAAAGTTGTGAGCGAGCGATTTGGCTCCTGCAGAAATTAGTTTGCTCTGGAGCCATCCTTCCTGAGCGAAGACAAAAATCTGTGAGCTGGAGGCTAAACAACTGCGAGCTAGCTCGCACTCACTCAGCTTAGAGGGAACACTGGTTGCCAGTCTCCAGGTGGGGCCTGGAGGCCTCCTGAAATTACAACTCATCTCCAGACATCAGTTCCTCTGGAGAAAATGGAGGCTTTGGAGGGGGGACGATTATACAGACACTAAACTGACAGGAAGGTTAGAAAGGTCCCCGTTCTCCTTGCTTTCTACAAACTTGCAAAATGGAATTATTCAAAAAGGGTATTTTGCACAGGTAAATAGGACTGTCTCTAACATGGATGGCCCAGGTGAGTCTGACCTCATCAGATCTCAGAAGTTAAGCAGGGTCAGCCCTGGCTAGTATTTGGAGGGGAGACCTCCAAGGAAGACCAGGGTCGTGATGTGGAGGCAGGCAAGGGCAAACCGCCTCCGAATGCCCCATGCCTCGAAAACCCCCTGGGGTTGCCATAAGTCAGTTGTGAGATGATGGCCTTTTCCATCACCACCAAACAGAACTGCACTGTAATGAAACGACTGAGAGGTGATAGGATCACCATCTTCAAGTACCTGAAGGGCTGTCATCGAGAGGATGGGGCAGAGTTGTTTTCTGTCGCCCCAGATGGCCAGACCAGAACCAACGGGTGGGAATTAAATCAAAGGAGTTTTCGGCTAAACATGAGGAAGAGCTTCCTGACAGTTACAGCGGTTCCCCAGTGGAACAGGCTTCCTTGGGAGGTGGTGGGCTCTCCAGTTTGGTGTAGTGGTTAAGTGCGCGGACTCTAATCTGGGAGAACCGGGTTTGATTCCCCATTCCTCCACTTGCACCTGCTGGATGACCTTGGGCAAGCCATAGCTCTGTACCAGCTGTTCCCTCAAGGACAGCTTGGGAAAGAGCTCTCTCAGCCCCACCTACCTCCCAGGGTGTCTGTTGTGGGGAGGGGAAGGGAAAGGAGTTTGTAAGCCGCTCTGAGACTCCAAGTGAGTGAAGGGCGGGGTATAAATCCAATCTCCTCCTCCTCACCTCCCCTTTATTGTAAAATTTCAATTCTTTAAGCTCATATCTCAGTGGTACCTAAGACGCACTCCCATATATACCCTTCCAATTCATCTCAGTGTTGGGAAAAATGCGGCCGTGTTGGCTCATACAGACACTGTTGGTGGGACTGCAGATTTATCCAGACTTTTTGGCAAGATATTCACACCAAAATTAAACTTATTACAACTATAGATCTTCCGTTTACCCCTGGTACAATGTCATTACAATACAGCCAGACTTGTCTTTAAGAAACGTAAATAAAGAACTGATAGTGACCTTACTATCTACTGCCTTGTTGGTGATATCCTCTAAATCACCAACAAGCCAGTTCGGTGTAGTGGTTGAGTACACGGACTCTAATCTGGGAGAACCGGGTTTGATTCCCCATTTCTCCACTTGCAGCTGCTGGATGACCTTGGGCAAGCGATAGCTCTGGACCAGCTGTTCCCTCAAGGACAGCTTGGGAAAGAGCTCTCCCAGCTCCACCCACCTCCCAGGGTGTCTGTTGTGGGGAGGGGAGGGGAAAGGAGTTTGTAAGCCCCTCTGAGACTCTTAAGTGAGTGAAGGGCGGGATATAAATCCAATCTCTTCTCTTCTTCTTCTTCTTCTTCTTGGGAGGTTTTCAGACAGAGGCTAGACGGCCATCTGACAGCAATGCGGATCCTGTGAACTGAGGCAGATCACGAGAAGGGAGGGCAGGAAGGGTTGCCTCAGAGCTTAGTTCTCGTGGCCCTTCCTTACAAGCCCAGGGAAGTGTTGATCACTTTGAGGTCAGGACGTAATTTTTCTCTTAGGCCAGTTTGGGTGGAGATCCTGGAGGGTTTTCTTTTTGGGCCATCTTCTGGGCATGGAACAGGGGTCTCTGGGTGTGTGTGTGGGGAGGTATTTGTGAATTTCCTGCATTGTTCAGGAGGTTGGACTAGATGACCCTGGAGGTCCCTTCCAACTCTATGATTCTATGAAACGGTCAGTGTGCTGAATTGGTAAAAGGGTAGAGGCTGTGGGCTATATTACTACCTATCGCTGTAACTATGCTCCAGACTAGGTAGTTTCTACACCACTTAATGTATCATGTTTAAAAGCTCATGTCTCGCAACAGATCTGTTTGGGATTTCTGTTTAGCATCAGTTTTCTGTAGTCCAAACCCTATTCTATTATTCATTGGATTTCCCATCCTATTGATTGTTCTTGACTATGTAATCCACCTTGTTGTTGTTGTTGATGGTGATACCTGTTGAGGTCCCTCCCCTTTCCAAGCCCCGCCTGCTGAATCAGACCAGTGAGGGTCCATCTAGCCCAGCATCCTGTCTCACACAGTGGCCAACCAGTTCCTCTGGAGGACCAACAACAGGGCAGAGAGGCCGAGGCCTTCCCCTGATAAGAACATCAGAAGAGCCCTGCTGGGTCAGACCAGTGAGGGTCCATCTATTCCAGCATCCTGTCTCACACAGTGGCCAGCCAGTTCCTCTGGAGGACCAACAACAGGGCAGCGAGGCCGAGGCCTTCCCCTGAGAAGAACCTCAGAAGAGCTCTCCTGGGTCAGACCAGTGAGGGTCCATCCAGCCCAGCATCCTGTCTCACACAGTGGCCAGCCAGTTCCTCTGGAGGGTCAACTACAGGGCAGTGAGGCCGAGGCCTTCCCCTGAGAAGAACCTCAGAAGAGCCCTCCTGGGTCAGACCAGTGAGGGTCCATCTAGCCCAGCATCCTGTCTCACACAGTGGCCAGCCAGTTCCTCTGGAGGGTCAACAACAGGGCAGCGAGGCTGAGGCCTTCCCCTGATAAGGACATCAGAAGAGCCCTCCTGGGTCAGACTAGTGGTCCATCTAGTCCAGCATCCTGGAATATAAGAACAGCTCTGATCCATCTAGTCCAGCATCCTGTCTCACACACGGGCTGACCAGTTCCTCTGGAGGGCCAACAGCAGGGCAGAGAGATCAAGGCATTCCCCTGATAAAAACATCAGAAGATCCCTGCTAGATCAGACCAATGGTCCATCCAGCCCAGCATCCTGTCTCACACAGTGGCCAACCAGTTCCTCTGGAGGGCCAACAACACAGCATAGAGGCTGAAGCCTTCCCCTGATAAGAACATCAGAAGAGCCCTGCTGGATCAGACCAGTGAGGGTCCATCTAGTCCAGCATCCCGTCTCACACAGGGGCCAGCCAGTTCCTCTGGAGGGCCAACAACAGGGCATAGAGGCTGAGGCCTTTCCTGACAAGAACATCAGAAGAGGCTGGTTGGATCAGACCAGTGGTCCCTCCAGTCCAGCGTCCCATCTCACATCGTGGCCCACCAATTCCTCTGGACAGCCAACAATAGGGTTATACAGGCTGAGGCCTTCCCCTGATGTAGCCTCCTGGCTTTGGGATTCAGAGGCTTAGTGCCTCTAAATGTGGAGGTTCCCCTCAGTCACCGTGGCTCGTAGCCATCGATAGACTTATCCTCCACGATCCTCCTCTTCCAGTAGACACACAGTCACTCCTGCAAGGTGCAAGCAGCGCTGAGTCAGAACACAGTGAATTTGTTTAACTACCGAGCTTATTAATCAAACACGCTTTGGCGTCCTTAAACAAGCAAAGGAGTCTGGAGCAATAAAGTGCAAAGCTATTTTTAAACCTCTCCCCTAGCAGTAAAATCAGGTCTGGAACACCCTTCCTCAAACAGACTCTCTAAGGGGAAACCAAAAATAGAATCCTCTGGTTTTGGTTCACTCTTTGTCAAGACTGCAGCGGTGTAGGGAAGGTACAGTGTGTCTGTAAGGCGTTCTTAGCTCGGACTTGAATGGTCCAGATGTCAGAAGCTAAGCAGGGTTTACCCTGGTTGGTATATTGGGATGGGAGATCACCAAGGCAGTACACGGTTACTATGCAGAGTCAGGCAAGGGCAAGCTACCTCTGTTCATCTCTTATCTTGAGCTGCGAGGTCCAGGCTGGCCCGGACCTCATCAGGTCTCAGAAGGGTCAATCCTGGTTAGTATTTGGATGGGAGACCACCAAGGAAGTCCAGGGTTGCTCTGCAGAGGCAGGCAATAGCAAACCACCTCTGCTTGTCTCTTGCCTTGAACACCCTACGGGGTCACCAGAAGTTGGCAGAGATGCAATGGCACTTTCCATGACCAATGGGTTCTCACCTTTCAAGTTCTGGCAACATTGACCTGACGGAGTATTGAGAGAATCCAGTTCTAGAACTTGCCCTGTTGTCTCACACTTTTTCCTTGAGAGCAAGTTTGGGGGAGTGGTTAAGGGCGCGGACTCTGATCTGGGAGAAGCGGGTTTGATCCCCCGCTCCTCCACATGCAGCTGCTGGTGTGACCTTGGGTCCGTCCCAAGTTCTCTCAGAGCTGTTCTCTCAAGGGCAGTCCTCGAAAGAGCTCTCTCAGCCCCACCCATCTCACAGTGTGTCTGTTGTGGGGAGGGGAATGGAAAGGAGTTTGTAAGCCACTCTGAGACTCTGTAAAGGGAGTATCAATCCAATCTCTCCTCCTCCTCCTCTTTCTGGGAGAAGACAGGACTTGGAAGTAGAAGGGCCCAGAGGACATACTTGGGTACAAGGCAAGAAAATTATAAATGGAGCAAGCAAGAGCTTGACGGTCCTTCCCCCGACCTCAACGGATATCGTTGCCCATGGCACATGTCTTCACCTAACACAGGGGTGGGCAAATTGCGGTCTGCGGGCCACATGCGGCCCGCCTCAGAGTTTTTTGCGGCCCGCCAAGACAGTCGTTTCTCGACAAGCAATCTCACTCCTGATTTCAAAAAAAATTGTAGAAAAGTGTGATAGGGCTCATTTGTCTCATTAAACTTTCTAAAATTAAATGTGCTTGCAGCTATAGACAGGGTCCATTGGAGTGGGAGCGCACAGGAGCGCAGCTCCGGGAGTGAGAAGCCTAGGGGGCGGGCACATGACCAAGCCCCGCCCCCTCCTCGGCTTCCCTGAGCAGTGCAGAGGCGCAGCGCCCCGGGGAAAGCCCTGCTACGGTCTTTATTGTTTTTAATGTTTTGTTTTAGTATTGATAATTTTATCATTGTTCCTTTTATGACTGTGTGCTGCTTTTCCAGAGACTTGCTCAAGGTGGCATATAAATTTTCTAAGTATACCATTTTTTATCTGGGCACATGGCACATAAGTACTGGAGAAATTTCACCAACCCTTCAGCAGCTTCCACCCCATCAGTTTGGTGTAGTGGTCAGGAGTTGGACTCTAATCTGGGAGAACCGGGTTTGATTCCCCACTCCTCCACATGCAGCTGCTGGTGTGACCTTGGGCCAGTCACAAGTTCTCTCAGAGCTGTTCTCTCATGAGCAGTTCTCAAAAGACCTCTCTCAGCCCCACCTACCCCACAGGGTGTCTTGTTGTTGGGAAGGGAAGGGAAAGGGATGAGTGGTGCACATGTCCTGGGTATCTCAAGTCTACTTGAAACCTGGTGGTTTGAAGGGAGCAGGAAGCGAATGAGGGTGTGTTCTTTACGCTTCTTTTTATTGCACAAAGTATTGGATGGGGAAGGGAATGGAGGAAGAGCAGGTCAGTTTCACTCCCCTGTGGAGTGGAGCCTGAGGGGTGGGTGTTGCCTTCTGACACACTTCCAGTATATTAGGGAGTGTGGCATATGCAAATGAGTTATGCTAATGAGCTCCTGCACCTCTTTTTTCTATGAAATGACCCCTGGCTACAGATGATATGAAATTAGCGCAATAAATAAATTGAATAAAACTACCACTATTTTATTTAATTTATATTTATTGATTTTTATGATACAATTTATACCTTTTCTGAAATGCAAAGTTAACCAATGAATGCAATCATTTTAAAAGGTGCGGCCCTCCGCTAACTTCCGCTCCCACAAAGTGGCCCCCGAGCCAAAACAATTGCCCACCCCTGGCCTAACATAATCAACAGAGCCTGTGTGCCCACGAACTATGCAAACCCATGTGCCATCCTCCTGATTCAGAATACTGCTTTTCCATGTTCCCAGTCAGCTTGTATGCACATAAGCTCAGATTCCACAGTGGGGTGAGCATCTGTTTGCTGAGGGCAGGCTGAGTGCGCTTCCTCCCAGGTGGGTGATGCCAGAAAGCTCAATTTTGCTCCCCCTTTATGCGCATTCCCCTGTACCCACATAGATCTCATGTTTGTGGAATGTCTTAATGTTCTCATGGGGTGCTTATCCCCTCACCTGCTTTTCTGACCTTGGACGTCTGTATACCAGCTGCTGTTTCCTTTCAGGTTTAGAGTTGTCTTGTTCCCGCTTTTATTCTGGGAACACAAAGCCAGTATTTTTAGCGCCTTTTTATCTTCCCTATGATTGGAGGTGTTGCCATGACTAAACCTTTTGAATAGTGTATATCTCTTTGGCCTGATGAGTATATGGTATTACTAACACAAGAAGTGTGGATGACCAGTAAGGCCTTTCCTCAATAAAGTTCTTTTGCTTAAGGACACTTGTTGCTGATCGACTCTGTTGGACTCTCACACTCTTGCCTTGAACACCCTACAGGGTCACCAGAAGTTGGCTGAGATGCGACAGCACTTTCCATGACCAATGTATTCTCACCTTTCAAGTTTTGGCAACATTGACCTGAGAGAGTACCGAGAGAATCCAGTTCTAGAACTTGCCCTGTTGTCTCACACTTTTTCCTTGAGAGCCAGTTTGGTGTAGTGGTTAAGTGCGCGGACTCTGATCTGGGAGAAGCGGGTTTGATTCCCCACTCCTCCACTTGTACCTGCTGGTGTGACCTTGGGTCAGTCACAAGTAATGCCAATTTTGCTCCCCTTTTATGCGCACTCCCCTGTACCCGCATAGATCTTGTGCACAGGGATTAATCCTGCTGAAATCCGTCCTACTTTTTTGACCTCTCTTGTAAAGGAGAAGGGAGAACAGGATGCCAAAGACCCTTACAGACAGCCAGTGTGGTACCGTGGATAGTGTGGCAAATCAGGACCCCCAGATTAGGTTTTAATCCTTGCTTCTGTCATGGAAGCTTGGTGGGGGACCCTGGGCCCATCACCAACTCTCTGCCTGGCCAGCCTCACAGGGCTGTTGTTCAGAAATGGAGGAGGGGAGGATGGCGTTCTAAGAAAGCTCCTTTGGGGTCCCAACGGGGGAGAAAAGCAGGATACATGTCAGTAAATGCAAAGGTAAATGGGCCTTCCCCTTTGGCTCCTTGTCAGAACATAAGAGAAGCCATGTTGGGTCAGGCCAGTGGCCCATCCAGTCCAACACTCTGCGTCCCACAGTGGCCAAAACCCAGGTGCCGTCAGGAGGTCCACCAGCTGGGCCAGAACTCCAAAAGCCCTCCCACTGTTGCCCCCCAAGCACAAAGGATACGGAGCACCTCTGTCCCAGACAGAGTATTCCATCTATACTTTCTGGCTACTAGCTGCTGCTGGAGCTCTGCTCCATAGGTTTATCCAGTCCCCTCTTGAAGCTGTCTACGCTTGTAGCTGCCACCACTTCCCATTGCTCTAAGCCACACCATATATAGTGTCGGCGCGCACGGATGTGAGGGGGGACATTTTTAGCTGGGGATGAGGCAGTGCTTCCCTGATGCTGCTCTTTAGTCAAAAAACGCCCATTGAAAAAAACAAAAGGCTGTCCTTAAAGCTGTCCCAAGGCCTATCTTTGCTGGGCGTGAACGCTGAAAGTGAACAGCTTGTCCTTCCAAGGCAAGAGAAAAAGACAGCCAGATCGAGAAATGAAAAAGTAAAAGAATGCATATATATGGCGCCAGAAAAAAGGTGCAGGAGCTCATTAGCATGACTCATTTGCATAACTCCTTTGCATATGCCACGCCCCCTAACATACCAGAAGTGTGCCAGAAGGCAACACCCACCCCTCAGGCTCCACTCCACAGGGGAGTGAAACTGACCTGCTCTTCCTCCCTTCCCTTCCCCATCCAATACTTTGTGCAATAAAAAGAAGCGTCAAGAACACACCCTCATTCTCTTCCTGCTCCCTTGAAACCACCAGGTTTCAAGTAGACTTGAGATACCCAGGATATGTGCACCACCCATCCCTTCCCCTTCCCCTCCCCACAACAAGACCCCCTGTGAGGTAGGTGGGGCTGAGAGAGGTCTTTTGAGAACTGCTCATGAGAGAACACCTCTGAGAGAACTTGTGAATGGCCCAAGGTCACACCAACAGCTGCATGTGGAGGAGTGGGGAATCAAACCCGGTTCTCCCAGATTAGAGTCCAACTCCTGACCACTACACCAAACTGATGGGGTGGAAGCTGCTGAAGGGTTGGTGACATTTCTCCAGTACTTATGTGCCATGTGCCCAGATAAAAAATGGTATACTTAGAAAATGTATATGCCACCTTGAGCAAGTCTCTGGAAAAGCAGCACACAGTCATAAAAGGAACAATGAAAAAATTATCGATATTAAAACAGAACATTAAAAACAATAAAGACCCTAGCAGGGCTTTCCCCGGAGCGCTGCGCCTCTGCACTGCTCGGGGAAGCCGAGGAGGGGGCGGGGCTTGGTCATGTGCCCGCCCCCTGGGCTCCTCACTTCCGGAGCTGCGCTCCTGTGCGCTCCCGGTCCACCGGACCCCTGTATGGCGCACAGAAGGGGCTTTAAGGACATTAGCTCTTTTGGTCTGAGGACAGACTGGCAAAATGAAGCGCAAGGGAAGCAGGGCAAAAAGACCCGGGCTGAGTTGTCACGGGGCTTTTCAGTCGCACTGTGTGGACTGATGAGGGACCATACCGGGGAGGACGCGGAACAGAGCAGCCACACTGTGGGGCAGCCCCTGGTGCCGCTGTGGTGGTGCGTGGCTTTGGTCCGTTTTGCTGACTAGTGCATGGGCGCATGGGCGCATGGGCGCAGCAGGCGGATCAGCCGGTTCACATTACCGGTGCCGCTTGCTGTGCGGCTTATTTGCGTCCACGCTGCCAGAAAGCGGGATGAACGCGCACCCAGATGGCTTGACACCGGTTTCACCAGGTACCTTTTTGAAGCGGGATGAAAGCGCTTCAGGATGGGGTGAGTGCGGCACAGTGGCACCCGGCAGCTGCGGCTGTGTGAACGGGCTCTCTTTTTTTTTTTTTTGTAAAGAAATTTTTATTTTTCAAAAAAAAAACATCGAAAATAATACATTTAACCTTACACAAATCCCTTTTTCCATATTAAATAACATTTTGTTCTATTTGTACATTCTATTTTTATCTTGTTTTGGTGGTTTCCCACCACATCTGAAGCATAACACATTTTCCATTTTATTCAAAATAGTAATACTTATATCTATGTTTCGTTTCTGGTGACGGTTATATAGCTTAAAATACTTATACTTATACACCAATTCTTATTTTCTATACTCTTATGTATTTCTAAATAAAAACAGTTTCACTGTCTAATTTTAACTAAAACATTCATATAATATATTTCTATTCCTTTATGCTATTATAACCATGTATAGATATAGTTTTTCATATCCCAATACTTTTCAACATATTCTTTCAAATCTTTCCAGTCTTCCAGAAAGGTCTCTGAGTAAAGATTATTCAATTTTCTAGTCCACTTATCCATTTCAGCCATATATAACAGTTTTTTCAACCATTCCCACACCTCTGGTATTTTTTCATTTTTCCAGTTTTGTGCATACACCATTCTTGCTGTTGTAATCATATACCATATTATTGTCCTTTTCTTTACATTTATCTCTTCTAGTTTAAGTCCTAGCAATAACATTTCAGGCAACTTCTTAAATGTACATTTCAAGATTTTTTCCATTTCTGCATGTATTTTTGACCAATAAGTCTTTGCTTTATCACAAGTCCACCACATATGATAAAAAGACCCTTCTTTCTTTTTACACTTCCAACATTTGTTAGACATATTTTGACCAATATTTGCAATTTTTTTTGGTGTCATATACCATCTATACATCATTTTAAAACAATTTTCTTTTAAGTTATAACACATAGATATACTCATAGCATTTTTCCATAAAAATTCCCAAGATTCCATTTCAATGTCTTTGTTAAAGTTTATCGCCCATTTTACCATTTGTTCTTTTACCATTTCATCAGCATTAAACCATTTTAGCAAGACTTTATACATTTTAGAAATCATTTTTTCCCACCTTCCTCCCAAACTTGTTCTATTTCATTATTTTTTCCCCTGAAACCGTGTTTTTTTATCACTTCTATACAAGTCATATATTTGTCTATATCTTAACCAACCATAATCAAAATCAATCTGATGCTGCTCCTTCAGTTTGAAATCCTTGCCATGTCTTATTAATAAGTCTCTATACTTCAGCCAATCTTGTCCTTTATATCTTGATGTTGGATGTAAGACTTCTGCGGGTACAATCCACATGGGTATCTCTTCTGAAAAAAAGTTTTTATATCTTGTCCACGTATCCATTAGTGTTCTTCTCAAATAATGATGTTTAAACATATTGTCCATTTTTGTTTTGCCATAATACAAATATGCATGCCACCCAAATCTACAATCATGACCTTCCAGGGACAATAACATTCTATCTTGTAACATAGTCCATGCCCCTACCCAGGTCAAACATATTGCATCATGGTATAACCTTAGATTTGGTAGTTGAAACCCTCCTCTTTCTTTGGCATCACACATTATTTTCATCTTAATTCTTGGTTTTTTCCCTCCCCACACAAATTTAGACAGCTCCTTCTGCCAACATTTGAATGTTTTTACATCTTTCACAATTGGAATAGTTTGAAACAAAAACATTAATCGTGGTAACACATTCATCTTGACCACCGCAATTCTACCCAGCAATGACAAATTCAATACATTCCACTTTTTAATATCCTGCATAATTTGCAACCATAATTTTTCATAATTATTTTTATAAAGATCAATATTTTTCATAGTTAGGTTTACACCCAGATATTTTGTCTTTTTCACCACCTCACATTCTGTAAGTTTTTGTAACTCGTTTTGTTTCTTATTTGACATATTTTTGCACATTACTTTCGATTTGTTTTTATTTACATAAAATCCTGCTAAGTCACCAAACTCTTTTACTCTCTGTAACAAATGTGGTAATGTGGATAAGGGGTCTTCCACTATAAACATCACATCATCTGCAAAGGCCCTATATTTGAAAGAAAAACCTTTAGTTGTTAAGCCTTTAATATCTTTGTCTTCCTTCACATTTAACAGTAGAACTTCTAAAATCCAAATAAATAGCAGCGGCGAAAGCGGGCATCCTTGTCTTGTTCCTTTTTCAACTTTAAAATCGTCTGTCTTTTCAGTATTAATTATTATTGAGGATTTCTGTTCTTTATATATTGCTTTAATGAAGTTAAGCATATATTCACCGATCTCAAGATGTTCTAAAACTTCAAACATAAAATCCCAGTTTAAATTATCAAACGCTTTCTCCGCATCTAAAAAGAAAAAGCCCACTTCCTTTTCAGGATGTTTGTCGTAGTATTCTATAGCGTCCACTACTACTCTTAGATTGTCCCTTATTTGTCGATTAGGTAAGAACCCTGCTTGTTCTGTTTGTATAGTCTCTTTAAGGTGCTCTTTTAGTCTATCCGCTATAATCTTAGCAAAAATCTTATAATCATTATTCAGTAAAGAGATCGGTCTATAATTCTTAACATTGGTCAAATCCTGATTTTCTTTCGGGATCAGTGAGATGGATGCATCTTTCCAGGTTTCTGGTACCTCTCCAGTAACTCTTATATCGTTCATCAATAGCAGTAACACCGGTGAAACTGACTCCTGTAACGTTTTGTAGAACTTCGCTGTAAATCCATCCGGTCCAGGTGCTTTACCTAATTTTGAGTCATTTATTGCATTTTTGATCTCTTGTAATGATACTGGATTATTAAATAGTTCTTTAATTTTCTCTGTTGGTTTTGGTAGCTTTAATGTTTGCAGGTATTCTTTAATCTTTCTTCTGTCTTTGTTTTCCTTCTTAAAAAGTTTTGCGTAGTATTTAAAAAATTCTCTTTTTATTCCTTTGTTATCTATTATCTCAATATTATCTCTTATCACTTTAGTGATAAATTTATTTTCACGTTTTTTCTTTAATTGCCATGCTAAGTATTTTCCAGGTTTATTTGCACCTTCAAATGCTTTTTGTTGAAGTTTTTTTAAGTTCCAGTACATCTCCTGGTTCAAAATGGCTTTTGCTTGGTCTTGTAGCATCCAAATTTCCTTTTGCAGTTTCTTTTTCCCTGGTTTCTTCTTCAGTTCTTCTTCCTTTGTTTTAATGGCTTGTAAAATATTTTCATATTGCTCTTTTTTCTTTTTATTATCTTTAGCATTTAACAATATCAATAGTCCTCTCATCACTGCTTTATATGCATCCCATACGGTTTGAATTTTAACTTCTTTCTGCATGTTTACTTGGAAGTATAGGTCTGTTTCTTCAAGTAATTTTTTAATTATTTCTTGATTATCTAATAAGTCCTCGTTTATTCTCCATCTCTTTTGTTTTTTAATCTGCCCAGCTGTCCATAAACACGGATTGTGATCTGAGATTATTCTGGGTAAAATTTCCACTTTTCTTGTCTTGAAGGTTAGGTTAGTAGTCATCCAAATCATGTCAATTCTTGAATATGAGTCATGTCTGTTAGAGTAAAAGGTAAAGTCTTTTCCTTGTGGGTTAGCTTTCCTCCAAATATCTTCCAACTTTTCTTGTTTTATCAGTTCAAAAAAGTTTTTTGGAAGCTTCCCTAACGTCTCATCCTTTCTTTTAGAGCGCCTGTCTAGTTTATTATCTACAGTTCCGTTGAAATCTCCTAACATCATAATTTGATCATAGTTTACATTGTCCAATTCCATTTGAAGTTCTTTAAAAAAAAATTCTTTAGCTCCATTCGGAGCATAAATGTTCACAATCAAAGTTTTCACTCCTTGCAGTAAAATTTCAATAGCTAAATATCTTCCATCTTTGTCTTTGAATATTACTTTGGGTTCCAAATCTTTTTTGACATATGTTACAACACCATTTTTTTTGTTGCTTGCTAAAGAATAAAATTCTTCTCCCAATTTTTTCCTTATTAAATATTTATGGTCTTGGTTTTTAAGATGAGCTTCTTGCAAGCAAATTATATTACATTTTTGTTTTTCCAACCAATGACCTACCATTCTACGTTTTTGGGGTGAATTTAGTCCATTTACATTCCATGTAAGTATTTTGTAATCCATTTTGATATATTCTTAAATATCTCCAAAATCATCTTTATTCTCTCCCAGGAATGCATACATTTCTTCTGTGCTTTTAATCACTACTCTGGATTTGCCATAATAAAAACTTAGTCCTTGAGGTATTTCCCAACGAAATCTGATTTTTTTCTCCTTCAGTTTATCCGTCAGACGCTTGAATTTTTTCCTTTCTTGCAGTATTGCTCTAGGCAATTCTTTCATTACTATGATTTTCTTTCCATCTATTACAAAGGGGTCAGTAAAGCACTTCCTGTAGATTTGTTCTTTTGTTCTTTTCATTGTAAATTGGACAACCACGTCTCTTGGTATGTTTTTGTCTCTTGCATATGTAGAATTAACTCTATAAACAAGATCCATGTGTTCTTTAACAACTTCTTCCTGTTCTTGTAAAAAATCTGCTATTGCTTCTTGCATTCTTGTAAAAATATCCTCATTCAATTTTTCCTCAATCCCTCGAAATCTCAAGTGGTTTTGCATATCTTTATAATGCATCATCTTTTCCATCCTCTCGTTCTCTCTCATTGTCTTATGGGTGTTTTCTTCCAGTTCTTTTACTTTAGTTTCTATATCTTGTGTTCTTGTGGATAATTTTTGAAATTCTGCTTTTAATTCCATGCAATTTTTATCTGCTTGAGCCGCTATATTATTCATTTTAACATTTACCTCTCCTATAGCGTCTAACATTTTTTTTTCCATTGCTTCCATAACGGCTAGTAGCTCTTTTTCTTTTTTTTGCTGCCATTGTAGGAGAGGACCATGTGGCTGCTCTCGATCTTAGTCCGCGGTCCGTTTTGCCTCTTTAAAAAGATCGATTTTATCTTGTCTTCCAAATCAAACACCAATTAGTGCATTCAAACAAGCTAATCTTGCCAAGTCAAATTATGTTGGTTTCAGCCTTCTACGTTATATAATCTTTGAGATATTGCAGTTTAAAAATTTTATAAATCCAAAATGGCAGCCGCGACTTCTCTATGGTTAATGTCAAAGGTTATAGTCTTTTTACCTTGCTTCTGGCTTGCCGTAGTTTCCTTTTGTCCCTTCCTTTTCTTTACTTGTCTGCTCTCTGCACGTCACTTCCTGTTATGGTCTTTCTGGTCCGGCAGTATTTAGAGTCCCCTTTCTGGTCCGGCAGTATTTAGAGTCCCCTTTACCTTCTTCCGGTTCTTCTCCTTTTTCCTTCTTGTCTGCTCTTCTAGCCGTCACTTCCTGATTCAGTCCTCACGTCTTAATCTCGCGATGCTTGGTTCCCTTCTCCCTCTTTGTCTCGCGATGCTTGGCTTCCCCTCCCGACTCCTTTTAACCGCAGGAATGTTAAACAACTTGTTTTTTTGGCTTTTTAAGTTCAAATTCGGTTTTTTAGCACTTCAAAACTGCTCTCATCCAATCAACATCAGTCTATTGCTTCACCCGATCTGTTTTTCATCTTTCAAAACGCGGCAATGGTAAGGCAAAAAACTTTTTTCCGTTACCTTTTGTTGTTACTTCGCTTCAGATGTGGTCCCAACGTTTAAACTTTGTCTTCTTTGTTAAGGAATCAGGGGAATTGGAGGTTTTATGCTGAATTTTTCAGCTCAGCTCGGCTCCTTAGAGATACTCGCAAGAATCCTCTTCGGCTGCAGTGCTCAAGGTGTCGGAAAAGTCTCCTCCGAGACTTTCCCTTCACCGAGGTTGCTCAAACCTGGATTATATTGCTTGCTGGTCCTCACACTACCTGTGTGAGGTTGCGTCGGGTGGATTAACCCACCCAAGCTGTCAGGAAGAGCTGCTGTCCGCCTTGCACATTTGCAAAGCGTGTCAGACCTCCATTCTCCCAACCGGAAACTCCAAACGGGCTCTCTTAATCCGCTTGCAAAGTGGGCCTATATTGGGCAAAACTGCCAGTATGAATTCAGCCTTGGTGTCGCCCATGGATTAAACCATCTCCTTTCCCCTTTCCTATACCTGCCTCTCGGACTGCTCAAGAATGAGAATCACCAACTCACTCGCAGACCTTTCTGTGACCCAGTGAAGCGAAGAGACCAGTGTTTTCAAAGTGGCTGCATTTCAAAGACTTGGCAAGTCAGAGTTCTCCCTCGGTACCACGCCAAGAAGACCTCGGCTGCCGTAGTCTTTTCTTTCTGAGAGGTTCTGTAGTTCAAGACGGATATTGACCTGCTGGAATAAATTCGGTAAAGAGCAACCAAAGTAGGGTTGCCAAGTCTTCCTTACGCCCTGGCGGGGGGGAGTCCTCCGTCGTCCAGGAGCTTCCCGGGCGCGCGCCCAGTGACGTTGTCCAGAAGTGATATCAGCACGTTGGGGGCATTGCTAGGGTGACGCTCTGGCAATCGCCCCGAAACTCTATGGTGTCATAGAGTTTTGGGGCGATTGCCAGAGCATCGCCCTGGCAATGCCCCCAATGTGATGGCGTCACTTCCAGGTGACGTCATTACGTTGGGGAAGGGGGGTGGGGTTCCCCTCACCGGCCGAATGCTGGCCGGCGGATCGGGAACCCCTGTAGCAGGGGATCCCCCGCCCCCTGGGCTGACTTGGCAGCCCTAAACCGAAGTGACCCTTGACAAGAGAGCCCAGCCCAACCCACTCATTCACGCTGAAATTGGTTTTTTGCCATTGCTGAAAATGGACTCAGCTTTTGGGATTCCCCCCCCCCCCCCGGCCTAAGTGAAATATTTCCCCAGCTACTTCAGTGTTTTGAATCACACAGCTTCCGTTTCCTGAGTGTGCATTTTTGTCTCAGCTCAGGGAGGAGGGCTCCAGAGCAAACGAAATCATGCAGCGGCCAAATGGCTCGCTCACAGCTTTAAGGGCAGCCGCTCACAAAGCAGAGTTTTTGCTCACAAGACTCCACAGCTTAGAGGGAGCGTTGGTTAGATGCAGCCAGTTTGGGCCGAGCGTTCATTAAAAGCACCCGGCGGCCTTGACCAGCTGGCATAAGACGCTTTTATCTGGCTGCCAGCTAGCTATGGGGAGTGACCAACTATGCCCTGATTGGCCATGGGGGGGGGTAACAAAAGGGAGATGGCGGACAGTTTCAAAAAGGATAACTATTAGGATGGGGGCATCTTATTAGACCCAGGTCGAGGCCTTGGTGGCCTCAAGCCAGAATATTAAGGACTTTGGAGTCAGCATGGACTCTCTTTCTTAAGCCTCCTGGTGAGACGGTCAAGTTTTAAGATTTCCCCCCCAACAGAGGGATAACTGGAAGTATTTGGTGATTCAGAGACTTGTTCTCTGCCCAGCACAACTGGTTGAGGTTTTTTTTTTTTGCTCCCCCCACTTTTGAGAGTGATTCCTGCTTAGCAAACACTCTTATCCAGTCTGGTGTAGTGGTTAAGCACGCGGACTCTAATCTGGGAGAACCGGGTTTGATTCCCCAGCCCTCCACTTGCAGCTGCTGGATGACCTTGGGCAAGCCATAGTTCTGTCCTTGAAAGAGCAGGTCTCGAAAAAGCTCTCTCAGCCTCACAGGGTGCCTGCTGTGGGAAGGGGAAGGGAAAGGAATTTGTAAGCCACTCTGAGACTCCCATTCAAGGATAGGGTATAAATCCAATCTTCTCCTCCTTGTGCTGAAAATATTTGAATAAATATTGATTTTTTTAAAAAACAACAACAATGGGATGCTTTTTTTTTGCTGAACGGTTCTCCTTTTCCCTCGGGATTTCCCCGAGTTGCATTTGGCCAACAAAACAATATATCGCGGGAAGAAAGATTTTCCCCTTTTCGGTCAGGAAATGTGAAACGTGTTGGGCGCACTTATCTTCTAGCGCCTCAGGGTGGCATTTCTGGAATTACTTCTGTCAGTTGCCGAGGCGTGAAGCGGTTCAGGCAGAGCAAAGAAATCCGAGACAGGCCAGAGGTCAGGCAAAGAGAGTATGAGACAGAGACGACACGTCTCCAGGGTACGGCGGAGACCTTATCGTCTCAAGTCAGAAGCCAGGAGCCATCTGATATTAAGTGGAACAATCAAGAAGGCGAGCATGAGGTCAAAGCCCTCACGAACATCTGGACCACTTCAGCCCTCACAATGAGGACAAGCTGCTCGAACTCAAGGGCCCAGCCAGGAGAAAGCAACTTTATGCTCCCAGGTGGGATCCGATTGGGCACTTCAGTCAGCTGATTCCGGCAGCTCTGATTGGCTCCCTCTGGGTGGAGTGTGTTTCCTCATCTCTCCAGTTTGGTGTAGTGGTTAACTGCATGGACTCTAGTCTGGGAGAACCGGGTTTGATTCCCCACTCCTCCACTTGCACCTGGCTGGATGACCTTGGGCAAGCCATAGCTCTGTGCCAGCTGTTCCCTCAAGGACAGCTTGGGAAAGAGCTCTCTCAGCCCCACCTACCTCCCAGGGTGTCTGTTGTGGGGAGGGGAAGGGAAAGGAGTTTGTAAGCCGCTCTGAGACTCCAAGTGAGTGAAGGGCGGGGTATAAATCCAATCTCTTCTTCTTCTTCTTCTTCTTCTTCTTCCATCTCGAGGAGGGTGCTGTGGTGCCAAGGGGCCCAATCCGCATCAAAGAGGGAACCACAGCCCTAATAGGACCATAAAAGTGAAAAAAAAAACATAGCTGTGTAGGACACTTATAAAGTGCATATAATTCAGGGAGATTAAGACACATAATATTTAACAAACATTCGTTAATTTAAAGAAACAACTATATTTAAACAGACAACAACAGTTGATTCGTTGTTTTCGTTTCGTTGATAAACTTCTTCCGAATCGAAACAATCTTAAAGGCCAGTATATAAATAAGCAAACAAACTACTTGATATAAGGTTGCATTAATGAAGAACAGTATTGAGTTCAAGGATACATATGAGTTTGAAGGCAATTACAAGATGGAACAATGCAACGATGTGCAAATCCCATCTGACACCAAGTTGGGTTTTTTCAGTAGCTTAAAAGTCTGTCTTTAAAGAGACCTCACCGTCGTCTCTTTAAATCAACTGTTGTTGTCTGTTTGAATATGGGTGTTTCTTTAAATTCATGGATGCTTGTTAAGTATTATGCGTCTTAATCTCACTGAATTATACACACTTTAGAAGCGTACTACACAGCTTTGGGTTTTTATTTTCACTTTTAAGGTGACCAATCCAGCAGCTCAGCCTGAAGCACCTCAGCTGGTATACAGAGCAAGGCCCAGGAACTGCTGGCTTTTGGGTTTCAGACTTCCACAATGCCTGATCGTTTCTTAGAAACGCAGTTGGTCAGGCTTTCCATTTTAAGCTTAACTGTAATCAGGTGCAGACAAATTGGTAACATGGTAAGAGAACTGTTTCTCCCTCTCCCAGAATACGAGAACTCGAGGGCCTCCAATGATGCTGACGGGCAGTAGGTTCAGGACGGACAAAAGGAAATACTTATTTACAACGGAGTGATTAAAATGTGGCATTCGCTGCCAGAGGATGTCATGATGGCCACAGGAATAAACAACTTTGAAGGGGGATCAGACTCCCCTCGGATATGTCTATTGTGGCTGCTAGGTATGAGGAGGAAGGGGAATCTCCACACGCAAAGGCACTAATCCTCTAAATCCCAGAGCCAGGAGGCAACATCCGGGAAAGGTGTCAGCTTCTGTTCTGTGCTGTTGGCGCTCCAGAGGAACTGGTTGGCCACTATATGAGACAGGATGCTGGACTAGATGGACCACTGGCCTGACCCAGTGGGGCTCTTCTGGTGTTCGTATTAAGGGAAGGCCTCGGCCTCTCTCCCCTGTTGTTGGCCCTCCAGAGGAACTGGTTGGCCACTGTGTGGGATGGGATGCTGGACTAGATGGACCCTCACTGGTCCGATCCAGCGGGGCTCTTCTTATGTTATTATCAGGAGAAGGCCTCAGCCTCTCTGCCCTGTTGTTGGCCCTCCAGAGGAATCAGTTGGCCACTGTGTGAGATGGAATGCTGGACTAGATGGATCACCAGTTTGATCTAGCAGGGCTTTTCTTATGTTCTGATCTGACAGAGGACTCAGCCTCTCTGCCCTGTTGTTGGCTCTCTAGATGAGCTGGTTGGCCACTGTGTGAGAAAGGATGCTGGACTAGATGGGCCAGTGGTCAGATCTAGTGGGCCTCTTTTTACGTTCTTGTGCAGAGAACCTGCCACTGAATTTCACATAAAGGGAACTTCTATGCCAAGTCTGCTCAAACCGCAGGCAAATTTTGAGAGACGAAAAACAGAATGTGAAATCAGGCTAGCAGAATTTCTTAGGGGGAGCCTACAGATCCGTAACCGGGACATACAAAAAACTCTGAGCGGGTTAGTTAGTTGTGCTGAGGGATAGGGGAGGGCTTGCAGTTGGCCTCTCACTAATACCAGGTTTTCTGCTGGGCGAAGAAACCCTCCGCACAGATGGCCAAGCTGATTATGACCGAGGACTGGAGAGCCCTTAGAATTTCAGTCAAAACAAACTGTCAAGATTTGTTCGAAGGAACTTTCTTGTGAGACATGCTAGAGGGATTTGGAAGGGATGGAAAAACAAGTTAG
Source organism: Lepidodactylus listeri (assembly GCA_029233225.1). Classification (NCBI taxonomy): domain Eukaryota; kingdom Metazoa; phylum Chordata; class Lepidosauria; order Squamata; family Gekkonidae; genus Lepidodactylus; species Lepidodactylus listeri. The sequence continues at coordinate 6,412,089 of JARCFY010000012.1, forward strand.
ATTTATGGAGATTTATGCATTAGAAAGATTCATGGAGCATAAGCCTATTAATGGCTACTAGCCGTGGTGACTGAGAGGAACCTCCACATTTAGAGGCACAGATCCCCTGAATCCCAGAGACAGGAGGCAACTAGGGACACTAGAAGCCCCCAGCATGGGTGGGGGTTTCGTGGTTTTGGGTGCTCCTCTCTGTTGGAGGCCAGCCAGCTGCTGGAATAAGCTAGAAGCCAGAAATAAATGCGATGTGCCTATGTCACTCGGAAGTTACGTAGGCACGTTGGTGATGTCAGGTGGGCAACACTCCAGCTTTCAAGCAAAACTCTATGGTAGAAACTAATTCTACCAGAGAGGTTTTGCTCACAAACCAGAGCATCGCTCTCCATATCCCCAACATGCCTGTATCACTTCCGGGTGACATAGGCACACTGGTTTATTTCTGGCTTCTTCGCTCCCCGTTTTCGGTAACTGGCATCCAGCAGGGCTCTCATGTTTTTCTGCCAGTCTAAATACCACACCATACTCATGTCATCATGTAATGACCATGAGGCTTCTGTACGAAATACAAGTCATCATGTGTATAACATCACAAATGAATTTGTAAAATGAACTGTGAAAACCAGAGAACAGAAATTGCGGACAAGACTATATATGAAGTAAAAAATAGCGTACATCTTTTCGTCCTTAGAATGATCAGAACCTAGGAACACAAGAGAAGAAGAAGAAGAAGAAGAGACGAGATTGAATTTATACCCCGCCCTTCACTCATGTAGAGCCTCAGAGCAGCTTACAAACTCCTTTCCTCTCCCCACAACAGACACCCTGTGAGGTAGGTGGGGCTGAGAGAGCTCTGAGACAACTGTCCTTGAGAGAACAGCTGGTACAAAGCTATGGCTTGCCCAAGGTCATCCAGCCAGGTGCAAGTGGAGGAGTGGGAAATCGAACCCGGTTCTCCCAGATTAGAGTCCGCGCACTTAATCACTACACCAAACTGGCTCTCCCTGCTAGTTCTGACCAATAATCCATCTAGGCCAGCATCCTGTCTCATAAGAAAGGGCCACGACAACTCAGCACTGAGGCAACCCTTCCTGCCTTCCCTTCTCGTGATCTGCCCAAGTTCACAGAATCTGCTTGGCTTTCCGATGGCCATCTAGCCTCTGCCTGAAAACCTCCAAAGAAGGAGAGCCCGCCACCTCCGGAGGAAGCCTGTACCACTGAGGAACCGCTCTGTGGAACAGGCTTCCTCGAGAGTTGGCGGACTCTCCGTCTTGGGAGGTGTTCAGACAGTTTGTTCAACAACAGTATATTAAGCAGTTAACTTTTGCCGGACCGGGGGGTGCTGTAGCCGGGGCTGCTTAGCAGAATGACAAAGGCTGCATATATGGTGAGGGAGCGATGAGGCAGCTGTAATTAAGCAAAATATTTTTTTAATACCAGGTGTTCAATTAGCGGCTGGCGTGGCTCCATCAGCAGGGCGTGATAAGCATATCCTGAGCTTCAGGAGGCAAATTGAATTTTTTTTTAAAAAAACAACCACCCCAAATTAATAAAACAAGGAACGCCAAACATTTCCTAACTAGTAACATGGGGACTAGCTGCAGAAGCCATTCTGAAGGGGCTCCGTCTTGTGTAAGGACAATGCTGGCGCTTTCACACAGGCGAAATAATGCCATTTCAGTTAGGGTCGCCAGGACCGATTTCTCGCAAGGCGCTGTTCCGGTGTCGTTCTTCCCTTTGACCCGATTGCGTGCTTGAATTTCCCACTATTTGCCCTGCGCTGCATTTTGACCCGCAGCTTCACCCGAATTCCCCCACGGCTTCAGTGATCCTGTTTTTTGAAGATCACTGAAGCCGCAGGGGAATTCGGGCAAAGCCAAGGGTCAAAATGCGGTGCAGGGCAAATAGTGGGAAATTCAAGCATGCAATCGGGGCAAACGGAAGAATGACGCCGGAGCAGTGCCTCATGGGAAATTAGTCCATGTCCCCTCCACCCCTGACACATGAACTCATGAAGTTTCCTAATACTGAATCAGGCCATTGGTCCATCAAGGTCAGTATTGACTACTCAGACTGGTAGTGGCTCTCCAGGGTCTCAGGCTGAGATCTTTAATGTCACCTATTACCTGATCCTTTTTTAGCTGAAGAGGCTGATACCTCCTGCATGTCAAGCAGATGCTCTATCACTGAGCAACGGCCCGACTGAATCCTTCCTCATCTTGGCAGAATATGAAGCACTAAGTGCTACACAAGTGCTTAAGATGATTTTCATATCATAAGAACAGGAGAGAAGCCACAGTGGATCGGCCCATCCAGTACAGCCCATCCAGTCCAACACTCTGTGTCACAACAGTGGCCAAAAATACCAGGTGCCCTCCGGAGGTCCAGCAGCGGGGCCAGAACTCCAGAAGCCCTCCCATGGTTGCCCCCCAAGCACCAAGAATGCAGAGCCTCACTGCCCCAGACAAAGGGTTCCATTGAGACCTTGTGGCTAATAATAGCCACTGATAGACCTCTGCTGGATGGGGACAGAGAGAGAGAGAGAGAGACAGTCAGACAGACAGAAAAAAGAAAGAAAGAAAGGGGGAGGGGGAGAGAGAGAGAGAAGGAAAAGAGCTGGCAGACCCCAGCAGCTTACCCCAGCAGCAACCTTGCAAGCCACATGCAAAAGCAGGCCCTTCAGTAGAAAGAGCCTAGTCCCTCCTTAATCTCTGGGCGGGGCTCTCTGGCTCACTCTGCTCTTAAAGGGGAAATGTCTGTTGAGGCTTTTTACTGCAGGGCAGGCTCTCTGCAGACATTTCCCTTTTAAGACGTTCAGACCTGGCAGGGAGAGGGCAGGGCAGGCTCCGACGTTCCCCTGCTGGCAGAAAGTGGTATTGCAACTATCATAGAGTTGCCAGCCTCCAGGGGGCACCTGGAAATCTGCTGTTACAATTGATCTCCAGACAACGCAGATCAGCTCCCCTGGAGAAAATGGCTGCATTGGAGGGTGGACTCTTTGGCATTGTACCATGCTGAGGTCCCTCCCCTCCCCTCCCCAAACCCCACCCTCCCCAGGCTCCACCCCAAAATGTCCAGATATTTCCAAACCCAGAGCTGGGAACCCTTCCCTGGGAATCAGGTGACACAAGGGCCCACCAGAACTCATGGTTGTCACCTCTGGGTTTTGAAATTTCTGACAATTTTGGGGGTAGACCCAGGGGAGGGTAGAATTTGGGGAGGGAAGGGGCCTCGGCAGGTTATAATGACATAGAGAACCCTCCAAAGCAACCATTTTCTCCAGGGGAACTGATCGCTGTAGTCTGAAGAGATGTTGCAATTCCAGGAGGCCTCCAGGTCTTATCTGGAGGTTAACAACTGACAAAGCTGCTAACCCTGGCTTGCCTCCCTAGTCTGAAGAACTAATCTCTCAGTCCTTCCACGCTGATCAGTTGGACTGCTTGCCTGGTTTCCGTCTTGACTACTAGCTTGTCTCCAGCCTGCCAAGCTTGGTCAGATGAGGCCCAAGGAAAGATGCCAGTGCTTTGACTTCAGCGTTTCCTGCATGCCCCATTGGTGGGTGTGTTTTTTTCTAATTAATTGCCTTCTTGGAAATGTGACAAAGGCTATACAAACGTACCGGACTTACAGCTGCAAAAGTATATATACTTTGAAAGGAGCGAAAGAATAAGTCAAGACCCGAGGACATCCCATAAAAACAGGTGAAGTCCATTTCGTAAACGTAGGCACAATAAGAACATAAGAGAAGCCATGTTGGATCAGGCCAGTGGCCCATCCAATCCCACACTCCATGTTGCACAGTGACCAAAACCCAGGTGCCATCAGGAGGTCCACCAGTGGGGCCAGAACTCCAGAAGCCCTTCCATTGTTGCCCCCCAAGCACCAAGAAGACGGAGCATCACTGCCCCAGACAGAGTGTTCCATCTATACCTTGTGGCTAATAGCCACTGATGGACCTCTGCTTCATATATTTATCCATAAGAACATAAGATAAGCCATGTTGGATCAGGCCGACGGTCCATCCAGGCCAACACGCTTGTGTCGCATAGTGGCCAAAACCCAGGGGCCATCAGGAAGTCCACCAGTGGGGCCAGAACTCCAGAAGCCCTCCCACTGTTGCCCTTTTCCATTAGTGTTTTGGAAGGAATTGTTTTGGAAGGAAACAATGGGCACACATTTGGCTATGCATTACTGTTATATAAATAAGGATTGCAACATATCTTCCATGTGTATAAAATACATGCAGAAATTCACATTGTGTACTCTGAGGTCCCAAAACTCACAGTGGATCACTAGAAGGCATGGAATAAAATTCTTGATGCCTCTGACCTATGGTACATAATGAGTAATATTCACACATAAGACGCCTTATGGGCCATTGGTCCAATATGGTCAGTCTTGCCTACTCTAGCTAGAAGCAGCTCTCCAGGGTCTTGGGTGAAGGTCTTTCAAATCACCTACTACTTGATCCTTCGAAACAGAGACGCTCGGGATTGAACCTGTGACCTTCCGCATGCAAAGCAGGTTTTCTACCACTGAGCTACATACCCTGCCAGCTCCAGGTTGGGAAACACTTGGAGGTTTTGGGGGTGGAGCCTGAGGATGTCGGTCTACTGGGAGGAGAGGCACTTCAATGGGGTATAATGTCACAGAGTCCACCTTGGTGTAGTGGTTAAGAGTGGCAGACACTAATCTGGAGAACCAGGTTTGATTCCCCACTCCTCCACATGAATCCAGCTGGGTGACCTTGGGTCAGTCAAAGTTCTCTCAAGAGCAGTTCTCGAAAGAGCTCTCTCAGCCCCACCTACCTCTGTTGTGGGAAGAGGAAGGGAAGGAGATTTGTAAATCCAATCTCTTCTTCTTCTAAAGCACTGAGAGTTTTGGAATGGTGTTATAAATCCAATCTCCTCCTCCTCCTCCTCTTCTTCTTCTTCCTCTTCCTCTTCCCCCTCTTCCTTTTCCTCTTCTTCCAAAGCGGCCATTTTCTCCAGGTGGACAGATCTCTATCACCTGGAAATCAGTTGTGACCCTAGAAAATCTCCAGCCACTACCTGGAGGTTGAGACCCCTAGACCCTCCCTTTGGCCTATTCATGGAACCTGAGTTCACCACTCCTGTGCCTCCCCCTCACGGGAAAAAAAAGAGGAGAACATAGAGAAATTTGCTCGGTTTTAATAATTTTGACACAAGGCACAGCATTCAACATTTCTTGGGGCTGACTGAAACGTAATTGTCAAGCACGAGTGAAATAAATTAGAGCTATAAAATGCAAACACAAGTGCCCATCTTTGAATCTGCATATGTTATAAAAGGAATTTAATTATCCAGCGGTGAATTTCAAAATGGGGTTTTCCAGAGTTGGGATTTTTCAAAGTACTTGTCTTTCCAACAGTGTCCAAGAAGTGGGGACAGCTAATGCCGGAAGAACTTCAAAAAGCAACTTCAATTTAATTTGTTACAAGGATGAGATTCTATAAACGTGACTGGTTTACCAATCGTTATTTCGCTTCGGGTTTTTTTTTTTTTTTTTATCATACAAGACTAGGGTCAGCCTACAAACAACGCATTTTAAAGAAATGAAAAGTGGAATAAAGCAAAATAGCAGCAGCTCTTAACAAACTAAGATGGCTCTTAAAGGGACTTATGTGGAATAGGTAACTGGCCAATACTTCCTACTTGGAAATATCTGAAGTTATAGCAAGTCGCTTCCCAGACCTGAATGGCCAGGCTAGTTGGATCTACATCTGGGTAGCAAAAATGTGCCAAGACCTACACTTGGGTAACAAAATGAGGAACATGCTTACGGGATGGGTGTGATGCAGCGACCAAAAAGGCTAATGTGATCTTGGGGGGTATCAACAGAGGCCTAACATCCAAACTGCAAGATGTGATCGTCCCGCTGTACACTGCATTGGTCAGGCTCCCCCTGGAGTCTTGTGTGCAGTTCTGGAGGCCTCACTTCAAAAAGGACGTGGACGGAACGGAGCGGGTGCAGAGGAGAGCGATGAGGGTGAACCCTGGAGACCGAGTCCTACAAGGAAAAGCGGAGGGACTTGGGAATGTTCAGTCTGGAGAGGAGGAGGTTGAGGGGGGACATGATGGCTCTCTTGAAGCATTTGAAGGGCTGTCCCGTAGAGGAGGGCAGGGAGCCGTTCCTGTGGGCAGCAGAGGAGAGGACTGGCAAGAATGGGTTTAAATTAAGGGTGGGAAGATACCAGCTGGATATTATCAAAACCTTTTTTTGCAGTAAGTGTTCTGCCACAGTGGAATCAGCTGCCCAGGGAGGGGGTGAGCTCCCCCTCCCTGGCAGTCTTCAAGCAGAGTCTGGACAAACAGGGGACATTTCGTAGAAAAAGAGGTGCAGGAGCTCATTAGCACGACTCATTTGCATAACTCATTTGCATATGCCACACCCCCTAACATACTGGAAGTGTGTCAGAAGGCAACACCCACCCCTCAGGCTCCACTCCACAGGTGAGTGAAACTGACCTGCTCTTCCTCCATTCCCTTCCCCACCCAATACTTTGTGCAATAAAAATAAGCGTAAAGAACACACCCTCATTCTCTTCCTGCTCCCTTCAAACCACCAGGTTTCAAGTAGACTTGAGATACCCAGGACATGTGCACCACCCATCCCTTCCCCTTCCCCTCCCCACAACAAGACACCCTGTGAGGTAGGTGGGGCTGAGAGAGGTCTTTTCAGAACTGCTCATGAGAGAACTTGTGACTAGCCCAAGGTCACACCAGCAGCTGCATGTGGAGGAGTGGGGAATCAAACCCGGTTCTCCCAGATTAGAGTTCAACTCCTGACTACTACACCAAACTGATGGGGTGGAAGCTGCTGAAGGGTTGGTGAAATTTCTCCAGTACTTATGTGCCATGTGCCCAGATAAAAAATGGTATACTTCAAAAATTTATATGCCACCTTGAGCAAGTCTCTGGAAAAGCAGCACACAGTCATAAAAGGAAGAATGATAAAATTATCAGTATTAAAACAAAACATTAAAAACAATAAAGACCCTAGCAGGGCTTTCCCCCGGGCGCTGCGCCTCTGCACTGCTCGGGGAAGCCGAGGAGGGGGCGGGGCTTGGTCATGTGTCCGCCCCCTGGGCTCCTCACTCCCGGAGCTGCGCTCCTGTGCGCTCCCGCTCCAATGGACCCCTGTGGACAAACATTTGTCAGAGATACTCTAGGCTGATCCTGCACTGAGCAGGGAGTTGGACTAAATGGCCTGTATGGCTTTATGATCTTGTCAGATCTCGGAAGCTAAGCAGGGATGGCCCTGGCTAGTGTTTGGACGGGAGACTACCAAGGGAGTCCAGGGTTGCTGCACAAAGGCAAATAATGGCAAACCGCCTCTGTTCCTCTTGAAAACTGTAAGGGCCACCATCAGTCAGCTGTGATTTAACAACAAAGAAACAACTAGCAAGTGGCCAGTAGAGGAATCTTTATTGTGCTGGTAAGTTTGCCTCTGAATTCAGAATAATTGAGATAATTCCATAGTTTCCCAGCCTCTATCATATTTTCATTCCACTTTAAGTCAGGGTACATGGCCTTCCAGTTTTCCGTGTTACCCTCACAATGACTCTGTGAGGAAGATTTTAAGTTCAGCATTAGAGATTGTCCCATCTTCATCCAGTGAATTCCAAGATTGAGTGGCGCAAGACAACACAGCCTTGCTGTGTAGTCTATTCCCGAAAGCCAGTCGAATCCGACTCTAGGGGATGGTGCTCATCTCTGTCTCCAAGCCGAAGAGCCAGCGCTGTCCAAAGACTCCTCCGTCGACATGTGGCCGGTATGACTAGACGCCGAGGCACATGGAACGCTGTTCCCTTCCCACCAAAGAGGTACCTATTTATCTTCTTGCAATTTCTTGCTTTTGAACTGCTAGGTTGGCAGGAGCTGGGACCAGAGATCTGAGCTCACTCTATCATGTGGCACTCGGGTCTCGAACTGCCGGACTACAGACCTTCGAGTCTACAGCTCAGCGTCTTAACCTCTGGGTTCGCCATCCTACAAATTCCCAAAAGGGGGCGATAAACAATCTCAAATGCATGTGCTTCCATGATACATGTGTTTTCAAGTAGCGTCTCTGACACATTCACACACTACATTTGCTGTTCTACAATTTGATTAGGTGCAATGAGGGTTTATAGTAAACGAGCAAACTGAAAATGTCGGTGTTGCTCCACATAAAGGAAGATTTAAGGAAGGCATCTCATTCTCGGTTCAAGGCTTCTTTTTGATGGCTCACTTAAGACCACTTAAATCCCTTTCTCACGGTGCCTTGATGAGGTTTGTTTACACATTGGCTTGTCTTATTTCTGGCGTTCAGCCAGCTCCGCTATGAAGAATTTGGGCCGGAAATGCAAGTGTTTATGTGTCTTTGTGTCGCGTTTATGGATGAATCAAATAGATTTTTTAATCCTAGCTTGCTTTTCTGGGTCAGTTCCAAAACGCTAATAAAAACCTTTCATTTCGCTCAAAGGAAACATTCATCGGCAGCTGTTCGCAAATTCAGCTTGTGTCCTGCTTTTCAGCGGTGAGCTGGGAGCTGATTATTTGCTGAGCTGTTTGGATGTGTCCGACCAAATGTGGATATGTCTGACTGGCACAATTAGTCTGCTTTCTCACAACTGCCACCCAATGCAGTCACCCATCTAATGGCGCCACCTCCGTTTTTAAAAGAGGATACAGTAGAAGAAGGGGGGGGGGAGTTTTAAATTGAGACTTACTACTTAAATTCTTAGTGTGCCTTTGTGGCCTGCCCATGAACGGAACTCATTTTGTTATCACTTCTTGCAATCACTTCTCAAATAGATATCCCTCATTGTACAAGAGCTAAAGAAGCGGGCAATGCAATCTATCCAATGTTTGTCATTTAAAAGATGCATCTGATTGCCCAGGTTCACAGAGGGTATGGATTGCAAAGGATTCTGTGTTTCAAAACTCAAGCCAGCTCTTCCTGAATTATGTCTGATCTAGAGCAATGTCTGCTTTACTCTCTGCTAAATTGCTGCTCACATCTCCGCTAAATTGCCTCCTCTCTCCAAATTCCACCCTCCCCAGGTACCACCTCCAAAATCTCTTGAATTTCCCAACCTGAATTGGCAAACCTGATTTCACCACACTTTCTCCCCCCCCCCCCACTTCTGCTGCTAACACCTCTAACTCAAAGCAGATGCTGTGCAGCTAAGCATGGCACTGAAGACGAACAGTGAGCCACATCAGGGGTTATTTTGTAGAAAAAGTGGTGCAGGAGCTCATTAGCATAACTCATTAGCCTAACTTATTTGCATATGCTACACCACCTGACATCTCCGGAAGTATGTCAGAAGGCAAGAAAGAAAGGAGAGAGAGAGAGAGAGAGAGAGAGAGAGAGAGAGAGAGAGAGAAAGAAAGAAAGAAAGAAAGAAAGAAAGAAAGAAAGAAAGAAAGAAAGAAAGAAAGAAAGAAAGAAAGAAATGTGCAGAATGCCACAGCCAGGTTACTGATGGGCCTCCCTATGGGTTACCACATCCGGCCTGTGCTGCGGCTGCTGCACTGGCTGCCTATAGCATACCGGATCCAGTTCAAGGTGTTGGTGTTGAACTTTAAAGCCCTATATGGTTAGGGGCCTGCCTACTTGAGGGACCGCCTTTCCCCATATGTGCCCCAGAGGGCACTGAGGTCAAGCACTCAGCATCACTTGACTATTCCCAGTTCGAGGGATGCGCGGCTGGCCTGTACCAGGGCTAGGGCTTTCTCGGTGGCGGCCCCATACTGGTGGAATGAGCTCCCGGATGACATCAGGGCCCTGCGGGATTTGTTGCAGTTCCGCAGGGCCTGCAAGACGGAGCTCTTCCGCCAGGCTTTCGAATAGGAGCCGCCACCGGGGAGATGGCAGGACAACATCGCCCTGGATCTATACTTTTAAATTGTAAACCACTTCGGTGGTGGGTCATGTTGTGAGCCGCCTTGAGCCAGTTTGCTGGAAAGGCGGGATAGAAATGCGAAAGGAAGAAAGAAAGAAAGGAAGGAAGGAAGGAAGGAAGGAAGGAAGGAAGGAAGGAAGGAAGGAAGGAAGGAAGGAAGGAAGAAAGAAAGAAAGAAAGAAAGAAAGAAAGAAAGAAAGAAAGAAAGAAAGAAAGCTGGCAGAGAGGGAATAGCTACTAATCCAAGCCTCCGAAACACCACTATTCTGGGAGGATAGCTTCGGTGGTGGCTGAAGCCTTCAGAAGGCTGGTCGGAGGAACAAGGACCTTTCCAGGGGACGGGGTCATTTTGCTGCAGCCATGACACAAGCAGGCATTCCCCCGCTGGCACCAACTCCCAGAGCTGCGCTCCCCCAAGCTCCTGCTCGAAATGACTCCTGAGGCACATTGAGGCAACCTGGCAAGAGGGATAAAGCCACATACAAACGAGGAGTTGAGTCAAGGCAAGTCTAGTTTAGGGTCACTATCTTCCAGGTGGGACCTGAAGTTCTCCTGGAATTACAGGTCGTCTCTGGACTGCAGAGATCAGTTCCCCTGGCCGCTTCCGAGGGCGTCTGTGGCGTCCCATTGTGAACATGTGAAACTGCTTTGCACTGAGTCAGACCGCTGGTCCATCAAGGTCACTATTGTCTACTCAGACTGGCAGCAGCTCTCTAGGGTCTCAAGTGAGGTCCTTCACACCCCCTACTGCCAGATCTTCTAGCTGGAGAGACTGGGATTGAACTGCAGCCCCATAGCTAGGGATTTTTTGGGGGGGAGGGGGCCTTGGGGGGTGCTGCTAATTAAATAAATTAGTGAATTACATCAGTTCAATTTGTGTCCAGCCCGGGAGGGAGGGAGCCTGAAAGAAATGCTAGGGGCTCAGGCCCCATGGGTCCCTTGTCAGCTACGGGCCCCTTGTTAGTTGGGACCTTCTCCATGCCAAGCAGATGCTCTACCACTGAGCCACGGCCCTTCCCCTGCTGAGCTCCCTTCCCTCCCCAAATTCTGCCCTCCCCAGGCTGTGCCCCCAAATCTCCAGGAATTTCCCAGTTCGAAGTTGGCAACCCTAGCTCCGGTTGGCAATGGTGTACAGTTTGCCATTCCCACTACCCCCGGAGATTGCTTGCTAAAACCCAGACACTGATCATTATGGTGAAACAATCGCTTCCTCGATCATTTGGTGCTAACGATAGCGTCGCGGGACCCGAACGGCCGAACCCGTTGAAAAAAAAGGACTAAGCCTGTCCACAATTTGCATCTCTGCTGATGCCAATTTGCCTTCATTGATTTAAAACCCGCTCCCGCTTAATTAATTAAGCAACCAATTCACTAAAGCTTGCGTCGACTGAGCTTCTGACGAAGGGCTGCCCGGCCCTATCCTCTCTTCACCCCGGCTGAAAACGAAAACCGCCACAGCGCCTTCTGAATCGTCTTTCTCCTTGACGTTCTGTGACGGGTGCTTTCTGACTCCGTGTCTGGGGATTAAAATAACGAAAAGGATGCCCGGCGGGCCGTAATGAAAGCATCGATGTGGCCGGCCTGCTAATCTCCCTTCCCTGATACCTGGATGGTCCGTAATTTGACAGGTTAAACGTAGCAAGGTTCGCAAATGGAATGACATTCGCAACATTTCAGGTTGTGGAGACTGTAATGCGACACCCCCCCCCCCCCATTAAATACAACGGACCCCATCCAATTTTTTAAATCCGAGTCAGATCCCTGGCACCCTTCGCTTCTGCTATGCAACTATTCCTGCCAGTCTAGAGTTGCCAACTTTGAACTGGGAGCAACCAGGAGGTTTTGGGGGTGGAGCCTGGGGAGGGCGGGGTTTGGGGAGGGGAGGAACCTCAGTGGGGTATAATGCCCTAGACTACAGCCCACCCTCCAAAGTAGCCATTTTCCCCAGAGAAACCAAGCTCTGGAGACCTGTTGTAACTTCAGGAGAGCTCCAGGCCCAACCTGGAGGTTGGCAACAAAAAAGCTTTTGTTGGAATAATTGTTCCTTGTCTTTAAGGTGCCATGGGAAGAGCCAGTTTGGTGTAGTGTTTAGGAGCGTGGACTCTAATCTGGGAGAACCGGGTTTGATTCCCCATTCCTCCACATGCAGCTGCTGGCTGACCTTGGGCAAGCTGCAGTTCTTTCAGAGCTGTTCTTTCATGAGCCGTCCTCAAACGAGCTCTCTCAGCCCCACCTACCTAAAAAGGGTATCTGTTGTGGGGAGGGGGAAGAAAAGGAGACTGTAAGGTGCTCTGAAACTCCTTTGGGTAGTGAAGGGCGGGGTATAAATCCAATCTCCTCCTCCTCCTCCTCCTCCTATTTTAATTTTGTGGCTGCAGACAAACACGTTACCCAACGGGAATGAAACCTGAGGCATTTCATGTCCTTCTCACCAAACAGGTTTAGGGATCTCTTCTGTCACTCCTGGGCAGAGACATTAATTAAGCTAAAAGTTCCTAGTTAACGACACCTGGTTTACAGTACCTTCAGAACTGTCCGAGAAACTTCAAGATGGCCTTTCTGTAACTGAGCATTCGGTCTAAAGTGCTCCCCCCTGCAAAGAAAAAAAGCACATAAACTCCCCCCCCCCATTCGCTTGTTAAATTCATGCGCTGTTAGAAGAAGAGCCAGGGAGACAGATGGTCAGGAACCCTCAAGGGTTGCTTGGGACGCCCTCTGGAGTGCAGCATCCAATCAGACAGCAGAATAAATTAAGGTAAGCGGGATTAATGCTAACAGCGACTGGAGGTTCAAGATGTCATTTTAACAACTGCAGGACCTCTATGGAGGAGCGGCAACTGATGAAGCCTTCAGCCTCGGACGAGGTATTATTTATCTGTGCTGGAGCAGCAGATGTTGAATGTGCTCCCATTCCCTTGCTACTAGCCGGACAGCCTCCGCATCGGTGCCTGGCGGGGCTGCGTCCGAGCAGGTGGAGTGTTGCAGAACACAGAATTAGAGAAATTACACACTTAGTTATTTCCCCCATGGGCTGCATGCAAGATGATCAGTGCTCTGCTAGGAACCAGTTCTACGCAGGACGAACCAAGACTGCATTCAGACTGGCAGTTGGGCCTGATATAGGCACCTTTCAAATGGGCCTATTCACACAGCCACAGCTGTCAGGCGTTCCCCGGGCATATTCACCCCATCAGAGGATGACTTGGAGCCGGGTTAAAAAGCCCACCACTTCCAAAGTGGAGTTTTTGTTTCCTGGCGCATTCGTTGCACATGGCCAGCTGTCTGAACATCGGGGAGCGTGCGCAGAATGGATTTGGCAGACTGAACCTGCAGATCCATTCTGCCACTAAGGAAGTGGCTTTAAAAAAAATGCCCATGGGCGCACATGCGCATATGCGCAATCATATATTTTGGCCATTTTTGCAGTGTGCTCAGTGGCTGATGTGCTACAATAAAGTAGATGCTTTCCCATGGGATGTCTCCATGGGTAACCCACAGTAGGGTGTGCTGTGTGGCTGATATGTCCCACAACATTTTAAACTGGGTCAATTAGAGGCGGCGCTATATCGTGGCAAGCTGCTAGTCTGTCTTCAACCTAAATGCACAAACTGGACTACTGTACCAAAAGCCATCTCTTTCGGTGCTCAATAAAACACACAGAGGATGTGAAGATACATCTTTGAGAGTCATGCACAACAGCCAACTGAAAAGCGTTCTACATTTCTAATGCTTTCTAGAGTTCCTTCCAGCTGGTTCTTGTTGTTGTTGTTGTTGTTGTTCAGTCGCACAGTCGAGTCCGACTCTTCGCAACCCACATCACGCCAGGCCCTCCTGTCTTCCGTCGCCCTCCAGAGTTTGCTTAACTTCATGTTCATTGCATCGATAACACTGTCTAACCAGCTCATCCTTTGCCGTCCCCTTCATCTTTGACCTCCAATCTTTCCCAGCATCAGGGTCTTCTCCAGGGAGTGCTCCCTTCTCATATGGTGGCCAAAGTATTTGAGCTTCAGCTTTGGTATCTGGCCTTTCAGGGAACAGTCAGGGTTGATTTCCTTTAGGATTGACTGATCTGATCTCCTTGCAGTCCAAGGGACTCTCAAGAGTCTTCTCCAGCACCATAATTTGAAAGCATCTATTCTTCAGCGCTCGGCCTTCCTTATAGTCCAACTCTTGCAGCCATACATTACTACTAGGAACACCATCGCTTTGACCATACAGACTTTTGTTGGCAGGGTGATGTCTCTACTTTTTATTATATTGTCTAGGTTTGCCATCACTTTCCTTCCAAGGAGCAGGCGTCTTTTAATTTCATGGCTGCAGTCACCATCTGAAGTGATTTTGGATCCCAAGAACGTGAAGTCTGTCTCTGCTTCCACGACTTCCCCTTTTATTTGCCAAGGAGTGATGGGGCCGGATGCCATGATCTTAGTTTTTTTTACGTTGAGTTTCAATCCAACTTTTGCGCTCTCCTCTTTCACCTTCAGAAAGAGGCTCTTGAGGTCCTCTTCACTTTCTGCCATTAGAGTGGTATCATCTGCATATCTGAAATTGTTGATGTTTTCCCCAGCAATCTTAATTCCGGTTTGTGATTCATCCAGGCCGGCATTTTGCATGATGTGCTCTGGATATAAATTAAATAAGCAAGGTGATACTATACATCCTTGTCGTACTCCTTTTCCTCTGCTAAACCAATCAGTTGTTCCATATCCAGTTCTTGATTGTCGCTTCTTGACCCTTCTGCAGGTTTCTCAGGAGGCGTGTGAGGTGGTCTGGCCCTCCCATCTCTTTAAGGACTTGCCATAGTTTGTTGTGAGCTAGCTCACAGTTTTTTAGCCTCCGGCTCACAAATTCTTGTTTTAGCTCAGGAAGGATGGCTCCAGAGCAAATTCATTTATGCAGTAGCCAAGTCACTCGCTCACAACTTTAATGCCAGTAGCTCACAAAATAGAATTTTTGCTCACAAGACTCCAGAGTTTGGAGGGAGTATTGTTTCTAAGTAGGAGGATGTGGATTAATATAATATCACCGTATTAACTGTAAACACCAGAGAAGGCGTAACTGGAAGGGCCCGAATACTGCGGCAAGAACTGCCGAATGTTTGCAGAAAAGAGTTATCTTTTTTTCAGAGGAAAACTTCCAGTCCCTGTTGAATAAACATAAAAATTGAGGGGAAATAGGAGGAGGGGGAAATAGCTTTGTATACAACCTGAAAGTTTAAGAAATTTATTTTGCCTTATGCTTGGATCTACATATGCATAGCCAGTATCATTTGAAACTTTTTATCACGTTTTAGTATTTTGTATTTTGCTGTCTGGGGAAATTCATTCATATACCGTATTTTTAGCTCCATAAGACGCACTTTTCCTCCCCAAAAAGTGGGGGGGAAGGTGTGTGCGTCTTATGGAGCGAATATGGAGCTTTTCTTACCTGTAACAGGGCTCTTTCTTCAGCAGGAACGCAGGGGAACGCCATTCAGGCTGGCATCCCAGCCTTCCCCGCACCTCCCTGCTCGGCCTGAGCTGTTAGGACTTAAAAGGGAAACGGCAGGAAAAACCCCACCAGGCTAAGTACTCTTTCCCTTTAAGTGCTTTTCCCCTTTAAGACAGCCAGCAGCAGAAAGCCCCGCCCACAGATTAAGCTCCCTGGCTACTTTGCACAGGAAGGCCTGGCTTTGCATGGCATGCCCACGTCTCTCTTCTTTCCTTTCTCTATCTTCCTTCCTTCCTTCCTTCCTTTCCTTTTTTCTGTCTCTCTCTCTGTCTGTCTTTCTGTCTCTCTCTCTGTCCCCACCTTTCTTTCTTCCTTTCTCTTTCTCTCTCTTCCTCCTCCTCCTCCCTTCCTTTATCTCTCTCTCTCTCTCTCTCTCTCTCTCTTTCTTTCTTTCTGTTTCATTTTTTCCTGTTTTCCTCCTCTAAAAACAAGGTGCGTCTTATGATCAGGTGCGTCTTATGGAGCGAAAAATACGGTATATTTTAAAAAACGATTTATGTTCTTTGCTTTAATTAGGGATAGTTTTGTAAGTGTAGGGATAATTTTTTTTATAGTTTGTAGAGGATTAATAAAAAAAATTACCAGAAAAATTGCACACATGCCTCTTTGTGAGAGGGGCCTCCTGGAAAAGGAGAGATGAGTCTTATCTGTCTCAGCAGAAAAGGTATACAGATGAGGCCATTCTTCCTTCTGACACATCTTACTGCACGGAGCAAAGCTAGAATGCTAATTGAGGAATGGCCTGTCTTCCAGCTCATAAATACAATTAGGTTTGGACTGCATTTTGCATTCCACTGTCGCTCCCCGGGAGATTGTAATTCTTGCGGTAAACCAGCGTCTTCTGGAGAAGACTGCATGCTCCTTGCCTGGAATGTTTACCTGTCGGTTTCAGAGTCTTTCTGATTAATTTTTATTTTATTTTCTCAAAAAAAGTGGGATACAGAAGGGAAGAGGGGGTTGGGGGAAATATAGATGCACCAAAGGTATCAAGTATTAGGGGTTGTTACGTACAACAAGTAAAAGCAGATGTATTAGTAAGAATACAGATTTCACACATAGAAGCAGATAAGAGAATCCTTCAGATAGACCTGCTTACCTAAGGGACTGCCTTTCCCCACATGTACCCCAGAGAGCACTAAGATCGGGATCCCAAAATCGCCTGGCTCTTCCGAGCCCTAAAGAGACCAGGTTGGCCATAACGAGGGCCAGGGCCTTCTCTGGGGCGGCCCCTCACTGGTGGAATGAGCTCCCGGATGACATCAGGGCACTGTGGGACCCTTTAACTTTCTTTTAAGCACACCTCCTTCTGTGTTCTCGTGGAAGGTTGTCCTTGAAGTAGCACTGGTGCCGGCTGGATCAGGAGATAGCCAAACGATGCATCTTTAGAAGAAGAAGAAGAAGAGGAAGAAGAAGAAGAAGAAGAGGAGGAGGAGGAGGAGATTGGATTCATACCCCGCCCTTCACTTGGAGTCTCAGAGCGGCTTACAAACTCCTTCCTCTCCCCCTCCCCACAACGGACACCCTGTGAGGCAGGTGGGGCTGAGAGAGCTCTGACAGAAACGGCTCTTTTTCAAGAACAGCTCTGAGAGAACTTGTCACTGACCCAAGGCCATCCAGCAGCTGCATGTGGAGGAGTGGGGAATCAAACCCGGTTCTCCCAGATTGGAGTCCACGCACTTAACCACTACACCAAACTGGCTCTCCCAACTCCCTGGTTGGGATGGCAACGCTGGGTGTGTGAATGACTTGTGACTGGGGAGGGGGACTCTGTCTGCTTCAGTTCTGCTCTGGATGATGCATACTTATCAATAAACTTATCACTGCCAAAGAGAGGGTTGTTGAGAGAAACTTGACCGGGGGTTTGACACTGTTGTGACGATAAAATGGAGGCAAGGAGAACTTTGTCAGCTCCTCTGCATCCCCACCGGAGAGAAAGGCCGGGTAGAAATGAATTAAACAAACAAACGTTTGGCACCCCCACTCACCCAGCAAGTCTGGAAAATCTCAACCTTCTTTTCACGAGGAGGCCCATCTGTCCACTGAAGATGATGGATGGTTTGCCCACTGTGCTTCTGGCAACGTAGACAACTTAAAATACAGCACCGCGGGCACATTTTTAGCTCGATAAACTATAAAGATGTCGTCTCCCCCAATAAAACTAGCATCCACTTTATTTCCATCAGATCTCAGAACAACCTGTGAAAATATAGGTTGCTGCTTTGCCAATGCAGGCTGTCCAGAGTTTTCCCGCTGGGTGCTGAAAGCTGTTTTTGTTGGCTCGTTCGATGGAAAGGTACCGTCGGGATGTTCGGAGAGATCGTTTTGAAGAATATGATAGAAATGAGTTTTGCGCTTTTATTGATGGCCACTTTGGCACTGAGAAGAAGAGGGAAAAGATTGGATTTATACCCCACCCTTCACTCACTTGGAGTCTCAGAGCGGCTTACAAACTCCTTTTCCCTTCCCCTCCCCACAACAGACACCCTGTGAGGTGGGTGGGGCTGAGAGAGCTCTTTCCCAAGCTGCCCTTGAGAGAACAGCTGGCACAGAGCTATGGCTTGCCCAAGGTCATCCAGCCACGTGCAAGTGGAGGAGTGGGGAATCAAACCCGGTTCTCCCAGATTAGAGTCCGCGCACTTAACCACTACACCAGACTGGCTGAGGACCTCTGCACAGAAAGACAACTGGATCGTGGAGACCCGCAATGAATATTTGAAAGCGAATGTTGGAACTGGGATTCAGGGTTCCTGTCGGGAGATCAACTGAACACATGAAGCCGCCCTACACTGAATCAGACGCTTGGTCCATCAAAGTCAGTACTGTCTACTCAGACTGGCAGTGGGTCTTTCACATCACCTCCTACCTGATCCTTTTCGCTGGAGGTGCCGGGGATTAAATTTGGGAACTTCTGCATGCCCAGCAAGATGCTCCACCATTGAGCCACAGCCCTTCCCAACTGGGATTCAGGTTCTCGCCTCCCAGTACTTTCCAGTGACCCAGCCTTGCCATGCTAGGACACAAATGTGATCTCATTCTGTGGTTGTGGTTTTAAACTGTGGCTTTAAACAGTGGCCTGCCTCTATGTATTTTATGTGTTATTTCCAGGGGTCATTTCGTAAAAAAAGAGGTGCAGGAGCTCATTAGCATAACTCATTTGCATAACTCATTTGCATATGCCACACCCCCTGACATACTGGAAGTGTGTCAGAAGGCAACACCCCCCCCTCAGGCTCCACTCCACAGATGAGTGAAACTGACCTGCTCTTCCTCCATTCCCTTCCCCATCCAATACTTGGTGCAATAAAAAGAAGCGTCAAGAACACACCCTCATTCTCTTCCTGCTCCCTTGAAACCACCAGGTTTCCAGTAGACTTGAGATACCCAGGACATGTGCACCACCCATCCCTTTCCCTCCCCACAACAAGACACGCTGTGCGGTAGGTGGGGCTGAGAGAGGTCTTTTGAGAACTGCTCATGAGAGAACAGCTCTGAGAGAACTTGTGACTGGCCCAAGGTCACACCAGCAGCGGCATGTGGAGGAGTGGGGAATTAAATCCGGTTCTCCCAGATTAGAGTCCAACTCCTGACCACTACACCAAACTGATGGGGTGGAAGCTGCTGAAGGGTTGGTGAAATTTCTCCAGTACTTATGTGCCATGTGCCCAGATAAAAAATGGTATACTTCAAAAATTGATATGCCACCTTGAGCAAGTCTCTGGAAAAGCAGCACACAGTCATAAAAGGAACAATGATAAAATTATCAATATTAAAACAGAACATTAAAAACAATAAAGACCCTAGCAGGGCTTTCCCCGGGGCGCTGCGCCTCTGCACTGCTCGGGGAAGCCGAGGAGGGGGTGGGGCTTGGTCATGTGCCTGCCCCCTGGGCTCCTCACTCCCGGAGCCGCGCTCCTGCGTGCTCCCGCTCCAACGGACCCCTGGTTATTTCTTTAAAAAAAACAAAAACCTGCATATATTTTTATGCATCATGCTCCATTTACATTCTATGTTTTTTTGAGTTCCTGTAAGGAAAGAAAGGCAGCCAATAAATGTTATAAATAAATAAGTTTAAATGGCAAAGCTGGCCCCCAGCTAAGGCTGTTAACATCTAGGCGGGACCTAGAGTTCTCCTGGAATTGCCACCAATCTCCAGAATACAAAGAGCAGTTCCCCTGGAGGGCGCCATTATACTCCACTGAGGCCCCTTTCCGGATCCCCTTCCAGGCTCCATCCCCAAATCTCCAGGAATTTTCAACCCAGAGCTGGCAACCCTACTCGTTGATGAGTGATTAGCTGATGAGTTGGAATGGGCTTCTGACCCAGCCCCCCAAGACAAAATGGCCGGGCTGTGGATCTGGAGATCAGAAACCTTGCTGGGACCGAGCGATGTTTCCTATTCCTCCTCAGGAATAAAATCATGGGCCCCCCCACCCCAGTTTCTCCCTGCATGCTTTGAAAGACTGAGATTTTTTCAGACGCATTGGACGATGCGCTTGCAATGCACTTTAGTAGTTGTTTGCAAGTAGGTTTTCCTGCTTTGCATGGGGGGAATCCAGCTGCAAAGGACGGCTAAAGCAGATTAGCAATATGTCCCTGGAAGAGCATTATGCTCCAGCAATAAGAATCCGCTCGTGGTCCCCAGCCCGAGAGAGATCCGGCTGTCCTAAACTAGGGCCAGGGCCTTTTCAGCACTGCTCCCTGCCTGGTGAAACTCTCTGCCACATGTTCGTGTAAGGCCTGTAAGGCAGCGATGTTCCGCCAGGCCTTCAGCTGAGGACAACGACAGGAGGAGGAGGAGGAGGAGGAGGAAGAGAAGAATGGATTTATACCCTGCCCTTCACTACCCAAAGGAGTCTCAGAGTGGCTTACAATCTCCTTTCCCTCCCCCTCCCCACAACAGACACCCTGTGAGGTAGGTGGGGCTGAGAGAGCTCTTTCAAGGACTGCCCTTGAGAGAACAGCCCTGAAAGAATTTGTGACTGACCCAAGGTCACACCAGCTGCTACATGTGGAGGAGTGGGGAATCAAACCCAGTTCTCCCGGATTAGAGTCCACCGCTCTAAACCACTACACCAAACTGGCTCTCATACTCTCCTACCCAGCCCTCCACACCCCTTCACCCAGGGGGCTGGTGGGAACAGAAATTTTTCACCGTCTCAGATAATGAAATTGTATTGTTTGAAATGTATTGTTTTTAGTAAGTTTTAACGTTATTTCATGGAGTATTATTATGTTTGGTTTTGATGCAAGCCACTCTGAGCCCTGCTTGCAGGGAAGGGCAACCTAACGAGTTGAATGTAATAATACGTAAATAAATAAGATTGAAAGTGCATTATCCAACGTGTGAATTAGCCTTAGACATAGGCTGATTCTGCACCCATTTGTTTCCTTGCAGTTTTTACACAGCCACGTCGGGAGGTAAATCTCCCTCTACATTGCATGCTGCTTTCACTTTCTTTACTCATCGGGTTTTCTGGTACCTTCTGCATAGATTTATGTCCATTCAGGGGTGACTTCGCAGTCAGTACGCTGTTGCCCTGGGGTATCTGAATGTGGTTTTGAGCGGCACCTTTTCATTTCTCTGCTTCCGATTCAAAGGGAACAATAAACAGACAACTTGACACAGCTTCACTGATCTCCGTCAGTTCCCCCGCCCCTATTTTCCCCTCAGTATTTATCACCTCGCAATGAATTACTTGGCTCAGGCAGCTAATGACCGCCCGAGGCAAGTACTGACACAGGGAAATCTGCATACCAATGCAAGAGTGAGCGTTGAAAACAAAACAGATGTTAAGCTGATGCTAGCCAGGGCAGAAACCAGGATCCAAGGCAATGCAATGAAAACAGATATTCTGAGGCAAGGGGGAACCAGGTCGAGTGCTGATAAAATGTGGAGCGAATGCCAGAGGCAGAATGGACCATAGCAAAAATTTCCCTTTCCTGGCCAAACTGGCCTGGACAAATGAACAGCCCTCTGAACAGTTGACTCATGGATCACTGCTGGGGATCAGAAGGTGAGCTGTACTGGTGGTGGGTGTTTGATTCTCCCTTCCCAGAGGTTCTCCAGTTTGGTGTAGTGGTTAAGTGCGCGGACTCTAATCTGGGAGAACCGGGTTTGATTCCCCACTCCTCCACTTGCACCTGGCTGGATGACCTTGGGCAAGCCATAGCTCTGTACCAGCTGTTTCCTCAAGGACAGCTTGGGAAAGAGCTCTCTCAGCCCCACCTACCTCCCAGGGTGTCTGTTGTGGGGAGGGGAAGGGAAAAGGAGTTTGTAAGCCGCTCTGAGACTCCCTTGGGGAATGGAGGGCGGGGTATAAATCCAATCTCTTCTTCTTCTTCTTCTTCCTGGGAATCACGAAGACAAAGGTTGTAGGCGGACTCTTGAATGAAACCAGAGAATCACAACGGGGATCCAGTGCAACAGAATGCCATCTCATAACGAGGCAGGCAGGTTGCCATGGGGAGCTCCCACACGCCTTCATCAAGGAATCGTCGCGGGACTCCGCGGGTCCCCAACTGCCAGATCAAAAACGAACAGTGCCTTGGGGACAATAACCTTACATTCCGCAATAACGAAGAATTACCCGGAACAATCCAGAACTGACTGGTAAAGTACTCACGTCCTTAAGGAATAGGTTAGCCTTCATCGCCTGCCTCGTTAGCATCACGCTCAGAGTGGCGAGGGTGGCAAGAAGCCTTGCTCTTTCCACTGGTATGAAGGAAAGGCTACGAGGCAACCAAGATTGCTGCCCCTTCTTCGACCGTAAATGCCCGCCTCTCCCCATCTCATGCCAGTTACACAACCGGCATGAGGTGGGGGAGAGGTGGGTACTTGTTATGGCTCACAACAGTGTCACTTCTGACACGACCTGGAAGGGCCAGCATCGCCCCGGGGCACATTGCGCATCTGAAGAAGGGAGCATTGACTCATGAAATCTCCTACCCTGCCGCAGACTGGTGAGCCAGTTTGGTGTCGTGGTTAAGTGTGCGGACTCTAATCTGGGAGGACCGGGTTTGATTCCCCACTCCTCCACTTGCACCTGCTGGATGACCTTGGGCAAGCCATAGCTCTGTACCAGCTGTTCTCTCAAGGACAGCTTGGGAAAGAGCTCTCTCAGCCCCACCTGCCTCACAGGGTGTCTGTTATGGGGAGGGGAAGGGAAAGCAGTTTGTAAGCCGCTCTGAGACTCCCTCGGGTAGTGAAGGGCAGGGTATAAATCCAAGCTCTTCTTCTTCTTCAGATTATGTTAGTCTTCAAGGTGCTTCTGGACTCTGGTTCTTTTCTTCTGCCATTGAGGCTTAGTTTTTGACCCATGACTGTTCTCCACTACTCGAGCTCGGAGGTGGAGGAGGAGGAGGAGGAGGAGGAGATTGGATTTATGCCCTGCCCATCACCCAGAGTCTCAGACTGGTTTACAATCACCTTTCCTTTCCTCTCCCCGCAACAGTCACCCTGTGAGGTAGGTGGGGCTGAGAGAGCTCTTTCAAGAACTGCTCCTGAGAGAACAGTTCTGAGAGAACTTGTGACTGACCCAAGGTCGTCGTTTCCTCCTCCAGTTCTTCTTCTTCTGTCACAGTGGGGTTTCCTATTTTTCCTTTCCTTTCCTTTAATCTGATTAAAGCTCCTCGATTTAAAGTCTTGATCAGTCAAAATCCCGGCTGTTAAGTTGCATTATCTGGACACAGCACCAACCCAATGGAAAAATCTTGCCCCAGCGAGGGTAAGGTTAGGGGATCTGCCAGTTCAAAGGAGCAAAACTAGCTTGCAATGGGACAAAGATGAAGAATGATCCCGGTACTGTGTTAAAAACCTTATTTCTAAGGCTAATCTAAAGAAGACGTTCCAATAAGATACGTATTAACGTACCAATTTCCCCCTAAGAACCATCACAAAGGCGGTCTGAGCAAGGAATTTTTCTTAATCTTCCCTTTATAACCGGAGTGGGCTGTGCATTCAATTGAGATAATAAGACAGCTTGAAAATAATTCAGGGTAGTTAGATAAAATGCATAGGAAGACAACAACAACAACAACAACAACAAACCGAAACAGAAGTGCAAACACTGGGCACGTTTCGTATATTTGCTCTCATTAAAAAAAAAAAGGACAGAGTAACTAATAAAAGTTCCTTTTGTCGTTGCAGTCTGTAAATGTTCCTACATGTGCGAGGGTCTCCTTGCTATGTCAGTCGTTTTTATTTTTACGTCGATCTGGGGGGGAAAGGCAAATAAACTGTATAAAGAAGCAAGCCTATTTGATTCAGGGCTGTACCTGTGCGTACACGACCACAGGTAACCCTGCCAATATTGCAAATATCTGTGGCTGCATGGTGAATAAAAATAGTCACTCCGTGGCTGCAAACTGGAGCAACGATGCCTATGCATGATAACCAGTTGTCTTTATGAATATTCAGCAGGCCTTATCGGCAGCCGCCAACCTCTCCGATGACTCCCAATTGCCAATTATACATTTCAGAACAGCAGCAGGATATTAACCAGGCAGCTCTGGAAGGAGTTACGATTTTGAAAGGAATTTCTCGGCACGTCCCGCTCTGTTTCTGCAGCAACCCCAAGGGCCAGACAGCCTCTCACAAACTTTTCTTTAACTGGACAGGAAGGTGACGGTCCTCTCACACCTTCCGTTTGCAAGGAAATGAGCGGCAGCTTAACGATAAACCAGGAATGCAAAACAAGATATTGTTGAGCTGCTAACGCTAGAACTCTGTGCAAAATCAAGGAAAGTCCAAAGAGTGCAATGCAAAGAACCAAAAGCAACTGTACAAAAACCGCTATATTCAATCAAAATTCTATAATTTGAATATTAAAGAGATAGTGCATAATTATTATTAGAAAAATCGTCCATAGAAACAATCAGTTGATGAAAGCCTCTGGAACGGATCTTTGTTTGGAAGGAAATTCTATCTGAACATAGACCATTAGCAATCTTTGTATCCCCATGATTCCCTTACTTTTCATCGTTTCTTCTTAAAGAATATGTAATTTTTCTTGAAGTTATATCGAAGTTGTGTCAAGTGCTCTAGTTAATTTCAGACACAAGAATTCTGGAGACATCCTGACCTTATGGTCTACGTTCAGATGACGTTTCCTTCGAGGATTGGCTACATCAGGGGTGTGTGGCCTAATATGCAAAGGAGCTCCTGCTATGAAATGAGCCCTGGAGGGAACAAGAAACAGGGACCCGCGATACTCGCGGGGGGCGGGGAGAATGAGCTCCACGTCAAGGAGGAGAAAGCACCCGCAGGTGAGCCTTCTCCCCCACCCCACCAGCACTGGCAGTGAGGCCCGGGACTGCCAATCCTTCTCCCCCCCATGGGCACCGGCAGCAAAGCCCAGGTCCGCCGACCCCCCCCCCCACAGGCACCGGCGGCAAGGCCTGAGCAGCTCTCAGCCGCCGAGCCCAATGATCTCCCCCCATGGGCATTGGCAGTGAGGCCTGAGTGGCTCTGAGCCACTGGTCCCACCGATCTCCCCCCCACGGGCACCAGTGGCGAGGCCTCGGCAGCTCCCAGCTCCCAGCCAGCCACAGTTCCCAAAGCGTTCTCTGCACATGCACAGGGAATGCTCTTTTAGTTTTTTGTGGGATTTAAAAATCCCCTATATAGTTTTTTTTTAAGTTTTCATATTTTTCTGTGTACCTGGGGGTTGCCCCAAGTGTGCAGGAAAATCTCTCTGCCCCCCCCAAGTGCCCCCAATGTGCAAATATAGATATCCGCATGCACAGGGGACACTTGGCTATTAGTATATAGATATTCCCCTGAGTCTTTCACGGGTTCCCGCTTGTCTTTTTACTGATTGCAGTATTTACCCCACTTTCCAGCCAATGGCTGAGCTGTCAGTGGTCGCACAACAAAAACCGTGATCCGGTGATGTATATTAAAAATCCCAGCCTTGTAATGCTGCAGAGCGGCTTCCGCGACGGATCAGCGAGCGTCCAGATGGAATCCGGTTTTGTGGTTAATCTTCCTCTTGCTAAGATATTCTTAGCAAGTCTTCCTCCATAGTTATTTCCCTAGAATCGGCCATGCATATTGCAACAGAAAGGCCAACGCACAGCTAAATGGAATTTTAATATCCCACAGGAACAAAAACTATTTAGACTACTTGCCTATTATTTATAACTTTGCATTTGTAGAAGAAGAAAAGCCAGTCCTTTAGTCTTTTCATAATCTGGTGCAAAGCCTTCTGTTCCGGCATTCGCAAGCAGGGCTTTCCATCTGCCCTGCACCAGGCAAGAATCATAGAACGAAGTACAAGGTGGTAATCGCAGTACAAAGGTATGCAACATCAAACACTGTACACAGTGCAGAAATCTATACTGAATGAACTAAACCAGAATAATTCAAATGAAAAATAGACTAGAATAACAACATTTGGAAATATCTACGAGTATACACTGCAAACAATAGCATAATAAATGTTCTATTAAATTTGCAGGCACAAGAACCAGGTGAAATGTCCGGAGACACAGGACGAAGAAGAGAACAAGAAGAGAAGAGATTGGATTTATACCCCTCCCTTCACTACCCAAAGGAGTCTCAGAGCAGCTTACAAACTCCTTTCCCTTCCCCTCCCCACAACAGACACCCTGTGAGGTCGGTGGGGCTGAGAGAGCTCTGAGACAACTGTCCTTGAGAGAACAGCTGGTACAGAGCGATGGCTTGCCCAAGGTCATTTCGCAAGTGCAAATGGAGGAGTGGGGAATCAAACCCGGTTCTCCCAGATTAGAGTCCGTGCACTTAACCACTACACCAAATTGGCTCTCCTGTATCCTTCGTTTCGTTCGTTTGGACTTCCTCAGTGTACTGGAGTATAGTTAAGAGACATTTACGTCAAAGTATACAGTCCAGGAACATTTCTCAAAATATTGTAACGATTCAAAATCAGTACTGCAGGAACCAATTCCTAAATATCTCTATAGAATGTTCAAGACGGGCTGCCGCTCACAAACCAAAAGAAAAACTCCAAATGTATTATTCTAGTCTGTTTTTCATTTGTATTATTCTTGTTTAATTAATTCAATACAGATTTCTGCGTTACGTACAGTGTTTCATGTTGCAAGAATCACAGAATCCCAAGAGTTGGAAGGGACCCTACAGGCCATCTAGTCCAACCCCCTGCTCAATGCAGGATCAGCCTAGAGCACCCCTGACAAGTGTTGGTCTGGCCGCTGCTTCAAGACTGCCAGGGAGGGGGAACACACCACCTCCCTAGGCAGCCGATTCCACCGTTGCACAACTCTTACTATCAAAAAGATGTAGCCGCCCTTAATTTAAACCCATTCTTGCAAGTCCTATCCTCTGCTGACAACGGGAACAGCTCCCTGTCTGCCTATGAATAGCAACCCTGGACTTCCTTGCTGGTCTTCCATCCAAGCACAAACCAGGGCTAACCCTGCTTCACTTCCAGGATGTGGGATCATATTACTTCTGGTAAACAAACAAACAAACTGGAAGTGGCATGGGTAGCTCTGGGAATTGCCAGAAACTCTATGGTAAAACCATAAAGTTTCCGGCAGCTCCTAGAGCTACTATAGAGGGGCTATCAGCTGGAGAAGCAGGAAGCAAGAAACAGTACCTGTGTCCTCATCTGAAGCTGAATATGTATCCACATCAGAAGCGTGCAGACACCTCAAGTGGATACCGCAGCTACTGCAAGACTTTGGGATAGAAGAACCCAAACCGATACGGTCTCTCAGCTAGTGATGTAGCTAGGAACCTATCACTATCTCTTTGCTATCAAGCACGTTAATTCCTGAATACAGTTTGTGCACCTCTGTTGCATTAATTACTCAGCCAACAGGGGCAGAAAGAGTAGGGGGGCGGGAATCCCCTGCCCCCACCAGTTTGATGCAGTGGTTAGGAGTGTGAACTCTAATCTCGGCCAGCCGGGTTTGATTCCCCACTCCTCCACACGAAGCCGCTGGTGTGACCTTGGGTCAGTCACAAGGTCTCTCAGAGCTGTTCTCTCAAGGGCAGTCCTCGAAAGAGCTCTCTCGGCCCCGCCTACCTCCCAGGGTGTCTGTCGTGGGGAGGGGAAGCTGCTCTGAGACTCCTTCGGGTAGTGAAGGGTGGGGTAGAAATCCAATCTCATCTCATCTTCAACATGGTCCCTAGTTCCAAGCTTCTTGTAAACACAGGGAGATTGTCAGGCAAAAAGCGGTGGAGACCAGGGTTGCCAGATCAGCCCTGGCCACTGGTGGGGAATTTTGGGGAGGGGGCAGGTAGGGTTGCCAGATTCAAGTTGGGGAACTCCTGGAGATTTGGGGATGGAGCCTGAGGAGGACTGGGACCACAGTGGGGAACCATGCCACAGAGTCCACCCTCCAAAACAGCCATTTTCTCCAGGGGAGCTGATCTCTGTAGGCTGGAGATGAGCTGTAATTTTAGGGGATCCCCAGGTCCCACCTGGAGGCTGGCATCCCTGGTGGAGAGACCATGACCACTCG
Source organism: Lepidodactylus listeri (assembly GCA_029233225.1). Classification (NCBI taxonomy): domain Eukaryota; kingdom Metazoa; phylum Chordata; class Lepidosauria; order Squamata; family Gekkonidae; genus Lepidodactylus; species Lepidodactylus listeri. The sequence goes on from JARCFY010000012.1 coordinate 6,439,954, forward strand.
GTGTGTGAACTCAAAGAATCACAGAGTTGGAAGGGGCCCTACAGACCATCAAGTCCGACCCCCTGCCCAATGCAGGATTAGCCTAAAGCATCTCTGACAAATAGTCGTCCAGCCTCTTCTTGAAAGCTGCCAGTGAAGGGGTACTCATCTACTTCCACGTACTTGCTTGCCACCGACTTCAGGATGCCAGTAATGAAGGCTCACCCCGAACATCCAATGACGCATCCATTGTAATCGCCCAGTTCGGGCGACATCAAACTCGGTTTTCTTATTTGCGTAAATAAGAGGCTGACGGAAGGAGCCGTGCTGTGCGGTTTTATGGCACATGTATTACTTACGGCAAGCTTGTGTAACAGATGATGCTGAGGACCCAGTCCATCCCAAGATGAATGTAGCGTGCATTATATAACAGCAGGCAACAAACTGATGAAAAATTGGGCAACAGCGTGTGGGGAGGACTCCCACGCAATATCTCTATATCTAATTCCCAAGTGCCCCCCCGTGTGCGGATACCTAAATCCGCACGGGGGGGCACTTGGGGGGTGGGGAGGGGGTTCTGCAGATGGGGGGTGATCCCCCTGTTTGCAGAAAAATCAAAAAAGTTAAAAAAAGTTTCCGGGGGATACTGAAACCCCCCGAAAAGTAAAAAAAAGCGTTCCCTTCGCATGCGCAGGGAACGAACTTACCTGTCGTGTGGTTGTTGCTGGCGGCGGCGGCGTGGTAGCGGTTACCTGCGCGTGCGGACTTGCGGGAGTGCTGGCGGTGCTGGCGGCGGATGAGCGCGGCCGGGGGGGAGGAGGGAGACGCTGGGCCTGAGTGGCATTAAGCCACTCAAGCCGCGGCAAAGGAGAACGGGTGGGAGGGGAACGCGAGGGCGAGGGGGGAGGGAAGGAATGGTGAGGCTCCTCCGGCACAAAGCCGCGGGCCTCGCTGGGCCAAACTGGGGCAGGAGATGGAGAAGAGATGGCGAGGCCCGCGGCTCTGCGCCAGAGGGGCCTCGGCTCGGGCAGGCTGGAACACGGGGGGAAGGGGGGGTGGAGGAAGGAGGAGCAGCTGTCAGCTTCTCCCCCCCCCGTGAATATCGCGCCCCCCCCTTGTTTTCCTTAATGCACATTGTGCTGATCTATGCTTTGAGATACTTCACAGCAAAATCCTAAGCCGACTTACACCCTTCCAAGCCTTTTGCAGTCAATGGGTTTAGAAAGGCGCAACTATGCCAAAAGGACCATTGCTGGGGAAAACATCAACAACCTCAGATATGCAGACGATACCACTCTAATGGCAGCAAGTGAAGAGGACCTCAAGAGCCTCTTTCTGAAGGTGAAAGAGGAGAGCGCAAAAGTTGGCTTGAAACTCAACGTAAAAAGAACTAAGATCATGGCGTCCGGTCCCATCATTCCTTGGCAAATAGAAGGGGAAGTTGTGGAAGCAGAGACAGACTTCATGTTCCTGGGATACAAGATCACTGCAGATGGTGACCGCGGCCATGAAATTAAAAGACGCCTGCTCCTTGGGAGGAAAGCGAGGGCAAACCTAGACAGCATGACAAAAAGTAGAGACATCACCCTGCCAACAAAAGTCCATATGGTCAAAGCCATGGTATTCCCAGTAATAATGTATGGTTGCGAGAGTTGGACTATAAGGAAGGCCGAGCGCCGAAGAATAGATGCTTTCGAATTCTGGTGCTGGAGAAGACTCTTGAGAGCCCCTTGGACTGCAAGGAGATCGAATCAGTCAATCCTAAAAGAAATCAACTCTGACTGTTCCCTGGAAGGCCAGATCCTGAAGCTGAAGCTCCAATACTTTGGCCACTAAATGAGAAGGGAGCACTCCCTGGAGAAGACCCCGAGACTGGGAAAGATTGGAGGTCAAAGAAGAAGGGGACGGCAAAGGATGAGATGGTTAGACAGTGTCATCGATACAACGGACATGAAATTAAGCAAACGCAGAAGACGATGGAAGACAGGAGGGCCTGACGTGATGTGATCCATAGGGTCGCAAAGAGTCAGACTTGACTGTGCGACTGAACAACAACAACAACAACCACCAGCTGGAGGGAACCCTGGAAAACTATGCTAGCATTGCACTGCTGTTGGGTCAGGTTGACTCTCAGAAGAAATGACAGGAAAAGAGCCATAGCTGTCACTAGGGATGCCAGCCTCCAGGTGGGACCCGAAGATCCTCCGGCATTACAGCTTATCTCCAGACTGCAGAGATCAGTTTCTTGGAGCAAATGGTTGCTTTGGAGGGTGGGACTCTATGGCGTTGTATCCAACTGAGGTCCTGTCCCAAAATCACCAGGACGTTCCCAACCTGTATCTGACAACATTAACCCCTATCCCCTGCTGATGGCTGGCGGGGTGGGGGACATGGCGAATCTATTTCAGGCTTAAGTTTCTTTGTCCAACCAAAATGGCTTGTCTCTCAACTGCCACCTTACTTTTCAGCAATCTGTGATTGATTTTTTTCCTTACTGAAATTAGAATGTTTGTGAACATTCCATGCTACTTCAGCGGCTTAAGTGGGGGCTCACAAGAGACAGGAAGCCATGTGTTAATCATAAATGTGATTAAAGACCTGAGAGTGCCGATTGATCTCCTCTCATTTGCATGATGATGAAGAAGAACAGATTGGATTTATACCCCGCCCTTAATTACCCGAAGGAGTCTCAGAGCGGCTTACAAACTCCTTTCCCTTCCCCTCCCCACAACAGACACTCTGGGAGGTAGGTGGGGCTGAGAGAGCTCTGACAGAAACGGCTCTTTTTCAAGAACAGCTGTGCCAGAGCTATGGCTTGCCCAAGGTCATCCAGCAGGTGCAAGTGGAGGAGTGGGGAATCAAATGTGGTTCTCCCAGATTAGAGTCCGCGCACTTCACCACTACACCAAACTGGCTCACAAAATGTGGGGGCTGGAGCATGGGATGTGAGATTTGTAGCAGCAGGACGAATACTGTCCCTTTGGTTCTTTGGGGTTCTTCTATGTATAGCTCTCCAATGGTAAGTGACCAAAGAGATTGCATCTTCCCGCCCGAGCATCTTTAATCAACCCCCCATCGATCCCATCAAATCCTAATTGCCATCTCATCAGGACATTGGTATTTCATTAGTACTCATTTGATACCATGCGCTTAGCCAAAATGAAACATGTGCGTATTCCTAGATGAAGTCTCACTTTTAAAGGGCATGGAAAATGCTAGCCATTTTCAGCAACCCTGGTTTTCGGCAGGTACATAAGAGAAGCCAGTGTTGGATCAGGCCAGTGGCCCGTCCAGCCCAACACTCTGTGTCACACAGTGGCCAAAAACACCAGGTGCCCTCAGGAGGTCCAGCAGTGGGGGCAGGACACTAGAAGCCCTCCCACTGTTGCCCCCCCTCCAAGCACCAAGAATACAAAGCATCACTTGCCCCAGACTCAGAGTTCCTATCTATACCTTGGGGCTCATAGCCACTGATGGACCTCTGCTCCATATAAGAACATAAGAGAAGCCAATGTTGGTTCAGGCCAATGGCCCATCCAGTCCAACACTCTGTCACACAGTGGCCAAAAACACCAGGTGCCCTCAGGAGGTCCAGCAGTGGGGTTAGGACACCAGAAGCCCTCCCACTGTTCCCACCCCCCAAGCACCAAGAAGACAGAGCATCACTTGCCCCAGACTGAGAGTTCCTATCTATACTTTGTGGCTAATAGCCACGGATGGACCTCTGAGCCATATGTTTATCTGATTCCCTCTTGAAGCCGTCCATGCTTGTAGCTGCCACCACGTCCTGTGGCAGTGAATTCCACGTGTTAACCCACTCTTTGGGTGAAGAAGGACTTCCTTTTATCCACTGTAACCCGACTGCTCAGCAGTTTCACTGAGTGCCCACGAGTTTTTGTACTGTGAGAAAGGGAGAAAAGGACCTCTTTCTCTACCTGCTCTATCCCAGGCATGATTTTGTAAACCTCGATCCTGTCACCCCTCTAGCCGTCGTTTCTCCAAGCTAAAGAGCCCCAAGCGCTTCAACCTTTCTTCATAGGGAAAGCGTTACGTGTTTTCCCTGTGCTATTGATAAGAGAGCATGAGAAGTTCCGGAAAAGAGGTTTTATTAACAAAGTGAACAAACATTCCCAGTTCAATTACACTGGCTTGGCCTCTCCTTCTCCCTCCATTCCTTCCAGCCCCTATAAACATAAGTTGTTGGATCATATCAGTGGTCCACTTAGTCCAGCATCCTGTCTCATACAGGGCCAAGCAGTTCCTCTGGAGGGGGCCAACAACAGGGCAGAGAGGCCGAGGCCTTCCCCTGATAAGAACCATCAGAAGAGCCCTGCTGGATCAGACCAATGGTCCATCTAGTCCAGCATCGTGTTTCACAAAGTAGCCAACCAGTTGCTCTGGAGGGCCAACAAACAGAGTGTAGATGCTAAGGCCTTCCACCCGCATTGCCCTAGCACTGGTATTCAGAGGCTGATTTAGGGTTGCCAAGTCCGGGTTGGAAAATACCTGGGGACTTTGGGGGTGGAGCCAGGAGAGGGCGGGGTTTGGGGAGGGGAGGGGCCTCAGCAGGGTACAATGCCGTACAATCCACCCTCCAAAGCAGCCATTTTCTCCAGGAAAGCTGATCTCTGTCAGCTGGAGATCAGTTGTAAAAGCGGGAGATCCCCAGGCCCCACCTGGAGGCTGGCAACCCTAGGCTGACTGCCTCTGGACGCAGAAGTTCCCTTGAGGCATCTTGGGCGGTAGCTACCAATGAACCTCTTCTCTACGAATCTGTCTAATCCCTTTCCTCCCAGGGAGCTTCAGGGCTTAGATCTCTCACATTGTGTCCCCACTTGACTTTGCATCATCTTTCCTCCTCTGATGACACAGAGGAGACTTGGGTGGCAGGTTGCCCGCTATGGCAGGAGACCTCCTGCCCTGGAGCTTTGTCCTCTGTTGCAGCCTGACAAGATGGCCGGGGGAAAAGAGGAGGGGGATAGTATTGTACAGCATTGTGACCTCACTCCTGGATAGGGCCGCCAGGTCCTCTGGGCGGGCGGGGGTTTCCCCACCCGACTGGCTGTTTACCCGCTGGCCTGGAACTGGCCACCAGGGGGAACTCCACCCCCACCAGGGGGAACTCCACCCCCTCCACCCAGGGGGAACTCCACCCCCTGGAGTCATCACGCCAGGGCACGTTGCGCGGGATGCTCTAGCATTTGAGGGAAAACTCTATGGTTCCCCTCTCAAATGTCAGCAGCCCGCCCCCCAACGTGCCCGACGCGATGATGTCACTGTCGGCATATGGAAACCAAATAGGCAGGCAAGATGACACATGAGTCAGCTGGTTAGATCATGAGGATCTAGGTGACAGCTAGGGAGGTCACCTGACAGGCAGGTTGCATCAGCCAGAGGAGGTGCAAGATGATTCAGCACTTCTTGCTGATTGGCTGTACAAATGTATATAATGAACTCTGCTTATGCCTGTGTGTGCCAGTCTTGGTATCCCCTTGCCTTGCGAAGCACTTTGACCGACTGTCTGGCGAGTGCCTTGAGGACTGTGTATATAGCTGTAAATAAACCTTTGTATATACTCTACTTCACCACGGTGTTGAGGACGTTCTGTGTATCTTCGCCATCCTCTCTGCTACAACCGGGTTATGGGCCCAGCCTGGTCCGCTGCGCAAAAGTCAAGGCGGATGGTGTTGTGCTGAGCTGAGGAGGCTCTACCAGTGTTGGTGAGAAGAGCTCCTGAGTTGGTGTTTGGTGAACGTCTACAGTTGCTGTGAGTGATACAGAGTCGGAAACACAGTCCTGTGGTGGAGGCGAGGTATCAGAGTTGGAGGAAGCAGAGACCGGTGACCAGCGGGGAAAAGCTCCTGAACGTGAGTGTATCATGGCTCAAGCACCGGCAGCACTGCTAGTTGATAAACTGAACTCTGATAATTATGCGACCTGGTCGCTTCATATGGAGCACTATCTCAAGAGGGAGGCAGTGTGGAATTATGTTGACGCTCCCCCACAGGCTCCGATGGCTGAGGATGTTGCTAAAGACCAGAAGGCCTTGGCTACTATCGTCCTCAGTATAGCAGATGACCAGTTGCTGTATGTGTCTCAGTGTGACAATGCAAAGGCTGCCTGGGATAGTCTGAAGTCAGTCTACGTCCAACAGACTGCAGGGTCCTTAATATCCCTGACCAGACGTATTTACAGGACTGTAATGCAGCCCGGGCAATCTGTCAGAGAACACTTAAACTCTCTGATAACTGGCTTCCAGCTTCTTGCACAGAGAGGGAAGCAAGTTACCGAGCAGGATCAAGTCTTTATCATCCTGAGTTCTTTGACGCAGAGGTTCGACCCGTTGATTACTGCATTGGAATCTGTTCCTACGGCTTCGTTATCGCTTAACTACGTGACAGGCAGACTTCTGGACGAGGAGAGGCATTATCAGCAGAGGGAGTTGGCTGCTGTCCATCCTGGGAACCGGGCCAAGCCGGAGAGGACAACGAAAGCCTACGCTCCAGAAGCAAGCTGCAGTGATAAGCCTATCGCCCTCAAGGTCAAAAAATGTTTCATTTGTGGATCATCTCAACATTTACGGCGTCAGTGTTCAGCGCAGAGAAAAAGCTGAGAAGGAAAGATTCAACCATTTGTTCAACAAGCCACTCTTGTTATGGCAAGCAAGTCTACGGCAGGTACCACCTGGATTATCGATTCTGGTGCCTCACAGATGTTTGCCAGGGACAGAAGTGTGCTACAAAATGTGAAACCTTCTTCCTTGGAGCACGTGAGTCTAGCAGATGGACGCTCTGCAGAGGTGTCATGTCAGGGAGATGTGTATTTTCCAGATTTAAATTATTGTTTTAAAGATGTGCTTTGTGTTCCCTCACTTGAATGTAATCTCTTGAGTATATGTGCTTTAGATAAAGCCAGCTTCAGCATTGTGTTTAGCAACCAATCATGTAGCATACTCAAGAAGGGTGAACAAGTTGCAGGGGGAAAATTGCACAACAATGTTTATGTGTTGGAGGGTGGCAATGTGCAGGCTCGGACGGTAACCAACACCAAGCCTCACAGCTCATGCATCCATTTGTTACACAGAAGGCTTGGCCACGCCAGTTTTTCTGTGATAACAAAAACACTTGCCATGCTAGATAAGGAGAAGGTGAATAGCTGCTCAACTTATTTGGACTGTGATGTGTGTAAACAGTCAAAATCTAAGGCATATCCAGTAGCAAGGAGCAGTGAGAGGGTTACAGATAAGCCCTTGGCCCTGGTGCACGCAGACGTAATGGGTCCATTTCCCAAAAGTTTATGAGGGCGCAAATACTGTCTCGTGTTAGTCGATGATGCATCGCGCTTTGCGTGGACATATCCATTGGCGAAAAAATCTGAGGTGTGTAACACTATCAAAATGTGGGCTAGAAATGTACAGAAACAATTGCAACAGGAAATATGCATGTTTCAATCTGATATGGGTGGAGAATTCCTATCAGATGAGTTGGCCCACTGGCTAAAGTCTTCAGGCATAGAACACTGCATTGCAAACGTTGCCACTCCTCAGGAAAACGGCATTGCCGAGAGGAAGGGGGCAGTTTTGCAAACCATGACAACATTCATGCTCTTAGATGCTGGCCTCTCGAATGCTTTTTGGGCAGAGGCCATGAAAGCAGCATGTTATGTCCTCAACAGGATATGGTCTTGTGCCATTAACATCCCTTACAGGGCAGAATAACATCCCTTACAGGATGCTTTATGGCAAAGACCCAAGTTTGAGCCATCTGAAAGTTTTTGGTTCTAAGGCCTGGGTTAACGTTCCACTTGCCCAGAGACGCAAGGGTGGAGCAAGAGCCAAGAAACTGACCTTTTTGGGTTATCAGACGGGGATGAAATCCTATCGTTTTGCAAATCCCAATAATTTGCTAAGTTTCAGCAGGTCAGCTAACTTTTGTGAGGATGAGAACTGGCATAAGGTCCATGCAAATCCTTCAGCTGTTTTGTTGCCAGTAACAGAGGAGGCGGAAAGCAAAACAGAGATTAAGCAGGAGGCGCAGTCACCAGCACAGGAAGCTCCAGAGAGCGTGCAAGGTGCTAGCCCGGTACCGAGGGTGTCTACAAGGGCAACAAAAGGTATACGTCCTGTCAGATATGGTGAAACCGTGAATCATGTGTATGTAAAGGTGCCACAAACATATGAAGATGTGTTGACTTTGTGTGAGGAGGAAAAGAAGGCTTGGTTGTCAGCAATGCAGACAGAGTACGATTCTTTAAAAGCACACAAAGTATTTTCTCCTGCAAAGCTGCCTGAAAACAAACAGGCTCTGGGGTGCCGGTGGTTGTTTAAAATTAAGGAGCAGCCAAATGGGCAGAAACAGTACAAGGCTAGGCTTGTAGCCAGAGGCTTCTCACAAATAGAAGGGGTGGATTACGATGAGTGCTTCGCTCCCACCGTAAGGGCTGAAACAGTTAGAGCTGCCCTAACGAAGGCTGCTATTTAAAACATGTGTATAAATCACCTAGACATGAGTACAGCCTATCTCAGTGCCCCAATTAAGGAGGAACTTTTATCTACAACAGATACCAGGTTTTCCCTGCCAAGGGACTGAGTCAGTGTTAAGGTTGCACAAAGCTCTCTACGGTGTGAAGCAGAGTGGGCGTGCATGGGCAGAATGTCTCAGGAAAGCACTGACAGAGCTAGGGTTCGAGCAAGGCTTGGCTGACCCCTGTTTGTACAAGAAAAACATTTGTGGAATGTCATGTTATTTGTTAATTTTCGTGGATGATTTATGTTTTATGTACAACACAGAAGAACAATTAGAGCACTTTATCTCCAACATACCAAAAGGTGTTCAAAGTAAAAAAACCTGGGACCAATTCAAAACTATTTGGGTGTTCATATCTCCAAAAGTGAAGATGGATTCTTTGAGTTAAGTCAAGAGGCCAAAATTAGGAAACTGCTTGTAGATTACAACATGGTAGAGGCAAATAGTGTGGCAACACCAATGACCACTAGTTATGTGAATGAGCCAGACACAGAGGTGTTCACAGATGTAACCATGTACCAGTCATTGGTAGGTAGTCTAAATTACATTGCCTGCTGGACGAGGCCAGATTTGTGTGTGGCAGTACACTGGTTGTCTCAGAAGTGCGTGTGCCCATACAAAAGGGATTGGCAAGCAGCAAAAAGGGTTTTAAGATACCTTAAAGGGACCATGGAAAGTAAACTGGTGCTCAAAGCTGACAAGCAGCAAAACCTCTTAGCTTATTGTGATGCTAGCTGGGGTGAAAGGCCTGATGGAAAGTCAACCACAGGGTATGCAATCTACATGTATGGGAGTTTGTGTCAGAATCTGCTAATTCAGACATTATATTAATCATGCCTGTACCTTATAAGTAGCTCTATGTTTAGTTTTGTGCTTGTAACTGTTGTGTATTACTGTTCTACTGCTTGACCAGACCGGGAGATTATAACAAGTGAAGCGGGAGGGTGACATCAGTAAAGTATGTGAACAAGGAGGCCTCTCACATCCCTGCCTCCGCATTCCAGCTGCCCCGGCTGAGACTTCAAGGGAGGATACCTCTCATCTCTTATCACATGCAAAAGCCTTGAGGCCATTGATTGTTATGTGAACTGGTAACATCTGAGGGGTCTGGTTTGGGAAAGGAAATTTACAGCTTGACACCTCACTCTTTTTCCTGTGAGAACCAAACGGCCAGAACACCTCTTTGCCCGCCAATTTTCCCCTATAGTGATTGGCTACCTATGGGTAATTCAAACTCCTTGGAATGGTATAATAGACCTGCTTGTATTATCTGTCTCATCTCTGACAATAATCCGAGACGCTGTACCAATGTAGAGATTGGAAATAAAGAACTGTGGTTAACCAACCAAGATCTGATCCTTGACTACTTTGAGCAGAACTCTCACAGTTTGGTGCAATGGAAATCTCTAAAGCAAACTCATGTTGCAACAAGTACATGTGAAGTAGAATATTCAGCTCTAAGCGATTGCACTGTACAACTGGAATGGTTTTATCAGCTGTTACAAGACCTGGATGTAAAATGTGAAATGCCTGTAACTGTAATGTGTGACAGTATTTCTGCATTGCAGGTAGCTGAGAACCAAGGAATCAAACAACGCAGCAAGCATATTAATATCAGATACCAAAATGTGAAATCAGCTGTATGCCGAGGGTTCATATCTCTGGAGCATTGTATGTCAACTGATAATGTAGCTGATGTTTTTACAAAATGTTTGCCCAAACACAGGTTGGACTATCTCAACTGTGGACTGCATCTGACCCACTGTATCTTGGGAGGCGTGTCTGTGTATCTTCGCCATCCTCTCTGCTACAACAGTCACTTCCATGCAACATGCCCCGGCGTGATGACATCACTTCTGGGTGCACATCAAGGAAACCCTAGGAACAAACCAGGGAACCCCCCCCCCCCTCCCCGCTGTAAGCCAGGTAAGACCTGGTAACCTTACTCCTGGATGCATCCCCCAGAAGTGACATCATCACGTTTGATGACGCTCTAGGAATTCCTGCAGTTTAGCAGAAGTCCTAGAGTATTGCATAATTCAGTTTCACCAATCCCTATTGGGCTGGCAAAGTGGCGTTGCCAGGTCCCCTGTGGCCACCAGCCGGAGATGGGGGCTAGGGCTGCCAGCAGGTTGGGAAACTCCTGGAGATTTGGGGGATGGAGCCTGGGGAGGACAGGGACCTCAGTGGGGTAGAATGCCACAGAGCCCACCCTCCAAAGCAGCCATTTTGTCCAGGGGAACTGATCTCTGTAGTCTGGAGATGAGCTGCAGTTTTAGGGGATCCCAAGTGTCAGGTTCCTGACGTTGTTCCCGGGCGGGAGTTGGATGCCTGCTGCTCTCCATGTCATTTAGCACTCTCTTGCTCCCGATCCAGTTTGTTCTCATGCCTGTATCTGTTTCTCCAAGCAACGCTTGTAACCTTGAAGTGTTTTTCTAACGGCATTGACTCCAGGTGGTGGGGGTATGGGAACCAACGGGGATGTCTGGTGAGAGGTGGAGAAGGGCTGCCAAGTCTGAGCTGCCTTGGGTTGGCGCCTTTTCGGTGGGAAAACAACGGCTAGTATTTTTGCGCCTTTTTACAATTCACCTGATTGGTGCCAGGTTTACAATTCACCTGATTGGTGCCAGGTTCTGGTTCTGACGTTTGAATATAGTATAACTTATCCTCTGCCCTGTAACTGTCATCACTAACACTGAAAGTGCTTACTGAGTAGACCATTAAGAAAATAAAAGGACTTTATTCAACATAAGGCCTGGCTTATTGGATCTTACAAGGTTCTCACACCAAGTTCCACCTGGAGGCTGGTGTCCCTGCAGCCCAAGATGTTACAGATGAAACACAAAAGAGGAAGTGTTGTTCACCAGCACTTCCTGATTCAGCCCAAAAGAGGAAGTATTCTTCACCAGCACTTCCTGATTAGGGTTGCCAGCCTCCAGGTGGGGCCTGGGGATCTCCCACTTTTACAACTGATCCCCAGCTGACAGAGATCAGCTCCTCTGGAGAAAATGGCTGCTCTGAAAGGTGGACTCTATGGCATTGTACCATGCTGAGGCCCCTCCCCTCCCCAAACCCCACTCTCTCTCAGATCCACCCCCGAAGTCTCCAGGTATTTCCCAACCCAGACCTGGCAATCCTATTCCTGATTCAACACGGGATGAAATATTCTTCACCAGCACTTCCTGATTCCTTCCCTAATATAACACCTGATCAAGAGAATCCGGCCAGAACTCTTACAAGATGAGCTTTAGATGTGAAATATTTCAGTGGGGAGGGGGGTTAATGCTTCCAGTTTTGGGCCTTGTTTCTAATGTTCATAGAAGGGGCTCGGGCACCTCCCTTGTGGTGACTTAGGATTGCCAAGTCCTTGTGACTTACCAGTGGGGGGGAGTCCTCCTGGGTCCGGGAGCTTCCCCGGCGTGCGCACGTCACGATGATGTCACCCGGAAGTGACATCATCACGTTGGGGACGTTGCCAGGGCGATGCTCTGGCAATCGCCCAAAAACTCTATGGTACCATAGAGTTTTGGGGTGATTGCTAGAGCGTCGTCCCAGCAACGTTCCCAACGTGATGACGTCACTTCTGGGTGATGTCATTACGCTGGGGAAGTCATCCTGACTGGACGACTTTGGGGGTGGGGTTCCCCCCGCTGGCCAAATGCTGGCCAGCGGATCGGGAACCCCTGTAGCGGGGGATCTCCCACCTCCCGGGCTGACTTGGCAGTCCTATGGTGACTGGAGGCGTCCCCTCCCTCCGCCAGGAACTGTGAATCAATCTCCTGTCTTCCCCACCAGCCGGAATGTTCAAAGCTGAGCCCCTGGATTGGGCTCCTTATCCGATCTCCACTCTCTCTGCTTCAAGAGCCTTTGAAACAAAAGAATTAATTAAAATTGAGAAAGAGAAAGTAAACAAGAAGAACTCATTTCACACAGCAAACGGAAAAAAAAACAAAACCAGCGGCGCAGCAATTAGTTACATGGCGGCCCCCGAGAATCCCTTTTCACGCTCAACAAATTGATTTCTTTTATATTTTCCTCCTGGGTTCCCTAGCTGTTAAAGTGCCCTTCAAACCGCAGGTGGGGAAAACTGGGGTTTCCTTAGAAGTTGGTTGAGAATTCCTTCAATGAGAAGCATGGGAGTGGGGGACAAGCTCCTCCAAATGACCAGTGGCACTAGGGTTGCCAAGTCTGGGTTGGGAAATACCTGGAGACTTTGGGGGGTGGAGCCAGGAGAAGGTGGGGTTTGGGGAGGGGAGGGGCCTCAGCAGGGTACAATGCCATAGAGTCCACCCTTCAAAGCAGCCATTTTCTCCAGGGGAGCTGATTTCTGTCAGCTGGAGATCAGTTGTAAAAGCGGGAGATCTCCAGGCCCCACCTGGAGGCTGGCAGCCCTAAGTGGCACAACTCTTTCAGTCTTCTCATACGACTTGTCGCCCCAGAAACTAAGACTAGGTTCTAGAACAGGGGTCTCCAACAGTTTTGAGCCTGTGGGCACTTTTGGAATTCTGAAACGGTATGGTGGGCATAGCCCAAAATGGCTGCCATAGCTCAGAGAAGAAGAGATTGGATTATACCCCACCCTTTACTCGGAGTCTCATAGCGGCTTACAAACCCCTTTCCCTTCCCCTCCACACAACAGACACCCTGTGAGGTAGGTGGGGCTGAGAGAGCTCTTTCAAGAACAGCTCTGACAGAACTATAGCTTGCTCAAGGTCATCCAGCAGCTGCAAGTGGAGGAGTGGGGAACCAAACCCGGTTCTCCCAATTTAGAGTCCGTGCACTTAACCGCTACACCAAACTGGCTCTCTCAGAGTCTCAGAGTGGCTTACAACTTCCTTTTCCTTCCCCTCCCTGCAACAGATACCCTGTAAGGTAGGTGGGGCTCAGGGAGCTCTTTCCGGAACTGATCTTGAGAGAACAGCTCCGAGAGAACTTGTGAATGATCCAAGGTCACACCAGCAGCTGCGTGCTGGAGGAGTGGGGAATCAAACTTGGTTCTCCCAGATTAGAGCCCAGGCTCCTAACCACTACACCAAACTGGCTCTCAGTCCCACAGCAAATATCCTTGTGCTGTTGAAGAGTACTGGACTCGGGAGACCAGGAACGGTGAAATCATGAAGCCTTTATTGAGTGATTCAGCATGCCCAGTAGATGGTCAGAACAAGCATGCTTCCAGGGCTCCAGGGCCCTCATTATATGCTGGCTGGAGCCACACCTCCGGCCGCACCCAAAAGACCTGATAGGGGCTTAACATATGCGCATGTTTGTCATAGGTTCCCTGGAGGAGCCTTTGGCCGCATTGGCTCCCCAGGGAGAACCTAGGTCCCACCTTGGTGGAGGCTTTCAATCCGGACGTCTATTGTTCCTCCAGATTCAAGCTCCCCTCTCTGCCTGACCATGTGCTTTGGCCATGCGGCGGGCGCCATTACCTGGGAGCACATGGCAGGCTGGTTGCTACACAGAGCACACCACATTACAGCTGTGTTGGCACTGGCTGACAAAGCAGCATTTCAAAAATTCTGCACCTCCAGTAAATCTCCAGGGGCCGCTAAGAAGCCTGTCTGGGCCTCACCAGCTTACTGAAAACACTTGGTGGGCACCACACTGGCGATCCCTGTTCTAGGCCATCTTCTCGGTTCATATGAAGCAATGCTGAGGTCCAACAGGCTTAGCGAGGATTCTGAATGTGTGTCTTACGATGTATCTCAGTATCCTCAGCAATGCGCATGGCAGACTGGTCCACGTGGAATGTGTCCCCTAAGGTTGAAAGTGTGGAAATCGCCTGATGAAGCTGAGACTAGAAGCAGAAGAAGGGAAGGAGGAGGAGGAGATTGGATTTATATCCCGCCCTTCACTTGGAGTCTCAGAGCGGCTTACAACCTCCTTTCCCTTCCCCTCCACACAACAGACACCCTGGGAGGTAGGTGGGGCTGAGAGAGCTCTGAGACAACTGTCCTTGAGAGAACAGCCCTGACAGAACTATGGCTTGCCCAAGGTCATCCAGCAGTTGCAAGAGGAGGAGTGGGGAATCAAACCCGGTTCTCCCAGATTAGAGTCTGTGCACTTAACCACAACACCAAACTCACTCTAAAATATACTATAGAATATACATGACTATAGAATATACATGACACAGGTCTCCCACACTTATGTTCACTGTGCTCTGGTACCCCACCAACTCCGTGGGTATGTGCTGTACCTTCCTTCCACTTGTAGCACCATGTTATTTGGATTGTATAATCTGATCGGGTGGGGAGGGGGTTAATTATGCAGCGAGTAACACGCTTATGTCCCGAGCCAGAATCCACAATTCAAGACCCCTGGTGTCTTTGCTTTTAGAAGGCTCGATTCCGTTACCCCATTCGACACCTCCTCTGCTTATGTTCTGCATCGTTTTGCATTGCACTGCATGTTATTGTCTTTCTGGGAAACCCGTGTCTCACGCATGTGCTTAAAAATCAATATGTGTTGCTAGAGATTTTGCCACTCCAGCCTCGCTAATTGAATCTCTCTCTTGTACGTGTCATAAGCAGCTGTTTTGCCAATTTCCATTCATATGTGGCACTTAACCTGGATTTCCGGTCGACTTCCCCTGATTTGCTCGGCAAACGGATAATAAAAGAGGCCAGTACTGTGCGGCTTAGCACATTAAGCAAGAATCTCTTGTAAACAAAGACGTCCTGCCAACCGCGGCAGCTTTGGAAGCAGCCAGCCCACAGCTGGAATGGTGTTCACACATGCATCCTCTCTCTCTCTCAACGGCTGGAGCATTAATCATAGGATGGTAGATTGGAGTGGTGCAAAACGCTGCAGGTTATCATTTCTGGCTGCAGATGGGCATGGTGTGATTTGGGAATGTTCCCCATGTCAAAAGTTCTCATAAGAATATTTAAGGACAATTAACTTTTAGAATTTGTGGCTTCAGGATCTGGAGAGTTGCGCTGGCTTTAGTAGTAACAAGTGGAGACCTGCAAGAAACTTGCAGGATAGTTATCCCATTCCTCACACCTTTGCTTCCTCCCTTCTCCCCCTACCTCTCTCACACTCTTTCTCCCTTCTGCCCCCCTTTCTTACTCTCTCGCTCTCCTCCATGTATGTTACTTCCTCTCTCTTTCTGACCTGTCATCATTCCCTTTGTTTTTCTGCCTCCCCACCTCATCACTCTTTCTCTCTCTTTCTGCCTCCCACCTCAAATCCCACCCTCCCCAGGCTCCACCTCTCAAATGTCTGGGAATTTCTCAACCTGGAGTTGGCAACCCTATTTCCTTCCCACCCAACAGCCAACCTACCTTTATCTGTCTTCAGCTTTCTATCTCCACCCCCCTCCCCTGCAGCCTCTACCTAGGAAAATTACAGTCTTTCTCCACAATGGGGACTAAAGCAGCTTACATTATTATTTCCTCTTTGTTATCTGCACAACAACCCTGTGAGGTTGGTTAGGCTGAAAGTATGTGACTGGTCCAAAATCTCCCAGTCAGCTTCCACTGCAAGATGGGGATCTGAACCTGGGTCTTGCAGATCCCAGTCTGAAGCTCGAACTGTTGCACCACAATGGCTTTCATACGGTGGCTGCTGATGAACTGTAGCAAAACAGCTGGGCCTAATTAAGTCATGCAAATCAGGTGGTATCAAGTCACACAGAGGGTGCTGCCTAGGGATGCCAGCCTCCAGATGGGACCTGGGGATCCCCTGGAGTTACTGCTCATCTCCAGACTACAGAGATAACTTTCCATGGAGAAAATGGATGTTTTGGAGGGGGGAGTTTATGGCATTGTACCTCACTGAGGTCCCTGTCCTCCCCAGGCTCCACCCCCAAATCTCCAGGAGTTTCCCAGCCTGGATCTGGATCTGCTGCTGGTGGCCAGGGGGGGTACTTGGTAACCCTAGACTGCTGCCAGTAAAAACCCTGCTTTTTACTGACAGAAACAGTTACAGCCTCCCCCCCTCCCCCGAACATTCTAATCTCCTCACAGTTGATGTCTGGAGTTGGTGCCATTTCAAAAGGTATTTTGGGGGATTCTACGGTCACTGAAGGTTTTTTTTTAACTTTTCGGATTTTTCTGCACACGGGGGGAGTGCCCCCCATGTGTAGGAAAACCTCCCTGCCTCCCAGGTGCCCCCCCCCCCTTGCGCGGATTTAGGTATCCTCACACAGGGGGCGCCTTCGGAATTAGATATATAGATAATAATTTACTTACCAAGAAAATTAGGTCAGTCTCCTGAAAGCTGAGCGAGCCGTTGCAGAAGAAAGACGAGCACTGAATGACCACATCAAGAAAAGCAAAGAGAAGCTTTTAGTTGAAGTGTACAAGACAGATTTTTTTTAAAGGTTGCAGAAACCAAAGAAGATTGCAGAAGATTACTGAAACCGAAACTCGCTTCGATAGATGGCAGGAAAAGCACTTCCACGGGCAATATTTGAAAGACAGAAAGAACGCAAAGATGCCTGGAAGGGGCTCCAAAATGGGCATTTGAAGAAAGAAATGGAAGGATTCATTCCAGCTGCACAAGAGCAGGCACTCAAACCAAATAGTATGAAAGCCAAAATTCGGAAGACCAGAGACGACTACAAACGTCGACTTTGCAGGACAAAGGATGAAACCGTCAACCACATGGTCCTTGACTGCAGCAAAACTGCTCAAACTAACCATAAAGAATGCTACAGTAGAGTCTCTGCTATGTTGCACTGGAAAAAGAACATAAGAGAAGCCGTGTTGGATCAGGCCAATGGCCCATCCAGGCCAATGGCCCATCTTTGCAAAAAGTATGGCGTACCATCAGCCAGAAATTCACGGGAGCTCAAAAAAGACAAGATCATGGAGAATGATGAAACAAAGATCCTTCGGGACTTCCAATAACAAACAGATAAACACCTGGAGTATAACAACCCTGAAATCACCATTGTAGAAGGAAAATAACAAACAGGGGTTGGATCACTGACATCACAATCCCAGGGGACAGCAGAATAGGGGGGGGGGGGGGGAAGGAAAGAACTGGAGAAGATCACTAAAGACCAAGACCTACAGATAGAGTTACAGTGCCTCTAGGAGAAGAAGGTTACCATCGTGCTGGTTTTCATTGGAGCCCTTGGAGCAGAGCCTAGAAGTCTTAAGAAACACCTGGACATCCTGGAAACTGGACGAATAGCACCAGCTCAGCTCCAGAAGACAGAGTTGCCGGGAACAGCCAGAATCCTACGAAGATGTCTCTGCGATTGCCAAGAACTTGGCTAGATCTCAGGTTGCAGAACACCATAGACCATTCAAATGTCTGACGGTGACAATTTTCCTCCTCTTCCTCCTCCTCCTCCTCCTTTACCTGCTTCGTTGGTGAGGGTGGGGTATAAATTGAATAAATAAATAAATTCTTCGCCTTCGTCTTTGTCTTCATCTTCTTCATCACTGTTGTCTTCGTTGTCTTCATCACCTTCGTTGTCGTCTTCATTGTTGTCTTTGTCTCCGTGGTCTCTGTCGTCTTCTTTGTCATCATCGTCTTTGTTGTCTTCATCATCTTCACCCTCTTCTTCGTTGTCTTCTACATCATCATCGTTATCACCATCTTCTTCTTCATCATCATCATCTTTATTTTCACCCACTAATTAATTAAACCGGGTCCTAGGCTTACATACTAACCTCTGTGCCACATTGACTCTCCTAATGTGTTCGATGGTGGTGGAAAACGGTGCCAAGGTGCAGCCAACTCGTGGTGATCCCATAGGGTTTTCAAAGCAAGAAACGTTCAGAGACGGTTTGTCATTGCCTGCCTCTGTGCAGCAACCCTGGACTTTATAGAATCATAGAGTTGGAAGGGACCGCCAGGGTCATCTAGTCCAACCCCCTGCACAAGGCAGGGAATTCACAAATACCTTCCCCTCCACACACCCCCAGTGACCTCTGCTCCATGCCCAGAAGATGACAAAAAAAACCCCTCCAAGTTCCCTGGTCAAACTGGCCTGGAGAAAAATTGCTTCCTGACTCCAAAGTGGGAATCAGGGTTGCATCAGTTCCCTGGGCATGTAAGAAAGGGCTACGAGAACTAAGCACTGATGCAACCCTTCCTGCCTGCACTCTCATGATCTGCAAAGTCTACCAAACACCAAATACTAATAAAGACCAACCCTGCATAGTTTCTAGGGTTGCCAGCTCTAGGGTGGGAAATACCTGGAAATTTTTTTGGGGGGGGGGGGCTATCGAGCTTGAGAAGGTCAGGATTTGGGAGGGTGTTACCCGAAATGCCTGTCTCCTTTTAAATGGATGTGGCAGGCAGGATTGTTCCACCTGCATATACTAGGGTCAGTCTCAAAGAGAGGGAAGTTTTTAAATCATCAGGGCTAAGACTGAAGGAATGGTTGTTTTATTGAAAAAGACTGATTAAACGCAAAGCATACACACAAAGCAATCGAATTAAACATGCAGACAAGGCTACAGAGAAACGGGGGAGCTTAGAGACGCATAAGGAGATCTGAGGTGATGTTTACCAGATCCAGATGTGCAGAAGAACAATGGAAGGAGATCGTGAACAACCAGTATATCACGAAAAAAGGGGACCCAAACTGCAAATTTGGAGGTGCTACACTACTAGGTACCCTAGAGTGTCACACAAAGCCGTGGCTGGGCAGTCGTTTTTATAGATTATAGAAGTTATCCTGAGGGGCAGGGCTATGGGTTTGAACAAAAGAACCAAAAAGTTTCCAATCTTCAGTTAGGAGTTTCTCAAACCCAGGGGTCATTTCGAGCAGGAGCTCGGGGGAGGGCAGCCTTCCTTCCTTCCTTCCTTCCTTCCTTCCTTCCTTCCTTCCTTCCTTCCTTCCTTCCTTCCTTCCTTCCTTCCTTCCTTTCTTTCTTTCTTTCTTTCTGAAATACTTCCAGTGGTTTAGCGTATGCACATAAGTAATGCTAATGGGATATGCTAATGAGCTCATGCACCTCTTTTCCTACGAAATGGCCCCTGCTCAAACCTTAAAGAAAAGGTGTGGTGGCACCCTATTGGAAACATCCTGGAGGAGGTGTGGAGTGTTTATGGCTGGTACGATCTGATACTTCAAGGTTAATAGCTTTTGGTAACCCGGGAGATTCGCTCAGGAAGAGGACCATAAATCTGTTTTCCAGAGAGACGCTCACAATTAAAAGGAAGTCTGACCCAGGGTGGGAGCCATAAAGGACAGATGCAGGTATTCTGTAGAGAAATGTATTTACGTGAGTGAGAGAGACAAAAGGGTTTTTTCAGAGAAAGATCTCCGTATTGGGTATGTGCTGGAATGCAGAGTGGAAAGTATTGGAGTCGGGAGGCCTGTAACAGTGAAATCAGCATGGTAGTTTATTGCGGGTCAAGATGGAACATGAAAAACCCCGGGCTCAGAGCCCTCTTTTTTATGCTGGTCGGAGATAATTCCCCCACCTCGCCCAAATGTCCTGATAGGACCTTAAGTCCGTGGTTGCAGTTCATAGATCCCCAGCGGGAGCCCGAGGCTCGTGATTGGCTGTCATTTAGGATCCGACTGGCTATTGTTCTACCTGGCCGAAGCTCAGGTAGATTCTGGCCATGTGCAATGACCACGTGGGGGGGGGGGGTCGCCATTACGAAAGTCCCTGGTGACCGTGGTCTTGATACACAACACAGAGAATATTGATACATACCTGGGGGGGAGGCAGATTGCACATAGACATGACACATGTTCTGTTTCCACATCCTCCAGGGCCCTTAAGAACATAAGAGTAGCCAATGTTGGATCAGGCCAATGGCCCACCTAGTCCAACACAGTGGCCAAAAGTACCAGGTGCCCTCAGGAGGTCCACCAGTGGACCCAGTTTTAGGCAAGCTGCCATGTTCATGTGTGTGTGAGAGCCAGTTTGGTGTAGTGGTTAAGTGCACGAACTCTAATTTGAGAGAACTGGGTTTGATTCCCCACTTCTCCACTTGCAGCTGCTGGATGACCTTGGGCAAGGACCTTGGGTCCTTGAAAGAGCCATTTCTGTCAGAGCTCTCTCAGCCCTGCCTACCTCACAGGGCATCTGTTGTGGGGAGGGGAAGGGAAAGGAGATTGTAAGCTGCTCTGAGACTGAGTGAAGGGCAGGGTATAAATCCAATCTCCCCCTCCTCCTCCTCACTCCTCCACTTGCACCTGCTGGATGATCTTGGGCAAGCCATAGCTCTGTACCAGCTGTTCTCTCAAGGACAGTTGTCTCAGAGCTCTCTCAGCCCCTCCTACCTCCCAGGGTGTCTGTTGTGGGGAGGGGAAGGGAAAGGAGGTTGTAAGCTGCTTTGAGACTCCAAGTGAGTGAAGGGTGGGATATAAATCCAATCTCTCTCTTCTTCTTCTTCTACTTCTTCTTCTTCTTCATCCCCTCTTAAGAGCAATGCCTTTTGAGGGACCCTCAGCTACTTCAGGGGTGAGGGTGCCTCCGACAGGCTGCCCTCTGAAGCAGGGTATACTGGTGGGGTTACAATTGGAGGGACTTTGGTAGGTCATAATGCCATAGAGTCCACCTCCCAAAGTGGCTATTTTCTCCAGGTGAACTGACCTTTGTCACCTGGAGATCAATCGTAATCCCAGGAGATCTCCAGCCACCACCTCGAGGTTGGCAACCATGAGCTCAGGCTAGCCCAGCCCATCAAGGTCAAAGAAAGAGACAGAGGTGGTTTGCTGCCTGTTGCCTGCCTCTGCGTAGTGACCCTAGACTTCCTTGGCGGTCTCCCATCCAAGTGCCAACCAAGGACAACCCCGCTTAGCACCATCTGATGAGTTTGGGCTAGCCGCAGCCTGCCTAAGCACCCCAACCCTGGTATTGGTTGGAGGTCTCCCGTCCAAGTACTAACTGGGACCAACCCTGCTTAGCTTTCAAGATCTGATGGTATCGGGCAAGCCTGGGCCATCCAAATCAAGGCAAAGAACTTCAGAGGCGGCTTGCCATTGGCGGCCTGGGTGTAGTGACCCTGGACGCCTCTGATTGTCTCTCACCCAAATATTTGTCAGGGCCAACGCTGTTTAGCTTCTGAGATATGACGGGGTAGGGATGGGGAAACAAACTCAAACTCATTTGGATGCTGGGAATTCACTGCCAACTGGAGTTTCTTTTCATGCTGCTCATGGGAAGAGGGCCGCACTCACAAGAAACCATGGTTGTGTCCCTTCAAGCTGCCAGGCTGAGCCTAGCAACCAGCAGGAGGATTAGAAAACGTGGACATGGGGGGGGGGGGGGGGGGAGAGCATGTGGTGTCAGTGACACCATCAACACGGTACAACCCGGACATGACAATGGGTAGCTCTAGGAATCACTGGAAACTCTATGGTAAAACCAAAGTATTTCAGTGATTCCTAGAGCCACCCCATTGTCACTTCCAGGTTGTAACCAGAAGTGATGTACCCGCACAGAGGCCAGCGGTGCTTTCATTTTTAATTTTCTTAGCTTGGAGTAGTGGTGGGTAGCAATCGGTGGGACGCCCCCCGCCACCTGGTCACCCTACTTGTGACAAGCTGGAGCTTAACTGGACCTCTATCTCTGACATCACCATCTCGAGGAATCCTGTGCCAGCGAACGTTTGTTTTCTTTAAGATTTTACAAACCCATCTCCACCCCCGCTGCTTTTCCAGCATGATCATTCTTGTATGTTATTGATCTCTGCGTTCCTTCTTCCTTTCAGCTTTTCACCTTTGTTTCCCAGTTTTGACACAGCCTGGCTGTTAATCCCCTCTTTACCCTGATCCTTTTGTTTCCACCTTATTAGAATGCAAGCCTATGGTCAGAGAGCTGTAGAAGAATATATTTTGTGCTTGCGGCAAGCTAGCATTACACTGCTGAAAAGTACTGGAGCCGGGAGGCCGGTGGTAGGGATTTCAGCATTGCAAGTTTATTTCAGGCCCAGATGAAGCATAAGAAAACGGAGGTCAGGGGGCCTGCTTATATATACAGGTATGCCGCACCCCTGACCTCGCCCAAACAAGGCAGTTGGATAAGGTAATTGAATAAGTTCCAAGTTAATTGAATAAATTTCAAGGTAATCTCAGGATAATAGTTGGATAATCCCAGGGGCGGATAAGTCTCAAGGTAATTGAATAAGTTTCAAGGTAATTGGATAATCATAGAATTTAATCACAGAACATAACAACTGCTTTAAACAGATCCTGTTGCTTACTGCTCTTCAGACCTAGGGGGAAAAAACCAAAGTGAAATTTGAAACCAATGTGAAATGAATGTAGGAAAAGAACAGCAGTCAAGCTACTTCAGAGGGGAGGTGTAGATTTGGCCTTAAGATACCGTCTGGCTAGGCTACGGCACGTTCACAAATGGTGCAAGCGTTTAAGGAAGAAAGACGTCGGAATGTTGGCAGTCCACTTTCCGTGAGGGAAGAGGGGGGTCGTCGCTTTGGCTGGGAATGACACTATAGATACACTCTAGGAACGAAAGGGGCTGTTTGAGGACTTGATAGATATCCCAGGGAAATTTACGACTGAGAAGCCCAGAGGAGCGCAGGAAGGTTGCAGAGTTTGCAGCGCACTGAAACCAAAGGGAAGAGCTGCTGGAGGAGAAGGAGGCTGTAGAAGTGTCTGGCCACTGAGTGGAGAATGGGCTAAGAAGGCAGACCTAAATATCACATTTTGAGATCCCGTGGGGTGCAGTGCTCAGCAGTGCTGGAGTTGGATCTGGGAGACCCAGCCAGAAATTCATAGATGTTGCATGGTAGGTGGATATTACTGATTTTTTAAATGTACTCTTAAAAATACACATTTGAAAATAATCAGTAAGAGACCTGGAGAGATCTGAGAGACCTTCTGCCCCTACCCCACCCCCGGCCCCCAGTTACAGCCCTTGTTCAAATCCTCATTCTGCCATTAACTAGCTGGGTGACTGTGAGCTGGTCACCCTCTCTCTGCCTAACCCAGGTCATAGGTAGCTGTACAGGTAGATTCAAGTCCAGTAAGCACCGTAGAGACCAAGGTTTTTGGAGTATGAGCTTGCAAGAGTCAAAGCCAGTCTAGTGTAGTGGTTGGGAGCGCAGACTCTAATCTAGGAGAACTGGGTTTGATTCCCCACTTTTCCACATGCAGCTGCTGGATGACCTTGGGTCAGTCAAAAGTTCTCTCAGAGCTGTTCTCTCACGAACAGATCTCAAAAGAGAAATCTCAGTCCCACCGACCTCACAGGGTGTCTGTTGTGGGGAGGGGAAGGGAAAGGAGTTTGTAAGCCGCTCTGAGACTCCCTTGGATCTGTGAAGGGCGGGGTATAAATCCAAACTCTTTTCTTCTTCTTCTCTTCTCTGCACTAAACCAGCTGATTACGTTGGTGGGGTGCAACCTTTGGTCAGCCACTGTGGCCCATTTGTGGCTTGAACCACCTGGATGTTAGCAACCATACTGGGGGTGGAAACCCCTGGGAGAGGGGTCAATCTAGAAAGCTGCACAGTTATTTTTACCAAGGGCTTGGTGAAGCCAGCTTGGTTGCGGCAAGGGAGGTTTTGTGTACATAAAGAGGGCCGATAACTGCGATTGTGCACGAAAGGCTTTCTCTTCGACACCCAGCAATATTCCTGAAGAAAGACGCCAGAAGTATTATTAGTAGCTGATAAGTTAAAGGAACTAGGGCACAGGTCTTTGACTAGCCCTGTTTCCGGAGATAGCAGGGACTGAGTACAAAAATATGTTATCTACCGCTGGATTGTGGTCCCTACAAGAGGGAAACCAGCAAAATTGGTCTCTGCGGCGTTATACCCTGCTGAAGTCTTTCCCCTTCCCCAAACCCTGCCCACCCCAGGCTCCACCCCCAGAATCTCCAGGTATTTCTCAACCTGGAGCTGGCAACCCTGAGGTTCACACACGGACACAGCGCCTTTCACTAAGCACCGAATGCTCAAAACCTTGAATTCAGACAGGATGTGACCAGTGTTCCCTCTAAGCTGAGTTAGTGTGAGCTAGCTCACAGTTTTTTATCCTCCAGCTCACACATTTTTGTCTCAGCTCAGGAAAGATGGTTCCAGAGCAAACTAATTGATGCAGTAGCCAAATGGCTTGCTCGTAACTTTAATGCCAGTAGCTCACAAAGTAGAATTTTTGCTCACAAGACTCCACAGCATAGAGGGAACATTGGATGTGACCCAACTGTGATTTTTTAAAAGAAATTTCAGATGGGAGACTGCCCAATTTGGGGGCAGTTTGGTGCGGTGGTTAGAAGTGTGGGCTCTAATCTGGGAGAACTGGGTTTGAGTCCCCACTCCTCCTTCATATCCGACTGCTGGTGTGACTTTGGGTCAGTCACAAGATCTCTTAGAGCTGTTCTCTCAAGGGCAGTTCTTGAGAGAGCTCTCTCAGCCCCACCTACCTCACAGGCACTGCTCCCTCTAAGTCTCATGAGCAAAAATGCTACTTTGTGAGCTTCTGGCATTAAAGTGGTGAGCGAGCGATTTGACCACGGCATAAATTAGTTTGCTCTGGAGCCACCCTTCTTGAGCGAAGATAAAAATGTGTGAGCCGGAGGCTAAAAACCTGTGAGCTAGCTCACACTACCTCAGCTTAGAGGGAACATTCACTACCTGAAGGAGTCTCAGAGTGGCTTACAATCTCCAGTTTGGTGTAGTGGTTAAGTGCGCGGACTCTAATCTGGGAGAACTGGGTTTGATTTCCCCACTCCTCCAATTACAGCTGCTGGATGACCTTGGGCAAGCCATAGTTCTGGCACAGCTGTTCTTGAAAAAGAACAGTTTCTGTCAGAGCTCTCTCAGCCCCACCTACCTCACAGGGTGTCTGTTGTGGGGAGGGGAAGGAGATTGTAAGCTGCTCTGAGACTCCCTTGGGTAGTGAAGGGCGGGGTATAAATCCGATCTCCTCTCCTCTCCTTCTCCATCCCTTGGGGAAATTCAGACATCAATATTTCTTCAAACAATCTATGGGGTGGGGAGGTAGGAGACCACAGAGGAACAGCGTTATCCAATTAAGCGCGGTTAAGCAAAGAGGCACCCAGCTAATTACTGCGCCGGCAATCGCCTGCCGGAACTAATCGCTTTGATAGCGACACATTTTTCTGGCTTGATCCTGGAAAATCTTTCCATCCTGGAGCGCTTATTAATTCTCCTCCCCTTACTGGCTGTGTCAACTTGGCTCTGCGTCGAGCGGCTGAGATCGTGGAAGCCAGAGTTAATGTTTCACCTCTCTTCCGGCGTCGAGCAGTTCTCAGGGCCCTCGCCGGGGGGTGCCGGACTGCGGACACGGAACGGCCTTCTCAGCCGAGACTGGGTGATTCTGCAACTGGCGTTTGCTCCACATTTTCTCAGTATTTGGATGGAGGACCACAAAGGAACACCAGGGTCACTGTTCAGAAGCAGGCAGTGGCAAACCACTCCCGAATGTCTCTTAGGGTTGCCAACTCCAGAGTGGAAAATTCCTGGAGATTTAGGAGATGTCCCTGGGGGAGGGGGGAGTTTAGGGGAGTGCGGGCAATTTATCAGGGTGTGATAGCATGCTGGGTCATGAAGCTGCTGACCGGCTTGCTCCAGCACCTGTTTCGTAAGGCTTCTTCAGAGCACTATACGTGTCGACTCAGTGAATCCTTTCCTGCTCAGCATGCGTTTCTGCGTGCTGTCTCTCTGCATAATGCTCACACGCAGCGAAACCTCCTCATATTCCGCTGCCTCTCTGTATGCTTTCTCTGTACGAAGAGAAAGGATTCACTGAGTCTACACGTATTCTGCTCTGAAGAAGCCTTATGAAACAGGCGTCGGAGTAAGCCTGCAAAGTTTTCTCTTGCTCGAGAGCCAGTCGAATCCGACTCTAGCGGGCGGTGCTCATCTCCGTTTCCAAGCCGAAGAGCCAGCGCTGTCCGAAGACATCTCTGTGCTCTTGTGGCCGGCATGACTAGAAGCCGAGGTGCACGGAACGCTGTTACCTTCCCACCGAAGCGGTACCCATTTACCTATTTGCCATTTCTCGGTTTTGAACTGCTAGGTTGGCAGGAGCTGGGGACAGAGACGGGCGCTCACTCCGTCATGTGGCACATGGGTCTCGAACTGCCAAACTACCAACCTCCCAGTCTGCAGCTCAGCGTCTTAACCTCTGAGCCACCACAATTTGCCTACAATCCAATATTAGTACACGGAGGTTGGCAACCCTAGCGTTTTCTTCTTCTGCACCCAGCCTTTGCTTTTGGAGACAGACAAGCCGGCTGGATCACTGGGTCTCCCAACTTGCTTCCCAGAGGCATCTAACTAGTGAGCATTTTCTGCTGGAAACCTTTCCGCTCCGCTTCAGTTATAAATTACATTCTGTTTACAAGACCTCTCAGTGTCTCTTATTAAAAAAGTAAGCCTGGGCTTTCTGTGATCTACACCCATTTTCCTGTGGTGTTTACTCACGGATGTTTTATAGCTAAAATACACCGTAATGGCTCTTTCGGGGGCTCCGCTTCATCAAAAGGCTGCACTCTCCAAATGCAACTCCAAAAGGAAACTCATTTGCTTCTTTTCCCTATTACAGGAAACACCAAACGAAATCTGGTAGTTCTTTTCTTTCCAAGCTCTTTAGTTTTCCATGCAAAGGCACAGGGGTCTGTGACTGTCCTGGAAATAAATGAAGGCTTATTCAAGATATGAGCTTTCATGTTGGTCTTAATGTTGGGGGGGAAATAGCCAACAATACTTATATACTCAGAGTTTGCAATGGATCTTTGCTTCACTGGAGAGGAGACATCTCTTTCTGTTTAAAAATGCTTTATTTTGAAGGGTAAAAGGTACACAGGAAACCTACAAACAAACAAACAAACAAACAAAAGTATCTAGGAGCTACATCTTGCTTGCTACTGCTAGAGACACATGGTCACACAACAACAATGGAGAATCTGCTTCTTCTTGACACCTAGAAAGAAATCACCTGAATACATTAATTAACCAATCAATACTCCTTTACATTCCTGGGCTTTTCTTGCATTGGCTGTCTGCCAGGTTCCCTTCCAGGTCAGTCTAAACAACAGCACTGAAGGTAAACAGATTAACCCTATGATGACTGGAATCTGGACCTTGCAACTCATGCATTTCCAACATTTAAAGGTGCCACTGGACTCTAAATTTGTTCTACTGCCTCAGACCAACATGGCTGACGATCTATATCTATAGTCCTGGAAATGGTTGCATCTGAAGTGAAAAGTCAAGACAGTTTTTCCCCTGCTCAGAACCAGAGTTCATTTTTAAAAACGATGCACAGCAGTACCCCAGTACAATGCACACAGAAGCAGGGTTGTCAACTTAGGTTTGGGAAATACCTGGGGATTTAGAGGGTGGAACCTGGGGAGGGTGGAATTTCAGGAGGAGAGAGACCGAGGCAGGGTATAATGTAGGATGCCAGTGTCCAGGTGGGAGCTGGAGATCCCCCCAGAATGCCAGTATAAGAAAAAGAAGAAGAGATTGGATTTATACCCCGCCCTTCACTACCCAAGGGAATCTTACAGCAGTTTACAAACTCCTTTCCCTTCCCCTCCCCACAACAGACACCCTGTGAGGTAGGTGGGGCTGAGAGAGCTCTGACAGAAACTGCTCTTTTTCAAGAACAGCTGTGCCAGAACAATGGCTTGCCCAAGGTCATCCAGCAGCTGCAAGTGGAGGAGTGGGGAATCAAACCCGGTTCTCCCAGATTAGAGTCCGCGCACTTAACCACTACGCCAAACTGGCAATACAGCCACAACCCATAATCTGGCTTCCACCATTACCAACCCAGTTTCCAGTCTTATAGCTGAATCTGGCCCATTTGTTTGGTGTTTGAAGTATAGCTCTTAGAAATCTGGACTGTGTTCTTTCCATCACTGTCCTATTTGCTGTAATACTGAACAGAGCTCCACATAACACAGGGCTGTGTACATTGTTGTGCTGTTGCGGTTTCCAACTGATTTTCGTTTGAAACATAAAAATGCAGCAGCTTTACACAAAACACTCAGAATCCCGGGCACGCTTTGAATAAAAAGAAGAAGAAAGCAACACACTGACCTTCTACAATAGTAGGGGGGAAAAAATTGATTTCCCCTTTACCATCCCCTGTTCCAATCATACCTGAGCCATTTTCGTTTTTCTCCACATCAATTCATTTTCACAGGCCTTCATTGTCCTGCTTATAACCTGTAATTTTGTTCTCGGTAGCTCGATCACCATTTTTTTTCTTTCCTGTCTCTCCCCCCCCCCCCCCCCCCCCCCCGCCCCGGCCCTCCCGGAGATGGCACAAGTCATTCTGTCTACAATCAACACGGAATAAAACCAGTGTCTTGTCTTTTGGAACTGCTGCTTCTGTTAATTGAAAGACTAAACATCACCCCTTTGGCTGCCAACTCTAGATTGGGAAATTGCTGGAGATTTGACGGGGGGGTAGAACATGGGGGGTGGCCTTTGGAGAGGGGACGGACCTCTGCAGGGTATAATACCATACTGTCTACCCTCCAAAGCAGCCATTTCCTCTGTAGTCTGGAGATGAACTGTAATTCTGGGAGGTAATCTGTAATGCAATTTTAGGATGCATTAACAGAAGCATTGTGTCCAGATCACGGGAGGTGGTAGTTCCGCTCTGTTCTGCTACGGTCAGGCCTCACTCGGAGTACTGTGTTCAGTTTTGGGCCCCACATTTTAGGAAGGATGTTGACAAGCTCGAGCGTGTCTAGAAGAGGGCAACCAGGAGGGTGAGAGGGTTGGAATCCAAGTCTTATGAGGAAAGGCTGTCAGAGTTGGGTATCTTTAGCCTGGGAAAGAGAAGGCTTAGATGGGGACATGATTGCAGTTAGGGGTCCGTTGGAGCGGGAGCGCAAAGGAGCGCAGCTCCGGGAGTGAGGAGCCCAGGGGGCGGGCACATGACCAAGCCCCGCCCCCTTCTCGGCTTCCCCGAACAATACAGAGGTGCAGCTCCCCGGGGAAAGCCCTGCCAGGGCCTTTTGTTTTTAATGTTTTGTTTTAATATTGATAATTTTATCATTGTTCGTTTTATGACTGTGGGCTGCTTTTCCAGAGACTTGCTCAAGGTGGCATATAAATTTTCTAAGTATACCATTTTTTATCTGGGCACATAGCACATAAGTACTGGAGAAATTTCACCAACGCTTCAGCAGCTTCCACCCCATCAGTTTGGTGTAGTGGTCAGGAGTTGGACTCTAATCTGGGAGAACCGGGTTGGATTCCCCACTCCTCCCCATGCAGCTGCTGGTGTGACCTTGGGCCAGTCACAAGTTTTCTCAGAGCTGTTCTCTCATGAGCAGTTCTCAAAAGACCTCTCTCAGCCCCACCTACCTCACAGGGTGTCTTGTTGTGGGGAGGGGAAGGGAAAGGGATGGGTGGTGCACATGTCCTGGGTATCTCAAGTCTACTTGAAACCTGGTGGTTTCAAGGGAGCAGGAAGAGAATGAGGGTGTGTTCTTTACGCTTATTTTTATAGCACAAAATATTGGATGGGGAAGGGAACGGAGGAAGAGCAGGTCAGTTTCACTCACCTGTGGAGTGGAGCCTGAGGGGTGGGTGTCGCCTTCTGACACACTTCCGGTATGTTAGGGGGTGTGGCATATGCAAATGAGTTCTGCTAATGAGCTATGCTAATGAGCTCCTGTACCTCTTTTTCTACGAAATGACCCCTGATTGCAGTCTTCAAATATCTGAAGGGCTGTCATGTAGAAGATGGAGCAGATCTATTCTCTCTTGCTCTAGACTGCAAGACTAAAATCTAATGGGTGGAAATTACAAGGGAGTCGATGCCGGCTAAATATCAGGAGGAACTTCCTAACTGTAAGAGCAGTTGAGCAGTGGAACAGACTGCCTCGGGAGGTGGCGGATGCTCCCTTGCTGGATGTTTCCAAGCCGAGGCTGGACGACCATCTCTCGGGTATCTTTTCAGGCTGTCTTTCGGCTCTGCTCCTGCAGAGTGCAGTGGGTTGGACTAGATGGCCTGCAAGGTCCCTTCCAACGCTGACATTCTATCATTCTGTGCTGTCTCCAGGCAGCATCTGGAGGTTGGCAACACCAGCCTCAAGCTTCACTTGAGATGAAGAAAAAGAAGAGGAGGAGGAGGAGATTGGATTTATACCCCGCCCTTCACTACCTGAAGAGTCTCAGAGCAGCTTACAAACTCCTGTTCCTTCCCCTCCCCACAACAGACACCCTGTGAGGCAGGTGGGGCTGAGAGAGCTTTCTTGAGAACAGCCCATGAGAGAACTGCTCTGAAAGAACTTGTAACTGACCCAAGGTCACACCAGCAGCTGCATGTGGAGGAGTAGGGAATCAAACCAGGTTCTCCCAGCCACCTTGGGTGATGTGCCAATAGCACCTGGAAGTGACGGAGGTATGTCAGTGATGGTGGGTGTTTGTGTGATGTTCTGGTTTGGGGGCAAAATTCTATGGTTTGAGGGCAATTTTACCATGGAGTTTTGCCCCAAAACCAGAGCGTTGCCCCTGATGTGCTTACATCACTTCTAGGTGACGTGCACTTCCGGTGACATCGGCATGCTGAGGGTTAAGTGCGCGGACCCTAATCTGGGAGAACTGGGTTTGATTCCCCACTCCTCCACTTGCAGCTGCTGGATGACCTTGGGCAAGCCCTAGTTCTGTCAGAGCTGTTCTTGAATAAGAGCCGTTTCTGTCAGAGCTCTCTCAGCCCCATCTACCTCACAGGGTGTCTGTTGTGGGGGAGAGGAAGGGAAAGGAGTTTGTAAGCTGCTCTGAGACTCCCTTGGGTAGTGAGGGGCGGGGTATAAATCCAATCTCTTCTTCTTCCAGCTACTGGAGGTCCCCCCCCCCCTCCACTGGAGTTGTGAAGAGACCTGGCGAACCCTTTATGATCACCGTCTTCAAATATTTGAAGGGCTGTCCTATAGAGGATGGAGCAGAGTTGTTATCTGTTAATGATTCTTAGGATGAAGAAGCACTTCCTTCTTCTTCTTCGTCTTCTTCTCCTCCTCCTCCTCCTCCTCTCTCTCCCTCCCTCCCTTCAGGGAGCCAGTTTGGTGCAGTGGTTAAGTGCGCGGACTCTAATCTGGGAGAACTGGGTTTCATTCCCCACTCCTCCACTTGCACCTGCTGGATGACCTTGGGCAAGCCATAATTCTGTCAGAGCTGTTCTTGAAAAAGCCATTTCGGTCAGAGCTCTCTCAGCCCCACCTACCTCCCAGGGTGTCTGTTGTGGGGAGGGGAAGGGAAGGGAAAGGAGTTTGTAAGCCACTCTGAGACTCCCTTGGGTAGTGAAGGGTGGGGTATAAATCCAATCTCTTCTCTTCTCATCTCATCTCTTCTCTTCCTGCCTTCCTGCCTTCCCCTTTTTCCTCTTCATTGCCATTTTCTCCAGAGGAACTGATCTCTGGAGATCAGTTGTAATTCTGGGAGACCTCCAGACAGTCCCCTCTCAGAGGTTGGAAACCCTGTCTCGGTGCACAGCATCCCAAAAAATGCTGCTTGGAAAAGGAGATAGGCTGTGCTCCAATTCGTCTCACGGGAAACAGAGTGTGTTGTCTGGGCCAGCGAGGTTCACCGTCCCACAAAAGAGAGACACTGCAATTTAATAATGTCATAAGACGGCAATTATGCTTTCATTGTTTGTGCTCGGCAGGGTGAGTGATGGAACAATTAAGGTATTGGATTTGCCTGATGGCTAAATGATGGCCGTGGCCTTCAGCCGGGGTATTAATGGCAGAGCCTTCAACAGGAACGAGGCCTCAACAAGACTAATCTTTTGACAGAGTTGCTTCTCGTAGGGCTTTATTGTTAAAATTGTCCATTATACTGACAACAAATAGACCTGGCTATAGTTATGGCCACGCTGAAGGATCTCACAAAACCATTACATTTGCAACTTGAATAACCTAAAAAAGAGCAGATCGCCGGGTAGGGTTCCCAGCTCTGGCTTGAGAAATTCCAGGAGATTTGGGGGGAAGAGCCAGGGGAAAGTGGGGCTCTGGGGAGGGGTGGGTGCTGGGGATATGATTCCACACAGTCATAGAATCATAGAGTTGGAAGGGACCTCCAAGGTCATCTAGTCCAACCCCCTGCACCAGGCAGGAAATTCACAAATACCTCCCTCTCCACCCCCCAGTTCCACGCCCAGAAGATGACAAAAAACCTCCAGGATCTCCAGCCAAACTAGCCTGGAGAAAAATGGCTTCCTGACCCCAAAGTGGCGATCGGCATTTCCCTGGGTGTGTGAGAAAGGGCCATCTTTTCTCCAATACGTGGCCTACAATATTCTCTCAGTGATTATGTTGCTGTTGTTCAGTCACACAGTCGAGTTCAACTCTTTGCGACCCCGTGGACCACATCACGCCAGGCCCTCCTGTCTTCTGACGTGTCCTGGAGTTTGCTTAATTTCATGTCCGTTGCATCGATGACACTGTCTAGCCATCTCATCCTTTGCCGTCCCCTTCTTCTTTGACCATCAATCTTTCCCAGCATCAGGGTCTTCTCCAGGGAGCGCTCCCTTCTCATTTGGTGGCCAAAGTCTTTGAGCATCAGCTTCAGGATCTAGCCTTCCAGGGAACAGTCAGGGTTGATTTCTTTTAGGATTGACTGATTTGATCTCCTTGCAGTCCAGGGGACTCTCAAGAGTCTTCTCCAGCACCATAACTCAAAAGAATCTATCATAATGAGATAAAAATCATCCTTTTCACAATTGTCTGGTCTTACATTCACTAGAAATAATTCCGGAGTGAAAGGTATAGTACAATGCAACATTTTTTTTGTTAATTTTACATGGATCCAGGCCCAATATCTTTTAACTCTATCACACGTCCACCACACATGGAAAAAGGTCCCAGGAACCTTTGTTTGGACATGTGGATTGTTTTGTTTTCTTCTAAGGGAAGGAACGAGTTATTTAAAAAATACCCCAAAGGATGCGCCTCTTGTTTAGGCACATCACTTTCTGGCACAGCGACTTTTCTCCTCCTGGGAGTACAAAGCTCTCGAAATTAGCCAGAGAGGCACAGAACGCAGCCTTTGGCCCTACTTTGCTGAGTCATTATTTATTAGCCCCGAGAGGAACATGTGACGGTGCGGTTAAGTCGGTGTAGAAAGGGCCGCTCGGAGAAGCCTGAAGGCATTCATGAAATTTTCAACATCAGGCCTCGCTTGATTACCCTGAATGCATCAAGAGCCTATGGGGCTAAAGAATGACACTAGATAACCTAGAGCAGGGGTGTTGAACACATTTGTGATGTGGGCTGGATCTGACATAAATGAGACCTTGTTGGGCCGGACCATGCGTGTCATAAAATATCATGCCAGGTAGTGGAGATATAAACTTTTATCAAGGACACAAACACAAAGGCGGGTTTTTTTTTTTTTTTACTTAAAATAAAAATATGCTTAAAACATTGGCACTCTTGCAATATTTCGTTTATTTAACAGTGTCTAATAACTGGCACCTCTAGCTCTGAATGATTCCATCCAAATGTCTGTGCTGTTGCAATCGTGAGTGTGCTGTTCACGAGGGTCCCTGTAAGTTACAAACCTACCGTATTTTTCGCTCCATAAGACGCACCTGATCATAAGACGCACCTTGTTTTTAGAGGAGGAAAACAGGAAAAAATGAAACAAAGAAAGAAAGAAAGAGAGAGAGAGAGAGATAAAGGAAGGAAGGAGGAGGAGAGAGAGAGAGAGAAAGAGAAAGGAAGAAAGAAAGGTGGGGACAGAGAGAGAGACAGAAAGACAGACAAACAGACAGACAGAAAAAAGGAAAGGAAGGAAGGAAGGAAGGAAGAAAGAGAAAGGAAAGAAGAGAGAGGTCGGCATGCCATGCAAAGCCAGGCCTTCCTGTGCAAAGTAGCCACGGAGCTGAATCTGTGGGCGGGGCTTTCTGCTGCTGGCTGTCTTAAAGGGGGAAAGCACTTAAAGGGAAAGAGTACTTAGCCTGGTGGGGGTTTTCCTGCCGTTTCCCTTTTAAGTCTTAACAGCTCAGGCCCAGCAGGGAGGGGAGGGAAGGCTGGGATGCCGGCCTGAATGGCGTTCCCCTGCGTTCCTGCTGAAGAAAGAACCCTGTTACAGGTAAGAAAAGCTCCATATTCGCTCCATAAGACGCACACACTTCCTCCCCCCCCACTTTTTTGGGGAGGAAAAGTGCGTCTTATGGAGCGAAAAATACGGTACTTTTGATTTATTGACATTCACCACAGAAACCTCATGCTCAGAGTTCCCCAGGGGAAAACATGAAATGGCTGAGCGACTGAGAGAGTCTGGCGAAGCAAGCTGTGATGCAGCAGCAGCAACAGAACTGGAAGCAGGAGATGGCCAGTTCCATTGTGGGCCTGATAAAAGCCCTCCGGGGGGCTGATCTGGCCCCTGGGCCGCATGTTTAACACCCTTGACCCAGAGGGTGGTTGGCTGGGGTGCCGGGACAGCCGACTCGAGTCGTTCATCGAAGCAGGGTCCAGATCGATTGGAAGCTTGCATTTTTGAGGGCTTGTCTTCAAATGAAACACTCGGATTTTTTTTGTACTTTATTAATATATTTTAAGAATAACACTGAAAAAAACATAACAGCATACAAATTTTGAATTCTTACAAAAACAGATGAAGTTATATAATTTAGCCAAATATATTAGGTTAACTATCTGAGCCTAGTACTCCAACTTATAGGAACAGATCTAAGCATCTATTAATAAACTCAGTTAATAGTGCTTATCAATTAGGTAGACTAAGACAGAGACGAAGAAGAAGAAGAAGAAGAAGAGATTGGATTTATACCCCGCCCTTCACTACCCAAGGGAGTCTCAGAGCGGCTTACAAACACCTTTCCCTTCCCCTCCCCTCAACAGACACCCTGTGAGGTAGGTGGGGCTGAGAGAGCTCTGACAGAGACTGCCCTTTTTCAAGGACAGCGCCGACAGAACTACGGCTTGCCCAAGGTCATCCAGCAGGTGCAAGTAGAGGAGTGGGGAATCAAACTCGGTTCTCCCAGATTAGAGTCTGCACACTTAACCACTACACCAAACTGATGGCGACCCTGTAAGGTTTTCAAGGCAAGAGATGTTCAGAGATGTGGCCCAGTGGTAGAGCATCTGCTTGGCATGCAGAGGGTCCCAGGTTCAATCCCCAGCTTCTCCAGTTGAAAGCATCAAGTAGGAGGTGATGGGAAAGACCTCTGTCTGAGACCTTGGAGAGCCGCTGCCAGTCTGAGTAGACAATCCTGACCTTGATGGACCAAGGGTCGGATTCAGGAGAAGGCAGCTTCATGGGTTCATGTGATGGTTTGCCATTGCCTACCTCTGTGCAGCGACCCTTGTCTTCCTTGGTGGTCACCCTTCCAAGTAGTAGCCAGAGCTGATCCTGCTTCACTTCTGAGATCTGATGAGACCGGGCTATCCTGGGCTATCCAAGCCAAAGTAAGAGATATCGAGAGGTGGTTTGCCCTTGCCTGCCTCTGCGTAGCGACCCTGGACTTC
Source organism: Lepidodactylus listeri (assembly GCA_029233225.1). Lineage (NCBI taxonomy): Eukaryota > Metazoa > Chordata > Lepidosauria > Squamata > Gekkonidae > Lepidodactylus > Lepidodactylus listeri. The sequence continues at coordinate 6,475,826 of JARCFY010000012.1, forward strand.
CTTGGTGGTCTCCCATCCTAGTACTAACCAGGGCCGCTCCTGCTCAGCTTTCGAGATGTGATGAGATCGGGTTAGCCACCCCCGGCCTTCTAACAACCCTGGACTTCTTTGGTAGTTGTCTCACCCATAGCGTTGCCAAGTCACTTACCTTAAATAGCGGGGGAGAGTTGGTCCAGGCTGGGACTTTCGCACACGTGCACGGTGCAATAATATCACCCGGAAGTGACATCATGGCACCGGGCACGTCAGCCTGAACTGGGCACTTTGGGGGCCGGGTTCCCCCCGCTGGCCTGATTCGAACCAGCGGATTGGGGGCCGTTTCGGCAGGGAAACCACCGCCCTCCCGGGGGACCTGGCAGGCCCTGCTTAGCTTCTAACAAGATCGGGTTAGGTGATTAATTACCCCACTTTTCTCCCTGACGGGTACCCAAGACGAATTACAAAATTCTCAAGTGCAACTTAAATAAACAATAGCAACAAATAATATACATATCACATTTTTTTAAAAGCCCCAAACCACACTCTAGTAGGGCTGCCAAGTCAGCCCGGGGGGCGGCGGATCCCCTGCTACAGGGGTTTCCGATCCGCCGGCCAGCATTCGGCCGGCGGGGGAAACCCTGCCCCCGAAGTCATCCAGCCTGGATGACTTTTCCCTCGCATAATGACGTCACCCGGAAGTGACATCAGCACGTTGGCGGCATTGCCAGGGCGACACTCTGGCAATCGCCCCAAAACTCTATGATACCATAGAGTTTTGGGACAATTGCCAGAGGTGTCACCCTGGCAACGCCCCCAACGTGCTGACGTCACTTCCGGGTGACGTCAGCCGGCGTGCACGCTTTGCGCGCGCACCAATGAAGCTCCCGGCCGGCAGAGGACTCCCCCCCCGCCGGTAAGCTCGAGGGACTTGGCAACCCTACACTCTAGGCAGGTTCTGCATCCAGTGGATCAAGTCACTGGCCTGTATCAAAAGACTGATGTCTCTGGCCACACCAGGGTTGCCAGCCTCCAGGTGGTCCCTGGATATCTCCTGGGATTACAACTGATCTTCAGACAACAGAGATCACTAATACTCTGAATCCCAGAGCCAGGAGGAAACGTCAGGGGAAGGCCTCAGCGGTTAGATTTACACCCCTTTAACATCCACTTGAAGGAACCAAGTTTCGCTAAGCAGCCTACTGGAGTCTTGCAACAAAAGGGAGGGATTCTTCATTCATATTGTCCTGTCAGAAAACGGACGGCCTGCATTCAGCTGGCACCATTAATCTCCTTCCCTCAACAAACACAATCCATCTTCTTGAGGAGCAACCTGTGGCGGGAAGCCACTGGAGTTAATTACAAAAGGAGCCAAAATCAACCTCAAGAGCCTCGCTGGAGGAGAACAAGATGTACATTCCAGTGACGTGAAAGCCATTCCTTGGTTTATGTGAACACACCTCCGCTTGTGTCAACAGTCACTAAGAAAAAGAAGAAGAAGAAGAGAAGAGATTGGATTTGTACCCTGCCCTTCACTACCCGAAGGAGTCCCAGAGCGGCTTACGATCTCCTTTCCCTTCCCTTCCCCACAACAGACACCCTGTGAGGTAGGTGGGGCTGAGAGCTCTTTCGAGAACTGCTCTTGAGAGAACAGCTCTGAAAGAACTTGTGACTGACCCAAGGTCATCCAGCAGCTGCATGTGAAGGAGTGGGGAATCAAAGCCGGTTCTCCCAGATTAGAGTCCGCGCACTTGACCACTACTCCAAACTAAGCACTTGTAGCGCCATCTTATGAGGTGGATCCATTCAGATTCCAGTTAGAGTTGCCAGCCTCCAGGTGGAGTCTGAAGATCTTGGGGAATTAGGACTGATCTCCAAGCGACAAAGTTCACTTTCCCTAGAGAACATGGCTGCTTTGGTGGTGGACTTTATGGCATTATACCCCACGGAGGCCCTATAACTCCCCAAGCCCTTTCCTCCCCAGGAATGGAGGGTGGACTCGATGGCATTATACCCCATGGAGGTCCCTCCCCTCCCCAAATTCCACCCTGCCTAGCCTCCACCCCCCAAAACTCCAGGTTATTCCCAACCCAGAGCTGGCAACCCAGGGTACCACTGATTGAAATCTGCATCAGTTCAGACCCTGGTCTGAGTTTTCTCTCTGCTGTTCCCAGCCTCAAAGGCAATATTCTGGAAGCTGGACAGTGGGAGACTGTCACTTTTCATACATTCTTGGAGAATGAGAAAGGTTTTCCAAGATTTAATGTGGCAGTCGTTTCAGGAACAAAAATTCTGTGCCTTCAATTGCTGCCCCAAAGGCAGGAATCATTCCCTGGCAGGGGTTGCCTGCCCGCTTGGCAGCCCTAGGCTCCACCAGGGGCACTCTGTAGAGTTAAATCAAGATGAGTCGGCGAGTTCGTCGGTCTGAGGAGCTTTCGTGAGTCACTGCTCACTTCTTCAGATGGCAGTGCTCATGCCCTACCACCAATTTTGTTAGTCTTTAAGGCGCCACTAGGTTTTTGTTCTTTTCTTCGGAGTTAAGAAGAAACTCTGCCCCCCCCCTTTGTTTTTGTACTAGGACCTTTCTCCCCTTTTCTGTTTTGGCTACTGTGTGAGGCGGGATGTTGGACTAGGTGGACCACTGGTCTGATCCAGCAGGCCTCTTCTGAGGTTCTTGCCAGGGGAAGGCCTCGGCCTCTCTGCCCTGCTTTTGGTCCTCCAGAGGAACTGGTTGGCCTCTGTGTGAGACAGGATGCTGGACTAGATGGACCCTCACTGGTCTGACCCAGCAGGCCTCTTCTGATGTTCTTATCCGGGGAAGGCCTCAGCCTCTATGCCCTGTGGTTGACCCTCCAGAGGAACTGGTTGGCCAGTGTGTGAGACAGGATGCTGGACTAGATGGACCCTCTCTGGTCTGATCCTGCAGGGCTCTTCTGATGTTCTTATCAGGGGAAGGCCTCGGCCTCTCTGCCCTGTTGTTGGCCCTCCTGAGGAACTGATTGGCCACTGTGTGAGACAGGAGGCTGGACTAGATGGACCACTGGTCTGATTCAGCAGGGCTCTTCTGATGTTCTTCTCAAGGGAAGGCCTCGGCCTCTCTGCCCTGTTGTTGGCCCTCCAGAGGAACTGGTTGGCCACTGTGTGAGACGGGATGCTGGACTAGATGGACCTTCACTGGTCTGATCCAGCAGGGCTCCTCTGATGTTCTTCTCAGGGGAAGGCCTCGGCCTCTCTGCCCTGTTGTTGGCCCTCCAGAGGAACTGGTTGGCCACTGTGTAAGACAGGATGTTGGACTAGATGGACCTTCACTGGTCTGACCCAGCAGGGCTCTTCTGCTCTTCTCCTCAGGGGAAGGCCTCGGCCTCTCTGCCCTGTTGTTGGTCCTCCAGAGGAACTGGTTGGCCACTGTGTGAGACAGGATGCTGGACTAGATGGATCAGAGCTGTTCTTATATTCTTATGTCTCCCACAGAATGCAATGTTGGTAATATATCACATTAGATACACTTATGTATCCCATAGAATGCTGTGCTGTTTATATCTCCCATTTGCATCCCATGCCAAAGGAATCAGGGGACCATACACAGCTGCCCCCACTCCGCTCTCCTATATTCAGGCAAAGTTGTATTTTATAAACAGTATCAGCTCAGAATTGCCAGGTTTTTTCTTTAAAAATATCAGGTTAAACATGTCAGTGTTTTTCCCCAGGGCCCTTCTCGACCCAAACTCAAAATGCATCTTTTCTTTGAATGACGAGGCCTCTTTCTGTCGATTTATGGAAAGAATCCCAGTTCATTTCGAGCTTGTTAGCTAAATTGGGTTCGACCTTGCTCGGCAAGTTCACGTCAAGCGGCAAGATGGGGGTCCCGGCCCGGCTGCCAATGTCTGACCCGTCCCACGCCACTCAAAGCTTTAATTGCCACTGCTCATGTGAACGCCCCTCCCATCAGCCCCTCACAGACTGCTGTGACCTCGCCTCGGAGAGCAATTAAGGTGCATAAATGATTGCTTGTGCCCCTGGGAACGGCAGGGCCACACGACTGCAATTAATTTTTTTTGCAATTCAAGAATATTTTTTAAAAGAAAGAAAGAAAGAGAAAGCGGCCGTCTGATGAACATCAAGCAAGGGAACACGCCAAGTTAGGAATGTTTGTTTGCAATCCCTGAAGGAGAATTTTGGCATCGTGGTAGTCAGGAAAGGAGACTTCCACGGGCATGAGAGGATTAGAATTATGAAATCATAGAGTTGGAAGGGACCTCCAGGGTCATCTAGTCCAACCCCCTGCACAATGCAGGAAATTCACCAATACCTCCCCTTCCATACACCCAGTGACCCCTGTTCCATGCCCAGAAGATGACAAATGTCTTTCTGAAGCAGGATCTACTACTAAAGTTGGGTTGCCAACTCTGGGTTGGGAAATACCCGGAGATTTGACTTTTAACCACTACACCAGACTGGAGATCAGTTGTAATCAATGCTCTCTCTAAGCTGTGGAATCCTGTGAGCAAAAATTCTTCATTGTGAGTTACTGGCATTAAAGATGTGAGCGAGCGATTTGGCTGCTGCATAAATTAGTTTGCTCTGGAGCCCTCCTTCCCGAGCAAAGACAAAAAAATGTGAGCCGGAGGCTAAAAAACTGTGAGCTAGCTCACGCTAACTCAGCTTAGAGGGAACACTGGTTGTAATCTCAAAAGAGCTCCAGCCACTACCTGGAGGTTGGGAACATGGATCCAGGAGGTAGTGTGGCTAGGAGATTTGAAGAGCAGAGCCGGAGGAAGATAGGGTTTGGGAAGGAAGGGGACTTCAATGGGGTATAATGCCATAGAGTCCACATTCTAGAGTGGCCATTTTCTCCAGGGGAACTGACCTCTAATGTCAAGAAGAAGAAGAAGTAGAAGAAAAAGAAGAGGAGGAGGAGGAGGAGGAGATTGGATTTATGCCCTGCCCTTCACTACCCAAGGGAGTCTCAGAGCGGCTTACAATCTCCTTTCCCTTCCCCTCCCCACAACAGACACCCTGTGAGGTAGGTGGGGCTGAAAGACCCCTGGGCGAACTGCTCTTGAGAGAACAGCTCTGACAGAACTTGTGACTGACCCAAGGTCACCCAGCTGGCTGCATGCAGAGGAGTAGGGAATCAAACCTGGTTCTCCCAGATTAGAGCCCATGCTCTTAACCACTACACCAAACTGAAGATCAGTTCTAATCCCAGGTGAGCTCCAGCCACTATTTGGAGGTTGGCAACATGGATCCAAGAGATAGTGTGCCCAAGCTACTCCCAATCTAGGGTTACCAACTGTGGGTTGTGAAGTTCCCAGAGATTTGGGGATGGATACTGGGGATGGGAAGGGAAGGACCTTAGAGGAGTATAATGCCATCGAGTCCACCCCCAAAGCAGCCATTTTCTCCAGGGGAATGAAAATAGATCGCACAGTCACATGGAATGTGTGCCACTGAATACTAACTAGAGGCATGTCTGAAGAAACTGATCCTCAAGGCACAAAGGTCTGGTTTTTGGCAGTTCTCTTCACCCTTTTAATCCATCGGGGTCAACGATCCGATTTTCTCAGGAAGAAGGACAGTAAGTCTAACCAGCTCCCTAGTCTTGCCTGACCCTTTCCGTACCTGACCGTCCTAAGTAAAAATCTAGTAAAAACCATTCTAATCCCATAATCCTTTGTGCGATAGTTGTCTCGTTCTAGCAATTAGAGGCCAACAGACACAGAAATTCCACATGAACGTTACGTGGCACTTGCAGCTCCTGGGAATGTTATGATGCTTCCTGGTTAAGACAACATTGTTTTATTCACACCATCACAGCATTGTTCTCGGAGCAATCTCGTCATGCTCCGAGGGGTATCACCAGACATGCATTGTTCAGCAATGTGTGTGTGTGTATATATATATCTGGACGTGCACTAACCTACACCCCCAACAAAAAGGTTGGGTACCTTGCTTAGAGTGAGACGCTGGTTTGTTTTGCTCGTCTTCCTTCTCGGATCTTTGGTCCTTGGATAGGTAAATATAGTCCCATAGAATAAGGGCCCTTCTTTGTCTCTGTAAGCTACCACCTTTATTTCTGAACTTGTGTGTGTGTTCATATAGGCTGTGATCACACTGGCGACCTGGTGTGATTATTGAACCAGTTGAGAGCCAGTTTGGTGTAGTGGTTAAGTGCGCGGACTCTAATCTGGGAGAACCGGGTTTGATTCCCCACTCCTCCACTTGCACCTGGCTGGATGACCTTGGGCAAGCCATAGCTCTGGACCAGCTGTTCCCTCTGGACCAGCTGTTCCCTCAAGGACAGCTTGGGAAAGAGCTCTCTCAGCCCCACCTACCTCACAGGGTGTCTGTTGCGGGGAGGGGAAGGGAAAAGGAGTTTGTAAGCCGCTCTGAGACTCCCTTGGGGAGTGGAGGGCGGGGTATAAATCCAATCTCTTCTTCTCTTCTTCTTCTTCTTCTTCTTGAAAGTATTGTGCAGCATTTCAGCCACACATCACACCCTGCTGCAAGCTACCTACGGAGATAAAGCATCCATATTATTGTAGCGCATCAGCCACGGAGCGCATCACCAAAATTCATGTGTGCACATAGTGCGCATGCACACTCATGCGCACAGGAACTCATGCGTATGTGCACACATGTGCACATAGGCATTTTTTTTTTTAAAAAAGCACATCTCCAATGGCAGAATGGATCTGCGGGTTCAGACTGCCAAATCCGTTCCGCGTGCACTCCCCCGTGTTCACACATCCGGTCATGCGCAATGAATGCGTGGGGAAACAAAAACACCACTTCGGACGTGGTGGCTTTTTAACCCAGCTCCAAGTCGTCCTCTGATGGGGTGAGTACGCCCTGGAAACGCCTGACAGATGTGGCTGTGTGAACGGGCCCATTTAATCCAGTTGTGAAAGGTGGCTGTATCGGGCCAAACTGCCTGTCTGAACACAACCATAGTGTTTTTCAATTAATAAGATTTGATTTCATTCTTTAATTCTTTTTAATAAAAGCCATTTTATTAATCACACCCTGGTTTATTCTGAAGAGTTCTACTGAGGGAAAAATCCCTGTAAACGTAGGTGGAGATCCTGCTTGATTACCCCCTCGCACATTATTTCGGTTTCCTGGCTAATTCCCCAACAAACTCAGGAAACCCTCACAACCACTTTGGGTACCATGGGACCCAGAAATCTCCTGGAATTAAAACTAATCTCCAAATGACAGAGGTCAGTTCCCCTGGAGGAAATGGCTGCCTTTGGAGGGTGGATTCTCTGGCATTATATTCCACTGAGGGCCCTCCCCTCCCCTCCCCAAACACCGCCCTCCCCAGGCTCCACCCCCAAATCCCCAGGAATGTCCTAACTTGGAATTGGCAGCCCTAGTTTTCCTTTTAATCTCACAGCTTGGAAGGGTCTCAAATATAACAACAAAGAGTTTCCAAAATTCCTGGTAAAGTTCTGAACAGCTTTGGAACGGCTGTCGATATCATTTCTCATTCGGAGCCGACTGGATGGGCGACGTCAAAAATGGAAATACACAGATAAATAATAAATGTCTGTAATGCATAATTAAGCGGCGGGCCCATTAGTTTTAATTAAGAATATAAAAAGCCCTCTCTCTTGTTGCTTTCCACCCGTCCAACTGCTTAGGAAAAGTAATTACGAGAGATGAATTATACCCTTAGAGAAGAGTTTCTCATGAAAAGTGCCCAGGTATTTTCAAACTGAACTGGAATGCCCCAGCATTTATGTATCCTGGGGGTATTAGTGGAAAGCCTGGTATTCCATATCGGCAGTTATTTTGGGAGGCAGAGGGTAGACAGGAAGACGAGAAGAAGAGATTGGATTTATCCCCTGCCCTGCACTACCTGAAAGAGTCTCAGAGTTGCGTACAATCTCCTTTCCCTTCCCCTCCCCACCACAGACACCCTGTGAGGTAGGTGCGGCTGAGAGAACTCTTTTGAGGACTGCTCGGGAGAGAACAGCTCTGAGAGAACTTGTGACTGACCCAAGGTCACACCACCAGCAGCACCCTCTGATCTTAGGCTTACTTCTTGGCAGGGGTCATTTCGTAGAAAAAGAGGTGCAGAAGCTCATTAGCATAAATCATTTGCATAACTCATTTGCATATGCCACACCCCCTAACATACCGGAAGTGTGTCAGAAGGCAACACCCACCCCTCAGGCTCCACTCCACAGGTGAGTGAAACTGACCTGCTCTTCCTCCATTCCCTTCCCCATCTAATACTTGGTGCAATAAAAATAAGCGTCAAGAACACACCCTCATTCTCTTCCTGCTCCCTTGAAACCACCAGGTTTCAAGTAGACTTGAGCTACCCAGGACATGTGCACCACCCATCCCTTCCCCTTCCCCTTCCCCTCCCCACAACAAGACACCCTGTGAGGTAGGTGGGGCTGAGAGAGGTCTTTTGAGAACTGCTCATGAGAGAACAGCTCTGAGAGAACTTGTGACTGGCCAAGGTCACACCAGCAGCTGCATGTGGAGGAGTGGGGAATCAAACCCGGTTCTCCCAGATTAGAGTCCAACTCCTGACCACTACACCAAACTGATAAGGTGGAAGCTGCTGAAGGGTTGGTGAAATTTCTCCAGTACTTATGTGCCATGTGCCCAGATAAAAAATGGTATACTTAGAAAATTTATATGCCACCTTGAGCAAGTCTCTGGAAAAGCAGCCCACAGTCATAAAAGGAACAATGATAAAATTATCAATATTAAAACAAAGCATTAAAAAAAGTAAAGACCCTAGCAGGGCTTTCCCCGGGGCGCTGCGCCTCTGCACTGCTCAGGGAAGCCGAGGAGGGGGTGGGGCTTGGTCATGTGCCCGCCCCCTGGGCTTCTCACTCCCGGAGCTGTGCTCCTGTGCGCTCCCGCTCCAGCGGACCCCTGCTTCTTGGGGCTCGGAATCTCTATTTCCCATAAGCATACGAGCATGGGGTGGAGAACAAGGAAAAGGGTAGCCAGTTCTGGGTTGGGAAATACCTGGAGATTTGGGGGTGGAGCCTGGGGAGGTGGTGCTTGGGGATGCGATGCCAAAGAGTCCAACCCTGTAAAGCAGCCATTTTCTCCAGGGTTACTCTTATTTCTCTAGACTGGAGATTAGTTGTAATTGCCGGGGGATCTCCAGGCCCAACTTGGAACCTATGAAGCACAGAGTCTTGATATGGTCAAATAGGCTATACCAATTCAGACTGCAGGTGGAGGATCACATTTTTAATACTCTTCTTTGTTTAGAAGCACTTTGGGCAGGCCTGTGACTATGGGGGGGCTTTTGCAGCTCCGCCCCCTTTCGTAAAGGCACAGCCCCACAAGAATTTCTCCTGTAAATGCTTTTATCAATCATTTAAAAACATTTTTTTAAAAAATGTGTGCACTCCTTTCAGCAGAGTGGGGTGCTGTGGTTGACTGATTCCCGCACTGAGCAAGGGGGTTGGAGTAGGTGACCTCTAGGATCCCTTCTGACTCTGTCTCAAGAAACTGGTCTCCTTGCAGAGAGTTTTTCTGCCTGCGTGTTAGCTTTCTTGACTATAGAGGTCACACACACACACACCCACTTGACGGCTTGTGATCAGAATGGTTGCTGAGGCTGGCAGGAGTGATCAACTTTGCAGCAGCTGAGAACTGTCATCTCAAGTGGCTGACAGCTTGCAATTTAGAAATCTGTCCTGGCACCAGCTTTTTGTTGGCTCAATGGCTTTTCTTTCTGCACTGAGAACTTCAGCCCCACCAGAAAAAAAAAAATTGCTCCGCAAGCCACAAAATCCTGGCTACAGGCCTGCCTGGGGGCAGAAGCATCGAAGAGAGTCAAGGAGAAAAAAATCTCCTCTCCTGCCCGTTCAGCCGACGATGCTTCCATCAGCACATGGGCATCCACTTACAGATGTAACAGGCTATAGGGTTGCCAAATTTTGGGACCAGAACGCACCGGAACGGCACTCCGGCTGGCATCCGCCCCTCCCCGCCAGCAGGAAAGGGCCTTGCATGCCCAGTCTCCACATGGAGATCAGGCGTCTGGCGCCTTTCAGCTCCCGGTAAGGGCTGGTTCGGCAGAGCCTCCCCCCCTGCACACCATTCCTAGCTTGTGCGCCCAGGCGCACAAGCTAGGAGAGGTGGGGGATGCAGAGAGGCATTGAAATGCCTCCCTGGGGCTTCTTCTGCCCACCCACTGAAGCCGGAGGGTAAGGGCCCAGCACGCCTTCCAGCTTTCTAGACTTAAAGGGGCTCCCTTTAAGTGCAGGGACCAGTCTTGCTGATGGGAGGGGGTGGCGGTGGGGGGGGGCTTGAGCAGGGGTGGTTCAGCTTCCCTCCATCCCCATCTCTTTGCCCTCTTTCTTTCCCTCCTTCTTTCATTCTCGCTTTCCCTCTTTCCTTCTCTTTCTTTCCCTCTTTCCCTCCTTCTTTCCTTCTCTCTCTCTTTCCCTCTTTTCCTCCTTCTTTCCTTCCTCTTTCTTTCCCTCTTTCCCTCCTTCTTTCCTTCTCTCTTTCTTTCCCTCTTTCCCTCCTCCTTTCCTTCTCTCTTTCTTTCCCTCTTTTCCCCCTTCTTTCCTTCTCTCTTTCTTTCCCTCTTTCCCTCCTTCCTTCCTTCTCTCTTTCTTTCCCTCTTTCCCTCCTTCTTTCCTTCTCTCTTTCTTTTCCTCTTTCCCTCCTTTCCTTCCTCTTTCTTTCCCTCTTTCCCTCATTCTTTCCTTCTCTCTTTCCCCTCTTCTTTCCTTCTCTTTATCTTTCCCGCCTTCTTTCCTTCTCCTTCCCTCCTTCTTTCCTTCTCTCTCTCTCTTTCTGCGGCCAGGGGTGTGGCCTAACATGCTAATGAGATCCTGCTCTTGGGTGTGGCCTATTATGCTAATGAGTTCCTGCTGGGCTTTTTCTACCAAAAGAGCCCTGCCCAGAATTATAATCATGGATCTCAGAGATCAGTTCCCCTGAACGAAACAGCTGCTTTGAAGAGTGGCCCGTGCGGCATTATATGACACCGAGATCCCACCCCCTTTTCCAAGCCCTGCCCACCCCAGACTCCACCCCCAAATCTCCAGGAGTTTCCCAATCTGAAGCTATGCAGGGAGGAAGGATTTGGCTTGCAGTTTCAAGCCCAGCAAGTTGTAACAGTCTGTGTGGAGTAACTCACAACCTGCCTTGTCTGCTTAACAAAAGACGGATATCTACAGCGTTCCCAGCAGTACCGATCTAATTAACCTTCTTTGTTGCGCTGTCCATGCGGAGACTAGAATTTAAAATCTACAACCCAGAGAGGAAAGTGCTGATAGTCAGGACCCATTGAGATAACCTTCTTGGATCCGCCTGGCTGACATTGAGCCTCAGGCCGAGTTCTCTTTGAAGAGGCAATTCTGCCCTGAAGCTGTGTTGGACCATGCAAGGAGTCTCGTGAGACAGAATGCTTCTCCGTCCCCTCAGAAAATCACTCTAGAAAGGAAAGGAAAACAAGCATGTTGGGAGGAAGAAGAAGACGAAAAAGACAAAGAAGAAGAGGAGGAAGAGAAGGAGGAGGAGGAGGAGATTGGATTTATATCCCCACCCTTCACTACCCAAGGGAGTCTCAGAGCGGCTTACAAACTCCTTTCCCTTCCCCTCCCCACAACGGATACCCTGTGAGCAATGCTCCCTCTAAGCTGTGGAGTCTTGTGAGCAAAAATTCTATTTTGTGGGTGACTGGCATTAAAGTTGTGAGTGATCCATTTGGTTACGGCATAAATCAGTTTGCTCTGGAGCCACCCTTCCTGAGCGAAGACAAAAATCTGTGAGCTGGAGGCTAAAAAACTGTGAGCTAGCTCACACTAACTCAGCTTAGAGGGAACACTGCCTGTGAGGTAGGTGGGGCCGAGAGAGCTCTGACAGAAACTGCTCTTTTTCGAGGACAGCTGTGCCAGAACTACAACTTGCCCGGCCCAAAGTCACCCAGCAGGTGCAAGTGGAGGAGTGGGGAATCAAACCCGGTCCTCCCAGATTGGGGTCTGCGCACTTAACCACTACACCAAACTGGCTCCATGCAGGTTCTGGAATCTCCCCCCCCCCCCCACCGCCCCCAGTGAGTGAATAAACAGCTTGGGGTGATTTTGAAAGGAAAGCCAACCTGTGGGGGAAGGGGTTATGCATTCCTTGTACATGTGTCATTTTGCCGCCGCCTCAAGACGCTTTTCATTCAAAGAATGCAAGAATTAGGAACACCGAAAGAGGCCCTGTACTGAGTTTGGCCATGGGCCTGTCACAGCAAGTATTGTTGTCTACTGAGACTGGTGGTGGGTCTCCAGGGTGTGGGGGAGAGATTTTTCACATCGCCTGTAATCTGATCCTTTAACTGGGGTCTCAGGGGATTGAACCTGGGACCGTCTGCATGCTAAGCAGGTGCTCCACTGCTAGGGTTGCCAGCTCTGGGTGGGGAAATACCTGGAGATTTGGGGAAGAGAGCTAGGGGAGGGTGGGGTGTGGGGAGAGAGGGACCTCAGCAGGATACAAGGCCACAGAGTCCGCCTTCCACGGTGGATGTCTTCTCCAGGGGAACTGATCTTCGTCATCTGGAGATCAATTGCAGTAGCCAGAGAGCTCCAGGCCCAGGAACCCTATCTACCACTGATTGTACCTGTTCATAATTTAAAGCGTCGTTTAGCCCTCACTGAGAATTTGGCCTGAGACATTCGCACTCATAAACATTTCATGTTGTGCGCCATTTTGTAGAAGTCCACCCTACTGCTGACCGTTTCTAGGAAGAAGAGAGTTCCACATAGGGTTTCCAAGCATTCCCCTATAGCGGAGGCCTCTTGCCTATCATCTGCATTGCACACCACTGCTTTGGGCCTCTGCACCAGTACATCACTTCTTAGTACAACCTAGAAATTGCTGGAAACTCTATGGTAAAAGTATAGATTCCTAGAGCTACTGACAGAGCTACCGATAAGAGATTCCAACGATTCCTAAAGCTACCATCGAGTGGTGGGAGCATGGTGTGTGTGTTGGCGACATCACAATGGGTAGCTCCAGGAATCTCTGGAAGCTCTATCATAAAACCATAGAGTTTCCGATGATTCCTAGAGCTACCCATTGTTGAAAACACACACCCACATTGTCCCCACTCCCAGGCTCAGCTTGGCATCCCTAGGTATACTTGAAGGATATAACCAGCCACGCAGCAACTAGCCAGTTTGATGTAGTGGTTAAGTGCGCGAATTCTAATCTGGGAAGAAGAAGAAAGAGAAGAGAGAGATTGGATTTATATCCCGCCCTTCACTCACTTGGAGTCTCAGAGCGGCTTACAAACTCCTTTCCCTTCCCCTCCCCACAATAGGCACCCTGTGAGGTAGGTGGGGCTGAGAGAATTCTTTCCCAAGCTGTCCTTGAGGGAACAGCTGGTACAGAGCTATGGCTTGCCCAAGGCCATCCAGCCAGGGCAAGTGGAGGAGTGGGGCATCAAACCCGGTTCTCCCAGATTAGAGTCCGCGCACTTAACCACTACACCAAACTGGGAGAGCCGGGTTTGATTCCCCACTCCTCCACTTGCACCTGCTGAATGACCTTGGGCAAGCCAAAGTTCTGGCACAGCTGTTCTTGAAAAAGAGCAGTTTCTGTCAGAGCTCTCTCAGCCCCACCTACTTCACAGGGTGTCTGTTGTGGGGAGGGGAAGGGAAAGGAATTGTAAGCTGCTCTGAGACTCCTTTGGGTAGTGAAGGGCGGGGTATAAATCCAATCCAATCTCTTCTTCTCCTCCTCCTCCTCCTCCTTCTAGCAAGGCAGTCTTTTCTTTTGGCTGGGGCATTGCAAGACCAGCTCTGCTATGCAGAGTGAAAAGGAATAATTAGGAAAGAGATGGGAAACAAACTAAACATTGCATTGTTTATATAGATGTCTCATGAAGCTGTAACTCAGAAACCCTGCCGGTCCCTTTCCCAGGAAACGATTTGCCAAGTCTCATAAAGCAAAGACACACGTTTCTGAATGACGAACTCCCCTTTCTCCCGAGAGATACTATTAAAAAATTTTTTTCTTCTGACACTGCCATTGTGAATTGTTGCCTACCCTCGGAGACCTGTTTACATTTGACTTAACGGGAAGCGAGCATCACTTTTCGGGTGACCTTTACAAATCCGAGAAGCAGCAGCAAAAAACGTGCAATTTCAACCCTCCTTAAGTATGATCTTCTGTCTCCTAAGTGTTGGGGGGGGGGGGCCCTGACTCAGCCAGGCGACTGGTGAATTAAAGCCCATAAAACCGCTGGAGGGCCGCAGAGATGAATGCCTTGTGTACTTCCAGGGGTGGCAGTTTAACAGCGGGTGTTAAGCGCTTGTGCCAAGAAACAGTCGCTAATGTAACAGGTGAGCGCACCGCAGCACGTAATAAAAGTCTCGCTTAACTGAGTCATAAGGAATGTGCAGAGAGGAGCCTAGAAATCTCGCCCGTGGGTAACAACCGGGGAAAATCAACTCGGTGTCACTGCCAGGAATCGTCCTCCTTGCCATTACCTCTCCCGGTAGAGTCAGATGCTCGTTTAAAAAAACGATAGTCCCTTGGACTCAGTACAGTCATTTCTGGCATTAGAAGCGGGATATGCAAAGTCTCTCATAAGCAGGGGTCCGATGGAGCGGGAGCGCACAGGAGCGCTGCTCCGGGAGTGAGGAGCCCAGGGGGCGGGCACATGACCAAGCCCCGCCCCCTCCTCGGCTTCCCCGAGCAGTGCAGAGGCGCGGCGCCCCGGGGAAAGCCCTGCTAGGGTTTTTATTGTTTTTAATGTTTTGTTTTAATATTGATGATTTTATCATTGTTCCTTTTATGACTGTGCTGCTTTTCCAGAGACTTGCTCAAGGTGGCATATAAATTTTCTAAGTAGACCATTTTTTATCTGGGCACATGGCACATAAGTACTGGAGAAATTTCACCAACCCTTCAGCAGCTTCCACCCCATCAGTTTGGTGTAGTGGTCAGGAGCTGGACTCTAATCTGGGAGAACCGGGTTTGATTCCCCACTCCTCCACATGCAGCTGCTGGTGTGACCTTGGGCCAGTCACAAGTTCTCTCAGAGCTGTCCTCTCATGAGCTGTCCTCTCATGAGTTCTCAAAAGACCTCTCTCAGCCCCACCTACCTCACAGGGTGTCTTGTTGTGGGGAGGGGAAGGGGAAGGGATGGGTGGTGCACATGTCCTGGGTATCTCAAGTCTACTTGAAACCTGGTGGTTTCAAGGGAGCAGGAAGAGAATGAGGGTGTGTTCTTTACGCTTATTTTTATTGCACAAAGTATTGGATGGGGAAGGGAACGGAGGAAGAGCAGGTAAGTTTCACTCACCTGTGGAGTGGAGCCTGAGGGGTGGGTGTTGCCTTCTGACACACTTCCGGTATGTTAGGGGGTGTGGCATATGCAAATGAGTTATGCAAATGAGTTATGCAAATGAGCTCCTGCACCTCTTTTTCTACGAAATGACCCCTGCTCATACGTATGTCACAATGAGGCATTGCGCGTCCACGATATTCACCCCCGTGCTGCAACTGGAGGTGAAGGGTGGCTGGGGGAAATGGGAATTCTCTGCCCTGCGAGTTTTCACAGGTGCCACCCTTGTTCGATCATAATGTGGAACCGGGATAAGCAATAGCGCTGTGCAACAGCTTGTCCATGCGCAACAGCCAGTTAGTCGGCAGCCCGTGATGTTAGCAGGCGAAACAGCATGCCCATAACTGTTTTAAGTGGGTGTTTTAAGGCCAAACGTTATATAAATTTTTAGTGAGTTGGGTCTAGGTTCCTGAACCTGGCTTGCTTTCTCTACTGTCTCACAGTAGCTTCAGAGAGCGTTGCTTTTAAAGCCTGCAGGAGCCCAATTCAATTTAGAACAGTGGTGTGGGGTAGGAGAGGACTCCCGCCTCCCCCACACCTTTCCCTGAGCCAAAAGGGCCACAGTGGAGAGTGAGTCCTATTTTGGGACCAGATGTACAACCATCCGTGATGGTGCACGAGATTGAGAAGTGGCTACTTTTCATATTGTGGCCCTTTCTGCACTCTTCTTTTAACCCATGTTCACCGCAGTGTCCTCCAAGCAATTCTGCACTAAAATCGAGTTCAACCTGCTGTGACCTTGGGTTATTTGGATGCTGTTTCGCCGTGGACTAGGGATGTGCATTCAGTTTGTTCGAACTGAATGCACCACTGAAAATGGCCCATTCGGCTGCCTTTTGGGCAGCCGCGGGCCGAATCAGATTCTCTGATCTGATTCGGCCTGCTGTGTTTTTTCCCACCATAGAGAACAATGGAGGGGATGGGGCAACCTGTTCGGGGGCCTGTAGAACTGGACCCTGTGGTCCAATCTTCTTGAAAGTTTGTGGGTATTTGGGGGAGAGGCCCCAGCAGCTACCTCGCAAGTTTGGAGCCTCTCCCTCAGACCACCTCCCTTCCAGCCCCTCATATGCCCTATGAGTTTTTGCCTTTGACTTCAACGGCCCATAGGGTATAAACTGACACTCGGCTGGCCGAATGACTCCCGAATCGGCTTGCACTGCCAAAACTGACATGCGGGGCTCATTCGGTGGCCGGAACAGATGCGGCCTGATTTGGCCCGATCCGAATCAAGCCGAATTTTTTTTTTTTTTTGCACGCCCCTACCGTGGACTTAAATGAGCCTGCTGTGTGGGGAGAGTGGCCTAGAAATCAAAATGAAATAAAATAAAATAAAATAAAATAAAATAAAATAAAATAAAATAAAATAAAATAAAATAAAATAAAATAAAATAAAATAAATAATAAAATTGCCTTGACTCGAACACTGAGAAAATCCGAAGCGGCAGGCAAATGTGGAAAGAACCCGTGCCACATGAGCTCCTCCTGTGGGATGTCAATGTACATATTCGTTGATTCTCTCCTGACTCTATGATACGATGAAGCCGCTGTCAGGCTCTGAAGCTCTAGAGCAGAGAGGGGGAAATGGGACATCTGTCTGAGCTCCAGCTACACGTGAACACTCACACTTCCCACCCACATCGTTAGACTCATGGGTGCCGAAGACTGAATTGCATCCAACTGAGTATCGTTGGCAATTATGCCAATCAATGGACTGTGGGCTGATCCAGCAGAGGTGCTTTGCCACTCACCAGCGGTAAAAAGTATTTTGACTTTCCCTGCCACCTTAGAGGCACTTAACCACTCACCAGTGGTAAAGGTATTTTCATTTTTCCTTTTGTGTCTGCATGCAGTTTCAAGTAAAGATGCTGCACCCATGCCCTTGTGACATAGAAACATAGAGTTGGAAGGGACCTCTAGGATCATCTAGTCCAACCCCTCTGCACAGTGCAGGAAAATCACAAATACCTCCCCCCACACACAGACTTCCAGTGACCCCTGCTCCATGCCCAGAAGATGACAAAAAAAAAAAACCCTTCAGGATCCCTGGCCAAAACTGGCCTGGAGAAAAATTCCTTCCTGACCCCAAAGTGGATATCAGCATTTCTCTGGGCGTGTAAGAAAGGGCCACGAGAATTAAGCACTGATCCAACCCTTTCAGCCCTCCCTCTCATGACCTGCCTAAGATAATAAAGAGAGGGAGAGATAATATATGAGAGATAATAAAATGCTTCTCCATAGGGCCAGGAGTAAAAGAGTTAATTTACTCCTTCTCAGTATATCACAACTCTCTGGTTTGCAGGGGACGGTCAACACCCACCAGGAATTAGAGGGAAGGCTTTCCTCTGGTGGTCGACTCAAATACAGATGCAGTACTCCATGGCATAGCTAGGTTCGCTAACACAAAGGTGGGGCCTGCAGTTCTCCTGGAATTACAACTGATCTCCAGACTACAGAGAGCAGTTCTCCTGGAGGAAATGGAGGCTTTGGAGGGCAAACTCTATGGTATACCATAGAGTCTAGGAGAAACTGGAGTCCTAGAGTGGCTACAGAGGGCAGATGCTTCAGGGCTTCTTTTTTTCTTGTAGCATAGTGTAGAGGTTCTATGGTATACCACAACGATTAGCAGAAACTGATTGTTGCCCGTGCAAAGAAAGGTGCTTCTAAGCCCTTCCCTGTTCCTTTCTTCCTTTCACTCAGGGTGTAGTTCACTCAGGGTGGGGTCCAGCAGAATGGTTCCCTGTGCTACTAAAATCAGTAGGAGCTGTATAGCTGAACCCTGGCTTAATGCTGGAGCTCATGGTTGCATGCGAAAGTCCCTAGAACGTGACTCCTAGCGCCTCCAGTTAAAGGATACCAGAAAGCCTGGAAAAGAGGTCTCTACCCAAGGCCTGTCCTGATCTGGATAACCCAGGCTAGCCCAACCTCATCAGATCTCAGAAGCTAAATTGGGTTGGCCCCGGTTAGTGCTTGCATGGGAGACCCCCACGGAATTCTAGGGTTGCTTTTGAGAGCCAGTTTGATGTAGTGGTTAGGAGCGCAGAGGCTAATCTGGGAGAACCAGGTTTGATTCCCCACTCCTCCACTTGCACCTGCTGGTGTGACCTTGGGTCAGTCGTAAGTTCTTTCGGAGCTATTCTTTCAGTCACACCTGCCACACAGGCAGTGTTCCCTCTATGCTGAGTAAGTGCGAGCTAGCTCACAGTTTTTTAGCCACCGGCTCACACATTTTTTTTTTGTCTTAGCGCAGGAAGACTGGCTCCAGAGCAAACTAATTTATGCAGCAGCAAAATCGCTCGCTCACAACTTTAATGCCAGTGGCTCACAAAGCAGAATTTTTGCTCACAGGACTCCACAGCTTGGAGGAAGTATTGCTCACAGGGTGTCTGTTGTGGGGAAGGGAAGGGAGATGGTAATCCGCTCTGAGACTCCTTTTGGTAGTGAAGGGAGGGGTATAAATCCAATCTCCTCCTCCTCTTCTCCTCCTCCTCTTCTTCTTCTTCTTCCTCTTCGTCTTCTTAACAGGCAGGCAATGGCTGACCACCTCTGCTCCTATCTTACCCTGAAAACCCTACAGGGTCACCATAAGTTGGGTGAGACTTGAAACCGCTTTCCACCTCCACTCCCCGAGGCCTTGGAGATCTGCTTCCCCTCCCAATGAACAGCACAGATGGATTAACCGTCAGTGAAAGGCCGTTGCAGACGCTCACATGGATTTACAACTGATGCCACATCATTCCAGCCTTGATTCATATTCCATGTATTATATGCTTTTAAGTGTAAGATTCCGCCCTCCAGAAGGACAGGCGCCGGGAAGCAAATGGCCAGCGTAGGACTTGAACAGTCAGTTTGTGAATAATGGATCCATCACGGTAAATGGCTCTGTGATTTGGGAAAGCAATTACAGCCCCGGCCCATCTTGCCTTCTCGCTGTCTTCAAAACCAATGGGAAGAACATGCAGATTTCTTCCCCTTCCCCACTTTCTCCTTCTGTCTCTTTGACTCACTCTGTCAGGGTAAGTTCACCCAGGAGGGACCACGGCTTCAGTCCTGGGGATGGTGAGCCGTAGCAAACATTCATTACTGCGTTACGAAACTTGTTTTCAACATGTCTTTTCCAGCGGAAGGGAAGTCATGAATTAAGTATTACAGCAAATGAGCTTTTCCTTCCCACATACTGTCGAGGGGGAGGGGGTCCCAACTCACCGGACCATTCCTCTGGGAGAGACAGTGGGCAATTCTTTGTCTATGGAGGAGACGTATAGTATGCCACTCAAGCTGTAGAAATCACACTCCATGAAGGTGGCCCCCCACCCCCGGGCAGAGAACAGGCTGAAAAGGGGGGAGCCAGTTCAATTGCTTTCCAGACTTACCTCAAAAACCCCCCATACAAATTCAAATAGGCCTAGAAAATGGGATGGTCAAGCTCATCCCTCCTTTAAGCAGGGAACAGAGACTTGGAGGTGTTAAATACTAAAGAGACTTCAGGAAGGAATTCCCAAAAAAAATCTCCAGGAAAAGCTTCTCTGACCAGCCTGACCTTATCAGTGGGTAGGGAAAAGAGAAGTGATAAAATTCCTGGAAGCAAGGAGGAAGGGCTCTTTGGTGCTGAGTCCATCGGAGCAGACAGAATTCTTAACTGAGGTCTGGCGGAGGCATATGTTTATCCAATTCCCTCTTGAAGCCATCCATGCTTGTAGCCGTCACCACCTTCTGTGGCGCCACCACCTCCTGTTGTCCAATTCTAACTGCATTAAGGTTCTCATGGCATACCGTGTCTCAGGCTCACATGATTAATCAGATGCTGTGTCCATCTGCTCCCCCTCTGAGCTGAGATTACCTCCCAAATCACCAGCAATGATAAATACTGATGTATGGACCTGCTTCACGTCAAGCCAGGCTGTTGGTTATTTGGCTGGCAGCCGTTTCCCCAGAGAGGGATTAAGCAGCTGTTAACTGGAGATTTAATTCAAGACCTTCTGCACGCAAAGTAGGTGCTCTGCTGCCAAGCTGCAATCCATCTCCCTCAGCAGGGGTCCGTTGGAGCGGGAGCACACAGGAGCGCAGCTCCGGGAGTGAGGAGCTCAGGGGGTGGGCACATGACCAAGCCCCGCCCCCTCCTCGGCTTCCCCGAGCAGTGCAGAGGCGCAGCGCCCCGGGAAAAGCCCTGCTAGGGTCTTTATTCTTTTTAATGTTTTGTTTCAATATTGATAATTTTATCATTGTTCCTTTTATGACTGTGTGCTGCTTTTCCAGAGACTTGCTCAAGGTGGCATATAAATTTTCTAAGTATACCATTTTTTATCGGGGGGACATGGCAGATAAGTACTGGAGAAATGTCACCAACCCTTCAGCAGCTTCCACCCCATCAGTTTGGTGTAGTGGTCAGGAGTTGGACTCTAATCTGGGAGAACCGGGTTTGATTCCCCAGTCCTCCACATGCAGCTGCTGGTGTGACCTTGGGCCAGTCACAAGTTCTCTCAGAGCTGTTCTCTCATGAGCAGTTCTCAAAAGACCTCTCTCAGCCCCACCTACCTCACAGGGTGTCTTGTTGTGGGGAGGGGAAGGGAAAGGGATGGGTGGTGCACATGTCCTGGGTATCTCAAGTCTACTTGAAACCTGGTGGTTTCAAGGGAGCAGGAAGAGAATGAGGGTGTGTTCTTTACGCTTATTTTTATTGCACAAAGTATTGGATGGGGAAGGGAATGGAGGAAGAGCAGGTCAGTTTCACTCACCTGTGGAGTGGAGCCTGAGGGGTGGGTGTTGCCTTCTGACACACTTCCAGTATTGTTAGGAAGTGTGGCATATGCAAATGAGTTATGCAAATGAGTTATGCTAATGAGCTCCTGCACCTCTTTTTCTACGAAATGACCCCTGTCCCTCAATATCATCAACTCGGACTGGCAGCAGTCTCCAGGGCTTTGCAGAAGAGGGCCTTCTTAGCTCTATTTGCCAAGATTCTCCGATTGTACATTCCGGAGATGGGACCTAGGACTTCACATTTGCAAAACATGCGCTCTGCTCCAGAGCTGCATTCCCTTTTTTGATACAGATTGTACTACTTCTCCGCTGTTTGTTAAAGTTCTCTCATTAGAACTATACGAAGAGGAGAAGAAGAGATTGGATTTATCTCGCATCCTTCACTAGCCGAAGGAGTCTCAGAGCGGCTTACAATCTCCTTTCCCTTCCCTTCCCCACAAGAGACACCCTGTGAGGTAGGTGAGGCTGAGAGAGCTCTTTCCAGAGAACTGCTCTTGAGAGATCTGGTTTGTTTGTTTGTTTATTATTTATATTTGTATCCCACCTAGCCAGCCAAGCCGGCTCAAGGCGGCTCTGCATATCTACTTTGTTCCCCCTTTGGGAAAGCATACATTTCATTTTCCACGTGCTGGGGTGATGCTAAATTCAAAGAACAGAATTCATTTAACTTGATGATCAATTTTAACAAATCCTGGTGGGGGTGGTGCCGAGTCTCAGTTGACTTACGGTGGCCTCGTAGGGTTTCCAAGGCAGGAGACAAGCAGATATGGTGGCGAAAGTTGTCAAGTCCCAACTGATTTATGGCAACCACGTAGGGCTTTCAAGGCAAGAGACAAGCAGAGAAATCTCAAAGTGGAAAGTGGAAGACATATGGCCAATATTGACAGAATAATGGAGCCAGACCTATGATATTGCATTGCAACCATTCAATCCACATTTGTGGAGGGGCCATAACTTCATGGTAGAGTATCTGCTGAGAGCCAGCACAGTGCAGAGGTTAAGACTGACGGACTCTAATCTGGAGAACCAGGTTCGATTCCGCACTCCTCCACATGAAGCCAGCTGGTTGACCTTGGGTCAGTTGTTGCAGAGTTCTCTCAGCCCAGTTGTTGCAGAGTTCTCTCAGCCCAGAAAGTAAGTCTGGCTCACCACCTAGAGGTGCATTGCTAAAGGGCTAGAACTTCAGGCTGCCAGACAATCTTAGGGTCTCCTGGCTATACTACACACAATATCATACGATAATTATTTATTAAAGCATCTGCTCTACATGCAGAAGGTTCCAGGTTCAATCCCCAGCATCTCCAGTTGAAAGGCCCAGGCGGCAGGTGATGGGAAAGACCACCGCCTGAGACCCTGGAGAGCCCCTGCTAGTGGAATATACGAAGAAGAAGAAGAAAGAGAGGAGGAGGAGGAGATTGGATTTATACTCCACCCTTCACTACCCAAGGGAGTCTCAGAGCAGCTTACAAACTCCTTTCCTTTCCCCTCCCCACAACAGACACCCGGTGAGGTAGGTGGGGCTGAGAGAGCTCTTGACAGAAACTGCTGTTTTTCAAGAACAGCTGTGCCAGAACTATGGCTTGCCCAAGGTCATCCAGCAGCTGCAAGTGGAGGAATGAGGAATCAAACCTGGTTCTCCCAGATTAGAATCTACGCACTTAACCACTACACCAAACTATATCAACACGGGTGTAGTTTTGCCCTCCTCTGAATCATTCCAATGAACAATTTGCAGCGTTGTTCTGTTTTTATGCACCCCCGCCACCAAAAAAAAGAGTAACACTCGTTAAACCACAAGCTTGCTGAAAATGATAGACATGTAATATTGACGTAGCAAGAACAACAAAAAGACGGGATTATTTAACATCACAGCAAAAGCCTGACTGGGGCTAATTTGCCCGGTTTCCTTGGAGACCATCGAGTTAATCTTCTAGAGAGGCATTGTGTGATTTCCGCAGGCCAAGATTTTGTTGTTATTCCTAAGCAATATTTTTGGAAGCCTCCAAGTTGTGTTCCCATCGAGCTGAGCAAGCCTTTCAAATGCTCTAACTCAGAGACATCAAAACCAAACAGGCGGTAGGGGCCGGACTCTCCTAGTCAGCAGGTGGCCTGAGGCTGTACCACCCAGTCTGATACTTTATTAAGGGGTTTTCTGTGTATTAAAAATAATAACACCTGTTCTTGTACAGGCACTTTGGCTTCAAGAAGCAGTCATTACAACAAAACTGAGTTTTTAAAAAACAAGCAGTCGAAAACAAGAGGGGGAAAAAAGATGCGTGTGTTGGAAGGGGGACCACACTTTCCAAACCACCATAAATAAAGTATGCCTGAAGTATCTGAAGACGTATCTGAAGAAGTATTTGAAGAAGTATACCTGAAGTATCTGAAGAAGTATTTGAAGAAGTATACCTGAAGTATCTGAAGTATTTGAAGAAGTATGCCTGAAGTATCTGAAGTATTTGAAGAAATATACCTGAAGAATCTGAAGAAGTACTTGAAGAAGTATACCTGAAGAATCTGAAGATGTATCTGAAGAAGTATGCCTGAAGTATCTGAAGAAGTATCTGAAGAAGTATGCCTGAAGAATCTGAAGAAGTATTTGAAGAAGTATACCTGAAGTATCTAAAGAAGTATTTGAAGAAATATACCTGAAGTATCTGAAGAAGTTTACTTGAAGTATCTGAAAAAGTATCTGAAGAAGTATACCTGAAGTATCTGAAGATGTATTTGGAGAAGTTTACTTGAAGTATCTGAAGATGTATTTGAAGAAGTATGCCTGAAGTATCTGAAGAAGTATTTGAAGAAGTATACCTGAAGAATCTGAAGAAGTATTTGAAGAAGTGTACCTGAAGTATCTGAAGAAGTATTTGAAGAAGTATTTGAAGAAGTATGCCTGAAGTATCTGAAGAAGTATTTGAAGAAGTATACTTGAAGTAATTGAAAAAGTATTTGAAGAAGTATGCCTAAAGTATCTGAAGTATTTGAAGAAATATACCTGAAGAATCTGAAGAAGTATTTGAAGAAATATACCTGAAGTATCTGAAGAAGTTTACTTGAAGTATCTGAAGAAGTATCTGAAGAAATATACTTGAAGTATCTGAAGAAGTATTTGAAGAAGTATACCTGAAGTATCTGAAGAAGTGAGCACTGACTCACAAAAGCTCATCCCCTGCCACAAGTTTGCTAGTCTTTAAGGTAAGGGAAGATACACGATTTACAGGGAAGAATCCCATCTCTCCCCCACCACTGCTGAGCCCAGTAGATTCTCGGGCCCCACCACTCACCTTGGAGCCCAGCCACAGCTCCCCTCACCCACTGCTGCCCTGGCCGGTCCCAGAGCATCTCCCAGCATCTGCTTCCATCACAGCTGGAGCTGGAGCAGCTCCTGGTTCCATTGTCACCATGGCTGGGCCTGGAGTCGCTCCTGGCATCCATGACTGCTGCTGGGCCCAGCTCTCCAGATTCAAGGTAAGTGTGTTCTCTGTGCATGTACAGACAGTGCTTTTTTATTTGGGGGAAAATTTAAATTCTCCCACATATCTTTGGGACCGCTTCTCTTGGTATATCCCCCAAAGAGCACTGTACTCGGCGGATAAGAACCTACTGGTGGTCCCCGGCCCGAGAGACATCCTGCTGTCCTTGCACAGGGCCGGGGCATTTTCCGCTTAGGCCCCAACCTGGTGGAACTCTCTGCCAAACAACATCCATGCCCTGCGGGACCTCATGCAATTCTGCAGGGCATGCAAGGCAGAGATATTCCTCCAGGCATTCGGTTGAGAACAGCGATAGTTCCCATCTGTCTGGCGCTCCTGTTTTTCCTGCCTCATGGGGCGGTGGCCCATTCGGTGGGTTTAATGCCGTCTTATTAGGTTAATAGGTTAATTACCGTCTTTGTTTTTAATTGTGAGCTTAACTTGTGAATGCTTTGCAGATGTTCCACAGGGAAGGGCCGTTTAAAAATTCAATTAAATAAATACACAAATAAATAATCCCCCAGTGTATTCTTTGAAGGTTTCAGATTTTTTCTGCAAACCAGGGAGGTCCCCTGAGTTCAGTGCCAGTGTGGCCCCAATCTGTGGATTTAGATAGCTGCGGTCCTCTCTCTGTTCTACACAGTCCTTGCTCTACTCTTGAGATTACTCAAGTTCCAAGTGGATTGGACCAAGAGGATTGATTTTGCAGAACCCCGACGTATGAGAGTTTTGGCTCAGGCACACTCCAGACTACGCATATGTTCCTCTCCTCCTGCTGGGACTTATCATCGGCAAAGGGGGGAAAGAATGCAGGCATCATCCACTTTGGAGGATGGGGAAATAAACAGGGTTTCCAACCTCTAGGGGCGGCCAGGAGATCTCCTGGAAGTATAACTGAGTTCCAGACTACAGAGATCAGTTCACCTGGATGGGGGGGGACCCTGCTTTGGGGAGGTGGTGGACTGTATGGCATTATATCCCCCTGCAGTTCCTCCCCTCATCAAACCCCACCACCCCCAGGCTCCCCCCTCAAAAATCCAGTTGGCAACCCTAACAACCAGTTCTATAAAAATTCTTGTTGGAGAAGACTTCAGAAACATTCCCACACATGTTCATTCTCTATCTATCTATCTATCTATCTATCTATCTATCTATCTATCTATCTATCTATCTATCTATCTATCTATCCATCTATCCATCCATCCATCCATCCATCCATCCATCCATCCATCCATCCATCCATCTATCTATCTATCTATCTATCTATCTGTCTGTCTGTCTGTCTGTCTGTCTGTCTGTCTGTCTATCTGTCTATCATCTGTCTATCTATCTGTCTATCTATCTGTCTATGGCCAAGGACAGACTGGCAAATTGAAGCGCAAGGGAAGTGGGGCAAAAAGACCCAGACTGAGTTGTCGCAGGGCTCTCCGTTCGCACTGTGTAGACTGATGCGGGACCATACCAGAGAGGAGGCAAAATGGACTGTTCACATGGCAGGGCAGCAGCATGCGGCTTTGGTCTGTTTTGCCGAGCTGTGCATAAGCGCATGGGTGCATGAGCACATAGGTGCATGGGCACAGCAGCCGGATCAGCGGGTTCACATTACCGGCGCCGCTTGATGCGCTGTTTATTTACGTCCACACTGCCAGGAAGTGGGATGAACACGCACCCAGACGGCTTGACACCGGTTTCACCAGGTACCTTTTTGAAGTGGGAAGAAAGCGCTTCAGGACCGGGTGAATGCGGCATGGTAATGCCAGCCAGCTGCAGCTGTCTGAATAGGCTCTCTTAATCCGCTTGAAAAGCGGACCTATATCGGGCCAAAATGCTATACCTGTCCTCGGCCTGCCTATCTATCTATCTATCTATCTATCTATCTATCTATCTATCTATCTATCTATCTATCTATCTATCTATCTATCTATCTATCTATCGTTGCAATCACACATGCGAGATAAAGTGGGGGGGGGGGAAAGAGGCTATTTCCTCTGGTGGAAGTGGACCCACAGTTGTGAGATCCCACAGTCTTTTGAAGCTGCGAGCACAGCCCGCCACTGTGTGATCAGACACAACCGCAGGTGAGTTGGGTTTTTTTTTTTTTGGCTGTTTGTCTCCGATGCCCTTAAGTGAGGGGTCGATGATTCGCACCTCAGCCCTGAGGGCTCCCTATGGAGTGTGCGATGATGAGCATACTGAGAAGGGCAAAAAAAAATATATGGCACGGAGTCGGGATGGCCTGATTAGACTATCCAGATGCTATGGGAACACGCTGGAGCAATCAGACGTGGGAAAGCCCGTGTGTGGCCCATAGCAACCTGTTTGCTACTGGACTTTCTGAGGTGTCTTTTAAATCTGCTCGTGCAGCAGATGTTGTTGTGTGATTGCACTCCTTTAATCCACCAGGCATTCACACCTATGTTGGGGTTAATTGTGTGTGTGATCACTATCTATCTATCTATCTATCTATCTATCTATCTATCTATCTATCTATCTATCTATCTATCTATCTACCTATGGAGGTGAAGCCTGGGGAAAGCAGGGTTTGGGGAGGCGAGGGACCTCAACTGGTTAGGAGCTCAGACTCTAATCTGGGAGAACCAGGTTTGATTCCCCACTCCTCCACATGCAGCTGCTGGTGTGACCTTGGGCAAGCCATAGTTCTCTCAGAGCTGTTCTCTCAAGGGCAGTCCTTGAAAGAGCTCTCTCAGCCCCACCTACCTCAGAGCGGGTGTCTGTTGTGGGGAGGGGAAGGGAAAGGAGATTGTGAGTCGCTCTGAGAATCCTTTGGGAAGTGAAGGGGGGTTATACATCCAATCTCTTCTTCTTCTTCTTCTTCTTCTTCTTCTTCTTCTTCTTCTTCTTCTTCTTCATAGGCCGAGCATTCTTCTACGCAAAAGAGCCTTGGCTGAGATCTTTCAGAAATGAATTACATTTTCAATTAGTTCTTCCAAATGCTAAATGGGCTCATTAAGGACGTGAAAATCAGCATTAGAACGAGTGACAGAAATAGCTTTTTCCCTAACGTATAGCAATCATTTCAGTGATTGGCCATTCTTGAAAAGTCGTTCCCTTCAGACAAAAATGTTAATTGAATTTGATTTGGCCTTAAATGCCTGAAAACATACCAAAGCCCACTGGCGACATTCGTTCTGCTAGCCAAGCCCTGTATGACATTTTGCTGATGATAATATCAGTCAACGACATCTGTCATTCACGCCAAAGATTCTTCAATACCTTGGACATTCCCAAGTGTTCTGAGATTACCTCTGTAGATCCATGGTCTGGATCTAAGCTATCATTATTGCTAATGGAACAGGCAATTATACTGCTTCAACTGGCTATCTGCAATAGGCTTACCAGTTCTGGGTTGGGAAATACCCGGACGGTTTGGAGGTGGAGCCTGCGAAGAGCAAGGTTTGGGGAGGTGAGAGACCTCAACAGGATACGATGCCATTAAATTAATTAATTATTGTATGGCATTGTGTGTGGCATAGCCAGGAGATCCCAGAAGGGATCGTTTGGCTGCCGAAACTGTAGCTCTTTTTTGCTACCACTAGGTGGCGAGCTATCCTTATTTTTAGGCCAAGAGCGCTGTGACTTGCCTAAGGTCACCCAGCTAGGTTCAAGTGGGGAAGCTGGGAATCGAACCCGGTTCTCCAGATTAGAGTTCACTGCTCTTAACCACTGCACCAAACTGGCTCTCGTTATAATGCCATGGAATCCATCCTTCAAAGTGGCCACTTTCTCTGGGGAACCGGTCTAAGTAGTCTGGGGATCAGTTGTAACAGTGGGCGATCTCCAGGTGCCATGTGGAGGTTATATTACAAAAACTGAGGGTCACAATGTTAGGAAGATACAGAAAAAATATATGACACTGTGTATAATAGATGTACGCTTAAGGTAGATCTTTTTTGTGCTTTTTATTTTTAAATGTTCCATACTACTGTATAAATATTGGTGTTAAGTATTACCTAACATAGGTTTCACCAAAACAAAACATCAAAGTGCAGGTTTACACTGACCGATTCCCCACAAGGCACTGCTCCGGCGTCGTTCATCTCTTTGCCTCAATTGTGTGCTTGAATTTCTCACTATTTGCCCCGCACCACATTTTGAATTCCCCCGTGGCTTCAGTGATCCTCAAAAAATAGGAATTTGGTCAAAGCCGCAGGGGAATTCGGGCAAAGCCGCAGGTCAAAATACGGTGCGGGGCAAACAGTGGGAAATTCAAGCACGCAATTGGGGCAAAGGGAAGAATTACGCTGGAGCAGCGCCTCATGGGAAATTGGTCACTGTGTTCAAACATTCAAACAGCACCTTGTCAGTTTCACAATCACTAGTCTCACGGGACTCTAGTAATTTACCCGTATCGAATATGATCTTTTTCAAGGACAGTGATATACATACAGGACATAAGGCACAATAGAATCTCTTTGCGAGTATAAAACTCTTAAAATAGCAAATAGCAGCATATTTTCTAGGGTCCCATCAGAACCTTTGTGGCAAACATAATAACTTATCTAAGAGAACCTATCTCTCAAGTTCTATCAGGCTTCCGTGGGACTAGTGATTGTGAAACTGACAAGGGGCCATTTGAATGTTTAAACATACTGTATTTATTTATTTATTACTTATATTTACACCCCGCCTAGCCAGACAAGCTGGCTCAAGGCAGCTTCCAACAGTTAAAATACTATAAAACAATAGTTTACAAAATTTAAAACACACATCATTTACAAATACTGCAAACCTGCACTTTGATGCATTGTTTTGGTGAAACCTATGCTTGATAATACTTGACACAAATGTTTATGTAATAGTATAGAAAAAATTTAAAATTTAAATAAAAAGCACAAAACATATCTACCTTCATAGATCAAGGTGGTCAGCTGTCTTGGTCTGAAGCCATAGAAAAAAGTTAGACTCTAACTTTGATCTATCATAAAGATTTCTCTTGCACAAAAGCCAGTCGAATCTGACTCTAGGGATGCGGTGCTCATCTCCGTTTCCAAGCTGAAGAGTCAGCGCTGTCCAAAGATGTTTCCGTGGCTGGCATGACTAGATGCCGAAGCGCATGGAACGCTGTTACCTTTCCAGCGAAGCGGTACCTGTTTATCTGCTTGCAATTCATTGCAGGCACCAGGGAGACACATTGAGCAAACACTGTACGAATGTTAATGCTTTATGCACATCTGTATTTTGAGTAAAAAATAATATCATTAATTTGGTTTGCCTGTTTCCTGGCATTACATTTTATAGCACGCGTGGCCCGGCCCAACAGAGTGGCATTTATGTCAGATCCGGCCCTCGTAACAAATGAGTCTGACGCCTCTGCTCTACGGTTTCCCCAGATGAAAGGGAAGTGAGGAGGGCATCCCGACTCCTGCCTCAAAATCGGGAAGGAGAGGGGGTTCTGGCAATCTGGTCTTCTGCCTTTCCCTGGGCTCACTCCGCTTTTCTTCTCTCTCCTAGGAGCAAAGTCCCTTCCTCCCCCCCACCCCGGCTATGTGTGGTGCCTTCCTTTTATGGGATT
Source organism: Lepidodactylus listeri (assembly GCA_029233225.1). Lineage (NCBI taxonomy): Eukaryota > Metazoa > Chordata > Lepidosauria > Squamata > Gekkonidae > Lepidodactylus > Lepidodactylus listeri. The sequence goes on from JARCFY010000012.1 coordinate 6,505,905, forward strand.
CCCTGGCCACACCCCCACCTGGCCTGTGTCCAATCCCCTTCCAGCTGCTTCACCTAGGAAGCTATAAAAGGAAAGGGAAGTCCTCCCTGTCTCTTCTCCGCTGCGGCCTGCTTCCCTGCCTTGTTGCTTTCCCTGGTTGCTCCTCTCCCATCCTGGCCTTCCCTGTGTCCAGGCTTGACCTTGTCTTCTAACCACACCCCTCCCTGCCTCGGCCTGGTTCCCGGACACCTCCCTCTCCTAGCCTTTCGGTTTCCCCACATTTCTCATTTTCATCTGGTGTGTGTTCCTGTTGATTGGGGCAGGGGGTGGGGTTTCTGTTCCACATATGTATTGCTCCCTCTAGTGGTCGATCCTATATTACATCTCTGTATGTCCAATCTCCCTGCCGATTTGAACGGCAGGTTTGATGACTGTCAGAAAGCAATCTAATATCGAATCAGCCGCTATAGGGAGAAGGCAGAGAAAGAAGACGTTTTCTCCCTTTCTCAGAATACAAGAACTTGTGAGCACTCAAGGAAATTAATGAGCAGCAGGCTTAGAACAGATCAAAGGAAATACTTCTTCACCCAAAGAGTGATGAACACGTGGGATTCACCGCTGCAGGAAGTGGTGGTGGCTACAAGCACAGGCAGCTTCAAGGGGGGACTGGAAAAACATCTGGAGCAGAGGTCCATCAGTGGCTATTAGCCACAAGGTATATGGAATATTCTGTCTGGGACAGTGATGCTCTGTCTTCTTGGTGCTTGGGGGGCAACAGTGGGAGGGCTTCTGGAGTTCTGGCACTGCTGGTGGACCTCCTGATGGAAGATGGGTTTTGGCCACTGTGTGACACAGAGTGTTGGACTGGATGGGCCACTGTCCCGATCCAACATGGCCTCCAACACACGTGGAACAGCCCCCCCTCCAAGCAACAGGAACACACAAGCAAGAAAAATCAGAATGCAGAAAAGCCCTTCCTTGCATGGGTGGCTCGTCAGCCAGGGCGGGGTTGAGTCAGGATTGGGCATCATCTCCGCACACAGTTGTTAAACTTCTTCAGATGTGGACCACTCCAAACACACAACCTCAGTACCGACCTCCTTGGCGCAGTTGACAGCAGAACAGAACGAAGCGATCACGTCTTCCTTGCTCTTTCCTGTACGGAGACCAAGATCCCTTGCTCCTTCCCCAATTCTTTTAGGTGATGCTAATTTCTTTAATACGTCCCTCTGAAGTTGTTAGCATTGCTTCAGCTGCTGGCATGCCAACATAATCAGTTTACGTCTCCACGTTCCTGTCCGACACGATCGTACGATGAACAGAAACCGATCGATTTTCCCAGTTTCAGTTCCATCCCGAAGAACAGAACTCCCCACCCCCACCCCACACGTGCACTCAGATGTAAAAGTATGGCTTTCTTTAACACCATGTTGGTGTCTAGGGATGGGCACAAGCTAAAGTTCATGGTGAACTGTGGCCGGCTTGTGGTTCACGAACTGAAGTTCCTGGCAGGTCAACTGGCACGAACTTTCCACAAACTTCCAAGGGGGTTGTGGTGAACATAAGAACATAAGAGAAGCCAATGTTGGATCAGGCCGATGGCCTATCCAGTCCAACACTCTGTGTCACACAGTGGCCAAATATACCAGGTGCCCTCAGGAGGTCCAGCAGTGGGGCCAGGACACTAGAAGCCCTCCCACTGTTGCCCCCCCCCCAAGCACCAAGAATACAGAGCATCACTTGCCCCAGACTGAGAGTTCCTATCTGTACCTTGTGGCTAACAGCCACTGATGGATCTCTGCTCTGTATAAGAACATAAGAGAAGCCAATGTTGGATCAGGCCAATGGCCCATCCAGTCCAACACTCTGTGTCACACAGTGGCCAAAAACACCAGGTGCCCTCAGGAGGTTTACCAGTGGGGCCAGGACACCAAAAGCCCCTCCCACTGTTCCCCCCCCCAGCACCAAGAATACAGAGCATCCCTTGCCCCAGACCGAGAGTTCCCATCTATACCTTGTGATGGACCTCTGCTCCATATGCTTATCTAATTCCCTCTTGAAGCCGTCCATGCTTGTAGCCACCACCACCTCCTGTGGCAGTGAATTCCATGCGTTAATCACTCTTTGGGAGAAGGACTTCCTTTTATCTGTTCTAACCCGACTGCTCAGCAATTTCATGGAGTTCCCATGAGTTTTTGTATTGTGAGAAAGGGAGAAAAGGACTTCTTTCTCTTGTTCAATGGCAATAGCAGGAGATCTCCCGGTGCCATCTGGAGGTTGCCAACGGGCTCTAACCTTCTCTTTGCCTTGCCTGAATTTGATTTCATGGGGCACTGATGGTGATATGTTAAAATATTTGAAGATAGCCCTTTTCTTCTCCTTTCTCCTAGGTAACGCGAGGCAGAGTTTGAAATTTTGACTGTAAGTAGAACGCTGGCACCCCCTGCCCACCCACCCCCTCTCCTGTTCTCTGCTTTTTTCCCGGCTCTTCCCGCAGTACATGAGCTGATCAGTTTATTCCCAGCACCCAAACTTGGGACCAATTTGGAGCCAGGGCTGGTTGTCAGTTTTCAGACAGTTGCCTCCGCGTCCGACAATGGGGGAACCGTAAAAAGCATGATGCCGGCTCACAAACAAATTGCAGCGACATGAAGGGGGGAAAAAATTAACTCTGCAGGGAACTGCGGAGTTAAATCAATGGGAGGAAAAGTAGGGCAGTCACTTAAAGAGTCCGTGTTGACACTTCCATCCTTTGATCAAGCCAAGTGGAGCATGCTGGGTAATGAGGATGGTGTCGGCTAAAAGGCAGGGGCGAACGCCTCTTGACGCGGGGACGGAAATTGGGGGCTCTCGCTTGCTTTAATGACGCTCCCCCATCCACTCAGAGGAGTTAGGATTTCATCTGTAATTGTGCTGTTTATGATCATTCTGGTGTGCTGCCTTTGAAATGTCAAGGAGAACTGGTGTGTGGGTGAAAACAAACTTGTCTGCCAAGGGTACCCAAGACAATCCGTGTTGAAGACCCTCAGAATGGCCTCCCCTGCACCGCTTCTTTTGCAAAAAGCTCAGCTGGCCCTTGATGACTCTAGATCAGGAGTGGCCGGACTACGGCTCGGGAGCCGCATGCGGCTCTTTCACACATATTGTGCTGCTCCCGGCAGGGCAGCTGGGGAAGCGCAGGGGAGCCATACTTTTTCTCCTTCCCTCCCATCGATTTGCTTTCTTTCTCTCTCTCTCTTTCTTTCCACCTCTTTCATTCTTTCTTTCCACCTCTCTCTCTCTCTCTCTTTCCACCTCTTTCATTCTTTCCACCTCTCTCTCTCTCTCTCTCTGACACATAAATAACATTACCAAACAAATAAATATCATGGGACAAGTAAATTTAATTAATTAATTACTTTTGCAGAATCAGTCTTTGGCCCATTTTGCATCTAGCATTTGCTCCATTGTTTTACCAAACCCTCCCTGGAACAGAAAAAGATGCGGCTCAAAACCACATTCAAATACCCTAGGCCAGTGATGGCGAACCTTTTAGTGACCACGTGCCCAAACTGCAACCCAAAACCCACTTATTTATCGCAAAGTGCCAGCACGACAATTTAACCTGAATACTGAGGTTTTAGTTTAGAAAAAAGAACTCATACATTAACATCTTTTGTCTTAAAAGAAAAACACAATAACAGAGCTTTCAATGATACAAACAACTTTTTATTGAAAGGTAAAAGTTTGCATTTGGCATGCTTTTGAACAATTAATGTGATTTTTGCTGTGGTATGCATGCTGATCATTTGTCTAACCTTGGCTCACACTTTGTAAGTTTGAGAGCAGCCCAGCCTCGAGTCTGTGTCGTCTTTTTCCTTTTAGAGACTGAGTGCCCAAACTGCGTGCGTGCCCACAGAGAGGACTCTGAGTGCCGCCTCTGGCACACGTGCCATAGGTTTGCCACCACTGCCCTAGGCCAAGGCCGTACTGACTGCAGAGTCACCCCTGAATGGCCATAAAATGGCCATAAATCTATGCAGACAGCCACCATAAAACTGAGAGATCAAAGGAAGTGAAAGCGGCATGCAGTCCGGACGCGGCCATAAAATCCAACAATCAATCAAAGTGAAAGCGGCATGCAATGCAGAGGGGAATTCCTGTTCCAGCATGGATTTGGTAAAACAGCAGAGCGAATGCTAGATACAGAATGGACCTGTGTTTCAGCATGCTTTCTGCTCTGGTGTCGGATTTTTCTGCTCATTTTGAGATTTCTGCAAGCCAGCTCTCTATTGTATCGTCTCTCAGATATCCCATTCCGGTTGATCTGAGTTGTCTTGGGTCTCAGTGGAAAGGTGGGCGATAAATAAACGAACAAACAAGAAACAAAGAAAGAATACATTCGGTATGTCTTGCTAGTTTAAGATTGTAAGCCTGAAGACATAGCCAGTCTCTTTATCGATGCAAGTTGCTTTAGGAGACGATGGCTGGCAAACCAGGATGGAAATATATTTAATACCACACCTCTTCCAACACAGGCGTGAGCTAGCTTACAAACCTTCTAATTAAATACATTACCCCCCAGAAGAAGAAGAAGAAGAGATTGGATTTATACCCCGCCCTTCACTACCCAAGGGAGTCTTAGAGTGGCTTACAAACTCCTTTCCCTTCCCCTCCCCACAACAGACACCCTGTGAGGTAGGTGGGGCTGAGAAAGCTCTGACAGAAACTGCTCTTTTTCAAGAACAGCTGTGTCAGAGAACTATGGCTTGCCCAAGGTCATCCAGCAGGTGCAAGTGGAGGATAAGAGTCCGCGCACTTAACCACTACACCAAGCTGGCCAGTCTCCAGATGGTGGCTGGAGACATCTCAGAATTAAAATTGATCTCCACGCTACAGGAATCAGTTTCCCGGAGAAAATGGCTGCTTTGGACGGTGGCCTCTATGACATTATACCCTGCTGACATCCCGCCCCTCCCCAAATACTGTGCTCCTCAGACTCCGTCTCACATCCCGGAATTTCCCAACCCAGAGTTGGCACCATACCACGCAATCACCTCCAACTTGAAATACACACCAGTGAGTAGGGTGGCCAGCTCTGGGTTGGAAAATACCTGGAGACCTTGGGGGTGGATCCGGGAGAAGGCGGGGTTTGGGAAGGGGAGGGACCTCAGCAGGGTGTAATATCGTAGAGCCCAGCTTCCAAAGCAGCCATTTTCTCCAGGGGGAACTGATCTCTGTCAGCTGGAGATCAGTTGTAAAAGTGGGAGATCTCCAGGCCCTACCTGGAGGCTGGCAACCCTACCAATGAGTGAAACTTTGACTCTCGAAGTCTTATACCCCCCCCCCCAGGTTGTGTTGGTCTCTAGTGTCCTACTGGACTCAAATCTAGCTGTATGTACATCAGAGCTTGTGTTGTAGGCTACAAGAAATAACATTCCTAGGCCAACATTCTTTAGTCGATTTTAATGTCGATGTATTAATACATCGATTTTAATGTCGATGTAATACATCGATTTTAATGTCGATGTATTATTTTAAATGATGTGAGCCGCTCTGAGTCTGCCTTAGTGGAGAGAGCAGGATATAAATTTAACAAATAAATAAATAAATAGTCCAACCACTGAGGCCTTCTGATTGCTAGATGGACTGATCTTTCCCTCACCCTTTCCATGTTCTTTCTCTCTCTGTGTTGTTTCTTCATAGACAGTATAATCCCCTGAAGTCACCTCCCTTACCATTACCCTGCCCCCCCTTTCTCGGTCCTAGCCCCAGTTTTAAAAAATAGAAAAAATACAAAAGAATCAACACCCCACTAAAAGCCCTGTCAAAGGTCCTTTCCTCACTAGACCTTAAATCCTGGTTCAACCCTGTCCCTGAACTTACATTCTACTACACGCGAGTTCACCCTTGTAATTATCTCGGGGTATTTTTACATTCTACACTACACTCAAGTTCACTACATGCGAGTTCACCCCTGTAATTATCTCAGGGTATTTTCACATTCTACGCTACACGTGAGTTCACCCCTGTAATTATCTCGGGGTATTTTCACATTCTACGCTACACGCAAGTTCACCCCTGTAATTATCTCGGGGTATTTTCACATTCTACGCTACACGCAAGTTCACCCCTGTAATTATCTCGGGGTATTTTCACATTCTACGCTACACGCGAGTTCACCCCTGTAATTATCTCGGGGTATTTTCACATTCTACGCTACACGCGAGTTCACCCCAGTAATTATCTCAGGGTATTTTCACATTCTACTCTACACGCGAGTTCACCCCTGTAATTATCTCGGGGTATTTTCACATTCTACGCTACACGTGAGTTCACCCCTGTAATTATCTCGGGGTATTTTCACATTCTACGCTACACGCAAGTTCACCCCTGTAATTATCTCGGGGTATTTTCACATTCTACGCTACACGCAAGTTCACCCCTGTAATTATCTCGGGGTATTTTCACATTCTACGCTACACGCGAGTTCACCCCTGTAATTATCTCGGGGTATTTTCACATTCTACGCTACACGCGAGTTCACCCCAGTAATTATCTCAGGGTATTTTCACATTCTTCTCTACACGCGAGTTCACCCCTGTAATTATCTCAGGGTATTTTCACATTCTATGCTACACCGAGGTCACCCCAGTTTTGCCCCACATTTGTCCCGGGATAAACGGATGCTGTTATAACCAGGGATAAATGCAAGATATTGTGTCACAAGTTGAACTCTGATAAAACCAGGGTTGAGATCCAAGTGCGGAAAGGACCAAAGAGGACGTTAGCCTTTTCTAAAACCTGCAGGGAGAGTGTTTTTTTCACCTGTTCCAGGAGGTTTTTCCCCTCATCAGGTGGGGGCCACCACTGAAAAGGAGAGTCAAGGATCACAACTTGTGCCTTGGAGTATAATTGTCTGTTTGTTTGACTGACTGATCCATCTACCCCGGGGGGGGTGTCTTATTTTTTATTATATAAGCTATCCTGACTGCTCCTCTGGCAGAATGAGAGGGGGAAAAATAATCTGAAGGAAATTAGGAAGATAGAACAACCACATTGGATGAGATTGGCCTAGGGTTGCCAGCCTCCAGGTGGGACCTGGGGATCCCCTGGAATTACAGCTCACCTCCAGACTACAGAGATCAGTTCCTCTGGGGGAAATGGATGCTTTGGAGGGTGGACTCTACAGCACTGTACTCCACTGGGGTCCCTGCCCTCCATTCCCAAATCTCCAGGAGTTTACCAACCTGAATTTGGCAATCCTAGACTGGCCAAAGAAGCTGGTAGGATCAAACCCAGGGGATTTTGTCAGAAGCAAAAAAGAGCATCTCTGGAGGACTTGGCCAGTCTCCCCACTATGGTCACGCTCGCTCATTACGGCTGGGTGAAAGCTCAGCGCCTTCCAAAGGGGTCTGAAATTCCTGGGTAGCTAAAAGCTTCTGCCCGACCAGCTCACACAAGAAGCCCCAGCGATGTGCGCAGATCTGATTACAGTCCTGAGAAGCAACCGCACATTACAGAGCGCATTATTTTAGGCAGCAGCACAAGAAAAGTCTGAGCAGATAAGCAATTATGGGAGATAGGCTCCGCAGATAATCCTCACTGAGCACCCTGCGGAGTGGTCCATCTCATTTTTCTTTTCTTAAAAGCCCTTCCTGGGTTAAAAAACAAACAAACAAACCTGATATGGATAACCCAGCAGGGCTCTCAGAGTTCCAGTCATTTTCCCACCCTACCGTGATTAAAAAAAAATGGGGGGGGGGCAGTAAGCCTTCTTGCTAAAACGATGTGAGGGTAGAAAAGGGCTGGTGCGCTTCCATCACTGGACTGATAGTAAATTTATTGTGTTAATAAACAGCACTGCCAAATTTGGGTTGGGAAGTTCCTGGACTGTTAGGGTAAGGAGCTTGGAGTGAGGAGGAGGAGAAGAAGAGATTGGATTTATACCCCACCCTTCACTAGCTAAAGGAGTCTCAGAGCTAGGATTGCTAGGTCTTACCTGGCTTACAGCGGGGCGGGGGGGGGGGTGTTCCAAGTTTCTTCCCAGGGTTTCTTCGAAGTGATGTCATCCTGTCAGGCACATTAACCCAGAAGTGACGTCATCGCGTTAGGCACATTGGGGGGGGGGGGGGGGCGGGCCACTGACATTTGAGGGAAAAACCATAGAGTTTTCCCTCAAATGCTAGAGTGACCCGTGCAACATGCCCCTGCATGATGACATAACCTCCGGATGACATCATCATGCTGAGGCACATTGCTGCGATGCTGGCACTTTGGGGGTGGAGTTCCCCCCGGTGGCCGGTTCTGGGCCAGTGGGTAAACGGCCCGTCAGGTGGGCAAACCCCTACCCACCCAGGGGACCTGCCAGCCCTACTCAGAGTGGCTTACAATCTCCTTTCCCTTCCCCTCCCCACAACAGACACCCTGTGAGATGGGACCGAGGGAGCTCTTTCAAGAACTGCTCCAGCAATGGTCAAAAATATGGACATCCAAACGAATATCTTCTCCTGTAATAACCACAAAACTACAAACACACAAGATCATCTCCAGATGGTATCTCACACCGGAACGAATATCGGAAGCAACTTCTGCGCACTCACCAACATGTCGGAAGAACTGTGGAGAAATAGGATCGTATGCCCACTGCTGGTGGAAGTGTAATTACCTCAAGAAATTTTGGTTAGAAGTACTGTCCCAAATAAAACTCATCACTGGTATTAATATCCCTCTTGACCCCACACTAATATTTTTAGACAGATGGAACATTAAAAACATACAACCTCTTCAAAGAGAACTTATAACCAGCTTACTGGTTGCTGCCAAAACCTCAATAGCATCTAAGTGGAAAGCAGACAAGGCTCCTACCACTTCTGACTGGCTCAACAAAGTCTGGGACCATCTGATTTTAGGAAAAATTACGGACTACATCAAACAAACAGACATTTATCCAAAACCCTCTAATTTTGTAGGGAAATGGTCTCCATTCCTGGAATATTTATATGCATCAGATATTCAACCATATAAACCCATATATCACATTCTACTTCAGTGAACATCCATGTAATCACCTGAATACACAAACACCCAAACAAACAAACAAAAATATTTATACCTAAACAAAACCAAAACCCTCTGGAAATCACAAGCTCACTCTAAAAAACGATAATTACTACCTTCTAGCTCTGACTTACATCAGTACTATCAGCATTGTTAGCTATTAGTTATTGATAAGTATAGCTCATATTTTTTGTGACATTTCCCTAACACCGCAATGTTAATAACTTTGTGCAACTTGTTATTTAATCAGTTCTATGTATCTGTATTACCAAAAAACCAATAAAAAGAATTAAAAAAAAGAAAGAAAAAGAACTGCTCCTGAGAGAACAGCTCTAAAATAACTTGTAACCGACCCAAGGTCACACCAGCAGCTGCATGTGGAGAAGTGGGGAATCGAACCCGGTTCTCCCAGATCAGAGTCTGTGCTCCTGACCACTACACCAAACAGACCAGAGGGGAGGCCGGATGACTGCAGAGAAAAATGATCCTTCCTTCCAGTTCCCAACATTATGCGCTTGCGTTGCCTCCGGCAAAGAGGCAGGATCAACCCAACTCATAAACAGAACCCCGCCAAAGAAAAGTAATTAAAAGTTTCAGCCACTGTGGCTAAAGCAGCCACTGGGGGATGGCCATCTTGGTGTTTTATGGAGCTGATTTCTGAAGGTCTCGGTGTGGAGCTGGAACACTGGGAGAGAAAGAACATCTAACAGCTGCCGGCGATGCGGCGGGAACTAATTAAGTCCACCTTTCAAAGTTGCCGAGAGAGGCGAAAAACAATTGCTGTGGCAGGCCAGTTTGCGGTCGTTTGCACACAAGCTGTGATGGTTTTGCATTGTATGGGGGGGGGGAGGTATCTCACAATCAATGTTCCCTCTAACTCCCCCCCCCCCCCCCCCCAAGGAATGGTGCAGTTCACATCCTGAGCAGAATAGAACTGCTGTCGTTGTAAAATGGGGCAATGCGCAATGGGCAGTGCCAGACCCTGCGCAGCTCTAGATCACTGCTGAGCAGGGCTTCCTGTGTTAATGTGTGGCCGCTCATGTACACAGCTGAGAGGGAACACTGCTCACGCTCCAGAAATAAGTTAACATCACAACATCCTCTGGCAGCGAATCCCACATTTGAATCGCTCTCTGTGTAAAGTAGCATTTCCTTTTGTTCGTCCCCAACCTACTCCACATCAGCTTCACCAGATGCCCTCGAGATCTACTATTTTGAGAGAGGGAGAAGAATTTCTCTTGGTCTACTCTCTCCACCCCATGCATAATTTGATAACGTCCTAATTCCCAAACACTACAAATCCCATGATGCATTCCCATCTCAGCCAGATGTCAGATCTCAGAAGCTAAGCCGCCTTGCCCCTGGTTAGTATTTGGATGAGAGACCACCCAGGAAGTCCAGGGTTGCAATGCAGAGGCAGGCGATGACCAACCACTTTTTTAAAAATAAAAATCATAATTCATTAATTTTTGTGGTGCACAATAATACAGAACACTGAACGCAATTTCCAACAATCCTTCAATTATTTATTAATAGGAAGAATTCTCAAGCTGGTCCCTTAACTTCTATTATACCCAACTGCTGTCCAAGAATTACATCCTATTCCGAATCCTGTTATCTTACATCACCCTCTAAGCATGCTTCCATTCAGTTTCCTCGATTCTACCTCCATGTTCACATCAAAGACCTTGCATTATATCTACTTAATGACTTACACTGGACATTCTTCCATTTACTATTTACTATAACCCGATTCTAGTTAACTTTATTCTTTAAAAAGCAAACAAACCCTGCTTCATCTAAAGAAAGAAAGAAAGGCAAATGGAGATGCCTCTCATTCCTGGAGCTGAACTTCTCCTGTCTCGAAAACCTTACAGGGTTGCCATGTCAGCTGTGATGTAACAGGACTTCCCACCGCCACAGCAAATGGTTGCAACTGGGTGGTCACCTCCACTTGAGGTTGTCAGGTCTTACCTGTGTCCTGGTGGAGGGCTCCAGCCTGGCTCCTGGTGACTTCTGGTGTGGGTGCAAACAGGGCGTGACATGATGATGTCACCTGGAAGTGACACCATCATTCTGGACATGATGTTCAGTGGATACTCTAGCACTTGGATAAAAACTCTATGGTCACCATGGGTGAAAATGGGTGGACTCTGTGGCATGGTACCCCACTGAGGGTCCCTATCCTCCCCAGGCTCCACCCCCAAATCTCCAGGAGTTTCCCAACCTGGATCTGGCAACCCTGCCCCCCATCCCTTGCTGATGGCCACGGGGGACCCGACAACCCTAACATAGCTTGATTTAACATCCTGGAATGAAATCAGGAATTAACATGGTCAGGAACAATGCTCCTTCTAAGCTGTGGAGTCCTGTGAGCAAAAATTTAACTTTGTGAGCCACTGGCATTAAAGCTGTGAGCGAGCGATTCGGCTACTGCGTAAATTACTTTGCTCTGGAGCCATCCTTCCTGAGTGAAGACAAGAATGTGTGAGCTGGAGGCTAAAAAATCATGAGCTAGCTCACGCTAACTCAGCTTAGAGGGAACACTGGTCAGGAATACTTTATTTAGATGCTTTTTACTCATTTACTTCCCCGGTAATTCATTATGTGAGAAACTTTCCATCCCCCTCCAGTTTGTATTCATGTAGACACAGAATCTGTAGCAGTTTCCAGAGTCAGGGAGATCTGAAATAGGTTTGGAATGAAAGCAAGCCCATGAATAGAAATGAGAGAGTTTCCGAAGTGCAATTGAACAGCCGGTCGCCACGGAAACCCAAACTGATCCCAGCCATTTATCAATGCCTTTTCTTGTCAGTAATAGAGTACTTTCTCTATTATGGAAATATGGAAAAAAGGATTTGTATAAAACAAATGTATTAATTTTAATGTTTTGAAAAATAAAAACTTTCTTACAAAAAAAAAGTAATAGAGTACTTTCATTAAAGGCCTGTTTCTTGAGTTAACCTCTCAATAAGGACGCAATTCTCTGCGACATGAGAGAAAGATGAAAAGGAGGTGGATTTCGCGTTGTGTACCGCCACAAGACGATGGGCCCCGAGGAAGGAAGAAAATCGTTGCACAAAATAATACGGTTTTGCTGAATTGCTCCCCCCCCCTCACAGAGAGCAATGAGGGTAACCTTTACAGGAGAGAAACCAGCCATTTCTACCCTGAAGCGGAAAAGAATCAAAATGAGTCCAGGATTTTTAGTCAGGTATAACTCACTACCTCCTTCAGGAGGAGATATTCCTTTTTGAGAAGGAATATTTGCCAAAAGTTTTGGAACTCTCAAGAGGGAAATAGAGTTTTCAATCTGTATCCTGAAAACTCATGAACTTTTAAACATTTATTTTGACGAAGAGGTTCCGGAACGCCATTCCGGCGCGTTCCCACAGAAAAAAAAGCTCTACCAAACTTTAGCTTAAAGTCGGGGTCCCCAACATTTTTGAACCTGTGACCACCTTGGATTCTGACACAAAGTGTGGTAGGCACAGTCACAAAATGGCTGCCACAGGAGGTGAAGCCAGCTACAAAATGGCTGTCACAGCTTACCTTCAGTGATGCAACGCAGATTTGTGCGCGGTGGTGTCTGCTGCTGCCAGAGCAAGATTTTGAAAAATCTGCACAACCAGTCAAACCTCCAAAAGTTATTCAGATACTCCAGCCCACTTTCTAAAAACACTTGCCAGGTGCCAGAAAAGGTGTTGGATGTGGGATCCCTGTCCTAAAGCAAACCTTGAATGTGAGGTAAGTCAGGCAGGAATTGGGTCTGTTTCCACACCTTGAGAAGCAAGATGGCTACCGTGGCCCTGAAACCAAGATGGATGCCCTTTTCCTAAAAGAAACAGAGTATAGGCCTTAACAGGTCATGTGATAGGGCTTGCTTCCCCTCCACTGAAGCTACAGAACTAAGCCTGTCATTTGGGGAATACAAGAACTCATTTTGCTACGCCTGTCTATCTATTCACAATAGCTTTATTCCACTGTTTCCCCAAGGGCATCTCCCTACTCTCCGATCAAGGTGTGCTGATCAAGAGCCTCATTTTATTCATCGCTGATCAAGAGTCAAGTGCCTTAATTCAAGGGCTGGTAGAGCAGGGGACTTGGAAGTGAGCCTGTTTGGTCTAGTGGTTAAGGGTGGCAGACTCTAATCTGGAGAATCGGGTTTTCTCCACATACAGCCAGCTGGGTGACCTTGGGCCAGCCACAGTTCTCTCAGAACTCTCTCAGCCCCACCCATCTCACAGGATGTCCATTGCGGGGAGAAGAAGGGAAGGAGATTGTAAGCTGTTCCAAGACTCCTTCTAGTAGTGAAGAGCAGGATATAAAACCAATACTTCTTCTTCTTCTTCTGTTCTGGCTACTGCCACGAACCTGGGACTGGCTAAAGTAGAGTCTCTAAAGACAACCCTGGAGAAGAACGGTCCCCCCAGAGGTCACCTCCTCTTCAAACATTCCTCTGAGCTCCTTTGTCCGTGCCGTGATTGGACTGAGTTCTCTTCTGCTATGAAAATATCCGCATCGGCAGCAAAAGAATCCCACAGGAAACAGCTCAAATATTTAGCGTGTGACTCAGTCCTATCGATCCTAGTCCAGGGTCGAGAGGCAATCACGTCCTTCCACGCCGGTGTTGGTTTTTCATTAAGCAAAGTGCTGTCTGCAGATAGAGGGAAAAGCCCGACGGGAGAAAGAAACAGAAACGAAACTACGGAACGAGCGGGACCCGAAAAAGGCGGAGAAAGGGGGTGACTCACCAGACGGAATGACGACTACATCATGTTTAACTAGCGAGCCCGTCATCTTTGCACCAGGTGGCGTCAAGATGTGAGTTACAACCTTATTAGAAATGGGGCCATTATGTCTTCCTAGACTGTATTTGGGCGGCCACTGTATCATGGTGACTGCCCAGAGAATTCTAAACAGTTGCTATTCCACTGTTCAGTCAACCAGGAAAACCTAAGACATTTTTTAAAATACTTATTTTCCAAGAAGTTTTGAGCTGCATCTATCTATCTATCTATCTATCTATCTATCTATCTATCTATCTATCTGAAGAGTACTGGAGTCGGGAGGCCGGTGGTAGTGATTTCAGCACAGCAAATTTATTTCAGGTCCAGATGAAGCATAAGAAAACGGAGGTCAGGGGGCCTGCTTATATACACAGGTAAGCCACACCCGACATTGCCCAAACAAGGCAGTTGGATAAGGTAACTGAATAAGTTCCAAGGTAATTGAATAAGTGTCAAGGTAATCCCAGGATGATAACTGGATAATCCCAGGGGCGGATAAATCTCAAGGTAATTGAATAAGTGTCAAGGTAATCCCAGGATGAGAACTGGATAATCCCAGGGGTGGATAAGTCTCAAGGTAATTGAATACGTTTCAAGGTAATTGAATAAGGTTCAAGGTAATTGGATAATCACAGATTTAATCACAGAACATAACACTATCTAATTTTATTTGTCAGATTTATACCCCGCCCTCTCAGCCAAGGCCAGCTCAGGGCAGTTTACACAGAGTAAAATATACGAATTACAATTTAAACAATTTTAAAACCAACTAAAACCATCTAACATAATAAAATGCTAATAGCCATATATTGTTTAGCGATAGCAGCCATTAATCAATGGACCCTTCTTGCAGTTGGCTCGTAGATCTTTCCTTTAGGCCAGGGGTGGGCAATTGTTTTGGCTCGGGGGCCACTTTGTGGGAGCGGAGGTTAGCGGAGGGCCGCACCTTTTAAAATGATTGCATTCATTAGTTAACTTTGCATTTCAGAAAAGGTATAAATTGTATCATAAGAATCAATAAATATAAATTAAATAAAATAGTGGTAGTTTAGTGGTAAAATAGTGGTAAGCCAGGAGAGAGTGGGAGCCTTCCTGACCTTCTCAGATGGAGGCCTGACTGAAACCACGTGGCCGACTGTCTTGGCGGGCCGCAAAAAACTCTGTGGCGGGCCGCATGTGGCCCCTGGGCCGCAATTTGCCCCCCCCTGCTTTAGGCGACTGACACAGGCTGCTGTTGTTGATGACTGCAGGGGGCAGGGCTCCATTAATCGAAGGCCTGGTGGAAGAACTCCATTTTACAGGCCCTGCGGAACTGGATAAGATCTTGCAGGGCCCTAGTCTCTTCTGGGAGATCGTTCCACCAGAATGGAGCCACCACCGAGAAAGCAATGGCTCTGGTTGTAGCCAGCCTGAGACCCGGAAGGGCCAGTCAGTTCTGAGATTGCGGTGCCCTCTGGGGAACATGTGGGGAAAGGTGGTCCCTCGTGTATGTGGGCCCTCTACATTTATCTCTCCTCCATTTGCTGGCCTCTGCCCCCCAAATCTCCAGGAATTTCCCAGTCTGGATCTGGCAACCCAAGGAAGAACCAGAAGCCACTGGCTCCATCCATCACCTTCTGGTTCTTGTTTAGGGTTATCATCTCCGGATTGGGAAACACCTGGAGATTTGGGGGGGGGGGGTGGAGCGTGAGGAGGGTGGGGTTTGGAGAGGGATGAGACTTCTGCAGGGTATAATGCCATAGAGTCCACCTTCCAAAGTGGTTGTTTTGTCCAGGTGAACTGGTCCCTTTCACCTGGAGATCAGTTCTAATCCCAGGAGATCCCCAGCCCCCATCTGGAGGCTGGCTACCCTATCTTGCTGCTTTTCCACTTGCACTTGCTGGCGTGACCTTGGGTCAGTCACAAGTTCTCTCGGAGCTGTTCTCTCAAGAGCAGTTATTGAGAGAGCTCTCTCAGCCTCACCTGCCTCACAGGTGTCTGTTGTGGGGAGAGGAAGGGAAAGGAGATTGTAAACCGCTCTGAGACTCCTTCAGGTAGTGAGGGGTGGGATAGAAATCCAATCTCTTCTTCTGCTCTGTCTACATAGTGGCTCTCCAAGCTCTCAGGCAGAGATCTTTCACATCACTTACTGTCAAACTGAAGATGCAGGAGATTGGACCTGGGCCCTCTTGTATGCAATGGGGAAGTTTTACTACGCAGCCACGGCCCTTCTGGAAATGTAGGTAGAAGAGTTGTTTTTTTATAGCCAGTTTGGTGTAGTGGTTAAGTGCGCGGACTCTAATCTGGGAGAACCCGGTTTGATTCCCCACTCCTCCACTTGCAGCTGCTGGATGACCTTGGGCAAGCCATAGTTCCGGCACAGCTGTTCTTGAAAAAGAGCCGTTTCTGTCAGAGCTCTCTCAGCCCCACCTACCTCACAGGGTGTCTGCTGTGGGGAAGGGAAGGGAAGGGAAAAGGAGATTGTAAGCCGCTCTGAGACTCCTTCGGGTAGTGAAGGGCGGGGTATAAATCCAATCTCTTCTCTTCTCTATATATCACTTTCTTCTGCCCTAGAGAGTCTCAAAGCAGCTTCCAGTGGCCTTCCCTTCCTCTCCCTACAAAGGCACCTTATGAGGGAGGTGAGGCTGAGAGAGTTCCGAGAGAACTGTGGCTGGCTCAAAGCCACCCATCTGGCTTCCTGTGGAGGAGGAGTGGGGACTCAAACCGAGTTCTCCTGATGAGATTCTGTTGCTCTTAACCACCACCCCGCACTGGCTCACTTCCAAGTCTCCTGCTGGAATTGTGCCCTCAACTCTCCATCAAGGAAGAGTCTTGAATTCCGCCAAACCCCTCACACACCCAGACTGCCATAGAAACGCAGAGATATTTCAGGTTCCAAAAAAAGGCAGTCATTACCCTGGGTAAACTGCACACGGACTCTGGTGCTTGTTTGAAGATCTATATACTAATAGCCAAGTGGCTCCCTCCATGCGGCTATCTCAGTCCACATGGAGGGGGCGCTAGGGGGGCAGGGAGATTTTTCTACACACTTGGGGGACTCCCCACATGTGCAGAAAAATCTTAAAAGTTAAAAAAAATCTTTTGGGGAGGATATTTAAATCCCCCCCCCCAAAGTTAAAGAGTGTTCCCTGCGCAGGCGCAGTGTCTCATCGTGACAACTGGGGGTGGGGGGGAGATCCGCTGTCGTTGCCCAGGGGAGGGGAGGAAGCCTTAGCTGTGACTGCTGCTCCACATGGAGCTCCTTCTCTCCCCCCCCCCCCCCCGGCAGCTCCCGCCTCTTGTGGAGGTCTATTTGGGGCATTTCTGATGGATCATCTAGCCCAGGGGTGGGCAAATGGCGGCCCGCGGGCCACATGCGGCCCGCCACAGAGTTCTTTGTGGCCCGCCAAGACATGAAGATCAACAAGAGTAAATATAGATGCTCTTTGACAGACATTAACTTGCAGGCTGTGATGAGAATCTCAACAAGCAGTCTCACTCCTGATTTCAAAAAAATTGTAGAAAAGTGTGATAGGGTACATTTGTCTCATTAAACTGATTCTAAAATTAAATGTGCTTGCAGCTATAGACGATATGAAAATAGCACAATAAATAAATTGAATAAAACTACCCCTGTTTTATTTAATTTATATTTATTGATTTTTATGATACAATTTATACCTTTTCTGAAATGCAAAGTTAAGTAATGAATGCAATCATTTTAAAAGGGGCGGTCCTCCGCTAACCTCCGCTCCCACAAAGTGGCCCCCGAGCCAAAACAATTGCCCACCCCTGATCTAGCCCGTTTGGGATAGAGGTCCGCCCTGCTAAAATTCCTAGATTTGGAACGGAATCCCCTCCTCTGCTTAATTCCATAGCAAGCCCTCTTTTGACAAACCTTGGCATGAATTATGCTTATGAGCATTATATATATATATATCCTTGATCTCTGTTTTCTGGGGCTATTGCCACTTTTGAATGCCAAGCCACCTGCATTCTTGCAGTAATAGGGTGTTTCATTTCAACCCTTTCACAATGAGCAGTTTCTAAGAACTAAACAGAGAGAGAGAGAGAGAGAAGAAGAAGAAGAAGAAAAACAGTGGCCCAGATTCTACTGAGGAGTCCCAAGTCTCTGCCGCTGATCACTCTTCCGCTTCTGCTAGCACTTCTGTTTCCACAGTGGTTTCCAGTTAGCCTTGCACGGATGGACCTTCAAGCACAGCCAGAATGATGAACTGAGGCAAAGACTATCTATTATGCATGGGGAATGCAGACGATTATTTACGGAGATCTACGATTGGAATACAAATTTCGAAATGTCCTGTGACCCAATCCTAAACATAAGAACACATGAAGACCCTTGCTGGATCAGACCAATGGTCCATCTAGTCCAGCATCCTGTCTCACACAGTGGCCAGCCAGTTCCTCTGGAGGGCCAACAACAGGGCAGAGAGGCCGAGGCCTTCCCCTGAGAAGAACATCAGAAGAGCCCTGCTGGATCAGACCAGTGAGGTTCCATGTAGTCCAGCCTTCTGTCTCACACAGTGGCCAACCAGTTCCTCTGGAGGGTCAACAGGGCAGAGAGGCCGAGGCCTTCCCCTGAGAAGAACACCAGAAGAGCCCTGCTGGATCAGACCAGTGAAGGTCCATCTAGTCCAGCATCCCGTCTCACACAGTGGCCAGCCAGTTCCTCTGGAGGACCAACAACAGGGCATTGAGGCCGAGGCCTTCCCCTGAGAAGAACCTCAGAAGAGCCCTGCTGAATTGGACCTGTGAGGGTCCATCTAGTCCAGCATCCTGTCTCACACAGGAGGCAGCCAGTTGCTCTGAATGGCCAACTTAATGATGACCCCATAGGGTTTTCAAGGCAAGAGACGTTCAGAGGTGGTTTGCCATCGCCTTCCTCTGCATCATCCCCCTGGACTTCCTTGGAGGTCTCCCATCCAATTACTAACCAGGGCCATCCCTGCTTAGCTTCTGATATCTCACGAGATCCAGCTAGCCTGGACCATCCAGGTTGGGGGCATTTGATCTACGCTGCCTTTGATCTATCTCTTATTTCTATTTGTATCCCGCTTTGCCGGAACAAACCGGCTCAAGGCCTAGCATTCTAATGCCCAGCATTAAGGACGCAACACGGCCCCAAATTTGAAAGTTGGGGAGGGAAGTCCTCAAAACCTGCTGCATGGAGTTTGGAAAACTGAATGCAGTTCTTGCCTCAAGCATTCACACACCCTGGACTACTCTGCTTTCTACCCTGCCTGCGTCTGAGAGAGAGACGGTGGGTCCGATCTGACCATCTTTTCTGCTCGGTAGTGCCCAATTGCTCTCCCCATTGCAGCCCCCGTTCTGCTCGGCTTCCGTCCAAGTGGGTCCCACGATGTATAGATCAAAATTAACCCTCCTCCTGCTTCCAGTATCCCAAGGGTCCCCTCAGCCTGTTTGAGCCTGCTGATACCTTTAGAATGCTGAGACAGCGTGAGGGGCGCAGCCACAAAATGGCTGCTGCCGGAGGCGGATCCAGCCACAAAATGGCTGCTTACTAGGGTTGCCAAGTCCTTCTTTTTTTTTGTAAAGAAATTTTTATTTTTCAAAAAAAACACATCAAAAATAATACATTTACCTTATACAAATCCCTTTTTCCATATTATATAACATTTTATTCTATTTGTACATTCTATTTTTATCTTGTTTTGGTGGTTTCCCACCACCTCTGAAGCATAACACATTTTCCATTTTATTCAAAATAGTAATACTATATCTATGTTTCATTTCTGGTAACGGTTATATATCTTTAAAATACTTATACACCAATTCTTATTTTCTATGTTCTTATATATTTCCAAGTCCTTCTGACTTACCGGCAGGGGGGAGTCCTCCTGGGGCCGGGAGCTTCCCCGGCGCTTGCGCGCGCGCTGCAATGATGTCACCCGGAAGTGACATCATGACATCGGGGGCCTTGCCAGGGTGACACTCTGGCAATCACCCAAAAACTCTATGGTACCATAGAGTTTTGGGGCGATTGCTAGAGCATCGTCCTGGCAACGTCCCCAACGTCATGGCGTCACTTTCGGGTGACGTCATTACGCTGGGGAAGTCGTCCTGAGTGGACGACTTCGGGAGTGGGGTTCCCCCCGCCGGCCGAATGCTGGCTGGCGGATCAGGAACCCCTGTAGCGGGGGATCCCCCGCCCCCTGGGCTGACTTGGTAGCCCTACTGCTTACCCTCAGTTTGTGTTCATTATATCCCCCCACCTCGCCTTCCTCTCACCCATTTACGCCTTCTGACATTTCGTCCAGTGCTGAACTTATGTTTTCAAATTCCTCTCCTGGATCTCAGGGATGAGAAACGTGGGTTAGCAAAATCTGGACCTCTTGCCCAAATTAGCAGAAGGGTAGTAGAAGCACTTTAAAGGGGCGGTAGCCCGATCACATCAGATCTCGAATGCTAACGAGGGTCAGCCCTTGTTAGTATTTGGATGGGAGACCACCAAGGAATCATAGAATCATAGGATGTTAGAGTTGGAAGGGACCTTGCAGGTCATCTAGTCCAGCCCCCTGCACTCTGCAGGAGCATAGCCGAAAGATAGCCCTGCAACATACCCGAAAGATGGTCGTCCAGCCGCCGCTTGGAAACATCCAGTGGAGGAGCATCCACCACCTCCTAAGGCAGTCTGTTCCACTGCTCAACCACTCTGACAGTTAGGAAGTTCCTCTTGATATTTAGCCGGTATTTAGCCGGTGCCCAAAACTGGAGACAGTACTCCAGGTGAGGCCTGACCATAGCAGAAGAGAGCGGAACTACCACCCCTCGTGATCTGGACACAATGCTTCTGTTAATGCATCCAAGATTGCATTAGCTTTCTTCGCAGTCACATCACACTGCAGGCTCATGTTTAGCTTGTGATCAACCAGAACACCTAGGAAGCTCACAGTTGCTACGCAGAGACAAGCAATGACAACCCAGGTCTGAAGCATCTCTTGCCTTGAAAACCCTTCAGGGTCACTATAAGTTGGCTGTAACTTGATAGTGCCTTCTGTAGTTGCCAGCCTCCTGGTAGGAACTGGAGAGACCCTGTAATTATAACTCATCTCCAGACTACAGAGATTCATTGCCCTGGGGAAAATTGATGTTTCGGAGGTTGGACTCTACAGCATTTTACCCCACTGAGGTCCCTGTCCTCCCCAGGCTCCGACTTTGGAGATTAGTTCCAGTGTTAATGACCAGTTGCCCGTTAGTAAAGTTTCAAGATTTATGACGAGTTGTATTTGATAGGAAATACCCCAGAGGCCAGGCAGAACCTATAAATCTGTCTACGTTTCTCGCTTGACGTCTCTTTTGTGGAAGTCTCTCCATCTTCCCTAGAAGTCATCTTCTGAAGAAGAATACGAAACGAAGAGCAGAACCTAGAGCCTTCGTCTTGTTTGTATTTGAAAAATATTTCTGTGAACTTTGTACATGCTCAGAGACTTTTGAATCCCAGTTGATATTAAGTGCATACTGACTGTAGTATGTTTAAAGTTCCAGTGTGCATATAAACTTGGCGTTCAGTACATTTGTTATCTGTGTCATTTTCCGTGCTTTGTCTTGGACTATTGGGTACACCGGATTATCACTTTGTTATTGTCCATCCTGAAATCTCCAGGAGTTTCCCAACCCGGATCTGGCAACCTGACCACCCCATCCTCCACTTTCCACTATCGCCATCTCAGACAAGCAAGGTGTGTTCTGCCTTGCCACTCTCTCCCAGGGATTCCCAGAAATGCTCACATCCCCCCTCTTGCAAACCTGGTCCTGGGTTGGAGAGTAAAGGCATTTATAGCCATGTGTGTTTTTTTCTCACAAAGATAAATACAGGCTGCCCTCTGCTGGAAGAGAGAACATATTGCCGTGAACGGACATTTGGTAGTGATATGTCTCCCTCTAGCGGCAGTTGCAAAAAGGTGCAACCCTACAAGAGCAAATGAAGCGGTCTCATGGAGGTCACTAAGGCTGTTTTTACATCTGACTTTCCCGCTGGAATCATTCTAGTTCCAAAAAAAACCTGCCCACACCTCTGTGCGGTGTGAAACCGTACTGCTACTGAAATGTCCACATCTACTAATTGCCCTCCTGTGGTCAAGCTAGTATTCAACCGGCTTTATTCTGCTTTAAACAATTGCTGTTGATTAGTGCACTTAGACCCCCGGAGTGAAATTTCACACCACTGTGAAATCAGCACAGGAAAAGACAGCAGTCAAACTACTTTAGAGGGGAGGTGTAAAATGACCCTTACTCTGAAAGAATCCTGTGGAGGGCTGGTCATCGATGCTTTTCGCTGAATTGCTCAGGCTGCAGCTGGAGTATCGTTCTGGATGTGGATAGAGTGGAGTGGGTGCAGAGGAGAGCGACAAGGATAATCGGGGGTCCTATGAAGAAAGAAGAAGAAGGAGAAGAGATTGGATTTATACACCGCCCTTCACTACCCAAGGGAGTCTCAGAGCGGCTTACAAACTCCTTTCCCTTCCCCTCCCCACAACAGACACCCTGTGAGGTGGGTGGGGCTGAGAGAGCTCTGAGACAACTGTCCTTGAGAGAACAGCTGGTACAGAGCTATGGCTTGCCCAAGGTCATCCAGCCAGGTGCAAGTGGAGGAGTGGGGAATCAAACCCGGTTCTCCCAGATTAGAGTCCGCGCACTTAACCACTACACCAAACTGGCTCTCTAGTAGTGTCCAGAAGCACCTTAGAGGCGGAAAAGAGGCGGAAACGTCTTGTTCTCTGAAGGGACCGAAAATCTTGTTGGTCCATAAGGCACTGAAGATTTCCAGCGTATAAGATTTCGAGAGTCAAATCTTCCTTTGTGAGACACAAAGATGGAGAACTGACGAAGGGAACGTTGACTCCTGAAAGCTTAAACCTCCAGAATCTTGCTGGCTTTTAAGAAGAAGAAGAAGAGATTGGATTTATACCCCACCCTTCACTACCCGAAGGAGTCCCAGAGCGGCTTACAAACGCCTTTCCCTTCCCCTCCCCACAACAGACACCCTGTGAAGTGGGTGGGGGCTGAGAGAGCTCTGACAGAAACTGCTCTTTTTCAAGAGCAGCTGTGCCAGAGCTATGGCTTGCCCAAGGTCACCCAGCAGGTGCAAGTGGAGGAGTGGGGAATCAAACCCGGTTCTCCCAGATTAGAGTCCGCGCACTTAACCACTACACCAAACTGGCTGTAGCCACAAGATGGAAGCCACCGTAGAAAATGGGCACTTGCTCATCTTGCCCATTCACAGGGTGGCACCTTGGGAAGGTTTTGCTCAGATGACTAGGGTTGCCAACTCTGGATTGGGGAATTCCTGGAGATTTGGGTGTGGAACCTAGGGATGTCAACCTAGGGATGCTGGGGGGGTGGTACCACGCTGGGGATTAAAACTGGGACCTTCTGCATCTACCACTGAGCCTCAGCCTTCCCGCAACACATAAGTGAACAACATCTGAGTGCCCTTGTAATCCGCCCTGAGCCCACTTGCGGGGAGGGCGGGGTATAAAAATGAAGTATAAATAAATAAATATGCAAAGCGCTCTGAGCCACCATATTGTGTCCTGGGTTCTAAGCACTGAAGAGGCGGACGACGATGTAGCAGACAGCTAGTTTATTTGTACACAACTTGAGCATGCAAAACCAGCCGCGAGGGCCAACGATACACAGTTCCTAGACGGCACCCAAAGCCCTATTGGCGGGTTTGAATTTCCCGCCAGAGTTCTTGTTGGAGGGCTAGTGTGGGTTTAGGATCCTTGGCTCCTATTGTTTTCAGGAGCCAAGCTCAAGCATTAAGTCACTGCTGCTATGTGGCCATCGGTGGACGCGACACACCGAAACATATAGATGTTGCTTTTGTTATTTAATAGAATTTTATCTTGCTAGCGCAAGGGCTGGCTCAGTCTTTTGAACGTTTGAGTGCTCGTGTCTAATGAAAGCAGTGACTTCAAGGCTGAGGCCTAATTTTATCTTATCTTTCTGGAACCTGTGACACATTGCACACTGTCCTTTTTTTTTCTTTCATCAGCCCAGCCAGGAGCCTTTCTAAAAGCCGTAATTGGGCCAATCAGCTGCCTTTCCCCTCCGCAGGCCACCAATTGTTTGCAGTGTCATCTATACAAAAGAAGCGGGGCTCGCTTCCTGTAGCTGCTGTAGACCTTCTGGAATACCTTTTTAATTATGGTGATTCTGGCTTGACACTGTAATAAACTCTCCGCTGTTTATATCTCTCTCTCTCCTGAATTAGAATCCCAGTCGGATAGGACCACATCGGCGCTTATTCTTTCAGCCACGAATTTCACATCAGATGCTTCTGTTAAGTTCAAGATTTAGAGTTAGTATAAGCCAGGGGGGGGCAATTGCTTTTGCTCGGGGGCCACTTTGTGGGAGCGGAGGATAGCGGAGGGCCACACCTTTTAAAACGATTGCATTCATTAGTTAACTCTGCATTTCAGAAAAGGTATCAATTGTGTCATAAAAATCAATCAATATAAATTAAATTAAATAGTGGTCGTTTTATTCCATTTATTTATTGTGCTAGTTTCATATCATCTATAGCTGCAAGCACATTTAATTTTAGAATCAGTTTAATGAGACAAATGTACCCTATCACACTTTTCTACAATTTTTTTGGAATCAGGCGCTTGCTTGTTGAGATTCTCATCACAGCCTGCAAGTTAATGTCTGTCAAAGAGCATCGATATATACCCTTGTTGATCTTCATGCAAGAAAAACTTTGCTCACAAATATATGTCGACCCAAATACAGAGAACATTTTCCCAGCAAATTTCTTCCTACATGGAAATTTTTTCAGCAGACAAAGATTTGTAAAAGTCAACTAATGTCACAGCATTAAACATTTCTTTCACAGTGTGATCTGACTGCATGTCAGTAAGTTCAAGCTGCAGCTCCTCAGGTGCTGTATCAATATCAGCAGCGATGGGATAAGAGAGCAAATTGAATTTAGGCTCAATTTTCTTGAAGTCCTGAAATCTTCTTAGCGGGCCGCAAAAAACTCTGTGGCGGGCTGCATGTGGCCCCCGGGCCGCCATTTGCCCACCCCTGGTATAAGAGATGGTTAACAGTTAGCTTGATGACTCCCCTCCCAGAAGACTCAAGCGGGTCCATCCCAACCCGGAATTGTCTTTCAAAGCATACCTCTGCAGTGCAATAGGTATGGGAAGCGAAGAGAGGGGAAGCACAGTGGAAAGGCATGGGTTGCCGTCACAATGGCCGAGGACAGACTGGCATTTTGGCCCGCTATAGGTCCGCTTTTCAAGCGGATGAAGAGAGCCCGTTCAGACAGCCACAGCTGGCCGGCATTGCCTTCCGTACTTGCCTGGTCCTGAAGCGGTTTCATGGTGCTTCAAACGGATACCCCTGGAAACCGGTGTCAAGCCGTCTGCGTGTGCCTCCATCCCGCGTCCTGGCAGTGTGGACACAAATAAGCCGTGCATCAAGCAGCGCTGGTAATGTGAACCTGCTGTTCTGGATGCTGCGCCCGTACGCCCATGTGCAGGTAGGCAAAACGGACCAAAGCTGTGTGCCACTGCGGCACAGCCACCAGGGGCCGCCCCACAGTGTGAAAGCTCTGTTCCATCTCCTCCCTGGTATGGTCCCGCAGCGATCTCTCGAGACAACTCGGCCCGGGGCTTTTTGCCCCATTTCCCTTGCGCTTCATTTTTCCCAATCCGTCCTCAGCCAATGTTAGCGAGGCCTCAGCTGCTCATGTCTCCTTGACATATCTGAGAAGAGGTGTGAAGCGTCAACTGAGCCCACTGTGGGCTTCATAATCAGAGACACTAGAGACTACATTTCCCAGGATTCCCTGAGGTGCTGCAGATCTTCCGAATCAGTGTCCCAGGGCCTTGGGAAGAGGGGCTATTTTTCTCTCTACAGATGCATCTGTTGGATGGGTGGCTGGTTACCAGCCTAGTCCACACGGAGACTCCAATATTAAAACAGAATCAGGCTAAAATTACAATATAAAACCATAGTCATGCTGTACATAGCTATGCTAAAAGATGGCGATCGTCTGTCATCCTTTGAGTGGTGCCTCCAGGCTCCTGCCAAGCTGTTAATCATCCGGTTGGTGGTGAATGATGTTGACAGGGGTCCGTTGGAGCGGGAGCGCACAGGAGTGCGGCTCCGGGAGTGAGGAGCCCAGGGGGTGGGCACATGACCAAGCCCCGCCCCCTCCTCGGCTTCCCCGAACAGTGCAGAGGCACAGCGCCCCGGGGAAAGCCCTGCTAGGGTCTTTATTCTTTTTAATGTTTTGTTTTAGTATTGATAATTTTATCATTGTTCCTTTTATGACTGTGTGCTGCTTTTCCAGAGACTTGCTCAAAGTGGCATATCAATTTTCTAAGTAGACCATTTTTTATCTGGGCACATGGCACATAAGTCCTGGAGAAATTTCACCAACCCTTCAGCAGCTTCCACCCCATCAGTTTGGTGTAGTGGTCAGGAGCTGGACTCTAATCTGGGAGAACCGGGTTTGATTCCCCACTCCTCCACATGCAGCTGCTGGTGTGACCTTGGGCCAGTCACAAGTTCTCTCAGAGCTGTTCTCTCATGAGCAGTCCTCAAAAGACCTCTCTCAGCCCCACCTACCTCACAGGGTGTCTTGTTGTGGGGAGGGGAAGGGGAAGGGAAAGGGATGGGTGGTGCACATGTCCTGGGTATCTCAAGTCTACTGGAAACCTGGTGGTTTCAAGGGAGCAGGAAGAGAATGAGGGTGTGTTCTTGACGCTTATTTTTATTGCACAAAGTATTGGATGGGGAAGGGAAGGGAGGAAGAGCAGGTCAGTTTCACTCACCTGTGGAGTGGAGTCTGAGGGGTGGGTGTTGCCTTCTGACACACTTCCAATATGTTAGGGGGTGTGGCATATGTAAATGAGTTATGCTAATGAGCTCCTGCACCTCTTTTTCTACGAAATGACCCCTGGCTATGCTAAAAGATGGCGATTGTCTGTCATCCTTTGAGTGGCGCCTCCAGGCTCCTGCCAAGCTGTTAATCATCCGGTTGGTGGTGAATGATGTTGATATTAGGGCCAGGGACAGCCTGGGAGCCCATTCCACCAGTGAGGGGCTGTCACCGAGAAGGCCCTGGCCCTCGTTGTGGCCAACCTGGCCTCTTTAGGGCCGAGAAGAGCCAGGCGATTTTGGGATCCTGATCTTAGTGTTCTGTGGGGAACGTGTGGGGAAAGGCAGTCCCTTAGGTAAGTAGGTTGGTCCCCAACCATATACGGCTTTAAAAGCAGGGGTCATTTCGTAGAAAAAGAGGTGCAGGGGCTCATTAGCATGACTCATTTGCATAACTCATTTGCATATGCCACACCCCCTAACATACCGGAAGTGTGTCAGAAGGCAACACCCACCCCTCAGGCTCCACTCCACAGGTGAGTGAAACTGACCTGCTCTTCCTCCATCCCCATCCCCATCCAATACTTTGTGCAATAAAAATAAGCGTAAAGAACACACCCTCATTCTCTTCCTGCTCCCTTGAAACCACCAGGTTTCAAGTAGACTTGAGATACCCAGGACATGCGCACCACCCATCCCTTCCCCTTCCCCTCCCCACAACAAGACACCCTGTGAGTTAGGTGGGGCTGAGAGAGGTCTTTTGGGAACTGCTCATGAGAGAACAGCTCTGAGAGAACTTGTGACTGGCCCAAGGTCACACCAGCAGCTGCATGTGGAGGAGTGGGGAATCAAACCCAGTTCTCCCAGATTAGAGTCCAACTCCTGACCACTACACCAAACTGATAAGGTGGAAGCTGCTGAAGGATTGGTGAAATTTCTCCAGTACTTATGTGCCATGTGCCCAGATAAAAAATGGTATACTTAGAAAATTGATATGCCATCTTGAGCAAGTCTCTGGAAAAGCAGCACTCAGTCATAAAAGGAACAATGATAAAATTACCAATATTAAAACAAAACATTAAAAACAATAAAGACCCTAGCAGGGCTTTCCCCGGGGCGCTGCGCCTCTGCACTGCTCGGGGAAGCTGAGGAGGGGGCGGGGCTTGGTCATGTGCCCGCCCCCTGGGCTCCTCACTCCCGGAGCTGCGCTCCTGTGCGCTCCCGCTTCAACTGACCCCTGTTTAAAGGTAAGAACTGTACTGTAAGAACTTGAACTGTATCCGGTATGCTATAGGCAGCCCGTGCAGTGCTTTTAGGATGGGTTGGATGTGGTCCCACATGGACAGACACCGCAACAGACTCGCCGCTGCATTCTGCACCAGCTGCAGCTCCCGGATTCTGGACAAGGGCAGCCCCGTATAGAGAGCGTTGCAGTAATCCAATCTTGAGGTGACCATTGCAAAGAGGTATCTTGCAAAAAGGTATAAAAAGGGTCAATATTCCTTTGTACGGTAGTGTCAAGCAGACTGACAGGTTTAAGGCCCTCTGCAGGACCGTCAAGAGAATTCTCTTTCTTAGCTTAGGTTAGGTTAGGTTGAGAGCCAGTTTGGTGTAGCGCAGGGGTGGGCAAACTTGCTCAGCGTAAGAGCCACCTAGAACAGGGGTGGCCAAACTCTCTTAATGTAAGAGCCGCATAGAATAAACCTCAGATGTTTGAGAGCCACAAGACATGAACAAATATTACCTGCTTTTATTGGAAAATAAGCAAATTTGCTTTTTATTAACATTAAATGAGACTGCCAACAATAATAACAAAAAGGGTAAAAGCAGATATTGATAATGATATTAATTTGTCCAATGATATTTGTTTGCTAATGATCTTTAGCTTCCCCAGCCTCCCTGGCGTTTGCCACACAATATATGTGAAAGAGCCGCATGCGGCTCCCGAGCCACAGTTTGCCCACCCCTGGTGTGGTGGTTAAGTGCGCGGACTCTAATCTGGGAGAACCAGGTTTGAGTCCCCACTCCTCCACGTGCAGCTGCTGGATGACCTTGGGCAAGCCATCGCTCTGTCCCAGCTGTTCTCTCAAGGACAGTTGTCTCAGAGCTCTCTCAGCCCCACCTACCTCACAGGGTGTCTGTGGTGGGGAGGGGAAGGGAAAGGCGTTTGTAAGCCGCTCTGAGACTCCCTTGGGGAGTGAAGGGCGGGGTATAAATCCAATCTCTTCTCTTCTTCTCTTCTTATCCAGTGTACGCTGTGCTTAAGGTCTACACACTGATCTTTCCTGTGATTTTGCTTAAGGTTCAATAAAACAGATTGCATTGCACATGTGTATCCTCCTCTACTCCTACAGAGACCTGGTGTCCCGCCAGATCGCATCTGGCCCAGTGAACCTAAGTGAGGCTGGTACCCCAGGTGGAAGCCGGGTGACCAGGTGAAATTCTTTGTTTTTTTTCTGCAACAGGTTTATGCACAAAGACCCCGCGAGTTCAAGCAATGTGGCAGTCACGAATGTTGCTTAGAGCTACTTAGATGAAGACGGACCAGTAGGGTTTTTTTTTTAAAACACAGTGTTTATTTATGACTGATATGTATGATTTGTGACTGAGTCAACCCTCTATTTAAATAATTGCCTGCTAATTGGAGCAGGGAGTGGAGCTCCGTCAGGCAGAGGGTGGCTGTACAGATGCAAAAAGCGGATGTTGCTGAAATGGACTGCTAAGGAAGGACTGCCTCGGCAGGTATAAATCAAATGAAATAAATAAAAAACTGCCTTGGCAGGTATTAGGGTTGCCAAGTGCGTAATACTCACCGGCGGGGGGGAGTCCCCTGACCGCCTAGAGTTTCCTCGGCGTGCGCGCCCGGCGACGTCACCGGAAGTGACGTCAGCACGTTGGGGGCATTGCCAGAGCGTCGCCCTGGCAACGCCCCCAACGTGATGACGTCACTTCCGGGCGACGTCATTACGTTTGAGAAGTCGTCCTGGCTGGACGACTTCGGGGGTGGGGTTCCCCCCGCTGGCCGAATGCTGGCCGGCGGATCGGGAACTCCTGGAGCGGGGGATCCCCCGCCCCCTGGGCTGACATGGCAGCCCTAGCAGGTATAAATCAAATGAAATAAATAAAAAAGATAAAAGGGACAGTTCAAGTGAATTGTCTCACCACCGATCAGCTGGCTGGTGTGTGTGTGGTGTGTGTGTGTGTGTGTGTGTGTGTGTGTGTGTGTGTGTGACTTACCTGGAAAAAGAGGAGGCCCAGCTGATGTTGCAGTGACACCTTTGCGTGACTTTTGACGTGACCCGGAAGTGACAGCGTCACACTGATGATGTCAGAGTGGCGCTCTGGTATTTGAGCAAAAACTCTATGGGAGAAGCCACATTTACTGGAAAGTTCTTCCCCAAATACCAGAGTGTTGCCCCGACATTGCTGTGTGACATTGCTGTGTGACGATGATGTCACTTCTGGGTCATGTCAGCAGTGATGTAGACATATCACTGAGACGTTGGCTGGGCCTCCCTCCCTTTCCCGGAAAGTTCCCTTCATCCCTCGCCAGTTGCTAGGAGGGTTCAGCCTCTGAATCCCAGAGCCAGGAGGCAACATCAGGGGAAGGCCTCGGCCTCTCTGCCCTGTTGTTGGCCTTCCAGAGGAACTGGTTGGCCACCGTGTGGAACAGGGCGCTGGAGTAGATGGACCTTCACTGGTCTGATCCAGCAGGGCTCTTCTGAGGTTCTTCTCAGGGGAAGGCCTCGGCCTCTCTGCCCTGCTGTTGGCCTTCCAGAGGAACTGGTTGGCCACCGTGTGGAACAGGGCGCTGGAGTAGATGGGCCACTGGTCTGATCCCACAGGGCTCTTCTGCTGTTCCTAAGTGGGCAGGGTTTATAGGTGATGGGCAGGAAAGGAATTCACTGGGCAGGTTTTGGGATTCTTGGGGTTTGTAGGCTGCGCTCCCCCAGGGCCAAGGAGGCCAGAGAAGCAATGAAGTGAGTGGGTGTCAGCTTAATTCCACTTAATTGACTGCATGACCTTGACAAATGTTTTGAGAAGAAGTCTCCTGAGGCACACATGCTACCAAGGAGAAGGCACACCCGAGTAAAGAACGTCTTTCCACATGGGGCTATATTTA
This sequence comes from Lepidodactylus listeri, assembly GCA_029233225.1. Classification (NCBI taxonomy): domain Eukaryota; kingdom Metazoa; phylum Chordata; class Lepidosauria; order Squamata; family Gekkonidae; genus Lepidodactylus; species Lepidodactylus listeri. The sequence continues at coordinate 6,536,691 of JARCFY010000012.1, forward strand.
GCAGGCGGGTCTGAGTTGTGTAACTGAAGCATCTGGGACCATTTTTAAATGAAACCAATTATTAATAAAGCATTTGGCATTTATATTTAGCTCTTCATGAGGTGTCAGATTTTTCCTCCCATCTGCCATATTGGGAATTTTCTTGATTGTTCTTTTACAAATGTTTTAATACTGAAGGACGGCAATAGGATGGCATTACCTTAAAGAGCCCCGAAGACCTGTTACTCACACCTGGGAATCGTGCTTGCTCTATCCATCAGGTTTTATGCCACCAGGGAGGGACCATGGTTTAGTGGTAGAACCTCTGCTTGGCAGGCAGAAGGTCCTGGGATCAATCCCCAGCATCTCCAGTTCAAAGGACCAGGTAGTAGATGATGGGAAGGACCATTCCACCAGATTATGGGAAGAGCCAGTCAGGTGTGGTGGTTAAGTGCGCGGACTCTAATCTGGGAGAACTGGGTTTGATTCCCCACTCCTCCACTTTCACCTGCTGGATGACCTTGGGCAAGCCATAGCTCTGAACCAGCTGTTCTCTCAAGGACAGTTGTCTCAGAGCTCTCTCAGCCCCACCCACCTCACAGGGTGTCTGTTGTGGGGAGGGGAAGGGAAAGGAGTTTGTTAGCCATTCTGGGTCTCCCTTGGGTAGTGAAGGGTGGGGTATAAATCCAATCTCTTCTTCTTCTTCTTCTTCTTAAAAGCCAGCAAGATTCCGGAGGTTGTCTCATTCAGTATGAGGCAGTTTGTGTTGATGTGTGTTCAGCCTTTCTCTGAGGAGTTTGGGAAAGAAGATGCACTCACCCACTCCAAGATCTCACTGCTGGAAAACTTGAAGAATTACTCACTGTAGGGATTCACACCACCGAGTTTATCCCTCCCGATCAAGACAAAATACGGGTTAATAGTGATTAAACTGTTTTATTAAGCATTGCACCTATGTATTATAAATGGTTTAATTAACCATATTTCTCTAGGTGGGCGTGCCTGCCAAATAGTTTTGATAATTTTTATAGTAGCAGTAACAAAATAATTGAAATTTATCCAAGGTTCTAAATGCTTCATAATTATATTATGTAACATGGTAGTATTAAGCAAATGATAAAGTACTCTCTGTATAAGGTATATGTAGCTTAGATTGTAGCGTATTAGTTGTAGATATAGGAAAAATCAATAAAAATTTATAAAAAAAAAAAAAAAGACAAAATACGGGTTGTAATTCACCTGGCGGAGTTATGTGCCATCAAGTCATTTCTGGCTTATGGCGACCCTACGAATTAATGACCTCCAAAATACCCTATCATTATCAGCCTTGTTCAGGTCTTGCAAACCAAGGGCTGTGGCTTCTTTGGTGGAGTCCTTTCATCCCACGTTGGGTCTTCCTCTTTTCACGCTGCCTTCCACTTTTCCCAGCATCATGGCCTTATCCAGTAAGTCTGGTCTTTTCCCACTGTGACCGAATCACCTGGGAACGTGATTGGGAAATAGGTACCATCCATATGAAGCAGAGGTTCATGTTGCTCATCTTCAACTTGCGCTGTACTGCACTGCTTAAATATGTGGAAGTAACCCACTGAACAGGCTTGAGTTGTTCACAAGCAGCTGAACTGCTTGACGAAAAGTTGGCTCCCTGCTCATAAGCAGAGAAGGTAATGTAGACCAAACTGGGGAGGGGGTCCTTAAATATCCCTAATCCAAGGCCACTCATTAGACTAGGGCAGAGATTCAGAGAAGATCCCCAACACTGGGGTGGTTCCTGGGGTGGGTGGAGCTGGGGTGATATGATGTCATTTCCAGGGGAGGCGCTAGACTACCTCCCCTAGTCTCTATAGTCTTTACCATAGAGACCAGGGAAATTCCTAGAATGCTACTATGTGGCAGCTATTTTCCCTTCTGAATACCTCAAGGGTTGGTCATTGGAGCTAAGGGCAATTAATTCCCTGCCCTAGCTGGGTAAATGGTAGGCTCAGACAATGGGATCGTTGGGTTAAGTCCCTAATATCTATCAAATTTAATACAGGCCATGGGCAGTTAAAAGTTCCTAATTTTTGCTCCATACCCTCCTCTGTGAAAGCAGATTTACATCTCTGGCTTTTGAGATTACCAGCACTGCAGGTATATGATTACAACGGCAAGAATGGTATATGCGCAGAATTGGAAGGGTGAAAAAATACCGGAGGTCTGGGAGTGGTTGAAAAAATTGTTGTACATGGCTGAAATGGACAAATGGACGAGAAAATTGAATAATCTGTACTCAGAGACTTTCTTAGAAGATTGGAAAGATTTGAAAGAATATGTTGAACAATATTGGGATATGAAAAATTACATTTATACTTGGACATAATATTAAAAAGAGATATTTGAATGTATAAATGGCAGTTAGAAAATAAGGATATTTTTAGGATTATATAAGAAAATAAGAATTCATATGATGGATAGTTTTATAAGGTTGTATACGTCGTTACCAGGAGAGTAAAAAATATATATATGCATATAAAGAATGGTTAAAGTTGAAAATGTTAAATGCTTCAGATGTGGTGGGAAACCACCATTATAAGATGATAACAAGATTATACAATAGAACAAAAAATGGATGTAATATTGAAAAAGGGTTTGTATAAGAAAAATATGTAATAGTGTTAGAAAATAATGAAAGTTATTACCAAAAAAAAAAAAAGAGATTACTAGCACTGCAGGCCCGACTTTGGGGATTCATTCATACCAAGTCAACTTCTGAATCCTCTTCCCAGATATCATTGGGGTGGGTATCTCTAGTCTTCGCTAAACCAGTTCTCCCTCCCTTCTTCCCTGCATTACGAGTCTCAGCAGACATAGAAGTTTCCATCCCTCTTCTGCATCCTCCAGCGACTCGTTTCTAGAGGAGCACGAGACGAGATTTTTAATTATAGCGGCAATATGTGGCCTAGTAGATTTCACATCCCGTCGAAACGACGCAAATGAGGTCTCCCAATCATTGCGCTTTCTAATTCTGTCTGCTCAGATCACTTGTCTCCGTTCCGCTCCCATCAATGTCACAATTATACTGTTTGATTTTGTCTCTCTCCCCCCATCCCCCCCGGATGTGTTGCTTTTCAGGGCATGAAATGGCACCCCGGCCCAGGGACCCAATCATATATAAACAGCTGTTTCCTTGCTATTTAAAGAGGAAGTGGAGATTGACAGAAGAAGAAGAAGAGATTGGATTTATACCCCGCCCTCCACTCCACAAGGGAGTCTCAGAGCGGCTGACAAACTCCTTTTCCCTTCCCCTCCCCACAACAGACACCCTGTGAGGTAGGTGGGGCTGAGAGAGCTCTTTCCCAAGCTGTCCTTGAGGGAACAGCTGGTCCAGAGCTATGGCTTGCCCAAGGTCATCCAGCCAGGTGCAAGTGGAGGACTGGGGAATCAAACCCGGTTCTCCCAGATTAGAGTCCGCGCACTTAACCACTACACCAAACTGGCTCTCTCAGACAGAGAATGGCAAGCTTCTGGCTCTTTCATAGGTTGTTGGGGTCACCCTCCACCTCCCAAACTCCAGAAATTTTAATGGAGAGAGCAATTCCCCACATTTTTAAAGTTATGGAGGTATGTGGGGCTTCCATGATTTAGGACTAAACAGGGGTCATTTCATAGAAAAAGAGGTGCAGGAGCTCATTAGCATAACTCATTTGCATAACTCATTTGCATATACCACACACCCTAACATGCCGGAAGTGGGTCAGAAGGCAACACCCACCCCTCAGGCTCCACTCCACAGGTGAGTGAAACTGACCTGCTCTTCCTCCATTCCCTTCCCCATCCAATACTTTGTGCAATAAAAATAAGCGTAAAGAACACACCCTCATTCTCTTCCTGCTCCCTTAAAACCACCAGGTTTCAAGTAGACTTGAGATAGCCAGGACATGTGCACCACCCATCCCTTCCCCTTCCCCTCCCCACAACAAGACACCCTGTGAGGTAGGTGGGGCTGAGAGAGGTCTTTTGAGAACTGCTCATGAGAGGACAGCTCTGAGAGAACTTGTGACTGGCCCAAGGTCACCCCAGCAGCTGCATGTGGAGGAGTGGGGAATCAAACCCGGTTCTCCCAGATTAGAGTCCAACTCCTGACCACTACACCAAACTGATGGGGTGGAAGCTGCTGAAGGGTTGGTGAAATTTCTCCAGTACGTATGTGCCATGTGCCCAGATAAAAAATGGTATACTTAGAAAATTTATATGCCATCTTGAGCAAGTCTCTGGAAAAGCAGCACACAGTCATAAAAGGAACAATGATAAAATTATCAACATTAAAACAAAACATTAAAAACAATAAAGACCCTAGCAGGGCTTTCCCCGGGGTGCTGCGCCTCTGCACTGCTCGGGGAAGCCAAGGAGGGGGCGGGGCTTGGTCATGTGCCCGCCCCCTGGGCTCCTCACTCCTGCGCGCTCCTGCTCCAGTGGACCCCTGGGACTAAATATTCTCTGTTTCAGGGGTCCCCAACATCATACCCGTGGTGCCGTAGTGCCCGCCAACCTCTCTCCTGGTAATGTCAGCTACGCTGCCATAGTTGTAGGGGGGAGGCAGGAGGCTACTGGCTGAACTCCTTGGTGTGCGGGAATGTTTAGTTTTGTTTCTTTCACTGGGCCTTATCTGCTAGCTTTGCTTTTTGACCTTGGTACCAGCTCGGCTTCCCTCCCTCGGAATGTGAACCCGTTCGTTTAGGCATGCTCCAGTGCATCCTCTGATTGGCTCCGGTCCATCAGGGGGCCTCACTTTGACTTCTGTATATCTTCCCCTCTCCCGCCCCTGAGGTTAGTTCTAACACAGATTGTATACAACAGATGACCTGCCTTTACTGTTCCTCAATAAACTTGACACTTTTGAAGGAATATGGTGGAGGCTGATTGCTGTGGGACTCTGACAAAAAGCCCCTGATTGAACCACCACTTGCTTTTAGAAAGTGGGCCGGGCTAGAGGGGGCTTTTTGCCCAGCAAGGCTTCCTATTGGCTGTGCAGATTAAAAGACATCCTGTTCAACAGAGCTCCTACCTGAATGGTTGAAGAGTCACTATTCGCGTTCGATATAAACTCAATCCCGGATGTTTCGTGGTTGGTTGCACCGACTGCGGTGGCCGTTTTGTGACTGTGCCCGCTGCCCTGTGTCAATTCCAAAGGTGCCCATAGGTTCAAAGAGTCTGGTATTTTTTCTGTGACGTCCGCCCAGGACAGTCAATGAAAATGTTAAACTGTCCAGGTCAGTACTGGACACCTGGGAATCTTAAATACATGGGAACAGGATCCTGTCTCACGGACCCTCTGGGGCAGACCTAGGAGGCAAAAATTGCCCAGGAAAGAGTCCTGCTGTCGCCAGGTCATTGCCCCCACCCCTTGATGTGGGTTCCCAGACCCCTGCCAGGGACACAGGAACCCCTGCTTCTGGGGGGCACTTCCCCACCTCCGGCCAGCTGGCTGGAGGGAAATCCTGCCCCCAACTGGCTCAAAAGGTAACGTGATTACATCACCTGGAAGAGATGTCACCACGTTGCCGACATCGGGGGTGACACTCTAGTTTTTGGGGGAAACTTTGTGGTAAAATCACCCACAAACCATAGAGTTCTGCCCCAAAACTAGAGTGTCACCTCCTGACGGCAACATGATGATTCTGGGAAGGACTGGAAACAAATCAGCCAATATCATAATGCCCCTGTACTGCCAGCCCCCCCCCCCCCCCACTGATTAGCTGGCTGGTAGGGGGCTTACAAGGAGAGAGAAGAAGGCCCTGGTGATGTCACGGGCAATGCGACAATGTCAATTTTGGAACACACTGGAAGTGACATCATCACACAGGAGACATTCGGGCGATGCTCTGTTTTTTAGGCAAAAACTCTGTGGTGGTAGCCATTCTCATCATAGAGTTTTTGCCCAAACTCCAGAGTGTTGCTGAGTTGTCACAGTTTGATGATGTCACTTCCTGTGTGTGCTGGAAGTTATGTCTCCATGTTGACTGGGCCTTCCTCTCTCTCCTGGTAAGTCCCTCCATCCCTCGCCAGTTGCCAGGAGGGACCTGGCAGCTCCAGGGAACCTCCATGTTCAGAAGCAGTCAACCACCTCTGAATACCAGTGCCAGGAGGCAACATCAGGGGAAGGCCTCGGCCTCTCTGCCCTGTTGTTGGCCCTCCAGAGGAACTGGTTGGCCACTGTGTGAGACGGGATGCTGGACTAGATGGACCCCTGGTCTGATCCAGCAGGGCTCTTCTGATGTTCTCATCAGGGGAAGGCCTCAGCCTCTCTGCCCTGTTGTTGGCCCTCCAGAGGAACTGGTTGGCCACTGTGTGAGACGGGATGCTGGACTAGATGGACCCCTGGTCTGATCCAGCAGGACTCTTCTGATGTTCTTCTCAGGGGAAGGCCTCAGCCTCTCTGCCCTGTTGTTGGCCCTCCAGAGGAACTGGCTGGCCACTGTGTGAGACAGGATGCTGGACTAGAGGGACCCTCACTGGTCTGATCCAGCAGGGCTTTTCTGAGGTTCTTCTCAGGGGAAGGCCTCGGCCTCTATGCCCTGTTGTTGGCCCTCCAGAGGAACTGGCTGGTCACTGTGTGAGACAGGATGCAGGGCCAGTTTGGTGTAGTGGTTTGGAGGGTGGACTCTAATCTGGGAGAACCAGGTTTCATTCCCCACTTCTCCATGTGCAGCTGCTGGTGTGACCTTGGGTCAGTCATAAGTTCTTTCAGAGCTGTTCTCTAAAGGGCAATTTTTGAAAGAGCTCTCTCAGCCCCACCTACCTCACAGGGGAGGGGGATTGTAAGCCACCTTGAGACTCCTTCGGGTAGTGAAGGGCAGGGTATAAATCCAATCTCCTCCTCCTCCTCCACAGATCAGTTCCCTTGGAGGAAATGGCTGCTTAGCAGGGCAAACTCTGTGGCATCGCATCCCTGCTGAGGTCTCTCCCCAAACCTGCTCTCCCCAGGCTCCACCCCCAAATTTCCAGGGATTTCCCAACCTGGAGTTGGCAACCCTGGCCCACAGGCATACATACAATAGAACGAATCTCTACACACACAGAATTGCATCCTTTCTCCCCGAACGTGGGAGGAAGTCTCAAAATGTCAAACATAAAAATGCTCTGTAAAAAGGAAGCAAATTACTCTGATTAATATATTGTTATCAGTCAATTAATGTGAAGAAAATCGGCTTCGTGTGACTTGCTTGTGAAGACAGCTCTGCTCAAATGGCTGTTGGAGGGCAAACTGCTAGCCCCACCCTCCGACTCTTGAAAAGGACGGTTCGCTTTGAATCAAACGCTTGAGACCATTCGGGATTGGATTGCAACAGTTTTGCATGTGCCTGTTTCTGACACTTCTTTCCCGCATCTATCTCTCACCCACACCCATCGTGTTCTGTTCACCCAACCCACTAGTACTCCAGCCTTGTTCGTCCTGCCATCTTGACTCCCAAACTTAAGCATGTTTGTATTTGAATCACTGTATGCTCTTGTTAGCACCCCCTGCTGCAAGGTCACCTTTCGCCCTCCCTCTCCAGCACTCTGCCTTCCTCTCCAGCATTGTGCCCTCCTTCCTTCCTTCCTTCCTTCCCCTCCCTCTTTCTGTCTTTCCCTCCCTCCCTCCTTCCTTCCCCTCCCTCTTTCTGTCTTTCCCTCCCTCCCTCCCTCCCTCCTTCCTTCTTTCCTTCCTTCCTTCCTCCCTCCTTCTTTCTTTCCCCCTCCCTCTCCCCTCCCTCTCCAGCCTTGTGCTCCTTCCTTCCTTCCTTCCTTCCTTCCTTCCTTCCTTCCTTCCTTCCTTCCTTCTCTCTTAGAGAAAATAGCTGCTTCTTCTAGAGAAAATGGCTGCTTTGGAAGATAGAGTCTATGACATTATACCCAGCAGAGGTCCCTCCCCTTCCCAAACCCCACCCTCCCCAGGCTCCACCCCCAAAATCTCCAGGTATTTCCCATCCCACACCTGGCTTCCATACCAAACACTGTGACACACCAGATATCAATTACTTTTAAATATGAACAGGAAGATATGAAGTACTGAAACAGAATATCAGAGATCCATCCATTCATATACAAATACAAAGAATTTTGATGAACCTCGGGCACATATTCAGTATTCATCAATGGGTGAATATTTGATATTAAAATTCCCTACTGACTTGAAGAAGAAGACGAGATTGGAATTATACCCCACTCTTCACTACCCAAAGCCATCTCAGAGTGTTTTACAAACTCCTTTCCCTTCCCCTCCCCACAACAGGCACCCTGTGAGGTAGATGGGCTGAGAGAGCTCTGAGACAACTGTCCTTGAGAGAACAGCCGGTACCGAGCTATGATTTGCCCAAGGTCATCCAGCAGGTGCAAGTGGAGGAGTGGGGAATCAAACCCAGTTCTCCCAGATTAGAGTCCGCGCACTTAACCACGACACCAAACGTTCAGAAACACATTGATAGGAGGTCTGTACTCTCGCCCTGTTCGGGGAAGCGCATGGAAATGACCTCCTGATTCTAGCATGGCTTTGAATTTCAAAGGATTCTGCTTCTAATCAATGGCGCGGGGGGTGGCAGGACACATTCCTGCCTTTTACACGTGCAGATATATGTGATCTGTGACTAACTTTGCACCGCCTAAACATTTCATGATCCAAATTGTCTGATGTCATTTCTGGAACACAGGATGATCTAGAAGAAGAAGAGAAGAGATTGGATTTATATCCCGCCCTTCACTCACTTGAAGTCTCAGAGCGGCTGAGAGGGCTCTTTCCAGAGCTGTCCTTGAGAGAACCGCTCTGAGAGAACTGTGGCTTGCCCAAGGTCATCCAGCAGCTGCAAGTGGAGGCGTGGGGAATCAAACCCGGTTCTCCCAGATTAGAGTCCACGCACTTAACCACTACACCAAACTGGCTCTCAAGTGATAGCATATGCTATTCCTCTGGGTGATGTTGTTTTTTTAAAAAAGAAAATACCTTTCCAGACTTTGTTCTGACTGCTGCAAATTCTGTTCATAAGGCCCAACCCTGGAGTGGAGGAATAGGTACATGTTATCTGTGCTCAGGGATCCAACCTATGATATGGGCCACTGATGTCATGGCAAAAAAGTCGATCGGATTTTTCGTATTCGTGAACTGTGGTGTGGCTTTGCATTACAAGTTTGTGCGGGGGCCAGAAAAAACGATACGTAGGCCCTGAATTTGTCTCCCTTGTTTGAGTTCCCCGTTCTCTTTTTGAAACATCAGCCTGGACGTTTATACAAAGGGGTGGGGCAGAGAGGGAGGCCTCAGGCCCTGATGTTATGGTCTCTTGTTCCCATCCTGTGTTACACTGCAGGCAGGTATGTTGCCCCAAAAGGTCGGACCAGAACCAACGGGCTGGAATTAAATCAGGGGAGTTTTCGGCAAAACAGGAGGAAGAACTTCCTGACAGTTAGAGCAGTTCCTCAGTGGCACAGGCTTCCTCGGGAGGTGGCGGGCTCTCCTTCCTGGGAGGTTGTCAAGCAGAGGCTAGGTGGCCATCCGACAGCCATGCCGATTCTGTGAACTTAGGTAGATCATGAGAGGGAGGGCAGGAAGGGTTACATCAGTGCTGAGTTCTTGTGGCCCTGTCTCACGTGCCCAGGGAAGTGCTGATCACCACTTTGGGTTCAGGAAGCAATTTTTCTCCGGGCCAGTTTGGCTGGGGATCCTGGAGGGATTTTTTTTTTTGGGTCATCTTCTGGATGATGAAACGGGTCACTGCGGGTGTGGAGGGGGAGGTATTTGTGGATTCCTCGAATTGTGCAGGGGGTTGGACTAGATGACCCAAGAAATCCCTTTCAACTCTATGATTCTATGAATGGATAGTGAAACTCGTGCCAAGGGGGACCTCTGGTTCTTTGGAACACCCTCCCCAGGAAAGCTGTGTCTCTATACCATTTTACCATATATTTCAAATCTGGTGGTTTGAGAAAGTCCTCCGCAAGGTTGGCTAACTGGGTCTGCCTCTCCTTATAATCCGTCTCTCCGCCTGCAGTGGATTTGTGGTTTGATTTTGTGTGTGTGTGCCTTGCCTTTGGTGTTTCTCACCCAACGCTTTTTGCAGTTTTGATAGGAAAAGGCTGCGTAAATAATAGCAAGAGTGACAATCGCAAGAAGAATTACGGAGGCTATTCTTCTCACCTATGGGGGCTGGGGAGCTCTGGTGCCTGCAGAAGGAGGAACCGCTGAGCTGAAAAGGTGCAGGCGAGAGGAGGGGCTTGGTTGCTGTGAATCGGCAGGGGAGTTCGGAGAGGGGTAGACTGTCTCATCCTGCTGCTGAAGATGCTGCTAACTTTTTGCAGCTTCCTCTTTTCTCCGGTAAGCAAAGTCTGCTTTTATCTTTCAAGGGGGAGATGGAACAGGGGACCTTTCGAAGAAGGGGGGAGGGCGCATTCCAGGTGCATGGTGAAGACCTTTGCATATTACCTCTGACCCTCTGCCATTCTCGCAGTCGGGTCGTTAAAAAAAGCAATCTTTTCATCACCCTCTCCGTCCACTTTTTAAAAAATGAAGCGTACAGCCCCTATGTTGGATTCGAATTATCCCACATCAGTTAACCGAGGGAGGCAGATATGCGATTAGGGCAGCAGAATGCAGACGTTGTGGTATTTAATACCGATTGATTAGCACAGCATGCATGGGTGCAAGCTCGTATGCATGGGTGCAAGCTCGTGTGAGTTTATGTAGCTCTTGTCTTCCCACGTTCACATCTGGTCTTTTCGAGCTGCTTTCTGTGCCGCTCCTTTGTAAAGAGAAACTTCACCTTTAACGGATGGTCAGCTCCCAGAAGTGGGCGATAGCTCAGTCTGAGCACGCTACGACCCCTTTTGTTTCGTTTTTAAAAAAATAAGCGACATCTTCTTTTTTAAAAAGAAGGAGAAAGATGAGTGAGAAAAAGAATCATGTGGCGACAGATGCAGGAGAAAAATAGACAGGAAAATACTTAAAAGTGTGGCTCCCATTCCAGATTGGGTGTAGGTCCTGTTTTATATGTTGTGTTCATGAATGCACTTTTAGATCTTGCTGTGATTTATTGATTTATTTGGACTTATATCCCGCCTAGCCAGCACAAAGCGGCTCTTTGTATGCACTTTTGTTTGGAGAAGATTCACAGCTGGATCTGTCTGTGTGCCTCTCTCTGTCTCTCTCGCTCACTTCTGTTCATACTTCTGCAGCACTTTGGGACCTAGAGTTTACCTCTCTTTTGGGCGGAGACCTCGAATCTCTGAGGTTCTATCCTTTGTCGCTCAGATAGGCCACGTTTGTCTTTCTTTCCGATAACGTTATGGCCAAATTCATCCATCAGCTCCCTGGTTCTCTGAAAGAGTTTTCTGAATCAACAACCACCACCACCCCCCAGCATTTGATGATTTGTATCCGAACTGTACACAACTTTGTTTAGGAGGCAGTCAGATAACAGAAGTCTTAAGAAATTACGCCAGCCGTGATTAAGACTTTGTAAGTAAGAGGCGTGCTGGAAATGTGTATTTCCTGGGAACATTTGGTGTTTGAAAGCGGAACGCTGTGACATTTGAGTTGTTGTTTTTTTAAATACTTTTTTGGCCGAAATTCAGCTCTTGTCAGAAGTGTGAGCTCTCTCTCTCTCTCTCTCAGTACACACCACACACACACATACATGTTTTCCAGAAATTCACAACAACAAAGAAAGAAGGCATAAAAAAAAATCTTATAAATTTGGATCCTCCAGCAAGGAACTTTCCCCAGACATTAGAAATGTAAGATTTTTGGATTCCAATATATAAATCTTAGATATGGACCTCCCTGCCCCACCCGCATGGATTTCTCATGTGACAAAAGGAACTTATATGTGCATGAGTTGGTAGTGGTGCTAGCGGTCGCTCGGGGTGTGTGTGTGTCTGACTCTCATCACTGAGCATTGCTAAAGGGGGAAGGGGTCCTCTGACTGAGGGATGTTAGGAGGTGGGGATGGTTCTATTCTTATTCTTCCAGTTTGGTGTCGTGGTTAAGTGCACGGACTCTAATCTGGGAGAACCGGGTTTGATTCCCCACTCCTCCACTTGCACCTGCTGGATGACCTTGGGCAAGCCATAGCTCTGTACCAGCTGTTCTCTCAAGGACAGTTGTCTCAGAGCTCTCTCAGCCCCACCTACCTCACTGGGTGTCTGTTGTGGGGAGGGGAAGGGAAAGGAGTTTGTGAGCCGCTCTGAGACTCCCTTGGGTAGTGAAGGGTGGGATATAAATCCAATCTCTTCTCTTCTTATTCTCATTCTTATTCTTAATCACCCAATCTCTGCTACTGCAGGGCTGTGGACGATGTACAATATGAATAAAAACATACACTAGATAAAACAATTAAAACCAAACAGCACATTTTAGAACAGACGGCAAACAAATCAATCCCATTTTAGACTGCTGGCCGCTTTGCGGGCAGCGGGGAAGGGGTAAGAGAAATGTAGAGAGCGGAAGAGGGTGCCAGCCAAGATGAAAAGTGTCGCTGTCCTCAACCAAAAGTCTGGCAGAGTATCTCAGCTTTGCAGGCCCTGCGGAATTCCATAAGGTGCAGGCAGGCAGCTACCGAAGGGATAGCGGAATGTGAGACTGGCACGCTCTGGCCTTACTTGGGCCTGACTTGAGTCCTCCTGTTCATTCGGCACACCTGGGGGTCAGCCCACCCTGACCCCCCCCCCTTGGTGGGAACACTCCCTCTGGCCCACCACACGAGTGGTTACCGTCATGGATGAAACATAAGAACATAAGAGAAGCTAATGTTGTGTCAGGCCAGTGGCCCATCCAGTCCAACACTCTGTGTCACACAGGGGCCAAAAACACCAAGTGCCCTCAGGAGGTCCAGCAGTGGGGCCGGGACACCAGAAGCCCTTTCACTGCTGCCCCCCCAGCACCAAGAATACAGTGCTTCACTTGCTCCAGACTGAGAGCTCCTATCTATACCTTGTGGCTAATAGGCCAGGGGTCCATTGGAGTGGGAGCGCACAGGAGCGCAGCTCCGGGAGTGAGGAGCCCAGGGGGCGGGCACATGACCAAGCTCCGCCCACTCCTCGGCTTCCCCGAGCAGTGCAGAGGCACAGCGCCCCGGGGAAAGCCCTGCTAGGGTTTTTATTGTTTTGTTTTAATATTGATAATTTTTTTATTATTCCTTTTATGACTGTGTGCTGCTTTTCCAGAGACTTGCTCAAGGTGGCATATAAATTTTCTAAGTATACCACACATGGCACATGGCACATAAGTACTAGAGAAATTTCACCAACCCTTCAGCAGCTTCCACCCCATCAGTTTGGTGTAGTGGTCAGGAGTTGGACTCTAATCTGGGAGAACCGGGTTTGATTCCCCACTCCTCCACATGCAGCTGCTGGTGTGGCCTTGGGCCAGTCACAAGTTCTCTCAGAGCTGTTCTCTCATGAGCAGTTCTCAAAAGACCTCTCTCAGCCCCACCTACCTCACAGGGTGTCTTGTTGTGGGGAGGGGAAGGGGAAGGGATGGGTGGTGCACATGTCCTGGGTATCTCAAGTCTACTTGAAACCTGGTGGTTTCAAGGGAGCAGGAAGAGAATGAGGGTGTGTTCTTTACACTTATTTTTATTGCACAAAGTATTGGATGGGGAAGGGAATGGAGGAAGAGCAGGTCAGTTTCACTCCCCTGTGGAGTGGAGCCTGAGGGGTGGGTGTTGCCTTCTGACACACTTCCGGTATGTTAGGGGGTGTGGCATATGCAAATGAGTTATACTAATGAGCTCCTGCACTTCTTTTTCTACGAAATGACCCCTGCTAATAGCCACTGATGGACCTCTGCTCCATATGTTATTCCAATCCCCTCTTGAAGCCGTCCATGCTTGTAGCCACCACCCCCTCCTGTGCCAGTAAATTCCATGTGTTAATCACTCTTTGGGTGAAGAAGTACTTCCTTTTATCTGTTCTAACCTGACTGCTCAGCAATTTCACTGAGTGCCCACGAGTTCTTGTCTTGTGAAAAAGGGAGAGAAGGACTTCTTCCTCTACCTGCTCTATCCCATGTGTAATCTTGTAAACCTCGATCACATCACCCCTCAGCCGTCGTTTCTCCAAGCTAAAGAGCCCCAAATGCTTCAACCTTCCTTCATAGGGAAAGTGTTCCAACCGTTTTATCATTCTAGTTGCCCTTTTCTGCACTTTTTCCAATGCTAGAATATCTTTTTTGAGATGTGGCGACCAGAACTGTACACAGTACTCCAAATGAGGCCGCAGCAACGATTTATACAGGGGGATTCACTCGCAAGAATGGGTCTAAATTACAGGCAGAAAGGTACCGGCTGGATCTTAGGAAAACCTTTTTGACAGTAAGAGTTGTGCAACAGTGGGATCGGCTGCCTGCGGAGGTGGTGAGATTCCCCCCCCCCCCCCGCCACTGGCAAAGTTGGCAGTTGGACAAACCCTTGTCAGGGATGCTCTAGGCCAGGGGTGGGCAAACTGCGGCCCGCGGGCCACATGCGGCCCACCACAGAGTTTTTTGCAGCCCGCCAAGACAGTTGGCCAAGTGGTTTCTCAACAAGCAATCTCATTCCTGATTTCAAAAAAAATTGTAGAAAAGTGTGATAGGGTACATTTGTCTCATTAAACTGATTCTAAAATTAAATGTGCTTGCAGCTATAGACGATATGAAATTAGCACAATAAATAAATTGAATAAAACCACCGCTATTTAATTTAATTTATATGTATTGATTTTTATGATACAATTTATACCTTTTCTGAAATGCAAAGTTAACTAATGAATGCAATCGTTTTAAAAGGTGCGGCCCTCCGCTAACCTCCGCTCCCACAAAGTGGCCCCCGAGCCAAAACAATTGCTCACCCCTGCTCTAGGCTGATCCTGCACTGAGCAGGGGGTTGGACTAGATGCCCTCTATGGCCCCCTTCCAACTCTGCAATTCCATTCTATCTCAGCTCGGTAACCTCCTCCTCTCTCAAGGTGCGGGCAAAAACATGAGCCAGCAGAACTGGCAAACTGCGTCCCTTCCGAATCACAAAGCTAGCACTAACAATTAAACGGAGAGTTGCAGGAGGGCGTGGCTGGCCGGACCAAATCCTTTCTAATCTTGCTCCCAGGAAATAAAGCGCATATGAACAGATACACACACACACAAACCAGTTAGGAACGATAGCTCTGCCAGCGGTCCTAGCTCCCCAAATAGAGCTTGGTACGTTTAGACAAACAAGCCAGATTCTAAAGAGCTGTGGAGCTTCTGTTTCACAGTAGATGTGCACGCAGTTTCTCCTTTCTCCATGGAAGAGCAACACAGGCTAGCATTCCCAGGTCTACCAGCATCTGACAACCTAAAAATTCTACAGAGGAGTGCAGCTCCATCGGAAATTATAGAGGAAAGAAGGCTTCTGGAGTTTCACTGAAAACTTCATGACCCAAGGGTCTAAATGAAGATGTAAACACACACGAAGCTACCTTATGCTTAATCAAACCCGATATTGGTCCATTAAGAGACATTTTGGTGTAGGGGCTAGGTGTGATTTATACACGTCATTATATGGATGTTCTATATGGATGTTAGATTAAACGAAGGTTGTGTGGGCATTCAGTGACGCACTTTCCAGCGAGCTTGGGAAACCCAAATGAACAAATTTCAAAAATGTCATTCTTGAGTACCCGGGAAATGCATGAAATAGCAAACGCAGAAGAAAATTGATTCCAGCTCGAAGGTCCCCCCCGAATGCCTGGACAGCATTTCTCCTTGCCCGATAGCAAACGTTCGACAGACAAGACAGGCATCTTGGGGGTCTCGGAAGTACTATGAGCAGGATTCAGACCAGGAGCTATGGGCCACCTGGGCAGTTTGGTGTAGTGGTTAAGTGCGTGGACTCTAATCTGGGAGAACCGGGTTCGATTCCCCACTCCTCCACATGCAGCTGCTGGCGTGACCTTGGGTCAGTTACAAGTTCTTCCAGGGCTGTTCTCTCAAGGGCAGTTCTGGAGAGAGCTCTCTCAGCCCCACCTGCCTCACAGGGTGTCTGTTGTGAGGAGCAGATGGGAAAGGAGATTGTAAATTGCTGTGAGACTGCTTTGGGTAGTGACGGGTGGGGTATAAATCCAATCTCCTCCTCCTCCTCACCAGTTTGGTATAGTGGTTAAGTGCGTGGACTCTAATCCGGGAGAACCGGGTTTGATTCCCCACTCTTCCACTTGCAGCTGCTGGATGACCTTGGGCAAGCCATAGCTCTGTACCCGCTGTTCTCTCAAGGACAGATCTGAAAAGAGCTCTCTCAGCCCTACCTACCTCCCAGGCTGTCTGTTGTGGGGAGGGGAAGGGAAAGGAGACAGTAAGCTGCTCTGAGACTCAGAGTGAAGGGTGGGGTATAAATCCAATCTCTTCTCTCTCTTCTTTTCTTTAGTTGACAGAAGCAGGGGACTGTGGTGGGCCATTCCAAGTGAGATTTATCACAGGACACAGGACAGGTGATGCTGGGGTGGGCAGTCTGGTGTAATGGCAGGATTTAAAGACTGTGGGCAGCACAAGGTTGCCAGTTACCCCCTGGCAAATGGCAGGGGATGGGGGGGGGGGTACTGGCAGCAAAGAAAGGCCTAGGTTGGTGTCACCAGCCATGTGATGGTGTCATTTCCAGCATGTTCCGGGTGGGGGCATCATCAGGTCATAGGCAATGTGGGGGCATTCCGGTATCTGAACAAAAACTCTATGGTAGAAGTCATTTTTACCATAGAGTTTTGCTTAAATACCAGAGTGTCATCATGTCACAGACTATGCAGGGGTGTTTTGGTGTTTGAACAGAAACTCTGTGGTAGAGTTCATTTTTACCATAGAGTTTTGCTCAAATACCAGAGTGTCATCATGTCACAGACAATGCAGGGGTGCTTTGGCGTTTGAACAGAAACTCTATGGTAGAGTTCATTTTTACCATAGAGTTTTGCTCAAATACCAGAGTGTCATCATGTCACAGACAATGCGGGGGTGCTTTGGTATTTGAACAGAAACTCTATGGTAGAGTTCATTTTTACCATAGAGTTTTGCTCAAATACCAGAGTGTCTCCGTTGGTTAGCCGTATGTCCCTCCACTGGCCAGCTGATCAGTGCTGGGGGAGGGGCCTTGGGGCAGGGAATCTCCCATTCCCTGGTGGGGGCCTGGCAACCCCGGGGCAGTTTGTAACTGGGAAGGTCACCATTCTGGGCAAGAAGGGGCAACCAATCAGGAGCTCCTTTGCTGTAGCTAAAACTGGGCACTTAGTCAGGCAAGGGCCATGGACTTACCACTGAACACGGGCATTACATTAAATTAAGGGTCCATGGGCGTGTGTAAGCCAGCAAGGCATTCTATATGCTCTTATGAACTGTTAAAATCATAAGTTTGACCTTTGAGGTTGGCTTTCTGCTTAAGGCAAAGGCACTCTCTAATGCTATGAGAGGCTCCAGCCCACAGCGGGAGACTTCCTTCAGAGTTCACACTTGCATGGAGACCAGAATTCCATTCCAAAGGATTCTTCTCTCTACTTCACGAGTTCCCACCAACAGGGAGACCAAGACTCCATTTCAAAGGGTCCTTTTCTCCTTTACGCTGGCCTCCTCACACCTTCCCCCAAAGTTCCTGTAAGAGATTAGGTTGCCCAGCAACTAATCGCCGACCATCAAGTGACCTGGCTGAAGCCATTACGAGACCAGAGATTGGCGCCAAGAAGACCGACCAGATGGCCCAGGTGTTAGATACTGATTAGCACCTAGATTTGCAATATTGTCCACTCCTTCCTGCCCCCTCCTTCCTATGACACCGACCAATAGTAAGGCTAGGATGGACGGACAAACTAGTGGGTGTGACAAGGGGATGTGGTCAGCACAGCCCGCCCCAATGCCACCTGATAAAAGATCTTGCACAACAGAAACACACTGCTAGCCACCTTCGACCCCTATCTTCTTACCAACCTCTCATGTCCAGCTTCCTGTACCCAACACCTTGCCTACATCTTTAATCCCTGGTTTGCGCAGCCAGGACTGGAGCGTGTATCTGCAGGTTCAGATCTCGCTCCCCCTATTTCTCCCATTCATCCCTCCCTCGATCTTCTTGTGGAAGTAGACCACCCATCACCAAGACAGGTAACGTATTCCCCCTCAACGAAACTCCTGCTAATGCAACAGTGCTATTTTCTGTCTGATTTCCTTAGATCTTGTGTGTATGTGGTTTTATTATTATTCCCTGTATGCTTGAACAACATTTTATAGTAAACATCAGTCAAAGAAGCCACTCAGCCTCCGCGCCTATTTTCTGAGAACTCCTGGAAGGGGCGGGACCTTGGTATAGTTGACAAGAACCTGTTATTTTGCCAATTGCTGAACGTAAATTAAAGCAATTCGGCTAACACGTGCACCTGAAACAGCGGGGCTAATGGGGTAATTTATTATTTATTTATTTATTGTTGAGGTTTATATCCCACCCTACCAGCCGTACGGCGGCTCAGGGCGGCTCACAACAAGTATATAAACCAGATAATATCTTAAAACAACAAATACTATACAGATGGTGTATCTTCAGTTCAACGTGTCATAGCAGTGTCCAGATGTGGTCCTTATGGGCGGTCACAGTAGGCTGGCAGGAGAAGGTCAGATGATCGTATCACATAGTCGGCTGGCGAATCAGATCAAATACTCAGATCAAATAGTCGGGCCAGGACCAAGGTGGAAATGCTGGGCGGCCCCTACTTGAAAGCCTGGTGGAAGAGCTCCGTCTTACAGGCCCTGCGGAATTGTAAAAGATCCCACAGGGCCCTGATATTTTCCGGGAGCTCATTCTACCAGTGCGGGGCCGCCACAGAAAAGGCCCTGGCCCTTGTTACCGCCAACCGAGCCTCTTTTGGCCCTGTAAAGTTGTCAGCCCCCCTCTGCAAACGATGGGAGACTTCCCTTGCAAGAGGGGGGGCCGTCGCTGGTGACGTGGACTCAGAAATTACATCA
Source organism: Lepidodactylus listeri (assembly GCA_029233225.1). NCBI lineage: Eukaryota > Metazoa > Chordata > Lepidosauria > Squamata > Gekkonidae > Lepidodactylus > Lepidodactylus listeri. The sequence continues at coordinate 6,555,613 of JARCFY010000012.1, forward strand.
ACGCACCGTGTAGGATGCTCTGGCATTTGGGGAAAACTCTATGGTGACACCAAGATCATTTCTGGCCGCACAGGAAGTGACATCAGTGGGTCAGGATGCTGCCGACACCTCCCAGTTTCCTGCCGTTTCCCCCACTCGCACGCTAGCCAGCTGAGTGGTGGCAGGAAGTGCCCTCTGGAAGTGCCTAGTCCCCTGCCGTCATCCTGGGCTCAACCAGCCCACAGCAGTGTGGAGAGTGAAACCTAGCCCCAGTGACCCATAGCAGAGTCCCTAATCCAAGGGGTCCCATTCCGCTTGGCTTGGAGGGGTCCCATTCCGCTTGCTCCTCCACTATTGGCCCAGCGGCTTCAGGCTGCCTTTTCTGTGCTCTAGCCTCAGGGGAGGGGTTCCTGACACCCCCTCACTCCAGTCTCCTCTGCTGCCTCTGACTCGAACTCAGGGCTGCTGTCCTTCAGGTGGAGCTTGAAGCTCTACTGGAATGACGGCTGATCCCCAGACGACAGAGATCAGTCCCCCCGAGAGCCAGTTTGGTGCCGTGGTTAGAAGCGTGGACTCTAATCTGGGAGAATGGGGTTTGCTGCCCCCGCTCCTCCACATGCAGCTGCTGGTGTGGCCTAGGGTCAGTCACAGGTTCTCTCCGAGCTGTTCTCTCAAGGGCAGTCCTCGAGGGAGCTCTCTCAGCCCCCGCCCCATCTCACCGGGTGTCTGTTGCGGGGAGGGGGAAGGGAAAGGAGATTGCGAGCCGCTCTGAGACTCTTTCTGGTAGAGAAGGGTGGGGCATAAATCCAATCTTCTCTCTTCCCTTCTGGGAGACATAGCAGATTCAGAGGGTGAACTCTGTGGGATCACATACACCCTGAGAGAGCCTTCTCCTCCCCAAACTCAGCCCTCTCCAGGCATCATCCCTCAGATCTCCAGGAATCCCCCACACCAAAGTTGGCAACTCTCCACCCATTGCTGATCCCATCCCCAGCTCCTGATCTGACCAGAGAAGACGGGGCAGGTGAACTGACTCACAGTGGTCCAGCCTCTTCTTCCGTGTCTGTATCTCTTTATTCTTCCTTCTAACTATGCACACCCCCCCCCCCGGTTGGTTCTCCTTCAGGGGTTGGAAGGGAGACGCCCCACTAGGTGATCTTCTCTCCAGAGCAAAGTAGCTACTCGGTTGCCTAAACCTGGTTCCGACCTGGTTTGGGATGGCGAGGAACTTGGTGGGAGTGTGAGAGGTTCCTTTAGCGAGGGGTCCCTTTTAGAAGTTACAGCACTGGATTCTTACCTCCCCTATCAATGGGGAAAAACAAGGGCTGTGTGTAACTGAGGATCTCTCCCCGCCCCTGTAATGACAGATGACCAGTTTGGTGTAGTGGTTAGGAGCGCGGACTCTAACCTGGGAGAGCCGGGTGTGATTCCCCACTCCTCCACATGCAGCTGCTGGTGTGACCGTGGGTCAGTCACAAGTTCTTTCAGGGCTGTTCTCTCAAGGGCAGTCCTTGAAAGAGCTCTCTCAGCCTCACCTACCTCACAAAGGGTGTCTGTTGTGGGGAGGGGAAGGGAAAGGAGATCGTAAGCCACCCTGAGACTCCTTTGGGTAGTGAAGGCCGGGGTATAAATCCAATCTCCTCCTCCTTCTCCCCCTCCCCTCCCCCTCCTCCTCCCCCCTCCTCCTCCTCTTCTTCACATATATGTTAATTTCTTATAATCTTGCCCCTACTCCAAGGAAGTCTAGCTGCTTATTTAACCACCGAACAACCTCATGGAGAAGATTAGGCTAATAAGGTGTGATTTTTACCAATATGTGAGGATTTGAACCCGTTTCCAAGGCCAGCTCCAGGTTTCTGTAGGCTCTTTCTCACTTTGGGTCCCTGTTACGAGGAAAGGCAGAGTGCAAATGAAGTAAATAAACTAATATCTCAAAAGTACACCAAGAGTTTGAGATAAGTGATGCTCTGTATTCTTGGGGCTTGGGGGGGGCAACAGTGGGAGGGCTTCTAGTGTCCTGGCCCCACTGCTGGACCTCCTGAGGGCACCTGGTGTTTTTGGCCGCTGTGTGACACAGAGTGTTGGACTGGATGGGCCACTGGCCTGATCCAACATTGGCTTCTCTCATGTTCTTATGTCTGGGGCAAGTGATGCTCTGTCTTCTTGGTGCTTGGAGGGGGGGCAACAGTGGGAGGGCTTCTAGTGTCCTGGCCCCACTGCTGGACCTCCTGAGGGCACCTGGTATTTTTGGCCCCTGTGTGTCACAGAGTGTTGGACTGGATGTGCCATTGGCCTGAACCAACATTGGCTTCTCTTCTGTTCTTATAGGTTAGAAAAGACTATAGAGACACGGTCAAGGTTACACATAGAGTCTAGGTTAAGACTAAGTGAGGAGGCCCACAGGCAGCTCTCATTGGCCGTTGAGTGCCCATGTAAGCCTATCCATGACTAGGGTTGCCGGATCCCCCCTGGCCACTGATGGAGGATGGGGGTATGGTCACGAGCTTCAGGTTGGGAAATTCCTAGAGATTTGGGGATGGAGGACAGGTAAGAAGAAGAAGAGTCGAGAGAACAGCTCTGAGAGAACTGTGACTGGCCCAAGGCCACCCAGCTGGCTTCCTCTGGAGAAGGAGTGGGGAATCAAACCTGGTTCTCCCCACTTCTCCACATGCAGCTTGGGTCAGTCACAGTTCTTTCGAAGCTGTTCGCTCAAGAGCAGTTCTCGAAGAGCTCTCTCAGCCCCGCCTACTTCACAGGGTGTCTGTTGTAGGGAGAGGAAGGGAAGGAGGTTGTCAGCTGCTCTGAGACACCAACAGAAGGGTGGGTTATAAATTCCTCCTCCTCCTCCTCTTCTGATTAAAGTCCACCACTCTGAACCACTCCACCAAAGTGGCTCTAAGTGGGGTGCAATGCCATAGAGTCCACCCTCCAAACCCTCCATTTTCTCCAGGGGAACTATCTCTGGAGAAGAGCTGCAATTCCGTACCCATGACGCTGGCCCTGCCTGTTTCCATTCTCTAGGTAAAGGGTAAAGGTTTCCCTTGCTCGAAAACCAGTCGAATATGACTCTAGGGATGCGGTGCTCATCTCCGTTTCCAAGCCAAAGAGCCAGCGCTGTCCAAAGATGTTTCCGTGGTCATGTGGCCGGCATGACTAGACGCCGAGGTGCACGGAATGCTGTTACCTTCCCACTGAAGCGGTACCTATTTATCTACTTGCAATTCCTTCCTTTCGAACTGCTAGGTTGGCAGGAGCTGGGGCCAGAGACGGGAGCTCACTCCGTCATGCGGCACTCGGGTCTCGAACTGCCGAACTACCGACCTTCTGGTCTGCAGTTCAGCGTCTTAACCACTTGAGCCACTGCAGTCCTTTCCCCCACCTCTACCTAGCCCAATATCCTAGCCACTGCTCTGCCCCCGGGCTGCTTTTCTTTTCTTTTGCCTCATGTGAAAAACATTCTGTTGGCGTTGCGGGCTGCGTTTGAGCGTTTGATGAGCTCTCGGGAATAATGATCGTTGCTATTATGTTTTAAGCATCTGAGGCACTTTTGACAGCTATGAACTTTTAATTGGTATGACAGCAAGAGAGAGGGAACATGACAAAGCCTGACAGGGAAGCATTAGGTGTTGAAAGGAAACTTCCCCCCTGCGGCGGCGGTGAGCCAAGGAGGCGTCACGATTTGCAGAGGAGTGGGGTGGAAGAGCATCTTTGGGGTGACGCCTATCGCGGGTGGTAGGTGGGTACCAGGTGTTGAAAGAAAATCTAAAAGAAAAGTGGATCATTGTTGGGAGAAAACGTGGGGAGAAAAAGATAACAGTTCCTCGTTTCACATGCAAGATAAGGCGAACCTCCAAAAGATTCGGGGCCACTGGCAGGTTCTGAAAATCCCATGACTTCAGAAAACAGAAAATTCATCTGATCTCCCCGGCGAATTGTACAAGGAGATCCACAGGTGGTCTTTGCTGGCTGATCCTGGGCTGCATTCAGACTGGCAGTTTGGCCCGATATAGGCACCTCGTGCGTTCATCGTTTCCTCGTGCATTCATCGCACATGGCCAGCTGTCTGAACACGGGGGAGCGAACGCAGAATGGATTTGACAGTCTGAACCTGCAGATCCGTTCTGCCATTAGGGAAGCAGCTTTTTTTAAAAAAATGCCCATGTGCGCACATGCGCATATGCGCATGCATATATTTTGGCCATTTTTGCAGTGTGCTCCGCAGCTGATGCGCTGCAATAATGTGGATGCTTTCCCATGGGGTGTCTCCATGGGTAACCCGCAATAGGGTGTGCTGTGTGGCTGATACGTCCCACAACATTTTAAACTAGGTCAATTAGAGGCGGTGCTATAGCGCGGCAAGCTGCTGTTCTGTCCATAGCCCTGGAGGAGATTTTTTAAAATCTCCTTGCCATTTCGAAGATGATGCGTCTGCGATGGCCGCCCTCATAGTCATTACACAATGCCACAGAGTCCACCCTCCAAAGCATCCAAGCGGTGTGACTTGGAAGAATCTCAGCATATGGGATTAGTCATAGGGTCACTTGTTCACATGTTTCACCCCCGTCGAAGCCTCACTTGCGTCTCTCAAGAGACTGGGGGCTAAATATAAAAGCTTTGCCTGCTCGACATTGAATCAGGCTTTGAACTGCAACCCCCTCCCCAAGGGCTGATTCGGCAGAGGGGTCCCAAAGCCATTCTGGGCTGAAATTGGTAAAGAACTAATGCTTTTGCCTTTCTTTTTTATATTCTCGTCAATGGCTTCAAGGCTCCACTTCTTATTGCCAGTTTGGTAGATTTGTCTGCATTACGCACCATTCGTATGCTTTTAGCCAGTTTGGTGTAGTGGTTAGGAGCTCAGACTCTTATCTGGGAGAACTGGGTTTGAATCCCCACTCCTCCATGTGCAGCTGCTGGTGTGACCTTGGGTCAGTCTCAGTTCTCTCAGAGCTGTTCTCTCACAAGCAGTTTCTGTCAGAGTGTCTGTTGTGGGGAGGGGAAGGGAAAGGAGACTGTAAGCTGCTCTGAGACTCCTTCGGGTAGTGAAGGGCAAGGTATAAAGCCAATCTCCTCTCTTTTAGAAGGTTGGGTAAAAATATGCATTTTGACGTTCCTAGAAGGAAGCAAAGTAGCCGGCAGTAGTAATACCCTATCAATGCCCTCAACTTTTTTGCTTTCCCAAAATTCCTCAGATCTCAACATTTCACTTTCATTCAAATGTATCAGCCAGCCCTGACATAGTCGCTCCGTTATATGTTTGGATATTGATATGAGGTGGCTTTTATTAATTCGCGGCTTTAAAAGGCAGGGTATTTTTAACCGTCAGGGCTTTGATCTCCGGAAGATCCGCTTCCTTAGATCCGGGGATACAGAGGACATTTTAAGCATCGGTGTTAACGAGATGCTCAACTTCGTTATAGTTTTAGCCTTGCCGAAGCTGATTTGCTAGGAGTCGTTAGCATAATGGGGCGAGGTGATAAATACTGAATATATTATCTCTGAGCTCTTAATAGAATGGCCTCTCTGATCCCACAAGGCAGTTCCAGGCAATGAAGCGGCTTCCGGTGGACAATTCCCTCGCTGGATTTCTTTCTTTCTTTTATTTTATTTAAATCCCTGACTTGGATGCCTTTCTCTCCAGGCACCCAGGAACCCAGACTGCACTGTGCAGTCCAATGTGAGAGAAATGCGTCTGGAACTGAAGCCAGCCGAGGCCTCTCCTATTCCCAGCAATGCCTCACTGCCAGGGCTTTTGGGGTAGAAAAAGCCCAGCAGGAACTCGTTAGCATAATAGGCCACACCCAACAGCAGAAACTCATTAGCATGTTAGGCCACACCACTGACAGAACAGCTTATTAGCATATTAGGCCACACCCCCATGTTACCAGAAGAGTGGCCATCTAGCCACACCCACCTTTTGTTTCTTATTCTGTTCACCTTGTTCGTTGTCAAAACCCAGGGCTTTTTTTGTAGCAGGGATTAATTTGCAAGTTAGGCCACACACCCCTAATGTAGCCAATCCTGACGAGTTCCTGCTGTTGGGTGTGGCCTGTTATGCTAATGAGTTCCTGCTGGGTGTGGCCAACTCAGGAGCCAGCCGGAACTCTGTTCCTGTGCGTTCCTGCTCCCAAATATCCCTGCTCACTGCCATCTGCAAGGTTGGGCAAAGAGCTGACAATAACCAGCCTTTCTCTTGCCCTGACCTGGATAGCCCGGGCAAACCTGATCTCATCAGATCTCAGAAGCTAAGCAGGGCCGACCCTGGGAAGTATTTGGATGGGAGACCTCCAGAGAATACCAGGGCTGGGAGGCAGAGGCAGGCTATCAAGCCACTTCTCTGAATGGCCTCCATAGCCCAGTAGGAGTCGTCAGAGACTGAGAGACTGGAAATCAGGTGCGGTTCTGACCCCCCCCCCCCAATTTTCTGCTTCTCAGCAAGTCTGGGAGGCGGTGATGGTTCCAGGATGGCACATCAGAAGAACTCGACTAGATCAGCTCTTGATCCCCCCCCGTTTTTGCCACAAAGCTAAATTTCACCAATGGGTGATCAGAAGCTGACTCCCAATCGATCCCTTGTCCACTGGTTTCTGGAAGTATAAGCTTCTTCCTGTGAATACACAGGAACAGTTTGTGCACGGCTTGCCAATAAACTGGCTGCCAGATCACCTCTGGCGAACAGGAAGTGAGGCTAAAGGGCAGGTGTTCCACGATCCCCACTAACAACAAAACTAGAAGTAGGAAAAACCCAGCAGTGGTAGTAGTAGAAACGACAACGACAATGACAACAACAACAACAGTAATAACCATAGTAGTACCAGTAGTAGTACTACTACTAGTAGTAGTAATACTACTACTACTACTGTATTAAAGCCACTAAACAGTTAAGAATAAACATGATCAGCTCTGTCTGTAGGGTTCCCCCCCACACACACACATTCTACTGTGGATGTGCTCTGTTTTAACTTGGAGGAAGTCTAATATTAATTTCAGAACTGGCATCTATGAGGCTGACTAATCGTTCGAGCTTACGCCTCTCTCGATCAAAACACCATGCTCAGAGTTCAAGGCACTCCCACGCTCCTTCACATTGGTAACTCATGCTAAAAAATTTTTTTTTTTTTTTGCATACCAAGTGTCGCAGCAGAACTGCATGAGCCCAGCATTCTGATCATTTGAAAACCAAGAAGGACCGGTCACTAATCCACGGGCACCATTCGCAAACGAGATCCGGTGATTCAGTACCTCCGGGTCTGAAAAGGGATTTGGATGGGCATCCTTGGCACTGGATCTTATTTGGAATAAAGCAAGGGTTCCCAGGCGGGATGGATTTATTGGGGTGGGTGGGTGTTTGATCGCTGTTGCCCGACATTATTTATTTATTTATTTATTCGTTTCTCTCTTTTTTTTTTTGTAAAGAAATTTTTTAATTTTTCCAAAACCTTAAAATTAATACATTTATCTTATACAAATCCTTTTTTCCATATTATATAACATTTTGTTCTATTGGTATAGTCTTATTTTTATCTTGTATTAGCGGTTTCCCACCACATCTGAAGCATCACACATTTTCCACTTTATCCAAAATAGTAATATTTATCTCTATGTTTACATTTCTGGTAACGGTTATATATCTTTAAAATACTTATATACCAATTCTTACTTTCTATATGCTTATATAATTCTAAAAAAAACAACTTCATTATCTAATTATCCTTAGTACATTCATATACTCTAATTCTATTCCTTTATGCTATTATAACCATGTATAAATGTAGTTTTTCATGTCCCAATATTTTTCAACATATTCTTTCAAATCCTTCCAATCTTCTAAAAAGGTCTCTGAGTACAGATTATTCAACTTTCTAGTCCATTTATCCATTTCAGCCATATAAAACAATTTTTTCAACCATTCCCACACTTCTGGTATTTTTTCATTTTTCCAATTTTGTGCATACACCATTCTTGCTGTTGTTATCATATACCATATTATTATCCTTTTCTTTACATTTATCTCTTCTAGTTTAAGTCCAAACAATAACATTTCAGGCAACTTCTTAAATGTACATTTCAAAATTTTTTTCCATTTCTGCATGTATTATAGACCAATAAGTCTTCACTTTATCACAAGTCCACCACATATGATAAAAAGAACCTTCTTTCTTTTTACATTTCCAACATTTGTTAGATAAATTCTGATTAATATTTGCAATTTTTTTGGGTGTCATATACCATTATTTATTTATTAGTTTCGATTTATATCCCGCCTTGCCAGAAACTGGCTCTAGGCGGCTAACAACGTATTTATAAATACAAAGTTAAAACATCATTATAAATAAAAGGTTAAAACACATAAAATTTCATTGAATCACATTAAAAGCTAAGCAATCAGTTACAGATGGTAGCAAATACAAAACCCCACATCAAGCACCAGTTGCCTATGTTATTTCCCGCCAGGAGACTCCCACCTCAGGTGTTCTGGTGGCCTACTAAGGGCCATTCCCTCCGGTGGCGGCCCCAAAGGCCTGGCGGAAGAGCTCCGCTTTGCAGGCCCTGCGGAACTGCAAAAGATCCCGCAGGGCCCTGATGTTCATGATAATGCTCCTCTGAGTTTAACCATAGAATTTAGGGCTAACGCTAGAGTGTCACCCGACGTGATGACATCATTTCAATGTCACGCCAGAAGTGATGTCATTCAATGGGGTGGATTTGATCACCCCCCCCATCTTGCCCCCCATTTCCCTTCCACCTCCCGACTGAGTGGTGGGAGGGGGTGGGAGAACTTCCACTGATGGGGGGCAGCTTGCAACCCTAAATATAGCCCAGTCCTTCCAAAAAACCTGGCAGCAGAAAGGCAGTCTCTAGCCTGAGTCCCCAGAACCTATTTTCTTCCCGTGAATCGACTTCCCATTCATTTCCTCAGTCTATTCAGCCATTGGCATACAGCTGTGCTGTGCCTTTTCAGACAAAGGCTTGTGTATGGGAAAAAACATACAAATCAAACGCTTGCCCGTAATTCCGTTCCCCTTGATTTTTTTGAGAACCCAGCAGAAAAGTATCACAACAGTAAACAATTTCATATTATTCCCTGCCTTGAAAAGCATCGTAGGTAGCGAAAGAGGAGGGAGAAATGATTTTTTTCCAGCCAAACCCCTGAATAGGTTCTTTTGAAATGTAAATTGGATTGCCCTTTTCAGAGTAATTGTTTTGTTGCCATCCTTGAAAGTTGGGCATTTGTTTGGTCTGACACAGCAAAAAAAAAAAAAAATATTCAGTTCGGGCCGATATGTCTTTTTTTTTAAAACAAACAAAATAAATTACATGGAGAATGTCCAACCTACTGTTTGAAAGCGGGCCCCAATTGTGAATGAGAAAAGAAACTATTTTTGGGAGGCGGGTATCTCGATATTACAAAAGGAGTAAAAAGAAAATTGCCAATTGCAGGCATACAGCCGAGGAAAGATAACTATTTTAGGCCGGTTGGGCTCTAATTATTTTATTATCATGTCATTTACAACACTATTGTCAGATTATGGCTGAGATCAGTCCATCAGTTTATATTCTGAAAAACCTACCGATTCTATAGATCTCAGCTCCCTCTCTGAAACAGATAGTTGACACTGTGTTCATTCGTGAGTATTTTCTTTATTACATTCCCCCTTCCCTTCCCTCTGAGGATCTGACAGCAGCATACATGGATCCATTCTCATGGAGAGTTATCCCATTTTCAGGAACATGAAGCCGAAAATCTCTTTGACTGTTGTGAAGGAATGCCTTAACCACTAAGCCATAAGGCTCTGTGAAGAATGACCTGCCTCTCCAATCATCACACAGTACAGTTTTTGTTGGAGTGAGCAACTCAGCAAGCCTGGACACTGGGGAGCGCTATCTATATACTAATTCCCAAGTTGCCCCCTCCATGTGGATATGTAAATCCGCATGGAGGGGGTACTTGGGGGGGCAGAGAGATTTTCCTGCACACTTGGGGGACTCCCCAGATGTGCAGGAAAATCTAAAAAGTTTTAAAAACTTTCGGGGGGATATTTAAATTCCCCCCAAAGTAAAAGAACGCTCTTGGAACTCTGTGGCGGCCCGGCGGTTGGGAGGCATCCAAGCCTTGCCACCGGTGCTGGAGGGTGGGAGGGGAGATCGGTGGCCTGGAGGCTGAGAGCCACTTGGGCCTTGCTGCCGGAGCTGGGAGGTATCGGGGGAAATCGGCGGCCCAGCAGCTGAGAGCCACTCAGGCCTCGCCGCCAGTGCCGGGAGGTGGGGGAAAGAAGACTTACCTACAGAGCTGCAGCCGGCCCTGGGTACGTCTGGCAGCTGCAGGGGAGCCTGGAGAGAAAGTGTGTGTGCGTGTGTGCATATGGTATGAGATTCCCCCCATGAATATTGCCGGCGGGCGACACGTTGTCTATATACTAATTCCCAAGTGCCCCCTGTGCATGTGGATTTCTGAATCCACACATTGGGGCCCTTGGGGGACAGAGAGATTTTCCTGCACACTTGGGGGACTCCCCACGTGTGCAGAAAAAACTTAAAAGTAAATATATATATATATTTGAAGGGTACATAAATCCCCCCCAAAGTAAAAACTGCTCCCTGCGCATACGCAGCAATGTCATTGACATGACAACATCATCACGTCGGGGGTGTTGGGGGGACAAACACTCTATGGGCAAAACTCTATGGTTTGCAGTAGAGTTTACAGTAGAGTTTTGCCCCAAAAGCAGAGCGTTGCCCCGATGCCACTGATGTGTTGACATCACTTCCAGAGGTGACATCATCACATCAACGACATCCCTGCCCACCCTGGAATGCCCTCCAAATTCCCCTGTCAGCTGCAGGTCGATTCCCTGACGACCCTCGTCATAATCTCCCGTACAAAGGTGATGAACTTGTCAAATGACCATTCACATTTCGGCCTCAAGGGCCTTCCTCAGTGGTGAATAATGCATCTTATTTAAAAAACGCACATGAAGAAAATACTGTACATCAGTTCTGACCAGGTGTTCTTATCTCATCTATTGTGTGGTGTGATATAAACTTCTAAAGAAGGCCATGGATCTCTTCACATGGTAGCCGCACTCACACACAAATCTCCATTGAAGTAATAATCTGGAATAGAATTTCCAGTACTTCAGGACAGGAGGTGTGGTCATCAACCAGCTATTGAAACCAATTGTCCCCCCCCCACCTTTCCTCTCATTTAAATAGGCATCTATGAACATGTGCTTCTCCAGGTCTAATCTGCCAGTCTAACTATGACGTTGCCCTGATTGTCACCCTCTGATGGAGGGGGAAGCAGAATTGATACATCCACTACCTACATGTCCATGGCAAGATGGTCCAGGAATCATGCTATATCCAAACGCCATTCGTTCTGATTGTATGTGAAGCTCCCGCACACACTGTCTCTGCTCGCTTGTATTAGTGAGTCAGTCTTTCCGATTCCTTTGTTTTTGCTTCCTTCTAGGTGGCCTCCATCCATCCAGAATGCAAGATTTTCCAACAGCTTATGAGAGATGAGGCTCGGTGTTCAGAAAAAAACCACTCTCTTGCACCAGATTTTAAAGGTAATAAGCCAGGGTTTAGTCATTTAAATATTGATCCAGTGGCGTACAAAGGCGATAATCATGCTACAAAAAGAGTGCATCAAACACTGCAGATAACACAGAAATCTCTATTAAACAATTGAAATATGAAACAAAAATAATACAATTTGGAGAGTATACAAGTTGTACACTGCAAAAAAATAGTACAATAAATGTTCTATTAAATTTGCAGGCACAAGAACAAAGTGAAGTGTCCAGAGACACATTGCCGAAGATGCCGGCCTGTGTTCTTCGTTTCGTTCGTTTGGACTTCCTCAGTGTACTAAATACAAAATTAAAAATCGCTGTCTAAATAACATGAATATCTGTCTTGTTACTATTTTGAGTACAACTATCAAAAGTTACCTAGAATCTAATTAAGATATGTTTACTTCAAGGTAGACAGTCCAGGAACATTTCTCAAAATATTGTAACTATTCAAATCGGTAATACAGGAACCAATTCCTGTGGAGAAAAATGTATGCTTACTTATCATATTCATATTTCACTTGTTTAATAGAGATTTCTGCATTATGTACAGTGTTTGACGTTGCACAATACTGATCAAGTCACATTGCTGGTCAGGTCTCCCAGTGACTGCAGACTACAGAGATGAGGTCCCTTGGAGAAAATGGCAGATTCGGACGATGGTGTCTGTGGCATCACTATCCTTGCTGAGCTCCACCCCAAAAAGTCTATCCTCATAAGAACATCACAACAGCCCTGCTGGATCAGACCAGTGGTCCATCTAGTCCAGCATCCTGTCCCCCACAGTGGTCAACCAGTTCCTCTGCAGGGCCAACAACAGGGCAAAGAGGCCGAGGCCTTCCCCTGATAAGAACCTCAGAAGAGGCCTGCTGGATCAGACCAGTGAGGGTCCATCTAGTCCAGCATCCTGTCTCCCACAGTGGTCAACCAGTTCCTCTGCAGGGCCAACAACAGGGCAGAGAGGCCAAGGTGTTCCCCTGAGGTTGCCTCCTAGCTCTTGAATTCAGAGGCTTAGTGCCTCTGAATGTGGAGGTTTCCCTCAGCCACCATGGTTGGTAGCCATTGAGAGACCTATCCTCCATGAATTTATCTAATCCCCCTTTAAATCTGTCTATTCCTGTGGCCATCACTACATCCTCTGGCAGCGAATTCTACATTTTAATCACTCTCTGCGTGATGTAGTATTTCCTGTCCTGAAACTACTGCCTTTCAGCTTCATTGGATCCCCTTGAGTTCTGGTATTTTGGGAGAGGGAGAACAGATTATCTTTGTCAACTCTCTCCGCCACATGCATAATTTTATCAATCTCCACGATGTCCCCCCTTAGTTGTCTCTTTCCTAAACTGAAGAGTTCTAGAGCCCACCACCTCCCGAGGAAGGCTGTTCCACCAAGGAACCACTCTAACTGCCGGGAAGTTCTTCCTAATGTTTCATGACCCCCCCCCCCCACAGAAAAGCAGACAATGACCATATGGGTCTTTTCTCAACAGGGTGTTCTGGGGTTTGGGATGGCCTGAGCTGCTGGCCTCAAGCCACCTTCGGAGAGGTCGTGATCGTCTCATGTCCAGGATTCTTTGAAGAAATCACCAATGTACAAGGCAAGAAACGTTGTCCCTTTCTACTGGCTTTTCAGCATCCAGAACCGTTAACTGATTGCTTGTTCATGTTTATCTTGCTCATCCTTCAAGGCTGGTGTATTTTTCATTCTCACAACCCTGAAAGGTAGGCAAGACAGAGAGGGTACAATTGGCCCAATGTTACAGCCAATGCCGTGGGAGTCTCAGGGTTTCCTCTACAATGACAGTATTATTTAAGTTATTTATACGCCATTTCCCCCTCCCCAGTGGGGACCCAAACTCATTTACAGCTTTTGCCCCTCGTCCATTTCACCCTCATGACAACCTTGTTAAGTAGGCTAGGATGAGAGTGTGCGACTGGTCCACGGTCACTGGCAAGCTTCCATGGCTGAGTGGGGATTTGAACCTGGCTCTTCTAGCCTGACACTTTAACCACTGCACCATGCTGACGTTCCTTACAGGGTTCCTGCACAGAAACTGTACACTGGGCAATTACTGGTCTGAGCCATTCCCACCATACTCTGTTGCCTGTGGATTTGAAGAAAGTTTAACAAAAGGACCAGAAGATCAGGTCAGTGAAGACTTGGTATTAAATCAAGAAGCTAAAGTCAACAAAATATTTCCCATGTACCCCCCTCCCAACATTATTTCCTCTTTCCCTCCTCCTGGCAGCCCCCATATCTTCAACTTTCCCTATTTCTTTTTCTCTGTCCCATCCACTCTCTAACCTGACTCTGATGAGTTTTCCCTCAATGGCCAAACTAGCCCTGGAAAGAGCCCTTCCCCCTTCCTTCTGCAATTTACTGAGAGAAACCAAGGCTTGAAGGCTGGCAGTACTGCTGTGATTGCCTAGCAATGGTCCCTGGGTGCCTTAATTTCTTTAAACTGCAGGTGCTGTTCTATCATTTTGGAGGTTTTGAGCCCCCTTTCATTTATTTTCCCCCTCAGGTTTATAGAAAGATGTATCTCATCTGCCGATGGCCTCAGTGTTTGGATTGAAGTATCCATAGACAGGGCCACACTGGAAACAAGATATATTGATATAAGAGCTAAATTGATCGCTTCTTGATGAAAATTAGGATAATGCGGTTGGGGAAAAATCAGTTATCTGCAAGCTTGATTTTACTATAACCAAATGGCTCAGGGAGGTGCTTTATAAAGGGGAAGGGACTGTGAATGATAGGACTCATTGTCTGTCTGCTGCACATATTAATTAATTGATTGATTTGATTTCTTGCCCACCCTTCCCTCCACAGCAGACTTAGGGTGGGTTACAACATGGAGAAGATAGCTTATCATATTCATATGTATACACTCTGGGGAGGAAAGTTCTGATTTTGTGAAAATATGGTGGCCCGTACCTAAACTGTATGGCCTCTGAAGGGAAACTGCTGGATATCCCTTTGCTGGTAGATACATATACTCTCTAGTATTCTTAACGGTGTTATTAACTTTGATGAGTTTTTTGAGTATCTGTACTGAGCTGCAGTGGCTCAAGTGGTTAAGACGCTGAACTGCAGTCTGGAAGGTCGGTAGTTCAGCAGTTTGAGACCCGAGTGCTGCATGATGGAGTGAGCTCCTGTCTCTGGCCCCAGCTCCGGCCAACCTAGCAGTTCGAAAACAAGAAATTGCAAGTAGATAAATAGGTACCGCTTCGGTGGGAAGGTAACAGCGTTCCATGCGCCTCGGCGTCTAGTCATGGCGGCCACATGACCATGGAGACATCTTCTGACAGCGCTGGCTCTTCTGCTTGGAAACAAAAATGAGCACCGCATCCCTAGAGTCAGATTCAACTGGCTTTCGTGCAAGGGAAACATTTACCTTTACCTTACAGGGTTATGGCTTTGTAGTTATTGCTGTTGCAGTTAAAATCATTAATTCTACACAGGGGTCATTTCGAGCAGGAGCTCGGAGGAGTGCAGCTCCGGGAGTTGGTGCCAGCCCCCCCCCCCACGGGGGAATGCCTGCTTGTGTCATGGCTGCAGCAAAATGACCCCATCCCTTGGAAAGGTTCTTCGACCAGCCTTCTGAAGGCTTCAGCCACCACTGAAGCTATCCTCCCAGAATAGTAGTATTTCTGAGGCTTGGATTAGTAGCTGTCCCCTCTCTGCCAGCTCTTTCTTTCTTTCTTTCTTTCTTTCTTTCTTTCTTTCTTTCTTTCTTTCTTTCTTTCTTCTTCTCTGTCTCTCTCTCTCTCTCTCTGTCTCTCTGTCTCTCTGTCTCTCTGTCTTGCCTTCTGACATACTTCCGGTGATTTTTTAAAAAAATCCGAGTACGACAATGCTCCCTCTAAGCTGTGGAGTCTTGTGAACAAAAATTCTGCTTTGTGAGCTACTGGTATTAAAGTTGTGAGTGAGCAATTTGGCTACTGCATAAATTAGTTTGCTCTGGAGCCATCCTTCCTGAGCTAAGACAAAAATGTGTGAGCCAGAGGCTAAAAAACTGTGAGCTAGCTCACACTAACTCAGCTTAGAGGGAACATTGACGGTGGGTTTTAGTTCATGCAATTTACAGAGAGAAAGGGTATGCAATCTGAAGACCATCTGGTTGAGATAGCACTTGCCCCAAGCTCTTGAGACTGTAGACTTGGAGCAAGCATTGCTAATTCTGGTTTAGGAAATTCCTGGAGGGTTGGCTGGGGAGGGCAGGTTTTCAGGAGTCCCTATAAGGCTCCCTTTAAGCTGTGGAGTCTCGTGAGCAAAAATTCTACGTTGTGAGCCACTGGCATTAAAGTTGTGAGCAAGCGATTAGGCTACTGCATAAATCAGTTTGCGCGGGAGCCATCCTTCCTGAACGAAGACAAAAAGGTGTGAGCCGAA
Organism: Lepidodactylus listeri; assembly: GCA_029233225.1. Classification (NCBI taxonomy): domain Eukaryota; kingdom Metazoa; phylum Chordata; class Lepidosauria; order Squamata; family Gekkonidae; genus Lepidodactylus; species Lepidodactylus listeri. The sequence goes on from JARCFY010000012.1 coordinate 6,571,564, forward strand.
GGCTAAAAAAACTGTGAGCTAGCTCAAGCTAACTCAGCTTAGAGGGAACACTGTAACACTTCATTATGGTATGGAGCCATAATGTCCACTATAGAGCTATGGAGCACTAACATTATTGTGGATTTTGACTGATCAATATGTGGAAAGACTCACTTCTTCTGATTTCTGAACGACCTCCTAGAAAACAGTGTGGTTCCTGAGAATGTAGGTGCCATCTCTGGTGCAGAAAATTGAAAACTAATGCGTGTGTTTCAGTAGTCAAGAAGAAATGCTTCTTCTTAGTCTTCACTCTCTCCTCCTCCTCCTCCTCCTCCTCCATGGTTACCAAGGGAGACCGTGCCCAGACTCCAAAAGCCAAGTTGTCCCCCACATGTATCTATTTCTGAATGTTGTCTTTTCCTCCACAGAAATCGTACTATTCGGCGTTCTGGTACATCTACACCGCCGGCTATGCGACATCTCTGGTTTCACTCTTTACGGCTCTTCTCATCTTTACCTTCTTCCAGTAAGTGCTTGACTTAGCCTTTTGGAAATAGTACCTTCATTCACACTTCGCTTCGTCCCTTTTGCCTTTCCCAGTTTCAAATCCAGTTTGGTTTGTTTCACACAATGTTTTAAATTATCTTTGCTTTTCTCTATAAATACACCTTGGTGGGGTCTGAACTGGCAGTAGCTGACCAGGAGGGAGATCTTGGAGTTGTGGTAGACATTTTACTGAAAATGTCGACTCAGTGCGTGACTGCAATAAAAAGGGCAAATTCTATGCTGGGGATTATTAGGAAGGGGATTGAAAACAAAGCAGCCAGTATCATAATGCCCCTGTATTAATCGATGGTGTGGCCTCATTTGGAATACTGTGTACAGTTCTGGTCATCGCACCTTGAAAAATATATTATAGCATTGGAAAAGGTGCAGAAAAAGGCAACTAAAATGATTAAGTTGATGGGACACCTTCCCTGTGAAGAAAGGTTAAAGAGGTTAGGGCTCTCTAGCTCGGAGAAATGATGACTGAGGGGTGACCTGATAGAGGTTTACAAGATTACGCATGGGACAGAGAAAGTAGAGAAAGGAGTCCTTTCCCTCCTTTTCTCACAGTACAAGAACTCATGGGCACTTAATGAATGAATGAGCAGTAAGTTTAGAACAGATCAAAGGAAGTCTTTCTTCACCCAAAGAGTCATTAACATGTGGAATCCACTGCCGCTGGAAGCTGTGGTGGTTCCAAGCATGGACAGTTTCAAGAGGGGATTGGATAAATGTACGGAGCAGAGGTCCATCAGTGGCTATTAGCCACAAGGTATAGATAGGAGCTCTCGGTCTGGTGCAGTGATGTTCTGTCTTTTTAGTGCTTGGAGGGCAACAGTGGGAAGGCTTCTGGAGTTCTGGCTCCGCTGGTGGACCTCCTGGTAGCACCTGGATTTTGGCCACTGTGTGACATGGAGTGTTGGACTGGATGGGCCATTGGCCTGATCCAGCATGGCTTCTCTTATGTTCTCTTATGCCCCAAGACACCTAGGACCTTAACTTGAGAACTCCAGTATGTGAATTATTATGATTTGGCTCTAACAAAGCAGATTTTCTTCCCCCAGAAGCCTTAATAGATTTGCGAGGTCACCAAATTTTGAGTCAAGTGCCATATTCTGAAATTCGTTGCAGAAATATACAAAGAGCTCTAGATCTCCTAGACCAGGGGTCGCCAAACTTGCTTAACGTAAGAGCCACATAGAATAAACATCAGATGTTTGAGAGCCACAAGACATGAACAAATATTACCTGCTTTTCTTGGAAAATAAGCAAATTTGCTTTTTATTAACATTAAATGAGACTGCCAAAAATAAAAACAAAAGGGGTAAAAGCAGATATTTATACTGATATTAATTTGTCCAATGATATCTGTTTGCTAATGATATTTAGCTTCCCCAGCCGCCTTGCCGGGAGCTATGTAATATATGTGAAAGAGCCACATGTGGCTCCCGAGCCACAGTTTGCCCACCCCTGTCCTAGACCAAAGCTGTCAACAGCAGTGGGCAGGACTCTGGCATTAAAATTGTTGGCCATTTTCATTTCTGCCTTCTTTGTTCATGGGTGGAACCACAAAGGATATGCATAGCCACCAGGGATTCTTGATGTGGCTACAACAGTCTGAAAATCCGTACCGGGAATGACTGTGCTATACCTGAGGCCTCAAGTGTAAGGCCTCAAGGCCTTAAAAACTACTGCCTCAAGGGTAAGGCCTCCTTAAAAACTACTGCCTCAAGTGTAAGGCCTCGAGGCCTTAAAAACTACTGCCTCAAGTGTAAGGCCTCGAGGCCTTAAAAACTACTGCCTCAAGTGTAAGGCCTCGAGGCCTTAAAAACTACTGCCTCAAGTGTAAGGCCTCCTTAAAAACTACTGCCTCAAGTGTAAGGCCTCGAGGCCTTAAAAACTACTGCCTCAAGTGTAAGGCCTCCTTAAAAACTACTGCCTCAAGTGTAAGGCATCGAGGCCTTAAAAACTACTGCCTGAAGTGTAAGGCCTCCTTAAAAACTACTGCCTCAAGTGTAAGGCCTCGAGGCCTTAAAAACTACTGCCTCAAGTGTAAGGCCTCCTTAAAAACTACTGCCTCAAGTGTAAGGCCTCGAGGCCTTAAAAACTACTGCCTGAAGTGTAAGGCCTCCTTAAAAACTACTGCCTCAAGTGTAAGGCCTCGAGGCCTTAAAAACTACTGCCTGAAGTGTAAGGCCTCCTTAAAAACTACTGCCTCAAGTGTAAGGCCTCGAGGCCTTAAAAACTACTGCCTCAAGTGTAAGGCCTCCTTAAAAACTACTGCCTCAAGTGTAAGGCCTCGAGGCCTTAAAAACTACTGCCTAAATACGGTTGACAACTCTGGATTGCGAAATCCATGTGGATTTTGGGGGTGGAGCCTGGGGAGGGTGGGGTTTGGGGAGGAGGGAGACCTCATGGGGGGATAGGGCCATAGAGTTCACCCTCCAAAGCAGCCATGTTCTCCAGAGGAACAGATCTCTGTATGCTGGAGACCAGAGTTTTGACCACACATCCCACCCTTAACACCCTTCACAGCATGCATTATTACTGCTGTGCGGCAATCACGGAGTGGGCGGTCAGGCAGCTTTTTTTTATCATTTGTCTTCTGAGCATGTGCATAAGCGTGTATTAGAGGCAGTGCTTCAAACTCCTGGTAGGATGGCAATGGCTGATGGCCAATGGGATTGCTGGAGGAGGCTGCTGGGATATGTAGTGCAGTGGGTGGAGGTGTTTTTGCAACTGTGCTTTGGGGGTTTCCTTAAGAAAAACACAGTCTTCGGGGGGGGGGGGGAGAGTAAGTCAGTAAACTGTGATTGAAGACCCAGGGGTGATTATGCGCTTATATGCACATCACTACCTGATTAAAAAAAAGGGGAGCAGAAATGGATGGGAAAGTTCACTCTTTCCAATCGGCTTGAGTTTGCTATGGGGTTGTTCAGACATCTGGAAATGCAGGGCGAAAGCGCTGACATCCATAAAGACCAGACTTTCCCTGGTGCCTAATAACTCCAATTCAAGGGCAGGTCAGAATCAGGTGCCAACGACTGGGGAACGGGAGGTAGACATTGCTGTCTGATCATGGGCTTTAAATCCAGAAAGGAACCGCAATGACATTGGATCAAACTGTTGCGTGGCCACAACTCAGCTGTAATTCTGTGAAATGTCCAGACTCCACTTGGAAGTTCACAACTCAGGCCTAGATCTTTCAAAAATGGAAGTCAGTTTAGCTTAGGTCTGCATAGCAACACAGTATTTTGATATTTCTTCTTCTTCTTCCCTTTCCTCCTCCCTTTCAGAAAATTCCACTGCACACGGAATTATATCCACATGCATCTGTTTGTCTCGTTCATCCTGAGGGCAGCAGCCGTTTTCACCAAAGACGCCATCTTGTTCTCCGATGACAGCATGGACCACTGCTTGATGTCAACAGTACATTTCTCATCTCCTCCTCAGATTTTGAGACATAATTCCTGTGTTCAGATGTCACTGTAACACTCAGCATATCGCTTGGTTAATTATATGCCATTGAGCTTTCTTAATTATATCTTGCTCTTGTGAGGGGAAAGGATAGATTTTTTTTTTTTTTACCTTATCTGGTATTACCATTTTCTGCTTCCCACTTCCTCACAAAACTGGAATTTTTGGGGGAGGAGAAAATACAGTGGATTTACTGTGGCTTTAAAAAAATCTATGGTTGCAACTAGCCCCAACATAGGTGCATATGCCAAGTGAATTTAACATGTGTGATCAGACCTGAACATCTGGGAAGTGCCCCACAGCTGTTGGCAACTCGTGTTGCTCCGCCATACAAGCAGAGTAAACAGGCACCGGGGAAAGTCCAGTAGCAAATGGGTTGCTATGGGCCACAGGCGGAATTTCCCGTCTGATCACTCCAGCGCACTCTCATGGCGTCAGGATGGTCTGATCAAACCATCCCAACTCCATGTCATTGTTTTTTGCTCTTCTCAGTATGCGCATCATCACACACTCCATAGGGAACCCTCAGGGCTGAGGTGCGAATCATCGATCCCTCGTTTAAGCGCATTGGAGACAAACGGCACCCCCCCCCCCCCGCGACTCATTTGCAGTTGCATCTGATCATGCAGTGGCAGGCTGTGCCCACAGCTTCCAAAGTCCGTGTAATCACACAACTGCAGGTCAACTTCCACCGGAGGAAATAGCCTCCCCCCCTTTTATCTCATGGACGTGACTGCTGCCTATAAAATGTACAAACTGGAGCAAACCCATGATGCTAATCCTAAACAATCTTAGTTCAGCTTCCCCTCTCTAAATATTTAGAAGATGCTTCCAATAAAAAGCAGACAGTATTTGGTATTTTTTCCCTGGAAAGTTCTAAACTCAGATTGGGGTTTTCCTCCCCCACCCCTTCTCCAACAGAAACTGTTTTTAAGAAGAATTTTCTGTTTGGCATACCCTCTCTCCCACCAGGTGTGGCAAAGGCATTTTGGTTTTCTTTGGAACTTCTCAAATGTTTAGCTTGAGGAGAAATCTTCAGTTGGTTTTCACATCTAGTAGCAAGCTGGGAACAGATGGAACCTCTGAGGAAAATATTATTAGAACTTACTGAAATGCTTTGGCTGGGAGGTCTCCCAGAATTACAACTGATCTCCAGATGACAGAGATCAGACCCCCTGGAGAAAATAGATACTTGGGAGGCTAGATTCTTAAAGCATTGTATTTTGCTGAAGTCCCTCCCCTCCCCAAACCCTGCCCTCTGCAGGCCCATCCCCAAATCTCCAGGAATGTCTCCATCTGGATTTGGCAACCCTAGTTACAACTGATCTCCAGACTACAGAGATTAGTTCCTTTGGGGGAAAATGGCAGCTTCAGAGGGTTGACTTCCTGGCATTAGAACATAAGAACGTAAGAGAAGCCATGTTGGATCAGTCCCAATGGGCCATCCAGTCCAAAATGCTGTGTCACACAGTGGCCAAAACCCAGCTGCCATCAGGAGGTCCACTGGCAGGGCCAGAACTCCAGAAGCCCTCTCATTGTTGACCCCCCAACCGCCAAAAATACAGAGCATCACTGTTCCAGACAGAGTGTTCCATCTATACCTTGTGGCTAATCGACACTGATGGACCTCTGCTTTTAAGAACATAAGGGAAGCCATGTTGGATCAGGCCAATGGCCCCTCCAGTCCAACACCCTGTGTCACACAGTGGCCAAAACCTGGGGGCCATCAGGAGGTCCACCAGCAGAGCCAGGACTCCAGAATCCCTCCCACTGTTGTCCCCCCAAGCACCAAGAAGACAGAGCATCACTGCCCCACACAGAGTTTTCCATCTATACCTTGTGGCTAAGAGAACATAAGAACATAAGAGAAGTTACGTTGGATCAGGCCAATGGTCCATATGGTCCTAAACTCTGTCTCACAGAGTAGCCAGAACCCAGGTCCCATCAGGAGGTCCACCAGCAAAGCCAGAACTCCAAAGCCCTCCCACTGTCATCCCCCCAAGCACCAAGAATACAGAGCATTCCTGCTCCAGACTCCCAAACTGCCAGATATTTCCCAGCCTAGACTACACAGCCCTATTCAGAAACACACGAAACTCTTGGCTTTGGTTCTAACTAGGGATGCCAATGTCCAGGTAGGGCCTGGAGATTTCCCAGAATTATGATGGATAAGCAGCCTTGAGGTAGGATCCCCTCACAGCAAAGCAGTCTCCTGATCTGAAAGCAATTGCCGTGTTTCTTTCCTAACCCACAGGTCCCCTGCAAGGCCGCCGTGGCTTTCTTCCAGCTCAGCATTTTGGCCAATTTCTTTTGGCTGCTGGTCGAAGGCCTCTATCTGCAGACCCTGCTGATCCTGACGTTTGTGTCCGACAAGCAGTATGCCTGGAAGTTCGTCCTGATTGGATGGGGTGAGTCGACTGCTTTGGTTCTTCCTCCTATCACTGCTGCAGGAAGGGGCGGCGGCTACAAGGAGAGACTGCTTCAAGAGGGGATTGTAGAAGCATGTGGAGCAATGGTCCATCAGTGGCTATTAGCCTCAAGGTATCTGAGGCAGTGCTATCTACCTGGGGCAGGTAGCACTGTCTAGGGCAGTGATGTTCTGCTTTCTTGGTGCTTGGAGGGCAACAGTGGGAGGGCTTCTGGAGTTGTGGCCGTGCTGGTGGACCTCCTGATGGCACCTGGGTTTTGGCCATTGCGTGACACAGCATGTTGGATGGGACACTAGCCTGATCCAACATGGCTTCTCTTATGTTCTTATGTCTGGGGCAGTGATGCTCTGTCTTCTTAATGCTTGGGGGGGGGCAGCAGTGGGAGGGCTTCTGGAGTTGTGGCCATGCTGGTGGACCTCCTGATGGCACCTGGGTTTTGGCCATTGCGTGACACAGCATGTTGGATGGGACACTAGCCTGATCCAACATGGCTTCTCTTATGTTCTTATGTCTGGGGCAGTGATGCTCTGTCTTCTTAATGCTTGGGGGGGGGGCAGCAGTGGGAGGGCTTCTGGAGTTGTGGCCATGCTGGTGGACCTCCTGATGGCACTTGGGTTTTGGCCACTGCATGACACAGCACGTTGGATGGGACATTAGCCTGATCCAACATGGCTTCTCTTATGTTCTTATGTCTGGGGTATCGAAGCTCTGTATACTTGGTGCTGGGGGGGGGGGCAACAGTGGGTGGACTTCTGGAATCCTGGCCCCACTGGTGGACCTCCTGAGGGCACCTGATTTTCTCAGAGTTCAAGTCGAGGCAATTTAAGTCCAGGGCAAAACAGCATCCAAAGAACCCGGGGCAACAGCAAGCTGAAACTGGGCTGACCACCGAAGGGATGTAATGCAATGCAGAATGGGGTGGGGTGGGGAATCCAGAATAAAAAGACGGTTGAATTCCAATTTAGTACAGAATTGCTTGGAGGACACTGTGGTGAACAAGGATTAAAAGGAGAGGGCAGAAAGGGCCTGAGAGAGAGAGAAGACAGAGAGAGAGACACACACACAGAGAGAAAGACAGAGGCTGTGGTCACACGGCAAGGTAACCACGATTAGGTCCCGCTATAAATACAACTGAGTTTTTTCCCCAGGTTGGGGATGATCACACATCCCTCCCTGAACTGCAACCATTGCATGACAAGGCTCTGAGCAATGTCTAGATAGCCACGCCGCTGTTTGGGTGGCGCAGCATGAGATTTTTTTTTTAAATTGCTTTGAGTGTGCGCACATGTGCATGGCCAATTCACCACCCCCACTGGACTCGCTCAACCCTTCCTTCCCTGCCTGCCCACCTCCCCCACCCACAACTTTCCCCGCCATCTCCTGCTTCCTGTCTCCAGACAATGGGACCCTCCCCGGTCTCAAACCACAGGTCCCTGGAAACCAGGGAAAGCCGCAACAGCTGCCTGGAGCACAACAGTTCCTCTGCCAAACCAACCTCTCCCTGGCACCAGGGGCTCCCCCCCCCCTAACACCGCAGCTATATACGTGCTTGCACATTTGAATGTTTAATTTGTTCAGCAAACGATTAGTCATGCGCTCAAAGGAGGAAGCTACAAAAAATATATATTGTGCGAAGAATGATCAGACGACCCTAATCGCAATCCAGGCAAGAGATGTCTGTCCAGATCAGCAAAAATGCGGATTTAAAGCACAAATACTGGGAAAGTACTGGATTTTCCCGGTGTCGGAAAACGCACTAGGGAACCGGGAGCATTGCGGGAGTGAGCCCGCTTCAGCGCGGGAGGCGGATCGGCCCGTCTGATCAGCAAATTTAAATGCAAGAGGGAACAGCGGCGAAACCTGATCAAAACGACCGTGTGACCGCACCCAGAGAGAGACAGAAAGAGAGCCTTCCCTGCCCAGATGTTTCAGCCAACCTCCAGCTGCCTCTGCCTTCTCCTCCTTCCATCTCTTTCCATCACAATCCCGCCGTTTATTTTATCTTATCCACCCAGGAAGGGCCATCTTCTCCAAGCTCTGGTGGATGCCGGGGAGACCTGTCATCTCCTAGCAATTATGGCCCTTTTTGAGTTGACTCGCTGACCATTCCGTGCTGTTAACTTGACAAAGGACCGGTCAACCGACAGCTGCAGTATTGTTAGTATAATTTTCCCCCATTGACAGGTACGGGGGCGGGGAGGACTAATTACACAAAAATACAGCTATCAGCAATGCAGTCAGGAAAGGACACACCCCTAATACAATGCCTTCTTGATGCTGGACAACAAGCTATTATTATCATATTTTTTCCCCAAGCAGCCCGACATTCACGTCCCTCTGCATGACTCTCAAATCATCAGTAAGCTTTAGCATATGTAAGGCTGAGGACAGACTGGGAATCTGCCACGGAACGGCAGCGGGGCCAAAAGCCCCGGGAGCAAACTGGCCAGGCTCCTGCGGAAGCATGCCGGGGAGGAGGCGGAACGGAGCGTTCAGACTGCTGCGGCGCAGCCCCTGCCTGGCAGGCCAGCCTCTGAGGCTCGTGGTGGAGCCGTTTCGGCAACCAGCGCATGGGCGCCTATGCACATGGGCACCACAGCAATTTAATCAACTTTTAGCTCCAGGAGCTGGGAAAACGCCTGGGGCCACTTGTGTGCCCATGCGCACAGAGTGCATATGCGCTCATGCGCACCTCCCCACGGTGGCGCATTCACACCGCTGCCTCCGTTTGAATCCTGCTTCTTCCCGTCCACACAGCCGGGGAGCGGGATTCAAGCAGGAGAAGCCTCCCGGACCTCACTTTCGGCCAGTGTCTGTCTGAGGTGACATGGAAGCGCTTTGAAAACGGGTGAGTATGGAAGGGAGACGGAGGACAGCTGTCTGAACTGCCTCCCTTCCCCCGCTTCTGAAGCGGACCTATCCCGGGCCACATTGCCAGTCTGTCCTCAGCCTAAGATTCTCCCAGACTTTTCATGACTGCTCCTGAATCAAAGGCAGGTTTTCAGTTCTCCCAGCAATCTTAAACAGAGTTACAGGCTTCGAAGCCCATTTAGTTCAGCAGATTTAGAAGGGCATAACTCCAGGGGTCCGTTGGAGTGGGAGCGCACAGGAGCGCAGCTCCGGGAGTGAGGAGCCCAGGGGGCGGGCACATGACCAAGCCCCGCCCCCTCCTCGGCTTCCCCGAGGAGTGCAGAGGCGCAGCGCCCTGGGGAAAGCCCTGCTAGGGTCTTTATTGTTTTTAATGTTTTGTTTTAATATTGATAATTTTATCATTGTTCCTTTTATGACTGTGTGCTGCTTTTCCAGAGGTGGCATATAAATTTTCTAAGTATACCATTTTTTATCTGGGCACATGGCACATAAGTACTGGAGAAATTTCACCAACCCTTCAGCAGCTTCCACCCCATCAGTTTGGTGTAGTGGTCAGGAGTTGGACTCTAATCTGGGAGAAGCGGGTTTGATTCCCCACTCCTCCACATGCAGCTGCTGGTGTGACCTTGGGCCAGTCACAAGTTCTCTCAGAGCTGTTCTCTCATGAGCAGTTCTCAAAAGATCTCTCTCAGCCCCACCTACCTCACAGGGTGTCTTGCTGTGGGGAGGGGAAGGGATGGGCGGTGCACATGTCCTGGGTATCTCAAGTCTCCTTGAAACCTGGTGGTTTCAAGGGAGCAGGAAGAGAATGAGGGTGTGTTCTTTACGCTTCTTTTTATTGCACAAAGTATTGGATGGGGAAGGGAATGGAGGAAGAGCAGGTCAGTTTCACTCACCTGTGGAGTGGAGCCTGAGGGGTGGGTGTTGCCTTCTGACACACTTCCGGTATGTTACGGGGTGTGGCATATGCAAATGAGTCATGCAAATGAGTTATGCTAATGAGCTCCTGCACCTCTCTTTCTACGAAATGACCCCTGCATAACTCTGCCTTGAACTGTCCTGTTAGACACAGAGATTTTTTTTAGCACCTGGTTCTCTGCTCTGTCTGGAGTCGGCTTCACCTATTACTAAAAAGAAGTACATAGGGACAGATCCTCCTTCCGTCCTCAAACCTTACATATGTGTGTGTGTATGTGTGTGTGTGTGTGAGGTTAGTTGCCAGGAAGGGCTAGTTAGAGTCAAGATGCATAAGTAACAGGGTGATAAGTAGCGCTAAGATTGGATTAAAGCAGTTGGTAAGACCTGTGAATCGCCACAAATTAGCATACAGATAATAAAGGAGTTCACAGACATATATATGTAATGGTTGGTGACTTCTGTTCCAATCAGTGTTCCCTCTAACCTGAGTTAGTGTGAGCTAGCTCACAGTTTTTTAGCCTTCAGCTCACCCATTTTTGTCTTAGCTCAGGAAGGAGGGCTCCAAAAGCAAACTAATTGATGCAGCAGCCAAATCGCTCGCTCACAACAATAATGCCAGTAGCTCACAAAGTAGACTTTTTGCTCACGAGACTCCACAGCTTAGAGGGAGCATTGGTTTCAGTGTATCTGAAGAGGTGTGCATGCACACAAACGTTTATGCCCAGAATGAAATGTTCTTGGTCTTAAAGGTGCCCCTGGATACTAACTTTGTTCTAGAACTGTATAACAATTCATCCTTTTCTTTCTAGGTGCTCCGGTGGCCATCACACTGGCATGGATTCTGGTCAGGATTCACACACAGAACACGGGGTGAGCCAATGCTGTGCTTCTCTAACGTGAGAATAATTTGTAATCAGACTCATTGGGTTGAAGTTCAGGCAAACCAGAGCCCTGAAGACCAGCCCAGTCTGAAGCCTTCCCCTACCCTACGGAGTCTTCTTCTGATGGAAGGAAGGACATCGCCTTAGGCTGGAGGAAGGCTTCCAGTTTGGATGAGGTACACCTCAAAGTGGGTGATGTACAAGTATCCTTGCCAGAGAGGGATAGCAGCGTCTCCAGCTGGAATTTACCATGGACCCTAGTTCTCATGGTCCACCCAGATAATGACCTTAACGAGAGCCAGTTTGGTGGTGTGGTTGAAGAGTGAGGGACTCTAATCTGGGGAACTGGGTTTGATTCCCCACTTCTTCTCCACATGAAGCCAGCTGGGTGACCTTGAGTCAGTCACAGAACTCTCTCAGCCCCATACACCTCACAGGATGTCTGTTGTGGGGAGGGGGAGGGAAAGGGATTGTAAGCCGCTCTGAGACTCCCTTTGGGTAGCGCATCTCTTCTTCTTCTTCTTGTTTAAACAGCAGCGGCCGAGCTCCTTAATTTAAGTCAGAGCCATGGCACTTGGGAAAAGGTTCACATTTCCTCCATGTCATTTGCCAGACTTCAGACGTGCATATTCCAAGCTCCTGTTTTCTCCCCTGAAAAAGAGGAGGAGGAGATTGGATTTATACCCCACCCTTCACTACCCAAGAGAGTCTCAGAGTGGCTTACAATCTCCTTTCCCCTCCCCTCCCCACAACAGACACCCTGGGAGGTAGGTAGGGCAGAGAGCGCTCTGACAGAAACTGCTCTTTTTCAAGAACAGCTGTGCCAGAACTATGGCTTGCCCAAGGTCATCCAGCAGCTGTGAGTGGAGGAGTGGGGAATCGAACCCAGTTGTCCCAGATTAGAGTCTGTGCACTTAACCACTACACCAAACTGGCTCTCTGAAGTAGGTATGGACCAATGGGGAGGGAAGGTGGCATGGTATAGCCTCATGTCATCAGAGCTTGGAACCTAAGTGGGGCTGGTACTCAGATGGGAGACCACCAAGGAAGACTTGGCAGAGGAAGGCAGTGGCCATCCACCTCTGCTTCTCACTTGACTTGGAAGCCCCTTGCTGTGGTCACCATAAGTCTTGGATGGGAGACCACCAAGGAAGACTTGGCAGAGGAAGGCAATGGCCAACCACCTCTGCTTCTCACTTGCCTTGAGAGCCCCTTGCTGGGGTCGCCATAAGTCTTGGATGGGAGACCACCAAGGAAGACTTGGCAGAGGAAGGCAATGGCCAACCACCTCTTCTTCTCACTTGCCTTGAAAGCCCCTTGCTGGGGTCACCATAAGTCTTGGGTGGGAGACCACCAAGGAAGACTCGGCAGAGGAAGGCAGTGGCCATCCACCTCTGCTTCTCACTTGCCTTGAAAGCCCCTTGCTGGGGTCACCATAAGTCTTGGATGGGAGACCACCAAGGAAGACTCTGCAGAGGAAGGCAATGGCCAACCACTTCAGCTTCTCACTTGCCCTGAAAGCCCCTTGCTGGGGTCACCATAAGTCTTGGGTGGGAGACCACCAAGGAAGACTTGGCAGAGGAAGGCAGTGGCCATCCACCTCTGCTTCTCACTTGCCTTGAAAGCCCCTTGCTGGGGTCACCATAAGTCTTGGATGGGAGACCACCAAGGAAGACTCTACAGAGGAAGGCAACAGCAAACCACCTCTGCTTCTCCCTTGCCTTGAGAGCCCTTTGCTGGGGTCGCCATAAGTCTTGGATGGGAGACCACCAAGGAAGACTTGGCAGAGGAAGGCCATGGTCATCCACCTCTGCTTCTCACTTGCCTTGAGAGCCCCTGGCTGTGGTTGCCAGAAGTCAGCTGTGACTTGACAACCCTTCACACACACAAATCTATGCCCTGGAGGGAAGGCAGCATGGTATAGCTTGATCTCTTCAGACCCGGGAAGCTAGGTAGGGTTGGTACTCATATGGGAGACCACCAAGGAAGGCTCTGCAGAGGAAGGCCATGGCCAGCCACCTCTGCTTCTCCCTTGCCTTGAGAGCCCCTTGCTGGGGTTGCCAGAAGTCAGTTGTGACCCGACAGGACTTACATACAAGTTTGTGGCCCAAGCAGCAGGTACTGGGAAATGACACAGAGGCACGGAATCTCATCCAGATTATCTTGACAAAAGACATCCGCAAGAGATCTCAGTGTCAGCAAATCTGTTCTGTGGCTGTGATCGCTTCCAAGTCCAACACCCTAAGCACTACACCACATTACCTCTTGAGAGAAGGCGAGAGCTCATTTGACCAGGTAGATCTCACGATACAAATCACAGCGTGTTCATCGGAGAGGGGAGCATCTCTTCCCCCTGGACGAATGTAACTAATTTGTCCTCCTCTTTCTGTCCCCCCCCCACCCCCAGATGCTGGGATGACGAGGAAGAGAGCTCCGCCGGGCTGTGGATCATCAAAGGACCCATCCTATTAGCGGTATTGGTGAGTCTTCCTTTTGATCTGCTGATTGCTTTGAAGAACTGAAAGCCCAGCAATTGTCTTCAGTTGCAGGGGAAACAGGGGACATGCTCAGGACCTTTTGACTTGACAAACATGTTTTCATTTCATTTCATTTCTTTTTCCTCTTCTTCCTCTTCTCTTCTTCTTCCTCTTCTTCTTTCTCTTCCTTCTTCCTTCTCTTCCTCTTCTTCCTCATCTTCTTCTTTCTCTTCCTTCTTCCTCTTCTTCCTCTTCTTCTTTCTCTTCCTTCTTCTTCCTCTTCTTCTTTCTCTTCCTTCTTCCTCTTCTTCCTCTTCCTCATCTTCTTCTTTCTCTTCCTTCTTCTTCCTGTTCTTCTTTCTCTTCCTTCTTCCTCTTCTTCCTCTTCCTCATTTTCTTCTTTCTCTTCCTTCTTCCTCCTCTTCTTCCTCTTCCTCCTCCTCCCAAGTTGCAGCAAATTTATGGTGATCCTGTAGGATTTTCAAGGCAAGAGATGTTTAAAAGGGTGTGTGTGTGTGTGTGTGTGTGTGTGTGTGTGTGTGAGAGAGAGAGAGAGAGAGAGTGTGGGAGAGAGAGGTTGGATTTATATCCCACCCTTCACTACCCGAAGGAGTCTCAGAATGCCTTACAATCCCTTTCCCTTCCCCTCCCCACAACGGACACCCTGTGTGGTAGGTGGGGCTGAGAGAGCTCAAACAGGGTTTGATTCCCCACTCCTCCACTTGCAGCTGCTGGATGACCTTGGACAAACCGTCCCAGCTGTTTTCTCAAGGACAGCTCTGGAAAGAGCTCTCTCAGCCTCACCTACCTCACAGGGTCTCTGTTGTTGGGAGGGAAAAGGAATGGAGTTTGTAAGCCCCTCTGAGACTCCAAGTGAAGCCATCTCCCCAGCATCTCCAGTTAAAAGGACCGAGCAGGAGGTGACGTGAAAGACCTCAGCCTGAGACCCTGGAAAGCAGCTGCCAGTTTGAGTGGAGAAGACTGAGGACCAAGGGTTTGATTCTGTATAAGGCAGCTTCTAGTGTTCATGTGTCCAATTTCTTTATAAAAAAAACTCAGAGAGAGAGAGAATATGGCAGATTTCTGATCCTTTGGTTCCACTTTGAAAACAAGATTTGACAGTCCAGAAATAAATCCAGGGAGACCTTCGGATTGTTTCAGCATATTCAGGATTTCTTGTCAAAATAACATTTAATGGGCATATTTATCTAGCTATCCTAGTGACTGGCATCTGGATTTCCCCTCCCACCATCTTTTCAGGTGAACTTCATTATTTTCCTGAACGTCATCCGGATTTTGGTGCAGAAATTAAAATCTTCAGAGCCTGGAGGAAAACACTCGAGACATTTTGTGTAAGTGACCAGACCTCTCCCACATGTAGCCGCAAGAAGCTGGGACCCAATACCTCGGCTTCTGTACGCGCGTATGTTTCCCTGTATGAAAATATGTTTGCCAAAGTCTAGACCAGGGTTCCCCGAATTTTTTCCAGCCTGTGGGCGCTTTTGGAATTCTGACACTATGCAGAAGGCCCAGGCACAAAATGGCTGCCACAAAATGGTTGCTGCAGGAGGCGGAGCCAGTCACAAAAATGGCTACTGCAGCTTCCCTTCAGTCATACAGTAAAGATTCTTGTGCTGTGGTGGCGGTTGTTGGCCAAGCAATGTTTTTAAAAAATCTGCACAGCCAATCAAATACCCGGTGGTCAGTCAGAAGCCATGCCAACCAAAAGCCCCACCTGGCCCTCCCACTTTCTAAAAACACCTGGTGAGCGCTAGGAAAAGTAGTGGGTGGCATGGAGCTCAGGGGCACCATGTTGGGGGGGGCCCTGGTCCAAGCTATCCAGTTTGGTGTAGTGGTTAAGTACGCCGACTCTAATCTGGGAGAACCGGGTTTGATTCCCCACTCCTCCACTTGCAGCTGCTGGATGACCTTGGGCAAGCCGTAGTTCTGTCAGAACAGTTCTCTCAAGGACAGTTGTCGCTGAGCTCTCTCAGCCCCTCCTACCTCGCAGGGTGTCTGTTGCGGGGAGGGGGAGGGAAAGGAGTTTGTAAGCCACTCCGAGACTCCTTTGGGTGGTGAAGAGCGGGGTATAAATCCAATCTCTTCTTCTTCTTCTTCTTTACATCAAAGTTAGGAAATACTCTACAAGAGTGCTGAGTGAGATTTGACTTTTGCCTTGACAAAGGCGTTTATAAGAAGAAGAAGAAGAAGAAGAAAAGAAGAAGAGGAGGAGGAGGAGTTGTCTTTTATACCGCACTCTTCACTACCTGAAGAAGTCTCAGAGCAGCTTGCTATCTCCTTCCCTTCCTCTCCCCACACCCTGAGAGAGCAGCTCTGAGAGAACTGTGACTGGCCCAAGGTCACCCAGCTGGCTTCATGTGGAGGAGGAGTGGGAAATCAAACCCGGCTCCCCCAGATTAGAGTCTGCCGCTCTTCACCACTACACCAAATTGGATGTGGTGATGGCCACATGAATAAACAGCTTGGAAAAGGGGCTTGGATAGATTCACGGAGGAGAATTCTATCAGTTGCTACTAGCCAGGGTGGCTGAGGGGACCCTCCACATTCAGAGGCACCAATAGAAGAAGAAGAAGAGATTCACTACCCAAGGGAGTCTCAGAACAGCTTACAATCACTTTCCCGCCCCCTTCCCCTCCCCACAACTGACTCCCGGTGAGGTGGGTGGGGCTGAGAGAGCTCTTTCAAGGACTGCTCTCAAGAGAACAGCTCTGAAGGAACTTGGAACTGACCCAAGGTCACACCAGCAGCTGCATGTGGCAAAGTGGGGAATCAAACCCGGTTCTCCCAGATGAGAGTCTGGGTTCCTTGCCACTACACCAAACTGGATCTCATGGAGAGCTGTAAGAATGGAATAGATTCTTAGCACTTCCATGGTTACACCCCAATAATAACTGAAGGTGGGAGGTCAGGCAGGGGTATACTGTGCTTGACGAACCAGCAGGAGGGTTGGAGAAGGGGACCGGGGGATTTGCGAGGTCAATAACGGTGCCAGTATAATTATCTCTCTTCCAGGTACAACCCACCAGTGACAGTGGGTGACCTCAGGAAGTGCTGGGGAATCTATACCATAGAGTTTCCAGCACTTCCTAGAGGTACACATTGTAACTTCCAGGTTGTAGTTGGTACAGCGGACGATGGCAGCGATTGGCGGGAGGCTACGGCCGGAGGCCTGGCAACCCGGGTTTGAGAAGATAACGAGACCTTTCTGGAAAACGTACCCATTTTTGGCTCAGCACAAATTCCGAGCGGTGCTCACGCGCTCCTTTTCTTTTTCAGGAGGCTGGCCAAATCCACCCTGCTTCTCATCCCCCTCTTCGGAGTGCACTACGTCGTCTTTGCGTTCTTCCCAGAGGGCACTGGGACAGATGCCAGATTGTACGTCGAGCTGGGCTTGGGCTCTTTTCAGGCAAGGGAGATGCTCAGAGCCTAGAAACGGGAGGATTGGTGTGGTTTATCTCGGAATGGAGCGGAGACAAGGAAGCTGGCGTTGGAGCGTGGGGACCAGCCGCATTCCTGCCTCACAAGCCGAGCTTTGGCATGCCGTTTGGAACACCGCACAGTTCAGTCCCTTTTTGCACATGTATTGACACAGTCTCTTTTTAACACTTACGAGCTCCCAAGTCCGTAAGAGCGCAATAAGCACCTTGCAGGGCAACAATGGCAAATTGAACACTTACTCTATTATTACAGCCAAATATGAATTCTCTTTCCCCTATTCCTTCCCCTAGGTCGGGCTCCGCCTTCTTCCCTCCGGGGTCCCCTCCTGTGGCCGTGACGTCCACCAACAGCGGGTGGCTCTGAGCAGTGTTGGGGCAAAAAAGGGGCGAGAAAGGGCCTCAGATTGGCAGGGGGTGGGGTTTACAGCACCCTCTTCACCCCTCTGCCTCCGTCGGTGTTCTGTTCCTGGCGTTTCTCTCTCTCGTTGCCATAAAGTCCTCCCGGCTCATCCTCCCCAGCCCTTCCTTCCCGGCCTCCTTTTACTCCCCTTCCCACCCCCCAGAGCCACCCGGGTGTCCCAGCCAACTCCTCCCTCTTGAGCCCCACCCCCCTTTAGAAGCAGAGACGCCGTCCCGTCGTTTGGGCTGGGCTCCGCCCCACTTCCGGGTCTTCTGGGCTTCGTGCCGGAGTCCCACGGAGGAGGCTCCGCTGCCTCTGCCGACTTTCCTTGGTCACTGGCCTCCCTGGTGCTGATGAGGACCGAGGACCTGTGGGGCTTGGCTACGGCGCTCCCGGGTGCCTTGCTTGCCCCATTTTCAGTGGCAGCACCGCCATGCGGCACCCGTAGGCATTCCTGGGCCCGATACGGGCCGGGAGGCGCGGTGGCGGAGTTGGCCGCCTGTTGCAGCCGTGGGTCTTCCTGGGGCGGTTCTCGTGGGGCTGCAGTTTCCCGGGCATCTCGGACTGGGCCGGGTGAGTGTGGGGCCACTTTGGCGGGGGGGGGGGGGAGAGAAGGCCCGGTCGTTTCCGACCGGGACACCCTATCCCCCCCTTACCCTTAATCATCAAATCCACAAGTCACAAAATGGAAAGGCTCAGGGTTACCGACAAAAGTGAGATGGTTTATTTATTTATTTGTTTGTTCTTCAAATTCATATCCCACCCTCCCCGCGAACGGGCTCAGGGCGGCTTACGTGGGCACCAGGCCAATTCAGTACATTAAAACAGATAAAATCAGACTAAAAACAATTCCAATAAATAACATAATCTACCATAAAAATGCTTCCAGATGTCATATATTCAGATGGCTCCCCAATGGTAGGTCCGAGCCCCCTTGCCACCAGGCCTGGTTTACACTAGGGCCAGCTGCATCATGGATATCGTTCGTGAGGGGTAGTATTACTGGTGGTATGACTGGTGGTGGCTCCTATTCAAAGGCCTGGCGGAAGAGCTCCGTCTTGCAGGCCCTGCGGAACTGCATTAAGCCCCGCAGGGCCCTGATCTCCTCCGGGAGCTCGTTCCACCAGACAGGAGCCGCCACCGAAAAAGCCCTGGTCCTAGTTCTGGCGAGCCTGACATCCCTGGGGCCCGGGACACAGAGTCGATGGCCTGACCCCGACCGAAGTGCCCGCTGGGGTATATACGGAGATGGTTGATGGAGGATAACGGAACTTGGAGAGGCAGTTGAACTTGCTGTTTCGATCTTGTTCTTTTGTACCTTGATGTGATTAATCTAATTGGCAGCTAACGAGTCTGTGCAACTCAGGGTGTTTTTTCTTTTCCTTTTAGGGCTTTTTTGTGGCCCTCCTGTACTGTTTCTTGAATGGAGAGGTGAGTAGAAGCCGGAGTGTTGCCAATCTGGAATGGGAAATCACTGGCGATTTGGGGGGCGGCGCCTGGAGAGGGTGGGATCTGGGCAGGGGAGGGGCCTCAGCGAGTTATAATGCCGTAGATTCCACCCTCCAAAGCAGCCATTCCCTCCTGGTGTGGGGGTAGGGAGTTAGAGGCTGGGTGAAGCTAGTATTACTTACAGATGTTTTCAGGTATGTTAAGTTTCGGTTTTAGCACCGTCTTATCTCTCTTACTGCCTGCGCCTGACCTCGATGCCTTGACGCTTCTTTTCCCCGGGAATCAATTGGATTTTATAAAGAAATGAACGAATTAGATAATATTTGGTTAAACAGCAATAATAAGCGAATTAAAAAATATATAATTTACTCATAGATAGAGAAGTGCAGGATGAGACAGTTAAAAACGTTATGATAGTCTGGATGAAAGATCTAGGACATAATGTGGAAACCGACCGCTGGTCAAAAATATGGAAAGGGATAAAATATATGAAGGCAATAAACTGCAAAGAAAATATATACAAAGTCTTCTATCATTGGTACTGGGCACCAGATAGGTTAAAGAAATGTTACCCTAATACTTCAAATCAATGTTGGCTTTGTAAAACCAGTTTGGGATCTTTTTATCATATGTGGTGGTTGTGTAAAGCGATGCAAAAATTCTGGCATGGTGTTAAGGATATGATTAAGGCGATCCTAGGTGTGGAAATAGCTTTGACGCCAGAGACATATTTGTTAAATATGACACCAGAAGGAATGACATCATCAGATGAAAGATTGTTAATCTCAACCCTGACTGCAGCACGAATTACTAGACCAAGCATTGGAAATTGTCTACTATACCCGGAAAGGAAAAGCTGATCGATAAACTGTTGGAACTGGCAGAAATGGACAAACTGAGTTACTTATTGAACACAGCTAAATGTCAAGATCCGATAAATATTTGGTCCAAATTGTATGATTGGTTGGAACTGTTCAGGGGCTCAAAATGATGTATTAGAAAGAATTTTAGTTTTAGTTTTTGTTCTGGTGAAAAAGGAATAAAATATTTTTTTTGAAAAAAAGATCTAGAACTTCAGGCTGCCAGACAATCTTAGGATCTCCTGGCTATTCCACACACAATGCCATGCAATAATTATTAGAATTAGTTCTCCTAGCCGATCCGCTGAAGAATTTACACAGCCACTGAGAATACAGATCTGGCCATCCCTGATCTAGTTTCTCTTTTAGGCCCTTTCCGCGCTTTCCTTTTAATCCATGTTCACCGTGGTGTCCTCCAAGCAATTCTGCACAAAAATCGAATTCAACTTTCTTTTTAATCCAGGTTGTCCCCCTCCCCCAATTCTGCTCTAAAACTGAGTTCAACCTTCTTTTTTATTCTGCCCCCCCCCCTTCTGCATTACATCACATCCCTTCAGCGGTCAGTCCAGTTTCAGCCCGCTGTTGCCTCAGGTTTTTTGGATGCTGATTCGCCATGGACTTAAATTGCCTTGACTTGAACACTGAGAAAATCTGGAAAAATGTGGAAACCACCTTATTCTTCCACTGCTTTACCCTGTCCTTCCTTTCACTTCTGCTCTCAGGTCCAGGCTGAGTTCAAGAAATGCTGGCGCAAATGGCATTACCAGCATTACCTGAGCTTCACACGGAAGCATCGGAGAATCTCTGGGGACAACAGTCCAATCAATTACGTCACGCAGCTCTCCCTGCTGGACAAGATCAGCCCCCAAAAGAGCAACTGTCAGAATGGCTCCTCCTCCCTCTGAAACCGTTGGACGTGGCCCGACTTCCACGTTCACCAGAACATTCCTTGCTCTGCAGCTCCCCCACGTGCTGAGGCAGAAGGTGGGAATTACACCAGGAGTCTTTCCTCCAAGCAAAGGTATGGGCCAGGGAGCCCCCGAACCCTAACCCGAATCTCAACCCAAACCTTAACCCTAACCCTAGAGCTGGCTCTTGGTTGGTTCCAGTGACGATATGTGTCCTTCACAAAACTTGGTCTTTCTCCAGTGTGCAGAGCAGGTGCAAGATTGTCAGATGTTGTCAGCTGACAGACATCAACACTGTTCAAATTTAGGGCACACAGAGGGTCAGAAGGGAAGAAATTGCCACGAGATGTGATGCGGGCACCTCTAAGAAGTTGGTGTCGTCTTCCTGATTTGTTTAGCGGGGTTTAATTTGTTCGGGAGCCGCTTCTTTTGGGGAGTCAAGAGACTGGATAATGTAACATTACTATTGGTTACTGTCAAAGTTAACGAAAGTTAATAAATAATAATCATTTGATAATAACTGTTTACAGAGCCCTTGCAGTCTTCAAAGTGCTCCACATAGGAATCTTCACATCACCCCTGTCAGGTAGGCCAGTAATAGTCTCCTCATTGTGCCGCCTCAAGCATTGGCTTGGACGACACGGCCAGAGAACCTGTCTTGCTCGCTCAAGGCCCTCCGCTGAGATCCAAAGGTGGGATTTGAATCCGGGACTTCCCGGCTCCCGCTCTTAGCTCTCCTTTTCCCCTTGATTTGCAGAATCTTTGAAACTGCTTTTCAAAGATCGCAGAACTGAATGGTCAAGGTATAATGTGTACTCAGACTGGTGGCTGTTCTCTAGGAGTTCAGGCAGAGGGCTTTGCCATCGCCTACTGACTGGAGATGCCGGGGATTGGACCTGGGGATCTTCTGCATGCCAAGCAGATGCTCTGCCACTGAGCCACAGTGCCTCCCAAAACACACATGGCGGCTGCCTTAAACTAAATAATTATACTTATCGCATGGCAGTGCATGTAGTACAGCCAGGAGATCCTGAGATTGTCTGGCAGCCAGATGTTCTAGCTCTTTTAGCGTTATGCACCACACGGTGGCAAGCTAGACTTGTTTCTAAGGCAAGAGACGTTCCAGAGGACGTTTCCCATTGCCTGCCTCTGTGTCGTGCCCCTGGTATTCCTTGGAGGTCGCACATCCAAATCCTAGCCAAGGTTGTCCCTGCTTAGCTTCCAAGAACTGACAAGAGCTAGCTTGGGCTATCTAGGTCCGGGCTTTATACTGCATGAGACTCTTGGTCCATCAAGAGTCCATGAGCCCTGGTCCTTCTTACAGGAGATGCCAGAGATTGGACCTTGGACCTTCTGCGTGCCAAGCAGATGCTCTACCACTGAGCCACAGCCCTTCCTTAAACACACACAATGCTGACTCATGCTGGATTGGACAACTGATCCTTCAAAGTCAGTCATGTCTACTCAGACTGGCAGCAGGTCTCCAGGGTCTCAGGCGGAGGTCTTTCATATCACCAACTGCCTGGTCCTTTTAACTGGAGATGCCGGGGATTGAACCTGGGACCTTCTGCATGCCAAGCAGAGGCTCTTCCACTGAGCCATGGCCCCTCTTGACAGCTCTCCAGGGTCTCAGGTGGAGGTCTTTCATATCGCCAACTGACTGGTCCTTTTAACTGGAGATGCTGGGGATTGAACCTGGGACCAGCTGCATGCCAAACGGATGCTCTACCACTGAGCCACAGCCTCTCTTGACAGCTCTCCAGGGTCTCAGGCAGAGGTCTTTCATATCACCAGCTGCCTGGTCCTTTTAACTGGAGACGTCGGGGATTGAATGTGGGACCTTCTGCGCGCAAAACAAGTGCTGTACTTTGAAGGCAGGGCCCCACCCTGTGTTATCCCTGGCCCCTGCCCACCCCCGGGATTTCACAGCAGGGTACCTTCTGTTTAAGAAGCATCATCTCTTGGGTTGGGGAGTTTATCCCATCTGAATCTCTCCCAGAATTCTTGAGTTCTGAATTTGCTGATACTGCTTTTCCAAAGTGGAGTATGAGGAATCCACCACAGTTGGTTCGTTTGGATTTCTGAAGTTTCAACAGAACATTCTGTGCATCCCTGGTACGCTTGGGACTTGAAGGGGGCATAGAATGACCCAGGCTCACCAGACCTTGGAAGGTAAACAGGGTTGGAAGTGGGATGGGAGACCACCAAGGAAGAGTCTGCAGAGGAAGGGAATGGCCAACCACCTCTGCTTCTCATTCTCTTTGAAAGCCCTTGCTAGGGGTACAATAAGTCTTGGATGGGAGATCATAAAGAAAGACTCTGCAAAGGAAGGCAATGGCAAACCACTTCTCTTTCTCACTTATCTTGAAAGCCCCTTGGCTGGGGTCACCCTGAGTCTTGGATGGGAAGCCATAAAGGAAGACTCTGCAGAGGAAGGCCATGGCCAACAACACGAGAACAATACAAGAACTCTCACAACACAAGAACTCGTGGGCAGTCAATGAAATTGCTGAGCGGTCGGGTTAGATCAGATAAAAAGAAGTCCTTCTTCACCCAAAGAGTGATGAACACGTGGAATTCACTGCCACAGGAGGTGGTGGCGGCTACAAGCATGGACAGCTTCAAGAGGAATTGGATGAACATATGGAGCAGAGGTCCATCAGGGGCTATCAGCCACAAGGTATAGATAGGAACTCTCAGTCTGGGGCAAGTGATGCTTTTTATTCTTGGTGCTTGGGGGGGGGGAGGCAGCAGTGGGAGGGCTTCTAGTGTCCTGGCCCCACTGCGGGACCTCCTGAGGGCACCTGGTATTTCTGGCCACTGTGTGACAGAGTGTTGGACTGGATGGGCCACTGGCTTGATCCAACATTGGCTTCCCTTATGCCATTATGTTAACCCCCTCTGCTCCTTATTTTTTTTAATTTTATTTATTCTATAGATTCGACTTTTATCCCATCCTCCTTACCTTGAAAGCCCTTGCTGGAGTCACCATAAGTGGTTTCAAATATGGCAGCACTTACCTATGCAGTGTGCTGTAGGTTTTTTTTTAACATGTTCCAGTGTGTTTGATTTCCCACGTAACCCTGATAAAACACTGCAAACGAGCCATTTTGATGCAATCGTAGGCACTCTAAATTCACTTAGGGCAGCGTTTTGCTGATTGCAAGGGTGCACCTATCTGCTTCTCAAGAAAGCACCAAAAAGGCATCAGGGTGTGATTGCATGTGTAATCACATCAAAACGGTATTTTTTGCAGTTTTATATCAATGTGCACAGGTGTCTTGGAAGGAGAAAATGAGCCCAAGGAGTCCTGTCATCACTCCAGTTCTGAAGTTGATTTCAGAAACTCTCCTGATCAATCAAGAATTAAGGGGAAGTGGAAAGAAACGCGGAATGAAGTTTCAAAGCACGAAAGGAATGGAGTGAGGAAAATCTGCTCATCTCGGGGCTTGGGCTGCCTCTGCTGGTTCGCCTGTGGAGAATGAGGTCCGAGAAATCTCCATGGTGTCCTCTCCCTGCTGAGACCAGAATCATTTTGACTACAACTGCTTAAGAACACAAGAGAAGCCAATGTTGGCCCAGGCCAGTGGCCCATCCAGTCCAACACCCTGTGTCACACAGTGGCCAAAAACACCAGGTGCCCTCAGGAGGTCCAGCAGTGGGGCCGGGACACTAGAAGCCCTCCCACTGTTGCCACCCCGTCAAGCACCAAGAAGCACTTGCCCCAGATCAAGAGTTCCTATCTATACCTTGTGGCTAATAGCCACTGATGGACCTCTGCTCCATACGTTTATCTGATTCCCTCTTGAAGCCGTCCATGCTTGTAGCCGCCACCACCTCCTGTGGCAGTGAATTCCATGTGTTCATCTCTCTTCGGGTGAAGGACTTCCTTTTATCTGTTCTAACCCGACTGCTCAGCAATTTTATGGAGAGCCCATGAGTTCTTGTCTTGTGAGAAAGGGAGAAAAGGACTTCTTTCTCAACCTGCTCTATCCCATGCGTAATCTTATAAACCTCGATCCTGTCACCCCCTCAGACGTCGCTTCTCCAAGCTAGAGAGCCCCAAGAGCTTCAACCTTTCTTCATAGGGAAAGCGTTCCAACCCTTTAATCATTCTAGTTGCCCTCCTCTGCACTTTTTCCAACGCTATAATATCTTTTTGGAGGTGTGGCGACCAGAACTGTACACAGTACTCCAAATGAGGTTGCACCATTGATTTATACAGGGGCATTATGCTTTTGGACTTACCTTGAACACACAAAGTTGCCTTCTGCTGCAGTATGCCACGGTCTGTCAGTCTGAAGAAGTGGCTGAAGAAGCGAGCGGTGATTCCCGAGAGCTCCTCCCCTGCCAGAAATGTTGATAGTCTTTAAGGTGCTATTGGACTCTTGCTCTTTTCTATTGCTACAGACAGACTAACAGGGCGACCCATCTTGATGTTCTGTCAAGGTCAGCATTGTCCACTCTGACTGACCAGAGTCACAGGTGGAGATCTTCCATGTCATCTGCTGCCCGATCCTTTTAACTGGAGGTGCTGGGGGACTGAACTGGGGACCATCTGCACACAAAGCAGATGCTCTACCACTGAGCCATGGCCCTTCCGCTTTTTACTCACTGAAGCCAGAAAGTGAACCTGGCCAAGCCAAATGCCACTTTAGCATCTCTGCTGGCCCCTTTTAGGTACAGATTTCTGAACCAGGCAGATGTACCAAGCTGACTTGGGTTGCAGTCAATTTTTTCTTCACGCAGAGCCTGGGGTTAATTTGAACAGGCCTGGTCAGGACCAGAAATCTGTTGGAATGTGGAAGTACTTCTTCATCAAGGAGGAGGAGGAGGAGGAGATTGGATTTATACCCCACTTTTTCCTTGGAGTCTTAGAGGGGCTTACAATTGACACATGGAAATCATAGGAAGTGGTGGTGGCTACAAGCAGGGGTCCGTTGGGGCCGGAGCGAGGCGGAGCAAAGCTCCGCCAGCTCAGGAGTTGTCACTAGGGCAGCCACGGGCCGAATCAGATTCTCTAATCTGATTCAGCCTGCCGCTAAAATTCGGCGGCAACTTTAAAAGCAACTGGAGGGGAGGGAGTTTGAGGGAGAGGCTCCAAACTTTCAGGGTAGCTGCTGGGGCCTCTCCTCAAAATACCCACCAAGTTTCAAGAAGATTGGACCAGGGGGTCCAATTTTATGGGCCCCCAAACAGGTTGCCCCCATTCTCTCCATTGTTCTCTATGGTAGAAAAAAAGTTAACATTTTTTCCCACCATAGAGAACAATAGAGGGGATGGGACAACCTGTTTGGGGGCCCGTAGAATTGGACCCCCTGGTCCAATCTTCTTGAAACTTGGTGGGTATTTCGAGGAGAGGCCCCAGCAGCTACCCTGCAAGTTTGGAGCCTCTCCCTCAAACCCCCTTTCCTCCAGCCCCTCATATACCCTATGAGTTTTTGCCATTGATTTCAATGGCCCATAGGGTATAATGGGGCTGAAACTGACATTCCCTTTCTGACACACTTCCGGTGATGTCAGGGGACGTGGCATATGCTAATGAGGTATGCTAATGAGCTCCTGCACCTCTTTTTCTGCGAAAGGACCCCTGGCTACAAGCATGGATAGCTTCAAGAGGGAATTGGATAGACCTATGGAGCAGAGGTCCATCAGTGGCTATTAGCCACAAGGTCTGGGGCAAGTGATGCTCTGAATTCTTGGCGCTTGGAGGGGGCAACAGTGGGAGGCCTTCTGGCCCCGCTGGTGGATCTCCTGATGGCACCTGGGTCTTGGCAGCTGTGAGTGTTGGACAGGATGTGGCAGTATGGCTTCTCCTATGTTCTGAATGTGGTTTCAATCAGCCTGGCAACATTTCTCAAGGCACAGCCGTTAGGGAAGTGTCCAAATTTCCAAACCTATTCCCATTTTGCTTTCGTTTCTACCTTGTGAGAAACCAGTCTGTTTGCAATAAATGGCATCGCTGGCAGCAGTGGAATCAAGACAGACCACAAGTGAGGGCACCAAAGCACGCCCCAAATCAACTCAAAACAAAAGACCGCCAACTTAGAACCATCGGCACCACAAACCAGAACCTGGAAGAAGGCTGTTGACACCACCCAGATACAGACGCTGCAGTTCGCCATCTTGGATTGTATTTTAAAGTTGTACTATATGTTTTTAACCTATGGGTTGTTTTATGGAATATAATGTATAGAAATTGTGTTGTTCGCCGCCTGGAGCCTGCCGAATGGCAGGGAGGGCGGGATAGAAATCTAAACAATAAATTTAAAAAAAGGGGGCCCATCAGTTTATCCCTAAACGTCATCCTGTCGCTGATCGCGATCTGCACGGACTTCTCGGAGCTCCAGCCCGGCTGCCTTCACAAACCCCAAAATGCTCAAGGAACATGTCACAACACTTTTTTTATTATTATTATTATTACATTTTCTTTTTAATAACACGTATCTTCAAACTCCAAAATATATCTCACAGTGGAAAAAAAGAGAGAGAAACATAGCACTATTGGAACACGAAGAGAGATATTTACAACGCTTTCAGAAGCAATTCTGACTTTGGGTCCCTACTGACAAAGGAGAATCGCCCTCTTCAACAGTGAAGGTCCAGAAACCACCCAATGACCATTTTTAATTTTTTTTTACATTCAACATAAAGCTACCCATAAGTGAGTACCTTTGTGCAATGGCCCCATTAGAATTGGCGTTCTTGTTTTGACAGACCAACTGGCCATTTTGTGAGGCACAATGGGGGGGGGGGGGGGGGTTATTGAGCCACAAAGGACAATCGAGTCAGCTTTTCTAGGAGAAGGTTGGAAGGGCATCTAGAATGCAAGACAGATTAAAGACAATGCAGTACAATTGTTTTCTAGAAGAAGAAGAAGAAGAAGAAGAGATTGGATTTATACCCCACTCTTCACTTGGCGTCTCAGAGCGGCTTACAAACTCCTTTTCCCTTCCCCTCCCCACAACAGACACCCTGTGAGGTAGGTGGGGCCGAGAGAGCTCTGAGAAACTGTCCTTGAGAGAACAGCTGGTACAGAGCTATGGCTTGCCCAAGGTCATCCAGTAGGTGCAAGTGGAGGAGTGGGGAATCAAACCTGGTTCTCTCAGATTAGAGTCCGCGCACTTAACCGCTACACCAAACTGGCTTGAAGCAAGTTTGGCACTGGCGCGAAAGCCTGAGACACTGATGCCCATTCCTTTCTTGTCCTTTGGGCAGGAAGTGCCCCCGATCCTGGATTAATGGATAATTATTGTCAAGGCCTGGACATTTCTGCGATTGAGGAGGACACAGAAGATTCTAAAAGTGGAGGGGACCTTCTTCCTGGGTCATCTGCAGAAGCAATCGCTAAAGGAAACAACTCTACCGTGGCTACGGACCCCATCCATAAATGTGCCTCTTCCAGCCCTTGTTCTTCGCGGTGTCTCCCTGCTGAACCTCCTCAGATACCAGTGAGTTCTTGCCAGGTCCCTCCCTCCACCTCCCATCTCTGGACATCCCATCTTCACCACACCAGTCTCAAAGGCAACAGGAAACACCTTAGAAAGAGAATAGTATCTCTTGAACTGCAGTCAAAGATGTGACGCGGAAGACACCTGGATTTGCTCATTGTCACATCAATTTAGTTTGCTCATTGCCACATCAATTTAGGGGAGGAATGCAGAAACCTTTCCATGCAGGCATCTGTGCTGGTCAAAACAACCTCAGGTACGTGGAACTGATCTCTTTTCTCAGAAAAATCTCCGGAGGGCATTTTCCTGGTCCAAATGGAGAAAAGTTTATAAACCCCTTCCCCTGTACCGCTGCTTTAATCAAATGCAGAACCCCATAGTTACATTAAAGGGCAAATCAGAACCACGGGGAAGAAGAAAAGAAGAAGAGATTAGATTTATACCCTGCCCTTCACTCGGGCTGAGGACAGACTGGCAAAATGAAGCACAAGGGAAGTGGGGCAAAAAGACCCGGGCTGAGTTGTCGCAAGGCTTTCCATTCGCACTGCGTAGACTGATGTGGGACCATACTGGGGAGGAGGCGGAATGGAGCATTCGCACTGTGGGGCGGCCCCTGGTGGCAGTGCCACAGTGGTGCGTGGCTTTGGTCCATTTTGCCGACCTGCGCGTAGGCACATGGGCGCAGCAACTGGATCAGCGTGTTCACATTACCAGCGCCGCTTGATGTGTGGCTTATTAGCATCCACACTGCCAGGAAGCGGGATGAACGCGCACCCAGACGGCTTGACACCGGTTTCACCAGGTACCTTTTTAACGCGGGTTGAAAGCGCTTCAGGACGGGGTGAGTGTGGCCCGGCGATGCCCGGCAGCTGTGGCTGTGTGAACCGGCTCTCTTCATCCACTTGGAAAGTGGGCCTATATCAGGCCAAACTGCCAGGCTGAACTCGGCCTCAGAGTCTCCGAGTGGCTTACAAACTCTTTTCCTTTCCTCTCCCCACAACAGACACCCCGTGAGGTAGGTGGGGCTGAGAGAGGTCTTTCAAGACCTGCTCATGAGAGAACAGCTCTGAAATAACTTGTGACTGACCTAAGGTCACCCGGCAGCTGCAAGTGGAGTGGGGAATTGAAGCCAGTTCTCCCAGATTAGAGTCCACGCTCTTAACCACTACACCAAACTGGCTCTCTAACAAACAGGTCTATCACACTATACCTACATTGATCCGGACAGAGGGTTTCCTCCGAGAAGACAAACACATCCCCATAAAGGCATTTCAGCTCTTAGTAAGGTTATGATAAGCCCTGGGCAGGTTATCTTCAGAATATCTAAAGCCTTAGTTTTATCCTCTGCTCCTATGGTACACTGTCCATGGTCCTGAAACTGGGCTAACTCTTACGTGGTCCTAGACCCAGGTGGATGGCAAAGTCTGAGTCCAGCGGCACCTTTAAGACAAACAAAGTTTAATTCTGGGTATAAGCTTTAGTGTGCATGCACAGCTCTTTATATACAGAAGAAGTGCGCTTTGCACATGAAGGCTTATACCTTGAATAAAGCCTTCCTCTTCACCAATGGGTAATGATCTTCACCAGAAGAAGAGCTTGTTTTCTACCCTACTCTTCACTACCCAAAGGAGTTTTGGAGCGGCTGGCTTACAATCACCTTCCCTTCCTCTCCCCACAACAGACACCCTGTGCGGTCGGTGGGGTTCAGGGAGAGCTCTGAGAGAACTGTGAATGGCCCAAGGTCACCCATCTGGGTTCATGTGGAGGAGTGGGGAATCAAACCCCGGTTCTCCAGATTAAGAGTCCTCCGCTCTTACCAATGTTCCCTCTAAGCTGAATTAGTGTGAGCTAGCTCACAGTTTTTTAGCCTCTGGCTCACACCTTTTTGTCTCAGCTCGGGAAGGAGGGCTCCAGAGCAAACTGAGTTATGCAGCAGCCAAATCGCTCGCTTGCAACTTTAACGCCAGCAGCTCGCAAAGTGCAATTTTTGCTCACAAGACTCCACAGCTTAGAGGGAGCATTAACCCCTATACCGAACGAGCTCTCTGCAAGATGCCTGCTTCTAGCCGGAGCATTTTCTTGTAGCAATAGCAGAGTTGACTTTTTAGATTTTCCTTTGAAGAAGAAGAAGAGATTGGATTTATACCCCGCCCTCCACTCCCCAAGGGAGTCTCAGAGCGGCTTACAAACTCCTTTCCCTTCCCCTCCCCACAACAGACACCCTGTGAGGTAGGTGGGGCTGAGAGAGCTCTTTCCCAAGCTGTCCTTGAGAGAACAGCTGGTACAGAGCTATGGCTTGCCCAAGGTCATCCAGCCAGGTGCAAGTGGAGGAGTGGGGAATCAAACCCGGTTCTTCCAGATTAGAGTCCGCGCATTTCACCACGACACCAAACTGGCTCTCTTTGGGAGATGAGACTTTGGTTGGTATAGGATTTCTGCTCCCGTTAGGGGGTTGGCTTGTTTTTAAACGCTTTCTGGTTCTTCTGGGATTTTTTTGATATAACTTATTTATTGGGATTTATATCCCGCCCTCCTCGCCATACGGCGGGCTCAGGGCGGCTAACAACGAGCCATTGTGGCAACAGTACATTCCTTAAAATAGTAAATTGTGGAAAGTGTCATCAAGTTGCAGCCAATCTATGGAGACCTGATAGGGTGTTCAAGGCAAGAGCTGAACAGAGGTGGTTTGTCATTGCCTGCCTCTGAGTAATAGCCCTGGACTTCCTGGGTGGTCTCCCATCCGAGTCTCAACCAGGGTTGACCCTGCAGAGTTTCCAGGATCTGATGAGACTGGGCTAGCCTGGGCGATCCAGGTCAGTGCAGTCAATAATTTTTTTGCTGTCTCCCTGGACTCATCTCGTTTTCTGGATGTCATGGTTCGAGACTTGTGACTTTTGTGACTGTAAAACGTTGAAACAGCTTGTACGTTTTGTAAATAAAATAAGCCTAAATAAATCCTGCCCCCTCCTCTCCTAGTCACACCAATATACGACAGAACGTTGGGAAGTTGCATTTATAGATACAGCTCGTTTATGTATCGTTATGAGTTGAGAAACATTTTTTTTTCTTGTTTTAGTCATTCAGGGCTGGATCCAGCAGTAGATTTCCGTTAATGGATGGGGCAGGGGTTGATTTTAGCCGATTTCCCTTCCTCTGCAGACCCCACCCCATTTGCCTCCATGCTGTTCTCAAGGGTCCCCCTCTTGCCCAGGAGAAGAAGAAGAGAAATAAGAGATTGGGTTTATACCCTGCCCTTCACTACCCAAAGGAGTCTCAGAGCGGCCTGCAAACTCCTTTTCCTCCCGCTCCCCGCAACAGACACCCTGTGAGGTAGGTGAGGCTGAGAGAGCTCTGAGAGAAGTGCCTTGAGAGAACAGCTTCGGGAGAACTTATGACTGACCCAAGGTCATCCAGCAGCTGCACGTGGAGGCGTGGGGAATCATATCCGGTTCTCCCAGATTAGAGTCCGCACTCCGAACCACTCTGCCAGTCTGGAGTGGCAGTATGTGGGCAATTGTATGCTGAGATGAGAAAGCACGTCGTCTCACCAGAAATTACCAACCTGGATCCAACCCACTAGCGATCTTCAGGATGGAATCATATTTGTTTTGAACCACAGTGGGAAACCAGTGGCTGCTGTCCCCCCGTTTGCGTTGGGTATCTTCATTTAAACCATCAAATCACATTTGCATAATACAGAGCTTGGGTTCTTTGCACAGGGGATTGGAGCAAGAATACTATCTTTGTTCACAGAACCGTGGCTCCCAGTGTGTATGGAACCAGTGTTCCCGGTAACTAGAGAGGAGCCTTCCTAGGCTGAGGACAGACTGGCAATCTGGAGCGGGATGAATGTGGAGGCAACTGCTGCGGGGGGAAAACTCCCCGGGGCTGGCCGTTCACACTGGCCAGTGTATTGCGCAAGGATGCCGTTACTGAGCGTTCAGACTGCTGCGGAGTGGCCTCAGGTGGGCTGGCCTCCGCAGCTCGTGATAGGGCTGTTTCGGCAATTTGTGCATGTGCGCATACACTTATGTGTGCATGTGCGCTCATGCGCAAACTGGCAAAACGCCGCGTTCGCACTGCCGCCTCCGCTTGCCTCCTGCCTTCTTCCGGCTCATACTGCCTTGAAGCGGGAGGCAAGCGCAAGACGGCCTCCGGACACCGGTTTCTCCCGGTGTCCTTCTAAAGCGCAAGAAACCCGGCTTCAAAGCGAGTAAGTGCGGAAGGGAGCCGAGGGACAGCTGCGCATGTCTGAACGGGCTCCCTTCCCCCGCTTCCCAAGTGAAACTGTCCCGGGACAGATTGCCAGTCTGTCCTCAGCCCTAGACTGGCTGACACCAAACCCTAGAACAGTCTTGTCCAGTGGATCCTTCATTTTTAATCACATCTTTTCAAACGGCACTTCTATATGGCTTGGTGAGATGAGGATTTATTCGTTACGTTTACCTTTTGCCTTTCTTCCCATGTGGAAATCAGAGTAGCCTCCAAAGAGTTCCTGGGAGGTCTCCACCATAGCCACAGACCAAACCTGCTTAACCTCAGCGACGAACTGTTACCACGTCCCTGCGTTCTATACAGCTGTGCGTAAGCATCCAAAGATCCACCCCACGGAAAGCAACAGAATCTCTGCATTTGGGCGCACATCCCGGTGTGTACCCATATCTGCGTTTTGCTCATGGCTTGGAGGGCAGCAAGCAATTGGGAGACAGAATTCTGCTTCACTAGATCAGGGCCACAGCTCAGGAGAGGGCTTCAGATCGGTCCATTTTCATTCAGTACCCCAGACAACGGCCCTTTCTGAACCCACCTTGGCGGCCTGGTTGAGAATGGGACGGGGAGGCATGGGAACCCGCCTCTCAGCCGAATATTTTCAGCAATACCGATTCGCTTCCCGAATCCCAATACAATACCGATATTGGGATTCGGGAATATCTGTATATACTGGTATTTTTTGGATTTGGTATACGCCCCTAATAATAACGCGTTAACTGGGCTCTCGGTCTTAGGAAGTGGACTGTCTTCTCCATCGACACGAACGGAATCCCAGTCGTTTGCTCCGCTGACAACCCTGTCGCACAACGGTTTCTTTTGGCTCTTGTTGACCTGTTGGCTCCTTTCTGCGCCTTTGCCGACGGCTGGCAGTCCGTTGCAAGGACAGGCAAAAGTTTCACTCGGCATCGGTGCGGACAGAGAGACGCGATTGTTTTATGGCTGTGGAAAGCACGGCACGTTTTATAACCAACACCCATCGCGTCTCAGTAATCCAATGGAGCTGTCAACGTGCTCCATCAACACAAACAGAGAGCCAGTCTGGTGTAGGGGTTAAGTGCGCGGACTCTAATCTGGGAGAACCGGGTTTGATTCCCCACTCCTCCACTTGCACCTGGCTGGATGACCTTGGGCAAGCCATAGCTCTGTACCAGCTGTTCTCTCAAGGACAGCTTGGGAAAGAGCTCTCTCACCCCCACCTACCTCACAGGGTGTCTGTTGTGGGGAGGGGAAGGGAAAAGGAGTTTGTAAGCCGCTCTGAGACTCCCTTGGGGAGTGGAGGGCGGGGTATAAATCCAATCTCTTCTTCTTCTTCTTCTTCTGGGAACTGGCAATTTTAAACTTTTTGGCACTCCCGGGAAAGTGGGTCACTTCCCCACTGCAATCATTAAAATGCAGTCAGAAATCTAGACTCCTGGGTTGGTCCCTGGTTGAGAAAGGGACCCCAGTGCACACCTAGGATTACTCTGGTCGCAAGAGCTCCCCGATTTACATCAGTAGAGAAGATGGCTCCATGTGAGCAAAGGTTACAGCAGGTCAACAGTTGTGCTTGAACGAGAAGAACATGAGTCGGTACTTTGTGGGTTCCTTTACTGAAACGAAAGAGGAACTCTGCATGTGAATTGTAGCTCGCGAGAGGCTCTTCATTATGAGCTCCATGCAGATTCATACACCAGCTCAGGAAGGGAAAGTTCCATCGGGGAAAAGAGGCATCCGTTGCTCTGACTCCAGTCTGGCTCATCAAGACAACTAGCCAGAAATTACTAATTTAGAAATGAATGGCTCAAGACCATTCTAGTAACCCCATAAAGCATGGCCCTGATTCAGAGAACTTCTTAATCATATCCCAATACTGCTTATTCTGACTGACAGCACATCTCAAGGGTCTTTCAAGCAGATGTCCTTCTCTTCTCTAGAAGAAGGAGAAGAGGAGGAGGAGATTGGACTTATACCCCGCCCTTCACTATCCAAAGGCGTCTGAGGGGCTTACAATTTCCTTTCCTTTCCTCTCCCCACAACAGATACCCTGCTGTGAGGTAAGTGGGGCTGAGAGAGCCCTTTCGAGAGCTGCTCTTGAGAGAACAGCTCTGAGAGAACTTGTCACTAACCCAAGGTCACACCAGCAGCTGCATGTGGAGGAGTGGGGAAACAAACCTGGTCCTCCCAGATTAGCGTCCATGCTCCTAAGCCCTACACCAAGCTGGCTCTCTTCCTCTTCTCTGCTATCACAGAAGAAGCTCTCTTCTTTCATTGTGGATTCCAGGGACTGAACCGTGAACCAGGTTTGCAAGCCACGTAGTCCATTCCTGGATTATGGCCACTTTGATTGACCTTAACTCTACATTCATAAGTCGTTTCAGAGCTGTTTCATGACATGGCCATACTGTACAGACAGAGCATGCATATAGAGGGACTCCGATGCTGGCAAAATCCTGGTCTTATTACACGTCCCTAGAGCAGCATGGAAGACCATTCTCTGTAGATCTCCCCTAGTAATTTTAAGAGGGAATGAACCACATGGAAAGGGATGAGGTCATATGGGGAGGACCTGCCAAGAGGCCATGGGTGGACTGGTGGGTGGCATTGGCTTGATTCTTACCCCCAAGCATCACTCCCTTTCCATCTCATTCCTACCTTCTCCAAGCATCGTGGAAGCAGCCACGAGACAGAGGCGTCTAGGCAGCTACCAATAATTAGGTCTCTGCATCGGTAGTCCATCAACCCACCGTGTGACCAACACCTTTCTTCTGCTTGAACGGACAGACATACCACACAGGAGAACACATTTGATTTCATTTGTCCTCTGAAAACAAAACAAGCAGGCTTTTAAGAAATCTATGCTTCAAATGACGTTACAACGTAAGCGAATAAAACCCAGGGCACAAAAAGTAAAGAGAACAAAGAGTTTCTGTACGCAGTGGCAGCTGAGGACGACTTTTGCTTTTGCATTGCTGGCCAAGGGGGGAACGTCATCTGCTTGACCCTGGTCGGCATGCATTACCCCCTGGTTGCTGTACCAGGGGGTACCTCCTGCTATTTCCGCAGAATAACTGCCTGTTTACCCCTAAGTGGTAGGCAGATGTAAGGTAGTCATGAGTCTTCCAGTTCATTCACCTACAACCTACATTTATCAGTATGAGGGGTGGGTGGGAAATGACACCTTCTTGGAGCTCAGGACTCCCAAATAGTATCTGCTGGTTTCAAAAGCCATGAGTTTGTTCCACTATGGCTGCGTTCAGACTGGCAGTTTGGCCCGATATAGGCACCTTTCAAACAGATTAAATGGGCCCATTCACACAGCCACAGCTGTCAGGCGTTCCCTGGTCGTACTCACCCCGTCGGAGGACGACTTGGAGCCGGGTTAAAAAGCTACCACCTCCAAAGTGGAGTTTTGGTTTCCTCGCGCATTCATTGTGCATGGTGGCTGTCTGAACATGGGGGAGCAGTTTGAACCTGCAGATCCATTCTGCCACTAGGGAAGCGGCTTTTTTTTTTAAATTGCCTATGTGCACACATGCGCATATGCATGTGCATGACTTTTGGCCGTTTTTGTATTGCGCTCCATGGCTGATGCGCTACAATAGAGTGGATGCTTTCCCACAGGATATCTTTGTGGGTAATCCGCCATAGGGTGTGCTGTGTGACTGATATGTCCGGCAACATTTTAAACTGGGTCAATTAGAGGCGGCACCATATCGCGGCAAGCTGCCAGTCTGTCCGCAGCCTATGTACACCGAGCTCAACGCAGATAAGGATTTCCTGATTGACATCCATGCCAGGGAAAGACTGTTTGAAGCAGCACATGTCTGCTGAGCTGTCCTGACACTGGAGTCCCACCTCTCCTGTTCTTCTGACCCTAGCACAACTGGTGACCTGCCAGGCCAAACGCAAACTATCAACAACATCTGGGGGCCCACCAAGCACTTCACCGACTACTGACTGAGAGGAACTGCAAAAACAAAGTGAGGAAGAGAACCCGGTCGCCTCGCGACTCTCGACATACACCCAAGTTGCCGGCCAAGTTGAACTTCCCACCTCACAAGCTGTAACCCCCCCCCTTCCTATTGGAGCTCCTACAGACACATCAGAGCTGACGGATCAGGGCCAACGTGCATGCTTGTGTCATGAACGCACATGAAACTACCGTATTGTCCACTGGGACTGGCAGCGGCTCTCCAAGGTCTGGGCAGAGGTCTTTCTCATCACCCACTGCCAGATCTTTTAGCTGGAGATGCCGGGGATTGAACTTGGGACCCTCTGCATGCCAAGCAGATGCTCTACTGCTGAGCCACAGCCCCTCCCCTCCTAAATGCAGAAAAGACTGTCAAGATTTATACAGGTCGTGCAGCACAATCCTCTTCACAGGGCGGATAAACCTTACCCACAAAGGAGCCAACGCACTGTGGGCAGGTGAGAAGCCCACTATGCAAATTCAGTCGCTTTGCACAATCTCTCCCCACCACCCCAGATTTTCATGTACCAGTCCAACATGTACCGAAGTCTCGGTAAGGAACACAGGCTCCATACAAAGCAAGCAAGAAAGATAATTGTGCAACTTAGGATGTAGAAACCAGGTCGTAGCTTGTCTTGAGGGCCACCCCTTTCACCCCCACCCATCTGTGTGTCTTCAATGTCTCCATTTTTGTTTAGAAAAGAAACAACATTCATTTCGGCTAAGGAGCGAGATCCAGCCCTTTCACAGCAACTTCCCAGGCCATCCTCCCTTTACATTCATTCCTTCGTATTTCACAAAATATCCCCTCCCTCAGCAGACACACACGCTCACACACACACACACACACACACACACACACACACACACACACACACACACACTTATAGGTTAGAGAAGGTGTTGTAACATCGGAACGGGCTCAGAAAAAAAAATCCACAAGGGGATCACAGGAGTCCACTGGAGGCACAAAGCCCCCCGAAAAATTGACATCATGGTTTCGATTCGGCTGAAGTAGTTCGGCGTCAGTCGCGAAACTGACGGAAAAGGCGAAATTGGAGAGGGTTTTCCCTCCGTCCTCCACACGTTAACGACTTCCCTCTTTTTTCTTCATAACGGAAAAACAACAGCACACTCAACATCAAAGGAAAGTGCTTAGATCTCCAAAGAAACTCCCCCCTCCCTTTTAGAGTCTTTATTATTCCCTGTCCACGGTATTGGATCGCCCAGGGATGCTGGTGGCAGTGACATTCCAAGATCCAGCAGAGTGAATCGCCTGGCTATAGCTACGCAATCCACAGAGTTACCATCCTAGCCCTTTGGTGGGAACCTTGGCACAAAGAAGTCCATGTAAGTCTGTGCAAAAGCCCACTGAAGGTCCGCCATTTTGGGGGTGGTCAGCACCACCAGTTACATCCCTCTTCCTCTGGAAACGTGTCAGTGACAGGAGTGATATGCGTAGTTCAGAAGAAATTATATGCCTAGAATTATCTATATGCAACACAGAGGGGTAGGGGCAACATATAGAACTTTCTTGCCACTTATCTTTGCTTTTTTATACTAATAATAAAAAAAGAACCCATCCGCCTCAAAAATATAGCTCTCTCATAGTGGGGAAGGCCCTAATAGAAAATTCACAGCTTGGCATAAATCTTTCAAATACATTCTTGGGGAGGAGAGACGCCGGTGGGTCCACCTTTGCTTCGTGGACTTCCTGGGCGCCGTCCCGCCGAACGTCAGGAGATGAAGTTTCGGATGCTTTGGGTGGAATTCGTCCTGGTGATCCCGACGTTGCGGTTGAGCGCCAGTCCACCTAAGCATCTGGGTTACATTCAGAGTCACAGAAACAGAACACTTAAGCGCAGTCTAAGACGGAGGGGGCCGATGAGTTCGAGACGACCAGGGGAGGGGGAACAAAATCCCAGGAGAGGTCTGTTCACAGAGACCAGCTTGGCGAAACCGAACTCCACGACAGCACTAGGATCACGGGAACGACGCAAGGTCGACAGAGGGGTTATCTGCAACGGGAGGCGGGAGGAATGAAGAGCGAGCTGCACTTCTTGTTATCGAGATGATCTCAGTCGGCATATTTACATATCCTTTGATGCCTTCTCTTCTGCGCATCAGGGACGATGAGCTTTAAGTTTCCAGGACAATCTCGTACGTATTTTTGGGTGTGTATAATAAAAGAGAGAGGTGTGTTTAAAAAAGAAAGCACATCAGCCCACTCCGCCAGAATTGTGACTTTTTTTGTGTTTTCGAAGGAGCTTCTTTTATCTGGGGCAGGGCGGAGTCGCTCCTAGGCGCTCATGTCGCCAGGTTCTCCGCATTTATGCTCGACATGCGGATCTGTGAGCTGCTCTTGCTCAGAATCGACAGCTGCGTTCCCCCGTTCACTCCGCTGCTTGCCAGGGAGGGGTGTCGGTGTTTGAAATCCACAGCAAAATAACGATTGACTTTCCAGCTCCGCCATTTTCTCTTTATTTCTGATTGCACCTTTAGGGAGAAACTTTAAAAGGTCATTTTTTTAATGTACTTCGCCGCTTGGGAACATGCTGAGAAATAAACAAGCATTTCCATTAAAATAAATAAATAAATCTAGACGACCCAGTAAAGGAAGCGGCAGCCTTCAGTTTTGCATGACTTGAGCAAGGTTGTAAACCGTAGGATGTTTTGGAGGTTGTTAATGATTTCTTTCTTTGGGGGGGGGGCTGTCAAATCATGGCTGACTTACGATGACCCTGTGGGGTTTTTAAGGCAAGAGATGTTCAGAGGTGGTCTGCCATTGCCTGCCTCTGCGTAGCAACCCTGGGCTTCCTTGGGGGTCTCCCAGCCAACCAGTGTTCCCCCTAAGCTGAGTTAGTGTGAGCTAGCTCACAGGTTTTTTAGCCTCCAGCTCACAGATTTTTTTGTCTTAGCTCAGGAAGGAGGGCTCCAGAGCAAACTAATTTACGCAGTAGTCAGATTGCTCACTCACAAGTTTAATGCCAGTAGCTCCCAAAGTAGAATTTTTGCTCACAAGACTCCACAGCTTAGAAGGAGCATTGTATCCAACTACTAACCAGGGCCAACCCTCCTTAGCTTGCGCGATGTGATGAGATCAAGCTAGCCATTGCCTACCTCGACACAGCAACCCTGGACTTCCTTGGGGGTCTCCTATCCAACTACAAACCAGGGCTGCCCTGGCTTAGCTTCTGAGATCTGTTTGTGCATGTTTATGTGTGTGTTTTGTGTGCTTGCCTGGAAGTCATGTTTGACTTCTGGCAACTCCTTCTAAGGGCTTGGACATTTTTCAGAGAGGTGGCTTGAAGAGCCTGCCTCTGTGTCCTGCCTCTAGTATTCCTTGGAGGTCGCCTTTCCAAATACTTGCCAGAGTCGGCCTTGCTGAGCTTCTGAGATCTGACAAGATTCAAGCTTGCCTGGGCTATCCAGGCACACAGCAGGATACACCACAGTCCCTAATGATTTTCCTAAGAAAGTCTGTGAATCATTCAGTATAGTGCAACTCTACTGCCTGTGTAGAAAAGCCCTCTTGA
Organism: Lepidodactylus listeri; assembly: GCA_029233225.1. NCBI lineage: Eukaryota > Metazoa > Chordata > Lepidosauria > Squamata > Gekkonidae > Lepidodactylus > Lepidodactylus listeri. Next base: position 6,611,425 of record JARCFY010000012.1, read on the forward strand.
ATAATTCAGTGGTGCATAGTTTGTAAAAAGTCAGGAAAATGGGAGCCTTCCTGACCTCTTCAGGCAGGTCATTTCACAAGGCAGGGACCACCATGGAGAAGGCGCTTTTTATATATGAAACCCCAGTTTCATTTATACAGTGAACCTGCATTGACTCTTTTTTACGGACAGATGTATGTGCACTCACTGTACTATGTGAACAGGGCGAGAGCATCTCACTGTACAGAGAGACACTCTTTAAAGGAACCAGTTAAAAATCAGCGGGCCACAAGAAACGGAGCTGGAATGAGTCTGAAGCCGAACACCAGACAAATGGAAATACTGCAAAGGGATTTGAAAACGTCAGATTTTCCCACTGAATTTTGTAAATGTTGGGGTTTAAGCTCTGTGTGCATAAAAGGCAATCTCACAACATGGCCATCTATCTTCTAGACAGCAGACTGAAAATGCTGATGGAGAAGAATGATTTCAAGTGTACAGTTATGGATGGCGTATTTTCTAATTGGTATAGGTTCCTATGTTTTATCTATTGGTGTATTCTCTCTAATGCCAGTGCCAATAAAGGTAACTGAACTGAACTGAATATACTCTATGGAAGCTCAACAAAGCACCAGATGGTGTAGCTTTGTCAAAAACAAGGTGGGAATGGACCTCATTGGTGTCTGGAGAAGACCACGAAATGTTGCAGTGAGGTAAGAAAAACAAGAAGTTCCCTGCTGGATCTGACCAGTGTTCCATCTAGTCCAGCATCCCGTCTCACACAGTGGCCAGCCAGTTCCTCTGGAGGGCCAACAACAGGGCAAAGAGGCCGAGGCCTTCCCCTGATAAGAACACTAGAAGAGCCCTGCTGGGTCAGACCAGTGAGGGTCCATCCAGTCCAGCCTCCTATCTCACACAGTGGCCAACCAGTTTTTCTGGAGGGCCAACAACAGGGCACAGAGGCCAACGCCTTCGTAAGAACCTAAGAGGAGCCCTGCTGGATCAGACCAGTGGTCCATCTAGTCCAGCATCCTGTCTCACACAGTGGTCGACCAGTTCCTCTAGAGGGCCAAGAACAGGGCAGAGAGGCCTAGGCCTTCCCCTGATAAGAACACTAGAAGAGCCCTGCTGGATCAGACCAGTGAGGGTCCATCCAGTCCAGCCTCCTATCTCACACAGTGGCCAACCAGTTTTTCTGGAGGGCCAACAACAGGGCACAGAGGCCAAGGCCTTCGTAAGAACCTAAGAGGAGCCCTGCTGGATCAGACCAGTGGTCCATCAAGTCCAGCATCCCATCTCACACAGTGGTCAACCAGAAAATGGCTGCCCTGGAGGGTGGGCTCTATAGCGTTATACCTTGCTCAAATCTCTCCTCTCTCCAAAACTAAATGTTGCACCCTCCCCGGGCCCCATCCCCAAATCTCCAGCAGTTCCCCAACCCAGAGCTGGCAACTGTACATGAGGCCACATCCAACGTTTCTGTTCCTCTGGCAGCCATTTTGACCACCCCTCCTTTCCCTCCATGTCTTCAGTGGATTTTTGCTGGTGAAGAAATCATCTGCTTTATGGGGCGGAGCAGGCGTGAGGCGGAATGGCAGGTGAAGCGCTAAGCAGTTATCGGACTAAAAGTCAGTGAGGGAAAGGATCCAGCATTTCAAAAACCTTACCTCCCCATTCAGGAAGCAGTAGAGGACAGCTACAACAAAGCCCTGGAGAGAGAGAAGAAGAGAGACGGGTGTGCTTTTTCTGACTCATGAAGAAATACCCATAATAATGATGAATATTCTCTGTCTGACACATTGATCCATTGACTGAGAAAGGCATTGGGTAAATTTTCTACTGACCAATTCCCCGCCCCCCGAAGACTACAGGCTCTGTTTCCAGTGTCTACTATGCCTCGCTCAAGACGGGTCGCTGGGTTAGTCTGTTTGTAGCAGTAGAAAAGAGCAAGAGTCCAGGAGCACCTTAAAGACTAACACAATTGAGGCAGGGTATGAGTTGTCATGAGTCACCACTTACTTCTTCAAATACAGCTAGAATGGGAGTCCATCTGTCCTATATATTGGAATGTGGAGTGATTTCAGACGCCAAATGACATTAGCAGGCAAATGACAATAGCAGGTGTGATTGGATTGGGTGTGACACGCGGAGGGGTAGAGTGCTTGGAGAAATCAGCATTGGTAATGAGCCAGGAAACCTAGGTCTTGATTCAGTCCAGGTGAATACATTGTCTTAAGCTTCCTTATCAGTCATTTCAATGGATAGCTTCATTTGCATTACTGTAATTGATAGCAAAGCTAAGGACCATTTTTCCACCTGGACTGAATCAAGACCTAGGTTTCCTAGTTGTTTTCTAAAAACACTTGGTGGGTGCAAGGAAAGGTATTGGGAGCCCTTGGTCTATTCATTCACTAAAATTATCTTATGTTACTCTGGAAATAGTGTATACTATATAATGCATTGTCTTGAGCTTCCTTATCAGTCATTGCAATGGACAGCTTTGTTAGCATTACTGTAATTAATAGCAAAGCACAGGACAATTTATCCACCTGGACTGAATAGAGACCTAGGTTTCCTAGTCTTTTTCTAAAAACATTTGGTGGGTGCAAGGAAAGGTATTGGGAGCCCTTCGTCTATTCATTCACTCAAAAAATATCTTATGTTATTTTGGAAATAGTGTATACTATATAACGATAATGAGTCAATGGATAGCTTCATTAGCATTACTGTAATTAATAGCAAAGCACAGGACAATTTATCCACCTGGACTGAATAGAGACCTAGGTTTCCTAGTCTTTTTCTAAAAACATTTGGTGGGTGCAAGGAAAGGTATTGGGAGCCCTTCGTCTATTCATTCACTCAAAAAATATCTTATGTTACTTTGGAAATAGTGTATACTATATAACGGTAATGAGTCTGCAGACTTGGTCAGGAGCCACAGATTTCTGGGTTCCAGTAAAGCACACCCAATTATCCTCATTCATGTGGCATGATCTAGGTTTCCCAGCCATTTCCAGAACGCGGTTGCAGGGGCTATACGTTAACGGGAGACCCAAACTGTCTCTCCTGAAATCTTGAAGGAGAAATAAAACCATACAGTTCTCGCAGAAAGCCCAGACACTTACCAATCCTCTTGACCCTCCAGAGAAAAAACCCTTTCCTTTGAACGAGGGTGGCCTATAAGAAGCCCTGCCTTATAATGCCCCCACTTTCTTGAAGAGCTTGGTGGGTGCTGCCCTGGTGGGCCCTATGGTACCCAGGGGCACCATGTTGGGGAACTCTGGTGCAGGGGCTTGCGACCCAGCAGACGGGGGGGGGGGGGGAGGGCCTCAGGGACTGTTCTCACCCATGAGCGGAAGACGACTGAGCGAGTGGGACGGATGGATGGGCTGCTCTGCTATACACTTACCTGGAAAGATCCTAGGCCAAGTTCGAAAACTAGCCGCTCCCTCTTGCTGACGTTCTCTGGATAAAAGGCAAACACTGTGTAGTGGATTCCAAACAGTGGGATCAGGAGCAGCGTGGAGCGAGCCAATCGCCTGTCGAGAGAGAAAAAGGGCTTTTCAGAGGCACACGTTCTGCTTAGACTAGAATGGAACAAGAACACACACACACGACAATCTGGATTTTAGTTCCTTCCTTCCTTCCTTCCTTCCTTCCTTCCTTCCTTCCTCCCTCTCTCTTGAGAGCCAGTTTGGTGTCGTAGTTAGGAGCGCAGACTCTAATCTGGGAGAACCGGGTTTGAGTCCCCACTCCTCCACATGCAGCTGCTGGTGTGACCTTGGGTCGGTCACAAGTCCTGCCAGAGCTGTTCTCTCAAGAGCAGTCCTCGAAAAAGCTCAGCCCCACCTACCTCGCAGGGTGTCTGTTGCGGGGAAGGGTCACCAAAGCTTGTGGCTGTGGGAATGAGCCACTAAAGACTTACCTCCCTGCCTGTGATTGCGCACCGGCTGCGTGAAGGGAAAACCTCACCTCCCTGAGAGAACCGACTGACACCATAGGTTCTCAGGTGTTCTCCAGAACAACTTTGCGCGAATTACAGAACAGCTTTCTGGTGGCATGCCGCCTCTGCTCCTGACTTTCTAAAAGGACTTTGCAAGACGACCATCTTGAAAAAGACATTGGGCTGACAAATTAAAGTGTCGCCAGTGTGCTGTTGGGGGGCTGTTATGCTATTGGTGCCTCTGAATAGATTTATCGATTCCTCGTTTGGAATACTGTGTACAGTTCTGGTCACCGTATCTCCGAAAGGACATCGCAGAGCTGGGAAAAGTACAGAGGAGGGCAACCAAAACTATTCAGGAGTTGGCGCCCCTTCCCTCGGAGGAAAGGCTGGAGAGAGTCTGGGACTTTTCAGTTCAGAAAAGAGACAACTGGGAGGGGCACGAAAGAAGTTTATAAAATTATGCAGGGGATGGAGAGGGTTGACAAAGATACATTTTGTCTTCCACTCCCAAAAGACTAGAACTCGAGGGCGTCCAATGAAGCTGGTGGGCAGGAGGTTCAGGACAGACAAAAGGAAATACTTCTTTACAAAGAGAGTGATTCAAATATGGAATTCGCTGCCAGAGGATGTGGTGATGGCCACAGGAATAAGCAGCTTTCAAAGGGGATCAGGTAGATTCATGGAGGACAGGTCTTGTCAGTGGCTACTAGCCACAGTGGTTGAGGGCAACCTTCACATTCAGAGGCATTTAGCATCTAAATCCCAGAGCCAAGAGGCAACATCAGGGGAAGGCCTCGGCCTCTCTGCCCTGTTGTTGGCCCTCCAGAGGAACTGGCTGGCCACTGTGTGAGACAGGATGCTGGACTAGATGGACCCTCACTGGTCTGATCCAGCAGGGCTCTTCTGATGGTCTTATCTGGGAAAGGCTTCACCCTCTCTGCCCTGCTGTTGGCCCTCCAGAGGAACTGGCTGGCCACTGTGTGAGACAGGATGCTGGACTAGATGGACCACTGGTCTGATCTAGCAGGGCTTTTCTGATGTTCTTATCTGGGAAAGGCCTCAGCCTCTCTGCCCTGTTGTTGGCCCTCCAGAGGAACTGGCTGGCCACTGTGTGAGACAGGATGCTGGACTAGATGGACCCTCACTGCTCTGATCCAGCAGAGCTCTTATGTTCTTATCAGGGGAACGCCTCGACCTCTATGCTCTGTTGTTGGCTCTCCAGAGGAACTGGTTGGCTACTGTGTGAGAGAGGATGCTGGACTAGATGGACCACTGGTCTGATCCAGCAGGGCTTTTCTGATGTTCTTATCGGGGAAGGCCTCGGCCTCTCTGCCCCGTTTTTGGCCCTCCAGAGGAACTGGTTGGCCACTGTGTGAGACAGGATGCTGGACTAGATGGACCCTCACTGCTCTGATCCAGCAGAGCTCTTATGTTCTTATCAGGGGAACGCCTCGACCTCTATGCTCTGTTGTTGGCTCTCCAGAGGAACTGGTTGGCCACTGTGTGAGAGAGGATGCTGGACTAGATGGACCACTGGTCTGATCCAGCAGGGCTTTTCTGATGTTCTTATCGGGGAAGGCCTCGGCCTCTCTGCCCCGTTTTTGGCCCTCCAGAGGAACTGGTTGGCCACTGTGTGAGACAGGAGGCTGGACTAGATGGACCCTCACTGGTCTGACCCAGCAGGGCTCTTCTAATGTCCTCCTCAGGGGAAGGCCTCGGCCTCTCTGCCCTGTTGCTGGCCCTCCAGAGGAACTGGCTGGCCACTGTGTGAGACAGGAGGCTGGACTAGATGGACCCTCACTGGTCTGACCCAGCAGGGCTCTTCTGAGGTTCTTCTCAGGGGAAGGCCTCGGCCTCTCTGCCCTGTTGTTGGCTGTCCAGAGGAACTGGTTGGCCCCTGTGTGAGACAGGATGCTGGACTAGAGGGACTATTGCTTTTCTTATATTCACTCTCTGAGGGCTGTATTTTGCAAGTCATTGGGATGCATCCTGCCTGGTCATACCAAGCCACCACTGAACAAAGTGAATGAATGAATGAATCTATATTTACACCTCCCTTTTAATTCCAGGACCAGTGTGTTGTAGTGCTTATCGTGTTGGGCGGGGATCTGGGAGACCCAGGGTTGAACCCTACTGAGCCATGGAAGCTTGCTGAACGAGCCTGACCTACCCCACAGGGTTGTTGTGAGGGTGAAATGGAAGCGAGGTGAATGATGTAAGCTGATATGGGTCTGCACTGGAGAGAAGGGTGGGGGAGAAATGAATGAGATCACTTTTTGGCTCAAGTTCGATGCCTTCCTGTAGTCTGTGGTGTCTTCCTCCAATAGAAGTGGCTCTTCCATTGGAGGAAAGGCCACTTGAGTTGGAGACATAACCCACTAAAGGTGGAGGGAGGCGACGTAGAGGATGGCTGGACCCACCCCATAGCACCCTAGAGCTGGAAGGGACCACAGAGTTCCAGGCCCCTTCGTCGAGGCTGGAAATCCAAAACTAGAGCACCCCCAACAGATGGCTGCCCAGTCTTTTCCTGGATATCGAAAGTGAAGGCGAGCCACCCACCCACTTGGTAATTGGTTCCACGCTCAAACTACTCTTACCACTAGCAAGCCTTTCCTAACGCACAAGCAAAATTACCCTCCGGTAACTTAAACCCATCAGTTCCCGCATTGCCTTCTCAAGCTGCAGAATGCAAGTCTGTTTTCTTGTACATGACAGCCCATCAGGAAGAAGATGAAAAACAAGAACAAAAATTACAAGAAGAACAAGAAGAAGAACAAGAAAAACAACAAGAAGAAATACAAGAAAAACAAGAAGAAGAAATACAAGAAAAACAACAAGAAGAAATACAAGAAAAACAAGAAGAGGAGGAAGAGGAGGAAGAGGAGGAGGAGGAGACTGGATTTGTACCCCACCCTTCACTACCCAAAGGAGTCTCAGAGCGGCTTACCATCTCCTTTCCCTTCCTCTCCCCACAACAGACACCCTGGGAACAGTGTTCCCTCTAAGCTGAGTAAGTGTGAGCTAGCTCACGTTTTTTTAGCCTCCGGCTCACACATTTTTTGTCTTCGCTCAGGAAGGATGGCTCCAGAGCGAACTAATTTATCCAGCAGCCAAATCGCTCGCTCACAGCTCTTTAATGCCAGACTAGCTCACAAAGTAGAATTTTTGCTCACGAGACTCCACAGCTGAGAGAGAGCATGGTCTAGGAGGCAGGCGGGGCTGAGAGAGCTCTTTCAAGAACTGCTGCTCAGAGAACCGCTCTGGCAGAACTTGTGACTGGCCCAAGGTCACACCAGCAGCTGCATGTGGAGGAGTGGGGAATCCAACCCGGTTCTCCCAGATTAGAGTCTGCGCTCCTAACCACGACAACAGGATGGCACCATCACATCTTCCTCCAGTCTCCTCTTCTGCAGGCTGGACACACCCAGTCCCTTCAACCGTTCGTGCTAGGAACTTGGGTGTGTTTCACCTGAAGCAGAGAAGACCGAGTACAGAGATGAGCAAGCGCTTCAAAAATTTAGAAAAAGGCTGAACGTCTGGCAGGAGACAAGAATGAGGGTGAAAGACAAGCGGCGTTACCCCATTCTGCAGCATTCCACGGTTCCCCTTTGCAATCTGCTCTTTCTCCATCTCAGTTTAATTAGAAGGAATTCTAAAAATAAGTAACCCCAGGATTGGAGGGTGCTCAGTTTGCCGCACCTCCTTTGGTCGATCTGCATCTCCCTCCATGCGACCTGTGTAAGTGTGCCAAAAAACCCCCCGCCCCCATTTAATTATGGTCGTTATGATTGCATCACGGTTGTTTGTGCGGAAATGTACCTCAGCACCCGTCTGCTGGTAAAATGCCGTGCAAAAAGAGTCCTGATGGAACCAATCATAAGATCCTCCTCAAGATTGCTGGGGTGGGGGGTGGGGGAGGTCGTGTTTTCTCCACAAAGTCAGCTGGCCTTGCATATCAAGCAAATGCCACAGGAAAAAAGGACTTGGTTCCTCCTCAGCAGGTTGATCCCTGCCCTAAGGTGCCTTCTGGGTCCTGGAAATCAACTTGGAGGATAAGTCTTTCATGGAGGTGAAGTCTATCAGTGGCTACTAGCCATGGTGGCTGAGGGGAACCTCCATATGTAGAGGCACTAAGCCTCTGAATCCCAGAACACTGGTCTGATTCAGCAGGGCTCTGCTGATGTTCTTATCAGGAGAAGGCCTCGGCCTCTCTGCCCTGTTGTTGGCCCTCCAGAGGAACTGGTTGGCCACTGGGTGAGACAGGATGCTGGACTAGAGGGACCTCTGCTCTGATCTAGCAGGGCTCTTCTGATGTTCTCATCAGGGGAAGGTTGCAGCCTCTATGCCCTGTTGTTGGCTTTCCAGAGGAACTGGTTGGCCACTGTGTGAAACAGGATGGTGGACTAGATGGACCACTGGTCTGATCCAGCAGAGCTCTTCTGATGTTCTTACCAGGGGAAAGTCTCGGTCTCTATGCCCTGTTGTTGGCCCTCCAGAGGAATTGGTTGGCCACTGTGTGAGGCAGGATGCTGGACTAGATGGACCCTCACTGATCTGATCCAGCAGGGCTCTCCTGAGGTTCTTATCAGGGGAAGGCCTTGGCCTCTCTGCCCTGTTGTTGGCCCTCCAGAGGAACTGGTTGGCCACTGTGTGAGAAAAGGATGCTAGACTAGAAGGACCCTCACTGGTCTGATCCAGCAGGGCTCTTCTGATGTGCTTATCAGGGGAAGGCCTCGGCCTCTCTGCCCTGTTGTTGGCCCTCCAGAGGAACTGGCTGGCCACTGTGTGAGACGGGATGCTGGACTAGAAGGACCCTCACTGGTCTGATCCAGCAGGGCTCTTCTGAGGTTCTTCTCAGGGGAAGGCCTCGGCCTCTCTGCCCTGTTGTTGGCCCTCCAGAGGAACTGGCTGGCCACTGGGTGAGACAGGATGCTGGACTAGATGGACCCTCACTGGTCTGACCCAGCAGGGCTCTTCTGAGGTTCTTATCAGGGGAAGGCCTTGGCCTCTCTGCCCTGTTGTTGGCCCTCCAGAGGAACTGGTTGGCCACTGGGTGAGACAGGAGGCTGGACTAGAGGGACCACTGGTCTGATCCAGCAGAGCTCTTCTGATGTTCTTATGAAGACCTCGGCCTCTCTGCCCTGTTTTGTTTTTTGCATTTGTGTATGCGTATGTGTGCCCATGCCTGGAAGCCATGGTAACCTCTGGCAACTCCTACCGGGCACGGAGGACATCCAGAGAAGTGTCTTGTTCTCCTGCCTCTGGCCTCGTGGCCTTGATATTCTCCGGAGGACCTTGCATCATGACACAGACAACCATTCTACTAAGAGCACATACAGACAACCATTTGCCCTAGGGTAGCTGCAGTGGCTCAAGTGGTTAAGACGCTGAACTGCAGACCAGAAGGTCGGTAGTTCAGCAGTTCAAGACCCGAGTGGTGCATGACGGAGTGAGCTCCCGTCTCTGGCCCCAGCTCCTGTCAACCTAGCAGTTTGAAAGCAAGAAATTGCAAGTAAATAAATAGGTACCGCTTTGGTGGGAAGGGAACAGCATTCCGTGTGCCTCGGCGTCTAGTCATGGCGGCCACATGACTACAGAAACATCTTCGGACAGCACTGGCTCCTCGGCTTGGAAATGGAGAAGAGCACCGCATCCCTAGAGTCAGATTCGACTGGCTTTCGAGCAAGGGAAACCTTTACCTCTTTACCTGACCTAGGCATGCATCCATTCCTATGGCTGCCAGCTCTGGGTTGAGAAATATCTGGAGATTTGGAGGGGGGGAGCCTGGGGAGGGCGGGGTTAGGGGAGGGGAGGGACTTCTGCAGTGTGCAATGCCATAGATCCCGCCCTCCAAAGCAGCCATTTTCTCCGGGGGCACTGTTCTTGCTCATCTGGAGATCAAGTGTAATAGTGAGAGATCTCCAAGTGCCCCCTGGAAGATTACAAGCAACAAAGTAACCCCGTGTCCAATATTTACTTCTTACTGATTATTGGAATTTACTGTCCTATAGCGTATGAAATCCCAACGGTATCATTTTAAAGTAATTCAAAGGTATAAGTCTCCAGTTATCCCCAAATATGAAGTTTCACAAGGAAGGAACAATCAATAGTTCACACCTATTTCAAAGCTTGTAAAAGCTAGCCAAAATGGAGGGTTGTTTTTTTTTTTTTTGGAGTTGCTCCCAATATTTAACCATGGACAGTGTAGTCCAATTACAATGGAAAAGCTATCAAAGACCAACATGTGTCTGCATTTTCTGCATGTCTCAGGAGCCCTCTTCCAGGCCATGAGTGATCAATGGAACCGATGCTCAAGAGTCAGTCTTTAGATAGGCAGCACAAAACGCCGCCTGTTTTGTGTTAACCGTTTTGTGTTCCTTCCTTGTGAAGCTTCATAGTTGTGGAGACTTATACCTTTGAATTATTGTAAAACAAGCAGGAGGACCCACAGTACTCATGGGTGGGGTGGGGGGGAGAAGGAGCTCCACATCGAGGAGAAAGCACCCGTAGGTGGGCCTTCTCCCCCACCATGGGCACCGGCGGCGAGGCCTAAGCGGCTCTCAGCTGCTGGACCCACCAATTCCCCCCCCCCCCCGGCACCAGCAGTGAGGCCTCAGTGGTTCCCAGCCGCCGGCCTGCCACAGTTCCTAGAGAGTTCTCTGCGCATGCGCAGGGAACGCTCTTTTACTTTGGGGGGGATTTAAATATCCCCCGTACAGTTTTTTTTTTTAAGTTTTAGGATTTTTCTGCACACCTGGGGAGTCCCCCAAGTGTGCAGGAAAATCTCTCTGCCCCCCAAGTGCCCCCGATGTGAGGATTTAGATATCCACATGCAGGGGGCGCCTTGGCTATTAGGTATATAGATTATATCGTTGGCATTTGATATGCTATAGGATAGTAAATTCTAATAATCAGTACGGAGTAGATATTGTACACGGGGTTACGATGTTACTTGTAATCTTGCCACACCGTCTGTTCCCCGGTTTTGCCGGCCCTACTCCATTTCACAAGCTGGTTATCGCTGTCGGCCTGGTCAAACCCTGGTTTTCTAATCTGTGCTAGAGTTTGGTGAAATTCTCCTCCCCATCAGGAGGGCAAACTGGCCCGCCAGGTGATTTATGGCGGCTCTAGAAACTACAATTCCCATGCATCTCAGCAGCAATGAATTTTGGATGCCCAGGACTATTCAAGTCTTCTATATAAGGGCAAGTTCAGGCAAGTTCATCTATCTTAGCTACCAGTTCCTCCTCCAACTGCCCGAGAATAAGTTTGCTTGGAAAGGAGGGGGGGGGGTGAGACAAGGAAGAGGGCTGGCAGGAAATTCTCCCATGCTTGGTCTTTACAAGTTTTGGGGAGTACCTGTGGCTCAGTGGGAGAGCCTCTGCTTTGCACGCGGAAAGCCCCAGGTTCAATCCCTGGCATCTCCAGTTAAAAAGGACCAGGTATCAGATGATGGGAAAGACCTCTGCCTGCGACCCTGGAGAGCAGCTGCCAGTCTGAGTAGACAATACCAACTTTGATGGACCGATAGTCCCATTCAGTTTAAGGCAGCTTCGTGTGTGTTCCTGTGTGGGAACTCTTGGAACTTTCTCCGAGGCCTATTCAATGAAGGCTGGGAAACTAAAGCTAATCACGGGAGGATCCGGGCAGACAACATCTCCCGTCACCTGAGTTGTTATATACATGCATATTACGATAAGTTACCATCTGGGAAACACTGTCGGTGTTCATCCATGTTCCGTGCCCAGTCTGCCCATGTTTTATGGAAAGCAAAAGGATGGATATGGATGACTGTTTGCCTACAAGATGTGCATATAACCTCTTGATGGGGTGATCATTTGTACCAATTTATCAGGTTTACCCTACTTCCCTTCTATACTTATCTAAAGGATACAGGTAAACCCATAGACCGATTTCCCATGAGGGACTGCTCCACCACTGCTCTTCCCTTTCCCCCAATTGTAGGAACATAAGAGAAGCCAGTGTTGGATCAGGCCAGTGCCCCATCCAGTCCAACACTCTGTCACACAGTGGCCAAAAACACCAGGTGCCCTCAGGAGGGAGGTCCACCAGTGGGGCCAGGACACTAGAAGCCCTCCCACTGTTGCCCCCCCCCCCATCAAGCACCAAGAATACAGAGCATCACTTGCCCCAGACTGAGAGTCCCTATCTATACCTTGTGGCTAAGAGCCACTGATGGACCTCTGCTCCATTTGTTTATCCAGTTGCCTCATGAAGCCGTCCATGATTGTAGCCGCCACCACCTCCTGTGGCAGTGAATTCCACGGGTTAATCACTCTTTGGGTGAAGAAGGACTTCCTTTTATCTGTACTAACCCGACTCCTTAGCAATTGCATGGAGTGCCCACGAATTCTTGTCTTGTGAGAAAGGGAGAAAAGTGCTTCTTTCTCTACTTGCTCTATCCCATCCATAATCTTATAAACCTCGATCATGTCACCCCTCAGCCATCGTCTCTCCAAGCTAAAGAGCCCCAAGCGCTTCAACCTTTCTTCACAGGGAAAGTCTTCCAACCCTTTTATCATTCTGGTTGCCCCTTTCTGCACTTTCTCCAATGCTATAATATCTTTTTTGAGGTGTGGTGACTAGAACTGTACACAGAACTCCAAATGAGGTTGCACCATCGATTTATACAGGGGCATTATAATACTGGCTGATCTGTTTTCAGTTCCCTTCCTAATAACCCCCAGTATAGCGTTGGCCTTTTTCACTGCAGTCGCACACTGTCTCGACATTTTCACTGAGTTATCTACTACGATGCCAAGATCTCTCTCTTGGTCAGTCTCCACCAGTTCGGCCCCATCAATGTGTATTTGTGTGCCTCAATTGCCCACTATTTGCCCCACACCGGATTTTGACCCGCGGCTTTGCCCGTTTCCCCCCGCAGCCTTGCGATCCTTAAAAAACAGGATCGCGAAGCCACGGGGGGAAATCGGGCAAAGCTGTGGGTCAAAATGTGGCATAGGGCAAATAGCGGGAAATTGACGCACGCAATCGGGGGAAAGGGAAGAGCGACGGTGGAGCAGAGTCTCATGGGAAACCGGTCATAGAGCCAACCGCATGAAATGGTCATGTGAATCTAACGAGATGCCCTGCCTACAGAGTTACAATGTGCAAAGCTTGGTAAGTTGGTCGTCCATATCCACTCCGAGCTGGCAATGATCAACAAACGGATATTCTAGTCCAGACAGGTAACTTTCGACTATCTTGACATGGCGTTACCAGCGAAAGCCACACAAATGGAAACAAAACACACAGAGCCAACATGCAGCGTGCAAGACACATGGACGTGACCCTCCGCCACCGCTATTACTACCGACCACATATCTGCAGCATGCATCAAACAAACACAAGTATCGCCACAGGATCGCGAACACTTACAAGGTAATGGCGGATAGTTCTGACATCCTGCAAGAGTGCTGGTTAGCCCTGTGGGGCTGACAGTGGCATTTCTGAACGCAGCTGCTGAGTATGACAAAATTAGCAAAAAAAATATATATGTTTTTTCCCCCAGCTTACCACGACAAGGCTAAGAGAGCATGTCAACTTTCAACGTGTTTTTCACGAGTCACGGCGTGAAGGCCCAAGGGACACTGCGAGACAAACGGGACACTTGCTTGATGCAGAGGAAGCAGTGAAGGAAGTGTATGGCACACCGAGCCACAAAGCCGGCCAGAGGTCGCAAGCCGATGGAAGCAAAAAAACACACACACAAAATGGAGGAAAGCATGTCGTGGGCACATCTGGTGGGTTAAGCTAGAAAGCTAGCCAAAGGTTCTAGAGAGAAGGGGGTTCTATGAATCCAAACGCATGCGAAAGGATCAGAGGACACGGCGTGTTGGACTTGGGGAATGGAGGAGACACGCAAACAGTCCACCCCATGCTTAGCTCATCACTGGACTGGGTAACTTAAGCCCCTTGCCAATAAATCACTAAAACAGTTCCGTTTCAGTAAACCTGGTTTCTAGCTCAGAGCCCTATAATGGGTGGATCAAAATGGACATCAACAAAAGCATTTGTTCTTAGGAGTGAGCTCTCCTGTATGGATAAGCCAGTTTGGTGTAGTGGTTAAGAGCACGGACTCTAATCTGGGAGAACCGGGTTTGATTCCCCACTCCTCCACATGCAGCTGCTGGCGTGACCTTGGGTCAGTCACAAGTTCTTTCGGAGCTGTTCTCTCAAGAGCAGTCCTTGAAAGAGCTCTCTCAGCCCCACCTACCACACAGGGTGTCTGTTGTGGGGAGGAGGAGAGAAAAGAGATTGTAAGCCGCTCTGAGTGAAGGGTGGGGTATAAATCCAATCTCCTCCTCCTCCTTCTCCTCCTCCTCTTAAACTCATCCGATCCTCTGGGATTCAGAATCCAAAGACGGAATGCCAATAGTTAGGCAAATGACCATCAAATAAGAACTGCTTTGACCACAGGTTCTCCTGGGCCAGCAGAAGTCCACCAGCAAGGTATGGCGGAGAACTAGGGTGGTGAAGCTGTAGCTGGAGTGGTGGGGTGGGGAGACCAGAGTTTAAGCCCTTGCTCAGTCAGGAAAGGTTGCTGGGTGATCTTGGGCTTGTTACTGTCAGTCTAACCCACCTCAGAGGCCTGTGGTGAGGGGAAAAAACAGAGATAACCATGTATATTGCTCTGAGGTATTTGTAAGGAAGGACAAATAAACACGGGAGAGCCACAAGGCATTTCTCTCTCCCATCTGGACACCAGATACATACTTACTATGGATAGAGGCCCCACCTTCAGCTATGGGACCCGAACCAACGGGTTGGAATTAAATCAGAAGAGTTTTCGGCTAAACATTCGGAAGAACTTCCTGACAGTTGGAGCGGTTCCTCAGTGGAACAGGCTTCCTCGGGAGGTGGCGGGCTCTCCTTCTTGGGAGGTTTCCAAACAGAGGCTAGAGGGCCGTCTGACAGCAGTGCTGGTTCTGTGACTTCAGAAAGATCGCAAGAAGGGAGGGCAGGAAGGGTTGCCTCAGTGCTTAGTTCTCGTGGCCCTTTCTCACACGCCCAGGGGAAATGCCGATCGCCACTTTGGGGTCAGGAAGCAAATTTCCTCCAGGCCCGTTTGCCCGAGGATCCTGGAGGGTTTTTTTTTGTCATCTTTTGGGCATGGAATGGGCATTACTGGGTGTGTGTGTGGGGGAGGTATTTGTGAATTTCCTGCATTGTGTAGGGGGTTGGACTAGATGACCCTGGAGGTCCCTTCCAGCTCAGCGGTTCTATGATGCTATTCTATACCATGGAGTTTCAACAATATAGGCTGGCCGTCTGGTGATATTTCACGAGCGAACCCAGAAGTGACATCACACCAGTCTGGGACTCCGCATAACCTCTATTGTAAAACCACAGAGTTCACGCTGTAGCCTAGAGTGGCCTGACATCACTCAAGTTCACCCCAGAAATGATGTCACGTGGCTGATGCATATGGCAATTTTTACATTTAAGGCTGCCGCCGAGAGGGACCTCCCTAGAGCAAGAGATTTGGCAGCCCTAGCTGACAATTAACAGACCCATCCTTTGAATCAGACTGCAAACACGGAGGCCATTTCCAGCACCATCTGCTTCGATGGGGCAGAATTACAAGCAAGACGGGGCGTTTCTGAACAGCTGCCTGAATTGGCCTAGACCAATTGGCCTAGACACGGGCAGCTTTCAAGAAGAGGCTGGACGGATATTTGTCAGAGATGCTGGTCCTGCATTGGGCAGGGGGATGGACTAGATGGTCTGTATGGCCCCTTCCAACTCTACGATTCTATGCGTCTATGACCTCACTATTTGGCTCTCTCCCATAAGGCTTTGCAGGAGGCTTTTCCACCTGACAATGCACCCCGCGCTCTGTTCTAAAAGAACCGCTGACATTTCTGAGTTCCAGCATCGAAGCCAAAACATCTAGATCACAGAATCCCAGAGGTGGAAGGGGCCCTACAGGCCATCTAGTCCAACCCCCTGCTCAATGTCTCTCCCGATATGTACCCCAGCGAGCTTTACGATCGGGATCCCAAAATCGCCTGGTTCTCCCAGGGCCGAGGGAGGCCCGGCTGGCGGCTACAAGGCTTTTTCGGTGGCAGCCCCGCACTGGTGGAACGAGCTCCCAGATGACATCAGCGCATTGCGGGACCTTTTGCAGTTCCACAGGGCCTGCAAGACGGAGCTCTTCCGCCAGGCTTTCAAGTAGGGGCCGCCTCGACTTTTTATAGCCCTGGCCTCACCCTCCGAAGTCGCCAATTTGAGCCACCCTGCACCGACGGGAATTGGATACCATCTTGACGCCATCTTGTAGCTGCTTACTGCGTATTCTATACTGCACGTTCTTTATTTTATGGACAATGTTTTAGTGTTTTGTTGTATGATAAATTTGTCGGGAGCCGCCCTGAGCCAGCCGTGAGGCCGGGATAGAAATCCCAAAAATAAATAAATCAATATAAATAAATCCATGTAGGACCAGCCTGGAGCATCCCTGACAAGGGTCTGTCCAGCTGCTGCTTAAAGGCTGTCAGGGAGGGGGAGCTTGCCACCTTCTGAGGCAGCCGATTCCACTGCTGCATAACTCAGACTGTCAAAAAGTTTTCCCAGCGATCCAGCCCGTCCCTTCCCACCCTTAATATAAACCTATGACTGAGAGTCTTCTCCTCTGCTGCCCACAGGAACAGCTCCCTGCCCTCCTCTATGGGACAGCCCTTCAGAGACTTCAAGAGAGCCATCCTGTTCCCCCTCAACCTCCTCTTCCCCAGACTGAACATTCCCAAGAAGTCCCTCAGCCTTTCTTCATAGGGCCAACGTAGATAGAACCATGGAGTTGGAAGGGGCCATACAGACCATCTAGTCCAGGGGTCCTCAAACTACGGCCCGGGGGCCACATGCGGCCCGCCGAGGGCATTTTTCTGGCCCGCCGGGTGTGCCGCTGCCTGTCCTCCAATTCCCAGCAGTACACAAAGCAGCGGAAAAATTGCAGCCGACTCGTCCCGGGCCACATGACAAAGCCCTGCCCCCCTGCTTCCAGTCAGCCAGGAGGAGGCAAAAGGAAGACTGGAAGAGGGTAAGTATGGGGTGGCAGGCGCTCTGGCTGGCCCCAAGTCTCCTAGCCGGCTGAGAGGCCTCTCAGCCGGCTAGGAGACCTGCGCCAGTCCCAAGAGCCGGGCGGGGGTCTTTTTCGAGGCTTTTTGTGCTGCTGGGAATCGGAGGGGGAGAGAGGGAGAGAGAGAGAGGTTTCTCTTTCCCATCATGATGCCTGCAGTAGTGGAGTTTCAGGGAGAAGCAGCTGGGGGCTTGCTGCCTTTAAAAGTTTGTGAGGATGCCGAGTTCTTTGTTTCTTCGGAGAGGGAAAGAAAACAGCCCCGTCAAGGGTGCCTTGCTTGTACGCGCACCCCCCCCCCCCCGTGCACCTTCCCTACTCGCAAAATAACATCTGAAATCTCCAACCAGATCTAGACTAACTGATGCACACTTGCATCCCTTGTTACGACTAGCAGTGACAAATATGGAACCGGACACTGACCATCTCATTAGCCAAAAGCAGGCCCATAGTTCCCATTGAAATACTGGTAAGTTTGTTGATTTCACTTTACTTGTTCTCCATTTTAAATATTGTATTTGTTCCCATTTTGTTTTTTTTACTTCAAAATAAGATATGTGCAGTGTGCATAGGAATTTGTTCATAGGGGGGTTTTTTTAACTCTAGTCCGGCCCTCCAACGGTCTGCGGAACAGTGAACTGGCCCCGTTTAAAAAGTTTGAGGACTCCTGATCTAGTCCGTCCACCCCCTGCCCAATGCAGGACCAGCCTAGAGCATCCCTGAAAAATATTCGCCCAGCCTCTTCTTGAAAGCTGCCAGTGAAGGGGAGCTCACCGCCTCCCTAGGCAGCTGATTCTACCTCTGAACCGCTCTGACCGTGAAAACGTTTTTCCTAATATCCAGCTGAAACCTTTCTGCAGGTAATTTAAACCCGTTGCTTCGGGTCCTCTCCTCTGCTGCCAACTGGAACGGCTCCTTGCCCTCCTCCAAACGACAGCCTTTCAGATATTTAAAGAGAGCAATCATGTCCCCCCTCAACCTTCTCATCTCCAAGCTGAACATTCCCAAGAAGTCCCTCAGCTTCTCCTTGTGGGGCTTCTTGGTCTCCAGGCCCCCGATCATCCTCGTCGCTCTCCTCTGCACCCACTCCGTTCCGTCCACATCCTTTTTGAAGCGAGGCCTCCAGAACGGCACATAACACTCCAGGCGTGTGGCTTCAAACTCCTGCCTTGACAAGGAGGGTGTTTTTAACCTCGTAATACAATGACTCCAGTCAGAGTCTTCTGGTCAGAAAGGGGAAGGGTCTGGGTTTCGTCAGGACGACCCGATTTCTGGATTGACAGCTAATCTGAATTCTAAAGGTATTTAACTCCAGTGTCTGCGGAAGCCAGGGGCCCTTTGCCAACACCGCGGTGAGGTCTTATCAGAGTGGCCAAATCACATTCCTAAACAGATAATAATCCCTCAATGAATAATAAGTGCACTCTTTGTTTATAAGTATTGGTTTGTCCGTTCCCTCCTGTAAAACGAATACTGGAATTGCTACTTGCTTGAACGTTTGTGCGGTACGGTTTTCTTTCAAGGAATCAGAGATACTCTGGAACAGTTTTGTTTCCCTCTTTCAAACTATGGGGTTCCTGCCAGTTTCAGACGCCCCCCCCCCCCCATCGAGCCCGGTGTTGATTGGGATTCCTAGGAAATCCTCCTGGACTCCTAATTTCCCCAACAACAGAGATTCACCTTACTGAATTCACTAACTTCAACAGACTTAAAAGGGTATAAGGAGCCAGTTTGGTGTAGTGGTTAAGTGCGTGGACTCTAATCTGGGAGAACCGGGTTTGATTCCCCACTCCTCCACTTGCACCTGGCTGGATGACCTTGGGCAAGCCATAGCTCTGTACCAGCTGTTCCCTCAAGGACAGCTTGGGAAAGAGCTCTCTCAGCCCCACCTCCCTCACAGGGTGTCTGTTGTGGGGAGGGGAAGGGAAAAGGAGTTTGTAAGCTGCTCTGAGATTCCCTTGGGGAGTGGAGGGTGGGGTATAAATCCAATCTCTTCTTCTTCTTCTTTATAAATCTGTTAATCTGGTTCCCAGTAGTCTTATCAAACTTGACTGGGGTACAATAAAAAAGGATTGTTCACAGTTTTGTTTAGGGGTCATTTTGTAGAAAAGAGGTACAGGAGCTTATTAGCGTAACTCATTAGCATATGCCACACACCCTGACATCACTGGAAGTGTGTCAGAAAGGGAAGTAAAAGGAGGGCATCTTCAAAAGCCTCCCCTCCCCTTCCCCAGCTGGCCTGCCAAGGCAGGTGAGGGGGAACGAAGAGAGAGGGGGTTTAAAGTTTAAACCCCTTCTCTCAAGAGTCATGCCACAGTGGTGGTACGATCTTTCCATTGTATTCTAGGCCCCATGTATTCTATGGATCCACAGGCATGACTTATTTCCCACTGTATTTTGTACACAAGCGATACGTAAGTGTACATCTTTGAGTGGAAGGGTATTTCTGAGAATGTGTGCCCACATCTTTCAAAACCTTAGTCTCCGAGGGCAAGAACTTCTTCTAGAAGAAGGTCAAGAACTTCTGGAAGCATGGGAAAGTGCACTTCTGTCCCCCTGTATGGCTGTCGGTAGAGCACAGTGGCTTTTGAAGGTGCAGGATCTGGCCACGTCTATTCTAGAAATCCCGAGGCAATTCATACAGTCCACACAGCTGAAATCTTAGTTCCCAAAATTGCTAACTGCTAATCCTTTCTAAAGTAGAATTGTTTCTGTGGGTATTTAAGTGCTGCCCACTGCCCTCTCCCATTTCTGTCACTCTCTCTTTAAGCTGACGCTCCCTCCCTGTTCTGTTTTCTTTCCCTCCTTCTCCAAAGACAAAAGAGGACATGTCCTCCCACTCAGGAAAACTTTAAAAAAGCCAGAGAGAGCATAAGAAGGAATCAGTAAATATAAAGGACTAGGGGCAGGGCTCTTTTTCTAGCAGGAACTCCCTTGCATATTAGGCGACACACACCTAATGTAGCCAATCCTCCGAGAGCTTACAGTAGCCCCTGTAAGAAGAGCTCTGTAAGCTCTTGGAGGATTGGCTACATTGGGGGGGGGGTGGCCTAATATACAAAGGAGCTCCTGCTACGAAGTGAGCCCTGACTAGAGGAGTCCCTGCTCACAGATGTGTCAGTCTTGCATATGTAGGCCTGGATTTCCCCTTCTCTTTCTTTTTTTGGAATCACGGAGGAAGGGAGGGAGGGAGAGAGGAGGGAGGAGAGAGGGAGAGAGGAGGGAGGGAGGGAGGGAGGGAGGGAGGGAGGGAGGAATTGGGTCTGCAGTTAAAGGTTCAGAAAGATGTTTGCCATTCTCTTCACCTTAGACAAAGTTAGCTCAAAAAATGTGCATTTTACTTGTAGATGCAGAGTGCATCCAGAATACACCAATAAATAAACTGGGCGGGGGAAATAACCAGTGCAGAGAGAATGCGTGCGACTGCGAAGCCAACCCTTAAGGCCTGACTCCTCGGATTTTCTGGAGCAAGCTGCCAGTACAGAAAGGACCACTGACCCTCTGCTGATTTGGTCAGGGTCTAAAGAAGGGACAGGGCCTCTTCAGTGGTGAAAATCGAGCAAGCAAAGTTGGGCAGGCATTTCTCTTCTGCCTACACACCCCTCGTCTTTTTGGATCCTTCCCTGCAAAGCAGAATCAAGCAGATGTATACATGTGCTTAATTTGCATTCTGTTGTGTTTTTTGACCAGCTATTTAAAACAGATTGTCGGGGTGGGGGTGGTTATTTTAATCCATTGATATAAGCCTTGTTTGTTATCCCCCTAGGTCGGACTACGGGCAAAATCATACCTACCGATGGGATATGCCTTGTTTCTCTTTTCTGTCCACCATGATGCTAGTTGGAGGAATGATGTACACTTGCATTAGCTAGGGATATACGCATGCTCTGTTGTTGTTGTTGTTGTTTTTGACATGCGTGACAAAGAAATAGCGATTACGATGAAAACAAGGAAGAGGAGATAGAGACAGAGCAAAATAACAAGACTCAGGGACACCGGCTTAATGCATGGCTCTGAAAACCGTGGCCACTGGCTACTAGGTTCTGTGCACGAAGTTTGTTGCACCCATAAGCACACTTGAGAATCCCAGCTTTCTTCTACAGACAAATGACGGGGATTCCTTTTTCACGGTGCAGCAGCCAATCTTTTTAAAAAGCAAGGCAATTATTGGCTGGAGGCGTCTTCAAGGAGAGAGATCAGGTGCCTGGCTTAAATGTACTTTGAGTGGTACAACAGCTACCAAAAATGGGTCTCATACATGACTCGGCTATTATGGGTCCCACCTTGATTTCTGCCGTGCAAAGAGAGGGTAAAATCCCCCAATTTGATATCCTGCAGCAGCCCAAAAGTACACCTCAAATTCACTCAGAGTCTCAGAGGGGCTTACAATCTCCTTTCCCTTCCCCTCCCCACAACTGACACCCCGTGAGGTAGGTGGGGCTGAGAGAGCTCTTTTGAGGACTGCCCTTGAGAGGACAGCTCTGAGAGAACTTGTGACTGACCCCAGGTCACCCCAGCAGCTCGATGTGGAGGAGGAGTGGGGAATCAAACCCGGTTCTCCCAGATTAGAATGCATGCCCTTAACCACTACAACAAACTGGCTCCCTGTTTCTGGAGAATGGGGAACCCCCAGTGATAGCTTAGGAAGCAATCAGTGGTCTCTCGGTGGAGGGATCAGCAAAAATCACTTGCTCCATACACCTACAGAATCCTAGGAGGATCCAAGTCCTATGTGGGCAGTATCACAGCGAAAATGCCATTCTTGCTGCACCGAAAATGCCATTCTTGCTGCAGCCAGTTCCTCTAGAGGGCCAACAACAGGGCAGAGAGGCTGAGGCCTTCCCCTGATAAGAACATCAGAAGAGCCCTGCTGGATCAGACCAGTGAGGGTCCATCTAGTCCAGCATCCCGTCTCACACAGTGGCCAACCAGTTCCTCTGGACAGCCAACAACAGGGCATAGAGGCTGAGGCCTTCCCCTGAGAAGAACCTCAGAAGAGCCCTGCTGGGTCAGACCAGTGAGGGTCCATCTAGTCCAGCATCCCGTCTCACACAGTGGCCAACCAGTCCCTCTGGAGGGCCAATAACAAAGCACAGAAGCCGAGGCCTTCCCCTGATAAGAACATCAGAAGAGTGCTGCTGGATCAGACCACCTAGTTCAGCATCCTGCCTTACAGAGCGGCCAACCAGGTCCTCTGGAAAGCCAACAACAGAACACATCCCCTGATGTTGCCTTCTGGCTCTGGAATTCAGAGGATGTGGAGGTTTTCTTTAGCCACCATGACTAGTAGCCACTGATGAACCCCTCCATGAATCTATCTAATCTACCTATTCCTGTGGCCGTCACTACATCCTCTGGCAGAAAATCCTACGTTTTCATCACTCTCTGTGTAAAGCAGTATTTCCTTTTCTCTGCCCTGAACCTACTGCCCATCAGCTTCATCAGACACCCTCGAGTTCTATTATTTTGGGAGAGGGAGAAAATTCTCCCTTTGTCAACTTTCTCTACCACACCACATAACTTTATAAACCCCAAACGATTCCCCACATCCCAAGGCTGCCACTGGACTTAGCCCAGAGTCAAATTTGATATAAATATGGTGGTTATAAATTATGAAGGATTTGGGGGCAAATGTTTCTCGGGGCCACCCCCCCATATCAGCTCTATACCTGTTTTCTTTCCCCCTCTGCACATGACCTCTTCTTTCATTCCCTCTATGACAATATAAGGGTGTTTAAGTGGAAAGAGAATTTGCTCGTATTCCAAGAACGAGCAATATTTCACCAGTGGGATCTGAGGACCCCTTTTCAGACACAGCAAAGACCTGGGTTCAAACCCCAACTCAGTTATAAAGTTATTTGGATCTCTTGGGTCTTGTAGAGGAAAAGCCAAGAAGAAGTGTGGCAGTTTTGGAAACTGGGATCCCCTTGAAAAACTAAACCTGAAAGAATGTTAAATGGAATCCAGTCCTTTCCAGGGCTTTAATAATTTTTAAAGCCCCCCCCCCCCCCCAAAAGCATGGCATATCAATTAGAGTGCTGGAAGACCCAGGTTCAAGTCCCCCCCCCCCGCCTTGGAAACCTGCTGGGTGACCTTCAGCCAGTCACGCCCTCTCCCTAGCCTACCTCACAGGGCTGTTCCTGTGAGGAGAAAATGGTGGTGAAGGTTATGATGTAAGCTATTTTGGTTCCCCCCCAGGGGGAAAAAGTGAAGTATAAACGAAGTAAATAAATAAAACGAAGTAAATAAAACCCAAGAGGAGGACACGGAGAATGCTGTCAAGAAATTTCCAGGCAGAAGGGGACAAATTGGAATGTTGGCATGTTGTAGAGCTCAGAGAAACTGTTCTACAGTCCTGCTCTCTCATCAAATCCATGTTTGCTCTAATCCCTAGATTGTCAGATATTTATCATATTTAGTCCTTTATAACTTTGCCTTGCCTAACTTTTATGTAAGAATATAGCCGAAGCCATGCTATATCAGGCCAGTGGCCCATCCAGTCCGACACTCTGTGTCACGCAGCAGCCAGAACCCAGGTGCTACCAGGAAGTCCACCAGTGGGGCTAGGACACTAGAAGCACTCCCACTCTGGCCCCCAAGCCAAGAAGACAGAGCATCACTGCCCCAGACAGAGTGTTCCATCTATACCTTCTGGCTAATAACTACTGATAGATCACTGCTCCATATATTTATCCAGTCCCCTCTTGAAGCTGTCAATGCTTGTAGCCACCACCACTTCCTGAATCCCAGAGCCAGGAGGCAACATCAGGGGAAGGCCTCGGCCTCTATGCCCTGTTGTTGGCCATCCAGAGGAACTGATTGGCCACTGTGGAGACAGGATGCTGGACTAGAGAGCCCACTGGTCTGATCCAGAGGGACTCTTCTTATATTCTTATCTGGGGAAGGCCTCAGCCTCTATGCCTTGTTGTTGGCCATCCAAAGGGACTGGTTGGCCACTATGGAGACAGGATGCTGGACTAGATGGACCCTCACTGGTCTGATCCAGCAGGGCTCTTCTGAGGTTCTTATCAAGGGAAGGCCTCGGCCTCTGTACCCTGTTGTTGGCCCTCCAGAGGAACTGGTCGGTCACTGTGTGAGACAGGATGCTGGACTAGATGGACCCTCACTGGTCTGATCCAGCAGGGCTCTTCTGAGGTTCTTATCAAGGGAAGGCCTCGACCCCTGTACCCTGTTGGCCATCCAGAGGGACTGGTTGGCCACTATGGAGAAAAAATGCTGGACTAGATGGACCCTCACTGGTCTGATCCAGCAGGGCTCTTCTTACGTTCTTATCAGGGGATGGCCTCAGCCTCTGTGCCCTGTTGTTGGCCCTCCAGAGGAACTGGCTGGCCCCCGTGTGAGACAGGATGCTGAACTAGATGGACCCTCACTGGTCTGATCTAGCGGGACTCTTCTTGAAGGAGGGATCAGATTTGCAGTGAGCCGGTGTCCCTGGTTGTCTTGTTGCATGCACGAGTCTTGTTGCATGCAAGCGAGGATGGCCCCTTCAAGATACACAAGCGAAGAAAGGCTTAACCAAAGTGCACGGGTGCTTCTGATGCTGTCAGCTGGCACACCTTAGACTCCTCACTATTTGACCAAGACTGACTGTGTCCAGCTCATCAATACTCATACCTCAACTGGCCCCCATGGATCAGGATGCACGCCACACTGCTGGGTAAAACTGAAGGCTCGGCTAGAACTGGGCATTACTTCCTGTACAACTAGTCAGTGGTTATGTGACTATGAAGGATTGGGAACAGGGAAATGAGATGTACCTGCGTGTGTTCACTGCCGCCAAATCGCTTCCGACTGATGCTGACCCTATGAATTAATGACTTCCAGGAAGGTCCTATTGTTCACAGCCTTGCTCAGGTCTTGCAAACGGAAGGCCATTGGCTTCCTTGACTGAGCCGATCCATCTCAGGTTGGGTCTTCCTCTTCCCCTGCTGCCTTCCACTTTTCCTAGTTGTCTTCTCCAGTAACTCTTGTCTTCTCGTAAAGTGACCGATGCACGATAGCCTCAGCTTAGTCATTTTAGCTTCTAGGGAGAGTCCAGGCTGGGTTGGATCTAGAACCCACTGGTTTGTCTTTCAAACCTCAGGCGAGGATTCTGGGGGGCCGGCTGGGTTCCTTTGGCTCGAGATCCAGTAGGGTGGTTAGAGCACTGGACTGAAATTAGGGAGATCCAGGTTCAAATCTCTGTTTGCCATGTATCTCAAGGGTCACATTTGGATCAGTCATTCTCTCGGTCTAATGTGCCTCACCAGGTTGTTGAGGCGGCCAAATGGAAGGGGGGGAACTATGTACACTGCCTGGAGCTCCGAGGAGGATAAAAATGCACAAATAAGAAGGGAGGGGCTGTGGCTCAGTGGTAGAACATCTGCTTGGCACGCAGAAGGTCCCAGGTTCAATCCCCGGCAGTAAATGATGTGAAAGACCTCTCCCTGAAGACCCTGGAGAGCCGCTGCCAGTCTGAGTAGATAGCACTGACCTCGATGGACCTAGGATCTGATTCAGTACAAGGCAGCTCCATGAGTTCATGTATCCATTCAGGAATGGCTCTCTCCTGGTTTGTTTCTTTAATATTCTGGGATGTTCTGCAGCTGCTGGGCAGGGATGGAGGCCTTGTGGTCCCCAAGGCGGCACACCTGTATCTGGATCCTACCATTTCAAACCGCACACTGGGGAGGAAGCGTCGCCGGTGCTCCCTCTAAGCTGAGTTAGCGTGAGCTAGCTCACCGTTTTTTAGCCTCCGGCTCACACCTTTTTGCCTTAGCTCAGGGAGGATGGCTCCAGGGCAAACTAATTTATGCAGTAGCCAAATTGCTCACTCACAACTTCAATGCCAATAGCTCGCAAAGTAGATTTTTTTGCTCACAAGACTCCACAGCTTAGAGGGAGCGTCGGGCGTCATATAATTGATTCTGAAGCTGTTACATGTGGCCCACAGTGGTACAGCCCACTCATTTTAAATACAAAAATCCTTTCTTTCTTTCTTGTTTAGTTGTATGTTTCAATGTGATTTTAACCTTTGTATGTTGCTGATTTTAACCTCTGTATATTGCTGATTTTATGCTGTTAGCCGCCTAGAGCCGGCTCGTGCTGGCTAGGCGGGATATAAGTCTAAATAAATAAAATTCCTTCCTTCCTTCCCTCCCTCCTCCCTTCCTTCCCTCCCTCCCTCCTTCTTCCTTCCTTCCTTCCCTCCCTCCTCCTTCCTTCCTTCCCTCCCTCCTCCTCCTTCTTCTTCCTTCCTTCCTTCCCTCCCTCCTCCTCCTTCTTCCTTCCTTCCTTCCTTCCTTCCTTCCTTCCCTCCCTCCCTCCTTCCTTCCTTCCTTCCTTCCTTCCTTCCTTCTCTCTTGTGAGAATGGAACCAACAGATCCCACGGCATGGTTCGTTTCCTTGTGTTATTCCCCACTAAATTTCAAATGTAATTTTTTGCATCAGTGGACCACGTGACTTGCAATGAACAAATGGCGTTGAAAACGGCATTGAAAATAGGGAATGGCAGCGACAAAAAGGGGCCAATGAAAATGCTCATGTGGAAAGAAATGGAAACGAGCAGGGACGTATTCCGTACATCCTCCACTGAATGCTCTACCATGTGCCCCGATCATCCTGGACCTGTGGCATTCAACACCAGGGAGGAGAATTTGGGCCTAGTTTTCTCCCTAACATGATGGCTTTCTCTCTGTGTCATGTGCCATCAAGTTGCTCCCAACTCATGGTGACCCATCAATTATTTTTTTTATCAAATGTATACCCCGCCCTCCCCGCCGAAGCAGGCTCAGATCGGCTTACAGAAAGATTAAGGCACATAGATAACAGTTAAAGCAATTCTAAATGATGACCTCCAGAATGTCCTACCATCAACAGCCTTGTTCAGGTCTTGGAAACTGAGGGCCATGGCTTCCTTGGTCAAGTCAAACCACCTCTTTCCCTACTGCCTTCAACTTTTCCTAGCATTATTGTCTTTTCCAGTGAGTCTTCTCTTCTCATCAGGCGACCGAGGTACAATAGCCTCAGTTTAGTCATTTCAGCTTATATAAAGAGCCGGCATGGTGTAGTGGTTAAGAGCAGCGGACTCTAACCTGGAGAACCAGGTTTGATTCCCCACTCCTCCACATGAAGCCTGCTGGGTGACCTTGGGCCAATACCAGTTCTCTCAGAAATTTCTTTGCCCCACCTACCTCACGAGGGGCCTATTGTAAGGAGAGGAAGGGGAGACGGTTGTATGCTGTTCTGAGACTCCTTAAGGTAGGGTTAAGACACTGAGCTGCAGACCGGAAGGTCTGTAGTTCGGCAGTTTGAGACCGGAGTGCCGCATGACGGAGTGAGCTCCCGTCTTTGGCCCCAGCTCCTGGCAGCCTAACAGTTCGGAAGCAAGAAATTGCAAGTAGATAAATAGGTACTGCTGTAGTGGGAAGGTAACAGCATTCCAGGTGCCTTGGCATCTAGTCATGCTGGCCTCATGACCATGAAAACATCTTCGGACAGCGCTGGCTCTTCGGCTTGGAAACGGAGATGAGCACCGCCCCCCAGAGTCAAAGTTGACTGGCTTTTGAGCAAGGGAAACCTTTACCTTTATCTTTAAGGTAGGGGAAAGCAGGGTATAAGAACCAACTCTCCTTCTTCTAGGGAGAGTTCCGGCTTGATTTAATCTAGAACCCCCTTCTTTGTCTTTTTGGCAGTCGGTGGCATCTGTAAAACTCTGCTTCATCACCATCTTTCAAACGGATCAGTGTTCTGCCTGGCAGCTTTCTTAACTGTCCTATTTTCACATCCATAATGAGGAATAGTACAGAATGAATTATCTGTGTCTTGGTTGCCAGTGACACGTCCTTACCCTTGCGGGTCTGTTCATGGCTGCCCTTCCGAGTCTCAGTTTCCTACATCACAGCTTTCTACACCTTTTAAAGGGAAAGAACCTCAGCCTGCGTTCTGAGGGGACCGTCCCAAACCTGATTTACAACCTCAGTGAGATCCAATCTCTCTATCAGGAAGGGCTTCCGCCGGAACCTTTTGAATCTGAAAGCTAAACCTGTCCAATGGAACAACCTGAGAACTCACAGATGAAAGCCCAACCTGAGGAGGAGGAAGAAGAGGAAGAGGAGGAGGAGGAAGAAGATATTGGATTTACACCCCCACCCTTTACTTGGAGTCTCAGAGTGACTTTCCTTCCCTTCCTCTCCCCACAACAGGCCCCCTGTGAAGCAGGTGGGGCTGAGAGAGTCCTGAGAGAGAAACTGGGACTGGCCCAAGGTCTCCCAGCAGGCCTCATGTGTCTCAAAGCGGCTTCCAGTCGCCTTCCCTTCCTCTCCCCACAACAGGCCCCTTGTGAAGCAGGTGGGACTGAGAGAGTCCTGAGAGAGAAACTGGGACTGGCCCAAGGTCTCCCAGCAGGCCTCATGGGTCTCAAAGCGGCTTCCAATTGCCTTCCCTTCCTCTCCCCACAACAGGCCCCCCGTGAGGCAGGTGGGGCTGAGAGAGTCCTGAGAGAGAAACTGGGACTGGCCCAAGGTCTCCCAGCAGGCCTCATGCGTCTCTAAGCGGCTTCCAATCGCCTTCCCTTCCTCTCCCCACAACAGGTCCCCTGTGAGGTAGATGAGGGCTGAGAGAGCTCTGAGAGAACTGTCCTTGGGAGAGCAGCTCTAAGAGAACTTTGACTGAGCCATGGTCACCCAGAAGCTGCTTGTGGAGAAATAGGGAATCAAACCTGGTTCTCCAGATTAGAGTCTGCCGCTCCTAACCACTACACCAAACCAGCTCCCGAGGAGCCATTTATTGTTATTCAGTTGCACAGTCGAGACCGACTCTTTGCGACCCCATGGGCCACATCGTGCCAGGCCTTCCTGTGTTCCGCTGTCCTCCGGAGTTTGCTTACTTTCATGTTCCTTGCATCGATAATGCTGTCTAACCATTTCATCCTTTGCTGTCCTCTTCTTCCTTTATCTTCAATCTTTACCAGCTTGGCTTAAAGAACACTTCAGGACCTCGGACAGCTCCAGGTTTGCTCTGATGCAGGTGTCCCAACCTTTTCGAGCACCTGGAGACCTCTGGAATTCTGATACAGGGCGGTGGGCACGCCCACAAAATGGCTGCCGCAGGAGGTGGAGCCAGTCGTAAAATGGCTGCTGCCCTTTTCCTTTGTTCCATAAATGTACTGAGCACAACAGGAATAGAGCCCATCACCATCTGCATATCTCCTCCTTGGGTTTCATGTCTTGGTCACACCAACCAAGAGACGGACCTCCAAAACTGGCATTTGTGTGAGTCTTCCTAATGTTGGGATATGGCAAGAGCTGAATTTCAGCCATTGTAGGGTTAACATATTTGTTATGATTCTACCAGAGAACTGGCCAGGAAGGGCAACCTGGCTCAGAGCCAATTCTGTATGTTAAATCGGTGCCTTTGAGAAACTGATTGGATGGTTTTGATTTTCCAGTGTTTGGGTTGGCTAATTCCTGTTAAGGTTGGCTAATTGGTTGAGCTTCTTCCTGTTAAGGTTTGTTGCCCTGCAAGCTTCTTACGGACTTGCAATATACCTTTGTATCTGGACTGTACAAAGAGCGCGCCAGGGAAAATGGACTGATTGGTGACCATGAGACAGAGCCAACTTACTGGAAAAAGGATATATGCCCAGCCAAGGGAAACCTTGGACTAAAGCCATGTGTTAAACCAGATGTGGATCCATGGGAGAACCGATGCCATCCATCCCTGCCTCTCTAAGACGACTGCAAACCCGGGTAGACAGCATCCCCGAGACCCACAGCCACATGGAACCAGTACCCAGACTAACAGAGAAGCCATGCTTTACAAAGACAACCTGGACTTTCTTTCTCAAATGCCACGAACAAGCATTGTCTTCATCATGCAGGCATTCCCCCCCTTCTTCTAGCAACACCACCCGAAACTGTACGTAGTCAGTTTCAAATTAACCAAAAGAACTTGGCCGTGACAGAATTAACTAGCCCACCCCATACCCATCAAGATAACGCAGCTGTCAAACATTGGATCGTTGACATTGATGGCAGGCCAAACACCGGGAATAACTGCCCATTCTTCTCCTTTGTCTTAAACCGCAAACTCTGAAAGGTGTCACTGTTCAGAAACATTATGTCAATTGCCCATTCTCCCGGTCATCTCCCGACCATCAGTAACTGTTTTTTGCTAGTTTCCTGGGGACTATGTAACTAAGCATAGCCCGCCCAGTCACTTTAGGATATATAAGAGAGAGATTCCCCATGTACTCTCTCTCTTGCCTGACCCTACCCTACCTTGCTGACTCTAGACCTAGCGCTGTCTAGAGTCTCCATGCATGTTGCTGGTCCTCACACGATCCCTTCCCTTATAGCTTCCCTATTTTCCCACTGCAGAATCTACTCGTCACGTCAGACAGGTATGTATCACCTCTCATCAATACTCCTGCTAATACGACAGTCTCTGTACCTTTCTACCTTAGTTTCTCAGACCTGTATCATTTGTGCGTGTGTTGGAATTTTATTGTATTTGTGCAAACTTCCTAGTAAAAAAACCATTTCCTTAAGATCTGGTCTCTGCGTCTATTTCTGGAACTGTGGGATAACCGGGACTCCTGTATACATAGGTTATTGGTCCCTTTGTTGCCTCTTGCCATTTAATAACTATATTTTCCCCATTTTATAATGAAATAACGCAATTTGCCTAACAGGTTCTAGGTTACTTGGTCAATAGCCTTGCCCTGGCAGTGCACCTCTTTGCTGTCACACACACATCAGTTCAATATTTGGGAATGAAGTCAGAATCACAAAGATGCCGTAAGCCTTCACTGTTCGATCCTCTAAACAAAACTAACTGTCCCATCCTGAGCAGAGCAACTAATCAGAATTGTGTTTCCAACATGGTGATATCATAGAATTGGAAAGTGTCTTATAAACCATATAGACCAGGGGTGGCCAAACTTGCTTAATGTAAGAACCACATAGAATAAACATCAGACGTTTGGGAGCTGCAAGACATGAACAAATATTACATGTTTGTACTGGGTGGGAAATATGCAAATTTGCTTTTTATGAACATTAAATGAGACAGCGAAAAATAATAACAAAAGCGGTAAAAGCAGATCCTGATAATAATATTTATTTGTTCAATAATATTTGTTTGCTAATGATATTTAGCTTCCCCAGCTGCCCTGCCGGGAGCCACCCAATATGTGTGAAAGAGCCGCATGCGGCTCCCGAGCCACAGTTTGCCCACCCCTGATCTAGACCCTCACGCTTCGTGCAGGAAAGCTACAACATCCCCAACATATGGCCATCCAGCCTCTGCTTGACGACCTCCAGCAAGGGAGGGGCCACCCTCCAATTCAATGGTCAAACTATTATTAGGACTTTTCCCCATGTTCAAAACAAAGCTACAGTCTGGTCATTGAAGGCCATGAGTCCTAACCTCTGGAGTGGCAGAGAACAAATTGTTGCCCTCTGCCATGTAACAGCGAGTCAGATGTTTAAAGAGCATGAACACATCTCACCTTGGCTTCCGCTTCTTCCCTCGCTCATTCTTCAGGACTTCCCCTCTCGACCTCTGACCATCTTTGCTGTCCTCCCCGGAACCAAGTCTAATTTGTCTACATCTTTCTTAACGGGCAGCACCCAGAACTGAATTCTGGACTCCAGATTAGGTCTGACTAGAGTGGAGAAATGTGGAACTATTGACTTTTTGTGAGTTGGGTGCTACGCTTCCAGTGAGGCACCCTAAAATTGCATTCACCTTTTGCGGCCACATCGCACTGCCATTGTGATTATCACGCTGCCAATGTGGTCCCAAGAATTGCTTTGGTAACTTCTGAGTCATTCAGGGAAATGGGGAGTACACACCATCATTTTATCAACATATCCACACACGGGGTCTCCACATGGCCATGACCAATGCACTGGCATGCATACACCTAAGAGCTGTTAGGGGAACATACCTTGAGTAGACAGCCCAAATGGTACTCAGTGGTACTTTCGATTGGCAAGTACATAAATATAGGACTATTTTCATACATCCTCCATCTAGGAAGTTGCAAATGGTCATGAGAAAGAAATGGCAGCCAATGAAATGGGTAATGATGACTTTGTTTTGCATTGCTATCTATACACATAGGAAAAAAAACCCCAAGAGACTCCAGTCACTTTGCGGGCTCTAGGCTGTGTAATCCTGGAAATTTAGGGGAGCCCTGGAATTGATGAGATGCCATAGATAAGCCCTTGGCAGTGTTCCCTCTAAGCTGAGTTAGTGTGAGCGAGCTCACAGTTTTTTAGCCCCCGGCTCACACATTTTTGTCTTAGCTCAGGAAGGACGGCTCCAGAGCAAACTAATTTATGCAGCAGCCAAATCCCTCACTCACAACTTTAATGCCAGTAGCTCACCAACTAGAATTTTTGCTCACAAGACTCCATAGCTTAGAGGGAGCATTGGCCCTTGGTGAACCTTTTCCAGGAAAAGTTGGACAAATCGGGTTGAATTAAGAGGATGGCGTGCCTTGAAGCTAACAGATTAGGTGTGATGGACTGCACTTTGAAAAAGCTTAGAAATGCTGTGTGAAAAGAAAAAGAACTGTGAAGGGTTGATTCTTCACAAAGCCAGAGAACCTTGAGTGACAGGCTGCTCCAAGAGATCAGGTTGGTTAGCATCAGCTGAGTAGAGAAAGACTTCTGAACTGGAAGCTGAGGAGATTCAGTCTGATTTCAGCCCTAGTTGAGAAGAACTGAGTACTGACAGTTTTGGAATTCAGACCTGACTGAGAGCAGCTAACATAGACAGGAGAACTGGGGAAAGTTGGCAAGGATTAGTGGGTAGTTAGATGGAGACTCCTATTCGGGCCAAAGAAAGGGGATAGATCTTCCAGAGGGAGAAGAAAAATTCCTGCCCAGTCTAACAGGGAGTTAGCTCTGAGGAGTGGAGAGATCCCAGGTCTGGTGTGGTTAGAAAATGTCTTTAAAAACCTTAAGAATCTGTTAAAAACTCAAGATTAGTACTGGCAGTTCGAGAGAAGGGGTTTGGGTACTTGAATGAATATACCAGCCGTCTGGAAACCAAAAGAGTCAGAGATTACTCAAAGAAAGTGTGCTGAAGTATTTGAAGAAAATACTGGATCACAAGCCTCTCAACATAAAGATTCAAGTCACTGTGAAAAGCTTAAGAAACTCTCATTAGCCGAAAACATAACAAAAGTCTGTGTGTGTACTGGTTTTACCTCAGCATTATCTATATTGAGTTACCTCAGAAATTTTACCCCTGATTTTGTCTGACCTTTCCCCTCTATGTTGAATAAAATATTTCATTAATGTAGAATATAAAAACATCCTGAGTGCCATTTAAGTGAGAGGGGGATTCCCAATCCTTTGCTCAGGTTCCTGGGCTAAGTGAACAGCCAAAATATTACTGTGACCAGGTGGGACAGCCAGAGTTCTTCAGGAAAGAAGAAAACACATTACTAGGCCGGCTCAGTCAGACAGGGAATGAAAAAGGGAGGGGAAATCTTGCCTTTGAGGGGGGTAGAGGGTGAGGGACATCATACTAGCCTCTGCCAACTCTATGATGGGTATGCACCAAACAGCCACTGGCTGTTAACAGAGTTCTTAGGCCAAATTTATAGCTAGGATATCCATAAACACCCTTCTTAAAATACCACCTCCAAATCATAAGTGCATGAAAACTGCCTGGTCCAAAATGACACAAAATAGATGCCAGTCAGAAATAAACCTGGGCATATAGTTTAGAAGTGTGTGTAAGAGCAATTGACTGTCTACTGCCTTCTCCATACCACACAGAGATACATAATTTAGGACAATGGGTCTCCCCAAAAAAACTGTTGACACCCTTGGACTAACCATCAACACCAAGCCTCACTACCCTGCACCCATTTATCTTAACTGAGCAACACTTAATTATATTCACCTAAACCATTAGCCCTTCCTGCTCAGTACTTATTGGGTCATCAGATCTCTCACACATTGTTGTCCACCTCAGAAAAGCCCATTAAGTTATTGTATTTCTGGGGAACGTGTCATACCTGCCCGAGGGTGCATTTTGCCCTACATCAGGAACACTCTGCTTCCTAGTAGTGTGTGTGTTTGTGTGCCTTTGAGCCTCCACATACACCCCCACTTTGTTGGGCTCTCTTCTGTCTCAAAATGCTGGTCATTTCGCTGCTTCCATGGACCTCTTTAAGAATGGTACTTATCGTCCTTCCCTGAAATCGCTTTCCACCTCTCCTCCCTGTGTTTCTCTAAGATCACTCTTCTGTGTGTGTTTTATCGTGTGCATTTTTATTATTTCTCTTTATCTTAATAAAAGCCTTTCCAGTTGAACAACTGCCTGGTTTATTTGAGAATTCTCTTAAGGGAAAAATCCCCATTTATATAGATGGAGAAGCCCAGTTACCCCTCTTGCTTTACCTCCTTAAAGTTCATTCCCCCAACTAATTAGGAGACCCCCTCTTTGGGTTACATATCCAGCTACTATTACCTTACTGATGACACAGGAGAATTTCTAAAATCTGTGTTGAAAACAGGGCACATGCTGATAACCATTTTTCTCACTTTACATCTTTTTTTTTAATGCAGTCCTGATGCGCAGCAGCATGCATTTGCACCCGATGTGCCAAGTGCAAAGAGGAATTGTGAAAGGATGGCAGAATGCCCTCTAGATTCCCTTCGGAGCAGTGATTTCATCAATGCACCGGTGGTGCACGGGAGTGCTGATTAAAATGTAAGCAAGAAACCTTGGTGCGCTCATCTGGTTACCGTGTGATCCCTTTTGGTGATGGCATTAGGTCATTTGGACTCTCATCTTGAGGGTATAAATTCATATGTTTAGAAGACCCATATTACAGTGTAGTGGTTATTGGCACTGTGCAATTGGGTGAGAACTGCATTGCCATCTAAGGACCAAATCTTGAAAGAGATGACATCTGTGAGAGGCTTCAACTATAACTTGCACCGAATGAATGTCATATTTTATTGCTGTTTTAGGAAGAAGAGGAGGAGGAGGAGATTGGATTTATACCCCGCCCTTCACTCCGAGTCTCAGGGCGGCTTACAAACTCCTTTCCCTTCCCCTCCCCACAACAGACACCCCGTGAGGTAGGTGGGGCTGAGAGAGCTCTGGCAGAAACGGCTCTTTTGCAAGAACAGCTCTGACAGAACGACGGCTTGCCCAAGGTCATCCAGCAGGTGCAAGTGGAGGAGCGGGGAATCGAACCCGGTTCTCCCAGATCAGAGCCCGCGCACTTAACCACTACACCAGACTGGCCCTCTGTTTTAATTTTTGTATACTGTACATTGTTTACTAAAATTGATGGAACTCACCCTGAGCCTGCTCTGCGGGGAGAGTGGGATAGTAATAAAATAAATAAATAAATCAATAATGGTGGGATCTCCTCAGTGTGCCTGTGAACCGGTGAGCATTAGCCGTCTGTAAAGAAAAATGATACCCTGCTAATGTCACAAACTGCACACGCCAGGGGTCCCCAGTGATGTGCCCGTGAGTGCCACGGCACCTGTTGATACCTTTCCTGACACCTGCCAAGTGTTCTTCGAAAGTGGGCGGAGCTAGGTGGGATTTTTGCCCAGCGAGGCTTCTGATTGGCCATTGGAGAGGGGACTGGCTGTGCAGAATTTTGAAGACCTTGCTTGGCCAGCAACTGCCACCACAGCGCAAGGAGCTTCAACTGTGTGACTGAAAGGAAGCCGCGGCAGCCATTTTCTATCTGGCTTCTCCTCCTGCGGAAGCCGTTTTGCGGCTGCACCCGCCGCGCAGTGTCAGTGCGTCCTCACCTACGGTCACGCAGCCAATCCGTTTCCACCACCAAGAAGTGGGAACGCGCCAGGTCTGCCCCAGGTCCATAGAGAATGGGTGGAAAGACAACCATAGGCAGGTGCATGCACACAGAAACACCAACAACAACGCAAGGAAAGAGGTTCACTAGGGAGTGAGAAGAAGCAGGGCCTGGGAGAACCTGGATAGGAGTCACAACCGTGAACAGTCCGGCAGGGATCTCATAATACATCCTCATGCACGAATGCTGCATCTCCAGTATAGACATCGCAACAAGGTCTCAAAATTCATTCCAGTGATCACAGGTCCACCTTGAACCACGCAAGGCAGCCAGCACCCCATAGGCTTAGAGAAGGTGTCATCTTCCAAGAACTACCCCGGGTTCCAAAGAAGGGTTTTGATAGCGAGAACTTGGAACGGAGCCGCAATTGTAGAACAGGCAAGTTGGGGAGAGGACTGCCTCAGGGGCAGGGCATCTGCTTGGCTTGCAGAAGGTCGCAGGTTCAATCCTCAGCACCTGAAGCGGGATCAGGCAACAGGGTAATGGGAAAGGCCTGACACCCTGGAGAGCTGCTGCCGGTCAGAGTAGGCAATACTCTGAAAGCCCCTTCCAGTAAAAATCTACAAGTGACATCAGGTAGCTCTAGGAATTACCAGAAACTCTATGGTAACCATAGAGGTTCCAGCAATTCCTAGAGCTACCTGATTGCACTTTCAGGGTTTTTGTTTTTTTTTGCCGAAAGTGATGTAGCCCTGTACATGATGCTATCATTTTTTTCAAATTGTTGGGGGTTCCCCCACCTCCACCAGAGGATTGGCACCGCTAGGTACCATTCATACTCTGCTCCCCCATCAGGAGCTGGGAACTGAGTTTTCATCGAGCAGTTTGGCTGTCAGTGGAACTTCATACCAGCAAGAAAGAGAAAATGCAAAGATGTGTATAGACGCTAAAGTAAACAATTACTCACGAATTGTGTCCAAATAATGTAATATATGACAATAACAATCAGGGGTCCGATGGAGCGGGAGCGCACAGGAGTGCAGCTCCTGGAGTGAGGAGCCCAGGGGGCGGGCACATGACCAAGCCCCGCCCCCTCCTCAGCTTCCTCGAACAGTGCAGAGGCGCAGTGCCCCTTCAGCAACTTCCACCCCATCAGTTTGGTGTAGTGGTCAGGAGCTGGACTCTAATCTGGGAGAACCGGGTTTGATTCCCCACTCCTCCACATGCAGCTGCTGGTGTGACCTTGGGCCAGTCACACGTTCTCTCAGAGCTGTTCTCTCATGAGCAGTTCTCAAAAGACCTCTTTCAGCCCCACCTACCTCACAGGGTGTCTTGTTGTGGGGAGGGGAAGGGGAAGGGATGGGTGGTGCACATGTCCTGGGTATCTCAAGTCTACTTGAAACCTGGTAGTTTCAAGGGAGCAGGAAGAGAATGAGGATGTGTTCTTTACACTTATTTTTATTGCACCAAGTATTGGATGGGGAAGGGAATGGAGGAAGAGCAGGTCAGTTCCACTCACCTGTGGAGTGGAGCCTGAGGGGTGGGTGTCGCCTTCTGACACACTTCCGGTAGGTTAGGGGGTGTGGCATATGCAAATGAGTTATGCAAATGAGTTATGCTAATGAGCTCCTGCACCTCTTTTTCTACGAAATGACCTCTGATAACAATGCAATATGGACCAACGTAAGGTATAAAGCACTATATAACGATACAGTCCAAAACAATAGATGGACGGAATTTTCGGATAAAGTATTTGTTTCGTGAGTCTTCTTCTGAATAGGACCGATGTATAACTTCGAACTATCAATAGTAACTTTAGGGCGCGATCATACGCACCCATTAGCCGCACGAGAGGGATGATTCACCGGCGGATCAAAGCGGCGCGATCACACCGGCACATCTGGGAAGCATCCCGCAACCATCGGCAAGCCGTCAAAAGCCGTTTTGATCCACTGGAGAAGCGAAGGAAAAAAGCTACTTGGGAAACTCCGGTATCAAACCATTTGCTGTGGGCCCCAGCCGGACTTTGCCCGTGTGATCGTGCCTGTGCAAACTTGTGGCGTCGGGGATAGTCTGATCAGACTATCCCAACGCCATGTCTGTTGGGTTTTTTCCCCTGTTCTCAGTATACATATCATTGCATACTGCCAGCAGGTTGGAGAGGCGATTCATTGATCACCTGTTTAAGCGAATAAGCGAATCGGAAGCAAACAACAACAACAACAAAACAACTCGCCCGCGGTTGTGTCTGATCACGCAGCGGTGAGTTGTGCTGGCGGCTTCACCGACCTGTGTGATCGCGCAACTGCGGGGCAAATTGCTCCGGGGCAAAATAGCCTCGCTCCCCCCTCCCCAGATTATCTCGCTCGTGTGGCCGCAGCCTCAAACTATCAAGTATTAGTACTAGAGAGGCCAGGTTAGTGACCACCAGGTTCAGGGCCTTCTCCGTGGTGGCTCCTCACTGGTGGAATGAGCTCTTGGAGAACATCAGGGCCCTGCGGGACCTTTTGCAGTTCCGCAGGGCCTGTAAAGTGGAGCTCTTCCGCCAGGCTTTTAATTAGGAGCCGCCACTGGGAGAAGTGGCCCCTGGGAACCTGGTGGGTTAATTTCTAGCCTGGGAAATTGGTGGAGACCTTTGGCCCGAGCTTGGGACCTCTAGGCTACGCTGCTATGTAGGATATTGTACGGACGCTTTCTGTGTGTCTATTTACTGCTGATGGATTTAATTTTAATTTAATTTTAACTTTAAGTTAAATTCTGTATGGATGTGTTTTAATATTGTTGTTAGCCGCTTGGAGCCGGCGTTTGCTGGGCAGGCGGGATACAAATTTAAAATAAGTAAATAAATACTGCGCTATTTGGACACAATTCATGAGACTGTTTACTTTATTGTTTCTCTGTGGCTGCGGTTCTCTAGGTTTTTTTTTTTTTTTGGAACTTCATACCAGACGTGCGGGAGAAGGGACCGTCCAACACGGTTGTTTCGTATCAAATTGCGCGGCCTTCACAGGTCCTCCTGGAAGAACCGGCTCCATCATTTGGACCAGCCACCCCTGGAAGAGTCAGAGGCATTCGCACAATGTTCCTGGCACTCTCAACGCTCTGCTGGGGATGAGTGACGGACAAACGGCAGGGCGGGGCCTGTAGTGAAGAGGCCCCCTTGATCTTTCATGGCTCCTCCTAGCGGGAGACACCAATGTTCTCGCAGGCAAGAATATCACAGCTTTGACCAAAATGCTAGAGTGTCACTGTGCAATGTGCCCAGCATGTGGACATCACTTCTGTGCGACATCGTCATCCCGTCAATGCAGGAGGAGCTGTTCGGGGCGGGGCTTTCCCCTCCGGCCAACTGGCTGGCGGTGGATTGGAGCCCTTGGAATTGGGGGAACCCACCCCAGCCGAGGGTCTGGCAACCCTAGATTGGCAGGAGCTCTCCTACTGGAAGCAGCTGAGCGGCACCCCTCTCCTCTATCTCCTCCTGTCTGCTTTATCCTTCAATCCACCTCCTTGCAGCCGTGCCTACTCCCTAAATTCTCAGGCCAGTGCGGATTGCCGTTCCTCCTTTCTCCCCCTTAGTTACCCTTCAGGGACCGCCTTGTCCTTCCTCCGCTCAGCATTCATGCTGCTACCCCTCTTGGGGCTGCACTGCCCTCGGCTTAGGGATGCCTTGGAATATGACAGGTACACAAGGGTAGTCCAAGCTCATCACAGACACAGGCTGAGGACAGACTGGCAAAACGAAGTACAAGGAAAGTGGGGCAAAAAGACCCGGGCTGAGTTGTCGCAGGGCTTTCCGTTCGCACTGCGTAGACTGATGCGGCACCACACCGGGGAGGAGGCGGAATGGAGCGTTCACACTGTGAGGCAGCCCCTGGTGGTGGTGGCGCAGTGGCGCGTGGCTTTGGTCCGTTTTGCCAACCTGCACATAGGCGCATGGGCGCAGCAGCCGGATCAGCGGGTGCACATTACCAGCACCGCTTGACGTGCGGCTTATTTGCGTCCACACTGCCAGGAAGTGGGATGAATGCGCACCCAGACGGCTTGACACTGGTTTCACCAGGTACCTTTTTAACGCGGGATGAAAGCGCTTCAGGACGGGGTGAGTGCGGCACGGCAACGCCAGGCAGCTGCGGCTGTGTGAACGGGCTCTCTTAATCCGCTTGCAAAGCGGGCCTATATCGGGCCAAACTGCCAGTCTGAACTCGGCCACAGGCTGCGTTGCTGGATCCTGGAATATGATTTTGTGAGAGCAGTCGTTTGGAGCAAATGTTATTGTCGGGTTGCAAATTATTGTTGCTGTGCAACAGCTCTGCGGTATTGAATGATATGCGGGCACATTCCTATTGAAATGGATGCCCGCTGACTGCCAGAGCACATAATCTTCTCTAGCTCCGCTCAGCCACCTGTTGCATAGCACTTGCCCAATAAGTTTTGACCGAAATGCTATGGCATCGCTATGCGACGTGTCTGGCAAGATGCCACCTTCCACATGACATCATCAAGCAGATGTCCTGTGCGACATCTCCCCACCCTCCCCACTCCCAGAAGGCTCTCTCCCTCGCCCCACTGGCCAGGTATGTAGATCAGGCCACCCTACGCCAATCCCTCCTGGTCTCCACCGTTCCTCGACTGAGAAGCGGGAGAAACAGCGGAGGGAGAAATGGTGTTGCACAATGAAGGACTCCAGGGGAGTGGGGAAGTCGAAATGGCATTGCACAATGCATGATGTCACTTCCCGCTGGGGGGGGAACAGGAAGGGATATAACCGCATCCCACTGACGCTCTAGGAATCCAACAAATCTCTCTGGTAAACCAGAGAGATTTGTTAGATTCTTAGCATGTCACCGTGATGCAGTGACGTTGCTTCCAGTTTTCTGTTCAGAAGTGATGTTCTGCACTGCACAGTTTCGGAGGGGAGTCGTGTTGCTCTGCAGCAGAACAGCTCGATTTGAGTCCAGTAACACCGTACAGTCCAAGGAGATTTTGGGGGTATAAATTTTTTGAAAGTCAGAGTTCCCTTTGACTCTTGAAAGCTTCTAACCCCAAAATCTTGTTGGTCTCTTTGGATGCTACTGGGCTCAAATTGAGCTGTATTGTCCCATAACATTTTGACCACCCCCACTGGAGTAAGTCTCTACAGGCATCTAGCCAAGGGCTTGTAACCCTAGTTGAAGAGCAGCCTACTGGTATTCATAGGAAATGGGGTAGCCAGGACGCCTTGTACTTCTCCATTGTGGGTTGTCCAAGCTGTCCTAAGGCAAGAGAGATGGCATTCCCGACCAGGAGAACGACCCACTACATCCCCAAGGATATTTGCAGGCCTAGCGATCTCAGAAGATGACCGGAGGCAGTCGCTAGAGGACCTTAGGCAGCGACTCATGTATGGGAGCTGAATGGGTGCCTCCGTTGACACAAGTGTAGGTGAGACCTGGCAGGTGGGATACCTGGCCTTGATATAGTTGGTAAGGCCAGATATTTCCTGTTGAGGATAAACAAAGACCTCAGCTGCTCCCCCAGTGTCTGACTGTCGGGGGTGAGGTTACAGGAAGATGGAATACCACAGTGAGGGGGCACCCCTTGGCCCTGGAGGCATGGCACTGTGTCACTCTACAGACATCCTATTGAAACGTCTGAATTTGGGTTCAGTAAGAACTTAAAGTCTAACAAACTTTCCAGAGCATGAGCTTTTGGGAATCAACGCTCCCTTCATCAGATACAAGTCATAACGGAGCTCTCTCAGTCCTTATATCCCAAGTCAGAAGGTGGGGAGGGGTGTTGCAAAGAAGGGAGTTCAGGATGCAAAGGTACCATGCAAAAATGGAATCAGCTGGATCAGAGCAAAGGAGAAATGCTTCGGGGCGGAAAATTAGCATCTGGAGTGAGATCAGAATCCGATGTCCGTATTTAGCCCTGGGAGGTCCATCGCTCTGAGCTTGCGAATTAACACAAGTTCAGCAATTTTGCACTGCAATTTCCCCTTCAATCTTCTTTGTCAGTGGACTGCCACTCTTCAGTTCACAATGGAAAATCCTGGAAGATTATAAGGCTGTCCTGCTGGTTTTTGAGCGTGAAATTTATGTCTATTTATCCTTTCATTTTGAAATGATTGAAATGATTAAACGGCTCTCCTTCCCAATCTCCACTGTTCAGTGCCCCCTTTTGACAGTGCCACAAATATCCCAATTTTTGAAATCCATTTAGAAATATAACCTACATCGTTGGAGGCTGAAAATGGGGCACCAGTTCACAAGAGATGCCGCATTCGCTTGACTTTTGGCTTTATTTGCTAAGGATAATAGTCGGAAGCTAAAAATCCTGAGCCCTGGGTTTACTTTTTCCTATGTGTACGTCAGAGCTCAAAACCAACAACGGCTCTTTGGATACTTCCAGGCTATACTTACAAGTAAATGCTGGACTCATTGCCCCCGATATCAGGTGACTGGAGCTTCTGTACCAATATGATAATGATCCCGATGAAAAGCAGAAAGTTGATCTAGAAAAGATGGAGTAAGGAAATCAGGAAATATTAAGGCTGTGTGGGCGCTGCCGGGAAACAACGCCAACAAATCAGGTTCCGCATCCAGGTAACCCAGATTTTACACCCAGAGATTAAGCTGCTGAGCTGCAGACAGGAAGGTCAGAAGCTCAGCAGTTCGAGACCCGAGCGGCGCATGACGGAGTGCGCTCCCGTCTCTGGCCCCAGCTCCTGCTAACCTTGCGGTTCGAAAGCAAGTCATTGCAAGCAGATGAATAGGTACTACTTTGGTGGGAAGGTAACAGCGTTCCGTGCTCCTCGGCATTTAGTCACGCCGGCCACATGACCGTGGAAAAGTCTTTGGACAATGCTGGCTCTTCGGCTTGGAAATGGAGATGAGCACCGCCCCCTAGAGTCGGATTCGACTGGCTTTCGAGCAAGGGAAACCTTTACCTTTATATAATAGGCAAGATTTTTTTTTCTGCCTGCCGAGTCATGGAATCAAGGATGTATGGCAGGGTTGCCAGCTGCCCGCTAGTGGCAGGGAACCTCCTGTCCCCACTGTGTTTTTGCTTTCTGGCCATACCCTTGAGGCTAGATGTTTTCACAGTCCTAGGAACAAACACGCAGTTTGTTCCCAGTTGCTCTGCAGTGTCAGACTTCCCTGTTTCTGGGAATTCCCATGCTGTGCCACAAGAGGGGGCAAACTGTTTTGCGCCGGTGTTTTTGCTCATCTGCAGAAACAAGGAAAAGCTGCAGAGGAATAGAAGAGCAGGCAGCAGCCTGCTTACGGCAAACCCGTTGGATTTTCAAGGCAAGGAGTCAAACAGGAGCGGTTCGCCATTGCCTGCCTTTCCGTCGCAACCCTGGACTTCTCTGGCGGTCTCTGCACTAACCCAGACCAGAAAGAGGAGACCCACATGAAAGTGGAACAAGAGGGGCCCTTCTCTACACCATGGAAACCACCCTCCGCTGTCATCTGAAACACTGGCATGAACCAGCCATTTCCTTGCATTCTCGGAAAACCCAGGTAGCCAGTTTGGTGCAGTGGTTAAGTGCACGGACTCTAATCTGGGAGAACCAGGTTTGATTCCCCACTCTTCCACTTGCAGCTGTTGGGTGACCTTGGGCAAGCCATTGTTCTGACAGAGCTGTTGCCTCAAGGACAGTTCTGGAAAGAGCTCTCTCAGCCCCACCTACCTCCCAGGGTGTCTGTTGTGGGGAGGGGAAGGGAAAGGAGTTTGTAAGCCACTCTGAGACTCCAAGTGAAGGGTGAGGTATAAATCCAATCTCCTCCTCCAGGTACTTGCTTATTTATGGTCTCTGTTCTGCCCCCCACATGGAACATCCTTTCTCCTCGGCGACTTACCATTATCGATGCAACCACGGGGCCTTTGATCACCCACCACAAGGCTGTGTTGACATTTATGTCCCAGCAGCTGATATCCATATGGAGGGAGGGGGGGGGGTCGGGAACCAAAGAGAGAAAAGAGCGATATTACGATGCCGGTTGAACATAAACACATCTGCTCCCGAAATGATGACTAACATCGCCCCTGTTTCATGTTTGTTTAGCGCTAACAACCGCACAGAACACAGACAAGCTGGGGAACTCCCCCCCCTCCTTTTCCGTCAAGAGTCTAGCAGTAACAGTCCACAAAATGGCAATATCTCATTTTTAAAGCGTTGCCCCGCTATTGAGAGATATTGAGAACCAAACACTACCGAGAGATATTGAGAGACAAACACTATTGAGAGATACTGAGGGA
The DNA here is from genome assembly GCA_029233225.1 of Lepidodactylus listeri. Classification (NCBI taxonomy): domain Eukaryota; kingdom Metazoa; phylum Chordata; class Lepidosauria; order Squamata; family Gekkonidae; genus Lepidodactylus; species Lepidodactylus listeri. Next base: position 6,655,499 of record JARCFY010000012.1, read on the forward strand.
CGAACTCTGTACTCATTAGCTAATAGGACACGTTTCCCTGATTTTGGGACTCCAGCTGCTTATTTCTTGCCCCTCAAATTTCCCTCAAATCCACAGAACTTCTGTGCTCGTAAAGTGCAATGTCTTGTCTTCTGCAGTCCTTTACGGCAGATTCTTCGAATTCCTCATCAGGAAAGACTTTGCCTGTGTACAGCTGGAGCTCCTGACCTTTTACCTCAAAAGAACATCAGAAGAGCCCTGCTGGATCAGACCAGTGGTCCAGCATCCCGTCTCACACAGTGGCCAACCAGTTCCTCTGGAGGGCCAACAAAAGGGCAGAGAGGCCGAGGCCTTCCCATGATAAGAACATAAGAAGAGCCCTGGCTGGATCAGACCAGTGAGGGTCCCTCTAGTCCAGTGTCCTGTCTCACACAGGGGCCAACCAGTTCCTCTGGAGGGCCAACAAAAGGGCAGAGAGGCCGAGGCCTTCCCCTGATAAGAACATCAGAAGAGCCCTGGCTGGATCAGACCAGTGAGGGTCCCTCTAGTCCAGTGTCCTGTCTCACACAGGGGCCAACCAGTTCCTCTGGAGGGCCAACAAAAGGGCAGAGAGGCCGAGGCCTTCCCCTGATAAGAACATCAGAAGAGCCCTGGCTGGATCAGACCAGTGAGGGTCCCTCTAGTCCAGTGTCCTGTCTCACACAGGGGCCAACCAGTTCCTCTGGAGGGCCAACAAAAGGGCAGAGAGGCCGAGGCCTTCCCCTGAGAAGAACATCAGAAGAGCCCTGGGTGGATCAGACCAGTGAGGGTCCCTCTAGTCCAGTGTCCTGTCTCACACAGGGGCCAACCAGTTCCTCTGGAGGGCCAACAAAAGGGCAGAGAGGCTGAGGCCTTCCCCTGATAAGAACATCAGAAGAGCCCTGGCTGGATCAGACCAGTGAGGGTCCCTCTAGTCCAGTGTCCTGTCTCACACAGGGGCCAACCAGTTCCTCTGGAGGGCCAACAAAAGGGCAGAGAGGCCGAGGCCTTCCCCTGAGAAGAACATCAGAAGAGCCCTGGCTGGATCAGACCAGTGAGGGTCCCTCTAGTCCAGTGTCCTGTCTCACACAGGGGCCAACCAGTTCCTCTGGAGGGCCAACAAAAGGGCAGAGAGGCCGAGGCCTTCCCCTGATAAGAACATCAGAAGAGCCCTGGCTGGATCAGACCAGTGAGGGTCCCTCTAGTCCAGTGTCCTGTCTCACACAGGGGCCAACCAGTTCCTCTGGAGGGCCAACAAAAGGGCAGAGAGGCCGAGGCCTTCCCCTGAGAAGAACATCAGAAGAGCCCTGGGTGGATCAGACCAGTGAGGGTCCCTCTAGTCCAGTGTCCTGTCTCACACAGGGGCCAACCAGTTCCTCTGGAGGGCCAACAAAAGGGCAGAGAGGCCGAGGCCTTCCCCTGATAAGAACATCAGAAGAGCCCTGGCTGGATCAGACCAGTGAGGGTCCCTCTAGTCCAGTGTCCTGTCTCACACAGGGGCCAACCAGTTCCTCTGGAGGGCCAACAAAAGGGCAGAGAGGCCGAGGCCTTCCCCTGAGAAGAACATCAGAAGAGCCCTGGCTGGATCAGACCAGTGAGGGTCCCTCTAGTCCAGTGTCCTGTCTCACACAGGGGCCAACCAGTTCCTCTGGAGGGCCAACAAAAGGGCAGAGAGGCCGAGGCCTTCCCCTGATAAGAACATCAGAAGAGCCCTGGCTGGATCAGACCAGTGAGGGTCCCTCTAGTCCAGTGTCCTGTCTCACACAGGGGCCAACCAGTTCCTCTGGAGGGCCAACAAAAGGGCAGAGAGGCCGAGGCCTTCCCCTGATAAGAACATCAGAAGAGCCCTGGCTGGATCAGACCAGTGAGGGTCCCTCTAGTCCAGTGTCCTGTCTCACACAGGGGCCAACCAGTTCCTCTGGAGGGCCAACAAAAGGGCAGAGAGGCCGAGGCCTTCCCCTGATAAGAACATCAGAAGAGCCCTGGCTGGATCAGACCAGTGAGGGTCCCTCTAGTCCAGTGTCCTGTCTCACACAGGGGCCAACCAGTTCCTCTGGAGGGCCAACAAAAGGGCAGAGAGGCCGAGGCCTTCCCCTGAGAAGAACATCAGAAGAGCCCTGGCTGGATCAGACCAGTGAGGGTCCCTCTAGTCCAGTGTCCTGTCTCACACAGGGGCCAACCAGTTCCTCTGGAGGGCCAACAAAAGGGCAGAGAGGCCGAGGCCTTCCCCTGATAAGAACATCAGAAGAGCCCTGGCTGGATCAGACCAGTGAGGGTCCCTCTAGTCCAGTGTCCTGTCTCACACAGTGGCCAGCCAGTTCCTCTGGAGGGCCAACAAAAGGGCATAGAGGCCGAGGCCTTCCCCTGAGAAGAACATCAGAAGAGCCCTGCAGGATCAGACCAGAGAGGGTCCTTCTAGTTCAGCATCCTGTCTCACACAGGGGCCAACCAGTTCCTCTGGAGGGCCAACAACAGGGCAGAGAGGCCGAGGCCTTCCCCTGAGAAGAACACCAGAAGAGCTCTGCTGGATCGGACCAGTGGTCCATCGGTTCCAACATCCTGTCTCACACAGCAGCTAACCAGATCCTGTAGAGGCCGAGGCCTTCCCCCGATGTTGCCTCCCAGCTCTGGGATTCAAAGGCTGACTGCTACTGAATGTGGAGGTTCCGTTGGGTCACCATGGCTAGTAGCCAATGATAAACATATATTCCACAAATCTATCTGACCCCTTTTAAAGCTGCCTATTCCTGTGGCTATCACTACATCCTCTGGCAGCGGTCCCCTCTTTGCTCTCTATGCAAAGAAGCATTTTCTTTTGTCTGTCCTGAATCTACTGCCTATCGGCTTCATCTGAAGTCCTCGAGTTCTAGTATTTTGGGAGAGGGAGAGACTCTCCATCCTATGCATAATTTTATTAGCCTCGATCATGTCCCCCCTTCAGTCATTCGTTTCCTAATGCTGGATCTCCTGAGGGCACCTGGTGTTTTTGGCTGTTGTGTGACACAGAGTGTTGGACTGGATGGGCCACTGGCCTGATCCAACATTGGCTTCTCTCATGTTCTTATGTCTGGGGCAAGTGATGCTCTGTCTTCTTGGTGCTTGGGGGGGGCAACAGTGGGAGAAGGGCTTCTAGTGTCCTGGCCCCACTGCTGGACCTCCTGAGGGCACCTGGTGTTTTTGGCCACTGTGTGACACGGAGTGTTGGACTGGATGGGCCACTGGCCTGACCCAACGTTGGCTTCTCTTGTGTTCTTATCCCACTAATCGTTTTGGTTTCCCTCTTCTCTACTGTTTTTCATGTTTGTTTGTTTTTTTAATAGAATTTTATTAACTTTTCCAAAATATAAAACAAATTCCTTATAAAGATCTATTAATGTTACAGCCTTCTGAACAAATACAACACAGCCAAACTATATCAAAAGAAAATAACAACCAAAACAATCATATAACTGTATTTATGGTACTTTCAAACATTGCAAGAAGTAAATTACGACTTCTGGCAAGTCTGTAGCAATCTTAGAGTGGTTTTGTGTATTATATAAGCCAGCTAGTTTTTAAAAAGTTACTAAAGCGATAGTCTTGAATATTATCCTGAAGCTCCATAATTTCCTTTAGTTTTTCCAAGATTGGCCGCCATCTAGCAATATGTTTAGACGAATCTGAGTTTGATTCATAACAAGAGATTGAGTCTGAGATTTTGTCCATCAACAGATGGTCCCATATTTTAAAACACCATTTTTGGAGTGAAGGGGCCTCAGGAAGTTTCCAACATGCGGCTATTGTAGTCTTGGCCGCTGTTATAAGAACCATAATCAACTCTTTGCTTGATTGTGGAATTTGTATTTCTTGCCAGTAGTTGCCAGTAGGAGAGCCAGTTTGGTGTAGTGGTTAAGTGCGCGGACTCTAATCTGGGAGAACCGGGTTTGATTCCCCACTCCTCCACTTGCACCTGGCTGGATAACCTTGGGCAAGCCATAGCTCTGTACCAGCTGTTCTCTCAAGGGCAGCTTGGGAAAGAGCTCTCTCAGCCCCACCTACCTCACAGGGTGTCTGTTGTGGGGAGGGGAAGGGAAAAGGAGATTGTAAACCGCTTTGGGGTTTACCCTTGGGGAGTGGAGGGCGGGGTATAAATCCAATCTCTTCTTCTTCTTCTTCTAGTTTAGTATCACTGTCTCTGGTGTTAAGGGAACCTCATAATCTGTAAGATATTTTATTTGTTTCGGTACTTCAGACCAGAATGCTTTGATTGTCCCACAGTCCCACCAACAATGCAAGAGTGTGCCCACAGACCCGCACTGTTTCCAGCATAAAGGTGAAATTGACCTATTAATACAATTAAGTTTTCTAGGAGTTAAATACCATCGAGTTAATATTTTATAATTTTGTTCCTGTATATTTATTGATTTAGTACATAAAGTATAAGAGGACCAATGTCAGGATCCTAAGATCCTAACAAAGTATTCTTTATGCATTGTGTAATTTCTCTGTGCAGATGTGATTGTAACTCCTTGCTATCTCTTGCAAGCTGTCTCAGGTTTCCTCCCTTCCCTTTATTGCCTTGAGTTATATTGCTTTGTGAAGGTCTGGTCAATGTAACAGTTTCATCCGGGAGAATATCAACCTCTAGCACCGACACGTCACCCGAGACCAAATCGCCTCTTCCCCCCATGCATTCCTCCTCTCCCCGCCCTCGGAGACACGGAACTTTCTTATCGCTGTGAGAAGTCCTTGAAAGGACACTTTGTTATGTATATACGGGGCACATCTGTGGCGCCTAATTCAAGAGGGGAAAATTTATAACTTTCACGCTTCACCTTTCCTGTGGGAAGTAAAACGGCTAAGGATCCTTAACCGCGCTTTTTTCCTTTTTTGTGATTGGTTGAATATCGGGGTTTCAAACTGTACTGGAGGGTATATTAACCCTGACTGTTGTGTATATGGCATCTCTAACAAACATTCGAGAACCTGTCATGCAGTACTAAGAAAATAAAGAACTCTGTTTCATCAACAAAGGTCTGATCTTTGGCTGCTTAGGGCAGAAGCCTCACAACCAAATAGGATCCCATTGGGTTGCGGACCACCGCAGAGCACAATCAGTTTGCCATGGGGACGAATATGAAGGTAAGTGTGTAGATTCATTATCCATAAGAATTTTATAAGTCTTAGAAATAAGTCCCTTTGAGGACCAGTCTTTTTGTAGTATAAGTGACTCACATGGTAACAAAGGAGTTTGTATAGCTTCCTTCAAAGGAGGAGAATTCAACAAATGGTATAATTGGGTATATTCAATCCATGGTGTGTTCATGTTAGCTTTTGCATCAATTTCTTGTTTAGATAACAAGTGCCCATTTTTAATAAGGTCAGAGAGTCTTGCTAATTTTGCAAATTTCCATATTCTATAGGAGCCTGTTTTTCATGTTTTGCTTCATGATCATTTTTATACTGAGCAGAGGGACTCTTTAATTGGCCCTCTTTTACCCAAGTTTAAAGGCCACCCTGAGAAGTGGTTAGCGTTGTATCTCCCATCTGACCGAAACCCTCCTATCACTGATCAATTAGCTAGGTTATCTCCTAGCCACCACAAAGCTCCGGGAACGGATTGGCAATAACTCTGGATAAGGTCCTTTCCCCTCCTTCTTAAAAGTTTATGGCTGTTCATGACTGTGCCGTTTCCAGACATTGTGTGATCTGGTTTTGTAATTTGTAAAAAAAAATAAAAATGTCTTAGTAAAGGTTTTCGAGTTGGCATGCCCTTCTCCTCCAGCTAAGACTCTTCCCACCCCCAGAAAACCATCTTCTATGACAACCCTTCAAGTACTTGGTGATATGATAACCATCTCCAAGTACTTGAAGGGCTGTCAGATAAAGGACGGTGCGGAATTGTTTTCTGTTGCCCCAGAAGGCAGGAAATATGGCAGGAAATTCACAAATACCTCCCCCCCACGCCCCCAGTGATGCTTGCTCCATGCTCAGAAGATGACAGAAAACCTCCAGGATCCCCAGCCAAACTGGTTTGGAGAAAAATTGTTTCCTGATCCCAACGCGGTGATCAGCATTTCCCTGGGAGTGTAAGAAAGGGCCACGAGAACTAAGCACTGAGGCAACCCTTCCTGCTGTCAGGGGGCCTGACAAAGTTCCATTGTTTTCTCTGATATCATGAAATATTATATGTCTCCTTCTCTGTCTGCTTCCCCCTCCCTGTGCTCTCACCTTGGAATATATTGCTTTTAGAAACTCTGGACAATGTAACCATTCTCAGCCGGGAGAGTGGCGACTCCACATTCTCGCACGTCACTGAGAAAACAAATGGCCTTTCTTCCCATGCATTCCCTTCTCCTATTTCCTGGGACTGTGAATGTCTTATCTTGCTGTGAGGACCTTGAAGGTCTGTTATGGCCACTCCATGCCGTTTGATATGCAAGGATTTAGCACACCTGGGTCGGCTAGTTCAGGAGGGGAATTTTTATAACTTTAGCACCTCATCTTCCTGTGGGAATCCAAATGGCTAACTCTGTCCTCCCGCGTTTTTGCTCTGAATGTGACTGGTTTAATGTTGGGGTTCAAACGAAAGGGAGGGTATATTAACTCTGGCTGTTTTCTACCTGGTATCTCTAACAAACATTCGAGAACCTGTCAAGCAGTATTAAGACTAATAAAGAACTCTGTTTCATCAACAAAGGTCTGATCTTTTGCTGTTAGCACAGAAGCCTCACACCTGCCCTCCCTCTCGTGATCTGCCCAAGTTCACAGAATCAGATGGCCATCTAGCCTCTGCTTGAAAACCTCCAGAGAAGGAGAGCCCACCACCTCCCGAGGAAACCTGTTCCACTGAGGAACCCACTCTACGTGTCAGGAAGTTCCTCCTAATGTTTAGTCGGAAACTCTTTTGATTTAATTTCAACCTGTTGGTTCTGGTCCCACCACCTCCCGAGGAAGCCGGTTCCACTGAGGAACCATTCTAATGACCAGGAAGGCCTTCCTAATGTTTAGCCGAAAACTCTTTTGATTTAATTTCAACATATGTTGGTTCTGGTCCGTCCTCCGTCGCCATGTTGCATTCCACAGTTCAAGGGGCCCAGTTTGAATCGGGGATATTTAAAAAATATTCTCAGAAGGATAAAGAGGGGAGACCTACCCGACATCGTCAAAGTGAAGCCTCAGGACGGCCCAGATGGTGACGCAAATGGTGGGAGTTCCTGCAAAAAAAAAAGCAGGGGAAGGGAGTGATTGTTGGTGGCATGCCCTTTGAAGTGTTCCACGTGAGTGAGCGTGCTCCCTATTCTGAAGGGGCAAGTCCTGAACACAAACTCATGCAGAGATGCAACTGATATCCTCATTAGTGGCTGTGGGCTTGAAGCTCACAAGAACTTACAATTACTGAGGGATTGTCTCACGGCATCTAAGCAGATCCTTTCCAACGTGCTATTGCGCCCCAGCACATATCCGGGGAATCACATTCAATGTCACCATGCTCAGAAGTCTCCATTGCTGAAACTCTACTGACCACTACCTGGTCCGGAGATCCCAAAGCATAGCTCTTAACCAGGGCTTGGCCAAAGGCCTTGAAATCCAGGCCATCAAGGGGAAAAGAATGCCTAGGTTTCTTAGCATTGTGCTAAAAATAATATTTGTTGATGATATTTCTATGCCACCTCTTCAGAACCTGCTCGAGGCAGCTTCCAAGTAAAATCATGGGACAGTATAAAGTTACAAGCCATTAAAACAAGTTGTTGGACATAAACCTAAAACAGACCAGAAAGCAAATTATTCAAAAAAAGCCGGTAAAATATAACTCGTAATTAAAATCCTGTGTTAAAAAAGATGTGTTTTAGTCTGGGGCCTAAAAGAAAGTAAAGTAGGGACCAGGCAAGCCTCAAAGGGGAGGGTGTTCCAGGGGCGAGGGGCCACCACGGAAAAGGCCCTGTCTCTAGGTGCCACCCACCTCTCCTCTGAAGGTGGGGGCACAGAGAGGGTTTAAGAAGATTTATGTCTACAGAGAGGGTTTAAGAAGATCTCTGTCTACAGATATGATTCCCCTTAAGTTTGTACATCTCTTGTTAAAGGGTATTCCCTCCCAATATTGACCATTCTATGTCAATTCTGTGAAAATATAGACATAGGAATTGATACTTATTACTTGCTTCCACTGCTGAATTATATTTTATTGGCCTTTTAATGGGCAATGCTTATCAGTTTAAAACAATAAAATATTAATTAAAAAGATCTAAGTTGGTAGGCTGGACAATATGAGAGGAGACTAATCCTTTGTGTACCCTGAACCCAAGTCATTTTCAACCTTAAAGGTAAGAAGCAGCCCTTTAAACTGTGCCCGGAAACAGATGGGCAACCAATCTTTTATTCAGAAGACAGCACAGAGCTATAACCACAGAGAGAATCTTCAGAAAAAGACTCCCACCTTGAACGAGAAAACTGAAGATTAAAACAGGATAGATCCTCTTGCAAGGATCTCCTAGATGGAAATAAGACGTGTGATCCATTAGGCACTACTTTATCTCTCCCACATGTGTATGCACGAATGAGTGATTACTAGGGATAAACAGGCATTTTAAAGCTCCAAAAAAAGAAACGTACCCCAGCCGATGATGGTGTACCAATAGAAGTATCTCTTCTCCGGAAAGAAGGTCTGCACCAGCAAGGTGAAAAGGTACAAGCCCTCAATGAAGAGCCAGAAATAGTTGGACATGACGCAGTAGTGGAAGAAGACCATCACCGCTTTACATTCCACCTGCAAAAGACGAGCACGAACTTTCAAAGGGCCCCGGTTGTTTCAGTCTGAAAAGTTCAGTTTCAGACCATACAAACGAACACACATTCGCCTTATGCCGAATCAAACCATTGGTCTATCAAGGTCGGTTTGTCTATTACAGGGGACCCCAAACTTTTTGAGCCTGTGGCCACCTTTGTACGTATTTATTTATCTTTGGGATTTATTAGATGCCCGCTCCCTGCTATAGCCAGGCTCTGGGTAAAGTACAGTTTCCATAGAACACAACCAGATAAAATCATTAAAACCTGAAGAACACATATCTGAAGAAAAGATTCACTAATTAATCCGGTTTCAGACTGCCGGCTACTTTGCGGGTGGGGGGGAAGCGGGTAAAATAAAGGCAAACAGCAGGAGGAATTAGAAGGTGCGCCAGCCAAGAAGGAAACTGTCACTGTCCTCAACCAAAAGCCTGGAGGAACATTTCTGCCTTAGAAGAAGAGATTGGATTTATACCCCGCCCTTCACTTGTAATCTCAGAGTGCCTTGCAAACTCCTTTCCCTTCCCCTCCCCACAACAGACACCCTGTGAGGAAGGTGGGGCTGAGAGAGCTCTGAGACAACTGTCCTTGAGAGAACAGCTCTGACAGAACTATGGTTTGCCCAAGGTCATCCAGCAGGTGCAAGTGGAGGAGTGGGGAATCAAACCCGGTTCTCCCAGATTAGAGTCCGTGCACTTAACCACTACACCAAACTGGCTCTCAGAGGCACCAAACTGGCTGTCTTACAGGCTCTGCGGAATTGCATAAGGTCCCACAATGCCCTGATGGTATTTGGCAGAGAATTCCACTAGGGTGGGGCCAAGACTGAAAAGGCCCTGGCCGAGGACAGCCGGATATCTTTACGGCCAGGGACTACCAGCTAGTTGTTATCTGAGGAGCATAATGCTCTCCCAGAGACATAATGGAGGAGATGGTCCCATAGGTATGTCGGTCCCTGTCCGCTCAAGGCCTTATAGGTAAATATCAAAAACCTTGAACTTCTGGCAGTGTGGTGGGCACAGCCACAAAATGGCTGCCCCAGCTTACCTCCAGTAACACGGTGAAGATCCTTGCGCCTTACTGGGCAAAAGCTCCACCCGGCCGTGCCCATTTTCTAAAGCACTTGGCAGGTGCCAGAAAAGCTGTCACGGGGGCTGTGGCACCCACGGGGCACTGCACTGGGGGCGACTGATCTATTCAGACTGGCAGCTACTCTCCGGGGTGTAAGGCAGCGGTCTTTCACATTTATTTATTTAGTTTCACAAAAGTTACAAATGCGACTGAACAACCACAAGCCAGGGATTGAACCTGGGAACTTCTGCATGCAAAGCAGAGGCTCTTCCCCGGAGCCACAGCTCCCCCCCCCCCCAATTTCAGTTCTGCTCCCTCCTCGTGCAAACGGAACCCATGATTTTTTCGTCGCATCATCCCGTTTTCGGCTGCCTTGCAACGAATTTTTCTCATGACATACAGATATTTCCCAGCCTTTTTTTTGGGGGGGGGGGGGGGGACACATGAATAAATCAGCCCTGTGTCTGTATGCATACATACCACAAAAGCTGAAAGTAAAAAACGAAGTACGACATGGGCACACCTTACCAATGAATACGCCAAATAGGGTTGCCAAGTCTGGGTGGGAAAATATCTGGAGACTTTGGGGGTGGAGCCAGGAGAGGGTGGGGTTTGGAGAGGGGAGGGGCCTCAGCATGGTACAACGCCACAGAGCCCACCCTTCAAAGCAGCCATTTTCTCCAGGGGAGCTGATCTCTGTCAGCTGGAGATGAGTTGTAAAAGTGGGAGATCCCCAGGCCCCACCTGGAGGCTGGCAGCCCTAACGCCAAAGCAGTGGTGAAAAATGGAAAACCAAAACCGGGTACGGAACATACAAATTTAATATAAATGGGAACAGAAAAAGGGAATGTTTGTTCATTTCTAACTTTGGTCCGCGGCTTGCGCTTGACGTGGGCTTGACAGGCAGCCAAGACAATTTCGGTGATTTTGAAATTGTATATTAATGAAAAAAACAACCTGACCTTTCCTTTCAAATGACATCTAAAAGGGTTGGGGGGGGCGCGCGGGGGGAGGGAAATGCCGAAGGGCACTTAGAAGCTGCCGTTCGAAAGAACGGCAAAGCAATTTTAGACCTCAGGAGGTGTTTGATGAAAGCTCGCGGGAAGCTTCACAATTTCGAGTGTAGGCCGGGAGTGAGGAAACAATGGCTGCTAATTGGCGGACTGAAGTCCTCCAGGCCTTCTTTGAATACAAGAAAAGAGCCCAGCTGTGTGTATGCGCATCATGCGCATGCCGAGTAATCCGAAAGAGGCTTTTAAAGAAGAATGGGGGAAGAATGCCTGGAAATTGCTCGGGGTGCTTGGAATGGATGCACTGTATGGGGTGACCCTGAGATCTCCGTAACCCCGAAGTCTGCAGAATGAAGAAGCATCAACGACAGAGCAGTCCAAATTGTGAATCCTCCGAAAATCCACTGTGTAGCTCTGCTGCACATGTACCCATGCCAAGGGGTGCGACGCAGAACAGATCACACTGCATCAACAGAACAATTTTAAGGAATTAAGGTTCTCTTCCGCTTCTTTCGGACAGACGGTCCTCAGAGCAGCTTGCGGTTGCTTAAGATACAATTTAAACTTTTTGGGTTGTAGCCTGCCCTGCCGAACTGAGAGCCAGTTTGGTGTAGTGGTTAGGAGTGCGGACTCTAATCAGGGAGAACTGGGTTTGATTCCCCGCTCCTCCACTGGTGTGACCTTGGGCCAGTCACAAGTTCTTTTAGAGCTGTTCTCTCAAGAGCAGTCCTTGAGAGAGCTCTCTCAGCCCCATCTATCCCCCAGGGTGTTTGTTGTGGGGAGAGGAGGCTGCTCCAAGACTCTGAGTGAAGGGTGGGGTATAAATCCAATCTCGGCCCCGATCACACACAGAATCAGCCGCGCGATAGGCACGACTCCCAGCCGGGTTTTAAGGGCGCGATCACAAGAGCACATCTGTGAAGCATCCCGCACCCATCGGCAAGCTGTTTTGCTCCACCAGAGAAGCGGAGTAAAAAAAACAGTAGGGGAAATCCAGTATCAAATGGGTTGCTGCAGGCCACGGATGGACTTTCCCCGTGTGATTGCTCCAGTGTGCATTTGCGGCAGGCTATCCCAACACCATGACATTGATTTTTCCCCTTCTCAGTATACACATCGTCGCATACTGCCATTGGAAGCCCTCAGGGTGGAGATGCGATCCGTCGATCCCCCGTTTAAGCGAATCGGCACCGAACAACAACAAAAACCCAACTCGCCCACAGTTGCGTCTGATCACGCAGTGGCGCGTTGCACCCGCAGCTGCACAGAACGGGTCAAATTGCTCCGGAGCAAATAGCCTCGCTTCCCTCCCGCTTTATCTCGTTTGTGTGACCGGGGCCCTCCTCTTCTTCCTCTTCTTTCCAATTCCTTAGCCTTTGGTATGGGATACAACTCCACTGTTCAGTTCAAGTCCAGTAGCACCTTAGTGGCCAACAAGATTTTGGGGATAAAAGCTTTGAAAGTTGGCCTCTAAGGTGGTACGGGGCTCGGATCTAGCTGTTCAAGTGCAAATCGACATGGCTACCCTGTGAAGCTAAAGTCCACTGTTGTTCATCAAGGCTGGTATCTGACCCCTTGTATCTCCAATAGAAGAGGATGTTTTGTCCGTGGTGGGAAAACCTCCATCACTGGAGGAAGACTCCATCTGCATATAGTGAAAAAGACTCTTCTTTGGGAGGAAGCCTCCTTAGGACACCGGAAGGCTTTAGATTTAGAGAGCCAGTTTGGTGTAGTGGTTAAGTGCGCGGACTCTAATCTGGGAGAACCGGGTTTGATTCCCCACTCCTCCACTTGCACCTGGCTGGATGACCTTGGGCAAGCCATAGCTCTGTACCAGCTGTTCCCTCAAGGACAGCTTGGGAAAGAGCTCTCTCAGCCCCACCTCCCTCACAGGGTGCCTGTTGTGGGGAGGGGAAGGGAAAGGAGTTTGTAAGCCGCTCTGAGACTCCCTTGGGGAGTGGAGGGCGGGGTATAAATCCAATCTCTTCTTCTTCTTCTTCTTCATTGAGGACAGGGCTTTTTTTGTAGAAAAAGCCCAGCAGGAACTCATTAGCATAATAGGCCACACCCAAGAGCAAAAACTGTTTGGCATATTAGGCCACACCCCTGACATCGCAGCTCCCTTCCAGGATCAGCTTCCCCAGGTGCTTTGCAGCTTGTGAGGCGCCTGGGGAACCCGAGGGGGGTAGGCTGTAGGCGTGGCCAACTCAGAAGCCAGCCGGAACTCCGTTCCCGTGCATTCCTGCCCCAAAATAGCCCTGACTGAGGAGAGTGGTAGGAAACCAGCGTTGACAAACGGGAAATTCTCCTCTGTTTTGTGACACCCTAATGCTGCCATCTCCTGCCCGAGAGGTGGGATGAGTGAGGCCTTGACGTCGGGACTGTGGAATGTTATGTTACGTTTCTCATGGCATGCTTATCGCTCTGCGAGCTGCTCTGACCTTGGGAGACTGTTGGTGCCTGCCCAGGTATCTCTTCTCCTGTCTGACTCTAAACCTTCCCGCTTTTTCCTTGGGAACTGTAAACCAGTATTTTAAGCACCTTTTTTTCCCTAACATGATGATTGGTTGCAATGTATTATCAGGCCCATGTTTGAATTCTGTATAATTGCCCTGCTTGAGGCTGTACCAGCCATTACTGACACAAGAAGTGCAGATGACCATAGCAGACCTTTCTCAATAAAGGATTCCTGTTTAAGGACACTCGCTGGTGACGGACTCTCACACACTCCCAGCCACTTTTCTGTACTTTTTCCTTCCACTGCTGTCTCCTCCTCCCACATTTTAGCTTCCATACCCACCTCTCTTCTGTTCCTTACCCCGCCCCCCCCAAACTGGTCCCTATCACCCCTTGCCCTCGAGCTGTCCCTCTTTCTTCAGCCTGCCCATCCTGCCTACTTTTTCCACTAGGAGGAAAGAAGTCAGTAGTCGGAGACAGTGGGCGCTGAGCGCTGGCCATATTTGTCTTCAAAGGGAGCCTCTAACCAGCGGCAGCCTCCCTCCCAACCCAAGCATTGCTGGGGCTCAGGATCCCCTTCCTTGACCCCTCCCTCTTGCTTGGCCTGCCCGTCAGTTCCCTGTCAGCTGCTCTGCCTAGTTGCCTTCCTCCCCCTTCCTGCTGCTCAGGTTCCCTGAATGCTGCTCCTTCTTTAGTGGCTGGAGGGAGCTGGTGGCATCTCCAGCTTCTCCACCCCCGTCCACCTGTGGCATTGCTGCCTCAGTGGCTACGGCTTCCATTTCTCTTCTTCTGCCCTGTTCTTCCTTCCCCAACCACCCAAATGCCCACCTGCTCCAGGGACAGTTGCCTGAGCTTGCACAGAATCCATTTTGAATGCTTTCATATATTTTTTTCTGCAAACCTCTAGGTTTGCAAATAACAACAACAACAACAATAATGTTTGTACATAGCCCCAATCCATAGATTTGAGTATCCACAGATGGGTCCATATTGACTGTTAGATCGATTTTGGAACTAATTGAAGAAAGCCCATATTATTTTCCTCTGAGTCTCAAAACCACTATTCCCAACTGATCAGGTGTATTTTATCCAACCGGTCTTCTAAGGAGCACAGGGCAGCTCACATGATTCTCCCCCTCCCATTTCATCCACACAACAACCCTGCGAAGCTGGTTAGGCTGAAAGAGTGAGAGAGAGTGACTTGCCCCAAAGTCACCCCCAGTGAGCATCGTGGCAAAATGCCTCCCACAACAAAATATAAAACTAGTACAAAACCAACGCAACACACTGGCAAGCCCAGGAAATGCTGATCACCACTTTGGGGTTAGGAAGCAATTTTTCTCCAGCCAGTTTGGCTGGAGATCCTGGAGGGTTGTTGTTGTTGTTTTTGGGTCATATTCTGGATGGGGAACAGCAGTCACTGGGGGTGTGAGGGGGGAGGTATTCGTGAATTTCCTGCAATATTGCAGGGGGTTGGACTAGATGACCCTGGAGGTCCCTTCCAACTTTATGATTCTATATATAAACCTGCCACTTGTTTGGCACACTTAGCCACAAACGGCAAAGATACTATTTCTTTGTGAGGAGCTGGAAATGAGGGATAGTCACAGCGTTTTCAAACTCAGAAAGCCAAAATGGGATGCTGAAATGCTGCCAAACTTCAGATTTGAGGTTTATGCGCAATGGTTTTGGAACTCAATCAACAGTTGCGAATGCGGCACAAGCCGTGCGACTCCTTCCTGTAAAATGTACGATCCATAAATTACATAATTGGCAATCAAGAAACCTTGGAGAAAATTAGGACAAGAGAAAGGAGGAGGAGGAGCAGGAGCAGGAGGAGGAGGAAGAAGAAATTGTAGGAAGAGGTGGGGGGGGGGATAACGGCACGACCCTTTAAGACATTACCTCATTCTGCCCTCGCTGCACTTTTTAGAAGCAATAACTTAGGCAACATTTAAATTCATTTTTTTAAAAAAAATATTATAAATGCCCATTTTTCTTCCTTATCTTGTACAGGGGTCATTTTGTAGAAAAAGAGGTGCAGGAGCTCATTAGCATACCTCATTAGCATAACTTATTTGCATATGCCACACCCGCTGGCATCACCGGAAGTGTGTCAGAAGGCAACACCCACCGCTCAGGCTCCACCCCCAAAGTCTCCAGGGATTTCCCAACGCAGAGCTGGCGAGCCAGCTTTACACTTTGACTAAAGACGCTTTAGGCGTCCTTTGCTCTTGCAGGGAAGCGACCCTACAACAAGCATGAAAACACAGATCAAGTTAGTCTGCTTTTGCTTTTTCCCACTGCGCATCGCCATATGTGCCTGCTCCTGGGTTTGTTACTCCTGGAATGGTGTTCCTGCGCGCTCCTGCTCAAAATGACCCCTGATTGCTTCAGATTTTGGCTGCACTTACAGTCGAGATGAAACAGTGGTTGCTGTCCTGCTCAGTGTAAAGGACTCCGTCTTTGATGAAGACCGAGATGGCTCGTAGGATGAAGGAGACAAAGAGGTTCATGTGGATAAAGTTCCGCGTGCAGTGCAGCTTCCTGGGGGTGAGGAGGAGGAGACAAAAGGATTCAAGGACCCCATCTTATCTTCTCGATGCATCTGATAGAAGAGCCTTTCCTAGGAGCCAGGCCCAAGAAACGGGGAAAGAACATTCACAGCAGAAGGAAGAGATGGCGGTTAGTCAGCTCTTTGGCTCCCCCTTTCTAGGGTAGGACTCCAGGATGGACAGTACTCAAGCAGGACAGCTAGATTCTTGAGTCTAGTAGCACCTTAGAGACCAACAAGGTTTTTGGGGGGTATGGGCTGACCCGAATAGCCCAGGCAAGCCTGATCGCATCAGAACTTGGAAGCTAAGCAGGGCCAACCCTGGCAAGTACTTGGAAAGGAGGAAGGAGGAGGAGTTTGGATTTATACTGCGCTCTTCACTACCCAAAAGAGTCTCAGAAAGGCTCACAATTTCCTTTCCCTTCCCGTCCCCACAACAGACACCCTGTAAGGTAGGCGGGGCTGAGAGAGCTCTTCCGAGAACTGCCCTTGAGAGAACAGCTCCGAAAGAATTGATGACTGACCCAAGGTCAGACCAGCAGCTGCAGGTGGAGAGGTGGGGAAATCAAACCTGTTTCTCCCGGATCAGAGTCCGCGCTCCTAACCACTACACCAAACTGCCTCCAAGGAATACCAGGGCCAGGAGGCAGAGGCAGGGAATATCAAGCCGCCTCTATGAAATGTCCTAGCCCCACTAGGGGTCACCAGAAGTCACCATGACTTCTGGGCTTGCAAGTGTGCGCACACACACACACACACACACACACACACACACACACACACACAAATACTTACAAAAAATTGAGGGATATAAGCTTTTAAGTCCCAGTTGGTCTCAGGAAGCCTCAATTTGCCTGAGAGCCATGCAGGAAAGGAGAGTGAGTGTAACTCTTTAACCTCCACTTCACTGGTATCTGATGAAGGGAGCTCTGACTCTGGAAAGCCCACACCCCCTAAAATCCTGTTGGCCTCTAAGGTGCTACTGGACTCGACTCTAGCTGTCCTGTTGCAAATTAACATGGCCACCCTCTGAAACAAGAGCCGAGCACTGATCTGTAACATTAGGTGGTTGCTTCCAAGACAGGGGGCTGGATACAGCAAATGGGACAGAGACCGATTTCCCACGAGGCGCCGCTCCGGCGTCGTTCCTCCCTTTGCCCCGGTTGCCTGCTTGAATTTCCCACTATTTGCCCTGTGCCACATTTCGACCCGCGGCTTTGCCCGAATTCCCCCGCGGCTTCAGTGAGCTTCAAAAAATGGGAGCCAGCTCGCTGGAAAGGCGGGACAAAAATGCGAACAATAAAACAAATAAATAAATAAACGCACCTGAAGCGACATAGGATCACCATCGCCGTGGTGAGAGAAACCAGGGAGGTGCTGTAGCCCACGGTGTACAAGGCCTTCACCGCTTTGTAATAGTAATCCTGAGAAGTCAAGTCACAACAGACGTGTTAGGAGAGGACGGTCCCCAGCCTGGCGGCAGAGCTATGCTTGGCCTGCAGAAGGTTTCACGTTTAATCTGAGGTACCCCCTACCCAAAAGATCTCCAGTGTTGCGAAGGACTTGTCCACGTCTGGACAAGTACCTCTAGTGAGAGGAGGCCCTACCGAGCTAGAAGGGTCGAATGAGCTCACTTCAATAAAAGCCCATGTTATATATTATTATTTTGAGAAGGGAGGACTCAGCAACAGGACACTTGCTTTGAATCCCCAAGTCCCAAGTCCCGTCTCAGTTTTGCTCTGCGCCCATCCCATTATTTATCACTAGGGTCTCTGCAACATTAATAAAGCTACTGTCTCAATCCAAAATTACATGGGTGATACCGTATGGCTGTCACCACTAATTGGCTGTAATTGGCTGCATGTATCTAGCCAAAGCCCTGGTCTGGATGGTTTAGGTTAGCCCAGTCTCCATCAGCTCTTGGGAGCTAAGCAGGGTTGGCCTTGGTTAGTACTCGGATGGGAGACCTCCAAGGAAGCCCAGCGTTGCCTTGTGGATGGAGGCATTGGCAAACCACCGCTGAACGTCTCTTGCAATGACCTGGATGGCCCAGCCTAGCCCGATCTCATCAGATCACAGAAGCTAAGCAGGATCAGCCCAGGTTAGTCCTTGAATGGGAGATCACCACGGAATATCCGGGTCAGGACTAGAGATGTGAAGGCTTGGGAAAAAACCAGAAAAATTCAGGGAAAATGTTTTTTTTTTCCCATTTTTTTCCTGAAGCCTTTTTTGTTTTGTTTTTTTCTGAAAAACTGGAAAAATTGAAAAAAGAAAAAAAGAAATTGGTTATGGAACTTTTTATTTTAAACACGATGAATAAAATCTTTTAAGGCAAGGTGTTCAAATGTTTTCCAAATCATTTCTAAAAAACATATGTATGGTATCAGATTAATCTAATTTCTGTTTCAATCCAGGCAAACCTTCAGTTTTTAGAGGTCCATAATAACTGTGATAATGACAGACACAACAGAGTTGCTGCAGAAGCGGAGACGGAAACGGATAATTACAGCTCAGAAAATGATTCTGATAATATTTCATGCCCGTTCATTGAAACTGAGTCCCACACTCTCTTCTCTTCCCCCCTCTTCAATTCTTTTTATGAGAATGGGTTTTTTACTTTAATTAATACTGTGGAGAGGGAATATGAATAATTGTTACTTCTGGATTTTTAAAAATTGTTTTGTGGAGGGTTTTTTGTCTGTTCCGCGTAAACTAGTAAGCAGTTCAGGAGATGGTTGCTCCATTTGTTACAATTACAAATAAATATTATTTTAAAAAGTAAATTCTGTTTGTCATAATTGATGGGATACACTATATTTTTAATATGCTAGTTGTGATAATTTCATGCCAAGTAAAATTGTCCATAGTCATATTTTATGTTCCTAAAGTAACGGAATGACTTTCAATCTGGAAAAGGAAAAAAAAGGGCTAATGTAGCATTTTTTTCATTTTTTCTGAAAATTTCAGGTTTTTTCCGGAAAAAAACGGGTTTTTCTCTGAGCTTCAAAATTTCTGGAAATTTTACATCTCTAGTCAGGACACAGAGGCAGGCAATGACAAACCCCCTCTGAAGTCTCTTGTCTCAAAAACCCTACAGGGTTGCCATAAGTTGCTGTGACTTTCCATACTGATAAGTTGCCCTGACCGGAATGGCCCAGGCCATCCTGACCATCCAGAGAAGGGTCAGCCCTGGTTAGTACTTGGATGGGAGACCACCAAGGAATATCAAGGAGAGAGGCAGGCATGGGCAAACTGTTTCTGTTCCTCTCTTGCCTTGGAAACACCACCAGGGATTGCCATAAGTCGCCTGGGAATCGATAGTACTTAGCCGCCCCGTCCCTCCAAAAGTTAAACATGGCTGACATCTCTGGCTGCTACAGGAGACAGAGCCAACCACAAAATGGCTGCTACAGGAGACAGAGCCAACCACAAAACGGCTGCTACAGGAGGCAGAGCCAACCACAAAATGACTGCTACAGGAGGTGGAGCCAACCACAGAATGGCTACTACAGGAGGTGGAGCCAACCACAGAATGGCTACTACAGGAGACTGAGCCAACCACAGAACAGCTGCTACAGGAGACAGAGCCAACCACAAAATGGCTGCTACAGGAGGTTGAGCACCGGCGCAGCCACTTCCCCACCTACCTGGTTACCATCTGGCACTGTATCGTTCTCATCAAACCCACAGGCGTCGTAGTAATGAGGGAAAGTATCGGTCCAGCCTCCTTCAGTGCAGTTCCTGCTGACTTTTAAATCAGACCCACCTACCAGTTCAAAAGAGCACAGAACATCTTCAGGAAGGGTGGCACAGCCAATAACGCTGGATTGCAAAAGCTAGCACAAAGACACCTTGATTATTCCCTTGTCTTGAGTTGGGATGAGTCATGGTTAAGGGGTGGGGGAGAGACTCCTGGCCTTGATGAGTGTGCACATTAAATGAGTGTGCCTTTATGAGCATGCGCAGAGGGCGCTGAGGTCAAGCTCACAACATTGCTTGGCTCTCCCTGGTCCAACAGAAGCTCGGCTGGCTACCACTAGAACCAGGGCCTTCTCGGTGGCGGCCCCATACTGGTGGAATTTGCTCCCAGAGAACATCAGGGCCCTGCGGGACTTATTACAGTTCCGCAGGGCCTGTAAGACGGAGCTCTTCCACCAGGCCTTCGACTATGAGCCGCCACCAGGGGACTAAGGACAACTACGTCCCTGGAACTTGCTGGCTGAGACCCTGCCGGAGGCGGCTCAGGTTGGATGCTGCCCCTTTCACCATGCAACTCTGATTGCCGCCATCTTCATCTGTTTGCTTTAGTTGCAAATTATGCGGTGTTTTAAATCTTTGTAAACTATTGTTTTATAGTATTTTAACTGTTAGAAGCCGCCTTGAGCTAGCTTGTCCGGCAAGGCGGGGTAGAAATATAAGCAATAAATAAAATAAATAAATTCCGACGATTCACTTCTGACTTATGGTGACCCTATGGATGAATGACCTTCAAAACATCCTATCTTTCGCAGCCCTGCTCAGGTCTTGCAAACTGAGGACCGTGGCTTCCCTGATGGAGTCAATCCATCTGTATCAGCGGAGGCCTAACATCCAGATCGCAAGATGTCATAGTCCCGCTGTACTATGCATTGGTCAGGCTGCACCTGGAGTATTGTGTGCTGTTCCAGAGGCCTCACTTCAGAAAGGCTGTGGACGGAACGGAGCGGGTGCAGAGGGGAGTGACGAGGATGACTGGGGGCCTGGAGACCAAGAGGCCCTGCGACGAAAGGCTGCGGGACTTGGGGATGTTCAGTCCGGAGAGGAGGAGGTTGGAGGGGAGGGGACATGATTGCTCCTCTTGAAGTCTCTGAAGGGCTCTCACTTAGAGGAGGGCAGGGAGCTGTTCCTGTGGGCAGCAGAGGAGAGGACTCGCAAGAATGGGTTTAAATTAAGGGCTGGAAGGTACCAGCTGGAGCTTAGGGAAAACTTTTTGACCTTACGAGTTGTGAAACAGTGGAATCAGCTGCCTAGGGAGTGGTGAGTCTCTCCTCCTTGGCAGTCTTCAAGCAGCGGCTGGACAAACCCTTGTCAGGGATGCTCTAGGCCAGGGGTGGGCAAATTGCGGCCTGGGGGCCACATGCGGCCCGCCACAGGGTTTTTTGCGGCCCGCCAAGACAGTTGGCCACGTGGTGTGATAGGGTACATTTGTCTCATTAAGCTGATTCTAAAATTAAATGTGCTTGCAGCTGTAGATGATATGAAATTAGCACAATAAATAAATGGAATAAAACTACCACTATTTTATTTAATTTATATTTATTGATTTTTTATGATACAATTTATACCTTTTCTGAAATGCAAAGTTAACTAATGAATGCAATCGTTTTAAAAGGTGCGGCCCTCCGCTAACCTCCGCTCCCACAAAGTGGCCCCCGAGCCAAAACAATTGCCCACCCCTGCTCTAGGCTGATCCTGCTTTGGGCCGGGGGTGGGACTCGATGGCCTGTACGGCATTGGGAAAGGGGTTGGACTCAATGGCCAACTCTGTGATTCTATGATTCCATCTCATGCTGGAGCTTCCTCTTTTCCAGCCCCCTCCAACTTTTCTAGAAATATTGTCTTCTAAGACATGGAGTTAGCCCTGCCTTCTTTTTTCATAAGGCAGATAACTGTCAATCTAAAAAAAACCCCAAAACACAGATTGAGTCCCCCGCCTTTTTGAGACCATGGGCACCTTTGGAATCCTGACACGGGGTGGCGGGCACAGCCACGAAACGGCCACCCTGGGAAGCACAGCCAACCACATGCAAAGAGAAAGCCCAAGTATAGGGGAGAAGAGAGACGGTTTCTCAGATGCATTGGGAAAGACGAGGGAGGCACAGAATAAAACCAACTCTGGTGGTAGCGGCTTGTGAAGCAGATCTCCAATGGCCTATCAGAAGCTATGCCGGGCAAGGGCCACATTTGGCTCCACCCCCGGTGGCTCAGAGGTTAAGATGCTGAGCTGCAGACCAGAAGGTTGGTAGTTTGGCGGTTCGAGACCTGAGTGCCGCATGATGGAGTGAGCTCCCGTCTCTGGCCCCAGCTCCTGCCAACCTAGCAGTTCGAAAGCAAGAAATTGCAAGTAGATAAATAGGTATTGCTTCAGTGGGAAGGTCACAGAGTTCTGTGCGCCTCGGCATTCAGTCATGCTGGCCACATGACCACAGAGAAGTCTTCGGACAGCGCTGGTTCTTCGGCTTGGAAATGGAGATGAGCCCCACCCCCTAGAGTTGGATTTGACTGGCTTTTGAGCAAGTGAAACCTTTACCCTTTCTGAAAACGCTTGGCCGGCGCCAATTAAGGCGAAATGGGAACCATGCCCCCTTGGGCACCACACAGGGGAACCTATTCTAGAGAAAATGCTAGGAAAAAATCTGTCAGAAATTTGTCTTGCACAAATCTTGGGCATGACTCTACAACCCCATGCCCTTGTGAGGGACTGCTGAGCACTTCCCTATGAAGGTCAGGCCACAGTGATATTGCAAGCGGCTGGCTGCAGTCGCTCTCCCTGTAATGAAAAAATTCTTCAGCCTCCTTCACGGTGGCAACAGAGGAGCTGAAAATTAAATGAGTTCAGACTGAAGAACAGTCCAGTACAAAGGGAGTGACATCCCAGAAATTAATGAGTGTTCTACAAACCTCGGGCTCACAAGGGCATTCAGGGACAAACGGCAGGTTAACACACAGTGGTCTGGAACTTTCCTCCATCTTCTTTTTTTTAAAAAAAAAAATGAGAAGAAATCTTGGGAGGCTGTAATTTTGAGAAGAGAAGGGCGGAGTAGGGGGACTGATCATCCCTTTTTTAAGTCTTGCTCCTTTTTCACTCAAAATTGTCTCACGTGCCTATTTCTTTCAGAGGAAGGGAAAAGATAGTGGTAATATGCAAGGTCTATCGTGCATAGATAAATAAAATGACAAGAACATCCTGCAGGGGGCAGCAGAGGGGTCAACTAGTTAACATAGTGAGATTACAGATTTCCTACTGTGTTTCAAATATACTCCTTCCTGTCTCCTGATTGGCTCAACTGGGGCTTTTCCTGCTGCTGCTGAGATCTGTTCGTTAATGGCTGCTCTCCTAGCTAGCTAGACAGTTAAGACTTCTCTTTCTCTCTCCTTTTTCTTACAAAGCTTGTTCTCTTCTTAATAAACTGACTTAATTCAGAGGAGAAGAGGAGGAGGAGGAGGAGGAGACTGGATTTATACCCCACCCTTCACTACCTGAGTGGTCAACTAGGAACTAGGAACTAGTTGACCACTGCATGAGATGGGATGCTGGACTAGATGGACTGGTCTGATGCAGCAGGGTTCTTCTGACGTTCTTATCAGGAGAAGGCCTTGGCCTCTCTGCTCTGTTGTTGGCCCTCCAGAGGAACTGACTGGCCACTGTGTGAGAAAGGATGCTGGACTAGATGGACCATTGGTCCGGTCCAGCAAGGGCTCTTACGTTCTTATGCTCTGTCTTATCCCACATCCCAGAACCAGCCTTGGCTGGGAGGGTGGGGTAGAAATTTCATCAGGTTCACAAAACAACTTGGCCCTTCCTGGGCCGAAGGACACTAGGCTGATATCGACGAGAACTGGGGTATTTTCTTTGGCAGCTCCAATTTATTGGAATGAGCTCCCTGGCGAGATCAGGGCCCTGCGGGACCTCTCACATTTCCACAGGGCCATGAAAGTGGAGCTTTTCTGGCAGGCATTCCAATAGGAGCTGCACTTTATCAGCCATGCCCTGCGTCAACCTAAACTTAGAAGTTACCAGTGTGGTAGCACTGCTGAATGTGTTC
This sequence comes from Lepidodactylus listeri, assembly GCA_029233225.1. NCBI lineage: Eukaryota > Metazoa > Chordata > Lepidosauria > Squamata > Gekkonidae > Lepidodactylus > Lepidodactylus listeri. Next base: position 6,679,159 of record JARCFY010000012.1, read on the forward strand.
TTAAATGCACTTTATTATATCGTACCGCCATTGCTATATTAATTGTTATATTAATTGTTTTAAACTGCCTATTTGGATTTTATGTTGAAATGTATATTGTTTTATTGGTTTTATGTGAGCCACCCTAAGCCTGCCTTGGTGGGGAGGCGGGGTAAAAGTTAATTTTTATTTTTATTATTATTATTATTATAGACAATGTTTCACAGTAAATGCCTTTTATGTTACTATCACAGTCTGCACATGTGAAGGGGGGGGAAGCTCTCTGCTTTTGGCACACTGTGCTCTGGAGTGTGAGAGGTGATCTACCACAAATTGATGCGGCCCTCATTTTGGGTCATTATCAGGAACGTTTTGATCTCGGACCTCCTGGCTGACGAGACCGAGTGAACTGTGCTTTGGACTCCAACAGGAATGCAATGCTGCAGTGCACAGCTCTGAAGTTATTCTCGCACCCTCACTTCCCCTGACAAGCGTTGCTGCTGATGGCAGTACCGGGGGGGGGGGGATTCAGTGACTGTATAATTGCTGTTACGGCGAGAAGTATAATTTATAATTATGTCCCTGCTAGATCGTAGCAGTCAAGAATACATGCTCATAATACCAGGCAAAGTAATAGAATGCCAAGTCTGCCACTGTAATTAGAATCGATTAGGAAATTAATATCTGCTCAGCTTCAGCCTCAAATCCCTTCCTCGCCTTCTGTGGGCAAGAGGGAAGGGTTACAACATCTCTTTTCCTTACCTAGCATTTCGTCCGCGCTGTCCAGTAGCTCCAGATCACCTGCAAAGAGGAGAAATACAGAGAGTATCGCCATCTGATCCTTCTTTAGGGGAGGAGCGTGGCTCAGTGGTAGAGCATCTGACTGGCATGGTCCCAAGTTCAATCCCTACAGATGGTCCCAAGTTCAATCCCTGGCATCTCCAGTTAAAAGGACCAGGTAGCAGGTGATGTGAAAGACCTCTTATCTGAGAATCTGGAAATCTGCTTCAAGGCCTGTAGCTACGGTGGGGCTTTTGAGGGCGCCACCCCCTTTCTTAAACTGGAAGGTACATATTGGTACTATTACTATCTCCATTATATGCAATTGCTTCTGACACAAGGCCAGATACATTGTGGCCCCACAAACAATGTTGTGTGTTTGTGTGTCATTCAATTCCAGACTGGAACATTCCATTTTTGGTCCATTGTTGTTGTTGTTCAGTCGCACAGTCGAGTCTGACTCTTTGCGACCCCATGAACCAAATCACACCAGGCCCTCCTGTCTTCCATTGTGCTTTGGAGTTTGCTTAATTTCATGTCTGTTGCATCGATGACACTGTCTAACCACCACATCCTTTGCCGTCCCCTTTTTCTTTGACCTTCAATCTCTCCCAGCATCAGGGTCTTCTCCAGGGAGTGCTCCCTTCTCATCTGGTTGCCAAAGTATTTGAGCTTCAGCTTCAGGATCTGGCCTTCCAGGGGACAGTCAGGTTTGATTTCTTTTAGGATTGATTGAATTGATCTCCTTTGGTCCTATATCAATTATTTATTGACTTGCAAGTGTAAACAAGGGCTTTGTTGCATGTTGCATTCTGCACTACTTGACTTCTGAAGAAGGCTCTTGTGAGCCGAAATGTAAGGTCACAGACAGTTCTTTTTTTGGTGCATTTGTCACTTTGAACATTTTATGAGGCTTTATTTGGGCCCCTGCAAGGTTTTTATAGGTTTTTGAAATAAATGCATGTACTTTTGTCTATACCTATTGATGTTTTTATCTTTTGGTCCTTTACTAGTTTTCTAAACTTCCTTCGGAAGAGAGTGTTTCCTGGACCTGAGTCATTACGCAGTGTAGTCTGGCCGAAGCTACAACATCCTCCCTCCTGTTCTCCTGAAGTGGCATCCCTCCCAGAGCTCTGTAACTAGAAATAACACCAGAACGCCGTCTTACCTGGCTGAGCATAAGCCATGCTGTTCACGTCCTGCCCTTCAAGAAAAGAAAAGAACACACAGGGTCAGATCCTGCTCGGTCAAATGCCTTTTTCCTCTAATGAAATAATTTATGAAAACACACCACTGAACTGAACACCTGTTGTACCCCTGTTCTAGACTTCCATTTTTCTCTCTTCCTGCTCTGTGACAAATTCTAGATTGTAGGGTACCAGGGGCAGGGACCTACCAATCTAGAGCCCTTTTATTCCACTGTTCTTCCAAGGAGATCCAGGGAACTCATACAGGTCTCTCCACTTTCATCTGATTAGGGATGGGCACAAATCAGGAGAATGTGGTTCGATCTGGCATTTGTGGAGTGCCTGGTTTGCAAACCAAGCATTACAATTGACACAATCAATAGCTACAACAATAAAGTGAATTTATCCAATAATAGTGATGGGCGTACAAACAACAATAGACATGACACATGGTAAAATATACCAAAAAGCCAGCGCAAAGAACATGGTTGATTGGAACGACAAAGATTCTGGGTTTTCTATCTTCGTTTCGTTGATACTTTTTCAGTGTTACCACGCAACTTCAACTAGTGCCCAATGTAACAAAAACCTTCATATTATACAGGACAAATTATCCACCATTCACATCATTATAATCCCAGCAGAACAACTGATCATCGTTAGGAAAAAAAAAAGCTATCGCCTTATCTTACATAGTCAGAAAATAAATTCAATGATAACCAATGTTAATTCATTGCCAATACAATTTCCCCTTGCCCAGCTTAATCTACTGCACAAAAACCGGGGTTGATTTTATTGCGGGCCTGCTAGAGATTTCTAGTTTTATTTCAGATTTCTGTATTCCAGACTCTACTGCATTGCTCACTGGATATCCCAACCTGTTGACCGTACTTAACTAGTGCTGTGTAACCCGTTTTGGTGAGAAAAGCGGGCTATAAATAACCAAATAATAATTTGCCATTTAGGGGTTGGGGGGGGGGGGGGATCGTTTGTTCTGTTTTGTTATTATAACTCTGTGCGTGTTTTGGAGGTCATATCGTCAGTTTACTTCTGGCGACCCTGTGAATGAATGTCCTCCAAAACATCCTCTCATTAACAACCCTGCTCAGGTCTTGCAGACCAGAGTCCAGTGCCTCCTTAACTGCTAGTGGTGCTGGTGTAGTGGTTAGGAGCACAGACTCCAAACTGGGAGAATGCCAGTTTGGTGTAGTGGTTAAGTGCGCGGACTCTAATCCGGGAGAACAGGGTTTGATTTCCCACTCCTCCACTTGCACCTGGCTGGATGACCTTGAAAAAGAGCAGTTTCTGTCAGAGCTCTCTCAGCCCCACCGACCTCACAGGGCGTCTGTTGTGGGGAGGGGAAGGGAAAGGAGTTTGCAAGCCGCTCTGAGACTCCTTCGGGTAGTGAAGGGGAGGGTATAAATCCAACCTCTTCTTGATTCCCCACTCCTCCACAAGTAGCTGCTGGTGTGACCTTGGGTCAGTCATAAGTTCTCTCAGAGCTGTTCTCTCAAGGGCCGTTCTCGGGAGAGCTCTCTCAGCCCCACCTACCTCACAGGGTGTCTGTTGTGGGGACGGGAAGGGAAAGGAAATTGTGAGCCTTGTAAACCACTCTTAGACGCCTTCAGGTTTTATTTTAAGTTCTTCTCAGAGCTGTTATCACCAGAAATTATTATATTAGATCTCTGGCAAGAAGACGAGGTACCGAATTTACGTAAAGATCTAATTTCAACTCTTCTTATGGCAGCTAAGCATCTTAGTGCTCTAAATTGGAAGAGCTCCAATTCGTTAACAAAATATCAATGGTTTTCTATAATTTGGAAATTTTATGCTCTGGAGAAAATAGCCTTCTCAATACCACCTAGTAACACTCCTAAACACCAAGCTTATTTCTATGCCAAACGGTTACCGTTTACTGAAGCAGCCGTTAATGATTATATCCCAAATGGTACCATTCAGAAAAGGTACCCTGAAATAATTTCGATATTTTAGTTTATAAGATGCCGTCGTTCAGTTCAAAATGTTATAACACGTTTAAAATGTACTAGCACAATTTTTTATCAAATGTAACTTTTATGTTTCAGTTACTTATTCAATGACACAATACGGTTCCAAAAAGTTGATGTATCTCTTAATTGTTGTTAATAAAATATTATAAAACCAAAAAAGAAAAGAAAAGAGCTGTTCTCTCAAGGGCAGTTCTCGGGAGAGCTCTCTCAGCCCCACCTACCTCACAGGGTGTCTGCTGTGGGGAGGGGAAGGGAAAGGGATTGTAAACCACTCTTAGACTCCTTCAGGTAGTGACGGGTGGGGTATAAATCCAATCTTGAATAGTAGTGCTACTACTACTACTACTAGTAGTAGTAGTAGTAGTAGTAGCAGCAGTAGTAGTAATAGCAGCCGCTCGTCAATGGGTGGTTGACCTAGTTATTAATCAGAGCTGCACTCCAACTTTTTTGCCTGCAGTCCTTTCTGGTTTCTGTTTCCAAGTCTGCCGGAGGTCATTCTATACATGGCGTAAAAAAAATGTCCTTCGGGGGAACTTTGCATTCAATCTTGGCAGCATTTTATTTAGCCACTAGATGACGCTGGGCCCTTTGCAGACTTCCCGACTCTGCTTCCCAGGCTTTGCGTACAAGGCCAACCAAGAAGAATTTCAGAAGCACCCCTAATTTGAAAAGCCACCCAGCTAGCGCATCAGTGGCCTAAAAAATGTTAATTGCCCATCCACCAAAATGGCACCATTTCCATTCTGTGAATAGGACCCGTTCCACTTCAGAGTCCAGAATTTGTTAATGGATTAGAAAGCCTTTGGAGAGAGTCTTAACGCTTTTCTAGTGCTTTTAGGTTTTCTCCATCAGCCTGATCTGGGCTGATGCATTAAGCCACTGGGAAATTTAAGTGGGTTTACATGCTCTAATAACAATGAAAAGGCAGAGCTAATTGACAGAGCTTCAGAAAGCAAACCGCAGAATAGATGTAATTGTGTCGGCAAGCTGATAACTGAATTCTGACTTTGCAGTCCAGCATGTAGAACTCGTATCTCCTGCACTGTGTGTAAAACAGGCTGTATTTTAGGTCCCTTTGGAAGAAAGGCAAGCAACCCACCCCCCACCACCTAGATTCGAATCCTGTAGCACCTTAGATACCAACGTTTTATTCCAGTGGCGCTTTTAAGACCAACCAAGTTTAATTCTGCGTATAAGCATTTGGGTGTATGCACACTTCTTCAGATATGCTGAGACAGACTTAGCTATACTTATTGCTCAGTTAGGCATGCATCCTGACAAGGGATGAGCACGAAACAGGAAAATGGCGGTTGGTCCCGGTTTGTCGTTTATGAGGCCCCTTGAACCATGAACTGGGATGACTCTTCCCTGCTTTGCAAACTGGTTTGGGTTTACGAAGTTTGTGGATCTTCCGTCCCTCCTTTCTGTTGGGAGCAGCTCACCGAGGCCAGCAGAAGGGGGGGGGGGAATCTCCCTCCCTGAGAGATCTTCCCTCCTTCCTTTCTGCTGGTGGTAGCTCCCTGGGAAAGGAGAGACTTGGCATAAGGCACATTGGTTCTCCGCTAAGAAAATGAAGTATAATAAAGTAAATAATACACTGTTGGCAACTCTAGGTTGGGATATTCCTGGAGATTTGGGGGGTGGCACCTAGAGAAGGTGGAATTTGAGAGGGGAGGACCTCAGCTGCGTAAACTGCCATGGAGGCCACCTTCCAAGACTTGCCATTTTCTCCAGGAGAATTGGTCTCTACAGCCCGAAGTTCAGTTGGAATTCCGGGCTCTCTCCAGCCGCCACCCGGAAGGTGGCAACCCAATAAATAAATATTCGAGTAGAATACTGATTTATTGATCTAAAAAGCTTGGATACAGAGCGATTAAAATGTGGAATTTGCTGCCGGAGCAGGCAGTGATGGGTCAAGGGAGAAACAGCTTTACAGGGGGGATTAGTAAGATGAGTCTATCAGTGGCTACTAGCCATGGTGGCTGATGAGTACATTTGCTCACTTGTGTGAACCTCCGCATTCAGAGGCGAAGGCCTCGGCCTCCGTGCCTTGCAGTTGGACCACTTGGGATAGAGCAGGTAAAGAAAGAAACCCTTTTCTCCCTTTCTCACCATACAAGAACTTGTGGGCACTCCATGAAATTGCTGAGCAGTCAGGTTAGAACAGATAAAAGGAAGTACTTCTTCACCCAAAGAGTGATTAACACGTGGAATTCACTCTGCCACAGGAGGTGGTGGCGGCTACAAGCACGGACGGCTTCAAGAGGGGATTGGATAAACATATGGAGCAGAGGTCCATCAGTGGCTATTAGCCACAAGGTATAGATAGGATCTCTTGGTCTGGGGCAAGTGATGCTCTGTATTCTTGGTGCTTGACGGGGGGGGGGGGCAACAGTGGGAGGGCTTCTAGTGTCCTAGACCCACTGGTGGACCTCCTGATGGCACCTGATATTTTGACCACTGTGTGACAGTGTTGGACTAGATGGGTGATTGGCCTGATCCAGCATTGGCTTCTCTTATGTTCACTAGAGGAATTGTTTGGCCACTGTGTGAGACAGGATGCTGGACTGGATGGACCACTGGTCTGATCCAGCCAGGCTCTTCTGATGTTTTTATTAGGGGAAGGCCTTGGCTTCCCTGCCCTGTTGCTGGCCATCATGAGGAATGGGTTGGCCACTGGGTGAGACAGGATGCTGGACTAGATGAACCACTGGTCTTATCCAGCTGGCCTCTTCTGAAGTTTTTATCAGGGGAAGGCCTCGGCCTCTCTGCCCTGTTGTTGGCCCTCCAGAGGAACTGGCTGGCCACTGTGTGAGACAGGATGCTGGACTACATGGACCCTCACTGGTCTGATCCATCAGGGCTCTTCTGATGTTCTTATCAGGGGAAGGCCTTGGCCTCTCTGCCCTGTTGTTCGACCTCCAGAGGAACGGGTTGGCCACTTTGGGAGACGGGACGCTGGATTTATCAGGGGAAGGCCTCAGCCTTTGTGCCCTGTTGCTGGTTTCCAGAGGAACTGGTTGGCCACTATGTGAGACAGGATGCTGGACTAGATGGACCACTGGTCTGATCCAACAGGGCTCTTCTTATGTTCCTAGAGCTTATGTCAAATGCAGGACTGGAAGCAAGAACTTCCCATCTTGGTGGCAAAGCATCTGTTTTGCGTGAAGGGGGATCCCAGGTTGAGCCCCCAGTGCGTCCAGTTCGGGACCTCAAGCACTAAGTGATATGAGAGACCTCCAACCTGAGGGGTGCTACCAGTCAGAATAGACAGCACCAATCTGGATAGTTCAAGGGTCTAATCCAGGATTAGGCAACTTCCTACATCCAGTGACAATAGCGCTGCTGATCTGATCCAGCAGGGCTCTTCTTATGTTCCTGAGAAACGTAGTGAGGGAAAAGGAATCGAGAAAATAAGAGGTCTGATTCTGCACAAGGAGCAGTGAAATCGATACGGGGATTCTCAGGCCGACCCAGCAGGGCTGAGACATTTGGAATCGTCTGTGCCGACTCGAAACATCAGACTCGCTAAATGGGGCAGAACATCTGATGCTGTGAGATCTGACCCTTCGGTTCTGCCTCATCCGTTTGAAGTGCAGTTGGAGCTCCACTGTTCCTCGACTACTCCTCTCTCGCTGCCTCGCTCTATCTTTCGATACGCTTTCATCCAGAGCGTTGACTGATGTTGCCGAAGCCCCCTGGCTTCGCGGGGAGCAAATGTACTCATCGTTTTCCAAAAGACCTCAGCCGTTGCTATAGAGACTCTAGCCCGCCGTTCGTGATCAAGAAAGAACTCATAAGAATATATGTGTGATCGCATCCGCGGATCAGCCCCACCTGAACAACGGGCGGGCGCTGCAGCCGTCACAATTTGTCCTTCTGAAGAAATATTAAATGCCAAGTCCTTGAAGAGCCGAACTCCGGCCTGCTTCCCGAGGTGACCGTCTAAAGAACAGGAACTAAGAGAGGCCTTGTCCTGGCGGGTAGCTGAGCGGGTCACATTGTCCCCGAACTAAGCCATCCGAATCAGAGAGAAGGGTTCTAGTTCGTCCCTTGATATGCTACGTGGCCTATGATGTGTGGAGAAGTTTTTAAACGGTGTAGTGGTCAAGTGCGCAGACTCTAATCTGGGAGAACTGGGTCTGATTCCCCACTCCTCCACTTGCAACTGCTGGATGACCTTGGGCAAGCCATAGCTCTGTCAGAGCTGTTCTTTTTTTTTTTTGTAAGAAAGTTTTTATTTTTCAAAACATTAAAATTAATACATTTGTTTTATACAAATCCTTTTTTCCATATTATATAACATTTTGTTCTATTTGTATAGTCTTGCTTTTATCTTGTATTGGTGGTTTCCCACCACATCTGAAGCATAACACATTTTCCACTTTATCCAAAATAGTAATATTTATCTCTATGTTTACATTTCTGGTAACGGTTATATATCTTTAAAATACTTATATACCAATTCTTATTTTCTATATTCTTATATAATTCTAAAAAACAAGTTCATTATATAATTATCCTTAGTACATTCATATACTCAATTTCTATTCCTTTATGCTATTATAACCATGTATAAATGTAGTTTTTCATGTCCCAATATTTTTCAACATATTCTTTCAAATCCTCCCAATCTTCTAAAAAAGTCTCTGAGTACAGATTATTCAACTTTCTAGTCCATTTGTCAGAGCTGTTCTTGAAAGAGCCGTTCTCAAAAGAGCTCTCTCAGCCCCTCCTATCTCACAGAGTGCCTGTTGTGGGGAGGGGAAGGGGAAGGAGCTTATATGCTGCTCTGAGACTTGGAGTGAAGGGCAGGGCATAAATCCAATCTCCTCCTCCTCCTCTTCTTCTTTTTCTGTCAGTCAAAGCTGTTCTCTCAAGAGCAGTTGTTAGTCAGAGCTCTCTCAGCCCCACATACCTCACAGGGTGTTGTTGTGGGGAGGGGAAGGGAAAGGCGTTTGTAAGCTGCTCTGAGACTCCAAGTGAAGGGTGGGATATAAATCCAATCTCCTCCTCCTCCTCCTCCTCCTCTTCTTTTTCTGTCAGTCACAGTTCTCTCAGAGCTGTTCTCTCAAGAGGAGTTGTTAGTCAGAGCTCTCTCAGCCCCACCTACCTCCCAGGGTGTTATTGTGGGGAGGGGAAGGGAAAGGAGATTGTAAGCTGCTCTGAGACGCCAAGTGAAAGGTGGGGTATAAATCCAATCTCCTCCTCCTCCTCCTCTTCTTTTTCTGTCAGTAACAGTTCTCCCAGAGCTGTTCTCTCAAGAGGAGTTGTTAGTCAGAGCTCTCTCAGCCTCACCTACCTCACAGGGTGTCTGTTGTGGGGAGGGGAAGGGAAAGGAGTTTGTAAGCTGCTCTGAGACTCCAAGTGAAGGGTGGGGTATAAATCCAATCTCCTCCTCCTCCTCTTCTTTTTCTGTCAGTCACAGTTCTCTCAGAGCTGTTCTCTCAAGAGGAGTTGTTAGTCAGAGCTCTCTCAGCCCCACCTACCTCACAGGGTGTTATTGTGGGGAGGCGAAGGGAAAGGAGATTGTAAGCTGCTCTGAGACTCCAAGTGAAAGGTGGGGTATAAATCCAATCTCCTTCTCCTCCTCCTCTTCTTTTTCTGTCAGTCACAGTTCTCTCAGAGCTGTTCTCTCAAGAGCAGTTGTTAGTCAGAGCTCTCTCAGCCCCACCTACCTCACAGCGTGTCTGTTGTGGGGAGGGGATGGGAAAGGAGTTTGTAAGCTGCTCTGAGACTCCAAGTGAAGGGTGGGGTATAAGTCTAATCTCCTCCTCCTCCTCTTCTTCTTCTGTTCAACTGTTGTTCGTGCTTTAAGACCTCTGGTCAAACTTTTGTTAACAAAAGGAAAGGAAAAGGAATGGAGACTATGAGAATGCAAGATGCGTACGAACAGGGTCTCTCCAAGAAGACCTTCAGCATAAAACGTCCTGAAGACATTTTTCCAGATGCTGCTTACGGATAAACCACTGGTGCTTCCAAAGAGAGGATGGCTGATTCTGCACCCATCTGTTTCCTCCCATTTTTTCCACAGCCACGTCGGGAGGTTAATCTGCCTAGGGCTGCCAAGTCCCCCGGTAGGGCAGAGGAAACACCGATTTTTAAAGCTTACCCCCGCTTTTTCAAAATTGGCCACCGGGGGAGGCAATGGCGGCCAGCAGGGGAACGTCGGATCCTGCCCTGGCCTCTCCCTGCCAGGCCTGAACTTCTTAAAAGGGAAATGTCTGCAGAGAGCCTGCCCTGCAGTAAAAAGCCTCAACAGACATTTCCCCTTTAAGAGCCGAGCGAGCAAGAGAGCCCCGCCCAGAGATTAAGGAGGGACTAGGCTCTTTCTACTGAAGGGCCGGCTTTTGCATGTGGCTTGCAAAGTTGCTGCTGGGGTAAGCTGCTGGGGTAAACTGCTGGGGTCTGCCAGCTCTTTTCCTTCTCTCTCTCTCTCCCCCTCCCCCTTTCTTTCTTTTTTCTGTCTGTCTTTCTGTCTCTCTCTCTCTCTGTCCCCATCCAGCAGAGTCTATCAGTGGCTATTATTAGCCACAAGGTCTAAATGGAACCCTTTGTCTGGGGCAGTGATGCTCTGCATTCTTGGTGCTTGGGGGGCAACAGTGGGAGGGCTTCTGGAGTTCTGGCCCCGCTGCTGGACCTCCTGAGGGCACCTGGTATTTTTGGCCACTGTGTGACACAGAGTGTTGTACTGGATGGGCTGTTGGCCCGATCCACTGTGGCTTCTCTCCTGTTCTTATGATATGAAAATCATATTTAGCCCTTGTGTAGCACTTAGTGCTTCATATTCTGCCGAGATGAGGAAGGATTCAGTAGGGCTGTTGCTCAGTGATAGAGCATCTGCTTGACATGCAGGAGGTATCAGCCTCTTCAGCTAAAAAAGGATCAGGTAACAGGTGACATTAAAGATCTCAGCCTGAGACCCTGGAGAGCCACTACCAGTCTGAGTAGTCAATACTGACCTTGATGGACCAATGGTCTGATTCAGTATTAGGAAACTTCATGAGTTCATGTGTCAGCATGTGGAAGCAACATCACAGGATGTGACATCACAAAATGATGTCACTTCCTTTCTCCTGGCTCCACCCCCAAAGTCTCCTGGCTCCACCCCCGAAGTCCTCAGATATTTCCCAAGTTGGACTTGGCAGCCCTAAATCTGCCTCTACACTGCATGCTGCTTTCGCTTTCTTGTTCGTCAGGCTTTATGGTACCTTCTGCATAGATTTATGGGTGACCTCGCAGTCAGGATGCTGTTGCTCCAGGGTATCTGAATGTGGTTTTGAGCAGCACCTTTTCCTTCCTCCACTTCCGATTCGAAGGGAACAATAAGCAGGCAACTTGACATGGCTTCATTGATCTCTGTCAGTTCCCCCGCCCTTATTTCCCCCTCTGTAGTTATCACCTCGCCATACATTACTTGGCTCAGGTGGTTAATGACTGCTGAGGCAAGTACTGACACAGGAAAATCTGCATACCAATGCAGGAGCGAGCGTTGAAAACAAAATAGATGGCAAGCTGACATAAGCCAATGCAGAATCCAGAATCTGAGGCAATGCAACGAAAACAGATATTCCGAGGCAAGGTCGAGTGCTGAGAAAATGTGGAGCAAATGTCAGATGCAGAATGGACCAATCTCAACCTCCATGGAAAAATCTCTCCAAAAAAGTCAAGCAAGCCAATCAGATGCTACAGAGCTAATCCCCTGATAAGAACATCAGAGGAGCCAAGCTGGATCAGACCAGTGGTCCATCTAGTCCAGCATCCTGTCTCACACAGTGGCCAACCACTTCCTCTGAAGGTCTGACAACAGGGCAGAGAGGCCGAGGTCTTCTCCTGATAAGAATGCAAGAAGAGCCCTGTTGGATCAGACCAGTGAGGGTCCCGCTAGTCCAGCGTCCTGTCTCACACATTCTGAGAGGAGTGACAAGGGGAGTGTCTCAGGGATCTGTCCTGGGACCTGTGTTGTTCAACATCTTTATAAATGGTTTTGATAAAGGGATAGAGTGAATGCTTATTAAATTTGCAGATTATATTAGATTGGGAGGGGTAGCAAATACAGTAGAAGACGGAGTCGGGATACAGGATGATCTTGACGGGCTGGAAAACTGGGCTAAAACAAATAAAATGAATTTCAGTGGGGATGAATGTAAAGTTCTGCATTTCAGTAGGAGAAATCAAATGCATAATTATAGGACGAGGGAGACTTGTCTTGGCAGTAGTATGTGCGAAAAGGATTTAGGGGTCTTAGTGGACTCCTGAACATGAGTCAGCAGTGTGATGTGGCAGCTAAAAAGGCAAATGTGATTTTGGGCTGTATCAACAGAAGTACAGTGTCCTGATCATGCAAAGTGATGGTATCACTTTACTCTGGTTAGACCTCACTTAGAATATTGTGTTCAGTTTGGGGCACCACAATATAGACAAGCTGGAACATGTCTAGAGGAGGGCAACGAAGATGGCGAGGGGTCTGGAGACCAAGTCCTGTGAGGAAAGGCTGAAGGAGCTGGATATGTTTAGCCTGGAGAGGAGGCGACTGAGATATGATACGAGAACCATCTTCAAGTACTTGAAGAACTGTCATCTAGTGGATGGCACAGAGTGGTTTTCTGTTGCACCAGAAGGTTGGACCAGAACCAATGGAGTTGAAATTAAATGAAGAGTTTAAATCAAAATGCTGGGGATGGCGCATGGGGGCACTCTGGTTTGAGGGCAAAACTCCATGGTTTTAAGCTGGTTTTACCTCAGAGTTTTGTTCTCAAACGTCATCACACCGGAGATGTCCCAGAATGCCCCAAAATCCCCCCGCTGGGGTGACGAGGGGACTTGGCAACCCTAGTATTGTCCACTCTGACTGGAAGCACCTTTCTGGATACCCAAGTAGAGGGATCAAGCAACATTACCGTCTTCAAAGTTGAACATCGTGAAGAGGTCTGGGCATCTGACGTAGACGACCTCACCAATGTAGGCCGGCTTCCAACACGTGAGGTTATCCCACATCCCTTCGCAGTCTGTGGAGGAGAAGGAGTATCTGTTAAAGCTGCAACCAGTTCTGCCTCTCGGATGAGTTTAATTATTGGTTTGACTTACTAGAAACATTCTACCATCACCTTTCCACCCAACTGAGGGTTTCCCCGAGTTGACAGTAAAAAACATGGCCATGATTTCACAAATACACATTGATGGATATAAGAATGAATCAAACCCCATAAACAGGAAGGAGGGTCAGTGAGGGAGCGCCAAACTAAAGAGAAAAGTCTTCACCCACCAGTGGAAGATGAGGATAGAGGGGGACGGACAAATCTCCTCAGGGAGGGAATTTCATAATTTTGGCGCCATCACGAAGAAGACCCTTTCTGAGGTAGCCAGCCATCTAGCTTCAGATGGCAGAGGCACCTGTGGCAGAACCTGTGAAACTGACTTTAGTTGTGAGTCGCAGTATCTTAGCCGAACCTACCTCACAAGGTTATTGAGGATAAAATGGAGGGTGGCGGAATGACGTACGCGGCTTCAGTTCCCCATTAGGGAGAAAGGCGGGGTCTAAATGAAGTAACCAAATGAACGATGGCAAGGAGCAATACTAGCAAATTAAGGATTAGAGGCAAAACTGAAAAAAGGTATAGATGTTCAATAACACTCTATGCTTTTTTAAAAGGAGGGGAAGGTGTACTAATTGCAATGCAACAAAACCTGTGGGCTGAATTTTCTGGCAAATCTCTCATAAACTAAGGCAGAAAAAGGAACTTCTTCAGCGGGATTTTGCCATACCACAGCTTGAAAGATGTGATTTAGGGTTGCCAGCTCTGAGTTGGGAAATACCTGGAGATTTTGGGGCTGTAACCTGAGGAGGGTGGGGTTTGAGAAGGGGAAGGGCTTCAAAGGTGTACAATGCCATACAGTCCGCTTCCAAAATGGCCATTTTCTCCGTATGAACTGATCTCCGCCGCCTGGAGATCAGTTTGTAATCCCAGGAGCTCACCAGCTACCACCTGGAGGTTGGCAACCCAAGCCATCATGGCTAATTGGAACCTTAATATTCAGAGATCATGTACCTCAAAAGCCCAGTATCTCCGTAGCAAACAGTGGGAGACAGATGTGTGTGTGTGAAGGTCGGACCACTCGGACCAGAACCAACGGGCTGAAATTAAATCAGAAGAGTCTTCGGCTAAACATTAGGAAGAACTTCCTGACGGTTAGAGCGGTTCCTCAGGGGAACAGGCTTCCTCGGGAGGTGGCGGGCTCTCCTTCCTGGGAGGTTTCCAAACAGAGGCTAGATGGCCATCTGACAGCAATGCCGATTCTGTGAACTTAGGCAGATCATGAGAGGGAGGGCAGGAAGGGTTGCCTCAGTGCTTAGTTCTCGTGGCCCTTTCTGACACGGCTAGGGAAATGCCGACCACCACTTTGGGGTCAGGAAACAATTTTCTCCTGGCCAGTTTGGCTGGAGATCCTGGAGGGTGTTGTTGTTGTTTTGGGTCATCTTCTAGGCATGGAACAGCGGTCACAGCGGGTGTGGAGGCGGAGGTCTTTGTGAATTTCCTGCACTGTGCAGGGGGTTGGACTAGATGACCCTGGAGGTCCCTTCCAACTCTGTGATTCTACGATTCCTTCATGCCTTGTTCCTTAGCTTTCGTAAGCTACCTGGCTGTTCCCCCCTGGAAAAAAAAATGCTGAGTTGGACCCTTGGCCTCATCCAGCTGGATTGTGATGATAATAGGAGACTGAATTGAGATGGGGCGAGTTGGAACACTATTTCCCGCATTGTCCTAATATCCATAAGGGATCTGCCTTAGTATTCCATTACTCTGAGCCCTGAATGGAACTATAATCATCCGGAGAAAATGGGCAGGTTTTAAAAGATCGGCCACAGGAAAAGAGAGGAGGGGAGGGGAGGGGAGGGGAGGGGAGGGGAGGGGAGGGGAGGGGAGGGGAGGGGAGGGGAGGAAGGAAGGAAGGAAGGAAGGAAGGAAGGAAGGAAGGACAGCAGGAGCCCCAAAATGGAAGCCTCCAATAAATAAGTCAAGACCTGGGAAACCGTAACTTTCGAAAGCTCATTGTCCGTCAACTGGCAAGCAGAAGGAAAACCTGGGAGACGGCATCCAAAGCCGCCAAACCTCAAGCCCCCCCCCCCCTCCACCCTCAAAGCTTTCACGCCTTTTCATCCACATCTTTGGGGCTTGAATGCAACCTCTCGACAATTTCGCTTGGCTAAGCTACTTAGGAAAAACAGAAACGCATCCCTCAGAAGCGCGGTGCGGAGAGAGAGAGAGAGAGAGAGAGAGAGAGGAGCCCTGCCGAACCGAGCTGTGAATGAACCTGTGAAACGCTCTCTTTCTCTTTTTGTAGGGCTGTTAAATCCCTTCCCCCCCCCAAAAAAAAAGATGGGGGCAAAGGAGAGTGGCACGTTACTCGGTGTTCTCCGCAACAGAGATGTGGGGAAATTCGGATTAAATTGGAAAGGAGGGACAAAGAGATTGCAGACAATAAGAGCCTATTCAGGAGGCCAGTCTGCAGTAGAACAGCTAAATTCGAGTCTAGTAGGACCTTAGAGACCAACAAAAGTTTGGGGTATAATAGGATTGCCAGGTCCCACCTTGGCCACTGGAGGGGGATGGGGGTGTAGGGTTGCCAGATCCAGGTTGGGAAACGCCTGGAGATTTGGGGATGGAGCCTTGGAAGGACAGGGACCTCAGTGCCAGCTTGGTGTAGTGGTTAAGTGCACGGACTCTAATCTGGGAGAACCGGGTTTGATTCCCCACTCCTCCACTTGCACCTGGCTGGATGACCTTGGGCAAGCCATAGCTCTGTGCCAGCTGTTCTCTCAAGGACAGCTTGGGAAAGAGCTCTCTCAGCCCCACCTACCTCACAGGGTGCCTGTTGTGGGGAGGGGAAGGGAAAGGAGTTTGTAAGCCGCTCTGAGACTCCAAATGAGTGAAGGGTGGGGTATAAATCGAATCTCTTCTTCTCTTCAGTAGGGTACAATGACACTGAGGCTGCGGCCACACGGGCCTTAAATGCGGGAGGAAGGGCTATTTCCTCCTGCATTTAAAGGGGCCGACCACACGGCCCGCCCCAAGTCCCACGCTGAAGCGGGCTCAAATGTGGGTTCCTCCCGCATTTTCCGACCCCAGGAAAATCAAGTGTTTTCCCGGGTGATGCGGGAGGAACCCGCATTTGAGGTATCTGGACAGCCCTCTCTCGCAATCATTGCGAGAGCAGGGCTGTCCAGATAGTCCCACCGGCCATTTTTCCCCCCTTTTACACATGGGTGCTTTGCCACTCAAGTGTCCAAGTGTAAAAGGGGGGGGGGGACACCCAAACTCACCAGGAGGCTGGCGGGTCCTTGGCTGCCACCGCCGCTTCTGCCGCCGCCACCGCCGCCTCTTCAGCGGCCGCCGCCGCCGTTCCCGCCTCTTCAGCGGCCGCCGCTGGGTTCCCGCCGCGGCCGCTTCTGCAGCCGCAGGGGTTGGGATGTATAGACATCCCAACCCGCGGTAGAAAAACGCGGCCCCTTTAAATCCGGGAGCCCTCCTGGATTTAAAGGGGCCGTTTGACCGCAGCCTTAGTCCACCTTCCAAAGCATCCCTTTTCTCCAGGGGAACCGATCTCTGCAGTCTGGAAATGAGCTGTAATTCTGGGAAATCCCCAGGTCCCTCCTGGACGCTGGCACTCCTAGTTTTAGCGGTTGCAAAAAGAAACTAATTCTCCATACTGCCACTCCAAAGTTTGCACTTCCACATCCCAGTCTCATTCCCTGGATCTATCCATTATGCTTTCTGTATTACTGACCGCAGAGAGTGCGCCAGTTTACATTTGCAGGAGCCGAGCGGGAAGTGAGTGTAAAGACGTCATTCGGCAACGGAATGGATATTTTACCTGCGGACAAGGCCTGTGAATCATTTCAAATGTGTCACTGCATTACGGCTGCCCAACTGTTTCTCCATCGGAAGGCAGACGATTTTAACAATGGGGCATCCAGCGATATCAATCGGTAAACCTATAAAAGCTTTGGGGGGCTGTGAACGGTGTCAAATGTGGGATTGTTTCGGCACCTTCTCCCAGGCGAAGGGCACAGCAGCCGTGGCACCTCCCTCAATAACTGTGGGCCTAAACTATTCTCGGATGTATCAAGGCGGGCAGCCGTGTCGGTCTGAAGCAATAGAACAAAGCTAGAGTCCGAAGGCACCTTTAAGGCCAACAAAGTTTTATTCAAGGGGTGAGCTTTTGCGTTCAAAGCACGAGGACTACTCTTCCTGCAATTTCTCTCCCCACCCCCCCAATATCAAGCTGTAATTTCTGCCTGTAGTTTAAACCCGTTCTTGCGAGTCCTCTCCTCTGCTGCCAACAGGAACAGCTCCCTGCCCTCCTCTGAGTGACAGCCCTTCAGATACTTCAAGAGAGCCATCGTGTCCCCCCTCAACCTCCTCTTCTCCAGACTGAACATTTCCAAGTCCCTCAGCCTTTCCTTGTAGGGCTTCTCGGTCTCCAGGCGCCCGATCATCCTCATCGCTCCTCTCTGCACCCGCTCCATTCTGCCCACATCCTTTTGTGAAGTGAGGCCTCCAGAACTGCACACAAAACTCCACGCGCGGCCTGACCGATGCATTGTACAGCGGGACTATGGCATCTTGTGATTTGGATGTTAGGCCTCTGTTGATAGAGTCCCAAGACCACCTTAGGCTTTCAGTGATGGGCACTGAAGCATCCACTGGTTCAGTTCAAATCTTGTTCCCCAGTCATGAACGGGGATCAGATATTTCTACAGATCATAGGCTGAGGACAAACTGGCAACCTGGAGCGGGATGAATGCGGAGGCAACTGCTGCGGGGGAAAAACTCCCTGGGGCTGGCCGTTCACACTGGCCAGTGTATTGCACAAGGATGCCGTTAAGGAGCGTTCAGACTGCTGTGGAGTGGCCCCAGGTGGGCCGGCCTCTGCAGTTTGTGATAGGGCTGTTTCGGCAATTTGCGGATGTGCGCATGCGCTCATGTGCGCATGAGCGCTCATGCACAAACTGGCAAAACGCCGCGTTTGCACTGCCACCTCCGCTTGCCTCCCGCCTTCTTCCGGTTCACACTGCCTGGAAGCGGGAGGCAAGCGCAAGACGGCCTCCGGACACCGGTTTCTCCCGGTGTCCTTCTAAAGCGCAAGAAAACCAGCTTCAAAGCGGTAAGTGCGGAAGGGAGCCAAGGGACAGCTGCGCATGTCTGAACGGGCTCCCTTCCCCCACTTCCCAAGCGGAACTGTCCCGGGACAGATTGCCAGTCTGTCCTCAGCCATACACACATAAAGGTGCCTTACTGAATCAGGCCCTCGGTCCATCAAGGTCCTTATTGTCTACTCAGTCTGGGATCTCCAGGGTCTTTCACCAACTACATATGTCAACACACAAAGCTGCCTTCTCCTGAATCACTGGCGGCAGTGATCCATGCTTTGGTCACCTCAAGACTGGACTACTGTAACACCCTCTACATGGGGCTGCCCTTGTGCCAAATCCGGAAGCTGCAGCTGGGGCAGAATGCTGCGGCGCGGCTGTTGTTAGGTCTCCCCATGCGGGAACATATCCAGCCCGCCTTAAAAGCACTGCATTGGCTGCCTATAGCGTACCGGATAAGGTTCAAGGTGCTGGTGCTTACCTATAAAGCCCTATATGGCCTGGGACCTACATACTTGAAGGACCGCCTCTCTCCATATGTTCCCCAGCGAGCACTGCGGTCTGGATCCCAAAACCGTTTGGTCCTGCCAGGGTTGAAGGAGGCACGGCTGGCGGGTACCAGGGCCAGAGCTTTTTCAGTGGCGGCCCCATACTGGTGGAATGAGCTCCCGGAGAACATCAGGGCCCTGCGGGATTTGCTACAGTTCCGCAGGGCCTGCAAGACGGAGCTCTTCCACCAGGCTTTTAAGCAGGGGCCGCCTAATGTATACATCTTGGCCCTGGCCCAATTTTATTTTATTTGCCAGCCTGTGGGAATGTATAGAAGGATCACATCTGAGTGCTGCTCAGATACACCTATGAAGAAAATTGTAACTGTATGCCGCTGATCTTGTGATGTAAGTTTAATGAGTTTTAATTGATATTGCATGTATTATCTATGTGTTGTTAGCCGCCCTGAGCGCGCCATTGGCGGGGAGGGCGGGATATAAATTGTATTACATAAATAAATAAATAAATAAATAAATAAATAAATAAATAAATAAAAAATCAGGGTCAATACTGTCTACTCAGACTGGAAGTGGTTCTCCATGGTCCCAGGCTGAGGTCCTTCACAACATCTACCACCTAATCCTTTTAACTGGAGATGTCAGGGATTGCACCTGGGACCTTCTGCACCCCAAGCAGATGCTCTGCCACTGAGCCACGGACCCTTGATGGCCCCGGCCACTGCACTGAAACGACCAGCTTATGGGAAGCGAGACTCAAGACTGCCTTGTTGCTTCCACGGTCTAGTCTGAGTACACATGTCCAGGGCTCCCTCCAAGCTATGGAGTCCTGCGAGCAAAAATTCTACTTTGTGAGCTGCTGGCATTGAAGTTGTGAGCAGGTGATTTGACTACTGCCAGGGGTCCGTTGGAGCGGGAGCGCACAGGAGTGCAGCTCCGGGAGTGAGGAGCCATGGGGGCGGGCACATGACCAAGCCCCGCCCCCTCCTCGGCTTCCCCGAGCAGTGCAGAGGCGCAGTGCCCCGGGGAAAGCCCTGCTAGGGTCTTTATTGTTTTTCATGTTTTGTTTTAATATTGATAATTTTATCATTGTTCCTTTTATGACTGTGTGCTGCTTTTACAGAGACTTGCTCAAGGTGGCATATACATTTTCTAAGTATACCATTTTTTATCTGAGCACATGGCACATAAGTACTGGAGAAATTTCACCAACCCTTCAGCACCTTCCACCCCATCAGTTTGGTGTAGTGGTCAGGAGTTGGACTCTAATCTGAGAGAACCAGGTTTGATTCCCCACTCCTCCACATGCAGCTGCTGGTGTGACCTTGGGCCAGTCACAAGTTTTCTCAGAGCTGTTCTCTCATGAGCAGTTCTCAAAAGACCTCTCTCAGCCCCACCTACCTCACAGGATGTCTTGTTGTGGGGAGGGGAAGGGGAAGGGATGGGTGGTGCACATGTCCTGGGTATCTCAAGTCTACTTGAAACCTGGTGGTTTCAAGGGAGCAGGACATGTGTGTTCTTTACGCTTCTTTTTATTGCACAAAGTATTGGATGGGGAAGAGAATGGAGGAAGAGCAGGCCGGTTTCACTCACCTGTGGAGTGGAGCCTGAGGGGTGGGTGTTGCCTTCTGACACACTTCCGGTATGTTGGGGGGGGGGGGGGTGGCATATGCAAATGAGTTATGCAAATGAGTTACGCTAATGAGCTCCTGCACCTCTTTTTCTACGAAATGACCCCTGACTACTGCATAAATGTGTTTGCTCTGGAGCCCTCCTTCCTGGGATGAAACAGACATGTGTGAGCCAGAGGCTAAAAAAACTGCGCTAGCTCACACTCACTCAACTTAGAGGGAACCCTGCATATGTCTTGACTTTCACTTTAGTAGAAATACTTCCAGATTACAAGCCCAGGAGCCAGGAATAAGCGAACATCCCAGCCGATCAAGGGGTGACAGATGGGGAAACCAAACACAAACCAAACCTCCTCCCCCCCCGCCCCCCGCATCCACTGCCAGTCTTCAGAATCCCACTTCCTTCTTTGGGGCTCTTATTCATAAAGCCAGTCCTTCCTTCGGCAGCGAGAAAAGCTCGCCTTTCATCTCCCTTCAATAGCTTTGGAGAAGGCAAGGCCAGCGGCCAAGTCATTTGCATCGCCAAAATATTTCACACATGGGAACGGTGGCTTTTGAAAGGACGGGCTCTCTTATCGGCAACTGGGAAAGCACAAACCCCTGCTCTTCCTGCCGTCCAAGTTAGCTGCATTCTTCTCCCTGGCCGTTGGAGAGTTATTCTGAGCTCATGCTTGGAGACGCGGGTTTACTTTGTCCTCTCTTTTTGAACCGCAGCAGGAACAACAAAAAAACTTTGGCTAAAGGCAATGTTTTAACCGCCATCAATGCTCTGGGCCTGGTTGGGCATGCCAGAGAGAACTTACAAAAAAGAGAGAGAGCGAAAAGGAAGAGCAACATTTGGGAAATGAACACAGGGACAAGGTGGGCAGGAGACAAGTGTGATTTCTGTGCTGTGGTTTTCTAAGAGCATAGGCGTAGAGTACGGGGGGGCTCGAGGGCTCGAGCCACCCCGGAAATTTTCCGGGGGGGGCTCAGCCATCCCCGGCAAAACGGAGCACCTGCCGCCGTGCCTCCCCAGGTCCTTCCGAGGCCTGGCCGCTGCTGCTGGAGAGGGAGAGGGAAGGGGTGGCCGGGGGGGGGGGGGGGAGAGGCACCGGCAGCAGCGGCTGGCGGGCCTCGGTAGGGCCTGGGGAGGCGCAGCGGTTTCCCGGGGGGGAGAACATCGCCCCAGCAAGCACGTGCGCTTCGTGCGCTAAGGAGCCGCCCCCCCCCAAATTTTCAAAAGTCTACGCCCCTATCTAAGAGGACAGGTGTAAGAAAGGAGGGCCATAGCCAATGCTCCCTTTAAGCTGTGGAGCCTTGTGAGCAACAATTCTACTTGGTGAACTCCTGGCATTAAAGTTGTGAGTGAGCAATTGTCAGAGTCCCCAGTAGTCAGCATTCAACAGCGTTCCTTAAACAGCGTCAGTTTATTGGTCAGGTTACCACATTACTCTAAACACTATTTGTGTTAAGACTCCAGAGGAAAAGCGGGAATGGGATTTTATACGGGGTTCATACTCGGGTCTTCAGATGGCTACAAGCCAATGAATGCCAGGTTACCTTTGCGCGGAAAACAACAGCCCCTAGTTCCCAGCAGGAAACTCACAAGAGAAGACGAAGAAGAAGAAGAAGAGATTGGATTTATACCCCGCCCTTCACTCCCCAAGCGAGTCTCAGAACGGCTTACGAACTCCTTTCCCTTCCCCTCCCCACAACAGACACCCTGTGAGGTAGGTGGGGCTGAGAGAGCTCTTTCCCAAGCTGTCCTTGAGAGAACAGCTGGTACAGAGCTATGTCTTGCCCAAGGTCATCCAGCCAGGTGCAAGTGGAGGAGTGGGGAATCAAACCCAGTTCTCCCAGATTAGAGTCCGCGCACTTAACCACTACGCCAAACTGGCTCTTTGACAAGAGACCTTGTCAAAACAAAGGCAAATGGTAGAGGAGAACCGAAAGTCAGCATACCAGTATCAACTTCCTTACCCCCCACCTTCTTTATGGCAGCCAAGCTGGCAGTGATTTAGCTGCTGCATTAATGAGTCTGTTCTGGAGCCACCCTTTCTGAGCAAAGACAAAAATCTGTGAGCCGGGTAGGGTTGCCAGCCTCCAGGTGGGGCCTGGGGATCCCCCACTTTTACAGCTGATCTCCAGCTGAGAGAGATCAGCTCCCCTGGAGAAAATGGCTGCTTTGAAGGGTGGACTCTATGGCACTGTACCATGCTGAGGCCCCTCCCCTTCCCAAACCCTGCCCTCTCCTGGCTCCACCCCCAAAGTCTCCAGGTATGTCCCAACCCAGACTTGGCAACCCTAGAGCCGGAGGCTCAAAAAACTGTGCACTCGCTCACACTAACTCAGCTTAGAGGGAACACTAGCCGTAGCTCAGAGGAGAGAATCTGCTTGGCATACAGAAGCTCCCAGGTTAGGTTTGCCAGCTCTGGGTTCAGGAATACCTGGAAATTTGGGGGGTGGAGCATAAGGAGGGCAGGGTTTGGGGAGGGGAGGGACTTTGATGTGGTATGATGCCAAAGAGTCCACCTTCCAAAACAGCCATTTGCTTCAAATGAACTGATCTCTGCCTCGCCTGGAGATCCGTTGTAATAGTGAGAAATCTCAGCTACTACCTGGAGGCAGTAGAGCCCAGCAAGAGAGCCAAATTGAAGGAAGACAGACTGAGATTCAGAGTTAACTTCTAGAGCTTTGGGGGCTCCACCATTGAGACAGTGGCCCGAAGAAGTCAGAGGAAACGGACAGCAACCTAGGCAATCCGTAGCATAGCCACTTCATTTGTGACTGTGTTCGAAGACAAAGAGGGAGTGGATGATAATTTCTGTTAAAAAAAAAAAGGACTGTAAAAGAAAATACTAATTCATTTCAAGGGCACTATTTATTCTCAAATACTTTATTCATACCGGGGGGGGGGGGGGGGGTTTGGTGGTTTGCATAACTACCTGGAGTTTGGCAACCCCACTGGCAGGTCCCCCCTGGCCACTAGTGGGGTACGGAGGGGTAGGGTTGCCAGAGATTTGGGAGATGGAGCCTGGGGAGCACAGAGACCTCAGTAGGTTACAATGCCATACAGCCCACACTCCAAGGCCTCCATTTTCTCCAGAGGAAGTGATCTCTGCAGTGTGGAGATAAGCTGTAACAATAGAAAGGCTCAACTAAGAATTGGGGAGGGAAGAAGAGGAGGAGGAGGAGAAGATTGGATTTATATCCCACCCTTCACTACCCAAAGGAGTCTCAGAGTGGCTTACAAACTCCTTTCCCTTCCCCTCCCCACAACAGACACCCTGTGAGGCAGGTGGGGCTGAGAGAGCTCTGTCAGAAACTGCCCTTTTTCAAGAACAGCTCTGACAGAGCTATGGCTTGCCCAAGATCATCCAGCAGGTGCAAGTGGAGGAGTGGGGAATCAAACCCGGTTCTCCCGGATTAGAGTCCGCGCACTTAACCACTACACCCATCCTGTCTCTTGACTACTGTCATCTTGACTGGGCCACCTCTGCTTCATGCCCTTTATCGATCTGTAGCTTGTTCTAGTTTTGGCCACTGATTGAACAGAAAAACCTTTGTGGGGGTACGCTTTCCCTAATTATTGACCGATTATCGATTTGGTATGTATAACTGTCCCTGGAGCTCCTGGCCGAAGCTGTTCCTCACACTTCGCACAATGCCTCCCCAGCAAGCTGTTTGTCTCTGGTATCCTTTTGAGCACTGCCTGTTGTGTTATAAAACGTAATTAAACTTTTGAAAGGTCATGGCGTGTTCAGGATCTTGCAGGACAGCCCGACGGGCCATGTGTGTACGTCTGTTCTTGGATGACATAAACCAGGACAGGAATCGACTCGGAACTCTCCTGACCCCGGCGGCTTGCAAAAACACCGGCCTCGATGGAACATTCAAATCCACGTCCCTTTCCGAGATTCTATATTTACATGCACAACTGCGTGTGGCAAGAGTGGCGATCCGTCGTGATGTATACCGAAGGGGGTGTGACGCAGGCATGGAGGGGGCAGCCAGAAAACCCTCCTTTTCAAACCTGACGGATCTTAACTCCTGTGTCTTTTTCTGCTCCCCACCAGGCCAATGATATGAAAATAGAGCAGCTCAAATCTTGGCCTAGATAAAATCTCCAAGGATTCCACAGTCTTCCCTTTGCGTCCTTGTGAGAGCCGGTTTGGCGGAGAGAGCCAGTTTGGTGTAGACGTTAGGAGCGCAGACTCTAATCGAGGAGAACCGAGTTTGATGCCCCACTCCTCCACTTGCACCTGCTGGTGTGTCCTTGGCCAGTTACAAGAGTCTCAGGAGCAGTCCTCGGAAGAGCTCTCTCAGCCCCACCAACCTCACAGAGTGTCTGTTGTGGGAAGGGGAAGGGAAAGGAGTTTGTAAGCCGCTCTCAGACTTTGAGTGAAGGGTGGGGTATAAATCCAATCTCCCTCTCTCCTCCTCCTCCTCCTCCTCCTCTTCTTCTTTCTCCTCCTCCTCTGGCAAGATGCTTTCTGCTAGTGGCGCACACACAAAGAGGTTCGAATTGTGGCCACTGCACTAGCAACTGTGAGTTACCGACTGCGGTCCCCTCATCTATTGACCAAGTGCATTTTATCCTGTCCTTTAGGGGTGCCAAATCCTCCCCGACAACTGGTGTGTGCGTGGGGAGCTTACCAGCAGTGGGAGGGAGGCCTAGCCTGGCGTCACAAAGATGTCACTTCCTGTGCACACCGGAAGTGACATAATTGCATCACTGGCGATGTGGGACATGCTGGGATTTGGATAGAAACTCTATGGTAGAAGCTGTTTTCATCATAGAGTGTTTGCCCAAATACCAAGCATCCCGCATCTCCAACAGCACGATTGCCATGCTGGGCTGGGTCTTCCCCCCATTGGCAGGAAGTCCTCCCACCGGCCAGCTGATTGGCGGTGGGAGACAGCAGCTGGGCCTGGGGGAATTCCCTGCGCTTAGCAGGGGTTGGAAAGCTCTACCATTCTTCATCCAAGGAGCTCTGGGAGGAAGACATAAAATGATGT
This sequence comes from Lepidodactylus listeri, assembly GCA_029233225.1. Taxonomy (NCBI): domain Eukaryota; kingdom Metazoa; phylum Chordata; class Lepidosauria; order Squamata; family Gekkonidae; genus Lepidodactylus; species Lepidodactylus listeri. Next base: position 6,704,404 of record JARCFY010000012.1, read on the forward strand.
ATTTATTCAGACTTTGCTTTTCTCCCTACTGGGACCCTCTTCTTTTAACTCAGAGCCCTGTGAGGTAGGCTAGGCTGACAGTGAGTGGCCCAAGGTCACCTTCCAACCTTCTATGATAGAGCGGGGATTCGAATCCGGGTCTCCCGAATCCTAGTTTGACAGTAAAAGGTTTCCCTTGCTGGAATGCCAGCCAAATCCAACTCTAGGGGGCGGTGCTCATCTCTGTTTCCAAGCTGAAGAGCCAGCACTGTCCGAAGACATTTCCATGGTCATGTGGCCGGCATGACTAGACGACGAGGCGCATGGAACGCTGTCACCTTCCCACCAAAGCAGTACCTATTTATCTACTTGCGATTTCTTGCTTTCAAACTGCTAGGCTGGCAGGAGCTGGGGCCAGAGACGGGAGCTCACTCCGTCACGCGGCACTCGGGTCTCGAACTGCCGAACTACTGACCTTCCGGTCTGCAACTCAATGTCTTAACCTCCGAGCCCCCATGGTTAAGTTTGACAGTATGATGGTCTAATTCAGTACACCACACTGGCTCAGAAAATGCACGCTGGTAAGGTCTTGTCTGCTCAAAGCCAGCCCAGTTCTTGTGAGCATACCTTTGGGGAGGCCTGCAGCTGGGTACAGATTTCCCCCCCCCCCCCCAATTCAGTTTTTATTCATTTTTCATTTACAACATAAGTTTTACATGTACAGAATAGGCTTATTCCTAGGTTCTTATCGGAAAGCCGATACGTTTCAAATTGATACTTTTCAGACATTTTGTGATTCTGCTTTTTTAGTGTTACCATAAGTGCAGGTTCTTTAATACGCCTGGTACTGTTTCTTTAAAGGTTAGATATACAATAATGGGTGACCATATACTTGTAATGTCTTTTTGTTCCCCTATAGGGTTTTTTTGTTTGATTTACAGTGTCTGGGTTTTTTTCCATTGTGTATATGTTCCAGATTTTCTTGTACCAGTGGTTTATTGTTAATTTATTTTTAGTTTTCCATGCTGCTGCTATTGCTGTTTTGGCTGCAGATATTAGCATGGCAATTCTTATTCTTTGTGCTGTGGGTTTCTTTACACCCCCTCCAACAAAGGGGGTTGGAGTTATGTGCGATGTATGACATTTGTTGTGGGGTCTTGTACCACATGGACATTATTCTAAAATTTTGCCATTTGGGGGTTCAGATTATAGGGTTGCCAGGTCCCTACATGCCACCGGCAGGGGATGAGGGGGTAGGGTTGCCAGATCCAGGCTGGGAAACTCCCGGAGATTTGGGGATGGAGCCTGAGGGGAGGGCAGGGACCTCAGTGGGGGAGAATGCCACGGAGTCCACCCTCCAAAGCATCCATTTTCTCCAGGGGAACTGATCGCTGTAGTCTGGAGATGAGCTGTCATTACGGGGGATCCCCAGGTCCCACCTGGAGACTGGCATCCCAAGGGACAACCAGAGTTAACGAAGATGCTCGTGGGTCTAGTGATCCTGAGAACGAGAGAGAGGCGGCGTCTGGGAGATCTCACAAGATGCAGAAATGTTATTTGGAAGCCACTGGGAAGGCATGTTTGGGAGACAGCTGTAACCAGGAGCCGGGGTTAATTAAATCAGGGCTCTCAAAGGCAAGCAGGGCTCTTGCTGGCTCACCCCACCCCTCCTCGTCTGATCGGGATTCTGCTCTTGGAGTCACATCTCCTACGCCCTTTGTGAGTCAGGACTGAGCTCAGCGCAGTCTCCCAGGATGGTATCTTGTACCGGTGCAATACGACCAGGATTCGGTAGGCATGCATGCATGCACAACGAAAGAAACGAAGGAGTGGAACTGCTTTGCATTATAGATTACAGCGCGATCTGCCGAGCTAGTCGTTTTGCAAAGGCTGAGAAGAATGTGGCAGATTAAACGGGAGGGAAAGGGGATGTGGTAGGATTCTCCAGGCTGTATGCTATACACACACACACAAATTAAGCTTTACTTTAATCTAATTCAGGGGGTCATTTCGAGCCGGAGCGCACAGGAACGCCGTTCCGGGAGTAACAAGCCCAGGAGCGGGCACCTATGGTGATGCGCTGTGGGAAAAAGCAAAAGCAGACTAACTTGATCTGTCTCTTCATGCTTGTTGCAGGATAGATTCCCTGCAAGAGCAAAGGAAACCAAAAAGCCAAAGGGTTCCAGGAAAAACAACAACAGTCAGATATATCAAGAGGTGGACCCATGAAACTGCTTTCTGCTAAATTAGATTACTGGTCTATCCAGGGCTCATTTCGTAGCAGCAGCGCCTTTGCATATTAGGCCACACACCCCTAATGTAGCCAATCCTCCAAGAGCTTACAGAGCTCTTCTTACAGGGGCTACTGTACGCTCTTGGAGGATTGGCTACATCGGGGGGGGGGGGGGGGGGCTAATATGCAGAGGAGCTCCTGCTATGAAATGAGCCCTGGGTCTATCAACCAGCAATAGTTCTCCAGTCGAAGTCTTTGAGATTACCTGCTACCTGATCCTTTTATGTGGAGATGCTGAACACTGAACCTGGGACTTTTGTGATCTCAGAAGCTCAGATCTCAGAAGCTAATCAGGGTCGGCTCTGGTTAATACTTGGATGAGAGACCACCAAAGAAGTCCACGGTTGCTATGCAGAGGCAGGCAATGGCAAACCACCTCCGAACATCTCTTGCCTTGAAAACCCTACAGAGTTGCCATGACTCAGCTGTGAGTTGACAGCACTTCCCACCACCAACTATTGAGATCCTCTCCTGGTATCCCAGAATGAAAGCTCTAGGGCTTTCATCTCCAGAAATAGATCGATTCTTTTGTTAAAATTAAGCTTTACTTCAGCCCTGACCTGGATAGTCCAGGCCAGCCCGATCTCATCAGATCTCGGAAGCTAAGCAGGGCCGACCATGGCAAGTAATTGGGAGGGAGACCTCCAAGGAACACCAGGGCTGGGATGCAGAGGCAGGCAATAGCAAGCCACCTCTCTGAAACATCCAAGCCCCACTAGGGGTCGCCAAAAGTCACCATGACTTCCAGGCATGCAAACACACGCGCAAAATTAAGCTTTACTTTGGTCTTTAAAAAAAACCAAACAGCACAAATAACCAGAAGGGGGGGTGTTAAAAAGCCAAAGGGCTCCAGAAAAAAGCACCACACACCAGAGTTCCGCAATAAAGAGTATTGTTTGGTGTCCAGCAGTCAGTCATACGTATGAAGAACTTATCACTATTTTTGATAGTCTTCGTTATGATCCAAAGTATGTATTGTCCAGAAACTGTGGGTTCGATCTGGCCCAAAATTGTTGTTTGCAATAGAGATCTTCTGCAAACGCAAAGGCAGGGTGTAACGATTTCATGCTTTGGTGTGTATGCTCCTTTCATGGTTTTGTTTGACTGCAATACTGTCAGGAGGGTGATAGAGGGAGCGAAGTGTGATTTTGATTGGCTGATGATTGAGAGTGTGGGAGGAGATGTTCTGAGAGGAATCTGTGTGTGTGTGTGTGTGTCTATGGAGGAGTCTGTGTGTGAAGTTGGAAGAGTGAACATAGTCTGTGTGACTACGGGATTTTGAGTCTTTTTTCTGAGTGAATAAGACCAATAATTTAATCTGTGTGACTAAGGCTGAGGACAGACTGGCAATCTAAAGCGGGGCAGGCACGCTTCGCAAACGGAGGAAAGGAGCACGTTCAGACATGCGCATCTGTCCGTCGGCTCCGTTGCGTACTTACCCGTCTTCCAGTCGCTTTCCTTCCGCTTTACCCGGACACCGGTTTTTCCCGGTGTTCAGGGGCCTTCCTCCGCATGCCTCCCGCTTCCAAACAGTGTGAACTGGAAGAAGCGGGAGGCATCCGGAGGAAGTGTGAACGCACCGGCAAAAAGTTTTGCGCATGTGCGCACATGCGAAAAACATCAAAGGAAAACAAAAAAAAGTGCAGCGGCACGCGCGAGCCGTGCGCGCTGGCTATGCGGCAGTCTGAACGCTCCGTGGCAGTCTGAACGCTCCGTATCGCCGCTGATCCGCATTGCTCTGGCCAGTGTGAACGGCCAGCTCTGTGGGTTTTTTCCCCCGCTCCAGTTCCCTCCACTTTGCCTCCGCTTCAGATTGCCAGTCTGTCCTCAGCCTAAGAGAGTTGATTCTACTCTGTGTGAATAAAACAAAGAGACTAGCCTGTGTGGCTATAAATGTGTGTGTGAGAGAGAGAGAGACAGAGAGAGAGAGAGAGAGAGAGAGAGAGAGTATATGAGCTTGTCCAAGGGCGTAGAGTTTTAAAATCCGGGGGGGGGGGCTCTTGCAAGGACCATGTCCCCGCCACCGCCCCCCCCCTGGCCTGGCCAGGCCAGGCCACTCCTGCCTCCATCTCTCCCTCCGTCCGTCCAGGGGCCAGCTGGGCAAATACCCAGCGTGCTGGCGTCAACTGGAAGTGATGCCATCACGCTGGGCACGTTGCCGGGGCGACGCTCTGGCAATCACCCTAAAACTCTATGGTGCCATAGAGCGGGTGGGCAGGCGGGCGGGCCTAGGAAGGGCCCGGGGAGGCACGGTGGGGAGGCACGGCGGCGGGCGCTCCGTTTTGTGGGGGGGCTCAGTCCCCCCCCCCGGGAAATTTTGGGGGTGGCTCGAGCCTGTGAGCCCCTCCGTAGTTGATACCTATGAGCCTGTCAGAGTGGAGTTTGGAATCTGAGAGACTGTCTGTCGCACCGGGCTTTGCCAGTTATATTTACAAGTTCTTTTCTTCAGCAACTGTTCAAAATAACCAGAAACCTATTTTGTTCTTTATTAAACAAATCAATTTCTGTTTAAACTCATCCCAGAAATCGGTACAGTATTTCCTCAGGGCCACATAGTCCTCTGGACTGCCCAGACCCTAGGTCATTCTAGCAAAAGAGAGAGGTTTGAAATTTTTAATTTCTGGCGGCAGCAGAAAACTACCAAGCTTATATACACAGAGAGTATTTGAAGGGAAAACAGTTTCTCCAAATAGCAAGGACCTCACATAGAGGGAAAGACTGTGACGGATTCTTAAACTAAGCCAAACCAACTGTATCCCCCGCTCGTGTTTCCACCTGCAAAAGATTCAATAGTATATAGGGAAACCAAAGTATATCGGGAGGAAAAGGCTAAATGTTGCCTAAGATCTTGCATAAGCGGAACTGCTCTGAATCTATTTATGCTTTTGCTTACCCATCGCTGGATCCACGCCAGTATCTTCAAAACAATTCTTTTTATTCATGCCCTCCTTAATTATAAACACCGGCATCGGATAATTATAGCATACCGCCACTTCACAATAATGGCTAATAACCATCGGTTGACCTGTCTTCCATTAATCAGTCCCCTTTTAGAGGGCTTTCATGGCCACTGCATAATCTCTGACAATGAATTCCAAGATAAAGTGTTGTTGGAAAAACAACCGGTCTGTCCTGAATCGGCTGTCAGTCACTGAATCTGTGGGGGTGACCCCAGGCTGTTCTTCACACGCGGAGGAATGAGATAGCAGAATCGTGAGGTGATAGAATGGAGGATATTCACTGTGTGACTGAAGGTAAGCTGTGGCAATCCATTTGTGGCTGGCTCTGCCAGCCGGTTTGGTGTAGTGGTTAGGAGTGCGGACTCTAATCTGGGAGAACTGGGTTGGATTCCCCACTCCTCCACATGCAGCTGCTGGCGTAACCTTGGGCCAGCCATAAATTCTTTCAGAACTGTTCTCTCAAGGGCAGTTCTTGAGAGAGCTCTCTCAGCCCCACCTACCTCACAGGGTGTTTGTTGTGGGAAGGGGAAGGGAAAGGAGATTGTAAGCCGCTCTGAGACTCCTTCGGGTTGTGAAGGGTGTGGAATGAAAACAATCTCCTCCTCTTCTTCCTCTTGTGGTGGCCATTTTGTGGCAGCCATTTTGTTGCTGCACCCATGATGCCGTGTCAGAATTTCAAACATGCCTGCAGGTTCAAAAAGGATTGAGACCCCTGCTGTAGGGTCTTCAAGGCCTGCTCTCCTCAACTCAGCATCCCCAGGAAAAGACAGCTTCCTCAGAGCATCCAGGTGTTTTATCTTGTCTGTGTCTCCACCCACTGACTGGGTCACACCAGGTCAAAGTGGCTTTTTGTGGAGATCTCCAGGAATCTAGTTCCTGAAGATACTCTAGTATTCTATTCCTCCAAGTCTATGGTCCCAGCTTGTAGAAGGGGGAGAGCTTGCCCCACCCATTTCCTCTAGTGCTAGATCTATTAGCATTTTATGAAGGTGGGCTGACTCCCCCACTCCATTTCCTGCTTGTTTTCTGCTCAGAGGGGGGGGGGGGAGACTGTTAAAATGAAAAAAGTGAAGGTGTGGCTAAGCTCAAACCTCCCAGGGGGAAAAAATGCAGTTCTTCACAACCTCCCTTATGACCCTTCCTTAAACCATCCACTTTTCCACAAGAAACCCTTTTCCAACTGGCCTACTTTGTGATCGCCAAACTGTTAAAATGAAAAAGTGAGGGTTTGGTTGAGCTCAAACCTCCCGGGGAGGGGGGAATGCATTTCTTCACAACCTCCCTTATAACCCTTCCCTAAACCATCCACTTTTCCACAAGAAACCCAATTCCAATGGGCCTACTTCGTGATCGCCAATGCCCCACACGGGCCAGAGTCTCTCCAGACGACCATCAAACCCACCAAGCTTTGGTATTGTCTGCAGATCAACTGAATACCAGAAACGAGCATGAGACGAGAGCATGTGCGTTCTGTGGGATGAGGAGAGACAAACTGGCGGGCAGGCTTGGCTTTGCCAAGTGCCGGGGGAGAGACTATTCCACAGATGTGCACTTTGAAAAATGCTCCGCGCTCGCCAAAAAGATGGGGCCTCACGACTGCTCGGCGGCAGCAGGCGAGAAGCCCGCTTGGCCCGGTTGTCGCAATGCCTCATCGATCTCCCGTCCGTTCACAGCCTTTCTGCCTGTTTTTCTTATTTCCCCCAGTTCCACTCGGATCGGGAGATGGAATTAATTCTTGGCAGGCATCTGGGGCAACGCAGCTGGGTAGGGGATCAGCCCGACAGATACTGCCCCCCATAGGGACAATACCTCAATGCTATCCTATCCAATCCCTGTTACAGAAGCGCAGGGCCAGGTGCCAGACTGTGGGCAGAGATTGGACACATAAACTAAATGGTATTGTCAGTAGGACCAGATGGTAATAAAAGGACTGGCGAAACAGGAAACTACGGAAGGTTCACAATAGTGGGCTGGTTGTTAGTACACTCGGCGTCCGTAAGCCATTTGCGCAGCACGGACGAATGCAGAAGAAGAAGAAAAGAGAAGAGATTGGATTTATACCCCGCCCTTCGCTACCCAAGGGAGTCTCAGAGCAGCTTATAGACTCCTCTCCCTTCCCCTCCCCACAACAGACACCCTGTGAGCTAGGTTGGGCTGAGAGAGCTCTGACAGAAACTGGTCTTGAGAGAACAGCCGGGCCAGAACTACGGCTTGCCCAAGGTCGTCCAGCAGGTGCAAGTGGAGGAGTGGGGAATCAAACCCGGTTCTCCCAGATTCGAGTCCACGCACTTAACCACTACACCAAATTGGCTCTCCAAACAGGAATGAAGAACGTTAGACAAGGTGGCAGGAATGAGAGCGGAAGGCCCAGAGGAAAGGAAGCAAGGGCTGAAAAGTACGTGATTGCACGAAGAGCTTTTTCGCAATCAAATGGGTTAGAACTGTTTGGGCACAGGCGAACCGCTTGCTGAACATTCGACTGGGATGGTCGCCACTTTCGAGCCAGCTGCAAGTCGAACCAGCAGGTGACTGAGCATCTTGGCTTTAAAGACTCGACTACTAACAGACAACATTTTACCCGTTGAATATGAAACCTGCTGTTTCTGAACGTGGGGGTTCCATTTAGCTACTGTGGCTAACCAGCACTGATGTCATGCTAACAGCATATTTGTGAGTGGCTTTTCAAGCAGCATTTGTTTGATCCCGTGTTGTCTTCAGCAGGAATTCACTTCTGAATTGCTCACATTGTGGGGTATGTTTTTTTTGGGGGGGGGGGGGGGTAAACAGTTTCTCCTTCTCTTTGCTTCGCTCTTGGGCTGCAAAGAGACCCACGTCAAGAGACATCTATTTATTTTGTGAAGCTTTGCTTCGGGAAAGACATCAAGGCCCCAGGAAATCTTCCTAACTTCTGAAGACATTAAACCTAGAGCTGTCACCCAATCAATGCCATTTTAATCCGTTCTGGTCAACCAAGCACATGAGTTTAAAGTGTTTCGTTAATCTGGCCACTCCAGCTTCCCAACACATAATGTCCTGGTGTCAGAAGTGATGTTACAGGTTCTAGTTGGATGTAGTAGTGAGAACAACAACTTAGAGAGAGCCGGGTTTGAATCCCCACTCAACCGTGACCTTAGGTCTAGTCACGTGACCTTCGCCTAGTCATTCTCTCTCTCTCTGCCTCATCCAGCTCCCAGGGTACCTGTTATGAAGATACAATGGCACTTGGCATCCCCCTTGTGATCTTTCCTTCCTGCCCAGTGTTTTAATTATTGGGGGGTTTTAAGTATGTATCTGGGTTCGACTCCCCACTCATGCCATGGGAGCTTGCTGGATGACCCTGGGCCAGTCACACACTCTCAGACTAACCTACCTCACAGGGTTGTTGTGAGGATAAAACGGAGGAGAGGAGAATGTTGTAAGCTGCTTTGGGTCCCCATTGGGGAGAAAAATGGGGGACAAATGAAGTAAATAAATACTTTTCAGTGCCAGTTTCTGATTGTTTTAATGATGTGGGGTTTCTGTTGCTCTTAATTTAATTTTATTTTAAAGAAGAAGAAGAAGAGGAGGAGGAGGAGATTGGATTTATACCCTGCCCTTCACTCGGAATCTCAGAGCGGTTTACAATCTCCTTTCCCTTCCCCTCCCCACAACAGACTGCCTGGGAGGTAGGTGGGACTGAGAGAGCTCTGGTCAGATCCGTCCTTGAGAGAACAGCTTTGACAGAACTATGGCTTGCCCAAGGTCATCCAGCAGCTGCAAGTGGAGGAGTGGGGAATCAAACCTGATTCTCCCAGATTCGAGTCCATGCACGTAACCACTACACCAAACTGGCTTTTATTTTATTTTACTTTTCAGATTTTTATTCTGCCCTCTCCAAACGGGCTCAGGGCGGATCACAACAACAGTCATAGACTCAATACACTAAATTTACCTTACCTTAAAACCGCTGAAACTGTGAAATCCACAGGTAGCAGCAATTTCCATAAAAGAAGAACTGTTAGGGCTATATAGATGAAGTCAGAACTTTCAGTCGAATGGGAGCTAAAGGAGGGAGGCCAACTAAGATGGACACCCGCCGCCTCACCCAAAGGCCTGGCGGAACAGCTATGGCTTTTTAGATGCTATTTTATTATTAGGGTTAGGGTTTGGGTCAGCTCTCTTGGTGGGCCTTATAAGAACAGAAAAGTGGGATAATTTTGTTGTTCCTAAATAAATGAAATAAACCACGTACGCTGTCCAGAACTCCTTGAAAGAAAGATGGGCTGAAAATGTGATATTTTCTGCATCCATCCATCCGCCCACCCAACCCACCTTACTGCAGGAGCCAATGCTGTGGAGCAGGGCACGGGGGAAAAAACCATCATCGCGATATCGGCAATTTCTACCCAACATTACGCAGGGGGAGAGAGACGTGTTGCTATTTGTAGAGTCAGAAGCACATTTCCCTGTCACATCTAGTTTAGCCCTCACCGAGGCCTGGTGATTTACTAACTAAACGTCCATTAACTGGTTGACAGCTCTAAAAATAAATTTCGGTGGCACAGACTGTGAGGGAACGCTTTCCAAGTATTACCTCAACCATCCTCTTAATGGAGTGGTTGGCATGTTATGGCTGCCGCTGTAGCCACTAATTTATATATTGCTGGAGCAAAACGACTGCTGCGCCTCTGTGGCTTTTGCCTGAACTTCTCCGTTGACACCGAAATTGGGGTTCCCCAACATGGGGCACATGGGCACCAAACTGCCCCCTGAGACTTTTCCTGGAGCCGACAAAGTGCTTTTTGATTCCTCTCGCCTCCGCGTGCAGCTGCTGGTGTGACCTCGGGTCAGTCACAAGTTCTCTCAGAGCTGTTCTCTCATGAACAGTTCTCAAAAGAGCTCTCTCAGCCCCGCCTACCTCACTTACAACTGGGTCAAAGACTACTTGCCTTATCTGGGAACCTGTGACTGACCCAAGGTCATGCCAGCAGCTGCATGTGAAGGACTGGAGAATCGAACCTGGTTTTCCCAGATTATTTATTTATTTAGTTTCCAGTTTTATGTCCCGCCCTCCCCGCGAATGGGCTCAGGGCGGCTCACGAGGGCACAACGTGTGATATCCAAATACAATAACATTTAAAATCCAGTTTAAAATCCCATAAATTAGACCCATTAGCAACAGTAAAAGTCCAGTTAGAGTGCTTCCAATTGTAATTATAAAATTCAGATGGCTTCAGGGACGGAATACGGCCTTCCACGGTTGTTGGGCCTGGACTGCATCCAGGGTGGCCCACATCATCAGCTGACAGTCGCGGTGTGGTACCAACGGTGGCGGCTCCTATTTGAAGGCCTGGTGGAAGAGCTCCGTCTTGCAGGCCCTGCAGAACTGCATAAGGTCCCGCAGGGCCCTGATCTCCTCCGGGAGCTCATTCCACCAGACAGGAGCCACCACCGAGAAAGCCCTAACCCTGGTTCCGGCAAGCCTGGCCTCCCTGGGGCCCGGTACACAGATTAGAGTCCGCGCTCCTAACCACTACATCAAACTGGCTCTCAAGGGGTCACAGACAGTGTTCCCTCTGAGCTGAGTCAGTGTGAGCCAGCTCACAGTTTTTTAGCCTCCGGCTCACACACTCTCGCCTTAGCTCAGGAAGGATAGCTCCAGAGCTAACTAATGTATGCAGCAGCCAAATCGCTCGCTCACAGCTTTAATGCCAAGGGCTCACAAAGGAGAATTTTGGCTCACAAGATGCCACAGCTTAGAGGGAGCATCGGTCACAGAGACACCGCTAAGAAGTCTGGCTCGCCTTGCCTCAATGTTTGACAGGCCACGCCTTCCAGCAACGACACAGACAGTCATGTGACTCCACCCCGCCCCGAAGAAATCTGAAGCCACCGATTTATGGGATCACATCCAGGCGGGGCTCTCCAGGGTTCTGTCAAATGTCTGTGCGCAGATGAAGTGAAGAAACTGACCGATGTGGCAAGCTGCGCACCATCTCCTTCCAAAATTAATTCTGGAAATTCTCCTAGTTCAACTGGAACAAAGGAGATGCAGAACTCAGGGCAAAAGGGAGTCCCAGAACTATGAACGAATGGGAAAGGGGGGGGGGATCCGTTCATCCCTAAAATATGCTCTCGAAGGAGGGGAGTTACATCGACATGGGGTATGAATCTCTCCCTGCCAGACATTTACGCAAACAAATTGCATGGCTGACACTGAGCAGGGAATGTTTTCAGGACAGCTTTCCCCCCTCGCATTCCTTGGCATTTAGAACGGTTCTGTTTATGAGCTGTGTTCATCGCCTGCGAGCATTCGCAAGCCCCGGATTGTCACTCAGGTGGCGTTTCTCCCTTCTGCCCTCTGCCCCTGGCGTGTACGTCGGTGTTCTTTGCCTTTTTTGCCAAAAAGGAAACAGACCAACTCTACCTGTCACGTTTAATAAGCCTGATTTCTTTCAGCCGCTAATGAGAAAGAGAGTTGGGAGGCTCTGATCCAGTAATGCATACAGATCGGTCGTGCAATTCATTACTTTTAACTAAAGGTCCTGAAAATAACGGTGCATGCGTGGAGTATCGGTCTTTGTGGAGATATATTCCAGATACGGCAGAGCCTGCTGAGAGCAAGGCTCACCCGGAGAACCAAATCTTTCTCCGCCAGGGGTCCCAGGTGTTCTGCTCTGGCGGGAGATTTCCTGCAGGAACCCCTGCTTCCCACCACCACTCCATCAGCCGGCGGGAGAAAAATTCATATTTTAAATTGCTGTTGGCATGCCTCATATTTAAAGAGACAAAAACAACAGGTGGGAACAAAATTACTCCACAATATCTCTTCACTGGAAGGAAAACATAAGCAAACAAAAGGCAACGAAGATAATGGATGGATGGATGGATGGATGGATGGATGGATGGATGGATGGATGGATGGATAGATAGATAGATGGATAGATCTAGGGCCAGGGCTTTCTCGGTGGCGGCCCCTTACTGGTGGAATGAGCTCCCGGATAACATCAGGGCCCTGAGGGATTTGTTGCAGTTCCGCAGGGCCTGCAAGACGGAGCTCTTCCGCCAGGCTTTTAAATAGGGGCCGCCGCCGGGGAGAAAGCTGATTATACCATCTCCCTGGCCCTATTGATCGCACCCCATTGCAGCTACTCACCGGAGCGCTAGGAAGTCGCCATCTTGTGGTATTTATTTAGAGTTGTTTTAAATGTTGATGTTTTAAATTGTAAATCTATTTTTATGATTTTATATGTTGTTAGCCGCCTTGAGTCGGTTGTATAACTGACAAGGCGGGATATAAATGAAATTAATAAATATATAATAAATAAATAAATAAATAGATGGATAGATGGAGGGAGGGAGGGAGGGAGGGAGGATGGATGGATGGATTCGACAGATAGATAGATAGATAGATGGATGGATGGATGGATGGATAGATAGATAGATGGATTCGACAGACAGACAGACAGACAGACAGACAGACAGACAGATAGACAGATAGGTGGGTGGGTGGGCGGGTGGGCGGGTGGATTCGATAGATGGATGGATGGATGGATGGATGGATAGATAGATAGATGATGGATGATAGGTAGGTAGGTAGATAGACAGACAGATGATAGATAGATGATTAGATAGATAGGTAGGTAGATGGATGGATGGATGATGGATGGATAGATAGATGGATGGATGATGGATGGATGGATGGATGGATGGATGGATGGATGGAGGATGGATGGATTCGACAGATAGATAGATAGATGGATGGATGGATGGATGGATGGATTCAATGGATGGATGGATGGATGGATGGATAGATAGATAGATAGACAGACAGACAGACAGACAGACAGCTGTTAGCAGAACATAGAAATCTAGAACTATTGGAGATGTCTCACATACAAAAGAATATCCTATTCTCAAAACAAAAAATATGGACAATCTCCCCCAAATCACTAGAATTCTTGTTTAAGAGGGTCTAATCTAACCTAATGTCTAATCACCTCACTGGAAGACACATGTGGTACTTCACATTTCAAATCAGAAAAAAATCCCATTTTTTTTAGACGTTTACAATAAATTTATCAAAATCTCTCTTATTACCAATTAACTTATATGGTGCAAGCAAAGTAAAGTAAAGGTTTTCCTTGCTCAAAAGCCAGTCAAATCCGACTCTAGGAGGCGGTGCTAATCTCCATTTCCAAGCCGAAGAGCCAGCGCTGTCTGAAGACTTCTCCATGGTCATGTGGCCGACGTGACTAGATGCCGAGGCGCACGGAACGCTGTTACCTTCCCACCAAAGCAGTACCTATTTATCTACTTGCAGTTTCTTGCTTTCGAACTGCTAGGTTGGCAGGAGCTCACTCTGTCACGCGGCACTCGGGTCTCCAACTGTCGAACTACCGACCTTCCAGTCTGCAACTCAGTGTCTTACTTACAACTGGGTCAAAGACTACTTGCCTTATTTGGGAATTAACATCCTTATGGATATCAAAACATTCAGTCAGGATAAAATGATGAGCAATGAATCTGTCTTGGTTCGAAAAGACTGCAGGTCATAAAATCTTTTGTGCTTCTTAAATTTACTTTTATTTTTTGAACCATCCCCATAAGAATCCCATATAAATTCCTACAGAAGTGGTCATACAAAAACCACAGAATTGGCTGTCACAGACTGCAAAGAAAATCACCGGGGAGGGGGGGGGGGGGCTTAGCTTCCCCAATTTACAGCAATACTACACAGCCGTTCAACTTTCCAGTATAGTCAAAATATCACTAGGTGATTTCACTTCTGATTGGATCCAGACGCAAGCGGACTATGCTCAGCCTTTTGACATCCCAGAAGTGATGTGGCAATCCCCATCTCATCATCCTAAACAAATCTATAACTATCCTCTTTTAACATCAATGCTGTCTTGTTGGGACAGTCAAAAGACCCAGCTGCTGCCTCCCATATCTAGATATCAAAGCTTCTTAAACCAAACCTGGTTTTTACCTGGCTTCAAAAACTCCTCCTTCCATTTTTGGGAAACAGGTAAAATCACGATGCTTCAGGACCTCACATCCAAACACTAATGTCTAAGTCGACTCTAGAAACAAAACTGAATAAGCCAATGCCGTGGGTGCAATACTTTCAAATATCCCATCTACAAAGGTAAAGGTAAACGTTTCCCTTGCTTGAAAGCTAGTTGAATCCAACTCTAAGGGGTGGTGCTCATCTCCATTTCTAAGCCGAAGAGCCAGCATTGTCCAAAGACTTTTTCTGTGGTCATAGGGCCGGCATGACAAAACCCCAAGGTGCACAGAACACTGTTACCTTCCCACTGAAGCGGGAAACTATTTATCTACTTGCAATTTCTTGCTTTCAAACTGCTAGGTTGGCAGGAGCTGGGGCCAGAGACGGGAGCTCACTTCACCACGCGGCACTCGGGTCTCGAACTGCCGAACTACCAACCTTCCGGTCTGCACTTCAGTGCCTTAACTACTAGGCCACAGCAGTTTATAAGCGACACTCAAAGACTAAAAGACCCCCCCCCCTCCCAGTGACCCATCCAATCGATTCATTCACACAGCCCGCCTGAATCTAACGCTCCTTCCTCCCACCTGCAAGTCTACCATTAGGTTATCTACAGCCAAGCCAGCAAAACCAGCATCTAAGGTTGCTCACATTCTTCCCAGTTCAGGAGGCTTCTTCTGGAAACAGTCGCTAAGCCGAGTAAGCGAAGCAAAGTTAAGCAGTCACACACACACACACACACACACACACACACACACAGTCACACCTATCTGCTTCCCCCAATGCCGGCATAGCTTGATAGACAAAGAGCCCAAGAAATACAAATCATGGAAAACAAAGTACTGAGTTTGACACCAGTGTTTCCTCTAAGCTGAGTTAGCGTGAGCTAGCTCACAGTTTCTTAGCCTCCGGCTCACACATTTTTGTCTCCGCTCAGGAAGGAGGGCTCCAGAGCAAACTAATTTATGCAGCAGCCCAAATTGCTCGCTCACAACTTTTAAAAATATTTTTTTGTTTTATTAAGTACAAAGAAATAACATTTCATTCAATCACAGTAGATTAAGCTAAGAGTTATAACCTTTAACCACTAACCTTACGGAATGTTTTTTATAACTGTCAACTAAATTTGAAATCAGGTCCATTAAAGTCCAATAAGCTAGACTTCCTGGGTAGCGCTCTCTTCTTGTCTCTCTCGTGCGTCTTTGTAATAATATCTGTTCAGTCACTTCTTACAGTATCCAGTTAAATGTTAAAGTATGTGCCATAAAGCAAAGAAAATTTCATCCATAAAGTCTGCATTGATTGGTCTGAATTAAGATTGCTTTATAGATATAACCATTTATGGTAGATCGGATTGGAAGGAAGCAAGTTCGGTGTAGACGTGAAATTGAGTAAAGCTCACAATTTTAATGCCAGTAGCTCACAAAGTAGAATTTTTGCTCACAAGATTCCACAGTTTAGAGGGAGCATTGTTTGATACCCCCTGACACATTATTTTATTTTATTTTGTTTATTTGATTTATACCCCACCCTCCCCACCAAAGTATACATAAAATGCTGCGGCTAAAATGACAATAAAGGTAAAAGCTTAAAAACACAACATAAGGTGCTAGGTCAGGGGTGGGCAAACTGTGGCTCAGGAGCCGCGTGCGGCTCTTTCACATATATTATGTGGCTCCCGGCTGGGTGGCTGGGGATGCTAAATATCATTAGCAAACAAATATCATTGGACAAATTAATATCATTATCAATATCTGATTTCACCCCTTTTGTTATTATTTTTGGCCGTCTCATTTAATGTTACTAAAAAGCAAATTTGCTTATTTTCCAATAAAAGCAGGTAATATTTGTTCATGTCCTGTGGCTCTCAACCATCTGAGGTTTATTCTATGCGGCTCTTATGTTAAGCAAGTTTGGCCACCCCTGTTCTATGCGGCTCTTACGCTGAGCAAGCTTGCCCACCCCTGTGCTAGGTGAACCATTTGAATGGCGATGGTGAAAGCAGTAGTAGCATCAACATTCTAGTACATGTAGTCGATATTTAGGGCTGCCAAGTCAGCCCGGGGGGCGGGGGATTCCCCGCTATAGGGGTTCCCGATCCGCCGGCCGGCATTCGTCCGGCGAGGGGAACCCCGCCCCCGAAGTCGTCCAGCGTGGACGACTTCCCCAGCGTAGTGATGTCACCCGGAGGTGACGTCACCACGTTGGAGACGTTGCCAGGGCGACGCTCTGGCAACACCCCCAACGTGGTGACGTCACTTCCGGGTGACATCACCGGGTGGCCCCCCGCCGGTCGGTGAGTTTGACTTGGCAGCCCTATCGATATTTGATGTTGAAGTCGACAAAGCTCAGGCTGTCGGTGGTGGTAGTGGGCACAGGGCGTTTGTGTGTCGAGTGTGGCTCCTTAACTAAAGGCTTGGCCGAAGAGCTCCGTCCTGCAGGCCCTGTGGAACTGTAAAAGGTCCTGCGGGGCCGAGGTCTTCCGGGAGCTCATTCCGCCAGCGTGGAGCCACCACTGAAAAGGCCCCGGCCCTAGTTGGTGCCAGCTTGACATCTTTGGGGCCCAGAAGGGCCAGACGATTTTAGGATCCTGACCGCAGTGCTCTCTAAGGAACATGTGGGGAGAGTTGGCCCCTCAGGTAGGTAGGCCCCTGACCATAAAGGGCTTTAAAGGTAAGCACCAGCACCTTGAAGTGAATTTGGTACGTTATAGGCAGCCAGTGCAGTGCTTTTAGCACAGGCTGAATGTGCTCCCACATGGGGAGACGCAGCAACAGCCTGGCCGCTGCATTCTGCACCATGCGTTATACTGGAAGCTCTGGAAGGGAAAGACTTGATTAATGGTATGGTCCTGAAACGTACCTGGAGCCGATTCGTTCAGGGGGGCCAACGCCATCAGTCTCCGGTTGCTCTCTAAGCAGGCCTCTTCCTCCTTCTTCATCAGACAGTTGGGATGCATGGTGGTAGCCTACGGGGGAAAGCAGAGAACTTGGATTAGGATATTATTTCGTTTCATCTGAAACATGGTGTCGGTGGAGAGTTCTACGGATGCCACGATACAGTGTTCCCTCTGAACTGAGTTTGTGTGAGCTAGCTCACAGTTTTTTTTAGCCTCCAGCTCACACCTTTTTGTCTCAGCTCAGGAAGGATGGCTCCAGAGCAAACTAATTTATGCAGTTGTAGAAGAAGAGATTGGATTTATATCCCACCCTTCACTATCCAAGGGAGTCTCAGAGCGGCTTACAAACTCCTTTCCCTTTTCCTCCCCATAACAGACACCCTGGGAGGTAGGTGGGGCTGAGAGAGCTCTGACAGAAACGGCTCTTTTTCAAGAACAGCTGGAACAGACCTATGGCTTGCCCATGTCAGGATCTGACAATAGTGTGCCTATACTTTCTGTTTCTGTGATCTATATTGTAGCCATTTGTTATTTACTGCTTGCCTTGAAGTATATTATCTGCTCTGCTGAATGTAACTGTCTTCTCCCCGGGAGGATGGCTTGTCGCATTCCTGAACGTCACATAAACAACTGAGACTATAGCATCCGTCCACTCCCCCTAGCCTTTGAGGCTCGAAGTATTTTATCTTGCTGTTCTAACCTTGGGGACTCTTGAATCGTTTCTAACCAAATGTTTAGCCTATCGTTCACACATTTGGGTCACACAGGGCAGGAAGGGAATTTTTATTACTTTCCCACCTCTCCTGTGAGAACCAAACGGTTGCCACTTTTTCCCGCTTCTTTTTATCCATTCTGATTGGTCCGGTACCTGTATTCAACTGTGACTGAAGGTATATTAATCCCTGTTGCTTGCTGTCATGTATCTCTAACAAACATCGAGAACCTGAACCATTATTGGAAATAAAGAACTTTGCTTTCAACAAAGGTCTGGTCTGATAGTGTCAGCTCAGAAGCCTCACAGCCCAAGGGCATCCAGCAGGTGCAAGTGGAGGAGTGGGGACTCAAACCCGGTTCTCCCAGATTAGAGTCCGCACACTTAACCACTACACCATGCTGGCTCTTCAGCAGCCAAATCACTTGCTCATGACTTTAATGCCAGTAGCTCACAAAGTAGAATTTTTGCTCACAAGACTCCGCAACTTAGATGGAGCATTGGCCACGAACCACCAAGGAGATAAACAAGTGGGTTCTAGATCAAGCCCGAATGCTCCCTCAGAGCTAAAATCAAGGTTTATAAGATTATGCAGGGGATAGAGCAGGTAAAGAAAGAAGTACTTTTCTCCCTTCCTCACAATACAAGAGCTCATGGGCACTCCATGAAATTGCTGAGCAGTCGGGTTAGAACGGATAAAAGGAATTCCTTCTTCACCCAAAGAGTGATGAATGCATGGAATCCATTGCCACAGAAGGTGGTGGTGGCTACAAGCATGGACGGCTTCAAGAGGGAATTGGATAAACATCTGGGGGCCATCAGCAGCTATTAGTCACAAGGTATAGATAGAAACTCTCAGTCTGGGGCAAGTGATGCTCTTTATTCTTGGTGCTTGGGGGGGCAACAGTGGGAGGGCTTCTAGTGTCCTGGGCCCACTGGTGGACCTCCTAGTGGTGCCTGGTATTGTTGGCCATAGAGTGTTGGACTGGATGGGCCACTGGCCTGATCCAACATTGCCTTCTCTTATGTTCTTATGTTCTAAAATGGCTCAACTGAACCTAGTGTGTCACATTACAAGACGACAAGAGTCACTGGAAAAGACAATAATGCTAGGAAAAGTTGAAGGCAGCAGGAAAAGAGGAAGACCCAAGCTGAGATGGATTGACTCAGTCAAGGAAGCCCCGGCCCTCTATTTTCAAGACCTGAGCAAGGCTGTTAGGGATAAAACATTTTGGAGGACACTGATTTACTGGGAGAAGGAGGAGGAAGAGGAGTGCCTAGAATACTCAAGAAACACCTGGACACTCTGGGCATTCAGCAGATAACACCAGCTCAGCTCCAGGAGACAATATTGCCTGGAACAGCCAGAATCCTGTGAAGATACCTCTGCAATTTGTCTAGATCTTGAATTGCAAAACACCATTTACCAGTCAAATATCTGACTGTTATTCAGGGGTCATTTTGAGCAGGAGCGCACCGGAGCGCCGTTCCGGGAGTAACAAGCCCAGGAATGGGCACATATGGCGATGCACTGTGGGAAAAAGCAAAAGCATACTAACTTGATCTGTATTTTCATGCTTGTTGTAGGGTAGCTTCCCTGCAAGAGCAAAGGAAACCTAAAGTGCCTTTAGTCAAAGTGTAAAGCTGGCTTGCCAGTTCTGAGTTGGGAAATACCTGGAGATTTCTGGGGTGGAGCCTGAGTGGTGGGTGTTGCCTTCTGACACACTTCCGGTGATGACAGGGGGTGTGCCATATGCAAATAAGTTATGCTAATGAGTTATGCTAATGAGCTCCTGCACCTCTTTTTCTATGAAATGACCCCTGATGATGATTACTACTACTACTACTACTTCTACAAATCATCATCATCATCTGAAACTCATTCCTTGCTCCACTCTCGACTCTCCCTGCACGGCAATTCATGCATGGCAATGCGCCGCCTCCAACTTTTTGAGTACAACCATTAAGCAGCCGCGTGGCATAAAACGATCCCGTTAAGTGCAAGTTTCTTTAGGTCACAGCTCCCTGATTTTGCTTCCCTCGCCTCGAGGATGTTTACAGCTTTCTGCATGCAATTGAGATGAATTGGTTTCAATTTCCCGGAGAGATGTGCAGAAAGCCGTACGGTGTGATGGATAACACAGGGCCAACACACACACACACAAAGAGGCAGGTGGCATGAAGATGAAAGACAAGCAAATGTTCCGAATCAAACCCTCCACATCTCTGAGGGGGCCGGGAAGAAAAATTTGACTGGCACAGCCGTTGCTCCCAGGGGTGGGTGAGGCGAAGATTGGATTGGAGGATTGGAGGCGGCAAGCGCGCATGAATTAATCAAAAGGGGAAACAAACTTAGCATGCCAAAGCATTCAAAGTTCCGTCACATCGTGAGCGACGACGGCTCGCTTGGAAAACAACCCGCCTCGCTCGAAAAGAAATAAAAGAGGTCATGAAATAAAGCTTAGAGCTGCTGGGGAAAATGCAGATGGAGCTTGTGAAGGTAAACACCCCGGATAACAAGTCTTCGAAGAGATCTGTCGTTGTGGCCCAGAGAAAGACTGAGGGCATTGTGGGGCTGCAAATCTGGATTTGTTATTGAGCACGCACACCTCAGGGACTGAAGCTATGACAGCATTCCGACGAAAGTACAAGTGTCCTGTATGTAGTGGTTACAGCAGCGGTCCCGATTTATTGCCCACACAGCCCACCAATGTGATTCTTGGCAGGGCTCTTTTTCTAGCAGGAACTCCTTTGCCTATTAGACAACACTCCCCTCATGTAGCCAATCCCTCAAGAGCTTACAGGTGCCCAGGTAAGAAGAGCTCTGTAAGCTCTTGGAGGATTGGCTACATCAGGGGTGTGTGGCCTAATATGCAAAGGAGCTCCTGCTAGAAAAAGAGCCCTGATTCTTGGTGTCCAATTCCTTCTCTCCCAAAGTAAACAGGCAGTCCAGGTTTTCCTCCGTTTCAGCTGTAGTTCCAGAAAATCTCCAGCTCCCACCTGGAGGATAGGGTTGCCAGCCTCCAGGTGGGACCTGGGGATCTCCCGCTTTTACAACTGATCTCCAGAGATCAGCTCCCCTGGAGAAAATGGCTGCTTTGGAGGGTGGACTCTATGGCATTGTATTATGCTGAGGCCCCTCCCCTCCCCAAACCCCACCTTCTCCTGGCTCCACCCCTGAAGTCCCCAGGTATTTTCCAACCCGGACTTGGCAACCCTACTGGAGGATGACCACCCTAACTTTCAAATCTCCATGACTGTCTCAACCCAGAGCTAGCAGCGCGACTTGGGAAAATAAGAACATGAGTGCTGCTGGATCAGACTAGCGGTCCATCTAGTCCAGCGTCCCATCTCACACAGTGAGTGCCTTTGGAGATCCGACAAATAGGGCACAGAGGCCGAGGCCCTCCTGTGATGTTGCCTCCTAGTACGAATATTCAGAGGTTGCCTGACTCTGAATGCAGAGGTTCCCTTTAGTCACCAGGCCTAGTAGCCACTGGTGGACCTTTTAAAGCTGTCTATGCCTATGGACTGCAAGGAGATCAAATCAGTCAATCCTTAAAGAAATCAACCCTGACTGTTCCCTGGAAGCCCAGATCCTGAAGCTGAAGCTGAAATACTTTGGCCACCAAATGGGAAGGGAGCACTCGCTGGAGAAGACCCCTGATGCTGGGAAAGACTGGAGGTCAAAGAAGAAGGGGACGGAAAAGGTTGAGATGGTTAGACAGTGTTATCGATGCAACAAACGTGAAATTAAGCAAACTCCGGAGCACGACAGAAGACAGGAGAGCCTGGTGTGATGTGGTCCATGGGGTCGCAAAGAGTCGAACTCGACTGTGCGACTGAACAACAACAATGCCTATGACCATCACTACATCCTCTGGCTTCGAATCCCACCTTTTAATCACTCGCTGTATGAAGAGGCATTCCTTCACACCTTTTGGAAAGGCATTCCAAAGGCCATCTTCTACTTTGTGACCACCAAGTGTACATCCAGTGGTGGAGGATCATGGGGAAGGACCACAGAACCTATGGAGTCTGTCATCCAAGGTGGCTCCATGTGAGGTGGATTTTCCCCAATCACCTGTCCACGCTTCCCCCAAACTTGGTCACCGACCCCATATACTTCTCACCCACAACCGCTCTCGTTGACTTGCCTCGGCCACCACTTCTGACACCCTCATCCTGCACCAATCAACTTTATTTGATTCCTCATCCTGAACACAACACAAGCGACACATCGCCTCATGGAGCCTCCTTTCATCTCACGCAAATTCTTCTGTGCGCACAGAGACCCGCTCCTTCTGTTGGAATAAATGGGGCTGCCCAAACTTCTGTGTGTGCCATCAAAGCCCTCCGCTTTCCTTTCTTTGATTTTGTACATTGCCACAGTCCCTGGATTCAGGCCACTTCTTTCCGGTTACCATCTCCATGCCATTTATTTGCAACTGACACAAGACGAGTGTTGGAAACGCACTGATGGGAAGCGTTTGGCACGCGGAGAGAGAAACCGTCATGGAACTTGTGGGCTCATTGCGCAGAAGGGAGGCGGCAGGGGAATCCAAATGGGATTATTCAGACAGAATTAATACCAGTTTGGACATTTGAACTCATCCCTCATTTAATGTAGAAATCCGAGGCTCAGTGAGCTGGAAAAAGGCAGAGGAGGGCAAGGAAGACGATGAAGGGGCTGGAGCCAGTGTTCCCTCTAAGCTGAGCTAGTGTGAGCTAGCTCACAGTTTTTTAGCCTCCGGCTCACACATTTTTGTCTTAGCTCAGGAAGGAGGGCTCCAGAGCAAACTAGTTTATGCAGCAGCCGAATCACTCACTCACAACTTTAATACCAGTAGCTCACAAAGTAGAATTTTTGCTCACAAGGCTCCACAGCTTAAAGGGAGCTTTGGCTGGAGCACTTTCCCTAGGAGGAAAGGCTGAAGATTTGGGGACTTTTCGGTTTAGAAAAGAGATTACTAAGAGGGGATGTAATAGAGATGTATAACATTATGCAGGGATTGGAGAGAGCTGACTAAGATAACTTTTTCTCCCCCTCCCCAAAGACTGATGGGCAGGAGTTTCAGAATGGACAAAAGGAAATACTACTTCACAGAGAGTGATTGAAATGTGGAATTTGCTGCCAGAAGATGTCGTGATGGCCACAGGAATAAACAGCTTTAAAGGGGGATTAGATAGATTCATGGTGGATAGGTTTATCGATGGTTACGAGCCATGATGATTGAGGGGACCCTCCACATTCAGAGGCACTAATCCTCTGAATCCCAGAGCCAGGAGGCAACATCAGGGGGAGGCCTCGGCCTCTGTGCCCTGTTGTTGGCCCTCCAGAGGACCTGGCTGGCCACCGTGTGAGAAAAAGAGAGGAGACTGGATTGATACCCCACCCTTCGCTTGGAGTCTCCGAGCGGTTTACAATCTCCTTTCCCTTCCCCTCCCCACAACAAACATCCTGTGAGGTAGATGGGGCTGAGAAAGGTCTTTTGAGAACTGCCCTTAAGAGAACAGCTCTGAAAGGACTTATGACTGACCCAAAGTCATGCCAGCAGCTGCATGTGGAAGAGTGGGGAATCAAACCCGGTTCTCCCAGATTAGAGTCAGCACTCTTAACCACTACGCCAAACTGGCTCTGGACTAGAATGGACCATTGGTCTGATCCAGCAGGGCTCTTCTGATGTTCTTCTCAGCGGAAGGCCTCAGCCTCCATGCCCTGTTGTCGGCCCTCCAGCGGAACTGGTTGGCCACTGTGTGAGACAGGGTGCTGGTCTAGATGGACCCTCACTGGTCTGATCCAGCAGGGCTCTTCTGAGGTTCTTCTCAGGGGAAGGCCTCAGCCTCTCTGCCCTGTAGTTAGACCTCCAGCAGAACTGGTTGGCCACTGTGTGAGACAGGATGCTGGACTAGATGGACCCTCATTGGTCTGACCCAGCAGGGCTCTTCTGATGTTCTTCTCAGCGGAAGGCCTCGGCCTCCATGCCCTGTTGTCGGCCCTCCAGCGGAACTGGTTGGCCACTGTGTGAGACAGGATGCTGGACTAGATGGACCCTCACTGGTCTGATCTTCTTAGGTTCTTATTGTATAATCCAAGAGATAGTTGACTGGAATAAGAAGCCCCACGCCCACTAGATCCCTCAAAAGGCATTGAGGTTCTGCTCTGTATCAACTAGGGTTGTCAGCCCCCAGTTGAGGCCTGGCTTTTTCCCAGACTGACAACAAAGATCCAGACCATAGACAGAATATCCCTGGAGAAAACGGCATCACATCCCATTGAGGATCATTGTTACGGGAATTTTTTCCGAAATCCACTTTAGATACAGCCATAGATTTCCTCTATTTTTTTCTCTTTTAAAAGAGGATTTTCTCTTTGATTTCTCTTTGTAAAGAAACCAATGCACCCTTCTGTAACTTCAGCACTCACTATTCTTCTATGTGACATGCCACCGGGTGCTGCTCGAGCAGGAGGACAGGAAGGTTCGGGAAGAGACTGCCTGCCTCTGAGCATCTACAGAGTGACATTCTTGCAGAACCTCCCTTCCTGCCCCTCCCCTGTGGGAATTTCTCTTTGATCAAAACCGAATTAATTAGAAACAGACTCCAAAGTTTGTTTGTTTTTTTTAAAAGAGGGAAAGAAACTGATTGTTGGATTTCAGGGAGACATAAGAGCCAGAGCAGTGTAGTGGTTAAGTGTGGCGGACTCTAATCTGGAGAACTGGGTCTGATTCCACACTCCTCCGCATGAAGCCAGCTGGGTGACCTTGGGTCAGTCATGGATCTTTCAGAGCCCTCTCAGCTATCTCGCCACCTAGTGATGCATAACACTAAAAGAGCTAAAGCTCTAGGCTGCCAGACAATCTTAGGATCTCCTGGCTAAACTGCACACAATGCCATGTGAGAATTTAATTTAATTTTCAGGAGAAATAGAGGAAAAGGGAATTAAGATAATTCCTCTCAGCAACACTACAGTTGAGCTTGATCCTCTCTACAGACTCCACCGTCCCTGGGCATCATTCCAAAGTCTTCGAGAATTTCCCATGCCAAAGCTGAAGACCCTAAAGCATTGGAAAACTCCTGGAGGTTTTGTGGGTGGAGCCTGGGGAGGGCAGGGTCTGTGGAGGGGGGGAAAGGTCCGCAGTGGGGTATAATGCCGGCCATCCTCCAAAGCAGCCATTTTCTTCCAGGGGAACAGATCTCTGTGGTCTGGAGATCAGCTGTATTTCCGGGTGATCTCCAGACCCCACCTGGAGGTTGGCAATCCTAACATCACCCATAGTAGCCTCACCGGAGAATGGGTGCCAGGTATTACCTGAGAACAAAGAATCAGAAAATCCCTTGTTCAAACCTCACCTCAGCCAAGAACTCACCATGTGGCTTTCCAAGGAGCTCAGCCAACCACCAGGTTGTGGGCACATGCGCCTGAAAAAATGGGGAGGGGGAGTGAGGCTATTTCCTCCAGAGAAATTTGACCCGCAGTTGCACAATCACACCTCCCTTTGAACCTGCGGGTGCAGCCTGTCAGTGTGTGATCAGACACAACTGCGGGTGAGTCTCTTTTTTTGTCCCATTTTTCCCCCATGCGCTTAAACGAGAGATCGATGAATCACACATCTGCACTGAGGGCTCCCTATGGAGTTTGTGATGATGTGCATTCTGTGAAAGAGGGGGACCAAAGGCACGGAGTTGGGATGGCCTGATTAGACCGTCCCGATGCCATGAGAGCGCACTGGAGTGATCAGACATGGGAAAGTCCATCCATGGCCCGTCGTAACCCGTTTACTACCAGATTTCCCCCAGTGTCCTTTAACTCCGCTTCTGTGGTGGAACAGAATGGGTTGCCGACGGATGCAGGGCGCTTCCCAGATGTTGTTGTCTGACTGCGCCTTTTAAATCCGCCCGGCATTCGCACCTACGTCGGGTCTAATTGTGCGTATGATCGGAGCCCTGGTTTGTCCTCAGAACAACCCAGCAGAGGAGGGTAGGCTGAGAGTGAGAGATCATCTCAACGGCTTCCTCGTGTGTTTCCATGGCTGAGGTGAGGCTCGAACCTTACCTGGGTCTCCTCAGGCCTAGTCTAATCACTACACCACACTACTTTGGGTCGCAGACCTGGGATAATACTGACCAACTTTATGAGCCTCTTGCAAGGATGCCTGTACCAGCATATGAAGCATTTGGTTCACTCAAGTAACACTGTTTTTGTCGTTGTTCAGTTGCACAGTCGAGTCTGACTTCGCGACCCCATGGACCGCATCACGCCAGGCCCTCCTGTCCTCCACTGCCCTCCGGAGCCTTCTCAACTTCATGTTTATTGCATCGATGACACTGTCTAACCATCTCATCCTTTGCCGTCCCCTTCTTCTTTGACCTCCAGTCTTTCCCAGCATCAGGGTCTTCTCCAGGGAGTGCTCCCTTCTCATTTGGGGGCCAAAGTATTGGAGCTTCAGCTTCAGGATCTGGCCTTCATGTTCGTTGCATCGATGACACTGTCTAACCATCTCATCCTTTGCCGTCCCCTTCTTCTTTGACCTTCAGTCTTTCCCAGCATCAGGGTCTTCTCCAGGGAGTGCTCCCTTCTCATTTGGGGGCCAAAGTATTGGAGCTTCAGCTTCAGGATCTGGCCTTCATGTTCGTTGCATCGATGACACTGTCTAACCATCTCATCCTTTGCCGTCCCCTTCTTCTTTGACCTCCAGTCTTTCCCAGCATCAGGGTCTTCTCCAGGGAGGGCTCCCTTCTCATTTGGGGGCCAAAGTATTTGAGCTTCAGCTTCAGGATCTGTCCTTCCAGGGAACAGTCAGGGTTGATTTCTTTTAGGATTGACTGATTTGATTTCCTTGCAGTCCAAGGGACTCTCAGGAGCCTTCACCAGCAAAGAAACACTGTACAAATGCCTAAATATTAGTATTGTCATTTCTCATTCACATCCACTGAAAATTGGGGTGCTTCAGTACGGATCAGATGGGCTGGCTTGGGGGCAACTAATCGGCACCATCTGTATTCCCCACAATGGCAAGCGACTGAATTGGCTTCCCACCACAAAGAGGCTGTGATTGGGCTTTTGTTCCCCGCCATGAATGGATGGCAAATTATTATAATTTTGACATACTTCAGGCAGCGAGTTAAAAAAAAAAAAAACACACACGAAAGGGATTAGAGGCCTATTCAGGCGCTGCCGCTTTCCAAACAGCCTATTGAATGTGGAGAGTGCGGGAAACGACATGGCAGCCAGATGGGATGGAGGAGAGGCGCGTTTCAGAGTTGGCGCGGCACAGGAAAGGGCTGTTGTCCATACGAGAAGTGGCTTGGTCACCCAGGGCAAGTAAGATGTGTCTCCAGGGGTGGCCAGGCAGAGTAGCTTTAAGAATGCTGGTTAAAGGTTTGTTTCCTTTTAAAAGGCTAGATGGCCATCGGACAGCAATGCCGATTCTGTGAACTTAGGCAGATCTCGAGAGGGAGGGCAGGAAGGGTTGCCTCAGAGCTTAGTTCTCATGGCCCTTCCTTACAAGCCAAGGGAAGTGCTGATCGCCACTTTGGGATCAGGAAGCAATTTTTCTGCAGGCCAGTTTGGCCGGAGATCCTGGAGGGGGTTTTTATCATCTTCTGGGCATGGAACAGCAATCAGTGGGGGGGGGGGAGGTATTCACGGTAAAGTCGAGCACTCAGGAACGCCGTTCCGGGAGTAACAAGCCCAGGAGCGGGCACATATGGTGATGCGCTGTGGGGAAAAGCAAAAGCATGCTAACTTGATTGGCCTTTTCATGCTTGTTGTAGGGTCGCTTCCCTGCAAGAGCAAAGGAAACCCAAAGTGTCTTTAGTCAAAGTGTAAAGCTGGCTCGCCAGTTCTGAGTTGGGAAAGACCTGGAGATTTTGGGGGTGGAGCCTGAGCGGTGGGTGTTGCCTTCTGACACACTTCCGGTGAGGTCAGGGGGTGCGGCATATGCAAATAAGTTATGCCAGTGAGCTATGCTAATGAGCTCCTGCATCTTTTTTACAAAATGACCCCTGGAGGTATTTATGAATTTCCTGTATTGTGCAGGGGGTTTGGACTAGATGACCCTGGAGGTCCTTTCCACCTCTATGATTCTATTATTCTAAGTCAGAGATGATGACTGGTGTGTAAAAACTCCCAGCAGCCTTCTTGGGGAAGGGCTGTGGCTCAGTGGAAGAGCCTCTGTTTTGCATGCAGAAGGTCCAAGACTTCTCCCTGGGCCGCTGCTGAGCCGCTGCCAGTCTAAATAGACAATACGGATCTTGATGGACCAAGGGTCTGGTTCAGCATAAAGTAGATCACTGTGTTCAAGTGTTTTCTGAACATCTGAGGGGCTGCGGCTCAGTGGCAGAGCCTCTGCTTTATGTGCAGAAGGTTGCGGGTTCAATCCTGGCACCTCTAGTTAAGAAGGACCAGGGAAGAGGTGATGGGGAAAGACCTCTGCCCGAGACACTGGAGAGCCACTGTCAGTCTGAGTAGATGATTCTGATTGTGACGGACCATGAGTCTGATCCAAGGTCACAGCAGCAGCTGCATGTGGAGGAGTGGGGAATCAAACCCGGTTCTCCCAGATTAGAGTCCGCGCTCCTCACCACCAACACTAAACTGGTATCGTCACCACCACCGCCATCATCATAACTGTTGTCATCATCATTGCTGTTGCCGTCATCATCATCATCATCATGACTGTATGGCATTGTTTGTAGTATAGCCAGGAGATCCTAAGATTGTCTGGCAGCCTAAAGTTCTAGCTCTTTTTGTGTTATGCGCCACTAGGTGGCAAGCTTGACTTATATTCTGGGCTGAGAGAGCTCTAAAAGAGCTGTGACTGACCCGAGGAATCGAACCAGATTAGAGTCCGCCGCTCGTCACCACTATGCCACGCTGGCTCTCCAAGGTGGGGTATAAATCAATAGAATACATTTTTTTTAAAAAAACCTTGTTTTCTCGGTTCACGTGGAACGCTCAGGACCTAGTCTGGAGAAGCGGAGAAGATTTCTCTCATTTGCTCCTTTCTTTTGTACACATTTCATACTTTTCTGTTCTCTTTCCTCCACAGATCTTTCTTCGGGTCCATCTGTCTGCAGGTTTAATTGGAAATAAATCCTGCTGGGTTCGGTGGGGTTTCCTCCCCAATGAAGTCTCCGCTCTTCATTTGCGAATCTGCCTATTCTTTCCCCCCGGCCATTGCTTTGGGATTTTGTTTTTTTTAAAAAACCCTGCTTTCTTATCTTATCCAGTCAGAGAACGATTTAATAAAATCCCAAAGAGAAGAAGGGTAGCATCTGTTTTGATTCCGATCTTGCGGCAGATGCTTTTAAAAAAACAACAACCAACAGTCGCTGTTTGCGGCCGTGTCTGATCCCTTTGGGACGCGAGAAACAACGGCATTCCAGAATCAGAGGGGAAAACAAACCCCACAGCACCAAGGAGTCTATTGGTGGGGAAACAAAATCAAAATGCATCCCACGGTGCCCTTTGTGAAGCCAGCCAGCTCACACTTAAAATTTAATGATGTTCTCCGCTCCGCAGGTCCCCGGAGGGACACTACTCTAGAAGGGGCTCCTAACAGCAATATATAAATCCGCCATCATTTCTCCAAAGATTTTTTTTAAAGGCAAATACTAGAGCAACTCAGCTGAGGATCTCAACATTGCTTAATGGCTCACGGGCACAGCAGAGGAGTTGCCAGCCTCCAGACGGTGCCTGGAGATCTTCCATACTACAGCCGATCTCCAGGCGACAGAGATCAGTTCCCCTAGAGCAGGGGTGGGCAAACTGTGGCTCGGGAGCCGCATGCGGCTCTTTCACACATATATATATTGCACATATATCTTTAACATACATTAAGTGGCTCCCGGCAGGACGGCTGGGGAAGCTAAAGATCATTAGCAAACAAATATCATTGGACAAATTAATATCATTATCAATATCTGCTTTTACCCCTTTTGTTACTATTTTTGGCAGTCTCATTTAATGTTAATAAAAAGCAAATCTGCTTATTTTCCAACAAAAGCAGGTAATATTTGTTCATGTCTTGTGGCTCTCAAACATCTGAGGTTTATTCTATGCGGCTCTTACGTTAAGCAAGTTTGGCCACCCCTGTTCTAGGTGGCTCTTACGCTGAGCAAGTTCGCCCACCCCTGTGCCCTAGAGAAAATGGCTGCTTTGGAGGGTGGGCTCCAGTGTTTCCTCTAAGCTCAATTAGTGTGAGCTGGAGTGCCAAAGAATAGATGCATTTGCATTACGGTGCTAGAAAAGACTCCCTCTCTTTTTTTGATTTTTTTGGAATTATTTTGCTTCTACAAACACCAAAAACTAACAAAACAATAGTACAAACACTAACCACTAACTAAAATAGGGTCATACAAAGAGCATATAATTAGTTTTCTTCTGATGTTCTTATTAGGGTAAGTTCTCAGCCTCTATGCCCTGTTGTTGGCCCTCCAGAGGAATTGCTTGGCCACTGTGTGAGACAGGAGGCTGGATTAAATGGACCATTGGTCTGATCCAGCAGGGCTCTTCTGATGTTCTTCTCAGGGAAGGCCTCGGCCTCTCTGCCCTGTTGCTGGCCCACCAGAGGAACTGGTTGGCCACTGTGTGAGACAGGAGGCTGCACTAGATGGACCACTGCTCTGATCCAGCAGGGCTCTTCCAATGCTCTTATCAGAGGAAGACCTCAGCCTCTATGCCCTGTTGTTGGCTATCCAGAGGAACCGGTTGGCCACCATGTAAGACAGGATGCCGGATTAGATGGACCATTGAGCAAGGCTCTTCTTAGGTTGTTCTGATGTTCTTATGCAACAGACCTCCCTCTTCTGCCTAAAACACTAACCTGGTTATGTAAACTGGGCCACCTGACTCTCTCATTTCAGATGCTTTCTTTGGAGGCTTCAAAAAAGGAAAGTGCAGTTGAAAGACTTCCCTGATTACTGTCTGGCTCCGAGTGGAACAAGAAAACTGACAAAATCCACCCAGGGAGAAAGTTTTAATTAGTCCGGTAATTAAATTAGAACTATCCTGCTCTCGGCTCGAAAAGGCATCCGTCCTGGCTCCCACTCCATGTCCTGTGAAGATCTCCATCTAATTGTGTCCCCAGAGGTCTTTTGAAAGTGAGAGAGTTTTTATCAGAATGAACAATTTGAGGAGCTGGACTAAAAATGGATGTGGGGAGAATTGGCAGCTGGGATCGCGAAAGGAATGGACTTTTGATTACTGCCATTCAAAAAAAAGAGAGAGACAAGAAATAAGAGCCGGGAGACTGCGGCGTTGATGTATTCTGTCCAAGCTGGAAATGGCAGTGCTCAGAACTCTTCAGTGGAATAATTATTCAGAAGACAAGCGCCCAGCATTGGCATCGCTTAACGCGCCATCTTCTCAATAAATACTTTCAGTCTGTTTTCTTTCCCTTTCGTGGTAGCATCCTGGGGAGAGAAGGGATAAAAGGGGGTCTCTTCCCAAAGGATCAGCACCAGAACCTGAAAGACAGAATGTCCTGGAACTACCAACTCTGAGACACGGCCTCCATGAAAGACCACCCGGGGGTTGAGAAGAAAGAGAGACACAGAAAAATGAAGCGGCCGTAACCTTGGCGAGAGTGTACCACCACCACCCTCCCCCCAAAAAATCAGATTTATTTTTTAATGAGTACAACTATTTTCTTAACCGGACTTCACTCTTTTCATGGACATTGCAGCCAATTACGGAGTTCCATCAACGAAACACTGTTAAGTGATTGCATCTCGGCTTGTATTTTTATTCTGGTTACTCTCGTATTTGGGTTGGACACTCAAAGCAGAGAAGAAGGAGAATGAGAAGAAAGAAAAGAAGAAGAAGGAGAGGAAACGGAGGAAGAGATTGGAGTCCCAAAGTCTCAGAGTGGCTTACAAACTCCTTTCCCTTCCCCTCCCCACAACAGACACCATGTGAGGTAGGTGGGTCTGAGAGAGCTCTGACAGACACTGCTCTTTTTCAAGAACAGCTGTGCCAGAACTATGGCTTGCCCAAGGTCATCCAGCAGCTGCATGTGGAGGAGTGGGGGATCAAACCCGGTTCTCCTAGAGTCCGTGCACTTAACCCCTACACCAAACTGGCTCTGTACTTAGAGGACATTAGAGCTGTAATGTTCTGGGATATTTTTGCAGGATTATGGCCAAATTTACAAAGGACAGTTCATGCTTGGTCACTGTCACCCTCCTTCCCCAGTGACACTACGGACATCAGCACAGCCCAAATGGATCCAACCAAAGGTTCACCTGGAGTTGCCAGCTCCAGGTTTGGAAATACCTGGAGATTTGGAGGTAGAGCCTGGGGAGGGGGGAGGTTGAGGATGGGAAGAAGCTTGTTGAGTGAGATACATAATACCAGAAGGTACATTAGGTAACTCACCTCCAGGTGGCACCTGGAGATCTCCAGCTATTGCAGTTGATCTCCAGATGACCAAGATCAGTTCTCCTGGAGAAAACGACTGCTTCGGAGGGGCGGACTCTATGGCATTATATCCTGCCGAGGTTCTGCCTCACCCCAAGCCACTCCCTCTCCAGGCTCCACCTTGGAAATCTCCACCCTTATAAGCAGCCATTTATTCCAGGGGAACCGATCTATGTGGTCAGCTGTAACTCCAGAAGATCTCAAGGTCTCACCTGGAGGTTAAGAACAGCAGAAGAGCCCTGCTGGATTTATTTATTTATTTATTTATTTATTTTATTTGATTTGATTTGATTTCTAAGTCGCTCTCCCTGCGATTGCAGGCTCAGAGCGGCGTACAAGACCTGGTACTCCAGGATTCAACCATGCTATATATTTAAAACCACTTAAGAACACAATTTAACAATCTAAGGTGCTCACACTCAGTCCTAAAAATTCAGACCTAAAAATTCAGATGGCGGCATCCTAATCACTCCGGCGCCCATATTTCCTCGTGGCAGATGGTATGAGTCGCGGTCAGGCTTTAATAGATATGCTGTGGGAGAAAAACAGAGAGGGGAGGGAAGGTAGAAGTAGCGGCCCCTATTCAAATGCCTGGCGGAAGAGCTCCGTCTTACAGGCCCTGCGGAACTGCGCTAAATCCCACAGGGCCCTGGTCTCCTTTGGGAGCTCGTTCCACCAGATAGGGGCCGCCACTGAGAAAGCCCTCCCCCTCGTGGTAGCGAGCCTGGCTTCTCTGGGGCCAGGTATAGTCAGCCGGTGTTGGGCCCCAGACCGTAGTGCTCTCCGGGGTACGTACAGGGAAAGGCGGTCCCTCAGGTAGGTTGGACCCAGGCCATTTAGGGCTTTAAAGGTAAGCACCAGCACTTTGAAGCGGATTCAGTACGCTATTGGCAGCCAGTGCAGTGCCACTAGCACAGGCCGGATGTGCTCCCGTCTCCGGAGGCCCATCAACAACCTTGCTGCGGCGTTCTGCACCAGCTGCAGCCTCCGGATCAGCAACAAGGGCAGCCCCACGTAGAGAGCGTTGCAATGGTCTAGCCTCGAGGTGACCGAGGTGATCAGACCAGTGGTCTATCTAGTCCAGTACCTCACACAGTGGCCAGCCAGTTCCTCTGGAAGGCCAACGACAGGGCAGAGAGGCCAAGGCCTTCTCCTGATAAGAACATCAGAAGACCCCTGCTGGGTCAGACCACTGAGGGTCCATCTAGTCCGGCATCCTGTCTCTCACAGTGGCCAGCCAGTTCCTCTGGAGGGCCAACAACAGGGCAGAGAGGCCAAGGCATTCTCCTGATAAGGACATCAAAAGAGTCCTGCTAGATCAGACCAGTAGTCCATCTACTCCAGCATCCTCACACAGCAGACAGCCTGTTCCTCTGGAGGGCCAACAACAGGGCGTAGAGACCAAGGCCTCCATAAGAACAGCACAAGAGCCCTGCTGGATCTGACCAGTAGTCCACCTTGTATCACACAGTGGCCAACCAGTTCCTCTGGAGGGCCAACAACAGGGCAGAGAGGCCGAGGCCTTCCCCTGAGAAGAACATGAGAAGAGCCCTGCTGGATCAGACCAGGGAGGGTCTACCTAGTCCAGCATCCCGTCTCACACTGTGGCCAGCCAGTTCCTCTGGAGGGCCAACAACAGGGCAGAGAGGCCAAGGCCTTCCCCTGAGAAGAACATGAGAAGAGCCCTGCTGGATCAGACCACTGAGGGTCCATCTAGTCCGGCATCCTGTCTCACAGAGCAGCCAGCCAGTTCCTCTGGAGGGCCAACAGTAGGGCACAGAGGCCAAGACCTTCCCCCTATGTTGCCTCCTGGCTCTGGGTTTCAGAGCATTGCTTGGCAACCCTAATCTGACCCAGTATTCTGTTTCCAAGCCCAGCCAGCCAGAGAAACCCAGAGGGTGGTGACGCTTCAGTGTTCTCTCATTTCATGCCAGGCTCTGGAAGCATCAAAGGGACCCTTTAGTGATTTATTGTTTTAAAGCCTTTGTGCCCCTCATACCCCCCAAAGGGTTTGGTTAATCAAACAGCCACATTTGAAAAAAAAAAAAACCCTCTCGAAGTCCTCCTGATACACCCCACGGCGAACCAACTGCTCAAAAGAGACGTCGGCTTCCCGCCCTCAGCAATAAACACCAAATCAACCCCGCCAAACAAAAGAACGGATGGCTCCTCACGTCATCAGAAAGCCCTTTGAAAAAGAAACGGCTTCCAAGAAAGCCCAAGCACCGCTCCTTGCCCAGACCCAGATGAGCGCTTGATGAGGGTGGGGGCAACGGACGCCAGGCCCTGCTTTCTAGAGGAGGCACAGAAGCAAAGACAGAGATAAGGTGGCATGCAGGTTCATCCTTGGAGAGGCAATGTCAGAGGAAGGCCGCATCGTCTGTGCACTGTTGGCCACTGTGTGAGATGGGATGGTGGGCTAGATGGACCCCCTGGCCTGATCCAGAAGGGCTCTTCTGATGTCCTTCTCAGAGGAAGGGCTTGGCTTCCATGCCCTGTTGATGACCATCCAGAGGAACCAGTTGGCCATGCTGTGATATAGGATGATGGACTAGGTGGGCCACTGGTCTGATCCAGCAAGGCTCTTCTGATGTTCTTCTCAGGGGAAGGCCTCGGCCTCTCTGCCCTGTTGTTGGCCCTCCAGAGGAACTGGTTGGCCACTGTGTGAGACAGGAGGCTGGACTAGATGGACCTCTGGTCTGATCCAGCAAGGCTCTTCTGATGTTCTTCTCAGGGGAAGGCCTCAGCCTCTCTGCCCTGTTGTTGGCCCTCCAGAGGAACTGGCTGGCCAATGTGTGAAACAGGATGGTGGACTAGATGGACCCTCACTGGTCTGACCCAGCAGGGCTCTTCTGATGTTCTTCTCAGGGGAAGGCCTCAGCCTCTCTGCCCTGTTGTTGGCCCTCCAGAGGAACTGGTTGGCCACTGTGTGAGACAGGATGCTGGACTAGGTGGACCCCTGGTCTGATCCAGCAAGGCTCTTCTGATGTTCTTCTCAGGGGAAGGCCTCAGCCTCTCTGCCCTGTTGTTGGACCTCCAGAGGAACTGGTTGGCCATTGTGTGAGACAGGATGCTGGGCTGGATGGACCCTCACTGGTCTGATCCAGCAGGGCTCTACTTATGCTCTTATATTCTTATGTTCTGCAGCTTCTGATACTCTAGGCTTATCTCTCCCCTGTGACAGAGCCGGGGATTCTCTGCCCCAAGCTCCTAACGCCCTACACTGCCCCAATCAGCAGTGGGGGTAAACAAAAAAGTCCTATTGGCATCCTATGCTTCACTACATCACTTCCAGGGAAAAACCAGAAAGGACATAAAGTAGCTCTAAGAACCACTGGAAACTCTATGGTTTTGCCATAGATTTTCTGGTGATTCCTAGAGCTACCCTACGTCACTTCTAGGGTTTCCCCAGAAGTGATGTAGCATTGCAGAGGAAGTCGTGCCCTTCCGTTTCTCCACCCACAATCCTCCTTTTGGGTTCCAGCCACCCTATGCAGGTATCCATGCTGGCAAAATTTAAAAAGCCCCCTACCTCACTCCCGCCCCAAATTCTGAGATAGCCAGGTACCGCAACCCTCAATCCATGTGTCCATAGTGGACTGTCTCTCCAGCAGAGCACAGCAAAGGGTGAGAAACACAGGTGCATCGATACAATCGCTTCAGGTTTCGCGTCCGGCTAATCTCTCCCCAAGCACCGCAGACGCAGAGAGGCAATGCAGCCGAAGGCCAAACACTTATTCCAGAGAAAGCAAACTGTCGAGAAAATCATGACTCCTTGTAATAGCTTTTCCTCCCACAGTGGTGAATCACACATCTGCAAATAAGGGCCGCATGACATCAGCCAGTGACATCATCAGCCCCAGCGAGATGCGTCTCGCCGGCTGCGTCTCAATCGTTATGAAATGGACGACTTGCTACGCAGGGGGTTATACAGTTATCATTGTCTAAAAATACCCGACGAGCACCTTCTTTTCTGGTTCTGCTTTCTGAGCTACATGATAACCGCGGTCACACACACGGAAGAATCCACTTTCAGTACCCTTTCCAACGGGATTTTGCACTTCACCCAGTAAAACCCAGTTGGAAAGTGCACCGAAAGCGGATCGAACGAGGACTATTTAGCGCGCGTGACCGCAGCCAATGTATCGGTTGCTGGAATGTCCTACTTCAGAAGGCAGGTGGATGACTGAGTCAAAATGCATAATGATTATCGTATGGCAGTGGGTGTATGGTTTCTTGGTTTGTAGTTATGTAGCACTTTTCAGAAGCAGTCTGACGATGTAAGATAAGGTTAAAGAAATTTTCCTATTGATGATCAGTTGCTCTACTGGAATTGCATTGATGTGAATGGTGGTAAGCATATATCTTTTATAATACTGTGATTGCGGATTAGCTAACAATAATCTGTAGAGGATGGCAAATACAATGATTGTTTGTTTTTATTAATAGGATATTTTGTCCTGTATAACTTGAAGGCTTTCTGTTACACTGGGCACTAGTTCAAGGTATGCAAGTTATCTCTATATCTAATTCCCAAGTGCCCCCCCGCGTGCGGATACCTAAATCCGCCCGGGGGGGCACTTGGGGGGTGGGGAGGGGGTTCTGCAGATGAGGGGCGATCCCCCCGTTTGCAGAAAAATCAAAAAGGTTAAAAAAAGTTTTGGGGGGATACTGAAATCCCCCGAAAAGTAAAAAAGTGTTCCCTGCGCATGCGCAGGGAACGAACTTACCTGTCGTGTGGTTGTTGCTGGCGGCGGTGGCGTGGCGGCGGTTCCCTGTGCGTGCGGACTTGCGGGAGTGCTGGCGGCGGATGAGCGTGGCCGGGGGGGCAGGAAGGGATGGTGCTGGGGGGAGGAGGGAGACGCTGGGCCTGAGTGGCGTTAAGCCACTCAGGCCCCAGCAAAGAGGAGTGAGCTGGTGGACGAGCACGGGGGGGGAGGGAGGGAGGGGATGGTGCCAGGGGAGGAGGGAAACGCTGGGCCTGCGGCAAAGGAGAACGAGCGGGAGGGGAACGCGAGGGTGAGGGGGGAGGGAAGGAATGGTGAGGCTCCTCTGGCACAAAGCCGCGGGCCTCGCTGGGCCAAGCCGGGGCAGGAGGTGGAGAAGAGATGGCGAGGCCCGCGGCTCTGCGCCAGAGGGGCCTCGCCTCGGGCAGGCTGGAACGCGGGGGGAAGGGGGGTGGAGGAAGGAGGAGCAGCTGTCAGCTTCTCCCCCACCCCGCGAATATCGTGGGCCCCCCCTTGTAAATATATAATCATGGCATAGAAATTATTAAGTGCTGGACTAATAGTAATACATTGTTATTGTAGTTGCATGGTAACATTGAAGAAGTATCAATGAAATGAAGACAGAAAATCTGGAATCTTCGTCAATCAACCACATTCTAATCAACCATGTTCTTTGCACTGGCCTTTTTGTATATTTTGTATTGTGTCATGTCAATTGTGGTTTATATGCATGTTGTTGTTGTTGTTGTTATATAAATTCACTTATTTGTTATGGCCATCGATTGTGTCAATTGCAGTGCTTGGTTTATTCAGTGTGTGTATTATAGCCAGGGGATCCTAATATTGTCTGGCAGGCAAAAGTTCTAGTTCTGTTAGTGTCCTGCACCACTAGGTGGCAAGCGAGACTTTTTTTTAAAGCAAGAGACATTTCAGAGGTCATTTGCCATTGCCTGCCTCTGCATCATGACCCTGGAATTCCTTGGAGGTCGCCCACCCAAATACTAGCCAGGGCCGACCCTGCTTAGCTCCCAAGATCTGACGAGATCGGGTTAGCCTGGGGTATCCAGGTCAGGTGAGACAAGGTGGTGTCATGGTTAGAGCGCCGGCCACGGACTGGGGAGAACCAGGTTCAAATCGTCAGTCTGCTGCGATCCGTGCAAGGTGACCTTGGGCCAGTCGTTCGCTCTTGCTTAGCCTATCCACCTCAAAGGGTCATTGTGAAGATAAAACAGGGGAGGGCAGAATTGTATATGTTTTCCTGAATTCCTTGGAGAAAAAGGTTAGATAAAATATGATACATACATACATTCATTCATTCATTCATTCATTTAGACCTGTATCTCGCCCTCCCTGCATAGCCGGTTCAGGGTGGGTTCCATCAAATATAATATAAAACCAATTAGAACCAATTAAAATACATCAGATAATTCCTATGTTTCTAGTCAGAGCCTCAACAGATGAGGTCTATTTCAGACCAGGGTTCCCAGATGGTAATATGGATCTGACCCGCTAAAGGGGAAGCCCAATAGAGGGGAATGACACCTGCTGCCTCAACTAAAAGCCTGGTGGAAGAGTTCTGTCTTGCAGGCCCTGCAGAAATACATAGCCTGGGGAATAACTGATTAGTGGATTAGGGAAGGGGTCACGCCCCTTTTTGCACAACAGCCCCCGCCTGAATTAGATCCTTGCATGGTTTCCCTTTCCCTTTTAAACTTTCTGGGAAGCTCCATTTACAGAGAGCCAGCATGGGGTAGTTGCCGCGACATCACTTCTGGGGACAGGATGTGATATAGGGTAGTTCTAGGAATCACCAGGAACTCTATGGTTTTACCAGCACCATATGGTTTTACCATAGAGATTCCAGTGATTCCAAGAGCAGTGGGATGACACTTATGGCTCTTCCCCAGAAGCGATGTAACACCATTGCCCAACAGTGTCCCCCCCCAGTCCTTGCCTCCCTGATTCCAGCCACAGCCACTAATGGCTGGCAACCTAAGTGCATACAAGATAAGAATGGTAGCCAGGCACTGGGAAAAGAAAATGGACGCACAGCGTAACTATCACAACAGGGGTAACCGACCGCAGGGTCCCTACCATTCGATCCAGTGCCAGTAAGAGATACTGTCCCCCAACTGCCGGCACTACGGAGCTCTCATGTGGGCAACGCCACTGGGCACCCTGCTCACTCCCCACTCTCCAAGGGTGTTCGCAACATGTCGTCAGGATTGATACTGGACACAATAGAACCCCACTGATGGCTTCCTGCCTTCCCAATTCGAACCCAGATCTTGGTCCCCATTCCAAAAAACCGAACCACAACATACAGCTGCCTCTCTGATCACGGCTTACCTGGCAGGGCAGTTGCAAGCCAGCAAAGAAGAAGAAGAAGAAAAGAATCGCAAAGTGACGAATCCAATTTTAACTATTGGACTCAAGAGGGCCCGGAGGGATCCAGGATAGCATGGGAGACGCTGAAGGGCACAGAGCATATTTAAAAGCCCGGCTATTCTGTGACCAGACAGCTGGAGAGCGGCAGATAAGTGATGCTCCTCTAATTTTTATATATCTTTTCCCATTAGTACAGCCTCCGCTGCCCTCCCCTCCTTTCTGATGCCCCCAGCAGACTCCACTGCCTAATTTAGCTGACGCTACAGATAAGCCGTCTGCTGATTCAGCAATCGGAACCCAGCTTATTACAGCCCTGGGTATATTAATAGCTGAATCTGAAATTTCGTGCGGCAGGCTGCATCCTCGGAGTGTTCCGTTTCAACTTCCTTTGCCGGCAAGTGTCGGGTTTTTGTAAAGCAGGAGAAATGCCCCCCAAAAAGGGGGAGGGAACAGCCCCTTAAATGGTTTTCCCTTCAGGCCTCTGCCGCACTTTCTGCTTGTTAGGCAAACCGT
The DNA here is from genome assembly GCA_029233225.1 of Lepidodactylus listeri. Classification (NCBI taxonomy): domain Eukaryota; kingdom Metazoa; phylum Chordata; class Lepidosauria; order Squamata; family Gekkonidae; genus Lepidodactylus; species Lepidodactylus listeri. Next base: position 6,744,292 of record JARCFY010000012.1, read on the forward strand.
AGATCACAAAGCTAACCGGCGGCCATTTGAGGCTTTTCGAGCGAAGACTGGTTATTCGTCCGCCCCTGTGAATTTTCATTTCCGTTTAGAAGACTGGGGAAGGGGGAAGTCGAAATCTATGGGGGAATGTGACCCGTCCGCCTAGTTTTCTGCAAGGAGCTCAGGGTGGCATACACGGCTCCCCACTTTCCTCCTCACAACAACCCTGTGAGGGAGAGCAGGCTGAAAGAGCGACTTCCCAAGATCACAGACAGCTGCACGGCAAAGTGGGGATTTGAAGTCAGGTTTCTTGGGTCCTGTTCCAAGACAGGGTTGCCAGGCCCCCTCGCCGTCGTGGTGGGGGGAATCTGGGGGGCATTCCACGGGTGGGCAGGATGCCGTCGGGAGATGTCCCAGTGCAATGACATCACCCCGAAGGGATGTCATCACGACGTTGACATCGCATGTAACGCTCTGCTTTCTGGGCAAAAAAACCCCCTATTTTATTTTTTTAGCTTCAAAACTATAGTTTGCCAACACAACAATGTCACTTCTGGGTGACATCACCATGCCGGGGGTGGGGTTTCCTGTGGCGGATCACAGCCCCCAAAAGTAGGGGAACCCCCCTTGGGACCTGGGGGCAGGCAATCCTACTTCAAAAGCTCAGGGGCATCGACCTGCTATCCCCTTTTTACAACACCCCTTTTCCACAACAACCCTGTGAGGTAGTTTTGGCGGAAAGCAAGCCACCAGCCCAGAGACGTCCCAGACCAGGGTCTCCCAGATCCCCGTCTGTGCTCGAAGAACTACACCACGCTGACTCCCAAGATCAGACTGTTGGTCCTTCTAGCTCAGTCCCATCTCAGTCCCAAAGAGCCAGTTTGGTGTAGTGGTTAAGTGCGCGGACTCTAATCTGGGAGAACCGGGTTTGATTCCCCACTCCTCCACTTGCACCTGGCTGGATGACCTTGGGCAAGCCGTAGCTCTGTACCAGCTGTTCTCTCAAGGACAGCTTGGGAAAGAGTTCTCTCAGCCCCACCTACCTCACAGGGTGTCTGTTGTGGGGAGGGGAAGGGAAAAGGAGTTTGTAAGCCGCTTTGAGACTCTTAAGTGAGTGAAGGGTGGGATATAAATCCAATCTCTTCTCTTCTCTGTCATTTGGCAACATCTCTTTGGGGGGTCAGCCCTTTCCTGGGGATACCCCCTGATGTCCATTTAACTGTGACTGAACTTCGTGGGACCTTCCAGGTAGAAAGCCACAGCTGTGGTTCCCACTCGCCATGTCGGGACTGGAGATCTCCTGGGATTTACAACCGATTTCCAGACTACAGAGATAAATTCTCTCAGAGAAAATGGCTGCTTTGGAAGGTGGACTATATGGAATTGCATCCCTCTGAGCTATAAGACCCCCAGGGATTTCAAAACCTGTAACTGGCCAATGGATTATAGATATTGGCTCAAATAGTACTAGTAAAGGTGTAGCAATTTTGCTTTCGGCTGCAAAACAATACAGTTGTGGCAAAGTGGAAAAGCCATATTAGCCCAACTCAGCAAGACTGGCACACTAAAATTTGGAATGTATACATAATGGCAAAAATTACAGATAATATTAATAATACACATATACCCATTGCTAAATCTGACTTTGTATCGGTATGGTTTCCTATTTTGGATTATTCGGTACAACAAAACGAAATACCAGAAGTACTGGATTTGTTACATCTTTGGTTAATGGTATTGGCTTGTCTTTTTTTCTTTTTCTTTTGCAATGTAATTGGACCTTCTTTGTTATCTTGCTTATATGATGATTGGATATTTTCATATATTAGGAACTGTTTGTTCTAGCTGTGTACCGCTTCTTGTTATTGTTAATGTTATGAAAAAGTTTAATAATTTTTTTTTAAACCCTGTAATTGGCAACCCTGCCTACACCCTCTTCCCAACCTGTGTTAGACCAACGGCCCTTCTAATTCAATATTGCCTATTCTGAACATATAGACATGAAACTGCTTTGGACTGGGTCAGACCACGGAGCCTATTGTGGTCAGTATTGTCCACTCGGACTAGCAGCAGCTCTCCAAAGTCTCAGGTGGAGATCTTTCCTATAATCCCCTACCTGAACCTTTGAACTGGAGATGCCGGGAATTGAACCTGGGACCTTCCGCATGCAAAACTGCCCCCAGCCACAGCTGCTCTCCAGCTGGCAACAGCTTTCCAGGATGGCAGGCAGGCAAAAGTCTTTCTTCGCACCTGCTACCTGAGGTCTTTTGTAACCAAAGACGACCCCCCCCCCCACAATGGAACCGAAGACTTTGTGCCTGCCAAGTCTGCAAACTCTGCCCTCTGAGCGCCAATCTCTCCTCCTCTCCTTCCCCATCTTCTCCCAGGCTGATATTTACCTCCCTGGCATTCACAGTGTTCTTTCACACCCTGTTATTAGCGCACAAGAGATTCGTGCACACCTTCCTTGGGGAAAAAAAAGGGTTATCATTCTAATCACCGCCTAGGTGCAAACGCTTTATTATCGGCGCACTCCGGAGCTCGAAGCGCCGATCCTGCATGCCAGAAACCCACCTGACTGAATTACAACGGGGAGTTAAAACACCTGCATTGCAGTCGCCTTTAAAATTCTGTTTCTCAGGCCCCCGAGGAACTGTTGTGACTCACAAATCAAATTCTTTCTCAGGTGCCTTTTGTAATCAGTTAAAAAGGACAAGTGTGCACGGAAAGGCTCTCCCCTCTCGTTTCCTCTGTAATTTTCGTGCCTTCGCTTCGCTTTCCTGGCAAGAAACACCTCAACGGGCTCCAGAGTGGTGTCTCAAAAACATGAGGCAGGAGGAAAAACGCGTCAAGCGCTGAAGTGATGTTCCTGTTGTATCTCATTACCCATTCTCCCCTTAGCTCCGAGAATACTTATATCCATTTTGATTCGGTACCACAGCGTACACGGCGCCTCTCTAGAGGTTTTGAGGGAGCCTTCCTTTCGGGTGACCTTGGGCAGTCAACACATAAACAAGACAGACAGCCTGGCGAGCAGACGGAATATGTCAGGGGCTGTTAGAACAGATGGGGAATACAAAAGCAAATGGGGGCACAGAAGAATAATTTGACAGTAAATTTGGCCAGCCTGGACAACAGTGTAATGCTTTGATCAGGAGGGATGCCAACCATTGGCTTCAGCTGGTAAAGGAATCCCATTTTCCAATAGCCAAGTGTGGACCAATCTGTGGATATCTAATTCCATGGATTGGGGGGGGGGCAACATAGACACCTCATTCCTCCAGGAAGGTGAACCCCCTACCGCTTGTCAGGAGGGACTTTGCAACCCTAATATTTCATGAGGTATCAGCTGGATATTAAAGGTAAAGGTAAAGCCAGCTGCAATCCGACTCTAGGGGCAGGTGCTCATCTCCGTTTCCAAGCCGAAGAGCCAGCACTGTCTAAAGACTTCTCCTTGGACATGTGGCCGACATGCCAAAACGCCGAGGTGCACGGAATGCTGTTACCTTCCCGCCAAAGCGGTACCTATTTGCCTACTTTCAATTTCTTGCTTTCGAACTGCTAGGCTGGCAGGAGCTGCAGTCTTTAAGCAGCGTCTGGACAAACACTTGTCGGGGATACTGTAGGTTAATCCTGCATTGAGCAGGGGGTTGGACTGGATGGCCTGGATGACCCCTTCCATCCATCCAACTCTGTGATTCTATGGTTCGACAGAAGACAATGGATGGATGGATGGATGGATGGATGGATGGATAAATAGATGGATAGATAGATAGATGATACATAGATGATAGATAGATGATGGATGGATGGATGGATGGATGGATGATAGATGAAGAAGAAGAAGAGATTGGATTTATATCCCGCCCTTCACTCACTTGGAGTCTCAGAGCGGCTCACAAACTCCTTTCCCTTCCCCTCCCCACAACAGACACCCTGTGAGGTAGGTGGGGTTGAGAAAGCTCTGAGACAATTGTCCTTGAGGGAACAGCTGGTACAGAGCTACGGCTTGCCCAAGGTCATCCGGCAGGTGCAAGTGGAGGAGTGGGGAATCAAACCCGGTTCTCCCAGATTAGAGTCCGCGCACTTAACCACTACACCAAACTGGCTCTAGATATAGATATATCCCCCTCACTGGCAGTCTTTAAGCAGCGGCTGGATGAACACTTGTCAGGGATGCTCTAGGCTGATTCTGCATTGAGCAGGGGTGTGGACTAGATGGCCTGTAGGGCCCCTTCCAACACTGTGATTCTAAGATTCAGTGACCCCACACTTGTTGTAATGAGCTTCTGGGCTTAGAAGGAGGATTAAAGGGCACAGCAGTATTAAAAAGGGGAAATTTCTTGTTTTATTCAGCTAAAGACTGGCACCGTTGAGATGTGGGGATCAACTGACTGTCTCTTGCAGGGTCCCTGGAGAGGTGGCATAGAAAGTTTCTAAAGAGATCAAATAAATCTTGTAGATCTGTGCATTGTTAGCATGCTTACTAACCTAGGAGTTAAGAGTGCTGGGCCAGGATCTGGGAGACCATGGAACTCACTGTGTGACCATGAATCTAATTCTCCCTTAGTGTACCCTAGCTTCCAAGATTAGATGATTAGAGGACAAGACAGTTAAAATGAGCTAGACCAGGGGTGGCCAACCTGTGGCTCGGGAGCCACATGCGGCTCTTTCACACATATTGTGCGGCTCCTGGCAGGGCGGCTGGGGAAGCAAAGGGGAGGCATGCTTTTTCTCTCTTTCTCCCTTCCTTCCTTCCCTCCTCCCTCCCATCTATTTGCTTTCCTAGTTTCTCTCTCTCTCTTTCTTTCCACTTCTTTAATTCTTTCTTTCCATCTCTCTCTTTTTCTCTCTCTCTCTCAATATCATTAGCAAACAAGTAATATCATTATCAATAACCGGTTTTCCTTGTTTGTTTTTATTTTTGGCAGTCCCATTTAACGTTAATAAAAAGCATATTTGCATATTTTTAAAAATAAAAACGTGTGTGTGATATTTGTTCCTGTCTTGCGGCTCTCAGACATCTGACGTTTATTCTATGTGGCTCTTACGTTAAGCAAGGTTGGCCACCCCTGAGCTAGACTGATAGCAAGAGATTTATACTCTGCAAGAAAGGACACCTTCACAACTTTACTCAGCATCGAAAAGACAATAACATAAGCAGCAAGTGTAGATTAGTGACAAAGAAATTCTACCACCATGGAGCCATCACCGTACAGGCCCTGTCTCGGGTCTCTAACTGTTAAATTTCTGGAGGCCGAAAGAAAGGCAGGCGAAAGTGGGAGCGAGCAGTCCTTTATACCTGATTGTGTGTTTATAACGAGGGATGATGAACATTTTGCCATAAGTGGGTTCGACAATCAGACTTGCCACATTCAAAAGTATCGATCAGACATGAGCCAATCGCCCAGCTTGCTTGTGCTGAACAGCCATGGATGCCTTCTAAATGAGTTTGCCCTGGGATTTTGCAAAAAAGGCACATATGCAAAGATGTGGCTTATTCAAACTGATTGGCAGCTATTTAGAGCCACTCAAGACTACTTAGACAGACACCCAAAAGGATAGGATTTTATTAGAACACAGGATTTATTGATGGGGGGGCCGCAGTGGCTCAGAGGTTAAGATGCTGAGCTGCAGACTGGAAGGTCTGTAGTTCGGCAGTTCAAGATCCGAGTGCCGCATGACGGAGTGAGCTCCCGTCTCTGGCCCCAGCTCCTGCCAACCTAGCAGTTCGAAAGCGAGAAATTGCAAGTAGATAAATAGGTACCGCTTCGGTGGGAAGGTGACAGTGTTCCGTGTGCCTTGGCGTTTAGTCATGCCGGCCACAATGTCTTTGGACAGTGCTGGCTCTTCAGCTTAAAAACGAAGATGAGCACCACCCCCTAGAGTTGGAATCGACTGGCCTTCAAGCAAGGGAAACCTTAAACTTAACTTTATTGATTGATGACTGATATATATGATTCGTCACTGTTATAATTGTCTATTGAAACAATTACTGGCTGAGCTGAGCAGCTACACAGCATAGATGGCTGTAGAAGTCAGTAAGGCTGCATGAAGAGCCGACAGCGCTGGACAGCAGGGTCAGGAAGGAATGTAGTGAAGCGATCTGCTGAACAGCTACAAACAGGTTGATGAACAATCTGGCCCATAGCTACAGTGGGGTTATTCGGGGCTCTGCCCCCTTCCTTAAAGGCACAGCCCCACAAGATTTCCTTCTGGAAATGCATTTAAAATTCTTTTTAAAAACATTTTTTAAAGGTGTGTGCTTTCTGGCCGTGCTGCGGCCAGCCGCACGCCGAACAGACTGGAGAATCACCCACAAAGACTTTAGAAGCCTTTTTTAAAAAGACCCAAGAATCCCCTTCCCAACGCCATTTATCAACAGTCTCATCGCTTTGTGAGGAGCTAGCTCGAAGCAGCTGACAGAAGTTGGGGGGGGAGAGAGAAGCAAAGAAAGGAGGGAGTACATTTTTCTCGCTAAATTTTAGATGTTGAGACTTCCCCAAGTCAGCTGGGCCCCTGCATTTGACACTCCACCCCTTCTTCTAAGAGCAGCCATCACAATCTGCCCCCACCAACAGTCACACTTTATTTATTTAGATATATGTAGAGTTCACTTTTTTCTCTTTTAACGCGCACTGTCTAACAACAGTGTTGTCCTCTCCTTCATTTGATGTGCACACAACAGCCGAGTGAGGTTAGGGTGACACTGTAAGGTTGCCAGCTCCAAGCTGGGCAATTCCTGGAGCAGACTTTTTTTTTTTTTAAATGATGTGGCAATAATGGCAACCCCAGCAGAAAAAGATCTGCCCCACAAGCCACAAGATCCTGGCTACGGGCCTGCGAACAATTGAACTGTTGAAAAACTGGCTCCCTATTCGTGACCGGCGAACAGAATGTGAGCTGAACTGGCAGGTGTTCATCCATCCCTATATGTAATAGCATGTTACCACCCTTCTGCACTGGGATATCAAACTGAAATTTGGTGGATGTTTTCTGGATACTCTTCTTTATCTCACATGGACACACACAAAGGTGCCTTCTACTGAATCAGACACTTGGTTTGTCAAAGTCAGTATTGTCAACTCAGACTGGCAGTGACTCTCCAAAATCTCAGGCAGAGAGGTCTTTCTCAGCACTTACTATTTGTCCCTTTTTTAACTGGAGATGCCGGGGACTGAACCGGGGACCTACTGGATGCAAAGCAGATGCTCTACCACTGAGCCACAGCCCCTGCCCTCCCAAGAGGTTTGCTAGCTGCTAAACCTAAATTATGGGAGCTCATCTGTTAGGCACCCCTTCTATAACATTCAGCTCCATCACAACTTAAAATATCATGGGGAAAAGGAAGAGATAAATCTCTTCTCCCCCCTTCCCCATACACTTGAAAAGCTCCATTTATTTATTTGAATATTTGTTTGTTTATCTATTTATTTGTTTATTTCATTTACACCTGACTTTCTCCCCAGTGGGGCCCCCAAATGGCTTATATCATTCTCTTCTCCTCCATTTTATTCTCACAACAGCCCTGTGAGGAAGGTTAGGCTGAGAGACCACAACTGGCCCAAAGTCACCCAGGGAGCTTCCATGGCACGAGTGGGGATTCGAACTCAGTTCTCCCAGATGCTAGTTTGACACTCTTAACCACAACACCCCACTGGCTCTCTTCGGATCTACGACGGGTTCAGTGTGGCAACCAGGAGTGTAGCTAGACTTTCAGAGCAAAAAGGCATATTGACTTTTATGAACGTATCAATGTAATATTTCTGATGCTCCTTACCGCAGGAAGCAACATAAGGGCCAACACACAAGCCTTCCAGTAGGTGGCCATCTTGATTGTCAATCAGTCCTCAGTCTTCAACAAAAGGATTTAAAACTTTTCCAATGTGAAGTGTGCAAGATGCTGGCAGGCCTCCGTTCCGGTCTCTTCAACCCTCTGCAAAGGAAGAAACAGGAAAAACTGTAAAGGAAGAAGCACATGGGGGTGTGGAGATCCTAGTGCAACAGAAACATAGATGTAAGCTACGGAATGCTTACAAATAAGCAGACGCCAGGAGCAAAATGAAAGGTCAAGTTTTTGCAAAAAGGAAAATCTTGTCCAGGACTTTGGGACATGCGTGCTGCAGAAAGGAAGGAGACACAAAGGCAAAGGTGCCAGTGATGTTTTTGATTGGGGGGAGGGAGAGAAAAGGAGGAGACACGTGGCTGCTGATTTCAGCCAGATCCTGCTTTTGCTGATATACCAAGATTTTGCTGTTTCTGAGATACAAGTCGATTAAGAAGAAGAAGAGAAGAAGAGATTGGATTTATACCCCGCCCTTCACTACCCAAGGGAGTCTCAGAGCGGCTTACAATCTCCTTTCCCTTCCCCTCCCCACAACAGACACCCGGTGAGGTAGGCGGGGCTGAGAGAGCTCTTTCCAGACCTGTCCTTGAGAGAACAGCTCTGACAGCTTGCCCAAGGTCATCCAGCAGCTGCAAGTGGAGGAGTGGGGGAACAAACCCGGTTCTCCCAGATAATTCTATGGGGAAAATGTTACTTATTTCCCACCATAAAGAACAATGGAGGGAATGGGGGCAATCTGTTTGGGGGCCCACGGAATTGGACCCCGTGGTTCAATCTTCTTGAAACTTGGTGGGTATTTCGGGGAGAGGCTCCAGCCCCTCTCCCCCAAAGCCCCTTCCCTCCAGCCGCTTTTTAAGCCACTGCCAAGGTGCCACCGAATATCAGCGGCAATTCGACGGCGGGCCGAATCAGATCAGAGAATCTGATTCGGGCCGTGGCTGCCCAAAAGGGGGACAAATGGGCCATTTTCGGGGGTGCATTCAGTTTGAACGAACCGAATGCACATCCCTAGTCTACATACCTATGGTCCAATTGAGGCTACATGTTCTAGGGTTGTGTTTGGCTTTTTGATTGGATGAACAATGGACAATCTGAAACAGCAACCAATGGAAAGACAGCGTTGTTAGTGTTTAGAAATTTAACAACATAAGATGTTTGGAACACAGTTTATATATTTTATTTTTTATCTGCTCTTGTTATATCCATATTGTTATTGTATTTAGATGGAAGTCTACGCTCTTATCCTCCAGTTAATCTGTACGAAGATTTCTTACTGTTATTTTGTTGTGCCTTACATATTGTTGAATAAAAACTGCAAATAAAAAAAAGATTAAGGGCTTGGATCTTTTCAGAATCGTTTCTGTAGCATCCTTTTAGACTGAGAATTATTTTAAGTGGATCAATGATTTCTTTTAAATACTGGATTTTAATTTATAAATCTTCCCCTCGATATTTTGTGACACCATTTTAGATTAATATGGGTAGGAGCTTTCGTGAGTCACCGCTCACTTCTTCAGATATCTAAAGGGTCACCATCAATGCTCCCTCTAAGCTGTGGAGTCTTGTGAGCAAAAATTCTACTTTGTGAGCTACTGGCACTAGAGTTGTGAGAGAGTGACTTGGCTACTTCATAAATTAGTCTGTTCTGGAGCCATTCTTCCTGAGCTAAGACAAAAATCTATGAGCCGGAGGCTAAAAAACTGTGAGCTAGCTCACACTAACTCAGCTTAGAGGGAACTCTGGTCACTACTCAGAGGTAAGGAAGAGCAAAGCACTTGTGAATGTCTCTTGCCTTGAAAACCCTACAGGGTTGCAGTAAGTCCGGTGCAACTTGACAGCAATAACATAAAATGAAATAAAATTGAAGGCAGCAGACAGGTCCGAGGCAAGAAAATAGCATCAGAATTCTCTATTATTCACCCTAGTTTCTTTAGCTTGGAGAAACGGCGGCTGAGGGGTGACATGATCAAGGTTTAGAAGATGATGCAGGGGATAGAGCAGGTTGAGAAAGACGTACTTTTCTCCCTTTCTCACAAGACAAGAACTCGTGGGCACTCCATGAAATTGATGAGCACTCGGGTTAGAACAGATAAAAGGAAGTCCTTCTTCACCCAAAGAGTGATTAACATGTGGAATTCACTGCTACAGGAGGTGGCGGCGGCTACAAGCATGGACAGCTTCAAGCGGGAATTAGATAAACATATGGAGCAGAGGTCCATTAGTGGCTATTAGCCACAAGGTATAGATAGGAAGTCTCTGTCTATGGCAAGTGATGCTCTGTCTTCTTGGTGCTTGGAAGGGGGCAACAGTGGGAGAGCTTCTAGTGCCCTGGCCCCACTGCTGGACCTCCTGGTGGCACCTGGTATTTTGGGCCACTGTTGGACAGAGTGTTGCACTGGACAAGCCATTGGCCTGATCCAGCACCGGCTTCTCTCATGTTCTTATGTTTATGTAACGGCTCGCTGAACGACTGACTCTCTCATCATGACCGGCGAACACAACACGAACACAATTAGCAAGCGAGTAAGCATGATCTCCTGCTTATCTGCATTTTACATTACAGCCCGTTCCAATCCCTGGAGGAAGCACACGGCCAGATCAGTTCGAAGGGACACATCCACAACAGAGAAAGGATGACATAAAAGAAAAAGAAAAAAAATTAACATGGGTCAGAAATAGCTCTCCCCCACCACCCGGGGTTCTTCAGTATTCAACACTTCAACCTCGAACGCAGGTTTCTGGCAGATATCAATAAACTGGGAACCAGAACAAGTTGTGTTTATTTTTTTTGTATTGGGGGGGGGGGGGGAGGAATCACTGTATTACTCATCTCTTTTCAAACCTCATTTACCGAAGAAGGGGAAATGATTCAGTAATCCTCTCAAGTGCCCTTTCAAACACTGTCTGCTTGCCGAGCCCTTCTCCAACCCCCACTTCTCCTTTTCTTATTCCTTTGTCTCCTCCTAACCTTCATTACTGAACTACGTGATGGATGAATGGTTAGATCTCCTCTTGCCTTGAACCACAGCCCGACTGAGATGGGAGCGCTATGGAGGGTGGCCAGCTCCGAGTCGGGAAATCCCTGGAGGTTGTGGGGGTGGAGACTGGGAAGGGGGGGGGGTTGGATCTGAGCAGGGTACGATGCCATTGAGCCGCCGCCACCCCCTCCAAAGCAGCCATTTTCTCCAGGGGAACTGATCTCCATAACCTGGAGGCCAGTGATTCCGGGAGATCTCCAAGTGCTACCTGGAGGTTGGCAACCTCGGCCCTAGGCAGCTGCTATTTCCCTGGAAACCTCTGTTCATCAATTTCTAAGTGTAACATCTGGCTCGGTCTTCAGGGAACGCCCTTTTTGTACTCACACACGGGGGCTTTGAGATTAGGGTTGCCAACTCCATGTTGGGAAATTCCTGGAAACAATGGGGTGGGGTGGGGCCTGAGGATGGTGGGATATAGGGAGTGACCTCAGCGTGGCATATCACTGTAGGACCCACCCTGCAAAGCCGCCATTTTCTCCGCGGGAACTGATCTCTGTCGCCTGGAGATCAGCTGCCATTCCAGATCTCCAGGTTTAACCTGGACGTCGGCAAAATTATTTGAGATCAGCCAACCAAACCCAGTTTTGGGTAGGGTTGCCAACAGGGTTGCCAGCCTCCAGGTGGCACCTGAAGATCTCCTGCTAGTACAACGGTTCTCCAGACGATCACGATCAGTTCCACTGGAGAAAATAGCTGCTTTGGAGGATGGGTATTACAGCATTCTACCCTGCTGAGGTCTGTCCCCAAACCCTGCCTTCCTGAGGCTCCACCCCCCAAATCTCCAGGGATTCCCCCAACCCAGAGCTGGTAACCCTAGTTGCCAGCCTCCAGGTGGGGTCTGGAGATCTCCTGCTTTTACAACTGATCTCCAAAGACACGTTCCTCTGGAGGAAATAGCCACTTTGAGGATGGACCCTATGGCATTATACGATGCTGCAGTCCCGTCCCGTCCCCCGGATTCTGCTTTCTCCAGGCTCCATCCCCCAAAGCTCCAGGTATTTCCCAAACCAGACCTGGCAACCCTAGTTTCAGGTAATATCATTTTTAGATGCAAGTATGGAATTTTCTAGAAAATCTCTCTCTCTCTCTCTCTCTCTCTCTCGTCTCCTAGAAAATATTCCAGCCCTATGGAATAGTTGGTGACCTTGGCACCCAGTTTTGATACGATTCTTTAAATCCTCATATACACTGATGAATCCAGAAGAGAAGAAGAGGGGTTGGATTTATACCGCAACCTTCACTACCCAAAGGAGTCTCAGAGCGGCTTACAACCTCCTTTCCCTTCCCCTCCCCACAACAGACACCCTGTGGGGTAGGTGAGGCTGAGAGAACCCTTTCAAGAACTGCCCTTGAGAGAACAGCTCTGAGAGAACTTGGGACTGGCCCAAGGTCACACAAGCACCTGCGTGTGAAGGAGCGGGGGAATCAAACCTGGTTCTCTCACATTAGAGTCCATGCTCCTAACCACTGCACCAAACTAGCTCTCAATTGCTTCCAAGGAAAGGACAAAAAATAAAAGCAAAGAATTGCCTGCAGTGACACCAGGGTTGCCATCCTCCAGGTGTGGGCTGGAGATCCCCCAAGGGATCAGTTCCCTTGGAGAAAATGGCTGCTTTGGCATGGGGGCTCTATGGTATTGTACCCCACTGAGGTCCCCCTCTCCCCAAACCCTGCTTTTTCCGTGGGCCCCCCCTCCCCAAAACACCCAGGAAATTACCACCCCTGAGCTGGCCACCTTAAACTACAACGGAACAGGAAGAAGATTAAAACCCACCAGAAAGATTAAGTTCAAGGGTTTTTGTTTTTTTTAAGTAGTTAAATGGAGCAGCATTGGTCAATTAATCAATCGATGAACTGACTGAAAGAACGCGCTGCTAGACAAAATCTGCAAGGGAAGTCGATGAGCCAAATGGCGAGCTTTGCTTAGTTGGTTTCTATTATTTCGGAGAGTCATCTTCCGTGCAAGTCACTTGGTCTTTTGGTCAGTAATTGCCTGCACTTCAATGGACGCTCTGGCAGAGACACACAGGAGCCGAGTCCCCAAAGAGTGCTTGTCGGTCTGTTCTACAAATGTATGCAGCTGCCACTCACTTTCCTCCAGGCCAGAAGGTTACCAAGAGCGTGCCTTTGGTGTTCCTTTATGCACCAAGTGCTCCACATTCTGAAAAGCCAAGCCAGCGCGAGTTGCAAATGAAAAGGAAGGGAACTGAAAACAATTCAGCCAGTATCATAATGCCCCTGTCCAAATCGATGGTGCAACCTCATTTGGAGTACTGTACACAGTTCTGGTCGCCACACCTCAGAAAGGATATTATAGCATTGGAGAAAGTGCAGAGGAGGGCAACTAGAATGATCAATGGATTGGAATATCTTTCCTATGAAGGAAGGTTGAAGCGCTTGGGGCTCTTTAGCTTGGAGAAATGACGGCTGGGGGGGGTGACATGATCGAGCTTTATAAGATTATGCATGGGATAGAGCAGGTAGAGAAAGAACTCCTTTTCTCCCTTTCTCACAATACAAGAACTTGTGGGCACTCCATGAAATTACTGAGCAGTCGGGTTCGAATGGATAAAAGGAAGTACTTCTTCACCCAAAGAGTGATTAACGTGTGGAATTCACTGCCACAAGAGGTGGTGGCGGCTACAAGCACGGACGGCTTCAAGAAGGGATTGGATAAACATATGGAGCAGAGGTCCATCAGTGGCTATTAGCCACAAGGTATAGATAGGATATCTCGGTCTGGGGCAAGTGATGCTCTGTATTCTTGGTGCTTGACGGGGGGGGGGGGGGGCATCAGTGGGAGGGCTTCTAGTGTCCTGGCCCCACTGGTGGACCTCCTGATGGCACCTGATATTTTTGACCACTGTGTGACAGTGTTGGACTAGATGGGTGATTGGCCTGATCCAGCATTGGCTTCTCTTATGTTCACTAGAGGAATTGTTTGGCCACTGTGTGAGACAGGATGCTGGACTGGATGGACCACTGGTCTGATCCAGCCAGGCTCTTCTGATGTTTTTATTAGGGGAAGGCCTTGGCTTCCCTGCCCTGTTGCTGGCCATCATGAGGAATGGGTTGGCCACTGGGTGAGACAGGATGCTGGACTAGATGAACCACTGGTCTTATCCAGCTGGCCTCTTCTGAAGTTTTTATCAGGGGAAGGCCTCGGCCTCTATGCCCTGTTGTTGGCCCTCCAGAGGAACTGGTTGGCCAATGCGTGAGACAGGATGCTGGACTAGATGGACTCTCACTGGTCTGATCCATCAGGAATCTTCTGATGTTCTTATTAGGGGAAGGCCTCGGCCTCTCTGTCCTGTTGTTGTCCCTCCAGAGGAACTCGTTGGCCACTGTGTGAGACAGGATGCTGGACTACATGGACCCTCACTGGTCTGGGGCAAGTGATGCTCCGTATTCTTGGTGCTTGATGGGGGGGGGGGCAACAGTGGGAGGGCTTCTAGTGTCCTGGGCCCACTGGTGGACCTCCTGAGGGCACCTGGTGTTTTTGGCCACTGTGTGACACAGAGTGTTGGACTGGATGGGCCACTGGCCTGATCCAACATTGGCCTCTCTTATGTTCTTCAGTTCTTAAATGGTTATGGTGTCCCAGAGGGAAAAATGGCCAATGGAATTTAAGCTCAGCAAGGGGGAAGGGACTTTTCACAAATATTTTTTAGTGGCGTTGAAAACCTGTCAGAGAACTTTTGAGGAGTGTTTGAAAGGGAGTGAAAGCGTTTACCCCTTTTCAGAGCGAAGCCAGTGATTTCTGAAGGGGGCTTCTGTGTCTCACTCTGCTGGTATCGACCTGCTTACTGCAGGAACCCCTCTGGCAGAGGTCCCCACTACGCCAAACTGGCTCACTACACCAAGCCACTACACCAATCAGATGCACTACCACAATACCTTGCAAGAAGAAGAAGAAGAGGAGGAGGAGGAGATTGGATTTATATCCAGCCAGTTTGGTGTAGTGGTTAAGTGCGCGGACTCTAATCTGGGAGAACCGGGTTTGATTCCCCACGCCTCCACTTGCAGCTGCTGGATGACCTTGGGCAAGCCGTAGCTCTGTACCAGCTGTTCTTGAAAAAGAGTAGTTTCTGTCAGAGCTTGCTCAGCCCCACCTACCTTCCAGGGTGTCTGTTGTGGGGAGGGGAATGGAAAGGAGGTTGTAAGCCGCTCTGAGACTCCAAGTGAGTGAAGGGCGGGATATAAATCCAATCTCTTCTTCTCTTCTCTTCTCTTCTCTCTTCTTCTTCTTCTACCAAAAGGAGTCTCAGAGCGGCTGACAACCTCCTTTCTCTTCCCCTCCCCACAACAGACACCCTGTGAGGCAGGTGGGGCTGAGAGAGCTCTGACAGAAACTGCTTTTTCAAGAACAGCTCTGACAGAACTATGGCTGGCCGAACTTCACACCAGCAGCTGCACGTGGAGGAGTGGGGAATCAAACCCGGTTCTTCCAGATTAGAGTCCACGCACTTAACCACACTACACTGAACTAACTGTAGCAGCCCCACCTAGCGTGAGAAGCCAAGCCAGTCCAGGCCCTGGCAAATATCCATGTGTTTACCTCACACGGTAAAGACTGACAGAGAACCGAGGAGAGCGCGAGAGCCTGCCTGTTGGTTCCGGAATGGGAATGAAGAGGCCTCTTTGCCTCTTTATCTCCACACAAGGATGCCGCGGTTGACATAACAACGAGCAAATTGCCAGCCACCCCCTTCCTCTGGAAAGACAAGCGCTCTGGATGCATCCCGCCCTTAAACGCCCTCACTGGAGACAAGGAGGAGGGGAAAAAACCAGGGGGGGGAAGTTCTTTAATTACATTCCCAAGGACACTGCAGCACGCTGTCGCCTTTCTATATCCGCACAGCCCCAGCCAGCCAAAATCTTCATCAGTTATTAGATTTCCCCCCTCTCTGTCCCCGAAAGCACCACCCAAGCACATCGTGGGCCAAACAGAAACGCACCGTCCCTGCAGCAAGCCTTAGAAACGCAGGGAACATGCGTGTATTGTAAACATCTTGACAAATCTCACCAAAAGCATCCAACATTTGCTCACTGGTTTAACGGCACGCCGGGTTTACCATTTAGAGTCACATTCGCTGGTCGGTTTGGCATGATGCCCGTCGGTATGGTCTATGGACGTGCCAGTGTGCAACGATATGTTCCAAAGAGGGGAGGGGCTCTGGCTCAGTGAAGGAAGTCATGCAGGAAGTCCCAGGTTCAATCCACAGCACCTCCAGTTAAAAGAATTAGGCAATCGGTGACATGAAAAGACCTGCTTACTGTGGGAACCCCTCTGGCAGAGGTCCCCACTACGCCAAACTGGCTCACTACACCAATCAGATGCACTACCTCAATACCTTGCAAGAAGAAGAAGAAGAGGAGGAGGAGGAGATTGGATTTATATCCAGCCAGTTTGGTGTAGTGGTTAAGTGCGCGGACTCTAATCTGGGAGAACCGGGTTTGATTCCCCACTCCTCCACTTGCACCTGGCTGGATGACCTTGGGCAAGCTATTGCTCTGTACCAGCTGTTCTCTCAAGGACAGTTCTGGAAAGAGCTCTCTCAGCCCCATCTGCCTCACAGGGTGTCTGTTATGGGGAGGGGAAGGGAAAGGAGTTTGTAAACCACTCTGAGACTCCAAGTGAGTGAAGGGCGGGGTATAAATCTAATCTCTTCTTCTTCTTCTTCTCCTCAGCCTGAGACCCTGGAGAGCCGCTGGCAGTCTGAGTAGGCAATGCTGACCTTGACAGACTAAGGGTCTGATTCGGTATAAAAGAAGAGAAGGAATTGGATTTATACCCCGCCCTTCACTACCTGAAGGAGTCTCAGAGTGGCTTACAATCTCCTTCACCTCCCCCTCCCCACAACAGACACCCGGTGAGGTAGGCGGGGCCGAGAGAGCTCTCTCGAGGACTGCCCTTGAGAGAACCGCTCTGAAAGAACTTGTGACTGCCCCAAAGTCACACCAGCAGCTGCATGTGGAGGAGTGGGGAACCAAACCCGGCTCTCCCAGATTAGAGTCCGCACTCCTAACCACCACACCACACTGGATCTTGACCATATATACAGAATACAAACCATAGAGTCAAATCATAGAAGCAAAGCGAACATCTGGGGGTGGAAAGCGAGCAGTCGAGTCGGAACGGATAAAAGGAAGTACTGCTTCAGCTCAAGAGCTGTGCTCCCTCTAAGCTGCGGAGTCTTGTGAGCAAAAATTCTACTCTGTGAGCTACTGGCATTAAAGTTGTGAGCAAGTGATTAGGCTACTGCATAAATTAGTTTGCTCTGGAGCCACGCTTCCTGAGCTAAGACAAAAATGTGTGAGCTGGAGGCTAAAACCTGTGAGCTAGTTCACACTAACTCAGCTTAGAGGGAAAACTGCCCAAGAGTGGTCAACACATGGAATTCACTGCTACAGGAGGTGGTGGCGGCTACAAGCATGGATGGCTTCAAGAGGGAATGGGATAAACATCTGGAGCAGAGGTCCATCAGTGGCTATTAGCCACAAGGTATAGATAGGAACTCTGAGTCTGGGGTAAGTGAGGCTCTGTATTCTTGGTGCTTGGGGGGGGGGCAACAGTGGGAGGGCTTCTGGTGTCCTTGACCCACTGCGGGACCTCCTGAGGGCACCTGGTGCTTTTGGCCACTGTGTGACAGAGTGTTGGACTGGATGGGCCACTGGCTTGATCCAACATTGGCTTCTCTTGCGTTCTTATGTTCTTAAAGTGCCACCAAGCTGACTGAAGAGGACCCTGCTTGCATTGCCAAATCCAGACAAGGGAATTCCTGAAGATTTGGGGGTGCAGCCTGGGGAGGGTAGCCATTGGGGAGAAGGGATGCCAGTTGGGATACTGTCCAGGATACTGTTGGGGAGAAGGGATGCCAGTTTGGTGCAGTGGTTAAGTGCATGGACTCTAATCTGGGAGAACCGGGTTTGATTCCCCACTCCTCCACTTGCACTTGCCGGATGACCTTGGGCAAGCCGTAGCTCTGTACCAGCTGTTCTTGAAAAAGAGCACTTTCTGTCAGAGCTCTCTCAGCCCCACCTACCTCACAGGACGTCTGTTGTGGGGAGGGGAAGGGAAAGGAGGTTGTAAGCCGCTCTGAGGCTCCTTTGGGTAGTGAAGGCCGGGTTTAAATCCAATCTCTTCTTCTTCTTCTCTTCTCCAGGTGAGACCTAGAGATCCCCTGGAATTCCAGTTCATCTCCAGACTACAGGGATCAGTTCCTCTGGAGAAAATGGACACTTTGGAGGGTGGGCTCCGTGGCACTGTACCCCACTGAGGTCCCTGTCCTCCTCAGGCGCCATCCCCAAATCTCCAGGAGTTTCCCAACCTGGATCTGGCAATCTAACCCACCCACCCCCCTCCACTGGTGGCCAGCGGGATCTGATAATGGTATTGCAGAGGGACTTTAGGATGACACCGTGCCTGAGTCCACCCTCCAAAGCAGCCATTTTCTACAGGGAAACTGAATCCTGTCAACTGGAGATGAGTCGTACTTCTGGGAGATTTCCAGACCCCAGCTAGAAGCTGGCCACTGTAAGGGAAGCAGGGGTCATTTTGAGCAGGAGCTCGGGGGAGCGCAGCTCCGGGAGTTGGTGCCAGCCCCCCCCCGCCCCCACGGGGCAAATGCCTGTTTGTGTCACGGCTGCAGCAAAATGACCCCGTCCCCTGGAAAGGTCCTTGTTCCTCCGACCAGCCTTCTGAAGGCTTCAGCCACCCCTGAAGCTATCCTCCCAGAATAGTGGTATTTCTGAGGCTTGGATTAGTAGCTGTCCCCTCTCTGCCAGCTCTTTCTTTCTTTCTTTCTTTCTTTCTTTCTTTCTTTCTTTCTTTCTTTCTTTCTTTCTCTCTCTCTCTCTTTCTCTCTCTCTCTTTCTCTCTCTCTCTTCTTTCTTTCTTGCCTTCTGACATACTTCTGGTGATGTCAGGGGGTGTGGCATATGCAAATAAGTTATGCTAACGAGTTATTCTAATGAGCTCCTGCACCTCTTTTTCTACGAAATGACCCCTGAAGGGAAGGATCCCTGTATCCATGTACTGGGCGATTTGGTGAATACTGCAGAGTTTGCCCAGTCAAAAAAGCATGATACTGGCTGCAGTCAATAAACTTCCCAAGAAGTATATTGCAAAAAAAGGTGAATTGACATTTATTCAAGAAGATCCAGTTCCCATTCAGGTTGCAGTTGAAAGGAGAGAGACAAGCGTAATCGAAAGACTACTTTCCCTGTCACAAAGGGCCTGCTTGTCTGACATGGCGTGTGTGTGAGTTTGAGGGTGTTGTATCTATGGGAGAGACCTGCAGGGATGCGTGTCTCCATGGAAGACCGTGTGATGAAGTTGAATATGCCTATACCAGGGGTGGGCAAATTGCAGCCCGGGGGCCACATGCGGCCCGCCACAGAGTTTTTTGCGGCCCGCCAAGACAGTTGGCCACTGTCAGCACCAGAGGAGCTGCAGCTTGAACTTATTGACATGCAGTCAAATCACACTGTGAAAGAAATGTTTAATGCTGTGACATTAGTTGACTTTTACAAATCTTTGTCTGCTGAAAAGTTTCCATGTATGAAGAAATTTGCTGGGAAAATGTTCTCTATATTTGGGTCTACATATATTTGTGAGCAAAGTTTTTCTTGCATGAAGATCAACATGAGTAAATATAGATATTAACAGACATTTGACAGACATTAACTTGCAGGCTGTGATGAGAATCTCAACAAGCAATCTCACTCCTGATTTCAAAAAAATTGTAGAAAAGTGCGATAGGGTACATTTGTCTCATTAAACTGATTCTAAAATTAAAGGTGCTTGCAGCTATAGATGATATGAAATTAGCACAATAAATAAATTGAATAAAACTACCACTATTTTATTTAATTTATATTTATGGATTTTTATGATACAATTTATACCTTTTCTGAAATGCAAAGTGAACTAATGTATGTAATCATTTTAAAAGGTGCGGCCCTCCGCTAACCTCCGCTCCCACAAAGCGGCCCCCGAGCCAAAACAATTGCCCACCCCTGGCCTAGAACATTTGTTCCAGAATTTTTTTTGTTGAATATGATTCCAGAAACTTTTAACAAATCAGATAAATATTTGATTATCCATGTAATAACTGCTACTAGAATACTTTATGCAAGGTATTGGAAAGGAGAAGAAGCGC
Organism: Lepidodactylus listeri; assembly: GCA_029233225.1. Taxonomy (NCBI): domain Eukaryota; kingdom Metazoa; phylum Chordata; class Lepidosauria; order Squamata; family Gekkonidae; genus Lepidodactylus; species Lepidodactylus listeri. The sequence goes on from JARCFY010000012.1 coordinate 6,764,319, forward strand.
CCTCGAAGGAGGAAATATTATATAAACTATTGGAGACTGCAGAAATGGACAATTTAACATTGAAATTCGCAGATAAAGGAGAGGAAATATTTTTTGAAAATAATTGGTTAAGGTTTTATAAATGGTTGGAAGAACATTTCAAAAAATGAACTAACTTCAATTGTACGCTCTTGTAAAACTGAGATAAGCTAGTTTGGTGAATAAGATATTGATTCTAGTAGAACTGTTAATATAGATACGTACGTTACAGACTCTGTATCAGTATGTTTTTATCTTTGTGCGTTTTTTCTTGTTTCCTTTTTTTCTTTTCTTTTCTGGAAACTTAATAAAAAGAAAATTAAAAAGAGAGAGGGCCAGTTACTTGGCCATCTGAACACCTGGTAAGTACTTGGTCATCTGTACACGCTCTGTGTCAGGAATGGCGAGTGAACCCCAGAGAAGGACAGTTATACAGAATTCAAGAGAAATCCCGCCAACAGTAAACCAATCGCATAAAACTAGCGATGAGGCAGCTAGCAGAGAAATGAAACCTATCACAAGACGGAGGTCCTGTGCCTGAGTCGGGGCGGCTCGGGGTTGGGGGGTCCCACTCCCGGCCTTTGATGGGGCACAACTGGTGCCAGCGTCGGAGGCTAGGAGTGTGGGAGTGCTCCCGGATACCTCCTTGATGATAAAGGCCCAGACAGCAACCACTGCTAAGTCAGCCTTTTACCACCTTTGGCTGATTTGGCAGTTGGTTCCCTTCCTTGGCCGCGATGACCTGGCGACAGTGATCCACGCAATGGTCACCTCGAGATCAGACTACTGTAACGCTCTCTACATGGGCTGCCCCTGATGCAGATCCGGAAGTTGTAGCTAGTGCAAAATGCTGCGGCCAGGCTATTGATGGGTCTCCCAAAATGGGAGCACATCCGGCCTGCGCTGAAGGCACTGCACTGGCTGCCAACAGCATACCGAATCCGCTTCAAGGTGCTGGCGCTTACCTTTAAAGCCCTATATGGCCAGGGTCCAACATACCTGAGGGACCGCCTTTCCTCATATATATTCCAGAGATCACTGCGGTCGGGGCACAACATCGCCTGACCATCCCAGGCCCTAGAGATGCCAGGCTTGCAGCCACTAGGACCAGGGCCTTCTCGGTGGCAGCTTCCTACTGGTGGAATGAGCTCCGGAGGAGATCAGGGCCCTGCGGGATCTTTTACAGTTCCGCAGGGCCTGCAAGACGGAGCTCTTCCCACCAGGCCTTCGATTAGGAGCCACCACACTATCAACGTCACCACTATTGACATCTTGCGGCAGGGGTCGGCCCCGGCCTGGAGAGTGAGCCACACCATCAGTTCAATGAACTGTTGAAGACCATACCGTACGCCATCTTTAGAACAGGACAAAGACCACTATACTAGCGCTTTAAGAATTTTTTGTGATGTCTTAAATGTGATGTTTTAACTTTGTAATAGTTTTACGGTACTGGTGACCAATTTTGTAAGCCGCCCTGAGCCTGCTTGTGGGGAGGGTGGGGTATAAATTGTTGGAGAAATGAGCATGTAACACAAGGCCTGAGAAATTCAGCCATTATAGGGTTAACCTATGCAACTTGTTTGTTTACTTTTGTTAGCCTGGAAGTAATACCTGGCAGCTGGCCAATTAACTCTAAGCCCAGGAAAACTGAAGGTGTACTGTTCTGCTACTTGGTTACTGATATCAGGTGTTTCCTTTCAGGGGTCAAGAAGAAGGAGAGATCCTCCCTTGTAATCTCTCTCACTCTCTATCAGGATGTCTTAGTGTGCAGACGCAGCAGAATGCAGCTTAGTAAGCATGTTTTGTTTATTTGTAGCTAATCCCGTTCACCTTTTCCCTTTAGTAATAAACTTCTTTTAAACTAAAAGAAGCAATCTCTTCTTTCCAGAAAAGCAAGATTCATTACTCTGAATTTTCTTGATTATTGGACAAAAGTCCTAACATAAATAAACTAAATAATCAATCAATCAATCATTCCTCCCAGCTTACATAGTGAGCAGGGAGATGGCAACTCCCGCCCGGGAGGGATGGCAACACTAGCTCGCACACCCCATTCAAGGAGATAATGCCTAGACACCCTTAGAGTGATATAGCGCCCCCCAGTGTCCAGGCAGGCTGAGTCGCTCACTCCAACTCCATGATCCTCGGGGCGAGGGGAAGAGTCAAAATGCATTTAATAAATAAAAGACAGAAGAAGAAGAAGAAGAAGAAGAAGAAGAAGAAGAGGAGGAGGAGGAGGAAAAGGAGGAGGAGGAGGAGGAGGAGGAGGAGATTGGATTTATACCCTGCCCTTCACTTGGGAGTTTCAGAGCGGCTTACAAACTCCTCTCCCTTCCCCTCCCCACAACAGACACCCTGTGAGGTAGGTGGGGCTGAGAGAGCTCTGACAGAAACGGCTCTTTTTCAAGAACAGCTCTGACAGAACTATGGCTTGCCCAAGGTCATCCAGCAGGTGCAAGTGGAGGAGTGGGGAATCAAACCCGGTTCTCCCAGATTAGAGTCCGCGCCCTTAACCACTACACCAAACTGGCTCTGGTACCTGGTACAGCCGCAACCCTCTTTGTAAGCAACGCCTTGGGTCAGCCGCCTTTTAAAAAGGTAATGGGCACCCCATTTCCAAGCCAGTCTTTTGGCTAACAAAACAGCCTCCAAAGATTGACAGCTCATCTGCTCGCCTGTCAGCCCCCCAAAGCTAAATGCCAGGAGCCACTCACAGAGTGCATGTGGGTAGCCTGTAAAGCATCGCTTCTGGGGGCTTGCGCACCGGTCGACTCCACAACAGGAACCCAGATGAGTGGCGAGTTCAACGCCCGTGCCCCGCCATCTCTGTTACAGCAAGTCAATCAGATGGATTTTTTCCGCTGGACCTCTCACCCCCCCCAAGGAGGGCCTTCGAATCCACAGGACTGTCTTTTCATCAAGCCTCAGAGCTTAACTCCGCCGGCTGTGGCCATTCAGGGCTAATGAGGCGTGATGTTTGTTTGCACAAAAACCCCAAGGAAACGCCACTCAGGAACCAAAAGGTCTCCTGTTCCTTCAACTTAGACAGAAACGGAAAGGTTTTTTCTCAGGATCATTTGCTAGATATGCAAACTCTCATTCACGCACGCATCCACTGAGGTAACTAGGACACAGCCAGGGGTCATTTCGTAGAAAAAGAGGTACAGGAGCTCATTAGCATAACTCATTTGCATATGCCACACCCCCTAACATGCCGGAAGTGTGTCCAAAGACGACACCCACCCCTCAGGCTCCACTCCACAGGTGAGTGAAACTGACCTGCTCTTCCTCCATTCCCTTCCCCATCCAGTACTTTGTGCAATAAAAAGAAGCGTAAAGAACACACCCTCATTCTCTTCCTGCTCCCTTGAAACCACCAGGTTTCAAGTAGACTTGAGATACCCAGGACATGTGCACCACCCATCCCTTCCCCTTCCCCTCCCCACAACAAGACACCCTGTGAGGTAGGTGGGGCTGAGAGAGGTCTTTTGACAACTGCTCGTGAGAGAACAGCTCTGAGAGAACTTGTGACTGGCCCAAGGTCACACCAGCAGCTGCATGTGAAGGAGTGGGGAATCAACCCCAGTTCTCCCAGATTAGAGTCCAACTCCTGACCACTACACCAAACTGATGGGGTGGAAGCTGCTGAAGGTTGGTGAAATTTCTCCAGTACTTATGTGCCAGGTGCCCAGATAAAAAATGGTATACTTAGAAAATTTATATGCCACCTTGAGCAAGTCTCTGGAAAAGCAGCACACAGTCATAAAAGGAACAATGATAAAATTATCAATATTAAAACAAAACATTAAAATCAATAAAGGCCCTAGCAGGGCTTTCCCCGGGGCGCTGCGCCTCTGCACTGCTCGGGGAAGCCGAGGAGGGGGCGGGGCTTGGTCATGTGCCCGCCCCCTGGGCTCCTCACTCCCGGAGCTGCGCTCCTGTGTGCTCCCGCTCCAACGGACCCCTGGACACAGCATTCTTACCAGCAATAATTGCCAACTTCCAGGTGGGGCCTGGAGTTCTCCTGGAATGACAACTCATTTCCAGGCTACAGAGATCAACTCCCCTGGAAGAACTAGGAAGTTTGGAGGGTGCAATGTCTATGGCCTCACATCCCTGCTGATTTCTCTCTGCCCCCCAAACTCCGCCCTTCCAAAACCTGGGGGGGGAGGGAGGTTAAAGCCAAATGCCTCACACATCCAAGAGAGCAACCTGGTTTCCAGTTTGGTGTAGTGGTTAGGAGCGCAGACTGTAATCTGGAAGAACTGGGTTCGATTCCTCACTCATGGTGCAGAAAAATAGTCAAAATTCTTAAATATTCAGAGGTTTCGATGGATCTTTGCTTCGCTGCAGAGGAGACATTTCTTTCTGTTTAAAAAAGCTTGATCTCTAAGGGTCAGGGTTCACGGGACACCTACAAAATAACAACGTATCTAGGAGCTACGTTTTGCATCCAACTCTTCACAAAGCATGGTCAGACAACAATGGAGAGTCCTCCTCCTTCTTGGCCCCTAGAAGGAAGTCACCTGAATACAGTAACCAATCAATACTCCTTTACATTCCCGGCTTTTCTTACATTGGCTGTCTGCCAGGTTTCCCTTCCAGGTCAGTCTAAACAACAGCACTGAAGGTAAACAGCGCTAACCCTATAATGACTGGAATGTGAGATCTTGCAAACACATACATTTCCAACAACTCCTCCACGTGCAGCTGCTGGTGTGACCTTGGGTCAGTCGCAAGTTCTCTTCGAGCTGTTCTCTCAAGAGCAGTCCTCAAAAGACTTCTCTCAGCCCCACCTACCTCACAGGGTGTCTGTTGTGGGGAGGGGAAGGAGATTGTAAGCCGCTCTGAGTGAAGGGCGGGGAATAAATCCAATCTCCTCCTCCCTAGAATTGCCAGCCTCCAGGTGATGGCTGGAGATCTCCCAGGATTACAACTGATCTCCAGGTGATAGAGATCAGTTCCCCTGGAGAGAATGGCTGCTTTGGAAGGTGGGTTCCATGACATTATACCTCACTGAAGACCCTCCCCTCCCCAAACCCCACCCTACTCAGGCTCCACCCCCCCCCCCTCCCAAATCTCCAGGTATTTCGCCACCTGGAGCTGGCAATCCTAGCCATTCCCCAGGTCTGAGGTCTAGAGTTCTTGCAAAATAACAACTGATTCTCCAGGTTGCAGAGATCGATGTCCAAGGAGAAAATGGCAGCTTTGGACTGTGGACTCCAGGGCATCACATTTCCCCTGAGGTCCCTCCCATCCCCAAGAGTCATTCTCCCCACTCCCAAATCTCCAGGAATTTCCCATCCTAGAGTTGGCATCCCAACCCCTCCCGAGTTAACGACAAGGGCAACAGCTCATCTCCGGAGTCTCAAAACATCTGTAAGCAAATATTTAGCCCTTGTGTCTGAATTAATCACGTCCCAGCTGGTTTTTTGCCAGAAGCACCCGCTGAGAAAAGGAAATCATGTTCTTTGAAGCAGGAAACGATCATGTCAGAGCAATGCAATTTGAAATGATCACAAGACTCCCCTGAAATAGAGGATTTTTAGGTGTCTAAGAACTGGGCTTTTTAGCGATGAAACGGGTTCAGTTTCAACTTCAAGTTGATCTCCACCACCACTCCACCACCGGGACCACAGAATCAGGCAAAGTATCATTTCACATGAACACAAGAGTCAGCTGTGTTGGTCTAAAACTTGTTCTTACACCTTCAGAGTCCAGTGGCACCTGGGAGTGAATGGAGAGTCTCAGACCGATTTCCCACAAGGCGCTGCCCTGGCGTCCTTCTTCCATTTCCCCCGACTGCATGCTTCAATTTCTCACTATTTGCCACGGGGCACATTTTGACCTGTGGCATCGCACGATTTCCCCCGCTGTTTCAGTGATCCTGTTTTTTGAGGATCACGGAAGCCGCGGGGGAAACCAGGCAGAGCCGCGGGACAAAATGCGCCCCATGGCAAATAGTGAGAAACTGAAGCACGGAATGAAGGACGCCGGGGCAGCGCCTTGTGGGAAATCCGTCTCAGACTTATTTTGACATATTTATTGCTTTACAGCTGTTGACCTTATAACCTTAGCTTGTTATTTAATTCTGTTTTCATATATCTTAAGAGAGCCAGTTTGGTGTAGTGGTTAAGTGTGCAGACTCTAATCTGGGAGAACCGGGTTTGATTCCCCACTCCTCCACTTGCACCTGCTGGGTGACCTTGGGCAAGCCATAGCTCTGTACCAGCTGTTCCCTCAAGGACAGTTGTCTCAGAGCTCTCTCAGCCCCACCTACCTCACTGGGTGTCTCTTGTGGGGAGGGGAAGGGAAAAGGAGTTTGTAAGCCGCTCTGAGACTCCCTTGGGGAGTGGAGGGCGGGGTATAAATCCAATCTCTTCCTCTTCTTCTTCTTCTTCAAGCCTCTTTATCATGTTACATGTTAATTTGCTGTTCAGCCCATCTATGTTTGCGGTCAAACGTGCCAGAAAAACCGGGGGGGGGGGGGGGGAGCGTTTGACCGGTAGTTGCACGATCACCCCTCCCTTTGAAGCTGCAGGTGCAGTCTGTTAGTGTGTGATCAGATGCAACTGTGGGTGAGTCGGGGGGGGGGGGGGGTTTGTCCCGTTTTTCCCATGGGCTTAAACGAGGGATCGATGAATTGCACCTCCACACTGAGGGCTCCCTATGGCATTTGGGAAGATGTGCATACTACCAAAGGGGGGGAAAACAACGGCATGGAGTCAGGATGGACTGATCAGACCATCCCAATACCATGAGAACGTGCTGGAGTGATCAGACATGGGGAAAAGTCGGTCCCATGGCCTGTTGCAGCCCATTTACTACCAGATTTTCCCCGGTATCTTTTAACTCCGCTTCTGCAGCAGAGTAGAACAGGATGCCGACAGCTGTGGGACACTTCCCAGATGTTGCTGTATGATCGTGTCCTTAAAATCCACCGAACATTCACACCTATGTCGGGTCGAATTGTATGTATGATTGAAGCCTATAAGTTTGAACCTTACTTCCCATTCCACACTTGAAAAAGTGTGCATGCACACGAAAGCTCCTACCTTGAATAAACCTTTGTTGGTCTTAAAGGTGCCACTGGACTCTAAATTTGTTCAACAGGAATTCATGAAACTGCCTTGTACTGAATCAGATCCTTGGTCCATCAAAGCGAGTAGACAATAGGAACCAACGGGGAATAAGGCAACCTCTTTGGGGACCCACAGAATCGGACCCCCTGGTCCAGTCTTTTTGGAACTTGGGGGTTCTTTGGGGGAGAGGCTCCAGGAGCTACACAGCAAATTTGGTGCCTCTCCCCCAAACCCCCTCCAACCCAGTCTCCAGATTATACCTGATGAGATTTTGCCACTGACTGGGTGTAATGGTGCCGTATATTCGGAATTCCCGAATAACTCCCGAACCAAGCAGCATTGCCGAACCTGGTATTCAGGGATATTCAGGGGATATTCGGGGATATTCATATGCTAGGCCCAAATAGCCCTGAATCCAAACTTTACTGGATTTTTTTTTCAGTGCACACTCCTATTGACATCACCTACTGCCAGATCTTTTATCTTGAGATACCGGGGATTGAACCTGCCAAGCAGACGCTCTGCCACTGAGCCACAGCCCCTCCTATTTCATCTCTTTCCATCTGTCTTCTCTCTTTCTCTCTTCTCTGCCACTGCATGCAGCCCAAAAACTTCCTACTAGTCCTCTGCGAGTACCGTCTCATGGAACCATCCTGCTCCTTCTTCCCTATTTATTACAAAGGACTTTTCAACCCCTTTGGCAAGGTTGCCAACTCCCAGGCCTGGAGAGTTCCTGGAATTACAACTGATCTCCAGGTGACAGAGGTCAGTTCTACTGGAGAAAACTGCTGCGTTGGAGAGTGGACCTGTGGCATTTAGGGTTGCAAACCTCCAGGAGGTGGCTGGAGATCTTTTGGAATTACAGTAGACCTCCAGGTGACACAGAACAGTTGGAGGATACGTTCTATGGAATCATACCCTCATTGAGTTTTCACCCTTTCCAAAATTCTGCCTTCCCTGTAGGGATGCCAGCCTCCAGGTGGGACCTGGGGATTCCTTGGAATTGCAGATCATCTCCAGACTACAGAGATCAGCGCCCCTGGAGAAAAGGGATGGTTTGGAAGGTGGACTCTATGGCACTGTACCTCTCAGAGGTCCCCTTTCTCCCCAGGCTTCATCCCCAAATCTCCAGGAGTTTCCCAACCTGTATCTGGCAACCCCACACCCCATCCCCTGTCGGTGGGCAGGGGAGGACCTGGCAAGCCAACTTTCTCAGGCTCCACCCCCAAATGCCAGGGATTTCCCAAGCCAGAGCTGGCAACCCTATTATACCCTGCTGAAGTCCATCCCCTCCCAAACTCTGCCTTCCACATCTCCAGGTATTTCCTAACCTAGAGTTGGTCACCCTACTTTTTGGGAAGAGGCATACTATGCCAAGCCAGCATTTGCACAGACCTAAAGTGATCCCCAGACTGTTTGGGGTGTGCTCTTGGGGGGATTCATACTTGTACTGGCCTCAGGTTTGGGGTAACACCACACAAACTGTGTCAACGATTTGTGACCTAAATGAACAGGTGAAGAAAAGGAACACTTCCTTAATGAAGAACAGAAGAACATCAGAGAAGCCAATGTTGGATCAGGCCAATGGCCCATCCAGTTCAACACTCTGTCACACATTGGCCAGAAATACCAGGCGCCCTCAGGAGGTCCAGCAGTGGGGCCAGGACACTAGAAGCCCTCCCACTGTTGCCCCCCCCCCCCCCGTCAAGCACCAAGAAGACAGAGCATCACTTGCCCCAGACTGAGAGTTCCTATCTATACCTTGTGGCTAATAGCCACTGATGGACCTCTGCTCCATATGCTTATCCAATTCCCTCTTGAAGCCGTCCATGCTTGTAGCCACCACCACCTCCTGTGGCCGTGACTTCCATATGTTAATCACGCTTTGGGTGAAGAAGCACTTCCTTTGATCAGTTTTAATCCAACTGCTCAGCAATTTCATGGAGTGCTCATGAGTTCCTGTATTGTGAAAAAGGGAGAAAAGTACTTCTCTACCTGCTCTATCCCATGCATAATCTTGTAAACATCTGCCATGTCGCCCCTCAGTCATCATTTCTCCAAGCTAAAGAGCCCCCAAGCGCTTTAAGCTTTCTTCATAGGGAAAGTGTTCCAACCCTTTTATCTTTCTAGTTGCCTGAGGTTTGGTGACCAGAACTGTACACAGTATTCCAAGTGAGGTTGCGTCATCGATTTATACAGGGGCATTATGATACATTATGATACTTGGTCACCTGGAGGTATTTTTCACTCACCAAAGGTGAGGAACTGCTTTCAAGCCTGATTTAATCAGCAGGTTGAGGAGCTACAGCTTCATCAGCATCATTAATGGGAACCGGTTTGAACTGGAGGGAGCAAATTTTAATGTGGGATTGTTAAAGGCACAGGAGTGTATTTAAATATTCCCATCCATCTGTTTATGGCAGGAAACTCCCAGCCAATTGCGGCTCTTGCTCACCAATGCTCAGCCGATTGGTAGGCGGAAATCGGGGCCAAAGGAGGAGGCACAATTATCCCGGGGAGCAGAATTTAAAAGAAAAATAAGTCCTCGGCTACTTACCGAAATTCTGACAATTCCTAGAGTGCCCCAGAAATGGCAAGGGAATCTCTAGCAATTGCCACACACTGTACGGTAATCTTACCAGAGAGTTTCTGGCAATCGCTAGAACTACCTTTGTCAGTTCCAGGTAGCTCGAGGAATCTGCAGGAACCCTATGGTCAGAACTTCCAGTAAGTCTGTCTGTCTGTCTCTCTTAAAGACTAACAAAAGTTGTGGTACAGTGTAAGCTCATCCCCTGTCACAAATTTTGTTAGTCCTTAAGAAGCTACTAGACTCTTGGTCTTTTCTGCTACTACAGACAGACTAACACGATGACCCATCTCTCTCCCTCTGTCTGTTTAACCTTCCTCAAAAGATTGTTGTGAGGATCCAGGGCAAAAATCCCATGGGCCCTCTGCTCAGATAAATAGGTTTGCCAGTCTGCAGGTGGTAGCTGGCCATCTCCCATGATTACAACGGATCTCCAGGTGACAGAGTTCAGTTCCCTTGGAGAAAACAGCTGCTCTGGAAGGTGGACAATTCTGGTATTATACCCCACCGAAGTCCCTCCCCTCCCCAAACCCCGCCCTCCTCAGGCTCCACCCCCCAAATATCCGGGTGTTTCCCAACATGGAGCTGGCAACCCAAATAAATAACATATTATTCTAACAAAGAGTGAAAAGGAAACAGTAAAGATGGGCTCCAAACCAGAGAGTTTCGGTTTATTAAACTGAAATTTCTCATACATTCCTCCATTGACAGACATTTGTATTGAAATTTATACTGAAATGTTGGTAATTTGCTAATCTTTAGTATTTTTTTTTCCTTATTGATGCAATACTTCCTTGAATTTCCCCTGAAGATTAGCACTGACCACCTTTTGGGCGGTGGGCGGAGGAGGCATTTAGCATCTCATACCGTTTTTCCATGACTCAGCACCGCTAAGCTCTTAATTCCTCATTTGTTATTCAGCTCCAACGTGTTTGTTGAGAGAGAGGAATTACTTTCATTTTCTCCCTGACACTGACAAGTGGTTTGATGGGAAAGCGTTGGCTGCCGTGCCCCAGAGAGCTTTCTTCAGCGCCGAAATTAATTTGAGGGAGGGGGAATCAAATTATCGAGCAAATTCTCCTAATGAAAATTTACTTTGCCAACATTTGAAAGTGTCGCCTTCATTCGAATTTGCTTTTAGGAATTTTTTTTACAGTATTCCAAAATATAGCGAACGCCGGATGAATTTAAACGAGCGTTCACTCCCCGAATCAAATTCCCCTAAATGAAATCGGAGAACTCCACCATTGGGTGAACCCACCTTCTGAGAGACTTCTCGGTTGAGGCACCAATGCTCTGGGACTCAGTCCCGAGGGATATTTGCCTGTCTTTTTCTGTTTCCAGAAGGTGAAGACGCGTTCCATTTGATATTCCATCAATGCTCCCTCCTTCCTAACCAATGTTTTAATTCCTGTTTTTATGTCTTGCATATATTTTAACACCCTGATGTGGACGGTCCAGACTGCCCTGATCTCGGAAACTAAGCAGGGTCAGCCCTGGTTAGTATTTGGATAGGACAGGGGTGGCCAACCTGTGGCTCGGGAGCCACATGCGGCTCTTTCACACATATTGTGCGGCTCCTGGCAGGGAGGCTGGGGAAGCAAAGGGGAGGCATGCTTTTTCTCTCTTTCTCCCTTCCTTCCTTCCCTCCTCCCTCCCATCTATTTGCTTTCCTAGTTTCTCTCTCTCTCTTTCTTTCCACTTCTTTAATTCTTTCTTTCCATCTCTCTCTTTTTCTCTCTCTCTCTCTCAATATCATTAGCAAACAAGTAATATCATTATCAATAACCGGTTTTCCTCGTTTGTTTTTATTTTTGGCAGTCCCATTTAACGTTAATAAAAAGCACATTTGCATATTTTTAAAAATAAAAACATGTGTGTGATATTTGTTCCTGCCTTGCGGCTCTCAGACATCTGACGTTCATTCTATGTGGCTCTTACGTTAAGCAAGGTTGGCCACCCCTGGGATAGGAGAACGTAAGAACGTAAGAGAAGCCAGCGTTGGATCAGGCCAGTGGCCCATCCAGTCCAACACTCTGTCACACAGTGGCCAAAAACACCAGGTGCCCTCAGGAGGTCCAGCAGTGGGGCCAGGACACCAGAAGCCCTCCCACTGTTGCCCCCCCCCCCCAAGCACCAAGAATACAGAGCCTCACTTACCCACCTTGATGGCCCCTGGAAGGGCAGAAAGGCAGGATACAAATTTTGTAAAAATAATAAATACAATACTGACTTTGACTTTACTGACTCCTTCCGCGCAATCCACTTTGAACCGATACAATAAATGGCGGACTAATGGGAAAATAATAGAAAAATTACTAAATTGGTTAATTTTAACGAGAATATTTATAAAATATTTTACAGATGGTATATAATTCCAGAAAAATTATCACATATGGGCTGAGGACAGACTGGGAAAATAAAGCACAAGGGAAGCGGGGCAAAAAGCCCCGGGGGCCAAGTTGTCCTGGGGCTTTCAGTTCGCACTGCAGAGATCACTGCGGGACCATGCTGGGGAGAAGGTGGAATGGAGCATTCACACTGTGGGGTGGCCCCTGGCGGCCGCACCGCAATGGTGCACGGCTTTGGTCCATTTTGCCTACCTGTGCATATGCGCTTATGCGCATGGGCGCATCATTCAGAAGAGCGGGTTCACATTACCAGCACCGCTTGATGCGCAGCTTGCATCCACACTGCCAGGATGCGGGATGACGGCGCACACAGACAGCTTGACACCGGTTTCCTGGGGTATCTGTTTGGGTATCTGTTTGAAGCGCCATAAAACCACTTCAGGACCAGGTGAGTGCGGGAAGGCAACACTGGACAGCTGCGGCTGTCTGAATGGACTCTCTCCATCCACGTGAAAAGCGGACCTATAGCAAGCCAAAATGCCAGTCTGTCCTCGGCCATGATCAAGGGAATGCCTATTAAGTGCTGGAAATGTCAGGATAAAGAGGGTAATTTTTCCCACATGCGGTGGAGTTGTATATTAGCAAAAGATTACTGGGAAAAGATTCATGAGTGGTTGCAGAAAATATTGACGGCGAATGTGCCACATAAACCTGAATTGTTTTTTGTTAATTATATTACCGAAATGTTTAGGTAAGAAACAAAAACATATAACTGTACATGTGGTGACAGCGGCTAGAATTCTGTATGCAAAATATTGGAAAGTGAACTGGGTGCCGACAGATGATGAACTGACTGAAAATATTTTAGAGGTTGCGGAAATGGATATCGGAAAGGCTAAAAGACCATGACAACCAAGAGCTGGAAGTGGTATGGGAACCATTTTATTTGTGGACCCAAACGAGAGGCTAGAGCAGTGGTGGCAAACCTACGGCACGCGTGCCAGAGGTGGCACTCAGAGCCCTCTCTGTGGGCGCGCACGGCATCACCCCAGCACAGAGTTCGCAAGATTGGACAGCAAAAATCACATTAATTGTTCAAAAGCATGCCAAATGCAAACTTTTACCTTTCAATAAAAAGTTGTTTGTATCATTGAAAGCTCTGTTATTGTGTTTGGCCAGTTTGGTGTAGTGGCTAAGGCCAGTTTGGTGCAGTGGTTAAGTGCGCGGACTCTAATCTGGGAGAACCGGGTTTGATTCCCCACTCCTCCACTTGCACCTGGCTGGATGACCTTGGGCAAGCCATAGCTCTGTACCAGCTGTTCCCTCAAGGACAGCTTGGGAAAGAGCTCTCTCAGCCCCGCCTACCTCACAGGGTGTCTGTTGTGGGGAGGGGAAGGGAAAGGAGTTTGTAAGCCGCTCTGAGACTCCAAGTGAGTGAAGGGCGGGATATAAATCCAATCTCTTCTTCTTCTTCTTCTTCTTTTTCTTTTAAGACAAAAGATGTTAATGTATGAGTTGTTTTTTCTAAAACAAAAACCTCAGTATTCAGGTTAAATTGCCGTGTTGGCGCTTTGCGATACATAAGTGGGTTTTGGGTTGCAGTTTGGGCACTCGGTCTCTAAAAGGTTCACCATCACTGGACTAGAGAGATAAATTTTGAATGTATAAATCATAATGAAAATAAGAAAATATCTGTTAAACAAAGGAATGATGTATGTTTGCTTGTAGAACTCGATTTGACTGGTATAAATTGTTAGGTGATTCTCTGTGCTCTACTGTTTCCTGGATGTCATAACCCATACCTTGATCCTTCCCTACCCTACCTTTTCTTATAGAAATCAATAAAAATCTTAAATATCAAGAAAAGGTGGACTACAAACAATGTAAATAAATACATATTCTAAACGAATGTTGGAAAAGACCATTTGAAAAAAAATCTTACAGAATTAAATTTCCGTGAAACCCATAGCGAGCCTCATGCGTCTTACCAAAACTCCTTTGGTCCCACTGAACTTCCTTAGATGTTCTGCAGGAAGAACAACCTCCAACTCTGCTCCAGCGTTTTAGTTTGGACAAAAGTTGGACTAGATGACCCTGGAGGTCCCTGCCAACTCTATGATCCTATGAAAAGATCGCACCAAGAAACCTAATCTAACAGTAGTCAGCCTAGTTCTTCCAGGAAGAACCAAAAGGAGATCATGAAGACAAACCCTAGATTTAGTATTCAAGGAAACAGCACCCAAACAGTGAAATCTCATCAGATCTTGGAAGCTAAGCCAAGTTGGCCCTGGTTAGTATTTGGATGAGAGATTACCGAGGAAGTCCAAGGCCGCGACACAGAGGCAGCCAATGGCAGACCACCTCTGAACATCTCTTGCCTTGAAAATGCTAAGGGGTCACCGTACTTCAGCTGCAACTTGACGGCAAAAACAAACATGGTTCTCAGCCCCTGTCTATTTTAACCTTATGACAACCCTGTGGGGTAGGCAAGGCTAAGTGACAGGTGCAAGGTTACTAACTGAGCTTCATGGCAGAGCAGGAATCGGCTTCTGGATCTCCCTGGTCCTCCTCTAACTCAGAGGTCTTCAGTCTTTTCAAGACTGCAGGCGCTGTTGGAATTCTGACACATGATGGGTGCAGCCACAAAATGGCCACAAAATGGCTGCCACAGGAAGAGATTCCAGCCATGAAACAACTGCTGCAGCTTCATTCATTCATACACAGTGAAGATCCTTACGCTGTGAATGGCAGCTGCTGGCAATGCAGTCTAAAAAACAAAATCTGCACAGCCAATCAAAGTCTTGCTGGACAAAAGCCCCACCTGGCCCTGCCCACATTCTTAAAACAATTGGTGGGCACCAAGAAAGATGGTGGCGGGCGCTGCTTCAGCCACTGTACATCTCAACAGAGAGTCAGTTTGGCGTAGTGGTTAAGAGTGCGGACTCTGGGAGAACTGGGTTTGATTCCCCACTCCTCCACATGCAGCTGCTGGTGTGACCTTAGGTCAGTCACGAGTTCCTTCAGAGCTGTTCTCTCAAGGGCAGTTCTCGAGAGAGCTCTCTCAGGCCCACCTACCTCCCAGGGTGTCTGTTGTGGGGAAGGGAAGGGAAAGGAGACTGTAAGCTGCTCTGAGACTCCTTTGGGTAATGAAGGGCAGGGTATAAATCCACTCTCTCTTTTTTCTGTATCTCAAAGGAAGGTATTTTTCGACAGGAAAAGGAAATACAAGGCATATTTCATAAATAAGGATGTTGAGAGGATCTCCACCACTCCTTTGTAGAACAGCCCCCCCTTTAAAAATCAAATGTCATGGCTCTTTATCCTCTTAATGTCATCTTAATTCTCGTACTTAGGAGAAGCAAGTCCAATGTGGAAGGGAGTAAAAGCGGCTCAGAATACGAGGCGCAGTCAAATTTTAAGCCATTATATGATAATTATATAACAGAACAGTCACCCGAGAAGAGGCGCTGATAATTACCCAACTCATTACAGAACGGAAACCGACAAGTCGTCGGAGGATAAACTTTTTAAACATTTAATACTTAGGTGGTTCTTCCATGTCATGGAATGTGGAAGTGATGAATTATCCCTCTTCAGCGGAAAAAAATGGCACTGAATTATGGGCTATAAACGGTCCCGCTTCAACAGAGAAACATGGAGAATTGGTGCAGATTCATGGACAGCTAAGAAAGGTTCCAATTTCCGATCAGGAAAAGCCAGAATTTCTGACTCTTGTTTCATATATCCGGGAAACTGGACCATAGAGATGGGAAGATTCCTGGAGTGCCTTGGGGGGGCTGTGACATCACCCTCCATATTTTTGCTTCGGTTGCTTACTGGGGAAAGTGGGAGCTTGACTGCCCACGGCTAGCCAAATGGTAAGCCTACAATAAGCCTACCTGGTAGAATGAGTTCACATATGAGATCAGGGCCCTGTGGGATTTACTACAGTTCTGCAGGGCCTGTGAGACAGAGCTCTTCCACCAGGCTCTCGGTTGAGACGGTGGGCGTCCCTTCCTTTTCCTGTCCCCCCCCCCCCCACTAGTGGCCTGCTCTTAATTTGACAGCAGGGCACCACTGAGAGCCAGTTTGGTGTAGTGGTTAAGTGCACGGCCTCTAATCTGGGAGAACTGGGTTTGATTCCCCGCTCCTCCACATGCACCTGCTGGGCAAGCCATAGCTCTGTACCAGCTGTTCTCTCAAGGACAGTTCTGTCAGAGCTCTCTCAGCCCCACCTACTCACAGGGTGCCTGTTGTGGGAGGGGAAGGGAAAGGAGTTTGTAAGCCGCTCTGAGACTCCAAGTGAGTGAAGGGGAGGATATAAATCCAATCTCTTCTCTTCTTCTTCACTGCTACATTCAAATTAATACAGCCAACATCTGGACAAATCACATTTTATGTGTATATGATCTTATGCTTAATACCAGAAGATAAAAATTTTGGTGTCCAGCATTAATTCTTGCTTCCCTTTCATCACACTAGTTATACACAAAATTATACATCAGAAGTGTCAAGAAATAAATGGATAAAGAATAATTAAGAATAATTAAAATAAAAAATGGCGGGGGGTCAAGGGGGTTCTTTTGTAAGAAAAACAAAAGCTGTACGAACTGTATATTGACATATTTTCGGAATGTAGAGCGAAGTTTTTGGGAACGTTCTCAAGTGGATGATAAAGACAGGACAATAGATATATTATAAACCAAGCCAATTTGGGCATATTGTAGGTATCTCTGACAAATTAGTTTAAATCTTATTCCTTCCTTTGTTATGACGTTATGTATAAACTCGTATTATGGGTAATTAAAAGCAAAACAAAATATTTTTTTAAAATGTCCAGAAGAGAAAATACACATCATCTCGAATGAAAGCAAACTGCCTCTTTCTCGTCTTCCTCTTTGTGTTCACAATTCACTGTCTTTGGTGGCATTCTTGAGATCAACAAAACTGAGAGGCTGTTGTCGTTGTTTCCGGGGGGGGGGGGTCAAGGTGTTGTGATGTCACTTCCAGGGTAAACCTCTGGGGCGGACTCTGACCAGTCAGCCATCAACAGATAGAGCTGGGTGTCTTCAGCGTACTGAGGACAACCCAGCCCATACCTCCAGACCAGCTTGGCAAGGGGGTGCATACAGATGTTAAACAACATCGGGGAGAGAGCTGCCTCCTGCGGCACCCCACGTTCAAGTACCTGGGACAGTTCCCACCCAGCCACGGATCTCCTCAGCCACGGATCTTCCCGTTAGCCAACCACGAATCTCTCAAACGGCTAAATAAAACTCGCTAAATGTCAACGGCTTTCCCTTTCCTTCTAATGGGAGAGGAACGTTTCTTGGGAGTCGTGCACACTCCCAAGACACCATTCAGGCCCAATCTGGGAGGGGGGGGGGTGCCCTATTTTTAAAAACTCCCCTCAAGTCAGCTGTTGCCAACAGATGTTCTTTTGCCTCTGCAAAGAAACACGGAGATGAAAAGAATGCACACCCAGTTAACATCATTTTGTCTCCTTTCGGATTTACAGATGCCCCGAAAAGTGGCAATTACAGGACCGGGGGGGAGGGAAAGGCGGAAGTGTATCCCGGTCTCTAATGTAGGTGGCTCCGAGGAAATTAATAGGATTGTCACGTTGGCATACAACGCAGATGAGGTAAGAACAGCATATCTGGATTGTTTGTGCAAAGAGGGGGGGAGGAGACAAAGGAAAGATTGCTCCCTCCTAGTTCCTCTTCTTTTAATAGCTGGTAGATCAAGATGGGCGGCCGTGTTAGTCTGTCTGTAGCAGGAGAAAAGAGCCAGAGTCCAGGAGCACCTTAAAGACTAACAAAATTTGTGGGAACGGTAGGAGCTTTCGTGAGTCACTGCTCACTTCTTCTGATATCTGAGCTAGTTTGGTGTAGTGGTTAGAAGTGTGGACTCTGATCTCAGGGTTTGATTCCCCACTCCTCCACATGCGGCGGCTGGCGTGACCTTGGGTCAGTCAGGTCATTTCAGAGCGGTTCTCTCAAGAGCAGTTCTCGAAAGAGCTCTCTCCGCCCCACCTACCTCCCAGGGTGTCTGTTGTGGGGAGGGGAAGGGAAAGGAGATTGTAAATCACTCTGAGACTTTTTTGGGAAGTGAAGGGTGGAGTATAAATCTAATCTCCTCCTCCTCCTCTAGCTGGCATTAGTGATAGGCAAATTCCTTCTTGTCCAGGCTGTGGTATAACACCACAGAGTCCACGTTTGAAAGAGGCCATTTTCTCCAGGTGAACTGATTTCAGTTCTAATAGCAAGAGATCTCCAGCCATCTAGATGTTGGCAACCCTACTTCCAGGGAGAACCCAGAAGTAATAACATGCCTTTCTAGGAATCCCCAGAACCTCTATGAATTTACAAAAGAGTTCCTGGTGATTCCTAGAGAGGTGTGATTTCACTTCCAGAGAAAGCCAGTTTGGTGTTGTGGTTAAGTGTGCGGACTCTGGTCTGGGAGAACCAGGTTTGATTCCCTCTCCTCCACTTGCACCTGCTGGATGACCTTGGGCAAGCCATAGTTCTGGCACAGCTGTTCTTGAAAAAGGGCAGTTTCCGTCAGAGCTCTCTCAGCCCCACCTACCTCACAGGGTGTCTGTTGTGGGGAGGGGAAGGGAAAGGAGATTGTAAGCCGCTCTGAGACACTTTTGGGTAGTGAAGGGTGGGGTATAAATCCAATCTCTTCTTCTTCTTCTTCTTCTTGGCTTTTCCTGGAAGTTGTTTCATGACATCACTAACAGCTTTCCCCCTCCCGTGTCCCCGCCCCCCATGTCTCCCACTGGCTGCCATGTGCAACCCTATTCTAAGTCTACATCAGGGGTGGCCAACCTTGCTTAACGTTAAGAGCCACATAGAATAAACGTCAGATGTCTGAGAGCCGCAAGACAGGGACAAATATCACACACACGTTTTTATTTTTAAAAATATGCAAATTTGCTTTTTATTAACGTTAAATGGGACTGCCAAAAATAAAAACAAACGAGGAAAACCGGTTATTGATAATGATATTACTTGTTTGCTAATGATATTGAGAGAGAGAGAGAAAAAGAGAGAGATGGAAAGAAAGAATTAAAGAAGTGGAAAGAAAGAGAGAGAGAGAAACTAGGAAAGCAAATAGATGGGAGGGAGGAGGGAAGGAAGGAAGGGAGAAAGAGAGAAAAAGCATGCCTCTCCTTTGCTTTCCCAGCCGCCCTGCCAGGAGCCGCACAATATGTGTGAAAGAGCCGCATGTGGCTCCCGAGCCACAGGTTGGCCACCCCTGGTCTACATGATCAAATGTGTGTTGCAAGACCCAAGCTTTGAACTGTAAGACCTCTGAAGCTGCCATTTTCTCCTTTGTGGTCAGGAGATCAGATGTAATTCCAGGAGACTTTCAGGCCACACCTGGAGGTTGGCAACCCCAGGCAATAAGCCACGCATTCATGGATGGCTTGCTGCTGAAAGCATCCATGCTCTTGAGTTACAGTGAATTCCAAGCGTCCCTCCTGTTTCCACCGGCAAATCTCTCCATCCCATGTTTCTGATTCTCCAACCACTTAATCAGGGATGATTGAAGTCAAGAGAAGCACTCCTGATCGCTGCCAAAAAAGCTGAGCGAGGCAAACGGCAAACCCTCTCCTCCGCCATAGCCCTGGTTTAAATCAGCACGATTCTTCCCAGACAAAATACCTTCCCGTAGTTTAAGCCCCAAGATGCATCCAAAGAATCTTGGAATGCTTTTGATACAGGGATAAAAGGCTATATGTAAACAGAGACACAGACATGGGAATACACTGCCGACTCTCAGCCAGGTTTAGCTTCAGGCCTCCAAATTCCCAACTTCCAGACTCTTCACTTCTGGCTGCCAGGGAATTCATGTTATCTGCTCGTTTGTTTAGGTTCTTTATAGCCCACCTTTTCCACAGGGACTCCGGCCAGTTTCCACGTAACAAAGTTTGAGTCCAGAGGCACCTTTAAAACCAACGAAGTTTTGTTCAAGGTATAAGCTTTGGTGTGCAAGCACACTTCTTTAGATACCTTTAAGGCCAACAAAGTTTTATTCGAGGTATAAGCTTTCATGAGCATGCAAATTCTCCAGACACCTTTAAGGCCATCAAAATTTTATTCGCGGTATAAGCTTTCATGAGCCTGCACACTTTTTCAGATACCTTTTAGACCAACAAAAGTGGAGGAGTGGGGAATCAAATTGTATTTGGGAAATCTTCCTTGGGAAAAATCTGAAAAATCAGACTCAAGAATCCAGCTCCATGCAAGGAAACACCATCCTGCTGGATGGAAGGGAGGCATTACACCTGTCTGGTTTGAAACAATGCATGCAATTATATTTTTAATTACGGTTTGCTGAGTTCACCTTTTTAATTACTTTTTGCGAGGACTTTTCCTTCTCTTCTGTCCGGCCTGCCTCTTCTCTGCTCCCTTCTTTCCCTTTGTAAGCGAAAACGACCATGGTTCTTATTCATTCGTTTCGTTTCAATGTTTGGATGCCACATCTCCACACAAAAGCCTGCAGTGCAGTTCACAGAAGTAGGTAAATGGCTATGAAACCCCAAGGGTAAAAATGTAGTATTATCTAAAACCAAGAAATAGGACATACATAACGGCAACTCAGCTGTTCAGGGAAGCACCCACCGCTGAAAGCCAGATTGCTTCCCAAGAAACAAAGTGCAGACCAACCCTGAATCTCTCTAATCCACCATTAAAGATGTCTATGGTCACGATCACACACACAATTAGCTCCGACGTAGAAGAACAACAACAACAACAAGAAGAGAAGAGATTGGATTTATACCCCGCCCTTCACTACCCAAGGGAGTCTCAGAGCGGCTTACAATCTCCTTTCCCTTCCCCTCCCCACAACAGACACCCTGTGAGGTAGGGGGGGCTGAGAGAGCTCTGACAGAAACTTCTCTTTCTTCAAGATCTGCTCTGACAGAACTACGGCTTGCCCAAGGTCATCCAGCAGGTGCAAGTGGAGGAATGGAGAATCAAACCCGGTTCTCCCAGATTAGAGTCCGCGCACTTAACCACTACACCAAACTGGTAGGAGCAAATGCCAGGCAGATTAAAGGAGTGTGATCAGACAGCAACATCTGGGAAGCACCATGCAGCCGTCGGCAACCCGTTTTGTTCTGCCGCACAAGCGGATTTAAAAGACACCTCGGAAAGTTTGGCAGCAAACAGGTTGCTACGGGCCACAGACAGTCTTTCCCACGTCTGATCACTCCAGTGCGCTCTCATGACATCGGGATGGTCTGATCAGGCCATTCCGACTCCGTGCCATTGTTTTTTGCCCTTCTCACACACTCCATAAGAAGCCCTCAGGGGTGAGGTGCGAATCATCGATCCCTCGTTGAAGCGCATCGGAGACAAACGGCAAAAAAATAATAAAACCTGACTCATCCATGGTTGCAGCTGATCATGCAGTGGTGGGCTGCCCCCACAGCTTCAAAAGACTGTGTGATCGCATAACTGCGGATCATCTTTTGCAAGAGGAAATAGCCTGTCTTCCCCCCTTTATCTCACGCACGTGACCACAACCTATGCCTGGGTGGCCGTCAATACCTCCTCTGCCCCCAAACAAAGTGACAATAGAAAGGGCAAATTATTATTTTTTTTCTGGTTTATTACACGCACCCTACGTAACCCCTCCTCTCCTGAGACTTCACTCCCCTGCAAATGTTTATATGAGTAAACAGACACTCCGGAGCACTAACTGAAACACTTAATTTCTCTAATGAGCATCGTACTCAAGGGCTCAACAGATTTCACACCTGCTTCCTCAGACACCAGACAAGCACTTTTACGCAGTATCAAAGCCCCGCCAAGTTAAATTAAATAGCTTTCTCTGACTCGCAAGTAGGCGTTGCATTGTTTTTATCCTGATTTTCCTCTCAGCACCTCAGGGAAATGTACGTTAGCTCTCCTCCATTGAGTAATTTACCTTTTTCACTGGCAGCCTTCTCCCAAAGGGGTCATGAGAACATAAGGACGTAAGAGAAGCCATGTTGGATCAGGCCAGGGGCCCAGCCAATCCAACACTCTTGGTCACACAGTGGCCAAAACCCTGGTGCTGTCAGGAGGCACCTACCTCAGCAGGACAGAACTCCAGAAGCTCTCCCACCAGGGGTCCATTGGAGCGGGAGCGCACAGGAGCGCAGCTCCGGGAGTGAGGAGCCCAGGGGGCGGGCACATGACCAAGCCCCGCCCCCTCCTCAGCTTCCCCGAGCAGTGCAGAGGCACAGCGCCCCGGGGAAAGCCCTGCTAGGGTCTTTATTGTTTTTAATGTTTTGTTTTAATATTGATAATTGTATCATTGTTCCTTTTATGACTGTGTGCTGCTTTTCCAGAGACTTGCTCAAGGTGGCATACAAATTTTCTAAGTATACCATTTTTTATCTGGGCACATGGCACATAAGTACTGGAGAAATTTCACCAACCTTTCAGCAGCTTCCACCCCATCAGTTTGGTGTAGTGGTCAGGATTTGGACTCTAATCTGGGAAAACCGGGTTTGATTCCCCACTCCTCCACATGCAGCTGCTGGGGTGACCTTGGGCCAGTCACAAGTTCTCTCAGAGCTGTTCTCTCATGAGCAGTTGTCAAAAGACCTCTCTCAGCCCCACCTACCTCACAGGGTGTCTTGTTGTGGGGAAGGGAAGCGAAAGGGATGGGTGGTGCACATGTCCTGGGTATCTCAAGGGAAGGGAATGGAGGAAGAGCACTTATTTTTATTGCACAAAGTATTGGATGGGGAAGGGAATGGAGGAAGTTTCACTCACCTGTGGAGGGGAGCCTGAGGGGTGGGTGTTGCCTTCTGACACACTTCCGGTATCGTAGGGGGTGTGGCACATGCAAATGAGTTATGCAAATGAGTTATGCTAATGAGCTCCTGCACCTTTTTTTCTACGAAATGACCCCTGCCTCCCACTGTTGCCCCTCGAGCACCAAGAAGACAGAGCATCGCTGCCCCAGACAGAGTGTACGATCTAGACCTTGTGGCTAAGAGAACAGAAGGACATAAGAGAAGCCAATGTTGGATCCGGCCAGTGGCCCATCCAGTCCAATACTCTGTGTTACACAGTGGCCGAAACCCAGGTGCCATCAGGAGGTCTACCAGTGGGGACAGAGCTCCAGAAGCCCTCTCCCACTGTGCCCCCCCCCCCAAGCACCAAGAGAGAGTGTTCCATGTCTATACCTTGTGGCTAAGAGCCACCAATGGACCTCTGCTCCATATGTTTATCTAATCCCCTCTTGAAGCTGTCTATGCTTGTAGCCATCAACTCGTTCCTGAGGCAGTGAATTTTCAGGTGTTAATTCCTCTTTAGGTGAAGAAGTACTTCCTTTGATCTGTTCTAAGCCTCTTGCTCATCAGAGCTCGCAAGTTCTTGTACTGTGAGAAAGGGAGAAAAGGACTTCTTCCTCTTAGCATCTCTATCCCATGCTTAATTCCGTAGAACTCTTGTCTTGTCCAGTGTTCCCACTAAGATGAGTTGGTGCAAGCTAGCTCACAGTTTTTGTAGCCTCCAGCGCACACATTTTTGTCTTAGCCCAGGAAGGATGGCTCCAGAGCAAACTGATTGACGCAGCAGCCAAATCACTCGCTCACGAGTAACTCACAAAGTAGAATTTTTATTCACAAGACTCCACAGCTTAGATGGAGCATTCGTCTTGTCACCCCCTCAATCATCATTTCTCCAAGATAAAGAGGGCTAACCTCTTTGACTTTTCTTCATAAGGAAGAGCAACATATGATGCTCTCCCCTCCATACCATCGCTTGCAGGGCTCATTTCGAAGCAGGAGCTCCTCTGCATATTAGGCCACACACCCCTGATGTAGCCAATCCTCCAAGAGCTTACAGTAGCCCCTGTAAGAAGAGCTCTGTAAGCTCTTGGAGGATTGGCTACATTGGGGGGGGGTGGCCTAATATGCAAAGGAGCTCCTGCTACGAAATGAGCCCTGATCGCTGGTATCCTCAGAACAGCCCTGTGAGGCAGGCCAGGTGGCGACTGGCCCTAGCTCATCTGATGGACTTCACTGTGGAGGGCAGACGGACAGGTTTCGAGTCCTCCTTGCCTCTAGAACAGAGACCGCTTTAGTGTGGGGTGTGCGCAGACTTGGGGCGACATCCAATATCCAGTCTCTGCACAGAGCTGCCAACTCTGAGTTCGGAAATTCCAGGAGATTTGGGGACGGGAGTCTGGGGAGAGGAGGGACAGTGGGGTATAATGCCACAGACTCCACCTTCCAAAGCAGCCATTTTATGTAGTCTGGAGATCAGCTGTAATTCTAGATCTCCGGCCCTCACCTGGAGGTTTTCAGTGTAATTACAGTACCAGCAACACCAAGAAAACCATTGTAATAAGACGCTAGGTATATGACAGCCAGTTTGGTGTAGTGGTTAAATGCGCAGATTCTAATCTGGGAGAACTGGGTTTGATTCCCTACTCCTCCACTTGCACCTGCTGGATGACCTTGGGCAAGCCATAATTCTGTCAGAGCTGTCCATGAAAAGAGCCATTTCTGTCAGAGTTCTCTCAGCCCCACCTGCCTCACAGGGTGTCTGTTGTGGGGAGGGGAAGGGAAAGGAGTTTGTAAGCCGATCTGAGACTCCCTTGGGTAGTGAAGGGCGGGGTATAAATCCAATCTCTTCTTCTTCTCAAAGAAATAATTAAACAAGCATCACTGAAAACTTAACATTTGTGATTATTTGTTTCTCTTTTTTAGCATACAATATGTAGAATGTCAGTTAAAGTACAATTACAATTTACGGTTGGACCTTATAAAATCCAAACAACCAATTTCAAGAGCTAGGTAATTTCCAGGCTAATGAAGACAGCAATAGCAGAAAAAATAATCATTCATATATACCCCCACTTAAGGGGATACAAAATGGAAAAAGGACAAAAGGAAAGGTGAGAAGCATAAATCATCATTTGCTGAACACATTTTAAGGACATTGTGTAATATATGAAGAAGAAGAAGAAGAGATTAGATTTATACCCCGCCCTTCACTCACTTGGAGTCTCAGAGCAGCTTACAAACTCCTTTCCCTTCCCCTCCCCACAACAGGCACCCTGGGAGGTGGGTGGGGCTGAGAGAGCTCTTTCCCAAGCTGTCCTTGAGGGAACAGCTGGTCCAGAGCTATGGCTTGCCCAAGGTCATCCAGCCAGGTGCAAGTGGAGGAGTGGGGAATCAAACCCGGTTCTCCCAGATTAGAGTCCGCGCACTTAACCACTACACCAAACTGGCTCCACCAAACTGGATATAAAGCATGAAAAAATATAGCAAAGAGTACCATGACAAATCAAAATACAGTACAATAATCAATACTTCAGCATAATATGTTTCCATCTGTATTTCCATTGCTTCCTATCTGTAGGGCTCGGTAGGAAAACATATAAGCACAAAACGTAAGAAAAGAGTAAGAAAACATTTTTTGTCTTAAGACAAGGTTAATATTATCATGCAATAACTAGTAAATATTTGGAAAAATAACCATTCCTAATATTGATGTCTTCGTTAGTCTGGAAATTACCTAGCTCTTGAAACTCGCATTTGGGGGAAGCAAAAATGGGGTGCCGGAGATCCAAACAGCGAGAAGACAGGCAGGATCATTTCGGCGATCCTCTACCTCCCACCGGCAGTCACACGATGCTGTGAGGGTCAACCCAGGTCACACAAGACACACCCCGGCTTTCTCCTAAGGATGCTCTGGAGTCTTTTGAAAACTCTAAGTAAGGTTTCAGTAATAGAGCCCTCAAAAATATACTGATAAGGATGCACGGCCAGGTCTCCAAAAGACTTGCAGGAAGGTCAGACGGGTCTGGCCAAAGAAACTAACTGGGGTTTCCATCCTTTTTTTCCCTGAACAGATTCTCAAACAACGCGTAAGCTCTTTATGGAAGCAGCTACATCTATCGCAGGGAAACCCAAATGCCTGTAAGTGCTACTGTCAATGGGTCCCAACAGCAGCCCGGGGAGGAGGGTGACATTCACCGCCACCACGGCATTTGCAGTGCTGCATACCTACATGCCAGAAACAACCAACTGTGTAATTAAGGTTGCCAGCCTCCAGGTGGGGCCTGGGGATCTCCAGCTGACAGAGATCAGCTCCCCGGGAGAAAATGGCCGCTCTGAAAGGTGGACTTTATGACACTGTACCATGCTGGGGGGGCTCCCCTCCCCAAACCCCGCCCTCTCCCAGCTCCACCCCCAAAGTCTCCAGGTATTTTCCCACCCAGACTTGGAAACCCTATGTGTAATGAAAATCACCATACAGCCGGTAAACAAATACCTACTATCTACTGAGATGCATTAATTATCACCGTTTTAGAAATTGTAACATTTTTACATAAACATACACAAGCCACTCTTCACGTGTGATTGTGAAGGTAAAGGCAAAGGGTTCCATTGCTCGAAAGCCAGTCGAATCCGACTCTAGGGGGCGGGGCTCATCTCCGTTTCCAAGCCGAAGAGCCAGCGCTGTCTGAAGGACATTTTTAGTCATGTGGCTGGCGTGACTAGACGCCGAGGCCCACGGAACGCTGTCACCTTCCCACCGCAGCGGTACCTATTTATCTACTTGCAATTCCTTGCTTTCCAACTGCTGGGAAAAGTGCGGAGGAGAGACACCAAGAGGACGAGGGGTAGGAGCCCCTTCCCTATGAGAAAAGGATGAAGAGTCTGGGACTTTTCAGCATAGAAAAGGGACGATTAAGTGGGATGAGGGACACATGATAGAGATTAAAATCCGCTGCCAGAGGATGTAGTGATGGCCACAGGAATAAACAGCTTTCAAAGGGGATTAGATAGACACATGGAGGAGAGGTCGACCAGTGGCCATGCTGACGGAGAGGAAGCTCCACCTCTGAATCCCAGAGCCAGGGGGCAACTTCAGGGGAAGGCCTCGGCCTCTCTGCCCTGCTGTTGGCCCTCCAGAGGAACTGGTTGGCCACAGTGTGAGAGAGAAGGCTGCACTAGAGGGACTAGGGCTGTCAAGTCCACCCGGAGGGCAGGGGATCCCCCGCTAAGGGGTCCCCAATCCGCCGGCAAGGGGAACCCCACCCCCGAAGTCGTCCGGTCGGGACAACTGCCCCAGCGTGAGGATGTCACCGGAAGTGACATCCTCGTGCTGGGGACATTGCCGGGGCGACGCTCTAGCAATCGCCCCCAAAACTCTCAGGTACCATAGAGTTTTGGGGCGATTGCCAGAGCATCACCCTGACAACGTCCCCAGCGTGATGATGTCACTTCTGGTGACATCATAGCAGCGCGCGCACCAGGAAAATCCCAGCAAGAGGAGGACTTACCCCCCCCCGCCGGCAACCGTTAAGGACTTGGCAAACCTAAGAGGGACCCATGGTCTGAACCAGTGGGGCTCTTCTGATGTTCTTATCAGGGAAAGGCCTCGGCCTCTCTGCCCTGTTGTTGGCCCTCCAGAGGACCTGGTTGGCCACTGTGTGAGACAGGATGCTGGACTAGATGGACCCTCACTGGTCTGATCCAGCAGGGCTCTTCTGATGTTCTTATGCTAGGCTTTGGTTAAAACAGAGCACAGCACAGGCCCCTCTAGGTGATTCTGCATACAGTGAGAAATCAACCTCTCCCTCTCTCCAGTTGTCTGTACCTGCCAAGGATCACGACATAGAGCATAGGGAGCCAGTTTGGTGTCGTGGTGAAGTGCGCAGACTCTAATCTGGGAGAACCGCGTGTGATTCCCCACTCCTCCACTTGCAGCTGCTGGATGACCTTGGGCAAGCCATAGTTCTCTCAGAGCTGTTCTCTCAGGAGCAGTTCTTGAAAGACCTCGCTCAGCCCCACCTACCTCACAGGCAGTGTTCCCTCTAAGCTGAGTTCGTGTGAGCTAGCTCACAGTTTGTTAGCCTCCGGCTCACTCATTTTTTTCTTAGCTCAGGGAGGATGGCTCCAGAGCAAACTAATGTATGCAGCAGCCAAATCTCTTGCTCACAACTTTAATGCCAGTAGCTCACAAAGTAGAATTTTTGCTCACAAGACTCCACAGCTTAGAGGGAGCAATGCTCACAGGCAGCTGCTGGTGTGGCCCTGGGTCAGTCACAGTTCTCTCAGAGCTGTTCTCTCAGGAGCAGTTCTTGAAAGACCTCGCTCAGCCCCACCTACCTCACAGGCAGTGTTCCCTCTAAGCTGAGTTAGTGTGAGCTAGCTCACAGTTTGTTAGCCTCCGGCTCACTCATTTTTTTCTTAGCTCAGGGAGGATGGCTCTAGAGCAAATTAATGTATGCAGCAGCCAAATCTCTTGCTCACAACTTTAATGCCAGTAGCTCACAAAGTAGAATTTTTGCTCACAAGACTCCACAGCTTAGAGGGAGCAATGCTCACAGGGTATCTGTTGTGGGGACAGGAAGGCAAAGGAGTTTGTGAACCGCTCTGAGACGCCAAGTGAAGGGCGGGGGATAAATCCAATCTCCTCCTCCTCCCCCTCCCCACTCCTGGTTCTGTAAAAGGCTTTCCCCCCTTTCAGTTTTGTGACGTTCATCAAGAACTCGGAACCGGGGAGCTCTTTGCACTGGGGGTCCAGGGAAGAGGTAGTCACCCAACAGTAATGCACAGCCTCCACATTGCGGCTTCCTGTTCCCTCCTTCCCTGCAACGAATTAAAGCCGTCTTCTCATGTTTCTGTACCCACAAACAAAAGAAACATGTATTTTGCGGTGGAATCCTGCAGATGGAGAATAAGATGCACAGCTGGTTTCTGGGATTCATTTTAAAACATGGGGCTCCCACTGCAGTGATTTAGAAGTTCCGGGTTTTTTACGGGCAGGCCTGTGTTAACTCTGCAGCAGGCTAAATCTATACAGACGGATCGCTTCCATCATCGTAACTTTCCGTTCCGCTTCTGGAAGACATTGCAAACGTCCATAGAGAGCAGTAAACAGCCTTCCTTGGCCGGGAACAGAAAATCAAATGCAAGCTGGTTTCAGTGTCACAGCTAGGAGGATGAGAGCTGGGGTCCACTGTTCCCTCTAAGCTGAGTTAGTGTGAGCTAGCTCACAGTTTTTTAGCCTCCAGCTCACACATTTTTGTCTTGGCTCAAGAAGGAAGGCTCCAAAGCCAACTAGATTTATGCAGTAGCCAAATCGCTCGCTCACAACTTTAATGCCAGTAGCTCAAAGAGTAGATTTTCTTGCTCACAAGACTCCACAGTTTAAAGGGAACATTGCTGGGGTCGCCAATCTCCCGTCGGGGCCTGGAGATCTCCTGGAATTACAACTGGTCTCCAAATGACTCTGGAGAAAACAGCTGCTTGGGAGGGTATATCCTGCTGAGCCCTGCTGAGCCCTCTCCCCTTTCCACAAAGCACCCCCCACACTCCCCCCTAAACCTCCAGGAATTTCCCAACCCAGAGCTGGCAACCCCAAGTGAGAGCCCCCATACAGATCTCCCCTCTTCCACAAATTCAGTAAAAAGAAGAAGAAGAGATTGGATTTATACCCCACTCCTCACTATATGAAGGAGTCTCAGAGCGGCTTACGATCCCTTCCCCTTCCCCTCATCGCAAGAGACACCCTGTGAGGTAGGTGGGGCTGAGAGAGCTCTCTCGAGAACTGCCCTTGAGAGAACAGCTCTGAGAGAACTTGTGACTGACCCAAGGTCATGCCAGCAGCTGCCTGCAGAGAAGTGGGGAGTCAAACCTGGTTCTCCCAGATCAGAGTCCACGCTCTTAGCCATGACACCAAACTGTCTCTAAGCAAAATGTGTCACCCCCACCAGTAATGTAGGCAACACAGATAGTGGCCTACCTTATAAGACTATCATAGGGCTGGCGAGATTACATGTGCAAATGTTTAATTTGTTATGGTGTTTCTACACAGATATGGCTCCCGTAGAGAAAGAGAAATCAGAATAGGTGATAATTCCCTAACCCCCCCCCCCCCAAAAAAAGAGAGAGAGAGTCAAAAGTTCATTTCTATCTTCCCGTGACTTGGATGATTCCCCCATAAAAGGAAGCCCTAAGTCTGCATCATTTCCCTTCCTACTCAAAAAAGCTCCGTGCCAAATGTGAAACAGCTTTTAATTGTGTGGGCGGTTTTCCTTCCCCCCCCCCCCCTTTGTCTCCAAAGTATAGTGGGAAAATGTGCATGATGAATAATGTGGAGAGAAAGAGCGAGAGAAAGAGACTTTTCCTTCGCTCCCATAATCCAAGAACTCGGAGTGAAGTTTATTTGCAAGAAGGTCAGGCTAAAAGGGTGTCCTCCTTCACATGGGGTGTAATTAAATTATGGCCTTCATGGCTCCAAGATACCACAACAGCCACCAGCTTAGACTCCCTTTTTTTAAGCATTATGGAGAATAGACCTCACAGCCATGGATTGCTAAGTAGAACCTCCCTGCACAGTGGTAGTTTACGTGCAAGTTCCAGATGCTAAGGATAAACAACTGGGGATTTTTGAAAACATCTTCCATAAATATTGCCCAGTAGAAAAGGAAGGACTTTTTGGTTTTCATAAGAACATAAGAGAAGCCAATGTTGGATCAGGCCAGTGGCCCATCCAATCCAACACTCTGTGTCACACAGTGGCCAAAAACACCAGGTGCCCTCAGAAGGTCCAGCAGTGGGGCCAGGACACTAGAAGCCCTCCCACTGTTGCCCCCCCCCCAAGCACCAAGAAGACAGAGCATCACTTGCCCCAGACTGAGAGATCTTATCTATACCTTGTGGCTAATAGCCACTGATGGACCTCTGTTCTAATTCCTTCTTGAAGCCTTCCATGCTTGTAGCTGCCACCGCCTCCTGTGGCAGTGAATTCCACGTGTTAAATGCCAGGTTAGATAGACCGCCGGTCTGATCCAGAAAAGCAGTCATTTCCTTGGCAGCTATTCTGTTTATTTGTTTGTCCCGCTTACATGCCCCATAATTCCTCCCCCCACCCCCAGGTAGCTCAGAGTGGTTTAAGAGGTCTCCCATTCAGCCAGCTTACTGGGCGTGTCCTTGTTAGGCTTCATTAACAGAATGCTTGCGCTTTGCTGCAGCGCAGCACAGTGAACAGATCAGGTGAGACCATATCAGCTTTTTCGCTCCGATTCTGAAACTTCGTACTCGCTCATTTCTTACTGACAACTTGGACCACACTCTCCCCAATCCAGTGTTTTCCCCACTGTCCTCCCAGTTTTCTCAAGCAGTAGGTGCATGGCTGATTCATTCTTAAACAGGAAAGTTGCACGGGGCAGGCGTCTACCAGCTCTGTGGTTCAAACACCATTACTTTCTGGCGTTTCCCCCTGGATCAGGTCACTACAGCTGGTTTTTAATCCATATTTATAGTGATCCTGCAAAACTTTCTAGCAAAAGACGAGCAATTTAGCTACAATGTAAGAGGCGAGCTTGCAGCTGCTCGGGCAACAGGTTCGGGAATGAAGAAATACGACAGAATACTCGCCGAATGGTGCTGGACTACATTTGGTCTTTCTGCCTGCATTCCCCACCACTACAACTGAAAAGGCGGTAACCTGTTTATTTGGTTTCCCAAATCCGTCTTCCAGCTTTCAATCACTAAAGGCTTGGAAAGTGGTTCATTTTTTAAAGGAGAGAACAATCATTGTTTTAAAATAATAAGCTGCATTTCAGTATAGGCATCTCTCTGTCCCACCCTGTTTCCTCCAAATTAGATATCTTCCTTCCTGCCTCCCTTTTTTGTTTAGGAAATTCGGTAAAAGCAATGTGTAATGCTGAAAGTTACCATTAAAATGAACAGCAACAACAAAACTACCCTTCTTCTAAGAAGTTTACGGTGGGGTCCTCACCAAGGGCTTCAGGTTTTAAAATACCTGGGGGGAGGGCCTCATGCACGCGCAAAGCGCATGTGCGCTCTGAAATGATGCTGCCGCTACCTCTCTCCCCCACCACCACCTGGCCACTCTTCCCTCCTTTTCTTTCCCTCCCGGGGCTCCGGGCGAATGCCCAATGTGATAGCCGGGTGATGCTATCACATTGGGCATTTGCCCGGAGCCCTGGGAGGGTGGAGTGGGTACAGGGGAGCTGGGGGGGGGGGAAGAAAGAGGCTCTGGTGGCAGTGGCCGGCCGGCAGGCCTAGAGAGGGCCTGGGGAGGCAGGGGGAGAGGCAGCGGCAGGCGCTCTGTTTCGCCGGGGGGGCTTAGTCCCCCCCCCAGGAAATTTCAGGGGTGGCCCGAGCCCTCGAGCCCCCTCGAGCCGCCCCCTCCCCCCCCCCGTAGTTTACGCCTATGGTCCTCACCACTGAATATGCACGACAGCCCTGCAAGGGAGGCAGGCTGGCTAAAGACAGGGTGACTGGGCTGAGGTTGCCCACTGCAGCCTTCACGGTACAGTGGAGATTTGAATCTGGATCGGTCCTATATCTCACTGGCAATAAATAATAAACAATCATTCACCTATTATCGTTTGGGTTTTTTTTTTAAAAAACAACACTGTTTCTATTAAACTACAAAGCATAAAACAGCTGGTTGGATGATTAAAAGCGACCATTAAAAGGACACTGATCAGCAGCGGGAAGAAGATAAAACGCAGCAATTCAAGAGGATGGAAATCAGCCTCACGGCACAGCTCTAGCAGAGTATACACGAGGCGGCCTTCTGCTGAACCAGAGCCTTGGTCCATCAAAGCTCAGTCTTGTCCACTCAGACCGGCAGCGTCTCTCCAGGGTCTCAGGCAGAGGTCTCTCCCATCACCTATCCCCTGGTCCTTTTCCCTGGAAATGCCGGGGATGGAACCTGGGACCTTCAGTGTAAAGCTTCAGCAGCCCTTTTAAAGTTTAAAGTGAGAGCCAGTTTGGTGTAGTGGTTAAGTGCGCGGACTCTAATCTGGGAGAACCGGGTTGGATTCCCCACTCCTCCACTTGCACCTGGCTGGATGACCTTGGGCAAGCCGTAGCTCTGTACCAGCTGTTCTCTCAAGGACAGCTCGGGAAAGAGCTCTCTCAGCCCCACCTACCTCACAGGGTGTCTGTTGTGGGGAGGGGAAGGGAAAGGAGTTTGTAAGCCGCTCTGAGACTCCAAGTGAGTGAAGGGCAGGGTATAAATCCAATCTCTTCTTCTTCTTCTAAAGGAGGAAGAAGAAGAGATTGATACCTCACCCTTCATTCAGCGTCTCAGAGTAGTTTACAATCTCCTTCCCCTTCCCACAACAGACACCCTGTGAGGTAGGCGGGGTTGAGAGAGTTCTTTGAGAAGAAGAAGAAGAAGAACAGGAGGAGGAGGAGATTGGATTTATACCCCGCCCTTCACTACCCGAAGGAGTCTCAGAGTGGCTTACAATCTCCCTTTCCCTCCCCACAACAGACACCCTGTGAGGTGGGTGGGGCAGAGAGAGCTCTCTCAAGAACTGCTCACGAGAGAACCGCTCTCAGAGAACGGTGACTGACCCAAGGTCACACCAGCAGCTGCATGTGAAGGAGCGGGGAATCAAACCCGGTTCTCTAAGATTAGAGTCCGTGTTCTTAACCACCACACCAACCTGGAAGCCAGCCTGATCAATCTCACTGGCTTAGGGGGCTGTAACGAAGAGAGCTAATTTTTCACTCCCACTCGAGACTGACCCCTGAATTCTTCCCGAGAGAAAGCCAAAGCTGTTGAGGGAGGGGGCTTCTCAGGAAAGCTTCTCAGGTATTCAGCAGAAGCCTCAAGAGTTTCGGTCAAGTGAATGAAACAGGCGCGGGGGCTTACAAACACCTCGGCAGAAGAATTCAGCTTTCATTTCAACTGGATAGGGAGGCACGGAACGGAGAAGGCCTCCCGCCCAGTCAAGCCACCGTCAGCCAAGGGGAGATATTTTAACAAAATCAGAAATAAATAAATCTACACACCGTGCCAGACTTCTATGAGAACTCCAGGTAGGCCTTTCAGTTGATCTAATCCTGAACATGACCCCCAGAGTGTGGATCAAAAAATATGCACAATGGAGCCACGTGAGGAGAAGGGGATATTTCCACAAACCAGGAGGCGGGGGACCCCAGGTTTGCAGAGGAATCCCAGAACGTACGGTCGCTTTCATAAAAAGCGAGCAGCGGCTCACAAAAGCTGGCCACCAATTTTGTTAGTCTTTAAGGTGCTCCTGGACTCCTGGCTCTTTTCTTCCGCTACAAACGGACTAACACGGCCGCCCCATCTCGAGAAAAACAAATATATACGAGATCTCGTGGTGCCAACTCGGGAGCGCTCAGCGGCCATTTGGAAAGTTGCCTGGGAACCATGTAAACATCGTTGAAGGCGGCTGCAGCCTCTATCACGAGAAGGGAAGGGAGGCAGTGGTGGCAGCTGGGCAGGCCCCATCGAGGAGAAGGGAACCAGGCAGGCGACCAAGGTGGAGAGAGGCAGGGGCGGTGGCTGACGTGTGAGTTGGGGGGGACGGTGAAAAAGAAAGAAGGATGCAGCAGGTGACCTAATGGGATGGGAAACAAGGGAAGGAAGGAGGAGGAGGAGGAAGGTTGGGTTGGATTCATACCCCACCCTTCACTACCTGAAGAAGTCTCAGAGCGGCTTACAATCTCCTTTCCCTTCCCCTCCCCACAACAGACACCCGGGGAGGTCGGTGGGGCGGAGAGAGCTCTTTCAAGAACTGCCCTTGAGAGAACAGCTCTGACAGAACTATGGCTTGCCCAAGGTCATCCGGCAGGTGCAAGTGGAGGAGTGGGGAATCAAACCCGGTTCTCCCAGATTAGAGTCCGTGCTCCTAACCACTGCACCAAAAGGAGGGTCCCAAATTCTCTGACCTTGCTATAGTGAGGGAAAGGAGCTCCGGGTATGCTCAGAGGCATGCTGTTCCACATTGGGACCCGTATGTTTCAAGGCTTGACAATTATATGGGAAGGGGGTGTTCTGGGGCATAAGAATGCAAGAGAAGCCATGCTGAACCAGGCCAATGGCCATCCAATCCAACACTCGGTGTCAGACAGTGGACAAAAACCAGGTGACATCAGGAGGTCCACCAGTGGGGCTAGACCTCCAGAAGCCCTCCCACTGTTGCCTCCCAAAAGCACCTAGAAGACAGGGCTTCACTGCCCCAGACACATCACTGCCTCATTTCCCTTGCTCGAAAGCCAGTCAAATCCGACTCTAGGGGGCCGTGCTCATCGCCATTTCCAAGCCGAAGGGCCAGCACTGTCCGAAGACTTCTCCGTGGTCATGTGGTCGACATGACTAAAAGCCGAGGCACACGGAACACTGTTCCCTTCCCACCGAAGCGGTACCTGTTTATCTGCTTGCAATTTCTTGCTTTCGAACTGCCAGGTTGGCAGGAGCTGGGACCAGAGACGGGAGCTCACTCCGTCATGTGGCACTCGGGTCTCGAACTAAGCTACCGACCTTCTGGTCTGCAGCTCAGCATCTTAACCTCTGAGCCACTCCACCCCTTATAGCCACTAATGAACTTCTGCTCCATAGGTGTATCCAGTCCCCTCATGAAGCTGTCTTTGCTTGTAGCCGCCACCACATTCTGTGGCAGTGACAGTGAATTCCATCTGTTGATGACTCTCTGGGTGAAAAAGCACAGCCCTGGCTCCCATTACAAATGTGTGTGTGTGTGTGTGTGTGTGTGTGTTGTTTTTGTTTTCCCCTGACCTGGATGACTGAGGCTAGCTTGATCTCATCAGATCTCAGGAGTTAAGCAGGGTCGGCCCGGGTTCGTATTTGGATGGGAGACCTCCAGGGAAGTCCAGGGTCACGATGCAGGCAATGGCACAAACAACTCTGAGCATCTCGTCTTGGAAAGCGCATAAAGGTCACCATCCGTAGGCTACGACTTGATAGCCCTTTTGACCGCCGCCATATTATTTACTTTACCGTCTGCTTTTCTGACTGAGACTCGGTTTAAGAAACTGTCCAGGATATAAACTCCAGGATATAAGAAGAAGAAGAGATTGGATTTATACCCTGCCCTTCGCTCACTTGGGAGTCTCAGAGCGGCTTACAAACTCCTTTCCCTTCCCCTCCTCACAATAGGCACCCTGTGAGGTAGGTGGGGCTGAGAGGGCTCTTTCCAGAGCTGTCCTTGAGAGAATAGCTGGTACAGAGCTGTGGCTTGCCCAAGGTCATCCAGCAGGTGCAAGTGGAGGAGTGGGGGATCAAACCCGGTTCTCCCAGATTAGAGTCTGTGCATTTGACCACTACACCAAACTGGCTCTATAAATAGCACAATCACACAGCAAAAGACAAGCAGTGCACAACACGACAAAGCTAGGGTTACAGAATTAGAGAACAATGCGAGCTACAGACTGGAGGTACGACCTGGCGGTGTAAAGTTCGGCATTGGCCTGTCGGCCGGTTTTAGACCGGACTTTTCACTACTATCTTTTAAGTACGGATCCCCGACAGGGATTGACAGGATACTCATGGAAGCAGCACGACCCCCAGATGTTGTGATCTGGACGTGCACTTTCAATCCACCAGGCACCCGTGAACACGCCCTAAGGCCAGGTGTGAATAACACCGAATGTGGATTACCAGGTAAAGACAACGCAGGAACAGCACATCATACCTACAATGAGGATTGTGACGGACTCTAATTCCGTTCCATTATAACAGAGATCTCCCGGGCTGTTCATTTTCACGAGTTCGAATTTCTTTTTAAAAACGCCCTTTTGAACCTCCAAGAATGCATGAGAACAAGCCGCCATCTCTCCAGAGGTGTAGAAAGCAGCTTGATTCCTGGAGTCGAAAAATAAGAAGTCCCTTAGGATTGGGGGGGGGACGGGGACCCAGTGTGGTCCAGGGAATGTTTGGAAGGGAACATTCCATTTGCCAGTAAGTTGGCGGACAGTCCCATGGACTGTACCCCTTTTACTGAAGAACAGGGTAGGAATTCTTTGTACTCAAGACCAGATAGGCTATGATCTTTTGAGATCCCCAACTCCCTCTGACCTGCAAAACAGGACACCCCAGGCTAGCCCAATCTAGATGAAGAAGAAGAAGAAATTGGATTTATACCCAAAGGAGTCTCAGAGCGGCTTACAAACTCCTTTCCCTTCCCCTCCCCACAATGGACACCCTGCGAGGTAGGTGGGCCTGAGAGAGCGCTTTTGAGAACTGCTCCTGAGAGGGCAGCTCTGAGAGAACTTGTGACTGACCCAAGGTCATCCAGCAGCTGCATATGGAGGAAAGGGGGATCAAACCTGGTTTCCCCAGATTAGAGTCCGCGCTCCTAACCACTGTATCAAACTGGCTCTCTGTGAGATCTCAGAAGATAAGGAGGGGACTATTCAGGGAGCTCAGGGTCACTCCACAAAGGCAAGCAGTGGCAAACGACCTCTGAACCTCTCTTGCCTTGACAATCGCTGTGACTTGATGGCCCTTTTCACCTCATTTTGCTTTACCACATAATGCCCATGCGTGCCAATGGGTATACTATACAGTGAGGGGTCTCAGCTTCCCTGAGGTTTAGCCTCCCAAAACATACACCTCCTAAATAATATCCGAAGTCTACATTCAATAGAAGATAGTTTGACATTAGTGATTAGGTACACATCTGAGTTCCAACGAACTCCTGGATATTATCAAGGAGAATTCACATGTATTCGGCGAGCCATTCAAATAATGGATTTCTTGATATCTACAAGTGTTATCTACAAAGGCTGCAGTGGCTCATACGGTTAAGACACTGAACTGCAGACCGGAAATTCGAGACCTGAGTGCTGCACGACGGAGTGAGCTCCCGTCTCTGGCTCCTGCCCGCCTAGCAGTTTGAAAGCAAGAAATTGCAAGTAGATAAATAGGTACCGTTTCAATGGGAAGGGAACAGAGTTCCGTACGCCTCAGCATCTAGTCATGCCAGCCACATGACCACGGAAAGGTCTTTGGACAGTGCTGGCTCTTCAGCTTGGAAACGGAGATGAGCATCGCATCCCTAGAGTCGGATTCGGCGGGCTTTTGAGCAAGGGAAACCTTTACCCTCTACCTTATAAGTGTTAGAATAACACGGCACAGCTATATAGATAGCTTGGCCACCAATGACAGTGGCTGCTACTGGTCACGCGGAATCCATCTGGGATCTGCACAGAAACACCGGGAACCCCTTGCGTCAGGGCCGTAGCTACAGTGGGGCATCTCGGGGCTATGCCCCCTGACTTACTGGAAGGGCCCCCCAACTTCCCATCCAGCCCGGGGCCCCTGAGAAGTGGCAGGTGCGGGGAAAGGGGGCAGGTATTCCTGTGAAGCTTTCTGGCATGAAGGGTAGCTATGGTGGCCCTATTGAGCCAAACAGCACTTCTCTCCCCCCCCCGAAAGTCTATTTAACTTTAATTAAATTACCAGTGCTCCCTAAGAAATTTAAATGCCCCCCCGGTTAAAAAAAAACAACAACCCTGGCTCCAAGCCTGCCTCGCACTGCACGGCCTTTCCACCCCGAGACTGACAATCCTTTCTTCTCCGCGCCCGATTCTCTCGCTGCATCAATATCTACCAACGGAGGATAACACTTCACCCATCCGACGAAGCCGGCTCTAGTCCACGGAGGCGTTCACCACAATAAATCGGTTCTGTACTGCCCCAAACCTCTTTAGCAACCAATTCCCGACATTCTCTGTAACAAAAAAATAATTGTCCAGAAATGGAACCTGTTTACGAAAAAGAACTCCGGCCGTAGCAATCATTTCTCAGATTCCCACGGGGCTCACTTTTGTGTCAAGAAGATGGCAGGTCACCTTAGAGACACAGGCGCCAGTTTGGTGTAGTGGTGAAGTGCGCGGACTCTAATCTGGGAGAACCGGGTTTGATTCCCCACTCCTCCACTTGCACCTGCTGGATGACCTTGGGCAAGCCATAGCTCTGTACCAGCTGTTCCCTCAAGGACAGCTCTGGAAAGAGCTCTCTCAGCCCCACCTACCTCCCAGGGTGTCTGTTGTGGGAAGGGGAAGGGAAAGGAGTTTGTGAGCCACTCTGAGACTACAAATGAAGGGCAGGGGTATAAATCCAATCTCTTCTTCTTCTTCTCAGCCCCAGGATCAGACCCACATCTGGTTGTTGACCGAAACCAATACTATGGCAGATGGCATGGCTAACCCTAGCTTGTCAGATCTGGTGAAGCTAAGCGGGGTCAGCCCTGGTTAGTACTTGGATGGGAGACCGCCGGGGAAGTCTATATAGAAGCAGGCAGTAGCGAACCAGCTCTGAACACCTTTTGCCTTGCAAACCCTGCAGTGTCACCATACATCAGCCGTGACTCGAAAGCACTTGCCACCACATTTGTGGAAGCAGCCACCGCAGACAGCCACTGCCACGGCCTTCCCTCCGAGCTCGGCATTTTTTCAAGCCCACCTCTGAAACCCCTCTCGACTTCAGCCTTAAATATTCAGCAACAAGCATTTTTTTTAAAAAAAAAATCTAAACGTTCTTACTGACTTTATTAGGTTTGCATACCGCCCTTCCCACAAGCGGGCTCAGGGCGGCTCACGACAGATACATACGAACAGAGAAATGATCCGCGATCTAAAATCCAAACATCAAAACCGAACCGCAGGTTACAAATTACACTGGGCTATAACAGTTTCTAGACCCCCGAATGACCGAATTAAGATGAGGGGGAGGAGGTAGAGGAGGGGATTGGATTTATACCCCACCTTTCACTACCTAAAGGAGTCTCAGAGTGGCTTACAATCTCCTTTCCCTGCCCCTCCCCACAACAGACACCCTCTGAGGTACGTGGGGCTGAGAGAGCTCACTCCATAACTACCCTTGAGAGAGCAGCTCTGAGAGAACTTGTGACTGCCCCAAGGTCACGCCAGCAGGTGCATGCGGAGGGGCAGGGAATCAAACCCAGTTCTCCCAGATCAGAGTCCGCACTCCTCACCACTACACCAAACTAGCGATTAAAAGCAGCTAGCAGGCAAAACAAAAGATATTAAACCGGCACAGCTATTAAAAACCATTATCCTTTTTTTCTTTTGTTTTGCGATTCAGTCTCGAATGTGTCCAACAGCAGGCTGTTGAAACAACCTGAACTAGCAACCCCGCGTTCAAGGAGCGTCCAAGTTTGAAATAACCGTGGTGCATCATGCCCTGGGCATGCAAAACACCCAATTTTCTCTCTTCCAAGGAGATGCTGCCCCTTCGGTGCTCGCGGCACCCAAGTACATAAATGCAAACAAAAATAAACTAACAAGCATCAATAAAACCCTCAAGTCAAATGAAATGGTGCATTCGTCTGGACTACCTGCTATGAGGCTTGTTCACCCACTGGACAGATCCCTACACAAAACGTAAACCATTTCAGCACCCCATAAGGGGAGTCCAGAAACCCACATTAATCTCCGCAGGTGTGCCTTTCTTGGCCTTCCCCTTGCCCTGAAATCACAAGATTTACACTTGGCGGAGCAGCGTTCCCTCTAAGGTGCGTTAGTGTGAGCCTCCGACTCACACATTCTTGGCTTAGCTCAGGAAGGAGGGCTCCAGAGCAAACTAATTCATGCAGCAGCCAAATCGCTCGCTCACAACTTTAATACCAGGGGCCCACAAAGTAGAATGTTTTGCTCACAAGACCCCACAGCTTAGAAGGAGCATTGACCGGGAGTGCAAGAAAAGAGCAGTTTTTCTTCCTTCTGCCTCGTGTGAAGTCCCCGACTTCCACAGCGTTTCAAGCCCAAATCTCAAAGCGGAACCAAGATGCACTGGTTTTACTTGGATATGTCACATCTTTCGGATTAGAGTGAAAACCTGTCTGGGGGTCAGATTTCCACCCTGACATGCACGGACATCGTTGGCTGCAATAGTGGGAGATCTGGAGCCACCTTTGGAGCCACAGGTGAATGCGTCAGTCTCAAGACCGTCGGCAGCTGCTCTCCAGGGTCTCAGGTGAAAGCCTTTCCCATCACCAACTACACATGTAAACAGATGAAGCTGCCTTATTCTAAATCAGACTTTCGGTGCCTCAAGGTCAATCTTGTCTATCAGACTGGCAG
This sequence comes from Lepidodactylus listeri, assembly GCA_029233225.1. NCBI lineage: Eukaryota > Metazoa > Chordata > Lepidosauria > Squamata > Gekkonidae > Lepidodactylus > Lepidodactylus listeri. The sequence goes on from JARCFY010000012.1 coordinate 6,805,257, forward strand.
CGGCTCTCCAAGATCTCAAGCTGAGGTCTTTCCCGTCACCTGCTGCCTGGTCCTTTCTAACCCGTGATGCCAGGAACTGAACCAGGGACCTCCTGTGTGAAAAACAGAGGCTCTTCCACGGCGCCACATCCAGAAGTGTGTGAATCCTACATTAGATCTGAGTCGCTCTTGGCCGGTCTCAAACTCACAAATCTGTGGCAAGGCAATTGAGTACACATGAAGCTGCCTTCTATTGAACCAGACCAGGGGTGGCCAACCTGTGGCTCGGGAGCCACATGCGGCTCTTTCACACATATTGTGCGGCTCCTGGCAGGGCGGCTGGGGAAGCAAAGGGGAGGCATGCTTTTTCTCTCTTTCTCCCTTCCTTCCTTCCTTCCCTCCTCTCTCCCATCTATTTGCTTTCCTAGTTTCTCTCTCTCTTTCCACTTCTTTAATTCTTTCTTTCCATCTCTCTCTTTCTCTCTCTCTCAATATCATTAGCAAACAAGTAATATCATTATCAATAACCGGTTTTCCTCGTTTTTTTTATTTTTGGCAGTCCCATTTAACGTTAATAAAAAGCAAATTTGTATATTTTTAAAAATAAAAATGTGTGTGTGATATTTGTTCCTGTCTTGCGGTTCTCAGACATCTGACATTTAGTCTATGTGGCTCTTACGTTAAGCAAGGTTGGCCACCCCTGCTCTAAGGCGTGTTAGTGTGAGCCTCCGACTCACACATTTTTGCCTTAGCCCAGGAAGGAGGGCTCCAGAGCAAACTAATTCATGCAGCAGCCAAATCGCTCGCTCACAACTTTAATGCCAGGAGCCCACAAAGTAGAATTTTTTGCTCACAAGACCCCACAGCTTAGAGGGAGCATTGACCGGGAGTGCAAGAAAAGAGCAATTTTTCTTCCTACTGCCTCGTGTGAAAAGTCCCCAACTTCCACAGCGTTTCAAGCCCAAATCTCAAAGCGGAACCAAGATGCACTGGTTTTACTTGGATATGTCACATCTTTCGGATTAGAGTGAAAACCTGTCTGGGGGTCAGACTTCCACCCTGACATGCACGGACATCGTTGGCTGCAATAGTGGGAGATCTGGAGCCACCTTTGGAGCCACACGTGAATGCGTCAGTCTCAAGACCGTCGGCAGCTGCTCTCCAGGGTCTCAGGTGAAAGCCTTTCCCATCACCAACTACACATGTAAACAGATGAAGCTGCCTTATTCTAAATCAGACTTTCGGTGCCTCAAGGTCAATCTTGTCTATCAGACTGGCAGCGGCTCTCCAAGATCTCAAGCTGAGGTCTTTCCCGTCACCTGCTGCCTGGTCCTTTCTAACCGGCGATGCCAGGAACCGAACCAGGGACCTTCTGTGTGAAAAACAGAGGCTCTTCCACGGAGCCACATCCAGAAGTGTGTGAATCCTACATTAGATCTGAGTCGCTTCTGGCCGGTCTCAGACTCACAAATCTGTGGCAAGGCAATTGAGTACACATGAAGCTGCCTTCTATTGAACCAGACCATCAGTCCGTCAAGGTGAGAATTGTCCACTCAGACCGGCAGCGGCTCTCCAAGATCTTTCCCATCACCTGCTGCCTGGTCCTTTTTAGCTAGAGATGCCGGGGCATAAACCTGAGATCTTCTGCATGCCCAGATGATGCTCCACCACTGACCCACGGCCCCTACCTGGGGGTAAGCATATCAATATATCCTCCCTTTCAAACTCCAGCCACAAACTGTGTTCTAACTTCTGCAGGCTAGGGCTCTGGAGAGCCCCCATAACATCTTCACGGTCACACGTTCCCTGCCTGAGACAGCTCAGAGAGGGGAAAGGCCTTCTCGGCTTTGTGGCCCAGATCCCACCCCAGTTCCCGGTACAGGCCCTGCGCATGGCCGGATCCCCCGGGCAAAACTCCAGCCTGGGAGGCCCTTGAAGATCCCTGAGAGCGCCACAATATTGAAACCAGCTGTCCAAATAGCGGTGTGGGGGGAAAGCACATACCCACCCGCGGCAACACATGGGCCGCAAGGATTTTTAACCCCTCCGTTGCCACGAGAACGCCCCTTTGAAAAATGTCTTATTTTTTAAAAAAACCCAGTTACCGTGGGCCCAAGGAGAAGGGCTCCTTTCGGCGCTCGGCCAGGGATAATTCTGAGCTGATCAACAACCCATGTTCAGGAACACCCTGTGCATTAAAGGAGGGAGTGGGGGAGGGGGCAGGGGGAGAAGGGGGGCATACTGGCCTTTTCCTTCCCGCCCAACGTCCCATGCCTTGGGGGGGGCACCTCCCTCTCCTCCCCCCGCAGTGTAAATGCCAACCCTTCTAACCGGTTTGGGGATCAGTTCCGTGCATTAAGAACCCCTCACCTTGACCGGGATTTGGGGGGGGGGGCGCGCTATGCAATTTCCCAGCCATATTGTAGCCAATGCAGACGTGAGCCACATACCAACACTATCCAGGCAGACTATCCCCCCCCCCCCCATAATTCCCTCTCCAGCCCCCCCTCCCCTCCCCCGCCCCCCCCCCCCCCAAGCATGAGAGCCCGGCGTCGCCTTCCCATCACGACCAGCCGCGCCGCCTTCCTGCGGCTGGCCGCTTTCCGAGGCGAGGATCGCCGCCGGAGGAAGCCAAAGCCCTGCTCTGTCCTGCCGCAGCACCTTTCTGCAAGGGAAAAAAAGCCTCCTCTCTCTGTCTCTCTTTGCAAATAACTCTTTCCCTGCCCGGCTCTGGAGCTCCCCGCAGATTGCAAACCACAACGACGACGACAACAACCCGGGGGTAATAAAGGGGGGGGGGGAGAAAGAGACCCCCCCCCCCGAAATTGCAAGGAAGTGAAGGTCTTACCATTGCACGTCGGGCAGGCAAGGTGTCCCGCGAGGGGAAGGAGACGAGCCGCAGTCCGTCTGGGAGAAGTCCGCGGGCGGGGGGGGGGGGGGGGGGAAGGCTCCCGGCCAGGCGCGCCCCGGAGCTGGGATCGGGGCCAAGGCGGGCGGGGGCAGCGCAGCGGCGGGCCAACGGGGGGGGGGGGGGGGGGGAGGAGAGGCAGTTTTGCTTTTGCAAAAAAATTAAAGGGGGGGGTTACCAAAAAATGAAGAGGAAAAAAAACCCCTCTCCAAAGCAGGGCTCCAACGGCATGCGTCTCCACGCGGTCCGGGCTCCGCAACCCGGGGGGGGGGGGAGCAGCCGGCCCCCTCCTCGCTTGCCCACGCAGGCGAAATCTCTCTCTCCAACCCCGTCACGGGGAGGCCGGGGAGAGGTTGCAATTTTAAACTTTTTTTTTTTTTTTTGCAATTTGCAATTTGGCTCCACGGCTCTCCGGACAGGGTTTCGGCGGCGCCGGCTCAAGCGGCAAAGGGGGTGGGGACCGCGGCCACCCCCATCCCCGCGGGCGCTCCGCCGCTTTCAAGCGAGCCACCCGTCCTGCAGAGGAGAAGCTGCCCGGGTTTCCCTCGCTTCGCCCTGCCAGGGGCCGGGGGAGGAGGGGGGTGTCGCGGTGGGAAGAGGCTGCAGCCAATCGCCGGGGAGGGGTCGAGAGGGGAGAGCCAGTCAACAACGGGGCGGGGCGGGGCTTCTTAACACCAGGCTCCTTAAATCAAAGTCCCTCCGAAAGAGCGGGCAGAGCGTTGGGTGTCGTCCGCCTGCCAGAATGGGTTGGGGGTTGGGGGGGGGGGAGAGACCACCACCCCTTTTGGAGGGGAATCAGTAGCTGGAGGGGCCGTGTTTCAGTGGCAGAGCATCTGCTTGCTATGCAGGAGGTCCCAGGTTCAGTCCCCAGCATCTCCAGTTGAAAGGACCAGGCAGGAGGTGATGGGAAAGACCTCCGCCTGAGACCCTGGAGAGCTGGAAAGAGGGGCTGTGGCTCAGTGGAAGAGCCTCCGCTTGGCATGCAGAAGGTCCCAGGTTCAACCCCCGGCATCTCCAGTTGAAAGGACCAGGCAGGAGGTGATGGGAAAGACCTCCGCCTGAGACCCTGGAGAGCTGGAAAGAGGGGCTGTGGCTCAGTGGAAGAGCCTCCGCTTGGCATGCAGAAGGTCCCAGGTTCAATCCCCAGCATCTCCAGTTGAAAGGACCAGGCAGGAGGTGATGGGAAAGACCTCCGCCTGAGGCCCTGGAGAGCTGTCAAGAGGGGCTGTGGCTCAGTGGAAGAGCCTCCGCTTGGCATGCAGAAGGTCCCAGGTTCAATCCCCGGCATCTCCAGTTGAAAGGACCAGGCAGGAGGTGATGGGAAAGACCTCCGCCTGAGACCCTGGAGAGCTGTAAAGAGGGGCCGTGGCTCAGTGGAAGAGCCTCCGCTTGGCATGCAGAAGGTCCCAGGTTCAATCCCCGGCATCTCCAGTTGAAAGGACCAGGCAGGAGGTGATGGGAAAGACCTCCGCCTGAGACCCTGGAGAGCTGTAAAGAGGAGCTGTGGCTCTGTGGCAGAGCCTCTGCTTGGCATGTAGAAGGTCCCAGGTTCAATCCCCAGCATCTCCAGTTGAAAGGACCAGGCAGGAGGTGATGGGAAAGACCTCCGCCTGAGACCCTGGAGAGCTGTAAAGAGGAGCTGTGGCTCTGTGGCAGAGCCTCTGCTTGGCATGTAGAAGGTCCCAGGTTCAATCCCCAGCATCTCCAGTTGAAAGGACCAGGCAGGAGGTGATGGGAAAGACCTCCGCCTGAGACCCTGGAGAGCTGTAAAGAGGGGCTGTGGCTCAGTGGGAGAGCCTCTGCTTGGCATGCAGAAGGTCCCAGGTTCAATCCCCGGCATCTCCAGTTGAAAGGACCAGGCAGGAGGTGCTGGGAAAGACCTCAGCCTGAGATCCTGGAGGGCTGTAAAGAGGGGCCGTGGCTCTGTGGCAGAGCATCTGCTTGCTATGCAGGAGGTCCCAGGTTCAGTTTCTGGCATCTCCAGTTGAAAGGACCAGGCAGGAGGTGATGGGAGAGACCTCCGCCTTAGACCCTGGAGAGCATCTGCTGGTCTGAGTAGACAGGACGGGTGTTGGTGGATCAAGGGTCTGATCTACTACCGGATGCTTTTAACTGGAGAGGCCCGGGATTGAACCTGGGACCTTCTGCACACCAAGCGGATGCTCAGCCATGGAGCCTCCCAGGGTGTGGTGGGAACAGCTCAAGGAAGTTGGAGTTTGGTGTAGTGGTTAAGTGGGAGAACTGGGTTTGATTTCCCACTCCTCCACTTGCACCTGCTCAGAGAACTGGGTTTGATTCCCCACTCCTCCACTTGCACCTGCTGGATGACCTAGTTCTTTCAGAGCTGTTCTCTCAAGGACAGTTCTGGAAAGAGCTCTCTCAGCCCCACCTACCTCACAGGGTGTCTGTTGGGGGGGGGGGAGTTTGTAAGCCGCTCTGAGACTCCTTCGGGTAGTGAAGGACGGGGTATAAATCCAATTTCTTCTTCTTCTTCTAACAGCCTGGTTCAAACATCTGGGAGGGGCTGTGTCTTAGAAGAAGAAGAAGAAGAAGAAGAAGAAGAGATTAGATTTATACCCTGCCCTTCACTCACTTGGAGACTCAGAGCGGCTTACAAACTCCTTTTCCCTTCCCCTCCCCACAACAGACACCCTAGGAGGTAGGTGGGGCTGAAAGAGCTTTTTCCCAATCTGTCCTTGAGAGAACAGCTGGTACAGAGCTATGGCTTGCCCAAGGTCATCCAGCCAGGTGCAAGTGGAGGAGTGGGGAATGAAACCCAGTTCTTCCAGATTAGAGTCCGCACACTTAACCGCTACACCAAACTGGCTTAGTGGTAGAACATCTGCTTTGCATGCAGAAGGTCCCAGCTTCAATCCCCAGCATCTTCAGTTGAAAGGACCAGGCAGGAGTGATATGAAAGACCTCCGCCTGAGACCCTGGAGAACTGCTGCCAATCTGTGTAGAACAGGGGTGGGAAACTGTTTCGGCTCGGGGGCCGCTTTGTGGGAGCGGAGGTTAGCGGAGGGCCGCACCTTTTAAAATGATTGCATTCATTAGTTAACTTTGCATCTCAGAAAAGGTATGAATTGTATCACAAAAATCAATAAATATCAATTAAATAAAATAGTGGTAGTTTTATTCAATTTATTTATTGTGCTCATTTCATATCATCTATAGCTGCAAGCACATTAATTTTAGAATGAGGCAAATGTACCCTATCACACTTTTCTACAGTTTTTTTTTTAAATCAGGAGTGAGATTGCTTGTTGAGATTCTCATCACAGCCTGCAAGTTAACGTCTGTCAAATGTCTCTTAATGTCTATATTTACTCTTGTTGATCTTCATGCAAGAAGAACTTCGCTCACAAATATATGTAAACCCAAATATAGAGAACTTTTTCCCAGCAAATTTCTTCATACATGGAAACTTTTCAGCAGACAAAGATTTGTAAAAGTCAACTAATGTCACAGCATTAAACATTTCTTTCACAGTGTGATCTGACTGCATGTCAGTAAGTTCAAGCTGCAGCTCCTCAGGTGCTGACAGTGGCCAACTGTCTTGGCCGGCCGCAAAAAACTGTGGCGGGCCGCATGTGGCCCCCGGGCCGCAATTTGCCCACCCCTGGTGTGGACAATACTTACCTCGATGGGCCAGTGGTTTGATACAGAACAAGGCAGCTTCCTGTGTGTTCCTTTGCAGGATCCATAGCACCCCAAGGGCATTTCCTTCAGTCACTAATCCCTGCATTCCTGAGAACACTTTACAGGGAGTAAGCCCCTTTGAAGAGACCTCAGTAGGATTCAGAGTAGACCTGTTTATGATGGCAGGGGCATTGTGAATAACTCTACCAGCTCTGGATTTCAGAAATTCCTTGCCAAAATGTCTTGGCTGTGGAGTCTGATTTATTATGTTGGCTCCGGATAGAAGCAAAAGTCTAAAACGTCTCCAAGGGCTTTCTGATGAATTGTGGCGCTTGGATCTGGACCACGGGTGACAGGAAGTGGGTGGATTTCTGGTCCTTGGATGTCACAGTGTCCTCACTCAGCATCAACAAGGCTGAAAACTATAGTTGCCAACTTTGGGTTTGGAAATTCCTGGATATTTGGGGGGGGGGGTGGAACTGGGGAAGGGCAGGGTTTGGGGAAGGGAGGGAAGGAGCTCGGTGGGGTACAATGCCATAGATCCCCCCCCCCAAGCAACCATTCTTTCCAGGGAAACTGACCTCTGTCACATGGCAATCAGTTGTAGTTGTGGGAGATCTCCAGGCCCCACCTGGAGGCTGGCAAACCTAACATGGGCTGTATCTGACTCTCTTCTAAGTAGCCTTCTTTCAATTTCAGTGGTTCTTCTTCCAAAGGGAGAATGCGCCTTAAAACTGGAGGGATGCATCAAGCTTGAGCCAAAGAGAAAGGTGGGGTATATTTAAATAAAGAAATGGATAAATGAATAAGCTTTGCTCACTGGAGTGGTATGATTGGAGGAGGATCCACCCCACTGTCTTTGGATCCCAAATCTTAATAACAGAAGAGCTGTGTGCAGTTGCAACCGATGTGGCGACCCCAGGACCATGGGGTTTCAAAGACTAGAGATGAGTAGAGGTGGTTGGCCATTGTTTTCCTCTGCAAATCTTCACATAATGCCTATATTTCACAAAGCACTTCTGTGCTTAGTAGTTCCCTTTTGGAATTCACTGAAACATGGCTTTAGAAGTGGATGTGACAAATTCACACTGGAACATATACAGTCCATCGAAGTCAGAATTAACTACGGGCTCTCAGGCAGAGGTCTTTCACATCAAATACTTACTACCAATGTTCCCTCTAAGCCACAAAGTCTTCTGAGCAAAGATTTTACTCTGTGAGCTACTGGCATGAAAGTTGTGAGCGAGCGCTTTGGCTACCACATCAATTAGTTTGCTCTGGAGCCCTCCTTCCGGAGCGAAGATGAAAATCTGTGAGCTGGAGGCTAAAAATCCTGTGAGCTAGCTCACACTAACTCAGCTTAGAGGGAACACTGCTTACTACCTGGCCCTTTTAACTGAAGATGCCAGGGGTTGAACCAAAGATCAAGCAGATGATCTACCCCTGAGCCTTGGCATCTATACGCATATTTCCACATGAGTGATTTGCCCAGAGTTCAATGCTGTTGGGAAATGCCCTCCCTCCCAGCTTCCCCACAGCTTTGTGGTGCATTAATGTGCGCCCTGGGATTCCCCCAGCCAGTTTGGTGTAGTGGTTAGGAGCACGGACTCTGATCTGGGAGAACCGGGTTTGATTCCCCAATCTCTGAATGCAGCTGCTGGTGTGACCTTGGGTCTGCCACAAGTTCTCTCCGAGCGGTTCTCAGAAGAGCAGTTCTTGAGAGAGCTCTCTCGGCCCCACCTACCTCACAGGGTGTCTGTTGGGGGGAGGGGAAGGGGAAGGAGTTTGTAAGCTGCTCTGAGACACCTTCGGTTAGTGAAGGGTGGGATATAAACTGGAGCGGGTCCCGGGTAGGGATCCCACTACCAGCCCTTGATAAGGCACCATTGGTGCCAGCACCGAGGGTTAGGAGTTTGGGAGTGCTCCTGGATGCCCCCTTAATGATGGAGGACCAGGTAGCAGCCATTGACAAGGCAGCCTTTTATTATCTATGGCTGATTAGGCAGTTGGTTCCCTTCATCGAACGCAATGACCTGGCAACAGTGATCCACGCTATGGTCACTTCGAGATTAGACTACTACAACATTCTCTACATGGGGCTGCCCGTGTCTCAAATCCAGAAGCTGCTGCTGGTGCAAAATGCAACAGCCAGGCTCTTGATAGGTTTCTCTATATGCGCTGGCTGCCAATAGCGTACCGGATTCATTTCAAGGTGCTGGCTCTGACCTTTAAAGCCCTATATGGTCAGGGGCCTGCCTACCTGAGGGACCACCTTTCCCCATATGTCCCCCAGAGAGCACTGAAGTCAGGGATGCAAAATCGCCTGACCTTCCCTGACCTGAAGGATGCCAGGCTGGCTATCACTAGAGCCAGGGTCTTTTCAGTGGTGGCTCCTTACTAGTGGAATGAGCTCCTGGAGAACATCAGGGCCCTGCAGGACCTCCTACCTGTAAAACGGAGCCTTTCCAGCAGGCTTTCGATTAGGAGCCCCCACTGACGAATCGTGCCCCCAGAACATCCTATGGCTCCCGTGATGCAATGCTGGACAGTGGCTTCCACTATTATATTGCATACTGAATGCCGCCATCAGTTGAGAGCCAGTTCGGTGTAGTGGTTAAACACGCGGAGTCGAATCGGGAGAACCGAGTTTGATTCCGCACTCCTCCACTTGCACCTGCTGGATGACCTTGGGCAAGCCATAGTTCTGTCAGAGCTGTTCTCTCAAGGGCAGTTGTCTCAGAGCTCTCTCAGCCCCACCCGCCTCACAGGGTGTGTGTCGTGGGGAGGGAAAGGGAAAGGAGTTTGTAAGCTGCTCTGAGACTACAAGTGAAGGGCGGGGTATAAATCCAATCTCTTCTTCTTCTTCTTTATTAGTACTGTATGATGTACATGTGAATTTTATTGTATTTACTGTTTTATCACTTTTAAATTGTGATGATAAATAAAAATAAATATCAATAATAAATAAGCAACTGATCAACCTGAATATTATAATCAAAATCAGTGGACTAAAATTTGGAAATCAATAAAAATTTTGGGTGTGGTAAATTATAAAGAAAATATATATAAACTATTTTACCGTTGGCATTGGTCTCCTGACATGTTACATAAGTGTTATAAAAATGTGTCTAATAAGTGCTGGGTGTGTGACGCGGCTGTTGGAACTTACTATCATATGTGGTGGAAATGTAAAGATGTACAAAAATACTGGTGAATGGTGAATGGCATGATTAAGGAGATGATGGGGTTAGATATACCATTAGCTCCTGAGACATTTTTGTTAAATATATTCCCTGAGGGACTACTTGGTTATGAACAAAGACTATTGCCCGGGCCAGTTCGTGGAAATCGGCAGCACTTCCGGGGAAAGAAGTTGTGACTGCCAAACTATTACACTGGGCAGAACTGAGTAAACTAAGCTTTCTCCTGAACGCGGATGCGAAGATAGATCCGAAGGATGTTTGGTCCAAATTTGATGTATGGATAAGTTAAGGTGTGTGGCTCCAACATGATGTATATGTCATGTGTGGGATAATGTATAATGTATAAAACCTGTCTTAAAAATAAATTATAAAAAAGAGAGAAAAAAATAATAAATAAGCAACCTCCTCCTCCTTCTCCCCACTTTTCCCCAAATCGGTTCTGCATCAGCACCCATTGCGGTAATGGGAAAACTACGGAAGCCTGTCCCCATGTGGGAAACACACGTTTATGTCTCTGAATGTCAACACTGGGAATCAAAATTCCTCGTGGGCGATCCAGAGGATCTCTTTCACTTCCATGGGAAACAGGATGTAGGGCTAGATGGAAGCTTGGCCTGAGGCGGGGGGGTGCTTATTGGTTTTTGAATGGGAGTAAACATCGAGTAAACCTCAGTGACTAAGCTGAAGCGATCGTGCTTTGGTCACTATATGAGAAGACAAGAGTCACTGGGAAAGACAATCATGCTCAGAAAAGCAGAAGGCAGTAGGACAAGAAGAAGAGAAGAGAGAAGAGATTGGGTTTATACCCCGCCCATCACTACCTAAAGGAGTCTCAGAGCGGCTTACAATCTCCTCTCCCTTCCCCTCCCCACAGTGTTCCCTCTAAACTGAGTTAGTGTGAGCTAGCTCACAGGTTTTTAGCCTCCGGCTCACACGTTTTTGTCTCGGCTCAGGAAGGAGGGCTCCAGAGCAAACTAGTTGATGCAGCAGACAAATCGCTCGCTCCCAGCTTTAATGCCAGTGGCTCACAAAGTCAAATTTTTGCTCATAAGACTCCACAGCTTAGAGGGAGCATTGCCTGTGAGGCAGGCGGGGCTGAGAGAGCTCCTTCGAGATCCTTTTTTCTGCCAGAGACTTTGACTGCCCTTGAGTTTCTGATGAGCACTGAAACATGTTTCCCCTACACACACTCAACCTGCATATTGCACAAGTACATTGTTCCTGGTACATAGGTCTTTCTGAACTCATAGACCCTCCAGGGTGAAAGGGGGGGAATTGACCCATACAGGACAGGAGCTGATGAGGGGGGTGGGTCTGTGGCCAAGGTTTAAGAATAATGATTTGCACAGATTTCACCCAGCTCTCGAAGGAGGAGAAGAAGAGATTGGATTTATCCCCCGTCCTTCACTCGGAGTCTCAGAGCGGCTTACAAACTCCTTTCCCTTCCCCTCCCCACAACAGACACCCTGGGAGGTAGGTGGGGCTGAGAGAGCTCTTTCCAGAACTGTCCTTGAGAGAACAGCTCTGACGGGACTGTGACTTGCCCAAGGTCATCCAACAGCTGCAAGTGGCAGATTGGGGACTCAAAGCCGGTTCTCCTGGATTAGAGGCAGCACACTTAACCACTACACCAAACTGGCTCTCAGTTGGAATCCCAGTCGAGTTCTCTGCTCCCACGACTGTTCCAGGCAAGCTATTCTGGAATCCCACGCCCCTCTCGGCGGCTCATCTCGCTAGCATGTGCTCACATTCCGTGCATAAATACAGAGGAGGTGGCAGAGAAGGAAACCTGCTAGCCATCTGCCTGTAGAATCCCTGGAGGTGAGCGTAGGTGAGGAGAAATCATATTTCCCCAGATTAGCAAGGCAAAGAATGCTTCTCCTTCCCGCCTCCGAACCAGATCTCCGATTCCAGAGTATGTCTGCAGGCTGTGTGTTCCTCCTTTAGACTCCACATTTATATCTATCTACAAAGGGAGGGGCATCCTGTGGCACCTTGAAGATTAACAGCTTCATCATAGCATGGTGGAGGGGCCATGGCTCAGTGGCAGAGCCTCTGCTTGGCATGCAGAAGGTCCCAGGTTCGATCCCCGGCATCTCCAGGTAAAAGGTCCATGCAGTAGGTGATGTGAAAGACCTCAGCCTGAGACCCTGGAAAGCCATGAAGTGGGGCTGTAGCTCAGCTGCAGAGCCTCTGCTTGGCATGCAGAAGGTCCCAGGTTCAATCCCCGGCATCTCCAGGTAAAAGGTCCATGCAGTAGGTGATGTGAAAGACCTCCGCCTGAGACCCCGGAGAGCAGCTGGCAGTCTGAGTAGACAATATTGACTTTGATGGACCAAGGGTCTCATTCAGCATAAAGCAGCTTCATGTGGTCATCCTCTTGAAACTTAAGTGAATCTCAGTGCCGAAGTAGACATTATGGCACCCACAGATCTCACCTGTGGACACCATAACATCTGGTTTGGCCCTCGGTCCTTCCGGAGTCAGGAGAGCGCTGTTGGTTGGGCAGATGGCCTAGAATCACGGCCTGATCCTTTATCTATGAGAATTAATGGCTAAAAGATTCTTTCCTGGGAATCTATATGCTTATGACTTAGTCAGAAGTGAAAACTTTATAGTGGCATCTAGTTCCTGTAACTGCCACGCTACATTGACTCTCACTGGTAAAACCCTGCCTTTCCACAGTCCGCGTTTCAGTATGGCCTGCCCAAAACCTGTTTTGTTCTGTTGGTCCGTTGTTATGGTTATAGTTGCGTTTTATCCTCGAGGTACGTGAAACCTTTTAAGGAATCCATTTGACTTCAGGAGTCAAAGGAGGTTTATAGAGCTCATGTGAAAGGGGTCAGAATCAGAACAGACCCGATGCCGGAGGCAAGCCCCTCTCAAGCGCTTTTGAAACTCCAAGTTGAAGCTGTATGGAAGGCAGGGTTCCCTCTAAGCTGAGTGAATGTGAGCAAGCACACAGTTTTTTAGCCTCCGGCGTGCACATTTTTTTGTCTTGGCTCAGGAGGGATGGCTCCAGAGCAAACTAATTTATGCAGTAGCCAAACTGTGCGCTCTTTGATGCCAGGAGCTCACAAAGTAGAATTTTTGCTCACAGGACTCGACAGCTTAGAGGGAGCATTGAGGCCAACTCAGATTTGGACACCATGGGAGAAAGACAGCAACTCAACTTTCTACTGTATGTGGTTTCACCCCAAATCACCCCTAGTGCCAACAGACCAGACCGATAAAAGCCCTCCCCCTTCTAGAGCTAATAGCAGTGTGTGGAGGCTGATATTGACCAATAAAATTGTGTGAGTGCAAAGAGTTAACCAGTTTGGTGTAGTGGTTAAAGAGCCATGGACTCTATTCTAATTGAGAGTCAGTTTGATGTAGTGGTTAAGTGTGCGGGCTCTAATCTGGGAGAACCGGGTTTGATTCCCCACTCCTCCACTTGCGCCTGCTAGATGACCTTGGGCAAGCCATAGTTTTGTCAGAGCTGTTCTCTCAAGGACAGTTCTGGAAAGAGCTCTCTCAGCCCCGCCTGCCTCACAGGGTGTCTGTGGTGGGGAGGGGAAGGGAAAGGAGTTTGTAAGCCGCTCTGAGACTCCCTTGGGTAGTGAAGGGTGGGGTATAAATCCAATCCCCTCGTCCTCCTCCTCCTCCTCCTCTTCTTATCTGGAGAACTGGGTTTGATTCCCCACTCCTCCACACGAAGTCAGCTGGGTGACCTTGGGTCAGTCACAGTTCTCTCAGAGCTATCTCGGCGCCACCTACCTCACAGGGTGCCTGTTGTGGGGAGAAGAAGGGAAGTGATTGTAAGCTGCTCCAAGAGTACCTGGAGAATCTATAGAGCCGGGTTTGATTCCCCACTCCTGCACATGCAGCCAGCTGGGTGACCTTGGGTCAGTCACAGTTCTCTCAGAGCTCTCTCAGCCCCACCTACCTCACAGCGTGTCTGTTGTGGGGAGAAGAAGGGAAGGAGATTGTAAGCTGCTCTGAGACACCGAGTGAAGGGCGGGGTATGAATCCATCTCTTCTTCTTTCCTTTTCCCTTGGGCGGCTCCAATAAGAACAAATCTCATGCTATTTCAAATTTTATACATTTCATTGAACATATATTCTAATAGTTGTCACTCCTGGCAAAATACACATCCAATGAACAATCAGACGGAATGTAACAAAATTCGATTCCTTCAAGCTGATCAAATGCAATGACACCTGCTCAGAAATTACACTAGCAGAAAGCATCAAAAGGTGATTTTTAAGAACTGCATTTGATAGAGGCTGACTCCATGGCTCTGTACCCCACTGAAGTCCTTGTTACCCTACGCTCCATCCCCACATCTCCAGGAGATGTGAGAAAAGCAGGGTATAGATGGAGAAAATGAAACAAAATTTAAAGGATTTCTGATTTTTTCTTTTAGTACCTTGTTTTGGTTGTGTTGTTGTTCTTTCCCTATTCCAGGAACCTAAAGAGGTAAGTCAAACAGAATAGAGGGCCAACAATAAAAACTGAATGTATACGATTTAAAAACGTACATGTATTTATTAGCAAAGAATTAAAAAACATACAAGGGCCCAATCACACATCATTTAAAAATGCCAGAATCTTACACACAAGGGCTAATGGACTTGACCTGATGCATTTCGGCCTGTCTAGGCCGCCTTCAGAGGTCGAACACAACGAGGAACAAATTGGTTTCTATCGTAATACAATACAATCATACAGTTATGCAACATGGATGCATGAGAGACCAGAAAAGAACTGTTCCAAAGTGAAACCACGAGGCACAGACTAAAAGAATAAACGAGGCCTCCGAAGATGCAATCACATTCCAAGTGATATTCCACTGATAATAATTTCTGGTCCAGAAAGTGCCTTCCAATGATTGTTTAGCCAAAGCGTCCTCAGTAAAATTGTTCCTTTAGCAAATTAGATTTTAGCATTTTTACATGAGGTGTGATTGGGCCCTTGTATGTTTTTTGATTCTTTGCTAATAAATACATGTATGGTGGGGGAAAAAGTAATGTTTTTTTCCCACCATAGAGAACAATGGAGGGGATGCGGCAACCTGTTTGGGGGCCTGTAGAATTGGACCCCGTGGTCCAATCTTCTTGAAACTTGGTGGGTATTTCAGGGAGAGGTCCCAGCAGCTACCCGGTAAGTTTGGAGCCCCTTTCTCAAACCCCCTCTCCTCCAGCCCCTCATATACCCTATGGGTTTTTGCCATTGATTTCAATGGCCCATTGAGTATAACAAGGCTGAAATTCACATTCGGCCAGCGGAATGACTCCCCAATCCGCTTGCATTGCCGAAACTGACATGCGGGGGTCATTTGGCAGCTGGAACAGATGTGGCCTGATTTTATTTGCACACCCCTCGTGGGCACGAATAGCAGAGGTGGCAAACCCCTCCCCCAGCTCCCAGCAGGCCTGTGGAGGAAGCGAAGTGAGAAGGGGTTTAAAGCATGGCAGCTCGATCTTTCCATTGTATTCTATGGGGCCCTTCTCGCTTCGCTCCCCCGCCCCGTCTTGGCAGGCCAGCTGGGGGAGGGGAGGGGAGGCTTTTGAAGATGCTCCCCCTTTTGCTTCCCTTTCCGACACACTTCCGGTGATGTCACGGGGCGTGGCGTATGCTAATGCAGGGGTGGGCAAACTTGCTCAGCGTAAGAGCCGCCTAGAACAAAGGGGGCCAAACTCGCTTAACGTAAGAGCCGCGTAGAATAAACATCAGATGTTTGAGAGCCACAAGACATGAACAGATATTACCTGCTTTTATTGGGAAATAAGCAGATTTGCTTTTTATGAACATTAAACGAGACGGCCAAAAATAATAACAAAAGGGGTAAAAGCAGATATTGATAATGATATTAATTTGTACAATGATATTTGTTGGCTAATGATAGTTCGCTTCCCCAGCCGCCCTGCCGGGAGCCACATAATATATGTGAAAGAGCCGCACGTGGCTCCTGAGCCACAGTTTGCCCACCCCTGTGCTAATGAGTTATGCTAATAGGTATGCTAATGAGCTCCTGCACCTCTTTTTCTACAAAATGACAAATGGGGTGTTTGTTTATAATGCCCCAAGAGGGCTGTTTGCCTTCTTTGATTCTAGGTAATAAAAATGGAAAAGAGGGCACTATGTGTAAGAACTGGAACCAGTGGCCTGGTTTCCCCTATCTTCCAGGCCCGCTGTCCTTTTCCAGGTTTAGCTGCTGCTTTTTTTTTTTGCCATCAAGTCGCAGCTGAAATATGGCAACCACTCATGGGGTTTCCAAGGAAAAAGGCATTTGGAGGTTGTTTGCCATTGCTTTCCTCTATGTAGCAGTCGTGGACTTCCCAGGTAGCCTCCCCTCCAAGTGCTAAGCAGGGCTGACTCTGTTTGGCTTCTGAGATCTCACAAGTAGGGACGGGCATGAACCGGCTCGTGGACGTAAGTTCGTGATGAATTCTGCGCGATTCACGGTTCGTGAACCGAAGTTTGCAAACTGAAGAGCTACCACGAACTCCTGTGCGCTTTAAGGCAGTTTGTGGCAGTTCGTGAAGAGCAGAAAGCAGGGGCTTCAATGGTTCCAAGCCATTTCAACCCCTGCTCTCTGCTCTTCAAAAAACAAAACAAAACAGCTGAGCGCCAGGGAGCAGAAAGCAGGGGTCATGAACCGCTATGAACCGGTTCGGTTTATGAACCAGCCTCCCAGTTCGTATTGGTTTGTGGTTCAGTTTCTGGTTTGGCCCCATTTTTGCAGTTCATGCCCATCCCTACTCACAAGATTGAGCTAGCCTGGACCATTCAGGTCAGGACTCAGCTGCCTTAAACTGGACAAAAGGTAAGGAGCTGAGTGATCTTCAGAACTGCGGCCTGGCTAGCCTGAAATCAATACCAGGAAAATCACTTCTAAAGGCGATAGCTGGGAGGTAAGTGGGGCAAGGACAGAGGAGTGAGGTGAAGGCCAGGAAACACACACACACACACACACACTACAATCAAGACACAGATGACTGTGTAGAAAATAGGTCCTGTCAGATAAATTGGATTTCCCTCTTGATTGAAGGTTTACAGCCCTCTTCCTCCAGGAAAGAGATTCAAGGGAAAAGACTTTGAATGCGCTTCAGCCCCAAGGCTGCCTCCACTTGGAAGACCCCGGGTTCCAACCTAGGGTTGCCAACTTCCAGGTTGGGCCTGGAGATCTCCCAAAATTACAACGGATCTCCAGATGACCGAAATCAGTTTGCCTGAAGAAAAATGGCTGCTTTGGAAGGCGGAGTCTATGGCGTTATACTTTACAGAGGTCCCTCTCCTCTCCAAACCCCATCTTTCCTGGGCTCCACCCCCAGATCTTTAGAAATTTCACAACTTGGAATTGGCAACCCTTGGGTTGGGAAATTTCAGGGGAAGGGCAGGGTTTGGGGAGGAGGGGCCTCATTGGGCTATAATCCCATAGAGTCCACCCTCCAAAGCAAACCTTGCCTCTCTGTCATCTGGAGATCAACTGTAAAAAGGAGGAGCTTGGATGTATACCCCGCCCTTCACTACCCAAAGGAGTCTCAGAGTGGCTTACAGACTCTTTCCCCTTCCCCTCCCCACAACAGACACCCTGGGAGGAAGGCGGGGCCGAGAGAGCTCTTTTTCAAGAACAGCTGTGCCAGAACTACGGCTTGCCCCAGGTCATCCAGCAGGTGCAAGTGGAGGAGTGGGGAATCAAACCCGATTCTCCCGGATTAGAGCCCGCGCACTTAACCACTACACCAAACTGGCAGGAGAACTTCAGGTGCCACCTAGAGGTTGGCAACTCGTTTTTAGTGTCACTAATTATTAGAAGGGCTTCCACGTTTGGATACACACTGTGTCATTTTGGATGCCAGGGGCACCAGCAACTCGGGTTCCCAGGTTCCCCTCGTCCACAGACAGGGTACAAGGAGGCGGGTAAGGTTGCCTGATCCAGGTTGGGAAACTCCTGGCTATTTGAAGATGGAGCTTGGGGAGGACAGACACCCCAGTGGAGGACAAGGCCACAGAATCCACCCTCCGAAGCAGCCATTTCCACCAGAGGAACTCATCTAGGCAGTCTGGAGTTGAGCTGTAATTCTTGGGGATCCCCTGGATCCACCTGGAGGTTGGCATCCCTACCATCAACTTCCTATATGTTTGGGGCACAGGTGTGGGTCATGAAAACCTTTGGGTCTCCCACTGTATGAAGGTTTTCACATGCGAGCGAGGTGTGAGCCACTTGCGTGATGCTCCATCAGGTGACTTGAAGATCGGTGCCATTTCCTCCACAGGCTCATGAGCACTTCTGCTCATAGGGTCGCCAGCTCCATATTGGGAAATCCCTGGAGATTTGTGGGCATGGCAGGAGAGGGCAGGATTTGGAGAGGAGAGGGGTCTCAGCAGGGTTGAACGCCACAGAGTCCACCAGTGTTCCCTCTAAGCTGAGTGAGTGTGAGCTAGCTCACAGTTTTTTAGCCTCTGGCTCACACATTTTTGTCTTCGCTCAGGAAGGAGGGCTCCAGAGCAAACTTATTTAGGCTGTAGCCAAATCGCTCACACCCAGCTTTAATGCCAGCAGCTCACAAAGTAGAATTTTTGCTCACAGGACTCCACAGCTTAGAGGGAGCATCGGAGTCCACCCTCCAACGCAGCCATTTCTCCAGGGGAACTGACCTCTCTGGCTGAGAGATCAGTTGTAATTCCAGATCTCCAGGCCCTACCTGGAGTTTGGCAACCCTAGTTCCACACTCCAAAGCAGCCATTTTCTTCAGGGAAAATTGATCTCTATAATCTGAAAATCAGTTGTCATTCCAGAAGAACTTCAGCCCCCCACTTGGAGGTTCACAACCCTATTTGGTGTAGTAGAGCCAGTTTGGCATAGTGGTTAGGAGCGCGGACTCTAATCTGGGAGAACCAGGTTTGATTCCCCACGTCTCCACATGCAGCTGCTGGTGTGACTTTGGGTCAGTCATAAGTTCTTTCAGAGCTGTTCTCTCAAGAGCAGTCCTTGAAAGAGATCTCTCAGCCCCAACTACCCCACAGGGTGTCTGTCGTGGAGCGGGGAAGGGTTGTAAGCCACTCTGAGACTCCTTCAAGTGGGGAAGGGTGAAGTATAAATCCGATCTCTTCCCTTCTTCTCCTATCTGCTCTTGGCGTCTGCCTCTGTCTTCAGCTCTCTGTCAGAGGTCATTTGGCTGACTCGATTACCACCTGGCCTGGGAGCTTCCTTCCAACCCAGGGATCAGGAATGAAAGGCTGAGCTTCCAGTCACGACACAAAGAAAACAAGAGATGAAGGAGGATGGTAGCCTGTGACAGTTGACTGATGTCACCAAGAATGAGGAAGACAAATGTTTGAAAGCCTCATCAGAAAAGGCATCTGTCTCTGCTAGGGAAGATAGGAGAAGGTGAGAGAGAGACTGAAAAATGCAGCTAATAAATCAAAAACAGGGGGAGATCAGCGTGGCAGAGAGCCCGCTGCATTTTGCCACAAGCTGGTCATTAATAATTCCAGAAAGGTCTGGATGGAGGGAATGCGACCCAGGTAGCAGACGGAGCAACCTGCTGAAGGGGAGACCGGCACACTCGCTGTTAGAGAAATCCTGATGCTGGAGACAAGCTTATAAATGACTTTGTCCTAAAAAGGGTTGCTGCCAGCTTCTGCTTCCAGCTGAATGTAGGTCACTTGTCGGAGAGGTTCTCTTATTGCCGAGTGGTGTTCTGAAATGATGGGAGGAAGCTTATAGAAGCCTGTGTTGCTTGTGCGGAGTCTCCCCTTCTGCCAAAAGAGAGCGAGAGAGCTCAGAGTGCGGCTGGATCCAAGACTGCAGAGGGAGGCTCACGGGAATAAATGCAGACAAGATCCAGTCCAGGAATACCACGTGCCTGCACGATTGCACAAGAAAAATACTGTTAGTGTAGCCTCAAGAGGGCATAACCCAAGATACAGCAGGAGCTGCAGATTAAGAAGGTTCAAGACTGCAAAGCCCATGCTGCAGTGTCACTGTGAGCAAAACCTGCATGGGCCAAAGTATCTGAGGGTTGTGATAGAACTGAAACGATGGGAGAAAGCTTATAGGAGTCCGTGTTGCTTTTGTGGAGTCTCCCCTTCCACTGAGAAGAGTGTGAGAGCTTAGAAGAAGAAGAAGAAGAAGAGATTAGATTTATACTTGCCCTTCACTCACTTGGAGTCTCAGAGCGGCTTACAAACTCCTTTCCCTTCCCCTCCCCACAACAGACACCCTGTGAGGTAGGTGGGGCTGAGAGAGCTTTTTCCCAAGCTGTCCTTGAGAGAACAGCTGGTACAGAGCTATGGCTTGCCCAAGGTCATCCAGCCAGGGGCAAGTGGAGGAGTGGGGAATCAAACCTGGTTCTCCCAGATTAGAGTCTGCACACTTAACCACTACACCAAACTGGCTCACCAAGTTTAGAGAACTGCTGGATCCAAATCTGCAAAGGGAGACTCATGGAAACAAATACATACAAGATTCAGTCCAGAAATGCCATGTTCCTGCATGATTGCACATGAAAAATATTGTTTGTGTAGCCTCAAGAGGGCATAACCCGTGATACAGCAGGAGCTGCAGATTAAGAAGGTTCAAGACTACAAAGCCCATGCTGCAGAGTCACTGTGAGCAAAAACTGAATGGGCCAAAGTATCTAAGGGTTGTGATAGAACTGAAACGATGGGAGAAAGCTTATAGGAGTCCATGTTGCTTTTGTGGAGTCTCCCCTTCCACTGAGAAGAGTGTGAGAGCTTAGAGAACTGCTGGATCCAAATCTGCAAAGGGAGACTCATGGAAACAAATACATACAAGATTCAGTCTAGAAATGTCATGTTCCTGCACAATTGCACATGAAAAATACTGTTTGTGTGGCCTCAAAAGGGCATAACCCGTGATACAGCAGGAGCTGCAGATTAAGAAGGTTCAAGACTACAAAGCCCATGCTGCAGAGTCACTGTGAGCAAAACCTGCATGGGCCAAAGTATCTAAGGGGAAGGGGAAAGAGATTGTAAGCCACTCTGAGACTCCTTCGGGTAGTGAAGGGGAGGGGGGGTATAAATCCGATCTGTTTTCTACTTCTTTCAGCTGCTTTCTATTTTCCTTGTTCCTTTAGAGTTTCCAGCTCTGGGTTGGGAAATACCTGGTGATTTGGCTGGAGCCTGAGGAGGGCTGGGTTTGGGGAGGCGAGGCAGTTCAGTGGTGTACAGTGCCATACAGTCTACCTTCCGAAGCAACCATTTTCTCCATGTGAACAGAGCTCCGTTGCCCTTTAAGTCTTGCAAGAGGGGAGGGAGAGGGGCGGCCGTCTCGTCAGCTGCCCTCCGCTCTGAAACGAGAGCCGTTTGTTTAGAGAGGAACATGTAGGACCAAACAAACAAGCTTTTAAAGATCTTTGGAAAGGAAGAAGAGGAGAGCTAATATTACAAAGCAGAGAATTCAAAGCAGAACAAGATGAAAGGTGAGAACCTTAAAAGATCAACAGCCCATCGGACCCTGGATTCGAGCATTTCTGAGAGTGGATTCTGCCGGTCTTTCTGATCACAGTCATGGTTCCACCCTGATTGCCTCTTGTTGCTTATATACCACCCTCCCAATGCTCCCTCTAAGCTGTGGAGTCTTGTGAGCAAAAATTCTACCTTGTGAGGTACTGGGCATGAAAGTTTTGAGCGAGCGATTCGGCTGCTGCATAAATCAGTTTGCTCCGGAGCCCTCCTTCCTGAGCCGAGACAAAAATGTGTGAGCTGGAGGCTAAAAAACTGTGAGCTAGCTCTCACTCACTCAGCTCAGAGGGAACACTGCACCCTTCGTTCTTGTATCCTGAAACCCTTCCCTTATCTGTGGGTGTCCTGTTACTAGGGTTGCTAGTCTCTAGGTAGCAGCGGCAGATCTCCTGAAAATTAAACGGGTCTCTGGACCTTTGCTCCCTCTAAGCCCTGGAGTCTTGTGAGCAAAAATCCAACTTTGTGAGCTCCTGGCATGAAAGTTGTGAGCGAGCGATTTGGCTGCTGCATCAATTAGTTTGCTCTGGAGCCATCCTTCCTAAGCCAAGACAAAAATCTGTGAGCTGGAGGTTGAAAAACTGTGAGCTAGCTCACTCTAACTCAGCTTAGAGGGAACACTGCTCTGGACAATATAGTTTTCCTATGAGAGCCAGTTTGGTGTCGTGGTTAAGAGCGGTGGACCCCAATTTGGAGAACCGGGTTCAGTCCCGCACTCCTCCACATGAAGCCAGCTGGGTGACCTTGGGTCAGTCACAGTTCTCTCAGAGCTCTCTCACCCCCCCCCCCAAAATACACCTTGCTCACCAGAAAAGGGATAGAACTTAAGGCTGCCAGACAATCTTCTGATCTCCTGGTTATACCACACACAAGGCCACACGATAATTATCAATTATCATAGTTCCCCTGGAGAAGATGGCTACTTGGAAAGGTGGAATGTATGGCATTATACCCTGCTGAGGTACCTCTTCTCCTTCAATCCTGCCCTCCCCAGGCTCCACCCCCAAAATCTCCAGGCATTTCCCGGCCCGGAGTTGGCAGCCTCACCTGTTACGCTGCTGTCATGAGGCAGCATCTACCTGGTTTGCTGTTAGATATTGTAACAAGCAGGAGGAACCATGATACTCACGGCGGGGGAGGAGCTCCACACTGAAGAAGAAGAAGAAGAAGAGATTAGATTTATACCCCGCCCTTCACTCACTTAAGAGTCTCAGAGCGGCTTACAAACTCCTTTCCCTTCCCCTCCCCACAACAGACACCCTGTGAGGTAGGTGGGGCTGAGAGAGCTCTTTCCCAAGCTGTCCTTGAGGGAACAGCTGGTACAGAGCTATGGCTCGCCCAAGGTCATCCAGCCAGGTGCAAGTGGAGGAGTGGGGAATCAAACCCGGTTCTCCCAGATTAGAGTCCACACACTTAACCACTACACCAAACTGGCTCTGAGGAGAAAGAAGCACCCACAGGTGAGCTTTCTCCTTCGGCCCCCTGGCACTGAAGGAGAGGCATGGGCCTACCAATCCTTCTCCCCCCTACAGGCACTGAAGGCGAGGCTCGGGCCCACCAATCTCCCCCCCATAGGCACTGGTGGAGAGGCCTGAGCGGCTTTCAGCTGCCGGGCTCGCTGATCTTCCCCCCCCCCCCCAGCACCAGCAATGAGGCCTCAGCAGCTCCCAGCCGCTGGCCCGCCGCAGTTCCCAGAGCATTCTTTGCGCGTGCACAGGGAACATTCCTTTACTTTTGGGGGATTTAAATATCCCCCACATAGTTTTGTTAAGTTTTCAGATTTTTCTGCACACCTGGGGAGCCCCCCAAGTGTGCAGCAAAATCTCTTTGCCCCCTAGGTACCCTCAATGTGCGGATTTAGATATCCACACACAGGGGGCGCCTTGGCTATTAGATATATAAATCATAGGGTTTCCAGCTCTGGGTTGGGAAATACCTGGAGACTGGGGGGGGTGGGTGGAGCCTGGAGAGGGCAGGGTTGTGGAGGGGAGGGACCTTAGCATGGTGTTGTGTACTAAGACCACGGTCGCCAGGTCTCCCGTAATGGCGACCGCCACGCGGTCAGCGCACATGGTCAGAATCTACCTGAGCTTCGGCCAGGTAGAACAATAGCCAGTTGGATCCTGAGTGACCGCCAATTATGAGCCTAGGTCTCCTGCTGGGAGACCTATGAACTACAACCACGGACTTAAGCTCCTATCAGGACCTGGGGGCGAGGTCGGGGCATTGTCTCCGGCCGGCATAAAAGAGGGCTCTGAGCCCGGGGTTCCCCTTGTTCCATCTGACCCTCAATAAAGAGCTCTACCATGAAATCACTACCACTCGCCTCCCGACTCCAATACTTTCCACTGGCGACGAGGATGGGATCCCGATGAGCGACGCATCAGCCGACCCGAGCAGGAGGACACCGAGCACCGATCCACCAGCAACAGGCTCCATCGAGACCCAGCGCGCCGAAGAGGACATCGCTCACAGCCGCCTCCCAACTCCAATACTTTCCACATGGGTCAAGGCCATAGAGTGCTCCCTCTAAAGCAGCCATTTCCTCCAGGAAAACTGCTCTTGGTCATCTGGAAATCAACTGTAATACCGGGAGATCTCCAGGTGCCACCTGGATGCTGGCAGCCCTACGTAATAGTGATGTTCCATTATTCAATTGTTGGCTTGCAGGCCTGTTCCGCCTTGGGTATTCGTGAGAAAGTCAGATCCAAGGGTAAAAGAAAATTAGATATTTACTATTCCATCGGGACAAAGAAACCTGTCTCTCCTCACCATTGCCGGCAACGTATTGTTCGCCCCCTGTAACAAAAGAGAGTTTAACCACGCACACTAAATGGCTTTGCGCAGCTAAAATAACAAACAACAACAAGACACACGAATTCAAGACAAAAATGAGCCTGTTTTGCAGACGAAAGAGCCAAAACAGTGCGGCGAGCACAAATGGACAGGGTACAAAGCCACGCTGGGAGTCGGCTCCGTGCCAGCGTAGCTCGGCTGTTTGAATGCAAGCCAGTGATACTAAGGGCAAGAGAGGTGCCAAGTGTGAGGAAGAGAGTCAAGAACAGGCGAGAAAGGAGGTTGTTTTGAAGAACTGATTGCTATGAAAGTGGCCACAGCCAAGGCTGGAGGACAAAACATACAGCTCCATCCTGAGTGGAGTTAGATTCTTCTAAGCGGGTGGACTTCAACGGACACTTGAACACACGAGGCTGCCTTATACTGAATCGGACTCTTCATTACTTAATCAAATACCATGGGGCATTGTGTGTAGAATAGCCAGGAGAGCCTAAGATTGTCTGGCAGTCTGAAGTTCTAGCTCCTTTAGCGTTATGCACCGCTAGGTGGCGAGCTAGACTTGTTTTTAAGGCACGAGATGTTTCAGAGGTGGTTTGCCCTTGCCTGCCTCCGTGTCACGCCCCTGGTATTCCTTGGTGGTCGCCCTTCCAAATACTAGCCAAGGCCAACCCGGCTTAGCTTCTGAGATCGGACAGGATCGGACTAGCCTGGGCTATCCAGGTCAGGGCACCCTTGGTCCATCAAAGTTAGGGCGCCAGACTTCGAGAGCTACCAAAAAGGCGAGAGGAGTTTCATCTACTCGCTGGAAAAAAATATTGGTGCTACCTGACATCTCCTGAAGAATATGGCTGTTTTGGAAAGTGGACTGCATGGCATTATGTCCTACCGAGGTCCCTCCCCTTCCTAAATACCACTGTCCTGGTCTCTACCACCCTCAAATCCCCAAGTATTTCCGAACCCTGGTCCGGCAACCGTAACATACGTAGCCAATCATCATAAACTTTACTGCATTCGCTCATGGACTTAGCAAACAGCCCCAAGAATAGCGTCGAGAAAAAAATCCAATACAGTAACCACGATACCACTAGAAATCCTTTGTATCCATTTAAAATGTGTAGCAATCGTCAAAATCGAGTTAACCGTTTAAAACTGAACAACGGATCGGTCGATCAGTAAACATAACACCTAATCTTATCCATCGGCCGCACAAACAGTAGATGGTCTTGACGAAAGAGGAGATGGTTTTGACGGAAGCTTGGTAGTTTTGACAGTAGATGGTTCTGACGGTTTTTGGCAAAACAGTAGATGGTTTTGACAAAAGCGTTACGGTTTCGAGGACAGCCTTACCGCCCTTGCGGTAAACTTTTCCATTTGTGATGTTATGTGTTACGAGAGGTTGGTGTAGTGGTTAAGTGCGGGGACTCTAATCTGGGAGAACCGGGTTTGATTCCCCACTCCTCCATTTGCACCTGCTGGATGACCTTGGGCAAGCCATAGCTCTGGACCAGCTGTTCTCTCAAGGACAGTTGTCTCAGAGCTCTCTCGGCCCAACCTACCTCACAGGGTGTCTGTTGTGGGGAGGGGAAGGGAGTTTGTAAGCCGCTCTGAGACTCCAAGTGAAGGGCGGGGTATAAATCCAATCTCTCCTTCTTTTTCTACTTTTATCGGCAAGCAGTACAGTTAGTCTGTTGTTCTCCCTTACGTAGCCGATCAACCGAATTATAGCCAATCAACAAAATTATCACTTTTGCAATAAACTTTGCTGTTCGTGACATTACCCATTTACTTTTATCGGCAAGCAGTACAATTCGTCTACTGCCCTCCCTTACGTAGCCAATCAACAGAAGGGCCAGGGTGACATCACGCCGAGACACATGACCTGGTGACATCACTCTGCTTTAGTAAATAAAAACAGAGCCACCACGGGCAACCCGATATCCAAGGACCAATGAGCGGTGACGATGCAATGGCACTAAATGTGAGTACATCATCAAACGGAGGGCCCAAGTTACATGACAGGAAGTGGAAAAACCGAACCAAAAAACTGATGCCCATAAGAGGCATTTTTTCTGTAAGGGGAAATAACCTCCAAAATATAATTTCCCAAAAATGGATTATGGGACCCTCCCCCAAAGAGTGGCTTGTTGACTGGTTTGCTTTAACAGTCACGCGATCAAGGCCCTGTCTGGAAAATAAGGGGACCAGAGGTTCCAATTTGCCTTTAAATCTGTCACAGCAGATAATTTGGATGTCTTTCCCCCCTCTCCCAAAGAGCAGTTCAAACAGACAGAGGCGACTGCCACATTACAGCAGATTTCTGTGATGAACGGGCTCTTTTCCAGCCAAACGTCCCCCTTTGGGTTTATTCAGCCCCATAAAAAAAGCTGCCCTGTCAGTCCCATCTCCTGTAGCTCTGCCAGGAAGAGCTAGAATAAAAGATGTTCAGACGGCCGTCGTTGTCTTCAAATCGGGGAAGAGAGACCCGAGTGAATATGAATAGAATGGGCAGCATTAGCAGCAAGTGCAAACAGACCTCTTGCAAAACTGTTAAAGCAGATTGCCCACCACTGGGATGGAGGGAATACAGGAAACGCAGTTACTATGACAGGACTAGGAAAGACCTCAGCACCACTGATTTTTCTCTTATGCAATAACATATGATGGTATTTGCTTAAGATGCAAAATTCAGGGCAGCAGATAGGGCTTACTATCATCTCATGTTGCGAGACTCCAGGCAGGGCCTGGAAATCTCGAGGAATAGGTCAGTTCCTCAAGAGAAAACGGTTGCTTTGGAGGGTGCACTCTACGGCATTGTGCCCCACTGAGGCCCCTCCCCTCCTCAAACCCCACTGTAGTCAGGTTTCACCTCCAAATCTTCAGGAATAAGAACACAAGAAGAGCCCTGCTGGATAGGTGTCCATCTAGTCCAGCGTCCTTTCACACACAATGGCCTACCAGTTTCTCTGGATGGCTAAGAGCAGGGCAGAGAGACCTGTTTTACAGTTACATGAATGAACTTAAGAACATAGTAGAAGCCATGTTGGATCAGCCCAGTGGCCCATCCAGTCCAACACTCAGTGTCACACAATGGCCAAAACACAGGTGCCCTCAGGAGGTCCACCAGCAGGGCCAGAATTCCAGAAGACCTCCCACTGTTGCCCCCCCCCCCCCCCAAACACCAAGAAGACAGAGCATCACTTGCCCCAGACCAAGAGTTCCTATCTATTCACTGTGGCTAAGAGCCACTGATGGATCTCTGCTCCTAATAAGAACATAAGAGAAGCCATGCTGGATCAGGCCAATGGCCCATCCAGTCCAACACTCTGGCTGATTTCGCACTAGCGTTTGCCCCAGGTTTGCCCTCATGCTTGCACTGGAGCTTCGGGTCGATTTCACACCAATTGTTCCGGGCTCACGTTTTGCTCTGGAGTATCGCCCTGCTGCACCGGAGTTTCCCTGGAGCAAACAAATCCTGTTTTTAGAGGATTTTCCTGTTTGCTCCGGGGGAGAACCCAAAATGAAAGCATGCCCGGTTGCCTGCCTTTCATCAGGGCCGCCCCACTGTGGGAGTTTCTAATTTTTTTTTGGAGAAAACCCTTCATCATGCTATATTGAAAGGGCTGAGGTTCCAAGTGGGAAAATGAAGAAAATACTCCGGAGGAAACTGGGAGGGGAAATTCCGGAGAGAACGAGAGGCAACTGGCCAGTGCGAAATCGGCCTCTGTGTCATACAGTGGCCAAAAATACCAGGTGCCCTCAGGAGGTCCATCAATGGGGCCAGAATTCCAGAAGATTTCCCACTGTTGCCCCCCCCCCCCCAAGCACCAAGAATACAGAGCAGCACTGCGGCGCTGCTGCTGCTTCCAAACAATTGCCATGCGACTACAGATTTCCCGGGTAAACAATCTGTTTCTCTCTCAGCTTCGTCAGGTCGCTTTATACTTGGAGCCGATGCCCTACGTCTCCTACTCAGAATTAATCTTGTGTTTTCTCAGCATCTGTATAAAGCGACCTGAGCTCTTCTTACAGGGGCTACTGTAAGCTCTTGGAGGATTCGATACATCAGGGGTGTGTGGCCTAACATGCAGAGGAGCTCCTGCTACGAAATGAGCCTTGATAGCAACCCTGGACTCTAGGGTTCCGAGGTCTGGGTTGGAAAATACAAGTTGGCAACCCGAATCAGGGGCTACTAGCCATGGTGACTGAGGGGAACCTCCATGTTCAGAGGCATTCAGCCTCCAAATCCCAGTGCCAGGAGGCAACATCAAGGGAAGGCCTCAGCCCCTGTGCCCTGTTGTTGGCCCTCCAGAGGAACTGGTTGGCCACAGTGAGAGACAGGAGGCTGGACCAGATGGACCATTGGTCTGATCCAACAAGGCTCTTCTGATGTTCTTATCAGGGGAAGGCCTCAGCATTTGTGTCCTGTTGTTGGCCTTCCAGAAGAATTGGTTGGCCACTGTGTGGGACAGCATGCTGGACTACGTGGACCACTGGTCTGATCCAGGAGGGCTCTTCTGATGTTCTTCTCAAGGGAAGGCCTCGGCCTCTCTGCCGTGTTGTTGGCTGTCCAGAGGAACTGGCTGGCCACTGTGTGAGACAGAATGCTGGAGTGGGTGGACCACTGGTCTGATTCAGCAAGGCTCTTCTGATGTTCTTATCAGGGGAAGGCCTCGGCCTTCTATGCCCTGTTGTTGGCCGTCCAGAGGAACTGGTTGGCCACTGTGTGGGACAGGATGCTGGACTAGATTGGCCACCAGTCTGATCCAGCAGCTCTTATGCTCTTATGTTCTTATGCTGATCTGTCATTTGAAATTGCATCTCTTTCCAAAATCTGGCTGGGCTTTTGAACTGTCCCTGCATGTGGAAGATATTGACCTGGCAGCAGCTGTGCAGTCCAATTTGAGTTCTGGCAGCCAGATGAAGCTTTATGCACGCTGAGCCACGGGAATGCCAGTGTTTGCAAGAGAGACCCCCTGCAGGGACACATCATAACCTCCAAACAGATGTCAGCCCAACTGGCCAGCACATGGGTGCGTGGGGGGTGCTCTCATTTCACGGGTTTTCAATGTTTCCTTCAGCTTCTGTAACGGCGGTTTTAATGACACGCTGATGGCAGTGTGGCTTTTACAGCCGCGTGATGGGCTCCGGGAACGCCAGCAGCATCTGATGCTTTAAAACGATAATACGATCATATACTTCTAATTGGTTGTAAGCTTGTGTGATTTAATAACTTCGCTTGGACCCGGCGTCTATCTCTGAGCTGCCTGCCTGGTCTTGGGTCTCCCTGCGGCTTGACTCTCATCTCCTCCAGTTCAGCCGAATCCTCGGCACCATCTTGCACAGCTTAAGAAATTTCCGGGGACTTGATGCCAAGTGGTTCGTTTTGGGATCTTACACCATGTCCGGTTGGGGATGAGGTGCCCTGTGGCCACACAGGAAAACACAGGAAGTGGTTTATCCCTGATCCATGAAGATAGGGTTGCCAAGTCTGGGTAGGAAAATACCTGGGGACTTTGGGGGTGGAGCCAGGAGAAGGTGGGGTTTTGGGAGGGGAGGGGCCTCAGCATGGTACAATGCCATAGAGTCCACCCTTCAAAGCAGCCATTTTCTCCAGGGGAGCTGATCTCTGCCAGCTGGGGATCAGTTGTAAAAGCGGGAGATCCCCAGGCCCCACCGGGAGGATGGGAACCCTACATCAAGGTCAGTCTTGTCTACTCTGACTGGCAGCGGCTCTCCAGGGTCTCAGGTGGAGGTCTTTCCCATCACCTACTCCCTGGTCCTTTTAACTGGAGATGTCAGGGATTGAATCTGGGACCTTCTGCATGCCAGGCAGACGCTCCACCATGAAGCTGCAGCCCTTCCCCATTGTCCATGCACAAAACAAGCCATCACGAAGTCTGCAGTGGTTACTGAAGGTATAATAAATCTCGAGGGGGGGGGGCAAAGGGAACCACTTACTCCCATACGAACCTACCCAATTGTTTCAATGGCTCTGTTTTCAGAGATACAGGGAGTGGCTACCAGAGCAAGGGTCTTCTTTGTGGTGGTACCCCGGCCGTGGACCTCTTGTTCCATATCGCTTTATTAGCATCTGAAGACTTAAGCACGCCTTCTACTCAGTCTGACTAAGCTAGTATTGTCTATTCCGATGGGCAGAATCTAGTCAGAGTCCCATGCTCACAGGGCTGCCAACCTCCACTTGGGAAATTCAAAAATAGAGAGTCACAGTGTTAGGAAGAAATGCCCTCTTGAGGCCACACAAACACTCTGTCACACAGTGGCCAAAAACATCAGGTGCCCTCAGGAGGTCCAGCAGTGGGGCCATAAGAACATGAGAGAAGCCAATGTTGGATCAGGCCAGTGGCCCATCCAGTCCAACACCCTGTGTCACACAGTGGCCAAAAACACCAGGTGCCCTCAGGAGGTCCAGCAGTGGGGCCAGGACACTAGAAGCCCTCCCACTGTTGCCCCCCCCCCAAGCACCAAGAATACGGAGCATCACTTGCCCCAGACTGAGAGTTCCTATCTGTACCTTGTGGCTAACAGCCACTGATGGACCTCTGCTCCGTATAAGAACATGAGAGAAGCCAATGTTGGATCAGGCCAATGGCCCATCCAGTCTAACACTCTGTGTCACACAGTGGCCAAAAACACCAGGTGCCCTCAGGAGGTCCAGCAGTGGGGCCAGGACACTAGAAGCCCTCCCACTGTTGCCCCCCTCAAGCACCAAGAATACAGAGCATCACTTGCCCCAGACCGAGCGTTTCTATCTCTACCTTGTGGCTTAATAGCCACTGATGGACCTCTGCTCCATATCTTTATCTAATTCCCTCTTGAAGCCATCCATGCTTGTAGCTGCCACCACCTCCAGTGGCAGTGAATTCCACATGTTAATCACTCTTTGGGTGTAGAAGTATTTCCTTTTATCTGTGCTAACCCGACTGTTCAGCAATTTCATGGAGTGCCCACGAGTTCTTGTATTGAGAGAAAGGGAGAAAAGGACTTCTTTCTCTACCTGCTCTATCCCATGCATAATCTTATAAATCCTGATCATGTCACCCCTCAGCCGTCATTTCTCCAAGCTAAAGAGCCCCGAGCGCTTCAACCTTTCTTCACAGGGAAAGAGTTCCAACCCTTTGATCATTCTAGTTGCCCTTTTCTGCATTTTTCCCAATGCTATAATATCTTTTTTGAGGTGTGGCGACCAGAACTGTCCACAGGACTCCAAATGAGGTCGCACCATCGATTTATACAGGGGCATTATGATCCTGGCTGATTTGTTTTCCGTTCCCTTCCGAATAACCCCCAGCATAGCGTTGGCCTTTTTCATTGCCCCGTGAACATATATCACTGTGTACAATAAATATATGTGTATGGTAGAAGAATGTTATGCTTTATTCTTTTTCTTTACAGTTCTCTAAATGTTCGTATTAAATATGATCAAAAATATATTTCACCCAAACAATACATGGAAAAATATATATTTCACCCAAACAATACGACCAGTGCAGGTTTACATTCAGAGAGCACCAGAAGTCTTGGACTGCACACTTAACCACGACATCCAAAGGATGCTTTGGAGGGTGGACTCCATGGCATCATACCCCACCATGGTCCTTGTCCTGCCCAGGCTCCACTGCAAATTTCCAGGAGTTTCCCAACCCTGATATGGCCAACCTACCCCCCCCCCCATCTGTTAGCCGAACTGCTTTAATTTAAGCTTAGCAATTGGCGAAATAATGGGTTCTTGCCAACTATACCAAGGTCCCGCCCCTTCCAGGAGTTCTCAGAAAATAGGCGCGGAGGCTGAGTGGTTTCTTTGACTGATGTTTACTGAAAGATGTTGTTCAAGCATACAAGGAATAATAATAAAACCGCATACACACAAGATCTAAGGACATCCGACAGAAAACAGCACTGTTGCATGAGCAGGAGTATCGTTGAGGGGGAGTACGTTACCTGTCTTGATGGTGGGTGATTCACTTCCACGAGAAGAATGAGGGAGGGATGAATGAGAAAAACAGGGGGAACGAGATCTGAACCTGCGGATACACGCTCCAGTCCTGGCTGCGCAAACCAGGGATTAAAGATGGAGGCAAGGTGTTGGGTACAGGAAGCTGGACATGAGCGGTTGATAAGAAGATAGAGGTCGAAGGTGGCTAAGCAATGTGTTTCTGTGGTGCAAGATCTTTTATCAGGTGGCATTGGGGCGGGCTGCGCTGACCACATCTCATTGTCACACCCACTAGGTTGTCCGTCCCTACTAGTCTCTCTATTGGTCAGTGTCATAGTGAGGAGGGGGCAGGAAGGAGTGGACAATATTGCAAATCTAGGTGCTAATCAGGATCTAACACCTGGGCCATCTGGTCGGTCTTCTTGGCGCCAATCCTTGGTCTCGTGATGGCTTTGGCCAGGTCACTTGATGGTCGGCGATTAGTTGCTGGGCAACCTAATCTCTTACTGGAACTTTGCGGGCAGGTGTGAGGAGGCCAGCGTAAAGGAGAAGGACCCTTTGAAATGGAGTCTTGGTCTCCCTGATGGTGGGAACGTGTGAAGTAGATGTGAGAGCTCTTTGATATGGAATTCTGGTCTCCATGCAAGTGTGAACTCCGAAGGAAATCTCCCGCTGTGGGCTGGAGCCTCTCATAGCAATAGAGAGGGCCTTTGCCTTAGGCAGAAAACCAACCCCAAAGGTCAAACTTATGATTTTAACAGTTCATAAGAGCATATAATATGCCTTGCTGGCTTACACATCCTCCTCCGCTGGTGGCCAGGGAAGGGAGGACCTGGCCACCCTTACCCAACCTGAGCCTCTGCTCACCCCTCCAGGGCTCTAAGGTCAGTTTATTTATTTATTTATTTGATTTCTTAGCCGCTCTGCCCGCATTCACAGGCTCAGAGTGGCGTACAAGACCTGGCGGACCAGGATACAAGAAGCATTATAAATACTTAAAACAATATAAAACATTAAGTTAAAACAACAACAGTTTAAAGTGCTCAATAGTCATAAACTAGATCAAAACTCAGATAGTGGCTCTCTAAACCAGTGCCATTTCCCAGCGGCAGATAATGCAGTCAGCGGTCAGACATTGGTGGATATACTATGCAGGAGAGAGGAGGGGGGGAGAGGAAGCAAGGGTAGCGGCCCCTATTCGTATGCCTGGCGGAAGAGCTCTGTCTTACAGGCCCTGCGGAACTGTACCAGGTCCCGCAGGGCCCTGATCTCCTCCGGGAGCTCATTCCACCAGGTCAGGGCCGCCACCGAAAAGGCCTTCCCCCTCGTGGTAGCGAGCCTGGCTTCTCTGGGGCCAGGTATAATCAGCCGATGTTGGGCCCCAGACCGTAGTGCTCTCCGGGGTACATTTTAATTATCCATAGCCCACCCCAGAGATTGCCAGCAGGGTAAAAGCACTGGAAGGTCACTGCCTCGGCCTTTCGGAAGAAAAATGGCTACGGGAGAGCCAGGTTGTGAACATAAATAAGCCAGCGCCTCTGGGGAGCCGGTCTGTTTGACAAGTCCCCGCCAGCATCCTCGTCGAGCAGCGTCACCCCCCCCCTTCCCCCCCGTTTTTTAAAAAATTCATACCATAATTAAAAAACCATGCTCGGATGACAACGAGCTCCGCTCACTATAAATAAATGATTAGATAGCAATTCATCGCAGAAGGGAGCAGACTTTGGGAATAGACTGGACGGATAGATTACAGTTGCCTTTTCTGTACGCGGGTTATCTCCGTGGGCCTTGTGGGGCCGGATATAGGCTGTACAGCCGCAAAAGAGGGAATCCCCCACTGAACATTAGGACTGAACGGGAATTTGGCGGGCAGGCCTTCTGGATGTCAATGAGAGAGTTATTAGGGGCCGTGACTGACCTGGATAGCCCTGATTAGCTTGATCTCATCAGAGCTTGGAAGCAAAGTGGGATCAGCCGGGGTTAATCGTTGGATGGGAGCAGTGTTCCCTCGAAGCTGAGTCACTGTGAGCTAGCTCACTGTTTTTTAGCCTCCGGCTCACACATTTTTTGTCTCCGCTCAGGAAGGATGGCTCCAGAGCAAACTAGAAGAAGAGAAGAGAAGAGATTGGATTTATACCTCGCCCTTCACTCCCCAAGGGAGTCTCAGAGCGGCTTACAAACTCCTTTCCCTTCCCCTCCCCACAACAGAGACCCTGGGAGGTAGGTGGGGCTGAGAGAGCTCTGATGGAAACTGGCCTTGAGAGAACAGCTGGTACAGAGCTATGGCTTGCCCAAGGTCATCCAGCCAGGTGCAAGTGGAGGAGTGGGAAATCAACCCCGGTTCTCCCAGATTAGAGTCCGCGCACTTCACCCCTACACCAAACTGGCTCTCAGAGGCACTGCAGGGAGGAAGAAATATGCCAAATGCATCAGGTTCCCAACACCCCCCCCTTCCTACATCAAAAGCACTTCCCATGACATCTCGTGGTTGGGGAAACATTTTTTCCCCCAGGAAAAAGTCAGCTGATGTTTGCTGTCCAGGAGTGGCGACACCGTTGTCCCCTCCGCCATGTCCTCTGTCGCCGTTTGCAAAACGCGTCTGATTCTCCACTTGGGAGGTCCTGCCAATGGCATACAAATGGAGCCCATTAAAATGCGTGCCGAGTCATCCCTTTTGAATCCCCTCGCTGGCAACTGTCGAGATGCGCAGAAGAGAGAGAAAGAGCCGTTCCCTGGAAAAACGATGCCTTCTGTTCCAGAAGGGATGGAGTTGGGTTTTTTTTTTAATGCATTTACTAAAAATACAATGCAACGGGCCTCCTGGTCTTGGGAAACAACCGTGAGAAAGATTTTTGCAATGGCATCTGTGGCACTGGGGCAGGCCAGACCAAGCTGTATGCTTTCTATAAAAGGGAGGATCACAGAACGGAGGGGATTGCAGGTCACAGCAGCATTCCAGATGTCAGTGGTGCTGGCGGGCTCAGGAATTCCAATAAAGTTGCCGGGCAGGGTTGCCAGCTCCAGGTTGGGAAACTCCTGGAGATTTGGGGATGGAGCCTGGGGAGGACAGGGACCTGAGTGGGGTACAATGAAGGAAGAGGAAGAGGAGGAGGAGGAGGAGAGGAGGAGGAGGAGGAAGAAGAAGAGATTGGATTTATACCCCGCCATTCGCTCGGAGTCTCAGAGCAGCTTACAATCTCCTTTCTCTTCCCCTCCCCACAACAAGACACCCTGGGAGGCAGGTGGGGCTGAGAGAGGTCTTTTGAGAACTGCTCCTGAGAGAACAGCTCTGAGAGAACTTGTGACTGGCTCTAGGTCACACCAGCAGCTGCATGAGGAGGAGTGGGGAATCAAACCCGGTTCTCCCAGATTAGAGTCCAACTCCCGACCCCTACACCAAACTGATGGGGTGGAAGCTGCTGAAGGGTTGGTGGAATTTCTCCAGTACTTATGTGCCATGTGCCCAGATAAAAAAGGGTATGCTGAGAAAATTTAGATGCCCCCTTGAGCAAGTCTCTGGAAAAGCAGCACACAGTCATAAAAGGAACAATGATAAAATTATCAATATTAAAACAAAACATTAAAAACAATAAAGACCCTAGCAGGGCTTTCCCCGGGGCGCTGCGCCTCTGCACTGCTCAGGGAAGCCGAGGAGGGGGCGGGGCTTGGTCATGTGCCCGCCCCCTGGGCTCCTCACTCCCGGAGCGGCACTCCTGTGCGTTCCCGCTCCAACGGAGCCCTGCTTAAGGCTCAAGTGGTGTTAAGGACCGGCTCCCCAAACAAGCCTCCCAGCCTATTTCAGCCCCTGGTCCCGCTCACCTGTGACACATTGGCAGCCGTGTGCAACAGCACAGCTAATAAGCCCCGGTCAGTTGCGTCGAGCGCTTCCCAAACGGGCCCCTCTCCAAGGCGAACAGCCGCAAACTCAATGAGCGTTGATTTCATTACTGGCTCTGGCTGCCAGCTCAGGGATGTACCAGACAACCAGAGTCCAGGAATAACTGTTCCTGGCAAGGAGAATTGATCTGTATCTCTTGTGCGCTCTTTTTGTCCTCTGCTCTCATTTGTCCGGCACCGCTGATATAATCCAAGTGAATTCCTTTCCGCCCGCTGGAAGGGATCGTGCCCAGCGGTGTCAAACTGAATCTTTGGGCTGGTTGGGAAAAAAGGCAGGGCTGCGGGCCTAATTGGAGGCAGGAAGGAGAGCTGAATCAATAAAAGGGGGACAGAAATGCAGGACTCGGTATGCCAGAATGCTAAATATTTGAAGCACAACGTCTCTAGGTAGCCAGGTTGTTTTTTTTTGCTGGGGAGCAAATTTTTCATCAAGGGTGCAGTTTAGCACAGTGGTGTCAGTTCAGGAGGAGGAATGAACGGCACCATTTCCTGCCCTCCTCCGCCTCGGCGGAATACTGTCTCTGAGCAGGGCAATATCTAATATGCTAAGCTTATTCCTACCAGGAGTTTGTCCTCTTACAGCCAAATGTTATACCAGAAGAAGAAGGAGAAGAAGTCCGGAAATGAGTTGTACTTCCAGGGCCCCAGCAGGTCCCACCTGGAGGTTGGCATCCCTTGGCTGGGTATTTGCAGTTACCAATGGACAGGGGTCTTTTCGTAGAAAAAGAGGTGCAGGAGCTCATTAGCAAACTCATTTGCATATGCCACACCCCCTCACATACCGGAAGTGTGTCAGAAGGCCACACCCACCCCTCAGGCTCCACTCCACAGGTGAGTGAAACTGACCTGCTCTTCCTCCCTTCCCTTCCCCATCCAATACTTTGTGCAAGAAAACTAAGCGTCAAGAACACACCCTCATTCTCTTCCTGCTCCCTTGAAACCACCAGGTTTCAAGTAGACTTGAGATATCCAGGACATGTGCACCACCCATCCCTTCCCCTTCCCCTCGCCACAACAAGACACCCTGTGAGGTAGGTGGGGCTGAGAGAGGTCTTTTGAGAACTGCTCATGAGAGAACAGCTCTGAGAGAACTTGTGACTGGCCCAAGGTCACACCAGCAGCTGCATGTGGAGGAGTGGGGAATCAAACCCAGTTCTCCCAGATTAGAGTCCAACTCCTGACCACTACACCAAACTGATGGGGTGGAAGCTGCTGAAGGGTTGGTGAAATTTCTCCAGTACTTATGTGCCATGTGCCCAGATAAAAAATGGTATACTTAGAAAATTTATATGCCACCTTGAGCAAGTCTCTGGAAAAGCAGCACACAGTCATAAAAGGAACAATGATAAAATTATCAATATTCAAACAAAACATTAAAAACAATAAAGACCCTAGCAGGGCTTTCCCTGGGGCGCTGCGCCTCTGCACTGCTCAGGGAAGCCGAGGAGGGGGCGGGACTTGGTCATGTGCCCACCCCCTGGGCTCCTCACTTCCAGAGCTGCGCTCCTGTGCGCTCCCGCTCCAACGGAGCCCTGCCAATGGAAGAGGAGGAGGAGGAGGAGACTGGATTTATACCCCCCCCCCTTCACTACCCAAGGGAGTCTCAGAGCGGCTTACAATTTCCTTTATCTTCCCCTCCCCACAACAGACACCCGGTGAGGTAGGTGGGGCGGAGAATGCTTTTTCGAGAACTGCTAGTGAGAGAACAGCTCTGAGAGAACTAATGACTGACCCAAGGTCACAGCAGCAGCTGCATTTGGAGACGTGGGGGATCAAACCCGGTTCTCCCAGATTAGAGTCCGCACTTCTGACCACCACACCAAAATTTACTAAAGAGTAAGGCTTTGATTGGAATTAGTACATACAGGACATAGGGCCGTGGTGGCTCAGAGGTTAAGACGCTGAGCTGCAGGCCGGAAGGTCAGTAGCTCAGCAGTTCGAGAGCTGAGTGCTGCGTGATGGAGTGAGCTCCCATCTCTGGCCCCAGCTCCTGCCAACCTAGCAGTTTGAAAGCAAGAAATTGCAAGTAGATAAATAGGTACCGCTTCGGTGGGACGGGAACAGCATTCCCGTGCGCCTTGACATTTAGTCATGCTGGCCACATGACCACGGAAACGTCTTTGGACAGCGCTGGCTCTTCGGCGTGGAAACAGAGATGAGCACCGCATCCCTAGAGTCGGATTCGACTGGCTTTCGAGCAAGGGAAACCTTTACCTTTACTTACAGGACAACTGGAAAGCAAGGTCTGCTATGGGAGGGGGAGTCCGTCTCCTCAGCCTTGATTAAATCCTTCTGTTGCACTAGAAGGCCTAACGTGGGGGACAGAACAGTGGCACTTAACAGGCTCAGTTTTCAGAATTGCGGTTTCTTTTCTCAATGACTTAATCCCGGTATGAATTACAAATGGATGCAGGAATCTAAGCACAAAATCCATGATTTTGATGGCTGCTGGCATTTCAACTCAGTCTTAAAACATGGACATAATTAGAGTTACCAATTTTAAAATGGCTCTTCTATCTGTCACTTTAATATCAGTCAAGTCTGCAGCAAATACCAAGTGATGTTACCTAAAGTGATGCCATGAAACACTTCCACTGTCCGTTTCCATTAGTTAAACCTCTGTTAAAGGGACAGGACTTTTCTCCCCCTGGCCAGCTAGCAAGCTCAGACATAATCAGCAAACCAAAAGCACTCAAAAATCCCACTGACTACAAGACAGGAGTCACTTGCGTATTAAAATCAATCGGAAGGTGGTTTGCTTAACACTGAGGCTGGTCAGTCTCACTGAGACTGTACTCTAACACTGCAGTTGTTGAAGCCAGTTGAAGTGGAGGGGAAGGGAAGCTATTTCCTCCGGAGGAATTTGACACGCAGTTGCG
The DNA here is from genome assembly GCA_029233225.1 of Lepidodactylus listeri. Taxonomy (NCBI): domain Eukaryota; kingdom Metazoa; phylum Chordata; class Lepidosauria; order Squamata; family Gekkonidae; genus Lepidodactylus; species Lepidodactylus listeri. Next base: position 6,843,991 of record JARCFY010000012.1, read on the forward strand.
AGATCACATATCCCTTTGTAGCTGGGGGCTCAGCCCATCACTGTGTGATCAGACACAACTCTGGGTGAGTTGGGGGGGGTTGGCTGTTTGCTTCCCATGCGCATAAAGGAGGAATCACATCTCCGCACTGAAAGCCCCCTATGGAGTATGTGATGCTGTGCATACTATGGGGGGGGGGAATGGCACCGAGCCGTGATGGAATGATCAGGCCATCCTGATGGCATGAGAGTGTGCTTGCGCGATCAGACAAGGGAAAGTCCATCTGTGGCCTGTTGGAACTCATTAGAGCCGGACTTTCCCCGGTGTCTTTGAACTCCGCTTCCACGGCGGAGCAGCACAGGTTGCCGACAACTGCGGGACACTTCCCAGACGTTGCTGTCTGATCGCATCCTTTAGATCCATCAAGCGTTTGCACCTATGTCAGATCTAAAGGTGCGTGTGATCACAGCCGAAGAATTCTTTCCTGGCAGAAAGCCCCATTGGATGAATGGGACTTCCAAGCAGACCTCCGAGGATGGGTATTTAGCAGTGCCGCCTCTACTTACCCGCATTGTAGTACAGCTGCACAGGAATGTTCATATTTCCATCGCATAAGAAGGGCAACTCATCTTTTTAAAAAGTTATGAGGCAATTAGGATATATAATTAGAAGCCAGCAGACTCTCAGAAAGAGGTCTTTTCCGTCACCTGCTTACCTGATCCTTTAACTGCAGATGCCGGGAATTGAACTGGGGACCCTCTGCTTACCAAGCAGGTGCGGTACTTGTGAACCATTTATATATCTATTTCTGAAGCAATGCTCATCCTTTATATCTAGCTGGATCCAGCCTAGCATTTGCATGGGTAGAAGGGGAAGTGATTTGAATCACTCTGTTTGGTATAGTGATTTGGTGTGCGGATTCCAGTCTGGGAGAACCGGGTTTGATTCCCCACTCCCCCACTTGCAGCTGCTGGATGACCTTGGGCAAGCCATAGCTCTGTTAGAACTGTTCTCTCAAGGACAGCTCTGTCAGAGCTCTTTCAGCCTCACCTACCTCACAGGGTGTCTGTTGTGGGGACGGGAAGGGAAATGAGATTGTAAGCCGCTCTGAGACTCTGAGTGGAGGTCAGGGTATAAATCCAATCTCTTACTCCTCTCCTCCTCCTTCTTCCCGCTGCTGTTCTCTTCGTGCTATTCCTGGAAGTCCCCCATCCCCCGGTGGCAGCATTTATGGGGAAACTTTGGAGATAAAATGGGGAGGGGGCATGAAAGTCACACTCCGCTCATGGAGAATTCCTTCCATCAGCAATAATTGCCAGCGGGACCCAACAAGACATAATATGCACATAACATTGATTTATTGCTTTATGGCTCACCATGTAAAATGCACACTTTTTATGGGGGGAAAACAGCAGAATGAAACACGAAGGGCCATGAAAATCAACGGTCTTATGTTTGGTTTATATCCCCAAAACGTGAAAGCAAAATAGGGATGAGTCGGTTTAAAGCCGCAGGGACGAGAAACTGAGAATCAAGCGTCATGGGAATCATATTTTCTCAGACTACTTTAGGAGCAGGGGTGAAGCTCCATTTCTCAGCCCCTGATTTGGTTCAGAGGGACATCGAGAGGTGCCAACTTCAGAATTACAACTGATCTCCAAGCTAGAGGTCAGTTCTCCTGGAGAAAATGGCTACTTTGAAATGCAAGAAGAGGAGATTAAACCCATGATGATAAAATGGATGCAGGATTTTGGATATAATATACAAATAAATAAATGGTCAAAAATTTGGAAATCTACCAAATTTCTAAAGACAGTAAATTATAAGGAGAATATTTATAAGCTCTTCTACAGATGGTATTGGTCACCGGACAAACTGAGCAAATGTTTTAAAAATGTTTCCAATTTATGTTGGGTTTGTGGGAAAAACAGTGGAACACTTTATCATATGTGGTGGTCTTGCAAAGTAGTACAAAAATTTGGGGAAATGGTTAAGGAAATGATTTTCGAGATAATGGAATATGAGATAGACCTGAAACCAGAGATTTATTTATTGAACATGACAATGGATAATATGACGACAGCTGATGTAAAACTTGTGGTGTACGTATTAACAGCGGCGCGTATATTACGGGCAAAAGTTTGGAAAACATCATTTTTACCAAAAAGGGAAGACATAGTTAATAAGTTATTGGAATGGGCTGAATTGGATAGGATGTGTTACCTATTGAACATGGATAACAGAACAGACCCTGTTAATGTATGTCCAAATTCTTTATGTGGTTGGAATAATTTTGGTGCTCGGTGAATTTAAGGAAATCTAGTGTTTGGTGGTTGTATTTGTTTATACTGTTAAAAAATGCAATAAAAATTCTATTAAAAAAAAAAGAAAGAAAAGAAAATGGCTACTTTGGAGGGTGGACCGGATAGCGCTATATCCTGCTGAAGCCCCTCCCATCCACTAAACCCCACCCTTCCTAGGCCCCACCCCACAACTTTCCAGGAATGTTCTGAGCTCAGAGCTGGCAACCCTTTCTTTTGCCATCGAGTCGCAGCTGATTCGGAGGTGGTTTCCCATCACCTGCCTCTGCATCACAACCCTGGACTTTCCTGGTGGTCTCCCATTCAAGAACTAGCCAGGGCCGACCCTGCTCAGCTTCTGAGTTCTGATGAGATCGGGCTAACCTGGGCCATCTAGGGCAGGGCAGGCGACCCTGGAGACATCCCAAGGTAGAAGGATGACTTTGTCACTAACTCCTGCTGGAGTTTCTTGCAAGAGCAAAACCCTGTCATATTTCCAGGCCATTTCTGCACCCGTATTTTGCCTCAGTTTCTGAGCACATCTTTTTCTTCCGTTCTGCATTCCCTCCCGCTTTCACTTCCACTTTGTTTTGGGGGCTTTCTCTTGTTTCTGCATTTGTTTTGCAGGAATCTGCATTCCGACCACTTCCAGCATCCTGTTGCCTCACAGCTACCAAAACTCCTTTTGCGGTGATCCTTTGTTCTCATCCGCTTTCGAATCGCTGTTCCTTTCTAAAGTAGAATTGATTCTACGAGTATTTAAGAGCTGCCCACTGCCCTCCCCAGTTTCCACCTCTCTCTTTTTAGGCTGACGCTCCCTCCCTGTTCTGTTTTCTTTCCCTCCTTCTCCAAAGACAAAAGAGGACGTGTCCTCCCGCTCAGGCAAACATCTAAAAAGCCAGAGAGAGCAGAAGAAGGAATCTGTAAATAGAAAGGACTAGGGGATTCCCTGCTCCCAAATGTGTCAGTCTTGTATCTGTGGCCCTGGATTTCCCCCTCCCTTCCCTTTCTTTTTGCAGAATCATGGAGGGAGGGAGGGGTTGGCAGCCAATTAGTTAAAAAAAATGTGGGTTTTGCTTGTAGATATGGAATGCATCCAGAATACACAAATAAATAAACCAGAGGGGAAAATACCAGTGCAGAGGGAATGTGTGCAACTGTGAAGTCAACCCTTAAGGCCTGTGTAATGTAGTAGGTTCTGTGTAGCAACCAGCCTCCCATGTGCTCCCAGGTAATGGCGCCCGCCGCATGGCCAGAGCACATGGTCAGGCAGAGAGGGGAGCTTGAATCTGGAGGAACGATAGACATCCGGATTCTAAGCCTCCACCAATGTGGGACCTAGGTTCTCCCTGGGGAGCCAATGCAGCCAAAGGCTCCTCCAGGGAACCTATGACAAACATGCGCATATGTTAAGCCCCTATCAGGTCTTTTGGGTGCGGCCGGAGGTGTGGCTCCGGCCAGCATATAATGAGGGCCCTGGAGCCCTGGAAGCATGCTTGATCTGACCATCTACTGGGCATGCTGAATCACTCAATAAAGGCTTCATGATTTCACCGTTCCTGGTCTCCTAAGTCCAGTACGCTTCAGCCTGACTCCTTGGATTCTCTGAAGCAAGCTGTCAGTGCAGAAAGGGCCACAGTCTCCAAAGGTGTTTCTTTTGCCCCTATTAAACAATCCCCTGCTGACTTCATCTCCTCTTTTAGAAGAACATTTAAAGAGTCAGTTTGGTGTAGTGGTTAAGTGTGCAATCTCTAATCTGGGAGAACCGGGTTTGATTCCCCACTCCTCCACGTGCACCTGCTGGATGACCTTGGGCAAGCCATAGTTCTGTCAGAGCTTTTCTCTCAAGGACAATTCTTTTTTTTTTTTGTAAAAAAAATTTATTTTTCAAAACATTAAAAATAATACATTCATCTTATACAAATCCATTTTTCCATATTATATAACATTTTGTTCTGTTTGTATAATTTTGTTTTTATCTTGTATTAGCGGTTTTCCACCACATCTGTAGCATAACATATTTTCCACTCTAAAATAGTAACACTTATATCTATGTTTACATCTCTGGTAACGGTCATATTTCTTAAAAATACTTATACACTAATTCTTACTTTCTATATTCTTATATAATTCTAAAATAAAAAACAACTTCATTGTCTAATTATCCTTAATACATTCATATACTCTAATTCTATTCCTTTATGCTATTATAACCATGTATAAATGTAGTTTTTCATGTCCCAGTATTTTTCAACATATTCTTTCAAATCCTTCCAGTCTTCTAAAAAGGTCTCTGAGTACAGATCGTTCAACTTTCTAGTCCATTTATCCATTTCAGCCATATATAACAGTTTTTTCAACCATTCCCACACCTCTGGTATTTTTTCATTTTTCCAATTTTGTGCATACACCATTCTTGCTGTTGTTATCATATACCATATTATTGTCCTTTTCTTTACATTTATCTCTTCTAGTTTAAGTCCAAGCAATAACATTTCAGGCAACTTCTTAAATGTACATTTCAAGATTTTTTCCATTTCTGCATGTATTTTTGACCAATAAATCTTTGCTTTATCACAAGTCCACCACATATGATAAAAAGAACCTTCTTTCTTTTTGCATTTCCAACATTTGTTAGACATATTCTGACCAATATTTGCAATTTTTTTTGGTGTCATATACCATCTATACATCATTTTAAAACAATTTTCTTTTAGGTTATAACACGTAGATATACTCATTGTAAATTGGTTGTCCAATTTACAATGAAAAGAACAAAAGAACAAATCTACAAGAAGTGTTTTACTGATCCTTTCGTAATAGATGGAAAGGAAATTATAGTAATGAAAGAATTGCCTAGAGCAATACTGCAAGAAAGGAAAAAATTCAAGCGTCTGATGGATAAAATGAAGGAGAAAAAATCAGATTTCGTTGGGAAATACCTCAAGAATTAAGCTTTTATTCTGGCAACACCAGAGTAGTGATTAAAAGTACAGAAGAAATGTACGCATTCCTGGGAGAGAATAAAGATGACTTTGGAGATATTTAAGAATATATCAAGATGGATTACAAAATACTTACATGGAATCTCAAGGACAATTCTGAAAAGAGCTCTCTCAGCCCCACCTACATCACAGGGTGTCTGTTGTGGGGAGGGGGAGGGAAAGGAGTTTGTAAGCCGCTCTGAGACTCTGAGCGAAGGGTGGGGTATAAATCCAATCTTTTCATCTTAAAAAATGTGCTTGGCTTTTAGAATTACAGGCTGGATACTTCCAACACCATGAAGTTTTGTTCATTAAAAATAAAATGCTCAGGATCCAGCAGGTCAAGGCCTTGTTTTCTCCTCTCTTCTGCAATAAACTCTTTGGTGCTTGAACTGGATTATCAGTTTTCCTCCGTGGGAGGCGTGCCAGTTTGGCCTCTGCTTTCAGGCGGCTGTTATTGATTGCAGCTTCAGCCATGAATTGGGGACCGACTTTGCCGGGGATGCAAGGGAATGAACTTGTGAGCGGACAGCCTCGTGGCTCTGTATCTGAGTCCAAGAGTGAGCTAACTGGACTGCCCTTCTTCTCTTGCCTGACCCACTGCAATCAACAGGGCACAACCGGTGGGGACTCAACAAGAGGTGCTGCCTGAGGCCGCCACTTCTAGATGCCCCCTGTTGCTATTCTCATCGTTCCTCCCCACATCCATAAAAAGATGCATGGGGTGGAAGAGGCGGATAGCAAGAACCTTTTCTCCTTGTCTCACAATCAGGGTTGCCAGCTAAGAACGTTTTAGGGGTGGAGACTGGGAAAAACAGTGCTGTGGCACACTCTAGGAATCACCCCAATCTCTATGGTAAAATACCACAGAGATTCAGGGAATTCCTAGAGTGTCACGTGACACAGTCCCGCCATTTTGGTTCTCACAGGTCCATTGAGGGTGGGGACAGGGGCACAGGGATGGGAGTCTACTTATAATACTAGAAGGCAGGGGAACTCAATGGACTTGGTGAGGAGGGGCTGTGGCTCAGTGGAAGAGCATAGCAAGAATAGCTATGTGGATAGCAAGAACCTTTTCTCCTTGTCTCACAATCAGGGTTGCCAGCTAAGAACGTTTTAGGGACGGAGACTGGATAAAACAGTGCTGTGGCACACTCTAGGAATCACCCCAATCTCTACGGTAAAATACCACAGCGATTCAGGGAATTCCTAGAGTGTCACGTGACACAGTCCCCCCATTTTGGTTCTCACAGGTCCATTGAGGGTGGGGACTGGGGCACAGGGATGGGAGTCTATTTATAATACTAGAAGGCAGGGGAACTCAATGGACTTGGTGAGGAGGGGCTGTGGCTCAGTGGAAGAGCATAGCAAGAATAGCTATGCGGATAGCAAGAACCTTTTCTCCTTGTCTCACAATCAGGGTTGCCAGCTAAGAACATTTTAGGGACGGAGACTGGGTAAAACAGTGCTGTGGCACACTCTAGGAATCACCCCAATCTCTACGGTAAAATACCACAGCGATTCAGGGAATTCCTAGAGTGTCACGTGACACAGTCCCCCCATTTTGGTTCTCACAGGTCCATTGAGGGTGGGGACTGGGGCACAGGGATGGGAGTCTATTTATAATACTAGAAGGCAGGGGAACTCAATGGACTTGGTGAGGAGGGGCTGTGGCTCAGTGGAAGAGCATCTGCTTGGCATGCAGAAGGTCCCAGGTGGCGTTCCCTCCAAGCTGAGTTACTGTGAGCTCGCTCAGTTTTTTTAGCCTCGGGCTCACACCTTTTTGTCTCCGCTCAGGAAGGAGGGCTCCAGAGCAAACTAATTTATGGAGCGGCCGAATGGCTCACTCACAACTTCGATGCCAGTAGCTCACAAAGTAGATTTTTTTGCTCACAAGACTCCACAGCTTAGAGGGAGCGCTGGTCCCAGTTTCATTCCCTGGCATCTCCAGTTGAAAGGATGAGGCGCTGGGTGATGGGAAAGACCTCCGCCTGAAACCCTGGAGAGACTCTGCCAGTCGGAGTAGACAACTCTGACCTCGATGGACCAAGGGTCTGATTCAGGAGAAGGCAGCTTCATGCGTGGGCAATAGGTTCAGGATGGACAAAAGAAGGGGTCATTTGGGGCAGAAGCCCAGCAGAGCAGAGCTCCGCCAGCCCAGGAGTAACATTTTTTCCCACCATAGAGAACAATAGAGGGGATGGGGCAATCTGTTTGGGGGCCCGTAGAATTGGACCCCGGGGTCCAATCTTCTTGAAACTTGGTGGGTATTTCGGGGAGAGGCCCCAGCAGCTACCCTGCAAGTTTGGAGCCTCTCCCTCAAACCCCATCTCCTCCAGCCCCTCATATACCCTATGAGTTTTTGCCATTGAGTTCAATGGCCCATAGGGTATAATGGGACTGAAACTGACATTCAGTCGGTGATGTCAGGGGGCATGGTATATGCTAATGAGTTATGCTAATATGTATGCTAATAAGCTCCTGCAACTCTTTTTCTACGAAATGACCCCTGGACAAAAGGAAATACTTCTTCAGTCGCTGAGTGATCAGATTGTGGTATTCAGTGCTGCTGGACATCGTGATGAGCATCGGTGGCTTTAAAAGGGGATTAGACAGATTTATGGAGGACCAAGTCTATTTGTGATGACTAGCCATAGTGACCAAAAGGAACTGCCACATCCAAAGGCAAAGAGTAGCTAACAAGAGGAATTCACTGCCGCAGGGAGTGGTGGTGGCTACAAGCAAAGGCAGCTTCAAGAGGTGATTGGATGAACATCTGGAGCAGAGGTCCATCAGTGGCTATTAGTCACAAGGTATAGATGGAACACTCCATCTGGGGCAAGTGATGCTCTGTATTCTTGGTGCTTGGGGGGCAACAGTGGGAGGGCTTCTAGTGCCCTGGCCCCACTGCTGGACCTCCTGAGGGCACCTGGTGTTTTTGGCCACTGTGTGACACAGAGTTTTGAACTGGATGGGCCACTGGCCTGATCCAACATGGCTTCTCTGATGTTCTTATATGGAGCAGAGGTCCATCAGTGGCTATTTGCCACAAGGTATAGATGGAACACTCTGTCTGGGGCAAGTGATGCTCCGTATTCTTGGGGGCAACAGTGGGAGAGGGCTTCTGAAGTTCTGGCCCTGGTGGTGGACCTCCAGATGGCCCCTGGGTTTTGGCCACTGTGTGATGCAGAGTATTGGACTGGATGGGCCACTGGCATGATCCAACATGGCTTCTCTTACATTCTTATGGTATTCTGGTGTTTTAAAAGAAGGATTTCCCCAAAGTTCAGCTCAACCAAACTGTAGTTGTATTCAGAATATTACATCAGTATTCTGAATGCTACACCTTCCATTGTGGAAGTGCTGGGCATACCCAGAGAACTGAGCAGCTTCTGCAGAATCAGACCACCGCTGGTCACTTAGTGTTGTGCCAGGGAGGACGACAGAGGCTGGCTGTAAGCCAGGGAATCCACCTAACAAAAAAATAGAAGGAAGAAAGAAGTATGATTACATAACTAACACCTTTGTGCTGTGAAGAGACTGTGTATGAGAGGGTGAAAAACAGCAGTGGGTTGCGTATGACAGAAGCTCTCGACCAAATTTTTGTGAGGTTTGATTTTTTTTTTTTGCAAAAATTACACTGTCAAAGGCTGCAAGAAAGACCCAAACTGTTGGGAGGAAATAATCAAAAGTACTTAAAATACTCAGAGTTTGCAATGGATCTTTGCTTCACTGGATTTCTAAGGGTAAAAGTTACTCAGGAAAGCTACAGACAAACAAACATATCTAGGAGCTACATCTTGCCTGCTACTGCTAGAGACACATGATCACTCTACAACAATGGAGAATCTGCCTTCTTTTTGACCCCTAGAAGGAAATCACCTGAATACATTAACCGAACAATACTCCTTTACATTTGCGGCTTTTCTCACATTGGCTGTCTGCCAGGTTTCCTTCCAGGTCAGTCTAAACAACAGCACAGAAGGTAAACAGGTTAACCCTATAATGACTGGAATCTGGACCTTGCAACTCATACATTTCCAACACAAACACACACACACACACACACACACACACACACACACACTCGATCCCTCCTTTTGGCATTTTGTGGTCTTGCCGATTTGCAGCTCTCATTTTCGTCAGGGCTGCTGCTTTGCTGACAATTCCTTTCCTGGCCCAATTGTTTTCACTCTTTATTCCAGCCCATGCTGGGAGCTGATGCGCATGCTAATGCCCACGGGAAGAGTCTTTTAAAAAACCAAACAAACCAGTCTTCTTCTGGGCCGATGTGCGCAAACTGTTGTTTTGCACCGCTGTATGTAAGTTCCTTTAAAAGGAGGTTCTGCGCCAGATCTACGATGGCCGGGCCGCGTGAGCCGATGAGGAAACCCTTCTGCCTCTCTTCATCTGTTATCTGATAGAAGGTCAGGGTGGCCTTGAGTCCAGTGACCCACGCTCCCACTGCTGTGGACGGGCTGGACCGAAAGGTGGAACCAGCCCATCTCCCGGAGCGACTGCCATTATGCTGCGCAGTTGAGGCGAGGAAGCAGCTTGCGTGCCTTCGGTGCTCGTTGGGTGGAGCGGTGGCGATGGTCCTTTATCTTCCTAGGATGCCCTGGCAGCCCAGCCAGCTCAGCAGGATCTCATCCTCGCCGCCAATGTTGCATACTGGGTTTGACGCTTGGAGAAATTGGGCAATAGTGTGATGATCAGCTCGTAGTTTATTAGCACACAACACAATAACAACTAACCGGCTGGAGGGCCAACTATATACACAACCCAAGACACACCCCTACTCTGACTGGAGGGTTTGAATCTCCTGCCAGAGTTCCTATTGGTGGATTACCAGTGGCCTAGGACCCTTGTCCCCAATTGCATTCAGGAGCCAAGCTCATACTTAGGAATGTTGGCCTCTAGTGGCGGCCAGCGGACATAACAAAAACCATTGTCGGACTACAAGACTATGGGTGCTTTCCCATGCTCTAAATAATACACTTTCAATCTACTTTGCAACTGGATTTTATAGTCCGCTTGCAAATGGTCACTGAAGTAGATCGAAACACCTTATTTAGCACGTGTGAAAGCACCCACTCCAATGGAACCACTCCTTCGTTCCAGCTGAGCAGGGCTCTCGGCAACTGGGGAAATGTTCATTTTTGATCCAGGATGTGGAATTGTATGATAAATGTTGCGTGCGTGTTCCCAATGTTTAGGTTGCCTGCTCCCTTCCCCTGACCTCCGCCTAATATGCCCAAGAGGAAATATATATATATATGTTGCAACGAAGGTAAGTATTTTGGTTGTCTTGATTGTTCTGAGATGGGTGGGTGGGAGCTTGTCTCTAAAACTCTGACTTTGCTTTCCCCCCTTGTCCTCAGCTCCTAGAGCTGTCTGTGTTCTGAATTGGATCAAGGTAGTTTCCAAAGGAAGCCACATCAGTCTGCGCTAGAACAGCTAGATCCATCTCCAGTAGCACTTTAGAGACCAATAACATTTTCAGGGTATACACTTCAGAAAGTCAGAGGATCAGCAGGTATCCGACAAAGGGAGCTTTGACTCTCAGAAGGTTATACCCTGACAATCTTATCGGTGTCTCAGTTTTGGCTCAACAATTCTTTGCACATCCTCACACATTGTGGCTTGGGGACTCTTCTTTGACCTGGTAGTTTCTGAACATGGTGCACGCCACTGGCGAGTCTCGCCAAGCGCAGAGACGCAAAAGCGATAACACACTTTTAAAATGTAGCTGCTGGGGGATTCTGTATGGCCTGCCCATGGTGACCCTGGGTCGAACACGGGAACCAGCTCTGATCCTCCAGAAAGACAGAACCGCAAAACAGAACTGAAGACCCCTTTGGCTCACAGTCAGTTGTATCTCGTTAATGAATTTAGAATACAGGAATGCAAGAAGAGCCCTGCTGGATCAGACCCGTGGTCCAGCTAGTGCAGCATCCTGTCTCACACAATGGCCAACCAGGTCCTCTAAAGGGCCAACAACAGGGCATAGAGGCCGAGGCCTTCCCCTGATAAGGACATCAGAAGAGCCCTGGTGGATCAGATCAGAGTTCCATCTAGTCCAGCATCCTGTCTCACACTGTGGCCAACCAGTTCATCTACAGATCCAATAATAGGGCAATGAGACTGAGACCTTCCCCTGATAAAAACATAAGAAGAGCCCTGCTGGATCAGACCAGTGGTCCATCTAGTCCAGCATCCTGTATCACACAGTGGCCAACCAGTTCCTCTGGATGGCCAACAACAGGACATGGAGGCCGAGGCCTTCCCCTGATAAGAACCTCAGAAGAGCCCTGCTGGATCAGACCAGTGAAGGTCCATCTAGTCCAGCGTCCTGTCTCACAGAGTGGCCAACCAGTTATTCCAGGGGGCCAACATCAGGGCACTGAGGCCAAGGCCTTTCCCTAATCAGAACATAAGAAGATTCCTGCTGGATCAGATTAGGGGTCCAGCTAGTACAGCAATGTACCCCACACAGTAAGGTACTTTTACAGCCATCCAGGAATGAACATTAGAACATAAGAGAAGCCAGGTTGAATCTGGGCACTGGTCCATCCAGTCCAACACTCTGTGTCACACAGTGGCCCAAACTCAGGTGCCATCGGGAGGTCCAACAGCAAGGCCAGAACTCCAGAAGCCCTCCCACTGTGGCCCCCCAAATGCCAAGAAGACAGAGCATCACTATGGCAGAGTGTTCCATCCATGCCTTGTGGCTAAGAGTACATAAGAACATAAGAGAAGCCATGTTGGATCAGGCCAGTGGACCATCCGGTCCAACATTCTGTGTCACACAGTGGCCAAAAATACCAGGAGCCCTCAGGAGGTCCACAGCAGGGCCAGAACTCCAGAAGCCCTCCGGCTGTTCCCCCCCCCCCCACAAGTACCAAGAAGACAGAGCATCATTGCCCCAGACAGAGTGTTCCATCTGTACCTTGTAGATAATAGCCACAGGAAACAATATTTCTCCAGGCCAGTTTGGCAAAGGATCCTGGAGATATTTTTTTGCCATCTTCTGGGCATCGCTGTCTCCGACAGAGTGTTCCAGGGCTCATTTCGTAGCAGGAGCTCCTCTGCATATTAGGCCACACACCCCTGATGTAGCCAATCCTCCAAGAGCTTACAGTAGCCCCTGTAAGAAGAGCTCTGTAAGCTCTTGGAGGATTGGCCACATTAGGGGTGTGTGGCCTAATATGCAAAGGAGCTCCTGCTACGAAAGGAGCCCTGGTGTTCTATCTACACCTTGTATAGCCTCTGATGGAACTCTGTTCCATATGTTTATCCATTCCCTCTTGAAGCTGTCTATGTTTGTAGCCGCAACCATTCCTTGCGACAGTGAATTCCACGTGTTCATCACCCTTTGGGTGAAGAAGCACTTCCATTTATCTGTTCTAAGGTTACTGCCCATTCATTTCACGGAGGGCCCACAAGTTCTTGTCTTGTGAGAAAGGGAGAAAAGGACTTCTTTCTCTACCTTCTCTATCCCATGCATGATTTTCTAAACCTTTATCCTGTCACCCCACAGTTCTCATTTCTCCAAGCCGAAGAGCCCTAACCTCTTTAACCTTTCGTCATAGGGAATGTGTTCCATCCCTTTAATCATTTTGGTTGCTCTTTTCTGCACCTTTCCCCATGCTATAAGATCTTTTATGAGGTGCAGTGACCTGAACTGTATTCCAAATGAGGCCGCACCATCGATTTGTACAGGGGCATTATGATACTGGCTGATTTGCTTCCCATCCCCTTCCCAATAATCCCCAGCATAGCATTTGCCTTTTTTATTGCAGTCGCATATTGAGTCGACATCTTCAGTGAGTTATCTACCACGACTCCAAGATTTCTCTCCTGGTCAGCCTCCGCCAGTTCTGACCCCATCAGGTTGTATTTATTGCTAGGATTTTTGGCTCCAACGTGCATTACTTTGCACTTGCCCACGCTGAACTTCAGTTGCCACGCTGACACCCACTCATCCAGACTCAACAGATCCCTCTGGAGCGCCTGACAGTTCTCTCTGGTTAAAACATAAGAACGTAAGAGAAGCCAATGTTGGATCAGGCCAGTGGCCCATCCAGTCCAACACTCTGGCACACAGTGGCCAAAAACACCAGGTGCCCTCAGGAAGTCCAGCAGTGGGGCCAGGACACTAGAAGACCTCCCACTGTTGCCCCCCAAGCACCAAGAAGACAGAGCATCACTGTCCCGGTCATAAGAACATAAGAGAAACCAATGTTGGATCAGGCCAGTGTCCCCTCCAGTCCAACACTCTGGCACACAGTGGCCAAAAACATCAGGTGCCCTCAGGAGGTCCAGCAGTGGGGCCAGGATACTAGAAGCCCTCCCACTGTTGCCCCCTCAAGCACCAAGAAGACAGAGCATCACTGTCCCGGACATAAGAACATAAGAGAAGCCAATGTTGGATCAGGCCAGTGGCCCATCCAGTCCAGCACACTGTCACACAGTGGCCAAAAACACCAGGTGCCATCAGGAGGTCCAGCAGTGGGGCCAGGACACTAGAAGCCCTCCCACTGTTGCCCCCTCAAGCACCAAGAAGACAGAGCATCACTGTCCCGGACATAAGAACATAAGAGAAGCCAATGTTGGATCAGGCCAGTGGCCCATCCAGTCCAACACTCTGGCACACAGTGGCCAAAAACGCCAGGTGCCCTCAGGAGGTCCAGCAGTGGGGCCAGGACACTAGAAGCCCTCCACCCTCAGCATCGTAGCGTCATCCACAAACTTAGCCACTTCACTGCTTACCCCCAACTCCAAATCATTAATGAACAAGTTAAAAAGCACCAGACCTAGTCCCGAGCCCTGCGGTACCCCACTGTTTACCACCTTCCACTGTGAAAACTGCCCATTTATACTCACTCTCTGTTTCCTGTTAATTAACTGAGTCAATTTAGGAGCCTTTGATGGGGAACTTTAACAAAAGCTTCTGGGAGTCTAGGTAAGCATCATCGGCTGGGTCAGCCTTGTCCACGTGGTTGTTCACCCCCTCAAAGAACTCCAAAAAGATTAGTGAGACAAGTGGCGCTTTCACACATACTAAATAACGCACTCCACTTTCCGTGCACTTTGCGACTGGATTTTACTGGGTAAACTGGCAAAATCCACTTGCAAACGGCTGCTGAAGTGGATTAAAACTGCGTTGTTCGGTGTGTGCAAATATGAGCTCTTCCCTTACTGAGTCCATGCCGCTTCACAGAATCATAGAGCTTTTAGGGGTCTCCAGGGTCATCTAGTCCAACCCCCTGCACAATGGAGGAAATTCACAAATGCCCTTCCTGCCCTCCCTTTTATGATCTGCCCAGGTTCACAGAACTAGCATTGCTGTCAGATGGCCATGTAGTCTCTGCTTCAAACCCTCCAAAGAAGGAGAGCCCACCACCTCTCGAGGAAGCCTGTTCCACTGAAGAATTGCTCTATCAGGAAGTTCTTCTTAGTGTTTAGCCGAAAACTCTTCTAATTTAATTTCAACCTGTTGGTTCTGGTCCGACCTTCTGGGGCAACAGAAGACAACTCCGCCCATTGCTCTAACTATCAGGAAGTTCTTCTTAGTGTTTAACCGAAAACTCTTCTAATTTAATTTCAACCTGTTGGTTCTGGTCCGACCTTCTGGGGCAACAGAAGACAACTCTGCAACATCCTCTATATGACAGCCCTTCAAGTACTTGAAGATGGTGATCGTATCCCCTCTCAGTCGTCTCCTCTCCAGGCTAAACATACCCAGCTCCTTCAACCTTTCCTCGTAGGACTTGGTCTCCAGACCCCACACCATCTTCATTGCCTTCCTCTGGACATGTTCCAGCTTGTCTAGATCCTTCTTAAATCGTGGTGCCCGAAACTGAAGACAATACTCTACTCCTCAATAGCTTTTGTTCAGCCCTAGCCACTCTACTAACCCATAAGGGAGATACTTAATCTAGAAGCCAGTGTGACGTAGCAAATAGCATGTTGGACAGGAAGTTCCCAGGGTGACCTTGGACCAGTCACTCTTCCACAGCCTAATCCGTCTCACATGGTTGTTCTGAGAACAAAATGAAAAAAAATAAAAATAAAGGCAACACAATAGGAGTTCCCTTGACAAAGTAGGGGGTGAGGAGGGGTGAAAATGAGATGCGTAAGTAAACCCCATCTTCCTCAAGAATTGCTTCAGTCTGTTCAACTCTGGTGGTGTGGGTTCATGCAGCATCAGGCCAATTTGCCCAAATGTTATTCATTCGCAGATCCTGAATTTTCTCAGCAGAGAAGCTGCCCTCCAGCTTGCGGCGGGAACGTCACCCATTGGTGGTGGTGGTGGTGGGGGGGTCACAAGAAGAATCGGAAGTGGTACAAAGCACTACAAACACCCAGAGAACAGGTGCAGAAGATTATTGAGATGTGTACGCCACCGGCGTGGATCCCCTTGGGCATTCACGCCTCGATACACGAAAGCCGACATCTGTTCCCTATTAAATGCTCTGCAAATACGCCAGGGTAAATATTGTCCCTGAAAACCGTGACAATTTTTTTTTGGATGCAGAAACGTTTCAAGGGAGGGGATCGGGTTCAAAACTGGGCCACGTCCGCTGTGACTTTGATCAGGATACCACAAATGTCCATCACGTACAGGCCTAATCGCAGGCCTAACGAGACCAAATGCCAGAAGTTCATAGAATCATAGAGTTGGAAGGGACCTCCAGGGTCATCTAGTCCAGTGTTTTTCAACCTTTTTCGAGCTAAGGCACATTTCTTTCATTGAAAAAAATCCCGCGGCACACCTGACAATATCTCACGGCACAGTGGTTGAAAAACACTGAAATACAAGATAAATGGGTCATTAGTTGCCTCAGCTCAAGTATTAACTACGACAGTATTACAAATACACGTAATAGCCACTCAACTTGAAACCGTAAGTTACAGATCCAAAGTGTAATGGCTCCTTCCCATAACATTGACCTGAGTTTCAGAAGAAATATAATGTGGATGTATTTTAACGCGTCCCGGAAGGTCAGCCCGGAAGGCACATTTCTTTCATTGAAAAAATCCCGCGGCACACCTGACAGTATCTCGCGGCACACCAGTGTGCCCCGGCACAGTGGTTGAAAAACACGGATCTAGTCCAACCCCTTGCACAATGCACAAAATTCACAAACTCTCCCCCCACACCCCCATTGACTGTTGTCCTGTGCCCAGAAGATGACAAAAAACCTCCAGGATCTCCAGCCAAACTGGCCCGGAGAAAAAATTGCTTCCTGACCCCAAAGTAGCAATCAGCATTTCCCTGGGCAGGTAAGAAAGGGCCATAAGAACGAAACACTGAAGACGTCATCCTACCTTTTGTCTAGTCTAAGGGTTCAAACAAATGAGATGACTGTTCCATCTACCTCATGCAAATCACAGGCAATTTACCTCAACACCATGCCGAGGAAGGAGAGGGAATTGAACCCTGTCAACCTCCAGTCACGTTTGCTACTAAAAACCACTCCCCCATTTTCCACTCTACGTCTGTCATTTCAAAGGAGAAAAGGCGAGGCAAGGGCTCCTTAAAAATGCTAATAAGAAATTAATATTTTGTGTGTGTCTGTGTGTGTGCGCGCACCTGGAAGTCGTGGTGACCTCTGGTGACTGACCCCTTCTGGGGGGCTGGAGGACATTCAGAGAGGCAGCTGAAGAAAGCCTGCCTCTGTCCTCCAAACTGCTGGTATTCCAAGGAGGTCTCCCATCCAAGCACTAACCACAGCTGACCCTGCTTAGCTTCTGAGATCTGAGAAGATCGGGCTCACCTGGGCTATCCAGGTCAAGGGCTAGTAACAGATTAGGAAGACCACTTTCCACGGAGAAACTGAGCGGAGGTCGAAGGGTTAAACCCCCTCTCTCTCGTCCTCGGCACTCCATGGCACAGCGAGGCATTTTATGAATGGAACCAGAGACATCTCATCAGTCTGAGCCTTCGGAATCACTTTACATGTCTAACCGACGTCCAGTAATATTTTTCGTTTCAAGGCCATTCCACTAGAGTCACCATTTCAATACAAAGGACGTCATGAATTCTGGAGTCTTAAAGAGTTTTCAAATACGACCGTGCAGTTGAAACATTCATTACAGTGGTTTACATTCTGACAGAATGTTTCGACTGCACGGTCGTATTTGAAAGCTCCTAAGACTCCTAGAATTCATGACGTCCTTTGAATTGAAACGGTGACTTTAGTGGAATGGCCTGACCTACTGAAGAAAGATTTTTTTGCAGTGTAGATGCACAGCACACCATGTGATGGTCCTCTTCTGATGAAGAATCACCATGAAGCGAAAAATATTACCGGCTGTTCGTTGATGATATAATATGGGACTTACATTTGTATGAAATAATATTTTGGCACTGTTAGTGAAATCTATGCTGTTTTTGCAACATATCAAGCGTCCTTACAGCTATTCTCAGATTGTTCCACTACTTTCAGTAGCTGCTGTGCTTTTGAATTTTTTTTTCTCATTTGTATAGATCTCGGAAGTTAAGCACGGTCAGCCCTTGCTAGTATTTGGATGGACAACTTCCAAGGAATACCAGGGATGGGACACAGAGGCAGGCAACGACAAACTACCTTTGAAATATCTCTTGCCTTAAAAACAAGTCTAGGTCGCCAAGTAGTGGCACACAATGCTAAAAGAGCTAGAACCTCTGGCTGCCAGATACTCTTAGGATCTCCTGGCTATTCTACACACCATGCCAGATGATGATGATCATGATACCTCCAGGATTGCCCTGTCCACACAGGAAAATTTAAGAGGGGAATGCTTATACAAGGTTAATATCCAACAAGGCAGTGATAGATCAGTTTTATTCATACAGCCATTGACCAACACGTAAACCGATGGCATTTTGTAACATGGATGATAGATATCACCTCAAAATGGAAGCAGAGTTTTAAGACTAGTTATAAAAACACCATGAAGACCATAAGGATTAAAAATAATAAAACTAAATCTTTAATTCTCCTCTTTTCAAGCTACTTTAGGTTTTCTAATACATAGGGCAAGCCATTCGAACCTAGCCACCCGATGAGTGATTTCTGCCCGCCTAAAGGTAAAGGTTCCCCTTGTTCGGGAGCCAGTTGAATCCGACTCTAGAGGGCAGTGCTCATCTCTGTTTCCAAGCCGAAGAGCCAGCGCTGTCCGAAGACTTCTCCGTGGTCATGAGGCCGGCGTGACTAAACGCCGAGCCGCACGGAACACTGTTACCTTCCCACCAAAGGGGTACCTATTTATCTGATTGCAGTTTCTTGCTTTCGAACTGCTAGGTTGGCAGGAGCTGGGGCCAGAGACGGGAGCTCACTCTGTCATGCGGCATTCAGGTCTCGAACTGCCGAACTACCGGTGAGGGGACTTTCTTTTGTATATATAGATGTAACTGCATCTGATATCCAGCCACATAACCCAACCTACCTTAATTTAATATACACATAAACATCACATAGCCACCACAGTGTCATAAACCAATCAAAAAAGACAGACAATACACAAGAGATATCAAAAACATATTTATATATCTTAGAGTTCACAAAAGGATTAGCAATACTATATCGTGCCTCCTAATGTAATTACTAAAGTAACAATACTATATGTGCAATAAGTTGATACTTAACCTGTATGTAATATACACTGATGTTGTTTTATTCTTGTATAATCTTTGAAAAACCAATAAATTTTTTTTTAAAGGGTCCGTTACATGTCCAGGACTGAGACCGTTTAGGACGTTAAAAGGTAAAAGCGGCATTTTGAGCGGTGCCTGAAAACACAGCATCAGCTAATGAAAATTGGCAGGATATGAACCCTGTGGCTAGATCCAGTTACACGGGATGTTTCACCGCTGCTTTTGGACATCTAGATTCTGTGAAATTAGTCAACCCAGCTGGACTCTCAGTCCAATGTCAAGTTTAACATCCGTAAGCACCTGTTTTTTTCTTTCCCCAGTCGATGGGCCCTGTTGGTTCCCAGTTCCTCTGAAAAACAAGCAAAGGGATCTGCTGGTTGCTTCGAGCAAGCGGCTCCGCTCCTGCTGGTGAGTCTTCATCTAAAATAATCATCTTCTCGGTTTTGTGCATCTCTCTTAGTTGCTGGGGAGATAATTACGAAGCTGGCTCAAAACAGCAAAGTGTGTTTACAGGTAAGGAGCGCAGAAAAGTAGAGAAATCCATCAAGAAACATTACGGCTCATTTGCTTGCATGTATTTTTTTTTTTAATCAACATTAGACAATGTTTAGGTTTAGTTTTTTTTACTTTTCCACCCAGTCAGGGCTTTAGATAACTCTGCAGTAGCAAGAGAAGGGTGGGTTTATGAATCCTAGAATTTACAGTCTTGTGTATGTACTAGATTCTTGAGCTTTCTGGGAAAAAAAATGCATCAAGCGTTTTTCAAACATACAGATAAAAAACAGAATAAGAAAGCTCAAGATGTCGTCTTTCTCACCCAGTGCAGAAGAATGAGCATTATGCATCTGAAATCACTCCACTTTCTAATTTTTTTTAACAACAATTTTATTGTTTTTTGTATAAGTAAGCAAATTACAATGATAAAACATATAGCGAAATAATTACAAACACTGTGGTGTAATTAGTTACTGCACTCGATAAAAAGACCAGTTAGGTGGTGCACAAAACGGTTAGATGTTGGTATCGTTCTGTGCCTTTGCTCTGAGGTGATACTCGGGTTTGTGATGGGTGCCGAGATTAGCCGTAGATGTACGTTTTGAACTTGGCGTCCATTATGTGTTCCCAGTCGAAGCTATTAAAATTAATTTTATTTAATATTGGGTTCCATTTGTCGATGGGGTTTAATAGGTTCCTTTCATTGGAGGTCGCGTTAGAGTATATAGATAGTTTTTCAAGCACAAAGAAGTCCCATACTTTGTTGAGCCATTGCTCCAGGGAGGGAGTTGATTGGTTCTTCCAGTTTTGAGCAATTGCCACTCCACTTTCTAATAAGTAGGACTCCCATTCTAGCTGTAGCTGAAGAAGCGAGCAGCGACTCACAAAAGCTCCTCCCCTGCCACAAATTTTGTTAGTCTTTAAGGTGCTCCTGGACTCTGGCTCTTTTCTACTGCTACGGACAGACGAACACAGCTACCCATCTCGATCTCGGCCACGTTTAGCAGTACAGAATGGAAATCCATCAATCTTGTGAAGAAACTTGCACAGGTACAAACAGATATCATCTTTCTCCCCAAATGCAGAAAAATGAACATTATACATCTGACCCACAGTTGCACAATCACTCCTCCCTTTGAAGCTGCGGGCGCGGTCCGTCAGAGTGTGATCAGACACAACTTCAGGTGAGTTGGGGGGGTCGTCTCATTCCCCCCCCATGCACTTAAACGAGGGATCGATAAATCAAACTTCCGCACTGAGGGCTCCCTATGGAGTTTGTGATAATGTGCGTACTGCAAAGGGGGGGGGGGAGAAATGGCATGGAGTTGGAATGGCCTGATTAGATTATCCCAATGTCATGAGAGCGCGCTGGAGCGTTCAGACATGGGAAAGTCCATCCGTGGCCCATCACAACCCATTTACTACCGGATTTCCCTTGGTGTCTTTTAACTCCGCTTCTGCAGTGGAGCGGAATGGGTTGCCAATGGCTGCAGGGCGCTTCCCAGAGGTTGTCTGACTGCGCCCTTTAAATCTGCCCAGCATTCGCACCTATGTCGGGTCTATTTGTGCATATGATCGCAGCCTGAGCTCTCTCCCCTCACCAAACCCGGACCTCTCCATGCTATACCCCCAAATCCCCAGGAATTTCCCAATTCAGAGTTGGCAACCCTACTAGATATTTAAGATGTTATGGAGGCTGTGGAAGCACGCTGACCTGTGCATTTGCAGTGCTCCAGTCATTGATCCGAGCTGCCCCATCTACCTTAGAGCTGAAGAAGTCTCAGAAGCCATGTTTTTGTCTGGCAGTTACCCGGCATTAGCAATCCAGCAGGACATTTCCACTTCTAGGCAAGGACTAAAACAGCATCACTAGGGTCAGCGCACTGATGTTCCAGTGTTACCTAGGGTGTGTTCATTCGGCTCCTTTGAGCTGCGCCAGGCATGAGTGGCTGGTGGATTTAAAGTGCACGTCCAGACCTCAACATCTGGGAATCGTGCCACTTTCGTTAGTAGCCCATCAATCCCTGTCGGGGATCTGTACTTAAAAGATAGTGGCTAAAGTCCGGTCTAAAGCTGGCTGACGGGCAAATGCTGTACTTTCCACCGTCAGGTCATTCTATCAGCATGCAATCACCCCGTAGGGATGCTCTTCAGGCTATCCCAAACAGCCACCATTTGAAAAAACTCTTAGCAATGCACACATAACCACTTAAACATGCAAACATCCAATGTCCCCAGAGCTCCGCTCAAGCGATCCAAACAATGTTATGTTTCTGACGGTCCCCTGAACTTTGTCAACTTTATTAAGTGAAATGGTACCTAGAGGAAGGTACCACTAGCTGTCTTTTTACCATTTTTAGTATGTGCACGCGCAGAGAAACAAGAATATGGTGAGGCGCCTATGCGCATGTGCAGACAGGGTTTAAAAAAAAAAAAGCTGACCACATGGCTCCTTACGTTGGATGCCATCTAGACAATCCACCGTGGGAGTCACGCACAGTAAAGCGCTTCACGGGCGAGCTGTCTGGTCGTGCAACGCTGGATGAAAAAGATCTAGCTCAAATTACAGCCGGGCCAGTGGTGGCATTAGCTGCCCATCTGAATGCACTCCTAGAATGGCTTTTGTGGGGAAACACAGGAAAGGCAAGGAAAGAGGTGAGAAGGCAGCCTGGCAGAGATCAATCGATTGCTTTATTGATTTCTAGGTTGCTTCTCTCGCTGAGACTCGAGGCAGAAGGCAGAAGGCAGGCAGGCAGCAGTGGGAGGCGGGTTTGGAGGAAACTGGATGTCAACAGGAGGGACAAAGCTTTGGAGGTACCGAGCTTTCTCTTGCCTTCCTGGTCAGAAGGGACTCCACAGTATACAACTGCAATATTGAAACTTCCAGGCTGGGCAACAGCCCTCCTTTGGGCTTTGGCTACCTCTTGAAAAAACACCTCTCAAAGAACAACGGAGAGAGTCACCTTCACCTGGCTGGTCAGCTGGAGAAGAAGAGGAGGAGGAGGAGGAGGAGGAAAGTTGTTGCTTTTACACCCCTCTTTTCTCTACCTTTTAAGGAGTCTCAAAGCTGCTTACCATCTCCTTCCCTCCCTCTCCCCACAGGAGAGGAGGGGCCATAGCTCAGTGATGAAGCATGTGCTTAAGCATCTGGTAGGTCACGTTCAATTCCTGGTATCTCCAAGAAAAGACCTCAGATGAAATTTGGGGGGGAAACCTTGCTCTGCCTGAGAACTTCAAGAAAGACCTCCCTCTGCCTGAGAATTTATGAGAGGTGGGAAAGACCTCTCTCTACCTGAGAACTTCAAGAGAGACCTCCCTCTGCCTGAGAATTTATGAGAAATGGGAAAGACCTCTCTCTGCCTGAGAACTTCAAGAGAGACCTCTCTCTGCCTGAGACCTCTCTCTACCTGAGAACTTCAAGAGAGACCTCTCTCTGCCTGAGAACTTATGAGAAATGGGAAAGACCTCTCTCTACCTGAGAACTTCAAGAGAGATCTCTCTCTACCTGAGAACTTCAAGAGAGACCTCCCTCTGCCTGAGAACTTATGAGAGGTGGGAAAGACCTCTCTCTACCTGAGAACTTCAAGAGAGACCTCCCTCTGCCTGAGAATTTATGAGAGGTGGGAAAGACCTCTCTCTACCTGAGAGCTTCAAGAGAGACCCCCCTCTGCCTGAGAACGTATGAGAGGTGGGAAAGACCTCACTCTACCTGAGAACTTCAAGAGAGATGTTTCTAGCTGAGAACTTCAAGAAAACCCTGTCTGCCTGAAAACCTATGAGAGGTGGGAAAGCCCTCTGTTCGCCTTAGCAAAATAAATAAATAAATAAATACCTGAGAACTTCAAGAGAGACCTTTCTCTGCCTGAGAACATTGAGAGAGATTTCCTTCTAGCCGAGAACTTCAAGCAAGCCCTCTCTGCCTGAGAACTTGTGAGAGTCACTGCCAGTCGAAGCCAGCAATACTGCGCCAGAAACGGTGTTAAGGCTAGACTTCAGGCAGCTTCACGCGTGGCAGAAAGAGCGCTAGCCAAGAGCCAGGGCTGTGCCCTCTGAAGGGTGACGGCACACAGCGATAAGCCCAGGAAATAGTCTGATTGTTTATTGTGCATCTGACTAATCCCAAGATGTTCTCCAGGCGTCACCATTCACTAAAACCCAGGTTTCTGGAAAGCCCACAGTTTAGAGATGCATGGGCAATTACTGTCAGCAGCTGACATTTTCCTCTCGCTTCTGCGATTCCCTGGAGATTAAGCCATCAAACCTTCAGATTGGTACTATTGTTTACACGCAGGGAACAAACGTTTGTGCAATCAGGGGCTCTGGCGCCAGTTATCAGGCAGAAGTGGCTTCTGGGGTAGCGTCCTCTGTGGCATCAGAGAGAGGATCTGGGACAATTGCATCTGTTGATCTGCCCACAAGGGGGGCAGATAGGACTTTTGGTTGCATGAAGTGGACAAACCACAAACTGTAGAGTTACCCAGACTTGGTACCCAGTCATCCTGGGAAGCTGCACTGGCCCCAGTCTTCTTTTGGTTTTTCTTGGGATGCTTTGGGTGGTCCCCTTGAGCACCATCTTGAAAATTGTGCAGGATTTTTCCTGAGCTCTTTAGGGATCAGATGACTCATGAATATATCATTTTATAAGACCATAAGGACATTAGAAGAGTCCTGCTGGTTCAGACCTATAGTCCATCTAGTCCAGCATCCTGTCTCACACACTGGCCAACCAGTTCCTCTGGAAGGCCAACAACAGGGCATGGAGGCCGAGGCCTTCTCCTGTTAAGAACACAAGAAGAGCCCTGTTGGATCAGACCAGTGGTCCAACTAGTCCAGTATCCTGTCTCACAAACCAGTTCCTCTGGAGGGCCAACAAGAGGGCATGGAGGCCGAGGCCCTCTCCTAATAAGAAGTCCAACTAGTCCAGTATCCTGTTAAGAAGTCCAACTAGTCCAGTATCCAGTGGTCCAACTAGTCCAGTATCCTGTTTCACAAACCAGTTTCTCTGGAGGGCCAACAACAGGGCATGGAGACCGAGGCCCTCTCCTGTTAAGAACACAAGAAGAGCCCTGCTGGATCAGACCAGTGGTCCAACTAGTCCAGTATCCTATCTCACACAGTGGCCAACCAGTTCCTCTGGAGGGCCAACAACAGGGCATGGAGGCCGAGGCCCTCTCCTGTTAAGAACACAAGAAGAGCCCTGTTGGATCAGACCAGTGGTCCAACTAGTCCAGTATCCTGTCTCACAAACCAGTTCCTCTGGAGGGCCAACAAGAGGGCATGGAGGCCGAGGCCCTCTCCTAATAAGAAGTCCAACTAGTCCAGTATCCTGTTAAGAAGTCCAACTAGTCCAGTATCCAGTGGTCCAACTAGTCCAGTATCCTGTTTCACAAACCAGTTTCTCTGGAGGGCCAACAACAGGGCATGGAGACCGAGGCCCTCTCCTGTTAAGAACACAAGAAGAGCCCTGCTGGATCAGACCAGTGGTCCAACTAGTCCAGTATCCTATCTCACACAGTGGCCAACCAGTTCCTCTGGAGGGCCAACAACAGGGCATGGAGGCCTAGCCCCTCTCCTGTTAAGAACACAAGAAGAACCCTGCTGGATCAGACCAGTGGTCCAACTAGTCCAGTATCCTGTCTCACAAAGCGGCTAACCAGTTTTCTCTGGAGGGCCAACAAAAGGGCAGAGAGGCCGAGGCCTTCCGCTGATGTTGCCTCCTGGAACTGGGATTCAGACGCTTAGTGCCTCTGAATGTGGAGGTTCCCCTCAGTTGCCATGGCTAGTGTCTATTGATAGACTTATCCTCCATGAATCTATCTCGTCCCCTTTGAAAGATGTTTATTCCTGTAGCCATCACTACACTCTCTGGCAACAAATTCCGCATTTCATTCACTCTCTTTGTAAAGTGGTATTTCCTTTTCTCTCTCCTAAACCTACTACCCATCAGCTTCATTGGATGCCCTCGAGTTCTAGTCTTTTGAGAGAAAAAGTTCCCTTTTCGACATTCTCCAACCCATGCATAATTATATAAACCTCTATCATGCTCCCCCCATTGTCTCTTTTCTAAACTGAAAAGCTCCAAACCCTTCAGCCTTTCCTCCCAGGGAAGGTGCTCCGGCCCCATGATCATCTTGGTTGCCCCCCTCTGTACTGTCTCCAGCTCGGCAAGGTCCTTTATGAAGGTTTTCATCACCGAAATACCTTCCGTTGCGTGTAATGATTTTCATTAGAAGCAAATATCCAAGCAATGTTTAATTTTCTCCATGGAACCCTTGGGGCAGTTTGGAATTGAAAATACTACAGGCTGACTTGTTCTGATTACTGCAAGGAGGCGGGGGGGGGAGTCAAAATGCTAATACCGTCCTCTCACCTGGAAATTAGTTGGCGGCGAAGATAGGGGAGCGAGAGAAAATGAAATCAGAAGAAACACATCTAAAGAGCCCTTTCAACTGTAGCGCCGGTTTTCAGGGCGCCTTCCAAAAGTTAATCAATTAAAACCCTCCAAACGCCATCCAGGTTGGTCAATAATACGGCTCCCGTTTTAGAAGTGAGTTGATTGAAGAGCTGGGAGGCACTCGCTTTCCCCCTCCAAAATAAAATACTGCCATTCGGAAAACAGCCAAATGTTGTGCTAAGAGTAATTATGCACATTAACATAATGGTATAATGCGATCCATTTGTCTAATCCTCTTTTGGACTGACAAGCGGCCGGGGAAGGGGAAGAGGAGCACAGATTCGAGCAGGGGATTAAAGCTGCAATCCTCTGCCCACTTACTTGGAAGTAAAACCATTGTCGTCAGGGGTACTGATTCCTGGATCTGTGTTTGCCAGCCCCCCTCCCTGCAGTAGGATCAGGTAATCCCCCTCCTCGCTGCTTGTTTCCCGCTGCCATTCAGAAGGGTGGTAGGAGGAGGGGAATTTAAATGGCCGACAGCATGACATCACTTCCAGGGGAAAAACTTGGACATCAGTCTCCTCTAGGAATTACCAGAAATTCTATGGCTTCCAACAATTCCTAGAGAGGTATGATATCACTTCCCCACGTCTTCTCCTGAGGTCTCCGGCTGGCTGACTTGTCTGTTCTTGTCTGAGAACCGCCTTGCTATAGTGGTTAAGAGCACAGACTCAGCTGGGAGAACTGGGTTTGATTCCCCACTCCTCCACATGCAGCTGCTGGTGCGACCTTCAGTCAGTCATGAGTTCTTTCAGAGTTGATCTCTCAAGGGCAGTTCTCAAAAGAGCTCTCTCAGCCCCACCTACCTCCCAGGGTGTCTGCTGTGGGGAGGGTAAGGGAAAGGGATTGTAAGTCGCTCTGAGACTCCTTTGGGTAGTAAAGGATGGAGTATAAATCCTATCTCCTCCTCCTCCTCCTCCTGTGTGTGGGAGTGTGAGGGCCTTGCATCTACAGGAGAGACCATGTGTCTCCATGGAAGGCCATGTGAGAGAGGGAGAGGACAAAGTTGAGAGAGGAGAGTTCAGAGGGCAGCTCTCGGATGAAGACAAAGAGAGGCATCCCATTCAAGGAGATAACACCTAGGGTGCGTTCAAACGAGCAGCTAATCCCACCATTGGCCTGGCTGTAATCTGAGCAAGATCTTTTTGGTCCAGCATTGCACGACCGGACAGATCACCCGTAAAGCGCTTTACCGTGCATGACTCCCACAGTGGATTGTCTAGATGGCATCCTCCATAAGGAGCAGTGTGGTCGTCTTTAAAAAAAAAAAATCCAGTCTGTTTATGTGCACATGTGCTTCACCATATACTTGCTTATCCGCACATGCGCGGACTAAAATGGTAAAAATGCTGCCAATGGTACCTTCCTCTGGGTTCCCTTTCAGTTTATGAAGTTAATAAAGTTCAGGGGACCTTCAGAAACATTAAATTGTTTGGATCGCTTGAGCAGAGCTCTGGGGACGTTGTGTTTAAGCGGTTATGCGCACATCACTAAGAATTTTTTTAAAATGGCGGCCGTTTGGGATGGTCTGGAGACCATCCCTATGGGCTGATTGTGCACTGGAGGTGCAACCTGATGGTGGAAAGTCTGGCTTTGGCCCACTGGCCAGCTTTAGACCGGACTTTCACTACTATCTTTTAAGTACGGACCCCCGACGGGGATCGACGGGCTACTCACGGAAGTGGCACGATTCCCAGATGTTTTGATCTGGTTGTGCACTTTAAATCCACCAGGCACTTGTGGAGAGCCAGTCTGGTGTAGTGGTTAAGTGTGCGGACTCTAATCTGGGAGAACCGGGTTTGATTCCCCACTCCTCCACTTGCACCTGGCTGGATGACCTTGGGCAAGCCATAGCTCTGTACCAGCTGTTCCCTCAAGGACAGCTTGGGAAAGAGCTCTCTCAGCCCCACCTACCTCCCAGGGTGTCTGTTGTGGGGAGGGGAAGGGAAAGGAGTTTGTAAGCCGCTCTGAGACTCCCGAGTGAGTGAAGGGCGGGGTATAAATCCAATCTCTTCTTCTTCTTCTTGTGCCTGGCACGGCTCAAAGGAGCCATATGAACGTGCCCCTAGACACACTTAGAGTGATGTAGCACCCCTCCTCCCGATGTCCAGGCATGCTGCTGAGTCTTTCACTCCAGCTTTGGGTCCATAGTCAGCACAGAACGGAGCATCCGTCACAGCTCAGGGGGGTAGCAGAAAGAGAGATTTATATCAGAGAAGCCCAAGAATCTGTACCATGAGATCTTTGCTAGCCCACTGTGGGGTTGAAGAAGCACAATATAACCTTGTTAGATATTAGCAGGCACCACACGAGGACATTCGCCGTTGTGTTTCAGGGAAAAGCCTCCATCTGGGAAATTTTAGGCACTGAAAGAGTTGTGTCAGTAAGTCCTGTGGCTGCTGTGATAGGGCCAGCCCGCTCTTGCAGTGATTTAGTTCAACGCTTCAGGGGTTTTAGAGTCATTATCGTAAATCAAAGGGGTCTAACGAGATTAGCTTGGATTGATGGATTGATAAAGCCATTTCTTTTAACAGTCAACAATGTGCCAGAGCTTAAGATGAATTCTTATAAAGATATTTTCCCACATACTATGAAGAAGAAGAAGAAGAGGAGGAGGAGGAGGAGGAGGAGGAGGAGGAGGAGGAGGGGGCATGCAGAACAGCTTCCCAAGTCTGTCATACAAAGTTCAGAAGAGCCCAGCTAGATCAGGACAGTGGTCCATCCCATCTCACAAAGCGGCCAACCAGTTTGTCTGGATAGCCAAGAGCACACCATAGAGGCCGAGGCCTTCCCCTGATGCTGCCTCCTGGCTCTTCGAGTCAGAGGTTGACTGCCTCTGAATGTGGAGGTTCCCCTCAGCCACCATGTCTAGTCGCTACCGATAGACTTCTCTTCCACGACTTTATCTAATCCCTTTTTAAAGCTGTTTCTTCCGATGGCCACTGCGACATCCTCTGGCAGCAAATTCCACATTTTAATCCCTCTGTGTGTCAAGTAGTATTTCCTTTTGTCCGTCCTGAACCTCCTGCCCGTCAGCTTCACCAGATGCCCTCGAGCTCTCATCTTTTGGGAGAGTTATAATTTGTTCTCTTTGCCCACTTCTCTCTACCCTATGCATAATTTTATAAACCTCTTATCACGTCGTCCCCCCCCCTTACTCATCTCTTTTCTAAACTGAAAAGTCTCAGACCCTCCAGCCTTCCCTCCTAGGGAAGGTGCTCCAACCCCCTGAATCATCTTGGCTCGCGATCAGACAGCTCTTTTGAGCCGCTCATGCCTGGTGGATTTAAAGTGCACATCCAGACATCAAGATTTGGGAAATGTGCCACTTCCATGATCAGCCTGTCGATCCCCATAGGGGAGCCGTACTTAAAAGATAGTAGTGAAAGTCTGGCCCTAAACTGGCCAGTGGGCCAATGCCGGACTATCCGCTATCTGGTCATTCCACTAGTGCATAATCAGCCCATAGGGATGGTCTCCGGACCATCCTGAACAGCCACCATTTAAAAAAATTCTTAGCGATGCGCAGGGGTCATTTCGAGCAGGAGCTCGGGGGAGCGCAGCTCCGGGAGTTGGTGCCAGCCCCCCCCCCACGGGGAAATGCCTGTGTCATGGCTGCAGCAAAATGACCCCGTCCCCTGGAAAGGTCCTTGTTCCTCCGACCAGCCTTCTGAAGGCTTCAACTACCACTGAAGCTGTCCTCCCAGAATAGTGGTATTTCTGAGGCTTGGATTAGTAGCTTTCTTTCTTTCTTTCTTTCTTTCTTTCTTTCTTTCTTTTTTTCTTTCTTTCTTTCTTTCTTTTTTTCTTTCTCTCTCTCTCTCTCTCTCTCTCTCTCTCTCTCTCTCTCTCCCCCCCCCCCTTTTCTTTCTTTCTTACCTTCTGACATACTTCCGGTGATGTCAGGGGGTGTGGCATATGCAAACAAGTTATGCTAATTAGTTATGCTAATGAGCTCCTGCCCCTCTTTTTCTACGAAATGACCCCTGGCGATGCGTGCATAACCGCTTGAACATGTGACGTCTGCAGAGCTCTGCTCAAACGATCGGGACAATGTAATGTTTCTGAAGGTCCCCTGATGTTTACGTACTTTGTTAACTGAACTGGTACCCAAAGGAAGGCACTGCTGGCAGTGCTTTTACCATTTAAGTCCGCACATGCGCAG
This sequence comes from Lepidodactylus listeri, assembly GCA_029233225.1. Taxonomy (NCBI): domain Eukaryota; kingdom Metazoa; phylum Chordata; class Lepidosauria; order Squamata; family Gekkonidae; genus Lepidodactylus; species Lepidodactylus listeri. The sequence continues at coordinate 6,874,013 of JARCFY010000012.1, forward strand.
AAAAACAAGTAGACGGTGAGGCACATATGCGCATGCGCAAACAGGATTTTTTTTTTTAAAGCGGACTGCACGGTTCTTTAAGGTGGACGGCATCTAGACAATCCACCGCGGAGTCACGCGCGGTGAAGCGATTCAGGGGGGAGCTGTCTGGTCGTGCAATGCTGGATCAAAAAGCTCTAGATCAAATTTGAGCTGGGCCAATGGCGGGATTAGCTGCCTGTCTGAACGCACCCTTGGTCTCCCTCCTCTTTCCAGCGCTGCCATGTCGTTTTGGAGAGACGGTGACCGGAACTGCACACACGTCCCAAACGAGGCCACGCCATCGATCTATACAGGGGCACTGCAATATTGGCTGTCGTATTCTCAGTCCCGTTGCTTAGAATCCCTATCACATAAGTGCAAAGACATCTTTTACATTTAGATCACTTTTACTTTTAGATAACATTGGTGGAGGCCCAAGTAGCAGCCACTGCCAAGGCAGCCTTTTATCATCTACAGCTGATTAGGCAGTTGGTTCCCTTCCTCGAACACAATGACTTAGCAACAGTGATCCATGCTATGGTCACCTCGAGATTAGACTACTGCAATACTCTCTACACGGGGCTGCCCTTGTCGTAGATCTGGAAGCTGCAGCTGGTGCAGAATGCTGCAGCCAGGCTGCTGATGGGTCTCTCTACACGGGACCATATCCAGCCTGCGCTGAGATTGCTGCACTGGCTGCCTATAGCATACTGGATCCGGTTCAAAGTGCTGGTGTTGACCTTTAAAGCCCAATATGGTCTGCCATATGGTCTGCCTATTTGAGGCACTGCCTCTCCCCATATGTTCCCCAGAGGACACTGAGGTCAAGCTCACAACATCACTTGACTCTCCCTGGCCCAAAAGAAGCTCGGCTGGCCAGCACCAGAACCAGGGCCTTCTCGGTGGCGGCTCCATACTGGTGAAATGAGCTCCCAGAGGACATCAGGGCCCTGCGAGACCTTTTACAGTTCCGCAGGGTCTGTAAAACTAGAGCTTTTCCACCAGGCCTTCGATTAGGAGCTGCCACTGGGGGCTGAGGACAACTAAGCCCCTGGAACTTGCTGGCTGAGACCTGGCCGGATGCTGGTTGATTGGATGCTGCCCGCTCACCGTTGCGACTCTGAATGCTGCCATCACTTAGTTGTTACTTGTCTGTTTAATTTGTAAATTATAATGCTGTTTTAAATTTGTAACTTAAGGTCTATGACAGGGGTGGGCATATTGCGGCCCAGGGGCCACATGCGGCCTGCCACAGAGTTTTTTTGCGGCCCTCCAAGAAGATTTCAGGACTTCAAGAAAATTGAGCCTAAATTCAATTTGCTCTCTTAACCCATCACTGCTGATATTGATACAGCACCTGAGGAGCTGCAGCTTGAACTTATTGACATGCAGTCAGATCACACCGTGAAAGAAATGTTTAATGCTGTGACATTAGTTGACTTTTACAAATCTTTGTCTGCTGAAAACATTTCCATGTATGAAGAAATTTGCTGGGAAAATGTTCTCTATATTTGGGTCTACATACATTTGTGAGCAAAGTTTTTCTTGCGTGAAGATCAACAAGAGTAAATATAGATGCTCTTTGACAGACATCAACTTGCAGGCTGTGATGCGAATCTCAACAAGCAATCTCCCTCCTGATTTCAAAAAAATTGTAGAAAAGTGTGATAGGGTACATTTGTCTCATTAAACTGATTCTAAAATTAAATGTGCTTGCAGCTAGAGATGATATGAAATTAGCACAATAAATAAATTGAACAATACTACCACTATTTTATTTAATTTATATTTATTGATTTTTATGATACAATTTATACCTTTTCTGAAATGCAAAGTTAACTAATGAATGCAGTCATTTTAAAAGGTGCGGCCCTCCGCTAAGCTCCACTCCCACAAAGTGGCCCCCAGGCCAAAACAATTGCCCACCCCTGGTCTATGAGATTTTAAACTGTTGGAAGCTGCCTTGAGCCAGCTTGCCCAGCAAGGCGGGGTATGAATGTAATAAATCAATAAATAAATCATGGGTAATTGAGACTGATGGAAAACCGCGTGTGAAATTCATCCTTACAGCAGGGGAAGTGCCCACCAGGATTCGCTGGCCCATCATGCTTCAAAAAAGAAGAAGATCATCTTATTAGAGACTTGCCATCAAATAACAATGTGGTAATAAAGTCTGAAACAGCATCCTGCTGCAGAGTGATTTGTGGGACCCGAAGAGCTGTTATTTACTGGATCTTGATTAAGCTGGATCATGCAGCTGCACTTTAAATGATGTATGGGAGGGTCGAGGCTACTTGGGGAACCCACGCAGAAGGCTTGGGGCTTATTACAGCCCATTTACAGGATACCTTTAATCAGGGGTCATTTCGTAGAAAAAAAGGTGCAGGAGCTCATTAGCATAACACATTTGCATATGCCACACCCCCTAACATACCGGAAGGGTGTCAGAAGGCAACACCCACCCCTCAGGCTCCACTCCACAGGTGAGTGAAACTGACCTGCTCTTCCTCCGTTCCCTTCCCCATCCAACACTTTGTGCAACAAAAAGAAGCATCAAGAACACACCCTCATTCTCTTCCTGCTCCCTTGAAACCACCAGGTTTCAAGTAGACTTGAGAGATCCAGGACATGTGCACCACCCACCCCTTCCCCTCCCCCTCCCCACAACAAGACACCCTGTGAGGTAGGTGGGGCTGAGAGAGGTCTTTTGAGAACTGCTCATGAGAGAACAGCTCTGAGAGAACTTGCGACTGGCCCAAGGTCACACCAGCAGCTGCATGTGGAGGAGTGGGGAATCAAACCCGGTTCTCCCAGATTAGAGTCCAACTCCTGACCACTACACCAAACTGATGGGGTGGAAGCTGCTGAAGGTTGGTGAAATTTCTCCAGTACTTATGTGCCATGTGCCCAGATAAAAAATGGGATACTTAGAAAATGTATATGCCACCTTGAGCAAGTCTCTGGAAAAGCAGCACACAGTCATAAAAGGAACAATGATAAAATTATCAATATTAAAACAGAACATTAAAAACAATAAAGACCCTAGCAGGGCTTTCCCCTGCACTGCTCGGGGAGGCCGAGGAGGGGGCGGGGCTTGGTCATGTGCCCGCCCCCTGGGCTCCTCACTCCCGGAGCTGTGCTCCTGTGCGCTCCCGCTCCAACGGACTCCTGTATATATATGTATATTCTACTAAGGAAAGCAGATCACAAATTAAAACATCAGCATCTTCTCTCAGTCAAGGAGGAAGGTGGGCATGGATGAAGTAGATAAATCTTCTCCGCCTGACCCCGTAATGATAAAACCCATCTCAGCGGCTGTATCTGGCAGATGGCAGGAACTTTGGGGGGGGGGGGTAGGGATAGGAATGGCAACACTGGGTTGGGAAATTCCTGGAGATTTTTTTTTGGGGGGGGTGAAGCTTTGGGAGGGACCTTAGTGGGTGGGGATGCCCCACCCCCAAAGAGCCGTACCCTGTCTGATATGCCTGGTACGATGACATTATCTGGAGGTGACATCATCACTCCAGGGATGTCATGCAGGGGACGCTCTAGCATTTGGGCAAAAACTCTATGGCGACCATAGAGTTTGTGGCCCAAAGGCTAGAGCGTCCCACCCAATGGGCCCTGTGCGATGATGTCATCTTTACTTCATTTGTGCAAGAAGACGCCTGCCAGCAGCCTGGTAAGACCTTGCAACTTTATTAGTTGGGTCTAATGCCGTGTAGAGCCCCACCCCCAAAGAGCCCTATCCCGCCCGACGTGTCCGGCACGATGATGTCACCTGGAGGAATCACAGCTGGAAAATACAACACAAGCCAAAGCAGAGTCAATTCACAGCTGGTTTACGGTGATCCTGTAGGGTTTTCAGGACAAGAGACAAACAGAAGTGGTTTGCCATCGCCCGCCTATACATAGCAACCTCAGCCTTCCTTGGTGGTTGCCCAACCAAGTATGAGGCCTGGTTGACCCCGTTTAAATTCTAAGACCTAATGATACTGGGTTAACCTCACCCATCCATCTGGGTGGCCAAAGCATTAGAGTCATTATAAATTAGCTGCAAGAGATTAAATAAAAGACTGGTTGACTTCCAGGTAGAAAAGAGGAAAATGAGAAAAAAGAACATGATGGGTACGGCTGGGTAATGATAATCCGTGAATACTCAGAGTGTTTTCATTCCAAGTTCTGCACATTTTTTCCCCTCATTCTTCCTTGACGGAGAAGAAGAGAAAGGAGGAGGAGGAGGATTTATACCCCACCCGTCACTACCTGAAGGAGTCTTAGGGTGTTTTACACTCTCTTTTCCTTTCCCCTCCCCACCACAGACACCCTGTGAGGTGGGCGGGGCTGAGAGAGCTCTCTCAAGGACTGCCCTCGAGAGAACAGCTCTGAGAGAACTTGTGACTGACCCAAGGTCAGGAATTTCCCAATGAGGAGTTGGCAGCCCTTGAATGCCCCCATGAAAAGCCACTCCGTGTTTCCTGACAAAGTGTCTTCAGTTTTCTGATACTGAAAAGAAGAAGAAGAAGAGGAGGAGGAGGATTGGATTTATACCCCGCCCTTCACTACCCGAAGGAGTCTCAGAGCATCTTACAATCTCCTTTCCCTTCCCCTCCCCACAACAGACACCCTGTGAGGCAGGTGGGGCTGAGAGAGCTCTTTCGAGGCATACCCTTGAGAGAACAGCTCTGAGAGAACTTGTGACTGACCCAAGGTCACACCAGCAGGAGCCTGTGGAGGAGTGGGGAATCAGACTCGGTTCTCCCAGATAAGAGTCCACACTCCTAACCACTACATCAAACTGGCTCTCACACCAAACTCTAAGCTCCCCCCGCAAATGCTTTTCCTATCCAGAAGTATCCTTAGCCCCCAAAACAACCACTGGAGTAATGTCAAACCAAGCTGGGGGGTTGGGGCGGAATGAAATCAGTATCATCTATCCAGACTGGCAGTGGCTCTCCAGGGTCTCAGGCAGGGGTCTTTCATATCATCTACTGCCCGGTCCTTTGAACTAAAGATGCCAGGGACTGGACCAGGGGCCTTCTGCAAGCAGGATAAAGGCTTTACCACTGACCCACTTCCCTCAGCACTTGCTGCCTGGGGTGGAAATATCAGGAACTGAACTTGAACTACTTCGTGCAAAGCAGGGGTCCGTTGGAGCGGGAGCGCACAGGAGCGCAGCTCCGGGAGTGAGGAGCCCAGGGGGCGGGCACATGACCAAGCCCCGCCCCCTCCTCGGCTTCCCCGAGCAGTGCAGAGGTGCAGCGCCCCGGGGAAAGCCCTGCTGGGGTCTTTATTGTTTTTAATGTTTTGTTTTAATATTGATAATCTTATCATTGTTCCTTTTATGACTGTGAGCTGCTTTTCAAGAGACTTGCTCAAGGTGGCATAGAAATTTTCTAAGTATACCATTTTTTATCGGGGCACACGGCACTTAAGTACTGGAGAAATTTCACCAACCCTTCAGCAGCTTCCACCCCATCAGTTTGGTGTAGTGGTCAGGAGTTGGACTCTAATCTGGGAGAACCGGGTTTGATTCCCCACTCCTCCACATGCAGCTGCTGGTGTGACCTTGGGCCAGTCACAAGTTCTCTCAGAGCTGTTCTCTCATGAGCAGTTCCCAAAAGACCTCTCTCAGCCCCACCTACCTCACAGGGTGTCTTGTTGTGGGGAGGCGAAGGGAAAGGGATGGGTGGTGCACATGTCCTGGGTATCTCAAGTCTACTTGAAACCTGGTGGTTTCAAGGGAGCAGGAAGAGAATGAGGGTGTGTTCTTTACACTTATTTTTATTGCACAAAGTATTGGATGGGGAAGGGAATGGAGGAAGAGCAGTTCAGTTTCACTCACCTGTGGAGTGGAGCCTGAGGGGTGGGTGTTGCCTTCTGACACCCTTCCGGTATGTTAGGGGGTGTGGCATATGCAAATGAGTTATGCAAATGAGCTCCTGCATCTCTTTTTCTACAAAATGACCCCTGGTGCAAAGCATGTGCTCTACCACTGAGCCACAGCCCCACTGAAGATGATGTATGGTTTGATTTGAACCCCTGATGTTGCCTTAGACTGAGACCGATTTCCCACTAGCGCTGCCCTGGCGTCGGGTCCTCCGTCTGCCCCGACTGCCTGCTTGAATTTCCCATTATTTGCCGTGGGGCGCATTTTGACCCGGGGCTCCACGCGATTTCCTCCCATTTCTTCCGCGGCTTCGGTGATCCTGTTTTTTGAAGATCACCGAAGCCGCAGAGAAATTGCGCAAAGCCCTGGGTCAAAATACGCCCTGCGGCAAATAGTGGGAAATTCAAGCCGGCAATCGGGGCAAACGGAAGACCCGATTCCAGGGCAGCACTAGTGGGAAATCGGTCTGAGTCAGAACACGGATATATTCTGGTCGATATTGTCTGAAATGCCCAGCAGAAACTCTCAGGCAAATAGAAGAAGAAGAAGAAGAAGAAGAAGAGATTGGATTTATATCCCGCCCTTCACTCACTTGGAGTCTCAGAGCGGCTTACAAACTCCTTTCCCTTCCCCTCCCCACAACAGACACCCTGTGAGGTAGGTGGGGCTGAGAGAACTCTTTCCAGAACTCCTTGAGAGAACAGTAGTCCTTGAGAGAACAGCTGGTACAGAGCTACGGCTTGCCCAAGGTCATCCAGCCAGGTGCAAGTGGAGAAGTGGGGAATCAAACCCGGTTCTCCCAGATTAGAGTCCGCGCACTTAACCACTACACCAAATAGTAATTAACTCATCAAATTCACTGCCGCAGGAAGTGGTGGCAGCTACAAGCACAGAGAGCTTCAAGAGGAGATTAGAAAAACATCTGGAGCAGAAGTCCACCAGTGGTTATTAGCCACGAGGAACAGACGGGACAATGTTTTGGACAATGATGCTCTGTCTTCTTGGCGCTTGTGGGGGCAACAGGGGGAGGGCTTCTGGAATTCTGGCCCCACCAGTGGACCTTTTGATGGCCCCTAGGTTTTGGCCACTGTATGACAGAGCATGTTGGACCAGATCCAAAATGGCTTCTCTTATGTTCGTAAGAGTCCAGTAGCACCTTAGAGACTAACCAAATTTGTGGCAGACTACGACCTTTCGCGATTCGCTGCTCACTTCTTTAGATATCAGGGCTCTTGCTCTTTTCTACCACTACAGACAGACTAATGCGGCTGCCCGTCTTGATCTATCTCAGGCAATGGCCTTTCACGTCTCCGACCCCTTTTATCGAAATGTGCTGGGAAAGGAACCCGAAAGCTTCTGCAGGCAAAATGTATGTTCTACCCCCAAGCCATGGCCCATCTGGAAATATCTGAACTTCGACTAGCTTTCCAAGCAAATTGAACACCGTTTCTACATGTGCCTTTTCCCAAGTGCATGGAGGAACTTCAGAACCCAGCTGTGGAAAGGTGGTTCTCACTGACGTGGCTGATTTGACTGTGAAATGTCTGGGTGTGAGGCTTCTGCTCGAAGTAGTCAAGGATCAGACCTTTGTTGATGAAACACAGTTCTTTATTTCCTATTACTACATTACTACAGGTCCTCGGATCATTGTTAGAGATAAAGTATACAATAGAAGCAGGATTAATATACCCTCTAGTACAATTTGAATTACCCATAGGTGACCAATCACAAGGAGGGAAAAACCGCGGGCTAAAGGTCCTTTGACCGTTTGCTTCCCACAGGAAGAAAGGTTAAGTGTGAAGCTGTAAATTTCCCTTCTTAAACCAGACCCCTTAGATGTATCCATCTTATGCATAACAAATAACTTTTGCCAAGGTCTTCACACGCCGATAAGAACTGGTCCGCGTCTTCCCCAGCAGGGAGGAAAGGAATGCGGAGGCACGGAGGTGAGAGGCCGATTGTTCTCATGCGCTGAAGTCGCCACCCTCCCGGACCAAATGGTTACACTGACCAGACCCAGCTTGAGCCATAAATCCAGGGCCATAAAGAAAGCCATAAAGAAAGGTTACATAGCGACTACAGGAACAGGTTACATGATAAAGGAGATTATACAAAGCATACAAGCATTAAACATATCAGAAACTTCTGTTAGAATCCTTAGATTCTGACACTGGGGCTCATTCAGTTAGATTTGCCAGTTTGGGGAAATTCATGGAGATTTGGGGGGGGGGAGTGGAGTCTGGAGACGGTGGGGTCTGGGAAGGAGAGGGACTCAGTGGGGCATAATGCCGTAGAGCCCATGTTCCAAAGCAGCCATTTTCTCCAGGGGACCTGACCTCTGATACCCAGAGATTCGTTGTAACCCCAGGAGATCTCCAGCCACCACCTGGCAAGCCTAGCAGAGAGAGATGGCAGAAGTGCCTTTTTATTATTTTATTTATTTGTTTGTTTATATTTGTGTTGTGTACTAAGACCACGGTCGCCTGGTCTCCCGTAATGGCGACCGCCACGTGGTCAGCGCACATGGTCAGAATCTACTTGAGCTTTGGCCACGTAGAACAATAGCCAGTTGGATCCTGAGTGATTACCAATTACGAGCCTAGGTCTCCCGCTGGGGGACCTATGAACTACAACCATGGACTTAAGCTCCTATCAGGACCTGGGGGCGAGGTCGGGGCGTTGTCTCCGGCCGGCATAAAAGAGGGCTCTGAGCCCGGGGTTTCCCATGTTCCATCTGACCCTCAATAAAGAGCTTTACTATGAAATCACTACCACTCGCCTCCCGACTCCAATACTTTCCAATTTGTATCCTGCCTAACCAGCCGAGGCCGGCTCAAGGCGGCTAACAGCAACTAAAATCATAAAACAGTAACATGGATTAAAACAGAATACATAATACGTAAAATTGCAGAATAAAGCAGCAAAAGATGGTGGCGATGGCAGTCACACCCAACAGAGAAGGCAGCAACCCGTGAACCCCGAGCCAGAAAAGTTCCACCGGCCGATTTCCCAATTGCCCGTTTCCCCCAGTGGCGGCTCCTAATCGAAGGCCTGGTGGAAGAGCTCTGCTTTGCAGGCCCTGCAGAACTGCAGGAGGTCCCACAGGGCCCTGATGTCTTCTGGGAGCTCGTTCCACCAGTGAGGAGCCGCCACTGAGAAGGCCCTGGTTCTGGTGGTCGTGAACCTGGCCTTTCTTGGGCCAGGCGATGTTGTGAGCCTGACCGCAGTGCTCTCTGGGGTATATATGGGGAAAGGCGGTCCCTTAGGTAAGCAGGCCCCTGGCCTTTAAATTGTGGGTGGCATTTCCCAGCGCTCCGGGGAAACCATGTGCAATAGGACACTGGTTTCTACAGCTGAGGCCTGTGGCAGACCTGTCCATTGGAAAGAGGGGTGGAGGTGAGGAGAGAGAGAGAGAGAGAGAGAGAACATTTCATAAGCCCCAGGAGAGAAATCAATGAAGTCACGATACCACACAAAACCAGCAGGGATCTTCTGTCCTAGCTAACAAGGCAATCACCGAGCTAATATTACGGAACGGAGGCTCGCCAGCTGTGCTTGGAAACTGGACGGGAGACTCTTTGGAAACTTATTCGGACTCCCTCTATGAAACCAGTGAAGGTGGGATGAAAACTGACCGAAGAGCAGGTGGTCTGCCATTGGGATATGCCGTTGCAGTGGCCCGTCGGGTGCGTGTTTTGGGTGCACTCAGATTCATTTGTTTCCATCCAAGGTTTCCACCCAGCTCGCCCATTGACAGGCCCGCGGGGACTAACAGCCGCAATCCTTAATACAATAAAGGATAGATTAAATATCACCTTTCATAAAACAGCAGGCGCCGTAGAAATGAAAAATGATTAAAGCCGCCGTGATGGTAATAAAGCATCGCAGTAAAACACGGCATATCCTTGGCAGAGTCTCTCCAGCATTTCATTGTAAAAGCAGTAAACAACACGCGCAGAATCCATCACAGAGAGAAAACTGTAGACCAGAGCCCCTGGTTTGAAACGCTCCTAAAACCAGTGGACTACCCTTTGGTACTTTTCTGCTGGAGTGAAATATCCTGGGTTCGAGACGCGTATAGTGATCAACTCATCGTTTATTAGGGATTTCAGCTTAACTGTAAAACGACTCTAGCGAGGCCGGAACCCTACATGCAAAACACCCCACCCCACCCCTATCCCTGTGATAGGCTGTTTACAAAATATTACCACTTGATTGGTTCATTCCAGAGTCCTGGCTGGCTATTCTTCTTGTTCTCCAAGCTCAGCCAGTCTCTAGGATGATTCAGTCAGAGTGATTCAATCAGCCAGGCCCCCTAGGGTGATTCAATCAGGGATGATTCAATCCCAGTACATAACACCCCTCCCCCCTAAGTTCCCAAACACCTAACAGAGATAGCCTCTTCAGCAAGCTGGTCTGTATTGCTTCCTGGTTGAGCGTTGCGGTTCTGGCAGGGGGGTCGTGATTACAGGGCTCAGGTTCGATGTCGCTGACGGGGTGGTAACAGGCGGTAGCGGGCTTAGTGAGTCCTCAGGGCTCTGTGGTCACCTGATCTGGGGCTTCCACTGCTGTTGTGGCTGACCATTCGTCATCCACTGGGAGGTCCCTCGCGGGTTCCTGCAGCTGGGGCGGCTGCGCCTCACGATCTTCTGAGACGGCTGGTGGGAGCTGTGGTTCAACTTGGGGTAGACGGCTGTGGAGTTGGTCGATGTGCCTCTGCAACACCTGGCCATCTTCTGTAGAAACCCCATACAACAGGGGCCCTGTAACTCGGGTTATCCTGGCAGGGATCCGGGCTGGGCCGCTGGGGAAGTTTGGGGCATAGATAGGGTCGCCCGGGAAGAATCCGCTGGGTTTTTGAAAAAATAAAAATAAAAAAATAAGTCAACTGCTTGTAGCACGGACTCTACTTGGAATATTGATTTCTCAAACACCTGGATAAGAAATTAAGGACTGGCTACTAATAGAGAAACCGTAATGAAGGAATGTTATGATACTTCAGTATGACTCAAGCCAAAATGGCGTCAGAAACTGATTGACTGTGATCATACCGAGGACTTTACCTCATGTTAAGATTACACCTTTAACTACATTGTGTTGCACTGACTGATTATAACTGTTTATTCAATAGAAAAATGGTAACGTTCATAACAACGGTAACGATGAGGCGAGATGTGAAGCAAATCAATTTTCGACGTGCCTTTTAAAAAAGAGAGTTGGTTTTTTAAAAAAAACAGCTGCGTTGGAAACATTATCCCAATGATGCATCAAGCGCCGTAGTCCTTTTTCTGTCTAAATAATGAAATGGGTAATGGCAGTTGCCGACGATGATAACGGCATTTATCTATGCCCAAAACCACAAGCGGCTTGATCTAAGCAACCCATTGTCCCGGCGCAGGAGAAAACACTCCAGACAATGTCTTGGCGCAATCTGGGCCCATTTTGTTCAACCGCAACAATGCAGCATGTTTGCCTAATGTCTCTTCTGTCACGGCGGCCTTTGTCAAACAGCTCAGTGCCGGGAGTGAGAGGGCCCTTTAGAGGTCAAGAGCAGACATTCAGAAAGGGAGGGCAAGGACGCTCACCTGCTGCAGGAGGCAGCGAATGTAGGAGGGAGGATCTCGGTTTCAAAGCATTGGGGGGGGGGGGGGGGTTTGGAGCCAGTTTTCAGGGTAGGGATAGGGCTCCCAACCCTGAGTTGGCAAATACCTGGAGATTTAGGTGGGTGGTGCTGGAGTGAGGAGCCAGTTTGGTGCAGTGGTTAAGTGCGCGGACTCTAATCTGGGAGAACCGGGTTTGATTCCCCACTCCTCCACTTGCACCTGGCTGGATGACCTTGGGCAAGCCATAGCTCTGGACCAGCTGTTCTCTCAAGGACAGCTTGGGAAAGAGCTCTCTCAGCCCCACCTACCTCACAGGCAGTGTTCCCTCTAAGCTGAGTTGTGTGAGCTAGCTCACAGTTTTTTAGCCTCCAGCTCACACATTTTTATCTTAGCTCAGGAAGGGTGGGTCCAAATCAAACTAGTGTATGCAGCAGCCAAATCACTCCCTCACAACTTTAATGCTAGTAGCCCACAAAGTAGAATTTTTGCTCGCAAGGCTCCACAGCTTAGAGGGAGCATTGCTCACAGGGTATCTGTTGTGGGGAGGGGAAGGGAAAGGAGTTTGTAAGCTGCTCTGAGACTCCAAGTGAGTGAAGGGCGGGATATAAATCCAATCTCTTCTTCTTCTTCTAACTCAGAATGCCTTCTTCTGCTACTGCCATGAGCTGTAACCAATGCTCTGATCTATGCTGACCATGGGCCCAATGTTGGAGCGAGCGACTCAGCGTTCTCTGACATTGGGGGGGCACTACATCACTCTAAGCGTCTATAGGTTTTATCTCCTTGAATAAGATGCCTCTCTTTGTGTTCACCTGGGAGCTGCTCTCTGACCCCTCCTCTCCTGCTCACTTTGTCATAGAATCATAGAGTTGGCCTCAACCTCCAGGGTCATCTAGTCCAACCCCTGGAACAATGCAGGAAATTCACACATACCTCCCTCCCACACACACACCCCTAGTGACCCCTGTTCCATGCCCAGAAGGTGTCATCTCCTTGAATGGGGTGTCTCTCTTTGTCTTCACCTGGGAGCTGCCCTCTGATTCCTCCTCTCTCTCCCTTTGTCCTCTCCCTCTCTCGACATGGCCTTCCATGGAGTCACAGGTCTCTGCAGTTCTCTCCTGTAGAGACAATGCCCTCCTACTCCCACAGACATGAGGCTAGACAAGCTGGCCATTTGTGATAGGGAAAGTACTCTTCAGATTAGCCTTCTCTGTCTCTTCTTTTTACTGAGGCCAGTGGCACCTTTAAGACCAACAAAGTTTTATTCAAGGTTAAAGCTTCCGTGTGCATGCGCCGTTCATCAGATATCTGATGCAGTGTGCACGCACACGGAAGCTTATACCTCAAAAAGTGCAGAAAAGGGCCACTAAAATGATAAAAGGGTTGGAACACTTTCCCTATGAAGAAAGGTTGAAGCGCTTGGGGCTCTTTAGCTTGGAGAAACGACGGCTATGGGGTGACACGATCGAGGTTTGCAAGATTATGCGTGGGATAGAGCAGGTTGAGAAAGAAGTCCTTTCTCCCTTTCTCACAAGACAAGAACTGGTGGGCACTCAGTGAAATTGCTGAGTGGTTGGGTTAGAGCGGATAAAAGGAAGTCCTTCTTCACCCAAAGAGTGATGAACACGTGGAATTCACTGCCACAGGAGGTGGTGGCGGCTACAAGCATGGACAGCTTCAAGAGGGAATTAGATAAACCTGTGGAGCAGAGGTCCATCGGTGGCTATTACCCACAAGGTATAGATAGGAACTCTTGGTCTGGGGCAAGTGATGCTCTGTATTCTTGGTGCTTGGGGGGGCAACAGTGGGAGGGCTTCTAGTGTCCTGGCCCCACTGCTGGACCTCCTGAGGGCACCTGGTACCACTGTGTGAGACAGAGTGTTGGATTGGATGGGCCATTGGCCTGATCCAACATTGGCTTCTCTCATGTTCTTATGATCCTTTTAACTGGAGATGCTGGGGATTGTACTGGGAACTTCCTGCATGCCAAGCAGATGCTCAACCACTGAGCCACAGCCCCTCCCCTTTCTTGTTTCGTTATTCGCTTAAACCCCTCCACAATCTCCGTCCTTTCCTCTATCAAAATTTCAAAAAGCAGCCTTGTTTGAAGGATCCGTTTCTTTTTTAAAAAGCTAACGAATCGTTCCGGCTTGCTTTCCCAGAGAAAAGATCAGGGCTCCGTTGGGGCCGGAGCGCGCCGGAGCGCTGCTCCGGGAGAGAAGGGCCCGGGGGGCGGGCCTCCCCCGTTCACCCCCTCCCTCCCCCAATCACCGTCGCCGGGGCCGCGGCTGGCCACCGGCCCCGCTGGAGAGCCCCCTCCCTCGCCCAGTCGCCTTCCATCGCCCAGTCGCCTTCCCTCGCCCCCTCCCTCGCCCAGTCGCCTTCCATCGCCCAGTCGCCTTCCCTCGCCCCCTCCCTCGCCCAGTCGCCTTCCCTCGCCCAGTCGCCTTCCCTCGCCCCCTCCCTCGCCCAGTCGCCTTCCCGGGGCCGCGGCTGGCTGCCGGCCCCACTGGAGAGCCCTCTCCCTTGCCCAGTCACCTTCCCAGGGCCGCGGCTGGCCGCCGGCCCAGGCGAAGAGCCCCCTCCCACCGCCAGTCACCGTCCCCGGGGCCGCGGCTGGCCGCCGGCCCCGCTGGAGAGCCCCCTCCCTCGCCCCGTCCCTCGCCCAGTCGCCTTCCCTCGCCCCATCCCTCGCCCCCTCCCTCGCCCAGTTGCCTTCCCGGGGCCGCGGCTGGCCGTCGACCCCGCTGGAGAGCCCCCTCCCTCGCCCCCTCCCTCGCCCCGTCCCTCGCCCAGTCGCCTTCCCTCACCCCGTCCCTCGCCCAGTCGCCTTCCCTCACCCCGTCCCTCGCCCAGTCGCCTTACCGGGGCCGCGGCTGGCCGCTGGCCCCGCTGGAGAGCCCCCTCCCTCACCCTGTCCCTCGCCCAGTCGCCTTCCCTCGCCCCGTCCCTCGCCCCCTCCCTCGCCCAGTCGCCTTCCCGGGGCCGCGGCTGGCCGTCGACCCCGCTGGAGAGCCCCCTCCCTCGCCCAGTCGCCTTCCCTCGCCCCCTCCCTTGCCCCGTCCCTCGCCCAGTCGCCTTCCCTCACCCCGTCCCTCGCCCAGTCGCCTTACCGGGGCCGCGGCTGGCCGCTGGCCCCACTGGAGAGCCCCCTCCCTCGCCCAGTCGCCTTCCCTCGCCCCCTCGCCCAGTCGCCTTCCCTCGCCCCATCCCTCGCCCCCTCCCACGCCCAGTTGCCTTCCCTTGCCCCCTCCCTCGCCCAGTCACCTTCCCGGGCCGCGGCTGGCCACTGGCCCCGCTGGAGAGCCCCCTCCCTCGCCCAGTCACCTTACCCGGGGCCGTGGCTGGCTGCCGGCCCCGGGAAGAACCCCCCCCCCCCACTCAACAGTTTCCCGGGCCCAAGGGAGGGAGAAGCCGGGCCTGAGTGGCTTAACGCCACTCAGGCCCAAGCAAGGGGAGGGGGGAAACGCCAGCCCTAGTGGGGGGAGAAGCGCCCTCCCTCTCTCCCTTCCTTCCCTCTCTCCCCCCACCTACCTACGTACCTACCTGTTCCTTCCTTTCCCCCTTCCTTCCCCTCTCCCTTCCTCCCTCCCTCTCCCCTTCCTTCCTTCCTTTCTTCTCTCTTTCTCCCCCAACTACCTACCTACCTTACTGTTCCTTTCTTTCTTTCCCCCTTTCTTCCTCCCTCCTTCCTTCCTTTCTTCCCCCCTCCTTCCCTCCCTCCCTCCCTTTCTCTCTCTCTTTCTTTCTTTCTTTCTTTCTTTCTTTCTTTCTTTCTTTCTTTCTTTCTTTTTTCTTTCCTTCTTTCCTTCCTTCCTTCCTTCTTTCTTTTTTTCTTCTCTCTCCCCCCACCTACCTACCTACCTTCCTGTTCCTTCCTTTTCCCCTTCCTTCCCCTCTCCCTTCCTCCCTCCTTCCTTCCTTCCTTTCTTCTCTCTCTCTGCCCCCACCCACCTACCTACCTTCCTGTTCCTTCCTTCCTCCCTTCCTCCCCCCTTCCTTCCTTCTCTTCTCTCCCCCAACTACCTACCTACCTTACTGTTCCTTCCTTCCTTCCTTCCTTCCTTCCTTCCTTCCTTCCCCCCTTTCTTCCTCCCTCCCTCCTTCCTTCCTTTCTTCCTTCCCCCCTTTCTTTCTTTCTTTCTTTCTTTCTTTCTTTCTTTCTTTCTTCTCTCTCTCTCCCCCACCTACCTACCTACCTTCCTTCCTGTTCCTTTCCTTCCTTCCTTCCTTCCCCCTCCCTCCCTCCCTTCTTGCCTTCTGACACACTGCCCATGACGGCAGGGATGTGTGGCCTTTTGACACTTCCGGTGATGTCAGGGGGTGTGGCATATGCAAATAAGTTATGCTAATGAGCTCCTGCACCTCTTTTTTTACGAAAGGACCCCTGGAAAAGATCCTTTCACATCACGATGTGTCAGTGGTGATTTTCAACACAACTATTACCGAGCGCATCTTTTATTAAACACTTTTTTCCCTCTGCGTTATTTACCGGTTGTCTTTCCAGTAGAATCGCTCAGAACAGCGCACAGCGTTTTAAATATCAATAGGAAAAAGGCAGGCAATCGCATTATCAAAAAAAAAAAATGGCAATAATAGAACCAAACCAAAAATAGCCGCACAAAGTTGACGATCGATCCCATTTTTAGACTGTCTTGACAAACCGCAACGACAACCCGATTCTTAACGTGCTGCCAGGTTCCCTGGGGAGCGGAGAGTGCGCTGGACAGTGGGTGGCTGGGGTTGCCAACCTCCAGGTGTGGCCTGGAATGCTCAACTGATCTCCAGACTACAGAACTCAAGTCCCCTGAAGGAAATGGCTGCTTTGGAGAGTGGACTCTGTGGCCTTCTGTCCTGCTAAGGCCCCGCCCCACTCTCCCTAGGCTCCACCCCTGAATCTCCAGGAATATCCTAGCCCAGACACCCTAGGTGCCTTAGAGTTGCCAACCTACCCACTCCTTCCTATGAAGCCTGCTGGGTGACCTTAGGCCAGTCACGGTTAGTTCAGAACTCTCTCAGCCCCACCTGCCTCACAAGGCGCCTGCTGGGTAAAGGGGAAGCGAAGGACACTGAAAGCCGCTTTGAGACTCCCTAGGGTGCAGAAAAGCAGGGTATAAACACCAACTCTTCTTCTTAAGAACGTAAGAGAAGCCATGGTGAATCAGGCCAATGGCCCACCCGGTCCAACACTCTGTGTCACACAGTGGCCAAAACCCAGGTGCCATCAGGAGGTCCACCAGCAGGGCCAGAACTCCAGAAAACCTCCTGCTGTTGCCTCCCCCCCCCCCCCAAGCATGAAGAATACAGAACATTGCTGCCCCAGACATAAGAGAAGCCATGTTGGATCAGGCCAATGGCCCACCCGGTCCAACACTCTGTGTCACACAGGGACCAAAACCCAGGTGCCACCAGGAGGTCCACCAGTGGGGCCAGAGCTCCAGAAGCCCTCCCACAGTTGCCCCCCCAAGCACAAAGAATACAGAGCATTCCTTGCCCCAGACCGAGAGTTCCCTCTATACCTTGTGGGCTAATAGCCACTGATGGACCTCTGCCCTAGATGTTTGCCCAATCCCCTCTTGAAGCTGTCTGTGTGGCTGCCGCCACTTCTTGCAGTAGTGAATTCCATGTGTTACTTCTTCTACTTCTTCTTCTTCAGGTGGGTCCTGGAGGTCTCCTGGAATTGCCACTGACCTCCGGATTACAGAGCTCAGTTTCCCTGGAGAAAAAAAAAATGGCAGCTTCGGAGGGAAGACTATATAACAGAACACCCCTGCCAAGCGGGCTCCCCTCCCCAAACTTCTTCCCAAATCTCCAGGAATTTCCCTATGAGGAGCTGGCAGCCCTTGAATGCCCCCGTGAAAAGCCACTCCGTGTTTCCTGACAAAGTGTCTTCAGTTTTCTGATACTGAAAAGAAGAAGAAGAAGAGGAGGAGGAGGATTGGATTTATACCCCGCCCTTCACTACCCGAAGGAGTCTCAGAGCGGCTTACAAACTCCTTTTCCCTTCCCCTCCCCACAACAGACACCCTGTGAGGTAGGTGGGGCTGAGAGAGCTCTTTCCCAAGCTGTCCTTGAGAGAACAGCTGGTACAGAGCTATGGCTTGCCCAAGGTCATCCAGCCAGGTGCAAGTAGAGGAGTGGGGAATCAAACCTGGTTCTCCCAGATTAGAGTCCGTGCACTTAACCGCTACACCAAACTGGTAGGTGGGGCTGAGAGAGCTCTCTCAAGGACTGCCCTTGAGGGAACAGCTCTGAGAAAACGTGTGACTGACCCAAGGTTACCTCAGCAGCTGCACGTGGAGGAGCGGGGAATCAAAATCAGTTCTCCAGATGAGAGTCCGCCCCTCTTAACCATGACACCAAACTGGATCTCCTCTGACCACCCAAGAAGGCCATGCTGGGAATCATGATCCCTGCATGTTCAAAACCCACCGTGGTCCCACGCCTCTCCCACTGCTGCCCTTCAAAAGGAGGAGGAGGAGGAGATTGGATTTATGTCCCGCCCTTCACTCACTTGGAGTCTCAGAGCGGCTTCCAAACTCATTTCCCTTCCCTTCCCCACAACAGACACCCTGTGAGGTAGGTGGGGCTGAGAGAGCTCTTTCCCAAGCTGTCCTTGAGAGAACAGCTGGTACAGAGCTATGGCTTGCCCTAGGTCATCCAGCCAGGTACAAGTGGAGGAGTGGGGAATCAAACCCGGTTCTCCCAGATTAGAGTCCCCGCACTTAACCCCGACACCAAACTGGCAAAAGGTGAATGGTCTGCAAACACCGGCAACCTGATTTATCTGCCGGTCGTTCAGCACCCCTGGCCGGTCTTGCCAAGCTTGGCTGGAACATCTATTACAAACCTAATGGAAGTATTTCTCCGGGAGCATTTATCACGAGGTTGTGTTATTTGCAAACTAGGGAAATGATCAGCAGACCGCGTTTGAGTGTTTGCTTATCAGCCGCCTCTTCAGAGCTGAGGCTGTTAACGAATCTCAATAAGACAGTTGTCATGTATCAAAGGACGGGGGGGTTGGGGGTTGGAATAAATACAGACCCTTCCAGAATCAGTGACACTAATTTTCCCATTAATGGCCTCGGGGTGACAGCCTCCTCCTCCACCGCATACAAAAAGCGCATTAGATCTGGCAACAGAAAGAGAAACACCTTTGCAAAGCAAAGTCTGCCACCAGCCCCTGGAACTACCCACACTGTCAGAAGCCAAGGGGCAAGCTTCTAACCCTACTGGGAATTAATTAATAATGCCAACCCTTGCAGAATCGGTTTTGGGGTAGTGGTGAGTTTCCCGTCTTCTCACTAGGCCCTTTGTGCCGGTATCCAAAAAGGTGGCATACCAAATGTTCTCAATCAGTGAATTAACCTGTCGAGGAAATCAATATGAATGTGTGCTGCTGTTCTGGGACTGAAGGATGTGTCCCCACCTGAAGAAGAAGAAGAGATTGGATTTATACCCCACCCTTCGCTACCCAAGGGAGTCTCAGAGCGGCTTACAAACTCCTTTCCCTTCCCCTCCCCGCAACAGACACCCTGGGAGGTAGGTGGGGCTGAGAGTGCTCTGACAGAAACTGCCCTTTTTCAAGAACAGCTCCGGCAGAACAATGGCTTGCCCAAGGTCATCCAGCAGGTGCAAGTGGAGGAGTGGGGAATCAGACCTGGTTCTCCCAGATTAGAGTCCGTGCACCTAACCGCGACACCTGCCCATTAGCAGCCCCCGAATGCATCTCCGCAAAGCCCGAGAAGCCAGGAGGCTGTGCAACCTTGGCTACTGTCGGGCTGGCAGGCAAACATCTCTCTGCAGCTGTAAATATTTGCAGCAAAGCCAATTAACGCCAGACATTCTTTGCGAGCGTTGCCCGGGAAACATCAATATTTGCTTTCCAGAGTCCCTCTCTGCCCCTCTGGTTCGCCTTTCTTGTTTGCCAGCCAGCTGCGAGTCGCGCTCAGCCCCAGCCTTACAAAATTCCTTTGTGGCAATGGCACGGCACCGTGGGAGCGGAGAGTACAAAGTGACCCGTGGGTCTCGCGGCTGATGTGCATCTTGTCCTGTAAAAAATGCACATAATTTGCATAGCTTGTTCATAAACATGGCAGATTCCCAGGGGACCTGTACCATGCGTTCGACAATGCAGAAGGTGGAAATCCTTAGACTGAAATATGAAGAACCAAAGCCAGGTTAAAACAGGGTGCGGTCTGGCTTCACCTCTCTGGTCACCGTATCTCGAAAAGGACCCTGCAGAGCTGGGAAAAGGTACAGAGGAGGGCAACCATGGTCATTAGGGGGTTGGAGCACCTTCCCTAGGAGGAAAGGCTGGAGGGTCTGGGGTTTTGCAGGTTAGAAAAGGGACGACTAAGGGGGGGACCTGATTGAGGTTCAGGGGTCATTTCGAGCAGGAGCTTGGGGGAGCTCAGCTCCGGGAGTTGGTGCCAGCGGGGGAATGCCTGCTTGTGTCATGGCTGCAGCAAAATGACCTGTTGTATTCTTCTTCTTTTACAGCCACAGCTTGCAGAGACTTTGGGATGCAAAAGGCCCTTTTCTGATTGGCTAACAAATAAAGACTCTCATTGGTCCTTAAGCCACTCTAGGTAACCAATTGCTGAGCCTCGCTTAGGTCCAATAGGCTTGTTTGTACATAGTTACAGTGTTTGAAGTTTATGAGTTGGAAACAGTATAAATTAAGGTGCCGCTCTCATAGAGCTGTCTTTGAGCTGAAGCAGTGGTTTGAATAAAAGCGTGTTTGTTTGATTCATCGCCTCCCGCTCAATACTTAAAATGACCCCGTCCCCTGGAAAGGTCCTTGTTCCTCTGACCAGCCTTCTGAAGGCTTCAGCCACCACTGAAGTTATCCTCCCAGAATAGTGGTATTTCTGAGGCTTGGATTAGTAGCTGTCCCCTCTCTGCCAGCTTTCTCTTCTTTCTTTCTTTCTTTCTTTCTTTCTTTCTTTCTTTCTTTCTTTCTTTCTTTCTTTCTTTCTTTCTTTCTTTCTTCCTTCCTTCCTTCCTTCCTTCCTTCCTTCCTTCCTTCCTTCCTTCCTTCCTTCCTTCCTTCCTTCTCTCTCTCTCTCTCTCTCTCTCTCTCTCTCTCTCCTTTCCTTCGTGTCTTCTGACATACTTCCGTGTAGGTGGTGTAGCATATGCAAATAAGTTATGCTAATGAGCTCCTGCACCTCTTTCTAGGAAATGACCCCTGTCGAGGTTTATACAATTATGCATGGAATGGAGAGAGTTGACAAAGAGAACTTTTTACAGAAGTAGAGGAGGAGGAGGTTAGATTTATACCCCGTCCTTCACTCAGAGTCTCAGAGCGGCTTACAGTCTCCTTCCCCTTCCCCTCCCCACAACACATACCCTGTGAGGGAGGTGAAACTCAGAGAGCTCTTTCAAGGACTGCTCTTGAGAAAACAGCTCTGGGATAACTTGTGACTGACCCAAGGTCACCCAGCAGCTGCATGTGGAGCCGTGGGGAATCAAACCCGGTCCTCCCAGACTAGAGTCCATGCACTCCTGGATTAGAGTCTGCAGGTACTTACCAATCCTCCTGATCCTTCCATTTGAAAGAGGGCAGCCAATAACAAGTCCTGCCTTACAATGGCCCCGCTCACTTTGTGAAAAGCTTGGATCGTGCCAAGGAAATCCTGTTGGATGCCATGGTGCCCAGGGGGAACCCCGGTGGCATCTGTTGTTTTCACTTCTATTTAACGATACACTTTATTTTGGAATAGGGCCATGGTGGCTCAGAGGTTAAGATGCTGAGTTGCAGACCGGAAGGTTGGTAGCTTGGCAGTTTGAGACCTGAGTGCCGTGTGATGGAGTGAGCGCCCGTCTCTGGCCCCAGCTCCTGCCAACCTAGCAGTTCGAAAGCAAGAAGTTGCCAGCAGATAAACAGTTGGTAGGAAGGTAGCAGTGTTCCGTGCGCCTCGGTGTTTAGTCATGCCGGCCACATGACCACAGAGAAGTCTTTGGACAGCGCCGACTCTTCGGCTTGGAAACAGAGATGAGCACCGCCCCCTAGAGTTGGATTCGACTGGCTTTCCAGCAAGGGAAAACGTTACCTTGTTTTTGAAAGCCTCTTTGCAAAGAGATTACCCGGGACATCAGTGTTCAGATCAGCCGACCAATATCAGGAGGACTTGAGTTTGATTCCCACTGTCCGTGACAGCCAAGCAGGCATCAGGCCAGCCAACTGTCTCTTCAGACCACCAGCAGGGCTCCGTCTCAGTCCGGGAACAAATAATAAAATCCAGGCAAACCATTGCATTCTGTCTTGATCAGGCTGCGGTGCTTTCTGCATATTCTCCCATTCTCCATTAAGCACGGAGAATCCGGAGGGGAATGGGCACTAGTTTTAAGAAAAAAAGGAAGCTGAAAATGGGCTTGTTATATCACACCTGACTGCTACTTCCCCTGATGGACACACCGGGAGTTGCTCTTAACTGTCATTTGTCCCCTCTCTGCAGTTTCGTGTTGCTTCTAACCTCGGGGAACCTTTTCCTTCTTTCGGAAAAGCCAGGCAGCAGCTGGCATTTCTAATAAATAAGGTAAAACCTGAGTTGGTGTATAAGCTGGCTTTTTTGGGGGGGGGGTTCTTTGTGTCAGGGAGTCCCCAACGTGGTATCGGTGGTTTCCAGGCGCTCGACAAGTGTTTTTAGAAATTGGGTGGGCCCAAATGTGGCTTTTGTCCAACAAGACTTCTTCTTTTTTTATAGTATAGTTTATTATATTTTCCAACTGAACCATTGATTACATCCATTTCAATATACAGAGCTCAGATTCTTTACAAACTAAGATATAATTTTGACCATATAGATCAGGGGTGGCCAACCTGTGGCTCGGGAGCCACATGCGGCTCTTTCACACATATTGTGCGGCTCCTGGCAGGGCAGCTGGGGAAGCAAAGGGGAGGCATGCTTTTTCTCTCTTTCTCCCTTCCTTCCTTCCTTCCTTCCCTCCTCCCTCCCATCTATTTGCTTTCCTAGTTTCTCTCTCTCTCTTTCTTTCCACTTCTTTAATTCTTTGTTTCCATCTCTCTCTTTTTCTCTCTCTCTCTCAATATCATTAGCAAACAAGTAATATCGTTATCAATAACCAGTTTTCCTCATTTGTTTTTATTTTTGGCAGTCCCATTTAATGTTAATAAAAAGCAAATTTGCGTATTTTAAAAAATAAAAACGTGTGTGTGATATTTGTTCCTGTCTTGCGGCTCTCAGACATCTGACGTTTATTCTATGTGGCTCTTACGTTAAGCAAGGTTGGCCACCCCTGATATAGATGATGGCTCGATTTTGTTGTCCATGTTACAGAGGTAACTCAGTTTGTCCATTTCAGCCCATTCTAGTCGTTTATGTATTAAGTCCGTTCTGCCCGGTAATACAGAACTTTTCCATTTTTTTGCTCTTAATATGCGCGCTGCGGTCAAAATATAGACTAACAACTTCTGATCTGGTTTATTCATTCTCCCTGGAAACATATTCAATAGGAAAGTCTCTGGCTTCTGACTGGCTGTAGGATATTTGATTGGGCATGCAGACTTTTTCAAAAAATTGCTTCGGCAGCGAATTCCACCTTTTAATCCCGCTCTGTGTAAAGAGGTATTTTCTCTTGTTCGCTCTGAACCTACTGCCCGTCAGCTTCATTGGATGCCCTCAAGATCTAGCCTTTTGGGAGAGGGAGAAATAGTTATCTTTGTCCACTCTCTCCACCCCATGCAAAATTTGATTAACCTCTATAAGTAGAAGAAGAAGAGAAGAGATTGGATTTATACCCCTCCCTTCACTTGGAGTCTCAGAGCATCTAAAAATCACTTCCCTTCCCCTCCCCACAACAGATACCCCGTGAGGTAGGTGGAGCTGAGAGAGCTCTTTCGAGGACTGCTCTTGAGAGAACAGCTCTGAGAGAACTTGTGACTGACCCAAGGTCACCCCAGCGGCTGCATGTGGAGGAGTGGGGAATCTATATAAGTAGGTGAGCAGTAGCTCTACCCTACAGAGTCCCAAAGTGGGTGACAATTGCCTTCCTTTCCTCTCCCCACAACAACCACAAAATAGCTAATCCGCCGCCCGTCAACTTCACTGGGTGCCCTTGAGAGCTTTAAAAGAGGTTTAGATAGATTCATGGAGGATAGGTCTATCAGTGGCTACTAGCCATGGTGACTGAAGGGTACAGCTGAGGGGTGACAGGATCGAGGTTTATAAGATTATGTGTGGGACAGAGCAGGTAGAGAAAGAAGTCATTTTCTCCCTTTCTCACAATACAAGAACTCGTGGGCACTCCATGGAATTGCTGAGCAGTCGGTTTAGAAGGGAAAAAAAGGAAGTCCTCCTTCACCCAAAGAGTGATCAACACATGGAATTCACAGCCACAGGAGGTGGTGACGGCTACAAGCATGGACGGCTTCAAGAGCGGATTGGATAAACGTATGGAACAGAGGTCCATCTGTGGCTATTAGCCACAAAGTATAGATAGGAACTCTCAGTCTGGGGCAAGGGATGCTCTGTATTCTTGGTGCTTCGGGGGGGGGGGGGCAACAGTGGGAGGGCTTCTGGTGTCCTTGACCCACTGCGGGACCTCCTGAAGGCACTTGGTGTTTTTGGCCCCTGTGTGACAGAGTGTTGGACTGGATGGGCCACTGGGCTGATCCAACATTGGCTTCTCTTATGTTCTTATGTACCTCTACATGCAGAGGCACTAAGCCTCTGAATCCCAGAGCCAGGAGGCAATGTCCAGGGAAGGCCTCGGCCTCTCTGCCCCGTTGTTGGCCCTCCAGAGGAACTGGTCGGCCACTGTGTGAGACGGGATGCTGGACTGGATGGACCACTAGTCTGATCCAGCAGGGCTCTTCTGATGTCCTTATCAGGGGAAGGCCTCGGCCCCTATACTCTGTTGTTGGCCCTCTAGAGGAACTGGTTGGCCACTGTGTGAGATGGGGTGGGCAAACTTGCTCTGCGTAAGAGCCACCTAGAACAGGGGTGGCCAAACTTGCTTAACGTAAGAGCCGCATAGAATAAACATCAGATGTTTGAGAGCCACAAGACATGAAAAATATTACCTGCTTTTATTGGAAAATAAGCAAATTTGCTTTTTTTTAACATTAAATGAGACTGCCAAAAATAATAACAAAAGGGGTAAAAGCAGATATTGATAATGATATTAATTTGTCCAATGATATTTGTTTGCTAATGATATTTAGCTTCCCCAGCCGCCCTGCCAGGAGCCACATAATATATGTGAAAGAGCCGCATGCGGCTCCCGAGCCACAGTTTGCCCACCCCTGGGCTAGATGGACCATTGGTTTAATCCAGCAGGGCTCATCTGATGTTCTTATGTTCTTACTTATGAGCCAGGTATAATGGAAAGACGGCATTCCTGTCCCACTCCCATTCATTACGACGGCCTGCAAACCCTTGTGGTCTTCTGGATAAACAAGTCCCTCTCAAACATGTCTGCTGTCCTGGCTGGTTACTGGCTGCAGCTGCACAGCCATTGTTCCCTTCAGCTCCAGGAGAAACATTCTTCGGTTTAAAAGATTTTCTCAAGAGAAATAAATGCAGTCGGTTCTCAGCATGAAGTGGGGGGGGGGGAGAGATCTTACAAAGCTTTAAAGCTTTTTACTCGCTGCCTGGATGCTGGAGGCTGCAGCTCCCCCAGCCGGGATGTGAACCCAACGAAAATTAGAGGCTATTATCATTTTGATGTGAGTGGTTCCTGCTGATACTCTAAAGGCCAGGGAAAGTCACAACTTTCTCTGCAGCACCGCACACACTCTCACACTCGCACACACTCCATAAAGAAACTACAGTCAGGGTGACAAAAATATTAGAGGTTAAGGAAAAAAGGGAAACTTATTGCTTTGGTACTAAGAGAGTAAGTGTTAAGTTTGTAATTTGGCTTGTATTTGTCATAGAGAAAATCAGAAGTCACGTCTTTATATTTCCTTTTTAAAATTCTTTCTTCACTTTTTTAGTTCTGCATTTTTTTTCTTTTCTCTTAATGTTCTCTGGATTTTTTTTGAACCTCTTTGTTTTAAAATCTCCTTAATAAAATTCACGGGCATAAAGAAATTACATTCGATCTCCCATCTCCAGAGGATGTAAGTCCTAGAGACAAAGTGGGATTTTCCAGCCGAAATGTGGGAAACTTAAAATGCAGACAAGCTGGGATTTGTGTCAATTGTTGCCCTTGCTCTCAAGGTGAACATTCTGTTTCCCAAGCATCGCTCTGGTGGGTGGTTTGGCAGCGTGGGACACTGTGGTCGGAGAACCACTTAATTAGTTGTGCCAAAGATGGAATAGAAGAGAAGAGAGTGGATTTATACCCCAACTTTCACTACCCAAAAGAGTCTTGGAGTGGCTTACAATCCCTTCCCTTCCCCACAACAGAGGTGGGGCTGATAGAGCTCTTTCCAGGACTACCCTTGACAGAATAGCTCTGAAATAACTTATGACGGACCCAAGGTCACACCAGCAGCTGCATATGGAGATGTGGGGAATCACACCCACTTGGAATACATCTTCCAAGTTGAGTTGACAGCTCTGGGTTGGGACATGCCTGGAGATTTTGAGGGTAGAGCTGGGGGAGGGAGGGGTTTGGTGAAGGGGGGGGGCAGCATGGTACAGTGGATAAGAATGGCGGACTCTATCCTGGAGAACTGGGTTTAATCCCCCAGTCGTCTAGATGAAACCTGCTGGTTGACCTTGGGCCAGTCACAGTTCTCTTGGAGGCCTATCATGCACAGGTGTTTTCCCTCGCTTTCACCATCCATGTCCGTCAGGTTTTCTTTGTTCTGCACTGATTTTCCTCCCTTCAGCTAGGGCTGCCAAGTCCCCTGGTAGGGCGGGGGAAACACCGATTTTTCATGCTTACCCCCGCCTTTTCAAAACTGGCCACCGAGGGGAGGCAATGGCTGCCAACAGGAGGGGAATGTCAGAGCCTGCCGGGCCCTCTCCCTTCCAGGCCTCTTAAAAGGGAAATGTCTGAAGAGCCTGCAGTGAAAAGCCTCACCAGACATTTCCCCTTTAAGAGTTAGCAAGAGAGCCCCGCCCAGAGATTAACGAGGGAGTAAGATCTTACAGAAGGGCCTGCTTTTGCATGCGGCTGGTGTAAGATTGAAAGGTTGCTGCTGGGCCTGGGGTAAGTGCCTGTGCCAGCTCTTTTCCTTCTCTCTCTCTCTCCCCCTCCCCCTTTCTTTCTTTCTTTTTTCTGTCTGTCTGTCTGTCTCTCTCTCTCTCTCTCTGTCCCCATCCAGCAGAGGTCTGTCAGTGGCTATTATTAGCCACAAGGTCTAAATGGAACCCTTTGTCTGGGGCAGTGATGCTCTGCATTCTTGGTGCTTGGGGGGCAACAGTGGGAGGGCTTCTGGAGTTCTGGCCCCGCTGCTGGACCTCCTGAGGGCACCTGGTATTTTTGGCCACTGTTGTGACACAGAGTGTTGTACTGGATGGGCTGTACTGGATGGGCCGATCCACTGTGGCTTCTCTCCTGTTCTTATGATATGAAAATCATATTCTGCCGAGATGAGGAAGGATTCAGTAGGGCCGTTGCTCAGTGCTAGAGCATCTGCTTGACATGCAGGAGGTATCAGCCTCTTCAGCTAAAAAAGGATCAGGTAATAGGTGATATTAAAGATCTCAGCCTGAGACCCTGGAGAGCCACTACCAGTCTGAGTAGTGACCTTGATGGACCAATGGCCTGATTCAGTATTAGGAAACTTCATGAGTTCATGTGGAAGCATGTGGAAGCAACATCACAGGATGTGACTTCACAAAATGATGTCACTTCCTTTCTCCTGGCTCCACCCCCAAAGTCTCCTGGCTCCACCCCCAAAGTCCCCAGATATTTCCCAAGTTGGACTTGGCAGCCCTACCTTCAGCACTTAGTTGGCTTTCTGGTCGCTGTTTCCCCGGGTTTTCCGGGAGCGCTTTTCTGCCGATTTTTACCTTGTTTCGCTTTCAAGCCGAAGGTAATTCAAAAGCATACAGATTCCCTTGGATTCCCACCCTTTTGCCACCCCTTGAAGGTCACTTCCCCACCCACACTGAGGTCGTTCTGCCCTCCCTGCATCTTTTGCCACCCTTTTCCCTTCATCACTGTACAAGCTACATTCCCCCCTCATTTTAAATGTTTTAATTTTTTTTTTTAGTCTAGCGATATGAGACTATCGCTAGTCTCTGATGGCTGAGTAAAAAAATGAAAATGATGGGGAAAAGTGTAAAAGGAGCTGTGCAAGGTTTAGTTCCCTTGAAAGGGGGAACTGGAGAGGAGGCAAACAACAGCATCCCCTGTGTGTGTGTGGGGGGGGGACTTCAGTGCTGCATGCAAACAAAATAAAGGGGGGGGAGAATCATCAGTGTGGAATTAAATTGACATGAGATGTAATGAGAGAGAAACACTGCGATGGGCAGGGCTGGCTTGTTATTGTTAAATTTTAGATCGTCACCTAGGGCGACTGCTCAACGAGGGCGCCATTCTGGCTGGCCTCGTCCCCTCCTCGCCCCGCACAGGAAGCCTCCCTTGCCGGCTTCTTGCTCCATCCCTGGCAAGAGACTCCTCTCTCTTTGCAGCCCCCCAGACAGAAAGAGAAGAAGGCAGGGGGGGACAGACACGGGGAACAGCCCAGGATGATGGGAAAGTGCGACTCGCCCTCTGCTCCCCCCCCCTGTGGTCTCTTTGGGGCTCCTTTTGCAGCCTGCCACAGGCTCCCTTCCCCTCCCCTGAGTGATCCCGCCCCCAGCATGCATTTGCAGCTCACCCCCTTGGCCTGCCCGCTGCGGCTCCGGTGCCTGCCCCCGTCATGTCCCGCCCCGCATGTGGGGGGCAGAATGTATCCCCGCCCAATGGGCGGAAAAACCTGGGGTCGTCCCTGGCGATGGGAGGCCATCATCATCACTGGAAATTCTGTGCTAAAACAATAGAGTTTCTGGTGATTCCTAGAGAGGGCTGACATCACTTCTGGTTTTCCCTGGAAGTGAAGTCATTCCATCCATCTAAAAGCAGTTTTTAAAAAAATTCTCCTACTCCTGAGTCCGAGGAGGAACCCAGTGGCAAGGTGAGGGATTGCCTGCTAACATAGGGGGAGTGACAACAGCAGGGCAACCCACCCCCTTAAATGTGAATTCCACTTCAAGCAAAATTTCAATAGCGTCTCTACTACCAAGCTTTTGCTTTTTCTGGGCTTTCTCGCTTTCGGCATAGGAGTGGGGTATCATTAGCCAAGTCCAACTCTGGAGATAAATGGCTATGTCCTTTTCACCACCCTTTGTGTAGCAGACTGGAAAATGACCCTGTCCTGACAGTTTGCAAATATAGGAGTGGCATTTCCTACTGTGAGAAATAAATCTCTGGAGTGAGCAAAGGAGATTTCGTATTGCTGTTTCCCCCCCCCAGCTTTCCCCCTCTTTAAAAGGTAGTCACTCAGAAGCACGTTTGGAGAAGCGAGAATTAAAATTCTCCGCGGTATTTAGTTTTTGTCAGTATCTGAAAGTGGATGTGGATTTTTCATATTTACTTTCTGGTCAATGTATTCAAGACTTTGCTCATGTTCGGCTGCAGGTTGCTTTAGGGACTTCTCCCCCTCTCCCCAATTGCTCAAGAAACTGCCAGGAGGTGTAAGTACAAGGGCTCATTTCGTAGCAGGAGCTCCTTTGCATATTAGGCCACACACCCCTAATGTAGCCAATCCTCTAAGAGCTCTTCTTACAGGGGCTACTGTGAGCACTTGGAGGATTGGCTACATCAGAGGTGTATGGCCTAATATGCAAATGAGCTTTTGCTACGAAATGAGCCCTGATAAGTTCACATATCTTAAGTTTTAAGATCAATGTTTAATTTCAAATAATTTTTGAATTCAAATTTTGGGGAGCAAACTTGCAATTAAATCAGAATTTCCTATCTCATCCTATCCCATTCTTCTTGCATGAAACATGCATGGAGTCTCACATGGTTGCCAGCCAGCAGAAGGTGCCCAGCGGGAGACTGGGAGGTGGGGACATGGGCAGCACTGTAGCATTAACAGTGTGATGTCATTTCCAGGGTGAACCTGGAAGTGATGTCATGCCACTCTAGGATTCAGTGGACACTCTATAGTTTTACCACCGAGTTTCTGCTGAATCCTAGAGTGGCATGATGTTACTCAGAATGCCTGGACACTGATGGGCACTACTTCAGTCTAAGGGCGTGTTCATATGGATCTTTTGAGCCATGCCAGGTATGAGTGTCTGGTGGATTTAAAGTGCACGTCCAGATCACAACATCTGGGAATCATGCCACTTCCATGAGTAGCCCATCAATCCCCGTCGGGGATCTGTACTTAAAAGATAATGGTGAAAGTCCGGTCTAAAGCTGGCCGATGGGCCAATGCTGGACTTTCCACCGTCAGGTCGTTCCACGAGCATGCAATCAGCCCATAGGCCATCATTTGAAAAAAGTCTTAGTGATGTGCACATAATCGCTTAAACATGTGACATCCCCAGAGCTCTGCTCAAACAATCTGGACAATTTTATGTTTCTGGCAGTCCCCTGAACTTTATCAACTTTATTAACTGAAATGGTACCTAGAGGAAGGTACCACTGGCGGTGTTTTTACTATTTTAGTCCATGCATGCGCGGAAAAACAACTAGATGGTGAGGCACATATGCCTGTGTGCAAACAGGATTTTTTTTAAAAAAAAAAACCAGCCGACCGCATGGCTCCTTATGGTGGATGTCATCTGGACAATCCACCACAGAGTCACGCGCAGTTAAGTGCTTCACGGGGGAGCTGTCTGGCCGTGCAACGCTGGATCAAAAAGATCTAAATCAAATTACATCCAGGCCAATTGCGGGATTAGCTGCCCATGTGAATGCACCCCAAGTGTGTATTGGTGTTATCTTCTTGAATGGGATGCCTCTCTTTGTCTCAACCTGGGAGCTGCCCTCTGCCCTCTCTCCTCTCTTGTCCTAGCACTTTGTCCTCTCCCTCACTTCACATGGCCTTCCATGGAGACAATGCCTTCATACTTTCACACACATGATGCTGGACAAGGTGGTTATTTGTGATAAGGAAAGTACTTTTTAGGCTAGGCGTCTCTCTCTTTTCTTGACCTCAGCCTCAATGTGAACTGGATCTACTTGAATAAAGTTAAATGTGAGTTGACCTTTTCTGCAATATACTTCCTGGCAGATTTATTTACTACACTCAGTATCACGCTTCTATGACTAGGTAAACTCGGCTATATTAACCAAATATCCCAATAGTAAGGGCATAATAGCGCCATACAAGAAACCAGGAAATGAAGAACAGCGGCAATATACAGGGTTGAATCCAAACAGCTCTTGGTACCAATATGCAATACAGTGTGTGACTCCGGCAAATCCATTTGCAAAGTCTGCCACAGTGCATCGAAAAGGTGTACAAAATACAATGTGTACAAAAGCCGCTAGAAAGAGAAAGAAAAAGCTCGTAATCGTAGCGCATTAGTCCAATGCCACCATTTTTCGAGCCCTGCCAAAAGAAATCACATTTCCTTCCAAAGGAAAACACGCACACACAAAAACACACACTTTTCAGCTGCTATTACGGCCTCTGCAAAGTGCCAATCAAAAAATCACTTAGCGACGGCGTAAGTCACTGTGGTTTCCAGTTGCACATTCATTCAGGGTAAGCCAGAACAACAACCACAAAATCAGCTTTGACAACGGCTTCCCGGTTGCCTCCTTTCATTCAGGTGTGGTCCCCTCAGCTGGCTCTCCATTATACACAACAGCCCAAATCTCCCAGTAGATCTTTAATTCACTGCTGTGCCACAGGAGATGTATTTTCTATTATCCACCAAGCCGGTGTCCGATTCAAAAGCCCGCCAGCGGCACAGCAGCAAGTTGAGACACGTAATTGCTCCTGGAGACGCGGGGGGGGGGGTGTCTCTCAATCCCCTTTGCGCAAGGAAAGGTCAGCAGCACATGAGCTGGAGGCGCCAAGGCCACATCGATTTCCCACTCGTTGGGGGTGGGGGGGGGGCTTGCTGGTTTTTTCCCCTCTCAAATTTGTTTCTGTTCACTGTCGCCCTCGTACAACTCGGTCACGAATTTCAGGCCCATTCTGCTCCGAGCAAACACGGCCGTGACTGTCGTGTTTAAGCGTTTAGGGGAGGCCTGTGGCGCAACATGCTCCAGAAAAAAAAACCAGCTTAACTGGTAGAAGCTTGGTTTCCCAGAGAAGCTATTTCGAGGTGGATTTATGATGGAGGCTTTCTCATCTATAGTGTGTGTGTGTGTGTGTGTGTGTGTGTGTGTGTTGGGGATTCCAGCCTCCAAGTGGGACCTGGGGATCCCGCAGAATTACAACTCCTCTGCACAATACTGAGATCAGTTCCCCTAGAGAAAATGGATGCTTGGGAGGGTGGACTCCATGGTAGGGTTGCCATTCTCCCAATGAGGGTGGGGGTTTACCCACTTTGTGGGGCCCCAATCCACCCCCCCCCAGCCAGCTGGAAGGGGAGCCCCACCCCCAAAGAGCTCCATCCACACCAACATGCTTGGCACAAGAAGAAGAGAAGAGATTGGATTTATACCCCACCCTTCACTTGGAGTCTCAGAGCAGCTTACAAACCCCTTTCCCTTCCCCTCCCCACAACAGACGCCCAGTGAGGTGAGTGGGGCCGAGAGAGCTCTTTTCAGAACTGTCCCTGAGAAAACAGCTCTGAGAGAACTATGGCTTGCCCAGGGTCATCCAGCAGCTGCAAGCGGAGGGGTGGGGAATCAAACCCGGTTCTCCCAGATTAGAGTCTGAGCCCTTAACCACTACACCAAACTGGCTCTCAGAGGTGACATCATCATGCAGGGCAAGCCGTGTGGGGCATACTCTAGCATCTGAGAAAAAACATTCTATGGTTACCATAGAGTTTTCCCTCAAATGCTAGAGCGCTCCGCAACGTGCCCTGTGTGACGACATCACTTTTGGCTGATGTCATCGTGGCACGTGCGTGAAGTACGTATGCCAAAAAGTCCAAGGAAGGAAGAAGCATCCCCCCACCAGCAGCCAGGTAAGACCTGGCAACTCTCCTTTGTGTTGTTGTACCCCAGGGAGGTCCCTGTCCTCCTCAGCCTCCATCTCAACATCTCCAGGAGTTTCCCAGCCTGGATCTGACAATCCTACTCCCCTTCATTCTCCACTGGTGGCACCTGGCAACCCTAAATTCATCTCCAAGGCTGGACTCCATGGCACCACATCCCCACCAATGCTCCCTCTAAGCTGTGGAGTCTTGTGAGCAAAACTTCTACTTTTTGAGCTGTTGTTGTTCAGTCGCACAGTCGAATCCGAATCTTTGCGACCCCATGGACCACATCACGCCAGGCCCTCCTGTCTTCCGTCATGCTCCCAAGTTTGCTTAATTTCATGTGCGTTGCATCGATGACACTGTCTAACCATCCCGTCCTTTGCCGTTCCCTTCTTCTTTGACCTTCGGTCTTTCCCAGCATCAGGGTCTTCTCCAGTGAGGGCTCCCTTCTCATCTGGAGACCAAAGTATTTGAGCTTCAGCTTCAGGATCTGGCCTTCCAGGGAACAGGCAGGGTTGATTTCTTTTAGGACTGACTGATTTAATCTCCTTGCAGTCCAAGGGACTCTCAGGAGTCTTCTCCGGCACCATAATTCAAAAGAATCTATTCTTCGGTGCTCGGCCTTCCTCACAGTCCAACTCTCACAGCCATACATCACTACTGGGAATACCATGTCTTTGACCATATGGACTTTAATGCTACTGGCAGTAAAGGTGTGAGCGAGCGATTCGGCCACCGCATAAATCAGTTTGCTCTGGAGCCATCCTTCCTGAGCTCAGACAAAAATGTGCGAGCTGGAGGCTAAAAAACTGTCAGCTAGCTCGCACTAACCCAGCTTAGAGGGAACACTGATTCCCCACTGAGCCCCCTCCCCTCTCCAAACTCTGCCTTTCCCAGGCACCACCCCCAGAGCTCCAGGAATTTCCCGAGCGGGAGCTGACAACCCTAGTCAAGCCTCAGTTTCAAAGTACCTTCGCCACAGTATTTAAGAAGAACAAGGCCAAAGGAATGCCTCATGCACTTCAGCGCCGGCCTCCTACGTTTATGGAGAGCATGGCCTGAAAGCCATAAACTGTACAATCCCAATTTATAGCTAAATTAAAGCCTGATTCTGAGGAGATCTCACTGCAGATTTAAGCAATGACAGCAGGTGTCCAAGTATGTGTAGAAGTCCGTGTTATGTACTGGGACTGAAACATTGCAGGACTGTGCTACCAGAGACTAGTGAGCTTGGAGCCAAAGAACAATAGCCCACTAGGATTCTGGCAATAACCAGTCAAGAAGTAGTGTTATGTAAATAGCCTGTCGTTGGGCGTGGGGTGTGTTTGGGTGTGGCAATTACGTGCTATTTAAACAGGGCACGTGGCCGTGGTCTTCAGTCTTGCTCTGGCCAAAATCGCGAATAAAGTTGAGCTGATCACTAGCAATGAGTCTGCTGATCTCTGGAACCCACTATTTGACAGTCCACTTCTCCCTAAGAATGCTAGCCTCCAGGTGTGACCCGGGGTCCTGGCCCCACTGGTGGACCTCCTGAGGGCACCTGGTGTTTTAGGTCACTGTGTGACACAGAGTGTTGGACTGGATGGGCCACTGGCCTGATCCAACATTGGCTTCTCTTATGGTCTTATGTTCTTATCGATAAACAGCAGTAATAAACACTATTGGAAAACAAGCACTGCACTCAAACAAAACACTTATGTGAATATAACTATTGACAGGGGTCCATTGGAGCAGGAGCGCACAGGAGCGCAGCTCTGGGAGTGAGGAGCCCAGGGGGCGGGCACATGACCAAGCCCCGCCCCCTCCTCGGCTTCCCCGAGCAGTGCAGAGGCGCAGCGCCTCGGGGAAAGCCCTGCTAGGGTCTTTATTGATTTTAACGTTTTGTTTTAATATTGATAATTTTATCATTGTTCCTTTTATGACTGTGTGCTGCTTTTCCAGAGACTTGCTCAAGGTGGTATATCAATTTTCTAAGTATACCATTTTTTATCTGGGCACATGGCACATAAGTACTGGAGAAATTTCACCAACCCTTCAGTAGATTCCACCCCATCAGTTTGGTGTAGTGGTCAGGAGTTGGACTCTAATCTGGGAGAAGCGGGTTTGATTCCCCACTCCTCCACATGCAGCTGCTGGTGTGACCTTGGGCCAGTCACAAGTTCTCTCAGAGCTGTTCTCTCATGAGCAGTTCTCAAAAGACCTCTCGCAGCCCCACCTACCTCACAGGGTGTCTTGTTGTGGGGAGGGGAAGGGGAAGGGATGGGTGGTGCACATGTCCTGGGTATCTCAAGTCTACTTGAAACCTGGTGGTTTCAAGGGAGCAGGAAGAGAGGGTGTGTTCTTTACACTTCTTTTTATTGCACCAAGTATTGGATGGGGAAGGGAATGGAGGAAGAGCAGGTCAGTTTCACTCACCTGTGGAATGGAGCCTGAGGGGTGGGTGTTGCCTTCTGACACACTTCTGGTATCTTAGGGGGTGTGGCATATGCAAATGAGTTATGCTAATGAGCTCCTGCACCTCGTTTTCTACGAAATGACCCCTGACTACTGATATATTATAACATATCATATCATTATCACTCTTATTTTACAAGAAACAATGAAACTTGTTAACAGAAGCTAATAAAGCCAAAAGTATAAATAACACAGCTGAATCCAGCTCAATTCCAATCCAACGAAGACTCCGAATTGTATCTTCGTTTCGATTAATCTTTGTCAGAAGACTTATATTAGATTCATAGAGTACTACATGTACATTTCACCAGTTTCACTAAGGTGAGGAAACTCCATGAGCGTAACTATTACATGTTCACTGAGCAGAAATTGCTTCATCCATTGACAAGACAAAATGAGTAAAGACGGGGTACTGTTCCTACCATGGAACTACTCTCATATGGTCAGCATGCCTTAAGGAAAGCCCAAATCTCCAAGAGTTTCTCAACCCGGAGCTGACAACCCTATACCCACCCCCCATCCCCTACCAGTGGCCAGGGGCATACCTGGTAACCTTCTTACTACCTCTTAAGGGGGATTCATCTTTATCATAATTCCTTTGAACCAAATGCATGGTTAACATTTGTCATGGAACTCATTATGTAACAGATTTTCTTAATCTGGGGGGTGTCGTGATCTGTGCAGGACTGAGGGACCAGGCCTAGTGAGGCCTTGGCCCACGAGACCTGCGTGGGAGTGGAAAGCAGACAGCCTACGATTTCCGCAGTGCTGGGTGACGGTTGTAGCCGGGGATTGTAGGAGGGAATTGTTACTTAGACTTTGTAGGCTGTGGAACTGCGTTCTTGTCTCTCACAGAGTTAAACTGAAAGGACACTCCGGTCTGAGAGAAAGATCCCTCGCTCGGGACAGAGCCTGGTGTAAAAGGCTGTGGGCCTTGAACGATAACTAGTTAAGAGAAACAGGTAGCCACTGTAGATTTGCTTTAATTACATTTAAGTACAGTTTAGGGTTCCCAAGTCCCCCCCCCCCGGGGGCGGGGAAACCCCTTCTCGAGCGCCCAGCGCCCCACCAGCCCGGATTGGGCCGCCGGGGGAATCCCGCCCCCAAATCGCCGGGCTGTGAAGACGTGCCCGGCGCAATGACATCACCTGGAGGTGACGTCATCGCGTCGAGCACGTTTTTTTTTAGGGGGGAAGCTCTCTAATTTGAGGGAAAACTCTATGGTTTTCCCTCGAATTAGAGAGTTCCCACCACAACGCGCCCAACGCGATGACATCACTTCCAGGTGATGTCATGCCTTCCGGGTGATGTCACTTCCGGGTGATGCACGCGCACTGGAAGACTCCTGGGAGGGGAAGGACTCCCCCCCCCCGCTGCACTGCAGGTAAGGACTTGGCAACCCTAACACAGTTAAATATTTTATGCACCTTGTCTTCTTTTCCTGGCCCCATTACTATTAATAAACCATTTCCTTAATGTTCTCTGCCTGGTCATAGTAACTATATCAGGGGTCCATTGGAGCGGGAGCGCACAGGAGCGCAGCTCCGGGAGTGAGGAGCCCAGGGGGTGGGCACATGATCAAGCCCCGCCCCCTCCTCGGCTTCCCCGAGCAGTGCAGAGGCGCAGCGCCCCGGGGAAAGCCCTGCTAGGGTCTTTATTGTTTTTAATGTTTTGTTTTAATATTGATAATTTTATCATTGTTCCTTTTATGACTGTGTGCTGCTTTTCCAGAGACTTGCTCAAGGTGGCATATACATTTTCTAAGTATACCATTTTTTATCTGGGCACATGGCACATAAGTACTGGAGAAATTTCACCAACCCTTCAGCAGCTTCCACCCCGTCAGTTTGGTGTAGTGGTCAGGAGTTGGACTCTAATCTGGGAGAACCGGGTTTGATTCCCCACTCCTCCCCATGCAGCTGCTGGTGTGACCTTGGGCCAGTCACAAGTTCTCACAGAGCTGTTCTCACATGAGCAGTTCTCAAAAGACCTCTCTCAGCCCCACCTACCTCACAGGGTGTCTTGTTGTGGGGAGGCGAAGGAAAAGGGATGGGTGGTGCACGTGTCCTGGGTATCTCAAGTCTACTTGAAACCTGGTGGTTTTAAGGGAGCAGGAAGAGAATGAGGGTGTGTTCTTCATGCTTATTTTTATTGCACAAAGTATTGGATGGGGAAGGGAAGGGAGGAAGAGCAGGTCAGTTTCACTCACCTGTGGAGTGGAGCCTGAGGGGTGGGTATTGCCTTCTGACACACTTCCGGTATGTTAGGGGGTGTGGCATATGCAAAGGAGTTATGCAAATGAGTTATGCTAATGAGCTCCTGCACCTCTTTTTCTACGAAATGACCCCTGAACTATATAAACGATGAATAGCAGTAATCAATACTATTAGAAAACAAGCACTGCACTCAAACGCAAACAAAACAGGTATATGGCTATAACTACTAAGATATATTTTAACAATTCAATAAATCATTATCACAGCACATGTCATTATCACTCTATTTTACAGACATCAGTGGCAACCCACGGGGTGTCATAACAGGGAGTTTGGAATATTTTTACAGGCCCAGTGCATCTCTGTTACCTCTCGCTTGATGCTATGTTGTGCAACTCGTTTTTTGTGTGTGTGTGAATGTGCATGTGTTTCAATTTAGAGAGTCCCGCTCCTTCTGTGAATCTGGCGTGGAGCTGAACTCCCAGGACCAGCTGTAATCTCTCTTTCCCAAAGCTCTTCGTTTAAAAACGTGCGGCTGAAAGCCCCCGGCTCTTCTGAATGGTACACATGCGCCCCATTGCATGCAAAGGGAACTTGTTGTGTCTGAACAGTGCCTGAGCATCTCACACAAAACAAAACCATAATTACCCGATGTCTCTTTTTTCTTCACCACACAAAAACCGTCTGGGGAGGTCACAGCGTATTGCAGAAATATTTATGGCCGGGTAAAGAAGGGAAAGATTTGTAATTGCCGTTCCAAGTGACCGATTAGGAGTTGTGAATAATGGGTCTTTTGTGGGAGTGAGCTTCCAGCGAGCCGCCACTGTTGGGTGTGAAAGCATTCTACCGCAGAGGGGGATAATTCTGGATAGCTATTGTGGTGTCGAGCCATGTGCCTCCTGCGGCACATCCCACAC
The DNA here is from genome assembly GCA_029233225.1 of Lepidodactylus listeri. Taxonomy (NCBI): domain Eukaryota; kingdom Metazoa; phylum Chordata; class Lepidosauria; order Squamata; family Gekkonidae; genus Lepidodactylus; species Lepidodactylus listeri. The sequence goes on from JARCFY010000012.1 coordinate 6,912,146, forward strand.
AACCGGGCTCACAGCCTGCCTCAGAGTGCATGTCAAACTCGCTTTACATTTTATTGCTCACTTGCCATGGGTATCTGACAGGGGAGCGGGAGAGTGTGAACACCACATACTGTCGCTTTCAGTGCTTTAAAGTAGAATATAGATTGCGGGGCCTGAGAATGTTCGGTGTCCTTGAGAGCCAGTCTGGTGTAGTGGTTAAGTGCGAGGACTCTAATCTGGGAGAACCGGGTTTGATTCCCCACTCCTCCACTTGCACCTGGCTGGATGACCTTGGGCAAGCCATAGCTCTGTACCAGCTGTTCCCTCAAGGACAGCTTGGGAAAGAGCTCTCTCAGCCCCACCTACCTCACAGGGTGTCTGTTGTGGGGAGGGGAAGGGAAAGGAGTTTGTAAGCCGCTCTGAGACTCTTAAGTGAGTGAAGGGCGGGATATAAATCCAATCTCTTCTTCTTCTTGAGTCTCATTTTTCCCTGTCTGGCTTTTGTCTACATGTGGGGGGATGGCATCAAAGTGGGAACATGTAGCATTTATTTTGGTGGCTGGAATGCAGAGACATGATTGGCTCCCAACCTTTTAGGGCCCTTGCTTGAACTCTGTATATCCATTGCTTCCACACCTTTTGCCTTTAGCGCTAACACAGAGTGTGTCCAGTCAAAGTGTGGGCGCAATCGAGAAATTTTATTGGAACCTGGGAGGTTGGAATGCAATGGCAGCAGTTAAGATTTTGCTTAACTCTTGCCCGATTATTATACGGGGCTCCTTTGAATATATCCCCCCACCAATCTCATTGGCAGGATTTCGAAACAGTTCAATTCAAGTTTTTAAGACATATTTTACAAGTCCCTCCTGGTGTCTCTAATTCTTTGATCCGCCTGGAAACTGGCACGGTTACTTTAAAGGCTCATCTATGGATTGCTATTATTTTGTATTGGCTCAAATTAGTGTCTGAGGGTGCGTTCATACGGCTCTTTTGAGCTGCACCAGGCACAAGGGCCTGGTGAATTTAAAGTGCACGTCCAGATCACAACATCTGGGGATTGTGCCGCTTCCATGAGTAGCCCATCGATCCCCGTCGGGAATCCATAGGTAAAAGATAGTAGTGAAAGTCTGGTCTAAAGTTGGCTGATGGGCCAATGCCACGGTCAGGTCATACCTCGAGCACGCAATCAGCCCATAGGGATGGTCTCCAGACCATCCCAAACGACCGCCATTTAAAAAAATTCTTAGTGATGTGCGCATAACCGCTTAAACACAACATCCCCAGAGCTCTGCTCAAGCGATCTGAACAATTTAACGTTTCTCATGGTCCCCTGAACTTTATCAACTTTATAAACTGAAAGGGTACCTAGTGGAAGGTACCGCTGGTGGTGCTTTTACTATTTTAGTCTGTGCATGCAGAGAAAAAGTATGTGGTGAGGCGCATATGCACGTGTGCAGACAGGATTTTTTTAAAAACAACAACAACAAGAAGCCGATCGCATGGCTCCTTACAGTGGATGCCATCTAGGCAATCCACCGCGGGAGTCATGCACGGTAAAGCGCTTCGCGGGCGGGCTGTCTGGTCATGCAACACTGGATCAAAAAGATCTAGCTTAAATTACAGCTGGGCCAGTGGCGGGATTAGCTGCCCATCTGAACACACCCTAAATCCACCGGTTTGGCAAGCTTAATTCTGAGGGACTCCACGACAACATTTTGGGTTAAAGAAACAGAGCTCAAATTGGGCTTTTATGGTCTTTCTAAACACTTTTTGATGCAGACAGACTAGGGTTCCCTCAAACTGTTTTTAAAACAAAGAATTTTGGATATTGAGAGACAGCATAATCTATCACAGATTAAATGCTATCTTCCAGGCATGGAGAAATTAAATCAAGTTGTAATGGTGCCATACCTTCAGAATCTCGATAAAGCTGACTATAGAAGAGCGTTTACTCTTATGAGAGCGGATATGCTGCCTTCAGCGGTTACAGAGGGCAGATGCAAAAAGCGTCCATATGATGAAAGACTGTGTATCTGTGGGAAGAGTAAGATAGAGACAAGGGAACATGTACTATTCAAGTGTAAACATTATCAGAACATTCGAACAGTTTATGTACTGCTGATTTGTAGCCAGTTCCCAGAGAGGGATTCCAGATTTTATTGAGATTAAACTTTTAGCTGATAGGGACCAAGAAGTTTCTTTAAAGGAGGAGGAGGAGGAGGAGGAGAGGAGATTGGATTTATATCCCGCCCTTCACTCACTTAAGAATCTCAAAGCGGTTTACAAACTCCTTTCCCTTCCCCTCCCCACAACAGGCACCCTGTGAGGTAGGTGGGGCTGAGAGAACTCTTTCCCAAGCTGTCCTTGAGGGAACAGCTGGTCCAGAGCTACGGCTTGCCCAAGGTCATCCAGCCAGGTGCAAGTGAAGGAGTGGGGAATCAAACCCGGTTCTCCCAGATTAGAGTCCGCGCACTTAACCACTACACCAAACTGGCTTAAAAGTGGCAACATTTACTATTCAAGTTATAAGACTCTGGAAGAAGCTGCTAAACAAAAATATCGAATCATTTTACTGATTTTAGGTCCAAAATTTGGTATTGGAATTTGTATATCCAGGTTTTAAGTTGTGTCTGCTTTGAACTGCATATTTTGATACTTGCTTACATTTGGATGTTATATTTGGATGTATTATAGATTAGTTATGAAATGTTGTCATTTGTTGCGTCTTTGACCGCAATAAACAAAATTGAATTGATGGTGTCCAGTCTGGATCCTATCAAAGTCTCAATAAACTTATCACTCTTCAGAGTGAATATTGTTGGGAACTGATTTATCCAAGAGTCTGGCGGGGCATAAATAAAAGCTGTGCGCTGGATTTTTAAAGATGGTGCTTTTAAAATATGGGTCTCCTGAAGTAAAATGCCATTAGCATGTTCTTTTATAAGGAATCTAATTATTTCCCCCCCTTTGTGTAAAGCACTTAAGCCATTTACATTTCATGACAGTATTTTAATTAATTCTTTTGAAAGACATTTTCAACTATATTATAACAAGTGTCAAACCGTGAGATGAAGGGTCAAAAGATAACAAAGAACCAATATCTATCTATTTCTGGAGTCTCTTCTACAGTTTTGATACCGTAGCTAAAACTATTGTGTCTAAAGGATAATCAGAAAGGAAAACCCCATTGATAGACTAATCCTCTATTATGCAACTTTTCTGGGAATATTTTTTTTAAATTAATGACTTCCACATTCGAGTTAAGCTTCATCAGGTGCTCAAAGAGAATTCTCATTTGGCAGAATAGACACAGACATCAACAGATATACTCTGGAAAGGGGCCACAGTTTAGTGGTAGAACCTCTGCTTGGCACGCAGAAGATCCCAGACAGTGTTCCCTCTGAACTGAGTTCGTGTGAGCTAGCTCACAGTTTTTTTTAGCCTCCGGCTCACACAGTTTTGTCTTAGCTCAGGAAGGATGGCTCCAGAGCAAACTATGCAGTAGCCAAATCACTCACTCACAACTTTAATGCCAGGAGCTCACCATGTAGAATGTTTGCTCGTAAAACTCCACAGCTTAGAGGGACCATTGGTCCCAGCCCGGGTTCAGTCCCTGGCATATCCAGTTAAAAGGAGTTCGTATTAGGTGTTAGGAAAGACCTCTGCCTGAGACCCTGGAGAGCCACTTCCAGTCTGAAAAGACAATATTGACCTTGATGGACCAAGGGTTGGATTCTGGATAACCAGCTTCATGCAATTCATATGAGCCCCCAAATACATTTGTGTGAGACCACAACAGGGAAACTGTTCTGAATAGCAGGTCAGAAGGCCAGGACAAGCAAGAGGTAAAGGCCAAGGTTTTATACACAATTCCAAAACAAAGAACATAAGCCCCATGGGTATCTACAACTTCTGCATATATTCCTTTATTTTAAAACATTACTTATATTGAAAAGATTTAATTTAAAAGCTATTCCAAAAATATTTTAAAATTGCTTTGACTTTTTTTAATTAAAACATTTTAAATATCAGTTAGTGATATTCTAATCAGCCTAGCTAAACTAATCAACTGAAAGCCAGTATGGTGTAGTGGCTAAGAGCATGGACTCTACTCTGGGAGAACTGGGTTTGATTCCCCACTCCTCCTCATGCACCTGCTGGATGACCTTGGGTCAGTCACAAGTTCTCTCAGAGCTGTTCTCTCAAGGACAGTCCTCGAGAGAGCTCTCTCAGCCCCACCTACCTCCCAGGGTGTCTGTTGTGGGGAGGGGAAGGGAAAGGAGTTTGTAAGCCGCTCTGAGACTCCCTTGGGGAGTGAAGGGCGGGGTATAAATCCAATCTCTTCTTCTCTTCGTCTTCTTTCTTCTGTGGTCAGCCCGGTTTCAGCCTGCTGTTGTCCCGGATTATTTGGATGCTGTTTTGGTCTTTTCGGCACTAGATCTTAAATCCTGGTTCAACTCTATCCCTGAACTTACATTCTACACTACACTTGAGTTCACCCCTGTAATTATCTCGGAGTATTTTTTGTTTCCACATCACACTGAAGTCACCCCAGTTTCGCCCCACACTTATCCCAGGATAAACGGATGCTGTCATAACCAGAGATAAATGCAAGGTATTGTGTTGCTAGTTGAACTCTGATCCAAGTGCTGAAAGGACTTTTGTCATGGACTTAAATTACCTCGACTTGAACACCGAGAAACTCCAGAGTGGCAGGCAAATGCGGAAAGGACCACTGTTGAAACTGTTCGTGAAGCACAGTGCTCTGTTTCAGTCCAGCTCTCTTCGGGTGTGCGATTTCAGCACAATTGCAAGAACGCTTTTTAAAAATGCTAGATTTCTCCAGTAAGAAATCGATGGTGCTTTCTTACTGGGGGAAACAGTGCTACAAAAAAGAAAAAGAAAAAAAAGACTAAATGCAGGCATCTGCATTTCTCAAGGTTCCTAGAATACAAAGAAAGGCTATTTCACAGTCCTCACTCCACGCATGACTGACAAGTTGCGTCAATAATGTCCATTTTGTAAAAAAAAGACAAGAAGAAAAGACAGTAAATTGCCTGCCATTTTCCTCCGTTACCCAGGGTTTTTACAAGTGTGTTCATTGTTCCCAGTCTCATAAGAAATATTGTGTGTGCCATCTTCTATTTAACTGTAATTTCCTGGGAGTAAAGAAAATGCCCGCCAGCCACTCCTTCCCCCCCCATCTTCACCTGCCACAATCAATTGCAATTTCGGATGAGTACCCAGCTAAAGATAAAGGAGGGGGAAGAGCTCCCGGAATATAATTTCCCAAAACGACTCTCTGTAGTTGGGCTTCATCAGAATTCATGTAGTCTGGCTGGAATGAGCAGCAACAAAATAAAGGAAAGTCACAGTCCCTAGAACACAAAATAAAAGACCAGAGGAAATGGCAAAAGAGCGCTATCTATTCAATTAAAGTTGTATACTACAACATACGTGTAAACAGGGGTCCGTTGGAGCGGGAGCACACAGGAGCGCAGCTCCGGGAGTGAGGAGCCCAGGGGGCGGGCACATGACCAAGCCCCGCCCCTCCTCAGCTTCCCCGAGCAGTGCAGAGGCACAGCGCCCCGGGGAAAGCCCTGCTAGGGTCTTTGTTGTTTTTAATGTTTTGTTTTAATATTGATAATTGTATCATTGTTCCTTTTATGACTGTGTGCTGCTTTTCCAGAGACTTGCTCAAGGTGGCATATACATTTTCTAAGTAGACCATTTTTTATCTGGGCACATGGCACATAAGTACTGGAGAAATTTCACCAGCCCTTCAGCAGCTTCCACCTTATCAGTTTGGTGTAGTGGTCAGGAGTTGGACTCTAATCTGGGAGAACCGGGTTTGATTCCCCACTCCTCCACATGCCGCTGCTGGTGTGACCTTGGGCCAGTCACAAGTTCTCTCAGAGCTGTTCTCTCATGAGCAGTTCTCAAAAGACCTCTCTCAGCCCCACTTCCCTCACAGGGTGTCTTTTTGTGGGGAGGGGAAGGGGAAGGGATGGGTGGTGCACATGTCCTGGGTATCTCAGACCTGGTGGTTTCAAGGGAGCAGGAAGAGAATGAGGGCGTGTTCTTGAATGCTTATTTTCATTGCACAAAGTATTGGATGGGGAAGGGAATGGAGGAAGAGCAGGTCAGTTTCACTCACCTGTGGAGGGGAGCCTGAGGGGTGGGTGTTGCCTTCTGACACACTTCCGGCATGTTAGGGGGTGTGGCATATGCAAAGGAGTCATGCAAATGAGTTATACTAATGAGCTCCTGCACCTCTTTTTCTACGAAATGACCCCTGCGTGTAAACATTAAAGAGATAGTGCATGAACATCATTGAAGGAATAGTCCATAGAAATGATAGTTGTTGACAAAAGTCTCTGGAATGGGATCTTCGTTTTGAAAGAAACGTCATCCGAACGTAGACCATAATGTCAAAGTCTCTCCAATTTCTTGTGCATGAAATTAGTCCCAAAGCAAATAATGCAGCTTCTACATAACTTCAACAATTACATATTCTTCAAGAAGAAAAGAAAAAAAATGATCACGGGCGTACAGAGATTGCTAACACTGTTGTTGATTCCACAAGAGAACCAGTTTGGTGTAGTGGTTAAGTGCGCGGCCTCAAGTCTAGGAGAACCGGGTTTGATTCCCCACTCCTCCACTTGCACCTGCTGGATGACCTTGGGCAAGCCATAGCTCTGTACCAGCTGTTCTCTCAAGGACAGTTGTCTCGGAGCTCTCTCAGCCCCACCTACCTCACAGGGTGTCTGTTGTGGGGAGGGGAAGGGAAAAGGAGACTGTAAGCCGCTCTGAGACTCCAAGTGAGTGAAGGGTGGGGTATAAATCCAATCTCTTCTTCTTCTTCTGTTGCACCACTCTGACTGTAAAAAAGTGTTTCCTGAGATCCAGCTGATACCTTCCAGCACTTAATTTCAACCCAGTTATTGGAAGTCCTCTCCTCTGCTGCCCACAGGAACAGCTCCCTGCCCACCTCCTCTAAGTGAGAGCCCTTTAGAGAGATCCTGTCCCCCCTCCGTCTCCTCTTCTCCAGACTGAACCTTCCCCAGAAGTCCTTCAGCCTTTCCTCCTAGGGCTTCTTGGTCTCCAGGCCCCCGATCATCCTCGTCGCTCTCCTCTGCACCCGCTCCATTCCATCCACATCCTTTGGGTGGGGTATTTTTTTTCTTGTGTGCGTGTCGGCACTTGGAAGGCACGTTGGCCCCTGGTGAATGAGCCCTGCCGGGGAACCTGGAGGATATTCAGAGAGGTGGCTGAATAAAGCCTGCCCCTGTCCTCCCGACTTGGTATTTGAAGGAAGTCTCCCATCCAAGTACTAACCACAGTCGACCCCGCTTAGCTTCCGAGATCTGATGAGATCTGTCCGCAGCCTTTTTGAAATGGGGCCAGCAGAAGGGACCTTGGGCTCTCAGCCCTCTCTCAGCCCCTCCCCCCGAAACAAGCCCAGCTCACCGACTAGTGGTGCAGAATGCAAAAAAGAGTTAGAACTCCTGGCTGCCGGACGGTCTTAGGATCTCCTGGCTATACAACACCTGCTTGCCATACGATAATTAATTAACTGGGGCTTCAAACCCAGCTCACCAAGATCTTAGGCTGACGCCCTATCTCTAACGTCCCACTTTTAAGACTCCCACCCCAGCGATTGGGCTGTGGCAGGTTTTGTTTGTTTGTTTGTTGTTCATTCGCACAGTCGAGTCCGACTCTTCGCGACCCCGTGGCCCACATCGCACCAGGCCCTCCTGTCTTCTGCCGTGCTCTGCGGTTTGCTTAATTTCATGTTTGTGGTATCAATGACAATGACGCTGTCTAACCATCTCATCCTTTGCCGTCCCCTTCTTCTTTGACCTCCGATCTTTCCCAGCATCAGGGTCTTCTCCAGGGAGTGCTCCCTTCTCATCTGGTGGCCAAAGGACTTGAGCTTCAGCTTCAGCATCTGGCCTTCATGTCCGTTGCATCCATAACACTGTCTGACCATCTCATCCTTTGCCGTCCCCTTCTTATTTGACCTTCAGTCTTTCCCAGCATCAGGGTCTTCTCCAGGGAGTGCTCCCTTCTCATTGGGTGGCCAAAGTATTGGAGCTTCAGCTTCAGCATCTGGCCTTCATGTCCATTGCATCGATAACACTGTCTAGCCATCTCATCCTTTGCCGTCCCCTTCTTCTTTGACCTCCGATCTTTCCCAGCATCAGGGTCTTCTCCAGGGAGTGCTCCCTTCTCATCTGGTGGCCAAAGGACTTGAGCTTCAGCTTCAGGATCTGGCCTTCATGTCTGTTGCATCCATAACACTGTCTGACCATCTCATCCTTTGCCGTCCCCTTCTTCTTTGACCTTCAGTCTTTCCCAGCATCAGGGTCTTCTCCAGGGAGTGCTCCCTTCTCATTGGGTGGCCAAAGTACTGGAGCTTCAGCTTCAGCATCTGGCCTTCATGTCCATTGCATCGATAACACTGTCTAGCCATCTCATCCTTTGCCGTCCCCTTCTTCTTTGACCTCCAATCTTTCCCAGCATCAGGGTCTTCTCCAGGGAGTGCTCCCTTCTCATCTGGTGGCCAAAGGACTTGAGCTTCAGCTTCAGGATCTGGCCTTCATGTCCGTTGCATCCATAACACTGTCTGACCATCTCATCCTTTGCCGTCCCCTTCTTATTTGACCTTCAGTCTTTCCCAGCATCAGGGTCTTCTCCAGGGAGTGCTCCCTTCTCATTGGGTGGCCAAAGTATTGGAGCTTCAGCTTCAGCATCTGGCCTTCATGCTCTTTCCCAGCATCGGGGTCCTCTCCAGGGCTCCCTTCTCATTTGGTGGCCAAAGTATTTGAGCTTCAGCTTCAGGATCTGGCCTTCATGTCCGTTGCATCGATGACATTGTCCAGCCATCTCATCCTTTGCCGTCCCCTTCTTCTTTGACCTTCAGTCTTTCCCAGCATTAGGGTCTTCTCCAGTGAGTGCTCCCTTCTCATTTGGTGGCCAAAGTACTTGAGCTTCAGCTTCAGGATCTGGCCTTCATGTCCGTTGCATCGATAACACTGTCTAGCCATCTCATCCTTTGCCGTCCCCTTCTTCTTTGACCTTCGATCTTTCCCAGCATCAGGGTCTTCTCCAGGGAGTGCTCCCTTCTCATTTGGTGGCCAAAATATTGGAGCTTCAGCTTCAGGATCTGGCCTTCCAGGGAACAGTCAGGGTTGACTTCTTTTAGGATTGACTGATTTGATCTCTTTGCAGTCCAGGGGACTCTCAAGAGTCTTCTCCAGCACCAGTTTTGTGCATGTGTGTGCAGTGGGAGGGCTTCTAGTGTCCTGGCCCCACTGCTGGACCTTCTGGTAGCACCTGGTGTTTTTGGCCACTGTGCGACAGAGTGTTGGACTGGATGGGCCACTGGCCTGATCCAGCATTGGCTTCTCTTATGTTCTTATCTGCATTTATTCTGTAAGCCACCTTGTACCCCCTTTACCAGTTTGGTGTAGTGGTTAAGTGCGTGGACTCTAACCTGGGAGAACCGGGTTTGATTCCCCACTCCTCCACTTGCACCTGGCTGGATGGCCTTGGGCAAGCCATAGCTCTGTACCAGCTGTTCCCTCAAGGACAGCTTGGGAAAGAGCTCTCTCAGCCCCACCCACCTCCCAGGGTGTCTGTTGTAAGGAGGGGAAGGGAAAAGGAGTTTGTAAGCCGCTCTGAGACTCCACGTGAGTAAAAGGTGGGATATAAATCTAATCTCTTCTTCTTCTTCTTCTTCTTCTTCTTTACGGTGGGAGGGGGGAAGATGAGAGCCAAATACATTCCTAAATACATATTCCTACCTGTTCCAGTGGGATCCCGGCTGCTGAAACCTCAGCTTCAGGAACCCTCCCAGCAGGCAAAACAAATGTGTATCATCAGGGCGTTTTTTGTAGAAAAAGCCCAGCAGGAACTCGTTAGCATTATAGGCCACACCCAGCACCAGAGACTCATTAGCATATTAGGCCACACCCCCATGTAACCAGAAGTGTGGTCATCCAGCCACACCCACCTTTTGCTTCTTATTCTGTTTACCTTGTTTGTTGCCAAACAAGGCTTTTTTGTAGCAGGAATTGATTTGCATCTTAGGCCACATACCCCTAATGTAGCCAATCCTAATGAGTTCCTGCTGTTGGGTGTGGCCTATTATGCTAATGAGTTCCTGCTGGGTGTGGCCAATTCAGGAGCCAGCCGGAACTCCGTTCCTGTGCATTCCTGCCCAAAAACAGCCCTGTGTATCATACTGCTTGAAATTCACTGCAGATATTTAGCCAACACTACGCCATTCTTTCCCATACACTCTGGCACCACTGAGGTTTCTCTACATTAGTCACTTGATACATCTTAAGAGCAAATCCTTCCAATGTTCTTTTTAACCACTTGTCTTATTGAAAGGCCAGGGTGCCAGGGGGAACCGTTGGAAGCTTTCTGAAAATACACAGAGCGATTCCTGCGGTTGAATTCCAATTAGGGCTGCGGGAAACTGAAAGCGGAACCAAAAGGGCTAGTTTCATCCGAGGGACCCAAGACGGGAAGGAGATATCGGCAGGTTTGATTTAGGAAAAGAGAATACTCGACTAGGGATTTGGCCAATATTGGGGATGTGAGAAATCAGTCTCTTTATTTCAGTGATGTTTTCCCCCTCCGTCGAGTGGCTTGGATATCCTTGCTTCTGGCACTGCAGGCCTAGCACAGATGTGCCTCTGAACACAGATGATGCCAATTAATTCCAATGAGACGGATGTACAGACTGGGGGGGTGTGCTTTCCTTTTGGGATGAACGATGCCCCAGAATCACCCTGATAGAGAACAGCATCAGAGACCCATCTGTTTCCTCAAAGTTTTTCCACAGCCACGTTGGGATGTTAATCTGCGTCTACACTGCATTCCGGTTTCACTTTCTTTTTTCATCGGGTTTTACAGTACCTTCTGCATAGATTTATGGCCATTCAGGGGTAACTTCGCAGTCACTACGGCATTGCCCTGGGGTATCCGAATGTGCTTTTAAGCGGCACCTTTTCCTTCCTCCGCTTCCGATTTGAAGGGAACAATAAGCAGACAAACTTACATGGCTTCATTGATCTCTATCAGTCTCCCCGCCCCTATTTTTCCCTCTGTATTTATCACCTTGCCATGAATTACTTGGCTCAGGCAGCTAACGACCGCTGAGGCAAGTACCGACACAGGAAAATCTGCATACCAATGCACGAGCAAGCGTTGAAAACCAAATAGATGGCAAGCTGACACTACCCAATGTGGAAAGCAGGATCCGAGGCAATGCAATGAAAACCCTGAGCTTTCTGTCACCCAGTTATTCTTTCAACTATGTAACAACCACTGGCGATGGCCAGGAACCTCCCACAACCAAACATTTCTATGCTGTCAGCTGTGACCACCATTTCAACTTTTTAATATTTTGATATTTATGATGATGTTTTTAAGTTTCAAGTTTTATCGTACTAATATATTCGTACAAGTGTCACCCACCCACGATATTCATGTGTGGGTGGGGAAATCTCATACCACATGCACGCACGCACACACACACACACACTTTCTCCCCAGGCTCACTTGCAGCTGCCAGACCCACCCAGGTAAGTCTTGAAGGTAAGTCTTCTCCTCCCCCGGCTCCAGTGGTGAGGCCCAAGCGGCTCTCAGCCGCCGGGCTGCCGATTCCCCTCACCTCCTGGCTCTGGCAGTGAGGCCTGAGCAGCCCTCAGCCGCCACGCCCGCTGATCCACCCTCCCACCCCCCAGCTCTGGCGGCAAGGCTTGGACGCCTCCCAGCTGCCAGGTTGCAGATGATCCCCCCACCTCCCAGCACCGATGGCGAGGCCCGAGCAGCCATCAGCTGCCGGGGCCACCAATCTCTCCTCCCCCCCACGGCACCGGCAGTGAGGCTTGGATGCCTCCCAGCCGCCGGGCCACCACAGAGTTCCAAGAGCATTCCCTGCGTATGCTCAGGGAACACTCTTTAACTTTTCGGGGGATTTAAATGTCGCCCGTATAGTTTTTAAAACTTTTTAGATTTTTCTACACACCTGGAGAGTCCCCCTAATGTGCAGTAAAAGGTTTTTGCCCCAAAGGTGTCCCCTCCACACAGATTTAGATAACTGCTCACAGGGGGCGCTATGGCTAGTAGTATATAGATAAATGAAATGTTGTTACCCACCCTGAGCCTGCTTCTGGGAAGGGTGGGCATATATGTGAAAGAATGAATGAATGAACGAACAAACAAACAAACAAACAAACAAACGAACGAACGAATGAATGAACGAATGAATGAATGAATGAATATCCTGAGGCAAGGGGGAACCCAAGTTGCGTGCTGACATAATGTGGAACAAACACCAGATGCAGAATGGACCAGAAAGGCTCCTGAATGCAATGAGGTCACCCTGAATCCCTTTGACCCAAAGCTAAACTCTCCTTGCTGGCTCGCTGGCTGCTTCATTCAGCACTCAGCCTGTTTGTTCTTCTCTGCCTCTCTAGCTACCTGGGTCCTTTCCTTTGAGACAAAGAAGGTGGTTTCCAAGCTGTAAGCGGAGGTCAGACAAGGGCAAGCGAAGACTGACAGCGCCAAGCTGTCAAAGAGAGACACAGCAGTGTCCCGGAAGCCGCCGACTGGTACATCTTTTGGCTCCTTTTTCCAATCTGCGCGATTCCCTTTTTTTTTTTTTTTTTACTTCCTTATGTTGTGTATAGTCCTTTCTGGCCGGGACTCAAGGTGGATCACACATAGTCAGGGGTCATTTCGTAGAAAAAGAGGTGCAGGAGCTCATTAGCATAACTCATTTGCATATGCCACAACCCCTAACATACCGGAAGTGTGTCAGAAGGCAATACCCACCCCTCAGGCTCCACTCCACAGGTGAGTGAAACTGACCTGCTCTTCCTCCATTCTCTTCCCCATCCAATACTTTGTGCAATAAAAATAAGTGTAAAGAACACACCCTCATTCTCTTCCTGCTCCCTTGAAACCACCAGGTTTCAAGTAGACTTGAGATAGCCAGGACATGTGCACCACCCATCCCTTCCTCTTCCCCTCCCCACAACAAGACACCCTGTGAGGTAGGTGGGGCTGAGAGAGGTCTTTCCACAAACTGCTCATGAGAGAACAGCTCTGAGAGAACTTGTGACTGGCCCAAGGTGACACCAGCAGCTGCATGTGGAGGAGTGGGGAATCAAACCCGGTTCTCCCAGATTAGAGTCCAACTCCTGACCACTACACCAAACTGATGGGGTGGAAGCTGCTGAAGGGTTGGTGAAATTTCTCTAGTACTTATATGCCATGTGCCCAGATAAAAAATGGTATACTTAGAAAATTTATATGCCACCTTGAGCAAGTCTCTGGAAAAGCAGCACACGGTCATAAAAGGAACAATGATACAATTATCAATATTAAAACAAAACATTAAAAACAATCAAGACCCTAGCAGGGCTTTCCCCGGGGCGCTGTGCCTCTGCACTGCTCGGGGAAGCCAAGGAGGGGGCGGGGCTTGGTCATGTGCCCGCCCCCTGGGCTCCTCACTCCCGGAGCTGCGCTCCTGTGCGCTCCCGCTCCAACGGACCCCTGCACATAGTGACTCGGAACGATCAACAGAATGAGACATTCAATGCATTAGGTCAAGACGGGCAGCCATGTTAGTCTGTCCGTAGCAGCGGAAAAGAGCCAGAGTCCAGGAGCACCTTAAAGACTGACAGCATTTGTGGCGGGGTGTGGGAGGTCATGAGTCACGGCTGCTCACTTCTTCAGACGCTGCTGACGTCTTCAGATTTTGCAGGGAGCTTTTGCTGTGTCAGGTTTGTATTCGCCGGGTAAATCAGTGCCGGTTGAGTGCCAAATGTTCATTATTCGCACTCCACTGCTTATCTGGCTCCATGTCCAAACGCACAACCAAAGGCCTATTACCTTCACTGGGGGTCTACCTCTGGGCGTGTAAGCAAACAGATCAGCCCCCATTAGCATCACAAGGGACCGCTTAGATGAACATGGAATGGTAGGATTTTTTTTTTTTAAAAAAGAAATGTGGTGTTTGTTTATAACTGATTCATAAGCTTTAGCACTGGTTTAACTGTCTATTTAAACAATTGCCTGCTGAGCAGAGCAGTGATACAGGACAGACGGGCGGATGAGATTTCAGTTGGGCCGTGCAAGAATGAACATGTACAGAAAAGCCAATTAGACTGTTAGGTACCATTAGGAAGGAACACTGGAAGCCGCCTGTTGAAGAGCCACTCACAGGTCAATGAAGAAATGAAGCCGCCATCGAAAAAACTGGCTCTCCATTTGCAGCCGGCAAACAGGACCAGCAGGTTAAGGCGCTCCTGATTTTTAATGGTGACAGTTCTAACCAATGTTGTTAGTGAGACTGAGGATGACTGCTGTTTCATCCCAAGAAGTGAAAAGGTGGGTTTCTGAAGGTGTTAGAAGCACTGTTCCCTCTAAGCTGAGTTAGCATGAGCTCGCCCACAGTTTTTTAGCCTCCAGCTCAGATATTTTTGTCTTAGCTCAGGAAGGAGGGCTCCAGAGCAACCTAACTGATGCAGCAGCCAAATCACTGGCTCACAACTTTAATGCCAGTAGCTCACAAAGTGGGATTTTTGCTCACAAGACTCCACAGCTTAGAGGGAGCATTGGTTAGAAGTAAGGTATTGGGAGTCATACCTAGCCCCAACTTGACCCAGCCCCAGCTACCTAAGGTTGGGTTGCCAGCCTCCAGGTGGTGCCTGGAAATCTCCTGGGATTGCAAGCCATCTCCAGACAACAGAGTTCTCTTCATGGGGAGAAAAACCTCCACTTTGGATGGTGGACTCTATGGTATACTCCATCAAAGTCCCTCCCTTCCCCCAAACCTCTTCTTCTTAGGCTGCACCCCCCAAAATCTCCAGGTATCTTCTAATCTGGAGTTGGCGACCCTGTGCGCCAGTTTGCTGTAGTGGTTAAGAGTGCGGACTCTGATCTGGAGAACCGGGTTCGATTCCCCACTCCTCCACATGCAGCCAGCTGGGTGACCTTGGGTCAGTCAGAAGTTCTCTCGGAAGCAGTTCTCGAAAGAGCTCTCTCAGCCCCACCTGCCTCACAGGGGGTCTGTCATAGGGAGGGGAAGGGAAAGGAGATATTATGTCTGTATACGTCGACTAAGCTTTCAAACAGTCCTGCCCCACTTGAAAAACCGGTTCAAGAGGAAAAGGGAGGCGGACTCATTGAGTTGAGGGACATTGTCGCAGAAGATGTTATAACGGGCAGCAATACCTCCAGAAATACTAATTGCACAAGTGGTGACCGGGAGGTAAATTCCCAGATTCTGAAGTCCAATATCGCTCCTCTTAGTATCTAGCAACCATCTTTTATTTTTAATCAAGGGCTACGGAACTTGAAATATAAGCCTCCCCGTTGCCATGACAACTGGCCGCTGTGTTGTTTTTCCATCATACTTTTGTGAGTTATTTTTATTACTGTGATTGCTGTATCCTTTTGGCATCATGATCTCTGATCGCTATGGAAACATCAGAAGTATGTTTTATTTCGTTCTGCCCGCAGTTTGCTCTCCGGAAGGCTCTTTTGCTTGCGATTCGCAAAGGAGCCAAGAAGGCTCTCCCTTTGGGATGCGAAACAAGCTGAGAGGTTGTGTCTGGTGACAGAACCCCCGCCGGTACCCACACCTGCTGCAGAGAGAGCGAGACGTTCTCGTCGAGAGGGCCCCCTCCTGCCCAAAACACTATTTAATTTTGTTCAACAGCTCCCGATCTGGCATCAATCGGCTCCCTTGGTGGAACGCTGCCAGTTCACACCAGCTGAGAGCATGACAGAACATGAGCATTGCGGCTGAAAGAAAAATGGGCTTTTCAAATCTTAGGGGCGGGGGGAATTCCAAAATATTGAACCTTTGGGATGCAAACTTTTAAGAACATAGGAGAAGCTAATGTTGGATCAGGCCAATGGCTCATCCAGTCCAACACTCTGTCACACAGTGGCCAAAACCCAGGTGCCATCAGGAGGTCCAGCAGTGGGGCCAGGACACTAGAAGCCCTCCCACCGTTGCCCCCCACTCAAAGCAACAAGAATACAGAGCATCACTTGCCCCAGACTGAGAGTCCCTATCTATACCTTGTGGCTAATAGCCACTGATGGACCTCTGCTCCAGATGGTTATCCAATTAACATAAGAACATAAGAGAAGCCAATGTTGGATCAGGGCAATAGTCCCTCCAGTCCAACACTGTCAGAAGTGGCCAAAAACACCAGGTGCCATCAGGAGGTCCAGCAGTGAGGCCAGGACACTAGAAGCCCTCCCACTGTCACCCCCCCCCCCCCAGCACCAAGAACACAGAGCATCACTTGCCCCAGACTGAAAGTTTCTATTTATACCTTGCGGCTAATAGCCGCTGATGGACCTCTGCTCCATATATTTATCCAGTTCGCTCTTGGGAATTCCCTCTTCCATCATAGGATAGCTGATGCAGGTTTTTCCTGCACAAAGCCATATGTGAATGACATATATTTGTTTGTCCACTGGTTCGGCTTCTTGGCCTTTCTCTCCACTTGTGATCAGCGCAGTTGAACTTTTGATGAAGAATCTGCCTGCACTTGAATAGTCCATGTGTGTTTGATTGTGCAGAGAGAGAGAGAGAGAGAGAATTGTGCATGCATAGTGATGTATTACTGCTCACATGGTCACACATGAAACTGCCTTATACTGCATCAGACCAGATGCTTTTCCATTGAACCACGACCCCTCCCTAAATTATTTTATTCTGCCATATTATGAACACATGAAGCTGCCTTATACTGTCTCAGACCATTGGTCCAACGAGATCAGCATTACCTGCTCAGATTGGCAGCAGCTCTCCAGGGTCTCGGGCAGAGGTCTTTCCCGTCACCTCCTGCCTGGTCCTTTTTAACTGGAGATGCCGGAGATTGAACCTGGGACCGTCTGCTGAACAGAGGCTCTTTCTTGGCAATTGTGTGACCTGCTTTCTGCACCGTGATGGAGAAGTGCTCTAAGTGGCTCATATGACACTGTAGCCTATGAAGCAACTTTTCTAGGAAAGCCTACAAGAGGATCTACGTGTCATGCAGAGAATAGAGCAAGAGTCCAGGGGCACCTTAAAGACCAACAAAATATGTGGCAGGGTAGGAGCTTTCATGAGTCACGGCTCAATGAAGTGAACAGAGTCTCACAAAAGCTCCTACCCGGCCATCAATGCTCCGTCTAAGCTGTGGAGTCCTGTGAGCAAAAATCCTACTTTGTGAGCTACTGGCATTAAAGTTGTGAGCAGGTGATTTGGCTACTGCATAAATTCGTCTGCTCTGGGGCCCTCCTTCCTGAGCTAAGGCAGAAATGTGTGAGCCAGGGGCTAAAAAACTGAGCCAGCTCCCGCTAACTCAGCTTAGAGGGAACACTGCAGCTGCCACATACTTTGGCTGCGGTCACACGGGCCCTTTAAATCCGGGAGCCCTCCCGGATTTAAAGGGGCCGCATTTTTCTACCGCGGGTTGGGATGTCTACACATCCCAACCCCTGCGGCAGCAGAAGCAGCGGCTGAGGAAGCGGCGGCTGCGGCAGAAGCGGCGGCAGCGGCGGCGGCGGAAGCGGTGGCAAAGGACCCGACCGCCGCCTGGTAAGTTTGGGGTTCCCCCCCCTTTTGACTGCCCAAGCGCCCAAGTGTAAAGGGGGGGGAATGGCCGACGGGACCATCTGGACAGCCCCACTCTCGCAATGATTGCGAGAGCGGGCTGGCCAGATGGCTAAAATGCGGGTTCCTCCCACAACACCTGGGAAAACTGTTGATTTTCCTGGGGTTGGAAAATGCGGGAGCAACCCACATTTAAGCCCGCTTCGGCACGGGACTTTCTGCTGCCATTGTGGACGGCCCCTTTAAATGCGGGAGGAAATAGCCCTTCCTCCCGTATTTAAGGGCCGTGTGACCGCAGCCTTAGTCTTTAAGGTGCTCCTGGACTCTTGCTCTTTTCTACTGCGACTGACAGACTAACACAGCTACCCATTTTGTTCTGTCTTCATGCAGAGAATGTTTGATTTAAACATCTAATAGAAAATATTGACGGAACCTGGCGAGGGGCTCAACGTGCATATCAGGGAACAGTCTGAGCACAGGGAACTTGATTGCCGATTGCTTTTCATTTCCATCTTCTCGGCGTCTTGGGTGAAAATCAATCGTGCAAAGGTCAAATGGGGGCCTGGAGGGGTTCACCACCACTCTGCTGGTTTCACGGGATATTGGATTCCAGGCAACCGAGACCAAGTTGCAGGGAGGGATCAGGACAGTATCCAGAGACACTGAATGTTGCTTAACCAAGGACCTCATCAAGAATGAACACCACACTGGTTTTCCCTGGTAGCCTTCCATCCAAGTCCTAACCACAGCTAACTCTGCTTAAGCATTCAAGCTCTGAGGAGATTAGGGTAGTCAATGAGCCAGAGAGGAGGAGGAGGAGGAGGAGAAGGAGCAGGAGTTTGGATTTATACTCCGCCCTTCACTACCAGCTCTCCCAGATTAGAGTCCATGCACTTAACCACTATACCAAACTGGAAGAAGGAGGAGGAGGTTTTTATACCCCACCCTTCATTACCCGAAGGAGTCTCAGAGCAGCTTAGTCGCCTTCCCTTCCTCTCCCCACAACGAGGTGGGTTGCCGTGTTAGTCAGTCTGGGTTTCACAACAGTAGAACAGTAAGAACCAGAGCCTCCTAAATCAATAGATATGACTGGAAAGATCTTGTTATTGTCCTTTCTTCATTCGGGCCGAGGAGGTTGTTCTTCTCTCCCCAACTCCCTCAGCGTTCTGAGCAACATGCAATTTTGATATCATTATTTGCCAGTATCCTGACCCGGTCCACAAAGCAGAACTCCAGAGCTCGTGTTCCAGAGTTTGTTTAATTTCATGTTTGTTGCATCGATAACACCGTCTAGCCATCTCATCCTTTGCCGTCCCCTTCTTCTTTGACCTTCAGTCTTCCCCAGCATCAGGGTCTTCTCCAGCGAGTGCTCCCTTCTCATTTGGTGGCCAAAGTACTGGAGCTTCAGCTTCAGGATCTGGCCTTCATGTTCGCTGCATCGATGACACTGTCTAACCATCTCATCCTTTGCCGTCCCCTTCTTCTTTGACCTCCAATCTTTCCAGCATCAGGGTCTTCTCCAGTGAGTGCTCCCTTCTCATTTGGTGGCCAAAGTATTGGAGCTTCAGCTTCAGGATCTGGCCTTCCAGGGAGCAGTCAGGGTTGATTTCTTTCAGGACTGACTGATGTATGGTAGTAGTCAGCCAAAATTTCCAGGTCCCTAGTCAGTATTTCCTCAGTCTTTTCAATTGATTTGTACCTAACTGCAAATGCCATGTCATCGGCATAAGCAAACTTCCTGGATATCATCTCGGGAACATCAGAGATGTACAGATTGAAAAGAACGAGGACCGAGCACTGGGGCAGACCATTATTCCGTTTCAGCTGCCGCCGGAAGGCTGGCCATCCTGGCTTGAGGTGATACTCCTTTCCCTCCCCAGTTGGGAAAAAGGAAGGAGAGTTCTTCAAGCTACACTTAACTTAGTGAATTATTAATTGGACTAGGGCAGGATCTCCATGCCACCACTAGCCTGAGACACAGTAGATGGCTTGACCTTCGTATATATGCTAATGTTTTTAAATAAAAAAGAACAACGGGGGAGATCTTGGAAGTGAGGTTTTCCAACAACGTGACTCAAACGGCCTTTCGAAACACAGTGCGAAAGGAAGCAAGGTTTCCGACAGCAGAAGCTCACCATCTTGTGAAAAGCAGAGAGCATCTTCGGCTCAGACGTTCAGCCGTCTCCTCTTTCCAAACAGTGTGTAGCAAGGACAACAACAAAAAAATCAGATATTTTCCCCCCAAGAGAGAGCGGGATTCTTTGGGCTTAATAACATAACAGAAGGGTCCAAAGCAGCCATCTGAGACTCTGTGCAAACTGTCACACGTGGCTGTTTAATTAGGGAATGCAGCAGCCGGGAGAGAGAGAGGAAAAACAAGCAGAGAGTCTTTCTGGCAGGGCATCAGAAGCACAGAAACAGTCCTTAAGTGACAGACGGCCGAAGAACACATAAGCGATGGCAGGGATAGCTGCTCAAGACCCCCACGCATTGATAGGCTCTGCTCACAAGCAATGCTCTCTCTAAGCAGTGGAGTCTTGTGAGCAAAAATTCTACTTTGTGAGCTGCTGGCATCAAAGTTGTGAGCGAGCAATTTGGCTGCTGCATGAATTAGTTTGCTCTGGAGCCCTCCTTCCTGAGCGGCGACAAAAAGGTGTGAGCTATGAAGAAAGGTTAAAGCACTGGGGGCTCTTTAGCTTGGAGAAATCATGACTGAGGGGTGACATGATAGAGGTTTATAAGATCATGCATGGGATAGAGCAGGTTGAGAAAGAGGTACTTTTCTCCCTTACTCACCATACGAGAACTCGTGGGCACTCCCATGAAATTGCTGAGCAGTCGGGTTAGAACAGATAGAAGGAAGTACTTCTTCACCCAAAGAGTGATGAACACGTGGAATTCACTGCCACAGGAGGTGGTGGCGGCTACAAGCATGGACGGCTTCAAGAGGGAATTGGATAAATATATGGAGCAGAGGTCCATCAGTGGCTCTTAGCCACAAGGTATAGATAGGAACTCTCGGTCTGGGGCAAGTGATGCTCTGTATTCTTGGTGCTTGGGGGTGGGGGGGGGTCAACAGTGGGAGGGCTTCTAGTGTCCTGGCCCCACTGCTGGACCTCCTGAGGGCACCTGGTGTTTTTTGCCACTGTGTGACAGAGTGTTGGACTGGATAGACCACTGGCCTAATCCAAAACTGGCTTCTCTTATGTTCTTATGTTCCATCTGTTTCTTGCTTCTTGCGCTCCAGGGAAACGGATCTCTGCAATCTCGAGATCTGCTGTAATCCCAGGAGATCTCTACCCCTCAGCTGGAAGCTGGCAATCTTACAAGCATCCTGGTAGGATTGCCAGCTCTGGGTTGGGAAATACCTGGAGATTTGGGGGGTGGAGCCTGGGAGTGGTGGGGTTTGGGAAGGGGAGGGGAGGGGAGGGGAGGGGAGGGACCTCAGGATTGGCATGTTTGGCTAATACAGCAGAGTTTTGCCCAGCTATGGAAGTGCGAAGCTGAGTGCAGTAAATAAATCTCCCAAGAAGTAGATTGCAAAGAAGGTGCACTCACATTTATCCAGTTCACATTCAGGTTGCAGTCAAAAGGGGAGAGAGAACCCTAATCTAAAGAGGACTTTCCCTATCACAAATGGCCAGCTGGTCCGGCATCGTCTACATAGGAGAGACCGGCAGAGACCTGTGTCTCCATGGAAGGCCATGTCAAGAGAGGGAGAGGACAAAGAGAGAGGAGGAATCAGAGGGCAGCTCCCAGGTGAAGACAAAGAGAGACATCCCATTCAAGGAGATGACACCTTCTGGGCGTGGAACAGGGGTCACTGGGTGTGTGTGTGTGGGGGGGGGTATTTGTGAATTTCCTGCATTGTTCCAGGGGTTCGACTAGATGCCCTGGAGGTCGAGGCCAACTCTATGATTCAATGACAAAGTGAGCAAGAGAGGAGGGGTCAGAGGGCAGCTCCCAGGTGAACACAAAGAGAGGCATCTTATTCAAGGAGATAACACTTAAAGTGATATAGCATCCTCCAATGTCCAGGCATGTTGAGTTGCTCACTCCAACACTCAACGGGGTATAATGCCACAGAGTCCAGCCTCATAAGAACATCATAAGAGAAGCCAATGTTGGATCAGGCCAGTGGCCCATCCTGTCCAACACTCTGAGTCACACAGTGGCCAAAAACACCAGGTGCCCTCAGGAGGTCCAGCAGTGGGGCCAGAACTCTAGAAGCCCTCCCACTGTTGCCCCCCCAAGCACCAAGAAGACAGAGCATCACTTGCCCCAGACTGAGAGTTTCTATCTATACTTTGTGGCTAATAACCACTGATGGACCTCTGCTCCAGATGTTTATCCAATTCCTTCTTGAAGCCGTCCATGCTTGTAGCCACTATCACCCCCTGTGGCAATGAATTCCATATGCTGATCACTCTTTGGGTGAAGAAGACATTTTCTTCAGGGGAGCTAATCTTGGTCGTCTGGAGATCCACTGCAATAGCGGAAGATCTCCAGGGACTACCTGGCGATTGGCAGCCCTGAATGGAGCTAGGCCCAGCTGGATTGCTTGTAGTCTTCCCAACAAAGGAGGCCTCTGGCCTTTAATTCCGCCGGCTGGTAAACGTAAAGATGACACATTGCCGGACGCAAGGGATAAGTTGTGAGAAAGACCAGCCACCTGAAAAGACAGAGGAAGGAAGCTTGAAGCTTCAGTATTCACTGACAAATGGCTGGCGGCAGAAGTGATGTGTTTACTGAAGTGGGCGAGGGGGAAAAATGCTTTTCGATTGGCCAATTTGGCTCCCGCATGCCGTCTCTGAACCATCTCATTTTTCTCTTAATATACAAACAAGCCTTTCCATTTTGGCACTTACGAAAGATCAAGGGTGTCTGGCGAGGCTGTTGGAAGGCCGACGTACAAGCTGAAACTGTCCGAGCCCCACTCGGCTTATTGGAGAGGGCATCCGTATTCGTGCATTTGTAACTGTGGGCCTGAAGCGCAGTGTGTGAAATCTGCACCCAAATGCTGCAGCAAGCCTGACCTCCAGCTGTGGGGGAGTGGTTAAGAGTGGCGGACTCTAATCGGCGGAACCGGGATTGATTCCCCACTCCTCTACTTGCAGCCAGCTGGGTGGCCTTGAGTCAGTCACAGCTCTCTCAGAGCTCTCTCAACCCCAACTGCCTCAGAGGGTGTCTGTTGTGGGGAGAGGAAGGGAAGGTGATTGTAAGCCACTTTGGGACTCCTTTGGGTCGTGAGATTTGTTTTTTGTTTTTTTTAATTGATTTTATCTATTTCTACTACTACGTCGCTACTTTTCTAAGCTATATTTACCTTATACAGAGTGTGCTTTAACATTTGCTTAATATTACCTTACCATTAATGCATATGAAGCATTTTAAACCTTGGTTAATATTCAATTAAAATTGTTACTGATGATATATGAAAAATAAAAAAGCTATTTGACAGACATGTTCTTTTAAAGGAATGCTTAATTATACAAATTATATATAATATATAAGTGCGATTTCAAAAAACATTTCAGCCCTTATTTCTTCTTTCGTCCTCTTCTTGTCTTAACAGTCTCTTCTTGTACCTTTGGAGCGGGTCGTGAGATTTGTTGTTCAGTTGCACAGTCGAGTCCAACTTTTCGCGACCCCATGGACCACATCACGCTAGGCCCTCCTGTCCTCCACTGCCCTCTGGAGTTTGCTTAATTTCATGTTCGTTGCATCAATGACACTGTCCAACCATCTCATCCTTTGCCATCCCCTTCTTCTTTGACCTCCAATCTTTCCCAGCATCAGGGTCTTCTCCAGTGAGTGCTCCCTTCTCATTTGGTGGCCAGAGTATTTGAGCTTCAGCTTCAGGATCTGGCCTTCATGTCCGTTGCATCGGTAACACTGTCTAACCATCTCATCCTTTGCCATCCCCTTCTTCTTTGACCTCCAGTCTTTCCCAGCATCAGGGTCTTCTCCAGTGAGTGCTCCCTTCTCATTTGGTGGCCAGAGTATTTGAGCTTCAGCTTCAGGATCTGGCCTTCATGTCCGTTGCATCGGTAACACTGTCTAACCATCTCATCCTTTGCCATCCCCTTCTTCTTTGACCTCCAGTCTTTCCCAGCATCAGGGTCTTCTCCAGTGAGTGCTCCCTTCTCATTTGGTGGCCAGAGTATTTGAGCTTCAGCTTCAGGATCTGGCCTTCATGTCTGTTGCATTGATAACACTGTCTAGCCATCTCATCCTTTGCCGTCCCCTTCTTCTTTGACCTTCAGTCTTTCCCAGCATCAGGGTCTTCTCCAGTGAGTGCTCCCTTCTCATGTGGTGGCCAAAGTCTTTGAGCTTCAGGATCTGGCCTTCCAGGTTTGCCAAGAAAACCCCATGGGTAGTGAAAAGCGAGGGATAAAACTAACTTTTCTTCTTCTTCTTCTCTTCCAAAGCTTCCATTTCCTTGAGGGGAACTGGGGAGGGGTTTTGGCTTACTGGCAGAGCATCTGCTTGGCATGCAGAAGGACCCTGGTTTAACCCCCAGCATCTCCAGGTAAAAGGATCAGGTCAGTGAAAGTGAAAGACCTCTTTGCCTGAGATCCTGGAAAGTGGCTGCCAGTCCGAGTAGGCAATACTTTGATGGGCGAAGGGTCTGATCCAGCAGAAGGCAGCTTCGTGTGTCCATCTCTGGAGATCAGTTGTGATTCCGGAAACCCTCCAGGACCCCCCTGGCAGATGGCAACCCTAGATGTAAGACTTACTGAGGGACTTACTGAGTTCCCCTCTTTCTTTCTCTCTCAGCCTGGCCAGTCAGAGAGGGTTACTGTGAGGATAAAGGGAAGGAAGAGAGGATTAAAGATCTAATCTATTCACTCCATTTATTCCCCCTCCTCTCTCCCCAGTAGGGATCTGAAGCGGTTCGTGTCCTTCTCCTCTCTTCCAGTTAATCTTGACAACAACCTTGTGAGGTGGGTCAGGCTGAGAGTGTGTGACTAGCCTGAGGTCACCCAACAAGTTCCCATGGCACAGCGGGGATTCGAACGTGGGTCTCCCAGATCCCGCCCCAGCACCATAGCCACTGCCCCACACTGGCTCTCTAACTACGAGATAAGATTCCCATCAGGCATGCTGCTTTGACTACTGGCTTGCCCCTTCGGCATGCCCAGAAAGGTGACAACTCCACTTAAGACATCACTCCTCTCCGCCGCGCCTTCTTCCCGCTTTGAGCGGCAGACAAATGAGAGCATCCTTGAAAGCGAGAGGGCTTTTCTTTTCTTAAGCGAGGGAAGAAGTCTATCCTCAAGCTTTGTCACGACTGACAAGAGGCCTGGGAATCCGAGGGATGCGGGAACAATACCCCCCCCCCCCCGAGAGCGAAGAAAAGAAATCTCCCAAGCAGAGAGGCAACAAGACGAGGCGATCGTTCAGCCTGCGCGGGAGGCAATTGGCGGGAGGCCCCTC
This sequence comes from Lepidodactylus listeri, assembly GCA_029233225.1. Classification (NCBI taxonomy): domain Eukaryota; kingdom Metazoa; phylum Chordata; class Lepidosauria; order Squamata; family Gekkonidae; genus Lepidodactylus; species Lepidodactylus listeri. The sequence goes on from JARCFY010000012.1 coordinate 6,937,209, forward strand.
TCTGCCATGCTCCTGCGGATGCTGACAGGCGGGCTGAGCCCAAACGCCTGGGAGAGAAAGACCCTGGCGCTTTTCCCTTAAAGCCAGTCGGTGGCACCAAATAAATGCCTGGATTTCTAGGGAAGGACATTCTCCAATGAGAACTAGGGCAGCCCTGAGCGGTGCTTAACAGACAGAGAAGGAAGAAGAGAAGGAGGAGGAGGAAGAGAAGACGGAAAAGAGGAAGAAGAGGAAGAAGAGGAGGAGGAGAAGAAGAGGAGGAGGAAGAAGAGGAGGAGGAGGAGGAAGAGAAGACGGAAAAGAGGAAGAAGAGGAAGAAGAGGAGGAGGAGAAGAAGAGGAGGAGGAAGAAGAGGAGGAGGAGGAGGAAGAGAAGACGGAAAAGAGGAAGAAGAGGAAGAAGAGGAGGAGGAGAAGAAGAGGAGGAGGAAGAGAAGGAAGAAGAGGAGGAGGAAGAGAAGACGGAAAAGAGGAAGAAGAGGAAGAAGAGGAGGAGGAAGAGAAGAGGAGGAGGAAGAGAAGACGGAAAAGAGGAAGAAGAGGAGGAGGAGAAGAAGAGGAGGAGGAAGAGAAGGAAGAAGAGGAGGAGGAAGAGAAGACGGAAAAGAGGAAGAAGAGGAAGAAGGGGAGGAGGAAGGGGAGGAGGAAGAGGAGTAAGAAGAGGAGGAGGAAGAGGAGGAAGAGGAGGAGGAGGAGGAAGAAAAGGAGGAGGAGAAGAAGAGGAGGAGGAAGAAGAGGAGGAGGAGGAAGAGGAGGAAGAAGAGGAGGAGGAGGAAGAAGAGGAGGAGGAGAAGAAGAGGAGGAGGAAGAGAAGGAAGAAGAGAAGAGGAGGTGGAGAAGAAGAAAAAGAGGAAGAAGAAGAGGCGGAGGAGAGGAGCAGCAGCAGCAGCAACCAGGCCAAAACACATCTTACAATCCAAGCTTTTCATTAAGGGGTTTTATCTTATCGGCATTTAATGGTCTGCTTTCATTTTGTGGATTGTTTATACGCTTCTTGTTTCTAATGGCTTTCTTTCTTTTCAATGGTTTTTTTAAAATACTGTGTTTTTTAGTTGTAATAGACCCTGAGCAGAACTCTGAAGAGCTGACACTGAAACACTCTAAATTAACTAGACAGATGGATTGATTAGATAGATAGATCAGAGCATCAGAAGAGCCCTGTTGGATCGGACCAGTGAGGGTCCATCTAGTCCAGCCTCCTGTCTCACACAGTGGCCAACCAGCTCCTCTGGAGGGTTAACCACAGGGCAGAGAGGCCGAGGCCTTTCCCTGAGAAGAACCTCAGAAGAGCCCTGCTGAATCAGACCAGTGAGGGTCCATCTAGTCCAGCCTCCTGTCTCAAACAATGGCCTCAGCCAGTTCCTCTGGAGGGTCAACAACAGGGCAGAGAGGCCGAGGCCTTTCCCTGAGAAGAACCTCAGAAGAGCCCTGCTGAATCAGACCAGTGAGGGTCCATCTAGTCCAGCCTCCTGTCTCAAACAGTGGCCAGCCAGCTCCTCTGGAGGGTCAACAACAGGGCAGAGAGGCCGAGGCCTTCCCGTGAGAAGAACCTCAGAAGAGCCCTGCTGGATCAGACCAGTGAGGGTCCATCTAGTCCAGCCTCCTGTCTCACACAGTGGCCAGCCAGCTCCTCTGGAGGGCCAACAACAGGGCAGAGAGGCCAAGGCCTTCCCCTGAGAAGAACATCAGAAGGGCCCTGCTGGGTCAGACCAGTGAAGGTCCATCTAGTTCAGCCTCCTGTCTCACACAGTGGCCTCAACCAGTTCCTCTGGAGGGCCAGCAACAGGGCAGAGAGGCCGAGGCCTTCCCCTGAGGAGGACATTAGAAGAGCCCTGCTGGGTCAGACCAGTGAGGGTCCATCCAGTCCAGCCTCCCGTCTCACACAGTGGCCAACCAGCTCCTCTGGAGGGTCAACAACAGAGAGGCCGAGGCCTTCCCCTGAGGTTGCCGAGGTTCCCCTCAGTCACCATGGCTAGTAGCCACTGATAGACTTACCCTTAGGAGAGGGGCTGTGGCCCAGTGGCAAAGCATCTGAGGAATGTAGAAGGTCCCTGGAATCTCCAGTGAAAAAATCTGGCAGTAGGTGATGTGAAAGCCCTCTGCCTGAGATCCTGGAAAGCCACTGGCAGTCTGAGTAGACAACCCTGACTTTGATGGACCAAAGGTCTGAAGAAGAAGAGGAAGAGGAGGAGGAGGAGGAGGAGGAGGAGATTGGATTTATACCCCACCCTTCACTACCTGAAGGAGTCTCAGAGTGGCTTACAAACTCCTTTCCTTTCCCCTCCCCACAACAGACACCCTGGGAGGTAGGTGGGGCTGAGCTCTTTCTGAGAGAGCCAGTTTGGTGTAGTGGTTAAGTGCGCGGACTCTAATCTAGGAGAACCGGGTTTGATTCCCCACTCCTCCACTTGCACCTGCTGGATAACCTTGGGCAAGCCATAGCTCTGTACCAGCTGTTCTCTCAAGGACAGCTTGGGAAAGAGCTCTCTCAGCCCCACCTACCTCCCAGGGTGTCTGTTGTGGGGAGGGGAAGGGAAAGGAGACTGTAAGCCGCTCTGAGACTCCAAGTGAGTGAAGGGCGGGATATAAATCCAATCTCTTCTTCTTCTTCTTCTTCTTCTTCTTCTTTCAAGAACTGCTATTTCAAGAACAGCTCTGACTGAATTATGGCTTGCCCAAGGTCATCCAGCAGCTGCAAGTGGAGGTGTGGGGAATCAAACCTGGTTCTCCCAGATAAGAGTCCATGAATCTATCCAATCTCTTTTTTCAAGCTGTTTATTCCTGTGCCCATCACTACATTCTCTGGCAGCAAATTCCGCACCTTAATTACTCTCTGTGTAAAGGAGATAGATTGGATGGATGGATGGATGGATGGATGGATGGATGGATGGATAGATAGATAGATAGATAGATAGATAGATAGATAGATAGATAGATAGAAGGTGATGACGACAAGGATGACAATGATATATATATATATACAGAGAGAGAGAGAGAGAGAGAGAGATGACGGATAGATAGATGATAGAGAATTCTTTTAGAGAGGATAAGTGGGTATCTCTCTTTCTTCAACGAAATGTCTCCTTGCAAGGATGACTCCTGACTTTCTATCATACAGTCTATACAGTTATCATCAAGCAGTAAAAGGGGAATTGCTCCCACCACTCCAGGAAAATGACCTTCTGCATGAAACCGAAGGAGAAGCCCTGGGGAGCTGTTCGTGGTCCTGCATCCTTCTGCTCTCAGCCTGTCTCCTCTGGCATCCGTCAGGGATCTGACTGGACTTCTGGGGAGGGGGCTTTCTTTTTTACCGAAGATCAGAAAACCCATCCCCTGACATATAACCTTCCACGGCTCTCTTGTTTGTACATCTCCTCTCCCAAACCAGCCCAAAGGTGTGACTGCTCTCAGATGCCCTCGTTTTCAGTTCAACAAAAAAAAAATGAGAAGCCAAAGTGTCTAATTCCTCACCGTGTCTTGTTTGGGAGAACACGTGATAGATGTTCCAGTGTACGTTGCTATAGAAAGGGTTCTCATGGGAGAAATGTGTTTTCCATCCCAAAACAAAATTGTGGTGTCGCAATTGACTTGTGGAGGGTGTGTGTGTGTGTGTACCTTTGACATATCCAACTGGCAGGCCCATCTAGTGTGACTTAGGATGAACTATGGGGGTTTTTTTTGAATAAATTAAACTATACAGAACATTACACAGAATGGCTTCCCCTTCTCTGCTCCTTCACATCTCTGCTCAAAACACAGCTGCTCGAACAAGGCTTTGGCCTAATCATTCAGCTGCTCTTAAGAGGCAGTATGGTGCAATGGTCGGGGGGCAGGGCTGTGGCTCAGCGGCAGAGCATCTGCTTAGCATGCAGAAGGTCCCAGGTTCAATCCCCGGCATCTCCAGTTTTAAAAAGAACCAGGCAGGAGGTGATGTGAAAGACCTCATTTGGAGTACTGTGTACAGTTGTGGTCGCCACACCTCAAAAAAGATAATATAGCATTGAAAAAAGTGCAGAAAAGGGCAACTAGAATGATAAAAGGGCTGGAACACTTTCCCTATGAAGAAAGGCTGAAGCACTCGGGGCTCTTTAGCTTGGAGAAACAACGGCTGAGGGGTGACATGATCGAGGTTTATAAGATTATGCATGGGATAGAGCAGGTAGAGAAAGAAGTCCTTTTCTCCCTTTCTCACAAGACAAGAACTCATGGGCTCTCCATGAAATTGCTGAGCAGCCAGGTTAGAACCGATAAAAGGAAGTCCTTCTTCACCCAAAGAGTGATAAACACTTGGAATTCACTGCCACAGGAGGTGGCGGCGGCTACAAGCATGGAGAGCTTCAAGTGGGAACTGGATAAACATATGGAGCAGGGGTCTATCAGTGGCTGCTGGCCACAAGGTATAGATAGGAACTCTCGGTTTGGGGCAAGTGATGCTCTGTCTTCTTGATGCTTGGGGGGAGGGGGGCAACAGTGGGAGGGCTTCTAGTGTCCTGGCCCCACTGCTGGACCTCCTGAGGGCACCTGGTGTTTTTGGCCACTGTGTGACACAGAGTGTTGGACTGGATGGGCCACTGGCCTGATCCAACATTGGCTTCTCTTATGTTCTTATGAAAACCAAAAAGTCCTTCCTTTTCTACTGGGCAATATTTATGGAAGATGTTTTCAAAAATCCCCAGTTGTTTATCCTTAGCATCTGGAACTTGCAGATAAACTACCACTGTGCAGGGAGGTTCTACTTAGCAATCCATGACTGCGAGGTCTGTTCTCCATAATGCTTTAAAAAAGGGAGTCTAAGCTGGTGGCTGTTGCGGTATCTTGGAGCCATGAAGTGGGAGGGCTTCTAGTGTCCTGGCCCCACTGGTGGACCTCCTCGGGGCACCTGGTGTTTTTGGCCACTGCGTGACAGAGTGTTGGATTGGATGGGCCACTGGCCTGATCCAACACTGGCTTCTCTTATGTTCTTATGTTCTTACCTCTCTCTGTCTGAGACTCTGGGGAGCTGCTACCAGTTTGAAGAAACAATATTGATTTTCGGAGGGAGGGGCTGTGGCTTAGTGGGAGAGCATCTGCTTGGCATGCAGAAGGTCCCATGTTCAATCCCCGTCATCTCCAGTTTAGAAAAGGATCAGACAGTAGGTGAACATGAAAGACCTCTGTCTGGCTGGGACCCTGGAGAGCTGCTGCCAGTCTGAGTAGACAATATTGACCCTGATGGATGAAAGGTCTGACTCAGTATAAGGCAGTCTCATGCTACTGGACTAGGACTGGGGAAACCCAGGTATATAAGAACAAACATAGAAGAAGAAGAGAAGAGAAGAGATTGGATTTATATCCCGCCCTTCACTCACTTAAGAGTCTCAGAGCGGCTTACAAACTCCTTTCCCTTCCCCTCCCCACAACAGACACCCTGTGAGGTAGGTGGGGCTGAGAGAGCTCTTTCCCAAGCTGTCCTTGAGGGAACAGCTGGCACAGAGCTATGGCTTGCCCAAGGTCATCCAGCCCAGGTGCAAGTGGAGGAGTGGGGAATCAAACCCAGTTCTCCCAGATTAGAGTCCGCGCACTTAACCACTACACCAAACTGGTAGAGACCTCTGGACCCTGACCTGAGAGCCCAGGCTAGCCCAATCTTCTCCGCTCTTGGAAGCTAAGCAGGGTCAGCCCTGGCCAGTATATGGATGGGAGACCTCCAATGAATGCGAGGGTTGTGGTGCAGAGACAGGCAAGGGCAAACCACTTCTGAACGTTTCTTGCCTTGAAAGCCAGACAGGGCTTCCAGAAGTCAGCTGCAGCTTAACGGCGCTTTCCACCACCGCCTGAGACTGCTGGGTCAGGCCAGCGGGACCATCTAGTCCAGCATCCTTTCTCACACAGCAGCCAACCAGTTTGGTCGGGAAATCCCTGGAGATCTGAGGGTGGAGTCTCAGGAAGGTGGGCTTTGGGGAGGGGAGGCATCTCAGGGGGGTATACTGTCACACAGCCCACCCTCCTAAGAGGCCATTCCCTCTAGGGAGACTGATCTCTGTCACCTGGAGATCAGTTATAATAGCAGGAGATCTCTGTGCACCAGCTGGATGCTGGCAGCCCTACAAGTGGAGGGCCAAACAGGGCACAGATGCCGAGGCCTTCCCCTGATGTTGCCTCCTGGCACAGGAATTCAGAGGTTTGCTGTCTCTGAGTATGGGGTTTCGAAGAAGAGGAGGAGGAGGAGGAGATTGGATTCATACCCCAGCCTTCACTACCCGAAGGAGTCTCAGAGCGGCTTACAATCTCCTTTCCCTTCCCCTCCCCACAACAGACACCCTGGGAGGTAGGTGGGGCTGAGAGAGCTCTCTCGAGAACCGCCCTTGAGAGAACAGCTCTGAAAGAACTAGGGCTTGCCCGAGGTCATCCAGCAGCTGTGAGTGGAGGAGTGGGGAATCCAGACCAGGTCTCCCAGATTAGAGTCTGCGCACTTAAGCACTACGCCAAGCCATGTCTAGTGGCCACTGATAGACCTCTCCTCTGTGAATATACTCAGGGGTCCGTTGGAGTGGGAGCGCACAGGAGCGCAGCTCCGGGAGTGAGGAGCCCAGGGGGCGGGCACATGACCAAGCTCCACCCCCTACACGGCTTCCCCGAGCAGTGCAGAGGCGCAGCGCCCCGGGGAAAGCCCTGCTAGGGTCTTTATTGTTTTTAATGTTTTGTTTTAATATTGACAATTTTATCGTTGTTCCTTTTATGACTGTTTGCTGCTTTTCCAGAGACTTGCTCAAGGTGGCATATAAATTTTCTAAGTATACCATTTGTTATCTGGGCACATGGCACATAAGTACTGGAGAAATTTCACCAACCCTTCAGCAGCTTCCACCTTATCAGTTTGGTGTAGTGGTCAGGAGTTGGACTCTAATCTGGGAGAACTGGGTTTGATTCCCCACTCCTCCACATGCAGCTGCTGGTGTGACCTTGGGGCAGTCACAAGTTCTCTCAGAGCTGTTCTCTCATGAGCAGTTCTGAAAAGACCTCTCTCAGCCCCACCTACCCCACAGGGTGTCTTGTTGTGGGGAGGGGAAGGGAAAGGGATGGGTGGTGCACGTGTCCTGGGTCTCTCAAGTCTACTTGAAACCTGGGGGTTTCAAGGGAGCAGGAAGAGAATGAGGCTGTGTTCTTGACGCTTCTTTTTCTTGCACAAAGTATTGGATGGGGAAGGGAACGGAGGAAGAGCAGGTCAGTTTCACTCACCTGTGGAGTGGAGCCTGAGGGGCGGGTGTTGCCTTCTGACACACTTCCGGTATGTTAGGGCGTGTGGCATATGCAAATGAGTTATGCAAATGAGTTATGCTAATGAGCTCCTGCACCTCTCTTTCTATGAAATGACCCCTGAATATACTCTTCTTTTCTGTTACGATGCAGCGTGGGTGGTGCAGTTGTTTCACTAGTGGGATGGTTAAAAAATAGTTGGTAGAGGCTGATACGCAAGTCCTCTGCCTGAGACACTGGAGAGCCGCTGCCGGGCAGAGGAGAAAAGCTTGACCTCTTTGTGCCTCTTCCATTGGAGGGAGCCTTTGCGCTTGGCTAAGCGAAGCGGTAGGTTACGAGCCAGCAGTTCTCAGCCGCAGCACTTGTAAAGTAGCATTATGTGTGGACGGCAGGATTGTTTCGGCGGTGGGGATTAAGTTTCCTCTGCAGCCGCTTCCAGACGCATTCAGAACAGCCCTTGCCGACGAAAGGAGGAGGTTGGCACCAGGCCGAGGAGATGTCCCTTTTTTGGCTCCCGTTCAGAAGATGAGGATGCATCTTCCCGTCCCATTAACTGTGGACCGCCTGGGCTTTTAACCAACACCCGTCCGTCATCCGCCGGGTGACTTTTGAGAGGCACAATGTCAGGAGCTGTCTAGGAAACCGTGGCACTGCGGCGATGCGTTGGAGCGCCCGCCTGCCTAACAGGAGCCGGTTTCCTAACAAAGCCGTTAAGGGACCGACGTTGACAGCTGGAGTCTGAATCAGAAAGGCAGGGAAGTAGGCGTCTGGTACAGACTTTGACAGACAGTCTGGGGCTAGTGAAGGGAGGGATTCAACCCTGTTCAGATTTTCCTGCTGCCAACGCTGATCTTTTTCAGGCACCGGCAAGGACATGGATATCCTGGTCACCCACACTTTGAGGCACCAAGAGGTGATAGGCCATGCACTTTTTAAAATATTTTTTTTGTTTAATATTTATAGCTCTATTGCTGGACCGTCATCCTCCTTTCCGTCATCGTTCAGTTTTCAATTGCGGTTTTAATTCATGGCCTTGTACAGGGGTTGTGTCTTTTTAGGTTTCACTGACACTGCAAGCTGCCTTGGATTCCATAAAGTAAAAAAGGCAGCCAAAAAATGTCTTCAATTTTTTAAAGAAAAATTAAGAATAGGTATTTACTAAGTTAGCTGGATCTTTATCTGGACGGCCCAGGGTAGCTGGATCTTGGCCTGGATCAGATCTCAGAAGCTAAGCTGGGTTGGCCTTGGTTAGTAATTATACTGGAGACCTCCAAGGAAGTCATAAGAACATAAGAAGAGCCCTGCTGGATCAGACCAGTGAGGGTCCATCTAGTCCAGCCTCCTGTCTCACACAGTGGCCAACCAGTTCCTCGGGAAGGCCAACAACAGGGCAGAGAGGCCAAGGCCTTTCCCTCATAAGAACATCAGAAGAGCCCTGGTAGATCAGACCAGGGAAGGTCCATCTGGTCCAGCATCCTGTCTCACACAGTGGCCAACCAATTCCCCTGGAGGGCCAACAACAGGGCAGAGAGGCTGAGGCCTTCCCCTGATAACACCAGAAGAGTCCTGCTGGATCAGACCAGGGGTCCACCTAGTCCAGCCTCCTGTCTCACACAGTGGCCAACCAGTTCTTCTGGGGGGCCAACAACAGGGCAGAGAGGCTGAGGCCTTCCCCTGAGAAGAACATCAGAAGAGCCCTGGTAGATCAGACCAGGGAAGGTCCATCTGGTCCAGCATCCTGTCTCGCACAGCGGCCAACTGTTTCTTCTGGAAGGCCAACAATAGGGCTTAGAGGTCATGGCCTTCCTAAGAAGAGCCTGGTTGGACCTATGGGCCATCTAGTCCAGCATCCTGTCTTACACAGTGGCCAGGCAGTTTCTCTCCAGGGCCATCTACAGGGCATAGATGGCCTTTCCTGCATAAGAACATAAGAATAGTCCAGCTGGTTCGGACTAGTGGTCCATCTAGTCCAGCATCCAGTCTCACACAGTGGTCTATCAGTTCCTCTGGAAGGCCAACAACAAGGCATAGAGGCCAAGGCCTTTCCCTCATAAGAACATCAGAAGAGTCCTGCTGGATGAGACCTATGGTCCATCTAGTCCAGCATCCTGTTTCACACAGTTCCTCTGGATGGCCAGCAACAGGGCGTAGAGGCTGAAGCCTTCCCCTTATAAGAACATCAGAAGAGCCCTGCTGGATCAGACCAGGGGTCTGTCTAGTCCAGCATCCTGTCTCACACAGTGGCCAACCAGTTCCTCTGGAGGGCCAACAACAGGGCAGAGAGGCCAAGGCCTTTCCCTCATAAGAACATCAGAAGAGTCCTGCTGGATCAGACCAGTGGTCCATCCAGTCCAGCATCCCGTCTCACACAGTGGCCAACCAGTTCCTCTGGAGGGCCAGCAACAGGGCAGAGAGGCCGAGGCCTATCCCCTGATAAGAACATCAGAAGAGCCCTGCTGGATCAGACCAGTGGTCCATCTAGTCCAGCATCCTGTTTCACACAGTTCCTCTGGAGGGCCAGCAACAGGGCGTAGAGGCTGAAGCCTTCCCCTTATAAGAACATCAGAAGAGCCCTGCTGGATCAGACCAGGGGTCTGTCTAATCCAGCATCCCGTCTCACACAGTGGCCAACCAGTTCCCCTGGAGGGCCAACAACAGGGCAGAGAGGCCAAGGCCTTTCCCTCATAAGAACACCAGAAGAGTCCTGCTGGATCAGACCGATGGTCCATCTAGTCCAGCATCCTGTCTCACACAGTTCCTCTGGAGGGCCAACAATAGGACACAGAGGCCAGGGCCTTCTCCTGAGGTTCCCTCCTCGCTGTGGGATTCAAAGGCTTAGTGCTTTTTAAAGTCCTTTATTCCTGTGGCCATCACGGCATCCTCTGGCAGCGAATTTCACATTTTAATCGCTCTCGGTGTAAAGAAATGTTTCCTTTTGCCCATCCTGAACCTACTTGTCAGATCTCGGAAGCTAAGCAGGGTCGGCCTAGGTTAGTACTTGGATGGGAGACCGCCAAGAAGATCTAGGGCCACTATGCAGGGACAGGCCAGGGCAAACCACCTCTTGCCTTGAAAAACCCTACAAGGTTTGCCTCATCTGCGTCAACTTGACAGCGCTTCCCACCCATCTCAATGGACCCCATGGTCTGATTGAGTAGAGGGAGTTCCATCGTGTGCCGTTGAGTGCGAGGTGGGGAAATGAAAGGGAGGCTGCCTCCCGGACCTGAATCGAAGTCTCACCCCCGTTCCCCCGTTCCCAATTCCCAAATTCGGTTTGACAACTTTTAATCAGAATTTCCTGTTTCCAATTTATACTGAATCTTCGTTTTGTGCAGGCACACGCCGCGGGGGGGGGGGGGAGGAGAGGCCTCTCCTCGCAGTTTCCATAGCAACGGCAGAGACCTCCTTCCCGCTCTTGGCAACAGCAGACATGACATGAAGTATGGCCATATCCGTGTCTGCCTTGGGGAAGGGGGGGGGGGATGAAGCAATATAAGACGTGGGGTGGCATGTTGACACGACAGTTTTTCAAGGAGGGACGGTACTTTTACGGTTAGCCCGTGAAGAAAAGACGATCCTGCATAGAGTGGGAGGAGGAGGTTGGATTGTACCCCGCCCTTCACTCGGAGCAGCTTACCTTTCCTTTCCCTTCCCCTCCCCACAACAGACACCCTGTGAGGTAGGTGGGGCTGAGAGAGCCCTCTTGAGAACTGCTCTTGAGAGAACAGCTCTGAGAGAACTGTGGCTTGCCCAAGGCCACCCAGCAGCTGCACGTGGAGGAGTGGGGAATCAAACCTGGGTTACAGTCCGTACTCTTAACCACTACACCAAACTGGCCAGTTATTATAATCTCCCCCTGACTGTAACTTTGGCGAGGCCTCATTTGGAGCGCTGTTGTGCAGTTCTGGTTGCTGTACCTTAAAAAGGACATTACAGAGGTGGAAAAAGTACAGAGGAGGGCCACCAGGTTGATTAAGGGGATGAAGTTCCTTTCCCATGAGGAATGGCTGAAGAATCGGGGGCTTTTCAGTCTAGATAAAAGACAAATTTGGAGTCCAGTGGCATCTTGAAGACCAACAAAGGTTTATTCAAGGCATGAGTTTCCGTGGGCACGCACACTTCTTCAGATACAATGAAATGGAAGGAAGAGTTCAAACATATAGAAGAAGAAGAGATTGGATTTATATCCCGCCCTCCACTCACTTGGAGTCTCAGAGCGGCTTCCAAACTCCTTTCCCTTCCCCTCCCCACAACAGGCACCCTGGGAGGTAGGTGGGGCTGAGAGAGCTCTTTCCCAAGCTGTCCTTGAGAGAACAGCTGGTACAGAGCTATGGCTTGCCCAAGGTCATCCAGCCAGGTGCAAGTGGAGGAGTGGAGAATCAATATAGACAGAGGCTGAACAGCAAATTCACATGTAACATGATGAAGATGTTTGAAGAGATGCAAAGACAAAACTAAATAACAAGCTAAGGTTATAAGGCCAACAGTTGTTCTGATTTAATTAAGGGGGGGGGGAAGGACAGCAAAGCAATAAATATGTCAAAATCGGGGATAAATGTGTAAACACGGCTGAAAACACTGCTGACCTTCTGGAACTTTACTTCCCACAATTAGAAGAGATACCTTTATACATTTGTCTCCTATTTTGACATATTTATTGGCTTGCTCTCCTTTCCCCCACTTAATCAAATCAAAACAACCAGGGGTCATTTCATAGAGAAAGAGGTGCAGAAGCTCATTACCATAACTAATTTGTATAACTCATTTGCATCTGCCACACCCCTTAGCATACTGGAAGTGTGTCAGAAGGCAACACCCACCCCTCAGGCTCCACTCCACAGGTGAGTGAAACTGACCTGCTCTTCCTCCATTCCCTTCCCCATCCAATACTTTGTGCCATAAAAATAAGCGTAAAGAACACACCCTCATTCTCTTCCTGCTCCCTTGAAACCACCAGGTTTCAAGTAGACTTGAGATACCCAGGACATGTGCACCACCCATCCCTTCCCCTTCCCCTCCCCACAACAAGATACCCTGTGAGGTAGGTGGGGCTGAGAGAGGTCTTTTGAGAACTGCTCGTGAGAGAACAGCTCTGAGAGAACTTGTGACTGGCCCAAGGTCACACCAGCAGCTGCATGTGGAGGAGTGGGGAATCAAACCCGGTTCTCCCAGATTAGAATCCAACTCCTGACCACTACACCAAACTGATGGGGTGGAAGCTGCTGAAGGGTTGGTGAAATTTCTCCAGTACTTATGTCCCATGTACCCAGATAAAAAATGGTATACTTAGAAAATTTATATGCCACCTTGAGCAAGTCTCTGGAAAAGCAGCACACAGTCATAAAAGGAACAATGATAAAATTATCAATATTAAAACAAAACATTAAAAACAATAAAGACCCTAGCAGGGCTTTCCCCGGGGCGCTGCACCTCTGCACTGCTCGGGGAAGCCGAGGAGGGGGCGGGGCTTGGTCATGTGCCCGCCCCCTGGGCTCCTCACTCCCAGAGCTGCGCTCCTGTGCACTCCCGCTCCAACGGACCCCTGAAAACAACTGTTGACCGTATAACCTTAATAACCTTAGCTTGTTATTTTGTTTTGTCTTTGCATCTCTTCAAACATCTTCATCATGTTACATGTTAAAAGGGGTCATTTTGTAGAAAAGGAGGCGCAGGAGCTCATTAGCATAACTCATTAGCATAATTTATTTTCATATGCCACACCCCCTGACCTCACCGGAAGTGTGTCAGAAGGCAACACCCACCACTCAGGCTCCACCCCCAAAATCTCCAGGTATTTCCCACTCAGAGCTGGCAAGCCAGCTTTACACTTTGACTAAAGGCACTTTAGGTTTCCTTTGCTCTTGCAGGGAAGCTACCCTACAGCAAGCATGAAAATACAGGTCAAGTTAGAGTGCTTTTGCTTTTTCCCACAGCGCATCACCATATATGCCCGCTGCTGGGCTTGTTACTCCCAGAACAGGGTTCCGGCGCGTTCCGGCTCAAAATGACCACTGCATGTTAATTTGCTGTTGAGCCTTTGTCTATAAGTTTGAACCTCACCTTCCATTCCAATGTATTTGAAAAAGTGTGCATGCACACGAAAGCTCATACCTTGAATAAACCTTTGCTGGTCTTAAAGATGCCCCGGATGCTAAATTCCCTCAACCCGAAAGGGTTCTTTCAGATGAGGAGGGGAAAACTATGGCGTTTCTTGGAGGGAGGGGGGAATAAAACATGCGATCGATGAAGCCACTCCACCCCCCTGCCAATTCTCCTGGGTCAGCATACACCATTTAAAACGTGATGCTCCCCCCCCCCCCCCCGCCAGCATGCACCCTGCCTCTCTGGAACTCAAGGAGGCATGCAATCCATTAAACCTCTTGACAAGCAAATTAGTCGGCCGCCCAAGAGCCAAGCAAGACCGAATTCAGTGCTAAGCCTGTATCTAATTAAGTGCTGCGTTCAAAAAGGCCTCGCGCGGAGGCCAGTTGGACAAATCCCGCAGCAAGGCTGCTGAGAGCCAGCGGTACAGTCCTGGAACGAGTTGTACAGCCCACATCATCCGCTGTCCGCCTAACCTTTGATCGGACCTTTCCCCATTCTCTCATTTGCATGATGACGCGAACCTCGCATAAGGTCAACGTTCCCGCACATCTGCTTCTGTTCCCGTTTTCCAAACGTGGCCATCCTCCACCCTGTCTGGCCTAATTGAATCAAGGACTCCATCTCTTCGGCCCGCTTCCTTCTCGGAGCAGCGAGGGAATAATCTAATTGTGCTGCAGTAAACTGATTTAGCTCGGCTGCCGGAGTCTCTCCTCCCCGGCCGCTATTCAGATCCTATTCATTCCGTCCGAAGCGCTGGAGAATAAATGCTCTGCAATGGGTTGGGGGGGGGGGCGGGGGTCAAGAGAAAAGAGCTGACAAATGGAGAATATGCCTGGATGGATCGGCACTCTGACTCAGGAAGAAGAGGAAGAAGAAGAAGAAGAAGAGGAGGAGGAGGAGGAAGAGGAGGAGGAGAAGGAGGAGGAGATTGGATTTATATCCCGCCCTTCACTACCCAACAGCGTCTCAGAATGGCTTACAATTTCCTTTCCTTTCCCCTCTCCACAACAGACACCCTGTGAGGCAGGTGGGGCTGAGAGAGCTCTGACAGAAACTGCTCCTGAGAGAACAGCACTGACAGAACTGTGGCTTGTCCAAGGTCATCCAGCAGGTGTAACTCCTTTCCCTTCCCCTCCCCACAACAGACGCCCTGGGAGGTCGGTGGGGCTGAGAGAGCTCTGAGACAACTGTCCTTGACAGAACAGCTGGTACAGAGCTATGGCTTGCCCAAGGTCATCCAGCAGGTGCAAGTGGAGGCGTGGGGAATCAAACCCGGTCCTCCCAGATTAGAGTCTGCGCACTTAACCACTACACCAAACCAAAGAGGAGGAGGAGGAGGAGGAAGAGGAAGAGGAAGAGGAAGAGGAGGTTGGATTTATACCCTGCCCTTCACTCGGTGTCTCAGAGTGGTTTACAATCTCCTTTCCCTTCCCTTCCCCTACCAGTGAGGTAGGTGGGGCTGAGACAGCTCTTTAGGAACTGCTCTTGAGAAAAAAGCTCAGAGAGAACTTGTGACTGATCCAAGGTCATACCAGCAGCTGCAAGTGGAGGCTTGGGGACTCAAACCTGATTCTCCCAGATTAGAGTCCGCGCTCTTAACCACTTCACCAAACTGGCTCCACCAAAGCAGCTTCATGTCTCCCACAGCCTCCAGTTTGGTGTAGTGGTTATGAGCACGGACTCTAATCTGGGAGACCCAGTTTTGATTCCCCACTCCTCCACATGCAGCCGCTGGCATGACCTTGGGTCAGTCACAAGTTCTTTCAGAGCTGTTTTCTCAAGAGCAGTCCTGGAAAGAGCTCTCTCAGCCCCACCTACCCCACAGGGTGTCTGTTGAGGGGAAGGGAAAGGAGTTTGTAAGCCGCTCTGAGACTCCTTTGGGTACTAAAGGGCAGGGTATAAATCCAATCTCCTTCTCTTCTTCTATTCAAGAAGCTACTCAAGCTTTTGGGTCGCTCCCCGGAAACGATCCGTTAGAACTCATCCTCCGCTAATGAGACTGATCACATCATCATTAATTCTTACAATACTCATCAGTGGCCCAGTCCTCAAAGGACTGAGTGGCTAGTACATCAATAATGCAATTACAAACATGGTTATAGGCTTTTAAAGCTATAGAAGCCCTCACCTGGATAGCCCAGGCTAACCTGATCCCGTCAGATCTCTGAAGCTAAGTAGGATCAGCCCCTGGTTAGGACTTGCAGGAGATCACCAAGGAAGTCTAGGGTCGTGACGCAGAGGCGGGCCACGGCAAGCCGTCTCCGAGCGTCTCTTGCCCGGGAGACACTACTGGGTTGCCATGAGTCAGGTGCGACCAGACGGCACTTCGCACCCCCGCCAAATCCGTGGAAGTCGATCGGCTTGGAAAGATGCGGTGCTCGGGACCGTACTGCGGAAAGAGGAATGAGATCATTCCTGCATGCAAAACCATTAATCAGTCATCAAAAATGCTACCGATAATTAAAATGAACAGCTAAGGCTACCCCCCCCACCCCAGTATTGCTGCTAATCAAATACAATGGTGTTATTAAAATGTGTCATGAAAAACTGAGCTAATCCTGGCCAGGAGAGCAAGTATGGGCGGGGGCTGGAAAACGCATGGAGAGGCGTTCATTTATTTATATCCCACTGGCCTTCCCACCTGAGACTCAAAGTGGGTTAGAACATCGTAGAAGGAGGAGGAGGAGGAGGAGGAGAGATTGGATTTATACCCTGCCCTTCACTTGGAGTCTCAGAGCGGCTTACAAACTCCTTTCCCTTCCCCTCCCCACAACAGACACCCTGGGAGGGAGGTGGGGCTGAGAGAGCTCTGACAGAAACTGCTCTTGAGGGAACAGCTCTGAGAGCAGCTCTGCCCAAGGTCATCCAGTAGCTGCAAGGGGAGGAATGGGGAATCAAACCCGGTTCTCCCAGATTAGAGTCCACGCACTTAGCCACTGCACCAAATGGCCTCTCTTGTGTTTTGTCTGAGTCAGAAACTTTGTAGGGGAGGGGCTGTGGCCAATGCTCCCTCTAAGACAGGGGTCCTCAAACTTTTTAAATGGGGCCAGTTCACTGTCCCTCAGACCGTTGGAGGGCCGGACTATAGTTTTTTTTAAAAAAAACTATGAACAAATTCCTATGCACACGGCACATATCTTATTTTGAAGGAAAAAAACAAAATGGGAACAAATACAATATTTAAAATGGAGAACAAGTAAAGTGAAATCAACAAACTTACCAGTATTTCAATGGGAATTATGGGCCTGCTTTTGGCTAATGAGATGGTCAGTGTCCGGTTCCATATTTGTCACTGCTAGTCGTAACAAGCGATGCAAGTGTGCATCAGTTAGTCTAGATCTGGTTGGAGATTTCAGATGTTATTTTGCGAGTAGGGAAGGTGCACGGGGGGGGGGTGCGCGCATGCAAGCAAGGCACCCTTGACGGGGCTGTTTTCTTTCCCTCTCCGAAGAAACAAAGAACTCGGCATCCTCACAAACTTTTTAAGGCAGCAAGCCCCCAGCTGCTTCTCCCTGAAACTCCACTACTGCAGGCATCATGATGGGAAAGAGAAACCTCTCTCTCTCTCTCTCCCCCTCCGATTCCCAGCAGCACAAAAAGCCTCGAAAAAGACCCCCGCCCGGCTCTTGGGACTGGCGCAGGTCTCCTAGCCGGCTGAGAGGCCTCTCAGCCGGCTAGGAGACTTGGGGCCAGCCGGAGCGCCTGCCACCTCACCCTTACCCTCTTCCAGTCTTCCTTTTGCCTCCTCCGGGCTGACTGGAAGCAGGGGGGCGGGGCTTTGTCATGTGGCCCGGGACGAGTCGGCTGCAATTTTTCCGCTGCTTTGTGTGCTGCTGGGAATTGGAGGACAGGCAGCGGCACACCCGGCGGGCCAGAAAAATGCCCTCGGCGGGCCGCATGTGGCCCCTGGGCCGTAGTTTGAGGACCCCTGCTCTAAGCTATGGAGTCTTGGGAGCAAAAATCCAACTTGGTGAGCTACTGGCATTAAAGCTGCCGGCGAGCAATTTGGCTCCTGCGTAAATTAGTTTGCCCTGGAGCCATCCTTCCTGAGCGAAGACAGAAATGTGTGAGCTGGAGGCTAAAAAACGGTGAGTTCGCTCACACGGACTCAGCTTAGAGGGAACACTGTGGCTCAGAGGCAGAGCCTCTGCTTGGCACGCAGAAGGCCCCAGGTTCAATCCCCGGCTTCTCCAGTTAAAAGGACCAGGCAGGAGGGGATGGGGAAAACTCCCTGCCACTTCCTCGGCTGAGGAGTAGTCAGCCTCAACGGAGCCAGTATCTACGACAGTCCCCAAGTCGGGGAACAACAAAACATTAAAACTTGCCCAACATGGGGGACATCACAGTGCCGGGCATGACAGGGTTTTTTCGGGGCTGGGCTCCCCCTGCCAGCCAGCTGGCGGTTGGTAGATTGGAGGCCCCGAAAGCAGAGGAACCCCTGCCCCCATCAGGGGCATAAGCCAAACAGTATAATGTGCAGAGATGAAAAACGCAAGGGTAGACCATCAAAACCCTCCTGAGCAGCCATTTCCTCTGGGGCCACTGGCCTGATCCAACATGGCTTCTCTAACGTCTGGGGCAGTGATGCTCTGAATTCTTGGTGCTTGGGCGGGCAACAGTGGGAGGCCTTCTCGAGTTCTGACCTCGCTGCTAGACCTCCTGACGGCACCCGGATTTTGGCCACCGTGTGACGCAGAGTGTTGGACTGGATGGGCCACTGGCCTGATCCAACACTGGCTTCTCTCATGTTCTTATAGGACACAGGAGGGAAGCATCCAATGACTGGAACATTGCTAAGAGGACACGTCGGGCTATCTCGGGTCAGCCTTCCCGTGTGACCCAACGTCTTCCGGCTGTATACATCCACCGCTGTTCCAATCAGCCAGAGGGGGACAATTCGAGCCAATATTATTTAATCTGGAGGAGGCTGTTTGCTTTTGCCGAGCTCTGTTGGCCAGCCTGTGTTTAATAAAGCCGAGTCATGTTTTCTTTGCCGCCTGTCTAATTTATGGGAGAGATCGCAGGCGGCAGGTTTCAGG
Organism: Lepidodactylus listeri; assembly: GCA_029233225.1. NCBI lineage: Eukaryota > Metazoa > Chordata > Lepidosauria > Squamata > Gekkonidae > Lepidodactylus > Lepidodactylus listeri. Next base: position 6,955,588 of record JARCFY010000012.1, read on the forward strand.
GCAGGTTGGCGTGCTGCGAAACGATAAGGCGCCGGCGAAAGTGAGGCAGGCGAAAGCTGACGGATTGCTTGGATGTGATCAGGGCAGCTTCAGCCCTTCTATCGGGAACTGGATCACAGATTCACACATCCGCAGGCATCCTCTGCACCTCTCACTCGCAGGGGTTATTTCGTAGGAAAAGAGGTGCAGGAGCTCATTAGCATAACTCATTTGCATATGCCACACCCCCTAACATACCGGAAGTGTGTCAGAAGGCGACACCCACCCCTCAGGCTCCACTCCACAGGGGAGTGAAACTGATCTGCTCTTCCTCCCTTCCCTTCCCCATCCAATACTTGGTGCAATAAAAATAAGCATAAAGAACACACCCCCATTCTCTTCCTGCTCCCTTGAAACCACCAGGTTTCAAGTAGACTTGAGATACCCAGGACATGTGCACCACCCATCCCTTCCCCTTCCCCTCCCCACAACAAGACACCCTGTGAGGTAGGGGGGGCTGAGAGAGGTCTTTTGAGAACTGCTCGTGAGAGAACAGCTCTGAGAGAACTTGTGACTGGCCCAAGGTCACACCAGCAGCTGCATGTGGAGGAGTGGGGAATCGAACCCGGTTCTCCCAGATTAGAGTCCAACTCCTGACCACTACACCAAACTGATGGGGTGGAAGCTGCTGAAGGGTTGGTGAAATTTCTCCAGTACTTATGTGCCATGTGCCCAGATAAAAAATGGTATACTTAGAAAATGTATATGCCACCTTGAGCGAGTCTCTGGAAAAGCAGCACACAGTCATAAAAGGAACAACGATAAAATTATCAATATTAAAACAGAACATTAAAAACAATAAAGACCCTAGCAGGGCTTTCCCCGGGGCGCTGCGCCTCTGCACTGCTCGGGGAAGCCGAGGAGGGGGCGGGGCTTGGTCATGTGCCCGCCCCCTGGGCTCCTCACTCCCGGAGCTGCGCTCCTGTGCGCTCCCGCTCCAACGGACCCCTGCTCACTCGCCTCCTGTTTTGGGGCCCTTGGGCTCTTTTCTCCAAGGGGTTGACAGTACCTCAGCCTCCTTTTCTTTTCCATCCTTTTCCTATTTTAAAAAAATCACCTGCTAAATCGGGTGGTTTATACCTGGTGAGAGCCAGTTCAGCATAATGGTTAGGAGCGCAGACTCTGATATGGGAGAACCGGGTTTGATTCTCCTCTCCCCTGCTTGCAGCTGCTGGTGTGACCTTGGGTCATCCCCGAGTACTCTCAGAGCTGTTCTCTTACAAGCAGTTCTCAAGAGAGCTCTCTCAGCCCTCCCCTACCTCACAGGGTGTCTGTTGTGGGGAGGGGAAGGGAAAGGAGATTGTCGTCTGCTTTCAGGCACAGACCTGGCACATTTCTCCGGCTTGTTTTGCAAACTTTACCACCACCCCCCCCCCAAGCTGGAATATGTGTCTGCTGAACTCCTTCCAAGATGGGAGTTGTCATCTTCGAGATCTGTTCTAATTCTACCGGGCTGAGAGACTCGGGCAAGGAGAGAAGCGGCTTGCTTCAGTAACTCAGACAGCAATAAGACGGGGCTGGCAGAACAGAGAGGAAATCATATTTCTGCCCGGTGGCAGGTGACAGTGAGAACAGTCGCTTCTCGCCAGGCAGCAGACGGGATCGCTGCCGATGGCTGCGTCGAAGCAGCCCGGTTATTCAAAAGCTCGTGGTTGTGGGAGGTGGGTCTCTTCACCTCCTTGCTTCTCGGGGAAAGAAGAGAAGAAGAAGAAGAAGAAGAAGAAGAAGAGAAGAGATTGGATTTATATCCTGCCCTTCACTCACTTGGAGTCTCAGAGCGGCTTACAGGCTCCTTTCCCTTCCCCTCCCCACAACAGACACCCTCTGAGGTAGGTGGGGCTGAGAGAGCTCTGACAGAAACTGCTCTTTTTCAAGAACAGCTCTGATGGAACTATGGCTTGCCCAAGGTCATCCAGCAACTGCAAGTGGAGGAGTGGGCACTTGAGAGCCAGTTTGGTGTAGTGGTTGTGTGGACTCTAATCTGGGCGAACTGGGTTTGATTCCCCACTCCTCCACTTGCACCTGGCTGGATGACCTTGGGCAAGCCGTAGCTCTGTACCAGCTGTTCCCTCAAGGACAGTTGTCTCAGAGCTCTCTCAGCCCCACCTACCTCCCAGGGTGTCTGTTGTGGGGAGGGGAAGGGAAAGGAGTTTGTAAGCCGCTCTGAGACTCCACGTGAGTGAAGGGCGGGATATAAATCCAATCTCTTCTCTTCTTCTTCATCAAACCCAGTTCTCCCAGATTAGAGTCCGTGCACTTAACCACTACACTGAACTCACTTAACCAAAGGAGGTCGTGGCTCAGTAGGGGCACGTTTGCTTTGTATGCAGGAAGTCCCACGTCCAAGCCTTGTGTTTATTTAGGCCAATTTCCAGGTCGAACCTAGGGATCCCCCAGGAATTGCAGCCCATCACCAAACGAGAGACATCCGTTTCCTTAGAGCAAATGGATGTTTTTGGAGGTGAACTCTGTGGCATCGTACCCCACAAATGTCCTCCCCAGGCTCCACCCTGGCTCCACCCCCCCTGGCTCCCCAGGCTCCACCCCCCAGGCTCCACCCCCAAATCAACAGGAGTTCAGCAACCTAGAGCTGGCAACTAGTGTTCCCTCTAAGCTGAGTCAGTGTGAGCCAGCTCAGTTCTTTTAGCCTCCGGCTCACACATTTTTGGTCTCCGCTTGGGAAGGAAGTCTCCAGAGCAAGCTCATTTGTGTAGCAGCCCAATCGCTCGCTCACAGCTTTAATGCCAGCAGCTCGCAGAGTAGAATTTTTGCTCACAAGACTCCACAGCTTAGAAGGAGCATTGCTGGGAACCAGGGGTCATTTCGTGGAAAAAGAGGTGCCGGAGCTCATTGGCATAACTCATTTGCATATGCCACACCCCCTAACATACCGGAAGTGTGTCAGAAGGCAACACCCACCCCTCAGGCTCCCCTCCACAGGGGAGTGAAACTGACCTGCTCTTCCTCCGTTCCCCTCCCCATTCAATACTTTGTGCAATAAAAATAAGCGTAAAGAACACACCCTCATTCTCTTCCTGCTGCCTTGAAACCACCAGATTTCAAGTAGACTTGAGATACCCAGGACATGCGCACCACCCATCCCTTCCCCTTCCCCTCCCCACAACAAGACACCCTGTGAGGTAGGTGGGGCTGAGAGAGGTCTTTTGAGAACTGCTCATGAGAGAACAGCTCTGAGAGAACTTGTGACTGGCCCAAGGCCACACCAGCAGCTGCATGTGGAGGAGTGGGGAATCAAACCCGGTTCTCCCAGATTAGAGTCCAACTCCTGACCACTACACCAAACTGATAAGGTGGAAGCTGCTGAAGGGTTGGTGAAATTTCTCCAGTACTTATGTGCCATGTGCCCAGATTAAAAAATGGTCTACTTAGAAAATTTATATGCCACCTTGAGCAAATCTCTGGAAAAGCAGCAGACAGTCATAAAAGGAACAATGATAAAATTATCAATATTAAAACAAAACATTAAAAACAATAAAGACCCTAGCAGGGCTTTCCCCGGGGCGCTGCGTCTGTGCACTGCTCGGGAAAGCCGAGGAGGGGGCGGGGCTTGGTCGTGTGACCGCCCCCTGGGCTCCTCACTCCCGGAGCTGCGCTCCTGTGCGCTCCCACTCCAACGGACCCCTGCTGGTAACCCACCTCCCCACACACACACACCGCCACCAATTCTCCCTCTAAGCTGTGGAGTCCTGTGAGCAATAATTCTACTGCATTAAAGTACAGAGCTGCCAACTCTACCAACGCTCTTGTTTCACCACAGTGTATGCACGCTCATCGGTAACGCAGAGGGAGGAGATACGCCAATAAGCCAGAGGCAATCAAAACTGCGACCCATTGATCATGCTCCAGTTCCAACTCTGATTGTGCAAATTCTCCTCACTAAACCAGAACGAACTACAAGTGGGGAGAGGTCTGAAAGGAGCAAAGAGCTTCTTTCATCTTCACCTTCTACTTGCTTGTGCGCCCAGGAAAGAGATGTTTTCCGTAAATCTCATGTTTCAATTGCACTTGAAGCCGATCTGACTTTGATCTTTTTAGGGTTTGTTTTTTTGGAAGGGAGACCGATTCACCCTGCGGGCTTTTTTGGTTGCCTTCCTTGCTTGCTTCCCTCCTTGATCCATCAAGGTAAACTCTCTTTGTGCGCCACACGGTTTAATTAACATTCTCCGTGTAATCCAATTTACGCGGCCTGTTCTCGAGTACATTTACAACTGGATTTCAAAGAGCATTTTGCTCATCGCACCGAAAAATCAGGCCGATTGCTCCCGGATCTCATACCAGCCAATGCTTGCTGGCATTTTCCAGCGATGTTTTATTGTTAACGACTGCTCTTAAAATTAAAACAGCCTTACTGAAGAATGTTTCTGTTCACCCAGGGGATTTCTTCTCCTTGAAATTTGTCATTTTGAGACGTCTGCGATGAAAACGGGAGAACGTATCTTGAGAAACGATAAAGGAAGAACGCGGTTGAATTTTGCAGGCCAGCAGTTTTGACTTAAAAGGGCTCATCTTGTTTTGCCCTCTCACATGTGGTGAAGTGACATAATTTCTGTGCTTTTGCCCATTTTCTTGCATCGTTTTCTCCCCACTAACTAGGGTTGCCAGCCTCCAGGTGAGGCCTGGAGATCTCCTGGAATTGCAACCGATCACCAGATGACAGAGACCAGTTCCCCTGGAGGAAACAGCTGCTTTGGAGGTTGGATTAGAACAGGGGTGGGCAAACTTGCTCAGCGTAAGAGCCACCTAGAACGGGTGGGCAAACTTGCTCAGCGTAGGAGCCACATAGAATAAACATCAGATGTTTGAGAGCCACAAGACACGAACAAATATTACCTGCTTTTATTGGAAAACAAGCAAATTTGCTTTTTATTAACATTAAATGAGACTTGCAAAAATAATAACAAAAGGGATAAAAGCAGATATTGATAATGATATTACTTTGTCCAATGATATTTGTTTGCTAATGATCTTTAGCTTCCCCAGCCGCCCTGCCGGGAGCCACATAATATATGTGAAAGAGCTGCATGCGGCTCCCGAGCCACAGTTTGCCCAGCCCTAGATTAGAACATGAGAACATAAGAGAAGCCAATGTTGGTTCAGGCCAATGGCCCATCCAGTCCAACACTCTGTGTAACACAGTGGCCAAAAATACCAGGTGCCCTCAGGAGATCCAACAGTGGGGCCAGGACACCAGAAGCCCTCCCACTGTTGCCTCCTCCCCCCGGTCAAGCACCAAGAATACAGAACATCACTTGCCCCGGACTGAGAGTTCCTATCTATACCTTGTGGCTAATAGCCACTGATAAGAACATAAGAGAAGCCAATGTTGGATCAGGCCAGTGGCCCATCCAGTCCAACACTCTGCCACACAGTGGCCAAAAACACCAGGTGCCCTCAGGAGGTCCAGCAGTGGGGCCAGGACACTAGAAGCCCTCCCACTGTTCTCCCCCCCCCTCCCCAAGCACCAAGAATACAGAGCATCACCTGCCCCAGACTGAGAGTTCCTATCTATCCCTTGTGGCTAATAGCCACTGATAAAAACATAAGATGTCCCCATCCAGTCCATCCAGGGAGATTTTTTTTTTGGGGGGGGTGAAGACTGGAGAGGGTGGGATTTAGGGAGGGGAAGGACTTCATCAGGCTACAGTGCCATAAAATCCCCCCTCCAAATGTCCCTGACCGATTTCCCACAGGCGATGCCCTGGTGTCATTCCTCCATTTGCTCCAACTGTGTGCTTGCGTTCCCGACTCTTTGCCGCGGGATTTTGACCTGCAGCTCCACCTGATCTTCCTTGCGGCTCAAAAAAACAGGATCACTGAAACCGCGGGGAAGAGCGGGCGGAGCCGTGAGTCAAAATGTGCCCCGCGGCAAATAGTGGAAGATTCGAGCACACAACCGGGGCAAACGGAGGAACGACGCCGGGCAGCGCCTGTGGGAAATCGGTCCCTGACTTTGCCTCCATTTTGAAGAGCGAGTTTCCTCTGAAACAGCCGAGTGGAATCAACCGAAATTGCAGAGCTGGGTTATTACGGGAGTTAATGTCCTGTTTGGCCTTTTAGTCATCTCTGAGGAGAAAAAAAAGCCAGGCTGTTAAGACCGGCCATGGGCAATTGACTAGCGATTACCGGCTGCCGCCCTCAGCTTTTGGCTCCCTTGGCAGCTTCAAGGGGGATGTCTGAGTCAAAAGCCACAAGGGAGCTGAAGGGGGAAAGCATTTCTCCTAGAGATCTCTGTCAGGGGGAGTGGCTCACGCCTGGATAGGGTTGCCACTTGGAAATTTCCAGGGGTCCTTTCGTAGAAAAAGAGCTGCAGGAGCTCATTAGCATAACGCATTAGCATAACTCATTAGCATATGCCATGTCTTCTGACATCACTGGAAGTGTGTCAGAAAGGGAATGTCAGTTTCAGCCCCATTATACCCTATGGGCCACTGAAATCAATGGCAAAAACTCATAGGGTATATGAGGGGCTGGAGGAAAGGGGGTTTGAGGGAGAGGCTCCAAACTTGCGGGGTCGCTGCTGGGGCCTCTCCTCGAAATACCCACCAAGTTTCAAGAAGATTGGACCACGGGGTCCAATTCTATGGGGCCCCAAACAGGTTGTCCCATCCCCTCCATTGTTCTCTATGGTGGGGAAAAATGTTACCTTTTCCCCTACCATAGAGAACAATGGAGGGAATGGGGGCAACCGGTTTGGGGGCCAGTAGAATTGGACCCCCTGGTCCAATCTTCTTGAAACTTGGTGGGTATTTGGGGGAGATGTCCCAGCAGCTACTCTGCAAGTTTGGAGCCTCTCCCTCAAACCCCCTCCCCTCCAGTCGCTTTTAAAGTTGCCGCCGAATTTCGGCAGCCATTCAGCAGCAGACTGAATCAGATCAGAGAATCTGATTCGGCCCATGGCTGCCCTAGTGGCCACTCCTGAGCTGGCGAAGCTTTGCTCCGCCTCACTCCGGCCCCAACGGACCCCTGGAGATTTCTCATTATTACGATTGATCTCCGGACTACAGAGATCAGCTCCACTGGAGAAAATGGCTGCTTTGGAGGGTGGACTCTATGGCGTTGTACCCTCCTCCCCCCCCCCCCGAAGGTCCCTGTCCTCCCCAGGCTCCACTCCCAAATCTCCAGGGGTCTCCCAGGTTGGATCTGGGAACCCTACCCCCTGTCCCTGCAAGGGTTGTCAGGTCTATGAAGAAAGGCTGAAGCGCTTGGGGCTCTTTAGCTTGGAGAAACGACGGCTGAGGGGTGACATAATCGAGGTTTATAAGATTATGCAGGGGATAGAGCGGGTAGAGAAAGAAGTCCTTTTCTCCCTTTCTCACAAGACAAGAATTCGTGGACACTTTATGAAATTGCTGAGCAGTGGGGTTCGAACAGATAAAAAGAAGTCCTTCTTCACTCAAAGAATGATTAACATGTGGAATTCATTGCCACAGGAGGTGGTGGCAGCTACAAGCGTGGACAGCTCCAAGAGGGAATTGGATAACCATCTGGAGCAGAGGTCCATCAGTGGCTATTAGTCACAAGGTATAGATAGGAACTCTCAGTCTGGGGCAAGTGATGCACTGTATTCTTGGTGCTTGGGGGGGGGGGGCAACAGCGGGAGGGCTTCTAGTGTCCTGGCCCCACTGATGGATCTCCTGAGGGCACCTGGTGTTTTTGGCCACTGTGTGACTCAGAGTGTTGGACTGGATGGGCCACTGGCCTGATCCAGCATTGGCTTCTCTTATGTTCGTAGGTCCTCCCTGACTGACAGTGGGGATGGCGTAGGGTTGGAAAACTCCTAGAGCAGGGGTGTCAAACGTAAGGCCCGGGGGCCAGAAATGGCCCTCCCCAAGGCTCTTATGTGGCCCACAATTAGGGTTGCCAAGTCTCACCTTAAAGAAAGTGAGGGAGTCCCAGTCCCTCTTTGGCAGTCCCAGTCCCTCTTCTACGGTACCATAGAGTTTCAGGGCGATTGCTGGAGTGTCGCCCCGGCAACATCCCCAGTGTGATGACGTCACTTCCGGGTGACATCATCATGCCGGGCACGTCGGCTGAATCGGGCCACTTCGGGGGTGAGGTTCCCCTGCCGGCTGGATCCGGACCAGCGGATTGGGGACCTGTTTAGTGGGGGGATCCCCGCCCCGCCCCCCCCGGGGGACTTGGCAGCCCTACTGCAAGCAACTGGTGCAAGGAAAGGAACAGGAGCCGCTCCGACTGTGGCTTCAGCATGGCAGAGCAGCCTTGTCTGCAGCAGTCAAGCAGCGTGCGAAGGTCTGGCTCTCCAGTCCGCCCATGTGGGTTCTCCTCTGCACCCCCCTCCCGACCCATGAGGCCTTGCAGCGGGATACAACAACTTGGAGCTTACCAGCTGCTGTCCTTTATAGAGTTTACATCTCCAGTACCTGGCATTATGTCGTATGATACACGTGGCCTGGCCTGTCATAGTACCATTTATTGCAGATCTGGCCCTTGTAACAAAGGAGTTCGACAGCTCTGTCCTAGAGATTTGGGAGTGGAGCCTGGGCAGGACAGGGTCCTCAGTGGAGCACGATGCCTTCAAGTCCACCCTCCAAAGCAGCCGTTTCCTCCAGCCCATAGGCGTCAACTACGGGGGGGCTCGAGGGCTCGAGCCACCCCCGAAATTTCCCGGCGGGGACTGAGCCCCCCCGGGAAAACGGTGCACCCTCCGCCGCGCCTCCCTTGGCCCTTCCTAGTGCCGCTGCTGCCGCCTCTCTCCCCCCCCCCCCCCCGCCTGGCCACTCCGACCCTCCCTCCGTCCATACAGGGGCCAGCTAAGCAAATGCCCAGCTGGCCCCTGGACGGACGGAGGGACGGAAGCAGGAGTGGTCAGGCAGGGGGGGAGGCGGCGGCGGCGGGGACATGGTCCCGGTGGGGGCGCGCACTTTGCGCGCACGCATAGAAAAGCCCCCCCCCCGGAATTTTTAAACTCTACGCCTCTGCTCCAGCCTGGAGATGGGTTTCATTGCCTGCCTCTGCGTAGCCACCCTGGACTTCCCTGGAGGTCCCCGATCCAAATACCAGCCAGGGCTGACCCTGCTTAGCTTCTGAGATCTGGTGGAACTGGGCTAGCTTGGGCGATCCAGGTAAGGACCGTTAAAGCTGACTGGAGCTAATCTACCAATCAGACCGTGGCCTGAGATCCTGGTTTGGTAGACCCTAACAAGCCATGGTGAGTAGAGCGTACCACAGTCAGACAGCCGCTTGAACTATATCCTCTGCATAAAACCACCGTTCTGCATCGTACCTGAAATGAGCTTAACTTTGGAAAAGCTGCCCCATCTCCAGATCTCCCCAGGGCTCATTTTGTAGCAGGAGCTCCTTTGCATATTAGGCCACACACCCCTGATGTAGCCAATCCTCCGAGAGCTTACAGTAGCCCCTGTAAGAAGAGCTCTGTAAGCTCTTGGAGGATTGGCTACATTAGGGGTGTGTGGCCTAATATGCAAAGGAGCTCCTGCTACAAAATGACGCCTGGGTCTTCCCAAATAATGATAGTGATTTGCCAGGGATGAGCACTGAAAACCAGGATCTGTTGTGGGGAGGGGAAGGGAAAGGAGTTTGTAAGCCACTCTGAGACTCTTTCAGGTAGTGATGGGTGGGGTATAAATCCAATCTCCTCCTCCTCCTCCTCCTCCTCCTCTTCTTCTAAATGCAGAGAGTTAGACAATCCTGACCTGGATGGCCCACGCTAGCCTGATCTTGTCAGATCTCAGAAGGTAAGCAGGGTCAGCCCTGCTTAGTATTTGGATGGGAGACCTCCAAGGAAGTCCAGGGTTGCTATGCAGAGGCAGGCAAGGGCACAAACACCTCTGAATATCTCTTGCCTTGAAAACCTTACCAGTTCGCCAGAAGCCGGCTGCGCCTTGACTGCCCTTTGCACATGGGCGTGCGCATGCGCGCACACACACACAGAGGGGCAGATCTACTGTGAAACTAATGAAGCTTAAGCTTCAGGGCCCCTAATCCTGGAGGGGCCCTGAAGCAACTTTTTTGTAATGAGCAGATTTTTCAACAAAATTGATGGCGTCCTATTAAAATAAGGCTATTTTAGTGACAGGACCATAAGCCAGTGGGTTAAAGTACTTAATACTGATCTAAGAATATGCTGTAATGCCCATTTCAAAATTTCCCTGTAATTGGTCAGATTTCAACATTTTCTCGGGGGCTTGCAGCACCCGAACCCCCAGCTGTATGGGCTCACTGAGCTCACCAGAATCTCTTCACACCCTACATTTGGGCAGCTGGATCCTTGAGCCCTTCATTAGTGTGTGGCTTAATAGTTACGCAGCTCAGCCTTTGACCAATCAGAACCATAAAAAAGACATCTGAATTCTCAATTTAGGCTGCACAAGTCTCGCTTGTGACAGTGTCAGCGATGCAATGAGCATGAAGTTGAGCAAACTCCAGAGGATAACAGAGGACCGGAGGGCCTGGCATGATGTGGTCCATGGGATCGCGGAGAGTCGGACTCGACTGTGCGGCTGAAGAACAACAAAGTTTCGCTTGTGCATTTTAACATCAAATAATAGATTTGTGCTGTCTTGGCTGGTTGCCACAGAGACTACACACTGCAAGCTGGAAACACGGTCCGGAGTCAAGGTAAATAACAAAGCCAAAGGTCGGATAGCCAGGAAGTCAATTCAAGGTTTCAAGGACAAGGAGCGGCTGCTACAGGCACAGAAGCAGGTCTGAATGTGCAGAGTTGCTGCCACGCTGAAGCAGGTGCATGGAGTGTTTTTGAGCAGGTCCTCCCTTCCCTGGGAGTTGAGTCTGCAAAGGCTTACAGCTCCTCTCGTTGCCTTTGCAGGAGCTGCCGTCTGGAACTCTTTCTTTGCTCCTGCAAAATCAACCTCTGACGTGCCCTCCATCTGGGGCACTCAGGAGTCTAGCCTCGGGGTATCTGCAACTGGGGGTGCTGGGCCAGGCTCAGAATTGGTCTCTCCTTCTGGCTGCACCTCCTGTGCAGCTGCTGGGAACTCTTCTTCCTCAGGTATTGTTGGAGGTTTTTCTTCTGGGCTGACTCCAGAGGAGGCTGGGTTGCTCCCTGCCTCTTCCTCATCTGAGGAGTAGTCAGCCTCCGCAGAACCAGTACCCATGACAAGATTTCCGCCTCTTTATCCTAACGAGCCCCGCCCCCTTTGATGACCTTCTACCTGTTGTTGCTGGTTGAAAAGGGGCCCCCATAACAGTTCAAGCTTTAGGGTCCCAAAAATGTAGGTCTGTCATTGCACACACACACACACAGAGAGAGCTAACTGGACGACAGAAGAAATCTTCCACAGTCTCTCATTTATTAAGCTATTTCTCTTAAGCTATTTCTCTTCTCTTCCACTGCATCAGCCTTGTTCCTTGTACAGTTAATTAGTCTCATAGTTCAGAACATCAAATGAAGCAGAAACTCACTGGCTAAGGACGAGGAGCTTGACTTCTCTGCCCAGCAGGCTTCTTAAGGTGGCGGTCAATGTTCCGTTTCACTAACTTTCCGTGAAAAAACCTGGACTTGCGGATTCATGACTTGGAAGGAAGGAACAGCTAGCGCTGAAAAGAAACCCCGGTTCCTCCAGAAATGAGCTTCAAGATTTTTGTTTTTAACAGATGGACCTATCCTCATCATGGCACAGAAGGTATAGCTTCCTGAGAAGGAACACTCCAAGCCCCAGTTTTTCCCATCACCCCTAGCCATGACTCTGAACGTGTGCATTGCAGCTGTGCATCCAATCCCCAGGAGGAACAGAATGAGACTTTTCATGAATCAGGGCAGAACTGCATTTGATCTAATTCAGGGCAATCCATCAACAAGAGGGGGTGGCTAAACACAACAAAACAACCATCCTCTGTTACCAGAATACGTTGGGGAAAATAGTCAAAAATACTTAAATACAATGGATTTTTGCTTCATTGGAGAGGAGACATTTCTTTCTGTTTAAAAATCTTTATTTCTAAGGGATAGGGTACACAGGTAACCTACAAAATAACAAGAGATATCTAGAGCTACAGCTTTACATGCTACTGCTACAAACACAAGGTCACTCAACGAGATTCCTCCTTCTTCTTGACCCCTAGAAGGAAATCACCTGAATACATTAACCAATCAATACTATTTACTTTTGTGGGCTTTCCTTACATTGGCTGTCTGCCAGGTTCCCTTCCAGGTCAGTCTAAACAATAGCACAGAAGGTAAACAGGTTAACCCTATAATGGCTGGAATCTGGACCTTGCAACTCACACATTTCCAACAAACACTTCCCTCCACAGCCAGTTCTCAACACAAACCCTCTGGTTTCCCACCCGCTGGACTGCTAATTCAGAAACAAGTCTTTTTTGGAGGGAGATGGGGGAGGGGGGGAGAGGTTACAAAGGGGAATGGGTGAGTAGGAGATGGGTTAATCACAAATTGATTCTTCCCTCTCACATTCTTGTTCTTTATTTATTTATCTTTATCACATTTTTATACCACAGCCTCTCCTGTACGGTCTCAGAACAGTTTACAATAAAACATTCCACAAGGAATATTAATTTAAAAATCTAACATTAGAATAGCACCAGCTAATTCAATACAATGACAATTAAAACAATCATAAAACATCAATGAGCACAAATAAGCCAGTTCCTAGAGAGTAAGCTATTTCCCAATTCAATGGCAAAATGCAGGCCCCAGGCTGTGATGATATTAAGTGGCCCCTTTAAACTCTCAGGGCTCCTGAGAGTTGGATGAGCTTCTAGGAGCTGTTGAAACCTCTGTCATTCAATGTGACAGGCTATTATGCCCAGTCAACGCTCCCTCTAAGCTGTGGAGTCCTGTGAGCAAAAATTCTACTTTGTGAGCTACCAGCAATAAAGTTGTGAGCAAGCGATTTGGCTGCTGTGTAAATTAGTTTGCTCTGGAGCCATGCTTCCTGAGCTAAGACAAAAATGTGTGAGCTGGAGGCTAAAAAACTACAAACTAGCTCACACTAACTCAGCTTAGAGGGAACACTACTCCCAGTGCCCAAATAGCTTTACAGTCTGTTTAACACCCACCTCACTCACTGTGACTGGTTGCTGACTGTTCTTCCCCTGTATAACTCCTCCTTCCTATCAGCAACCTCCTCTAGGCAACAAACCATCTCTTTGGCTCATTGGCATGGCACCTGTCTATCAAAGCCCTACTCAGCATGGGAGCCAGTTGGGTGTAGTGGTTAGGAGCGTGGACTGTAATCTGGGAGAACCAGGTTTGATTCCTCACTCCTCCACATGCAGCTGCTGGCGTGACCTTGGGTCAGTCAGAAGTCCTTTCAGAGCTGTTCTCTCAAGAGCAGCTCTCTCAGAGCTCTCTCAGCAGGGCCCTATCTTCCTCACAGGGTGTCTGTTGGAAGAAAATGAAAGGGAGAAGATTGTAAGCTACTGTGAGACTCTGAGTGAAGGGCAGGGTCTAAGTCCAGTCTCCTCCTCCTCCTCCTCTTCATCTTCTGGGTGTGGAACAGTGGTCACTGTGGGTGCGGAGGGGGAAGTATTTGTGAATTTCCTGCATCATACAGGGGGTTGAACTAGATGACCCTGGAGATCCCTTCCAACCTCCCCCTCCTCCCCACTTAAAACAGCCTTCACTCTTCCAACACTTATACAACTATGCTCCCAAGTTTCAGCCATAAATAAATTCTACATGCTGCACTGTAAAGAGTCACCCTGTACTGTAGCCCTTTTAAACATTGAAAGGATGAGTCAGGTAGAAAGATTCAGATGAGGAGGAATGCAGAATCATCCCCAGATGTCTGTAACTCAGTTTGCTGTTACGGAGTTCTATTATGCCCGTACTTTTTGAGTGACCTTATCAAGCAATTTTCTTCTTCTTTTTCTTCTTCTTCTTTGATCCGCGGAGAATGAGCGTCCCTAACGTACCCGGGGAGAGTTCAGAAGGGGTCTTTTCAGGCATCGCCAGTAACCAATTAAGCTAATGATTCAGAGGAAGTCTGAGACAGAAAAAGAGAGGATGCAGCATTTGCAAGAAGTCCCTAATTGGGGACTTTTCATGAAGGCGCAATGAGACAAGAAAGGAAGATCAAGCAAAATGCAAATGCAGAGCTAATTTCTGAAACCACCTCCTGACAATACGATGGATCTTCCTTTGAGGAGCCTTGGGACTAGCATCGATTGGGCACTGCTGCTAAATGAAGCGCCCAGGGGTCATTTCGTAGAAAAAGAGGTGCAGGAGCTCATTAGCATAACTCATTGGCATAACTCATTGGCATAACTCATTGGCATATGCCACACCCTCTAACATACCGGAAGTGTGTCAGAAGGCAACACCCCCCCCCTCAGGCTCCATTCCACAGGTGAGTGAAACTGACCTGCTCTTCCTCCATTCCCTTCCCCATCCAATACTTTGTGCAATAGAAATATGCGTCAAGAACACACCCTCATTCTCTTCCTGCTCCCTTGAAACCACCAGGTTTCAAGGAGACTTGAGATGCCCAGGACATGTGCACCACCCATCCCTTTCCCTTCCCCTCCCCACAACAAGACACCCTGTGAGGTAGGTGGGGCTGAGAGAGGTCTTTTGAGAACTGCTCATAAGAGAACAGCTCTGAGAGAACTTGTGACTGGCCCAAGGTCACACCAGTAGCTGCATGTGGAAGAGTGGTGAATCAAATCCGGTTCTCCCAGATTAGAGTACAGCTCCTGACCACTACACCAAACTGATGGGGTGGAAACTGCTGAAGCGTTGGTGAAATTTCTCCAGTACTTATGTGCCATGTGCCCAGATAAAAAATGGTATACTTAGAAAATTTATATGCTCCCTTGAGCAAGTCTCTGGAAAAGCAGCACACAGTCATAAAAGGAACAATGATAAAATTATCAATATTGAAACAAAACATTAAAAACAATAAAGACCCTAGCAGGGCTTTCCCCGGGGCGCAGCGCCTCTGCACTGCTCGGGGAAGCCGAGGAGGGGGCGGGGCTTGGTCATGTGCCCGCCCCCTGGGCTCCTCACTCCCGGAGCTGCGCTCCTGTGCGCTCCCGCTCCAACGGACCCCTGGGAGCGCCCAAGTTCAGAGGTGGTCTATCTCTTAAGCAATGCTCCTTCTAAGCTCTGGAGTCTTGTGAGCAAAAATTCTACTCCGTGAGCTACTGGGCATTAAAGTTGTGAGCGAGCGATTTGGCTGCTGCATAAATTAGTTTGCTCTGGAGCCATCCTTCCTGAGCTAAGACAACAATGTGTGAGCCAGAGGCTGAAAAACGGTGAGTGTGCTCACAGAAACTCAGCTTAGAGGGAACACTGCTCTTGAAGAGCAGATATGAGATAAGGCAAGGGAGTGAAGTAAAGGGGTCTTCATGTCTTGCTTGTAGGCCTCTTCAAGGCATTTAAGAGTGTTCTGTGTGCCTTGGCGTCTAGTCATGCCGGCCACATGACCATGGAAATGTCTTTGGACAGCGCTGGCTCTTCAGCCTGGAAACAGAGATGAGCACCGCAACCCTACAGTCGGATTCGACTGGCTTTTGAGCAAGGGAAGCCTTTACGTTTGCCTAATTAACAGGAAACAGAGAGCGAGTATAAATGGGCAGTTTTCGCAGTGGAAGGTGGTAAGCGGTGGGGTACCGCAGGGCTCGGGACTGGGTCTGGTGCTTTTAAAATTGTTCATTAATGATTTGGAGTTGGGAGTAAGCAGTGAAGTGGCTAAGTTTGCAGATGGCCCTAAGACGTTCAGAATGGTGAGAACCGGGGAAGACTGTGAGGCGCTCCAGAGGGATCTGTCGAGGCTGGGCAAGTAGGCTTCAGCATGACAAATGAGATTCAACTTGGGCAAGTGCAGAGTAATGCACGTTGGAGCCAAGAATCCTACCTGTAGATACATGTTGCTTGAGTCCAGTGGCAGCTTTAAGACCTACAAAGCTTTATTCAAGATATAAGCTTCCGTGTGCCAAGCCCACTTCTTTGGATACTTGCACATGAAAGCTCAGGGGCAGCGGTGGCTCAGAGGTTACGATGTTGAGCTGCAGACCAGAAGGTCTGTAGCTCAGCAGTTCGAGACCCGAGTGCCGCATGACAGAGTGAGCTCCCGTCTCTGGCCCCAGCTCCTGCCAACCCAGCAGTTTGAAAGCAAGAAATTGCAAGGGGATAAATAGGTACTGCTTCAGTGGGAAGGTAACAGCGTTCCGTGCACCTCAGCATCTAGTCATGCCGGCCACATGACCATGGAAATATCTTCGGACAGTGCTGGCTCTTTGGCACCGCCCCCTAGAGTCGGATTCGACTGGCTTTCGAGCAAAGGTAACCTTGACCTTTAAATGAAAGCTTGCACATGAAAGCTTCTACCTTGAATCAAGCTTTATTGGTCTTAAAAGTGCAACTGGACAGTTGCCCTGCAAGGCGCATAAAGCGCTCTTATGGACTTAGAGTTCATACGTGATAAAGACTGGACTGTGCAATTAGTGTGCAAAAGGAACTGAACCGTGTGGTGACCCAAAGAGATGCCAGCTGCACACACTCGCCTGCAGAGGAAAAGCCTTCTCCTGAGATGGTGTGCCAACGGTCCCTGAGTTTACCTGCTACCTCTTACCCACAGTGCAGCAGGAAGAGAGACCAGCTCCCTGGACACAGAAAACACACCAAAGCCAGTAACCATGTGTCATGGGAAAACGCCATGCTCTGCAACAAGGACTTAAAATCCTGAGGAGACTCCATAAGTCTCCTTCTCCTCAACATGCAGACAACCTGCCCCTCCCAGCCTCACCTAACTCTGCATTCATACGTTCAGGGGTCCGTTGGAGCGGGAGCGCACAGGAGCGCAGCTCCGGGAGTGAGGAGCCCAGGGGGCGGGCACATGACCAAGCCCCGCCCCCTCCTCAGCTTCCCCGAGCAGTGCAGAGGCGCAGCGCCCCGGGGAAAGCCCTGCTAGGGTCTTTATTGTTTTTAATGTTTTGTTTTAATATTGATAATTTTATCATTGTTCCTTTTATGACTGCGTGCTGCTTTTCCAGAGACTTGCTCAAGGTGGCATATAAATTTTCTAAGTATACCATTTTTTATCTGGGCACATGGCACATAAGTCCTGGAGAAATTTCACCAACCCTTCAGCAGCTTCCACCCCATCAGTATGGTGTAGTGGTCAGGAGTTGGAGTCTAATCTGGGAGAACCGGGTTTGATTCCCCACTCCTCCACATGCAGCTGCTGGTGTGACCTTGGGCCAGTCACAAGTTCTCACAGAGCTGTTCTCTCATGAGCCGTTCTCAAAAGACCTCTCTCAGCCCCACCTACCTCACAGGGTGTCTTGTTGTGGGGAGGGGAAGGGATGGGTGGTGCACATGTCCTGGGTATCTCAAGTCTACTTGAAACCTGGTGGTTTCAAGGGAGCAGGAAGAGAATGAGGGTGTGTTCTTTATGCTTATTTTTCTTGCACAAAGTATTGGATGGAGAAGGGAAGGGAGGAAGAGCAGGTCAGTTTCACTCACCTGTGGAGTGGAGCCTGAGGGGTGGGTGTTGCCTTCTGACACACTTCCGGCATGTTAGGGGATGTGACATATGCAAATGAGTTATGCAAATGAGTTATGCTAATGAGCTCCTGCACCTCTTTTTCTACGAAATGACCCCTGCATACGTTAATCAAGGAGCCAGCGCTACAACAGACATGGCCGCGTGAGTCATAATCCTCTCAGGTGTCACTGCAAACAGAGTTAACTAGAGTTCAATATTGCCCAGTTCCTTAGCCCCATCCCCCAGAAACCAGTTTCAGGTAGTGTTATGTCCGCTGACCACCGCAGGGCATAAGCGACATACAGCCAGAGCTTGACTCCTAGAAAGAAGGATCCTAGACCACTTAGAGCCCTCCAATAAGCACTCTGGCAGCTGACAATCTCCTTTCTCCTCCCCTTCCTACAACAGACACCCTGAGAGAGAGTGAGAGCTGAGAGAGCTCTTTCGAGAACTGCTCCTAGAGCCAGTTTGGTGTAGTGGTTAAGTGTGTGGATTCTAATTTGGGAGAACCGGGTTTGATTCCCTACTCTTCCACTTGCACCTGCTGGATGACCTTGGGCAAGCCACAGCCATGGCACAGCTGTTCTTGAAAAAGAGCCGTTTCTGTCAGAGCTCTCTCAGCCCCTCCTACCTCCCAGGGTGTCTGTTGTGGGGAGGGGAAGGGACAGGAGTTTGCAAGCCGCTCTGAGACTCCCTTGGGTAGTGAAGGGCGGGGTATAAATCCAATCTCTTCTCTCTCTTCTTCTCTAAAAGCTCTTACGACTGACCCAAGGTCACACCAGCAGCTGCAGGTGGAAGAGTGGGGAATCAAACCCGGTTCTCTCAGATGAGAGTCCATGCTTTTAACCACTACACCAAACCAGCAGCTTACCAGAGCTTTTTTATTTGGCTTTTATCCTTCTCCCCCCCCCCCCCCCGTCCCCCTTCTCTGTGATTTTAACCTTCGTTGCTATTTTAAATTAGTTTGAGCACTGTGGGTTTTTTTTCAAGCAATCTGTACTTGTTCATTTGCTCATTAATTGGTTTAGGCTTTAATTGTTTTAATTATATGTTGTCAGCTGCTTGGGTAATTTCTTTTTTAAAATTGGAAAGTGGGATGCAAATATTTTTGGGAAAGAAATAAGAAGTTCCCGATCCTCAGCATGATTACGCCAAGGTCCTTTCTAATCCTGTACGCTTGCGATATGATAGACCAGATTTACAAGGGATGTCTTGGAACTGAATTTCCCCTGTGCATCTGAGCCTATGCATTTTTTAAAAAAAAAAGATGAAAGAACGATTATCAATTCTAAATCCGTCTTTGAAATGGGTGATGTGACTGACATTCAAGGGGCCGCTTTCCTTTTGAGGTGATGGGTGAAGAAAACCGTATTCCTGAAACAAGAGACAGTCAGTGGAATTGTTGCTGCCCTTAGCCATTCGGTCGTGTCCAACTCTTGGCGATTCTACGGGCTAGCTCTCTGCACATTTTCCGATCTTCTACTTTTTTTTTTGAGTCATTCCATGCTCAGGCTGGTGTCAACTTTTATGGCGTCTAGCCACCGTGTTCTTGGGCGGCCCAGTTTCCTTTTGCCGCTAACCAATCCGAGCATAATTGCTTTTTCTAGTGAGTTTGTCCATGTGACATGGCCAAAATATCGGCTGGATATTAGGAAAAACTTTGTCACGGTCGGAGTGGTTCAAAGGTGTAATCAGCTGCCTAGGGAGGTGGTGAGCGCCCCTTCACTGGCAGCTTTCAAGAAAAGGCTGGACGAATATTTGTCAGGAATGCTTTAGGCTGGTCCTGCATTGGGTAGGTTTGATTCCCCACTCCTCCACATGCAGCTGCTGGTGTGACCCTGGGTCAGTTACAAGTTCTCTCAGAGCTGCTCTCTCAAGGGCAGCTCTGGAGAGAGCTCTCTCAGCCCCGCCTATCTTACAGGGTGTCTGCTGTGGGGAGAGGAGGGAAAGGAGATTGCAAGCCGCTCTGAGACGTTTTCAGGTAGTGAAGGGCAGGATATAAATCTAGGGGTCCGTTGGAGCGGGAGCGCATAGGAGCGCAGCTCCGGGAGTGAGGAGCCCACGGGGCAGGCACATGACCAAGCCCCGCCCCCTCCTCGGCTTCCCCGAGCAGTGCAGAGGCGCAGCGCCCCAGGGAAAGCCCTGCTAGGGTCTTTATTGCTTTTAATGTTTTGTTTTAATATTGATAATTTTATCATTGTTCCTTTTATGACCGTGTGCTGCTTTTCCAGAGACTTGTTCAAGGGGGCATATACATTTTCTAAGTAGACCATTTTTTATCTGGGCACATGGCACATAAGTACTGGAGAAATTTCACCAACCCTTCAGCAGCTTCCACCCCATCAGTTTGGTGTAGTGGTCAGGAGTTGGACTCTAATCTGGGAGAACCGGGTTTGATTCCCCACTCCTCCACATGCCGCTGCTGGTGTGACCTTGGGCCAGTCACAAGTTCTCTCAGAGCTGTTCTCTCAGGAGCAGTTCTCAAAAGACCTCTCTCAGCCCCACCTACCTCACAGGGGTTGTGGGGAGGGGAAGGGATGGGTGGTGCACATGTCCTGGGTATCTCAAGTCTACTTGAAACCTGGTGGTTTCAAGGGAGCAGGAAGAGAATGAGGGTGTGTTCTTGACGCTTCTTTTTATTGCACCAAGTATTGGAGGGGGAAGGGAATGGAGGAAGAGCAGGTCAGTTTCACTCACCTGTGGAGTGGAGCCTGAGGGGTGGGTGTGGCCTTCTGACACACTTCCGGGATGCTAAGGGGTGTGGCATGTGCAAATGAGTTATGCTAATGAGTTATGCTAATGAGCTGCTGCACCTCTTTTTCTATGAAAGGACCCCTGTATAAATCTCCTCCTCCTCCTCTTCTTCTTGAGAGCCAGTTTGGTGTAGTGGTTAAGGACAGGGACTCTAATCTGGGAGAACAAGGTTTGATTCCCCACTCCTCCACTCACAGCTGCTGGATGACCCTGGGCAAGCCATAGTTCTTGAAAACAGTTGTTTCCGTTGGAGCTCTCTCAGCCCCACCTACCTCACAGGGTGCCTGTTGTGGGGAGGGGAGGGGAGGGGAAGGGAAGGGAAAGGAGTTTGTAAGCAACTCTGAGACTCCGAGGGAAGGGCAGGGTATAAATCCAATCTCCTCTTCCTCTTTCTCCTCCTCTTCCTCCTCCTCTTCATTTTCTTCATCTTCGTCTTCCTCTTCTCCCTCTTGTGTTGGAGGGGGATGGAAAGTGAGGGGAAGGATGTCTGGATAGGCAGTATGGAAGGGGCATAGAGGGCAGGTGGCCGGAAAGAGGTGCCAGCAGTGGCTCAGTAGTGGGCAGAAAACAGAAAGGGGCCCAGGACCCTGACCATCTTTCCAAGCCTACCAAAACCTGGAAGTGGAGCCAGCGAGGGACCAGAAAGCATTCGGTTGTTGGGGAGCTTTCCCCCTCATCTGACAGAGCACACTGCGATGGGTGACACCCACCCCCTTCAAACGAGACAGCCACCTATCCAGATGAACTGTTCCCAGCCTGTGAATACCGAGCAACACTTCTGAAACGACAGCCATCTACCCAGTCCTGTCATTTTAATGAAGGGCTGTCGTGCCGTGCCAGGCCAGGTTCCAGGCTGGCGGGCGGGCGGGCGGGCGGGGGGGGGGGGAGCGAAGAAAGCCTCCCTAGCAATTTGCCTCTGGCAGAGACAAGCTGGCCTGAAACTTTTCAGTCTGCAACTTTAGAGTCGAGGTTCGTCGTGATCCTTGACAGAATTCTGCAGAATTGCCCTGCTTTTCAATCCAAAGGTTTTTTTTCTTTCTGGGTTTCTTTTTGTCAGTAGGTAGGTTTTATTTCCGTATATGTGGAGGTCCCTTTGAGAGGAAAATCCCGGACAGCGCTACTTATATATTTAAGGTCAAATCTACATCTGACTTTCCTGCTGGAATCATTCTAGTTTCAAAAAAAAACCCTGTCTCGACCTGTTTCTAGTTTCAAACCATACTTGTTCTAGTTTAAAATTACTGTTTACATTCGTTAATTGCCCTCCTGTGGTCAAGGTAGCATTTTACTGCTGTAAACGGATCCTGTTGCTTCGTACTCTTCAGACCCAGGGAGTGAAATTTGAAACCAGAATGAAATGAGCGTAGGAAAAGACAGCAGTCCAACTACGTCTGAGGGGAGGTGTAGATTGGGCCTTAGTGTATCACATGCCTAGCAAAGTAGGCAACTATAACGAATGTGTAGACTGTAAGGTCGCTGGCGAAAATCTTTAGAACTATGAAGTTTTCTACATCGGTGAGTTTTAATCCCTGCAGCCTTTTTAACATAAGAACATGAGAAGCCAATGTTGGATCAGGCCAATGGCCAGCAGGGGGAGACTTTTCTGTTTGGTTTGGCATTCCCTCCACGAACCCTCTTCCCTCTCCCATGTTTTAATTGTTGTTTTCGATGTTTTGTGCGTATTTTAACTTGATTTTTCATTTTTCATGAGAACATAAGAGAAGCCTTGTTGGATCAAGCCAGTGGTCCACCCAGTCCAACACTCAGTGTCACACAGTGGCCAAAAATACCAGGTGCCCTCAGGAGGTCCAGTAGTGGGGCCAGAACTCCAGAAGCCCTCCTACTGTTGCCCCCCCAAGCACCAAGAATACAGAGCATCAACGCCCCAGACATAGTGTTCCAGCTATATCTTGTGGCTAAAGGCCACTGATGGACCTCTGCTCCCCATGTTTATCCCCCCACCCCGAAGCTGATAAGAACGTAAGAGAAGCCATGTTTAATCAGGCCAGTGGCCCATCCAGTCCAACACTGGGCGTCACACAGTGGCCAAAAACCAGATGCCATCAGGAGGTCCACCATCACGGCCAGAACTCCAGAAGCCCTCCCCCTCTTGCCCCATAAGCACCAAGAAGACAGAGCATCACTGCCCCAGACATAAGAGAAGCCATGCTGCATCAGACCAGTGGACTCTCCAGTCCAACATTGTGCATCACACTGTGGCCAAAAACCAGGTGCCATCAGGAAGTCCACCAGCAGGGCCAGAACTTCAAAAGCCTTCCACTGTTGCCTCCCCCCCTCCCCGAGCACCAAGCTGCTCCCTGTATCTATCCAATCCCCTCTTGAAGCTATGTTTGCAGCTGCCACCACTTCCTCCTTACGAACCTCCACCACAAGAAATAATAATGCCAGACGAAGGGATGTGAACGTAATTTTATTTGTTCATCTTCGGTATCTCCAGCGCGACTTTCTCCTGCTTAAAGCAAGACCCGAGGTGGATCATGAGAGAAGCGAAAACAACACGATTCCTTAGGCCTCGTTTCCCATCGAGATCTCAGAACAGAACCGCTCTTTCCTCCGCCATGTAGGTTGGGAACAGCTGCACTGAAGAGGCCACATATGCCTTCGCATCTCCGCTTTTGCGATCGCCCTCGAATTGATCATGAGCGGGACTGTGGGGCAGGGAGCATCACGTGCCCCCGCTTGGCTCGGAGACACAATGTTCGAGAGGCTTTGTTTGCCGTCTTTTATAGATTTCCTTTTACAGAACAGTCAGTTCTGCCAGAAAGCTTTCGCTGCTTATCGACATCCCAGCTTTCTGTCTTCTGTAATGAAGGCAGCCGAGACTTTAATCACCTCTGAACAAACAAATATGCTATTGGAAGGGGGGGGGGAGAGTCGAGAGGAATTCTAACCTCCTCGTAATGAGAACCTGCCGCTTCACTCCCTACAAGACAAACCAGGGCTCTAACAGTGGGAGGTTCTGCACTTGCTCCGCATTTTCTCAACTGGGAGGGAAAAAGGGCAGCTCAAAACCACAGTCAAATGCCTCGGGGCAATGTCATGCTGACTGCAAAGTCCCCCCTGAACAGCCATAAAATGGCCATAAATCTATGCAGAAGGTACCATAAAAATCTGATGCTCAAAGAAAGTGAAAGTGGCATGCAATGCAGAGGGTACCAGAAAAACTGATGGTCAAAGAAAGTGAAAGCGGCAGGGGTCATTTCGTAGAAAAAGAGGTGCAGGAGCTCATTAGCATAATGCATTTGCATAACTCATTTGCATAACACATTTGCATATGCCACACCCCCTAACATGCCGGAAGTGTGTCAGAAGGCAACACCCACCCCTCAGGCTCCACTCCACAGGTGAGTGAAACTGACCTGCTCTTCCTCCATTCCCTTCCCCATCCAATACTTCGTGCAATAAAAAGAAGCGTAAAGAACACACCCTCATTCTCTTCCTGCTCCCTTGAAACCACCAGGTTTCAAGTAGACTTGAGATACCCAGGACATGTGCACCACCCATCCCTTCCCCTTGCCCTCCCCACAACAAGACACCCTGTGAGGTAGGTGGGGCTGAGAGAGGTCTTTTGAGAACTGCTCATGAGAGAACAGCTCTGAGAGAACTTGTGACTGGCCCAAGGTCACACCAGCAGCTGCATGTGGAGGCATGGGGAATCAAACCCGGTTCTCCCAGATTAGAGTCCAACTCCTGACCACTACACCAAACTGATGGGGTGGAAGCTGCTGAAGGGTTGGTGAAATTTCTCCAGTACTTATGTGCCATGTGCCCAGATAAAAAACGGTATACTTAGAAAATGTATATGCCACCTTGAGCAAGTCTCTGGAAAAGCAGCACACAGTCATAAAAGGAACAATGATAAAATTATCAATATTAAAACAAAACATTAAAAACAATAAAGACCCTAGCAGGGCTTTCCCCGAGGCGCTGCGCCTCTGCACTGCTCGGGGAAGCCGAGGAGGGGGCGGGGCTTGGTCATGTGCCCGCCCCCTGGGCTCCTCACTCCCGGAGTTGCGCTCCTGTGCGCTCCCGCTCCAACGGACCCCTGCTCAGAGCTGTTCTCTCAAGGGCAATTCTCAAGAGAGCTGTCTCAGCCCCACCTACCTCAAACGGTGTCTGTTGTGGGGATGGGATGGGAAAGGAGCTGAGGTCCATCAGTGGCTATTAGCTACAAGGTATAGATAGGGACTCTCAGTCTGAGGCAAGTGATGCACTATATTCTTGGTGCTTGAGGTGGGGGGGGCAACAGTGGGAGGGCTTCTAGTGTCCTGGCCCCACTGCTGGACCTCCTGAGGGCTCCTGGTGTTTTTGGCCACTGTGTGACACAGAGTGTTGGACTGGATGGGCCGTTGGCCTGACCCAACATGGGCTTCTCTTATGTTCTTATGTTCTTTCCTTCTGATCATTTACTTGCAGCAGATGCCCCCACCAAAAAATAATCACAGAATATAACAGAGACCCCTAGTAGATCAAACACCATGTCCACCTATTTGAGCATCCTGTTCCCCACAGCATCCAATCAAAGGCCACTAGGAGGTACCTAAACGGCATGGAAGCAACTGCGCTCCCTCCTTGTTCAGCATTTGGTAATCAGAGATAGAGTACCTTGGATCCTGGAGGCTCCATTTAACATGATTTCTGCTGTGGCTATTATTAGCATTCCACAGGACTAACCGCTGTCGACAGTTCGATCCGTCTGCTAATTTGTTGAATCTTCTTTTCAAAGCCATCCAAGGGACAGGCTGTCTCCCCCTTCTTGGACAACGGATTCCACAAGTTAATGATGGATCAGGGCTTTTAGGCACCACCTACTACGAGCAGTGGCTCAGAGGTTAAGATGCTGAGCTGCAAACCGGAAAGTCGGTAGTGCGGCAGTTCAAGACCCGAGTGCCGCATGATGGAGTGAGCTCCCTTCTCTGGCCCCAGCTCCTGCCAACCTAGCAGTTCAAAAGCAAGGAATTGCAAGTAGATAAATAGGTACCGCTTCAGTGGGAAGGTAACAGCGTTCCATGCGCCTCAGCGTCTAGTCATGCTTGGCCACATGACCATGGAGAAATTTTCAGACAGCGCTGGCTCTTCATCTTGGATACAGAGATGAGCACCACCCCCTAGGGTCGGATTCGACTAGCTTTCGAGCAAGGGAAACCTTGACCTTTACTTACTACGGGTTATCTGTTGCTTGCTTCCATCACAGTGACTTCTCCTCTAGATTCCATCTAGAGCCAGTTGGGTGTTGTGGTTAAGTGCGCGGACTCTAATTGGAGAACCAGGTTTGATTCCCCACTCCTCCACTTGCACCTGGCTGGATGACCTTGGGCAAGCCATAGCTCTGGCACAGCTGTTCTCTCAAGGACAGTTGTCTCAGAGCTCTCTCAGCCCCGCCTGCCTCACAGGGTGTCTGTTGTGGGGAGGGGAAGGGAAAGGATTTTGTAAGCCGCTCTGAGACTCCTTCGGGTAGTGAAGGGCGGGGTATAAATCCAATCTTTTCCTCTCTCTTCTCTTGTCCAGACATTGTCGCGAGTCTTACAATGTGTCATTTGGTCCTTTCTTACCCCCGCCTCTGAGTTCTTTTGTTACCGCGGCCTGCATTTGATTTGGCTTTATTTCGTTTCACGGAACAGCCTGTCCTTAGTGCCGCAGTGACAGAACACCGGAGTGCCACAGCATTAGCTGTGACAAGGGACTGCCTCACCTCCAGCAGTCAGCTCGAGATGAAGAAAGCCATTTTTTTCCCATTCAGACCAAGTATCAGAGATCTCCCAGCCTAGTCAGATCTGATGCTTTCCACATGTACCAGATGATGGGGGGGGGGGGGGGGGAGATGACCTGAGAGAGGTTTTTAAAATTATGCATAAAGTGGAGAGAGCTGACAAAGAGATTTTTTTTCTCCCTCTCCCAACATACAGGGATGCTCTGTATTCACTTTGCTAAGGATCCCTCCTGGTTGCCGGGCTGGATAGCGCGGGTAACCGGGCCTCTATCCTACGAGGTCACAGGGGAAGGAGGTCAACTGTGGAGAAGACACATCAACCCACTGTGCCACCAGCTCCTGCCCACAGCAACCGACGCACCCAAGGAGAGTGAGGACAAAACCCCCGCTCCCGAGCGGGATGAAGACGAGGACCGTGAGACGTCCACACTGGAGTCTTCCTGATCGAACACATCAGCAGACACACACATTGACATCCCTCCAGCACTGGCCCCGACAGATGAACTGGAACCATCCCCAGGACCGGCTGAGGCCACCCCCGAGCAACCCCCCACAGAAACGGGACTACACTGTTCGACCAGGGAATGGCGAAGGCCCACATACCTAAAACATACATACCTTAGGGACCGCCTTTCTCCATATATACCCCCAGCGGGCACTGAGGTCGGGGTCAACCCATCGTCTAGAGGTTCCAGGCCTTAGGGCCGCCAGGCTCACCAGAACGAGGGCCAGGGCCTTTTCGGTGGCGGCTCCCATCTGGTGGAACGTGCTCCCAGAGGAGATCAGGGCCCTGCGGGACCTTGTGCGGTTCCGCAGGGCCTGCAAGACGGAGCTCTTCCGCCAGGCCTTCGAACAGGAGCCGCCACCGACGATTCCATCCATCAGGCATACCGTCTATGATGCAACCGGCCCGAAATAGCCCTGGCTGGTGGCAGGGGGGACATGGAGACCTACCACTGAGTCGCCACTTTGATAATATGCTATAGGAAGCTGCTTGTAATGTTGTTAGTCATAGGAATTTATTTTAACTGTTTTTAGTCATTTTAATGTAGTATCTTTTGGCCAGTGTGCCCATGTAAGCTGCCCTGAGCCCGTTCGCGGGGAGGGCAGGGTATAAATCGAATAAATAAATAACTAAAACATTTTCTATGCTAGGGAATGTCTGAACTATGGGGGGGGTATTATGTCCTAAGGTAACTCATGATTATGTTTAAGGTTTGAGCAGCCAGCTTCGTCCCCAGTTCATCATCCACCCAGCGATTCGAAAGCTTCGGCAAGTAGATAAAATTGGGAACCACTGTTAAGAAAGTGGGCACACCTAATCCTCGGATAATTAGGTGTTAGTATCTGAATTTCATCTGTCAGCGCTGGCTAATTAAGTTGGAAGATCTCGCACAGGAATTCATCCCGATCTCCTGCAATGAAGCAGCCTGCCAGGTGGTGGCGGTGTGGAGCTGAGAAGGAACGGAACGAACACTGAGCCCGGAACATGACTCGTCAAAAAAAGTCAACAGAAAAACTCAGTTATATGTGTTGTCTTCCCTTCCCCCACTGAATTGAATTGTTAGTCCCTTGTCTTCAACAAATTGTAAATCGCTGCGAGCCCGCCTGCATGTCGGAAGCAGCGATCAATAAATCGAATGTATAAATAAATATAAATAAATAAATAAGGTAACTCAGGATTAATCCTATCAGAGAGTTTGGGTGTAATCTTATCAGGGTAATCCTATCAGGGAGTAATCCTATCAGGAAGTTTGGGCAAGGCTGGGCGTGCGGTTCAGATGTGTATTTAAGCAGACCCCCGAGCCCTGTTCAGCAGCCTGGAATTATACCATCAATAAGCTTATGAGCTGATTTCACTGCAATGCATCTTTGGACTCAGTACTTTATAGGGGAGCAACTGAGGGAGGGCTTCTAGAGTTCTGGCCCCACCGGTGGACCTCCTGATTGGACCTGGGTTCTGGCCACTGTGTGATACAGATTGCTGGACTGATCTAAAATAGCTTCTTTTATGTTGTAATGTCCTTACTAGAACTTGAGGGCATCTAATGAAGCTGACGGGCAATAGATTCAGGACGGGGGAAAGGAAATGCTCCTTTATAAAGCGAAGGATTGAAATGTGGGATTTTCTCCCAGAGGACGTAGTGATGGCCACAGAAACTGATTTGAAGAGGGATTGGACAGATTCATGGAGGGCAGGTCTATCAGTGGCTACTAGCTGTGGTGACTAAAGGGAACTTCCACATTCAGAGGCAGTCAACCTCTGAAGCCCAGCATAGAAGTCAATATTAGGGGATCACTTTGGCATCTATAGCCTGTTCTTGGCCCTACAGAAGAACTGGTTGATAACTATGTGGGGCAGGATGGTGCACTGGGTGGGCTGTTGGTCTGTCTGATCCAGCAGGGCTCTTCTGATGTTCTTATCAGGGGAAGGCCTCTATGCTCTGTTGTTGGCCTTCCAGAGGAAATTGTTGGACACTGTGTGAGACAGGATGCTGGACTAGATGAACCCTCACTGGTCTGACCCAGCAGGGCTCTTCTGATTTTCTTATCAGGAGAAGGCCTTGGCCTCTCTGCTCTGTTGTTGGCTGTCCAGGGGAACTGGTTGGCCACTTTATGAGACAGAATGCTGGACTAGATGGACCACTGGTCCAATCCAGCAGGACTCTTCCTATATTCTTAACAGGGAAAGGCCTTGGCTTCTATACCCTGTTGCTAGCCCTCCAGAGGAACTGGTTGGCCACTGTGTGAGAGAGGATGCTGGACTAGATGGATCCCTGGACAGATCAGTGGTCTATCTAGTCCAGCATTCTGCCTCACCCAGTGGCCAACCAGTTCCTCTGGAGGGCCAGCAACAGGGCAGAGAGGCCGAGACCTTCCCCTGATGTTGCCTCCTGACTCTGGGATTCAGAGGATTCGTGCCTCTGAACGTGGAGGTTCCCCTCAGTCACCATGGCTAGTAGCCTCTGATAGACTTCTCCTCCATGAATCTATCTTTTAAAGCTGGCTGTTCCTGTGGCCATCACTACATCTTCTGGAAGTGAATTCCACATTTCAATCACTTGCGACATAAAGGAGTATTTCATTTTGAGAACATGAGTGGCAGAGTGTTCATCAGTGGAAAGGGGGAAGGGGGCAGCCATGGTTGGCAAGACAGGTACCTGGGAGAGAAGTAGGCATCAGTGGGTCCCGCTGGAAGCTCTGGGCCCTGGCAGTTGCCCCACTTCAGGGGATGCTGATGCTGGCCCTGTTGTGGGCATTCCCGTAGCTAAAGCAAGCCTTTTGGGAGCTCCACCCCCTTTCTTAAAGACTCAGCCCCACAATAATTTCTCCGGTAAATGCTTTTTTCAGTCATTCTTAAACACTTTTTAAAAAGGCATGCCCTCCTTTGAGCAGAATGGGGTCCTATGGTTGACTAATTCCTGCACTGAGCAGGTGGTTGGAGTAGGTGACCTCTAGGATCCCTCCAAACTCTGTGTCAAGAAACTGGTCTCCTTTAAGAGAGTTTTCCTGCCGAAGTGTTAGCTTTCTTGATATAGAATCCACCATCCCCACCAGCCGGCTTGTCCTCAGCATTGTTGCTTAGGCTGGCAGAAGTGATTAACTTGCAGCAGCTGAGAACTGTCATCTACAGTGGTTAACAGCTTGCAATTTAGAGATCTATCCCAGTAACAGCTTTCTATTGGCTAAACGGCTTTTCTTTCTGCACTGAGAACTTCAGCCCCACCAGGAAAAAAAAAATTGCCCCACAAGTCACAAAATCCTGGTTACTGGCCCGGTTGTGGGGGGCTTTAAATTCAGAATTCCAAAAGCATCCTTAGCTCTGATAATCTTCCAAGGAACCTCACAGCCCCTAGAACCAAACCAAGAAACAAATGGAATCCCAGAGATCTGTTCCCCTAGCAATACACATTTCAAGGATTCTTGAGTCAGAGTGGAAGATCTTTGCGTTGGAAGAAAGTGCCACTGGTAGCTGAACAGAGCAGCCATACTCGACCCAGTGTTGGACAGGAATATCAATCAGTCAATAGTTTATTACGACTCAAGATCGGAAGTCAAGGTCACCAGTGAAGCATATACACTTTAGTTGCATGTCATGGGTATTCTGAGCAAAAATATACATATGCTAGAACAAATATTGCTAAAATAAGACCGTATTCTTCTGCCTAATTAAGCATTCCGAGGTTCAGAATCTAGCTACCTGAAAGGTACTTTCATTACAACGTTCGGCAAGAAGAAGAGAGGTATACAGTTGGTTGAATCTACTTGGATAATTGGACAGAACGTATTCCAAATGTTCTCGTAAAACCGGCAGTGCAAGAGGACATGCTCGGTTGTTTCTACCATTCCAGCTTGGCATGGGCAGAGACGTTTCGCATACGGGATGTGCGCGTATCTCCCTTCAAGGAGGGCAGGTGGAAGAACATTAAGTTTGGCCAGGGAAATAGCAATGCTGCTAATTCGACCACTCTTGTGCCTCGGTGTGCGGCATTAACAACCGCTTGCCGATGGCTCGCTTCTCCTGAAGTCTTCCGCGCAAATTCTCCTGAAGTCTTCCACGCAAATTCCACAGGCGTCTGCACTCGGTCTGGTTAATATGCACCCTGCTTGCCGCAAGCCTGTGGAACCGGGAGAGACTCACGGGTTGGTACGTTGCGGGCATTCGCGCTGCCCTGCCAAATCTTCGTTTCCCTCTCATTCGCAGAAAGAGACTCAGTCGGTACCTGTTGGCCATCAGCATTAGGTATGACAGCTTGGCTTAACTGGCAATAACTGGCTCTTTTATTGCAACTGGCTCCAAGCTTGACTCTTTTGCGATCATTGAGGGGCAATCCTGCACATGTTTACGCAGCAGTGAGCTCCCCCACCCTGTTTTTACTGTCATTCACTCCCAAGTAAACATACAATTATAGTAAGGATAGGATTATAGCTGTAGCTACTCTGGGATGGGAAATTCCTGAAGATTTGGGGGTGGAGCCTGGGGAGGGTGGAGTTTGGTGAGGGGAGAGACCTTAGTGAGGGTATAATGCCATAGACTCCGCCCTCCAATGCAGCCATTTTCTCAGGGGCAACTGATCTCTGTCACCTGGAGATCCATTGTAATCCCGGGAGACAGGGGTCATTTCACAGAAAAAGAGGCGCAGGAGCTCATTAGCATAACTCATTTGCATCACTCATTTGCATATGCCACACCCCCTAACATACCGGAAGTGTGTCAGAAGGCCACACCCACCCCTCAGGCTCCACTCCACAGGTGAGTGAAACTGACCTGCTCTTCCTCCATTCCCTTCCCCATCCAATACTTTGTGCAATAAAAAGAAGCGTCAAGAACACACCCTCATTCTCTTCCTGCTCCCTTGAAACCACCAGGTTTCAAGTAGACTTGAGATACTGAGGACATGTGCACCACCCATCCCTTCCCCTTCCCCTCCCCGCAACAAGACACCCTGTGAGGTAGGTGGGGCTGAGAGAGGTCTTTTGAGAACTGCTCATGAGAGAACAGCTCTGAGAGAACTTGTGACTGGCCCAAGGTCACACCAGCAGCTGCATGTGGAGAAGTGGGGAATCAAACCCGGTCATCCCAGATTAGAGTCCAACTCCTGACCACTACACCAAACTGATGGGGTGGAAGCTGCTGAAGGCTTGGTGAAATTTCTCCAGTACTTATGTGCCATGTGCCCAGATAAAAAATGGTACACTTAGAAAATGTATATGCCACCTTGAGCAAGTCTCTGGAAAAGCAGCACACAGTCATAAAAGGAACAATGATAAAATTATCAATATTAAAACAAAACATTAAAAACAATAAAGACCCTAGCAGGGCTTTCCCCGGGGCGCTGCGCCTCTGCACTGCTCGGGGAAGCCGAGGAGGGGGCGGGGCTTGGTCATGTGCCCGCCCCCTGGGCTCCTCACTCCCGGAGCTGCGCTCCTGTGCGCTCCCGCTCCAACGGACCCCTGCCGAAAGAACTCCCACCAGGAGGCGGACAACCCTAGCCGAAGGTCCTTTTTCCCCTGGGGATCTTCCGTAGGCCCCCATGTTCTTTGATTTTGTATGTTAGGTTTCTTCTGTTTCCGTCTGCCTCGTTTTGACTGCTCTTGTAACTTATTCTTCTGTTCTTTTTATGCCAAAGGGCCATTTCATGCCATTAACATGAGTACACACCCTGTTCAACCCCGTTTCTGATACCCTTTATATGCAAATGGTGCATAAGTAACAATGAAAAAAAATGCAAAGATATCAACGGGGAAAAATTGTTTCAAGGGATGTTGTGGGTTGGAGTCAAAGGTTGTGTTGAGATAACAATGGATCCTTCCTCTAGTGTGAGGAGATTCCATCCCATAAAACCATGTCTGGTGGCCACAGGGCCTTTGGAAGAAGAGGAGGAGGAGGAGATTGGATTTATACCCCGCCCTTCACTGCCCAAGGGAGTCTCAGAGCTTACAATCTCCATTCCCTTCCCCTCCCCACAACAGACACCCTGTGAGGTAGATGGGGCTGAGAGAGCTCTGACAGAAACTGCTCTTTCAAGGACAGCTCTGACAGAACTACGGCTTCCCCAAGGTCATCCAGCAGGTGCAAGTGGAGGAGGGGGGAATCAAACCCGGTTCTCCCAGATTAGAGTCCGCGCTCCTAACCATGACACCAAACTGGCCAACAGGAGAACCAGCTCTGACAGACCGTGACTTCAGTCCTCATCATTTTCCTGGGAGTAAGCCCCATTTAATAACATGGGACTCATTTCTGAGTAGACCTCCTCAGGATTGCTCCCTGTGACTGGCCCCAGGTACCCCAGAGAGTTTCAGCGCAGTGCAAGGCTTCGAATCTGGATCTCCTAGATCCAGTCCCTCTAACCCTGAGACCTCGCTGGATCTTCTTACAAAGATCACAGAGCCAGCCTGAACGGCAGGGCTTTGTTTGTATTGATGAACGAGTTAATTTTAAAGGAATGGCTCTCTAGCGAGAAACCGAACAATTACAGCCTCAGAACAATACATTCCACAATCGATAATACATCAGCTAGTTAAAACACACACACGCATTCAACGACAATATCAAAGCCAGCTGGATAAAGGAAAGCACACAGTTCGGGGCCAAGGAGAGCCAGCCAGCCATACAGTCAAATCAAGAAACCAGTGGAAGGCCTGGAAGGCTGAAATTCGGCCAGTGCGAAACCAGGAGAATATTGGTAAAGATGGAGGTCCACATTCTGGGTGCCACACCAGAGAAGCCCCTGTCCATAATATCAACTCCCCTCACCCCTCAGAAGAATAAAAGAACATAAGAAGAGCCCTGCTGGATCAGACCAGTGGTCCGTCTAGTCCAGCATCTTGTCTCATACAAGGACCAACCAGTTCCTCTGGAGGGCCAACAAAAGGGCATGGAGAGGCTGAGGCCTTCCCCTGAGAAGAACATCAGAAGAGCCATGCTGGATCAGACCAGTAATCCATCCAGTCCAGCATCCTGTCTCACATAGTGGCCAACCAGTTCCTCTGGAGGGCCAACAACAGGGCAAAGAGGCCAAAGCTTTCCCCCAATAAGAACATTAGAAGAGCCCTGCTGGATCAGACCAGTGAGGGTCCATCTAGTCCAGTATTCTGTCTCACACAGTGGCCAGCCAGTTCCTCAGGAGGGCCAACAACAGGGCAGGGAGGCTGAGGCCTTCCCATGATAAGAACATCAGAAGAGCCATGCTGGATCAGACCAGTAATCCATCCAGGCCAGCATCCTGTCTCACATAGTGGCCAACCAGTTCCTCTGGAGGGCCAACAACAGGGCAAAGAGGCCAAAGCTTTCCCCCGATAAGAACATTAGAAGAGCCCTGCTGGATCAGACCAGTGAGGGTCCATCTAGTCCAGTATTCTGTCTCACACAGTGGCCAGCCAGTTCCTCAGGAGGGCCAACAACAGGGCAGGGAGGCTGAGGCCTTCCCCTGAGAAGAACATCAGAAGAGCCATGCTGGATCAGACCAGTAATCCATCCAGTCCAGCATCCTGTCTCACATAGTGGCCAACCAGTTCCTCTGGAGGGCCAACAACAGGGCAAAGAGGCCAAAGCTTTCCCCCAATAAGAACATTAGAAGAGCCCTGCTGGATCAGACCAGTGAGGGTCCATCTAGTCCAGTATTCTGTCTCACACAGTGGCCAGCCAGTTCCTCAGGAGGGCCAACAACAGGGCAGGGAGGCTGAGGCCTTCCCCTGATAAGAACATCAGAAGAGCCCTGCTGGATCAGACCACTGAGGGTCCATCTAGTCCAGCATCCTGTCTCACACAGTGGCCAGCCAGTTCCTCTGGAAAGCCAGCGACAGGGCAGAGGTGCCAAGGCCTTCCCCTGATGTTGCCTCCTGGCTCTGGGATTCAGAGGATTAGTGCCTCTGAATGTGGAGTTTCCCCTCAGCCACCATGGCTAGTAGCCTTTGATAGACTTATCCTCCATTAATCCACCGAATCCCCTTTGAATGCTGTTTATTCCTGTGGTCATCAGGATATCCGCTGGCAGCAAATTCCACATTTTAATCACGCTCTGGGTAAAGAAGTATTTTCTTTTGTCCGTCCTGAACTTACTGCTCTGTGTAAAGAAGTATTTTCTTTTGTCCATCCTGAACTTACATCCTTTTTGGATGTCTTCGAGTTCTGGTTTTCTGGGGAGAGAGAGAGAATGTTCTCTTTGTCAACTCTCTCTACCCCGTGAATAATTTTATAAACTACTATCCTGTCCCCTCTTTGTCTTCTCTTTTCAAAACCGCAGAGTCCCAGAGACTCTTCAGCCTTTCCTCCTAGGGAAGGTGCTCCAACCCCTTCATTGTCTTGGCCGCCATCCTTCCGTACTTTTCCTCGCTCTGCAATGTCCTTTTTGGGATAGGGTGACCAGAACTGTACACAGTATTCCAAATGAGGCGGCACCATAGATCTACACAGGGACATCACAACATCGGTCATTTTATTCTCAATCCCTTTCCTGAAAATCCCAAACATAGAGTTTGCCTTTTTCGCCGCTGCAGCACACTGGCTTCACACTTTCATTGAGCTATCCACTATGACCCCGAGATCTTTTTTACCCTTTCAGGAAATTCAGATCTCCTTAGTCTATAGCAAGGAAGCAGGGAGAATGCATGGCAGAACCTCTGTCCATCAATGGTTCACAACCTTATAGGCATGTTGACCCACAAGTCCAAATTTACCTGGTATAGTGACCCATCCAGAGCTAGTTTTTTTTTTTGGCATCCTAGGCAAACTGTGACCTTGGCCCCCATCTTCTTCAGCATTCCATTTTCTGCAGGGGCTAAACAGATGTTTCTGAGACGCCAGGAAACACCACACAAAGGTTGCAGCTGCCTCCAAAACGAACCCCAAGCAAGTGGCATTCTGCCACTTTGATGTAGTGGTTAAGTGTGTGGACTCTAATCTGGGAGAACCGGGTTTGATTCCCCACTCCTTCACTTGCAGCTGCTGGAGGACCTTGGGCAAGGTGTAGTTCTGTACCAGCTGTTCTCTCAAGGACAGTTGTCTCAGCGCTCTCTCAGCCCTACCTGCCTCCCAGGGTGTCTGTTGTGGGGAGGGGAAGGGAAAGGAGTTTTTAAGACGCTCTGAGACTCCAAGTGAAGGGCAGGATATAAATCCAATCTCTTCTTCTTCCTCCTCCTCCTCCTCCTCCTCCTCCTCCTCCTCTTCTTCTACTTCTTCCGCAGTCTCTGAATAGAGAGGTTACCTTTCAGCCTTTGACCACCCTCTCCTTCTCTATTATTCCCAGTCTGGTGTAGAGGTTAAGTGCGCAGACTCTAATCTGGGAGAACCGGGTTTGATTCCCCACCCCTCCACTTGCAGCTGCCTGATGACCTTGGATCAGTCATAGTTCTCTCAGAGTTGTTCTGGAAAAGCACAGTCTTCGAAAGAGCTCTCTCAGCCCCACCTACCTCACAGGGTGTCTGTTGTGGGAAGCAGAGGGGAAGGGGAAAATGTCCTGATTATTACCAGAACGAATTTCTTAGAGGGAATAATGGAGAAGGAAAGAAGAAGAAGAAGAAGAGATTGGATTTATATCCTGCCCTTCACTCACTTAAGAGTCTCAGAGCGGCTTACAAACTCCTTTCCCTTCCCCTCCCCACAACAGACACCCTGGGAGGTAGGTGGGGCTGAGAGAGCTCTTTCCCAAGCTGTCCTTGAGGGAACAGCTGGTACAGAGCTATGGCTTGCCCAAGGTCATCCAGCCAGGTGCAAGTGGAGGAGTGGGGAATCAAACCCGGTTCTCCCAGATTAGAGTCCACGCACTTAACCACTACACCAAACTGGCTCTCTCTACTCCGTGAAAGGGTGGTCAAAGGCTGAAAGGTAACTTCTCTATTCAGAGATTGCGGAAGAAGGAGGAGGAGGAGATGATTGGATTTATACCACTCCCTTCACTACCTGAAGGATTCTCAGAGTGGCTTACAAACTCCTTTCCCTCCCCAAGGCAGCACCCTATGAGTTAGGCGGGGCTGAGAGCGCTCTCTGGAGAATTGCTCCTGAGAGAACAGCTCTGAAAGAACTTGTGACTGACCCAAGGTCACACCAGCATGTGCATGTGGAGGAGTGGGGAATCCAACCCGGTCCTCCCCGATTAGAGTCTGCGCTGCTAACCACTACACCAAACTGGCTCTCTGAAGAAAAGCTCAAACCGCACTCAGATCCCCCGGAGCAGCGCTGTAATGACATCAAAGTTACCCCTGAACAGCCGCAAATCTATGCAGAAGGTACCGTGAAAACCTGATGGTCAAAGAAAGAGAAAGCGGCATGCAACACAGAGGGGAATTTCTGTTCCAGCATGGTTTGGTATAACAATGGAGGGGAAAAAAAACAATGCAGAATCACCCCAGGTCAGGGTTTCCTCCCCAACCACTCCCAAATCTCCAGGATCTGGCAGTCCTAAAGGGAGAACAATTACTGGGTCTCTCTCCATTTCTCCGTCTTCCTCCCCCAGTTCAAACTTGATGAGAGAATAACATACAGTGGGGAAGAGGGAATCTAACCCAACCAAAGCAGTAGTCACTGTCCTTTCTCTGACGGATCGGAAAAGCGCTCATCTTTCGGCAGAGGAATAATAGCAGCGTATTACTCTAACTTTCCCTTTTTTCTCTGCTTAATGGAGGAAAGAGGAGACGCTTGTCTTGACCTCAGGAAAGAGCGGAGGCAAATTGGCTTCCCCGTGTCACAGACAGAGCGTGAAACTAACAAGGACGTCTGGAAAGTAAATCGGATGCTTTGGCAGAGGCCGGAGGAGAAATGGGTTTTGGAGTTCAGTGGCTGCCTCCTTGGCGAAGTGGGAGAATCGCATGCATGAAATGGAGAGCCCTTCTGAAGTCTGTTTACACTGATGTGATAGTCGCAACCCGCCAAGAGCATCAGACCAGTCCCGCTGGCACCAGTTCTATTCTTCAGTGAATACGGAGATGGCTTCTTTCTTCTTTAAAGTGTCCTTTTTTTAAAAAACGATCTTTAAATTGTGTTGAAATAAAGGTCACCTGGGCACCACGGATGCTGAGGGACGCAACGGCGGGATTTCGGCAAAATGTTTGTTCGCCTCGTTATGACGGTTGTGGGGGTCATCTGTCGAGAAGTTTGATGGGCTTGCCCCCAAGAGGGACATACTCTGTGAAGGCTTGTGTGGCTTGTGAAACTCATTACTGTAGAGTCCTAAGAACGTAACTGCCCTGCTGGATCAGACCAAAGGTCCATCTAGTCCAGCATCCTGTCTCACATAGTGGCCGACCAGTTCCTCTGGAGGGCCAACAACAGAGCATAGAGGCTGAGGCCTTTCCCGGATAAGAACATCAGAAAAGCCCTGCTGGATCAGACCAATGGTTCATCTAGTCCAGCATCCTGTCTCACAGAGTGGCCAACCAGTTCCTCTGGAGGGCCAACAACAGGGCAGACAAGCCGAGGCCTTCCCCTGATAAGAACGTCAGAAGAGCCCTGCTAGATCAGACCACTGAGGGTCCATCTAGTCTAGCATCCTGCCTCATACAGTGGCCAACTAGGCTTCTGAAGGGCCAACAACAGGGCATGGAGGTCGAGGCCTTCCCCTGATAAGAACATCAGAAGAGACCTGCTGGATCAGACTAGTGGTTCATCTTGTCCCGCTCCCCATCTCACACAGTGGCCAACCTGTTCCTCTGGAGGGCCAACAACAGGGCATGGAGGATGAGGCCTTCCCCCGATAAGAACATCAGAAGAGCCCTGATGGGTCAGACCAGTGAGGGTCCATCTAGTCCAGCATCCTGTCTCACACAGTGGCCAACCAGTTCCTCTGGAGGACCAACAACAGGGCAGAGAGGCCGAGGCCTTCCCCTGAGAAGAACATCAGAAGAGCCCTGCTGGATCAGACCAGTGAGGGTCCATCTAGTCCAGCATCCTGTCTCACACAGTGGCCAACCAGTTCCTCTGGAGGGCCAACAACAGGGCA
Source organism: Lepidodactylus listeri (assembly GCA_029233225.1). Classification (NCBI taxonomy): domain Eukaryota; kingdom Metazoa; phylum Chordata; class Lepidosauria; order Squamata; family Gekkonidae; genus Lepidodactylus; species Lepidodactylus listeri. The sequence goes on from JARCFY010000012.1 coordinate 6,994,023, forward strand.
GAGAGGCCGAGGCCTTCCCCTGAGAAGAACATCAGAAGAGCCCTGCTGGATCAGACCAGTGAGGGTCCATCTAGTCCAGCCTCCTGTCTCACACAGTGGCCAGCCAGTTCCTCTGGATGACAAACAACAGGGGATAGAGGCTGAGGCCTTTCCCTGATGTTCCCTCCTGGCTCTGGGATTCACAGTTTGACTGCCTCCGAACATGGAGGTTCCCTTTAGTCCCCATGGGTACTAGCCACTGATAGACCTGTCCTCCATGAATCTGTCTAAATTCCACTAAAGCCATCCATGCCTGTGGCCAACATTACATCCTCTGGCAGCTGATTCCACATTTTAATCACTTGCTGCATAAAGAAAAAAATGTATTTTTTGTCCATTCTGAACCTACTAACCATCAGCTTCATTGGATGCCCTCAGATTGTAGTATTTTGAGAATGGAAGTTCTCGTTGTAATCTCTCTCTACCCTGGATTAACCACGGTTCCAGCTACTGTAGAACACCCGCTTTGATCATGGAGCAATTGCCTCTCTTCTAGTTTGGCTGTAAGAACAGCAGAAATCTGTAGGGTAATTTTTGACACTGGTCCTTTCCACCCTAGACCTTAAATCCTGGTTCAGCCCTGTCCCCAAATTTACATTCTATACTACATGAGAGTTAACCTCTATAATTATGTCGGCGTATTTTTGCATTCTACACTACACGCGAGTTCACCCCCTGGTAATCATCTCGGGGTTTTTTTTCAGCTGATTTTACATCTGACTTTCCCGCTGGAATCATTCTAGTTCCAAAAAAAACCTGCCCACACCTCTGTGCGGTGTGAAACCGTGCTGCCACTGAAATGTCCATATCTACTAATTGCCCTCCTGGGGTCAAGCTAGTATAATACCGCTTTATTCTGCTTTAAACAATTGCTGTTGATTAGTGCACTTAAACCCCCTGGAGTGAAATTTCACATCACTATGAAATCAGCACAGGAAAAGACAGCAGTCAAACTACTTTAGAGGGGAGGTGTAAAATCAGCCTTAGTTTCCACATTATATTGAGGTCACCACGGTTTCACCCCACACTTTCCCCAGGATAAATGGATGCTGTTATAACCAGGGATAAATGCAAGGTATTGTCGCGAGTTAAAAGGTAAAAGTAAAGGTTTCCCTTGCTCGAAAGCCAGCCGAATCCAACTCTAGGGGGCGGTGCTCATCTCCGTTTCCGTGCCGAAGAGCCAGCACTGTCCGAAGACGTTCCCATGGTCATGTGACATGACCAGACACCAAGGCGCATGGAATGCTGTTACCTTCCCACTGAAGCGGTACCTATTTATCTACTTGCGATTTCTTGCTTTCAAGCTGCTAAGCTGGCAGGAGCTGGAGCTAGAGACAGGAGCTCACTCCGTCACGCAGCACTCGGGTCTCGAACTGCCAAACTACTGTTCTTCCAGTCTGCAGGTCAGCGTCTTAACCACTGAGCCACCATGGCCCTACTAAAACTCTGGTAAAACCAGGGATGAGATCCAAGTGCAGAAAGGACCAGTGTAACAGGAGCCGCCTTGCCATGGCCAGTCTTGGCACTTTCCCTTATTTTCCAGTATTTTTTGCCATAACCTTCCCCCCCCTTTAATTGAAGAGCACCTATATCTGGGGATGTTGATTTGTAAACTGAATTAGGATAGACATCCAAGGTGGGGGAGGGAGACAGATGTTCCCGCGAGCTTTTCCTGAGTCAAAAAATCTTCCAAACTCAAAGACAGACAGAGGTTACAATGAAGATGTGAAATTGTATACCCCCACCGTTGAGTCCCCTAAGGTCAAATCTACATCTGACTTTCTCGCTGGAATCATTCTAGTTTCAAAAAAAACCCCGTCTATACCTATTTCTAGTTTCAAACCATACTGGTTCTAGTTTATAAATTACTGTTTACATTTGTTAATTGCCCTCCTGTGGTCAAGCTAGCATTATACTGCTTTAAACAAATGCTGTTGCTTCGTACTCTTCAGACCCCCTAGAATGAAATTTGAAACCAGCGTGAAATGAGCTTGGGAAAAGACAGCAGTCAAACTACTTCAGAGGGGAGGTGTAAACTGGGCCTTAGTGTATCACATGACTTCATAGTTCTAAAGATTTTCACCAGCGACCTTACAGTCTACACATTCATTATAGTTGCCTACTTTGCAAGGCATGTGATACACTAAGTCCCAATTTACACCTCCCCTCTGAAGTAGTTTGACTGCTGCCTTTTCCCAAGCTCATTTCACGCTGGTTTCAAATTTCACTCCAGGGGGTCTGAAGAGTACTAAGCTACAGCATTTGTTTAAAGTAGTATAATGCTAGCTTGACCACAGGAGGGCAATTAGCAAATGTAAACAGTAATTTATAAACTAGAACCAATATGGTTTGAAACTAGAAACAGGTATAGACAGTTTTTTTAAAAAACTAGAATGATTCTAGCGGGAAAGTCAGATGTAAATTTGATATTAGTGAAAACCAGGTCAAAAGACGTCTTTGGGAGGGAAGGAAGGGGAGACAAGCTTTTTTCCAGTAATGGCCTGCGTCAGCTGAGTCATTGTTTCCAGGAATCCCCGATAATTGGAGTAACACTTTCCAGACACTTTCCGTGCACCAGAAGAGAGCAGCAAAATCTTTTTTCCCTAGAAGTTTTGTTTTCAGCTCATGGAGAAAGCAGAGGAAGGGCCGTGTGTACGGGTGGTGTTACCTGTTAAGTGCTGTCGATTCACTTCTGACTCATCACGACCCTATGAATTAAGGATCTCCAAAATGTCCATTCATTGATAGCCTTGCCCAGGTCTTGGAAACGGAGGGCCATGGCTTCTTTTATTGAGCCAATCCGTCTCAGGTTGGGCCTTCCGCTTTTCCTGCTGCCTTCAACTTTTCCTAGCATTAGGGTCTTTTCCAGTAACTCCAAAATGTCCTGTCATTAACAGCTTTGCTCAGGTTTTGGAAACAGGGCCATGGCTTCCTTTATTGAGTCAATCCATCTCAGGTTGGGTTGTCCTCTTTTCCTGCTGTCTTCAGACGAAGAAGAAGAAGAAGAGATTGGATTTATACCCCGCCCTTCACTACCCAAGGGAGTCTCAGAGCAGCTTACAAACTCCTTTCCCTTCCCCTCCCCACAACAGGCACCCTGTGTGGTAGGTGGGGCTGAGAGAGCTCTGAGACAACTGTCCTTGAGAGAACAGCTGGGGGAAGGAGGGACCTAAGCAAGGCGTAATGCCATGGACTCCACTTTCCAAAGCAGCCATTGACCCGATCTCTGTAGTTTGGAGCTCAGTTGTAATTCCAGGAGATCTCCAGACCCCACCTGTAGGTTGGCAACCCTAAAAAATCATATCCAGCGTACTAGTTCTGCAGGAAGGCAAGCTGATTTCCATGGGAACCTAACCTTTAGGAACTGATTCCAATCCAGTGTGGGAATAATTGTTGGACATAAGATATTGATTGGTTCACGCAAGATTTTGTATAGATGGGACAGAAAATAATGTTGTTTTTTTGAAAACAATTTTTTATTATTTTTGCAGTTACAAAACTTTACATAGTTACTTTTGAAATATTGTCATCACTGTCCGTTTTTCTATATAGCTATGTATTCCGCTTACAATTCAAAAACTTTGGGACTTCCCGCCTCCCCTATACCATTATATATATCATAGCAATTATAAAGATGTAAAATTATTAGCTCTTACAGGTAACAAATTTGGTTATAACAATTAAAAAAAGAAAGGTAATTTTTAAACATTTAGACATAATATCTAGATATCTGTAATATGTACTCTAGTTTCTGTTCTTGTCATTTTAATCGTTCAGTATATTTCTCTTAAGAATAATTGTTTCTTCTTTTAAACATCAAAAATCAATAATTAGACAATGTGAAAATATTATTTTTCATATCCCAATGTTGTTCTAGATATTCTTTCAGGTCTTTCCATTCTTCTAGAAATCTTTCTGAGTCTTGATTATTCAGTTTTCTTGTCCATTTGTCCCTTTCTGCCATAAATAGCAGTTTTCTCAACCATTCCCATATGTCTGGGGTTTTTTCACATTTCCAGTTCTGAGCATAGACCGTTCTCACTGTAGTCACCAAATACCATATTAAAGTCCTGTTAGTTACATTAACTTCCTCTAGCTTAAGACCAAGCAATAACATTTCAGGCAGTTTTTTAAAAGTACATTTCAAAAAAAAAAATTCCATTTCAGGATGAATCATACACCAGAAAATGATGTTTTTATTGGTTTTGTCAAAACCGTTTTGACAACAAGGTAAACAGAATAAGAAGCAAAAGGTGGATGTGGCTGGATGACCACACTTCTGGGAACATCGGGTGTGGCCTAATATGTTAATGAGCTGTGCTGTCAGGGGTGTGGCCTAATATGCTAATGAGTTCCTGCTGGGCTTTTTCTACAAAAAGAGTCCTGAGAACAGTCATATCTTGGGTTGAGTTCCTTCCTCCCCCCCCCCCTCTTCTCATTTTCTGAGCAACTTTCTTCCAGTCAGCTTTCTTCAGTGTCCTGTAATGGCAAGAATTAACTTGATCTTGGTCTAGGGTTGCCAAGTCTGGGTTGGGAAATACCTGGAGACTTTGGGGGTGGAGCCAGGAGAGGGCGGGGTTTGGGGAGGGGAGGGGCCTCAGCATAGTACAATCCCATAGAGTCCACCCTTCAAAGCAGCCATTTTCTCCAGGGGGGGTGATTTCTGTCAGCTGGAGATCACTTGTAAAAGCGGGAGATCCCCAGGCCCCACCTGGAGGCTGGCAACCCTATCTTGGTCACCAGGGTGGACTGCAATTCGTAGTCAGCAGAAGGAGGTTGTGGGTCACGCATGCATGCACGGGTGGTCTGGCAAGTGGCAGTGGTCTGCATCTTCGTGTCCAGTAGGTGTGCTTCTCATCTGGATTTCTACCAGGGCTTGGGAATTCCAGCTTGGCGTCGTGGTTAACAGCGCGGACTCTAATCGGGGAGAACCAGGTTTGATTCCCCACTCCTCCACATGCACCTGCTGGTGTGAACTTGGGTCAGTCACAAGTTCTCTCAGAGCTGTTCTCTCAAAAGCAATCCTCGAAAGAGCTCTCTCAGCCCCTCCTATTTTACACGGTGTCTGTTGTGGGGAGGGGAAGGAGATTGTAAGCCATTTTGAGACTTCAGGTTGTGAAGGGCGGGGTATAAATACAATTTCTTCTTCTTCTTTTTCTTCTTCTTCTTCTTCGTCGACGCTGAGGCATTAAGAACCTTCCATTGCTTCATTTTGTTTGTTAAATACCAAATTAGGTAGGCAGGCTTGTACATGAGCAATTCTGCAGCTTTTCATTTTTTCTATTTTTCTGTTTGTTTCCTCTCTCTCCCCCCCCCTCCCGGCCCATTAATAGCATGCTGAGCATTAGTGCATTGATTTAAAACACCTAAAAAAATTTGCATCCTTGATCTGACAGCCCTGGCGTTTTTAAGAGAAATGCTCTTAATTCCTCTGCACCAAATCTTCCTCTGAAGCCCGGCAATCCATTTCTTTCCCTCCCTTTAGGAATGTGGAACAGGCTTCTAATCAGCTCTGTTTTGATCAAAGAGAAAGTCAAAAAGTAGGAGGGACAGAAAAGGAAAGTTCGTCAAAAAGTTGAATTTTCACCCTGTAGATGCTCAAAGGAGGCAGGAAATGGTATACCAAATGTATCTAGCCTCCCACTAGAGCGCCATCCTGTGGCATGTAATATAAAAAAGCTGCACAGGCTGAAATTCCAAAAGAGTGCATTGACTTGTCTTCGAAGAGAAATCCCCTTTTTAAAGGCAAAATACAGTGCAAATAAGAGAAATCAATGGCTTTATCTCAAATTTCAGAAAAAAGCAATTCCCCTCAGAATAATACCAGTACACAGCATTCTTTCTTTGTTTGGTTGTCACATAGTGGCCAGCCAGTTCCTCAGGAGGGCCAACAACAGGGCAGAGAGGCCGAGGCCTTCCCCTGAGAAGAACCTCAGAAGAGCCCTGCTGGGTCAGACCAGTGAAGGTCCCTCTAGTGCAGCATCCTGTCTCACACAGTGGCCAACCAGTTCCTCTGGAGGGCTAACAGGGCATGGAGGCTGAGGCCTTCCCCTGATAAGATCATCAGAAGAGTCCTGCTGGGTCAGACCAGTGGTCCATTAGTCCAGCATCCTGTCTCACACAGGGGCCAACCAGTTCCTCTGGAGGGCCAACAACAGGGCAGAGAGGCCGAGGCCTTCCCCTAACAATAACATCAGAACAATAACTGCTGTATCAGACCAGTGAGGGTCACTCTAGTCCAGCATTCTGACTCACACAGTGGACAACCAGTTCCTCTGGAGGGCCAACAACAGAGCATAGAGGTCGAGGCCTTCTGCTGATAAGAACATAAGAAGAGCTCTGCTGGATCAGACCAGTGGTCCATCCAGTCCAGCATCCTGTCTCACAAAGTGGCCAACCAGTTCCTCTGGAGGGCCAGCAACAGGGCAGACAAGCCGAGGCCTTCCCCTGAGAAAAACACCAGAAGAGCCCTAGCTGGATCAGACCAGTAATGGTCCATCTAGTCCAGTATCCTGTCTCACACAGTGGCCAACCAGTTCCTCTGGAGGGCCAGCTACAGGACACAGAGGCTGAGCCTTTCCCCTGATGTTGCTTCCCGGCTCTGGGATTCAGAGGCTTAGTGCCTCTGAATGTGGAGGTTCCCCTCAGTCACCATGTCTGGTAGCCATTGATAGACTTATCCTCCATGAATCTATCTAACCCCCTTCTAAAGCCATTTATTCATGTGGCCATCACAACATCCTCCAGCAGAGAATTTCACATTTCAGTCACTCTCTGCCTCAAGTAGTATTTCCTTTTGTCCATCCCGAACCTCCTGCCCATCAGCTTCACTGAGTGCCTTCGAGTTCTAGAATTTTGGGAGAGGGAGAAAAATGTCCTCGATTTCAACTCTTTCCACCGCATGCCTAATTTTTATAAACCTTTATCCTCCCCCCCCCCCCCCGCCCCTTGGCAGTCATCTCTTTTCCAAATGGAAAAGTCCCAGACTCTTCAGCCTTTCCTCAGCACTCTGGATGACACAATAATTAAGTTACTAAATATGAACAAATCACTTGGGGGTTATTGCCAGAAACAAAACAGCAGCTGATAAGGGAGCCAAAAAAAGAAAAAGGATAATGCTGTTTCAGAGTGAAGACATTTTGCGGCTCAGCCACAACAAGTACAGGGAATTGGTATCTCTCACTGCAGCCAGTGAGCTGAAACGTTCATTTGGATCACCCTGTCTTTCTTCCCAATGGAGACCTGTTGGATATTCAGCAGAGAAGATGAAGCACAGCGGAATAACGCCGCACAGGTACGTGCGTGTTTAACTTCTAAGCAAAAGTTTTCTTCAAAATTAGGGAAAGGGTTACACGGAAAGAAAACAACAACAGGCTAACTAACTCATATTTCTACTTCTGATCTATCCCATCTTATTTCTTTGTTCCCTCTAACCCTATGAAGGAAGGAATGGACATTTCCCCCATAAGCTCCACCTCTTGTGTGCATGCAGAATAGCCTCGACCGGGCCCGCAGCCAGGATTTTGTGGCTTGTGGAGCAAAAAAAAAATTTCTGGTAGGGCTGAAGTTCACAGTGCAGAAAGAAAGGTCGTTTAGCCAATAGAAAGCTGTTACCCAGATAGGTCTCTAAACTGCAAGCTGTCAACCACTGTAGATGACCGTTCTCAGCTGCTGCAAGTTAATCATGTTGGCCAGCCTAAGCAACAATTCTGAAAACAAGCCAGCAGGTGGGGGTGATGACTTCTATAGTCAAGAAAGCTAACCCTTAGGCAAAAAAAAATCTCTTAAAGGAGACCGGTTTCTTGACACAGAGTTCAAAGGGATCCTGGAGGTCACCTACTCCAACCCCCTTGCTCAGTGTGGGAATTAGTGAACTGTAGCACCCTACTCTGCTTAAAGGAGCACACACCTTTTAAAAAATGTTTTAAAATATTGAAAAAAGCATTCACAGGAGAAATTCTTGTACAGCTGTGCCGTTAAGAAAGGGGCAGAGCCCCCAAAAGTCCCCAAAAGTCCCAACATAGCTTTGGGCCTGGCATGAACTTTCTCCAATATATTGATTAGCCAATAGTTGATCATAAGGTCACCTCATTAAGAATAAAACCTCCCCCCTTTTGGTGGGAAGAATCTACTCTATACCTAATTGGTTCTGTACTAAACTTGCTGTTATTAGCTTACAGAAACTTCAGCTTAACCCTTTCATGACTGAAGCGATGACATTTGCAAAACCCAACAAGTTATAAAGCTCCTTCCTCTGCTCTCTTTTCCTCCATTTCACCCCCACAACAACCCTGTGATGTACTTTAGGCTGAGGGTACATGACAGGCCCAAAGTTACCCAGCAATCTTCCAAGGCAGAGAGGAAATTTGAAATATGGGTCTAACCAGGGGTCATTTTGTAGAAAAAGAGGTGCAGGAGCTCATTAGCATAACTCATTTGCACATGTCACACCCCCTAACATACCAAAAGTGTGTCAGAAGGCAACACCTACCCCTCAGGCTCCACTCCACAGGTGAGTGAAACTGACCTGCTCTTCCTCCATTCCCTTCCCCATCCAATACTTTGTGCAATAAAAATAAGGGTAAAGAACACACCCACAAGTAGACTTGAGATACCCAGGACATGTGCACCACCCATCCCTTTCCCTTCCCCTCCCCACAACAAGACACCCTGTGAGGTAGGTGGGGCTGAGAGAGGTCTTTTGAGAACTGGTCATGAGAGAACAGCTCTGAGAGAACTTGTGACTGGCCCAAGGTCACACCAGCAGCTGCATGTGGAGGAGTGGGGAATCAAACCCGGTTCTCCCAGATTAGAGTCCAACTCCTGACCACTACACCAGACTGATAAGGTGGAAGCTGCTGAAGGGTTGGTGAAATTTCTCCAGTACTTATGTGCCATGTGCCCAGATATAAAATGGTATACTTAGAAAATTTATATGCCCCCTTGAGCAAGTCTCTGGAAACGCAGCACACAGTCATAAAAGGAATAATGATAAAATTAGCAATATTAAAACAAAACATTCAAAACAATAAAGACCCTAGCAGGGCTTTCCCCGGGGCGCTGCGCCTCTGCACTGCTCGGGGAAGCCGAGGAGGGGGCGGGGCTTGGTCATGTGCCCGCCCCCTGGGCTCCTCACTCCCGGAGCTGCGCTCCTGTGTGTTCCCACTCCAACGGACCCCTGGGTCTAACAGATCCTAGTCTAAGATGCTAACTGCTGTATGATACAAATGCAAGCCCCAAGATTATTGAGGCTTCACAGGAAAGTGAGCGGTGAAGTTAGAGGTGTAGGTGGAATGTACAATGAGGACAGGGTGATGCCCAAGATTGTGGCGGCAACTCAGTCCCATCCCACAAGAAGGATCTTGATATAAACTTGCATGTCATCTCCTCAAGACTGATGTCCTGCAGGGTTTTATCAGTGTAATATAACCAAAAAACACTGTACAAACACACAGAAAATCATCAATGCTAAGTGTGACAATTATTGCTAAAAAATAAAGTGCACAACTTTTAATGTGCTGTTATTAATACAATTTAAATTCAACCACAGAAAAATTGCTACACAAATATACAATACTAGGAATAAGGCCCATTGCGGAAATAAATACAATGGGCGCTAGAAAGAGGCTCTGGGAGAGTGCCAAGGCCTTGGGCACTCAGTGTCAATTTGCTGTGGTGACCCTAGCAGGATATAATGACACAGAGTCCACCAGTTTCCCCAGGGGAAATTCTCTGCCATCTGAAGAGCAGTTGTAGTTCAGCATGATCTCCATCTCTCTCCTGGAGATTGGCAACAATGGTTCCCCATGAGGGAACAGGCGGTTTGGAGAGTGGAGTCTATGGCAATGAACCTGTTTGAGGTCCCACCCCTGCTGAAACCTCACCCTCTCCAGGGTCCACCCCTCAAATCTCCAGGAATTTCCCAACCTGGAGTTGGCAACCCTATCTCCCTTCCAGCCAACCATCAATGTATCATTATCTGCCCCCTGGCTTCAGCTTTCCATTTCCTCCCTCCTAGAGAGCAGTTGTAACTCTGAGTGATCTCCAGCCCCCACCTGGAGATTGGCAACAATGGTTCCCCATGAGGGACTGGTTGGCTTGGAGGGTGGAGTCTATGGCATTGTACCTGTCTGAAGTCCCACCCCTTCTCCAACCTCACTGTCTCCAGGCTCCATCCCTCAAATCTCCAGGAATTTTCCACATGGAGTTGGCAACCCTATCTCCTTCTCAGCCAGTCATCAACTTCACTCTTCAACTTTCCATCTCCCCCCAGAGAACATTTGTAATTCTGAGTGATCTCCAGCCCTTGCCTGGAGATTGGCAACTATAGTTCCCCTGGAGGAGAAGTACTCTTTCTCTGCAATGGGGACCAAAGCAGCTGACATCATTCTCCTCTCCCCCTTTTGACTTGCACAACAACCCTGTGAGGTAGGTTAGGCTTAAAGTCTGACTGGCCCAAAATCACCCATTCAGCAAGAACCTGGATATAGCAGATCCTGTTCTGAAGTGCTGACTACTATGCCTAGATCACCAGGTATCACAACTGAACTCCAGACAACAGCTCTCCCCCCCAAAGCCATTTTTTTTCCAGGGGAACTGATCTCTGTCATCTGGAGATCAATTGTAACAGTGGGAGATCACCAGGTCCCACCTGGAGTTAGCAACCCTATCTCCTTCTCAGCCCCTATGAGGCCAGGCTTGGCTTAAAACAGTGGCTTTTGCTTAGAGGCCAGAAAAAACCACATCTTGGCTGAGAGAACTCAGGCCAAAGAGAAGATTGTCTAGGCTGGCTGCACTGCCAAGCATCCTCCATGCAAGCAATAAATAAGCAAGTGGTCATGGTGGTGGCAGTAGTAAATAAGCCTTTATATAGTATTTATATATCATAGCGGATAGCATATATAGCACTGGTTCCCAAAGTGGGCAATACCGCCCGTGGGGGGCACTGGAATGATCCAGGTGGGCAGTAGGAGCCCTGGGTGATATTTGGGGGGGGGGGGGGTTCTAAAGCAGCCTATTTCTCCCCACCTTCTCCTGGTGTTCCCTGGGATCAGGGAAGCAGGTGGAGATAGGTCCCCACAGCCAATCACACCCATGCATTTGCAAATTGCAAATGCCTGTGCACCCCTGCAATGCTGGTGTTGCAGCTGGGCTCTTGTGTGGTGGCTCCTGCTGGGCTCTGGCTTCAGGCCTTCAGCTGCTGCTGCCCTGTGCCTGCCTTGGCCTGCCTGGCTGCCTGGATCATGGTGGACTCTACCTGGACTGAAGAAGACATCTAAAAGGTAAGATTTGGGGGAAATGCATATAGTTACTGAAGGAGGATATTAGTAAAAAGACTTTTTAAATTGGGCGGCCTCCTCGGGGTGGCTTTGGGTTATGGTTCTGTTGGGGGTGGGGTGCGGATTGGCGAAGCCTTACTCTCTTACAGTTAATAATTTTGGGGGGAAGATTTACAAGTTTCTTTTGCATTTAAAACTATTGCTGTTGGATTGTTTTTAAACTAACTGTCGTTGCTTGTTGGGGTATGGTGAGGATTTTTGCTCAATGATTCTGATGTTCTCATTCAACTGTTATTAGTTGTTTAAATATTTTAATTTTCTGGTTGGTTTTGAAATATATTTCTTGAGACTGTATTGCTGTTTCCTTTGTGTGTTTTGGTTAGCTGGGGGGGGGGGGGGGGTTGTAAGCTGCTGTTTGTGGAATCAGTGTTGTGAGTTTGTTGTCCCTGATAGTGCTCTGGTGTTGTTCTGTTGTGGTTTTCCATTGAGATTTGTGAAGGTCCTGTTTTTAAAAGTTCTGCTTTATTGCTTTGGGTTGCTTGGGAGGCCCCTGGTGATGGGTGTGCACGTGTTGTTGCCAGCATCCTCAGCCCCAGACCCAGGGTGGTCTTCCCAAGAGAAACACTCCAAAACAACCTCTGAACCTCCACAAGCAGTGCCCTATGAGGCCAGGCTTGGCTTAAAACAGTGACTTTTGCTGGGAGGCCAGGAGAACCGCATCTTGGCTGAGAGAACTGAGGCCAAAGAGAAGATTGTCCAGGCTGGCTGCATTGCCAAGCATCCTCCATGCATGCAATAAATAAGCAAGTGGTGGTGTCAGTAGTAAATAAGTGTTTATATATTACTTATGTACCATATGGTACAGCCTATATAGAACTGTTTCCCAAGGTGGGCAATACCGCCCGTGGGGGGCACTGGAATGATCCAGGTGGGCGGTAGGAGCCCTGGGTGATATTGGGGAGGCGTTCTAAAGCAACCTATTTCTCCCCACCTTTTCCTGGTGTTTCCTGAGATCAGGGAGGGAGGTGGAGAGGGGTCCCCACAGCCAATCACAACCATGCATTTGCAAATTGCCAATGTCTGTGCACCCCTGTAAGGCCGGTGTTGCAGCTGGGCTCTTGTGTGGTGGCTGCTGCTGGCCTCTGGCTTCAGGCCTTCAGTTGCTGCTGCTGCTGCTCTATCCCTGCCTTGGCTTGCCTGGCTTCCTGGATTTTGGTGGACTCTACCTGGACTGACGAAGACATCTAAAAGGTAAGATTTGGGGAAAATATATATTTTTTTGAAGGAGGATATTAGTAAAAAGACTTTTTAAATAGGGTGGCATGCTCGGGGTGGCTTTGGGTTACGGCTCTGCTGGGTGTGGGGTGTGGATTGGCAAAGCCTTACTCTCTTAAAGTTAATAATTTTGGGGGAAAGTTTTACAAGTTTGTTTTGCATTTAAAATTGTTGCTGTTGGATTGTTTTTAAATTAACTGTCGTTGCTTGTTGGGGTATGGTGAGGATTTTTGCGCAATGTTTTTAATGTTTTGATTTAACTTTTGTTATTGGTTGTTTAACTATTTTAATTTTCTGGTTGGTTTTGAAAGATATTTCTTGAGACTGTACTGCTGTTTCCTTTGTGTGTTTTGGTTAGCTGGGGTTTTTTTTTTTCTCAGCTGCTGTTTGTGGGTTCAGTGTTGTGCGTTTGTTGTGCCTGATAGTGCTCTGGTGTTTTTCTGTTGTGGTTTTCCATTTTTATTTGCAAACGCCTTGTTTTTCAACGTTGTGCTTTATAGCTTTTGGTTTCTTGGGAGGGTCCTGGTGATGGGTGCGCGTGTGTTGTTGCCAGCATCCGTCCCGGACCCGGGGCAGTCATCCTCAGATGGGACACCCCAAAACAACCTCTGAACTTCCACAAGCAGTGCCCTGTGAGGCCAGGCTTGGCTTATAATAGTGTGTTTTGCTTGGAGGCCAGGATAACCACCTCTTGCCTGAGAGAACTGAGGCCAAAGAGAAGATTGGCCAGGCTAGGCAAGCAATAAATAAGCAAGTGGTGGTGGTAGTAGTAAATAAGTGTTTATATATTATTTATATACCATATTGTACAGCATATATAGCCCTGGTTCCCAAATTCTGTCCCTTGGGGGGCGCTGGAGCGATCCAGGTGTGCGGTAGGAGCCCTGGGTGATTTGGGGGGGGGGGTGTTCTAAAGCAGCCTCCGTCCGCCTTTTCCTGGTGTTCCCTGAGATCAGGGAGGGAGGTGGAGAGGGGTCCCCACAGCCAATCACAGGCATGGATTTGCAAATCGCAAATGCAGGTGCAACCTTGTAAGGCTGGTGTTGCTGCTGGGCTCTTGTGTGGCGGCTGCTGCTGGCCTCTGGCTTCAGGCCTTCAGCTGCTGCTGCTGCTGCTCTATCCCTGCCTTGGCCTGCCTGGCTGCCTGGATCGTGGTGGACTCTACCTGGACTGAAGAAGACATCTAAAAAGTAAGATTTGGGGGAAATACATATTGTGGTTGTGGCTACAAGCACTGAGAGCTTCAAAAGGGGACTGGATGAACCTCTGGAACAGAGGTCCATCAGTGGCTATTAGCCACAAGTTACAGATGGAACACTCTGTTTGGAGCAGTGATGCTCTGTGTTCTCGGTCATGTGTTCAGGCCTCGGGGCCCCTGAGCTTCTCAGCCTGGCTCCGAAGCTCTTGTGCACGCTCAGAAGAAAAACAGCACCCGTGGATTTTTGTGCAGAAAAGCAGGTGTGGGTGGGATTTTCCAGCCGTTGATGGACTAATAGTGACCATCCAAGGCTGACAGGTAACTCCAGTTTCCAATGAGAGATGTCCGTCCATCTCCCTCAGAATCTCTGTGTAGCAACCCGGGACTTCCTTGGTGGTCTCCCATCCATGGCTGACCATGGCCAACCCTGCTTAGCTTCTGAGATCTGACTAGATTGGGTTAGCCTGGGGTATGCAGGTCAGGGTAGCCGGCAAGATCAGAAAACTAAATAATAACACCACTGTGAAATCTTTGACACTAGCTTTTTATTATGTTTTTATGGTTTTAAACTGTGTATTTAATTGACATTGTCTAATTTAATGTATACTATTGTGTTTTTAGCCGGGAGGGTGGGGTAGAAATAGTAATAGGAATAATATTAATAATAATAATTTTTATTACTATTATTTTTTTACTATTACTATTTTTTTACTATTTTTTTTACTATTTACTATTTTTTACTATTATTTTTATTACTATTATTCCAATAATAATAATAATAATAATAATAATAATGAAGGTGCTCCCTGGAGACTTGGGTGGCAGGGAGATTTTTCTGCACACCTGGGGGACTCCCCACGTATGCAGAAAAATCCTAAAAGTTAAAAAAAAAAACTTTTGGGGGGATATTTAAATCCCCCCAAAGTAAAAACGTTCCCTATGCATGCGCAGGGAACACTCTGGCTGTTGAGGGGGGAGGCTCGGTGGGCCTGGCAGCTGTGAGCCACTCAGGCCTCACCGTAGCCATCGCCGGTGCAGGGGGAGGGAGAAGGCTTGGCGGGCTGGCGGCTGTGAGCTGCTGATGCCTCACTGGTGCGGGAGGTGGTAGGATCAGCGGGCCTTGCCGTTGGGGAGGGGGGTGGGAGGAGGATCGGCAGACCGGGCTGCTGCTACCGCTGTCACTGACGGGGATGGGTGGGAAGAGGACTGGAATACTCCCTCCCCCCGCGAGTATCGCGGGGGATGATGGTGGCGATGATGATGATATAATTATATAATTAACGGTTTATTGTTCATTTCCTTTTTCTTAAAAAAAAGAAATGTCTCTAGCCCTTTCCATTGCAGAGCAATGAGGGGAAATGCGCTACCTTGGATTGTGACAATACATAGTTAAGATGTTAGTCTGCATAGCAGAGCAGCAATCTCTGATTAAAAACTCTTATTACAGAGCTGTCATAGCAGATGAAAAATGCAGGGGAAATGGTGGCTTGAGGTGTGGATTCACACAGAGCCCCAAATTATAATTCAGGTGCGAATTAATGCTACCTTTAAAAATAGTACGGCTCTTTCAAAGCGCTTTCAAGGCAAGTGAGAAGCAGAGGTGGTTGGCCCTTGCCTTCCTCTGCAGAGCCTTCTTGGGTGGTCTCCCATCTAAGATTTATGGAGTCCCCAGCAAGGGGCTTTCAAGGCAAGTGAGAAGCAGAGGTGGTTGGCCATGGCCTTCTTCTGCAGAGTCTTCCTTTGTGGTCTCCCATCCAAGACTTATGGTGACCCCAGCAAGGGGCTTTCAAGGCAAGTGAGAAGCAGAGGTGGTTGGCCATGGCCTTCCTCTGCAAAGTCTTCCTTGGTGGTCTCCCATCCAAGTACTAGCCCTGCTTAGCTTCCAGCATCTAATGAGATCAGGTCATTTCAGGCTGCCTTCCCTCCTGTTCATCCAAGCAGTCCTTCATTAATGACTGTTGGTTGGTTTGAACCGCAGCATCACTGACCATGCGCAGTTGCTAAAACACTGAAGACAAAGCAGTTCATCAGGCATTCACGACTGTTGAGCATGAATCGAACAGGCCAGGGGTCGGCTCTCGTATGAACGACACCTTTAGACATGGTACACTGGACTGTTGAATGCATAGTAGCACTACTACATTTGATGCCCAGTTGGCCGCATCCCCAGTTCTTCCCAAGTAGTTACTGTCCTCTACTCTCCCCGAGAAAGGAGACAGAAAGCAGGACTTTTGAGGAAGGCCATGAAGTCCATCTAGTCTCCTATGGAACACATGGAATTCACTGCCACAGGAGGTGGCGGCAGCTACAAGCATGGATGGCTTCGAGAGGGAATCAGATAAACATATGGAACAGAGGTCCATCAGTGGCTATTAGCCACAAGGTATACATAGGAACGTTCAGTCTGGGGCAAGGGATGCACTGTATTCTTGGTGCATGGGGGGGGGGCAACAGTGGGAGGGCTTCTAGTGTCCTGGCCCCACTGCTGGACCTCCTGAGGGCACCTGGTGTTTTTGGTCACTGTGTGACACAGAGTGTTGGACTGGATGGGCCGTTGGCCTGATCCAACATTGGCTTCTCTTATGTTCTTATGGGGAGCAATGGTAATGGATGAATTATCCAAGTGGGAATTTATCAGAAGCCTCACAATTATATGTGCTTTAAAATGTTTTATTGAATTTTATGATGTACTGAACTTGGCACTATGTGTCCTTGTAAGCCGCCCTGAGCCCGTTCACGGGGAGGGCGGGGTATAAATGTAAAATAATAAATAACTTTCATTTCTCATATTTATTTATTTAATAGGCAGCAGAGAATTCAATAATAGTAATAAAAATCTTTGCCTCGTGGCACATGCTCCCACTACACCCATTTATCATTTCTCGGTGTCATAAAGACATTAAAATATTTTACGGAAACATCATTAGGTTATGAATGTTAGAATGAGACAATGTATCAGTGTGGTGTTTCTCTCTCTCTCTCTCCCTCCCTCCCCTCCTCTGTTTCTTGCCAAGCAGACACATTTTCAAGTGTCACATTATTGTGCGAACCCTGGAGAAAACTATTGTTTGCATATCATCTGGGCAATTTTCCTTCCTTTGCACTCGAAACATTTAGCTGCCATTCAGTCGATGTTGTCGGTCTATTTAACATCATGCATGACGAAAGATGTCTCCGTCTTCGGCTTCCTGAGGACGTAGAGATTTCGGTCTCTTCCACGACCTGTTTGCCAAGCCACCGGCGGAATGAAAAGCCGCGAGACTCGTTTCTTGTTTCAAGAAAAGGACAGCTTGGAATCATCCGCTTTTGTTGTATTCTCACGAAGGGGAAGCGTGGACGACTTATGATATGCGGCGTCATTGTTGTTTATCATAAAGCTGCCAGACAGTTTAGACAAAGTAGGAAAGGAAGCAATTTTGGCTGTGGTAACTGTCGGAGGCAACAATGTCTTCGTGCTTTACACGGGGAGATTTTCGGGAGAGTTGGTTGGCTAACCTAACCTCCGGGTTAAGAAATTCCTAGGGATTTGGGAGTGGACAAAAGGTGAACAAAAGGGGGAGGGACTCAACCCCCAAAATAGCTGCGAATGAGAGGGCCAAGCTAACAAAAGAATTATTATGAAAAATATAAACATTTATTAGGGTGTACACATAAATTAAATTAAATTAAATTAAAAGAAACAGTCCAAGTATCAGACATGTAAAACTAGGTTCATTAAGAACTAATTGCAGTGCATATCAAACTGATGGATAAAACTTTTGACCTAAGGACCATACGTGTTTCGGCCCCTATGGGCCTTCCTCAGTGGTCAGTATTCCTTATTATAAAGTGACACACATCCAAAAATACATGCATTCAGAATTTTGTACATACATATATAAGTAAGACCAGGTGTTGCTGTCTGAAATTGTAGGGTCCACTATATAGGATTGTAATCTCAGCAGTTTGTGACTTAACTATTTCACTTGATGGAAGTGACACACAGGGGTGTAGAGTTTAAAAACTCCCGGGGGGGGGGCTCTTCTGTGTGCGCGCGCGCCCACGGGGACCATACTGCTGCCGCCTCCCCCCCGCCTGACTGCTCCTGCTTCCATCCCTCCCTCTGTCTGTCCAGGGGCCAGCGTGTCTGTCCGTCTGTCCAGGGGCCAGGAGTGGCCAGGCGAGGGGGGGGGGAGAGAGAGGTGGCGGCCCTAGGAAGGGCTGAGGGATGTGCGGCGGAGGGCGCACCATTTTCCCGGGGGGCTCAGTCCCCTCTGGGAAATTTCGGGGGTGGCTCGAGCCCTCGAGCCCCCCCCGTAGTTGACGCCTATGGTGATACACATCACTGACGAAGGGGACATTTGATACCAGGTCTGTTGCCTATTTAAATACCTTTTGCGAAAACACTTCTAGGCTATATTCTGTAGCATAGTAACTTTCAACTCTAATAATTATGACTATTTCATTTTTATCTAGACTAATATGGAGAATCCGCACAACTACCACAGGCTTATTTTACTCGTTGTAGCAAATATATAGCATTCGAGGTAATCCCAGTGTAAATTTATTTCTATTTCTTATAAAAGCTATTTACATATGTTTATTGTTTACACAAACGTAATCTGGCTTTTTTCCCTTCCCCCCCCCCTTTCCCCCCTACAATTTCAGACAGCAACACCTGGTCTTATATATGTATGTACAAAATTCTGAATGCGTGTATTTTTGGATGTGTGCCACTTTCTAATAAGGAATATTGACCACTGAGGAGAGCCCATGGGGCCGAAACACGTATGGTCCTTAGGTGAAAAGTTTTATCCATCAGTTTGATATGCAGTGCAATTAGTTCTTAATGAAGCTAGTTTTACATGTCTGATTTGGGAGTGGAGTCTGGGAAGGGTGGAATTGGGGAGAGAAGAGGGTTCCGTGGGTATGTGATGCCAAAGAACCCACCCTCGGAAGCTGCCAATTTCTCCAAAGAAATTAAGGTTGCCAGATTCAGGTTGGGAAATTCTTGGAGAATTGGAGATGAAGCCTGGGGGGACAGGGACCTCAGTGGGATAAAGTGCTACAGAGTCCACCCTCCAAAGCACCCATTTCCTCCAGAGGAACTGATCTCTGTAGTCTGCAGATGAGCTGTAATTCCAGAGGATCCCCAGGTCCCATCTGGAGGCTGGCATCCCAAACTCCCACAGAAGGTATTGGGTCCACCATCTTGTTTCTCACAGTGGTCAGCCAAGCACTCACAGGAGGTGCTAGGTCCATCTGGTCCACCATCTTGTTTCTCACAGTGGCCAGCCAAGCGCTCACAGAAGGTGCTGGGTCCATCAAGTCCACCATCTTGTTTCTCACAGTGGCCACCCATATACCCACAGAAGATGTTGGGTCCACCTAGTCCACCATTTTGTTTCTCGTTGTGGCCAGTCAAGCACCCATAGAAGAGGAAGAGTTTGGATTTATACCCCGCCCTTCACTATTCGAAGGAGTCTCAGAGCAGCTTACAATCTCCTTTCCCTTCCCCTCCCCACAACCGACACCCTGTGAAGTAGGTGGGGCTGGGAGACATCTCCCGAGGACTGTCCTTGAGAGAACAGCTCTGAAAGAACGTGTGATGACCCAAGGTCACCCCAGCAGCTGCATGTGGTGGAGTGCGGAATCAAATCCAGTTCTCCCAGATTAAAGTCCGTGCTTCGAACCACTACACCAAACTGGCTTTCCATTTTGTCTTCCCAGCCCATGCCTATTTAGAGATACCTTCTTCTAAATATGGGTGTTCTGATTAGCATAATGGATAATCTTTCATGAAGTTGTCTAATTCCTTTTAAAAGCCCATTAAACCTACAGGCCACCCTAATCTGGATGGCCCACGTTTGCCCGATCACATCAGTTCTCGGAACCTAGACAGGCCTGGCCCTCTTAAGTACTTGGATGGGGGCCTACCAAGGAAGTCCAGGGTTGCTTTTATTGCTCTGAGCTAGATGGCCCAAGCTACCCTGGTCTCATCATTATCTAGGAACCTAAGCAGAGTTGGCTTTGGTTAGGACTTGGATGGGAGACCACCAAGGAAGTCTAAAGTTGTTATGCAAAGGAAGGCAATGGCAAACCACCACTGCAAGATCTCAGAAGATAAGCAGGGTCACCCCTGGTTAGTACTTGAATGGAAGACCACCAAGGAAGTCTAAAGTTGTTATGCAAAGGAAGGCAATGGCAGACCCCCACTGCAAGATCTCAGAAGATAAGCAGGGTCGGCCGTGGTTAGTACTTGAATGGAAGACCACCAAGGAAGTCTAAAGTTGTTATGCAAAGGAAGGCAATGGCAGACCACCACTGCAAGATCTCAGAAGATAAGCAGGGTTGGCCGTGGTTAGGACTTGGATGGGAGACCACCAAGGAAGTCTAAAGTTGTTATGCAAAGGAAGGCAATGGCAGACCCCCACTGCAAGATCTCAGAAGATAAGCAGGGTCACCCCTGGTTAGTACTTGAATGGAAGACCACCAAGGAAGTCTAAAGTTGTTATGCAAAGGAAGGCAATGGCAGACCCCCACTGCAAGATCTCAGAAGATAAGCAGGGTCGGCCGTGGTTAGTACTTGAATGGAAGACCACCAAGGAAGTCTAAAGTTGTTATGCAAAGGAAGGCAATGGCAGACCACCACTGCAAGATCTCAGAAGATAAGCAGGGTCACCCCTGGTTAGGACTTGGATGGGAGACCACCAAGGAAGTCTAAAGTTGTTATGCAAAGGAAGGCAATGGCAGACCACCACTGCAAGATCTCAGAAGATAAGCAGGGTCACCCCTGGTTAGTACTTGAATGGAAGACCACCAAGGAAGTCTAAAGTTGTTATGCAAAGGAAGGCAATGGCAGACCACCACTGCAAGGTCTCAGAAGCTTAGCAGGGTCACCCCTGGTTAGTACTTGAATGGAAGACCACCAAGGAAGTCTAAAGTTGTTATGCAAAGGAAGGCAATGGCAGACCCCCACTGCAAGATCTCAGAAGATAAGCAGGGTCGGCCGTGGTTAGGACTTGGATGGGAGACCACCAAGGAAGTCTAAAGTTGTTATGCAAAGGAAGGCAATGGCAGACCCCCACTGCAAGATCTCAGAAGATAAGCAGGGTCGGCCGTGGTTAGGACTTGGATGGGAGACCACCAAGGAAGTCTAAAGTTGTTATGCAAAGGAAGGCAATGGCAGACCACCACTGCAAGATCTCAGAAGATAAGCAGGGTCACCCCTGGTTAGTACTTGAATGGAAGACCACCAAGGAAGTCTAAAGTTGTTATGCAAAGGAAGGCAATGGCAAACCACCACTGCAAGGTCTCAGAAGCTTAGCAGGGTCACCCCTGGTTAGGACTTGGATGGGAGACCACCAAGGATGTCCGGGGTTGTTCCCCAGAGGCAGGCAATGGGAAACCACCTCTGAACATCTCAGACCCCCTATGGGGTCGTGATAAGTTGGTTGCAACTTGATGGCAGTGTGTGGAGTCGCAGGTATTTGTGAATTTCCTGCATTGTGTGTGCGGTTGGTCTCGATGACCTTGGAGGTCCCATTCAACTCTATGATTCTAACCTTTGGCAGAAAGACTAAATGATAAAGTAAGTCTCAAAGACCCACCCCCCCACTATCACACGTTTTTATACAAACCCAGCCCGACACAGCCCTTCTTCAAACACAAATAAAATGCGAAATAAACACAGATGCCCCAGACTCAATGCCCCAGACTCAAATGCCAGCATCTAGCACACTACCAGTGGATTGCTCGAGAAACAGTATTTTTTTACCCCTCTGGTAGGAGCAACCTCTGAGCATCGCTGTGTGACTAAGCAGCTTCCGATCCATTGCCACTGGGATTCTTCTGCCTGTGCCGCTGCCTCTTGTGCACAAAAACCCAGATTCAAATGCGGCTTACCAGCTGTGAAATTATTCATAACCTTTCTGGAATTAGGGAGAAACCTCACGCTCTCTCCGGGCTGTCAAAGAAGCAGTCGGCTTTCTTCTTGGAAGAAAGCCTGCAAGCTGCCTCCCAGTCTGGGACGGTGCTTCCCAATTACACAGCCACGAATAAATGACAGCCGACCCAAGTTGATGGCTGCCACCCCCCCAACGTCTGCCTCGCCCCACATAACTCAAGCCAGGAGTCAAAATATTAGGAGGAGGGGGAGGGGGAGGAGGGGATTAGATTTTTACCCAGCTCTTCACTTGGACTCTCAGAGCGGCTTACAGACTCGTCTCCCTTCCCCTCCCTGCAACAGACACCCTGTGAGGTAGGTGGGCCTGAGAGAGCTCTTTCCAGAACTGTCCATGAGGGAACAGCTTTGACAGAACTTTGGCTTGTCCAAGGTCATCCAGCAGGTGCAAGGGGAGGAGAGGGGAATCAAAACCTGATTTTCCCAGATTAGAGTCTGCACACTTAACCACTACACCAAACTGGCTCCAAGAAGGAGAGAACCACCTAGGATCTGGCCCATAGCTACGGAGGGGCTATTGGGGGCTCTGCCCCCTTCCTTAAAGGGCCTGCCCCCTTCCTTAAAAGCCCCCCCCCTTCTTCCCAAAATCATTTAAAGGGGTCTTTTAAATGCTTTGGGAGAGAAGCAGAGGGATGGTGCGCGCGCTACTCCTTCCCCTCCTGCAAGATGTAAAGGGCCCTTCAGCTGATTGGCGGGGAGCATATGGCCCACTTATCAGCTGGAGGGCCCTTTAAATCTTGCAGGAGGGGAGGGAGAGGGGCCCACGCCACCCCTCCTCCATTGTGGCAAATAGCAGCAGCCCCACCAGAAAAAAAGATTGCCCCCCAAGCCGCAAAATCCTGGCTATGGGCCTAGAATCCTGCTCCTTGGTGAAGGAGCGTTTGGTAGAGAGATGGAAAATGAGAAATGGCAGCACAGCACATATATTTACCTACCTATTTATTTACTTCATTTATCCCCCCACCTTCCTCCCCAGTGGGGACTCAAGGTGTCTTACATCATTTTCCTCTCCTCCATTGTATCCTATGGAGGTAGGTTAGGCTGAGAGTTTATGACTCAGCAAGCTTCCACCGAAGACTCGGGATTCGCACCTGGTTCTTCCAGATCCTACAAAAAGCGGGGGGGGGGGGGGAGGGGGGGAACTCAACCCAAAAAATAGCTGCGAACTGAGAGGGTCAAGCTAACAAAAGAATTACTATAAACATATAAATGTTTATTAGGGTGTACACATAAATAAAACATAATAAAATTAAGAGACAGTCCAAATATCAGACGTTTAAAACTTGGTTCATTAGGAACTGATTGCAGTACATCTCAAACTGATGGATAAAACTTTTGACCTAGGGACCGTACGCGTTTCAGCCCCTACGGGCCTTCCTCAAGGGTCAATATTCCTTATTTTACAGTGACACACATCCGAAAATACATGCATTCAGAATTTTGTATATGCACATATAAATAAATGAGACCAGGTGTTGCTTTCTTAAATGCTATGTATTTGCTACAACTAGTAAAATGAGCCTGTGGTAGCTGTGTAGATTCTCCAAATTAATCTGGTTTCAAATGTCCCATTCATCAGGATGTGTATCACTACAATTTTGGAAAAATGAAAAAGCACCATCTTTATACTGTTGGCAAAACAAAGTGTGGGAATATTTTGTATACAGTCATATCGCTGGGGCAGCAGAAATAAATGAAACAAAAAGGCAGAAAGAGTTTCAAGCCACTTGGTTCCCCATTATAGGTTACTTAACAGAGTGCAAGATAGTTCCTAAAAATCCTTTTTATGGAAACTTAACTGTATTTTTAAGATGTTAATTGTTTTGACAAGATTTTAAATCAAGTTGCAGTTTGAAATGATTGTGACATGTACCTCGGTCTTGTATAATGCTCTGGTTACAATGTTTAAGCTTATTTTGTTTTTTTGTTGGTGGTGGTATTTTTGAAAAAAAAAATTTATTGGAAAAAAAAGGATGTGTGTCACTTTCATCAAGTGAAATAGTCCTATTGGACTATAATTCTTTTGTTAGCTTGACCCTCTTCCAGATCCTAGCCTGACACTCTATCCACTACACTGCACCGGGTCTTGGGATGATTTTCTATCCTATACTTTTGGTATTCACTTGTACCTCATTCGTAAAGATAACATATTCATTCTCCTTTTTTTTAAAACGGATTTTATTATTTTCTACTTATTCAAAGTTTTACATAGTTACTTTTAAAATATTATCATCATTAACCAATTTTCTAAATAACTATGTATTCCAGTTACAATTCAAAACTTTTAGGGCTTCCCGCCTCACCTATACCATTATATATATAACAGCAATTATAAAGATTTAAAAGTATTAACTCTTACAGGTAACATATTTGGTTATAATAAGAAAGAAAGAAGAAAAGAAAGAGAAAAAGAAAAAGAGAAATTTTAAATATTTAAGAGTATTAGCTGAATATCTGTAATATGTAATCTAATTTCCTTTCTTGTCATTTCAAACATTCTGTATATTC
This sequence comes from Lepidodactylus listeri, assembly GCA_029233225.1. NCBI lineage: Eukaryota > Metazoa > Chordata > Lepidosauria > Squamata > Gekkonidae > Lepidodactylus > Lepidodactylus listeri. The sequence goes on from JARCFY010000012.1 coordinate 7,018,264, forward strand.
CCTTAAAAAGAATTGTTTCTTCTTTTAAACATCTAAAATCAGTAATCAGACAATGTAAAAATATTATTTTTCATATCCCAATGTTGTTCTAAATATTCTTTCAAGTCTTTCCATTCTTCTAAAAACCTTTCTGAGTCTTGATCAGTTTTCTTGTACATTTGTCCATTTCTGCCATAAATAACAATTTTCTCAACCATTCCCATATGTCTGGGGTCTTTTCGCATTTCCAGTTCTGAGCATAGAACATTCTCACTGTAGTCACCATATACCATATTAGTGTCCTTTTAGTTACATTCACATCTTCTGACTTAAGACCAAGCAATAACATTTCAGGCAGCATAACATATTCATTTTCATTCCACATGGAGGCGATTTTGTATTGTCAATGGCCTCCCGACCAGAAGGTCAAGTGATTTTCTTGTGGGATGTTTGTCTCCCTCCCTCCCTCCCCCCTCCCTCCAAGGACCTCAGAGTGGCAGACATGGTCCTCTTTGAATCTTCGCAACAACTTTGTGAGGTGGGATAGCTTCGTGGCAGAGGAGAAAAAGAACGCGGGTCTTCCAAATCGTACAACAACGCTTGAACCAAACATGCTATGTTCTTCAGTCAGAGGAAGGCCCCTTGGTCTGAAGGAAAATTTCTGTCTTGCTTAAGCCAGGCCAACTGAGAGCCGGTTTGGTGTATTGGTTAGGAATGTGGACTCCAATCTGGGAGAACCAGGTCTGATTCCCCATTCCTCCACATGAGACTGCTGGTGTGACCTTGGGTCACTTACAAGTTCTTTCAGAGCTGTTCTCTCAAGAGCAGTCCTTGAAGGAGCTCTCTCAGCCCCACCTCCCCCACAGGGTGCCTGTTGTGGGGAGGGGAAAGAAAAGCAGATTGTAAGCCACTCTGAGACTCCGAGTGAAGGGCGGGGTATAAATCCAATTTCTTCTCCTCCTCCTCTTCTTTTTCATCTTCTTATTTATTTATTTGATTCCTACCCCACCCTTCCCGCCAAGAAAGGCTCAGGGTGGCTTACAAAAAAAAAAATTGAAACAGTTTAAAAGCACGTTAAAATCTAAAGTGCAATAGAGACATACATTCTCATGTGACAGTGATCATAATCATATTCTTCCTCCTCTTGACAGGTTCTTAATAAGTGCAAGAACACAGGGTATTCGCAGGTGTAAAAACAGATTTTTCTGGCGTGCGACAACTGAAATGTAATCTACTTAGGAACCTCTGGACAGGGTCTACTTGGGGGAAAGTACACAATCTCTCCCCCCCCCTTCCTAACTTCTACAATGGTTAAGTTTTTCCAACTTTTTCCTCACTGCTCTAATACCCCCAGTGCTTGATTCATATTTCTGTTTCACTCAGGCGTGACAGGTAGGCCGAAGAGTGACTGTTGCTATATAAAATCAAGAGTTTTAGGGAGTTAATAAACTAGGACAAGCCTTCCCTTTCTGAAGAGACGGAGGAGATGGAGGAAGGACATGAAGGTGTCAATAGAAACTTCTGGCAGAATGAGGCACTATCAGCCCCAGGAGTCCCCCCAGGGGAAGCGTAGCGCTCTTCCAGAACAGGCAGAAATTGTCATTCCGTTGTACATTGCCAATGATGGGGAAAGAATACTGGTCAGTGCTGATAGGATTCTGCCTCCGGGCAAAACCCAGGTTGCAGTTAATCATGCCTGTCAGCACCACGCAGGAGCTTCTTGGCATCAAAGCTGGCCGAAAGCAAAATGAAAATTGAATACAACAGGACAAAAGGTATAGAGCTCTGGAGGGGGTGTTGAAGGTGACCATAAAATAAACACAAACAGAAGAAGGTAAGAAGAGCCCTGCTGGATCAGACCAGTGGTCCGTGTAGTCCAGCGTCCTGTCTCAACACAGTGGCCAACCAGTTCTTCTGGAGGGCCAACGACAAGGCAGAGAGGCCGAGGCCTTCCCTAGTAAGAAAATCAGCAGAGCCTTGCTGAATCAGACCAGTGGTCCATCTAGTCCAGCCTCCTGTCTCACATTGGCCAGCCAGTTTCTCTGCAGGGCCAGCAACAGGGCAGAGAGGCGAAGGCCTTCCCCCGGTAAGAACATCAGAAGAGCCCTGCTGGATCAGACCAGTGGTCCATCCAGTCCAGTATCCTGTCTCACACAGTGGCCAACCAGTACTTCTGGGTGGCCAACAACAGGGCAGAGAGGCCGACGCCTTCCCCTGATAAGAACATCAGAAGAGCCCTGCTGGATCAAACCAGTGGTCCTTCTCGTCCAGCATCTTGTCTCACCAGTTGCTCTGGAGGGCCAACAACGGGGCAACAGGGCCGAGACCTTCCCCTGGCAAGAACATCAGAAGAGCCCTGCTGGAGCAGAGCAGCCCAGCAGCCTTCCTCACACAGTGGCCAACCAGGTCCTCTGGAGGGCCAACAACAACAGGGCATCGATATAAATAGGCAGACCTTCTGTCTTTACTGAGGGGTTGTTTGGAAATCATTACCCTTCATTTATAGCCCCCCAGGAGCTCATAGGCCAAGCATTTTGGATTGAATGTACATGAGTGCCCTATAGCTATGGCATTACAAGCTTTTCTTTTTGGCCATTTTTAAAATCCTTTTTGATAAAACACGACCCTGATCTGCAGACCCCACAAGTCTTTGCAGCACAACAAGCTTCGAAGCCCCCGGATCTAGCGGTGCCTTCCGACTTTGTTCATCTTCACATGGAACTTCACCCCGTTCATTTCCCCACCTTGACTAAATTTTCAGCTTAGCTATTTCCGCTGGCCTTTGGAGACCCCTTTGGCTAGGCAAACCTACCAATGGCTTTCCAAAGTTCCTCTTTAAACTGCATGCCCTGGGGGGGGGGCACGCTGATGAGAGTGCCTTCCTAGAACAATATTCTGATGAGATCAGTTGGAAGTAAAACCATTTGGTGGGAAAAGTGTTCCCAGGAACTGGCAAAGGAATGGGAGTTGTCTTTGTTGTAGTGGTTAAGTGCGTGGACTCTAATCTGGGCGAAGCGGGTCTGATTTTCCCACTCCTTCACTCCACCTGCTGGATGACCTTGGGCAAGCCATAGTTCTTGAAAACAGTTGTTTCTGTTGGAGCATTCTCAGCCCCACGTACCTCCCAGGGTGTCTGTTGTGGGGAGGGGAAGGGAAAGGAGTTTGTAAGCCGCTCTGAGACTCCTTTGGGTAGTGAAGGGCGGGGTATAAATCCAATCTCTTCTTCTTCTTCTTCTTCTTCTTCTAAAATGTGGGATTTGCTTCCAGGGGGTATAATGATGGCCACAGGAATAAACACCTTTCAAAGGGATTCATGGAGGGATGTCTGTCGATGGCCACTAGCCATGGTAACTGAGGGGAACCTCCACATTCAGAGGCACTAATTCTCTGAATTCCAAAGCCAAAAGGCAGCATCAGAGGAAGGCCTCGGCCTCTCTGCCCTGTTGATGGCCCTCCAGAGGAACTGGTTGGCTACTGTGTGAGACAGGATGCTGGATTAGATGGACCTTCATTGGTCTGATCCAGCAGGGCTCATCTGATGTTCTTATCAGGGGAAGGCCTCGGCCTCCATGCCCTGTTGTTGTCCCTCCAGAGGAACTGGTTGAGGCCACTGCATGAGACAGGATGCTGGACTAGATGGACCTTCACTGGTCTGATCCAGCAGGGCTCTTCTGATGTTCTTACCAGAGGCCTCAGCCTCTGTGCCCTGCGGTTGGCCCTCCAGAGGAACTGGTTGAGGCCACTGCATGAGACAGGAGGCTGGACTAGAAGGACCCTCACTGGTCTGATACAGCCAGGGCTCTTCTGATGTTCTTACCAGGGGAAGGCCTCGGCCTCTCTGCCCTGTTATTGGACCTCCAGGGGAACTGGTTGGCCACTGTCTGAGGCAGGATGCTGGACTAGATGGACCTTCACTGGTCTGATCCAGCAGGGCTCTTCTGATGTTCTTCTCAGGGGAAGGCCTCAGCGTCTATGCCCTGTTCCTGGCCATCCAGAGGAACTGGTTGGCCACTGTGTGAGACAGGATGCTGGACCCGGATGGACCACTTTGTGTGATCCAGCAGACCTCTTCTGCCATTACAGATAACAACAACAATTTTTCTCCAGGCCTTCCTGTTGCCCTTCTCCCCCTACTCCGTCCTCCCAGCAAAGGCCAAGCTAAGAATCATCTCCTGAGCTTCTATAAATGGCCCACGCCGGGCAGCCGGCTGCTATTAGGTCTCCCTGCCCTCTAATTTCCTTTCCCCACTCCAGACAATTACATGTGGCTTTCTGTGCTGTGATGCTAAAAACAGCGACTTCTCTCCCCCCCCCCCACAGAAATTGCGGTCCAGATGGCGCAACTCTTGCGAGGCTGATCGCATTCAACCCGGAGCGCCTGCCATGCTCTCGCCGTGGTTCTCATTACTCTTTGCTAGCACGATACCCGAAAAGCCTTTGGACGAGGCCCGCTATTGGAAGTGAAGGGAGCCGTGGGGATTGCCAGCAGATGTATGATGTACTGCCAACTGGAAAAATATACCGATGGAAGAACAAAGTGAAAGAATGGGGGGGAGGAATTATATGGCCTCTGTTCTCAGAGCATGTATTTGTGTGCTAAAGGCTGGGAAAGATCACAAAGTGAAGCTGTGTGTGTTGTGTATCACTGCAGGCCAACGCTATGCTGGGGATTATTAGGAAGGGAATTGAAAACAGATAAGCCAGGATCATAATTCCCCTGTCTGAATCGATGGTGTGACCTCATTTGGAGTACTCATTTGGCGTCCGCCATTCAGGTCGCCAAAACCAGAACAACTTATTGTTCGTTTATTTTTATTTATTTGATTTGTATATCGCCCTCCCCACAAGCGGAGTCAGGGCGGTTTACATCAATCCCGTTAAAGAATCATTTAAGAACAGATTAAAAACAACATGAAATCACAGTTCATAAAATACCACGTAAAGCAATTTGTTCGAATGGCTGGCAGCCATTTACACCTAACAGCTGATGGCTGGACCCGGCACCAATCAGCTGTTCGGCTTAAATGGCCCCGGACAGCCGAATGGCACAACTGGTAAATGTTCAGTTCAGGGGCTCCAAACCGGCCCAAGTTCGTGCCGAATTTTGGCTCATGAGCCGGTTCGTGCCCATCCCTTGTCTTTACACTATCTGTGCCACAATTGCGCACGCTATCAGAATACGGTATTTCAAGACACTTCTCTGTCAAAACTCTAGATGATAGGGCATTAAGGTGCGCCAACGTAAAGACACATCTGTAGCAAGGAACAGTCAAATATCAGCAGTAATTTAAGTAGGCTTGGCCCTGTTTCGGACCAGGATCTGGGAGCTCCAAGTTCGAATCCCCAGTCCTCCATGTCAGAGGGCAGGAAGAAGGAAAAACTGAAGAAATGGGAGCAGATAAAAGCAGGTTGGCTGATGGGTGGGTGTGAGGCTTCTGAGTCGAATCAATTAAGGCCTTTGATGAAAGCAAAAGTCCTTTTTATTTCTTAATGATGGTTCAGGTACTCAATGTTTGTTAGAGATAACTGGTTACAGGCAACAGGGATTAATATACCATACACAGTAAGGTGAGAGCAGGCAAAGAGCCAATCAGGATCAATACAAAAAAGCGCGGAAAAACCCCCAACCGTTAATTCCCACAGAAAAGGCGCAAAAGCACTAACCCCCCCCCCCCCACATGCCCCTTAGTGACCTCTAATTGCAATTCACAGGCCAGGCACCTGGCTAGAAACAGTTCAACAGTTCTCCAAGGTTACAAAAGCAAGATAAAACATTCGAGACTCTCAGAGAGACAGAGGGAGGAGGCGAGGGGAGATAGCCGGGCTGTTTATGTGATGCGGTGGAATGCGGCAAGCCATCCTCCCGGGGAACAAAAAAGATACATTAAGCAGGACAGGCAATAAACCTCAAGGCTAGCCGTAAATTACTGACAGAGACCCCGGGACTAGGGACAATCAATGGCAGAGGATCTGACAGTGGGAAGAAGAAAAGAAAGCAGGAAAATGGGAGGGGTGCGGGACTTTTGGGACGGAAAAGAGGAAATAGTGGTAAGGGGAAAAATCAGATGCCCTTGCAAGTCCTTGTGGGTCCCCGGCTTCTGGATAAATAATTTGCACCAGAACCCCAGGATTTAAACTGGGAACCTCAGAAGCTACCCAGGACATCGACGCTGGAGCCCTCTTCAGCATCAGAAGGGAACTGGGCTGTACAACAGGAAACTGGTTTGATGTTCGCACCCCGAATGGGGAGGGGGGAATCCTCTGTCCATTGTTTCTCTCCACCCCCTCCCGAAATGAGGGCCCCAGGAAGTCAATTGCCAGGTTAATTGCTGAGCAAATAAATGCTATTTCGGAACATCACGGGAGGGCAACAGCGTGTGACATGCCAGTTATTAGGAGGTAATTTGTGGTGATGCTATCGCGTCATCTCCGGAACGACCGTACAATTAAGCCGCGCCCTCCCTCTTTTGTGCGGCAGGGTTCACATCACAACTGTACGGCTTCAGCTGCAGAAATATGAGTGTTCCCACCTCTCTGCTCTTCTCTGATCCTTCCCCGCCCCTTGAGTCACTTCTACCGGCATCCTTAAATAACGGGTGGCCGAAGCTGCTTGGGGGCAGGGAAAGGCATCCGGACTGGAGCAATGGAAGATGGGAAAGAGGACTAACATTTTTTTAACCTATTCTCTGCACTGAAAACAGATGCTGTAAGAAATGGTAGGTACCAATGCACCCTCTAAGCCAGGGGTGGCCAACCTGTGGCTCGGGAGCCACATGCGGCTCTTTCACACATATTGTGCGGCTCCTGGCAGGGCGGCTGGGGAAGCAAAGGGGAGGCATGCTTTTTCTCTCTTTCTCCCTCCCTTCCTTCCTTCCTTCCTTCCTTCCTTCCTTCCTTCCCTCCTCCCTCCCCCCTCCCATCTATTTGCTTTCCTAGTTTCTCTCTCTTTCTTTCCACTTCTTTAATTCTTTCTTTCCATCTCTCTCTTTCTCTCTCTCTCTCTCAATTTCATTAGCAAACAAGTAATATCATTATCAATAACCGGTTTTCCTCGTTTGTTTTTATTTTTGGCAGTCCCATTTAACGTTAATAAAAAGCAAATTTGCATATTTTTAAAAATAAAAATGTGTGTGTGATATTTGTTCCTGTCTTGCGGCTCTCAGACATCTCTATGTGGCTCTCACGTTTATTCTATGTGGCTCTTACGTTAAGCAAGGTTGGCCACCCCTGCTCTAAGCTATGGAGTCTTGTGAGCAAAAATTCTACTTGGTGAGCTGCTGGCATGAAAGTTGTGAGCGAGCGATTGGGCTGCTGCATGAATCAGTTTGCTCTGGAGCAGTGTTCCCTCTAAGCTGAGTTAGTGTGAGCTAGCTCAGTTTTCTAGCCTCCGGCTCACAGCTTTTTGCCTTAGCTCAGGAAGGAGGGCTCCAGAGCAAAGTAATCGATGCAGTAGCCAAATCGCTCACTCACAACTTTAATACCAGTAGCTCACAAAGTAGGATTTTTGCTCACAAGACTCCACGGCTTAGAGGGAGCATTGCTCTGGAGCCCTCCTTCCCGAGCTAAGCCAAAAATCTGTGAGCTGGAGGCTAAAAAACTGCAAACTAGTTCACACTAATTCAGCGTAGAGGGAGCGCTGGTAGGCACCCATGGAGGGCCCAGCAGTTTACGACACCAGGCTTTTGTTAGTGGACCTGGAAAGTTGGTATTTTGCTGCAAATGCTGGCCACCAGCCGGTTGTACTATGGATCCGGGTCATAGAGAAAGAGACATTTACCTACCACCCTGAACCATTGGGGTAGGAGCTGTGGCTCTCTGGCACATCTGCTTGGCATGCAGATGGTCGTAGGTTCAGCCTGATCTCATCAGATCTTGGAAACGAAGCAGGGCCAACCCGGTTAAGTACTTGGAAGGGTACCAAAGGAATACCAGGGCCGGGACGCAGAGGCAGGCAATAGCAAGCCACCTCTCTGAAATGTCCAAGCTCCAGCAGGGGTCACCGGAAGTCACCATGATTTCCAGGCATGCAAGCACACAGGAAGAGGAGGAGGAGGTCCTTGGGGCTCTTTAGCTTGGAGAGACAATGGCTGAGGGGGTGACATGATTGAGGTTTATCTCAGCTATGGGGCACATGGGGAAGCCGATCCAGAAACTGCCTTCCTTCCGCTGGGCTCCCCATGCTCCCTGCAAGCCGTGGGGCGCCTGGGGAAGCTGATCCTGGGAGGGAGATGTGCTACCAGGGGTGTGGCCTAATATGCTAATGACTTCTGTAGTTGGGTGTGGCCTATTATGCTAATGAGTTGCTGCTGGGCTTTTTCTACCAAAAAAGCCCTGCTTATACAGTTCTACACCCATTGCACATTTTGACATACAATGCGTTATGTACAACGGAGAGCTCACCACCTCCCTAGGCAGCCGATTCCACTGTTACACAACTCTGAGGCTGCGGTCACACGGCCCCTTTAAATCCGGGAGCCCTCCCGGGATTAAAGGGGCCGCATTTTTTCCCCTCAGGTTGGGATGTTTACACATGTTTACACATGTCGTCGGGTTGGGATGTTTGCAACATGTTTACACATGTTTACACATCCCAACCCCTGCTGCGGCGGGCGACGGCGGGAGGAGGATGCGGCGGCGGCTGGAAGTGGCAGCGGAAGCGGCGGCGGCGGAAGAATAGGTGGCCGGCCAGCCTCGAAGCGTGCTGCGGCGGCGTTTTCTGCGGCAGCGGGGCTTTTGAAGCGGCGGCAGTGGCAGCCAGGGGAGGTACTCTTCCCCGAGCCCCCCCGGCTGCCTGGTAAGTTTGGGGGTTTTTTCCCCCTCTTTTACACTTGAGCGCTTGAGTGGCCAAGCGCCCAAGTGTAAAAGGGGAAAAAAATGGTGGGGGGAGGCCATCTGGACAGCCCTGCTCTTGCAATGATTGCGAGAGAGGGCTGGCCAGATGGCTAAAATGTGGGTTACTCCCGCAACACCCGGGAAAACTGTTGATTTTCCTGGGGTTGGAAAATGCGGGAGCAACCCACATTTAAGCCCGCTTCGGCGCGGGACTTTCTGCGGCCGTTGTGGACGGCCCCTTTAAATGCGGGAGGAAATAGCCCTTCCTCCCGCATTTAAGGGCCGTGTGACCGCGGCCTGACTGTGAAAAAAGTAGTTAGGCAGTGGAATCGGCTGCTTAGGTAGGTGGTGAGCTCCCCCTCCCTGGCAGTCTTCAAGCAGTGCCTGGATGAACTGTGGTCCGTCTAGTTCAACATCCTGTCTCACACAGAGGTCAACCGGTTTCTCTGGAGGGCCAACAGGGATGTCGTAGGCTGATCCTGCATTGATCAGGGGGTTGCTTCTGCTGTAAAGAAGCCCTAACCTGGATAGCCCTGGATAGCCTAATCTCTTCTGATCTCGGAAGCTAAGCAGGGCTGGCCGTGGCTAGGAACTGAAAGCGTGACTTCCAAGAAATATCAGGGCCATGACACGGAGGCAGGCAACGGCAAACCAACTTTGAAAAATCTTTTGCTTTTTAAAAAAGTCTAGCTCGCAGTCTAGTGGTGCATAATGCTAAAGAGCTGGAACTTCTGGCTGCCGGTCAATCTTAGGATCTCCTGGCTATACTATACACACTGCCATATGATCATTACAATTTTTATTACTGTAAAACAAAACTTACTACAATCCAGCCAGTACCTTTCTGCCCAAAATTTAAGCCCACTATTGTGAGTCCTGTTGTTTGGTATGTATGTATGTATGTATGTATGTATGTATGTATTTATTTATTTATTTATTTATTTATTTCGATTTATACCCCACCCTCCCCGCAAACGGGCCAAGAAATAGTACAATAAAATCACTAAAACAATTTAAACAATGTAAACATTTGAAATGAATTCCTAAGACTAACAAAATTTGGCAAGCAACTTCCTATAATATATTGTCAGATTATCAAGCGGCGGCTCAATGGTAGAACTCCCTATCCCCTCTGCCACCCGCCAGGGTTGATTCAGGCCAGATTACATCAAGGATGATATAGCTGATGGATGGAATCATCAGTGGCGGCTCCTATTCGAAAGCCTGGCAGAAGAGCTCTGTCTTGCAGGCCCTGCGGAACTGCACAAGGTCCCGCAGGGCCCTGATCTCCTCTGGGAGCTCATTCCACCAGATGGGAGCCGCCACCAAAAAAGCCCTGGCCCTTGTTTTAGAGAGTCTAGCGACCCTAAGACCTGGGACCTCTAGGCGATGGGCTGACCCTGACCTCAGTGCCCGCTGGGGTATATACAGAGAAAGGCGGTCCTTAAGGTATAGTACCAACAGGAACAGCTCCCTGCCCTCCTCTAAGGGACAGCCCTTCAAATATTTCAAGAGAACAACCACGTCCCCCCTCAACTTCCTCTTCTCCAGACTAAACATTCCCAGGTCCCTCAGTCTTTCCTCATAAGGATTTCATAAGAGGATTATTGCTGGATCAGACCAGTGGTCCATCTAGCCCAACATTCTGTCTCACCCAGTGGCCAACCAGTTCCTCTGGAGGGCCAACAGCAGGGCAGAGAGGCCGAGGCCTTCCCCTCATAAGAACACCAGAAGAGCCTTGCTGGATCAGACCAGTGAGGGTCCATCCAGTCCAGCATCCTGTCTCACACAATGGTCAACCAGTTCCCCTGGAGGGCCAACAACAGGGCATAGAGGCCGAGGCCTTCCCCTGAGAAGAACATCTGAAGAGCCCTGCTGGATCAGATCAGTGGTCCATCTAGTCCAGCATTCTTTTTCTCACAGTGGCCAACCAGTTCCTCTGGAGGGCCAACAACAGAGCATAGAGGCAAAGCCCTTCTCCTGATAAGAACATGAGAAGAGCACTGCTGGATCAGACCAGTGGTCATCTAGTCCAACATCCTGTCTCACACAGACGTCAACCAGTTTCTCAGGAGGACCCACAACAGGGCAGAGAGGCTGAGGCCTTCCCCTGATAAGAACATCAGAAGAGCCCTGCTGGATCAGAGCAGTGGTCCGTCTAGTCCAGCATCCTGTCTTACACAGTGGCCAACCAGTTCCTCTGGAGTGATGACAATAGGGCATATAGGCCAGCGTCTTCCCCTGATGTAGCCTCCTGGCACTGGGATTCAGAAGTTTCAAAATTCAAACCCATTCCTATGTATCACAAAATTGGGCTTCCCACTGACTGAAACGCACCTGCTCTGTTTGGAACTGGACATTTTCCATAGCTATTCTTAATGCGTACAATACGCATTGTAGCCAGTATGACAGATAACGTTTTTAGTGAATGCCGAACAGCCATTCATATATAAAAGAGGCAAACACTGTGTATTTAACTGCAGGTTATTTTTATTGTTGCCATAGGAAATCAAGCTGGGAAACCTGTGCCTTGACCTTCCAATACATTCGTGCGTTTCAAAAGTTTCTAAAATTCACGTGGCCCCTTTTTCAGTCTTTGAACAATAGAATATCACCTGAAATGCCTCTCTTCTCAGCTGGGGTCAGTTTGCTGAAGTTTTAATTTAACTGAACAATGAACCTAAGAAGGGAATTATTCAGCTACCTGGCTGCCTCTGTAAGAGCAGGCTTGCGTATTTCATTGTCTCTTACAAATCAGCATTGAGCACAGAATTCTGTATCCTGAGATTCTTAGGTCTTGTTTTGTAACAGATTATTAGTCCTAAAATTTGCAGAGAACTGCTTCAATGTATGTAGACAAAGACTGATGAGGAGGAGGATGAAGAAAAGGAGAGTGGATTTATACCCCGCCCTACACTACCCAAGGGAGTCTCAGAATGGCTTACAAACTCCTTTCCTTTCCTCTCCCCACAACAGACACCTCGTGAGGAAGGTGAGGCTGAGAGAGCTCTGGCAGAAACTGCTCTTTTTCAAGAACAGCTGTGCCAGAACTACGGCTTGCCCAAGGTCACACCAGCAGCTGTAAGTGGAGGAGTGAGGAATCAAACTCGGTTCTCCCAGATTAGAGTCCGCGCATCTTAACCACTACACCAAACTATCAAGAAGTTGCATTAGATGTGAACTAGGAATTTCCCATTAACCTGCTGACCTACGTCCCAGTCACAATCAGGGGGTCGATTTGTCCCCTGACTTGTTTTGGGTAAGCCCAAATGAGGTCAGATTGGTCCATTTGCACAATTGCAGGCTATTTGCTTGCAGCTGCTGGTTTTTGCCATTCATTCATGAACACCACTGCTTCCAGTTGGTAAAAAAACACATCACTAAAAGAAGAGGGGAAATCCATTAGAGAGTTCTTAGTTGAGTCCTACTACTTGGATGTCTCTGTGTGCCTTTGATGTCTGCCCAGAGCTGAGTTTATGTAGTCATAAACTTAGCACTGTAGTGAAGTGTTCTTCTGGACTCTTCACAAAGAGATGCTGCTGGCTATGTAGACACAAAGAGAGGATGGACTGCGAGCCATTTTACAGTCAGAGTTGTGCCACAGTGGAATCAGCTGCCTGGGGAAGTGGTGAGCTCCCCCTCCTTGGCAGTCTTCAAGCAGCATCTGGACAAACACTTGTCAGGGATGCTCTAGGCCAGGGGTGGGCAAATTGCGGCCCAGGGGCCACATGTGGCCCGCCACAGAGTTTTTTGCGGCCCGCCAAGACAGTTGGCCACTGTCAGCACCTGAGGAGCTGCAGCTTGAACTTATTGACATGCAGTCAGATCACACTGTGAAAGAAATGTTTAACGCTGTGACATTAGTTGACTTTTACAAATCTTTGACTGCTGAAAAGTTTCCATGTATGAAGAAATTTGCTGGGAAAATGTTCTCTATATTTGGGGCTACATATATTTGTGAGCAAAGTTTTTCTTGCATGAAGATCAACAAGAGTAAATACAGACATTTGACAGACATTTGACAGACATTAACTTGCAGGCTGTGATGAGAATATCAACAAGCAATCTCACTCCTGATTTTAAAAAATTGTAGAAAAGTGTGATAGGGCACATCTGTCTCATTAAACTGATTCTAAAATTAAATGTGCTTGCAGCTATAGATGATATGAAATTAGCACAATAAATAAATTGAATAAAACTACCACTATTTTATTTAATTTATATTTATTGATTTTTATGATACAATTTATACCTTTTCTGAAATGCAAAGTTAACTAATTAATGCAATCACTTTAAAAGGTGCAGCCCTCTGCTAACCTCCGCTCCCACAAAGTGGCCCCCGAGCCAAAACAATTGCCCACCCCTGCTCTAGGCTGATCCTGCATTGAGCAGGGGGTTGGACTAGATGGCCTGTAGGGACCCTTCCAACTCTGTGATTCTGTGGTTCTATGATTCTGTGGTTGTCAGTCAGCTTACTTTAGTGGCCTAAAAAGCAGAGAACTGAGTAAGTTATACAAAAGATACAACCATGTATGACTAATGAAAAATATATATTCAACATTCAATGAGTATAATAATCTAAACCTGTATGAGTAGGGTTTTTTCCAAAAATGCAACATAGTAGTCAGAAACTCAAAAATACACAGTAATAACACAGTTATTAATCCACCTTCAGAAATAGTCCAAGTCACATGCCTCAAACAGTGAAAAGTCCAAATAAATATAGACGTTTATAATTCTTCTTATAAACATCGATATTTATAGTTGTCTTATTTGTTTTTTTGAGTTTCTGGCTACTATATTGTATTTTTGAAAAAACTATTCATATAGGTTTAGATTATTATACTCATTGAATGTTGAATATATATATGTGTGTGTGTATATGTGTATATATATATTTGTGTGTGTGTGTGTTATTTATGCACGGTTAGATCTTTTGTATCTTTTGTACTACTTACTTTAGTAGCTTGATAAGATTCAGAGGGATCAGAATATCAGAGAAGCCAGTGTTGGATCAGGCCAATGGCCCATCCAGTCCAACACTCTGTGTCACACAGTAGCCAAAAATACCAGGCTCCATCAGGAGGTCCACCAGCGGGGCCAGAGCTCCAGAAGCCCTCCCACTGTTGCCCCCCAAGCACCAAGAAGACTGAGCATCACTGCCCCAGCCATAAGAACATCAGAGAAGCCCATATTGTATCAGGCCAGTGGCCCATCCAGTCCAACGCTCTGTGTCACACAGTGGCCAAAAACACCAGGTGCCCTCAGGAGGTCCAGCAGTGGGGCCGGGACACTAGAAGCCCTTCTCCCACTGTTGCTCCCCCCCCCCCCCAAGCACCAAGAAGACAGAGCATCACTGCCCCATCCAGTCCAACACTGTGTCACACAGTGGCCCAAACAATACAATTTCTTTGGCAATTGGGAAGATATGGTTAATGGCCTGCAGAAAAGCAAACACAGATTGTAAGCTGCAACTTGTATGTTACTTATATCCAAGTAAGCAACTACGGTGCAGATCCAAAGCTGCTTGGCATGGTGCTGAAAAGAAATTTCAATAGCAATTACTGAAGCCATCCAATCAGGAACTCACCTCACCTGTAAATGAGAGTATTTAGTCCGGGTAAATTCACCATGCTTCAAAATCCTCACTATCTGTAGTGTGAACAGGGTTTTCTGGGGTTAGCATGGAAGGCTGAGTCTTGCAACACAAGATATGATGGGTTCGGAGGGGGGGGGAATGACACGTCCACAGAAGATAGGTTTATGAGATTAGCTAAATGGAACCTCCATGTCGGGGGCAGTATACCCCAGGGAATCACATGCAGAGCGCAAACCAATGGTGAGAGCCTTGGAAGTGGTGGGCTCTCCTTGAGAGCCAGTTTGGTGTAGTGGTTAGGAGTGCAGACTCTAATCTGGGAGAACCGGGTTTGATTCCCCACTCCTCCACGTGCAGCTACTGGTGTGACCTTGGGTCAGTCACAGTTCTCCCAGAGCTGTTCCCTTAGGAGCAGTCCTCAAAAGAGCTCTCTCAGCCCCACCTACCTCACAGGGTGTCTGTTGTGGGGAGGGGAAGGGAAAGGAGACTGTAAGCCGCTCTGAGACTCCCAAGTGAAGGGTGGGGTATACATTCAGTCTCCTCTTTTCTTCTCCTCCTTTGGAGGTTTTCAAGCAGGGGCTAGATGGCCGTCTAACAGCAATGCTGATTCTGTGAACTTGGGCGGATTGTCAGAGGGAGGGCAGGAAGGCTTGCATCGGTGCTGAGTTCTTGTGGCCCTTTCTTACATGGCCAGGGAAATGCTGATTGCCACTTTCAGGTCAGGAAGCAATTTTCTCCAGGCCAAGGATCCTGGAGGTTTGTGTGTGGGGGGGGGAGGTTGCCCCCTTCTGGGCATGAGGTGAGGAGGTAGCTGTGAATTTCCTGCATTGTGCAGGGGGGTTGACTAGATGACCTTGGAGGCCCCTTCCTATGATTCTAAGAGAAGGCACCCAGGGGCATCTGGCAGATCTACACTGGATGCAATTAGACTGCCCTTGGTCTGATAAAACTAGGCTATTGTTACATTCTCCTGTTTCTGTGGTGTCCTTTCACAAGCAATCTCGTCTCAAGGGTTTGTGGCAGCATGTCACACCAGGGCTAAGTCTACTAGAGGAGTCAAGCGACAATTATTTTCATGCGGATGCTCTTTAAACATCTGAGTTTTCAACCCCACTTTAGCTACAACCCTGAAGGGATTTTACCTTTTGCAGCTTGACCTTTTACCAGGTGCTGGGGGAGAACGGACAGGTAAAGCATTTGACTGAGAACAGAGCAAGAGAGGAGAAGAGAGAGGAGGAGGAGATTGGATTTATGCCCTGCCCTTCACTCGGAGTCTCGGAGCGGCTGACAATCCCTTTCCCTTCCTTTCCCCACAACAGACACCCTGTGAGGGAGGTGGGGCTGAAAGAGCTCTTGCTGTTAGTGTCCCTTAAGCAGGGCTCATTTCGTAGCAGGAGCTCCTTTGCATATTAGGCCACACACCCCTGATGCAGCCAATCCTCCAAGAGCTTTCAGTAGCCCCTGTAAGAAGAACTCTATAAGTTCTTGGAGGATTGGCTACATTAGGGGTGTCTGGCCTAATATGCAAAGGAGCTCCTGCTGCGAACCGAGCCCTGCCCTTAAGATGGGGTTAAATTGCTTAAGTTGGTATCCTATAACCCACAGCAGACAGACAGTTACCAGTTCCAATGGTCTTCCTGAGTCCTGATGGAATAAAGCCACTGTTGAGATCGGGGGCCAGGGGTCATTGGTAGCGATGGTAGGGCGGTTTCTAATTGAAAGCTTGGCGGAAGAGCTCCGTCTTGCAGGACCTGCAGGACTCAAAAAGGTCCCGTAGGGCCCTAATCTCCTCCGGGAGCTCATTCCACCAGTATGGAGCCACCACTGAAAATGCCCTGGCACTGGTAGTGGCGACCCCGGCCTCCTTCGGGCCCGGGAGGGTCAGTCTGTTCTGAGACCCCGACCGCAGTGCTTTCTGGGGTATATATAGGGCAAGGCAGTCCCTCAGGTATGCAAACTGATTATTTATTTAAGAAGAAGAGAAGAAGAAGAGATTGGATTTATACCCCACCCTTCACTCCCCAAGGGAGTCTCAGAGCAGCTCACAAACTCCTTTCCCTTCCCCTCCCCACAACAGACACCCTGTGAGGTAGGTGGGGCTGAGAGAGCTCTTTCCCAAGCTGTCCTTGAGGGAACAGCTGGTCCAGAGCTATGGCTTGCCCAAGGTCATCCAGCCAGGTGCAAGTGGAGGAGTGGGGAATCAAACCCGGTTCTCCCAGATTAGAGTCCACGCACTTAACCACTACACCCAACTGGCTCACATTAAAACATTTTTATGCTGCTTTTCCACCCAGTCGGGGTCCATGAGGCGGCCAGCGTAAAAACAGTAAAACATTCCAACAAATAAAAAATACTGTTAAAGTCATAAAATGCACTTAAAAACACGTAAAGACATCATTGTTATGTATGTTTATCAGTTTTTGTCCTCTGTGTTTCCACAGTTGCAGGCAGGCTAACAATGCCATTATGGTCTCAGGCGAATGCTACCATTAGGGGTCATTTCCCGGACTGAGGATCTGTTATTCTTTTACCCCTCGCTCCTGATGCGTAGCCAGGAACAGCTTTGATCGCTTTGTCCTCAAGTGAAGTATATTCATGAAGCCCACAAGTGTGCTCAGAGCACAAAGGACACGGATATTTCTGATTTCCTGCTTCAGATGGGGGGGGGGGAAACACCCTACAAGCTTGCTGCGGCATCTGCCGGCCAATAATGCATCCATGTTTGATGCTCGTAATATGCAACAAGTGGCTCCGAATTATTCATCTCGCTCCGAGATTTGTCTCTGTGTTTTGGAAGCGGGAACACGATGCCCAATTAAGCCAATTACACATAATCATACGAAGCCGTGAGCAGCAGTGATTCAGAGGTGCATCACGAGACGAGAGCGGCAGAGCCCCTTGCAGTGAAATTCAGCGCTGAGAAGGAATGTCCAAAACCGTTTTGCAAGATCAGTCGGTGCCGTCTTGGAGGAAGGGTCAGACAACATGTGATCGTTTTCAATGAGCTGGATCGGGGTTCTCCGGACACAACTCGTTTTCCCCACAGCCACACAGCAGTTGCAGAAAGCACCATTTTAAAAAAACTGGTGGAAGACTGATTCTCTAAGAACTGTAGCAAGGGGGGGGGGGAGAGACTCCTGCCTTCCTCTCCATGCTGTTTTCCTCAGCTGAAATGGCCCTAGCAGGGGGTTATTTGCATAGTTACTGAGCTGCCCATGGAGTATTCCAGTCATGTACAGCTCCAAATAATTTCCCGCCAAGGCTGTTTCAGCTCAGGAAACAGGGGGGGAGGCATGTTGGAACATCAGACCAAATGATGTGTTTTATTTATTTATTTATTTATTAGTTTCGATTTATATCCCGCCTTACCAGAAACCGGCTCTAGGCGGCTAACAACATAATATAAATATACAAAGTTAAAACACATAAAATTCCATTAAATCACATTAAAAAGCTAAGCAATCAATCACAGATGGTAGCAAGTACGAGACCAACATCAAATACCAGTTGCCTACTTTATTTCCCGCCAGGAGACTCCCACCTCAGATGTTCTAGCGGCAATTCACCATGTACACATGTACACATGAAAGCTGCCTTGTACTGAATCAGATCCTTGGTCCAGCCAAGTCAGTATTTTGAGTCTTTTCTACTCAAACTGGCAGCAGCTCTCCTGGGTCTCAGGCAGGGAGGTCTTTCACATCGCCTATTGCCCAGTCCTTTCAACTGGAGATGCTGGGGATTGAACCTGGAACCTTCCGCATGTCAAGTAGATGTTCTACCACTGAGGCATGCCCCCCCTGCCAATAGCCTACCTCCCTGTCCTTCTTACGACCACACTTCTCTCTCTTCCATGTTTCTTCTCCTACTCTGCTCCTTTCCTTTCAGTATAGAGGGGTCTAGTCCAATGCTCCCTCTAAGCTGTGGAGTCCTGTGAGCAAAAATTCTACTTTGTGAGCAACTGGCATTAAAGTTGTGAGCGAGTGATTTGACAGCTGCATAAATTAGCTTGCTCCGGAGCCATCCTTCCTGAGCTAAGACAAAAATGTGTGAGCCGGAGGCTAAGAAACTGTGAGCTGGCTCACACTAATTCTGCTTAGAGGGAACACTGGTCTAGTCTGCCCAGCTACAAACTACAGTCTCCATAATGGGACAGACTTCTAAGCTTCAACAATAAAACATGCTACAGCTATTAAAACACAACACCAGTTAACAATCAAATACAATGGGATTTCTGGATAGTCTCCTTCTGAATCTCAGCGGTCTGCTCATTAAACATCATGGGTTGGATCCAGTGTCTTTCTTCCATTACATGAGGAGGCTTTTCCACAGGAAAAAGTCTTGTTTCACATTCCAGTAAGAGGAGTACTGCTTTGATGGAAGAAGCTCCCTGATCAGGATCCAGACTCCAGAAGGAGGTTGAGGGATGACGCTCTCTTCTCTGGACCAAGCCTCCAGAAGGAGGTTGAGGGATGACGCTCTCTTCTCTGGACCAAGCCTCCAGAAGGAGGTTGAGGGATGACGCTCTCTTCCCTGGACCAAGCCTCCAGAAGGAGGTTGAGGGATGACGCTCTCTTCCCTGGACCAAGCCTCCAGAAGAAGGTTGAGGGATGACACTCCCTTCTCTGGACCAGGACTCCAGAAGAAAGTTGAGGGATGACACTTCCTTCTCTGGACCAAGACTCCAGAAGGAGGTTGAGGGATGACACTCCCTTCTCTGGACCAAGACTCCAGAAGGAGGTTGAGGGATGACACTCCCTTCTCTGGACCAAGACTCCAGAAGGAGGTTGAGGGATGACACTCCCTTCTCTGGACCAAGACTCCAGAAGGAGGTTTATTTATTTATTTGATTAATATACCACCCTTCCCATAAACAGGCTCGGAGAGGTTTACATGAATTAGTATAATACAATTAAAACAATGTTAAAATGACAGTTCACACAGAACTGGTTTACACAGAACAGTTTGCACGGGTTGAGGTAAGACACTCCATTATCTGGACCAAGACTCCAGAAGAAGGTTGAGGGACAATGCTCCCTTCTCTGGACCAAGACTCCAGAAAAAGGTTGAGGGATAACGCTCCCTTCTCTGGATCAAGACTCCAGAAGAAGGTTGAGGGAAGATGCTCCCTTCTCTGAATCAAGAGCCGTCTTCCAGAAGAAGCAGGAAGACTCCACTCGTCAAAGTAGGACCATCCTCTAAAATAAGACTCCTCAGTCAACAGAAGGAAGTCACTAGCTAATAATAAGTAACAAAGTTTTGCTTCTGTTCCCTTTCTTTGCGCTTTCCCCTCTTCTTGTTCCTTCTTCATAGCATTTATTCCATATGCTATTCCGTTAATGGATTCTCTTCCCCGATTAAAAATATCGCAAGATTCACTGAACCGAAAGCTAAATACGAGTTTAATTTTGCCCTTCTTCTCCAGTTGTTTTGTACTTCAGTCTGGGCTTCTGCAAAAGAATAAATACGATTACGTAAAGCACACTGTAAAGATGGAATGTGGCTGCACCGAACGGCACATTTGGAATCGCCTTCCGAGACAAAGTAAGGGCTCTAAACATTTGTCATTGGGTTTTCATCGGATTTTTATGTGCGCAAAATATCATAAAAGAAAGCATAAAGCCGCTTAAATCAACCTAATTTTAAAGCCGATCCCATTAATGCAGGCATTAAAATGAATGGGTCGTCGCTCGGTTTTTGCAGGGGGGCTTTTAAACAAAGGCCAGGAGAACTCATTTGCAAGCTTCCGTGATCCTGACAAATGTTCCCGGTGTCGTATTTTAACACTCCCAAGATGGTTTTTAAAGGAAATGATGGCCAAATATAATTGTCTGTTGCTCTTGCCAGTTCTTAGCATACACACACATACACGCGAACACATCTACATAACAAAAGATGCTAACTAACTCCCTCGCATATCTGCCCACTCATCTGTTCAAAATAAGTAGAGAATCTACATACGGCCTAGTAGCCTGAAATGGAATAGATACATAGATGGTGTCCTTATAGGTCCGGCCCAGTAGAAGAAGGAGAAGAGAAGAGATTGGATTTATACCCCACCCTTCACTCAGAGTCTCAGAGCGGCTTACAACCTCCTTTCCCTTCCTCTCCCCACAACAGGCACCCTGTGAGGTAGGTAGGGCTGAGAGAGCTCTGAGACAACTGTCCTTGAAGGAACAGCTGCTACAGAGCTATGGCTTGCCCAAGGTCATCCAGCAGGTGCAAGTGGAGGAGTGGGGAATCAAACCGGGTTCTCCCAGATTAGAGTCCCCACACTTAACCACTACACCAAACTGGCTCTCTGAAGTAGCTAAAGTAGCACTTCAGAAACTGGCAAGAGCTTCAGGGTCGAGGCTTTCAAAAGTCAAAGATCCCTTCATCAGACATGAGTAGGAATGGAGATCTCAGAGCCCTTCCAGAAGGTGGCTGGGGGCGGTTGAAAGTGCCTTCTAGTCACAGCTGACTTATGGCAACCTCATCGGGTGTTCAAGGCAAGAGATGTTCAGAGGTGGTCTGCCCTTGCCTGCCTCTGCGTAGCAACCCTGGACTTTTTTAATGGTCTCCCATTCAAACATTAATGAGGGCTGACCCTATTTAGCTTCTGAGATCGGATGAGAGCAAGCTAGCCTGGGCTATCCAAGCCAGAGCAAAACACACAGGGAGGTGGTTGGCCACTGTCTCCCATCCAAGTACTAACCAAGGCTGACCCTGCTTAGCTTCTGAGATCTGATGAGACTGGGCTAGCCTGGGCCATCCAGGTCAGAGCAAAACACATTCAGAGTTGGTTTGCCATTGCCTGCCTCTGCGCAGCAACCCTGGACTTCCTTGGTGGTCTCCCATCCATGCGCTAACCACGGCTGACCCTGCTTAGCTTCCGAGATCTGAGGAGAGTAGGCTAGCCTGGGCCATCCAGGTCAGAGCAAAAAATGGTGGGAGGGGTATTGTAAAGACGGCTTGTAAAAGATGCCAAGGTCCGGTGCATATTGTAATCAGCTGACTTAGAGGAAAGGGGAAATACCCGGGGCCAGCAAATGAGCATCTTCAGTCTGACGAAGGGCGCTTTGACTCTCGAAAGCTGATACCCTGAAACCGGGGTCATTTTGTCGAAAAAGAGGTGCAGGAGCTCATTAGCATAGCTCATTTGCATAACTCATTTGCATGTGCCACGCCCCCTGACATACCGGAAGTGTGTCAGAAGGCAACACCCTCCCCTCAGGCTCCAATCCACAGGGGAGTGAAACGGACCTGCTCTTCCTCCATTCCCTTCCCCATCCAATACTTTGTGCAATAAAAAGAAGCGTAAAGAACACACCCTCATTCTCTTCCTGCTCCCTGGAAACCACCAGGTTTCCAGTAGACTTGAGATTCCCAGGACATGTGCACCACCCATCCCTTCCCCTTCCCCTCCCCACAACAAGACACCCTGTGAGGTAGGTGGGGCTGAGAGAGCTCTTTTGAGAACTGCTCATGAGAGAACAGCTCTGAGAGAACTTGTGACTGGCCCAAGGTCACACCAGCAGCTGCATGTGGAGGAGTGGGGAATCAAACCCGGTTCTCCCAGATTAGAGTCCAACTCCTGACCACTACACCAAACTGATGGGGTGGAAGCTGCTGAAGGGCTGGTGAAATTTCTCCAGTCCTTATGTGCCATGTGCCCAGATAAAAAATGGTATACTTAGAAAATTTATATGCCACCTTGAGCAAGTCTCTGGAAAAGCAGCACACAGTCATAAAAGGAACGATGATAAAATTATCAATATTAAAACAAAACATGAAAAACAATAAAGACCCTAGCAGGGCTTTCCCCAGGGCGCTGCGCCTCTGCACTGCTCGGGGAAGCCGAGGAGGGGGCGGGGCTTGGTCATGTGCCCGCCCCCTGGGCTCCTCCCTCCCGGAGCTGCGCTCCTGTGCGCTCCCGCTCCAACGGACCCCTGCCCTGAAACTCTTGTAGATCTATAAGGTGCTACTGGACCCAAATCTAAGTGTTTTTCAACAGAGCTACTCTCTGAAACTGCATTCTGATCGCAAACTTGACTGTAGTTAAGCGAAAAGGTGCTTTAACTTGACATGCTGCCTGGCCTGACTCTTTCAGTTTGGTGTCGTGGTTAAAGTGCGCGGCCTCTAATCTGGGAGAACTGGGTTTGATTCCCCACTCCTCCACATGCAGCTGCTGGGTGACTGTGGGTTAGTTACAAGTTCTTTCAGAGCTGTTCTCTCGTGAGCAGTCCTTGAAAGAACTCTCTAAATCCCATGGTGTCTGTTGTGGGGAGGGGAAAGGAAAGGAGATTGTAAGACGCTCTGAGACTCCTTCGGGTAGTGAAGAGCAGGGTATAAATCCAATCTCCTCCACCTACCTTTACCTCTATATTCTTAAATTTTTGTGTGTGATGGCCTTTGGCTACGTGCAATAAATATGTCTGTCTGTCTTTCAAAAGTGGTTTCCCCATGGAATTTCCCCACGTCTCTATGGTCTTTACCAGAGAGATTAGGAGAAATTCCTAGAGTGCCAACTTCAGGAAAGGAGTTCAGAGCGTAGTCTGCTCTTGGGAAAGCGATTTGTTCCTGCTAAAACTATTATAAGGCTGTGGTTCTGGATCATATGCTTGAAATTATCAATACGCGACTCTGAAGAAGGACACCGGAAACATTCTTATATCCAGAATAGGATGTCAAGTTGCAGCTGGTCTCTTTGTGAGTCTACAAAGAACAAACAACGAGACGTTATTTTTTTTTGCCTTTCAAGTATTGGGATCCATTTTATATGGACTTTAGGCACCTGTAGTGAATAGTTTTGGGGCTGCAGTGGCTCAAGTGATTAAGACACTGAACTGCAGACCGGTAGTTCAGCAGTTCAAGACCCAAGTGCCGCATGACGGAGTGAGCTCCCGTCCCTGGCCCCAGCTCCTGCCTACCTAGCAGTTCAAAAGCAAGACATTGCAAGTAGATAAATAGGTACCACTTCGGTGGGAAGATAACAGCATCCTGTGCACCTCGGCGTCTAGTCATGCCGGCCACGTGACCACAGAGAAGTCTCCGGACAGCGCTGGCTCTTCGGCTTGGAAACGGAGATGAGCACCGCAACCCTAGAGTCGTATTCGACTGGCTTCCAAGCAAGGAAAACCTTTACCTTAGTGAATAGTTTGGAAAATAAGATTGTGCAGACAATAAGATTTAGTAATATTGGAATGAGCACTTTGGTGTACATTGTCTTTCTTCACTAAGATTGAACAACTCTTAGAACGTATGAGAAGAAGAGGAGATTGGATTTATACCCCACCCTTCACTACCTGAAGGAGTCTTAGAGCGGCTTACAATCTACTTTCCCTTCCCCTCCCCACAACAGACACCCTGGGAGGTAGGTGGGGCTGAGAGAGCTCTTCCGAGGACTGGTCTTGAGAGAACAGCTCTGAGAGAACTTGTGACTAACCCAAGGTCATGCCAGTAGCTGCATGTGGAGGAGTGGGAAATCAAACCCGGTTCTCCCAGATTAGAGTACAGCAAAGTGGCATCAATGCCTAGGCAGGACCCAGGAGCCCAAGTGCCAACCATTTTTGGCCCAAAGGTTCTCAGCACATCTCTGCAGGCAAACATCAAACAAAGCAGGGACTTGACTTGCACATAAATGTGAAATTCTACCAAGGTGTTGGGCAGACAATCCAGTTTGGTGTAGTGGTTAAGTGCACGGACTCTAATCTGGAAGAACCGGGTTTGATTCCCCACTCCTCCACTTACAGCATGCTGGATGACCTTGGGCAAGCCGTAGTTCTGGCAGAGCTGTTCTTGAAAAAGAGCAGTTTCTGTTAGAGCTCTCTCAGCCCCACCTGCCTCACAGGGTGTCTGTTGTGGGGAGGGGAAGGAGATTGTAAGCCACTCTGGGACTCCTTTGGGTAGCGAAGGGCAGGGTATAAATCCAATCTCTTCTTCTTCTACTACTACTACTGTCTAGTCAGACTGGCAGTGGCTTTCCAGGGTCTCAGGCAAAGATCTTTCATACCATCTACTCCCTGGTTCTTTTACCTGGAGATGCTGGGGATTGAATTTGGGCCCTTCTGCATGCCAAGCAGATGCTCTACCGCTGAGCCACGGCCCCTCCCTGACCAATGAACACATGAAGCTCAGGCTGTGATCACACACACTAAAGAATCCATGAACCTCAGGCTGTGATCATGCACGCTAAAGAATCCACTTTCAATCCACTATCAGGGCACTTTTGAATTGGATTTTGCCAATCCACACAGTAAAAAACCAGCTGGAAAGTGGATTAAAAGCAGATTGAAAGTGGATTATTTAGGCTGAGGACAGACTGGCAATTTGGCCTGATATACGCCCGCTTTGCAAGCCGATTAAGAGAGCCCGTTCAGACAGCCACAGCTGCCTGGCGTTGCTGTGCCGCACTCACCCGGTTCTGAAGCGCTTTCATTGTGCTTTTAAAAGACGCCTGGTGGAACCGGTGTCAAGCTGACTGGGTGCGCATTCATCCCACTTCCTGGCAGTGTGGACACAAGTAAGCCACACATCAAGCAGTGCCGGTAATGTGAACCCGCTGATCCGGCTGCTGCGGCCATGTGCCCATGCGCACATTGGCAAAATGGACCAAAGCCATGTGGTGGTGCCACCAGGGGTTGCCCCACAGTGTGAACGTTCTGTTCCGCCTCCTCCTCAGTATGGTCCCGCATCAGTCCATGCAGTGCGAATGGAAAGCCCCGCGACAATTTGGCCTGGGTTTTTTTGCCCCGCTTCTGTTGCGCTTCTTTTTCCCAGTCTGTCCTCACCCTTAGTGTGTGCAATTGCAGCCTGGATCAGAACCTTGGTCCATCAAGGTCAGTGCCACCTACTCAGACTGGCAGCGGCTCTCCCTGATCTCCAGCAGAGGTCTTTCACATCACCCACTACTTGGTTCTTCTAACTGGAGATGCCGGGGATTGAACCCGGGACCTTCTGTATGCGAAGCAGATACTCTGTCAGAGAACCATACTCCCTTTCTCAGGGTGGTTCTGGTCTCTTGTGTCCTGTCCCTGAGAAGACATGCCACCCCTCCTTTCCCAGGGCAGCAAGATGGAGGGAAGTGAAGACACGCAGCGCCACCGTGTTGCAAATGAATCATCATTACTAATAAGGTAAAATCTATGCACATCAATAATGAATCACCACTGCTAACAAGGACATAAACTCCAAGTCCATTGACAAGACTGGCACGCTGCGGTAGCGGGACGAGAAGACGACATTCATAACTCAGCTCTTTGGTAACTCGCAGTGTGGGAATTAATTTGACGAGGAAGCCAGGATTATTGTCCAGGCGGTGGGGGAGCATCGGAGTGCTGTTTGTTTTGCCGCCTAATCTCATTATTTTCCTATCTTCCATTTAATACTCAGCTGGGGACTGCGTTTCCTTAAGGCCTCGGCGGCGTTTCGAGAAATGGTTTGCGGAGATGGATGATGACGGTCCCTTTCGCGAGGCAGCAGAGGCCTCTGAGAGCGAGAGACGTGTCTCCTTAAGCTGTACTAAGTAGGGCAAGCAGGCCAGCAGAACAAGGAGAGCCTCTGGCATTTCAGGCATGGGCTGCCACCAAAATTTGCACCGTGCTTGGGGGACTTCGAGGAGGCAGGAGATGTTATGAAGGAAAGGAGACTGCCTCAGGCTCAGAAAGTGTTCAAATGCTGTTAGGGGTGATACTGAACTCTGCTGGTCTACGTAAGCAGGGGCTAGGGGGAGTCTCATATGTGGTGCGTGCCGTGGTGGCATGATCACAAGCCTGTGGGGCAGCCTACAGGCTCTGGTGAGGCCTAGTGGCTCCAGGGAAGCCTGTACTGGAGTAATCATCAAGGCCTACATTTCCCAGGTTCCCTCTGGACTGTGATTGGGTAACAGGAGATTTTGGAGGGGAAACTACACCAGTGGGGGAACAGGGGGCGGTGCCTGGGAAGAGGAGATAAAAGGCCTTAGCCAGAATGGGAGGGTGGTCTTTCTAAGGGAGCTAGGGTTGCCAGCCTCCAGGTGGGGCCTGGGGATCTCCCGCTTTTACAACTGATCTCCAGCTATCAGAGATCAGCTCCCCTGGAGAAAATGGCTGCTTTGAAGGGTGGACTCTATGGCATGGTACCATGCGGAGGCCCCTCCCCTCCCCAAACCCCACCTTCTCCTGGCTCCGCCCCCAAAGTCCCCAGGTATTTTCCAACCTGGACTTGGCAACCCTACAGGGAGCAGAGCTGGTGGAAGCTGCTGCAGACAGAGGGATCCCTTTGAGAGATCCGGCCTTGTACAAGGTGAGGGCAGCCCTCTGGGCTTTGGGCACTGTGTGACACAGAGAGTTGGACTGGATGAGCCATTGGCCTGATCCAACATGGCTTCTCTTACGTTCTCTGTCTCCTTGGTGCCTGGAGACCCAACAGTGGGAGGGCTTCTGGAGTTCTGGCCCCACTGGTGGACCTCCTGATGGCCCCTGGGTTTTGGCCACTGTGGGACACAGAGTGTTGGACTGGATGAGCCATTGGCCTGATCCAACATGGCTTCTCTTACGTTCTCTGTAGGGCTGCCAAGTCCCCCGGTAGGGCGGGGGAAACACCGATTTTTAGTGCTTTCCCCCGCCTTTTCCAAGTTGGCCACTGGGGGGACAAAATGGCTACCTTAAAAGGGAAATGTCTGCAGAGAGCCTGCCCTGCAGTAAAAAGCCTCACCAGACATTTCCCCTTTAAGAAGTCAGCAAGAGAGCTTCCACAGCAAGAGAGTTCCGCCCAGAGATTAAGGAGGGACTGAAGGAGCTGCTTTTGCATGTGGCTGGCAAAATAAGTTTCTCTTCCGGCTCCTTTCCTTCTCTCTCCCTCTTTCTTTTTTCTGTCTGTCTGTCTGTCTGTCTCTCTCTCTCTCTGTCCCCATCCAGCAAAGGTCTATCAGTGGCTATTATTAGCCACAAGCTCTAAATGGAACCCTTTGTCTGGGGCAGTGATGCTCTGAATTCTTGGTGCTTGGGGGGCAACAGTGGGAGGGCTTCTGGAGTTCTGGCCCCGCTGCTGGACCTCCTGAGGGCACCTGGTATTTTTGGCCACTGTTGTGACACAGAGTGTTGTACTGGATGGGCTGTACTGGATGGGCCGATCCACTGTGGCTTCTCTCCTGTTCTTATGATATGAAAATCATATTAAGCACTTGTGTAGCACTTAGTGCTACATATTCTGCCGAGATGAGGAAGGATTCAGTAGGGCTGTTGCTCAGTGATAGAGCATCTGCTTGACATGCAGGAGGTATCAGCTTCTTCAGCTAAAAAAGGATCAGGTAATAGGTGACATTAAAGATCTCAGCCTGAGACCCTGGAGAGCCACTACCAGTCTGAGTAGTCAATACTGACCTTGATGGACCAATGGCCTGATTCAGTATTAGGAAACTTCATGAGTTCATGTGTCAGCATGTGGAAGCAACATCACAGGATGTGACATCACAAAATGATGTCACTTCCTTTCTCCTGGCTCCACCCCCAAAGTCCCCAGATATTTCCCAAGTTGGACTTGGCAGCCCTAGTTCTCTGTCTTCTTAGTGCCTGGAGGCCCAACAGTGGGAGGGCTTCTGGAGTTCTGGCCCTGCCGGTGGAACTCCTGATGGCCCCTGGGTTTTGGCCACTGTGGGACGCAGAGTGTTGGACTGGATGGGCCATTGGCCTGATCCAACATGGCTTCTCTTATGTTCTTAGGAAGTTCCTGGAGACCTGGGGGCAGAGCCTGGGGTGGGTAGTCTTGGGGGAGGAGAGGGCTTGGGACGTGATACAGAAGATGGCGCCTGCTCGATTTTGTCCCTTTTTTCACCAGCTGAATGTGGCTCAGATGCCAAAGTGGCCTCCTTTCTCAAGCAGGAGCCAATTATGCACCAGCCAAAACCCATCAAGAAATTGCTTGCTTCAGTCTCTCCGCTGCCATGATCACTGGATATAATTTTAGCTTTCCCTTCAACATCTTTTCAGTGCTTTTTATAAAAAAAAAAGACAGAAAGAAAAGAAAGCGGAGGAAAGAGAAAATACCACCCACGTGGACAATGGGAGACCTGGCTCTTGCTGCCCCAAAGAACAAAAGGCCTAAATGGCTGAAATTATGGCAAATTGTGTTTGATTTTCTGTCGGAGACATATACCCGAACCGGCCCCAGTTTCTTTTATATCTGTTGCATTGATTACTATAGTAACACCATCAGACTCTCTAATTTGGTTGATTGTGGGCTGAGAGTCGGGGGAACAACAGACGGAGAAACCTTGCAGCAAAATAAGGATACTTCTTTTGATTTTAAAAAAAAGACATCCTCAAAGGATGGTAAACTCTCCGGAGAATCTCAACTTGGGTTGCCGGCTTCAGGTTGGGAAATACCTGGAGATCTTGGGGGTGGAGCCTGAGGAGGGCGGGGTTTGGGGGAGGGGAGGGACTTCGCTGGGGTATTGGGCTATAGGGTCGACCTTCCAAAGCAGCCATTTTCTCCAGGGGAACTGATCTCAGTTTCTCAGAGACCAGTTGTAATTCCAGGAGAGCTCCAGCCACCAGTTGGAGGTCAGTGAGTCTAATCTCAACAGAAAAGGGAAGAAGTTGGGCTTGCCAACTCTGGGTTGAGAAATCCCTGGAGATGTGTGGGTGGGATTTGGGGAAGGGAGGGACCTCACTGAGGTAGGGTTACCTGTTTTTAGCGGGGGGAAGCGCCTGCTTTGGGACTTTTTGCATGTGTGGCTCGCGTGTGTCACAATGACATCACCCGGAAGTGATATCATCATGCTAGGCACGTCGCCAGGGATGCTCTAGCATTCATCCTGAAAACTTTATGATACCATAGAGTTTTCAGGACGAATGCTAGAGCGTCCCCCTGGTGATGTGCCCAGTGCGATGACGTCATCTCCAGGTGACGTCATCGCGCTGGGCGCAGCGGCCTGATCTGGACACTTGGGGACAATGTTCCCCCCGCCATCTGGATTCAGGCCAGCAGGTTGGCGGCCCCTTGAGTGGGCAACACCCTGCCCCCCCCCCGGGGGACCTGGCAGCCCTACCAGTGTAGGTATGGTGCCATACACCAGGGGTCCGTTGGAGCGGGAGCGCACAGGAGCGCAGCTCCGGGAGTGAGGAGCCCAGGGGGCGGGCACATGACCAAGCCCCGCCCCCTCCTCGGCTTCCCCAAGCAGTGCAGAGGCGCAGCGCCCCGGGGTAAGCCCTGCTAGGGTCTTTATTGTTTTTTAATGTTTTGTATCAATATTGATAACTTTATCATTGTTCCTTTTATGACTGTGTGCTGCTTTTCCAGAGACTTGCTCAAGGGGGCATATACATTTTCTAAGTAGACCATTTTTTATCTGGGCACATGGCACATAAGTACTGGAGAAATTTCACCAACCCTTCAGCAGCTTCCACCCCATCAGTTTGGTGCAGTGGTCAGGAGTTGGACTCTAATCTGGGAGAACCGGGTTTGATTCCCCACTCCTCCACATGCAGCTGCTGGTGTGACCTTGGGCCAGTCACAAGTTCTCTCAGAGCTGTTCTCTCATGAGCAGTTCTCAAAAGACCTCTCTCAGCCCCACCTACCTCACAGGGGGTCTTGTTGTGGGGAGGGGAAGGGGAAGGGATGGGTGGTGCACATATCCTGGGTATCTCAAGTCTACTTGAGACCTGGTGGTTTCAAGGGAGCAGGAAGAGAATGAGGGTGTGTTCTTTACGCTTCTTTTTCTTGCACAAAGTATTGGATGGGGAAGGGAATGGAGGAAGAGCAGGTCAGTTTCACTCACCTGTGGAGTGGAGCCTGAGGGGGGGGGTGTTGCCTTCTGACACACTTCCGGTATCTTAGGGGGTGTGGCATATGCAAATGAGTTATGCTAATGAGTTATGCTAATGAGCTCCTGCACCTCTTTTTCTATGAAATGACCCCTGCCATACACTAATACACTCCCAAGCTGCCATTTTCTCCAAGGGAATTGATCTCTGTCACCCGGAGATCTTTTGTGATTCTGGGGGATCATGGCCCTCCCTGGAAATTGGCAGCCATAGTGAAAGTACTTATTTTTTTTTCTTCTACTTTGGGGAGGGGGGTGATGTGGAGGAACAGAAGTCTGTTTTCTTCTACCGGCTCTCAACTTTCCACATTGACTCTCTGAGTGCTCGTCTCTAAAAATAGCCATTTCCTTCACATCAGCGAACAATTCAAATACATTCTTCTGAATCAGTCCACGAGCTGAGAGGTCAGGCACACCGCTGGGCTGAAACTCTGACTCCCTTACTGAAACTTCTCACTTGTTCGTTTCAGTTTGTGAATGATGCTGACAAGTACTTCCCCTTCCCTAAGGATTTTTCTTTCTGGATGTTCCTGGCCCAAAATGTGCACTTCCGATGCTCCCTCTAAGCTGGGGAGTCTTGTGAGCAAAAATCCTGCTTTGTGAGCTGCTGGCATTAAAGTTGTGAGCGAGCGATTTGGGGGCTTGGAAACCAGCGACATTCACTTCTGGGTAAACAGGGCTAGGATTGAGCCAATCATGGATGCACTTCACTTCCTTTGGAGCAATCCAGTATTAGGTTGCCAGCTCTGTGTTGGGCAGTTCTTGGAAACTGGGAGGGGGTACAGCCTGTGAATTTGGAGGCTTGGGGAGAGAGGGTCCCCCGCAGCAGATAATGTCCTTGGGCCGACCCTCCAAAGCAGCATTGTCTGTAGGAGAACTGGTCCCTATCTTCTGGAGATCAGCTGAAATTCCACGAGAACTCCAGTCCCCACCTGGAGATTGGCGACCCTAGTATAATGCCATATTGTCCACCCTCCAAAGCAGCCAGGGGAACTAATCTCTGTAGGCTGTAGATTAGGTCTAACTGCAGGTTCCAGGCCCCACCTGGAGGTTGGCATCCTGAATTGCATCCAAGGAGACTGGCTGAGATCCTAAGCATGCGAAAAGCCCCCGGAGCCACTTGCTTTGCGGTTAATCCAGCCCTAATTGTTAGTAGCCTGGAAACCTTGAAATACAGAGTTACTCTCCCATGTAATTAAATCTGGAGGGAGTGCACATTTCTCCGAGAACCTAAATGCATGTATTTTGGCCTGTGGTAAGATATTGCAATTTCAGGGAAGGAATAAAAGGGCTTCACTCTGGCTCTTCTGTCTCGCAAACAAGACTCCCGTATAGAAACCTTCCAGGATGCCCTTCGTTCAGAGGGCGGGCATTAATATGATTTTACGCTCGAATGTAACGCGAAACCTGCCATTAAGATCTAAGGCACGAATCCCCCCCCAAAGGCACTCTGTCAATGTAGATGTGGCGTTCAGGGGCGGGGCAGCGGGGGGAAGAAAAAGACTTTTGCTCAAGAAACCAATTAGATTTCCTACAAGCATGATTGTGCCTTGTAAAAGCGCTAAGTGATATTCTGATACCCAAAGAGTACTCTAATGTGGGGAAATAGAATTAGAAAGAAAAAGCTAATCTGGGGAGGGGGACTGCCTTCTCTGGTGTAATGCAATCGCAGCATCGCATTTCCACGCGTACTCATTAGGAAGAGGATAACACAATATACCAGGCTAAGAACGAGGCTGCAAGTCGTAGCTGAATGAGGGGAACTGGATTTGTTCTCCCAAAAATTCTAGGAATGTTCTGGTCACCGTATCTCGAAAAGGACGTTGCGGAGCTGTGAAAAGTCCAGAGGAAGGCAACCAAGGGCGATTCTGTATCTAGGTTTCGCTCCAGATTTTCTCAACCGGGAGAAAAAAATGCAGCTCAAAACCATCTTCAAATAGCTCAGGGCAAGGCTGTACTGACTGCAAAGTCACCCCTGGATGGCCATAAATCTGTGCAGAAGGGTGCCATAAAACCTGATGATCAAAGAAAGTGAAAGCAGCATGCAATGCAGAGGGGGATTTCTGTTCCAACGTGGGTTTTGTAAAACAACGGAGGGGAAAACTCAATGCAGACTCGCCCCACGATGATTAGCAGGTTGGAGCGCCTTTCCTATGAGGAAAGACTGAAGAGTCCGGGACTCGTCAGTTTAGAAAAGAGGCGACTGGGGAAGGTGTGATAAAGGTTTATAATATTATGCATGAGGTGGAAAGAGTGGACCAAGAGATATTTTCCACCCTCTCCCCAAAGACTAGAACCTGAGGGCATCCGATGAAGCTGGTGGGCAAGTAGGTTCAGGACGGACCAAAGGAAATACCATTTTACACAGAGAGTGATTAAAAGGTGGAATTTGCTGCCAGAGGATGCCATGATGGCCACATAAACGGATTTGAAGGGGGATTATATGGATTCATAGAGGACATTATGGGAGATTTCCTTGGAATATCAAGTCAGACACACACAAAAAAAACCCCGGAAAAAGATCAGTACTGTCTTCTCATAGAATCATAGCGATGGAAGGGATCCCCTGGGCCATCTAGTCCAACCCCCTGCACAATGCAGGAAATTCACATATATCTCCCCCTTCACACCCCAGTGACCCCTGCTCCATGCCCAGAAGATAACAAAAAGCCTCCAAGATCTCCAACGAAATTGGCCTGGAGAAAAATTGCTTCCTGAGCCCAAAGTGGTGATCAGCATTTCCCTGGCCACGTAAGAAAGGGGCCACGAGAACTAAGCAATGATGCAACCCTTCCTGCCCTCCCTTCTCATGATCTGCCTCAGTTCACAGAATCCGCATTGGTGTCAGATGGCCATCTAGCCTCTTTTTGGAAACCTCCAAAGGAGGAGAGCCCACCACCTCCCAAGGAAGCCTGTTCCTCTGAGGAACCGCTGTGTCAGGAAGTTCTTCCTAACGCCGGAAACTCTTCTGATTTCATATCAATCGGTTGGTTCTGGTCCGACCTTCTGGGGCAACAGAAAACCACTCCATCCCGTCCTCAGACTCGCAACAGCTCTCCAGGGTCCCAGGATGAAGTCTTTCACATCACCTACTGCCTGGGCCTTTTAACTGGACGGTCCCGGGATTGAACCCGGAACCTTCCACAGAGCCAAAGCCCCTCCTCCAACATTGCTACTAGGACAATGCCGCTAATGGGGATGCCGCAAATTCTGCACCGAGCACACTGAACAGTGAAATTAACCAGGTCTGACAGCTGATCCAAACTGATTGGCAGCCGTCCTCATCACTAAGAGCTACTTAGACAAACACTGAATGCTAAGTGTTTTTTTAAACATAGTATTTATGATTGATTTCGACGACATCTGTCTAATTTAACTGCCTCTTTGAACAATTGTCTGTTGAGCAGAAAAGAGGCACAGCAAGTGTAGGGAAAAGCAGAACTCTCTTGAGTTGTACAAGGACACGTATTAGCAAGCAACCAGTTGAGCTGCCCTGTATTTTTTTAGAAAGGAATATGCTGGAGCAACCTGCTGAGCAAAAGGGTCAATGAACAGGTGAACTGTCCATTGAAAAATCATCTACCTGCTTGCAGCTGGTGAACAAGACGTGTGAGGCAAATATCTGTTGAAGCATCCCTTGGTAGAACTGGTTAAAACTGGAACCAGTTTGTTCCCCAGCAGTTCTGGAAATGATCTTCTGAAAATTGTGGCATGTACATAACGGAAGTTCCATCAAATTGCAGCCAATTTATAGTGACCACAGGAAGGGGCATTCAGGACAAATAAGAAGGAGAAGTGGTTGACTATTGCTTGCCTCGGTGGGGTCTTTCTTGGTGGTTCCCCCATCCAAGCCGATAGCCTCAGGGAGGGGGCACGGGGGCAACATTTCCTCCAAAATGTGCACTGGCCCCTCCTCTCCACCTCCCCTCCCCCAGACAGCCCTAGCACACAGCTAGGACTGGCCAGGCCTGCAGGTCGCTTTTCAGTGAGTGTGGAGGAAGAGATTGGCTTGGACTCCAGACTGGGGAGGGGGGAGTGGATAAAAAATATCTGATTGAGCACTGTTCACTTTGACGTACACTTCAAAAAAAGCCAAAGGCCCTGAAAAATGTTTACACACCAATTTTAACACACACTCCCCAACTGGTTTTCCACTGTGCCTTAGCAGCTCCGGCTCCTCATGATTCACTCTGGGTTTCTTCTTTTGCCCACCCGACTCTGACATAGCTTAATTGCTTAAAACTACAGCTTACAGGGAACCCCCCCCCCCCCAAGATGGAAACACAGGGGCTGCTTGAAGCTTTTGCCTCAGCATCTTTCCCCTCAGGGCCCGCTCGCTGATCTCCTCAGAGAGCCTACGTCACTTCTGCGAGTGATGTAGGCACATTGGGGGCACATAACCAAACCCACTGGAATTTTTGGGGCTACTGGTCTGCCCCCATCCAGTACCAATCTGACGAGATCAGGCTATACCATACCATTCTACATTCTGAAAATTTTGGTGACTGAAGAGATACTATTTTGGGGGGAAAAATCAGTGGTGCAATAAAGTAGTTTCACAAGCATGTCTATTCTTTGGAAGGGGCCATGTCCCAGTGGGAGACTGTCTGGTGGGCTTGCAGAAGGTCCCAGGTTCAATCCCCAGCATCTCCAGTTAAAAGGACCAGGCAGGAGGTGATGGGAAAGACCTCTGCCTGAGACCCTGGAGAGCCGCTGCCAGTCTGAATAGACAATACTGACTTTGATAGACCAAGGGTCTAAGTAACCATAATGCAGCTTCATGTGTTCATGAGTACATCATTTGGTCCAATGCTCCATGATTTAACCACAAAAAATTTGCAATAACTACTTAAAAAGGCTTCCGTGCTCCCAGCCACTAGGGGGCATTTGCTATATAGAAGTTAACTCTCCCAAGAGAAATAACTCCTTAATAGATCAGGATAATCACTTTCACGACAACACTTCTAAGCTTGTCAATCTCATATGACAAACTGACAAGAGGGGGCAGAAGGAAGAAACCTTCGATATTCAAAAATCTTGTTCCAGATTTGCCCCCCCCCCCCCGATAGTTCTTCTGGAGACAAAGAGCGATTATACTATTTATACATAATGTGAGCAAATGGAATTAAGATTTCATGCATACATTTGAAATACCCAGGGGAAATTTGAAAATGTGTGTAGCTTAGGAAGAAGAGCTGTAATAAGCAAATTAAACTGATCACTTGCGAGTAACATTTAATGGCCAAGATATTCATTTTCACACTGAGCACCAATTGCTGATGAACAAAATTATGGAATATTATTTGTCAGTAGATTGAAGCTGCTGCAGAATGGCCCTGCTGATCCACAAACACAATCCTGTTTTGGGCCCTCCAAGAGGTTGAGACACTCAGTGACCATACCAGGGTCTCCACCCAGTGGCTCACTGGTCTCCTGAGCCCATCTAACCCCCAGAGGCATTTTCCACTTCTCTGTGGGAATCTATGCTCCCACCAGCTGGTCATTTAAGGAGTCTCCCACTAAGATGATCCGTATTCTTAGCACTCCATTATCATTTACGGGCTCCACCTAGTGCCTGCATCTCCTGCTTTTGCTCCAATTAGCCTTTGTAGGGACAAATTACTGCACATGCACACTCTGGGGGGCAGGCAGGGTCTAGCAATTGATTAACTAACTGCTTCCCTTCCTGGGGCATTTTCAGTAATGCATTTGAGTCAGGCTTAATGTGGTTTCAAATAGCAAGCTTCCAACATTCAAAGTAGAAGAGACTTATTAAAAGAAAATTCTCACACACATACTCCGCACAGCAACAGATCGAGGAAGTAAAGGTGCATATATGTGTTCCTCTGTCCTTGCACTATACATACCCTAGCTGTTGTTATTCTAGGGTAGGCTATTTACACTTAAAACTACTTAGCGTTATCAGTCATCTATTACCTTGAGATGTTTGTTAGCTCATAAGAACATATGAAGAGTTCTGCTGGATCAGACCAGTAGTCCATCTAGTCTAGCATGCTACCTCTCACAGTGGCAAACCAGTTCTTCTGGAGGTCCAACAACAGGGCATAGAGGTTGTGGTAATGGCAGCAATTGAGATGAAACCCTGGTGCAAGAGCTCTTTCCTTCCTCCAAGGACCACCCATAAATGGGAAATGGTCCTCCCCATAGAATCGTAGAATCCCAGATTTGGAAGGGGCCATCTATTCCAACCCCCTGCTCAATGCAGGATCAGCCTAGAGCATCCCTGACAAGTGCTGATCCAGATGCTGCTTGAAGACTGCCAGGGAGGGGGAGCTCACCATCTCCCCAGGCAGTTGATTCCACTGTTGCACAACTCTGTCAAAAGGTTTCCCCAAATATCCAGCTGGTACCTTCCCGGCCTTAATTTAAACCCATTCTTGGGAGTCCTATCCTCTGCTGCCCACGGGAACGGCTCCTTGTCCTCCTCTAAGTGACAGCCCTTCAAATACCTAAGGAGAACCATCATGTCCCCCCTGCATCTCCTCTGCTCCTGACTGAACATCCCCAAGTCCCTTGTCCTTTCCCCAGGCCCCTGATCATCCTTGCTGCTCTCCTCCACACCCGCTCCATTCTGTCCACATCCTTTTTGACTGAGGCCTCCGGAATGGTACACAATACTCCAGGTGCAATCTGACCAATGCAGTGTACAGCAGGACTGTGACATCTGGTGATTTGGATTTTATGCATCTGCTGATACATCCCAAGACTGCATTAGCCTTTTTTTTGTTGCTGCATCACACTGGCTGCTCATTATCTAAATATCTATTGCTATATTTGTATTTGACCTTTCCTCCAAGATGCCCATTCATGGTCATCACCTCCTCCATTTTCTCCTCACCACAATAACAATTAGGCTGATTGAGAGTGACTTGCCTAAACCCACCCAGTGAGCTTCAAGAGAGAGCCAGGATTCAAACCGGGATCTCTCTAGCCAATACAATCTAGCATGAGTTGGCCTGAGCCTGATCCAGCTCTTCAAACATCCTTAAGAAAACACAACAATCCTCTACGCCCATCACATTCTGGTTTTTTAATAAGATGCATTGATGCCAAACAAAGCAGATTTTAATGAGAAAACCAATTAGATTTCCCGAGCTGATTTCCATATTTATTTATTTTCTTGTTTTGCTGTTTTTTAAAAAACAACAACACCTATATTTAAAGTATATGACAATGTCAGTAACTGCTGTAAAGCTGTTTTTTGGGGGGAGGGAGACCCTAGATTACACTGCATTATTGTCTGTAATTCAACAATGCTGTTTAACTGCGCCACCACTCTGGCTGCCTGAAATTGCCGAAAATTCAGATAACTGTGATATTTTCGACTGTTTACGCCGATGTGGCGGGTCAGGGCCTCTCTTTGTTTTGATCAGGCAGATGGATGCCAGCGCAGGCACAGACGACAGAGCGCGAAACAGCAAGGGCTTGTCAGCGTCAAGTGTTTTTCATCTTTTAATTGAGCGCTTTCGCTTTCCCGAAAAAATAGCAATGAACGCCGCGATTCGTTGGCAGCAAATGAAAAGACGGGTTGTGATTTCCCGCAGGCTGGCCGATCGAGCCAGCTGTATCAGAAAATTGGCTTCAGGCAGCTCCTGGCTAATCACAAGTCTGATGTCCAAATGACGTTTGCTCCACAATAAGCTGGGGGAACAGGCTTGATCCTCCCGAATCACTCTGAGAAAATAAGGGGGGAAAGGAAACGGGCTGTTACTGGCAGATTGATAGGGTGGCCAGCCTCCAGGTGGGGCCTGGGTATCTCCCGCTTTTACAACGGATCTCCAGCTGACAGAAATCACCTCCCGGGGAAAAAAAGCTGCTTTATTTATTTATTAGATTTCTGTCCTGCCCTCCCCGCCATACGGCAGGCTCAGAGTGGCTACCAACAGGTTCATATACAATAAAATTCCATAAAAACAACCATCGTATAAAAACATACAATACACAGTTTAAAATCACGCTATAAGATGATCAGGCAGATGGATGCCAGCGCAGGCACAGACGACAGAGTGCA
The DNA here is from genome assembly GCA_029233225.1 of Lepidodactylus listeri. Lineage (NCBI taxonomy): Eukaryota > Metazoa > Chordata > Lepidosauria > Squamata > Gekkonidae > Lepidodactylus > Lepidodactylus listeri. The sequence goes on from JARCFY010000012.1 coordinate 7,056,484, forward strand.
AAACAACAAGGGCTTGTCAGCGTCAAGTGTTTTTCATCTTTTAACTGAGCGCTTTCGCGAAAAAATAGCAATGAACGCCGCGATTCGTTGGCAGCAAATGAAAAGACGAGACTTCATCGCCTTCATCCAAGAGGCATCAGCAGGCACTTCAAACTTCCAGTTGGCACAGAATGGTCAAATTGGCGGTTTCCGATGGTTGGGCCAGAGGTATAAAATTGAGGTAGCCCCTACTAGTGGAAGAGCTCCATCTTGCAGGCCCTGTGGAACTGTGGGAGGTCCCGCAGGGCCCTGATGTTATCCAGGAGCTCATTCCACTGGTGCGGGGCCACCACTGAAAAAGCCCTGGCCCTCATTGCTGCCAACCGGGCCTCTTTAGGCCCTGGAAGAACCAGGCGGTTCTGGGAGCCCGATCATAGTGCTGGGGTACATACGGGGAGAGATGGTCCCTCAGGTAGATAGGTCCCTGGCCATATGAAGGACTCTATGGCATTGGACCATGCTGAGTTTCCTCCCCAAATCCCGCCTTCTCCTGGATCCACCCTCCAAGTCTCCAGTTATTTTCCAACCCAGAGCAGGCAACCCTACAGATTGATGATTGCCTCACTCAGAGCTATGAGCTATGAATAGGGATGGACAATAATATTTTCCCATTCAGAATTCTTGGTTTGCCTTGGGTAGAACTAAGAGCACCACAAATTGTGGGTCTGAGGAAGAAAACAGCAGGCTTGAGTTGAGTTCTCCTCTCCTCTAAGGCTTTCCAGTCGCCCAGTCAGGGCAGGGAATCCTCCGCTCCCAGGTCCCGTTAGCTGCTGCCACTCCAAGTGTCAGTGAGATAATTTTTTTTTAAATGGCATTCCATCCCTTTTGAGGAAAACCCAGAAGTAACAGAGGGTAGCTCTAGGAATTTCCAGAAAATCTATGGTTTTACCATAGAGTCTCTGGGAATTCCTAGAGCTACTTTCTCAACTACCTTAGCACTGGAAACAGGATGCTGGATTAGATGGACCGTTGGTCTGATCCTGCAGGGCTACTCTTATGTTATTATGTAATGATGTCATGATGATGTAATGATGCTTGCTGTATTAGAAGAGGACTTAATGTGAGGGGTGGGGTGGGGACATGGGGGCACAATGTCATGTGCACAGTTGTCACTTCTGATACGAACCGAGTGTGCAGTTTTTCCTCCCGCCCTGTCCGGTTTCTAATTCTGATTTAGCTGCTTTCTCGTGCAAATTCAATCCATGATTCTTTTACTTTCATGCCCTTTTCGTTTTCCTCCCACCGAAATGTCCCCATAAAATGTATGTACTTTTCAACATTTTATGTACAGCAATAATACAGCACTGTACACATCTTCTATGCATAAATGGAGCTGTTTTCTGTCTTCACTGATTTATTTCAGGTATCTTGATGCTTTCTCTTCAGAGTCCTGTTCGAGGCAGCTTACTGTTGAAACTACCAAGGAAACCCAGAGTCGCTACAGACAGACAGGCCATCGCTAGTCCGATCTCATCAGATCTCAGAGGTGGCCCCTGGTTAGTACTTGGATGGGAGACACTCCCCCCTCCCGCCGCCACCAAGGAAGCCCAGAGTTGCTACACAGAAGCAGGCAATGGCTAGTCTAATCTCATCAGTTCTCAGAAGCTAAGTCAGGTTGGCCTTGGATTGTACTTGGATGGGAGACCACCAAAGAAGTCCGGACTTGCTAAGTGAAGGCAGGCAAAGGCAAACCACCTCTGAACATCTCTTGCCCTGAAAACCCCATGAGAGGTCACCATAAGTCCACTACAACTTGACAGAACTTTCTACCGCCAGAGACTTCAAGAGAACATGTCGCTTGGCCTCCATGCATCTCGATGTTTACACACCAGAAAGAAGAGAAAATGTTTCGAAACACATGCAACCTTGAATAGACTGGCGAGTGTGGCTTTGAACAGCAATGGAATCGTGATACTCTCAGTCACAATCCTTCCCACCCCCTGCCCTGACGTATGAAAATAAAGTAGGAAAATAAACATCCAATTAATGAGATAAGTTCCTGGCTCTTTATACCTCTAGATGAGAGGTGAATTCTCAGCTGAACTCGGCGCCGCCTGCCTGAACTAAACAACTTGCAAATTAAATTACTTTCTACAGAATTGAGGGGTGAAAGACAAAGATCGGAGAGTAGGCAGGCGAAGGAAATGGGAGGAAACAGAAGGACCACGTTTCTCTCAAAGGTTTCACACCTCCGTTGTTTACCGCATGTTGTTGGCTTCACTCCTCTGCAGTGTCCACAACCCAAAGTTACAGCTTCCTCCAAACCCTCCTCAGATAATAGGTTCACGCGAGTGCAAGCCATCTGAAAGAAGACCGCCTTCTGGAATGCACAAAAGCCAAGCTCCATCCCAGCTGGGTGGAATTCGCTGCCAGAGGATGTAGCGATGACCACAGGCATAGACAGCTTTAGACAGGTTCATGGAGGAGAGGTCTATCAGTGGCTTCTAGTCATGGACACTAAAGGGAACTGCCATGTTCAGAGGCAGTCAACCTCTGAATCCCAGAGCCAGGAGGCAACATCTGGGAAGGGCCATGACCTCTATGCCCTGTTGTTGGCCCTCCAGGGGAATTGGTTGGCCACTGTGTGAGACAGGATGCTGGTCCAAATGGACCACTGGTCTGATCCAGCAGGGCTCTTCTGATGTTCTTCTCAGAGAAGGCCTCAGTCTCTATATCCTGTAGCTGGCCCTCCAGAGGAACTGCGTGGCCACTGTGTGAGACAGGGCTGGACCTAGGGCTGCCAGCCCCCAGGTGGGGCCTGGGGATCCCCCGCTTTTACAACTGATCTCCAACTGACAGAGATCAGCTCCCCTGGAGAAAATGGCTGCTTTGAAGGGTAGACTCTGTGGCATTGTACCCTGCTGAGGCCCCTCCCCTCCCCAAACCCCACCCTATCCTGGCTCCACCCCCAAAGTCTCCAGGTATTTTCCAACCCAGACTTGGCAACCCTAGCTGGACCAGTTGTCCATCAAGTCCAGCATTCTGTCTCACACGGTGACCATTCAGTTAATCTGGATGGCGACAGTCCAGTGTCTTCACAGCCTATTTGAAGAATAAGAAGAGCAGGTTTTTATACCTCCCTTTTCTCTACGTTAAGGAGTCTCCAAGTGGCTTACCATCATCTTCCCTTCCTCTCCCCACAACAGGCACCTTGTGAGGTAGGTGGGGCTGAGAGAGTTCCAAGAGAACTGTGACTGGCCCAAGGTCACCCAGCAGGCTGCATGTGGAGGAGTGGGGAATCAAACCCGGTTCTCCAGATTAGAGTTCTCCAGATTAGAGTCTGCCACTCTTAACCACCACACCAGACTGGCTCCACCTCCATCCACGGTGAACTCACCTTCATGGTGAACTCCACCTTGACTAGAGTTTGCCAAACTGTGAAGGCATTTCTTCACAGACCCCAAAACTCTTCTTGTAAAATGTCATCCAGTTTACCTAAAGCCAGACTGGTTAAGATTAAGTGACAGGGGGCCCACAGGGAGTTGAAATGCTGAGGTAAAATTAGTGGCAGTTATGACAATACGCCTTCACTTGAGGGAAAAGTCAACGGAAGTTCTAATCCCTGCTCTTGTCACCTTCTGCCCACCTGCGTACTCTCTCCCCTCTAGCTCTCGACTGTCATGTTGCCCTCCCCTGCCGATAACAGACAGACCCACTGAACTTAACCGTTTCTATTAACATTCTTCCAAGGTTTTGTTTTCAGACCTCCCAGTATTTTAACCTTGAAACAGAGGAGAAGAATGGGTGGACGAGTTCAGGGCTGTGCCATACAGGTCTTTCCCTCTTCTTTCCAGCCCAGAACCAACAAGTTGAAATCAAATCGAAAGCGTTTGCAGCTAAACATCAGGAAGAACTTCCCGACAGAGCAGTTCCTCAGTGGAAGAGGCTTCCTCGGGAGGTGGTGGGCTCTCCTTCTTTGGAGAACATAAGAACATAAGAGAAGCCAAGGTTGGATCAGGCCAATGGACCTTCCAGTCGAGCACTCCGTCACACAGTGGTCAAAAATACAAGGTGCCACCGGGAGGTCCACCAGTGGGGCCATGACACTAGAAGCCCTCCCACTGTTGCCCCCTCCCAAGCACCAAGAGCATCCCTGGCCCCAGACTGAGAGATCCTGTCTGTACCTTGTGACTAATAGCCATTGATGGACCTCTGCTCCATATCTAAATATCTAATTCCGAAGGCGCCCCCTGTGTGAGGATACCTAAATCCACGTGGGGGGGGGGCACCTGGGAGGCAGGGAGGTTTTCCTACACATGGGGGGCACTCCCCCCGTGTGCAGAAAAATCCGAAAAGTTAAAAAAAACCTTCAGTGACCGTAGAATCCCCCAAAATACCTTTTGAAATGGCACCAACTCCAGACATCAACTGTGAGGAGATTAGAATGTTCGGGGGAGGGGGGGAGGCTCTAACTGTTTTTGTCAGTAAAAAGCAGGGTTTGTACTGGCACCAGTCTAGGGTTGCCAAGTACCCCCCCCCCCTGGCCACCAGCAGCAGATCCAGAGCCAGGCTGGGAAACTCCTGGAGATTTGGGGGTGGAGCCTGGGGAGGACAGGGACCTCAGTGAGGTACAATGCCATAAACTCCCCCCTCCAAAGCATCCATTTTCTCCATGGAAAGTTATCTCTGTAGTCTGGAGATGAGCAGTAACCCCAGGGGATCCCCAGGTCCCATCTGGAGGCTGGCATCCCTAGGCAGCACCCTCTGTGAGACTTGATACCACCTGATTTGCATGACTTAATTAGGCCCAGCTGTTTTGCTACAGTTCATCAGCAGCCACCATATGAAAGCCATTGTGGTGCAACAGTTCGAGCTTCAGACTGGGATCTGCGAGACCCAGGTTCAGATCCCCATCTTGCAGTGGAAGCCGACTGGGAGATTTTGGACCAGTCACATACTTTCAGCCTAACCAACCTCACAGGGTTGTTGTGCAGATAACAAAGAGGAAATAATAATGTAAGCTGCTTTAGTCCCCATTATGGAGAAAGACTGTAATTTTCCTAGGTAGAGGCTGCAGGGGAGGGGGGTGGAGATAGAAAGCTGAAGACAGATAAAGGTAGGTTGGCTGTTGGGTGGGAAGGAAATAGGGTTGCCAACTCCAGGTTGGGAAATTCCCAGACATTTGAGAGGTGGAGCCTGGGGAGGGTGGGATTTGAGGTGGGAGGCAGAAAGAGAGAGAAAGAGTGATGAGGTGGGGAGGCAGAAAAACAAAGGGAATGATGACAGGTCAGAAAGAGAGAGGAAGTAACATACATGGAGGAGAGCGAGAGAGTAAGAAAGGGGGGGCAGAAGGGAGAAAGAGTGTGAGAGAGGTAGGGGGAGAAGGGAGGAAGCAAAGGTGTGAGGAATGGGATAACTATCCTGCAAGTTTCTTGCAGGTCTCCATTTGTGTTTATCCAATCCCCTCTTGAAGCCGTCCATGCTTGTAGCTGCCACCACCTCCTGTGGCAGTGAATTCCAGGCGTTAATCACTCTTTGGGTGAAGAAGTGCTTCCTCTCCCTCTCTGCACATGGCCTTCCATGGAGACACATGTCTCTGCAGGTCTCTTCTGCAGAGACAACACCCTCATCCTCCCACCCACACGGTGCCAGACAAGCTGACCATTTGTGATAGGGAAAGTCCTCTTTAGAGTAGGTTTCAGACCAGGTTTCTTTTGACTGCAACCTGAATGTGAACTGGGTCTACTTGAATAAATGTAAGTTGACCCTTTCTTCAATATACTTCTTGGGAGATATATTTACTGCACTGAGTATCACAGTTCTGTGGCCCAGTCGGCACCCAGTATTTGCGCCGCTGTTTTACCAAACCCACCCTGGAACAGAAAAAAAGATGCAGCTCAAAGCCACATTCAGACATCCCCGGCCAACACCGTACTGACTGCAGAGTCACCCCTGAACGGCCATAAAATGGCCATAAATCTATGCAGATGGCTACCATAAAACCGAGAGATCAAACCAAGCGAAAGCGGCATGCAATGCAGAGGGGAGTTTCTGTTCCAGTGTGGGTTTGGTAAGACAGTGGAGCAAATGCTAGAGGCAGATTGGGCCGTATGACTGGGCAACCACTGCTATACTCATCCAATCTATATATCTAATAGCCAAGGCGCCCCCTGTGTGCGGATTCTAAATCTGCACATTGGGGGCACTTGGGGGGCAAAGAGATTTTCCTGCACACTTGGGGGATTCCCCAAGTATGCAAAACCCCCGGAAAAGTTGGAACAGTACCTCGTCGCCATTGCGGGGGGGGGGGGGGGGAGGTGGGAGAGAAGGCTGGTCGGGCCCAGCAGCTCCGAGCTGCGCGGGCCTCACTGTCAGTGCCGGTGGGGAGGGGGAGAAAGGGAGAAGACTTACCTGCAGTGGCTTCCTCCTCCCCATGGAGCTCCCCCCCCCAATGAGTATCACGGGTCCCCGCCTCTTGTATCTCAATAATTATGGAATGATGCCAGTTTTCTGCCCCATAGTGTTTCTCCCTCGCTCTAACCAACTGGTCACATTTTGCTGTGTGCCTTTTCGTCTCACCCCTCCCCACTGGGATATAAGGACTCGGGGATGTCCATTCCTCCTTGCATCAACTCTCCAAAGTTCATACCCCCCCAAATATTGTTGGCCTGTCAGGTGCTCCTGGATTCAAATCCAGCTCTTCTACTGCAGGCAAGCTACCCCTCCCGAAACGATCTCCACAGGTGCTGTTTCTGAGATGGGGGGGGGGAATTCCATGAAGTCATCCCCCAGATGTGTCCTAAAACGACAGAGGCCCAGGCGAACTATTCTCACAATGGATTTTCTTTTTAAAAAATCCCTCTACACGTGTAGCCGCTTCCCCACGGAAGATTCCACTCTGCCCTCTTTGGCGGAATGGCCTGTTAGCGGAAGAACAAATGAGTATCATGGCAGCATCCGGCCCCCGGCCAAAAAAACGATACCTTGAAAGTCTTCCTGGTGCCTTTAAGTGCAGCACCTGAAAGGGAATGGGATGGGGAAGAAAGCTCTCTTGCATACGAGCCGCAAATTAATCAAATTAAATCATGTTCTCTGCAGTGCCATTGAGGAGGCAGGTGGAGGGGGGGGGGACGGCAGTGATTGCCATTCCACTAGTCTCTTCTTTATTAAAAGCTGCTCTTTGGCGGTCCCCCACCGCCACCGCTGCCACCTTTCTGCAAAGCTTTTAAAGCTCAGGGAGGGAAATTAAAATCCAACTAGCGGTTAAAAGCTACTTCCAGTGTGCTCCCGACGTTCAGCAAAAGTGCACTCAGGAAATTAGACCGCTCCGAAGAAGGGAACATCGTCCACCCCCTCGCTCCAAAATTGGATCGACATCAAGCTCAGAATAGAACTGGACACGGCAGTGAACATGGCACTTCTGCAGAGATTGGCAGCTCCGCGTTCGGGTTTTTTTTGTCGGCTCTGCCGCAATGTGAAATTATTTCTGATTTCTTTGTCGATGCCATTCATTTATGCCTCGCCTTTCTCCCCATGGGGGATCTAAGGTGGCTGACAGTCTCCCTCTTCCACTTCTACATTTCGTCTCCACAACAGCCCTTCGAGGTAGGTCAGGCTGAGAGTTGTGCGAGCGGCTCAAGTTCCTCCAACAGGCTTTCATAGCAGAGGGAGGCTCTGAACCTGGGACTTCCAGATCCTACGCTACAAGGCCTTGGCCTTGTTTGGTGTAGTGGTTAAGTGCGCAAATGCTAATCAGGGAGAACTGGGTTTGATTCCTCACTCCTCCACTTGCAGCTGCTGGATGACCTTGAGCAGGCCATAGTACTGTCAGAGCTGGTCTCTCAAGAGCAGTCCTTGAAAGAGCTCTCTCAGCCCCACCTACCTCACAGGGTGTGTGTTGTGGGGAGGGGAAGGGAAAGGAGTCTGTAAGCTGTTTTGAGACTCTGAGTGAAGGGCGGGGTAGAAATCCAATCTTCTCCTCCTCCTCCCTGCTGTTAGCCCTCCTGAGGAACTGGTTGGCCGCTGTGTGAGACAGGATGCTGGACTAGATGGACAATTGGTCTGATCCAGCAGGGCTCTTCTGATGTTCTTCTCAGGGGAAGGCCTTGGCCTTTGTTGCCCTGTTGTTGGCCCTCCAGAGGAATTGGTTGGCCGCTGTTTGGGACAGGATGCTGGACTAGATGGACAATTGGTTTGATCTAGCAGGCCTCTTCTGATGTTTTTTGGGGTGAATCCTAGAAAGCTGGAAGTGCAACATCAGCACACATCACCATTTTCCACCCTACGACGGCCAGGTGGGAAACAGGAGCGATTTCCAGGACATCTCCCACTGTAGTCGGAGACGTGGCCCCATATCCTAGCTGTGCCTGGTGATTCAAAGTGATGCCTGAGGGACTTCACGAGGTGGAGGGTGACAGGAGTGTACTGTCTCATTTCCCCCTCCTTAGTGGCAGTGACTGAACAGTGACCCCTGTTCCACGCCCAGAAGATGGCAAAAAAACCTCCAGGATCCCTGGCCAAACTGGCCTGGGGAACAATTGCTTTCAGAGCCCAAAGTGGCGATCGGCATTTCCCTGGGCGTGTAAGAAAGGGCCACGAGAACTAAGCACGGAGGCCGCCCTTCCTGCCCTCCCTTCTCACGATCTGCCTCGGTTCACAGAATCTGCATTGCTGTCAGACGGCCATCTAGCCTTTGCTTGAAAACCTCCCGGGAAGGAGAGCCCACCACCTCCCGAGGAAGCCTGTTCCTCTGAGGAACCACTCTGACTGTCAGGAAGTTGTTCCGAATGTCTAGCCGGAAACTCTTCTGGTTTAATTTCATTCCGTTGGTTCTGGTCTGGCATTCTGGGGCAACCGAAAACCACTCCGCGCCATCCTCCATATGACAGCCCTTCTAGTACTTGAAGATGGTTCTCGTATCCCCTCTTAGCCGTCTCCTCTCCAGGCCAAACATCCCCAGCTCCTTCCGTCTTTCCTCATAGGACTTGGTCTCCAGACCCCTCGCCATCTCTGTTGCCCTCCTCTGGACATGTTCCAGCTTGTCTATATCCAGGGGTCCGTTGGAGCAGGAGCGCACAGGAGCGCAGCTCCGGGAGTGAGGAGCCCAGGGGGCGGGCACATGACCAAGCCCCGCCCCCTCCTCGGCTTCCCCGAGCAGTGCAGAGGCGCAGCACCCCGGGGAAAGCCCTGCTAGGGTCTTTATTGCTTTTAATGTTTTGCTTTAATATTGATAATTTTATCATTGTTCGTTTTATGACTGTGTGCTGCTTTTCCAGAGACTTGCTCAAGGTGGCATATACATTTTCTAAGTATACCATTTTTTATCTGGGCACATGGCACATAAGGACTGGAGAAATTACACCAACCCTTCAGCAGCTTCCACCCCATCAGTTTGGTGTAGTGGTCAGGAGTTGGCCTCTAATCTGGGAGAACCGGGTTTGATTCCCCATACCTCCACATGCAGCTGCTGGTGTGACCTTGGGCCAGTCACAAGTTCTCTCAGAGTTGTTAGGGGGTGTGCATATGCAAATGAGCTATGCAAATGAGTTATGCTAATGAGCTCCTGCACCTCTTTTTCTACGAAATGACCCCTGTCTATATCCTTCTTAAAGGATATGCAATCTGCCTTGAGTTCCTGGGAGGAAAGGTGAACTGGAAATAATGTAAATAAATACAATATAAAAAATGCATCTGAGAGTATGAAAATAACCATGCTGGATCATGTCCTGCAGTGACAGGGAAACGTTATCTGAAATAATTTCTGCTTCTTTTCCTCCTCTCCTTTCTGGGGTGTGATTCACACTGGCAGTGTCTTTCAACAACACACAGAGAAATGTATTGTCTTCTCTTGAGAAGAACTATTAAAGAGTTGTCAGGTGGCCAAGAAAAGGGGTGTACCGATATAGAGAAGAAGAAGAGGAGGAGGTGGTGGAGGAGGAGGAGGAGGATTTATACCCCGCCCTTCACTCGGAGTCTCAGAGCAACTTACAGTCTCCTTCCCTTCTTCTCCCCACAACAGACTCCCTGGCTGCGGTCACACACACTAAATAATCCACTTTCAGTGCATTTTCAAACTGGATTTTGCCAGTTCACACAGTAAAAATCCAGTTTGAAAGTGCATTGAAAGTGCATTGAAAGTGGATTATTTAGTCAGCAGGGGTGGGCAAATGGCGGCCCGGGGGCCACATGCGGCCCGCCACAGAGTTTTTTGCGGCCCGCCAAGACAGTTGGCCACTGTCAGCACCTGAGGAGCTGCAGCTTGAACTTATTGACATGCAGTCAGATCACACTGTGAAAGAAATGTTTAACGCTGTGACATTAGTTGACTTTTACAAATCTTTGTCTGCTGAAAAGTTTCCATGTATGAAGAAATTTGCTGGGAAAATGTTCTCTGTATTTGGGGCTACATATATTTGTGAGCAAAGTTTTTCTTGCATGAAGATCAAGAGTAAATACAGACATTTGACAGACATTTGACAGACATTAACTTGCAGGCTGTGATGAGAATCTCAACAAGCAATCTCACTCCTGATTTTAAAAAAAAATTGTAGAAAAGTGTGATAGGGTACATCTGTCTCATTAAACTGATTCTAAAATTAAATGTGCTTGCAGCTATAGATGATATGAAATGAGCACAATAAATAAATTGAATAAAACTACCACTATTTTATTTAATTTATATTTATGGATTTGTATGATACAATTTATACCTTTTCTGAAATGCAAAGTTAACTAATGAATGCAATCATTTTAAAAGGTGCGGCCCTCCGCTAACCTCCGCTCCCACAAAGCGGCCCTTGAGCCAAAACAATTGCCCACCCCTGATTTAGTGTGTGTGACTGCAGCCCCTGTGAGGCAGGTGTGGCTGTAAGAGTCCTCAGAAAACAGTAACTGACTCAAGGTCACCCAGCAGGCCTCACATGTCTCCAAGTAGCTTACAATCACCTTCCCTTCCTCTCCCCTATCACAGACACCCTGTGAGGTAGGTGGGGCTGCGAGAGCTCTAAGAGAGCTTGTGACTAACTCAAGGTCACCCAGCCGGCTGCACACGGAGGAGCGGGGAATCAAACCCAGTTCTCCCAGATTACCGTCCTCTTAACCACAACACCAGACTGAACAGCAAAGGGAAGCTGAAGCTCTGCTTTAAAAGAGTTATAGGATCATATATTCAAGGTCAGAGAAATAACAGGCTGTTTCGGCTCAAGAGAGACGGATGGATATTACTTGGAATGGCTTACTAAAGCCATGAATCTCAGTCTCTTGAAACAGATTTTCTCTGAGGATTTTTTCCCCCCTCACTCCCCCCCTCCCAAGTTACTAACATGCTTTTTCTCTGAGGTAACCTAGCTGGCCTATCACAGGCTACATAATCTAATGCCTGTTAGCCAAATTTGCCTGATTTCTCAATAAAGAGTGGGGAATTAAAATATTAAGCGGCAATGGCTGACAAAAGGGAGCAATAACCCGTGTGTACCAAAGTCCAATTTAGCCAGGCATCCAGAAATAGACCAGGAGACTTAGGTCCAGTGTTCCCTCTAAGCTGAGTTAGTGTGAGCTAGCTCACAGGTTTTTAGCCTCCGGCTCACACGTTTTTGTCTTCGCTCAAGAAGGAGGGCTCCAGAGCAGACTAATTTATGCAGCAGCCAAATCGCTGGCTCACAACTTTAATGCCAGGAGCTCAGAAAGTAGAATTTTTGCTGACAAGACTCCACAGCTTAGGGGGAACGTTGTATAGGTCTTAAATAAAAGGGGTTTTTTTCCTGAACAGTTTCACACACTCTTACAATAAAAGCAATCACACACTCAAACAATACAGAGGTGGGAATTTAAGGCAGAAAGGCACAGAGACTGTCCCATTAGCAGGAATACTGATGAGGGGTGATACGTACCTGTCGGATGGGACGAGTAGATTCTGCAGTGGAAAAATGGGGAAGCTAATAGGGAAGGGATTGCGTGAGGACCAGCAGAACATGTGGAGACTCTAGAAGGCACTAGGACCAGAGTCAGCAAGGTATGGTAGAGTCAGGTAGGTATAGGCAAGACAGAAAGAGTAATGGGCAGATGCTCTCATTATGTACCCTAAAGTGTCTGGGTGGGCTATGCTTGGCTAGTCCCGTAGTCCCCAGAAAACCTAGAAAAAAACCAGTTGCTGATGGTCATAAGAACATAAGAGCAGCCAATGTTGGATCAGGCCAATGGCCCATCCAGTCCAATACTCTGTCACACAGTGGCCAAAAACACCAGGTGCCCTCAGGAGGTCCAGCAGTGGGGCCAGGACACTAGAAGCCCTCCCACTTTTGCCTCCCCCAAGCACCAAGAATACACAGCATCACTTGCCGCAGACCGAGAGTTCCTATGCTATACCTTGTGGTTTATAGCCACAGATGGACCTCTGCTCCATCTCTATATATCTAATTCCCAAGGTGCCCCCTGTATGCGGATATCTAAATATGCGCTGGGGGCACCTGGGGGGCAGGGAGATTGTTTTGCACACTTGGGGGGCTCCCCACGTTTGCAGAAAAATCCTAAAAGTTAAAAAAAAAAAACTTCGGGGGGATATTTAAATCCCCCCAAAAGTAAAAGCATTCCCTGCGCACTAAGGTTATTTTCCCAGAAATTCTTCCCAGAAATTGCAGAGTGCGTGTTCCAGGAGCTCACCCAGTTCATGCCAAGGCATGCCAAGTCTCTCCCTTATCTCCCATAGCATGACTGGGCATCCTTTAAAAAAACTCCACCGTGACTTTGCCTTGTGGCAGGAGAGATGGGAACTTGCCTGCTATTCTTAATCTTCTTGTTGCTAAGTTTCTGACACCCCCCGAGAACCTCCGAATCCAAACGCCACTGTTCCCTGCAAATAGATGGACCTGTCTGTTATAGAAGTGCCACAGGCAGAGGTGTCTTTGCTTCTGGGCAAAACAGGCTGATGAGAGTCCTGTGTCCCAAGGGTTTAAGCAACCTGTTATACCGAGGACTCTTGGTGGATCTCCTGAAGTGACTTTTAACGTACATGTTGAAGCTTCCTTCTATGCCATTTCCTGGGTGGGGGGAGGAGGAGAAAAAGAAAAAAATAGGAGGAGGAGGAGGAGGAAGAAACTGGGTTTCTACCCCGCCGTTCACTACCTGAAGGAGTCTCAGAGTGGCTTACAATTGCCTTTCTTTCCCCCTCCCCACAACAGGCACTCTGTAAAGTAGGTGGGGCTGAGGGAGCTCTTTCGAGGACTGCCCTTTCGAGGTCAGACCAGTGGCTGCATGTGGAGGAGTGGGGAATCAAACCCGGTTCTCCCAGATTACAGTCCGCACTCCTAACCACAACACCAAAGAGGCAAGCCACGGATCCTAGTATTGCCAGCTTCCAGCTGGTGGCTGGAGATCTGGGATTACAACTATCTCCAGATGACGGACATCAGTTCCCCTGGAGAAAAGGGCTGTTTTGGAAGGTGGATTCTATGGCATTATACTTCACTGAAGTCCCTCCGCAAACCCTGCCTTCATCAGGCTCCACACACACACACACCCCCATCTCCAGATACTTCCCAAGCCAGATCTTGCACCATATGGCTTTGAGTTGCCAATCTTCAGATGGGGCCTGGTGTTCTTCTAGAATTACAGCAGGTCTCCAGACTGTGGAGATCAGTTCCTTGGAGAACGTGGCTGCTTCAGAGGGTGGACTCTGTGGCATTATGCCACACGGAGGTCTTTTCCCTGCCCAAAGCTGGCCGTCATCAGAGTACTCCCCCAAATATCCAGGAATCTTTGAAACCAGCGTTGGCAAACCTAGTTTGTGAGGAGGCCTCACTTGGGTTTGCCCACCTCTTGGTGGGACTTGGAGATCTCCTGGAACTACAACTGATCTCCAGACAGTGGCTTCTCTTGTATTTTGATGTCTTGGGCAGTGATGCTCTGTCTTCTTGGTGCTTGGCGGGGGCCACAGTGGGAGTGCTTCTGAGTTCTGGACCCACTAGTGGACCTCCTGATGGCACCTGGGTTTTGGCCACTGTGTGACACAGGGTGTTGGACTGGATGGGCCATTGGTCTGATCCAACATGGCTTCTCTTACGTTCTTATGTCTGGGGCAGTGATGCTCTGTCTTCTTGGTGCTTGGCGGGGGCCACAGTGAGAGGGCTTCTGGAGTTCTGGACCCACTGGTGGACCTCCTGATGGCACCTGGGTTTTGGCCACTGTGTGACACAGGGTGTTGGACTGGATGGGCCATTGGTCTGATCCAACATGGCTTCTCTTACGTTCTTACGTCTGGGGCAGTGATGCTCTGTCTTCTTGGTGCTTGGCGGGGGCCACAGTGAGAGGGCTTCTGGAGTTCTGGACCTCCTGGTGGCACCTGGGTTTTGGCCACTGTGTGACACAGTGTGCTGGACTGGATGGGCCATTGGTCTGATCCAACATGGCTTCTCTTACGTTCTTACGTCTGGGGCAGTGATGCTCTGTCTTCTTGGTGCTTGGCGGGGGCCACAGTGAGAGGGCTTCTGGAGTTCTGGACCTCCTGGTGGCACCTGGGTTTTGGCCACTGTGTGACACAGAGTGTTGGACTGGATGGGCCATTGGTCTGATCCAACATGGCTTCTCTTACGTTCTTACGTCTGGGGCAGTGATGCTCTGTCTTCTTGGTGCTTGGCGGGGGCCACAGTGGGAGGGTTTCTGGAGTTCTGGACCCACTGGTGGACCTCCTGATGGCACCTGGGTTTGGGCCACTGTGCAACACAAAGTGTTGGACTGCATGGGCCATTTGCCTGACCCAACATGGGTTCTCTTATTTTTTAACCTAGGGCCATCCAGGTGAGGGTGAGATGCATCTGACAAGATTTTATATGCAGACGGCCAGAGTATTTTTGATGTGTCAGTTTCAGATCGTGGTCGTGTTGGTCTGATGTCAGAATAGCTAGATTAGAGCCCAGGAGCACATAAGAGAATGGCAAGGTGTGGGGGATACAAGCTTTAGAAGAAGAAGAAGAGAAGAGATTGGACTGGATGGGCCATTGGCCTGATCCAACATTGGCTGCTCTTATGTTCTTATGACCATCAGCAACTGGTTTTTTTCTAGGTTTTCTGGGGACTACGGGACTAGCCAAGCATAGCCCACCCAGACACTTTAGGGTACATAATGAGAGCATCTGCCCATTACTCTTTCTGTCTTGCCTATACCTACCTGACTCTACCATACCTTGCTGACTCTGGTCCTAGTGCCTTCTAGAGTCTCCACATGTTCTGCTGGTCCTCACGCAATCCCTTCCCTATTAGCTTCCCCATTTTTCCACTGCAGAATCTCCCCCTCCCCACAACAGACACCCTGTGAGGTAGGTGGGGCTGAGAGAGCTCTGAGACAACTGTCCTTGA
Source organism: Lepidodactylus listeri (assembly GCA_029233225.1). Lineage (NCBI taxonomy): Eukaryota > Metazoa > Chordata > Lepidosauria > Squamata > Gekkonidae > Lepidodactylus > Lepidodactylus listeri. The sequence goes on from JARCFY010000012.1 coordinate 7,071,811, forward strand.
GAGAACAGCTAGTACAGAGCTATGGCTTGCCCAGGGTCATCCAGCAGGTGCAAGTGGAGGAGTGGGGAATCAAATGCGGTTCTCCCAGATTAGAGTCCACACACTTAACCACGACACCAAACTGGCTCTCAAACTGTAGAGAGTCAAAACACCCTTCATTTGAGAGATTGGGGAGGATTTTGACTTTCCTGTGTGTGGGGTGGAATCCTATCCCTTTCAGCCAGGTTTGACCCCTTTAGCCCTAGCCTGACATCCCAATGCCTCTAGTTCAAGGGGGGGGGGAGGGTAGGAGGGTCGTTAGTAATTAGGAGGGTGGACTCTAACCTGGGAGAACCAGGTTTGATTCTCCACTCCTCCACATGCAGCCGGCTGGGTGACTTTGGGCCAGTCACAAGTTCTGTCAGAGCTGTTCTCTCAAGGGCAGTCCTCGGAAGAGCTCTCTCAGCCCCACCTACCTCACAGGGCGTCTGTTGTGGGGAAGGGAAAGGAGATTGTAAGCTGCTCTGAGACTCCCTCGGGTAATGAAGGGCGGGGTGTAAACCCAATCTCTCCTCTCTTCTCTTCTTCATCTCTGTGGCCTGGAGATAATTGTAATCCCAGGAAATCCCCAGCCACCACCTGAAGTTTATGGATCCGGCTGAGGTCCCTCCCCTACCCAAACTCTGCCCCCTCCTCTCCCCCAGGCTCCACCTCCAAGTTTCCGGGAACTTCCTAACCCATTCTTGGCACCCCCGTGCTTCCAGTTAGCTGGGGTTTACTTTTCACCGTTTTAAGTCATTTGAGTTTATTTCCATTTGGATTTCCCCGCACCCCAGTGAAACCATTCAGTTGCTGCGCACGCGCACACAGAGTGACCCTCGCTTGGGACTCTCCCGTCCGTCCAGCAGCCAGCACTCCATTCTAGAGGACAACTTGTGGATTCTACGCACGCCTCCTTTTTTGTCTGAAAAGTTTTCAGAGCCAAAGCTGTTCACGAACAAGCGTCCTCCTAGTGTAAGATCAGTGCCCAGTCGCCTGATTGCCAGTGCAAGGGAAAGCCTGCCACCTTGGGGTATTCTCATGCAATAGCAACCCCTCTTTAGACGTGAAAAATGCAAGAATTTCGGGGGGGGGGGGAGGAAAGTTTTCAGCGGAACGTTTTATTTAGTTGCTTGCTTGCTTGCTTGCTTGCTTGCTTGTTAGTTCATCTATATTCCGACAGGGACCGAAAGTGACTTACAGCATTGTCTCTCCTCCATTTTATCCTCACAACGTCCCTGTGAGAAGGAAAAGTTTTGATACCCCACTTTTCTCTCCTCTGTAAAGTCTCAGGTCATGTTCATACGGCTCTTTTGAGCCGCGCCAGGCACGAGTGTCTGGTGGATTTAAAGTGCACATCCAGATCACAACATCTGGGAATGGAGCCGCTTCTGTGAGTAGCCCGTCGATCCCCACTGGGGAGCCGTACTTAAATGATAGTGGTGACAGTCCAGTTCTAAGCTAGCCGATGGTCCAATGTTGGACTTTCCACCGTCAGGTCGCTCCACCAGCGCGCAAGCAGCTCATAGGGATGGGCTCCAGACCATCCCAAACGACCACCATTTTTTAAAAAGTCTTAGCGATGTGCGCATAACCGCTTAAACACATGGCATTCCCAGAGCTCAAATGATCCAAAGAATTTTATGTTTCTGACGGTCCCCTGAACTTTATCAACTTTATTAATTGAAATGGTACCTAGAGGACGGGACCACTGGCAGTGCTTTTACCATTTTAGTCCATGCATGCGCAGAAAAACAAGTATACGGTGAGGTGCATATGTGCACGCACAAACAGGATTTTTTTAAAAAGCCGACTGCACGGCTCCTTCTGGTGGATGCCATTTAGACAATCCGCCGCGGAGTCACAAGTGGTAAAGCGATTCACGGGGGAGCTGTCTGGTCGTGCAATGCTGGATCAAAAAGATCTAGATCAAATTACAGCCGGGCCAATGGCGGGATTAGTCGCCCGTCTGAACGCACCCTCAAAATGGCTTACAATCATCTTCCCTTCCTCTCCCCACAACCGGCACCTCGTGAGGCAGGTGGAGCTGAGGGAGTCCAGAGAGAGAAACTGGGACTGGCCCAAGGTCTCCCAGCAGGCCTCATGTGTCTCAAAGAGGCTTCCAGTCGCCTTCCCTTCCTCTCCCCACAACAGGCACCTCGTGAGGCAGGTGGGGCTGAGAGAGCCCTGAGAAAGAAACTGAGACTGGCCCAAGGTCTCCCAGCAGGCCTCATGTGTCTCAAAGCGGCTCCAATCGCCTTCCCTTCCTCTCCCCACAACAGGCCCCTTGTGAGGCAGGTGGGGCTGAGAGAGTCCTGAGAGAGAAACTGGGACTGGTCCAAGGTCACCCAGCAGGCCTCATGTGTCTCAAAGCGACTTCCAATCGCCTTCCCTTCCTCTCCCCACAACAGGCCCCTTGTGAGGCAGGTGGGGCTGAGAGAGTCCTGAGAGAGAAACTGGGACTGGCCTAGGGTTGCCAAGTCTGGGTTGGGAAATACCTGGAGACTTTGGGGGTGGAGCCAGGAGAGGGCTGGGTTTGGGGAGGGGAGGGGCCTCAGCATAGTACAATGCCATAGAGTCTACCCTTCAAAGCAGCCATTTTTTCCAGGGGAGCTTATCTCTGTCAGCTGGAGATCAGCTGTAAAAGTGGGAGATCCCCAGGCCCCACCTGGAGGCTGGCAACCCTAGACTGGCCCAGGGTCACCCAGCAGGCCTCAGGTGTCTCAAAGTGGCTTCCAATCACCTTCCCTTCCTCTCCCCACAACAGGCACCCTGTGAGGCAGGTGGAGCTGAGAGACTCCTGGGAGAACTGGGACTGGCCCAAGGTCACCCAGCAGGCTTCGCACGGAGGAGTGGGGAATTGAACACAGTTCTCTGGATTAGAATCCACCGCTCTTAACCACTGCAGCTCACTGGCTGTAGGTTAGACTGTGAAGTAGCTTAGGCTGAAAGGGTGTGACTGCTGGCCCAAAGTCACCCAGCCAGCTTCCATGGCACGAGTGTGGATTTGGGGGCAGGAGGGAATTCCAAAGTCAAATGAAAATTTAAAAAACCCTGGGACTCCTTTGGTCAGCACTTTTAACCATTGCACCACACTGGCTGTCCTGGTCATCTTGAGAATAACCAGGACGGTTATTCATTTAATTAAGCCCTAGTCTCTCACAATGGTTTGGCACATGTTTTCACAGCCTCTTTGCCCTGCTGTTTGTTTATTTATTATTTATTTATTAATTTCATTTTTCTCCCGCCTTGCCGGCGAACTGGCTCAAGGCGGCTGACCACCTTAAAATACCACTAAAGTGGTTTACAATTGAAATAAATTAAAACTAACATAAAACAAACATTAACAATACAAGCAATGTAAGGCAAGAGCATAACTAGCAGCATCGGAGTTCTCATGGTGACCAGGTGGTAATACAAATTCGACTGAAGGGCCAGGGCGATGTTTTCCTGTAAATTCTCCCCAGTGGCGGCTCCTAATTGAAAGCCTGGCGGAAGAGCTCCGTCTTGCAGGCCCTGCGGAACTGTAATAGGTCCCGCAGGGCCCTGATGTCATCGGGGAGCTCGTTCCACCAGTATGGGGCCGCCACCGAGAAAGCCCTGGCCCTGGTGCAGGCTAGCCGGGCATCCTTCAGACCGGGGAGTGTCAGGCGATGTTGTGTGCCTGACCTCAGTGCCCTCTGGGGCATATATGGGGAAAGGCGGTCCCTCAAGTAGGCAGGCCCCTGACCATATAGGGCTTTAAAGGTCAACACCAGCACCTTGAACCGGATCCAGTATGCTATAGGCAGCCAGTGCAGTGACTGCAGCACAGGCCGGATGTGGTCCCGTGAAGAGAGACCCATCAGCAGCCTGGCCGCAGCATTCTACACCAGCTGCAGCCTCCGGATCCAGGACAAGGGCAGCCCCAAGTAGAGAGCGTTACAGTGATCAAGTCTTGAGGTGACCATAGCATGGATCACTGTTGCTAGGTCTTTGCGTTCGAGGAAGGGGACCAACTGCCTAATCAGCCGTAGGTGGTAAAAGGCTGCTTTAGCAGTGGCTGCTACCTGGGCCTCCATTGTTAGGGAGGCATCCAGGAGCACTCCCAAGCTCCTGACCCTCGGCGCTGGCACCAATGGCGCCCCACCAAAGGACGGAAGTGGGAACCCTATCCCCGACCCGGTCCGACTCAAGCACAGGACCTCCGTCTTCGTTGGATTCAGTTTCAGTCTACTCTGTCTCAGCCAGTCCGCAACGTCCTGAAGCGCCCGCTCCAGGTCATCTGGGGTAGAGTCGGACCGGCCACCCAACAGCAGATAGAGCTGGGTGTCATCGGCATATTGATGACACCCCAGCCCATGCCTCCGGACAATCTGGGCAAGGGAGCGCATGTAGATGTTAAATAACATCGGGGACAGAACCGCCCCTTGAGGAACACCACACACCAGTGGGTGCCTCTGGGAGGTCTGTTCCCCTAGCGCAACCCTCTGTCCCCGATCCTGGAGAAAAGAGGCAAGCCACTGTAAAGCAAGCCCCTGTATCCCCGAGTCGGCGAGGCGGTGGATCAGCAACTGGTGGTCGACCATGTCGAACACAGCCGACAGGTCCAACAACACCAGCGCCGCCGTACCGCCTCGATCCAGATGTCTCCGGAGGTCATCCGTGAGGGCGACCAGTGCCGTCTCCGTCCCATGACCCGGCCGGAAGCCAGACTGAAACGGATCTAGCATGGAGGTGTCATCCATGAAGCTCTGCAACTGTGTCACCAATGCCCTCTCCAATACCTTGCCCAAATAGGGCAGGTTGGACACCGGCCGGTAGTTGGCCAATACGGCCGGGTCCAGAGATGGTTTTTTCAGGAGGGGGCAGACCATCGCAACCTTGAGTGCCCCCAGGAACAGCCCTTCCATAAAGGACTTGTTGATAATCTCCTGGAGGGCACCACGCAACCCCCGTGACACGCTTTTATAAGCCACGAGGGGCACGGATCAAGGCTGCATGTGGTTGGGTGTACAGTCAGGAGCAACCTGTCAACCTCCTCTAGACTGAGAGGACTGAAGTGATCCAGAATGGAACCAGAAGACATGCATGGAGCCTCAAGTTCACACACTGTCTCAACTGTGGCCGGGAGATCACGGCGGAGTAGCAAGATTTTATCTGCAAAATAGCTCGCAAAAGCCTCACAGCCAATGTCCAATTCCCTAGCATTTGGTGTGCCCTGTGGCAACTCAGTTAACGACCTAATGGTTCTAAATAATTGTGCCGGGCGAGAGCTTGCAGATGCAACCTCGGCTGCGTAGAACTGTCTCTTAGCGGCCTTGATTGCCATCTCATAGGATCTCATAAACGTCCTATAGGATGCTCTTGATACTTCGTCGCGGGCTCGCCGCCACTGTTGGTCGTCCAGAGGAACCGGTTGGCCACTGTGTGAGACAGGATGCTGGACTAGATGGACCCTCACTGGTCTGATCCAGCAGGGCTCTTCTGAGGTTCTTCTCAGGGGAAGGCCTCGGCCTCTCTGCCCTGTTGTTGGGTCGTCCAGAGGAACTGCTTGGCCACTGTATGATACAGGATTGGTGACCTAGATGGACGTTCACTGGTCTGATCCAGCAGGGCTCTTCTGATGTTCTTCTCAGGGGAAGGCCTCAGTCTCTATGCCCTGCTGATGGCCCTCCAGAGGAACTGGTTGGCCAGTGTGTGAGACAGGGTGCTGGACTAGAGGGACCCTCACTGGTCTGATCCAGCAGGGCTCTTCTGAGGTTCTTCTCAGGGGAAGGCCTCGGCCTCTCTGCCCTGTTGTTGGCCCTCCAGAGGAACTGGCTGGCCCCTGTGTGAGACAGGAGGCTGGACTAGATGGACCCTCCCTGGTCTGATCCAACAGACCTCTTCTTGTGTTCATATGCGTTCTGCCAACCTGCAACAAAACTTCCAAATCTGCTCAACCGGGGAAGCAGAACCAATGTCCACACCCACTATGATCACTCCGCGTCCTCCAAGCAGAGCTCTGGGGAAAAAAATCTCATGTCCCAGCAGCTCATATGCCCATCCTCTTTGGCAAATCGCCCATGCTCTGCCAAAACTCCAAACCAGACACAATCTGGAGTCAGTGTTTGCACTCCATTTAAGAGGGCCAATTACCTTGTTGGATGGAGGGCCTGTCCCAGGCCTGGGCTCACATCTCACGATGCTATTACGAGGCACTCGAGAAAGAAATCACCATCCAATTATTCCTGGGCGCATAACGCTTTTAATCACGGGCTCTTATCAAACCCAAATCAGCAGCCCTTGAAAATCCAATCCTCGGCCGTTTTCAGGGAGGGGAGATGGTGGGTCGTGTGATGAAAGTGGTCATGTCGTTTCAAGGCCAGAGTATAGGGAAAAAAAAGGACTGCACCAGAACTCAATAATAAAGGTATGCCGAACAAAATTATTACTGTCTATTACTACAAATCTCCACAATACAATAGAGGAGAAATACAATCGTAACAACAATAACCTAACAGAGAAACATTCATAGTAACAGTTGCTAATCTATACAATCAGTAGTCATCAGTTTCTAATTATATAATCAGCAATGCTCCCAGTTTGGTGTCGTGGTTAAGTGCGCGGACTCTAATCTGGGAGAACCGGGTTTGATTCCCCACTCCTCCACTTGCACCTGGCTGGATGACCTTGGGCAAGCCATAGCTCTGTACCAGCTGTTCTCTCAAGGACAGCTTGGGAAAGAGCTCTCTCAGCCCCACCTACCTCACAGGGTGTCTGTTGTGGGGAGGGGAAGGGACAGGAGTTTGTCAGCCGCTCTGAGGCTCCAAGTGAGTGAAGGGCGGGATATAAATCCAATCTCTTCTTCTTCTTCTTCTTCTTCTTCTTCTTCTTCTTCCCTCTAAACTGTGGAGTCTTGCGAGCAAAAAAATTTTTTTTGTGAGCCACTGGCATTAAAGTTGTGAGCAGGTGATTCGGCAGCTGCATAAATTAGTTTGCTCTGGAGCCATCCCTTCCCGAGCGGAGACAAAAATGTGTGAGCCAGAAGCTAAAAAACTGTGAGCTAGCTCACATTAACTCAGCTTAGAGGGAACATCAAGACGACAGTCCTCATCTGTGATCAAAACGACAGTCCAACAAAGGCTCCGGATTACACACTCCGTTCCGATTGGATCTTTACCAGAAGACTAATACACGGTTCGTAGACTAGGACATGTTCAGACTGACAGAATTCACTTAGGAGGAAATGACTTCATCTTGTATCAGGTTCATAGACTAGTACATGTTCAGCTCACAAAATCCACAAAGGGGAAATGACTTCATCCAAAAGAGGAAATTCCAAGACGGGCTGCCGATTCTACAGATGGAACTATTCTCAATTAGCCGGCGTGCCTAGGACGGATCCCCAATCTTTGGGGGTGGGTGGGTTATTTATGCTTTCTGACATTTGGACCTTGCTCTTTCTCAAGACAAATTGCAGAACTTTTATGTCTGACAACATTATGAGAAGACGAGAGACTGGAAAAGAGTCAATGGCTATAAGACTAGGAAGAACTGAAGGCGAGATGGACTGACTCAATCAAAGAAGAGAAGAGGAGATTGGATTTATACCCCACCCTTCACTTGTGGTCTCAGAGCGGCTTACAAACTCCTTTCCCTTCCCCTCCCCACAACAGACACCCTGTGAGGTAGGTGGGGCTGAGAGAGCTCCGAGACAACTGTCCTTGAGAGAACAGCTGGTACAGAGCTATGGCATGCCCAAGGTCATCCAGCAGGCGCAAGTGGAGGAGTGGGGAATCAAACCCGGTTCTCCCAGATTAGAGTCCGCGCACTTAACCACTACACCAAACTGGCTCCAAGAAGCCAGTTTGCAAGACCTGAGCAAGGCGGTTAACAAAAGGACATTTTATTGATTGATTGATTAAATTTATACCCCACCCTACCCCCCAAAATGGGCTCATTTTGAAGGACCTTTGATTAATAGGGTAACTTGAGCCACTTGAAGTCACTTTACATGCACAAAAGGTTGATGGTGAAGAAATGGAAAGTCTTCAAAAGGTTTTTCTGTTCCATGGCTCAGTTATCAACTGGAGAAAAGATGTGGGAGTTTGTAAATAGTTCGTTTTTGGGGGGCACAACACTGCACTCCTCAAATTGTGCCGCCTTTTAAAGCTGACCTTTCTCAGAGCTCTCCACTCGGGCTGCCACAGTCCTCTCACATCACGGGGTGGGAAAGTAATCACACTGAGGCTGGATCATTTCTTTTTTGTCTGGGTTTACAACTCTAGTTAATTGTCTCCGGCTTTTAATCTGATGAGCCATCCGAATTAAATTCCTTGCCCTTCACGCCTCCGTTATGTAAGGCCCGGATAACTCGAGGAAGACCCCCTTCTCTAGAGATGTTTGCAAGAGCCTGAACAATTTAAAGATTCCTGCCAATTAAATAGCCACCTTATTATTATTATTATTTTCAAGTGCCGCCAGATGAGAAGCTTCAAATTTTCCTCTCCGTATCGGCCCCAACTGTCCACCAAATTGTGATTAATGACCGCGTTCCCTCCTACAGGAAAGAGAGAAAACCCTCCAGAGAGAATCCTCCGGGGCGGTGTTGCTATGACAACTTTAAAATGGAGTCCATTCTGTAGAGCGCTTGGTGAAAATTTACAGCTTTTTTAGAACCACGCTTTAGAGAGAACAGACAAACAGAAGAACATAAGAAGAGCCCTGCTGGATCAGACCAGTGGTCCATCTAAGCCAGCATCCTTTTCTCACACAGTGGCCAACCAGTTCCTCTGGGGGGGCGATAGGGTTGCCAAGTCGGTTAAACTTACCGGCGGGGGGGGGGAGTCCTCCGCTGGCCGGGAGCTTCCCCAGTATCATAGAGTTTGGGGGCGATTGCCAGAGCGTCGCCCTGGCAACGCCCCCAACGTGATAGCGTCACTTCCGGGTGACATCATTATGTGGGGGAAGTCGTCCAGGCTGGACGACTTCGGGGGTGGGGTTTCCCCCGCCGGCCGAATGCTGGCCGGCGGATCGGGAACCCCTGTAGCGGGGGATCCCCCGCCCCTCAGGCTGACTTGGCAGTCCTAGGGGGCGACAACAGGGCAGAGAGGCCAAGGCCTTCCCCTGACAAGAACATCTGAAGAGCCCTGCTTCATCAGATCAGTGGTCCATCTAGTCCAGCATCCCGTCTCACACAGTGGCCAACCAGTTCCTCTGGAGGGCCAACAACAGGGCACAGAGGCCGAGGCCTTCCCCTGATAAGAACATCAGAAGATCCCTGCTGGATCAGACCAGTGGTCCATCCAGTCCAGCATCCCGTCTCACACAGTGGCCAACCAGTTCCTCTGGAGGGCCAACAACAGGGCACAGAGGCCGAGGCCTTCCCCTGATAAGAACATCAGAAGATCCCTGCTGGATCAGACCAGTGGTCCATCCAGTCCAGCATCCCGTCTCACACAGTGGCCAACCAGTTCCTCAGGAGGGCTAACAACAGGGCACGGAGGTCGAGGCCTTCCCCTGATAAGAACATCAGAAGAGGCCTGCTGGATCAGACCAGTGAGGGTCCATCTAGTCCAGCACGCTGTCTCACACAGTAGCCGACCATTTACTCTGGAGGGCCAACAACAGGGCCGAGACCGAGGCCTTCTCCTCCTGGCTCTGGGATTCACAGGTTTAGTGCCTGTGAATGTGGAGGTTCTCCTCAGCCACCATGGCTAATAGCCATTGATAGACTTATCCTCCAGGAATCTATCTAATCCCCCTTGAAAGCTGTTTATTCCTGTGGCCATCAAGACACCCTCTGGCAGCAAATCCCACCTTTTAATCACTCTCAGTATGAAGAAATATTTCCTTCTGTCCGTCCTGAACCTCCTGCCCATCGGCTTCATTGGATATCCTCGAGTTCTAGCCTTTAGAGAGGGAGATTTCACACTAACTGACCTCTGAAGAAGGCTCTTGAGAGCCGAAATGTGTCAGGTCATACATTGTCCTTTTGTGTGTGTGTGTAATTTTGAACACTTCATGGGTCACACACTGTCCTTTTGCGTGTATGTGTAACTTTGAACATTGTATGAGGCTTGACTTGGGCCCCTACTAAGTTTAAAGGCTCCAAGCCAGTTTCTAGCCCTTCCTTCTAGCCAGTCTGGTGTAGTGGTTAAGTGCACGGACTCTAATCTGGGAGAACCGGGTTTGATTCCCCACTCCTCCACTTGCCCCTGGCTGGATGACCTTGGGCAAGCCATAGCTCTGTACCAGCTGTTCCCTCAAGGACAGCTCTGGAAAGAGCTCTCTCAGCCCCACCTACCTCCCAGGGTGTCTGTTGTGGGGAGGGGAAGGGAAAGGAGTTTGTAAGCCGCTCTGAGACTCTTAAGTGAGTGAAGGGCGGGATATAAATCCAATCTCTTCTTCTTCTCTTCTTCCTTTCGAGGGACAGGGCAGCAAGCACCTAGGAGTAAAAAAATCCAGGTTTTTAAGTTCCCTTCCACAGGGCAGGAAAGCTTAGATGGGCACTCAAGAGTGGCACCTTCGGTAAATCTCCAACAGTCCCCCCTTTCTGCTAGCCCAGTCCTGCTGTATACCACCTAGTTCATAGTGAGTCTTTCAGAAGCCTTTGGGAAACATGCAAATTCATTAATTTGCCCTTCTAAGCTTTCTTGCTCTGTAGAAGGGAACTCAAAAAAAACACTTAGATGCCTTCTGAGCAGTCTTTTCACAGGTCCCATGAACCCCCCCCCCCCAAATTCTACAGTGGAAGGGGGAGAGAAGCCGCTCTGGCCCCTACCAGCAGCTGAGGTCTCTCCTCAAAAATAAGGGTTTTTGCATAGCTAGCTGTGGGGCATGGCTTTTCGCTAAGTGGGCAGGGTCCCCAAATGCCCCGCTGTAGCTACAAGCCTGCTGCCTCTGCATAGCAACCCTGGACTTCAGTATGTCATCCAAAAACTTCCTTTGTCCTCTTTTAATGGCGGTACGGTTTCAGGACTCGCTAGAACCCTGCCCATTTCTGCCCGGACCATAGTTTTCTTTTCTTTTTTGGCTGTCAAGTCACCGCTGACTTACGGAGACTGTCTAGGGTTTTCAAGGCAAGAGACGTTTAGGGGTGGTTTGCCATCGCCTGCCTCTGCGTAGCAACCCCGGACTTCCTTGGTGGTCTCCCATCCAAGTACCAACCGAGCCTGAACTTGCTTTGCTTCTGAAATCTGATGATCACAGGCCAGCGTGGGCTATCAAGGTCAGTGCAGACTGGATCTCCAATCAAACGATCTCAAGAAGGCTTAGGAGAGGCTTCTGTCCAAGGTCTAGGAGACCCCTGCTTCCAGCCAGGATAGGCAAGACCAGGCTAGGCAGATCTTCATTCTGACCAGCATCAGACAAATCTGTACACTCAAAAAATTGGTTGGTTTCTTCACACCCCTTTATTCACCTGCAGTCCCCAGCATAGGCGTCAACTACGGGGGGGCTCGAGGGCTCGAGCCTCCCCCAAAATTTCCGGGGGGGGGGCTCAGCCACCCCCGGCAAAATGGAGCACCCGCCGGTGGCCAGTCAGCCGGCCAGCTGGCTGCCTCTCCTTCCCCTCCACCCCCGGCCTGCCCTCCTGCCTCCCTGGGGCGGGGGGGGGGGAAGAGGTGGCGGGGACATGGTCCCACGCTTCGCGTGCGCGGCAGTCAGCCGGCCAGCTGGCTGCCGAAACCGGGTCTACCTCCCTGGGGCCCGGGGGGGGGGAGAAGTGGCGGGGACATGGTCCCGTGGGCACGCGCGTGAAGCGCGCGCGCACGAAAGAGCCCCCCCCCCCCGGAGATTTACAAAGTCTACGCCCCTGGTCCCCAGTTCAGGACAGACTCTTTTTTTCTTTTTGGTCCTTTACTTTCAAAATATCAGAGAAACTTCTAATAAGAATAAATAAAACCAAATGTGTATACAATCATCCAACAACAACTTGAACAACAATTAAGATCAAGATGATGCAGCAAAGAATCGGAGAGCCCTTAATAAACCAGACAGACAGCAAACACAAAATCCTAGACCTTCTAGAAGCCCTTTCAGACAATACAACCTTGCGGGCTTTCCAGAAGGCTGACAGTGATGGGGAACGCAGTACCATTTGGGGGATGTCAGGAGCAAAGATGGAAGATGTCTGTAGGCATGCATGTGCTACTTGCTAGGAGAACACTACAAGGAGGAACCAAACGTGGTTCATTCACCCATGGGTTCATATAGGGAGAGGTGATTCTTTAAGGTAAGTGGGACTGAGGCTGTGAAGGGCTTTAACCAGCGCTTGGGACTGAGCATAAATGTCTGACCATAAACACTAGACCTTGTCAACTGATGAGCCAATGCATTTTACACAAGGTGAAGCTTTTGTGTAATCGCCAAGGGCAGACCCATACAAAGCAATTTACAGTAGTCTAGTCTAGAAATTACAGAAGCATCGATCAACATGGCCAGATCGGTCAGGTTCAAAGGGGAAGACAAGTTTCACGTCACTTGAAGGTGGCAGAAAGCGCTCCTCATAAACGTTCCAGACCTGCTTTTCCATCAACAGTGCTGGATCCAGGGTATCCCCCCTCCTCCAAACAATTCACCTACTCCATGAATGACAGCCAAACCTGATCTAAAGTTGGGAGATCAATTTCCCATCAGAACATCGACTTTCCCAACCGACATCTTGTCTGGATTCAGTTTAAGCCGGTTCGCCCTTGTCTACTTGACCACAGCATACGTCTAAGACAGGGACAGCGGCTTAGGTAGGCTTTCTAAATGATATATTTAGATGGGCATCAATAGAGTAGCGATGGCACCCAACACCAGAGCTCTGAATGATTTAATTCAACGGCATGCTATAGATGTTGAAGAGTGTTACTGAGAGGACAGAGGATGAGGGACAGCAGAAGTCAACCTCTCTGATGGACAATCTTTGGTCCCGGTCACAGGAGCGAGATAATCCGGGAGGGGGGGGGGAAGCGAGGCTATTTGCTCTGGAGTAATTTGATCCACAGTTGCGCAGTCACACAGTTCTGTGAAGCTGTGGGCACAGCCCACCACTGCATGATCAGACACAATTGCGGGTGAGTCGGGTGGGGGGGTTGCCGTTCCCCCCCCGATGTGCTTAAACAGGGGGTCAATGAATTGCATCTCCACCCTGAGGGCTTCCTATGGCAGTATGCGATGATGCGCCTACTGAGAAGGGGGGAAAAAACCAACGGCATGGCTTTGGGATAGCCTGATCAGACCATCCCCAATGCCATGAGTGCGTGCTGGAGTGATCACACGGGGAAAGTCCATCTGTGGCCCGTAGAAAACCTGTTTGATACTGGACTTTCCCTTGTATCTTTTAACTCTGCTTCTTTGGCAGAGAGAAACAGGCTGCTGATGGGTGCGGTACACTTGCCAGATGTTCTGGTGTGATCGCGCCCTTAAAATCCACATGGCGTTCGTGCCTATTGCACGGCTAATTCTGCATGTGATTGGGGCTTTTGTGTATCAATTGATAAAAAGACTGCAACCCCATCAATGTACGTTGCTGCCATTCCATCCCTGATTGTAAGTTCATCCCGCCCCCAATCACAATGTTCTGCCGGAGCTACGGTAAGAGTTGGAAGCTATCTGAAGAAATAGATTTCTCGAACTCTGTGACTTATGTTCTTCGACAGCTCCAGGGTTGTGCCAGGTAGGACGCAAAGGGCAAAATCACACACCCATGCTGATGGTTTGATTTCTCATCACTAGAACACTTGACATTAGACAACAACTCACAGTCGAATATGTGAAACTAAGTCCACTGAAAACCTGTGTTTGAGGCAATGTGAGATGAAAGGCAGACGTGTAGCGTCTGATCTGTCATAGCCTGTTCAGATAAGCAAAATCTAAGGGCCGCCGACTTTGAGGGACAAACATGGATGCATGAAACAGCCCTAAGCTTCACTGATAAATCTGGGTGAAATGTATTTTTTGGAATACAAGAATTCCAGGCCTCTCTATATGCTGTCCCTGACCGCCTTCATCCTATTGGTTGTCCTTCACACACAGAGGTTGACATTTTGATCCCGGAACTCGATGGCATGGTCCATCTCGTCCTCTTCCTCCAGATGGGCATTAACCCATAAGTGTTACCATGCCACTTCCGGCAAATTTCCGCTTGCACCTAGAAAGAGAAAGACTTGCTGTTACAGTTGTGGGTTTCTGGATGTCGTCAAAAAATTACAAGGCTGAGGGCTTTTCTGCATTTCCATTTGCCTTGATTTTAAGTCCCTACGATCATTTCTGCAGCACTGGAATTCTCTGCATTGATGTGCTTAAAGCTGCCTATTATGTGAAATTTACCACAGTAGATTTTTCCCCAGCAGGTGCCAACTCGAAGTTTTCTCCTTCTTACCCTGCATCTTTGGAACTTGCTAAAACTGGGGATTCCGAAAACACAAGGTAAGAAGGAGAAAAATTGGGGTTTGTCCCCGGTGAGGGAAAATCTACTGGGGAAAATGTAAAAGGCCTACATTAAAAAAAAAACACACTCTAACAATTCTTCTGTCCTGATGGTGAACCTGAAACATACTAAGCTAAGTGAAAAACACAGTTTGGGGGGAATGTTTTAATGGATTAGCCAAAGAGGAATTCTTGGCTGACATTTTTAAAAAGACATTCATAAACATTCCTCTCTAAAGCTCAACACAGCTCCCGGGAACCCCCGTCCCAGTTTTCTGCAAACAGCACTTTATACGATCAGCCATTGTAAAAGTGCCCTGCTAAAGACAGGCAAAAACAGAGCTATAATTCGTGTCATCACAAGAGGGCCCCCTTCTCATGAAGAACACTCGAGAATCACTTTGCTGTGGAATCCACTCTCGCTTTGCGTCTATGTGCATGCCTGGCTTACCATGTGCTGCGACTCTCCATGGGGAGAATTCATTTTAATTTCCCTCCCTGGAGATGGCAGGCCTGAACTTCCCAAAAAACAAAACACAGCTTCAAATCTTGTGACCCACCCCTGTTTTGACCTGGAATATAACCCGTTTTCATTTTGCTTTCCCTTCACTTAATGTTGAATCAAACAACATCTTAAGAACATCAGAAGAGCCCTGCTGGATCAGACCAATAGTCTATCTAGTCCAGCATCCTGTCTCACACAGTGGCCAGCCAGTTCCTCTGGACGCCCCACAACAAGGCACAGAGGCCGAGGCCTTCCCCTGGTGTTGCCTCCTGGCTCTGGGATTCAGAGGCTTAAGTGCCTCTGAATGTGGAGGTTCCCCTCAGTCTCCATAGTTAGTCGCCACTGATAGACTTATTCTCCATGAATCTATCTCATCCCCTTTTCAAGCCGTTTATTCCTGTGGCCATCACTATGGCCTCTGGCAGTGAATTCCACACTTTACTCACTCTCTGTGTAAAGTAATATTTCCTTTTGTCTGTCCTGAACCTACTGTCCATCAGCTTAGCTGGATGCTCTCGAGTTCTAGTATTTGAGGAAAGGGAGCACAACTTTATAAACCTTTGTAATCCCCCACACACTTAGTCATCTCTTTTTGAAATGGAAAAGTCCCAGAGTCTTCAGCTTTTCCTCCTAGGGAATAGGGTTGCCAAGTTCGGGTTGGAAAATACCTGGGGACTTTGGGGGTGGAGCCAGGAGAAGGTGGGGTTTAGGGAGGGGAGGGGCCTCAGCATGGTACAATGCCATAGAGTCTACCTTTTAAAGCAGCCATTTTCTCCAGGGGAGCTGATCTCTGTCAGCTGGAGATCAGTTGTAAAAGCGGGAGATCCCCAGGCCCCAACTGGAGGCTGGCAACCCTACTAGGGAAGGTGCTCCAACCCCCCTAATCCTTTTGGCCACCCTCCTCTGTACTCTTTCCAGCTCTGCAATGTCCTTTTTTGAGATACAGTGACCAGAACTGTACACACTAGTCCAAATGAGGCCGCAGCATAGAGCTATATAGGAGATTACAGTACCGGCTGTTATATTTTCAATACCCTTTCCTAATAGCCCCGAACACAGAGTTTGCCTTTTTCACTGCTGCAGCAGACTGGGTCGACACTTCCACTGAGTTATCCACTGTGACTCCAAGATCTTTTCCCCTCTCAGTCTCAGCAAGTTCGGACCCCATTAGCCTGTACTTGATGTTGGGATTTGTAATAGTGAGATATCTCCAACCACCACCCTATGGATTACACAAAGTAATGCAGTAGTTTGCTGAAATAGGAATTAGGCTTGTAGGACTGGCCAGAAGTCCAGAAACAGAACTTGCTAAGCACAAGTATGAACAGGACACATTAAATGATGCAAAGATTGTATGGTGTGATCCTGGTTTCGGCCAGCTATACACAGTAATATAGACCATAGTCAATGTTCCCCGAGTGTGTGTGAGCTAGCTCAGTTTTATCCCCCGGCTCACACATTTTTGTCTTAGCTCAGGAAAAATGGCTCCAGAGCAGACTAATTTATGCAGCGGCCAAATCACTCGCTCACAACTTTAATGCCCAGTAGCTCACAAAGTAGAATTTTTGCTCACAAGCAGGGCTCATTTCGTAGCAGGAGCTCCTTTGCATATTGGGCCACACACCCCTGATGTAGCCAATCCTCCAAGAGCTTACAGAGCTCTTCTTACAGGGGCTGCTGTAAGCTCTTGGAGGATTGGCTACATCAGGGGTGTGTGGCCTAATATGCAAAGGAGCTCCTGCTACGAAATGAGCCCTTCTCACAAGACTCCACAGCGTGTATTACTGTGTATAGCTGGCCAAAACCAGGATCTCACCATGCAATCTTTGCATCATTTAATGTGTCCTGTTCATACTTGTGCTTAGCAGTTCTGTTTCTGGACTTCTGGCCAGTCCTACAAGCCTAATTCCTATTTCAGCAAATGTCCCATCCGACAATTGACCACAGTCCCTACGAATTTATTCAAGTAACTTTGTGAAACCTTTAGTGCAGTGCGACTCTGGGCAATTCTGCATCTAGCGTTCACTCCACATTTTCTCAACTGGGAGGAAACAGTGCAGCTCAAAACCACATTCAGATACCCCGGGGCAACACCATACTGACTGCAAAGTCACCCCTGAATAGCCATAAAATGGCCATAAATCTATGCAGACGGTACCATAGAACCCGATGATCAAGGAAAGCGAAAGCAGCACGGAGGACGGAGGCGACAATAAAATCCGATAATCAAAGGAAGCGAAAGCAGCATGCAATGCGGAGGGGAATTTCTGTTCCAACGTGGGTTTCGTAAAACAACGGAGGGAAAGAATCAGCCTCTATTGCCTGCGTAGAATAGTCCTCTTGAATAATTCAGTTTTGCATTGTTTACAAAAAATATATACAAACACACCTCGGAAAAATGCGGCACACAGAGGCACACCGGAAACACAGTAAAGTGTCAGTGATCCCACCCCCTTACCTCTTTATTGAGGAAACAGTACAGAATGGCTACAAGGAACCCCTGAATAAGAAAACAAGAAGACTCCAGTTAAATGATCGGACAATACGGAGAACTAGACAAGCCATGAACACAGAAAACTGCCTTACATGGAATCAGACTCTTGGACTATCAAGGTTAGGATCATCCGCTCGATGATGGCAGCAGCCCTCCAGGGTCTCGGGCAGAGGCGTTTCACATCACCAGCTGCCTGGGCCTTTTAACTAGAGATGCCAGGGATTGAACCTGGGACCTCCTGCATGCCAAGCAGATGCAGAATTCACTGCCACAGGAGGTGGCAGTGGCTACAAGAATGGATGGATCCAAGAGGGAATTGGTTACACATCTGGAGCAGAGGTCCATCAGTGGCTGTTAGCCACAACGTATACATAGGAACTCTCAGTCTGGGGCAAGTGATGCTCTGCGTTCTTGGTGCTTGAGGTGGGGGGGGCAACAGGAGGTCCAGCAGCGGGGCCAGGACACTAGAAGCCCTCCCACTGTTGCCCCCCCCCCCAGCACCAAGAATACAGAGCATCACTTGCCCCAGACTGAGAGCTCCTATCTATCCCGTGGGGCTTAATAGCCACTGATGGACCTCTGCTCCATATGTTTATCTAATTCCCTCTTGAAGCTGTCCATACCTGTAGCTGCCACCACCTCCTGCGGCAGTGAATTCCACGTGTGAAGCACTCTTTGGGTGAAGAAGAGCTTCCTTTTATTTGTTCTAACCCGACTGTTCAGCAATTTCATAGAGTGCCCACGAGTTCTTGTATTATCCCATGCATCATCTTGTAAACCTCGATCCTGTCACCCCTCAGCCGTCGTCTCTCCAAGCTAAAGAGCCCCAAGCGCTTCAACCTTTCTTCATAGGGAAAGTGTTCCAACCTTTTTATCATTCTAGTTGCCCTTTTCTGCACTTTTTCCAATGCTATAATATCTTTTTTGAGGTGTGGCGACACAGGACTCCAAATGAGGTTGCACCATCGATTTATACAGGGGCATTATGATACTGGCTGATTTGTTTTCAGTTCCCTTCCTAATAACCCCCAGCATAGTGCTGGCCTTTTTCATTGCAGTCGCACACTGTCTCGGCATTTTCATTGAGTTACCTACTACGACTCCAAGATCTCTCTTGGTCAGTCTCTGCCAGTTTGGACCCCATCAACGTGTATTTATAGGCAGGATTTTTCACCTGAAACGATCCAATGCAGAGCTCCAGGTAGAAACGGAGTCCCACGTGGGCGTGTTCGCCTTCCAGGAGGAAGTTGAAGATGATATAATGTGTTCCAAACAGAGGGATGAGAAGGAGGGTCGATTTGGAGAGACGCCTGATATTTGGGGGTGGGAGGGCGAGAGGAAAACAAAATCAGGTTGGCTTTGCAAATAGCATGCAGTGGCCACTAGATGGCGGTGGTCACCCTCATTGGAGCTGGGGACCATGGCAACAACTTGTGGCAGGGAGTTCAGAAGCACATTTATTTTGACTTCTTTACTTGAAACACTTCCATTAACTCATTCATTCATTCATGCCCCGCCTGCCTCCCCAACGGGGACCCAAAACAGCTTACAGCAGCCTCCTTCTCCTCCATTTTCTACTCACAACAACCCTGTGAGGTAGGTTAGGCTGAGGGGGTGTGATTGGCCAGAGGTCACCCAGCAAGCTTCCATACATGTGGGGATTTGAACCTGGGTCTCCCAGATACTAGTCCGACACTCTTAACCACTAACACCATATGGGCTCTCTGCTGCATTTCTACCAAAATAGGGTCTCCAAGGCTGCAAATACCAAAAACATTCTAATGCAGGAGGAGGAGGAGGAGGCGATTGGATTTATACCCCACCCTTCACTTGACGTCTCAGAGCAGTTTACAATCTCCTTTCCCTTCCCCTCCCCACAACAGACACCCTGGGAGGCAGGTGGGGCTGAGAGAGCTCTCTTGAGGACTGCTCTTGAGAGAACAGCTGTGAGTGAACTTGTGACTGACCCAAGGTCACACCAGCAGCTGCACGTGGAGGAGTGGGGAATCAAACCCGGTCCTCCCAGATTACAGTCCATTCTCTTAACCACTACACCAAACCGGCTCAAACGTTAAAACATCAAGATGCTAAACCACTTAAAATATAATTATGTACCGAACATTTAAACAACTCAGTAAAACATATAAACATGAAAACACGATGTTTCTGTTCATAATCTAGTGGTGCTGGAGAGCGCCATCGAGTCACAGCCGACTTAGAGCAACAGCAGTCCTGGTCACATGAGTGAGATAATCCGGGGGAGGGAATGAGGCTATTTGCTCTGGAGTAATTTGACCCACAGTTGCGTGATCACACTGTTCTGCGAAGCTGTGAGCACAGCCCGCCACTGCGTGATCAGACACAATCGCAGGTGAGTTGGGAGGGGGGTTTGCCGTTTTTTCCGATGCGCTTAAACGGGGGATCGATGGATCACATCTCCACCCTGAGGGCTTCCTATGGCAGTATGCGATGATGCGCATACTGAGAAGGGGCAAAAAACAACAGCATGGCGTCGGGATAGCCTGCTCAGACTGTCCCCGATGCCATGAGTGCGTGCTGGAGCGATCACACAGGGAAAGTCCGTCTGTGGCCCGTAGCAAATCTGTTTCACACTGGACTTTCCCTAGTATCTTTTAACTCCGCTTCTTCGGTGGAGAGAAACGGGTTGCCGACGGGTGTGGGATGCTTGCCAGATGTTCTGCTGTGAACGCGCCCTTAAAATCCGCATGGCATTCATGCCTATCGTGCGGCTAATTCTGCGTGTGATCGGGGGCCCGTAGGGTTTTCCAGGCAAGAGCTGTTCAGTAGTGGTTTGTCATTGCCTGCCTCCACTTAGCAATCCTGAACTTTCTTGGTGGTCTCCCATCCAAGGGCTAACCAGGGTTAACCCTGCTTAGCTTCTGAGATCTGATGAGATCAGGCTAGCCTGGGCCACCCAGATCTACTGTCGATCAACTCCACTGGCTGACCCCGGGGTCTCAGATTCTAAGAGAGAACAATGCCCCCCCCCCAAAAAGTTTTTGGTGTATGATACATGCTGAAATGGAGAAAATTTTGAAATGTAAGTTTAAAAAATTGCCCGAAATGTTGTTGCTTGGTCTAAAGTTAGAGGATGTAAACATAAGTAAAAGAACATTGATTTGGTATATGGTAATGACTGCAAGAATGGTTTATGCACAAAGTTGGAAATCGGAGAAAACTCCAGAACTATGGGAATGGTTGAGAAAATTGCTATTTATGGCCAAAATGGACAAATGGACAAGAAAACTAAACAATCAAGACTCAGCGAAGTTCTCAGAAGATTGGAAAGAGTTGAAGGAATAAATGGAGCGAGAGTGGAATATGAAAGACAATATTTTTACACTTTCTAACTACTGAAATGAGGGACAGAATTATAACACAAAAAATGAATTTTTAGTTGGCTGCGAAACTAAACCTTTTTTCTTTTTTAACTAATATAATTTTTAAATGTATAAAAGTTATAATAGCTCAAAATGTTACCTTAGGAGGCAAATACTTTTAAAATACACGTTTACCGGCTGATATATATGAAGGTGCGGATGGGGTGGGAAGTCATTTAATGATTATATCTTTTTTAGCTAACTATGCAATTTTATAGAGAATGGAATATGTATAAAAGCTAATTGCATTTGAGAATAATGGAAAAAAATAAAAATTCTATTGCCCAAAAAATGCCCCCCCCCCGCCACCATTCTTGAATTCTTCCTCACCCCAAGTTTCCCCACGATTCATGTTCATTAGCCTTTATCGGCATAAAAGAAAGTACAAGTAATTACATACAGTTATCAATGCATATGTATTACCAGTAACAGTCTAAAATAAAGAATTCAAAAAGCATAATCAATAATAATAGTATAGCAAATATAGTTTGGTGCCGTGGTTAAGTGCGTGGACTCTAATCTGGGAGAACCGGGTTTGATTCCCCACTCCTCCACTTGCACCTGCTGGATGACCTTGGGCAAGCCATAGTTCAGGCACAGCTGTTCTTGAGAAAGAGTCGTTTCTGTTAGAGCTCTCTCAGCCCCACCTCCCTCACAGGCAATGCTCCCTCTAAGCTGTAGAGTCTTGTGAGCAAAAATTCTACTTTCTGAGCTACTGGCATTAAAGTTGTGAGTGAGTGATTTGGCTGCTGCATGAATCAGTTTGCTCTGGAGGCATTCTTCCTGAGCTAAAACAGAGGCTAAAAAACTGTGAGCTAGCTCACACTGACTCAGCTTAGAGGGAACACTGCTCACAGGGTGTCTGTTGCGGGGAGGGGAAGGGAAAGGAGACTGTAAGCTGTTTTGAGACTCCTTCGGGTAGTGAAGGGCGGGGTATAAATCCAATCTTTTCTCTTCTTCTTCTAAAATGTCAAAGGGAACAGGTGTGTTTCAATTGGATTATGTAAGTTTCTGCTAAAAACTTTGCCACACATGTGGATGGTTTTGGGAGTTGCATCTTTTAAAAACGAACTGAACATTTTCTCATCTGTGAGACTGTTATTTGGGAAATAGGTAGAAATAGGCTGCGCTGGGAAACAAGTCGTGGGCACTTCAAAATAATATGGGCTAAGGAATCAAGAGTTCTCCAATCACACGGTCCACTCCATTCGTTACCATTCATGCCCAGTCACTTACCTGTATTGAGAGGAATTGTTGAAGTTGATCTGTCTCGGATCTAACTTTTTCAGCAGGATTCGGATGATGTTGATAAAAAGAACAAAGTTGACCTGTGCGGGATTTTTAAAAAGGGGATTGGGGGGGGAGGGAAAGCTCATTTAGCTTCAACAGCAACGACAAATCTCTTTTTGGATATGAGATCAAACTGTTTATCAGGGGTACGCGCTGAGAAAAAATTTGCTATGGTTCTGGATCCAGGCTTCTCGAGGCCAAAAAGTCACACGATTGCTTAGTTTTGCGTAGGGCAGGGGTGGGCAATTGTTTTGGCTCGGGGGCCACTTTGTGGGAGCGGAGGTTAGCGGAGGGCCGCACCTTTTAAAACGATTGCGTTCATTACTTAACTTTGCATTTCAGAAAAGGTCTAAATTGTATCATAAAAATCCATAAATATAAATTAAATTAAATAGTGATTGTTTTATTCAATTTATTTATTGTGCTAATTTCATATCATCTATAGCTGCAAGCTCATTTAATTTTAGAATCCGTTTAATGAGACAAATGTACCCAATCACACTTTTCTACAATTTTTTTGAAATCCTGAGCGAGATTGCTTGTTGAGATTCTCATCACAGCCTGCAAGTTAATGTCTGTCAAAGAGCATCTATATTTACTTTTGTTAATCTTCATGTCTTGGCGGGCCGCAAAAAACGCTGTGGCGGGCCGCATGTGGCCCGCTGGCCGCCATTTGCCCACCCCTGGTGTAGGGTGTTAAATCTGTGTTGGCTTTAAAATCCATGCTGTGTTTTCGTGTGCTAGGATTCTGGGACCATGTTCCATGCGTGTGCACTGTAGACACCGTTTGGTTCGATGCACAGCTAATTCAAGGGTTTCCTGCACAGCGGCCGTGGCACATAATGCCACTAAAACTACACAGAACGGAACGCAGCCTTTCCTCTCCTCTAAAGACCCCCCAAATCTCATGCAGCAAAGTAGAACCATTTTACTGGAAACCCCCCTCCCCAAAAAGGATCTCATTTCTGAGCATGCACACTTCTCTATAGACTGACCGACCACCAATTTGCCATTCAACTAATCCACCCTGCTCTATCAAAGGCAGCTTTGGAACTTCACTCCCTCCCTGCCGTGAAAGCAATCGATACCTCCCACTACCAAGATTGGAAATACGATATATACCGCAACGGAAAAGATGATTGGGCCTTTGATCAGCCACCAGTAAGGAGAGCCCTCAGTTATGTCCCAGCACCTAGAGAGTATAGGCCACAATTAGTGCAAAGAACCATCCACAGTCTCTCAAAACATGTGTTGATTTATCTATATACTAATAGCCAAGCGTCCCCTGTGTGTGCGGATATCTAAATCCGCACATCAGGGGCACTTGGGGAGGGCAGAGAGATATTCCTGCACACTTGGGGGACTCCCCAAGTGTGCAGAAAAATCTGAAAGCTTTAAAAAAGTATACTGGGGATATTTAAGCCCCCCTCCCAAAGTGTCGGTGCCGGAGTGGGGGAGAAGGCTCACCTGTGGATGCTTCCTCCTCCTCAACATGGAGCTCCTTCTCCCCCCCCCCCCCCGCGAGTATCGCGGGTCCCCACTTTTTGTTTAATATATTTGCACCACTGCATTCAAGGCAGCTTAGACTTCAAAATACGACTTGGGATTTAATATATATAATCCAGGGACTGAAAGGGACCTCACTGGGGTGCAACGCTGTTTGGTATTGGGGCTGAAACATTCCAGGACTGTTCTACCAGAGACTGGCTGAGCTTGGAGCGCAAGAACAATAGCCCACCAGGACACTGGAAGCAACCAGTCAAGAAATAATGTTATGTAAATAGCCAGGGGTCCTTTCGTAGAAAAAGAGGGGCAGGAGCTCATTAGCATAACTCATTAGCATACCTCATTAGCATATGCCACATCCCCTGACATCACCAGAAGTGTGTCAGAAAGGGAATGTCAGTTTCAGCCCCATTATACCCTATGGGCCATTGAAATCAATGGCAAAAACTCATAGGGTATATGAGGGGCCGGAGGAAAGGGGGTTTGAGGGAGAGGCTCCAAACTTGCAGGGTAGCTGCTGGGGCCTCTCCTCGAAATACCCACCAAGTTTCAAGAAGATTGGACCAGGGGGTCCAATTCTATGGGCCCCCAAACAGGTTGTCCCATCCCCTCCATTGTTCTCTATGGTGGGAAAAAATGTTAACTTTTTTCCTCCCATAGAGAACAATGGAGGGAATGGGGGCAACCTGTTTGGGGGCCCGTAGAATTGGACCCCCTGGTCCAATCTTCTTGAAACTTGGTGGGTTTTTCGAGGAGAGGCCCCAGCAGCTACCCTGCAAGTTTGGAGCCTCTCCCTCAAACCCCCTCCCCTCCAGTTGCTTTTAAAGTTGCCACCGAACTTCGGCGGCAATTCGGCAGCAGGCTGAATTAGATTAGAGAATCTGAGGGTCATTTTACACCTCCCCTCTAAAGTAGTTTGACTGCTGTCTTTTCCTGTGCTGATTTCACAGTGGTGTGAAATTTCACTCCAGGGGGTCTAAAAGTGCACTAATCAACAGCAATTGTTTAAAGCAGAATCAAGCCGGTTGAATACTAGCTTGACCACAGGAGGGCAATTAGTAGATGTGGACATTTCAGTAGCAGCACGGTTTCACACCACACAGAGGTGTGGGCAGGTTTTTTTGGAACTAGAATGATTCCAGCGGGAAAGTCAGATGTAAAAACAGCCTGATTCAGCCCGTGCCTGCCCTAGTGGCCACTCCTGAGCTGGCGGAGCTTTGTTCCGTCTCGCTCCGGCCCCAACGGACCCCTGTAAATAGCCAATCATTGGGTGTGTTTGGGTGTGGCAACTGCATGCTATTTAAACAGGGCTGCGGCCCTGGAGTTCAGTCTCATTCTTGCTGAAATCACGAATAAAGTAGAGCTCATCACTAGACGTGGGGTCTGCTCATCCATGGAACCCACGATTTAACAAACACTGCAGAGTCCATTCTCCCAAAGGAGTCATTTTCTCCAGGGGAATTGATCTCTGTATTCTGGAGGCAAGACGTGATTCTGGGAGACCTCTGCATTCCACTTGGAGATTAACAACCCTCCGTACGGGCCTGCATTAGCCCCCGGTCTTTCTTCGTCGCTGCCACCACTCTAAGGGTTTTCTGCTTGGGAAGTAGAGCTCTAGAATCTGAAAAGCAGGCACGACTTACGCTGTGTCTTCGAAATGCGCCTTAACTAAGATCCAGACGGCAGTAAAAAAAGTTGGCACACCTGTAGGGTGAAAGAAAGGGGGAAAGAGGGTTAGGTGCCTTCTACCGGTGCATGGAGACTAAGGAATTCATTTCTGTCCCGCTCAGTCCAGCAAGGCTGATCCATACATAGACAGGGGGACAGGACAGAGGTTTATGGATTTAAGCACGGGGTGGAGAGATTTGACAAAAGAAACATTTTTCTCCCTCGCCCAAAAGACTAGAACTCAAGGGCCTTCAGTGAATCCAGGTTCGATCCAGTTTCATCCAGGATGGACAAAAGGAAATAGTATTTCACGCAGCAAATGATTAAAATGTGGGATTTGCTGCCAGAGGATGTCATGATGGCCACAGGAATAAACAGCTTTCAAAGGGGATTAGATAGATTTATGGAGGACAAGCCTATCAATGGCTACTAGCCATGGTGACTGAGGGGAACCTCCATATTCAGAGGCATTAACCTCTGAATCCCAGAGCCAGGAGGCAACATCAGGGGAAGGCCTCAGCCTCTGTGCCCTGTTGTTAGCCCTCCAGAGGGACTGGTTGGCCACTGTGTGAGACAGGATGCTGGACTAGATGGACCACTGGTCTGATCCAGCAGGGCTCTTCTTGTGTTCTTATCAGAGGAAGGCCTCGGCCTCTCTGCCCTGTTGTTGGTCCTCCAGAGGAACTAACTGGCCACTGTGTGAGACAGGATGCTTGACTGGATGGACCACTGGTCTGATCCAGCAGGGCTCTTCTTGTGTTCTTCTCAGGGGAAGGCCTTGGCCTCTCTGCCCTGTTGTTGGACCTCCAGAGGAACTGATTGACACCTGTGTGAGACTGGATGCTGGACTGGATGGACCCCTGGTCTGATCCAGCTGGGCTCTTCTGATGCTCTTCTCAGGGGAAGGCCTCGGCCTCTATGCCCTGTTGTTGGCCTTCCAGAGGAACCAGTTTGGTGTGGTGGTTAAGTGCGCGGACTCTAATCTGGGAGAACTGGGTTTGATTCCCCACTCCTCCACTTGCACCTGGCTGGATGACCTTGGGCAAGCCATAGCTCTGTACCAGCTGTTCCCTCAAGGACAGCTTGGGAAAGAGCTCTCTTAGCCCCACCTCCCTCACAGGGTGTCTGTTGTGGGGAGGGGAAGGGAAAAGGAGTTTGTAAGCCTCTCTGAGACTCCCTTGGGGAGTGGAGGGCGGGGTATAAATCCAATCTCTTCTTTTTCTTCTTCTTCTAACTGGCCACTGTGTGAGACTGGATGCTGGACTGGATGGACCCCTGGTCTGATCCACCAGGGCTCTTCTGATGTTCTTATGTTCTAAAATTTACCCCTTCTGAATTTCACTCCATATTTTGGAATTCTGGATTATTTGGTCTGTTTCCAAAGTACAACGTACGACCCATCATCACACATCTTATCTCCACAGCTTGTACTGAGTGCTCAGCATCTGCAGCAATCCTTTCTCTATGTCCCCAATGTTCAGGTTGTGAATGTAGCATTCGAGACTAGACCTGGTCACTGCATGTGTTTGCTCATCTACCTCACCAGTACCTACGCGAATGGACTAAGGAGAAACCGAAGCCGCGTTTAACTTACCCCAGCCGAACAGAACAAGCCACCAGAAGTATTTCCTTCCATGGGGGAAGGATGAGAGCAGTAGGCAGTTTAAGTAAAGAGCTTCCACGAGCAGCCACATGAAATTTGTCATCATGAAATAGTGGGAGAAGACCACGGAGATTTTGCATTGAGTCTGAAGAACAGGGGAAGGGGGAAGTTCATCAGTGGTTCGTTCATAAGGAGTGTCAGTTGTGGTGGAACATCTCAAAATGTTGGGGTCCCACCCTGAAGAAAGTCAACACAGTCTGAATTCTGTAGGCCAGGGCAATTTCCCCGTAGACCTTGTCTACACAGGACCTGGGATGAGAGTGAACTCCACTGTTATGTGCTTATGAACCGGTGTAGGGCAGTGGGAGGAATGATGGCGTTGGTCCTCAAAGTCCCGGATGGGTCACAGGAAACTGCCTTCTACTAAACCGAAGTGTTGGCCTATCAAGATGAGCCATGTCTACTCTGACTCGCAGAAGCGGTCGAAGTTCTCAGGCAGAAGTTTTCACATCACCTGCCGCCTGGTCTTTTGAACTGGAGATGCTGAGGATTGGATCCAGGGCCTAGATGCTCTACCAATGAGCTCTGGTCGCGCCCCAGAAATGGAATTGGCCTTATGTGGAGTCAACGGTCCTAGTTCAGTATTACCCACTGAGGAAAAATTGCACGCAGGATGAACGCAGATCATGGGGAATTTGGAATCCCACACTGGCCCTTAAGCAGCTCTATATTTCAGGGCAGGGAAGGCTGCCGTGAAAGGCAGTGTGGTAGGGTGCCCACAGAGAGAGGAGAAGTAAAACAGGCTTTTAATTAGGAGACACACGTAACAACAGCACCGCGTTACGCCGTCCCCCTGGATGTTACATCAGCATCCTGTGTCTGCCAGCGGAATTAGAAAGGATAAACTGGACTCTGACCATTCCCTTTTGGTTAAGCACCATATTCTGTTAAGAAGGAGGAGGAGGAGGAAGAGAATGGATTTATACTCCACCCTTCACTACCCAAAGGAGTCTCAGAGCGGCTTCCAAACTCCTTTCCCCTCCCCTCCCCACAACAGACACCCTGGGAGGTAGGTGGGGCTGAGAGAGCTCTTTCCCAAGCTGTCCTTGAGGGAACAGCTGTGCCAAAGCTATGGCTTGCCCAAGGTCATCCAGCAGGTGCAAGTGGAGGAGTAGGGAATCAAACCCGGTTCTCCCAGATTAGAGTCCGCACACTTAACCACTACACCAAACTGGCTCTCTATGACCTCTATACAATTTTATAACACTATCATTACCAGGGCTTTTTTTGTAGAAAAAAACAAGCAGGAACTCATTAGCATAATAGGCCACACCCCCATGTTACCAGAAGTGTGGCAATCCAGCCACACCCACCTTTTGCTTCTTATTCTGTTTACCTTGTTTGTTGTCAAAACCCAGGGCTTTTCTTATAGCAGGAGCTTCTTTGCATGTTAGGCCACACATCCCTAATGTAGCCAATCCTAATGAGTTTCTGCTGTTGGGTGTGGCCTATTATGCTAATGAGTTCCTGCTGGGCATAGCCAACTTGGGAGCCAGCCGGAACTCCATTCCTGTGCGTTCCTGCCCCAAAATAGCCCTGATCATTACCATCTGTTCTAGCTCTAGTACCTTGCACTTTATGTCCGTTATAATTGTACGATAAATTAAGATGTTTTATGTGTTGTTTTATGTATTTTATATTTTTATGCACCGCGGCCTGCCTCGGCAGGGAGGGAGGGATATAAGTCGAATGAATGAATGAATGAATGAATAAAACTAAATCAACCAAGCAAAAACCTCCAAAGGAAGTTTAGAAAACTAGTTAACTAGAGCCAGTTCGGTGTAGTGGTTAGGAGTGTGGACTCTAATCTGGGAGAACCGGGTTTGATTCCCCACTCTTCCACATGCAGCTGCTGGATGACCTTGGGCAAGCCGTAGTCCTGGCACAGCTGTTCTTGAAAAAAGAGCAGTTTCTCTCAGAGCTCTCTCAGCCCCACCTACCTCACAGGGTGTCTGTCGTGGGGAGGGGAAGGGAAAGGAGTTTGTAAGCCGCTCTGAGACTGCCTTGGGTAGTGAAGGGCGGGGTATAAGTCCAATCTCTTCTTCTCTTCTTAAGAGCCAAACACTGAAAACATCAATAGGTATAGACCAAAGTACACATGTTTACTTCAAAAACATATAAAAACCTTGTTTAGGTCCTAGGAGTACAAGTAAAATCACCTTATCAGGCACACTGTGATGTCGATAAATTGTATCAATATCTCGTTGCATATTGTATTCTGTACTATCTGACCTCTGAAGATGGCTCCTGCGAGCCGAAACGCATCAGGCCATATATGGTTCTTTGTTGCGCATTTGAACCTTTTATGAGGCTTTATTTGGGGCCCAACAAGGTTTTTATATGTCCCCAGCAACCCTTGCTCTCCTCTCCGTGTCATGTGATTTTTCAGGGTCAAGAAGGTAGACCGGCTCCGGGGTGTGTCAACAGCCTACCGTGGAGAAGCTGCAGTAATCTGTGCCTTCAGTCTGGAAAACCACCAAGTCCTTGATGAAAATTGCGACGGCTTTCAGGATGAAGGTGAGAAAGAGATGGATGTGGATGTAATTTCTGGGGCAGCGGAGCCTCCTACAGGGACGAGAAGGGAAATCACAGAATCATAGAGTTGGACAAGAACCTCCAGGGTCGTCTAGTCCAACCCCCTGAACAATGCAGGAAAGTCACAAATACCTCCCCCCACAAACACACCCCAAGTGACCGTTGTTCCATGCCCAGAAGATTACCCCCCCCCCTAAAAACAAACCCTCCAGGATCTCCAGCCAAACTGGCCTGGAGAAAAATTGCTTCCAGACCTCAAAGTGGCAATCAGCATTTCCTTGGGCGTGTAAGAAAGGGCCACAAGAACTAAGCACTGAGGCAACCCCTCTTGCCTTCTCGTGATCTGCCCAAGCTCACAGAATCCGCATTGCTGTCAGACGGCCATCAAGCCTCTGTGGTAAACCATAGATTTTTCAAGTGAATCCTAGAGTGTTGCACCAACACTGTGACATCCCTTTCCGGTTCATGCCCAGGAAGATATTGTGGCATCGATGTGACTCTGATCTCCCCACACACACCGCATCCCCCCCCCCCTGCTCTACTGAGCAGCAACAGGAACCAGGCATCTGGGAGTGGGAAGTCTCCCACCGAAGTAAGAGATCCGGCATGCCCACTCTGCCCCCATAAACAGAAACACCAGAAAAACAGCATTCTCAATCATGGAAATGGAGCCTGAGCAGTTGCCCTTTGTCCATGCGCAGACGCCGTGCACAGAACCCGGCAATTATGGCGCGAAGGCCAACGCACTCTCCCTCTACATGCAATGAAATCCACATGCATAATGTCATTTGCTGAGGGCTACTCTGACACCCAGCTCTATATACTGACGGCCGGCCGTCTGGACACAGCCCCAGGATACCTAGACGTGTCAGAATCTGCTGATTCAGACAAGGTTTTTCTGTTGCTTACAGCTATGTCTTCTGTTTCATTGCTATGCTGCTTACTGTCATGTCTGTATGCCATACTATATTCACATTGCCATGTATGTCTGATAGATGCTTCTTTGACACCTGCCATGTATTTGCCCCCCCTTAGGTAAACCTTTGCTTTGACCAGTATGTATGTAGAGTATGTGACCCCAGGTTTATGACCCTGACCAGGCCTGGTCTGTGTAACTGTCAGAGCGGGAGGATGACAACTTCAAAGTATGGGAACAATGGGCCTCTCACACTCCTGCCTCCGCATTCCTTTCGTCCCGGCTGGGACTCCAAGGGAGGACGAGTCCCATCTCTTATCAACGTGCGAAAGCCTCGAGGCCATTGATTGTTATGTGAAATGGTAACATCTAAGGGGTCTGGTTTGGGAAGGGAAATTTACAACTTGACACCTCACTTTCTTTCCTGTGGGAAGCAAACGGCCAGAGCCCCTGTTTGCCCGCCGTTTTTCCCCTGTAGTGATTGGCTACCTATGGGTAATTCAAATTGCCTAGAAAGGTATAATAAACCTGCTTCTGTCATATGTGTTATCTCTGACAATAATCCGAGAAGCTGTACCAATGTAGAGATTGGAAATAAAGAACTGTGTTTCATCAACAAAGATCTGATCCTTGACTACTTTGAGCAGAAGTCTCACAGACGAGGCGTTATGGGGTGTGGCTGGATGGTTACGACAGGGCCGACTGGTGTTAAATCCATCTAAGACAGAGGTCCTATACCTGAGTCGCGGGGGATTGGGTCGGGATGGGGCTCCATTGGTGCCTACGTCAGCAGTGAAGAGGCTGGATGTCCCCCTCTCCATGGAGGCCCGGGTCACCGCCACTGCCAGGTCTGCCTCCTTCTATCTGAGGCAGATCAGGCAGTTAGCCCCATATCTCACTCCCCGAGACCTAGCAACAGTGAAGGAGAAGGAGAAGAAGAGGAGGAGGAGGAGATTGGATTTATACCCAGGGGTCCGTTGGAGCTGGAGCGCACAGGAGCGCAGCTCCGGGAGTGAGGAGCCCAGGGGGCGGGCACATGACCAAGCCCCGCCCCCTCCTCAGCTTCCCCGAGCAGTGCAGAGGCGCAGCGCCCCGGGGAAAGCCCTGCTAGGGTCTTTGTTGTTTTTAATGTTTTGTTTTAATATTGATAATTTTATCATTGTTCCTTTTATCACTGTGTGCTGCTTTTCCAGAGACTTGCTCAAGGTGGCATATAAATTTTCTAAGTATACCATTTTTTATCTGGGCACATGGCACATAAGTACTGGAAATTTCACCAACCCTTCAGCAGCTTCCACCCCATCAGTTTGGTGTAGTGGTCAGGAGTTGGACTCTAATCTGGGAGAACCGGGTTTGATTCCCCATTCCTTCACATGCAGCTGCTGGTGTGACCTTGGGCCAGTCACAAGTTCTCTCAGAGCTGTCCTCTCATGAGCAGTTCTCAAAAGACCTCTCTCAGCCCCACCTACCTCACAGGGTGTCTTGCTGTGGGGAGGGGAAGGGGAAGGGATGGGTGGTGCACATGTCCTGGGTATCTCAAGTCTACTTGAAACCTGGTGGTTTCAAGGGAGCAGGAAGAGAATGAGGGTGTGTTCTTTACGCTTCTTTTTATTGCACAAAGTATTGGATGGGGAAGGGAATGGAGGAAGAGCAGGTCAGTTTCACTCACCTGTGGAGTGGAGCCTGAGGGGTGGGTGTTGCCTTCTGACACACTTCCGGTATGTTAGGGGGTGTGGCATATGCAAATGAGTTATGCAAATGAGTTGTACTAATGAGCTCCTGCACCTCTTTTTCTACGAAATGACCCCTGTTTATACCCCACCCTTCAGTACCCAAGGGAGTCTCAGAGCGGCTTACAAACTCCTTTCCCTTCCCCTCCCCACAACAGACACCCCGTGAGGTAGGCGGGGCTGAGAGAGCCCTGAGAGAAACTGCTCTTTTTCAAGAACAGCTCTGACAGAACTACGGCTTGCCCAAGTGGGGAATCAAACCCGGTTCTCCCAGATTAGAGTCCGCGCCCTTACCCACAACACCAAACTGACTCACCATGCAAAGGTTACTTCCAGACTAGATTATTGCGACTCTCTCCGGAAACTGTAGCTAGTGCAGAATGCGGTGGCACAAGTGTCGATGGTGACGCCTGTGCGGGCTCGTCTCCACCCAGCGCTGTGCGAACTGCACTGGCTGCCTGTTGGATTCCGGATCCGTTTCAAGGTGCTGATGCTTACCTTTAAAGCCCTATAAGGCCAGGGGCTGGCATACCTATAAGACCCCCTCTCCCCATATGAGCCCCGGAGGGCACTGAGGTCCACAAACCAACATCTTTTAGCGGTCCCTGGCCCCAGAGACATCCGATTAGCCTTGGCCAGGGCCTTTTCAGCCCCTGCCTGGTGGAATGAGCTCCCCTATGAGATCAGGGCCCTGCAGGACTTATTACAGTTCCGCAGGGCTTGAAAGACGGAGCTCTTCCACCGGGCTTTTGGTTGAGGCAGCAGACTTCGTCGTCACCCCCCCCCCCCAGCTTTTTTGGCCAATCATCCATCGGCAGTCTGGTCCTGATTGGACATCTGATTAGATACTGGATTGCTTTAACATCTGATCTCTCTGTTTACATGGTATTTTATGAGATGATATTATTTCGTGTAAATTGTTGTTTCCACATTATTTTAATTGTTGTACGACGCCCTGAGCCTGTTTGGGGAGGGCAGTATATAAATCTAATAAAATAAATCAAAATAAATACATTGTAGCCCTGATCTGGATTGTCCCAGGCAAGCCCAATCTCATCTCAGGACCGAAGCAGGGTCGGCCCCCGTGTTCCCTCTAAGCTGAGTGAGTGTGAGCCAGCTCACAGTTTTTTAGCCTCCAGCTCACACGTGTTTGTCTTCACTCAGGAAGGGACGGCTCCAGAGCAAACTAGTTTATGCAGTAAGCCAAATCGCTCGCTCACAACTTTAATGCCAGTAGCTCACAAGGCAGGATTTTTGCTCACAAGACTCCACAGCTTAGAGGGAGCATTGGTTGGCCCTGGTTAGTATCTGGACGGGAGACCACCAAGGAAGTCCCTGTGACGAGGCAGGCGACGGCAAACCCACCTCTGAACATCTCTTACCTTGGAAACCCCATGAGGAGTCACCATAAATCCGCTGTGATCTGATGGCGCTTTACACTCACACAATCAGAACTAGAATGAGATCGTTTCAGGTAGGGCCCCGATGCACATGGGGGAAGAGATCCCAGCCACTTCTGGGTGTTCGACTTCTCTTCCAGGCCCACCAGGGTTCTATCAACCTACCTGAACGCAACAAGGACCATCACGGCAATGGTGAGAGAGGCAGTGGAGATGCTGTAGCCGATGGTGTAGATGGTTTTCACCGTGACCATGTAGAACTGTTTGTAGAGAAAGAAGCAGCGCAGTAAATGGGTTTTAGGAAAAATAAAGATTCTTTTTTGGAGAAAACAGGAACAAGGAGGAGGCCTCACTGATGAGATATCACTTAGAATCATAGAGTTGGAAGGGACCTCCAGGGTCATCTAGTCCAACCCCCTGCACAATGCAGGAAATTCACGAATACCCCCCACCCCCAGCGACCCTTGCTCTAGGCCTAGAAGAGGGCCAAAAAGCCCCTCCAGGAACCCCGGCTCAACTGGCCTGGGGAAAAAATGGCTTCCTGACCCCAAAGTGGTGATCGGCATTTCCCCTGGGCGTGTGAGAAAGGGCCACGAGAACTAAGCACTGAGGCAACCCTTCCTGCCCTCCCTTCTCACGATCTGCCTCAGTTCACACAACCAGCACTGAGCACTCCTTCCTCCTCCCTGAAACTTTGCAGATTTATAAAATTCGTTGGCATTTACCTGCTCTGGGTCAATCTCTCCATCACGAATTAGCTCCTCTTCCATCTGACAGGCAACATTATATGGCGGAAATGGGTCAGTCCAACCGTGTGCTGTGCAACTTCTTTTCACCCAGCCTATTGCAGGGGGGTAAGAGACAATACGAACAACTCCTCTCAGTTTTAGGTCTCTCGTCTTATTAAACTTTGTTCCAATAGTCATGATCTCCGTTCATTCTGGACTAGGGCAGTGGATTATGCTACTGTCTTCTGTTCACTGTTCCCTCTAAGATGAGTTAGTGTGAGCTAGCTCACAGTTTTTTAGCCTCCAGCTCACACATTCTTGTCTTCGCTCAGGAAGGAGGGCTCCAGAGCAAACTAATTGATGCAGCAGCCAAATTGCTCGCTCACAGCTTTAAGGCCAGTAGCTCACAAAGTAGAATTTTTGCTCACAAGACTCCACAGCTTAGAGGGAGAGTTGGTTCTGTCTGTTACTGTAAGTAAGGCCCAATTATGTGATTTCTGAACCTTTTAACACATAGTGTTTAGAACAGTGCATAGCAGGTTTTAGATTAAATTATGAATGACGTCTGGAGACTATTAAATTAAGAATCAGGCAGCGATGATTTGTTGATTTTAATCTGCATTTTTGTATGGTTTTAACTTCTTGTAAATCGCCCAGATCCTTGCGTAATAACAATAAAAATAATGATAAAAAATAAAATGTGTTTATTAACTATTTACTAATAGTTTATTAATTTGTATCCCATTAATTTCTAGTATTTATTAGTTATGCATTAATTTATACCCCACCTTTGCCCCATCATGGTTCAAGGCGGTTTAAAGTAACAGCGGGGCTCATTTCGTAGCAGGAGCTCCTTTGCATATTAGGCCACACACCCCTGATGTAGCCAATCCTCCAAGAGCTTACAGTAGCCCCTGTAAGAAGAGCTCTGTAAGCTCTTGGGGGATTGGCTACATTAGGGGGTGTGGCCTAATATGCAAAGGAGCTCCTGCTATGAAATGAGCCCTGAGTAACAGTAACATTTTCATTACTGGCGGTTGGAGTACCATCCCGAAGAGGAAAAGCTGAAGTTTGGGACTTTTCAGGTTAGAAAAGAGACAACTAGGGGGGGACCATGAGAGAGATTTATAAAATTATGCATGGAGTGGAAAGAGCTGACCAAGAAAAAAAATTTCTCCCTCTCCCAAAATACTAGGACTTTAGGGCATTCCATGAAGCTGATGGGTAGTAGGTTCAGGAAGGACAAAAGGAAATACTTTTTAACACAGAGAATGATTAAAATGTGGAATTCGCTGCCAGAGGATTTTGTGATGGCCATAGGAACAAACAGCTTTAAATAGGGCTGCCAAGTTAGCCCGGGGGGCAGGGGATCACCTGCTATAGGGGTTCCCGATCCGCCGGCCAGCATTCGGCTGGCGGGGGGAACCCCGCCCCCGAAGTCGTCCAGCGTGGACGACTTCCCCAGCGTAGTGACGTCACCCGGAAGTGACGTCATCACGTTGGGGGCGTTGCCAGGGCGATGCCCCCAACGTGGTGACGTCACTTCCGGGTGACGCCACCAGGCGCGCGCGCCAGGGAGGCTCCCGGGCGAAGAAGGACTCCCCCCCCCCGCCAGTAGGTGAGTTCGACTTGGCAGCCCTAGCTTTAAAAGGGGATGAGATAGATTCATGGAGGATTGGTCTATCAATGGCTACTAGTCATAGTGACTGAGAGGTACCACCATATTAAGAGGCACTAATCCTCTGAATCCCAGAACCAGGAGGTAACATCAGGGGAAGGCCTCAGCCTCTCTGCCCTGTTGTTGGCCCTCCAGAGGAACTGGTTGGCCACTGTGTGAGACAGGGTGCTGGACTAGATGGACCCTCACTGGTCTGATGCAGCAGGGCTCTTTTTACATTCTTACATTCAGTTAAAGCCAAAAATTAAAAGAGCAAACCCGAAATCTTCCCCCCCCCCATGCATGCAAATTCAAACCCCCCCCCCCTCAAAAGCCATGGCAAACAGACAGGCCTCGAAGGGCCTCCTGAAGATTTCAAGGGGACCCCCTCCCATATTTTCAGGGAGCTCATTCCACAGAGCCAGCAGGACTCTTCTGATGTTCTGATCGGGGAAGGCCTCAGCCTCTCTGCCCTGTTGTTGTCCCTCCAGAGGAACTGGCTGGCCACTGTGTGAGACGGGAGGCTGGACTAGAAGGACCACTGGTCTGATCCAGCAGGGCTCCTCTGATGCTCTTATGGTGGCCTCGGCCTCTATGCCCTGTTGTTGGCCACCCAGAGGAGCTGGTTGGTCAGTGTGTGAGACGGGATGCTGGACTAGATGGACCACTGGTCTGATCCAGCAGGGCCCTTCTGATGTTCTTATCAGGGGAAGGCCTCGGCCTCTCTGCCGTGTTGTCGGCCCCCCAGAGAAACGGTGTGAAACAGAATGCTGGACTAGGTGGACCCCTGTGTCTTATCCAGCAGGGCTGCTTTTATGTGCTTAAGTTGGGGGTTGGCTGTGCACTTCACCCCACCAGTCTACAGTATTCCAGGGCCAAGTATCCAGGCATCTTCCTCTGAACCAGCCAGCCCCAGAACATTCCCCCTCCTCTACAAAAACTGTTCCGCAACAGTTGATGGAACTCCCTGTTGAGAGAGCTACGTTGGGCAGCTGGACAACAACCAATCCTTAGGCTGATTTTACACCTCCCCTCTAAAGTAGTTTGACTGCTGTCTTTTCCTGTGCTGATTTCACAGTGGTGTGAAATTTCACTCCAGGGGGTCTAAGTGCACTAATCAACAGCAATTGTTTAAAGCAGAATAAAGCGGTATAATACTAGCTTGACCACAGGAGGGCAATTAGTAGATATGGACATTTCAGTAGCAGCACGGTTTCACACCGCACAGAGGTGTGGGTAGGTTTTTTTGGAACTAGAATGATTCCGGTGGGAAAGTCAGATGTAAAATCAGCCTTAGCCACTCACCTCTCTGCTTTGTGTAGTGAACAATGACTCCTGGGCAGTCGAAGGTGAGAGTCTGTCCTGGGTTTGCATCCGGCCAGCAAAGTAACTGGTCCCATATTCTCTTGCAACCTTGGGGAGAGAAGAATGCCCTCTGAAAACTTGCTTTTCTCAACCATGCTTAGAAATGGGATGCCGGGCTCCAAGGGGGTCCTAAGGAATCTCCGCTCATCTCCAGATTGTAATGATCAGTGCCCTGGAGAAAACGGATGCTTTGGAGGGCGGATTCTGTGGCATTCTGCCCCGGCCTCAAGAAAGGAGATGGAACGATATGGAAATCTGAAAATGAGTTACCACCAGTTGCCCCTCTAAGCTGAGCTAGTGTGAGCTAGATCACCGTTTTTTAGCCGCCAGCTCACAGATTTTTGTCTTAGCTCAGGAAGGATGGCTCCAGAGCAAACTAATTGATGCAGTAGCCAAATCGCTCACTCACAACTTTAATGCCAGTGGCTCACAAAGCAGAATTTTTGCTTAAGACTCCACGTCTTAGAGGAAACATTGGTTACCACCTTTCAGACTCCGGCTTTTCCGCATTCTAATTTTATTCTCTTGCGTGTTCCTGTACTTTGGGTGGGAGGGGCTGTGTTCTGCATCTGTTTAGCTCCCTCGGGTGGTCAGTTCTATATTACTCAGGTTTATATCCAGCATAAAGGTAAAGACGAAGGTTTCCCTTGCTCGAAAGCCAGTCGCATCCAACTCTAGGGGGCAGTGCTCATCTCTGTTTCCAAGCCGAAGAGCCAGCACTGCCTGAAGACTTCTCCGTGGTCATGTGGTCGGCATGACTAAACACCGAGGTGCACGGAACGCTGTTACCTTCCCACCAAAGCGGTACCTATTTATCTGCTTGCAATTTCTAGCTTTCGAACTGCTGAGTTGGCAGGAGCAGGGACCAGAGACGGGAGCTCACTCCGTCACGCGGCACTCGGGTCTCGAACTGCCGAACTGCAGACCTTCCGGCCTGCAGCTCAGCGTCTTAACCTCTGAGCCACTGCGACCCCTTATCCAGCATACCTCCACGCTGATTTAAACAGTCCAGCGTATCTCCCTGCAGATTTAAACCCCTGAAGTGACAAGAACACATAAGTGAAGAAAACAAAGATTTCAGAAAAGCCCTCCCCGTCCCCGAGTCCTCCTTCTCCCAAGGTACCTGCCGTTTCATTCCTATGCTGCTGGATCTCTCTGAGGCAATCGCTTTCATTCCTCTTCCACTCTGTGATGTGGTCACATTCTGGCTGGATGTGTCCGGTTCCGAGTGCCTGAAAAGAAGGAGGCCCCGGTTACTCCTTCGATGGGAGACCTCCAAGGAAGTCCAGGGTCTCTACGCAGAGGCAGGCTACGGCAAACCACCTCTGAACATCTCTTGCCTCGAAAACCCTATGGGGTCACCATGAAGTCGGTGGCGATGAAGGCACTTTCCGACACGGAAGGGGGGGGGAGTTTCAGGGCTGGCCATATTCGTGTCATCTCACTCCCCTTCCCCAACATTTTTAGGCGTTTGATTTCTCCATATTTAAAACAGCAAGCACAGCGTATGCCATTCACATCATAGAGGCTAACGAAAACTAATGGTGTCGAAAACAGATTTGCTCTTCATTAAACGAATGTCTTTCCCCCCTCTGCTCCTCCTATGTCAGTTTACTGTCCCCTTTCCCCCTCTATTTTAGCAATGAATCATTATTTAACTTGCATACAGATTCACTGCCACAGGAGGTGGTGGTGGCTACAAGCATGGGTGGTTTCAAGAGGGAATTGGATAAACATAAGGAGCAGAAGTCCATCAGTGGCTATTAGCCACGAGATACAGATAGGAACTCTCAGTCTGGGGCAAGTGATGCTCTGTATTCTTGGTGCTTGGGGGGGGGGGGCAACAGTGGGAGGGCTTCTGGAGTTCTGGCCCCGCTGGTGGACCTCCCGAGGGCACCTGGTGATTTTGGCCACTGTGTGACACAGAGTGTTGGACTGGATGGGCCACTGGCCTGATCCAACATTGGCTTTTCTTACGTTCTCTGTATTCTTGGTGCTTGGGGGACGACAGTGGGAGGGCTTCTAGTGTCCTGGCCCCACTGCTGGACCTCCTGAGGGGACCAGGTGTTTTTGGCCCCTGTGTGACACAGAGTGTTGGACTGGATGGGCCACTGGCCTGACCCAACATTGGCTTCCCGTATGTTCTTATGAAGCATGTGCGTGAATGGTGCTCAAGCAGACGCCTTATATGGGTGGCACCTGAGCTCATTCTAACTTGGGAACAGAGCGACGGCAACTCGGTTTTAGAGGCAACATTTCCCCCAGGGCATTGTGGGACGGCCGCTCAGCGGCAGCCATTTCTCCCCCTCCCGCTCTTCAGTCCTCTCTTAGCTTCAGCTAGCTCTTTGCTTCTGCTGTCTCCATCCTCTTCATGGCTGGTGTCACAACCCATTGATTTGTTCTCTCTCTCTCTCTCTCTTTTTTAGAAAAAGGCAAATGAAACCCAGAAAGATCAAAACACGGTGAAATCGACCCACGGAACAGGTGGCCAGCTCGGTTCTGGCTGGCTCATTTCCACACCAGCGGGATAAATATTCAGCCCCCGTTGCAAAAAACCCCCATCTTTATGGATTATTTTGCCTCCTGCAGAGTACAGGACAGCGATTCTCTGGAGTGTAGTTTTCCCATTCACATTAATTTGACGATACGGCGTGGCTCAGAGGCCCGCTGAAGCAGGGGATTCGGTTGGTTGTTTCTAATCGGTGCGGCGTTCCTTGTCTCTGAAACGCCTGTCACTTCCCTTCTTTCTTCTGGCCCTCTTCCAACCCTCCTGTTTATCCCTTAGCTGTCAGGGTTTTTTTTTTCAGAGCCCTGCTTCCGAAACGCTCCCCAAACTCGCTGCAGATAGAAAAGCCGGTGTTTGAAGAATCTTATTGGTCTTTAAGGTGCTCCTGGACTCAGATCTAGTTGTCCAACTGCAAACCAACCCTCTGAAAGTATCAGAAGAAGAAGAGAGGAGATTGGATTTAAACCCCACCCTCCACTACCTAAGGGAGTCTCAGAGGGGCTTATAAACTCCTTTCCCTTCCCCTCCCCACAACAGACACCCCGTGAGGTAGGTGGGGCTGAGAGAGCTCTTTCGAAGACTGCTCTTCAGAGAGCAGCTCTGAGAGAACTTACGACTGACCCAAGGTCAAACCAGCAGCTGCATATGGAGACTCAAACCTGGTTCTCCCGGATTAGAGTCCACTACACCAAACTGGCTGTCAATCACATCAGGCCCGAATTTGTTTGGGGGCTTTCCCTTCCCCGTATTTAATTTTTTTAATTTACTTTATTTATATCCCACCTTTTTCTCCAATGGGACCCAACACGGCTTAAATCATTCTCCTGTCCTTCATTTTATCCCCACAACAACCCTGCAAGGTTAGTTAGGCTAAGAGTGTGCGCCTGGCCCCAGGCTGCCCAGCAAGCTTCCGTGGCAGAGCGGGGGTTCAAACCTGGATTTCCCAGATCCTTGTCTAACTACTACACCACACTGCCTGCTGAAGCATCTTTGCATCCATGTACACAATGTAGCGTAGAGAAAGCATGAAGCAGAAAAAAAATAAAACCAATAACCCGTGACCTGGCTAGCCCCGTCCCGTCAGATCTCGGAAGCTAAGCAGGGTCGGCCTTGGCTAGGATTTGGAAGGGCAACCTCCAAG
Source organism: Lepidodactylus listeri (assembly GCA_029233225.1). Taxonomy (NCBI): domain Eukaryota; kingdom Metazoa; phylum Chordata; class Lepidosauria; order Squamata; family Gekkonidae; genus Lepidodactylus; species Lepidodactylus listeri. The sequence continues at coordinate 7,112,716 of JARCFY010000012.1, forward strand.
GTATACCAGGGTCATGACTCAGAGGCAGGCAATGGCAAAAACACCTCTGAAACATCTGTTGCCTTAAAAACAAGTCTAGCTCGCCACCAAGTGGTGCATAACGCTAAAAGAGCGAAAACTTCTGGCTGCCAGACAATCTTAGGATCTCCTGGCTATACTACCCACAATTTAATACACTAGACAATAAAAAAAGGTCCAAGAGTAAATCAACGAAGCATCCGGTAAGTATATTCGTTTCTGACAATCTTCATCAGGCGAGGACCATCATATGACTTCGTGTATGACTTAGTACAGCAGTTCTCAACCTGTGGGTCGGGACCCCTTTTGGGGTCGAACAACCATTTCACAGGGGTTACCAGCTGGCGCCCGAGCCCGCCCCGCTCCTCCCTGCCGGCAGGAAAGGGTCCCGTGCTCAACCGAGTGCAAGGTCTGGCCTCCCGGCTTTTTGCCCTCAAAGGGAGCTTTCCCTTTAAGGGCAAAGAGCAGGAGTTGATTGGGGCCGGAGCCCCGCCCCCTGCTTCCAGCAGCCCTTCCAGCAGGGGCCACGAGGAGGAAGAAGCCAGCAGGTAAGGCAATGGCCGCTTCCCCCTCCCCGCCGCCACCTTTAGGGCGCTTCGCCATCGCCTTCCCTAGACTCCAAGCCAAAGCGCAGAGCCCAGGAAAGGTGGCAAAAGTCCCCCCGCCTTCCCTAGGCTCCGCACCAAAGCACAGAGCCCAGGAAAGGTGGCAAAAGTCCCCCCGCCTTCCCTAGGCTCCGCACCAAAGCACAGAGCCCAGGAAAGGTGGCAAAAGCCCACCCCCAAACCTACCTACTTTCCTTCTCCCCTCTCTCTCTCCCCCCTAGGGCTGCCAAGTACCGGTGACTTACCGGCGGGGGGGAGTTGTTCTCCCCCAGGGAGGTCTTCTGGCGCGTGCGCGCCACGGTGACGTAATGACGTCACCTATGGGTGACGTCATTACACGGGGGAAGTCGTCCTCACCGGACGACTTCTGGGCCGGGGTTCCCCCTGCCGGCCGAATGCCAGCCGGCGGAGCGGGAACCCCTATAGCGGGGGATCCCCTGCCCCCCAGGCTGACTTGGCAGCCCTACTCCCCCCTTTCTCTCTCTCTCTCTCTCTTCCCTCTTTCTCTCTCTCTCCCCTCTTTCTCCCCTTTCTCTCCCCTCTCTCTCTTCCCCTTTCTCTCTCTCTCCCCTCTTTCTCCCCTTTCTCTCTCTCTCTCTCCCCTCTCTCCCTTCCCCTTTCTCTCTCTCTCTTCCCCCTATCTCTCTCTTTCTCTCTCTTCCCCTCTCTCTTCCCCCTTTCTCTCTCTCTGTCTCTCCCCCTATCTTTCGCTCTCTCTTTCTCTCCCCCCCCCACCTGCAACAGCCTCTCCCCCCCCCCCTACCTTCGTTTTCTCATGGCATCTCCTGTTGAAGAAAAGTAAGTCTGAAGCCTGAGTGTTTGTTGTGTCTTGTTGGGACTAGCTTGCAAATATATGTGCGTCTAAAGTCTGTATTAAAGTTGTTTGGTGCTAACTGCCAATGCAAGAGAAAACGTCTGAAAAAGTAGCTTCCTTGTTGTGTGTGCTGGCAGAATTTTATGGTTGGGGGTCACCACAACATGGGGAACTGTATTAAAGGGTCGCGGCATTAGAAAGGTTGAGAACCACTGCCTTAGTAGAACAACATCAAGAGAACAATCCTTTAAGATCAGACTAATATTAAATTGATAGTTTTGCATTACTTTTTCATATACTACATACAGTGCCATACGATCGTCATCATCATCATCTAAAACCAATGGCATGCGCAACGTATACAACATTGTTTGGAAACAAAAAGCAAAACAAAGTTCCATTCCTCGAGCGCCGAGCAAGACTCAGGTCCAGCAGCTCCTTAAAGACCAACGAGACTTCCCAGTTATAAGCTTTTGAGTCTCCAACATCCTCGGAAATCTTGCTGGAGCTCTACTGGACTCGGAGCTGGCTTTTCTGCATGGTCTTCTACTGCCACTGGTTCTGTTTCAGAAACAAGACCCGGTAGCGCCAGTCTCCAGGGACAGTGGGGGAATTTGAACGAGGAGGCGCTCGGAGACATCCTTAGCCAAGAAAGATGTCCCCTGTGGCAAAATGCCTGGAAGGGCTCTTCTCGGTAGCTGCCAGCCTTTGGCTAACACGAGGTACATGGGAGGGAGAGATACTGTTGGAAGTGAAGGACTTTATGCTGTCTCCTAGCCTCAGGCTTCAGAGAGGGACTACAGAGAGTCAGAAAGATAGAGAGGCCAGGACCCTGGTCAGCCATCCCCTCTACTGCTCTGATGGTCGCCCTTTGATGTGTAGATTGCTACTCTCAAGGAATCTTCTTGCCTTCCAGCTGACATCTTCTCTGTCCACACTTCTCCATCTTGGCACCATGTGAAGGAGGAGAAAGAGCAGATTGGGATTATACCCAGCCCTTCACTCCCCGAAGGAGTTCAAGAGTGGCTTACAATCTTCTTTCCCTTCTTTCCCTTACAATCTTCTTTCCCCACAGCAGACACCCTGTGAGGTAGGTGGGGCTGAGAGAGCTCTGAGAGGACTGCTCATGAGAGAACAGCTCTGAGAGAACTTGTAGCATGCAGAGACTGAGAACGGCGCTCTTGTCAAACATAACCCTCCTTTGGTGTAGTGGTTAAGTGCGCGGACTTTAATCTGGGAAAACCGGATTTGATTCCCCACTCCTCCACTTGCACCTGCTGGATGACCTTGGGCAAGCCGTAGTTCTGTCAGAGCTGTTCTTGAAAAAGAGCAGTTTCTGTCAGAGCTCTCTCAGCCCCACCTACCTCATAGGGCATCTGTTGTAGGGAGGGGAAGGGAAAGGAGTTTGTAAGCCGCTCTGAGACTCCCAAATCCAATCTCTTCTTCTTCTTCTAATGCCAATAGCTCACCAAGTAGAATTTTTGCTCACAAGACTCCACAGCTTAGAGGGAACATACCATCAGGTGTATGTAATTTTTAAAACTTCCCCCGAGACTCACTTCTATGCAAAACAAATGTTAGAGTCTTAACTTTACAAAACCCGCAAAGATCTAAAGATGCTGCAAAGATATGTATTGCCTCTTTAAGCAAAACACCCCTGGGGAGTTTTCTAATTCTCCATTCCCTGCCATCGATCCCTACGAGATCGATGCTTGTCAGCATTACGAAAGGCCGACAGCTCCCAGCTGGATGAAAGCAAAGAGGCACAAGCTGGTTCATGTCGCTAATGAACGGGGGTGGGAATATGATTGAGTACCTTGTCCCCTTCTTTGATCAACTGACTTTCCATAGCTGAAACCAAAGGGAGGAAGGTCTGGTTTTCAGGTCGAACAAGAACCCCTCCCTTCCCCTTAAAAACCTCATACATATACACACTTACAAATTCACAGTGCAGGACAAGTGAACAACGCTCATCCGACTTTCCATAGCTGAAACCAAAGGGAGGAAGGTCTGGTTTTCATGTCGAATGAGAACACCCTCCCTTCCCCCTAAAAGCCTCATACATACTAGGGTTGCCAAGTCTCTTCACCTTACCGGCGGAGGGGAGTCCTCTGCTGGCCAGGAGCTTCCCCAGCGCATGCGCCGGGCGATGTCACCGGAAGTGACATCAGCACGTCAGGGGCGTTGCCAGGGCGACGCTCTGGCAATCGCCCCAAAACTCTATGGTATCACTTCCGGCTGGACGACTTCGGGGGTGGGGTTTCCCCCGCCAGCCGAATGCTGGCCGGCGGATCGGGAACCCCTGTAGCAGCCCTAATACATACACACACTTACAAATTCATAGCACAGGACAAGTGAACAACCCGCATCTCAATAAGCAGTTGAATAGTGGAATTCACAGCCAGTTGACGTTGCGATGGCCGCGAGCATAGACGGCTTTAAAAGGGGGCAAGACCAAATCCTGGAGGAGTGGTCCATCGATGGCTACTAGGCATGGTGACTAAAAGAGAACCTCCATATTCAGAGGCAGTAAACCTCTGAAGCCCAGTGCGTGGAGGTAACATCAGGGGAAGGCCTCGGCCTCTGTGCCCTGTTTATTGGTTCTCCGGGGCAAGTGGTTGGCCACTGTGTCAGACAGGATGCTGGCCTCGTTGGACAGTAGTCTGAGCCAGCAGGGCTCTGCTGATTTTCTTACTGGGGAAGGCCTCAGCCTCTATGCCCTGTTGTTGGCCCTCCAGAGGAACTGGTTGGCCTAGGGTTGCCACGTAACTTACCTGCAGGAGCCATCACGCTGTTCACGTTGCCGGGGTGACGCTCTGGTAATCGCCTTGAAACTCTTATGGTACCATCACGCTAGGCAGTTGGCTGGATCAGGCCACTTCAGGGGTGGGGTTCCCCCCGCTGGCCAAATCCAGACCGGCGGATTGGGGACCCCTAGGTTGGCCATTGTTTGAGACAGGAGGCTGGACTGGATGGACCACTGGTCTGATCCAGCAGGGCTCTTCTGATGTTCTTATCAGGGAAGGCCTCGGCCTCTCTGCCCCACTGGTGGCCCTCCAGAGGAACTGGCTGGCCACACTGTGAGACAGGATGCTGGCCTAGATGGACCACTGGTCTGATCCAGTAGAGCTCTTCTTAACCCAGCCCACCAACAGGGTTACCAACTTCCAGGTAGGGCTTAAGTGTTCTCTCAGAATCACTGCTGATCTCCACTCTGCATAGATCACTTCCCCTGGAGAAAATGGCCACTCCAGAGGCCGAACTTTACAGCATCACATGTCTGCTGAGCTCCCACCTCTCCCCATACTCTGCCCTCCCTGGAGTCTGCCCCACCAGAATTTCCCAGAATTTCTGAACCCTGAGTTGGCCACCCTAGCTGAGGATCATGATTCCTGCATAGACGTAATCTTGTGGGACAGAACTGAACCGGCTCACCTTGAGCAGGCTGGCTCCAGTGCATTGACTCCAAACTTTCCTTTTTTCAACACGGTAGGGCCACGTTCAAAGGTGTGGTCCGCAGTGTCAGAAACTGAAGGTGGCAGACTGGATTCCAAGTGGGGAGGGGTCATAATCCAGTGGCAGAATGGATGCCTTGCACACAGAAGGTCCCAGGTTCCGTTCCTGGTGTCTCCTGCTGAGTTTTGGCCGCTGTGTGACCCAGAGTGTTGGCCTAGATGGGCTGCTGGCCTGATCCAACATGACTTCTCTTATGTTCTCTTAAGTAGCTCAGCAGTTGTTGGGGAAGGACATTTCCCTGCAAGAGAGCTGCTGGCTATCAGAGGTACGAATGAGCTAGATGGAATAGATGTCGTTTACAGTAAAAGGCAAATTTGCCTGCTCATATTATCGTAAGGATGGCTCAGTGGTAGAGCTTCATGCAAGGCTTAAATCAATATCCCACTGCTTACCCTGAGCTAGAGCTTCAGAAGCGAATATACTAACGTACGTATTAACCGCGGCAAGGATTTTAATTGCAAAATATTGGAAACGGGAAAAACTCCCCTCTAAAGAAGACATAATTCATAAGCTGTTGGACGTAGCAGAAATAGATAAACTGTCTATGACTTGGCAAGACAAAAATGAGGAATTGTTTTGGAGAAGATGGTCTATAGTGTAAGGATGGTTAGGGATAAATATAGAAAGATAGACTCACAATATATGCTATGTGTAATGACAAGAGCTATAAGAAATGAAACGTTTTCTTTTTTCTTTTTCTTTTGTTACAAATATGTATTTATCGTGACCACCTGTAAAAATGTTAAAAAAGCGAAGTTTCGCTCAAAAGAGTATTGAAATGAATGCCTACCGCCACAGTTCTTCTGAGCAGTTAGATTTGAGTCCAGTAGCAACAAAGAGACGAGCAAGAATTTCAGGATATAAGCTTTCAAGAGTCAGACAAGGGATTCTTTCTTTGGGCCTCCTCAGGAGAACATAAGAACATCAGAACATCAGAGTAGCCAATGTTGGATCAGGCCAGTGGCCCATCCAGTCCAACATTCAGTGTCACACAGCGGCCAAAAACACCAGGTGCCCTCAGGAGGTCCACCAGTGGGGCCAGGACACTAGAAGCCCTCCCACTGTTGCCCCCCTCAAGCACCAAGAAGACAGAGCATCACTTGCCCCAGACCGAGAGTTCCTATCTGTACCTTGTGGCTAATAGCCCCTGATCAACCTCTGCTCCATATGTTTATCTGATTCCCGCTTGAAGCCTTCCATGCTTGTAGCTGCCACCACCTCCTGTGGCAGTGAATTCCACATGTTAATCACTCTTTGGGTGAAGAAGTACTTCCTTTTATCTGTTCTAACCCAACTGCTCAGCAATTTCATGGAGTGCCCACGAGTTCTTGTATTGTGAGAAAGCGAGAAAAAGACCACTTTCTCGGCCTGCTCTATCCCATTCATAATCTTACAAACCTCGATCATGTCACCCCTCAGCCGTCGTTTCTCCAAGCTAAAGAGCCCCAAGTGCTTCAACCTTTCTTCACAGGGAAAGTGTGCCAACCCTTTTATCATTCTAGTTGCCCTTTTCTGCACTTTTTCCAGTGCTATAATATCCTTTTTGAGGTGTGGCGACCAGAACTGTACACAGTACTCCAAATGAGGTCGCACCATCGATGTATACAGGGGCATTATGATACCGGCTGATCTGTTTTCAGTTCCCTTCCTAATAACCCCCAGCATAGCGGTGGCCTTTTTCACTGCAATCGCACACTGTCTCGCCATTTCCATTGAGTTATCTACTACAACCAAGATCTCTCTCTTGGTCAATCTCTGCCAGTTTGGACCCGTTCGTTGTGTATTTATAGTTAGGATTTTTGGCCACTGTGGGCAACAAGGATCTGGACTCTGGAGAAGATGGGGTTTTACTTTGACCTAGCAAGACTCCTCTAGACCAAATCAACCCTGAACTTTCCCTAGAAGCTAAAATAACCAAACTGAGGCTTTCGTACTTTGGTCACATTCTGAGATGACAATAGTCACTGCAAAAGACAATCATGGTGGGAAAAGTCGGAAGGCAGCCGGAAAAGAGGAGGACCACACATGAGATGGATTGGCTCAATCGAGGAAGCCAAGGCCCTCAGTTTGCAAGACCTGAGCAATGCTGGTAATGAAAGGACGTTTTAGAGAACATTAATTCATAGGGTCGCCATAAGTCAGGAGCGACCTGACGGCACTTAAACACACCCGACAAAGCTCTCCAGTTTGGTGTAGTGGTTAAGTGCGCGGACTCTAATCTGGGAGAACCGGGTTTGATTCCCCACTCCTCCGCTTGCACCTGCTGGATGACCTTGGGCAAGCCATAGTTCTGTCCGAGGTGTTCTTGAAAAGAGCAGTTTCGGTCAGAGCTCTCTCGGCCCCACCTACCTCACAGGGCGTCTGTTGTGGGGAGGGGAAGGGAAAGGAGATTGTAAACTACTCTGAGACTCCTTTGTGGGTGAAGGGCAGGATATAAATCCAATCTCTTCTTCCTGTCAGCCCCATCTATCTCACAGGGTGGCTGTTGTGGGGAAAGGAGTTTGTAAGCCACTCTGAGAGAAGTTTAGGAAAAACTGCACAGAAGACCACCTAAAAATGGTGGATTTTCATATAACCTGAAACTTTTTTTTGTAAGCCACTCTGAGTGAAGGGCAGGATATAAATCCAATCTTCTTCGTCTTCTTCTTCTTCTTTTTCTTAAATATTAGTCCGGAAAAAAAGTGCACAGAAGACCCCCTAAAAATCACATAACCTGAAACTTTTTTTTCAGAAAAAAAAAAACATTCTACCCAAATCTTGAGATTTCTAACTGAAAATATCCGATGCTGAATATTCAAGGTGGACCCAGCCTGAATCCTTCCTGGGGAAGGATTTGTGTAAAAATAAGAAATCAAACAAAAGGTAACACAAATTCAGCACAGGGCAAAATTTCAATTGTAAACCTACGAACCCTGAAATGTTTCAAATTGTCTTTTGGGGAATTCATTTCTAAGGGATGCTTTGAACAAGTCAGATCTCCAGGGAAGTTGAGAAACTTTAAGGCAATCGATAATGGTAAAGATCAACACCATCTATCTCATATCTTCACAGACTGGATTGCTCCCCCGAACATCCCTGACTCCATCAGAATCCACAGTGTTGGCAACAAATACATTTGACCTGCAAGGTAATTCCATTTAGGAGAATTCTTCCCCCCCCCCCCCCCCCAAAATCATTCCATCTCTTTTGGACAGCATTACTGTGGAACAAAATTATCTAGGTCAGATCTGCAACTAAGATCAGCAACTCCCGTTCCCGCACTGCTTATTTGATGTCACTAATTATACATTTTAATAGCAACCTTTCTGGACACAGTACTTATGGAAGCTAATGATCAAATGACTGTAATCTGGCAACGGTTTCCAGCTATTCCTCCCATTACACCAAAACAAGCCCTTAAGTTGTTTTTTTCCCAGTGGGTTACCCATTTCTATAGAACTTCAGGGGATATAAAATTGATGTCTCCCATTCACATAAGAGATGGATGATTAAGTAGCACAAATTTGACGGGGGGAGAAATCCCACTACGGGCCTCCACTACCGTCTGTCCCTCTCCGAACATCTTCCAGTCAACTGTATCGAAGTTAAATGAACAAGAGGATGTAAGTTATTACACAAGTGCCAGAGGATTTGTTCTGAGCAGACGTGGGCCCAATTGGCAAAAGGAGAAAAAAACATTTCTGTCCGTTTCCTTACCTGAGATGTGAGGCTCAACAAGACGAAGACCTGGAGGTTTCTGGAGTTCATGTTGCGGACACAGAGGAACATCTCTCTCCGGTGGGAAAATAACTCTCTTCACTCTGATCTCCTATCTGTTGCTGTTCCGGAGCGTTTGAGTTTTAGCACACAGATGACCAATGCTATGGAAGGGGGGGGGGGGGTGTCAAGGGTAGGAAAAGGCTCGATATTAACGAGTCTCTAGGTTGCAATTGACTTCCTTTTCCACCTGCTTCTCAGTACAACGTATTCTAAGAAACTTGCCCTTCGCTGCCGAAAGAGCGGGAGGTTAGTTATCCCACTGAAAGGCAAAAATGAATAATGATGATGCCAGAGGAGCAGCAGACCTGCCTGGTAGAGTTAGCTGCGTGCATTGAAATTGGCTGAACCTGCGTGAGGCATGCGCCGGAAGCCGACTGCGCTTATTGGAAAGCTGTTTGTTCTGAATCAAAAGTTTTGCACTGGGGTGTCAGCTGGCAGTGAATAGAGAGCTGGATTTGTAATGAGGAAGAGGAGTGAACTCTTGATTGGGAGCTGTGGCTTGGTGGTGGAGCGCGTCGGTTTTATGAAAGTCCCAGGTTCAAGCCCTGACATCTCCAGTTAAGTGAACTTAGGTAGTCACTACTGGGAAAGAACAGGGCTGCCACACCCCAGGTGGGGGCGAGGATCCTCTTCCCGCAGCTGCCATAGCCCGCTGCCAATCTGTTCAACAGCAGGAGAGTTTTGTTCTTAAAACTTTGGTGTTGTGCGCAGCACTATGCCACTTCCAGTTTAAAAAAACCCAGAAGTGATATAGGGAAGCTCTAGGAATCGCTGGGATCTCTATGGTAAAACTATAGAGTTTCCAGAGATTCCTAGAGCTACTCTACGGCACTTCCTCCTTTTTCTTTACCGGAAGTGACGTGGTGCCACAGCCAGTGTCATGGCCACCCACGGCTCCACCCACAACCCTTCCTCCAGTTTTCAGGTGCTACCTGGCAATCCTAACAGACCTTGAGTTGCTGGAGAGTGGAAAAAAGCAACATTTCCTAGGAAGGTAAGACTGTAAGGCTTTTTGCCAGGTGTGAGGGAATGAAGATGTTTTTGATTCTGGAAAGACGGTAAGGCAAAAGCCAGTGATAAAAGGGATGAGAGATTGAAGACTTTTTTTGATTTGACTACTAACAAGCAGATCCGTCTTTGAGGAAGTTCTACGAAACAGGTTCTCCAGCTAGGCTCCCCGCCCCCCCCTCCCACAACACTGGAAATTGCCTTTGTATGGAGAAAAGGTGTCTCAACATCAGCTGAAGAAAATTTTGTCTTTACGATTTGTTTCTCATAAAGCATACAGAAATAAAAGCATCCATGCACTGTTAAAGTGTACAGTATTATATTACTCGAAAAAGGATACTTCTTAGCTTTATTGCACTGTTTATTAGTATTTATTAGCTTTTCTATAGCTTTGTACGAATATAGTGATTTAAAGGGATTTGTGAATCCCTAGACTTGTACTGTGTAAATGATTTTGTTAAATGGACACAGAGGTATAATTTCTATTTGATACTTATGCACTTAGTAGATTGGTATATTAAAAAAGAGATGTGTTTAATTAGTTATTTTTCTACAATTATTATTTCTCCTGTTTGGAGAGTGGATAAAAGCAGTGATTTGGTACAAGGTAGGTTCTTACTTTCTGTCATTAAAGTTCACTTTCAGAAAAACACTAAAAACATAGATATCCATGGTAAGATATCTATCATATATTCAAAAGTCAATTTCATTTACAAAAGGAGGAAGGTTTTTATTTTAGTGAGCTTTAGTGATACCTTGTGAAGTTCGCAAAAACACTCCAAATAATCACATTTTTGAAAATAACTTTAAAGACCAGCCAAATTTGCCAGGGTATGAACTTCTGAGAGTCAAAGCTCAGTTCCTCAGATATCTAGAAAACTGGTAGTTAAGGTACTATGGGACTCAAATTTTGTTCCGCTATTACAGAATAACATGGCTATCCATCTCAATCTACATTATTAACCTATTTACTTTTGACTAAATTTATATTCCACCACTCTGCTCTCATGACGGCCACCAAAGAGGCTTACTGGTAAATTCACATTTTAAAACCATTACAATCAAGCCCCCCCCCCCCCCCCCCGGACACACATTGTTAAACCAAATTAAAAACAGGTTAAAATACATAGAACGTTGATGTTTGGTCAAAGGAGGTGAGATGTGATAAAGGTTTTCAAAGTGACCATTAACCCAGAATTTTTTTTTTTTTGGCCAAAATATATTCCAGACAGATTTCTTAAATCTAAGCAGACAAAATTGGGTAAGATTATTCATATCTTACAACAAGAAATTTGTCCCAGCGGTGGGATTTTATGTGACTGTGGAACAAATCAAACCAAACTCTTTTTACCATCAGGTTGCATGCCCGAGTTTTAAATTTCCAGCCTGGCTTCAGTTTTGCCAGGAAAGTCATGTTTTTAGAGCCAGGAATCTCCTGGAGTGAGCTGGCAAATCGACCCCCGAGACTTAAGCGTTTTCACACGTGCTAAATAATACAGTTTCATTCCGCTTCAGCGACCGTTTGCAAGTGGATTTTACCATTTCACGGAGCAAAATCCAGTTGCAAGGGGCATTGAAAGTGGAGCGCAAGTGTGTTTTAAGTGTGTGTGAAAGAGCCGAGTGACATCTTTGGAGCCAAACTATATATCGCAGGGGAGATGGGCATAACAATCACCACGCTTTGTAAAAATGAAAAACAGCTACAGGAAACCGGGCTGTATGTTTTTTAAAAAAAGCTTGTGGTCTAGCTAAAGGCCACGCCCTTCTGACTGGGATGTCCCTCCCACTCAGTCCGAAATGAGTAGGAGGGACCCTGCTGTCTATAGACATGTCGGGAACCATAGGTTTCTATGTGCAGAACATAAAACATGGTCGTGTCAGGGGTTGGGATTCAGTGCACCCCTCAAGAGCCATGCTCCAGCAGGGGGCCCTCTGCCATCCACACAACCCGCTTTTCCTCTTCACAGCCCGTAAGTTTGCTAACCTCCAGGTGGCGATATTCAAATACTAAAGCACTGTGTACAATAAATTATGTATTAAGATTGAAATAAATATGTAAATTATATAAACAGCAAGCAGGAGGACCCGCGATACTTGCAGGGGGGGGGGGGGAGAAGGAGCTCAACATTGAGGAGGACGAAGCACCCACAGGTGAGCTTCTCCACCCCCCAGCACCATCAGTGAGGCCTGGGCCCACCAATCCTTCTTCCCGCATCCATGGGCACTGGCAGCGAGGCCTGAGCGGCTCCCAGCCACCAGGCCCACCACCAATCTCCCCCCACCAACACTGGCAGCGAGGCCTGGACACCTCCCAGCTGCCAGCCAGCTGCAGAGTTCCCAGAGCGTTCTCTGCGCATGCGCAGGGAATGCTCTTTTACTTTTGGGGGGGGGATTTAAATATCCCCCAGATCGTTTTTTACACTTTTCGGATTTTTCTGAACACTTGGGGAGTCCCCCCAAGTGTGCAGGAAAATCTCTTTGCCCCCTAGGTGCCCCCAATGTGCGGATTTAGTTATCAGCATGCAGGGGGCGCCTTGGCTATTAGGTATAGAGATTGTATTTGTATTGTATACTACTAAGTGTAGTATTAGTAGTACTAAGCATAGTATAAGGGCGAAATTAGCTCCGCATTTCTCAAGACCAGGGGTCATTTCGTAGAAAAAGAGGTGCAGGAGCTCATTAGCATAACTCATTGGCATAACTCATTTGCATATGCCACACCCCCTCACATACCGGAAGTGTGTCAGAAGGTAACACCCACCCCTCAGGCTCCACTCCACAGGTGAGTGAAACTGACCTGCTTTTCCTCCATTCCCTTCCCCATCCAATACTTTGAGCAATAAAAATAAGCGTAAAGAACACACCCTCATTCTCTTCCTGCTCCCTTGAAACCACCAGGTTTCAAGTAGACTTGAGATACCCAGGACATGTGCACCACCCATCCCTTCCCCTTCCCCTCCCCACAACAAGACACCCTGTGAGGTAGGTGGGGCTGAGAGAGGTCTTTTGAGAACTGCTCGTGAGAGGACAGCTCTGAGAGAACTTGTGACTGGCCCAAGGTCACACCAGCAGCTGCACATGGAGGAGTGGGGAATCAAACCCGGTTCTCCCAGATTAGAGTCCAACTCCTGACCACTATACCAAACTGATGGGGTGGAAGCTGCTGAAGGGTTGGTGAAATTTCTCCAGTATGTGCCATGTATACTTAGAAATGGTATACTTAGAAAATTTATATGCCACCTTGAGCAAGTCTCTGGAAAAGCAGCACACAGTCATAAAAGGAACAATGATAAAATTATCAATATTGAAACAAAACATTAAAAACAATAAAGACCTAGCAGGACTTTCCCCGGGGCGCTGCGCCTCTGCACTGCTCGGGAAAGCCGAGGAGGGGGCGGGGCTTGGTCATGTGCCCGCTCCCGGAGTTGCGCTCCTGTGCGCTCCTGCTCCAACGGACCCCTGCTCAAGACTTAGAACATATAGTTGGAAGAGGGAATCACCTGTGGCGTTTCAGACGTGGTGACAACCTACAGAGATTCACAGGTGGGCTAGAATCTAATTCTGCCCACATACCATGCTTCCAGAAATTCTGATTCACAAACAACCAGGGGTTTAGACTTCGTAAATCCCCGGGGGGGGCTCTTTCGTGCGCGGGGGACCATGTCCCCGCCGCTTTTCCCCCCGGCCCCAGGGAGGCAGACCCAGCGGGGCGAGCGGGGGGCAGCGGCGGGGGCTGCTGCCCCATAGGGGTTCTTGAAGTCATGGCGGCACGCTTCCCCCCAACGCTGCAGCTGCCCGCCGCCCAGAGCCAACGCCAGGCCACCTGGCTGCTGCCCCAGAGCCCACTCGCTGGCTGGGTTGGGGGGCCGGCCGGCGCGGCGGAGTCCCTGTGCCCGCCCATTGCGCCGGCCGCCGGCTCTGGCCCCCCCTCCACCCCCCCTCCTCGGCGGCTGCCTTCTGTCACGCCCGGCACCCCCCGACTCCCGGCGGCCTCCCCCGCCTCCCCCACCGGCGGGCGCTCCATTTTGCCGGGGGTGGCTGAGCCCCCCCCAGGAAATTTTGGGGGAGGCTCGAGCCCTCGAGCCCCCCCGTAGTTGACGCCTATGCAAACAACTGAGGCTGTAGAAGAGGAGGAGACTGGATTTATACCCTGCCCTTCACTCAGAGTCTCAAAGCGGTTTACAATCTCCTTTCCCTCCCCCTCCCAACAACAAGACACCCTGTGAGGTAGGGGGGGCTGAGAGAGAGAGCTCTTTCAAGGACTGCTCTTTCAAGGACAGCTCTGAGAGAACTATGGCTTGCCCAAGGTCATCTAGCAGCTGCAAGTGGAGGAGTGGGGAATCAAACCCAGTTCTCCCAGATTAGATTTCGCGCACTTCAGGCGCACAGAAGTGGGAGACTGCTTCTTTTCCATTTGACAGCTGATCTTGGGCGGTGTTGTGCATCTCTCCAGGCGCATCATGGAAGAAGAATTTTATTTTAATTACATCTAGAGAAGGCAAATGGATTTCGGTGAACGGTTAAAAATAGCGACGGTTAGCTGTTTCGAGGAAACACTGAATAGGAAGCTTGAAATCATGCCTACCTGAAAGATGTGCCATAAATAGGTGGGGGAGGGGAAGCTCCAGCCCTGTTGTTTTCTTGGGAAGAATTAGTTTCTTTCCTCCACACTGCATCCTTTGAGTTCTGATGTGATGTTGCCCCAAGTCACCCCACCTCCACTGAGGGCTTTGCCCCCCAAGATCCTCTGGCCTAGCACAGTCCAAGGGTTGAAGGATGGCGGAATCCAGGGCTATTTTTGGGCAGGAACAGACAGGAACGGAGTTCCGGCTGGCTTCCGAGTTGGCCATGCCTACAGCCGCCCCCCCCCTCGGGTTCTCCAAGCGCCCCGCAAGCCACAGGGCACTTGGGAAAGCCAATCCTGGGAGGGAGCTGCACTGTCAGGGGTGTGGCCTAATATGCTAATAAGTTTCTACTCTTGTGTGTGGCTTATTATGCTAATGAGTTCCTGCTGGGCTTTTTCTACCAAAAAAAAAAGCCCTGGTGGAATCTGTTATTAAAGACAGAATTAGGAAGCACATTGATGAACAAAAACTATTGAGGAATTTTCAGCATGGGTTCTGTTAGGGAAGATCTTGTCTCACTAACCTTTTTGGAGTTCTTTGAGGGAGTGAGCAAGCATGTGGACAAGGGGGACCCAATAGATGTTGTTTACCCAGACTTCTAGAAAGCTTTTGGTAAAGTTCCTCATCAAAGGCTCCTAAATAAACTCGGGATGTCACGGGATAAGAAGACGAGTCCTCTTGTGGATTAAAAACTAGCTAATTAGCAGGAAACAGAGAGTGAGTATGAATGGGCAGGATTCACAGCGGACGGTGGTAAGCAGTGAGGTACCACGGGGCTCGGTTCTAGGTCTGGTGCTTTTTAACTTGTTCATCAATGATTTGGAGTTCGGAGTAAGCAGTGAAGTGGCTAAGTTTGCAGATGGCACGAAGATGTTCAGAGTGGCGGAAACCTGGGAGGACTGTGAAGCACTCCAGAGGGACCTGTCAAGGTTGGGCGAGCGGGCATCAGCATGGTAAATGAGATTCACTGTGGGCAAGTCCAAAGTAATGCACACTGGAGCAAAAAAACAAACAAACTATAAATACATGTTGATGAGACCCAAACTGGCCGTAACTGACCAGCAGAGAGATCTCGGAGTCGTGGTAGATGATTCACTGAAAATGTCAACTTAGTATATGACTACAATAAAAAAGGCAAATGCTATGTTGGGGGTTATTAGGAAGGAAATTGAAAACAAATCAGCCAGTATCGTAACACCCCTATATAAATCGATGGTGCGGCTTCATTTGGAATACTGTGTACAGTTCTGGTCAACGCACCTCAAAAAAATACATTACAGCATTGGGAAAGGAGCCAAAAAAGGGAAAAAAATGATTAAGGGGATGGAACGCTGTTCTTATGAAGAAAGATTAAAGAGGTTAGGTCCCTTTAGCTTGGCGAAACAATGGCTGAGGGGTGACATGGTAGAGGGCTACAAAATTATGCATGGGATAGAGAAGGTCGAGGGAGAGAAGTACTTTCCTCCCTTTCTCACAAGAGAAGAACTCCATGTGGGCACTCCATGAGATTAATGAGCAGTAAACTCAGAACAGATTGAAGGAAGTACTTCTTTACCCAAAGAATCATTAACATGGAAGATTCACTGCTGCAGGATCTGGTGGTAGCTACAAGCATGGACGGCTTCAAGAGGGGGTTGGATAAACACATGGAGAAGAGGTCCGTCAGTGGCTCTTAGCCACGAAGTACAAAGGGAACACTCTGTCTGGGGCAAGTGATGCTCTGTATCCTTGGTACTTGGGAGACCACAGTGGGAGGACTTCTGACCCCACTGGTGGACCTCCTGATGGCACCTGGGATTTGGCCACTGTTTGACGCATAGTGTTGGACCAACCTGATCCAACATGGCTCCTCTGATGCTCTTATATGGAGCAGAGGTCCATCAGTGGCTATTAGCCACAAGCTATAGATAGGAACTCTCAGTCTGGGGCAAGTGATGCTCTGTCTTCTTGGTGCTTCGGGGGGGGCAACAGTGGGAGGGCTTCTGGAGCTCTGGCCCCACTGGTGGACCTCCTGATGGCACCTGGTGTTTTTGGCCACTGTGTGACATGGAATGTTGGACTGGATGGGCCACTGGACTGATCCAACATGGCTCCTCTTATGTTGGAAGGCTAAGTGCATTGGTTTTGTTGAAAATAGTTCTTCACACAAGGTATCATCCGCTTATGGGACTCACTTATTCTTCGCGCAATATAGCATTCATTTACGAAACAAGATGCAGCCATGGCCTTTAGCCTAGTGATGGAAAGTGGCATCAAGTCACAGCTGACTTACAACGACCCCCGTAGGGTTTTCGAGGCAAGAGACAAATAGAGGTGGTTTGTCATCGCCTGCCTCTGCATAGTGACCCTGGAGTTCTTTGGTGGTCTCCCATCCAAGTACTAACCAGGGCCGACCCTGCTTAACTTCTGAGATCTGATGAGATTCAGCTAGCCCAGGACATCCAAGTCAAGGCAAGAGATGGACAGAGATGGTTTGCCGTTGCCTGCCTCTGCGTAGCAACCCTGGACTTCCTTGGTGGTCTCCCATCCAGGTACTAACCAGGGCTGACCCTGCTTAGCTTCTGAGAACATGAACAGGCTATCAAGGTCAGGGTGGCCTTTATCTTAGACAGCTTTATAATGGAAAGTTTGTCTACATTTAATACCAGTTGCTGAGGTTCAGCAATAGCACCCGTTCCTCCCACGGATTTCCCGGGGCCATCTGATTTGCCACTATGGGAAACCGGCTGTTGCACCCGCCAAATCTTTGACCTGATCCAGCAACGTTTTTTCTTCCGGATTGCGTATCAGAGGGCTTCAGAAAGACACAGAAGCCTTTGACTGGAGCCCGCTTGCAAATAAACCCTTAAAGAACGATTTGTATGCAGCAACTGAACTGGACGGATTCATCTAAGCCAACCATGGAAATGATTCAAATTACCTGGTTAGCCTTTCTTTTTTTCTTTTTTCTTTTTCTTTTTTTTTAAAAAAACACTCAGCTGGCAAACAAATTATTATTTTTTTCTGGATCGGTCACGGCACATCGATTGTGTTTGTTTTTGATACGGCCAAAGGCCAGAGGCGAAATCGGAATGATCAAGATCGCTGCTCATTGCTTGTTTGTATGTAAAAATGTTCCTTTTGCAGGGGAGTTATAAATAGGCCAGCTTCGTGTCAGAGATGCTGGTTTCCATATTAATGCGGTCCATGAGACAGATTTCCTGTTGACAATCTTTTTTTTTTTAAGCGCGAAGGGATTCCATATAAGCCAGGAGGTACAAGAAGGAGCGATCCAGCACAAAGACTCTGTGCTCCAAGCAATTGCTTTTTTAAAAAACCCCACAAAACCCCTGCAAGCGTTAGCTTGCAGTTTTCTCTCAAGTGTCGAGTATATTTGCAGTCTTGCTCATCAAAAACTAATGCATTTATAATTTCTATATTACATAAATATGCCAGGTTGGCAATTTTGTATGCAAAGTAAGTTATAAACGATGCATTTTATGTTGTTAAAACAGTGCAGTTAGTTTAGGATTGATAGGACAATAAGCAGGGGTCATTTCGTAAAAAAAGAGGTGCAGGAGCTCGTTAGCATAACTCATTTGCATAACTCATTTGCATATGCCACACCCCCTAACATACCGGAAGTGTGTCAGAAGGCAACACCCACCCCTCAGGCTCCACTCCACAGGTGAGTGAAACTGACCTGCTCTTCCTCCATTCCCTTCCCCATCCAATACTTTGTGCAGTAAAATTAAGCGTAAAGAACACAGCCTCATTCTCTTCCTGCTCCCTTGAAACCACCAGGTTTCAAGTAGACTTGAGATACCCAGGACATGTGCACCACCCATCCCTTCCCCTTCCCCTCCCCACAACAAGACACCCTGTGCGGTAGGTGGGGCTGAGAGAGGTCTTTTGAGAACTGCTCATGAGAGAACAGTTCTGAGAGAATGTGTGACTGGCCCAAGGTCACACCAGCAGCTGCATGTGGAGGAGTGGGGAATCAAACCTGGTTCTCTCGGATTAGAGTCCAGCTCCTGACCACTACACCAAACTGATGGGGTGGAAGCTGCTGAAGGGTTGGTGAAATTTCTCCAGTACTTATGTGCCATGTGCCCAGATAAAAAATGGTATACTTAGAAAATTTATATGCCACCTTGAGCAAGTCTCTGGAAAAGCAGCATACAGTCATAAAAGGAACAATGATAAAATTATCAATATTAAAACAAAACATTAAAAACAATAAAGACCCTAGCAGGGCTTTCCCCGGGGCGCTGCGCCTCTGCACTGCTCGGGGAAGCTGAGAAGGGGGCGGGGCTTGGTCATGTGCCCACCCCCTGAGCTCCTCACTCCCGGAGCTGCGCTCCTGTGCGCTCCCGCTCCAACGGACCCCTGACAATAAGTATTGCATATAGTTCACAAAACTGTCATTTCTCTCCAGGACAAACGAAGGGGGGACCCCAGTCTTTTTCGGTGGCTTTGAAATTTCTGGAAATTTTATATCTCAGTTGAAACATTGACAAGACAGCCTCAGACAGTCAAATGCCAGCCAAGACTCAGCCAAGATGTCCTTCCGAAACAGACCGGAATGAGGCAGCAGTCAGGGTACTGTCAGAAGGAAGGGGAGGGGAAAGTAGTGTTAGGAAACAAAGGGAGAAGCAGTGGGGAGAAAGTGGGAAGCAGCAGATTAACGTGAGAGATGGCAGGAGTGTGACCTTACAAGGAACAAACTCATCTGGACTTCTGCTTCTGTAAACCAGGCCGTGACCAGCAGCAATAGACTCTTTTCCTTCAAAGGTACATGTTCCTGATTTATGCCAGAGTTTGGTTTAGGGTGTGCTTCCCATCACAACCTTGGACTTGCCACTGAGAGCTGGCATTTTTATGGAGTTTTGTCATGTACGCTAGTGGGACAGAGATTCCTGCTTTAAAACATCCAGCTCCTAGCACACTCGAGACTCAGGACCACTGTTCCCTCTAAGGTGAGTGCGTGTGAGCTAACTCACCGTTTTTTAGCCTCCAGCTCACAGATTTTTGTCTTAGCTCAGGAAGGATGGCTCCAGAGGAAACTAGTTTATGCAGGAGCCCAATCGCTCGCTCACAACTTTAACGCCAGCTGCTCACAAAGTAGAACTTTTGCTCACAGGACTCCACAGCTTAGAGGGCGCACTGCTCAGGACGGAACCAAACGTGACGTTTGTCATATGGGGACTGGCAGACATATGTTAGCTGCCGGTCTCCATGGAGAACTCTCTCTAAAAGTGCAACAGGGCCCCGATTCTGGTCAGGAATCGGACTCAAGACCATGGTGTACGGGAGGGAGGGAGGGGCTCCTTCCTTCACCCAGGGCTGCCCATCTCCAAGGTTGTGATCAGACGGGCTTCTTGATCCAGTGTCGCCACTTCTCCCCATCGGTTTAAAAAAGTGTGTCCAGACATCAGAGGAGGTATCCCACGTTGCAGTCAGCGCCACCCCAGCGTCACTGCTGACTTTCCTGACACCGGAGAAAGTCCGTATTGTATGGAAGCCATCGTTATCACCACACATTTCCGGATGTCTGATCACTCCAGCACGAAGTGAACCCCCTTTGCCGGGTTCACTTCTGGCGCCATTTTTAAAAAAGCAGTTAGCGATATGCGCTTGAGCGCATAGATGCACAGATGCATTCACATTCAGCTAGTGTCTGGAGGGCAGACCATGGGGTGTCTGATCGTGTCACTGCGGAATAAATAAACCCAGGTAATATTTTAGGCGTGTCAACAGCGCGATAATCACGCTGTCTGACCACAACCCAAGTGGCACCTGGAGATCTGCTATTACTATTGATCTCCAGGTAACCAGGATCAGTTCTCCTGGGAAAATGGCTGCTTTGGAGGCTGGACTCTGTACCATCATTCCCCACTGAGATGCTTCCCCTTTCTAAACCCCATCTTGCTCAGGCTCCCCCCCCCCAAAAAAAATCTCCAGGCATTTTCCAACTGAGAGTTGGCATACCTACTCCCCCTTGTCTGCTGTTTTCTCTGCCCCGAGTGGAACTGGGATATTAATTGCCCTCTTTCCCCTCAACACACACACACACACACACCATTTCAGGCCAGGAAAACAGCACAGGGGGAGACAGGAATCCATCTTCCCGGTTCTAAAAAGCATTTGGAGTTTGATTTGTTAAAGGACTGATCTCTATCCTTTTCATGGTGGCATCAGCAGCTGGTACCTCCTGGGTCCAATATGTTGTTCACTTGTCAGTCCTGAAGGAAAAGTGGAGTGGAGTGAGAGAAGCAATATCGACCAGGGATCTGATGGCCATCCACTCTGGTGGAAGGCCTGCTCATTTCCATTTTATCTCTCTCACCTGCCCTCAAGAGAGTCGGCGTGGTGTAGTGGTTAAGAGCGGTGGACTCTAAGCTGGAGACCCAGGTTCGCTTCCCCACTTCCCCACTTGAAGCCAGCTGGGTGACCTTAGGCAAGTCACAGCACTCTCAGCCTAAAAATAAGCATAGCTCGCCACCTAGTGGTGCCAAGAAAGAGCTACAGCTTCGGCAGCCAAACAATCCCATCCGGGATCTCCTGACTATGCCATATACCAGGGGTGGGCAAATGGCGGCCCAGGGGCCACATGCGGCCCGCCACAGAGTTTTCTGCGGCCCGCCAAGACAGTTGGCCACTGTCAGCACCTGAGGAGCTGCAGGTTGAACTTATTGACATGCAGTCAGATCACACTGTGAAAGAAATGTTTAATGCTGTGACATTAGTTGACTTTTGCAAATCTTTGTCTGCTGAAAAGTTTCCATGTATGAAGAAATTTGCTGGGAAAATGTTCTCTATGTTTGGGTCTACATATATTTGTGAGCAAAGTTTTTCTTGCATGAAGATCAACAAGAGTAAATATAGACATTAACAGACATTTGACAGACATTAACTTGCAGGCTGTGATGAGAATCTCAACAAGCAATCTCACTCCTGATTTTAAAAAAAATTGTAGAAAAGTGTGATAGGGTACATTTGTCTCATTAAACTGATTCTAAAATTAAATGTGCTTGCAGCTATAGATGATTTGAAATTAGCACAATAAATAAATTGAATAAAACTACCATGATTTTATTTAATTTATATTTATTGATTTTTATGATTTTTACAATTTATACCTTTTCTGAGATGCAAAGTTAACTAATGAATGCAATCATTTTAATAGGTGTGGCCCTCCGCTAACCTCCGCTCCCACAAAGCGGCCCCCAAGCCAAAACAATTGCCCACCCCTGCCATATACAATGCCATACAGTAATTAATTAATTACCTGCCTTCAAACTTACTTGCCAGAGATTGCCTGACAAACAGAAAACCAACACTTCTCAGCCTGCAGCTGAGCATGCAACTGGCTGAAAGAGTCTCCAGACCAAACCTTCCCTGCATGTGGAAAATTAACATATCAGGGAGACAGCTTGTCTAGAATTCATTTTTGCTGATATGCCAATTTTCTCTGTGCAGATAGTTTTTTTTTTAAAGAAATATGGCCAGCATTCCAGCCTAGGGTTCCCATTTGCCTGCTTATGGGAGGAGACATCTAGCCAATTGTAGCTCTTGCTTGCTGGTGTCAAAAGGAGAGGCACGATCGTCCTGTAGAGAAAAATTTAAAAGAAAAAAAGCCCTTGTCTACGGATGGGAAGTCTTGACCATCGCGTTCCTGAAGAACCAGACCTACCCAGAAGTGATAGCTCTAGGGATTGCTGGAAATTCTATATCGAGTTTCTGGCATTTCCTTCAGCTATCCTTGTTGTTTCCGGGTAGTTCTAGGGCTTGGCGGGAACTCTGTGGTCAGAACTTCCTGTAAGTAGCCAAGACCTTATTTTTCTTTTGATTTTTTCTCCGCAGGATGATCACGTCTCCCCCAACACCGCGGTGTGGAGTGTTCTTTCGCTGGCTTTAAAAGGGGATTAGATTAGACAACTTCATCGAGTCCACCCATAGCTGTAAATAATAGTGACAAAATAGAACTTCCATCTTTATAGGCAGTAGCCCTCTGGATACCAGGACTGGGGTGGGGAGCAACAACCAGGGGTGGTCTGGGACCCTGGCCAGAAGCCAAGAATGGGACCCCCAAATCACTGGGAAGGACAAGCATGGCCATCCCCTCCCCCCAGTTGTTGCCTCTGGCTGCCTGAGTGCCAAGATGGCGGCTGCCTGACCTGGCCCACCTCAGCATCATCTGGGGGAGTCACCCGGGGAACTTGGAGAATGTGAACATAACATAAGAGAAGCCAATGTTGGATCAGGCCAGTGGCCCATCCAGTCCAACACTCTGTGTCACACAGTGGCCAAAAACACCAGGTGCCCTCAGGAGGTCCACCAGTGGGGCCAGGACACCAGAAGCCCTCCCACTGTCCCCCCCCCCTCCAAGCACCAAGAAGACAGAGCATCACTTGCCCCTGACATAAGAACGTAAGAGAAGCCAATGTTGGATCAGGTCCATGGCCCATCCAGTCCAACACTCTGTGTCACACAGGGGCCTGTTGTGTATCAATATTGGGCAGTGGGGCCAGGACACTAGAAGCTCTCCCACTGTTGCCCCTTCCCCAAGCACCAAGAATACAGAGCATCACTTGTGGAAGGAACAGATGCATACAATTGGGGTTGCTAGCCTTCAGGTGGGGAACGGAGTTCTGGAGTTGCAACGGTACTCCAGACTACAGAGATCAGATCTCCGGGCAGGCGGGCAGCAATGCTCCCTCTAAGCTGTGGAGTCTTGCGAGCAAAAATTCTCCTTTGTGAGCTACTGGCGTTAAATTGTGAGTAAGTCTAAAATGTATAAAATTTTGTTAAAATGGTTTAACGCTGATGAAATGGTAAAGGAACAAATGGTAAAATGGGCGATAAACTTTAACAAAGATATTGAAATGGAATCTTGGGAATTTTTATGGAAAAATGCTATGGGTATATCTACATGTTATAACTTAAAAGAAAATTGTTTTAAAATGATGTATAGATGGTATATGACACCAAAAAAAATTGCAAATATTAGCCAGAATATGTCTAACAAATGTTGGAAATGTAAAAAGAAAGAAGGTTCTTTTTATCATATGTGGTGGACTTGTGATAAAGCGAAGACTTATTGGTCTATAATACATGCAGAAATGGAAATTTTTTTGAAATGTACATTTAAGAAGTTGCCTGAAATGTTATTGCTTGGACTTAAACTAGAAGAGATAAATGTAAAGAAAAGGACAATAATATGGTATATGATAACAACAGCAAGAATGGTGTATGCACAAAATTGGAAAAATGAAAAAATACCAGATGTGTGGGAATGGTTGAAAAAATTGTTATATATGGCTGAAATGGATAAATGGACTAGAAAGTTGAACGACCTGTACTCAGAGACTTTTTTAGAAGACTGGAAAGATTTGAAAGAATATGTTGAAAAATACTGGGATATGAAAAATTACATTCATACATGGTTATAATAGCATAAAGCAATAAAATTAGAGTATACGAATGTATTAAGGATAATTAGATAAGGAAGGTGTTTTTATTTAGAATTATATAAGAATATAGAAAGTAAGAACTAGTATACAAGTATTTTTAAGATATATGACCGTTACCAGAAATGTAAACATAGATATAAGTATTACTATTTTGGATAAAGTGGAAAATGTGTTATGCTTCAGATGTGGTGGGAAACTGCCAATACAAGATAAAAACAAGATTATACAAATAGAACAAAATGTTATATAATATGGAAAAAAAGGATTTGTATAACATAAATGTATTAATTTTAATGTGTTGAAAAATAAAAAAAAATTACAAAAAAATTGTGAGTAAGTGATTTGGTAGCTGCATAAATTAATTTGCTCTGGAGCAATCCTTCCTGAGCAAAGACAAAAATGTATGAGCCGGAGGCTAAAAAACTGTGTGCTAGCTCACACTAACTCAGCTTAAAGGGAACACTGGCGGGCAAGCAACTAAACAAAAGAGAACAGTGAGAAATTACAATTTGGAAATAAGCCAAGGAAATTCTGAACTCCACTATCCAGGCATGGCTTTGCAGACCAAATTCTGGAAGCCTCCATGACATAGCTGTGTTTGTCTGCAGATGTTAACGCCGCAAGACCGCTCGTGTCACCTCATCCCGGGGAACATGCACAGCAGAATTAACTTGCGTTCACGTGGCTTTCTTCCTATGCAGAGGAACATTAATATTAGCTCTTCCTAGAAAATAGAAGACTGGGAACTGGCCCATTTATTTCATTAGTCCTTAGCCAGGTTTGAACAGTGCTGGAGTCTCAGTTCTGAGAACACGAACTCTCTCGTTGGCGACTGGGCTCGGTTTTCTTTTCATGTTAAAAGACTGGATGTCATCTCTAGGAGAACCTATTAGGGCTTGCATATATTTAGCTGCTCTTCACATTTCTGCGGATAGATACTTGGGGGTTAGCTGAAAGATGCAGAGCATGTTTCCACAACAAGAAAAAAATTGTTGACCTGTCAATCAGAGCCGCAAACTGTCCTGCCAAGGAATCTATAATACTTTATATTGTCCCTGTCCAGATTGTGTCTACTTGATCCCAATGATTTCTATTATGTTTTTATTCCATGAAGATAGTTTCAGGTGTATAGCCATGCTGGTCTGTACTAGAAGAGCTGGATTCGAATCCAGAAGCAGGAAAAAGTGCAGAAAAGGGCAATTGGAATGATCAAAGGGTTGGAACACTTTCCCTATGAAGAAAAGTTGAAGCGCTTGGGGCTCTTTAGCTTGGAGAATCGATGGCTGAGGGGTGACACGATCGAGGTTTATAAGATTACGCATGGGATAGAGCAGGTCGAGAAAGAGGTACTTTTCTCCCTTTCTCACAATACAAGAACTCGTGGGCACTCCATGAAATTGCTGAGCAGTCGGGTTAGAACAGATAAAAGGGAGTCCTTCTTCACCCAAAGAGTGATGAACACATGGAATTCACTGCCACAGGAGGTGGCGGCAGCTACAAGCTTCATGGAAGGCTTCAAGAGGGTCTTGGATAAACATCTGGAGCAGAGGTCCATCAGTGGGTTATTAGCCACAAGGTATAGATAGGAACTCTCAGTCTGGGGCAAGTGATGCTCTGTATTTTTTGTGATTGCGGGGGGGGGGGGGGGCAACAGTGGGAGGGCTTCTAGTGTCCTGGCCCCACTGCTGGACCTCCTGAGGGCACCTGGTGTTTTTGGCCACTGTGTGACAGAGCGTTGGACTGGATGGGCCATTGGCCTGATCCAACATTGGCTTCTCTTAGGTTCTTATGTTAAAAGAATCTGAAAGGTTAGTATGATTTTTTTAGCATTCAATTTAACACACAATTTAAGTTGTGATTCCTTTGTAAATGCATGAAATGTAGTATATGTCATTGCTGGTTCGGTTTTCTTAATATCAGCAACTAATTATGAATTGCACTCTGTTCATGCTCTGTGAAATTGTCCTGTGTTTTATTACTTTTTGAATGAGTATGTATCTTTGGAGGTTACTTTTGGAGGTTTTTTCCTTCTTTTGTGGTTTTTAAACAGGGGCTAGATGGCAGGAAAATGCTGTTCTCTCTGGAGCAGTCCTCAAGAAAGCTCTCTCAGCCCCACCTACCTCACAGGGTGTCTGTTGTGGGGAGGGGAAGGAGATTGTAAGCCATTCTGAGACTCCTTCAGGTAGTGAAGGGTGGGGTATAAATCCACTCTCCCCCCCCCCCCCCACTGAAGCACGCTGCAAAATGCAAGCAATTTGGCTGACTTTTCTGGGTCTCGGATCTACAGGGCCTGCTGTGGCCGAAATAATCTCTCAGGCAGGGTTGTCTGAGTAAGACAAAACACTAATGGGATCATTTTCCTTCACCCCTCTCATTGCAACCGGAGCTGATTTGATTATTCCTTCACAGATGCCTCTGTAGCCTTGAATTTCTGCACCGGGACTGATTCATTTCCTCCCCTCACAAGCCTGATCCATTGCTTAACGTCGTCTCTCCTTTCCAGAATCATGACGGAGTTCTCCCCCCCCCACCCCCCAGTATGCAACCTAATTCCTCCCCACTGCCTCGTAAATCCAGTTCACGGCCTTTATTGACAAGAGCGTAACATTGATTCCTGTCTCCGGGGTGTCATTTCATTAACCAGTTTTGCAGGAAAATAAAATTACCCACTCGCCTTTCCTCTCCCGCGTGAGCTCTCCGGTGCAAAGTTTCAGGTTTCTCTAGCATCTTATGTTGCATTCTGGAGAAATGTGATTGTCATCACTGGCACGAATGAAGAGGCACCATCAGGGCCTCCGTGCAGAGATTTTTGAGGACTTGACACGAATCTGTACACCGTGCAAATGGACGTGTTACTTTCTCTTTAAGGCCTAGATCCATGGATGGCTTGGGGATGCTAGGCTGTGCTTGGCAACCAACAGGAAACTTAGGGGCGGGCACATCGTGGGGCACAATGTCCTGTGTGTTACGACGTCACTTCTGGGGGAAACCAAGGCGTTACATAGGGTGGCTCTAGGAATTTCCAAAAACTCTATGGTAAAACCATAGATCATCTCCCACCAATTCTCCTGCTTCTGCTCAGAGACTTGGAGATGGGATGCCTCGGCCTGGCAGCCCTCCTGAGAACTCCCCATCCAACCCCATCACACAGAACATGTGAAGGACCACAAGAGTGTGTGTGTGGGGGGAGAAATCCCATATCTCTCCCCGCCCCCCTCACCGAGCCTAGCTCTGCTCCATCACCCACCTTTAAGCCTGGCCACAGAGGCAGTGGTGCCTGATTTCAGATTTTTCTGCAAACCTGGGGGATCCCCCAAGTTTGGAGGAAAATCTGTTTAGCATTGGTGTGGCCCCAGTCCACAGATTTAGAGATCCGCAGATGGGGGCCACACATTGCTATTAGATATATGGATGCCTAGTTTGCACTCCCCATAATGGGCCTCTAGGTTATTATTGTTTTTTCACCCATGACAGTAAATTGCTGGTTTCTTTCCCTTTCCCACCATGTCTTCGTGATTGCCAAATCTGAACTGGAAGTTCAGAGTTTTACCTTCCTACTCAGGCAGTTAGGGGAAGGACTATAATCCCAAAGTGAGGAGAACTGTTATGTATTGGGATTGAATCATCCCTGATTCAATCACCCTGACTGAATCATCGTAGAGTCTGGCTGAGCTTGGACCACAAGAAGAATAGCCAACCAGGACTCTGGAGTAAACCGATCAAGTAGTAATGTTTTATGAATAGCCTATCACAGGGAGTGCGGGTGTGTGCGGTGGAGTGTTTTGCATGCATATCAGCAGGGCTTTGGCCCTGCTAGTCTTGTTTTTGAGCAATCTTTTTGGCAGTCCACAAAGACCAAAGTCACTTTGGACAATGTGAATTCCTACTCAAATGTGGGTCGCGAGGAGGCATTTCTCATCTCCAGGGATTTCTATACCAATGGCGCTCTATTCTTGTTATTCATACGACTTATGGCGCTGTATTAACATATCGAAAGACATTTCCTCTTCGGTGACTCGAATACAGAGGCTGAGAGCCAACTCAGCGTCAAGCCAAGGATGGGGAAATGGAAGGCGGCAATCAAAGTCAGCTGATGATAAGACATTGACATAACAAAGGCAACATCCGAAAGAGTGATGGCCGATTGGACCCAGAACTTTTGAAAGGGGAAATCAGAGTCTTGGCCTTCCACTGTTTTCACTTCCTGAGCCTAAATACAAACTTCTTCAGAATTCTTCAGTCTTCACAGTAAGTGTGAAAAGCCTTGACACCTAGGGTTGTCAACTTCCAGGCGGGGCCTGGAAATGTTGCAGAATTAGAATTGATCTCCGGGCAACAGAGATCATTTTCCCCTGGAGGAAATAGCCGCTTTGGAGTGTGAACTGTTTGTCATTATACCCCACTGAGGTCCTGCGCCTCACAAACTCTTCCCTCCCCAGGCACACACACACACCCCAAATCTCCAGGTATTTCCCAATCCAAAGCTGGAATCCTAGAGCCAGTATGTCACTTCCTGGTACAACCAAAAAGTGACAATGGGTACCTCTAGCAATCACTGGAAAATTTCCATTGATTCCTAGAGCTACCCGTTTTCACTTCCGGGTTGTACCCAGAAGTGATATTGCAATGCTTGAGATGTTGCTGATGTCACATGCCCCCCTCTCCCTGCCCAGCATTAGGGCCTAGAAAGAATTTAAGGAGGCAATCTTAGGGGCCTAGTAAAACCTGTTGCAGATCTCTGACTGTGGGGCAGCCAAGTATAGGCCAATACAAGGCAGCAGGTAGGGTTGCCAACCTCCAGGTGGCACCTGAAGCTCTCCTGGAATCACAACTGGTCTCCAGACTATGTGCATCTCTTATTATTTTTCTTTATTTCAAACATTTATTCTCCTGGAGAAAATGGCTTCTTTGGAAGAATGACTGCATGGCATCACCCGGCCGATTTCCCCCCCCTTCCCGAAACCCCGCCCTCTCGAGCTCCACCCTCAAGTCTCCAGGTATTTCTGGAAAAGCCAATGCAGAATTGCCCAAAGTTATCAAAGCAGATTTTTAAGTATTGAGCGGGAGGCGATGAATCAAACAAACAGGCTTTTATTCAGACACATTGCTTCAGCTCAAAAGACAGCTCTATGAGAGCGGCACCTTAATTTATACTGTTTCCAACTCATGACTTCAAACAATGTAACTATGTACAAACAATCCTATTGGACCTAAGCGAGGCTCAGCAATTGGTTACCTAGAGTGGCTTAAGGACCAATGGGAGTCTTTATTTGTTAGCCAATCAGAAAGGGCCTTTTGCATCCCAAAGTCTCTGCAAGCTGTGGCTGTAAAATAATAAGAATACAACACAGATTCAGGTCTAAGCTCCAGTCAGCTGGCCTCGAGAAACGCACGCAGATGCAGCGGAGCTTAGCCAGCCCTCGAGGTTAACTATAACTAGGCATCTTATACTCTAAATCCTGGCAGGGAGTCAGAAAATGATTAATCGGGCCGTCCCAATCACTTGGATGAGTCAGGCCATCTTGCGCCTGGCTTCCGGCAGGGGGAAGGAATGGCCCAGGCCTTGAAGATAAGCACTTGCTAACAAGCGTGAGAGAATGGAGGGAACAGGCTCATGCTGTCCTCTCCCAACTAGCAAAGATGGAGTCCCCCTGGCCAGTTCCTCATGTTTACCTCATGCAAGCTCAAGGAATATCTTTGAGACTTTGGATCCACACGTCGCTGGGTTTTGTGCTGTTGTAATCATTTCTCCCCCGGCACGCTCTTCTTGAGAGCCAGTTTATTTATTCGATTTATAGGCCGCTCTCCCCGCTTTTGCAGGCAAAGTTTGGTGTAGTGGTTAAGTGCGCGGACTCTAATCTGGGAGAACGGTTTTGGTTCCCCACTCCTCTACTTGCAGCTGCTGGGTGACCTTGAGTCTGTCACAAGTTCTGTCAGAGCTGTTCTTGAAAGAGCAGTTCTTGGAAGAGCCCTCTCAGCCCCACCTACCTCACAGAGCGTCTGTTGTGGGGAGGAGAAGGGAAAGGAGTTTGTAAGCCACTCTGAGTGAAGGGTGGGGTATAAAACCAGTCTCCTCCTCTTCCACCTCCTCCTCCTCCACCTCCGCTACCAAGGCCTGCAATCATAATTCACAACAGGAGCTATGAACAACAGAAGAATCTCTTTAAATGAGCAAAACTGTCTAACAACCATGGAGCAAGATAAAATAAAACAAGAAATTGGCATAATGCTCTTTCATGGCACTCTAGGAATGTCGCGGATCTCTAGGAATTTCAAGATCCCTACGGTTTTTACCATAGAGATTCAGAAATTCCTGGAGTGTCATGATATCACTTCCTGTTCCAAACCAGGAACTGATGTCCTAGTGCCATTTCCACCCCATTTTCTCTCTGCTGTTCCATCAAGTGAGGGTTAGGGACAGGGAGCATTACCAGGAGTTCCCCTGTTGGATCTGAGCAAGTCACTAGCGTATCGCTAGGAGCTGGTTGAAAAGCAGAGAAATGTCATCCATTTACCTGCCGTTTGCTTAGCTGTGATCAAACACATTTCAAGATGAAGACTGATCCAGGTGTTGGTCTGAACAAAGTTTGAGTCCAGCTGCACCTTTAAGCCCAACAAAGCTTTATTTAAGATAGGGGCTTTTGTGTATCTATATGTAAGGCTTGAGGGAAACCATTTCAGTGTATCTGAAGAAGTGTGCCTGCACAAGAAAGCTCAGCCCTTGGTCAAAACTTTGTTGGTCTTTAAGGTGCCACCGGACTCAAACTTTGTTGTACATTTCAAACATGAAAAAACCCTAATTTTATGGAAATGTTACTTATAGGGTTGCCAGCCTCCAGGTGGGGCCTGGGGATCTCCAGCTTTTACAAGTGGTCGCCAGCTGACAGAGATGTTCCCCTCGAGAAAATGGCTGCTTTGAAGGGTGGACTCTATGGCATTGCACCATGCTGAGGCCCCTCCCCTCCCCAAACCCCGCCTTCTCCTGGCTCCACCCCCAAAGTCTCCAGGTATTTTCCAACCCAGACTTGGCAACCCTACTTACTTACCTCTTAATTTCATCTTCATGCTCTGCTTACTCACTGGGAAGCGTCCCCTTCATTTCAGTTGGGCTGTAATTAAATTGGCAGTGTTAAAGCTTAAATTTTGGGGTTTGTTCTGGGTTTTTTTTAAATCCATTTGTCGAGCCAACCTTCTTCTTTCCTTCTCTTGCTAGCCATCTCCCAAACTGATGCCCACACTGATAATTTGGTTCAGTTTATTAGGCAACTGGAAAACATTTTAATCACCAGCAAAAGAAGTCTGAAAACATCAAAAGGACATAACCCTGAACATGTGTGGACACCAACATGATAAAAATCTAGAAGGCCTCAAGGTCCTGAGGTGTCCGTCCAGCGCGCCATTTGAACGGTTATTCCTTTCAGTCCTCCTAATGTCAAGGGAGTCAAATTCTTCCTCTCTTTGGCTTCCTCTTCTTGTGCCTGAGGTGAATTTTAAAAAGAAGGAGGGGGGGGGGCTTTCGACACCAATTAGGAGCCAACGCCACTGGCAGTCTCCCAAAATGGCTGCCAGGAAAGATTTCAGGGAGAAAAAATGGGAATTGCCAGCAACTCTGAGGAGGGATGGAGGGCTAAAATGGGAGTTTTTGTTGTGAAGGGGTCAAGAACACATTAAGTTCCCCAGGAAGCATTCAGCATTCTCAGCTCCTAAGGAAAGTCGAGGCTGCTTGGTGACGCTCACACGTCGGTCTCAGAAAAAGGCCCTTTTTGGCTCTTTCAAAAGAGTTTCTCTTCTCCAAAGTGACCAGCCCTCCTGGCTCCCAGAGAAATTAGGCCACTGTCGGGCAGCTGAAACGTTTGACTTGGCACGGTTTTCCTTCAGCGATCCAAAATTCACCAAAGTTTGAATCCGGTGGCACCTTTAAGACCAACCAAGTTTAATGCTCGGTTTGAGCTTATGTGTGCCAGCACACTTCTTTGGATACATTGAAAGTTTTCCTCCAGCCTTACATATAGGTAGAGAGGGTGAGGGGGGTTAGTTGCCAGGAAGGGCTAGTTAGAGTCTTTTTCAATGTATCTGAAGAAGGGTGCATGCACACGAAAGCTCATACTCAGAGTGAAACTTGGTCGGTCTTAAAGGTGCCTCTGGACTCAAACTTTGGCTTTGATCACATGCACAATTAGACCCGACGGGCGTGAATGCCAGCTGGATTTAAAGGGAGCGATCAGACAGCCACATCTGAGAAGTGTCCCGCAGCCATCAGCAACTGTTCTGCTCCACCACAGAAGTGGAGTTAAAAGACACCAGAGAAAATCCAGTAGTAAATGGGTTTTGATGGGCCACGGGCGGACTTTCCCCTGTCTGATCACTCCAATGTGCTCTCATGCTGTCGGGGTGGTCTGATCAGGCCATCCCGACTCCATGGCATTGTTTTTCTCCCTGCTCAGTATGCGCATCATCACAAACTCCATAGGGAGCCCTCAGTGTGGAAGTGTGAATCATCGATTCCTCAGTTAAGCGCATGGAAAACAAGTGGCAAAATAAACCCCACGACTCACCCACAGTTGCATCTGATCACACACTGACAGGCTGTGCCCACACCTTCAAAGGGAGGTGTGATCTCGCAACTGCAGGTCAAATTCCTCTGGAGAAAATAGCCTCACTCCCCCCCCTTATTTGGCGCATGTGACCACAACCTTTGTTCTGTTGCTTCCAACCAACATGGCTACCCACCTGAATCTATCCAAAATAGACCCAGGGGTCATTTCAAGCAGGAACGCGCAGGAACACTGTTCTGGGAGTAACAAGCCCAGGAGCGGGCACATATGGTGATGCGCTGTGGGAAAAAGCAAAAGCATACTAACCTGATCTGTATTTTCATACTTGTCGTAGGGTAGCTTCCCTGCAAGAGCAAGGGAAACCTAAAGTGTCTTTAGTCCAAGCGTAAAGCTGGCTCGCCAGCTCTGAGTTGGGAAAGACCTGGAGATTTTTGGGGTAAGGCCTGAGCGGTGGGTGTTGCCTTCTGACATATGCAAATGAGTTATGCTAATTAGCTCCTGCACCTCTTCTTCTACAAAATGGCCCCTGGATAGACCTTTGAGACCAACAAAGTTTTATACAAAGTGTAAGCATTCATGAACAAAACATTTCTTCAGACAAAACTGGAATAAAAACTCAAAAGCTAGCTATGGGGGGAAAGAAGTTTGGGGGTCCAGCCATTAGGAGGGGCCACTCAGAACCCAGTTGCATACGCAGAGCTAAACTTTGCAGGTCTCAGACGTACCACTGGGCTCAAACTTTGTTCTGCTGTTTCTGAACATCATCGCCACCCACCAGGTTCGATCTTCCACAGGGCTTGTACAAGAAACGTCTTACAGACCGCACCTCTTCAACCTTGAATGCATTTAACGTTAATTCTTTCCCCCCCTTTACAAATGCTGGTGGTTCCGAATTCTTCGTGGAACACCACAGCCAAACCATTCTTTCGTCCTCCCCCCCATGCCACTGCTGTCCTTATTCCTGTGTTTCCGAGCTCTATCTGTCGAGCAAAACTGCCAAAGTACCCCAAAAGGGGTTCTTTTCAAACTTGATTGTTCGAGAATATTTCATTGAATTTTAACAAAAAGAATTCGGCAGGCAGCTGTTACTTCCCAGGCGTGTGGGAAGACAATGGGAACTTCCTGCCTACGTTCGTACGGTTTCTCAGAGTGCAGGCGGAGACATTTAATCCAAGACATCAAACCATTGCAGAACAGCCATCCTATCATTTGGATCAGTGGGTTGCCAGCCTCCAGGTGGAGCCTGGAGATCTCCTGGAATTACAACTGATTTCCAGAGCACAGAGAGCAGGTCTCCTTTTGGAGGGTCAGGGGATAGCCAGAGGGTGGCGAAGAGCAGGGGATGTCAGTCTCCTGGATAAATCAGTTCTCAACAACCTTCACTTTTGGAGAAGGATAGGTTTATTGAGACAGTGATAGGATCCAGACTGAGCACAGTCTGTGTTAGAACTGAGGTTAAAGGCGTCAATGCCACAGATATACAAGATTCAAGCAGGGGCCCTAAAGGCCCAGGACCAATCACTCCTTAGAGGTCCCCCCGCCAAAAGCAACAGCTAGCTACCCGCCCCCCTATTAAGCCAACCCCCCAACCTGTAAAATGAAGCCAAGCTGCAAGAGCTGAGACCAAAGGATGCCGGGGTTCTCGGCGGTGATAAGGCTGTAAACTACTTCAAAGCAAGCAGGCAAAAGCGAAAGTATTTTAAATTCACACTCTCCCACATCCCCCCCCCTCGGTTGCTATGACAAAGGAGCCATGAAATGCATGGCGAGTTTGACGTGGGGGGGGGAGGATTTGTGGCAGCAGGGGAGACATAGCCGAGGGTTTCAGCAATGCCGTGATGTCACTTTCCTTCCTGTGCCGGAATGACATCATTGCATCACCGGTGGGGATGCTCTGGTATTTGGGCACAGCATCTCTATGGTCGAAGCTGTCCAACCCCGACACCATAAGACCCCATATCTAGTTCCTTTTTTTTTTTTTTAATGAGTCGGGTTTTAAGGGAAAAAACACACACAACACAAAACTTGAATTGGACAAGTTTTGTGAGATGCTCTCAAAAAAGGCTGGAGGGAGGGGAAAAGAGGAAACCAGAACCTGATGTGGAAAAAGTAGCATTGTTTAGTCGAGCAGAAACGACCAATCCTGCGATGACAGAGGTCAGTTTCCCTGGAGAAATTGTTGTTTTAGTCCACCAGTGGGGCCAGGACACTAAAAGCCCCCCCCCACTGTTCCCCCCCCCCCCCAGCACCAAGAATGCAGAGCATCACTTGCCCCAGACAGAGTGTTCCGTCTAGACCTTGAGCTGAGAGCCACTGATGGACTTCTGCTCTTAAGAACGTAAGAGAAGCCATGTTGCATCAGGCCAATGGCCCATCCAGTCCAACACTCCCATGTCACACAGGGGCCAAAACCCAGATGCCCTCAGGAGGTCCACCAGTGGGGCCAGAACTCCAGAAGCCTTCCCGCTGTTGCCCCCCAAGCACCAAGAATACAGAACTTCACCGCCCCAGACAGACAAATGTAAGAGAAGCCATGCTGGATCAGGCCAGTGGCCCATCCACGCCAACACTCTGTGTCACACAATGGCCAAAACCTAGGTGCCCTCAGGAGGTCCACCAGTGGGGCCAGGACACTAGAAGCCCTCCCAAGTTGCCCCCCCCCCCAAGCACCAAGAATACAGAGCATCACTTGCCCCAGACAGAGTGTTCCATCTGAGCCTGCTGCTCTGAGCCTGCTGTGTGGGGAGAGCGGCCTAGAAATTGAAATAAATAAATAATCTATACCTTGGCTAATAGCCACTGATGGACCTCTGCTCCATACGTTTTGGAGGGTGGACTATGGCATTATATACCAATGAGGTCCTTCATTTCCCCAATCCCCACCTTCCCCAAGCTCCATCCAATCCCCAAAATCTCCAGAGATGGCAACCTTATTGGAAAGTACTGGAGTCGGGAGGCGAGATGTAGGATGATCATAGCAAAGACTTTATTAAGTGAATCAGCATGTTCAGGAGATGGTCAGATCAAGCACGCAGCCAGGGCTCCAGGGCCCTGCTTATATGCCGGCCGGAGCCACACCTCTGGCCGCACCCAAAATACCTGATAGGGGCTTAGCATATGCGCATAGTCCTGATAGGGCCTTAAGTCTTAAGTTGTAGCTCATAGGTCCCCCTCGGGAGGGTGGTCGTTTTGGATCCGACTATCTATTGTTCTACCTGGCTGAAACTCAGGTAGAATCAAGCCATGTGCTCTGACCGCATGGCGGTCACCATTACGTAGCTAGTACACAACACCTATTAAACTTCCACAAGCTCCACCCAACCCCCCCAAAAAATCTCCAGAGATGGCAACCTTATTAAACTTCCACAAGCTCCACCCAATCCCACCCCCCCAAAAAAATCCCCAGAGATGGCAATCTTATTAAACTCCTGGTTATACCTATATTCATAGGTCCTCTCCATCTCTTCCTCCCTCCTATACCCTCCTTGGTGGAAAGTTCCATCAAGTTGCAACCAACATATGGCAGCCCCATAGTAGAAGAAGAAGAAGAAGAGAAGAGATTGGATTTATATCCCGCCCTTCACTCACTTAAGAGTCTCAGAGCGGCTTACAAACTCCTTTCCCTTCCCCTCCCCACAACAGACACCCTGTGAGGTAGGTGGGGCTGAGAGAGCTCTTTCCCAAGCTGTCCTTGAGGGAACAGCTGGTACAGAGCTATGGCTTGCCCAAGGTCATCCAGCCAGGTGCAAGTGGAGGAGTGGGGAATCAAACCCGGTTCTCCCAGATTAGAGTCCGTGCACCTAACCACTACACCAAACTGGCTCTCAGTTTGGTAGTAGCAGCCCTGGACTCCTTAGGTGGTCTCCCATCCAAACACAGACTAAGGGCTGACCTTCCTTAGTTTCTGGGATCTGATGAGATTAGGCTAAGGTATTCTTACACACCCAGGGAAATGCTGATCACCACTTTTGAGGTCAGGAAGCAATTTTTCTCCAGGCTGTATTTTGTCATCTTCTGTGTGTAGAACAGCAGTCACTGCAGGTGTGTATGGGGGGGAGGTATTTGTGGATTTCCTGCATTGTGCAGGGGGTTGGACTAGATGACCCGGGGGGTCCCTTCTAACTCTATGATTCTAATTATTATTATTACCAGGGCCAATTCTGCTTCCCCGCCAAGATCTGATGGAATTGGGCTAGCCTGGGCCGTCCAACACCATAGGTACTTTATAACATATTTTTTCCAATTGAAAATATTGTGTCGGTCTGTACACATGGCCCCTGATTTCAAGTACAGAGGAAGTGGTATCATAATTGCTTTTTCCTATTAATAGCATGATATTGTATTCTCACTGAGTGGGATCCAAGCTCTTTGTAACATGAGCAGGAAATCAAGATAATTGACCACCCCGGACCGGCATTGTTTTCGTAACTGCTATCCCTGATCCAGGATGTCAGAACTACAATAATCCTTTGAAATGCATCATTAAAACTTTCCTTTTAAGAGCCTCCTTTGGACTGCCGCAACAGCTGTTGCTCAAGTCTTTGCCCAAGGGGGTCAGGAAAGCTCCTACTTTCCTGGCAAAACGGAACTCGAGGGCCTCCAATGAAGCCAATGGACAGGAGGTTCAGGACGGACAAAAGGAAATACTCCTTTTCACAGAGAGTGATGATAAAAGGTGGAATTTGCTGGCAGAGGATGTTGTGATGGCCACTGGAATAATCAGCTTTAGAATAATCACCATTTTCAGTGGTGGTAGTGATAAAAATTATAATTTGGAGACATTCCCTTATATTTAATAATGTTTGGAAACTTGGAGTTTTAGGACTTGCCCTAATGTCACCTTAGTTAGTTCTAGAACAAGGCACAGAGACTGGTGTACAAGATGATTTATTAGATAGAGATGACAGATAGTATGATGGATGGATGGACAGACAGGCAGACAGATAATAGATGACCTAAACAGACAGAAAGATGATGAAGTTGATAGATGATAGATGATCGATAGATGGATAGATGGATAGAGAGATAGAGAGAGAGAGAGATGGATAGAGAGATAGGAAGGAAGGAAGAAGAGATGATGGATGGATAGATAGGTGATTGATAGATGAATAGGTGATGGATGGATGGATGGATGGATGGATGGATGGATGGATGGATGGATGGGGGGAGAGATGACACAGACAGACAGACACAGACAAAGAAAGAAAGAAAGAAAGAAAGAAAGATGATGGATGGATGGACGGACAGACAGACGTATAGATGATGGATGGATAAATAATAGGTTGTTTTAAGTCATTTCTCATTCTGGCAGTCTCATCTATGGATCTGAAAGGAATATGTTTACATTCTCAATATTTACTGCTTATTTATTTATTCAGTACAGTTGTCTCCTGCCTTCAGAAGTGATGTGAAACCCCAAGAAGCCCAGGAGCTGGCAGGGAAAATGCCTGCTGGAAAGGGTGTAAGCCCAGGGCACCAATGGCAGAGGTAGCCAGTGCCCTCTGTAGCTTTGTGCGGGGAGGGCATCCCACTGGGACTCAGGCACGATTGGGCCCACAGCCCAGATGGTGGGGGCTGGGGCAGGCAGGATGGGCCCAGTTATTGGGCATGCACTGGAGGTTAGTGAAGCAGAGTTGGGAGGCGTCTGGAAACTGAGAGCACGGAGGGAAATATTTTGTGTAGATGACCATGGAGTGGCTACTCATTGCCCTGGGCCCAGGAGTACTGTTAACTAACTTGAAGAAAGCCTTGCTGGGGGAAAAACGGAGCTTAAACTTGCCGCAATTAACTAGTCCAGTTGCTTGGAGCTTATTTTAGCTGGATCGGGTCCACAGAATAATCGAAACTCTGCCTCGGCTGCCGTGATGTTCTCAATAGCCACTTCACCAACATGAGCCCAACAGAACAAAAAATTTATTGTGTTTTTCAAGCCAGCGTCACGTCCAATCAGGACATATTTACATGTATGAGATATGGTATCAAACATATTCAAAGGATGAGAACGTTATCTTGGAAATATTCCTCCCCCGTGGCGTCTCCTAGGTCGATTTCGTTCTGTGGTTACCAGAAAGTATCAACCGTCATATCCATAGTGGTTCAAATGAACTGAAAGATGTGTGAGGTCCTTTTTTATGTGTCATAGGAAGCTGTGGACTGTTAGTCTATGTTTGCATATAGCTTTCTCCATGGGCTCTTGGGTCGGACTGGACGCTTACATGCACAAACCGATTCCACTGAAGGCCAGGACAGCCAGGTTTGTTATCCACCCATCCAATTCACATATGAGTGGGGTAGGGGTCCAGTTTTTACAGCTTGGAGGTTCTAGTAGGGGAGTGCAGTTATCGTATACCTTTGACCGAAGAGCGGTACACTCCTTCTATCTGGGATGGTCGTCCTCTTCAACCGAGCATGCTGCTTCGGGAGGGATGCACATGGAGCAGTAAGGGAGGTAGGGGACACCCGCCTAGCCAGCCAGATCGGCCGAATCAACCCTGGCGATCAATGGGGTGACTGATGTCGCAGCCAGATCGCCCTCGCATCAGAATTTTTACAGCAAAATAGAGAGCACAGGTGACAGGAACTCAACCTGTGTCCATGTTGTCCCCCCTACTCATTTCAGACACTTTTCTCCCAAAGATCAGTTCCAAAGTTAGAAACAAACCAGGCTGAGGAGAAAAGTACCTGAAGAGATGGACTGTGAGGAATGACGATGCGGGAGAGTGAGATTAAACAAAAGCTCAGCCTCCCTACTTTGTAGAAGAAGAAGAAGAAGAAGAGGAAGAGATTGGATTTATATCCCGCCCTTCACTCACTTAAGAGTCTCAGAGCGGCTTACAAACTCCTTTTCTCTTCCCCTCCCCACAACAGACACCCTGGGAGGTAGGTGGGGCAGAGAGAGCTCGGAGACAGCTGTTCTTGAGAGAACAGCTGGTCCAGAGCTATGGCTTGCCCAAGGTCATCCAGCCAGGTGCAAGTGGGGGAGTGGGGGATCAAACCCAGTTCTCCCAGACTAGAGTCCGCGCACTTAACCACTACACCAGACTGGCTCTCTTCTTGTAGGTAAATGTGCCCTGAAAAGCACCGTTTGGAAGTCACGGTGAGGCAATATGAAAATCACACCGGAAATCGGTTTTTCCTCAAATTCCAACCCTGAGCCTAACTTCAGGTGCATTTGGCAGTTTCCATCGTCATTCCGTTGACGATTCCTTGAGGGAAGCGACACAAGATTCGATCGGTCAAATGAAATTTCGGGCAGGGGCTGGCACAGCTCTTTGACATTGACACGGGAAGTTATCGCATGGAAAATCGGAAGGGAATGCGGAGGACTTTTGTTCTGATAACGTGTTTGACAATGTCTTTAACAGGTAGTACAGTTAAGTGGCACGAAGGCATTTCGACAGCGATCCTAAATCTACCTGGAATCCATACAAGATTGTTGTACGGATTAACTTCCTCCAAAGTGTTTTTAGGACCCCAGTGTGAAGGTTATGTCGCATGTGTTGATTGTCCTGGCATATCCAGCGTGAACGGTTGGATCCTGGGGTTGTTGCAACACCATTCTGGTGGTGAGGGGAAAGGGAAGTTTCCCTGCCTATTATAGACCATCCTGACCAGGATAGCCCAGGCTAGCCCAGTCTTGTCAAATCTCAGAAGCTAAGCAGGGTTGGCCCTAGTTAGTACTTGAATGGGAGACCACTAAGGAAGCCCAGGGCTGCTATGCAGAGGCAGGCAGTGGCAAACCGCCTCTGTTTTGTCTCTTGCCTTGAAAACCCTACGGGGTCTCCAAGATCCCAAATGGCACTAGTTTGGGGGGGAGTGATGGCCTATGGTGAGAGGGTGGGAATTCCATTCTACAAATGCAACATGTTGGATTCAACCCACTTTTTTTTTTACCGGGGAGGGGTTTCATCTCCTGTTTCTATGTCCTTACAAAAGCAATCAGTCTAGACATAAATAAAAGGACACAAACACTAGGTCTAATAATGAAAAAGAGTTTCTAGACACAGAGGTTTAAATATTGTGCCCGTTCAATATATCCATTTGTGCTATGTTGTCCCTGAATTTCCCAGTATTCGGCAGCAAAATGGGGAAGGGGGTTGTATTTGCATAGTATTAGAAGCCATTGGTACTTTTGGCCACTGTGTGACACAGAGTGTTCAACTGGATGGGCCATCGACTTGATCCAACATTGGCTTCTCTTGTGTTCTTATGTTCTTAAGCAGAGAACGAGAAGGGAGAGATGAGAGTGGGCATGAGGAAGAACAGAGTTCTAAACCCTTAGACAGTTGTGGGTTTTAATCCAGCTATTAGTTGGCAGATCATGGGTCTGCCCCCATTCAGTTCTTTCTGTCTATCCTAGTTACGGTTACCAGACCCCTGCCAGAACCCCCTGATTTTCAGGACTTAGCTCGGCCACCAGCCAGCTGGCCAGTGCAGGAAGGCCCCCCCCCCCCACATCTGATCTTGGCTGCTAAGCAGGGTTGGCCCTGGTTAGTACTTGGATGGGAGACCACCAGTGTAGTCCAGGGTTGCTACACAGAGGCAGGCAATGGCAAACCACCTCCGTTTCTCTCTTTTCTTGACCTCATTGGCCCAGACTAGCCTTCCGTTTCTCTCTTTGCTTGACCTCATTGGCCCAGACTAGCCTTATCTCATTGGATCTCAGAAGCTAAGCAGAGTTGGCCTTGCTTAGTACTGGGATGGGAGATCAGCAAGGAAGCCCAGGGTTGCTATGCAGAGGCAGGCAATCAATGGCAGACCCCCCCTGAATACCTCTTGCCTTGAGGAGTCCTCATAAGTTAGCTGCATCTTAATGCCACTTTCCACCACAATAAGTTACGGTTCATCTCATGTGCAAAGAGCTTTTGTCGCTGTCGCTAGCTTCTGAATATTTACCGTCCAAGCACGGGCGCTCCCATATGGGTTTCCTTTCTCTATGAGTCTCATTGAGATGACAACGTGACCCCCTCTGAAGCACATCCAGCCGGGGAACATTAACGACATTTCCTCCCTATATTGTGGAGTGGTTATGAAGAGTGGTTATAACAGTGTTCCCTCTAAGCTGCGTTAGTGTGAGCTCGCTCATAGTTTTTTAGCCTCCGGCTCACCCATTTTGTCTCCGCTCAGGAAGGAGGGGCTCCAGAGCAAACTGATTTATGCAGTAGCCACATGGCTCACTCCCAATGTTCATGCCAGTCGCTCACAAAGTTAAATTTTTGTTCACAAGACTCCGCAGCTTAGAGGGAGTATTATGAACTAAATCCGTAGCTTTCTTTACAGATTATTTTTTTAAAAGAATTGCATGGGGGGCATTCAGATGGAGCTTCTCTTGGCTTAAAGTTTCTTGTAAAATTTTAAATCTCCTAGTTATCCACCCCACTTACCAGTCAGGGCTACGGTTGATTTAAGAGCTGGGGGAGGGGGAGAGTGTCTAAGCTCATTGGTTTTGTCTTAATATTAATTTGCCACAATTTAGGGTTGCCAAGTCTTACCTTCATAACAGCGGGGGAGTCCCAGTCCCTCTCTGGGAGTCCCACGTGTGTGCAAAGCGTGCGTGCGCCACGAAGACACCACCCAGAAGTGATGTCATCACGCGGGGCACATTGCCGGGGTGACGCTCTGGTAATCACCCTAAAACTCTATGGTACCATAGAGTTTTCAGGGCGATTGCTAGAGCATCGCCTGGCGACGTGCCCAGTGTGATGATGTCGCTTCCGGGTGACGACATCACGCCGGGCCCATCGGCCTGATTGGGCCACTTCATGGGTGGGGTTCCCCCTGCCAGCCAGACCCCGACCGGCGGATTTGGAACCCATTTAGCGGGGGAATCCCCGCCCCCCAGGAGGACTTGGCAGCCCTACCACAAATCATGGTGTTGGTGGAAAAGTGCCATCAAGCCAGAGCCCATTTATAGTGACCCCAAAAGTTTCAAAAGCAAGAATCATTCAGACGCGGTCTGCCATTGCCTGCCTCTGCATAGCAACCCTGGACTTCCTTGTTGGTCTCCCGTCCAAGTTCTAACTGGGGCTGACCCCACTTAGCTTCCTGAGATTGGATGAGATCAGGCTAACCAGGGCACCGGACACAGTAGCTTATGCTAAATATTTGTCAAAGCCAGATGCGGAAATGAAAGGAGTCCAATTCAGAAATAGCGCTGAATTTAAAAGGCGTGCAAAATGTCTCTTTCGTTTCAGACCTTTCGATTTGATGCTCAGTCACACAGTTCCCAAGAAAACCTTTCTTTCTCCTTCCTTTCCCACGCTTCAGGTAAGGGGTACAACCAAAGTGTATATACAGAAAGTATACATTAAATGTAAACATGTCTGGGATGCGGCAATTTCGTATAGCTACGGTACATTGTGAAGATGAATGTTGGTTGACAGAGGAGAGAATAAAGCTTGGCTTATAGCTCATGAGCTGCAACGTGTTTAATGGGACACCCCACCAAGATATAGGGACACCAGCTTCTAGGTGGGACCTGGGGGTCCTTTGGAATTACAGCTCATCTCCAGACGACAGAGACCTTTTCCCTTGGAGAAAATGGCTGCTTTGGAGGGTGGACTCTGTGGCACTGGAACTCTCTGTCTTCAGCAGGCTCCATTCCCAAATCTCCAGGAGTTTTCCAACCTGGATCTGGCAACCCTACCCCTATATCTCACCTGTGGCTGGCGTGACCTGGCAACACTAACCAGGGAGTTCTGCAGACAGAATCCGTGGGTCCCTCCTTGGTCAACTGCAGGCCCATGGAGTTGGGCAAGGTTTGTTTTCAAATGATGCTCTAGTTGGGGTTGGGGAGGATGGGAAAACCCTGCAAGAATCTTTGTCTGGAGGCTGTTCTTGGTAGCCCTGCCTCTTGGAATGAATAGCCAACTGGTGCTTTCTTGGCCAGATCGAGGTCCTGAGCTAATTTTACCTCCTCACCAACAGTCCTGCCTAATATAGAGGTCAGGCGGAGAAAATACATCCATTCAAAAAGATAAGGGATATAATTTCCAGTTGTAAGAATCGCAGTCGTTATTCAAACCTCTCTACTGGAATTTCCAAGTAGGTTACATGTAAATAAAGTTATGCTGGAAGACACAGCGGTGAGCCAATGGGTGAACAGAGTGCTGGATATGATGGTCCTTTGGTCTGGAGTTGCTGGCTCTAGGTTGGGAAATACCTGAAGATTTGGGGGGTGGAGCCTGAGGAGGGTGGGGTTTGGGGAGGGAAGGGACTTCGATGGAGTATGAGGTCACAGGGCCCACCTTCCACAGCGGCCACTTTCTCCAGGTGAACTGTTACCTGTTGTCTGTAGATCACCTGCAATCCCAGGGAATCTCCAGGCACCATCTGAAAGTTGGCGCCCTACTTTGCTCTGATCCAGCATGGCTCTAATTACGTTCTTCTGTGCTCCACAGCCAGGTGGTGCTAACTTCATTATGGAGTCCGGCTAGTTGTGTAGGGTCAATTTATACGCTCAAATACATTTCTGGACCCTGGATCTCGTTCTAGGGAACGCCATGGCCCCGGGAAACGTTGAAGATGACCACCTGTTCCACTGGATCTGGCCCTTCCCCATAACTTTTCATTCAAGAATGTGCACCTGAAATCAATTCTTTCTCCAGTGGCACTTCTTATAAGCAGCTCTTCAGCATTTATTTCTGACTGCATTGGCTGGTCATGGGGGCTTCATTGTCCTATACCAACATATATTAGGAGAAGCCAAGCTCTTTGGATACAGAAACCTAAACCTGGGCTTCCAAATCATTCGTGCAGATCTCCTGAGCTCTGACACCAAAAATAAACTACATTTCACCCTATATTCTT
Source organism: Lepidodactylus listeri (assembly GCA_029233225.1). Lineage (NCBI taxonomy): Eukaryota > Metazoa > Chordata > Lepidosauria > Squamata > Gekkonidae > Lepidodactylus > Lepidodactylus listeri. Next base: position 7,156,879 of record JARCFY010000012.1, read on the forward strand.
CTCACTGTGAAGCCACCAATATAACAAGGTCAGCGAGTACAAGAGAAAAGAGAGAGAGAGAAAACCCTAGTGACTTATAAAACCGTTTGGAAGAACCGCTTCTTGTTTTATAAAGAGTCTATAATACTGATACAAATCTCCGGAAATCGGGATAAGGGTTTTGTTTTGTTTTGTTGCTTTGCTTTGCTTTGCTTTGCTTCCTCGCTCCCTGCTCCTTTATTTGGGCTTCATCTCCACTCTGGAGTCATCGGCATCGAGATCATATTCTTCCACCTGCCCGCTGGTCCAAACTTTCATACGGTCGGTGAGGTCGCTGGTCCTGGGAGCCAGGATGAAATCATAGATGAGGGCGGCGCTGACGCCTCCGAGCATGGGGCCGACCCAGAAGATCTGAAAGACAATGAGAGCCGTGTTGGGCGTAGGAGTGGACTCAGAAGGGCTCCTTCATTTTGGAAGCGGGCCTCTTCTACACAGATCTAAATTATTCCTTGCAATGCATGGAGCAGGTTTATCTTCCAAGGGTTGTATCCCACACCTTTACCACGGAGCCTTTCTGTAGAGCTGGAAGAAGGTTTCCGGTCCTGGAAGAGCTCTCCAAGACACGGACAGCTTCTGAGTGATACATCAGGGGAGCCAACTGATTTTGGAGCATATGGAATGTTCAGGAGAGCCCATGGCGAAAACAGAATTATATATAACCGGAATACACATACAAGTTTGGCATTACTATTGACTTTGCTTTCTATATAATTACTGTCGCATTTATTTAGCGTGCTTTGACTACAGATTTGCTTGTGATTTCATTGGTCCTTTTTCTGTAGCCTCCCTCCTTCTTACTAGGAAAAACTGAAGGCAGCAGGAAAAGAGGAAAACCCAAAATGAGATGAGTTGACTCAGTCAAGGAAGTCATGATCCTCAGGAAGGAGGGTGGTAATGACAGGGCATTTGGGGGGACATTAATACATAGGGTCACAGAGTGGGTCAGAATCAACTTGATGGCACAAAACAGACACACAGATCAATGACCTCCGAAAAGTCCTTTCATTAACAGCCTTGCTGGGGTCTTGCAAACTTTGGGTCTTGGCTTCCTTTACTGAATCAATCCATTTGTTGGGGCTTCCTCTCTTAGTGCCACCTTCAACTTTCCCTAGCATTATTGTCTTTAACAGTTACTCTTGTCTTCTCATAATGCCTTCTGGCTTACACCAACCTAAACTCACTAACAATGCAGCTTTAAACAGAGAAACCCTTCTAAATCCATTAAAGAAGGGTCTAAGGGCTTTCCCACATCCTCATTTTACTCGCTGTTAAGTTCCTGTTTCTTCAGTTTTTTCCCCCAGTTCCTCATGTGTTTTGCTCCTTCTAGTGGTCGACTCGATATCAAACAGCCTTATTTCCGGCATATCTCCTTTTAGACTTAAACTACAGGGAGATAAATTGGAAATAAAGCTGTGCGATATCGAATCGACCACTAGAGGGAGCGATACATGTGCAGAATGGGGGGGGGGACCCAAAGAAACAAGAATTTAACAGCAAGTAAAATGAGAATGCAGAACAGCCCTAACTCTTCTTAGGACTGCGCTGCAGTACTTTGATGGGTCCACTTCCCCATACAAACATAAACCCCAAACTTTAATTAACCATAATAATGACATATCAGTGTTGTTTGCACTTCTCATGCTTTGCACTGATCTGCTGCATTAGAACTATGAGCAATAAACTGTGCAAATAAAGAAGAAATCATTATTTCCCCAAATCAGTCAGTCTCCAAATCCCATTTCCATGCAAAGCCTGACTTCGGTGTAATGTTTGCAAGACAAAAGAGCTTCCTGTGCAAATTTACATAGGGTCACAGTCTTGTTTAAACTGTGCTGCAACCTGTACAAAGACGCTACGCGGGGCTAATTTTGTAGCAGGAGCTCCTTTGCATATGAGGCCACGCACCCTTAATGTAGCCAATCCTTAGTTAGTATGCGTGTCCTTAGTTAGTATGTTGGCATCGTATCTACGAGGGCTATGGCTTTCTAGCGTGCAAACTCAGCGGCTTCACACAGGCTGGAGAACTGTTTCAGTGGGGCACTGAGCCCCTGTTCCAAGTTCCTGATTCCTCTGCCACTCCAAGTAGCTGTGGGAAGATTTTTTTTTTTAAATGGCCACCAGGCTGTTAGTGTGACACCACTTCTGGGGGGAACCCAGAAGTGGCATTATGCCTGTCTAGGAATTGCCAGGAACTCTATGATAGAACCATAGAATTTTCAGCAATTCCTAGAGAGGACTGGAATTACTTCTGCATTTTCCAGGAAGTAATGTCACAGCATTACCAACAGCTGCCCCCCCCCCATGTCCCTGCACCTCCAGTCTCCCCCTGGTTGCCAAGCCAGGCTTGCAGTGTTACTCATCAGTCAGTCTCCCATTTAAATCATGCCTAGGAAGAAGAAGAGGAGATTGGATTTATACCCCACCCTTCCCCCACCCTTCACTCAGAGTCTCAGAGCAGCTTGCAATCTCCTTTCCCTTCCCCTCCCCACAACAGACGCCCTGTGAGGTAGGCGGGGCCTGAGAGAGCTCTTGAGAGAACAGCTCCGAGAGAACTTGTGACTGACCCAAGGTCACCAGCAGCTGCATGTGGAGGAATGGGGAATCAAACCCGGTTCTCCCAGATCAGAGTCCGTGCTCCTAAGCACTAGACCAAACTGGCTCTAGGAGAAGATAGGCTAGACGAAAAAGAACAGTTCTGAAGTGCTCTGTCTATGCATAGGCAATGGCTGAAGTCCATGAATTACAGCCAAAAAACCAGTGAGAACCACAATAGTGAAGGCTTCTAGCCTCCAGGTGGGGCTGGAAGATCTCCCGAAATTGCAACTGATCTTCAGACAACAGAGATTAGTTCCCCCGGAGAATATGGATGGTTTGGAAGGTGGAACTTATTGTATTGTACTCTGTTGCAGTCCTTCCACTTCACAACCCCCATCATCCATAGGCCACACCCCCAAATCTCCAGGAATCTCCCAGCCCAGAGTTGGCAACCCTAACAGTTGCCATCACCCATGATTTATTCAATTTTTCTAGAGCAAGAAGCTTTTAGGGGCCGGTCCATTTGAGTTAATGTTTTCCCGTTCCACTGAACAACTTGAAACCTACCCAATGATTATTAAAATCACCCCTCACGACGGCCGAACCAAAAGACCTGGCTGGGTTAATCCCGCAACCGGTGTAGTCAATCTGTGAGAGGCAAAAAGAAAGAAAATTAGGAAAGGGCACACATTCCACCAGAAACCAGATGTTTCGTAAGATGATCCTGTCTGGGAGGATTGGCTGTTTATCTGCATTGTCATCCAATAGGAGGCTGTTCCGCTTCTATTATTTATTTATTTATCTTATTTACCATCTGCCTCTCTTCCAGGGGCTCAAGACGGATTCCGCAGAGTGAGTCAGTACAGGCAACAAAATGGGACATTCAACAACTGACAGGGATGGGCACGAACCGGCTCACGAGGGAGAGTTCGTGATGAATTTTCACCGGTTTGTGGTTCGCAAAGTGATGCTTGGGAACTGAAGAGCCGCCATAAAGTCCCACAAATTTTGAGGCAGTTTGTGGCAGTTGATGAAGAGCAAAAAGCAGGGGGTTAAATGGCTCAACATACCTCACTCCAACAGGACTGAGGACTGGATTAGATTATATTAGTCAGACAGATGAGGAGATGAGATGAGATGAGATGAGGTTAGATTAGATTAGATTAGATTAGGGCAGAGAGAGAGGACAGATATCTTAGATTAGACCAGACAGATAATAGATGAGAGAGAGAGATGATAGATAGATAGATAGATAGATAGATAGATAGATAGATAGATAGATAGATAGATAGATAGATAGATAGATGGTAGTTGATAGTGGATAGATGAGAGAGAGATGGTAGTTGAGAGAGAGAGAGAGAGATGATAGTTGATAGATAGATAGATAGATAGATAGATAGATAGATAGATAGATAGATAGATGGTAGTTGATAGTTGATAGATGAGAGAGAGATGATAGTTGAGAGAGAGAGAGAGATGATAGTTGATAGGTAGGTAGGTAGGTAGGTAGGTAGGTAGATAGATAGATAGATAGATAGATAGATAGATAGATAGATAGATAGATCGATGGTAGTTGATAGTTGATAGATGAGAGAAAGATGATAGTTGAGAAAGAGAGAGAGAGAGAGATGATAGTTAGATAGGTAGGTAGGTAGGTAGGTAGGTAGGTAGGTAGGTAGGTAGATAGATAGATAGATAGATAGATAGACAGATAGATAGATAGATGGTAGCTGATAGTTGATAGATGAGAGAAAGATGATAGTTGAGAAAGAGAGAGAGAGAGAGATGATAGTTAGATAGATAGGTAGGTAGGTAGGTAGGTAGGTAGATAGATAGATAGATAGATAGATAGATAGATCGATGGTAGTTGATAGTTGATAGATGAGAGAAAGTTGATAGTTGAGAGAGAGAGAGAGAGATGATAGTTGATAGGTAGATAGATAGATGAGAAAGAGAGAGATGACAGTTGATAGATCATAGAGATAGATGGGTGGATGGTAGTTGATAGATGAGAGAGAGAGATGATAGATAGACAGACAGACAGACAGACAGACTTGACACTGAGGGAGGACTTGGAAATATTATTTTTCATCTGGAGAATTTCAGACCCCCCCCCCCACACACACACACACGCACTAGATCTTTTACTCACAGCCAGAAGATGTCCCAAGGCCACAGAAAGACCAATGGCCAAGGGAGCCGATCCAGATAGGTCAGTCCTCCTCCTGTCCGTGGTAGCAAGTACGCACAGCACCAGCTGCAGGGTGGCGAAGATTTCAATGCCCAGTCCTTGCCCTGCGTTGACTCCAGCTGCCAGCTGTGAGGGAAAGAAGATGAAGAAGAGGACCAATTATTGCTCGCCTCACTGGTCTGGTGAGGGTGGCGCTCCGAAGAGTGGAGGACCAAGCCACACAGCTATAGGGCTGCTTCACACATGTAGCTGAAAGCGGTTACTTGCTCCAAATGCCACACAGTATATTGCAGTGGTGGGGAGTGATATTGGGGTCGCATCTGGTCCTTGGCCCCGGAACGCTAACCTTTTTGAGACTTTTTGAGCCTGGGGGCACCTTTGGAATTCTGATGCAGTGTGGGAGATACAGCTACAAAATGGCTGCCGTGGCTCAGTTCAGTCAAACAGTGAAGATCCTTGTGCCACACTGAGAGCCAGTTTGGTGTAGTGGTTAGGAGCATGAACTCTAATCTGGGAGAACTGGGTTTGATTCCCCTCTCCTCCACATGCAGCTGCTGGTGTGACCTTGGGTCAGTCACAAGTTCTCTTGGAGCTGTTCTCTCAGGAGCAGTCCTCGAAAGAGTTCTCTCAGCCCCACCTACTTCCCAGGGTGACTGTTGTGGGGAGGGGAAGGGAAAGGAGTTTCTAAGCCGCTCTGAGACTCCTTTGGGTAGTGAAGGGCGGGGTATAAATCCAATCTCCTCCTCCTCCTCCTCTTCTTCATAACATTTTTATTTTATTTATTTGTTTTGTGGCTGCACCTACAACACTGCGTCATAATTCCAAAGGTGCCCCCAGACTCAAAAAGATTGGTGTTCAGGGGTCAGGGATCAGACGCAACCCCAATATCACCCTCCATCATTGCAATATACTGTGCGGCCTGGAGGAGCCTTTCCTCTAGAGCAGGGATTTTGAACTCGTTTTTATGGAGGGCTGGATTTGACATAAATTGGACTTTGTCGGGGCGGGCCACGTGTGTCATAAAATGTAATGCTAGGTAGCGGAGATATAAACTTTAGAAAGGACACAAACACAAAGAAATATTTTTTTTAACTTAAAATCAAAACTTGCCTGAAACATTAGCATTCTTGCAATATTTTGTTTATTTAACAGTCTGTGATAACTGACACACTTCTTGCTCTGAATGATTGCATCAAAATGTCTGTGCCGGAGGATTCTGGGAGGGGGAGGAGCCTCAGCCCAGGGCAGGGAGCAGGAGCTTGCCTATCTATCTCTCCTGAGCGATTGAGAGAGTCTAGGAAAGCAAGCTATGACGCAGCAGCAGTAGCAGAACTGGAGGAAGAAGCAGGAGACAGCCAGTCCCTTGTGGACCTGATTGAAGCCCTCTGGGGGCCTGATTTGGGCCCCCGGGCTGCATGTTTGACACCCCTACTCTGGAGAAATGCAGCCAGCCTGACCATAGCGAGCAAGCTGGATCAGTGATCTGACACAATATGGAGCAGATTGTATGCCTTTGTCAGGGATGCAATGACCATAATTCTGGCCTCACGCCAATAGAGCCTTTCATAACATCCCAACAAAATGCCATTGGATGAGGAAAGCGTTAAAATAAAAATGCTCCGAACTTGAATTTGATCGTTGTGGGAATTTGCGCCAGCACATCTTTAGCGGCAGCTTTTGCAAAGAAATGTGTTAATTGGAACCAGAAGCCTGTGCTTGAAGTAAAAGGTCGCGGGTATCTAAGGGGATGAGGTCTGCTGAACCATCTCGCTTCCATTTTCCTGCATTTTAAGAAAAGCCCTGAGTACTGGGTTTGCACCAAGCTGCGCTCAGAGACTGCTGGATAAAATGAGCCCACACACATTTTGTCAGTTTGAACATTTTCCACTTTCTGAAACAAAACGAGGATGATGCCCCGACCTTTAGCACCCTTTCATTCATCCGAGAAAAATCACCCGTAATCCTTAAACAACTCGCTGCTTGTGCAGCCTTAAAACTATAAAGCCCATGGTGCAGTGCAACTGGGTATCTTTTTGTTTCAAGTAAGGAATCAATGATGTTCCCTGAAATGACAACCTGAAAAATCCTCAGAAAACCTCTGCTGAATATTAGAACTGCAAAATCGGGCTCCTTCAGTGGGTCAGATTCATGCAAACCTACGTTTGCCTCCCTCTGGGAGGATCCATTTGCGGAGCAGGATTTAAGAACCAGTGCACTAGCCCTGATAGCCCAGGCAAGCTCGATCTCATCAGACTGTGGAAGTGAAGCGGGGTCAACCCTGGCAAGTGTTTGGATGGGAGACTTCCTTGGAATACCAGAGGTGGGGGCAGGCTTTATTCAGCCACCTCTCTGAATATCCACCAGGCCCCTGGGAGGGGTCAGTCACCAGAGGTCACCATGACTTCCAGGTGCACACACAGTCAGTTCCCTAGCCATTTTGTGATTGCTTTTGCCAGGAGTAATGTACTGTATATGGTTTGTTTTATTTGTTATCCACCTTGGGTTCCAACTCTCTTGGAAGAAAGGCAAGGGGTCATTTTGAGCCGGAACACGCAGGAACGCCGTTCCGGGAGTAACAAGCTCAGGAGCAGGAACGTACGGTGATGCGCAGTGGAAAAAAGCAAAAGCATACTAACTTGATCTGTATTTTCATGATTGTAGGATAGCTTCCCTGCAAGAGCAAGGGAAACTTAAAGTGCCTTTAGTCCAAGTGTAAAGCTGGCTCGCCAGCTCTGAGTTGGGAAACACCTGGAGATTTTGGGGGTGGAGCCTGAGCAGGTAATGCTCCCTCGAAGCTGTGGAGTCTTATGAGCAAAAATTCTACTTGGTGAGCTACTGGCATTAAAGTTGTGAGTGAGTGATTTGGCTGCTGCATAAATTAGTCTGCTTTGGAGCCCTCCTTCCTGAGCTAAGACAAAAATGTGTGAGCCGGAGGCTAAAAAACTGTGAGCTAGCTCACACTAACTCAGCTTAGAGGGAACTCTGCCGGTGGGTGTTACCTTCTGATAACACTTCCGGTGATGTCAGGTTGGTGTGTGGCATACGCAAATAAGTTATGCTAATGAGTTATGCTAACGAGCTCCTGCACCTCTTTTTCTACAAAATGACCCCTGGCAAGCTTATGAACAATTTAAATCAACAATTAAGCAAAGGGCTCCAATTTGTTCCCCACAGGCACAACTGCTAACAAGCTTGCTGTTGCACGGTGAAACACCTGGCGCTGATTAAAATGCAGAATTCACCACCAGAGGATGTAGTGATGGCCACAGGAATAATCAGCTTTAAAAGGGGATTAAATAGAGTCATGGGGGATAAGTCTGTCAATGGCTACTAGCCATGGTGACTGAGGGGAACCTCCACATTCAGAGGCACCAAGCCTTTGAATCACAGAGCCAGGAGGCAACATCACGGGGAGGCCTCGGCCTCTCTGCCCTGTTGTTGTCCCTCCAGGGGAACTGGTTGGCCACTGTGTGAGACAGGAGGCTGGACTAGAGGGACCGTTGGCCGGATCCAGCAGGGCTCTTCTGATGTTCTTCTCAGGGGAAGGCCTCGGCTTCTATGCCCTGTTGTTACCCCTCCAGAGGAACTGGTTGGCCACTGTGTGAGACAGGATGCTGGACTAGATGGACCCTCACTGATCTGATCCAGCAGGGCTCTTCTGATGTTCTTCTCAGGGGAAGGCCTCGGCCTCTCTGCCCTGTTGTTGTCCCTCCAGGGGAACTGGTTGGCCACTGTGTGAGACAGGAGGCTGGACTAGATGGACCCTCACTGGTCTGATCCAGCAGGGCTCTTCTGAGGTTCTTCTCAGGGGAAGGCCTCGGCCTCTCTGCCCTGTTGTTGTCCCTCCAGGGGAACTGGTTGGCCACTGTGTGAGACAGGAGGCTGGACTAGATGGACCCTCACTGGTCTGATCCAGCAGGGCTCTTCTGAGGTTCTTCTCAGGGGAAGGCCTCGGCCTCTCTGCCCTGTTGTTGTCCCTCCAGGGGAACTGGTTGGCCACTGGGTGAGACAGGAGGCTGGACTAGATGGACCCTCACTGGTCTGATCCAGCAGGGCTCTTCTGAGGTTCTTCTCAGGGGAAGTCCTCGGCCTCTCTGCCCTGTTGTTGTCCCTCCAGGGGAACTGGTTGGCCACTGGGTGAGACAGGAGGCTGGACTAGATGGACCCTCACTGGTCTGATCCAGCAGGGCTCTTCTGAGGTTCTTCTCAGGGGAAGTCCTCGGCCTCTCTGCCCTGTTGATGGCCCTCCAGAGGAACTGGTTGGCCACTGGGTGAGACAGGAGGCTGGACTAGATGGACCCTCACTGGTCTGATCCAGCAGGGCTCTTCTGAGGTTCTTCTCAGGGGAAGTCCTCGGCCTCTCTGCCCTGTTGATGGCCCTCCAGAGGAACTGGTTGGCCACTGGGTGAGACAGGAGGCTGGACTAGATGGACCCTCACTGGTCTGATCCAGCAGGGCTCTTCTGAGGTTCTTCTCAGGGGAAGTCCTCGGCCTCTCTTGCCTGTTGTTGTCCCTCCAGCGGAACTGGTTGGCCACTGTGTGAGACAGGAGGCTGGACTAGACCGACTACTGGTCTGATCCAGCTAGGGTTGCCAAGTCCTACCTAAGGCTGCAGTGGGGGAGTCCTGGTCGTTTCCTGGAGTTCTTTGGTGTGCGCACTGTGATGACATCACCTGGAAGTGATGTCATCACACCGGGCATGTTGGGGGGTGGAACCACTATCATTCAAGGGAAAATCATAGAGTTTTCCCTCAAATAATAAAGCATCCCCCCACGCCAGGCACGTCCTGCGATCCTAGCAATTTGGGGGTGGGGTTCCCCCCAGTGGCCTGATCCCAACTGGCGGGTAATGGACCCGGGGGGGGGGACCTGGCAACTCTAGATCCAGCAGGGCTCATCTTATATTCTTATGTCCTTATTGTGAAGAAGAAGAAGAAGAAGAAGAGATTGGATTTATATCACGCCCTTCACTCACTTAAGAGTCTCAGAGCGGCTTACAAACTCCTTTCCCTCCCCTCCCCACAACAGACACCCTGTGAGGTAGGTGGGGCTGAGAGAACTCTTTCCCAAGCTGTCCTTGAGAGAACAGCTGGTACAGAGCTACGGCTTGCCCAAGGTCATCCAGCCAGGTGCAAGTGGAGGAGTGGGGAATCAAACCCGGTTCTCCCAGATTAGAGTCCGCGCACTTAACCACCACACCAAACTGGCTTACAGTCTCCATTCCCTTCCCACAACAGACACCCTGTGAGGTGGGTGGGGCTGAGAGAGCTCTTTCCCAAGCTGTCCTTGAGAGAACAGCTGGTACAGAGCTATGGCTTGCCCAAGGTCATCCAGCAGCTGCAAGTGGAGGAGTGGGGAATCAAACCCGGTTCTCCCAGATTAGAGTCCGCGCACTTAACCACTACACCAAACTGGCTCTGTGGACACTGACTGACTGGCTATTGCACTTGGTGCAACTCAATTGTGCAAGAGACCAAGGGGGCTAAATTGAGCAATATCTTGTGCGACAAGCTTACATCGTTTCGGTTTACATTTTGTTTTCGTTTTTATTCTACATTTCTAATTAAAAAAAAAAATCAATCTATGTGAATGTACCAAACCCTCTCCCCCACGATTCTCTAAAAAATGGTTTTGCCAACAAATGTACAAGGCCATATTCAAACCAACGAGTGTATGCTTGTTTTCGTACAGGAGATTCTTTTTCAAAGGTAAGTTTCCCTGCCAGGCAGAAGTTATCTCATTTGGCAGCGGTGGGTGTTTACAAGGAGCTGAAGCCATGCTTTTCAGCGACATGTGGAATTGATCTCATGGCCAAGCCAGAGTTGGGGAATGCGCAGGAAATGGGGCTTGAAAGAAAACCTCCTCTCTTGCATTTCCAGTCTAATTTCCGGGAGATAACTCTGTTTGATGACTTCAGTGCTTATATATATATATCTGGCTATCTCGCAGTTATATGAATCCAAAAAGAACAAAAACATTTACATCCATGTACGTGTCCCAGGCGCATGTCTGAACCACAAAGTGCATGCTTCATGGAAAACGTTACTGGGGCATGCACACCAACTCGTGAGCCCGTTCCAGTCTGCCAAGATAGCAGGAAAACTGTCCCAACTTCATGTTCTTATGTTGTATTCAACATATTTAGGATTGCGTTGGTGGGACTCTGCCCTACGGGCTTGAACTAAAGCTAGCCCCAGGAATGGTGACTTCAGAAGTGGATTAGACAACTTCTTAAGGAAGAAGAGAAGAGAGATTGGATTGATACCCCGCCCTTCACTCAGAATCTCAGAGTGGTTTACAAACTCCTTTCCCTTCCCCTCCCCACAACAGACACCCCTTGGAGGTGGGTGGGGCTGAGAGAGCTCTGATAGACCTGTCCTTGAGAGAAGAGCTCTGGGAGAACTGTGGCTTGCCCAAGGCCATCCAGCAGGTGCAAGTGGAGGAGTGGGGAATCAAAGCCGGTTCTCCCAGATTAGTCTGTGCACTTAACCACTACACCAAACTGGCAGGGCTGAGAAACCTGGCAACCAACAGCAGCAGCAACACTAGACACAGGGCTTGGACTTCTAATGTGCTGCTGGTGGAAAGTGCCTTAAGATGCAGCTGAATTATGGTGACCTTGTAGGGTTTTCAAGGCAAGAGACGTCCAGAGGTGGCTTGCCATTGTCCACCTCTGCGTAGCAACCCTGGGCTTCCTTGGTGGTCTCCCATCCAAGCACTAACCAGGGCTGACCCTGCTTAGCTTCTGAGATCTGACAAGATCAGGCTAACCATGGCCTGGCTCTACATAACAAACCTGGTCTTCTTTGGTGGTCTCCCATCTAAGCAGTAACCAGGGCCAACCCTGCTTGGCTTCCAAGATCTCACGAGGGGCGATCCCAGGGGTCATTCCGTAGAAAAAGAGGTGCAGGAGCTCATTAGCACAACTCATTTGCATAACTCATTTGCATATGCCACACCCCCTAACATACCGGAAGTGTGTCAGAAGGCAACACCCACCCCTCAGGCTCCACTCCACAGGTGAGTGAAACTGACCTGCTCTTCCTCCATTCCCTTCCCCATCCAATACTTTGTGCAATAAAAATAAGCGTAAAGAGCACACCCTCATTCTCTTCCTGCTCCCTTGAAACCACCAGGTTTCAAGTAGACTTGAGATACCGGGACACGTGCACCACCCATCCCTTCCCCTTCCCCTCCCCACAACAAGACACCCTGTGAGGTAGGTGGGGCTGAGAGAGGTCTTATGAGAACTGCTCATGAGAGAACAGCTCTGAGAGAACTTGTGACTGGCCCAAGGTCACACCAGCAGCTGCATGTGGAGGAGTGGGGAATCAAACCCGGTTCTCCCAGATTAGAGTCCAACTCCTGACCACTACCCCAAACTGATGGGGTGGAAGCTGCTGAAGGGTTGGTGAAATTTCTCCAGTACTTATGTGCCAAGTCTCTGGAAAAGCAGCACACAGTCATAAAAGGAACAATGATAAAATTATCAATATTCAAACAAAACATTAAAAACAATAAAGACCCTAGCAGGGCTTTCCCTGGGGCACTGCGCCTCTGCACTGTTCGGGGAAGCCGAGGAGGGGGCGGGGCTTGGACATGTGCCCGCCCCCTGGGCTCCTCACTCCCGGAGCTGTGCTCCTGTGCGCTCCCGCTCCAATGGACCCCTGCTTTCTGCGTAGATTTATGGCCATTTTATGGCAGTTCAGGAGTGACTTTGCAGTCCCGTGCGGTGTTGCCCTTGGGTATCTGAATGTGGTTTTGAGTGACACCTTTTCCTCCCAGTTGAGAAAGTGTGGAGCAAATGCCAGATGCAGAATCACCCGAGATCAGGCTACCCCGGGCCGGTCAGGTCCGGACTCTAATGTGTTGGACTACGGGATGTCCCAGGGGGCTTATGAAACAGGTTATCGTTCGTCAGCAATGAACTGGTGGGGGCTGTGTCTCTAAACCAAACAGACTGTGAAGGACTCAGCCAAGCAACCCAGTCCTGAAAAGAGTGTTGGGCGCTCCCATCTGTCTTTCCCACCCAGCAATCAACACTCATTGATAGGCTCTAGGAAACCAAAGAAAACCTGGAAGTGCCTTAGTGAACATTCGGTTTCCTCCGCCTCAAGATGTGTTTGTCAAGAGAGCCTGAATGGAACGTGAGTTTTCCTGGAGGAAAAGAATTGTGGAATACAAAATGAGTGATATTTTATGGACTGTGCACCACGGTGTAGCCCGATCTTGTAGAAGAAGAAGAGACTGGATTTATATCCCGCCCTTCACTCACTTGGAGTCTCAGAGCGGCTTACAAACTCCTTTCCCTTCCCCTCCCCACAACAGACACCCTGGGAGGTAGGTGGGGCTGAGAGAGCTCTGAGACAACTGTCCTTGAGGGAACAGCTGATACAGAGCTATGGCTTGCCCAAGGTCATCCAGCCAGGTGCAAGTGGAGGAGTGGGGAATCAAACCCGGTTCTCCCAGATTAGAGTCCGCGCACTTAACCACTCCACCAAACTGGCTCTCTGTACGATCTCAGAACCTCAGCAAGTACTTGGATGGGAGACCACCAAGGAAGGCTTTGCAGAGGAAGGCCATGGCCAACCACCTCTGCTTCTCACTTGCCTTGAAAGCCCCTTGCTGGGGTCACCATAAGTCTTGGATGGGAGACCACCAAGGACAACTCTGGAGAAGAAGGCCATGGCCAATCACCTCTGCTTCTCACTTGCTTTGGAAGCCTCTTGCTGAGGTCACCATAAGTCTTGGATGGGAGACCACCAAGGAAGACTCTGCAGAGGAAGGCAATAGCTGATCGCCTCTGCTTCACACTTGCCATGAAAGTTCATGTGATAGAATGGTTCTCCATTCCAAAAAAAAAAAAAATTCCCGCACACAGAAAAGAAACCTGTCAGGGACGAGTCCTAACTAGAATCCTGACACACTAGATTTCTATCTACGGGGATTTTTTTTCCGTATTGAGCAATATTCGGTCCCATGAGTCTCCCTTGAAATCTGAAGTGGTGCAGCTGTGAAAACAAGACTTATTGGCAGGGACTTTCATGAACCCAAGCCTGCGGAAAGAACTTCTGAACCTGGGTTGCGCAAACACGTTCTGCTGCTTCTTGGTTTTGCTCACGGCCCTGTTCTCAGACGCTTCTCCAGGACTGCAGGTAACAGACGGCATATTTGAGATTCAAGGCCTTTATTGGTTATCTGCCCTTTTTCAATTAAAAAAAACCCCAAAACAAAACAGAAAGAGGAAACAGGAAATCAAACTGGACCAAGGTAAGCCAAGCCACATTCTTTACCAGTGGCTAGATAATATTGCTTCCCCCCGCCCCCCCCATTAACCATGAGAAAAGGATGTCAGGGTGGAGGGTTCCATTGCATATACGTTGCTATCGATATGAGATTACTTGTTTGTTACCAAGGATGGTGCTCTGACATGGAATGGTGCTCTGTTAGCATCAAACAGCAAATCACTGGCAGACACTTAATTAGATATAAATTGGGTTGCCAACCTCCAGGTGGGGCCTGGAAACCTCCCAGAATTACGCCTGCCCTCCAGATGACGAGAGATCGTCTGTGGCATGGATACAGGTGGCCAGGTCAGGTCTATCAAGGTGAGGGGCCAACTTTCGAGCTAGGCTGAGTTGGTAGACAGCCCCTGTTTGCAGCTGCGTTGACTTGCTTTCACGGTAATAAAGGGTCCATTGAACTCCATCTAAAATGGGGGGAACGATGTCCTTCAAGACCTCCTCCTTCCCAACCAGCATTGCCTCTGTCTTTTCAGGGTTTAGTTTCAGTTTGTTCACTTTTGAGCCAATTGACAGGTGGCTTGGTTAAGAACACAAGACAGGCCGTGCTGGATCCAGCCAGTGGCCCATCCAGACGAACACGCTGTGTCACACAGTGGCCAAAACCCAGGTGCCATCAGGAGGGCCACTAGTGGGGCCAGAACTCCAGAAGCCTTCCTGCTGTTGCCCCCCCCCCAGCACTAAGAATATAGGGTATCACTGCCCCAGACAGAAGAATGTAAGAGAAGCCATGTTGGATCAGGCCAATGGCCCACCCAGTCCAACACGCTGTGTCACACAGTGGCCAAAATCCAGTTGCCATCAGGAGGTCTACTAGTGGGGCCAGAACTCCAGAAGCCTTCCTGCTATTGGCTCCTAAGCACCAAGAATACAGAGCATCACTGCCCCAGACAGAAGAACGTAAGAGAAGCCATGTTGGATCAGGCCAATGGGCCATCCAGCCCAGCACTCTGTGTCACACAGTGGCCAAAAACACCAGGTGCCCTCAGGAGGTCCAGCAGCGGGGCCAGATCTCCAGAAGCCCTCCCACTCTTGCCCCCTCCCAAGCACCAAGAATACAGAGCATCACTGCCCCAGACAGAAGAACATAAGAGAAGCCAATGTTGAATCAGGCCAATGGCCTATCCAGTCCAACACTATGTCACACAGTGGCCAAAATCCAGGCGCCATCAGGAGGTCCACTAGTGGGGCCAAATCTCCAGAAGCCCTCCTGCTGTTGGCCCCCCAAGCACCAAGAAAACAGAGAACATAAGAGAAGCCAATGTTGGATCAGGCCAATGGCCCATCCAGTCCAACACTCTGTATCACACAATGGCCAAAACCCAGGTGCCATCAGGAGGTCCACCAGCGGGGCCAGAACTTCAGAAGCCCTCCCACTGTTGCTCCCCCAAGCACAAAGAATACAGAGCATCACTGTCCCAGACATAGTATTATTTTCACTGAGAAACAGCAGCTCTACAATGAAGGGTCATTGAGCCATCAATACACTCATCGGCTACTCAGAGGCCATCTAGTCCACCCCAGGCCCTGTCAAGGAAATCCAAACAACAAGCATCCAAGATACATGACTGTCCAGCCTTCACTTTAAGACTTCAGAGCAGGAAAGCCCACCCAGCACTTTTACGTTTAGGAAAAATTTTTCCCAACTGCTACTAGGTAAGTATTTTTTGCTGCAGATGCCAGAACACATGAATCGGCCTTATACTGAATCAGACCTTTGGTCCATCAAGGTCCGTACTGTCTGCTCAGAAAGGCAGCAGTTATCCAGGGTCTCAGACCGAGGTCTTTCACATCATCAGTTTCTTGGAGTGAGCGACTCAGCATGCCTGGACACTGGGGGGCGCTACATCCCTCTAAGGGTATATAGGTGTTACCTCTTTGAATGGGATGCCTCAATTTCCCTTAACTTGCAAGCTGCCTTCTGCCCTCTCCTCTCTCCCTTTCTCCTATCACTCACTCTTCTCATGGCCTTCCATGGAGTCACATGTCTGCACTGAGTGGAGAAAAGCGGGCTAAAACGCCTGTGTGTGTTTGTGCAGTCAAGTTGGTTTGATTTTCAGTCATAAAGAAAGAGATCTTTACAATCCTCTTGAGAAATGGTATCCCTTTTTACAAAAACTTGACATAGATAAGGTTCAAGACGAAATTATTACAATTAGCTCGTTACAATCTTTTTTAGTGTTGTAGGTTATAATACTTTCTTTTACTGGATTGGTAACTAAGTATAGTCTATTTGCTATTTTATGGCCCTATCTATTCTATCCCGACTCAACTGATTGATAAGGTCAAACGGTAAAACTTATATACACAGGATTGCTAATGAGGTTATTATGGCTTCATCCTCACCTTACAGTATTGACTGAGTAACAATCGTCTACATAAATACTATCCTTTGTCAGAGTAAAGCTCCGGCCTATACACTTCAACTTGTTAGTGTATTTTTAGAACTAATGCCTTTTCTTGTGGTATTGTGTTAAATTTATTTACCTATATTTTTATGTTTTTTTTATTTGTGAAGTGTTTTTTTGCTCACTTGTTATTCTTTGTATACTTACCATTGTTCTTTTTCATGCTTTTTATAAATTTAATTTAAAAAAAAGTTGGTTGATTTTGTTGGAGTGACATCAGAGGGGGGCTACGTCCCTCTAAGTGTGTATGGGTGTTATCTCTTTGAATAGGATGCCTCTCCTTCTCTTAACCTGGGAGCTGCCCTCTGATCTCTCCTCTCCCTTTGTTCTCTCACTTTCTTCACATGGCCTTCCATGGAGACATGTCTCTGCAGGTCTGTCCTGTAGAGATAATGCCCTCATACTCCCACACACGCGATGCCAGACAAGCTGGCCATTTGTGTCAGGGAAAGCCCTCTTTAGGTTAGGCTTCTGTCTCTCCTTTCGACTGCAACCTGAATGTGAACTGGATCTACCTGAGTAAATGTAAATTTCCCTTTCTTGCAATATACTTCTTGGGAGAGTCATTTACTGCACTCAGTGTCACGCTTCTATCGCAGGGCAAAACTCCGCTACATTAGCCAAATATCCCAGGACCTGATCCTTCACTGGAGATGCCAGGAACTGAATCTGGGACCTTCAGCCTGCAAAGTAGAGGTTCTGCCCCTGAGCCACAGTAGCTCTGTTCATGCCTTTCTCCTTTCTCAGGATTCAAAACAATTCCAAGAAGCAGTCCCAATGTACCCATGTAATTAAAACTGGGTATCAAATTATATAAAGCATACACTTTTTAAAAAAGCCTTTCTAGATGCACCTGTAACAAAACCGCAAGCGGAAAATGCCATTACGGGCCTCTCTAAAGATAAATGATTTATCAGGGTTAGTAAAAGACCATCAATTTAAATCCTAGCAGATGTTAAAATCTCCCTCCCTGTGCCAGACCAGAAAGTTTCTCTTGTCTTTGACGGTGAGTCTTTGTTATTTGTTCTTTGACGGTGAGTCTTTGTTATTTGTTATTTCTGTTCTGTCCCTTCAGAGTCCTGCAACCAACCAGTTGCCCTGGAGGACCAAAGTCTGTCTAGTCCAGCATCTTGTCTCACACAGTGGCCAACCAATTCCTCTGGAGGGCCAACAACAAGGCATAGAGGCCGAGGCCTTCCCCTGAGAAGAACATAAGAAGAGCCCTGCTGGATCAGACCAGTGAGGGTCCATCTAGTCCAGCACCCCGTCTCACACAGTGGCCAACCAGTTCCCCTGGAGGGCCAACAACAGGGCATAGAGGCCGAGGCCTTCCCCTGAGAAGAACATAAGAAGAGCCCTGCTGGATCAGACCAGTGAGGGTCCATGTAGTCCAGCATCCTATCTCACACAGTAAGAATATCAGAAGAGCCCTGCTGGATCAGACCAGTGGCCCATCCAGTCCAGCCTCCTGTCTCACACAGTGGCCAACCAGTTACTCAGGAGGGCCAACAATAGGGCAAAAAAGCCGAGGTCTTCCCCTGATGTTGCCTCCTGTCTCTGGGAGTCAGGGGACTGCTTCCTATGGATATGGAGGTTCCTCTTCAGTGCCCATGTCTAGTAGCCACTGATGGACCTCTCCTCCAAAAACTGGTCTAATCCCCCGGGCCAACACTGTTTCACTGGGCAGTGAATCCCACAATTGGTTGATTCTGAACTCATCTGTTTCCTCACAGTTTTTCCACAGCCACGTCAGGAGGTTAATCTCCCTCTACACTGCATGCCACTTTCACTTTCTTTGATCATAGGGTTTTATGGTACCTTCTGCATAGATTTATGGCCATTCGTAGTCAGTACGGTGTTTCCCTGGGGTATCTGAATGCAGTTTTGAGCTGCACCTTTTCCTTCCTCTGCTTCCGATTTGAAAGGAATAATAAGCAGACAGCTAGACACAGCTTCGTTGGTCTCTGTCAGTTCCCCCGCCCTTGTTTCCCCCTCTGCATTTATCACCTTGCCATGGATTACTTGGCTCAGGTGGCTAATGACAGCTGAGGCAAGTACTGACACAGGGAAATCTGCATACCAGATTGAATGAAAACAGATATCTGAGGCAAGGGGGAACCAGGTCGAGTGCTGAGAAAACGCAGAGCGAATGCCAGGTGTAGAATGGACCAATTGAGAAAGGGCTTCCACACCACTGGTGGCCTTCACTCCTCCACACGTCCCATAAAAGCCAGTTTATAGTGATATTATGGATGAGGGATTTTGGTTATAATATTCAACTTGCGGACTGGTCTAAGACATGGAAATCAGCTAAGTTTATGAGAGCTATTCCTTATAAGGAAAACATTTTCAAGATGTTCCATAGATGGTATTGGTCCCCTGATAAAATTGCCAAATATCATAAAAATACCTCAAAAACTTGTTGGAATGTAAGACAAATATTGGAACCTTTTATCATATGTGGTGGAGTTGCCCTAAAATTCAGATATTCTGGAGAATGATCAAATTAACTATACAAGAAATGCTAAATATAAATCTTAAACTAAATCCAGAGACTTATCTCTTAAACATAATTCCAGATGGATTTACAAGAAATGAAGTTAGATTGTTGGTTTACATGACAGTTGCAAGAATTTTGCTTGCCAAAGTTTGGAAACTGGATAAAATCCCCTCAAAAAGGGAAGTAATTCACAGATTTTTAGACCTGGCTGAAAGGGATAGACTCAACATGATACTAAAGCGGTCAAGAGATGGCTCTGTTTGACGAAAGATGGCAGATGGTGTATAAGTGGTT
This sequence comes from Lepidodactylus listeri, assembly GCA_029233225.1. Taxonomy (NCBI): domain Eukaryota; kingdom Metazoa; phylum Chordata; class Lepidosauria; order Squamata; family Gekkonidae; genus Lepidodactylus; species Lepidodactylus listeri. Next base: position 7,176,148 of record JARCFY010000012.1, read on the forward strand.
AGATGCTAACTTTGTATAGACTCAAAATTAGGTACATGAAAGGGGAATTTTATAAGAATTGTTTAGAAATAATAGTAGAAAAAGATGCATCTAGTAAATAAGAAAGAGATAGTACTTTATTAAGAAAAGATCAAGAAAGAGTTAGTAAAAGACAGAAAATATTTACCTTAGGGCAGCTCAAGACCTAAATGGAGATAGCCAATGTGGTGGAGGTCTTTGTGGGCCCCACCAATGCTCCCTCTAAGCCGTGGAGTCTTGTGAGCAAAAATCCTACTTTGTGAGCTACTGGCATTAAAGTTGTGATTGAGCGATTTGGCTGCTGCACAAATTAGTTTGCTCTGGAGCCATCCTTCCTGAGCTAAGACAAAAAGGTGTGAGCTGGAGGCTAAACAACTGTGAGCTAGCTCACACTAACCCAGCTTAGAGGGAACACTGGCTGCCCCACCTAGGAGGCTTACATCCTGTGATTAGGTTCTTGATACGAAATTGAACTAACTCATTGTTAAATATGGAAAACTATGTTAATATTAATCTGTTCTGTTTGAATAGAACCAAGGATGTTATCTAAAATGGCATTTGTATTATTTAGAAACTACAACTGAACACTTTAAAAAAAAAGCCAGTTTATACAAAGAACAGAATGGAAATCTCAAACTTTTCTTAAACTTCACCACTTTGGGCTGCAGAAGTGGGGGTTTAGCTGCCCCCGAAGTTTTGCCTGTTGCACAGTAAGAGGAACCTGGAGGTTCATTCAAGTCTGTGGAATTCTTACGAAGTAATGGGAACTTCAGTAAGACGTGTAACATTTCTCCAGGGCAGTTTATGCATATCCCTGTTCCATTGAGGTTATATGTTTGAAAAACCCCACAGTCCTAATCTGAGCCTTCATTACTAACAAGATTCATATGAACATGAGATTAAGGCTACAGTCACAGACACTAAGGCTGATTTTACACCTCCCCTCTAAAGTAGTTTGACTGATGTCTTTTCCTGTGCTGATTTCACAGTGGTGTGAAATTTCACTCCAGGGGGTCTAAGTGCACTAAGAAACCACAATTGTTTAAAGCAGAATAAAGCGGTTTAATGCTAGCTTGGCCACAGGAGGGCAATTAGTAGATATGGACATTTCAGTAGCAGCACAGTTTCACACCGCACAGAGGTGTGGGCAGGTTTTTTTGAAACTAGAATGATTCCAGCGGGAAAGTCAGATGTAAAATCAGCCTAAATAATCCCCTTTCAGTCCAATTTCAGTGCACTTTCCAACTGGATTTTATAGTGTGAAAATCCAGTTGGAAAGTATGTTGAAAATGGATTGGAAGTGGATTATTAGTGTGTGTGACCACAGCCAAGAATCCAACCAAGAATGCTGGACTCATATCGGAGAGACCCGGGTTCAAATCCCCACTCATGCTACAAAAGCTTGCTAGGCGACCTTGGGCCAGTGACACTCTCTCAGCCTAACTTACCTTCCAGGGTTGTTGCAAGGTTAAAATGGAGGAGAGGAGAACAGCGTAAGCTCCTTTGATTCCCCATCAGGCAGAAAGGTGGGGGTAGAAATGAAATAAATACATAAATAAATAAAATTTTCACCCTGGGCATTGCTGACTGTGGGGGTGGGCTGCATATTTGAACACCCACTAGTTTAACACGCACAAAAATGTTTTCCCACATGCAGAAAACTAGGGCTGCAATCACACGCACAATTCACCCTGACATAGGCGGGTGGATTAAAGGAGCGTGATCAGAGGTCAACATCTGGGAAGCGCCATGCAGCCTGTTTTGCTCTGCCGCACAAGTGGAGTAAAAAAACACCTTGGAAAGTCCTGTAACAAACAGGTTGCTATGGGCTCCAGATGGACTTTCCTGCGTCCGATCACCCCAGCACACTCCCATGGCGTCGGGATAGTCTGATCAGGCTATCTTGACTTCATGCCATTGTTTTTTTCTCTGTCGCAGTATGCGCATCAGTGCGCACACCCCCCCGCACATTCCATAGGGGGACCTCATTGCGGAGGTGCGATTCATCGATTCCTTGGGTAAGCGCATTGGGAACAAACAGTTAAAAAAAAACCCGACTCACCTACGGTTGCGCCTGATCATGCAGTGGCGGGCTGTTCCTGCATCTACAAAAAGCCATGTGATCGGCAACTGCGGGTCAACTTACGCCAGAGGAAACAGCCTCACTTCCCCCCATGTTATCTCGTGCATGTGAACACAGCCTAGCTTTTTCAGAATTGTAGTTTATAATTTCCCGACATCCAGTTTTTTACATGAAGAGACGTTATTTAAAAAAAACAGAGCACACAGCAATTCAGCCCCCCAGCCTTTAGACTGGAGTGTTACAATTTGGGAATCTTTACCCTTTGCTCTTTATCAAAACTAGCCGCTTAATGACAGTAAAATCCATCATGGCCTTCATATCTCCAATAACGCCAAAGCAGGATGAGAAACTAGTCGTTTCCTTTGTATGGGGCAAAACTGTAAAAAAAACAACAACCCCAGAATGATAGCTCCATTTATGTGACCCTAAAGGGTATAAAATGTTAAGTGTGATTGCCGTCGGGGATGGCAAATTGCTACATTTCTATGAGACTTTCATTTGCGGTTGTCAGCAAGAGACACTGCTGAATTGTCCTGCTGAGTCCTGCCCTCCCTGTGGGAAAGTTTTCTTGGAATGGCAGACAATGTTTGGGAATAAATCAGGAGGGTTATTTAAAGTGTGAATCCAAACAGACTGAGCCAGGAGGTTCCTCAATAAAGTTTGAAATATTGCCTTGCAGCTACATCTTCCCTTCTATGGTCACCATGGTTGTCAGCTCGGGGCAGACAAGGGGACGGCTAGTGGGTAAGGCCCTTGGCAGGAACTTCTTGCAGTGCTTGAATTAGCGTTGCTACCAAAGGTTTGTCGAAAACAAAGGCAGTGGGGTAGGCAAAAAGGTTCAGGTCGATTCCGCACAAGTGCTTTGCTTCCCTTTCCTCCCGGGTTTAATGGTCCGAATCAGTGTGCGCGTTTCCGCATTACATGAATCTGACCCGGGTTGATGCCGGTTCTTCATTTCTGCATCTGTCCTTGCCCCGAATCTTGAGCCCATCTCCCCCCCTTTTTTAATGTAGGCGGAGTTGCGTTACGATGTCATGACGCAACAAAGCCATGATTGGCCATCTGAGCTTCCAAGCCCTTGAAAATCACCCGTGTAAGAAAAAAAAAAAGCTTACGCCAGAGTTGGAGGGGAAATGGAGGGTGGGAAAGGGATGGGAAATGGAGAGGGAACATGCAACACTAACACATGTAACCTCTGCAAAAATTGTGTCGACACCACCACACCACCCGCAATACATTGGCCCCGCAAAACATGTTAACCACACAATGATGGATCAATGCCGTGTCGTGATGTTGTAATGCAACGGGGGGGGGGGGGGACAGCTCGCGCTGCACCTCAAAGCCATCAATACATATTTTTATAGTGGCATGACTCAGGCACGACTTTTGTGCAAAAGATGCAACACAGAAATGTGCAGACATCAACAACAAAAGTACATTTTTTAAAAGACATTTAAATGCCAGTCAATGGTGGATCAATGTGTGGTGTTGTTGTAACGCAATAAAGCGGGGAACAAAAAAAACCCCTGCTCGCGCCAGGGCGGGAAAGGGGAGGGAAAGGGGAGAGAAAGAAGCAGAGGGGCGTTAAAGGGGTGGAGCAAGAAACCCCAATTTCGAAGTTCCCCACTTGAATGCCCCGACTTCACTCCCACGGCAAAAAAACCTCCCTGAACATCCCGGAAACAAAGATCTGGGGAAAACAATGATTACATTCGGGCCAACTGCAGACCCGGAGCAACAAATAGGGAACTGTTGCTCTGCCCCGGATTTTATCAGGGAGTGACGCCGGGGCAACAACTAATGCGGAATCGGCCTCAGCGTGGTTTTCAGGCAGCCCTGAGGTACACGGGCCCGGCTAGCCTGACCTTCTCAGATCCCAGAAGCTAAGCGGGGTCAGTCCTGGTTAGTGCTTCGATGGGAGACCACCACAGAAGAAAAGGGTTGCTATGCAGAGGCAGGCAATGGCCAACCACCTCCGTTTATCTGCCCTGACCTGGATGGCCCAAGCTTGCCCAATCTCGCCAGATCTTGGAAGCTAAGCCGGGGCGACCCTGGTTAGTACTTGGGTGGGAGACCACCAAGGAAATCCAGGGTCATTAAGAAGAGGCCCACAAAGGTAAACCACCTCTCTTCAGCACTTGTCTTGAGAAGAAGAAAAAGAGATTGGATTTATACCCCACCCTTCACTGCCCGAAGGCGTCTCAGAGCAGTTCACTGTTACATCGAGGGAGGCAATCTATCTTCCCAACAACAGATGCGGTTGCATTCATTACTGATACCGCAGGACTCTAGGGGGAAATAAATGTATTTGTCTGGTCTGATTGATTCTGCAAATGCTACTCAGCGGCGTTAATGGCTTGTAATGGAAGGAGCGGTAGTTGGTACCATAGAGTTTTCAGGGCGATTGCTAGAACGTCGCCCCAGCAACGTGCCCAGCGTGATGACGTCACTTCCAGGTGATGTCATCGCGCTGGGCAGTCAGCCGAATCAGGCCACTTCAGGGGTGGGGTTCCCCCGCCAGCCAAATCTGGACCGGCGGATTGGGGACCCCTATAGCGGGGAAAACCCCGCCCCCCGGGGGGACTTGGCAGCCCTAACTCATCTCCAGGTTCCCCTGGAGAGGGTGGACTCTATGACTTTATACCTAGCGTTGCCAGCCTCCAGGTAGGGCCTGGGGATCTCCTGCTTTTACAACTGATCTCCAGCTGACAGAGATCTGCTCCCCTGGAGAAAATGGCTGCTTTGAAGGCGTTGCACCATGCTGAGGCCCCGCCCCTCCCCAACCCCACCCTCTCCTGGATCCCCCACCAAAGTCTCCAGGTATTTTCCAACCCAGACCTGGCAACACTGTTTATACCTCACTGAGGTTTCTCTCCTCCCCAATGTTGGAGCGAGCAACTTAGGATGCCTGGACACGGGGGGGCACTGCTTCACTCTAAGAGTGTCTAGGTGTTATCTCCTTAAATGGGATGCCTCTCTTTGTCTTAACCTGGAAGCTGGCCTCTGGCCTCTTCTCCCCTTTTGTCTTCTCCCTCTCTCTACATGGCCTTCCATAGACAGAGGTGATGATAGATAGATAGATAGATAGATAGCATAGATAGATAGATAGATAGATAGATAGATAGATAGATAGATACCAACCCTTCTTTCAAGGAACTGAGTGGCATGCACTCTCTACAGGAGAGATCTGCAGAGACATATGTGTCCATGGAAGGCCATGTAGAGGGAGGGAGAGGATAGATTGGTAGATTTAAAAAGCAACGTTTGGCAAGCAACAGAGGCTGACTGCAAACTTTAAAAAGAACTCTGAATCACAGCTCACCAGTATCTAAACCATTACTGAAGGAATGAAAATAATCACCAAGAAAACAGCAAGGGTGGGGCCGAAGGAAGGGAGGATGGATAACGTCTTAGGGGAATCCGGATAACACCCTCAATCATGCACAGCTTCCTCATTTGTCCCAGGGTACCCTCAAATAGCCACAACTGTGTGTGTCATCCGGATGATGGATTCCGTCTCCCCGTGTAAACAGAGTTCCTAACATAGCAACGGCCATTCCAGCTTTTTCCAAACCTGTTATTTTCTCATGTGCTGCCTCAGTCATTATTTCTCACTGGCCTTGTGAAGCTCGGGAGAGAGAAAGGTCTACCATACAATAGATCTACGATACAATAAAAGAGCCAACCCAACCGTTCTGCGGAATGTTTGAGGCTAATTCTTAGTGACTTGGGAAACGTGTGTGGACTGCAGTACATCAGACAGCACTTTGGAGAGTGGGAAATCCGCTCTTATTATTTATTTACTTTGTTCATACCACCACCAGTCTCTAAGAGGGGCTTGGAGATTTCCCAGTTTTACAGCTGATCTCCAGACGGTAGGGATCAGTTCACCAGGAGAAAATGGCTACTTTACAGGTAAAATCAACGACATTATACTAGGGTTACCATATTTTGAAAAGCGAAAAAGAGGACATTTCCCCGACTGACTAGTTCGAGCAAGTGACCACTATCACAAATCTCCCTTTAAATACACCTACAATTTAAGCTGTGATGATATATTTGCTTGTTCGTTTCTTCAGCTTGTAGACCGCCCTCCCCTGTACACAGGGCTCAGGGCAGTGAACAGTATTTCCAATAAATACATGCATAACATTTAGAATCATAGAGTTGGAAGGGACCTCCAGGGTCATCTACTCCAACCCCCTGCACAATGCAGGAAATTCACAAATACCTCCTTCCCCCCACACACACCCCACACATCCCCCACACTTCCATGTTCCATTTCAATAACTACATCCACAGATCCAGTTAAAAATAGTTAAAACCAGGGATTTATTGGGGGTGGGGGAGATGCTAGAACTCTCAAGAGGGAAATGAAGTTTTCTGTCTGTATAGTGAAAACTCATTAGCTTTTAAACATTTTGTTAGTGGCTCCCAAGAGCTCAGAGCTTGTGTTCGGTTAACCATTGAATTGCTATGATGCTGCCTTACAGTGTACTTTTTAAAGTAGTTTCTGTACTTTGCATTAAAATAAGGTACTAATTAAAAAAAAACTTTTAAACATTTTAAAACGAATTTTGCTGAAGAGGTTCTGGAACTCAGTGTGTACATTGATGTGTCCCCTCTAAAGTAGTTTGACTGCTGTCTTTTCCTGTGCTGATTTCACAGTGGTGTGAAATTTCACTCCAGGGGGTCTAAGTGCACTAAGAAACCACAATTGTTTAAAGCAGAATAAAGCGGTATAATACTAGCTTGATCACAGGAGGGCAATTAGTAGATATGGACATTTCAGTAGCAGCACGGTTTCACACTGCACAGAGGTGTGGGCAGGTTTTTTTGGAACTAGAATGATTCCAGCGGGAAAGTCAGATATAAAATCAGCCTAAGTGTCCCTGCCTCCCAAGTCTTCCTTGACCCCCTCCCAGTTCTACCTGTCCCTAGGTCCTATGTAAATATTGCTCCTACAACCAGCATCTTCCTCTTCCCTTGAATCCAGATGTCAACATCCCCTGAATGTTCCCCTCGCCTTCAGCAATTAGAATGTTTGTGAGCATTCCGTGACATCTCAGCAGCTTAGGAAATGTCTATGCAAGGCTATGGTCAGAGTTCCATCCTGTATCATTGCTGTTTATCATAGCGGTATTGTTTTCTCCCGTGCCGACTGAGACTTCCTCCTGTCACTGCCCTTCCTAGAAAACCTATCTAGGCTTGTATAAACTTCCTCCTCAAATCAAATCAAATCATACCTTTAATACCATACAGAATAAACTAGGACAGATTACAGCATTGTCAAAATAAGAGTAATAAAATGAAAGACTTATGCAGTTAAAATTTAAATGTAACATCAAATCATCGCTGTGTCTTATCTTGACGGATCGTAATGGCACATCGGAGAAACGGAGAAACATTCTCAGTTATGCCAGGAAAAATATCATTCAAAATATATTGGACCTTAACATGATCAGACAATCCCGTCTTATTTTCAAGGATAGAGTCAAGATACTTAAAATTTTGGTGTAGTGGTGTAGGAGCACAGACTCTAAACTGGGAGAACTGGGTTTGATTCCCCACTCCTCCACATGCAGCTGCTGGTGTGACCTTGGGTCAGTCACAAGTTCTCTCAGAGCTGTTCTCTCAAGAGCAGTCCTTGAAAGAGCTCTCTCAGCCCCACCTACCACACAGGGTGTCTGTTGTGGGGAGGGGAAGGGAAAGGCGATTGTAAGTCGCTCTGAGACTTTAAGTGAAGAGCAGGATATAAATCCAGTTTCCTGTTCTTCTTCTAAATGTTTGCATAATATAAAGTACTGGAGACGGAGACGCTTGTAGTAAAATCAGCTCATGAAGATTATTGAGTGGAGAAAATGACATGCTGAACGGAGGTCTGGGGGCCTGCTTATATTCCCACTTTAACCGCACCCCTGGCTTCTCCCAATACAGCGGATAGGTTCACTTTTCCGCGGTTGTGAGCTATAGGACCTCCGTCGGATCCTAAGCGCCCGATTTGTCCAAATTACGATCCAGCCGGGCTATTGTCTGCCGGATTGAAGCTCCGGCAGCTAGCCTGACCATGTGCATTGTGGCGACCATGTGGAGGTCGCCATTACATACATTACACGTAAAAAGGGCTATAAAAGAGGATATGCAAGATTGTTTCAGTACATTTTAACTTACACAGGCAAAGTCTAGCGGAGTAGGCTACCTTTTGAAATCTGCCATATTGAACTGCTCAGGGGTCCGTTGGAGCGGGAGAGCACAGGAGCGGAGCTCCGGGAGTGAGGAGCCCAGGGGGCGGGCACATGACCAAGCCCCGCCCCCTCCTCGGCTTCCCCAAGCAGTGCAGAGGCGCAGCGCCCCGGGGAAAGCCCGGCTAGGGTCTTTATTGTTTTTAATGTTTTGTTTCAATATTGATAATTTTATCATTGTTCCTTTTATGACTGTGTGCTGCTTTTCCAGAGACTTGCTCAAGGTGGCATATAAATTTTCTAAGTATACCATTTTTTATCTGGGCACATGGCACATAAGTACTGGAGAAATTTCACCAACCCTTCAGCAGCTTCCACCCCATCAGTTTGGTGTAGTGGTCAGGAGTTGGACTGTAATCTGGGAGAACCGGGTTTGATTCCCCACTCCTCCACATGCAGCTGCTGGTGTGACCTTGGGCCAGTCACAAGTTCTCTCAGAGCTGTTCTCTCATGAGCAGTTCTCAAAAGACCTCTCTCAGCCCCACCTACCTCACAGGGTGTCTTGTTGTGGGGAGGGGAAGGGGAAGGGATGGGTGGTGCACATGTCCTGGGTATCTCAAGTCTACTTGAAACCTGGTGGTTTCAAGGGAGCAGGAAGAGAATGAGGGTGTGTTCTTTACATTTATTTTTATGGCACAAAGTATTGGATGGGGAAGGGAATGGAGGAAGAGCAGGTCAGTTTCACTCACCTGTGGAGTGGAGTCTGAGGGGTGGGTGTTGCCTTCTGACACACTTCCGGTATGTTAGGGGGTGTGGCATATGCAAATGAGTTATGCAAATGAGTTATGGTAATGAGCTCCTGCACCTCTTTTTCTACGAAATGACCCCTGGCGGTGGCTACAAGCATGGACGGCTTCAAGAGGGACTTGGATAAACATATGGAGCAGAGGTCCATCAGTGGTTCTTAGACACAAAGTATAGATAGGAACTCTCAGTCTGGGGCAAGTGATGCTCTGTATTCTTGGTGTTTGGGGGGGGGGGCAACAGTGGGAGGGCTTCTAGTGTCCTGGCCCCACTGCTGGACCTCCTGATGGCACCTGGTGTTTTTGGCCACTGTGTGACACAGTGTTGGACTGGATGGGCCACTGGCCTGATCCAACATTGGCTTCTCTTATATTCTTATGTTCTTAGGAACTTAAGTTAGCACAAGTTCCAGTAGGCATCTGTTGGTCCTGGTACATAGAAGCAGCCTTTAGAGGTGCTGACTTAAGTTCATGAGACCTTGTCCAGTATGTCAGAAACTGAATAATATTAGCCTGTCAGGAAATGGAATGCAATCTCCTTCCAAACTTCTACGGTATTGTTTCCCCTGTGCCAACGGAGACCGCCTCCCATCACTGCCTTGCCTACAAAACCCATCTAGGCCTATATAAACGTCCTCCCCTTTCTTCTGTTTGTGGGGAAACAACAGCTGCTGCCCTACCCATCTCCATGGCGATCCCACCTCCTCTCTTACCTCAAGCGACGAGCATATGACAAGCAAAAGGGAGATTCTGTATGTGCAATTTTGGGCCAGGATATTCCGAATGTTGCTTTTAGGGACCAAGGAATTGAGAAGCTGCCTTGTACAGGGACGCTGCAGTTTTAGAGGGCAACGGTGTGCTAGTTTCTCTGAGAGAAACAAGTTCCGGTTCATATGGTGCAAAATGGCTCACCTTCCCTTCAGAAGAACAAAGTTCGAGTCCAGCGGCACCTTTAAGACCGGCAACATTTTATTCAAAGTATAAGCTTTTGTGTGTACACCCACTTCCTGAATAAAACTTTGTGGGTTTTACAGGTGCCACTGGACTGTTCTGAAGAGAGGGAAGAAGAAGAAGAAGAAGAAGAGATTGGATTTATACCCTGCCCTTCACTCGGAGTCTCAGAGCAGCTGACAATCTCCTTTCTCTTTCCCTCCCCGCAACCGACACCCTGTGAAGTAGGTGGGGCTGAGAGAGCTCTTTCGAGGACTGCTCTTGAGAGAACAGCTCTGAAAGAACTCAAAGCAGCTGCATGTGGAGACGTGGAGAATCAAACCTGGTTCTCCCAGATTAGAGTCCACTCTCCTAACCATTACACCAAACCGGCTGCTTCAGACCAAGACAGCTACCCACAGGAGTCTAACTTCCTTCATAAATTTTTCTTCACAGATTTATGGGACTCATTGGAAGGGTTGCCAGCCTCCAGGTGGTGGCTGGAGATCACCTGGGATTACAACAGAATTCCAGACAACAGGGATCACTTTACCTGGAGAAAATGGCTGCTTTGGAGGTAGGGTTGTCAAGTGTCTTACCTTCCGCAGCAGGGGAGAGCTGGTCCCGTTCCGGGACATTCGCGCATGTGCTTCACGTGCGTGGGGTGTGATGACGTCACCCGGAAGTGACGTCATCATGTTGGACACGCCACCGGCCGACGCTCTAGCAAGCAGCCTGGAAACTCTATGGTACCATAGAGTTTTCAGGGTGGTTTTTAGAGCACTGGCCGGCAGCGTGCCCAACGTGATGATGTCACTTCCAGGTGACATCATCACGCCGGGCATGCCAGCCTGAACCGGGCACTTTGGGGGCGGGGTTCCCCCTGCCGGCCTGATCCGGAGCGGCAGATTGGAGACTGTTTTGGCGAGAGAACCCCTGGCAGCCCTATTTGGAGGGTGGACTCTATGACATTCTTCCCCATTGAAGCCCCTCCCCACCACATCCCTACACTCCTCAGGCTCCACCCTCGAAATCTCCAGGTATTTCCCAACGTGGAGCTGGCAACACCGTCGTCGGTCTCGCCTGCAGGACAGACACCAGTTTAAGAGTGCTGTTGGTCACAATACACAGCTTGGATCCTGCTAAAGCTGAAGCCAAATGACCATCACTGCTTTGATGATAGCGTCTGACAACGGTCTAGAAGTTTCTATGGGAGCGAAATTCTGTCCTCCAGAAGGATCTGCTCCCTGACAAGGATTTAGTCATACTTTTTGACATTTATGGAATGACCCGGAGAGTCCCAGGATCAGACAGGAATTAATTTCTGTTCCACTGACTGCAGCTAAATGTTTAATTGCAGCCAAATGGAAAAACAGCGTTATGCCGACTACCGGTGACTGGTATGTTAAAGTGGGGATTTTGCCACATGGATAAACTTGCAGACTCTCTCTCTCTCTCTCTAAACGTGACACTGGTTTAGGTTTATCTAGTATGTTAGAAAAGTGGTTCCCGTTTTTGAACCATACAGCTCAGGGTATTACGTTCAAACCGTACTTCTCTAAACAACAATGTTATAGTTTTGTTAGTGGGTTTCTAAAATATCAGAAGAGAGGGAAGAGGAGAGGAGATTGGATTGGATTTATACCCTGCCCTTCACTTGGAGTCTCAGTTCCCGTTCAGACGGGGAACTAATCCCGCCATTGGCCTTGTTCTGATTTGATCTTGATCTTTTTTACCCAGTATTGCACAACCAGACAGCTTCCCCGTGAATCACCTTACCATGTTCAGACTCCGTGGTAGATTGTCTAGACAGCGTCCACCTAAAGGAGCCACGTGGTCATGTTTTTTTTAAAAAAAACACTATTTGCGCATGCACATATGTGCCTTGCTATCTATTAATTTTTCCGCGCATGCGCAGACTTGAATGTTAAAAGCACCACCAGCGGTACCTTCCTCTAGGTACCATTTGAATTAACAATGTGCATAAGTTTCATGGGTCCTTCAGTAGCATGAAATTGTCCGGAACGTTTGAGCGGCACTCTGCGGCCATCGCTCATTTAAGCGCAAAGCGCTAAGAAATTTTTAAAATGGTAGCCGGTCGGGGTGGTCTGGAGTCAGACCACCCCGACGGGCTGATTGCGCACTGGAACGACCAGATGAGGGAAAGTCCGCCATTGGCCCATCAGCAAGCTTTAAACCGGACTTTCACCACTATCTTTCTAGTACAGCTCCCTGGCAGGGATCAACAGACTGATCGCAGAAGTGGCACCTTTTCCCTGATGTCGTGGTCTGGATGTGCCCTTTAAATCCACCAGGCTCTCATGCCTGGGTTGGATTTAAAGAGCCACCTGATCACGGCCTCAGAGTGGCTTACAATCTCCTTTCCCTTCCCCTCCCCACAACAGACACCCTGGGAGGTAGGCGAGGCTGAGAAAGCTCTTTCGAGGACTGTTCTTGCGAGAACAGCTCTGAGAGAACTTGTGACTGACCCAAGGTCATCCAGCAGCTGCATGTGGAGGAGTGGGGAATCAAACCCGGTTCTCCCAGATTAGAGTCCACCGCTCTTAACCACTACACCAAAATAGGCTTCCCTCTAGAAGTGTATTGATGGATTTCTTTTGTAAGGTGATTCATTTCTTCACCATTTACATAACAAGCCACTCTTGTAAAATGCTGTGCTATGCTGAGTATTGATGTTATTGTGTTTTACCTGTGAATTATTTTTATATGTGCCTTTTCTTGTTACGGTTAAATACGATGCATATTGTTAAGGTTTAATTTAAAAAATTATCAAAAAATATTAAAAACACACAGCAAGCTGTGTCTACACACTCTTCTCCTTCAAAAAAATATACTTTCCTACATTTTATTTATTGCAGGCACTGTTTGTTTCCATGCAGAGGTCAAAGTATTGGTGATGATCAGGGGTTATTCCACAGAAAAAGAGGTGCAGGAGCTCATTAGCATAACTCATTAGCATAACTTATTTGCATATGCCACATCCCCTGACATTACCGGAAGTATGTCAGAAGGCAAGAAAGAAAGGTGAGAGAGAGGAAGGAAGGAAGGAAGGAAGGAAGGAAGGAAGGAAGGAAGGAAGGAAGGAAGGAAGGAAGGAAGGAAGGAAGACGACAGCTACTAATCCAAGCCTCAGAAATACCACTATTCTGGGAGGATAGCTTCAGTGGTGGCTGAAGCCTTCAGAAGGCTGATCGGAGGAACAAGGACCTTTCCAGGGGACGGGGTCATTTTGCTGCAGCCATGACACAAGCAGGCATTTCCCCACGGGGGGGGGCTGGCACCAACTCCCGGAGCTGCGCTCCCCCGAGCTCCTGCTCGAAATGACCCCTGGTGACGATTATTAGCCATGGGTGAACTCTGCCCATTACCAGCTCAGTACAGCAGACCCGACTTCCCCCACCCCAGGCTGCTTCAGTGAGCTACAGGAAAGAGAAGGGCTGAAGGAACAAATGGGTGCCAGGGATTCCATTAATTTATTTAAGCACAGCTTTAAGGTTGACGATGAAGAACTTGAGACTGTGAAAGGTTCTCTATTTCCTGGCTCCATCATCAACCAAAAAGGAGATTCCAGCCAAGAAATCAGAAGGAGATTGAGACTTGGAAGAGTAGCCATGAAGGAGCTAGAAAAGATTCTTGAGTCGTTGCCGACCGAGACCAAGATAATTCATACTTTGGTCAAAAGAAGAGAGAGGCACCTAGCCTAAAGAGCACTTTCTCTATCACAAATGGCCAGCTTGTCCGGTGTCATGTGTGTGGGAGGATGAGGGCATTTGTCTCTACAGGAGAGACCTGCAGAGACATGTCTCCATGGAAGGCCATGTGAAGAAAGTGAGAGGACAAAGGGGGGGGGGAGGAATCAGAGGGTAGCTCCCAGGTGAAGAGGAGAGGCATCCTATTCGAGGAGATAACACCCATACACACTTATGTAGCGCCCCTCCAATGTCACTCCAACAAAATCAAAGCAACTTGACAGCACAAACCCACACAGGCATTTTAGCCCGCTTTTCTCAACTCAGTGTGGACGCAAACAGGCTTCCCACATCAGCACACACACACACCCCTCGCAGACGGCAACCAAAAAAGCGGCATCAAAAGCCACATAATTGCATTTCCCCGGCAACTCGGAAGAAGGACTCCCTCCACATGAATCCATGCAAGAAAGACATTGTGCGACATAACACACTTGTTATTATAGCCTTTTTACAGGAGCAAGAGAAGATGCTAAGAATAGAAACCCCATGTTTAAAAGCAGTATATCTGATTCTCAGATGGTGGGAATAAATGATGTCGGGAGGGCCCTATCCACCGTGTATCCAGACAAGACAGCTTCCCAGAGCTATCTGCCTGCCCGCTTTTGTCCTCCTCCAGTGCTATTCATATGTTCCGGCACGTCTGTGGAAATGTTGAAGACTCCAGGGACAGTTAATAATATAGTTAGAAACAGTATAAATAGAGTGACTTGCAGGCACAAGATGGGGGGAGGCAGAGGGCGGCTGGAGGGCTTGCCATTAAATATTCAGGTACGCAACTAAAAGCTGGGTCCGGAAAGCTACTTAAGAACATGGGTTTTTCCCTCTCAAGAGAGTAGAAGATTTTAGTCTTCCTGTTCGTTCCTCCGTGCAGGAATAATGCATGATTCAGTCTCCAAACTCTCTCTCTCTGCGATTGCTACTGAAACTTGGTCTGAAGCAAAAGGGGGAGATTTTACTGCAGGTGAACCTAGGATTACCAACTGTGGGTTGGGAAATTCCTGGAGATTTGGGGATGGAGAGGGCACTGTTTGGGCAGCGATATATAATGCCATAGAGTCCACCTCCAAAGTAGCCATTTTCTCCAAGTCTCCTAATCTCTGGAGATCAGTTGTAATTAGAATCATAGAATCACGGAATCCCAGAGTCCGAAGGGGCCCTACAGGCCATCTCTAGTCCAACCCCCTGCTCAGTGCAGGATCAGCCTAGAGCATCCCTGACAAGTGTTGGTCCAGCCATGGCTTAAAGACTGAAAGGAATTCCAGGATCTCCAGGCCCCACCTGGAGGCTGGCAACCCTGGGAGAACCCTCTGAGACATTTCTAAGGAAGTGAAAAACAGTCTGGAAAAACGTAGGTGATTTTTGAGCGAAGCAGAGAGGTCTGGCCGAGGATACTTCTACCTTGTCCCTGGATTTTAATGGGAACAGTGGAGCTTTTTGGAAGTTACTTCCTCAGGTGAAGCTGTGATACTTGAGGAATAAGATCAAGACGCGTGTCTCACTCCCACACACTTAACTATACACTGGGTCCCCAGATCGGGGCTGGGAAACTCCTGGAGATTTGGAGGTGATAATGTCAGTTAAAGGAGAGCCAGTTTGGTGTAGTGGTTAGGAGGGCAGACGCTAATCTGGGAGAACCGGGTTTGATTCCCCACTCCTCCACATGCAGCTGCTGGGGTGACCTTAGGTCAGTCACAAGTTCTCTCAGAGCGGTTTATTTATTTCTTTGGTTAGATTTGTGTCCCGCCCTCCCGGCCAAGGCCGGCTGTTCTCCCAAGGGCAGTCCTCAAAAGAGCTCTCTCAGCCCCACCTACCTCACAGGGTGGCTGTCCGTTGTGGGGAGGGGAAGGAAAAGGAGATCTTAAGCCACTCTGAGACTCCGAGGGAAGGGCGGGGGATGAATGCAATGTCCTCCTCCTCCCCCTCTTCTTCATATATTATGTGCTCAATTGCCATCTTGTGACCTGCCCTGAGCACGCTAGTGGGGGAGAGCGGGATATAAATAAAATAAAATAAAAACACAGCATCCACTTTCTCCAGGGCAACTGATCTCTGTAGATTGGAGCTGAGCTATAATTCTGGCGGGTCCCCAGGTCCCACCTGGAGGCTGGCATCCCTTCAGAGACCCTCACACCAACTTATTCTGGAGTCTCAAGCTGGCGTTCCACTGAGGCCCACGGGCAGCCGCTTCTGTTTTAAAACTCTGTCAGGAGAGCCAGTGGTTTCGGGGGCAATTCTCTCTTCAGGCAGCTGCCTGCGTTTCTGTTTCAGGGCCGTCTCCAGGCTGAGGAAACCCAGATCTCCTGGGTCGAATGACGAGCGAGAAGGCAGTCTGGGAAGCCCAGATGCCAACACCCTTGGAAACCAGACCGCACATCTCTCAGAACTGCTGTCAGCTGGCCATTTGGGGGAGGCCGTGTGGTCGTGTCTTGCTGCTGCGTGGGCAACTTCTCTCCCAGGCTGTGGTTTCGGAGGGAATGAGCCAGTTTCCGTTTTACAGCCCCGGCCCAAGCGCTTTCAGGTTCACAGGATGGAGGGCGACTGGAACTCAGTTTGGCTGTTACAACCGACTATTAAACGTTTCGACTTGGAAGCGCCTCCTGCTACTTTCCGTGGCGTTCACTTCCAACTCAGCTGGATTTCAGCGCGAGGTAATGGCCAGAACGCAGGACTAATACCTGGGACGCTGTAAAGTACTCAATACAGAGACGTGTTCTTGTGAAATCAGCTCATAGGTTTTATTGGAGGTTCTGGAACACATGTTTTAACGGGGCTCGTGGGTCTGCTTATATACACAGTAAAACCGCACCCCCGGCCTCGCCCAAACATACTGATAGGGCTACTTAAGAGTCACCCTAATCTATTGGTTCCCTTTTGAATCCTGGCTGGCCGATTGGTATATTTTAGGATCCGGTCAGTCTATTGTTTCAGGGAATGAAGCTCGGTATCTCGCCCGGCCACGTGTGTGCCCCTGACCGCGGGGCGGTCGCCATTAGAACACAACAGATGCCCCAGTTCACATCTACCTGTCAGCTACGACACTCTCTAGGCGATCTGGGGCTTTTCCTCTCAGCCTGATCTACCTTGCAGGGTTGCTGTGAGGGTAAAAAACGGTGGAGGGGAGGGCCAGATAAGCCACCTTGAGATCAACAGAGGAAGGATAGGATATAAATGATGGCTAGCTAGCGAGCTGGTATATTTCTTTATACTGGGACTGAATCATAGAATCATAGAGTTGGAAGGGACCCCCAGGGTCATCTAGTCCAACCCGCTGCATAATGCAGGAAATTCACAAAGACCTCCCCCCCCACACACACACACACACCCAGCGACCACTGTTCCCCACCCAGAAGATTTTTTTTTAGAAAACCTCCAGAATCCCCGGGCAAACTGCCCTGGAGAAAAACTGTTTCCTGACCCCAAAGTAGCGAACAGCATTTCCCTGGGTGTGTAAGAAAAGGGCCACAAGAAATCTAAGCACTGAGGCAACCCTTCCTGCCCTCCCTTCTCATGATCTGCCTCAGTTCACAGAATCTGCATTGCTGAACATCATGTTAAAAGGCCTTGTTGTTGCCTCTAATGTGCCTCTCAATCAAATGGTGAGAGATCCAGGCCTGCCAACTCTGGATTGGAAAAACCTGGCAAATTGGGTTGGAGCGAGGACAAGGTGGATGTTGGAAAGGGACCTCATCGAGTTATAATGGCACAGAATCCATCCTCCAAGGCAGCCATTTTCTCCAGGGGAACTGATCTCTGCAGTCAGCTGTAATTCGGGGAGATCTCCAGGACCCCTCCTGGAAGCTGGCAAACCTGTATAATGTCCCCCCTCCTGACTCAGTTGCCTGGCTGGGCCAGGGGCGTAGAGTTTTGGAAATCCGGGGGGGGTGGGGGCTCCTTAGCGTGCACGCTGGGACGATGTTCTCCCCCCAACTCCGGGAAACCGGCCCGCCTCCCCGGGCCCTTCCGAGGCCCGCCAGCCGCTGCTGCCGGTGCCTCTCCCCCCCCCCGCCACCCCTTCCCTCTCCCTCTCCAGCAGCGGCCGCCGGGCCTCGGAAGGACCCGGGGAGGCGCGGCAGCAGGTGCTCCGTTTTCCCGGGGGAGGCTGAGCCCCCCCCTGGGAAATTTTGGGGGTGGCTCAAGCCCTCGAGCCCCCCCCGTACTCTACGCCTATGGGCTATTCTTGCAGCCATTTCCCCCACTTAGGAAACAAGACACCCTGACTGGGTACCTCACAGGAACAGATTGAAAAGTTAAAATGCTCCCCCAGGGTGTGGGGAGGGGAACCAGAGGGGCCTAGGGTTGCCAACCTCCAGGTGGGACCTTGGATCCCCTGAAATTACACCTAGTCTCCAGCCTACAGAGATCAGTTCCCCTTAGGGTTGCCAGGTCTGGGTTGGAAAATGCCTGGAGACTTTGGGGGTGGAGCGAGGAGAGGGCGGGGATTGAGGAGGGGAGGGGCTAGGGCTGCCAAGTCGAACTCACCTACTGGCGGGGGGGGGAGTCCTTCTTTGCCCGGAAGCCGCCCAGAAGCCCAAAGCGCGCGCGCCCAGTGACGTCACCTGGAAGTGACGTCACCACGTTGGGAGCGTCGCCCTGGCAACATCTCCAACGTGGTGATGTCACTTCCAGGTGACGTCACTACGCTGGGGAAGTCGTCCACGCTTAAAGACTTCGGGGTCGGGGCTCCCCCCGCCGGCCGAATGCCGGCCGGGGGATCGGGAACCCCTATAGCGGGGGATCCCCCGCCCCCCGGGCTGACTTGGCAGCCCTAGGAGGGGCCTCGGCCTAGTACAATGCCATATAATCCATCCTCCAAAGCAGCCATTTTCTCCAGGGGAGCTGACTTTTATCAGCTGGGGGTCAGTTGTAAAAGCGGGAGATCCCCAGGCCCCACCTGGAGGCTGGTAACCCTAGTTCCCCTGGAGAAAATGGCTGCTTTGGAGGGTGGACTCTATGGCATTGTACCCCACTGAGGTCCCTGTCCTCCCCAGGCTCCACCCCCAAATCTCCAGGAGTTTCCCAACCTGGATCCGGCAACCCTACCCCATCTCCTGCCAGTGGCCAGTGGGGGAGTTGGCAATTCTAGAGGGCCGCATGTGGGCTTTCAATCACGGTGAAGGGCAGACTCTAGGGGATCATCAGCCCGCTCCTCAACAGGTCTTTTGTCTTCTGTTTCCTTCCATGCATGTTTCTGAAAATTTAATCTATCAGGGGTTAATCCACTGCAAGGGATCTTAGCTCCATGGCAGCAGAAGGCATTTTAATGAGTGTTCCAGCGCTCTCCTCTTATACAAACAGAAGCACAGTTTCGCAGCCCCATAAAAACGAACGGAGCAGGGGTGCAGGCCTAGGGTTGCCAACTCCAGGTTGAGAAATTCCTGGAGAATTGGGGGGTGCAGCCTGGGGAGAGCAGGGTTTGGGGGAACCTCCGCAGTGGGCTTCTGCTCTAGAGTCCACCGTCCAAAGCTGCCATTTTCTCCAAGGGAACTAAATCTCTGACGTCTGGAGATCAGTTGTAATTCTGGGAGATCCCTAGGCCCCACCTGGAGATTGGCAATAATGTTTCCTCTATGCTGAGTTAGTGTGAGCTAGCTCACAGTTTGTTAGCCTCCGGCTCACACATTGTTGTCTTCGCTCAGGAAGGAGGGCTCCAGAGCAGACTAATCTATGCAGCAGCCAAACTGCTCGCTCACAACTTTAATGCCAGTAGCTCACAAAGTTGAATTTTTGCTCACAGGACTCCATAGCTTAGAGGGAGCATTGGTTGGCATGCCCTAACCATCCCTAAAACCATCCCTTGAGAGCCAGTTTGGTGTAGTGGTTAAGTGCGCGGACTCTAATCTGGGAGAACCGGGTTTGATTCCCCACTCCTCCACTTGCAGCTGCTGGGTGACCTTGGGCAAGCCATAGCTCTGTACCAGCTGTTCCCTCAAGGACAGCTTGGGAAAGAGCTCTCTCAGCCCCACCTACCTCACAGGGTGTCTGTTGTGGGGAGGGGAAGGGAAAGGAGTTTGTAAGCCGCTCTGAGACTCTTAAGTGAGTGAAGGGCGGGATATAAATCCAATCTCTTCTTCTTCTTCTTCTTCTAAACAGCATTGCCTATCTCAGCCCATCGCCTTCCATGGATTTATGAGGGTATAACTCTGTTTAGGCTGACACTGTTATTGTAGCCTCGATAGCTGCTGAAATAGGTTTTAACGAGAGATTTAAGGGTAGAAACCACGGCTTGAAAAAAATATTGTCATGGTCGTTGCGAATCGTAACTATGCTGTCTTTTCTTCCCACGCATGTAATAATTCAGGCGCATTAGATGCAAAGAAAGCAGTGGGATCACTGAATTATATATTTTTAAAATCCTCCGTAACTGTGAAAACAGGGTAACTACAGGCCCTGTATTGTACACAAAAAGAAAAGCCCTGAGGGGTAAAAGGGAAGAAGAAGAGGAGGAGGAGGAGGAGATTGGGTTTATACCCCACCCTCCATTACCCAAAGGATTCTCAGAGCAGCTGACAATCTCCTTTCCCTTCGCCTCCCCACAACAGACACCCTGTGAGGTAGGTGGAGCTGAGAGAGCTCTCTCAAGAACTGCCTTTGAGAGAACTGCTCTGAGAGAACTTGTGACTGAGCCAAGGTCACACCAGCAGCTGCATGTGGAGGAGTGGGGAATCAAACCCGGTTCTCCCAGATTAGAGTCCGCGCTCCTAACCACTACACCAAACTGGCTCAGAGAGAGTGCACCTGGCTCAAGAGCTTAAGGAGAGAGTGGGGATTTGAACCTGGCCTTCCTTGGATCCCACACTAACCTGTTAACTAACCACAGCCCCATGCTTGCTTGCTGTCAGCCCCCCCCACACACACACACACACTTTTCATTTTACGCAGCTTTTTTGCCCCTTTTGAAAAAGCCAACTGCCAGGGTTTGCTTTTTAAAAGGAGGGAACAATCGCACATTCGCCCAGAGGAACAGCCGTGCTTTCCTTTCCTGCCATTTTCCTGTCGAAAACAGCCCCCTCAAGAAACTGCAATGGATGTGGATTTTTCGACAGGAAAAAGACGGTAGAAGAAAGGGTTTAAATCTGAGATCCGCCGGTGACGCCCCATTACAGGCAGAAAATAATGACAGCTTCAAGCAACACCTGAGGGAGGGGAAAGCAGAAAGGGCCAAAGCAAGATTACGGCTGAACACCAAGAAGACAAAGGTCATGACTAATGGGGAATGACACAACTTTGAGGGTGACAATGAAGAAATTGAAATGGTTCGAGATGTTCTGTTCCTTGGCTTCAGCACCAATCAAAAAAGAGACTGCCAGCAAGAAATAAGGAGGTAGAGAAGGGCACCCGTGAAAGAGCTAGAAAATATTCTCAAGTGTAGGGATGGGTCACTGGCGACCAAGATCAAGTTAATTCATGCCATAGTATTCCCCAGGACTCTGTACAGGTGTGGAAGTTGGACAACGAAGGAGGTTGATAGGGCGCTATTTGCCGCAGGGCGCATTTTGACCTGCGGCTTCGCCGGATTTCCTCCGCGGCTTCAGTGGTCCTCAAAAAACAGGATCACTGAAGCCGCGGGGGAAATCATGTGAAGCTGCGGGTCAAAATGCGCCCCGCGGCAAAGAGTGGGAAATTGAAGCACGTAATCGGGGCAAAGGGAACACCGACAGCGAAGCAGCGCCTGGTAAGAAATCAGTCAGGGAGAAAGTGGATTCATTGGAAACGTGGTATTGGAGGAGGGTTTCATGGCTACCATGGACCACCAAAAAAGACAAATCAGTGGGTTGTAGATTAAATCAAGCCTGACCGCTCCCAAGAGAGAACAGCTCTGAAACAACTTGGAACTGACCCAAGGTCATCCAGCAGCTGCAAGTGGAGGAGTGGGGCATCCAACCCGGTTCTCCCAGTTTAGCGTCTGCGATCTTAACCCCTACACCAAACGGGCTACACCAAAATGACTCAACTGAGGCTATCATGCTTTGTTCTCATTATGAGAAGACAAGTGTTGCTGGAAAAGATAATAGGGCTAGGAGAAGTTGGACACAGCAGGAAAACTGGAAGGCCCAACCTGAGACGGATCGACTCCGACAAGGAAGCCCTGGCCTGCAGTTTGCAAGACCTGAGCAAGGCTGTCAACAGATAGGATGAGGAGAGGGACCTGCGATACTCACCCGGGGGGGGGGGGGGGGACGACCTCATGGCTGAGGAGGAAGTGGCCACATATGAGCTTTCCTCCCCCCCGGGCACCGGTGGTGAAGTCCGGACGCCTTCCAGCCGCTGGGCCTGCCACCGATCTCCCCCTCCTCCAGGCTCCATCAGTAAGGCCTGGATGCCTCCCAACCACCGGGCCCGCTGCAGAGTTCCCAGAGCGTTCTCTGCACATTTGCAGGGAAGACTCTTTTCCTTTTGGGGGGATTTAAATAGGGGTTTTTTTTTAAGTTTCGGATTTTTCTACACACCTGGAGAGTACCCCAAATGTGCAGGAAAATCTCTCTGCCCCCAAGTGCCCCTGACGTGCAGATTTAGATATCCACACTCACAGGGGGCACTTGAGAATTAGTATATAGACAAGAGGCGGGACTCTCGATACTCATGGGGGGGAGAAGGAGCTCCACACAGCAGAGGAAGCAGCTGCAGGTAAGTCTTCTCCCCCACCCCACCCCATCCTGGCACCCACAGCAAGGCCTGGGCCTACCAATCCTTCTCCCCCCCCCCCCCCCGCACCAATGGTGAGGACTGAGGCTTCTAGCCACCAGACCCACCGCTTTTCTCCCCCCCACATGGGCACTGGCAGCAAGGCCTCAGCGCCTCTTAGCCTCTGCACCGCTGCAGAGTTCCAAGATTTAAATATCCCCCAAAAGATTTTTTAAGTTTTAGGATTTTTCTGCACCCCTGGGAATCCCCCAATGTGCGGATTTAGATATCGGCACGGATGGGGGCGCCTTGGCTATTAGGTATATAGATGTTTTGGAGATCATCGATTTGTCGGGTTGCCAGAAGTTGGAAGCAACTTGACGGCACGCCTACCCACCCCCAGCTGCATTTGCAAAAGAAAACAAAATTCCTATAACGGTCACAAAGGAAGGGGGGGGGGAAATCCCACAAGTAGTCCATCTCTGAGCTGGAAGGGGATCAACCAACCTCTTTCCCATCCTGGATCCACAGCTGCACAGCTGTTTTGTTTCTCAGCCAAAGGGGGAGAAGGACCCAGGGACGGGAGCAAAACCGGGCGGGTGAAGACGGAACAACCAAAGTGACCTCTCAGTGGCCCATTCTGCATCTAGCATTTGCTCCGTTGTTTGACCAAACCCACACTGGAAAAGATGCGGCTCACAACCACATTCAAATACCCCAGGCCAACGCCGTACTGACTGCAGAGTCACCCCTGAATGGCCATAAAAGGGCAATAGATCTATGCAGACGGTACCATAAAACCGAGAGATCCAAGGAAATGAAAGCAGCATGCAGTGTGGAGGCTACCCTAAAATCTGACAATCAAAGACACTGAAAGTGGCCTGCAATGCAGAGGGGGATTTCTGTTCCAACGGGGGTTTGGTAATGCTAGAGGCAGACTGAGCCAGGGCTTGCTGAGGGCCAGAATGGGCCAGACCAAACTGAGAGCCAGTTTGGTGTAGTGGTTAAGTGCGTGGACTTTTTAAAAAAGGGTTCCAGAGGAGATCCAGGAAATTACAGGCCAGTCAGTCTGACGTCGATACCGGGTAAGTTGGTGGAAACTGTTTTTAAGGAAAAAATTAGTAGGCATATTGATGAACAAAATCTATCGAGGAAGACTCAGCATGGGTTCTGTAAGGGAAGATCTTGTCTCACTAACCTGTTAGTGTTCTTTGAGGGAGTAAACAAACATGTGGACAAGGGGGACCCAATAGGTGTTGTTTACCTTGACTTCCAGAAAGCTTTTGATAAAGTTCCTCATCAAAGGCTCCTAAGTAAGCTCAATAGTCATGGGATAAAAGGACAAGTCCTTTTGTGGATCAAAAACTGGCTAATTAAAAGGAAACAGAGACTGAGTATAAATGGGAAATTTTCCCAGTGGAGGGAGGTAAGCAGTGGGGTACCGCAGGGATCAGTACTCGGTCCGATGCTTTTTAACTTGTTTATTAATGATTTGGAGTTGGGAGTAAGCAGTGAAGTGGCTAAATTTGCAGATGACACGAAGTTGTTCAGGGTGGTGAGAACCAGGGAGGATTGTTAGGCACTCCAAAGGGATCTGTCGAGGATGGGCGAGTGGGCATCAACGTGGCAAATGGGGTTTAATGTGGCCAAGTGAAAAGTGATGCCCATTGGAGCCAAAAATCCTAACTATAAATACACGTTGATGGGTCCGAACTGGCGGAAAATGACCAAAAGAGAGATCTTGGAGTCGTAGTAGATAACTCAGTGAAAATGTCAAGAGTGTGAGGTAGGTGAGGCTGAGAGAGCTCTGACAGAAACTGCTCTTTTTTCAAGGACAGCTCTGACAGAACTATGGCTTGCCCAAGGTCATCCAGCAGCTGCAAGTGGAGGAGTGGGGAATCAAATCCATTTCTCCCACATTAGAGAACATAAGAACATAAGAGAAGCCAATGTTGGATTAGGCCAAGAGTTCCTATCTATACCTTGTGGCTAATAGCCACTGATGGACTTCTGCTCCATATGTTTATCTAATTCCCTCTTGAAGTTGTCCATGCTTGTATCTGCCACCACCTCCGGTGGCAGTGAATTCCACATGTTAATCACTCTTTGGGTGAAGAAGGATTTCCTTTTATCTGTTCTAACCCGACTGCTCAGCAATTTCATGGAGTGCCCACGAGTTCTTGTATTGTGAGAAAGAGAGAAAAGGACTTCTTTCTCTACCTGCTCTATCCCATGCATAATCTTATAAACCTCAATCATGTCACCCCTCAGCCGTCGTTTCTCCAAGCTAAAGAGCCCCCAGCGCTTCAACCTTTCTTCACAGGGAACGTATTCCAACCCTTTTGTCATTCTAGTTGCCCTTTTCTGCACTTTTTCTCATGCTATAATATCTTTTTTGAGGTGTGGCAACCAAAACTGTCCACAGTACTCCAAATGAGGTCACACCACCGATTTGTACAGGGGCATTATGATACTGGCTGATTTGTTTTCAATTCCCTTTCTAATAACCCCCAGCTTAGCATTGGCCTTTTCATTGCAGTCACACGCTGTCTCGACCTGTGTTCCCTCTAAGATGAGTTAGTGTGAGCTAGCTCACAGTTTTTTAGCCTCCGGCTCACACATTTTTATCTTAGCTCAGGAAGGATGGCCGCAGAGAGCAAACTAATTTATGCAGTAGCCAAATCGGTCACTCACTGCTTTAATGCCCAGTAGCTCACAAAGTCGAATTTTTGCTCACAAGCCTCCACAGCTTAGAGGGAGCATTGTGGAGACCAGAGCAAACTAATGTACACAGCAGCCAAGTCACTCGCTCATACCTTTAATGCCAGTCGCTCACCAAGTAGAATTTTTGCTCACAAGACTCCATGGCTTAGAGGGAGCATTGCAGAGACCAAAACCATACAAGCGAATCTTCTTCTATGGGTTGCAAACACATCGGAATAACCTACATCTGTCAAGATTAGAGTTGCCAGCTCTGGCTTGGGAAATTCCTGGAGATTTGGGGTCAGAACCTGAGGAGAGTGGAGTTTGGGGCGGGGAGAGATCTCAGCGGGCACGGAATCCCAGAGCTGCCATTTCCTCCAGGGGAACTGATCTCTGCTGTCTGGAGATCCGTGGTCATTCTGGGAGACCTCCAGAGCTCACCTGGAGGATGGCAACCCTGGGCAAGATTCTCTCCTGCTCGCACCTCTTAAAGGTAGAGGGGCCCTAAAAGGTTTTCCGGTGACTCCCAGTATCTCCTTGCAGCGAGACAGCCGGATAAGATAAGAGTTAATCCGGCGTGGATAATTGCAAGATGATGACCAGCTGGATGGAGAGAAATGGAGCCCGTCCCTGTTTTTTAAAAATGCATTTGACAGGTTCTTCATTTAGGGCACTGCCTCCTCTAGGAAGCCACGGTAATTAGTGTGTCCATTAAAGGGAACCAAAAACAACAAAAAAGCATCCGTAAAAGCCTTTCCGAAGCAACGCCTGAAAGAACAGGCGGCTGGAAGAAGACTGTCAGGCAGCGTTCCCTCTAAGCTGAGTTAGTGTGAGCTAGCTCACCGTTTCTTAGCCTCCGGCTCACACATTTTTGTCTTCGCTCGGGAAGGAGGGTTCCAGAGCAAACTAATTTATGCGGCAGCCAAATGGCTCGCTCACTACTTTCAGTGCCAGGAGCTCACAAAGTAGAATTTTTGCTCACAATATTCCACAGCTTAGAGGGAACATTGCACGCCAGGGCTTTTCATGCCAAGCTCCCATGCAGCATCACAGGCGGGAAACCAACCGGTAAGGTTGCACCACTGGGAAAATGCCGCTCGTTCAATCTCGGCCTGTTGCCGCAGCCTTAAAAGCACAGAAGCCCCATCTGCATGGTGCATTGGTTAGTCAGACTAGGACTGGGAGACCCAAGTTCGGATCCCCACTCTGCCACAAAAGCTTGCTGGGTGTCCTTGGGCCGGTCACACGCGTGCTGCCTAACCTACCTCAGAGGGTTGTTGTGAGGATACTGAGGAAGAGGGGAGAATTATGTAAGCCATCTTGAGTCCCAGTTGGGGGGAAAGGCGAGATATAGATAATGTATGTAAAATAAAGATAAAAGGTGGGAAGGTCTGATGTTCCTAGAACACCTTACTCTCGTATCCATGGGGCTCTCGTTTGACAGGGGTCCCCTTTGCAAAACCAGGGCGGAAAAGGAAGAAGAAGAAGAGAAGAGAAGAGATTGGATTTATACCCCGCCCTTCACTACTCAAAGGAGTCTCAGAGCGGCTTACAAACTCCTTTCCCTTCCCCTCCCCACAACAGACACCCTGTGAGGTAGGTGGGGCTGAGAGAGCTCTCTCTCTCAAGGACTGTCCTTGAGAGAACAGCTGGTACAGAGCTATGGCTTGCCCAAGGTCATCCAGCAGCTGCAAGTGGAGGAGTGGGGAATCAAACCCGGTTCTCCAGATTAGAGTCCACGCACTTAACCACGACACCAAAAGGAGAAGACACACACCCCGATAGCCAACTTTGTTCTGATCTCTCTGTTTTTACACAGTATTCTACGATTTTATTCTGAGTAAGCACTGTTTCAATTGTATAACCTAAACTGATGTAAACCGCCCTGAGGCCGTTTACGGGGAGGACCATATCTAAATCCAATCAATCGATAAAATAAATCAATAGCCACCCTGACCTTTCGACAGCCACAAAGCAAGCAGAAGACCAGGAAGCTTTCCCAGCAGGGAATTGGGGTTGCCAACTCTGCGTTGGGAAATTCCTGAAGAGCTTTTGGGGAGGGAGCCCAGGGCCGGTGGGTTTTGGATCAGGGAAGGGAGATAAGCGGGGTCGAATGCCACAGAGTCCACCCTCCAAAGCAGCCGTTTCCTCCAGGGGAACTGATCTCTGTCGCCTGGAGACCGGGTATAATTCCAGAACATCTCCAGGCCCCGCCTGGAGAATGGCAAGCCTAGAGGAAGCCCCAGAACAGATGCAGCCCCAGACATCCTGTAAGGACAAGGCGTTTCTCACAGAGTCGGTTGGGGTGACCCTTGTGTGACAAATTCTGTCTGCCCAGATTGCCTCTGGCTACAGGAGGATTAGTCCTGACCTGGATAGCCCTGGATAGCCCGATCTCGTCAGATCTCGCCTGCTAAGCAGGGTCAGCCCTGGGTAGTATTTGAATGGGAGACCTCCAAGGAATACCAGGGGCATGATGCAGAGCCAGGTAGTGGCAAACCACCTCTGAAATGTCTCTAACCTTGAGGAGGAGGAGGAGGAGATTGGATTTATACCCTGCCCTTCACTACCCAGAGGGGTCTCAAAGTGTCTTACACTCTCCTTTCCCTCCCCCTCCCCACAACAAACACGCGATGCTCCCTCTAAGCTGAGGGAGTCTTGTGAGCAAAAATCCTACTTTGTGAGCTCCTGGCATTCAAGTTGTGAGCGAGTGATCTGGCTGCCGCTTACGTTAATTTGCTCTGGAGCCGTCCTTCCTGAGCAAAGACAAAAATGGGTGAGCCGGAGGCTAAAAAACTGTGAGCCAGCTCACACCGACTCAGCTTAGAGGGAACACTGCTCTGGAGCCACCCTTCCTGAGCGGAGACAAAAATGTGCGAGCCAGAGGTTAAAAAACAGTGAGCTAGCTCACACCAGCTCAGCTTAGAGGGGACACTGCTCGTGAGGGAGGTGGGGCTGAGCTGAGAGAACTGCTCTTGAGAGGACAGCTCTGAGAAAACTTGTAACTGACCCACGGTCCCTGGAGGAGTGGGGGATCGAACCCAGTTCTCCCAGATAAGAGTCTGTGTTCCTAACCACTACCCCAAAGCCTACATAAGTCAGTCGAGACTTGGTGACGCTTTCCACAAAATGACTGAGACCCCGGTCTTCTGCTCTCACGCAGCTTGGGGGAAAAGCTTCCCCCGCTGAATTTCTGCCTGCCACCCTGCCCAGAAGCCCTCTCAGAAAAGAAGTTGGCAGCTTTGAGTTTTACCACCCCCCCCCCCCCCCCGTCCTGCTTTGCCAACTCTCTGTCTCTCTGAGACGGCAACCTCCAGTTCTCAGACAGGAGAAACTCTGGGTGACTTTGAACCGTAGCTTCCCAGCACTCGATGGTCAAACGAACCGTTTCCACCCAAGCGCCCTGAAAGACCGCACCGAACATTCGGTCGGGAGGCCGGAAGCCTTGAGTTCCGATCTGCTTCGGCGCACCCAACAGGAGAAGAAAAAGCCATAGGGGAGAAAGGCTTTGACGCCACCTTACCCCATTGAGGCCGAGGGAGTTGTTCTCCAGAGAGTTGGTGACGCCCGAAAGAATCGCTGTGGCTACGATGGCACCCAGGCACTGGGCGATGATGTACATAACAGCCCGGAAAACGCTGATCTGGCAGCTGAGAAGGATGCCCAAGGTGACGGCCGGATTCAGGTGGGCCCCGCTGATGTGGCCGACACTCTGGGCCATGGTGGCGATGGAGAGGCCGAAGGCCAGCGAGACCTTCACGTTGTCTTGGGTGCGCGTCTCGTTGCCTCCCACGGGGAACATGAAACCCAAGGCCGAGCCGATGCTGATGAAGATGAAGAGCGTCATGGCGATGAACTCGGCCACCACCGCCCTCCAGAAGAGCTTCTTCTTGAATTCGCTGGCCATGGTCGCGTCTCCTCCCGCCTGCCGATCCTCCTCTGGACTTTTCTTCTCGCTTCTGGTCCTCCCTTCTTCTCTTTTGGGTCTCTTGCTGCTTCCCTTCTGCCTCTCTTGCCACCTCCCGCCTGCCGGCTGAGCGAAGCTGCCTAGGTTGGGTCTGGAGAAGGAGCCGAGCACGCCCGCTTATTTATAGGGCTTTGGGTGGTCTGGAGGAGGGAAGGGGTGTCACACAAAGGGAGGAAAGACCGTGGAAAGGGAGGCTGACTGAAGCCCAGCATCAGTTGCCTGCCAAGTCTTTCCCCCTCCCTTCTCTTTGGCTTCCCCCGCCCCGTCCTCCTTCCCCCCCCCCCCATCTTCCTTAGCAAACTCGCTGCTAGCTGCTAGCTGTATTTTTGTAAAGCCTTTTACAGAAATTGTTATTCAGAGGGAGACAGGGGGGAAAGCCTGCCTGAAATACCCAGGCATCCTGCAGTCCCTACTCTGGATCTAGCAAACAGACGGGAGCGAAATCTTACCAGACTTTCTTCTCTCTCTCCAGGGACTGGACGAAGTCTCTTGACATTCTCCGAGGCTATCCGGGTTGTTCTAGCCGTCGGGGAATGTTGAGGGATGCCTGAATCTCGGTAAAAAACGGAGACTGGCATCTCCCTCACGACACCAAGAAGAAAAACCTTCTGTCTTTGGTGCCTAGAGGAGGGAATACAAGATTTCTCATTCAGGCAATCCAAGGAGGGCAACATTTCTTGATAATAAAAGGAGGAGGCATCCTTAAACTCCAAGGAGTTCATTCCGGAGGTTTCCAGTCCAAGAAAGCTCCGTCTAAGTTAAAACAAAGGTGGGCATAAGATTCCGGTTTATTTTTACTCCAGGGAGTTTGGGGATGTTTCGGGAATTATGTCTCAGACTTTCCTCGGGGGCTTTCTTCAGAAGGCTTCTGGGGAAAGTCTGCCAGGTTTGATTGGTGTCGTTTTGAAGATCTGCTTCTGAGCGTGACAGCTGTCTGCGTTTCTGTGTGGAGGGCTGGCTAGAGGAACACTGGGAAATAAAAATTGTAAAAGAACCCTTTGGTGAAGAAATCCACAAGGGAATCCTCGCTACCAAAAGGTGTCGTGATGGCCACAGGAATACACAGCTTTAAAGGGCGATTAGAGAGATTCATGGAGGAGAAGTCTATCAGTGGCTACCAGCCATGATGACTGAGGGGAACCTCCACATTCAGAAGCACTAGTCCTCTGAATCCCAGAGCCAGGAGGCAACATCAGGGGAAGGCCTCGGCCCCTCTGCCCTGTTGTTGGCATTCCAGAGGAACTGGTTGGCCACTGAGTGAGACAGGATGCTGGGCTAGATGGACCACTGGTCAGATCCAGCAGGGCTCTTCTGATGTTCTTCAAAGATGGAGCAGATCTATTCTCTCTTGCTCTGGATTGCAAGACTAAATCTAATGGGTGGGAATTACAAGGCAGTCGATACCGGCTAAATATCAGGAGAAACTTCCTAACTGTAAGAGTGGTTGAACAGTGGAACAGACTGCCTCGGAGGGAAGTGGCGGATGCTCCTTCGCTGGACGTTCTCAAGCGGAGGCTGGACGACCATCTTTCGGGTATGTTGTAGGGCTGACTTTTGGCTATGCTCCTGCAGAGTGCAGGGGGTCGGACTAGATGACCTGCAAGGTCCCTTCCAACTCTGACATTCTATGATTCTCTGAAATAAAGCCCACAGTCTTCTTCAGGTGCTTTTGAAACACTTCACACAATGTATGATTAGCAAGCAGGATTCTTTGCCACAAGATGTAATGAAAGTCATGGAGGAGAGGTTGATCAAGAGGTCATGGCCGGGGGAGAGGCTGTGATTTAGTGGGAGATTATCTGCCTAAGACCCTGGAGAGCTGCTGCCAGTCTGAGTAGACATTACTGACCTTGATGGACCAAGGGTCTGATTTGCTAGAAGGCATCTCAGTGGTTAAGACACCGCAGACCGGAAGATCGCCAGTTCAGCAGTTCGAGACCCGAGTGCCGCATGATGGAGTGAGCTCCCGTCTCTGGCCCCAGCTCCTGCCGACCTAGCAGTTCCAAAGCAAGAAACTGCAAGGAGATAAAGAGGTACCACTTCAGTGGGAAGGTAACGGTGTTCCATGCGCCAGAGAAATGTCTTCGGACAGCGCTGGCTCTTCGGCTTGGAAACGGAGATGAGCACCGCCCCCTAGAGTCGGATTCGACTGGCTTTTGAGCAAGGGAAACCTTTACCTTTACCTTATGTTCCACGTGCATTGGCCGCAGGGCTAAATAAAATCTCCATGCTCAGCACGGTTGGGAAAACCCCTGGGGACGGTGGGATCTGGGGAGGGGGTTATGTGTTGTGATGTGGGTCTGTCTGATCAGGAGTGTGAGGGGCACAGAAGTTCATTCAGCTTCCTGGGTGATAACCCTCATTCAGAAGGGGGCTTCAAATCCTTATATCCAGGTCTTTCCTGTCTGTTTTCCTTTCACACCACGAGATTAACAGTGAAACCAAACTCAAATGCAGTGATGTTGAAAAGATTTCCCCTCCCTCCTCCTCCTCCTCCTCCTCCTCCTCCTCCAGAGCCAGTTTCATGTAGCGGTTAAGAGCAGCAGGACTTCAATCTGGGTCCTTTCCGCATTTGCTTGCCGCTCCGGATTTTCTCAGTGTTCAAGTCGAGGCAATTTAAGGCTGTTTTTACATCTGACTTTCCTGCTGGAATCATTCTAGTTCCAAAAAAACCTGCCCACATTTCTGTGCGGTGTGAAACCGTGCTGCTACTGAAATGTCCACATCTACTAATTGCCCTCCTGTGGTCAAGCTAGTATTCAACTGGCTTGATTCTGCTTTAAACAATTGCTGTTGATTAGTGCACTTAGACCCCCTGGAGTGAAATTTCACACCACTGTGAAATCAGCACAGGAAAAGACAGCAGTCAAACTACTTTAGAGGGGAGGTGTAAAATGACCCTTAGTCCACAGCAAAACAGCATCCATAGAACCCGGGGCAACAGCAGGCTGAAACCAGACTGACCCCCGAAGGGAGGGGATTTATTTATTTGCTTACTTATTTGATTTCTAGGCCGCTCTCCCCACATTCGCAGGCTCAGAGTGGCTTAACAGGACCCGGTGTGCCAGGATTCACTAACATTATAAATCATTAAAACAGTAGAAACATATACAGTTAAAAACAAGCGACAATTTAAAGTGCTCGGCGATCAATACTCAGATGGCGTCTCTCTAACGTCATGCAGAATGGGGGTGGAGAGAGAATATAAAGAAGGTTGGGTTGGATTGTAGTGCAGAATTGCTTGGAGGACACCGCGGTGAAAATGAATTAAAAGGAGAGCGCAGGAAGGGCCCTGTAGAACCAGGTTTGATTCCTTCTCCCCCACACATAGGCATCAATTATGGGGGGGCTCGAGGGCTTGAGCCTCCCCCCAAATTTCCGGGGGGGGACTGAGCCCCCCCCCCCGGGAAAACGGAGTGTCCGCTGCCGCCTCTCTCTCTCTCTCTTCCCCCCCCCGGCCTGGCTGCCTCCGTCCCTCCCTCCCTCTGTCCGTCCAGGGGCCAGCTAAGCAAATACCCAGCTGGCCCCTGGACGGATGGAGGGAGGGATGGAAGCAGGAGTGGCCAGGTGGGGGGGGGGGAGAGGCAGTGGCAGCGGGGACAAGGTCCCAGCGTGCGCACACGCAAGAGCCCCCGCCCCCCCCCCCCCTGAGAGTTTTAAAACTCAACGCCCCTGCCCCCCCATGAAGCCAACTGGGCGACCTTGGGTCAGTCCCTGTTCTGTCAGAGCTCTCTCAGCCCCACCTCCCTCAAAGGTGTCTGTTGTGGGGAGAGGAAGGCAAGGCGATTGTAAGCCACTTCAAGACTCCTTCAGGTAGTTAAGAGCAGGATATAAAACCTACTCTCCTCCTCCTCCTTCTCTCTCTTCTCTCTCTTCTTCTCTTCCTCCTCCTTCTTCCAGCTGAGTCTTCACTGCCTTTGAGTTTTAAGAGAGCCAGTGTGTTGAATCTAGTCATCCATATTGAAAGAAGTTATTAAGTTTTACTAGTTACAATCATGTTCCATGAGGAATGGGTTCCAGTCGGAGTGCCTCCTGGATTCTTCTTTGAATCTTTCAGTGCGACTTGAAGAAGTTCGTCGAAACACGCAACGTACCTCGGAGACACGTAGTCTGTTCAGGCTGCAAAAGTTTCTAGTTTGTATATTTACGCAACATTTGTTGTGGGAGCTGAACTGTCTTGGAACTGTTTCTTTCACTTGTGCAATAAAGGATGTATTGCTTGAAGCTATATTGTGTCTGCAAACTCCTTCATGCGATTGTGAGTTGGATGTTGTGCGTAGGAGACGTTTTTGCAGTGAGCTTCAGTGAGTGGAAGAATTTCTAAACGTGAGACTATAATAATTACCCTGAAATTGCTTAGATACTTTATTGTTTATTTGATTACAGCAGGGGTCCTCAAACTTTTTAAACGGGGCCAGTTCACTGTCCCTCAGACCGTTGGAGGGCCGGACTATAGTTTTTTAAAAAAAACACCTGTGAACAAATTCCTATGCACACGGCACATATCTTATTTTGAAGGAAAAAAACAAAATGGGAACAAATACAATATTTAAAATGGAGAACAAGTAAAGTTAAATCAACAAACTTACCAGTATTTCAATGGGAACTATGGGCCTGCTTTTGGCTAATGAGATGGTCAGTGTCCGGTTGCATATTTGTCACTGCTAGTCGTAACAAGCGATGCAAGTGTGCATCAGTTAGTCTAGATCTGGTTGGAGATTTCAGATGTTATTTTGCGGGTAGGGAAGGTGCACAAGGGGGGGGGGGTGCGCACAAGCAAGCAAGGCACCCTTGACGGGGCTGTTTTCCTTCCCTCTCCGAAGAAACCAAGAACTCGGCATCCTCACAGACTTTTAAAGGCAGCAAGCCCCCAGCTGCTTCTCCCTGAAACTCCACTACTGCAGGCATCATGATGGGAAAGAGAAACCTCTCTCTCTCTCCCTCTCTCCCCCTCCGATTCCCAGCAGCACAAAAAGCCTCGAAAAAGACCCCCGCCCGGCTCTTGGGACTGGCGCAGGTCTCCTAGCCGGCTGAGAGGCCTCTCAGCCGGCTAGGAGACTTGGGGCCAGCCGGAGCGCCTGCCACCCCACACTTCCCCTCTTCCAGTCTTCCTTTTGTCTCCTCCTGGCTGACTGGAAGCAGGGGGGCGGGGCTTTGTCATGTGGCCCGGGACGAGTCGGCTGCCATTTTTCCGCTGCTTTGTGTGCTGCTGGGAATTGGAGGACAGGCAGCGGCACACCCGGCGGGCCAGAAAAATGCCCTCGGCGGGCCGCATGTGGCCCCCGGGCCGTAGTTTGAGGACCCCTGGATTACATAATTTATAAACATTTCACAAAAGGAAAAAAATGTTCCCTCGAAGTGCCATAGTGTTGTGAGCAGAAATTCTGCCTAGTAGCGTTAAAGTTGTGAGCAAGTCTACATTTGACTATCGCGTAAATTAGGGGGGTTTTTTTTGGAAGATTACTTCCATAACCTTGTAAAAATCTCAGAATAAATTCTTTGAAATTATATTTAAACTATAATTTAATACTAATTTAAACTTTATACGAGAAAACAGAATCTAGTCCAATTTTACCCACCCCTTTCTGCTATATTGGTAGACTTGGCCTCCAGAGAACAGGTCTACCCACCCCTATCCACTATATTGGTAGACCTGGCCTCTGGAGAACCCTAACCCTCCAGACATGGCCTCTGGAGAATAAGTCTACCTACCCCTTTCCATTATATTGGTAGACCTGTCCTTGGACCATCGCCTTGGGCTGGGCCTCGAAAACATACCAGCATTGAACGGAGGGACTCTTGCAGTCTAGTTTGTGTTTTTTAGTGAATTATGACAACCAGTATTACAGGTCAAGTATAACAGAGGAGAAACGATCACTTGTCAGAACCCTGCCTAACCTAACAAACAGGAAGTTGCTTAAATGTTGTCAATCAGCCCAAACCCCTTATATGTTAAAATATTGATATCCCACTTTTCCCTGTGACTCAAGGCATTTTACAAATCATACTGACAAGCATGGGCGTCAACTACGGGGGGGCTCGAGAGCTCGAGCCTCCCCCGAAATTTCCCGGGGGGCTCAGCCACCCCCGGCAAAATGGAGCGCCCGCCAGTGGCCAGTCAGCCAGCCATCGCCGCCTCTCCTTCCCCCCCACCCCCGGCCTGCCCTCCTGCCTCCCTGGGGCGGGGGGGAGAGAGGCGGCGCTCATCTGCGCCACCCCCACACGCCCCGAGCGTGAGGCGGAGCGGGAGCCAGGGGCCCGCAAGGGCGACGCGCCGCCCCCCGGGCGCAGGCAGCAGCAGCAGCAATCCTACGCCGGCGCCCGAGGTGAGCGGGGAGAGGGAGGGAGGGGGGCGGGCAGGCACGGCCTGGGGGAGGGAAGCGGCGGTGGCAGCGGCGGCTCCCAAGCGCCGCCCGGCAAACTTTTAATGGCTTCGGCAGGGGCAGGCGCTGGAGGTGCGTCTGGGCGCTTGCACATGGGGGGGGAATAGGAGGGAGTGGGCAAGGAGCAAAAGCCTGCACCGGGCCGGAGGAGCGCGGGTCTGCCTCCTTGGGGCGGGGGGGGGAGCAGCGGGGACATGGTCCCGTGCGCGCGTGCACGCTTTGCGCGTGCACACGAGAGAGCCCCCCCCCCGGGGATTTACAAAGTCTACGCCCCTGCTGACAAGCATAATAGGAGTGTACATTAAACAAAAAACATTTTCCCCAGCTCCACTGTAGCCTATGGGGACCATGATAGTTAATAGGCACCATAGGCTATAGTGGAGAATCGATCTGGGGAGCCGTTTTTTGAGATAGACGCATCAAATTTGCAGCATACCTGCTTGGTGCCTCTCCTAAAAAAACAAACAAACCCAAGTTTCAAAAAGATTGAATCAGGGGGTCCAGTTCTATGGGCCCCAGAAGGAGGTGCCCCCATCCTCCATTGTTTCCAGTAGAGGGGGGGAAATGTCTTGTGGGCAGAACCCCACAACCCCTGAGCTGCCTGTTAGAATTTTGTGCACCAGCGCCCCTTACTGCAGCTTAGAGGGAACTGTGGGGATGTATTGCAGTTAACTGCTTGTAACAGCTGTACACTCGGTGTTCCTTTGCTTCTATCAACTGGTTTACACCGGGAGCCCCAGTTCTTGTAAATCATCTGGAGACTGGCAGCCCTGCCCTGGGGTCAGGTTTTGGCTGAAGTCTGGACAACGGCAATGCTTCTAACCTTTGCCGTTGCAGACCACAGTTGCTCAGCAACAAGGAAATGGCAGTCTGTGCATGCTCAGAGGCCCTTTTCTGTCTTGTTCTCCTTTTTTAAAAGTGGGGGCAGGTGGGAGGGGTGTGAAATGCTTTGTTTTAAAAACAGGGAGGACTACGAAGACCAACAGGGCCTAGAAGAGATTCCGCCCCTTCTTCAATGACTCTCCAGGAACTCCTAGCGTGATTTTATACTGCCGATTTTAAAGCAGTTTTTTTTCCCCAAAAGGCAACTGCCTCTGCTATCACCAGGGAGACCGGATTCAGCGTCTGCAGCACGCTGGCCCACAGAGACGAGCCGTGGCAGGGAACGGAGGCTGGGAAAAAAAACAGAATAAAAGAAATGGCAGGTAAGTTCCCTGCCGGTGCCGAACCGCAGAACCTTTTAGGAGCAAGAAGAACTCCCCCCAAAGCATGCATTTTGGTCAGTAAAATGCGATTGCCCATTGGATCCTTCGACCCCTTTTTGCGGAATTTTAAAAAAAAAGAGTTTCTGTCTATTGTTTGCGAAATGCTGACGGCCCATTTGTCAGCTGAGCGGATCCAGTAAGAAACAATTAGAACCCGTGGGATGCAAATTCAGCTGGCTTGTTTTTGGTTTTTTTAAATAGAAGCGCATCCTGTTGACTTTCTATAAGAAGAAGAGAAGAAGAGATTGGATTTATACCCCGCCATTCACTCACTTGGAGTCTCAGAGTGGCTTACAAACTCCTTTCCTTTCCCCTCCCCACAACAGACACCCTGGGAGGTCGGTGGGGCTGAGAGAGCTCTGAGACAACTGTCCTTGAGAGAACAGCTGGTACAGAGCTATGGCTTGCCCAAGGTCATCCAGCAGGTGCAAGTGGAGGAGTGTGGAATCAAACCCGGTTCTCCCAGATTAGAGTCCGCGCACTTAACCACTACACCAAACTGGCTATAAGGTTTGCGATTTGTAAAAATACCAGTGAGGAACCCACAAGGACCAAGTCAGTTTGGCGTAAGAGAGCTAGTTCTGAGGCGCTGAGTGAAGGGCAGTGGATAAATCCAATCTCTTCTTTTCTCTCTCATGTCCCCCTCCCCCACTGTTTCTTCTTTCCCTTTCCCCAAAAGCCCCCGGCGACATTGATTATTAATTTATTTCATCTCTGCCGCTGGTAGGGTTTCCAGCCTCCAGGTGGGACCTGCGGAGGACTCAAAATTAAAACTGATCCGGATAAGACAGATCAGTTCCCCTGGAGAAAATGGCTGTTTTGGGGTGTGGACTCTATGGCATCGTACCCCACAGAGGTCCCTCCTTTCCCCTGGCTCTGCCTAAAATCTTCAAGAATCTCCCAAACCAGAGCTGGCAGCTCTGTACCCTACCTTTCAGCACAGTGGGGACCCAAAGTAGCTGACAAAAATAGTTGCAGGAATCGACAGAAACTCTATGGTAAAGCCAAAGTTCCTACTAATACAGGGGTGGGCAAATAGCGGCCCCGGGGGCCACATGCGGCCCGCCACAGAGTTTTTTGCGGCCCGCCAAGAAGATTTCAGGACTTCAAGAAAATTGAGCCTAAATTCAATTTGCTCTCTTATCCCATCGCTGCTGATATTGATACAGCACCTGAGGAGCTGCAGCTTGAACTTAGTGACATGCAGTCAGATCACACTGTGAAAGAAATGTTTAATGCTGTGACATTAGTTGGCTTTTACAAATCTTTGTCTGCTGAAAACATTTCCATGTATGAAGAAATTTGCTGGGAAAATGTTCTCTATATTTGGGTCTGCATATATTTGTGAGCAAAGTTTTTCTTGCGTGAAGATCAACAAGAGTAAATATAGATGCTCTTTGACAGACATTACCTTGCAGGCTGTGATGAGAATCTCAACAAGCAATCTCACTCCTGATTTCAAAAAAATTGTAGAAAATGTGATAGGGTACATTTGTCTCATTACACTGATTCTAAAATTAAATGTGCTTGCAGCTAGAGATGATATGAAATTAGCACAATAAATAAATTGAATAAAACTACCACTATTTTATTTAATTTATATAGATTTTTATGATACAATTTATACCTTTTCTGAAATGCAAAGTTAACTAATGAATGCAATCATTTTAAAAGGTGCGGCCCTCTGCTAACCTCCACTCCCACAAAGTGGCCCCTGAGCCAAAACAATTGCCCACCCCTGTACTAATAGATCCACCACCCTAATCCCCCAGTGGGGCCTTGGAAGCTCTGCATTCCAGCAGGGCTATTTTGGGGGCAGAAAGCACCGGAACAGTGTTCTGGCTGGCATCCAGCCACCCCACACCTCCCCTCCCCGCTGGTGGGAAAGGCCCCTGCATGCCTGGAGCCGGTGGGAAAGGGCCCCATCGGGGTTCGCGGTGCCTCCTTCTCAGCTCTCCCTGCTGCCGGTAAGTGCTGGCCTGGCAGAGTCCCCCCCCCCCCGTGCCATTCCTAGCTTGCCCACTGAGGCACGTGAGCTGGGAAAGGCCCGGGAGGGCAAGGGGCATTTAAATGCCTTTCCATGGCTTCCTCTGCCTTCCTCTTCCTCGGCTCCCTGTACTTAAAGGGGCTCCCTTTAAATGCAGGGAGCCGGCCTTGCTGGTGGGGGCGTGGCGGCGGCAGCTTGATTGGGGGGCCACGGGGAGGTAGTGGTGGGGCCTTCAGCGGGGATAGGAGAGCCTCCCTCCGCCCCCCGTCTCTTTGCCCTCTTTCTTTCCCTCCTTCTTTCCTTCTCTCTTCCTTTCCCGCCTTCTTTCCTTCTCTCTTTCTTTCCCTCTTTTCCTCCTTTTTTCCTTCTCTCTCTCTGTTTCTGCGCTGTCAGGGGTGTGGCCTAATATGCTAATGGGATTCTGCCGATGGGCGTGGCCTATTATGCGAATGAGTAACTGCTGGGCTTTTTCTACAGAAAGAGCCCTGGTTCCATACAGAATCAAATATTCGGAAGCCATCAAAAATAATCACGCAAGTTCACGGTACGGAACTTTAGAATCAACTCCTCCCAATGTGGTTATTAAATCGGACACTGCCTCCGCCTTTTCTTTGAATTGTGAATATTATCAAATGTTGCCTTTGTCACTCGGAAGGATAGTCGAGAGGAGATCTTGGTTGTTTTGCTCCGTTTGTGAAGATGTCGATTCCTGTTCCAGCTTACTGGATTACACCCAAACAACATCTGTGAGTATTTTTAAAAATAAATAAATAAAAGAACAGCTTTGAATGAGAGAGAAAACAGTTTGAATGACCGTGCTATGAGAAGATTAATTGGTTGTAAATATAAGCTTTTCTTGCACCACAAGGAGTAATTAGTGCGTTTCAAAAGTGACAGGAAAAGGATTTTGGCTCTGTTGTGTTAGATGCAGAGAGGAGATGGATGTGGAGAAAATGGCAGCCAACCTGACACAAAACGTTGATAAAATGCAGTTTTGTTCGTATTTAACTTATGCATTTGTGTATGAAGACACAGAAGAAGCAGAAACAGGAAGAAGAAGAGGAGGAGGAGGAGACTGGATTTATACCCCACCCTTCACTACCTCAAGGAGTCTCGGAGCAGCTGACAATCTCCTTTCCCTTCCCTTCTCCACAACAGACGCCCTGTGAGGTAGGTGGGCCCGAGAGAGCTCTCTCAAGGACTGCTCTTGAGAGAACAGCTCTGACAGAACTTGTGACTGACCCAAGGTTACACCAGCAGCTGCATGTGGAGGAGCGGGGAATCAAACCCGGTTCTCCCAGATTAGAGTCACCACTCGTAACCACTATGTAAGTGTGTGTGTGTGTGTGTGTGTTTTGGATTTATAGCTCTCCCTCCCCTGTACAACGCCTCAGGGCGAGTAACAACAGTATCTGTAACATAATAAATATAAAAGTTAATTGATTAATTAAAGCAGTTGTTTACTGAGCTGGCCTTGGCTGGGAGGGCAGGGTAGAAATCGGATGGGTGGGTGGGTGGGTGGGTGGGTTGATGGATAGATAGATAGATAGATAGATAGATAGATAGATAGATAGATAGATAGATAGATAGATAGATAGATAGATGGATGGATGTTGACACTCAAAGATGGTGCCTAAAAAGACAACCTGGCATCTCCTATCTAGAGGGGAGAGTGAATTCTTATTACTGATTGCCTGGAGGAATAACAGACAAAAACAAGGGGATGGGGGGAACAGCCAATCTAAGATGGAGACCATCGCTGCCTCAGCCATAAACCTGGCGGAACAGCTCAGTTTTGCAGGCCCTGTGGAATTGCATTAGATCCCGCCAGGCCCAGATCTCACTTGGCAGAGTGTTCTACCAGGCTGGAGCCAGGGCTAAGAAGACCCTGCTTCTGGTTGTGGACAGCAGGATACTTTTTGGGCCCGGGATCACCGGACAGTTATTGGGTCTTAAGCGTAAGGCTCTTTAGGGGCTATACCAGAAGAAGTGGTCCCAAAGATATGCTGGTCCTAGACCGTTTAGAGCTTTAAAGGTTAACAGCAAAACTCTGGACTTGATCTGGTACTCAGATCTCAAGCCAGTGCAGCTGGCGGAACACCGGTTGAATACGAGTGCTGAACGAAGTTCCCGTTAGAACCTGTGCCACTGCATTCTGGACCAGTTGTGGGCTTGCCATTCCCTGGGGGGGTGGGGGTTGGCCCACTTTAGCGGCCTCTAATCCGCCAGCCCTGATCTATCCAGTGGGGGAACCCCACTCCCAAAGTTCTGGGATCACGACAACATGTCCGGCATGATGATGTCACCCAGCGTTGACATCATCGTACAAGGCACATTGACGGGGGGCATTCTAGCACTCGGCCTAAAAACTCTATGGTACCATAGAGTTTCTGACTGAATATTGGATATCTATTGATAGTAGATTTGAAGGGATCCCTTGTACATATTTTCTGAACTTGCCCTGTGAGTTGGTAAAAAAAGCCCCAACAACTGGATTTGGTTATCACTGGATAGAAATCACCAATGGACCCTGAGAGAGCAATGCTTGGTGATAAAGGACTGGGGGGATGAATGAGATGAGGAAATAGTCTTGAACTGAACAACAGCTGCCTGAATCTGTGTATTTTCATGAACGCAAGAAGGCAACGTCGCCACCTGTAACCAATGCTCCCTCTAAGCTGTGGAGTCTTGTGAGCAAAAATTCTACTTTGTGACCTACTGGCATCAAAGCTGTGATCGAGCGATTTGGCTGCTGTGTAAATGAGTTGGCCCTGGAGCCGTCCTTCCTGAGCCGAGACAAAAAACGTGTGAGCCAGAGGCTACAAAACTGTGAGCTAGCTCACGCTAACTCAGCGTAGGGGGAACACTGCCTCGAACACAATGGTTCATAGGGATGCCAGCCTCCAGGTGGGACTTGGAGAACCTCCAGAATTACAGCTCATCTCCAGACTACAGAGATTAGTTCCCCCCTGAGAAAACGGATATTTTGGGGAGTGGACTCTATGTCCTCCCCAGGCGCCATCCCCAAATCTCCAGGAATTTCTCAACCTGGATCTGGCAACCTTGCTCCCATCCACTGCTGGTGGCCATGGAAGACCTGGCAACCATAAGGTTCAGGAGAATTTGGGACGCTGTATAAGGTTGTCAACTCTGGGCTGGAAAATCCCCAGAGCTTTGGGGGCAGTTGTAATATTGGGAGCTCTCCAGGCCCCACCTGGAGGTTGGCAACTCCATGGCCACACGATGCCACACTTACCCCTGTCCCCCACCTGGGCAGCTGGGAGCCTCTGCAGTAAAGGGGAGTGTCCAAGGCTGAGCAAAGCTGGTGCTCAGCCAATGGGGTGCTCCATACAAAGCTAGGCTCCGCCCCTCCTGTGGCCCATGCAGGCATTAACTGTGTGGGCTTAGCTGGTCACTGATTAGGGTCCAGCAGGAATTTGGGAGTCTCCCAGCTGGCTCTGAAAGGGGGTCTCTTTTCACTTGCTTCATGTCATTCCTGATATGTGGCATTACAAGTAAGTCTGGTTTAGTCACAGGTTGGCCATAGCGTAGGATGGCTGGAGTAGGGTGGAAACAGGAACACTCACCATGAGGTAGAATCATAGAAGCCCAGGGTTGGAAGGGACCATAGAGGCCATCTAGCCCCACCCCCTGCTCAATGCAGGATCAGCCTAGAGCAGGGGTGGGCAAATTGCGGCCCGGGGGCCAGATGCGGCCCGCCACAGAGTTTTTTGCAGCCCGCCAAGAAGATTTCAGGACTTCAAGAAAACCGAGCCTAAATTCAGTTTGCTCTCTTATCCCACCGCTGCTGATACTGATACAGCACCTGAGGAACTGCAGCTTGCACTTATTGACATGCAGTCAGATCACACCGTGAAAGAAACGTTTAATACTGTGACATTAGTTGGCTTTTACAAATCTTTGTCTGCTGAAAAAAATTCCATGTAGGAAGAAATTTGCTGGGAAAATGTTCTCTATATTTGGGTCTACCTATATTTGTGAGCAAAGTTTTTCTTGCGTGAAGATCAACAAGAGTAAATATAGATGCTCTTTGACAGACATTAACTTGCAGGCTGTGATGAGAATCTCAACCAGCAATCTCACTCCTGATTTCAAAAAAAATTGTAGAAAAGTGTGATAGGGTACATTTGTCTCATTAAACTGATTCTAAAATTAAATGGGCTTGCAGCGACAGACGATATGAAATCAGCACAATAAATAAATTGAATAAAACGACCGCTATTTTATTTAATTCATATTTATTGATTTTTATGATACAATTTGTACCTTTTCTGCAATGCAAAGTTAACTAACGAATGCAATCGTTTTAAAAGGTGCGGCCCTCCGCTAACCTCCGCTCCCACAAAGTGGCCCCCGAGCCAAAACAATTGCCCACCCCTGGACTAAAACATCCCTGACAAGTGTTGGTCCAGCCGCTGCTTGAAGTCTGCCAGTAAGGGGGAGCTCACATCCTCCCTAGGCAGCTGATTCCACTGCTGCACAACTCTGGCTGTCAAAAAGGTTTTTCCTAAATTCCAGCCGGTCCCTTCCCGCTCTTAATTTAAACCCATTCTTGCGAGTCCTCTCCTCTGCTGCCCACAGGAACAGCTCCCAGCCCTCCTCTAAGGGACAGCCCTTCGGATTCTTCAAGAGCGCAATCATGTCCCCCCCACACACACACACACCTCCTCTTCTCCGGACTGAACATCCCCAAGTCCCTCCGCCTCTCCTCGTAGGGCTTCTCAATCTCCAGGTCCCCGATCGTCCTCATCGCTCTCCTCTGCACCCGCTCCATTCCGTCCACATCCTTTCTGAAGTGAGGCCTCCAGAATGGCGCACAACACTCCAGCTGTGGCCCGACCAAGGCAGTGTACAGCGGGACTATCCCATCTTGCAATTTGGTTGTTATCCCTCTCTTGAGACACAGCGAGATTGCACTAGCCTTTTTTG
This sequence comes from Lepidodactylus listeri, assembly GCA_029233225.1. Taxonomy (NCBI): domain Eukaryota; kingdom Metazoa; phylum Chordata; class Lepidosauria; order Squamata; family Gekkonidae; genus Lepidodactylus; species Lepidodactylus listeri. Next base: position 7,219,814 of record JARCFY010000012.1, read on the forward strand.
TCGCCGCATCACACTGGCTGCCCGTATTTAACTTACGGTCCATCCGTACCCGAAGATCTTGTTCACACACACTGCCACCCAGAAGTGTATCCCCCAGGGGTCATTTGGGGCCAGAGCTAGGTGGAGCAGAGCTCCGCCAGCTCAGGAGTGGGCACTAGGGCAGCCATGGGCCAAATCAGATTCTCTGATCTGATTTGGCCCGCCGCCGAATGGCCACCGAAATTCGGTGGCAGCTTAAATAGCAGCTGGAGGGGAGGCGGTTTGAGGGAGAGGCTCCAAACTTGCAGGGTAGCTGCTGGGACCTCTCCCCCAAATACCCACCAAGTTTCAAGAAGATTGGACCAGGGGGTCCAATTCTACGGTCCCCCAAACAGGTTGCCCCCATTCCCTCCATTGTTCTCGATGGTGGGAAAAAGTAACGGTTTTTTCCCACAATAGAGAACAATGGAGGGGATGGGGCAACCTGTTTGGGGGCCCGTAGAATTGGACCCCCTGGTCCAATCTTCTTGAAACTTGGTGGGTATTTCAGGGAGAGGCCCCAGCAGCTACCCTGTAAGTTTGGAGCCTCTCCCTCAACCCCCCCCTCCTCCAGCCCCTCATATACCCTATGAGTTTTTGCCATTGACTTCAATGGCCCATAGGGTATAATGGGGCTGAAACTGACATTTGGCTGGCCAGCTGGGGAAGGGGAGGGGAGGCTTCCCTTTCTGACACGCTTCCGGTGATGTCAGGGGGGTGGGGCATATGCTAATGACTTGTGCTAATAGGTATGCTAATGAGCTCTTGCACCTCTTTTTCTACTAAAGGACCCCTGATATCCCCCATCCGGTATGCATGTCCCTCATGCTTGTTACCAAGATGTAACAAAACCTTGTTCAATGTAACCTTGCTAAACTGCATCTTGCTCACATCCGCCCACTTTCCCAGTGTGCTCAGACTGACTCGGTCGAGGAAGCCACAACTCTCGGTTTGCAGGACCTGAGCAAGGCTGTTAATGAGAGAACGTTTTGGAGGCCATCGGTTCATACGGCCCTCGCGAGTCAGAAACAACCCAATATCACTGAACACTCGCGCGGGGCTAATTCTTGAGTACCCTGATGCATCTTCAGGATGAAGGGGCATTCCTAAAACAGCCAGGTTTACGCACATCTTTGCACTCAGGCAGCTGGAAGCATCGACGGAGTTTCCCCGCGCCCCGTCCAATCGTCTCCCCACCTTTGCTGCCCTTGGTCTCTCTCTCTCCCTTTCCCCTTAATCCTCTTCATCTTTTTGGACGCCAGGGACGCATTCCTGGAGTTATGGAGACACGCAGAGCCGTGTTCTTTTCCACTATCTTTGCTAATGAGAAACCGATGACACCGGTAAAGGGCACAAGCCTTTGAGCCAAGTCATTAGACGGGGACAGGGCATGCAACCGAGGCCCCGACACGCAGCGATATCAAAATCCCGAGAGGTCATCAGAGTGAGATACTCAAGGACATCTGTTTGCAAACGCCTCTCCTAGGAGTCAGACGTTTTGGCTCAGAGGGGAATGACAGTTTCAGAGGGCAGCCCTCTCCGCATGCTGTAGAACCCCAGAGCAGCGTTCCCTGACACGGCACCGCTCGACACCTTTCCTGGAGACTACCAAATGATGTTAGAAAGAGAGGGCCTAGGGTTGTCAGCTCTGGGCTGAGAAATACCTGGAGACTTGGCGGGTGGAGCAGGCCCCTAGCGAAAGCAGGCAACCAGGAGTTGAAGCAAGGAAGGAAAGAATTGAAAACAAATCAGCCAGTATCATAATGCCCCTGTATACATCGATGGTGCGACCTTATTTGGAGTACTGCGTACAGTTCTGGGCGCCACCCCTCAAAAAAGATATTCTAGCATTGGAGAAAGTGCAGAAAAGGGCAACTAGAATGATAAAAGTGATGGAAGCACTTTCCCTGTGAAGAAAGGCTGAAGCGCTTGGGGCTCTTTAGCTTGGAGAAATGATGGCTGAGGGGTGACAGGATCGAGGTTTATAAGATTATGCATGGGATAGAGCGGGTCGAGAAAGAAGTCCTTTTCTCCCTTTCTCACAAGACAAGATCTCGTGGGCACGCCATGAAATTGCTGAGCAGTCGGGTTAGAATGGATAAAAGCAGGGCTATTTTGGGGCAGGAACGCACAGGAACGGAGTTCCGGCTGGCTTCCAAGTTGGCCACACCTACAGCCTCCCCCCCCCTTCAGGTTCCCCAGGTGCCTCGCAAGCCGTGGGGCACCTGGGAAAGCCAAGCTGATCCAGGAAGGGAAAGCCGTTTTAACTGCCTTCCCCCTCCTCAGGTTTCCCAGGTGCCCCACAGCTGATCCAGAAACTGTCTTCCTTCCCTCAGGTTCCCTGCAAGCCACGGGGTACCTGGGAAAGCTGATCCTGGAGAGAGCTGTGCTGTCAGGGGTGTGGCCTAATATGCGAATGAGTTTCTGCTGTTGGGTGTGGCCTGTTATGCTAATGAGTTCCTGCTGGGCTTTTCAACAAAAAAAAGCCCAGAATAAAAGGAAGTACTTCTTCACCCATGTATGTACGGTGTCAAAACTGGACGATGAGAAAAGCTTAGGGGAAGAAACAGAAAAGACTAGGGCTGCAATCACACGCACTAAATAATCCACTTTCACTCCACTTTCCAACTGGATTTTACCGTGGCCCATTCTTCATTGAGCATTCGCTCTGTTGTTTTACCGAACCCACGCCGGAACAGACGAAGATGCGGCTCGAAACCACATTGAGATACCATGAGGCCAACGTACTGACTGCAGAGTCACCCCGGGAGGGCCATAAAACAGCCATAGATCTATGCAGACAGTAAGCAATGAAACCTAGAGATCGAAGTGAAAGCAGCATGCAAGTCTGAACACAGCCATAAAATCCGACGATCAAAGATTGTGAAAGTGGCATGCAACGCAGAGGGGAGTTTTTGTTCCAGCGTGGGTTCGGTAAAACAGTGGAGCGAATGCTAGATGCAGGATGGGTTTGTGTGAACTGGCAAAATCCAGTTAGAGAGGGCATGGAAAGTGGGTTATTTAGTGTGTGTGATCGGATAAAAGGAAGTACTTCTTCACCCAAAGAGTGGTTAACACATGGAATTCACTGCCACAGGAGGCGGTGGCAGCTACAAGCATGGACGGCTTCAAGAGGGAATCAGATAAACATCTGGAGCAGAGGTCCATCAGTGGCTATTAGCCACAAGGTATAGATAGGAACTCTCAGTCTGGGGCAAGTGATGCTCTGTATTCTTGGGGCTTGGGGGGGGGCAACAGTGGTAGGGCTTCTAGTGTCCTGGCCCCACCACTGGACCTCCTGAGGGCACTTGGTGTTTTTGGTCACCGTGTGGCAGAGCGTTGGACTGGATGGGCCACTGGCCTGATCCAACATTGGCTTCTCTTATGTTCTTATGTCCAATAGCACCTTAAAGACTAACAAAATGTATGGTAGGTATGAGCTTTTGTGAGTCACTGCTCACTTCATCAGATACAGCTGGAATCTGAGTCCATCTGTCCTATATATCAGAAAGTGGAGTGTTATATAGAAGAAGAAGAAGAGGAGATTGGATTTATACCCCACCCTTCGCTACCCAAGGGAGTCTCAGAGCAGCTTACAAACTCCTTTCCCTTCCCCTCCCCACAACAGACACCCTTTGAGAACAGATTGGATATCCCCACGGGATATGACCAAGCCCTTTGGAAACCAAACGACTTTTAGAAGCCATTTTGGATATGGCATTCAGGTCTGCTATACAAAGATGTATTAGTATTTGTATACCTTTATCGGCATATCAGCAATCACAACTAAATAATAACCCAGTCAATAAAATACAGAATACAAAACCCATCAGATATCAAATTTCATACAAGAATCTCATAATCGGAGAGGAGACTATAGGTAAAGGTAAAAGTTTCCCTTGCTCAGAAGCCAGTCGAATACAACTCTAGGGATGCGGTGCTCCTCTCTGTTTCCAAGCCGAAGAGCCAGCGCTGTCCAAAGACGTTTCTGTGGTCATAAAAATGCCAAGAATCCCAGAGCATAGGCGGGAGAACTTGGGCACGTCTACAGCAGTGCTTTAGATCCTGCCCGTTGCTAAAACCTTCCCAATTCGGAGAGAGCTGGAAGCCAATATATGTACGGAGATATTTGTTCAATATTACAGAGTTTTGCCCCATCGTAGAAGTGTGAAGCTGAGTGCAGTAAATAAATCTCCCAAAGAGGGTCAACTTGCATTTATTCAAGTAGATCCAGTTTGCACTCAGGTTGCAGTCGGAAGGGGAGAGGGCAGCCTCATTCTAAAGTGGACTTTCCCTATCACAAATGGCCAGCTTGTCCGGCATCATGTGTGAGGGAGTATGAGGGCATTGTCTCTGCAGGAGAGAACTGCAGAGACATGCGTCTCCGTGGAAGGCCATGTGTAGAGAGGGAGAGGACAACGGGAGAGAGGAGGGGTCAGAGGGCAGGTCCCAGGTTAAGATAAAGAGAGGTGTCCCATTCCAGGAGGTAACACCTCTACACACTTAGAGTGATGTACCCCCCTCATGTCCAGCCATGCTGAGTCGCTCACTCCAACAATATGCACAGTTGGTTGCTTTATGTAACTGAAGCTGTTCACCAAACATGAGTTTCCTTGGCACCGAATGCCCACGAGCCTGGCGTAAAAGCTTGCTAATCTTTTTCTGTATTTTGCAATATTTTGTAATGTCGTTGAATAATTCATCTGTGGATTAAGCATCTGGGAGCAGGCCAAACATTGCCACTGCCGGTGGATTCCATGCACACTTTAAAAACTCGAAATATTCATGTTTCTCCTTGAATCGTTAAAAACTCGAAATATTCGTGTTTCACCCCCCTGAATCTCTTCTGTGCATGTTGAGAATTCTTCTGCTGGTGTTTGAATATTAATATATTTCCCAGATACGTTCTGAATTTGCATTTCATTTCCAAGATATTTTATCGTGATATTTTTGATTTGGACCGAAGATAGTCATGGTATGTTGAGTCTGATACCCTTTGACAGATGACACAAAATGGGTTTGTAATCCTTTGATATATGGTTTTTAAAAGCTGACATCCTATGAGATGGCACAGGGATCCCCAAACTTGGTGCCCCTGGGTATTTGGAAGTGGTTCCCGCCAAGGTACTTGGAAGTGGTTGAGACCAGATAGGACTTCTGATTGGCCACTGGCAATCTGATTGATTGTGCAGCTTTTTGAAAATGGGGCTGAAGATAAGTTGTGTTTAAGCAAGAAAATAGTTTAAAACAATACGGCAGCAGTTACACGCGCCAGTTGGAGCAGAGGGGAAGTGAGGCTATTCCCTCTGGAGGAATTTGACATGCCGTTGCGAAATCACTGCGGGCTCAGCCCATCACTGTGTGATCAGATGCAACCGTGGGTGAGTTGTTTCTCCTTTTTTGGGCCGTTTGTTTCCCATGCGCTTAAATGAGGAATCACACCTCCACACTGAGGGCTCCCTATGGAGTTTTCAATTATGCACATACTGCAAGCGGGGGGGAATCAACAGTGCAGAGTTGGGCTGGAATGATCTAGTTCCTGGGAGCAGGGATACACAGAGAAAGCCAGAGGGAACCATAAAGATACTGTTTTCTCAACCTAGCTATTACATTTCTTTTCCTGTCCTTCCTCTAAGGATCTCTGGACTGTGTAAATTAACCTTCTTAGACCCTCATTCTATCTAGCTTAGTACTGCAAGATTTGAGTCCAGTAGAACTTAACACCTTCAAGACCAACAAAATTTCCAGGGTCTAGGCTTTCAAACATGCATCACCGGCGACCAAGATCAAATTAATTCATGCCTTACTATTCCCCATTACTATATACGGTGTCAAAGCTGGACAATCAAGAAAGTTGATAGGAAGAAAGTCGATTCATTTGAAACGTGGTGTTGGAGGAGAATTTCCCGGATCCCATGGACCGCCAAAAAGACTATAGAATTGGTGGGTTCTAGATCAAATCAAGCCTGAACTCTCCCTAGAAGCGAAAATGGCTAAACTGAGGCTACTGTATTTTGGTTACATTACAAGAAGACAAGAGTCACTGGAAAAGGCAATCATGCTGGGTAAAGTTGAAGGCAGAAACAAAAGAGGGAGACCCCCCCAATGTTCCCGCTAAGCTGAGTTAGTGTGAGCTAGCTCAGTTTTTTAGCCTCCGGCTCACACTTTTTTGTCTTAGCTCAGGAAGGATGGCTCCAGAGCAAACTAATATATGCAGTAGAAGATGAAGAAGAAGAGATTGGATTTATTCCCCGCCCTTCGCTTGGAGTCTCAGAGCGGCTTACAAACTCCTTTCTCTTCCCCCCTCCCCACAACAGTCACCCTGTGAGGGAGGTGGGGCTGAGAGAGCTCTTTCAAGAAATGCCCTTGCAAGGACAGCTCTTGTCAGAATTATGGCTTGCTCGAGGTCATCCAGCAGCTGCGAGTGGAGGAGTGGGGAATCAAACCTAGTTCTCCCAGATTAGAGTCCGCGCACTTAACCACTACACCCAGCCGCTCGCTCACCACTTTAATGCCAGTAGCTCACAAAGCAGAATGCTTGCTCACAAGTCTCCACAGCTTAGAGGGAGCATTCGACCCAACCTGAGATGGACAGACTCCACCAAGGAAGCAAACAGACCTAGTATAGTAATGGCGGGCTCTTGGTTTCTTCAGGTGGTCATGGTCCTGGCTGTATACTCAGGCACTTCCTAGGTAGAGCTTCTTAAGGTACCCGAGGGAGTGAGCAGCGACTCAACAAAGCTCATACTGAGGCTGTGGTTCAGTGGTAGAGCACCTGCTTGGCACGCAGAAGGTCCCAGGTTCAATCCCCAGCATCACCAGTTAAAAGAACCAGGGGGTAGGTGATGTGAAAGACCTCCGCCTGAGACCATGAAGAGCTGTAAAGAGGAGCTGTGGCTCAGTGGTAGAGCACCTGCTTGGCACGCAGAAGGTCCCAGGTTCAATCCCCAGCAACACCAGTTAAAAGGACCAGGTGGTAGGTGATGTGAAAGACCTCCGCCTGAGACTCTGCAGAGCCACTGCCAGTCCGAGTAGACAAGACTAACCTGGATGAACCCAAGGTCTGATTCAGTGAGAGTTCTATTTAGGGGAGGGTCCATGGCTACTGGTAGAGCCTCTGCGTGGCATGCAGAAGGTCCCAGATTCAATCCCCAGCATCTCCAGTTAAACGGACCAGGCAGAAGGTGATGTGAAAGACCTCCGCCTGAGACCCTGGAGAGATGTAAAAGAGGGGCTGTGTGCTTCAGTGGAAGAGCATCTGTCTGGCATGCGGAAGGTCCCAGGTTCAATCCCCGGCATCTCCAGTTAAAAGGACCAGGCAGAAGGTGATGTGAAAGACCTCCGCCTGAGACCCTGGAGAGCTGTAAAAGAGGGGCTTTGGCTCACTGGTAGAGCATCTGCTTGGCATGCAGAAGGTCCCAGGTTCAATCCCCGGCATCTCCAGTTCAAATGTTAAGGTAGCCGGTGATGGGAAAGGCCTCTGTCTGAGACCCTGGAGAGCCGCTGCCAGTCTGAGTGGACAACACTGACTCAGGTGGCCCCAGGGTCCGTTTCAATAGAGGGCAGCTTCGTGTGTCCATGTGAAATAAATGTTAGTCAGTAAGGCGCCGCTGGATTTTTCTTTTACCTCGCAAAGATAGAGTAACACGATCTTAACAGAAAGATCGTACCTTGGAAAAGGCGGCTTTGGATGCGTTGAATGGATGCAACGTGTAACCGAATACCGTGGTCCAGATGCGAGTTCTGAGGCCCAGGCAATTGTCTGACGCGAAACGCCATTGGATGAAACACCCAAAGCACTCAACCCTAACTCCATAATTGATGTCCCTTGGCATAGAATGGACAGCTTGTCTGTGGGGAATTGGAACGAAGCGATCTCGCTCTGTTCTGAAAGATGACACATATAATAAGCTTTAGGAGGTTGGCATTATCTTCATGAAAGGGCATGTACACACGGGGGATGTGGGGGCTCGGTGCCCCCACTGTGATTTCGAAAAGGGGGGGCTTTGAAATGAAACACTAGCATGTACACGTCAGTTAAGCCAGGCGGAGAGAAAGAGACCCATTAAATTAAAAAATGTAATATCGATCAAACAACGGTGAACAAACAAACATAAAAAAACCACACAAGTTTGGGGGGGTCCCGTATACATCTTTGCCATATCTGTTATGTCACTTCCCACATTGTCTAATTGTATACCGACCATTCTTATCACCATATATTTTTGTCTAAATCAGTGGTGGCAAACCTATGGCACGCGTGCCAGAGGCGGCACTCAGAGCCCTCTCTGTGGGCACGCACGCAGTTTGGGCACTCAGTCTCTAAAAGGAAAAAGACGACACAGACTCGAGGCTGGGCTGCTCTCAAACTTACAAAGTGTGAGCCAAGGTTAGACAAATTATCAGCATGCATACAACAGCAAAAAAATCACATACATTGTTCAAAAGCATGCCAAATGCAAACTTTTACCTTTCAATAAAAAGTTGTTTGTATAATTGAAAGCTCTGTTATTGTGTTTTTCTTTTAAGACAAAAGATGTTAATGTATGAGTTCTTTTTTCTAAACTAAAACCTCAGTATTCAGGTTAAATTGTCGTGCTGGCACTTTGCGATAAAATAAGTGGGTTTTGGGTTGCAGTTTGGGCACTTGGTCTCTAAAAGGTTCGCCATCACTGGTCTAAATAGTCTGCATTATAGCCAAAGATTGTAAGATATTTTCAAATGTGATTGTAAGTAAGTCTGTATAGTCTATTTACTGTAATCTTTCAAGCATTTATAAAATCTTGACCACGTATTCTGGAATCTCTTCTCCTCTTGTCCTCTCAAAAATAAAGTTAATTTATCCATCTCAGCAGTTTCAAGAGTTTTGCTTAACATTTCTTCCTTTGAAGGCATTTCATCTTTTCTCCAGTATTTAGCATACAATATTCTCGCAGTGGTAAGTACATGTATAACAAGATACAAGTCTTGGGTTTTTTACAGTTTTCTGGTCTTACATCCAATAAAAAATACTTCGGGTGTAAAAAGTATGGTGCCTTCTAACATTTTTTGTAACATTTCATGAATCCAAGACCGATACTTTTAAACTCTATCACACGTCCACCACATATGGAAAAATGAACCAGCAGTCTTTTTACATTTCCCGTAGGAGACACATCTCGACCTTTCCAAAATGCTTTCACTCATCAGTATGATGTTGCCGGTGCGGTAGTAAGCTTTAGGCTTTGGGGGACCTGGGTTCGAATTAGTGCTTAGCCACAAACTACACCAGGAATCCATGAGCTACCTGGTGTAATAATAATTGTCATACGGCAGTGTGTGTAGAATAGCCCAGAGATCCAATGATTGTCCGGCTGCCAGAAGTTCTTGCTCTTTAGTGTTAATGCACCACTAGGTGGCGAGCTAGACTTGTTTTCAATGCAAGAGACATTTCAAAGGTGGTTTGCCGTTGCCTGCCTCTGTGTCATGGCCCTGGTATTCCTTTGAGGTCACCCTTTTAAATAGTAGCCAAGGCCAATTCAGCTTAGCTTCCGAGACCTGGCTAGCCTGGGCTGTCCAGATCAAAGTGCTAGCTGATGTTATATATCATGAACAGACATGAAGCTGCCTTAAACTGAATGAGACCCTTGGTCCATCCAGGTTAGTGTTAGACTGGCAGAGGCTCTCCAGAGTCTCAGGCTGAGGTCCTTCACATCACCTACTGCTTGGTCCTTTTTAAACGGAGATGCCAGGAATTGAACTTGGGACCTTCTGTTTTCAAGCAGATGCTCTGCCAGTGCGCCACAGCCACAAGCTGCCTTCTACTGAATCAGGCTCTTGCACCATCAAGGTAAGTATTGTCTACTCTACGGTCTCAGGAAGAGGGCTTTCGCATCACCTACTGCTTGGTCCTTTTAGGTGGAGGTGCTGGGGATTGAACCTGGGACCTTCTGCATGCCAAGCAGAGGCTCAACCACTGAGCTACGATGCTTCACATGAAACTGCCTTATCCTTAATCAGACTGTTGGTCCATCGAGGTCAGTATTCACATCTACTGCCTGGTCCTTTTAGTTGGAGATGCTGGGGATTGAGCCTGGGACCTTCTGCATGCCAAGCAGAGGCTCTTCCACTGAGCCACAGCCCCTCTTTACAGCTCTCCAAGGCCTCAGGAGGAGGTCTTTCCCATCACCTCCTGCCTGGTCCTTTCAACTGGAGATGCCGGGGATTGAACCTGGGACCTTCTGCATGCCAAGCAGAGGCTCTTCCACTGAGCCACAGCCCCTCTTTACAGCTCTCCAGGGCCTCAGGAGGAGGTCTTTCCCATCACCTCCTGCCTGGTCCTTTCAACTGGAGATGCCGGGAACTGAACCTGGGACCTTCTGCATGCCAAGCAGAGGCTCTGCCACAGAGCCACAGCTCCTCTTTACAGCTCTCCAGGGCCTCAGGAGGAGGTCTTTCCCATCACCTCCTGCCTGGTCCTTTCAACTGGAGATGCCGGGAACTGAACCTGGGACCTTCTGCATGCCAAGCAGAGGCTCTGCCACAGAGCCACAGCTCCTCTTTACAGCTCTCCAGGGTCTCAGGAGGAGGTCTTTCCCATCACCTCCTGCCTGGTCCTTTCAACTGGAGATGCCGGGGATTGAACCTGGGACCTTCTGCATGCCAAGCAAAGACTCTCCCACTGAGCCACAGCCCCTCTTTACAGCTCTCCAGGGCCTCAGGAGGAGGTCTTTCCCATCACCTCCTGCCTGGTCCTTTCAACTGGAGATGCCGGGAACTGAACCTGGGACCTTCTGCATGCCAAGCAGAGGCTCTGCCACAGAGCCACAGCTCCTCTTTACAGCTCTCCAGGGTCTCAGGCGGAGGTCTTTCCCATCACCTCCTGCCTGGTCCTTTCAACTGGAGATGCCGGGGATTGAACCTGGGACCTTCTGCATGCCAAGCAGAGACTCTCCCACTGAGCCACAGCCCCTCTTTACAGCTCTCCAGGGCCTCAGGAGGAGGTCTTTCCCATCACCTCCTGCCTGGTCCTTTCAACTGGAGATGCCGGGAACTGAACCTGGGACCTTCTGCATGCCAAGCAGATGCTCTACCACTGAGTCATGGCCCCTCTCCAGGGTCTCGGCAGAGGGCTTTCACATCATCTAGTGCCTGGTCCTTTTAACTGGAGATGCTGGGGGTTGAACCTGGGGCGTTCTGGGGCGTTCTGCATGCCAAGCAGAGGCTCTACCATTGAGCCACGACGCTTCACATAAAACTGCCTTATCCTTAATCAGACTGTTGGTCCATCGAGGTCAGTCTTGTCTGTTCAGACTAGCAGCAGCTCTCAGGGTCTCACGCTACCTACCTCCTGGGTCCTTTTTAACTGGAGATGCCCGGGAGTGAATCTGGGACTTCCTGCAATTTGGTGTCATCTGCAAATGTAATGAGTAGCCCCTCTACACCCTCATCCAGATCATTTATAAAAATATCGAAAAGTACCAGGTCCAGAACCGAGCCCCGTGGCACCTCCCTCCATTCAGATAAGAACATAAGAGAAGCCAATGTTGGATCAGGCCAGTGGCCCATCCAGTCCAACGCTCTGTCACATAGTGGCCAAAAACACCAGGTGCCCTCAGGAGGTCCAGCAGTGGGGGCAGGACACTAGAAGCCCTCCCACTGTTGCCCCCCCCCCCAAGCACCAAGAATACAGAGCATCACTTGCCCCAGACTGAGAGTTCCTATCTACAGGGGTCATTTCGTAGAAAAAGAGGTGCAGGAGCTCATTAGCATAACTCATTGGCATAACTCATTTGCATATACCACACCCCCTAACATACCGGAAGTGTGTCAGAAGGCAACACCCACCCCTCAGGCTCCACTCCACAGGTGAGTGAAACTGACCTGCTCTTCCTCCCTTCCCTTCCCCATCCAATACTTTGTGCAATAAAAAGAAGCGTAAAGAACACACCCGCATTCTCTTCCTGCTCCCTTGAAACCACCAGGTTTCAAGAAGACTTGAGATACCCAGGACATGTGCACCGCCCATCCCTTCCCCTTCCCCTCCCCACAACAAGACACCCTGTGAGGTAGGTGGGGCTGAGAGAGGTCTTTTGAGAACTGCTCATGAGAGAACAGCTCTGAGAGAACTTGTGACTGGCCCAAGCTCACACCAGCAGCTGCATGTGGAGGAGTGGGGAATCAAACCCGGTTCTCCCAGATTAGAGTCCAACTCCTGACCACTACACCAAACTGATGGGGTGGAAGCTGCTGAAGGGTTGGTGAAATTTCTCCAGTACTTATGTGCCATGTGCCCAGATAAAAAATGGTATACTTAGAAAATGTATATGCCACCTTGAGCAAGTCTCTGGAAAAGCAGCACACAGTCATAACAGGAACAATGATAAAATTATCAATATTTAAACAAAACATTAAAATCAATAAAGACCCTAGCAGGGCTTCCCCCGGGGCGCTGCGCCTCTGCACTGCTCGGGGAAGTCGAGGAGGGGGCGGGGCTTGGTCATGTGCCCGCCCCCTGGGCTCCTCACTCCCGGAGCTGCGCTCCTGTGCGCTCCCACTCCCATGGACCCCTGTTCCTATCTATACCTTGTGGCTAAGAGCCACTGATGGACCTCTGCTGCAGATGTTTATCCAATTCCCTCTTGAAGCGTCCATGAAATGCCTTTGAGCAAGGTCTATCACAGGGGTGGCCAAACTTGCTTGACATAAGAGCCACACAAAATAAACGTCAGACGTTGGAGAGCCGCAAGACGTGAACAAATATCACACCCACGTTTTTACTGAAAAACATGCAAATTCGCTTTATATTAACATCAAACGAGACTGCCAAAAATAAAAACAAAGGGGGGAAAGACAGATATTGATAATGATATTTATTTGTCTAATGATATTTATTTGGTTGCTGATGATATTTATGTGTCTAAGAGAGGGAGAGGTGGAAAGAAAGAATGAAAGGGGTGGAAAGAAAAAGAGAAAGAGAGAGAGAAACAAAAAAGCAAGTGGACGGGGGAGGGAGGGGGAGGGATGAAGGAAGCGAGACAGAAATAAAGAGAGAGAGCAAATAGATCGGGAGCCTCCAGGGAGCCACACAATATGAGTGAAAGAGCCGCATGTGGTTCCCGAGCCACAGTTTGGCCTCCCCTGGTCTATTGCGTGCCTCTTGGGACATGTCCCATCAATTATTGGCAGATGTCCATCCTTATCTACTCTATGGTGTCTGTTCGCCATGTATAAACTGCAAGACATCCTGCAAGCCCGGCAGGTTGGTCTCTCTTGCACCAGCAGGCTTTCTGCAAGCCAATCACCTCGGTTCTCAATATCTTTGGCAAAAAAAAAAATGCAGAAGGAATGTTTCCACTAGGAGAAAATGTTCTCGAACAATTTCTCCAGTGTATCTGGAGCACATATGCTTTGCATCAGTAGTCGGGCGTGGAAAGGGAGACTTGCGCCGCAACCCTCTTGAGTCTGTAATCTCCGACTCGGGGAATTAAAATATATGTGTTTTAAAAAAAACACTTGATCTTCTGTTCTAAACTGAGTCGCAGGAATATCAGGAGAGCTGTGCTGGATCAGTCCAGCATGCGGTTTCCTGCAGTGGCCAACCAGATGCTGCTTGAAACTGAGCCAGCTGGGAAAAGAACCCAGGAGACAGCAGCAGCTGGGAGCATTTTTGTTGCCTTTCCTAAACTGCTAAACTACTGGAGAGCATTAACCGAGGTTGTTTTGCGAGAGGACAGAGTTTGAGGGCGAGCGGGTGCTTGTAGCCCGCTGGAGAGTGGAGGTTTGTGTCTGGCTCTGTCTGGGTCTTTTGTCTGGTCTGTTGCTCATTGAGCAAGGTCTGATGACCTGGGGCTGATTGCAGGCCCCGCCCTCTGCTGTTGCTGCTGGGAGACGGGAGCTGTGGCCTTCTGAACTCCTGGCGGAGGCGCGAGCCCTTGGCGCAAGCCAGAGGGCAAAAGTCAAAGGTCTCTTGGCCTGTGGCTCTTAGATGCTGCTGGAAAGCAGAGACAGGAGTTCAGTGGCTCCTCCCGGAACCCTCAGGTACCCGTGTGAAACTCACGGGGGAACACATGAAGCTGCCTTATAATGAATCAGACTAGTGGTTAGAAGTGCAGGCTCTCATCTGGGAGAACCGGGTTTGATTCCCCACTCCTCCTCATGCAGCTGCTGGTGGGACCTTGGGTCAGTTACAAGTTCTCTCAGAGCTGTTCTCTCAAGGACAGTTTCTGTCAGAGCTCTCTCAGCCCCACCTACCTCACAGGTTGTCTGTTGTGGGGAGAGGAAGGGAACAGAGTTTGTAAGATGCTCTGAGACTCCTTTGAGTAGTGAAAGGAGGGGTATAAATCCAATCTCTTCTTCTTCTCCTTCTTCTTCTTCCATCAAGGCCAGTATTGTCTACTCAGACTGGCAGCAGCTCTCAAGCAGAGGTCTTTCACATCACTTCTTAACTGATCTTTTTAACTGGAGACGATGGGGATTGAACCTGGGACCTTCTGCATGCCAAACAGATGTTCTCCCACTAAGCCACAGTCTCTTCCCCAAATGATTTCACTGGTCCCTGCTTTGTCCTCTCCTCCACTCCTCCATATAAAGCCAGCTGGGTGACCTTGGGCCAGTCCCAGTTCCCTCAGGATTCTCTCAGCCCCACCTGCCTCACAAGGTGCCTGTTGTGGGGAGAGGAAGGGAAGGCGATTGGAAACCGCTTTGAGACACATGAGGCCTGCTGGGAGACCTTGGGCCAGTCCCAGTTTCTCTCTCAGGACTCTCTCAGCCCCACCTGCTTCACAAGGGGCCTGTTGTGGGGAGAGGAAGGGAAGGCGATTGGAAGCCGCTTAGAGACACATGAGGCCTGCTGGGAGACCTTGGGCCAGTCCCAGTTTCTCTCTCAGGACTCTCTCAGCCCCACCTGCCTCACAAGGGGCCTGTTGTGGGGAGAGGAAGGGAAGGCGATTATATGCCAGAGACTCCATAAGCTTCGTCATAGGCTTTAATTAATTTAGGATTTAATTTCGCAGCAACAAAACCTAAATGAAGTTGATGAAATCAAGGGAGGGTCAAAATACCCTGACTGGATCCAGTGTCTGTTTACTTTTTGGAATTCAACTCGATAGCCCCCCCCCCCCCTCAGATTTCAAGGATCTCCCATTCAACATTAAGGAATCTAAGAAACCTAGAGAGCCCCCCCCCCCTTTAAAAAATCCTTAATGTTTACTGAGCTACAGACGGAAATTGTATGGGCGCTTACTCAGTCCTTGAATTCAGGGAGGAGAGGAGGAGCACCCCCATAGTCCCGTCCCCCCCGGGTTCCTGATATCTGCCTGCTGTGTACATTGGGTAACTTTTTTCTGTTTGTGGACAACCACACCCAAGGCATCAGAAAGCCTCTCTAATGTGAACTAGAGGCTTCTCTGTTGTGATGTATTTTTAACAGCAACATTAGAGACTCCTGGGTGTGACTAAGATCCCGGAGTGGTTGGAAAACATTACTAAGTGGAAGGGGAGGAGGAGGTCTGGGTTTTTGTAAAAAAAATAATAATAATTACAGCAGGACTCCTAGAGGATACTGAAAAGCAATGTGGAGCAAAGAATCCCCCAGTGGTGAAAAAGAAAGGATTAGATTTCCTGATGTTTTAAAACGTCAACATTTATTTGTAGAAGAGAAATTGGTATCATACGGCAGATTCTTGTGACTGTTAAGGACAATTTTGACATCAGAATGTAGGGTTGCCACCTCTGGGTTGGGAAATTCCTGGAGAGGAGGAGGAGGAGGAGAAAAGAAGAAGAGATTGGATTTATATCCCCCCCTTTACTCACTTGGAATCTCAGAGCAGCTTACAAACTCCTTTCCCTTCCCCTCCCCACAACAGGCACCCTGTGAGGTAGGTGGGGCTGAGAGAGCTCTGAGACAACTGTCCTTGAGAGAACAGCTGGTCCAGAGCTATGGCTTGCCCAAGATCATCCAGCAGGCGCAAGTGGAGGAGTGGGGAATCAAACCCGGGTCTCCCAGATTGGAGTCCGCGCACTTAACCACTATTCCAAACTGGAGAAGAAGAAGAACAGTTGGTGTTTTATACCTAATTTTTCACTTCCCTTTCTGATGCTGCGATCACACACACTTTCAGTCCTCTTTCAATGCACTTTTGATTTGGATTTTGCCAGTTCATACAGTAAAAATCCAGTTGTAAACTGCATGAAAGTGGATTATTTAGTGTGTGTGACCACAGCCTGAGACTCCTTCGGGTAGTGAAGGGCAGAATATAAATCCAACCTCCTCCTCCTCCTCTTCTTCTTCTACAGGTCTAGCTCGCTACCTAGTTGTGCATAATGCTAAAAGAGCTAGAACCTCAGACACAACAGACACCCTGTGAGGTAGGTGGGGCCGAGAGAGCTCTGAGAGAATCTGTGACTGACCCAAGGTCCCCCAGCTGGCTGCATGTGGGGGAATGTGAAATCAAACCCGGTTCTCCAGAGTCCACTGCTCTTAACCACAGTGAAGCCTAAGGAGGGTGGGGTTTGGGAAGGGAAAGGACATCAGCAGGGTATAATGCCATCCAGTCCACCCTCCAAAGCAGCCATTTTATCCAGGGGAACTGACCTTTTTAGTCTGGAGCTCTGTTGTAATTCTAGGGAATCTCCAGGCCCCACCCGGAGGTTGGCAAGCCAATGTCAAACACACACCCCCTTTTACTTCTGTATTCTGTGTGGGAGGGAGAACACGACTTTTTAAAGAGTTCAGCTATTCTTCTGGCCGCCCCCGTATCCTGTACAGTGAATGTCGGCTGATGGGAGGCCATGCAGTTAATGAGATCTCCAGACAGACTAAACCAGTGCTGGTCCCACAGGTCAAGAAGACCACAGCCTTTCCGAGGAATGCTGAAAAGCAACCTGGCTTCAAGCGGTAGCCCGAGTCCTTCTCTCAAGACTGTGAGGAGGCGTGCCCAGCAGCGTTGCCAAGTTTCTCACTGCCCTCTGCTCCTGGGCCTTTAGAAATAGCCTAATTGGCAGACCCAGGAAGGGGATGATGCTGACCCCAATGCTCTCCCATGTTTATTTCGGCAAACTGAGCTCCCGTTGGCGGCACAATAGCCCACCAGGCCCTTTCTTCTGGTCCCTTGGCAACCCTGAAGGTGCCTTTTGCTGACAACTGAACAGTTACTCAGTGATGCTGGGGCTAGGGCTGCCAACCTCCAGGTGGGAGCTGGAGATCTATGATGATGATTTTCGAGCTAGCATGAAATTGCTTGTCGTGATTGCTGAAGCGGCAGTCCCCTTGATAAGCTGCGGAAGGCCCACTGGGAATCAGGTAGAGACACAGGTAGGCACATGGACTCAGATGATTAGGCCCATGTCTGAGGCTTGACTACTGTAAAACATCTTCTGTGGCGCTGCCCTTGAAGGCAACCACGAACCTGCAGATTGTTCAGAATAGACTGGAGAGATGGTTCTTTGGAACTAGGCATCCAGGCAGGTAGCCGTGTGGGTATAAAAGAGCCAGTTTGGTGTAGTGGTTAGAAGCAGTGGACTCTAATCTGGAGAACTGAGTTTAATTCCCCAGTCTTCCACATGCAGTTCCTGGGTGACCTTAGGTCAGTTACAAGTTCTCTTGGAGCTGTTCTCTCAAGAGGATTTCTCTTGGAGCTCTCTCGGCCCCATCTACCTCACAGGGTGTCCAATCAAAGGGCAGGGTATAAATCCAACTCTTCTGCTTCTTCTTTTTCTTCTCCTCCTCCTCCAAAAACCAGCTCTTCTTCTCTTCTTCAGCAAAGAACTTGATTGTGAATGGCCTTCCCCTGGGGCTATACTTGACTGGGATTACAACTTGCTGATCCCCTATGCCCTGGAAGGGTACTTGGGTGGGAGACCACCAGGGAAGACTCTGCAGAGGAAGGAAATGACCAACCACCTCTGCTTCTCACTTGCCTTGAGAGCCCCTTGCTGGAGTCACCATAAGTCTTGGAAGGGAGACCACCAGGGAAGGCTCTGCAGAGGAAGGCTATGGCCAACCACCTCTGCTTCTCACTTGCCTTGAGAGCCCCTTGCTGGGGTCACCATAAGTCTTGGATGGGAGACCACCAAGAAAGACTCTGCAGAAGAAGGCCATGGCTAACCACCTCTGCTTCTCACTTGCCTTGGAAGCCCCTTGCTGGGGTCACCATAAATCTTGGATGGGAGACCACCTAGGAAGACTCTGCAGAGGAAGGCCATGGCCAACCACCTCTGCTTCTCACTTGCCTCGAGAGCCCCTTGCTGGGGTCACCATAAGTCTTGGATGGGAGACCACCAGGGAAAGCTCTGCAGAGGAAGGCCATGGCCAACCACCTCTGCTTCTCACTTGCCTTGAGAGCCCTTTGCTGGGATCTCCCTAAGTCTTGGATGGGAGACCACCAAGGAAGGCTCTGCAGAGGAAGGCAATGACAATCCACCTCTGCTTCTCACTTGCCTTGGAAGCCCCTTGCTGGGGTCACCATAAGTCTTGGATGGGAGACCACCAAGGAAGGCTCTGCAGAGGAAGGCAATGACAATCCACCTCTGCTTCTCACTTGCCTTGGAAGCCCCTTGCTGGGGTCACCATAAGTCTTGGGTGGGAGACCACCAAGGAAGACTCTGCAGAAGAAGGCCATGGCCAACCACCTCTGCTTCTCACTTGCCTTGAAAGCCCCTTGCTGGGGTTGCCATAAGTAGGTTGAAGGCACTCACATGCAACTTGTCAGCACTTACGTGCAAAAAAATGTACCCCTTGCCTTTCAGCAGAAGACCTTTAAAGCTCCCTGATATCTACACAACCCTCTCCATTCCCTGGGAAAGAGCCTTGAAGACATTTCCTTCCTGTTAGACCCTCTCGTGATCTGCGGAAGCAAGCTGTGATCTTTTTTTTTTTGCAAAGACACTCATCCATGTGAGATGTGATGTACCATTCACCTCTTGAGCCCAAGGAAGAGAGTGCGATTCTCATCAAAAGAGTGGAAGGCTGGAGGTTTTCCAAAGGAAGTGTCATGTGTGTACTTTGGGTCTCATTCAACAGGGAAGGTTCTGACTCACAATCGGGAAAAATGTCCTGGTGTTTGGGGAGAAGCGTCAAAACCCATTAGCCAGTCCTCAGATGACCTGAAGAACTGGGTGGGTCACAGGCAAAGGTCTACCACCAGCTTATCCGAGAGGAAGCGACAACCACCGACGAATCAGGAGGAGGGTTTATCTCATCCGACATCTTGTTTCTTGCGGTGGTCGGACAGATGCCTCCAAGAAGCTTCTTCCTGTTTTTTGCCCTCTGACCCCGCCCACCTTGCCTTCAAAGGTACACTTTCCACTAATATGGAAGTTTCATTCTTCGTTATTGTTATGTATTGACCATGCGGTCGCCATGTGCTCCAGTAATGGCGACCACCATGTGGCCAGAGCACATGGCCAAGAAACTACCTGAGTTTCAGCCAGGTAGAACAAAGGCTAGGTGGATTCGAACCAGCCACCAATCACGTACCTAGGTTTCTCCCAGGGAACCTATGAGATGTAAATAGACTGACAATAGCCTATCAGGCCAGTTGGGCGAGGCCAGGGGATTATCCCTGACCAGCATAAAAGGAGGGCTCGGAGCCTTGGGTTGTATGCTTCATCCGGACCAGCAATAAAGATCTAGCTGTTTCACTGTTCCATGGACTCCCGACTCCAATACTTCTCAGTTATCATGATTAAGAGATGCTGATAGGTGTGAGAGTTCTGCGCAAAGTAGTCAAGGATCAGATCTTGGTTGGTTAACCAAAGTTCTTTATTTCCAATCTCTACATTAGTACAGCTTCTCGGATTATTGTCAGAGATGAGACAGATAATACAGGAAGGTCTATTATACCTTTCCAAAGAGTTTGAATTACCCATAGGTAGCCAATCACTATAGGGGAAAAACGGCGGGCAAACAGGGCTCTGACCGTTTGGTTCCCACAGGAAAGAAAGTGAGGTGTTAAGCAGTAAATTTCCTTCCCAACCAGACCCTTCAGATGTTACCAGTTCACATAACAATCCATGGCCTCAAGGCTTTCGCATGTGATAAGAGATGAGACGCATCCTCCCTTGAAGTTCCAGCCAGGGGTGGTGGAATGTGGAGGCAAATGGTGTGAGAGGCTCCATTGTTCCCACACAGTGCAGGTGTCACCCTCCCGCTTTGACAGTTACAAAAACCTGGGCCTGGTCAGGCACTACAATATGGCAACTACAAGCATACATACAAAGTAATAGAAAAGCATACATAGGGATGAGGGAAGACCAGAGGAAATTAACAAGGCACAACTGTAAGAATTAGAATATTATGTCTGAATTGGCAGATTCTGACACACTGGCCCCTCGATAAACACCCCTACCCGGGCTTGTCCGGAGAATTTTTATGGAAGGCTCTAATTAATTTAGGGGCATGAACATGTTCAGAACGAACCCATTCATTATGTTCCGGGCCAAAGTCGAGCCATCTAACTAGATAATATAAGCGGCCCCTGCGCATTTTAGAATCAAGAATTTCAGATATTTCAAAATGGGGTGCCTCCCCCTTCATCAGTGGAGGAGGTACTGGAGGAACTGGATGCCACGCATTCGGCCCAGGATCCTTCTTCAGCAGGCTGAAATGAAAAACAGGGTGAACAGAACTCAGTGATTTAGGCAGTTCTAATTCAAAAGAAACATCCGAAATTTTACGCAACACCTTATATGGGCCTACATATTTCCAACCCAATTTTCTGCTAGGTTGCAAGCCATGTATGTTTTTTGTGGAAAGATAGACAGAGTCCCCAGGCTGGAGATCCCAACCTACAGCTCGACCACGGTCCGCATATTTTTTGTAGTCCGCTTTAGCTTGATCTAAAGTCTTAGCTATTAAAGGCCACGATTCTTGTAAGGTTGCCCACCACCGTTTAAAATCCATGGGTGAAGCATCGGAAGCGTTTTCAATTGTAGGCAGAGGCTTCCCCTCGAAGCCTCCTACGACCATGAAAGGGGAGACGCCAGTCGAGGAGTGCACCGCATTATTGTAGCTATATTCTGCAAATGGCAGTAAGTCCACCCAATTGTCTTGGTGGTAGTTGGTGTAGCACCTCAAGAATTGCTCCAGGATCTGATTCGTTCGTTCGGACTGTCCATCAGTTTCTGGGTGGTAACCCGAACTTAGGGCGGGCTCTATGTCCATAAGCTTCAACAGCTCCCGCCAGAAGTTGGCAACGAACTGGCTACCCCTATCGGATACCACCCTCTTGGGAAAAGCATGTAATTTAATCACCTGGTTGAAGAAAGCCTTAACCATCCCTTTTGCCGTTGGCAGTTGCTTGAAAGGGGTGAAATGAGCTTGCTCAGAGAACGTGTCTACCACCACCCAAATTACTGTTTTCCCCTTTGAAGGCGGTAGGTTAGTAATAAAGTCCATGGCTATCGCTTCCCAAGGCCTAGAAGGGGTAGGTAGGGGGTGCAGGAGCCCCGGGACTTCCCCCCGCCTCTTCTTACACATCAAACAAGTCTGACAAGCAGAGACGAAATCTGAGACATCCCGGCGCATGCGCGGCCACCAAAACTGACGTTGAATTAAGTTGAGCGTTTTCAGGAACCCAAAGTGTCCAGCTAGTTTGGAGGAGTGGCAGGCCAGCAAAATGTCCTTTCGCCTAGTTCTAGGCACCACCAATTTGTCTCCATGGTGCCAACACTGATTCTCACCCAAGGAGCATTCAGTCACAGTTTCTAACTCCTCGGTTTCTTCGGGCGAATATTCCCCTCCCCAATCACACGACTCCACTTCTACTTTTGCTCGTTTGCTTTGGCTCCTGGTGGTTACCGCCCCTCCCAGCTGCTGGGGGGAAAACATGGAGTCGAACACCTCTTCTTTCATACTCTCGTGTTGGGGCAATTGGGAGAGTGCGTCTGCTAAAGAATTGGCCTTTCCAGGGAAATGTTTCAACACAAAGTTAAATTTCGAGAAGAAATCAGCCCATCGGAGCTGTTTCGCATTCAGAGATCTCTGAGTGCGCAACGCTTCAAGATTCTTATGATCAGTCCAAATTTCAAACGGGGTTTGCGCCCCCTCCAGCCAATGCCGCCAGGTGGTGAGGGCTAGTCGGATGGCCGCGGCTTCTTTATCCCAAACTGACCAATTTCTTTCTGTCTCATTGAATTTTTTGGAAATATACGCGAGGGGGTGCAACTCCTCATCTGAACCCCTCTGTAAAATGGCCCCCCCATAGCCACATCGGACGCATCTACATGGACTATAAATTCCTTAGTCTCGTCCGGGTGAGCCAAAATGGGCTCAGAGGTAAAAAGGGTTTTGAGGGTTTCGAACGCCTTCTGGCAGTCCCCATTCCAGGCGATTCTCTCCCCAGGCTTCCCCGCCTCTGAACCCCTTCCCTTAGTTTTCAGCAAGTCTGTCAGGGGAAGTGTGACTGTGGCAAAGTCTTTGATGAAGGTTCGGTAGAAGTTACAAAATCCTAATAGGCTTTGGAGCTGCTTCCTCGTTCTGGGGGCTTCCCACTGGACCACTGCCTCCACTTTCGCAGGGTCCATCTCTAAGCCCCTCTGCGATATGCGATATCCCAGGAAGTCCACAGACTTCCTCGCATTTGACAGCTCGCATTTAGTGCCACATTTAGATTGAACTCGCATTTAGACAGCTTGGCATACAGCTGGTTCTTTAACAGGGTAGATAGGACTTCCCGGACCAGTTTTATGTGCTCTTTCTTATCAGTAGAGTAGATCAAGATATCATCTAAGTAACATAACACCCCCTTGAATAAATGCTTATGCAACACTTCATTTATCAAACTCATAAAGACCCCGGGCGCGCCACTCAAACCGAACGGCATCACTAGGTATTCAAACTGTCCCAACGGTGTGCTGAACGCGGTCTTGAATTCATCCCCCTCCCTTATGCGCACCCGGAAATAAGCGTCCCGGAGATCCAGCTTGGTGAACACTTTCCCCTTGGCCGCCTCCGTTAGTAAGTCTTTTATTAAGGGGAGGGGGTAGGCGTTGGAAGCGGAGACCGCATTCAATCCTCTGTAGTCTGTGCATAGGCGCAAGCCCCCGTCTTTCTTTTTTCAGAACAAAACGGGGGTAGCAAAGGGGGATTTAGCAGGGCGGATGAACCCGCATTCCAAGTTCTTGTCTAGGAACTTCCTCAGCTCCTCCCGCTCTAGAGGGCTCATGGAGTAAAGCTTTCCTTTAGGAAGTTTCTCGCCTGGGATCAGTTCTATGGCACAGTCTGAGAGTCTGTGGGGGGGCAGCTCGTCTGCCTCGGTCTCGCTGAAGACCTCCATCAGATCCCTATATTCCCTAGGGACGTCGGAGGGTGCGAGGGCGAGGGCGGCCGTCCGGAGGGGTAGTGGGGGTCCCGGTCCCCACTCTGGGTCCCACTTGTGAGTGTGGCACTTGTCGTCCACCCAGGAGATCTTCCCTTCACTCCACTTGATGTAGGGGTCGTGCGCGCTCAGCCAGGGACTCCCCAAAACCATGGGGAATTGGGTATTAGGGGTGATGACAAAAGCTCGCTTCTCCCAGTGCTCCCCCGTCCCCACAATCAACCCCTCAGTCTCAGCCACGCACGCTTCTTTCATTTCCGAGCCATCCATCTGCGTGAACTTGAGCGGCTCGCTCAACGGGGTGACTTTTGGTCCCAACCCTTCCACCACTAAAGGGCTAATTAAGTCCCGAGCACACCCGGAGTCAATTAGGGCACGGACCCGGACGTGGGTTCCTGTCCCCGGGGTCATTACAGTCACTACCATATATAACAAGGGGCCAGGGATGCTCACCGGGGATGGCGCTTCTTGGCGTGGGACCTGCAGTTTTGCGCCGCTCACTGCAGGCCGTTGGAGTTTCCCGACATCTGCGCTTCGGTCAGTTCCAGCTCCCCTTGCTCGCTCGCTGCTCCTTCCAGCTGCAAGGCCCGGGGTTTGAACGGGGTTTTCCCTCGGCTGGGAGTGCTCCCGGCCACCGGGGTGGAGGTCTTCGGGCCTTTTCCTCCTCCTCTGGGGCACGCCGAGGCAAAGTGGCCGCTCTCCCCGCATCTCATGCAAAGCCCCTGCCTAAAGCGGGCGTCTCGGATGTCTTGCACGTTGGGCTTCGGTTTCGCCCTTGGCATAGCCTTGCCTGCGGCTGTAGCGGACGTCCCCATTTTGATGAGGGTGAAACGCTCTTCCACATCTGCGGCTGCCCTCATCCAGGTGGCCAGCGTCCCCGGCCGACCCCCTAGTAAGACAGCCTCGTACACCTCGGGGTTGAGACCCTCGTGGTACTTTTCTATGAAGAGGTCTTGGGTCCAGCCATGGATCTTGGCGGCGATGCGCCAGAACTTGTCGGTGTAGTCCCTCACCGTGGACCTCCCCTGGGTCAGCTTCCGCAGTTGGTTCTGGGCTTTTTCTTCCCCCAGGGGGTCCTCGTATTGGTGGCGGAGGGCCCACATGAAGTTGTTCAGCGAACGCAGCTCGGGACCGGGGGCATCGTGCAGGCTCACATACCAATCGCTGGCGATGTCCTTCAGCTTAGACCCTATGTAGCCAATCCGCTCCCTCTCGGTGGGGTAGAGATGTCCCCAGCTGTCTAGGAACCGCTCGATCTCCAGCAGGAAAAACCGCAACTTCTCGGGGTCCCCATCGAAAGTAGCTGTCAACGGGTCGGCGGGGGCCGGGCGAACGATCGGCCCTGCTGGCACCGGGGCGGGTGGGGGGATGGGGGCCGGCACCTGAGGAGGGATGACCGGGGGAGCTTGCTGCGGCTGCCTCGGCTGCCCGGGTGGCAGCGCTTGAGCCGGAACTCCTCCGGGAGGCACCGCCGGCTGCTGGACCCCTGTCGCGGGGGCTGGGAGGGCCTCTTGCATAGCCCTCATGGCGTCCCGAAACTGGTACTGGAGATCGAGGGCCAGCTCTCGCAGCTCGGTGGTAAGCTGGAACCGCAAATCTCCCATCATCCGGTTGAGGGATTGCATCTGGTCTTCCCGGTACGGATCGGGCCCATACGGTCCGGTCCTCTCTCCGTCCATGGACGGGCGACGCGGATCTCCTCCGTAGATCGGCTCGCGGTCGTCTCCCAGGTAGCTCGGCCTCCCGCGGTCGAGTTGATCGCCCGGGACTGAAACCCGTGCCCCTTTCCGATCGTGCACCCAGGAATCGACGGTCCCACGACCGAACTGACTCCAGGCGTACTTCAGGGTCACGTTCTGAAGAGGAGGTAGGCGCGGGATGTAGTGAGCCCCCTGAATCGTAGTCACCGGTACCTCGGGCTCCCCTCCGCCGCCTCCACCACCGTTCCCCTGGTCCACCGGGGTGGTCGGGGTATCTTCGGGGGTAGTAGGGATGGGAACCGTGCCGTCGTCCGACATGGTCAGGAACAGCTAAGTCCCAGTCACAGATCTCTGACAATCTGTGAGAGTTCTGCGCAAAGTAGTCAAGGATCAGATCTTGGTTGGTTAACCAAAGTTCTTTATTTCCAATCTCTACATTAGTACAGCTTCTCGGATTATTGTCAGAGATGAGACAGATAATACAGGAAGGTCTATTATACCTTTCCAAAGAGTTTGAATTACCCATAGGTAGCCAATCACTATAGGGGAAAAACGGCGGGCAAACAGGGCTCTGACCGTTTGGTTCCCACAGGAAAGAAAGTGAGGTGTTAAGCAGTAAATTTCCTTCCCAACCAGACCCTTCAGATGTTACCAGTTCACATAACAATCCATGGCCTCAAGGCTTTCGCATGTGATAAGAGATGAGACGCATCCTCCCTTGAAGTTCCAGCCGGGGGTGGTGGAATGTGGAGGCAAATGGTGTGAGAGGCTCCATTGTTCCCACACAGTGGAGGTGTCACCCTCCCGCTTTGACAGTTACAAAAACCTGGGCCTGGTCAGGCACTACAATATGGCAACTACAAGCATACATACAAAGTAATAGAAAAGCATACATAGGGATGAGGGAAGACCAGAGGAAATTAACAAGGCACAACTGTAAGAATTAGAATATTATGTCTGAATTGGCAGATTCTGACACAAGGCCTGTTTTGCCATGAATTTATATTACCCTTTATTCAGGAACTAAGTTTCTCCTGCCCTGACCTGGATGGCCCAGGCTAGTCCAGTCTCATCAGATCTCAGAAGCTGAGCAGGGTCAGCCCGGGACAGTAGAAGTAGAAGAAGACGAGGGGGAGGGGGAGATTGGATTTATACCCTGCTTTCCCCGAAGGAGTATCAGAGTGGCCACCAAGGAAGTCCAGAGTTGTCATGCAGAGTCAGGTAATGGGAAACCGCCTCTGTACATCTCTTGTCTTGATCTGGTTGGCGCAGACTAGCCTCATCTCATCAGATCTCAGAAGCTAAGCAGGGTCAGCCTTGGTTCATACCACCAAGGAATTCCAGGGACAGAGGCAGGTAACGGCAAACTACCTCTGAACGTCTCTTGCCTTGAAAACCCCATGAGAGGTCACCAGAAGTCAGCTATGACTTTTTTTTTTTGGTAAATATTTTTATTATTTTACCAATATAAACCTATACCTTTTAGTTTTCGTTTCTGATAACAAATTAGTGGTTCTATCTGAGTTAACATATTTACATATCTTATAGGTTTGAGTCTAATAAGATAGTCTTATATCAAGCCATTTGTACACTCTAAACCAGGGGTGGGTAAACTGTGGCTCGGGAGCCGCATGCGGCTCCTTCACATATATTATGTGGCTCCCGGCAGGGCGGCTGGGGAAGCTAAATATCATTAGCAAACAAATATCATTGGACAAATTAATGTCATTATCAATATCTGCTTTTACCCCTTTTGTTATTATTTTTGGCAGTCTCATTTAATGTTACTAAAAAAGCAAATTTGCTTATTTCCCAGTAAAAGCAGGTAATATTTGTTCATGTCTTGTGGCTCTCAAACATCTGATGTTTAGTCTATGCGGCACTTACGTTAAGCAAGTTTGGCCACCCCTGTTCTAGGTGGCTCTTACGCTGAGCAAGTTTGCCCACCCCTGCTCTAAACCATTTCTTATGGAATGTGTCTTCTCTTATATTTTGCCAATCTAAGCTTAACTTAGCAGGGTACAAAAAGCAGCAGGCCAATTTATCAAGGCATTACGGTACCGCTTGGCAAAGGAAGGAGTCCAATGATTTCTAACCATAGAAAAATAAAATACACCGAACTCAGAATTTCCACTGCTTTCTAAAAGTAGAACAAACTAATTGCTCGTCAAAAAAAAAAAAAAAAACCCACAAATTCATAATTTTGCAGTGGGTACTCGCTTTTTCAAGCGCTGCCTTCTGTGAGAAGTTTCGACAGAAAGCGGATACGAATTGGAAGCTCTCTGCTTCTTCCATGACACCTGTAAAGCTATTTTTGCAGCGTTTCTAAGCCACCGGTGCAAAAATAATGTTTAGAAACAGCATACGTTGAATGGGAAACATGCGGCGCCAGGAGTGAGGAAACTGTGGGGAAACAAGAACCCGTCGGTTCGGTTCGTTGCAGGCAGACGCCAAACCAGAACAGGATCTTTGAGGTCAAAATGGCAGAGAAGAGAAATGCAGAATCATCCCTGGAATGAGTAAAGGAATTGCTCGCTAGGGTTGCCAAGCGCCAGGTGCTGACTGGAGACCTGCTGGGATGACAACTGATCTCCAGGCGGCAGAGATCAGTTCACCTGGAGAAAATGGCTGCTTTGGAAGGTGGACTCTATGGCATTATACCCCTCTGGAGTCCCTCCCCTCCCCGTAACCCACCCTCCTCAGTCTCCACCCCCAGATCGCCAGGTATTTCCCAACCCAAAGTTGGCAACCCTACTGCTCCCTCACCTGATCCAGGGCTAGAAGCAAAGAGTGGGAGATCCTGGAAGGCGAAATTAGGCCAAAAATTCAAGAGAAATCTTCTGTTCTGGAGGATCAAGAGAGAAGAGTGAGCCAAAGCTAGGCTTCAGACGGGAGAGTCATGCGCAGCTGGACTTGCTGCCTCACTGATGCATATCGCACAATTATAAACCCATGAAAATACCAGTTTCCTTTGGTTCCTAATGCCTCGGCATCTTGGGCCTTTGGTTATCCCCCAGATGAAAGGTTCTCTATAAACTCTCTCCTAATCCTCTTCAGCTGCACAGACTCCTAAAGCATAAGTATTTTAACTCAGACAAACTTTCCACACTTAGTATCATAGAATCATAGCAGGGACCTCCAGGGTCATCTAGTCCAACCCCCTGCACAATGCAAGGAATTCACAAATACCTCCACACCCGCAGTGACTGCTGTTCCACACCCAGAAGATGACCAAAAACCTCCAGGATTCCTGAGGGGTGACACAATCAAAGTTTATAAGATGATGCCTGGGATAGAGCAGGTAGAGAAAGAAGTCCTTTTCTCCCTTTCTCACAATACCAGAACTCGGGGGCGCTCCATGAAATTGCTGAGCAGTCAGGTTAGAACGGATAAAAGGAAGTCCTTCTTCACCCAAAGAGTGATGAACACATGGAATTCACTGCCACAGGAGGTGGTGGCGGCTACAAGCACGGACGGCTTCAAGAGGGAATTAGATAAACATAAGATGGGGCACCCGCAATACTCGCGGGGGGGAGTACCCTAGTCCTCCTGTGACCTCCCTCCCCGGGGCAAGTGGTGGCGGCAGCGAGCCCTACTTCTCCTCCACCCCCCTCCCCAAGTCAAGCGGCAGCGGTAGCAAGCCCCGCCGCTCCTCCAACCCCCCCTCCCTGGGGCAAGCAGCGGTGGCGAGCCCCGCTGCTCCTCCAGCCGACACCCCCCACCGGCGACAATGAGCCCTGAGCGGCTCACAGTCGCCGGACCCGCTGAGCCTCCCCCACAACAGCCAGAGCATTCCCTGCGCATGCGCAGTGGACGCTCTTTTACTTTTCGGGGGATTTAAATATCCTCCGAAAATTTTTTTAACTTTTTGGATTTTTCTGCAGACGTGGGGACTGCCCCACATCTGCAGAACAACCTCCCTGCCCCCCAAGTGCCCCCCCTCACAGATTTAGGTATCTGCACGCAGGGGGCGCCTTTGCTATTAGATATATAGATATGGAGCAGAGGTCCATCAGTGGCTATTAGCCACAAAGTATAGATAGGAACTCTCGATCTGGGGCAAGTGATGCCCTGTATTCTTGGTGCTTGGGGGGGGGCAACAGTGGGAGGGCTTCTGGTGTCCTGGCCCCACTGCTGGACCTCCTGAGGGCACCTGGTGTTTTTGGCCACTGTGTGACACAGAGTGTTGGACTGGATGGGCCACTGGCCTGATCCAACATTGGCTTCTCTTATGTTCTTATGAAACAATCCTGGAGGGTTTTGGTCATCCTCTGGGCATGGATCAGCAGTCACTTCTTCATCGTCAATGTCCCTTGCAAACGCGGCCAGCGTAGATACAGGTGTATGGGACGTTCCTTGAAATGGGGGTATATAAAACTTTTGATGTCATCTTCGGGCCACAATGTTTGTGATCCATTATTGGAAATCCAGGTGTGGACCCAGCTGTGGGGGGCCCCAATCTGGATGTGGACCAGGATGCTAGGGGGAGGGTTAATGTTTCCCGCAGCCCCATTAGTCCCGCCCTCCCAGAAACCCATAATTTCTATTCTTTCTTCCTTTCTCACCACCAAAGCACCAGTCTGTAGGATCCTCCCCCATGATTTCCTTCTGCAATGTAAGAACCAGTGTAGAGTAGTGGTTAAGACGTTGGATTGGGAACAGGAAGACCTGGGTTCGAATCTCCACTCTGTCACTGGAAGCTTGCTGGGTGACCTCAGGCTGCTCTCTCTCAGCTCCAAGCTGCCGTTTCCTCCAGGGTACCTTCCCCCCCCCCCCCCGGTAATCTGGAGATCAGTTTTAATCCCAGGAGTTCTCCAGCCATCGCCTGGAGGTTGGCAACCCATGACTCAGTGGCCCAGCATACTGTTTGGAGAAAGACCCAGGTTGAATCCCTGGCACTTGCATGTAGTAGTTGATGTGGAAGAGCTCAGCCTGAGACAGAAGAAGACGAAGATGAAAAAGACGAATATGATGAAGAAGACGAAGAAAACGAAGAAGAGATTGGATTTATACCCCACCCTTCACTACCCAAGGGAGTCTCAGAGCGGCTCACAATCTCCTTTCCCTTCCTCTCCCTACAACAGACACCCTGTGAGGTCGGTGGGGCTGAGAGAGCTCTTTCCAGAAATGTCCTTGAGAGAACAGCTCTGACGGAACTACAGCTTGCCCAAGGTCATCCAGCAGGTGCAAGTGGAGGAGTGGGGAATCAAGCTCGGTTCTCCCAGATTAGAGTCCGCGCACTGAACCACTACACCAAACAAGCTCTACGCCAGGAAGATTTATACCCTGCCCTTCACTCAGAATCTCAGAGCGGCTTACAATCTCTTTTCCCTTCCTCTCCCCACAACAGACACCCAGTGAGATAGGTGGGGCTGAGAGAGCTCTGAGAGATGTTCTGTCTTCTTGGTGCTTGGGGGGCAACAGCGGGAAGGCTTCTGGAGTTCTGGCCCCGCTGGTGGACCTCCTGAGGGCATCTGGGTTTTGGCCCCTGTGTGGCACAGAGTGTTGGACTGGTTGGGCCACTGGTGTGATCCAACATGGCTTCTCTTATGTTCTTATGAGATCAACTATAATAGCAGGAGACCTCTTATGTGCTGGGAAATTCCTCAAGGTTTGGGGTCAGAGGGCAGGCTTCGGGGAGGGGAGGGAGCTTAGCGGAGATGCCGCACCACAGAGTCCACCCTCCAAAGCAGCCATTTTCTCCAGCAGAACTGACCTCAGTAGTCTGGGATCGGCTGGAATTCCGGGGAGGGGGGGGGGTTCCAGGCCCCGCCTGGAGGTTGGCAACTTTATCTTTCCTCTGGCTCATGGGTAGAGGCGGCAGACAGACACATCAGCAGCAGGCAGGCAGGGATGAAAGCAACTGGTGGCAAAAGGTGGGACAGAAAGCGTGGCTGCCACCCCCGTAGACCCACTGTTTGAGGTGACCACTTCAGTTGGCCTCCCCCAAGAGCCGGCCCTGGCCAGCACACCTTTCTTGGATCTCAGTTCATCTGAAATGGAGCCGAAACTTTGGAAAGCGCCGTGTTTTTGTCTGTCCGGGTCTTGCGATGGCTCCGGGGCCAATGTGGAATTCTTCTCCTGGCCTCCGTTCAGCGCAAAGGCCTCTCAAGTTATCCATCTGGCGCTTGACATCTGGCTGGCAGCTTCTCGCTTTGGAATCGCATAGATACGTCTCCAGCAGCCCTCCTCCGCCCTAACCATCCCTCATCCAAAACCCAGGCCTCCCGTGGATGTCAAGGTTGCCTTAAGATGAGTGTCTCTCGACTCTTCATCAAGCGCAGCCAGTATGCTCAATAAAACCAGTTGTTGTTTCCACCGTACATTGGACAGAGAACACAATGTGTTTTTTTCCCCCAAAGGAAATTTATTTTATTTTATTTCACTTCATTTATATCCCACCTTTCTCTCCAGTAGCTGCCTGAATACTCCAGGTTAGCCTGGGCTCAGTCCTGGTTAGTACTTGGGTGGGAGACCACCAAGGAAGTCCAGGGTTGCTACGCAGAGGCAGGCAAGGGCAAACCACCCCTGAATGTCGCTTGCCTAGAACATCCCATCGATGGGGTTGCCGTGAACCAGCTGTGACTTGATGGCATGTCCTCCTTTTCTCTCTCCGGTGCGGACTCTATGGTCCTCCTCTCCCCCATTTCATCCTCACAACAACCCTGTGTGTAGGTGAGGCTGAGAGTATGTGATTGACCCAAGGTCACCCGGCAAGCATCCATGGCAGAGTGGGGATTCAAAGCTGTGCCCCCCTGGTTTTCATCTGGCGCTGCAACCACTACAGGACACATATTTGCGGTGTATCTACTCCCTTGAACCTCCTGTCTTAGAGAAGTCTATCCCATGCATAACGAGAAAGCTCCGAGATATACCCCTGAGATATTAATCCATAGCAAGCATTCCAATTAGCAATTGTTGGGGGGGGGGAATCTATATGGCACCTTCCAGCTCTGTAATTCTATGATTCTATGAAACCATGGGAACATTCCAATCGACAGTTGCTGTAATAAAACCATGTTTTTCAGTCAAGAACATAAGAGAAGCCAGTGTTGGATCAGGCCAATGGCCCAACCAGTCCAACACTCTGTGACACACAGGGGCCAAAAATACCAGGTGCCCTCAGGAGGTCCAGCAGTGGGGCCAGGACACTTGAAGCCCTCCCACTGTTCCCTTCCCCCCAGCACCAAGATTACAGAGAACATAAGAGCATAAGAGAAGCCAATGTTAGATCAGACCAATGGCCCATCCAGTCCAACACTCTGTCACACAGGGGCCAAAAACACCAGGTGCCCTCAGGAGGTCCAGCAGTGGGGCCAGGACACTTGAAGCCCTCCCACTGTTGCCCCAAGAATACAGAACATCACTTGCCCCAGACTGAGAGTTCCTATCTATACCTTGTGGCTAAGAGCCACTGATGGACCTCTGCTCCAGATGTTTATCTAATTCCGTCTTGAAGCCGTCCATTCTTGTAGCCGCCGCCGCCTCCTGTGGCAGTGAATTCCACGTGTTCATCCCTCTTTGGGTGAAGAAGGACTTCCTCTTATCTGTTCTAAGCCTACTGCTCAGCAATTTCATAGAGTTCCCACAAGCTCTTGTATTGCGAGAAAGGTAGAAAAGGACTTCTGTCTCTCCCTTCTCAATCCCATACATAATTTTGTAAACCTCTTGTCATGTCACCCGTCAGCCGTCGTTTCTCCAAGCTAAAGAGCCCTAACCTCTTTAACCTTTCTTCATAAGGATGGAGTCCCGCCCCCTTAATCGTTGAAGTTGCCCTTATCATATGGTCCTTCATCTCGTTGGCTGCGCTGGAGCCTTCTTCGGCCTCTGAGTTCTGGTGGGTTCCAGGTCCAGGCTGGAGCTTTTTCATTTTGTTTGTTTTGCTGCCAAGTCGCAGCCAACTTACAGCGACTCTGGAGGCTTTTCAAGGCAAGAGACACTCAGAGGTGGTTCTGCCATGACCTGGCTCTGTGTTGTGACCCTGGAGTTCCCAGGTGGTCTCCCATCCAAATACTAACCAGGGCCGACCCTGCTTAGCTTCCGAGACCTGATGAGATCAGACTAGCCTGGCCTATCCGGGTCATGGCTAGGGTGGAATTCACATGCTGGTAAAGGGCGCAGAGGTTAAGACACTGAACTGCTGACCAGAAGGTCGGCCGCTCGAGACCCGAGTGCCATGTGATGGAGTGAGCTCCCGTCTCTGGCCCCAGCTCCTGCCAACCGAGCAGTTTGAAAGCAAGAAATTGCAAGCAGATAAATAGGTACCCCTTCGGTGGGGAGGTAACAGCGTCCTGTGCGCCTCGGCGTCTAGTCATGCCGGCCACATGACCACGGAGACGTCTTCGGACAGTGCTGGCTCTTTGGCTTGGAAACGGAGATGAGCTCCACCCCCTAGAGTCAGATTTGACTGGCTTTCGAGCAAGGGAAACCTTTATCTTTAAAGGGCAAGCACAGTTTAAAGTTGCACCCAGACCATGCCGACCATCTTGGGACATTCGCCGAAGCCCCCAGTGCTACATGGATCTGAGCATCATGGGCTTTTCATAATTTTGTCCAGGTTCCTCTACCGGTTTAGATTTTCTTTAACATGGATGGGGGTTTTTTTCTCTCACTTAAGAGTGCTGCGATTGAAACCGATAGACTTCCTTTGAAAATAAAGTCTCTTTTCCTCCCTTTAAAAAAAATCCACGGAGAGCGCTTTGTGTCAATCGGAAGATGGAAATGCATCAGGGAAAGCCTGAGCGTCCGTTAATTGCTGAGAGAGAGAAGCATCATTGGAAAGTCGATATATTGACCTGCCTCTAAAAGGTTTGATCAATAGAGGAAAAAAACAGTGAAGACACGCTCTGGGGTTGGGTACGTAATTCTTCAATTATCACAAATTAGCCTAATGAATCTCAGAGGGAGGAGAGACATACACAGCCAGGAGCACTGGCGCACACAGAAATCATCCCCCTCTGAATCAAGTTCTGTCCCAAATGTTGTAAAAGCAAGCATTTTCAAAAGGAGCCCTTTCAAATGGGGCTTTTATAGGCTCAGCCGGTGCTGCCAAATTCCTGACGGCGGCTGGAGATCTCCTGAGATGATAACTGACCTCCAGGGGGCAGAGATCAATTCACCTGGAGAAAATGGCCACTTGGGAAGGTGAACTTTAGGGCATTCTACCCCGTTAAAGTCCCTCCCTTCTCTGAACCCCGCCCTCCTCAGGCTCCACTCCCAGAATTTTTCGGTCCTGGCCCCGACCTGGTGGAACTCCCTGCCAAATGACATCAGGGCCCTGCGGGATCCTGTGCAATTCCACAGGGCCTGTGAGGCAGAGATGTTCTGCCAGATTTTTGACGGATGGCAGCAACTGTTACCTCAGTGGTTGGCATCTTTCTTCCCCCCCCCCCCCATGTTCTGAGCTCCCTTACCCCCCGCACCCAAAAAGGGGGCTGGTAGTCTGGAAAAAAGGGGCGGCGGCGGCTCAGAGGTTAAGACACCGAGCTGCAGACCGGAAGGCCGCACACTTAACCACTACAACAGACTGGCTCTCCAGTTTGTGTGTGGACTCTAATCTGGGAGAACCGGGTTTGATTCTCCACTCCTCCACTTGCAGCTGTTGGATGACCTTGGGCAAGCCGCAGTTCTGTCAGAGCTGTTCTTGAAAAAGAGCAGTTCTGAAACGAGCTCTCTCAGCCCCGCCTGCCTCACAGGGTGTCTGTTGTGGGGAGGGGAAGGGAAAGGAGTGTATAAGCCGCTCTGAGACTCCCTTGGGTAGTGAAGGGCGGGGTATAAATCCAATCTCTTCTCTTCTCTTAATGTGTTCCGGTGATTTCCTTCTAGGGTCAAGAAGAAAGAAAAATCTCCATCACCAACCATGTGGTCAGCCTGTCTGTTGTTATTCTTCTAACAGAAAGGATGTAGTCTTAAGCATTTGCAGGGTTAATTCGTAGAAAAAGAGGTGCAGGAGCTCATTAGCATAACTCATTAGCATAACATTTGCATATGCTATACCACCTGACATCACGGGAAGTATGTCAGAAGGTGAGACAGAAAGAAGAGGGAGGGAGGGAGGGAAGGAAGGAAGGAAGGAAGGACTGGCAGAGAGGGGACAGCTACTCATCCAAGCCTCAGAAATACCACCAGGGGTCCGTTGGAGCGGGAGCGCACAGGAGCGCAGCTCCGGGAGTGAGGAGCCCAGGGGGCGGGCACATGGCCAAGCCCCGCCCCCTCCTTGGCTTCCCCGAGCAGTGCAGAGGTGCAGCGCCCCGGGGAAAGCCCTGCTAGGGTCTTTATTGTTTTTAATGTTTTGTTTTAATATCGATAATTTTATCATTGTTCCTTTTATGACTGTGTGCTGCTTTTCCAGAGACTTGCTCAAGGTGTCATATACATTTTCTAAGTAGACCATTTTTTATCTGGGCACCTGGCACATAAGTACTGGAGAAATTTCACCAACCCTTCAGCAGCTTCCACCCCATCAGTTTGGTGGAGTGGTGAGGAGTTGGACTCTAATCTGGGAGAACCGGGTTTGATTCCCCACTCCTCCACATGCAGCTGCTGGTGTGACCTTGGGCCAGTCACAAGTTCTCTCAGAGCTGTTCTCTCATGAGGAGTTCTCAAAAGACCTCTCTCAGCCCCACCTACCTCACAGGGTGTCTTGTTGTGGGGAGGGGAAGGGAAAGGGATGGGTGGTGCACACGTCCTGGGCAGTGTTCCCTCTAAGCTGAGTTAGTGTGAGCTAGCTCATGGGTTTTTAGCCTCCAGCTCACAGATTTTTGTCTTAGCTCAGGGAAGAGGGCTCCAGAACAAACCAATTTATGCATTAGCCAAATTGCTGGCTCACAACTTTAATGCCAGTAGTTCACAAAGTAGAATTTTTGCTCACAAGACTCCACAGCTTAGAGGGAACATTGGGTATCTCAAGTCTACTTGAAACCTCGTGGTTTCAAGGGAGCAGGAAGAGAATGAGGGTGTGTTCTTGACGCTTCTTTTTATTGCACAAAGTATTGGATGGGGAAGGGAAGGGAGGAAGAGCAGGTCAGTTTCACTCACCTGTGGAGTGGAGCCTGAGGGGTGGGTGTTGCCTTCTGACACACTTCCGGTATGTTAGGGGGGGTGGCATATGCAAATGTGTTATGGTAATGAGCTCCTGCACCCCGTTTTCTACAAAATGACCCCTTACGGGAAGTATGTCAGAAGGTGAGACAGAAAGAAGAGGGAGGGAGGGAGGGAGGGAGGAAGGAAGGAAGGAAGGAAGGAAGGAAGGAAGGAAGGAAGGAAGGAAGGAAGGAAGGAAGGAAGAGCTGGCAGAGAGGGGACAGCTACTAATCCAAGCCTCAGAAATACCACTATTCTGGGAGGATAGCTTCAGTGGTGGCTGAAGCCTTCAGAAGGCTGGTTGGAGGAACAAGGACCTTTCCAGGGGACGGGGTCATTTTGCTGCAGCCATGACACCAGCAGGCATTCCCCCGCGGGGTGGGGGGGAGAGGCTGGCACCAACTCCCGGAGCTGCGCTCCCCCGAGCTCCTGCTCGAAATGACCCCTGCGTGTTTGTTGTTTTGTAGATTTCCCACGTACCTTTCCCTTTCGAAATAAAGCTTTCTGCAGAGAAAGAACACGCCTCCTCTCCAGTGAATAACGGTCCATCGCAAGCTCTGACTATCTAACTAGTGTTACCAAATTCCCCGACACTGGCAGCTCTGTGTGGGAGCCGGAGTCGGTCCTTTCTCTCGAATTCGGGGGACACCCCAGGGACGATGGCGGAGGCCTGGCTTGGGCCGAGTTCACGTTCCACAACAGAGAGAGGCCAGCAGAGAGGGGAGCCAACCAACACTGCCACCCTCCGCAGTTTGTTTATTCG
The DNA here is from genome assembly GCA_029233225.1 of Lepidodactylus listeri. Lineage (NCBI taxonomy): Eukaryota > Metazoa > Chordata > Lepidosauria > Squamata > Gekkonidae > Lepidodactylus > Lepidodactylus listeri. The sequence goes on from JARCFY010000012.1 coordinate 7,256,674, forward strand.
GAAGACAACTCTCCTGGCACACCGACAGCCACAGAAGGTGGCAGTGCCAGGGCATGAGCCGCACCACCGAAGGGCGAAGAACTGTCGCCAGTGGCTGTTGCCTACACAGCGGAACTGAGAGTGTTCAGAAATGTCAGCGGGGGAAGGCAGGAGACCAAGATGTACTTCTCTGCCTCGCTGCGCCGTAATTCTTCCACGTGCTGAAACAAGCCATTCGAAGCGTCGCACTTGGAAAAAAAACCCTGTGAGTTGGGGGAGGAGGGAAGAAGAAGAGGAGGAGGAGGTTGGATTTATACGCCACCCTTCACTATCCGAAGGAGTCTCAGAGTGGTTTGCAATCTCCTTTCCCTTCCCCTCCCCACAACAGGCACCCTGTAAGGAAGGTGGGGCTGAGAGAGCTCTCTCGAGGACTGCTCTTTCAAGAACAGAACTACGGCTTGCGACTCCTACAAAATCGGCTGCACATATTGCAGTCTTCTAGGGCTGCCAGGTCAGCCCGGGGGGCGGGGGATCCCCCGCTACAGGGGTTCCTGATCCGCTGGCCAGCATTCGGCCGGCGGGGGGAACCCCACCCCCGAAGTCGTCCAGCCAGGACGACTTCCCCAACGTAGTGACGTCACCCGGAAGTGACGTCATCACGTTGGGGGCGTTGCCAGGGCGACGCTCTGGCAATCGCCCCAAAACTCTATGATACCTTAGAGTTTTGGGACAATTGCCAGAGCGTCGCCCTGGCAACGCCCCCAACGTGCTGACGTCACTTCCGGGTGACGTCAGCGGGCGCACGTGCTTTGCGCGCGCACCGGGGAAGCTCCCGGACGATGGAGGACTCCCCCCCTGCCGGTAAGTGAAGAAGACTTGGCAACCCTACAGTCTTCAGAGGCCCACTCTTGGATAGATTTCACCTTCCTTGCTTAAGACGAGAAGAAGAGAAGAGATCGGATTTATACCCCGCCCTTCCCTCGGAGTCTCAGAGCGGCTTACAAACTCCTTTCCCTCCCCCTCCCCACAACAGACACCCTGTGAGGCAGGTGGGGCTGAGAGAGCTCTTTCCAGAACTGTCCTTGAGGGAACAGCTCTGAGAGAACTTGTGACTGACCCAAGGTCATCCGGCAGCTGCAAGTGGAGGCGTGGGGAATCAAACCTGGTTCTCCCAGATTAGAGTCCGCACACTTAACCACTACACCAAACTGCAATGCGAAAGCCTCCATCCTCCCCACTGGTGGACCTCCTGATGGCCCCTGGTATTTTTAGCCACTGTGTGACACAGAGTGTTGGACTGGATGGGCCATTGGCCTGATCCAACATTGGCTTCTCTTATGTTCTTATGATGGGAGACCTCCAAGGAAGACCAGGGTCATGATGCAAAGGCAAACCACCTCTGAAAGTCTCTGGCCTTGAGAACCCTGCATGGTCACCATAAATTGGCTTTGATGGCAAAGAAAAGTATTTGGGCGTTGTGAAATGATGGCCAGAGACGCGGGCAAACAGAGGCACTGGGGTTTTACATGAGTCTTTTTCTCTTGCAAATTGTAAAAGCCGTTTGCTGTTCATGTGGAGAGTGACAATACCATGGTGATCCGCAGTGTTCCTTCTAAGCTGAGTCCGTGTGAGCCAGCTCACAGTTTTTTAGCCTCCGGCTCACACCTTTTTGCCTTAGCTCTGGAAAGGAAAATAATTTACGCAGGGGCCAGATCGTTCGCTCACACAACTTTAATGCCAGCAGCTCACAAAGTAGAATTTTTTTGCTCACAAGACTCCACAGCTTAGAGGAAGCATTGCCCTTGACAGCTGAAATAGGGCGACCCCGTGGGTTTTTCAAGGCAAGAGATGTTCGGAGGTGATTTGCCACTGCCTGCCTCTGTGCAGCGATCCTAGACTTATCTCAGAGGACGGTGGGTTTCTGGTGGACTTGTTCCACATCCCTGCCTACACAAAGGAAGATGTTCTGCCCCAAGCAAGAGTTGGACAGAGTTCCCCAAGGTGGCGCCCAGGGGCAGCCGGGCACTCGTCAGCAGTTTTCCTGGTGCTTGCCAAGTGTTTTCACAAAATATTTTTTCCCTATGGGGATTCTGGTTGGCTGTGCAGATTAAAAGGGATCCTGTTAAACAGAGCTTATGCCCAAAATGCTGAAGAGTTCTAACTGGAGTCATTCATAACCTCCCTCCCTGATGTTTTATGGTTGGTTCGGCCTCCTGTAGCAGCCATTTTGACGGCCAAGGATCCGTTTTAGGATCAGGGCTGCCAGCCTCCAGAAATGACCTGGGGATCCCCCCGAATTACAGCTCATCTCCAGCCTTCAGAGATCAGTTCCCCTGGAGGAAATAGCTGCTTTGGAAGGCGGACTCGACAGCATTCTCCCATCAGGTTGCCAGCCTCCAGGTTCTGGCTTGAGATCTCCCGGGAATCTCAGAGTTCCTCTAAGCTGAGTTAGTGTGAGCTAGCCCACAGGTTTTTTAGCCTCCGGCTCACACCGTTTTGTCTCCGCTCAGGAAGGACAGCTCCAGGGCAAACTAATTTATGCAGCACCCAAATCTCTCGCTCACAACCTTAACGCCAGGCGCTCACAAAGTAGAATTTTGGCTCACAAGACTCCACAACTCAGAGGGAGCATTGCCTGGAATTACAACTGATCTCCAGGCGACAGAGATCAGAAAATGGCTGTTTGGAACTCCGTGGCACTAGGCCATGCTGAAGGCTCTCCCCTCCCCTCTTCTCAAGCTCTGCCCCCAGTTCTACAGCTCTTTCTCAGCCCGGAGCTGGTGACCCCATCAAGAAGAGAAGAAGAGAAGAGATTGGATTTATACCCCACCCTTCACTCGCAGTCTCAGAGCGGCTTACCAACTCCTCTCCCTTCCCCTCCCCACCACAGACACCCTGTGAGGTAGGTGGGGCTAAGAGAGCTCTTTCGCGAACTGTCCTTGAGAGAACAGCTCTGACAGAACTGTGGCTAGCTCAAGGTCATCCAGCAGCTGCAAGTGGAGGCGTGGGGAATCAAACCCGGTTCTCCCAGACTGGAGTCCATGCACCTAACCACTACACCAAAGATGCAAGGAGGGCCCTTCCCTAGCTCGATGCCTCTTTGGAGAAGAAAAAAATGAAAGGAATCCTGGGTCATAACGCCCCACAAATCATGTACGAGAATATTTACGAGACGTATTTATTGTCAGCGGACAGCATGATTTACAAATGTTGTTTCACAAGCCCCACGAGCCGAAGGGAAACAGATTGTTGGAAGGACAAAAAGGCATTGAGGACCTTATAAACAAACCGCGACTGTGTTGATGTGTTAAAAAGTCAGCCCCTGAGAAAGAGGAGAGAGATTTTCTGCCAGCGTTCCAGAAAAAAAAACTTCCTCGACAACAGTCACCAAAAGCCATTGGAAATCTTTCGGGAAGGGCAGTGAAAAACACCGGCGCTTCGTGATTAGGGCTTCCGGGATCAGGCACCACTGGCCCGAGATGAAGCAAAGGAGAGTCATAAAATGGAGGAAGTGCATTGTGTTTTTTGTCTGGCCGGCTCTCGTTCGGACAGGCGTGGGTTGTGTGTGAACGCAAATGTCAGTGGCCGATGACTGTTCTTCCTCCTCTACTTAATCCCCGGCCTTGGCGAGCGTGAACTGATCGGGCAAAGAAAAGCACGAGGGGAACAAAAAAAATTAATTTCCGAAGAGTTTGTCCCTAACCTTTGGGCGGATCACGGGGCCCCAAAGTGGTGCCCGCGGACAGCTTTCCTGGTGCCCGCCAACTGTTTTTAGGAAGTGGGAGGGGCCAGGTAGGGCATTTGCCCAGCTAAGGCTTCTGATTGGCCATTGGAGATTTGATTGGCTGTGCAGATTTTTTTAAAATGTTGCTGTGGCAGGAGCTGTTTGTGGGCCAGTTTGGTGGAGTGGTTAAGCACGCGGACTCTAATCTGGGAGAACCGGGTTTGGTTCCCCACTCCTCCACTGGCACCTGCTGGATGACCTTGGGCAAGCCATAGCTCTGTACCAGCTGTTCTCTCAAAGACAATTGTCTCAGAGCTCTCTCAGCCCCACCTACCTCACAGGGTGTCTGTTGTGGGGACGGGAAGGGAAAGGAGTTTGTAAGCCGTTCTGAGACTCCGAGTGAAGGGCGAGGTATAAATCCAATTTCTTCTTCTTCCTCCTCCTCTTCTTCTTCCTCCTCCTCCTCAGCAAAAGGATACACATTGTGTTACTGAAGGTAAGCTGTGGCAGCCATTTTGTGGCTGGCTCCGCCTCCTGTGGCAGCCATTTTGTGGCAGCCGTTTTGTTACTGCACCCACCGTGCTGTGTCAGAGTTCCAAAAAGGCTGGGGTCCCCTGGCCTAGATTCAATAGTTCTGGGTTAGAATCTTCTCAGGACTGGGCTGTCTTCCACATTATGCCCTACAACTTTTGCATTTGTGAATATTTTCCATTTACGAATATTCTCAGGGTGTGAAAGGGCTCCAGGCCAACCTTGTGCCATCAAATATGGTAGAACATACCCTCCAGTTTAGGGTTTTTTGAACAGATACTAGAGTATATTATTGTAGGATAAGGTTTTTGGTCATCTTCTGAGTGTGGAACAGTGGAGGGGGAGGCATTTGTGAATTTCCTGCCTTGAGCAGAGGGTTGGAAAAGATGACCCTGGAGGTCCCTTCCAACTCTATGATTCTATTATTCTATGGTACCACCTCACTGGGATGGCCCACACTAGCCTGATCTTGTCAGATCTTAAAAACTAAGCGCGGTCAGCCCTGGTTACCTCTTGGATGGGAGACCAGCAAGGAAGCCCAGGGTCACGACGCAGAGGCAGGCAATGGCAAACCACTCCTTTCATCTCTTGCCTTGAAAACCCTATGGCTTCACCATAAGTCGGCTCAGCTGTGACTTGATGGGACTTTACACACAAAAAACACGCCATGGACCATCTGCAGATCTTCTTAGCCATCTCAGCACTCGGTCGTTTAGGAGAGAGATTTCCATATTTTAACTTGTGGAGATTCGAAATCAAACCGTCTGCCCCACTGCTGTGGTCTAGGGATCCCCTGGCAGAGAACCGTCTTTCCGAATACCTGTCATTCCTTTAACTACTGGTGCCTGGGATTAAGACCCAGACAATCTTGCCTCCAAAGATAACTTGAACCATGAGGAAAAGTAAACGTTTAAATAGATAAAATGGTTTTACTAAAATAAAGCGCCAAATCACGGAGCTTCCCCGTTTCCTTACTGAGCTGTTCTTCCGGATTTTGTTCCCAAAGTTTCCTATCTCTCTTGCCCAATTTAAAGGCAGGAGTCATTGGTATAAGGTAATTCCCTGAAGAGACATGATCTTCTTGCTCTGTTTTATCTAGCGCCTCATCCTTACTTAGCATATTAGATGTCATCTGGGAGAACCTGGTATTTTTTTGGTAAAATCGAACAGCCCTCCCGTGTTGTTCCACACCTTTCCTGAAAACAAACAGGTCTAGAAGGAGGATTAAATTAACCAACTGTAATTCTGACAACTAAGAGCATGAGAGATGTCATGTTGGATCAGGCCAATGGCCCATCCAACCCCACACTCTGTCACCAGGGGTCCGTTGGAGCGGGAACGCAAACACTTCAAACAAGCAATGCTGGCACAACCTGTGTGCATGGCTCTACTACAGTTCTTTTGTACAGTGTTTCACTAACGCATAGGCACACACCGGCAACAGCATGGGGCAACAAGCACCTTAATGTGCATGAGCGCACCAAGATTGTTTTGTTCAGGGGTCTGTTGGAGCAGGAGCGCACAGGAGCGCAGCTCCGGGAGTGAGGAGCCCAGGGGGCGGGCACATGACCAAGCCCCGCCCCCTCCTCGGCTTCCCTGAGCAGTGCAGAGGTGCAGCACCCCGGGGAAAGCCCTGCTAGGGTCTTTATTGTTTTTAATGTTTTGTTTTAATATTGATAATTTTATCATTGTTCCTTTTATGACTGTGTGCTGCTGTTCCAGAGACTTGCTCAAGGTGGCATATAAATTTTCCAAGTATACCATTTTTTATCTGGGCACACAGCACATAAGTACTGGAGAAATTTCACCAACCCTTCAGCAGCTTCCACCCCATCAGTTTGGTGTAGTGGTCAGGAGTTGGACTCTAATCTGGGAGAACCGGGTTTGATTCCCCACTCCTCCCCATGCAGCTGCTGGTGTGACCTTGGGCCAGTCACAAGTTCTCTCAGAGCTGTCCTCTCAGGAGCAGTTCTCAAAAGACCTCTCTCAGCCCCACCTACCTCACAGGGTGTCTTGTTGTGGGGAGGGGAAGGGAAAGGGATGGGTGGTGCACGTGTCCTGGGTATCTCAAGTCTACTTGAAACCTGGTGGTTTCAAGGGAGCAGGAAGAGAATGAGGGCGTGTTCTTGAATGCTTATTTTTATTGCACAAAGTATTGGATGGGGAAGGGAAGGGAGGAAGAGCAGGTCAGTTTCACTCACCTGTGGAGTGGAGCCTGAGGGGTGGGTGTTGCCTTCTGACACACTTCCGGTATGTTAGGGGGTGTGGCATATGCAAATGAGTTATGCAAATGAGTTATGGTAATGAGCTCCCACACCTCTTTTTCTACGAAATGACCCCTGTCTGTCACACAGTGGCCAAAAACACCAGGGGCCATCAGGAGGTCCACCAAACAAGAAGAAGAAGAGATTGGATTTATACCCCACCCTTCACTATCCCAGGGAGTCTCAGAGTGGCTTAGAATCCCTTTCCCTTCCCCTCCCCACAAAAGACACCCTGTTAGGTACTTGGGGCTGAGAGGGCTCTTCTGAGGACTGCCTTTGAGAGGCCAGAACTCCAGAAGCCCCCCCGCACTGTTCTTCCCCAAGCACCAAGAAGACAGAGCATCATTCGCCCCAGACAGAGCGTTCCATCTATACCTTGTGGCAAATAGCCACTGATAGACCACTGCTCCATATGTCATCCAATCCCCTCTCAAAGCTGTCTAGGCTTGTAGCTGCCACCACTTCCTGCGGCAGTTAATTCCATGTGTTTATTACTCTTTGGGGGAAGCAGTACTCCATTTTATCGGTCCTAAGCCCGCTGCTCCTTAATTTCATGGAGTGCCCACGAGTTCTTGTATTGTGCGAAAGAGAGAAAAGTACTTCTTTCTCCGCCTTCTCTATCCCATGCATAATTTTGTCCTTTCAGAGGTGTGGGTTTTTTTTATTATGTCTTTCTTCAACAAAACAAAATGGGAAGGACCCTCAATATAACAACAGTGATGGCCGATCTGCACATAAAGTATCTATGAAAGGTTTCCAAATATCTAAAAATAAGTCCATTTGCCATTGTTGTTTATATGCCATGTATTCAAATACTGATAGTATTCTAAGGTCCTCCGTCCATTGATTTACAGGAGGTGGGCATGTATCTCTCCAACAGACCCGTAGCTACGATGGGGCATCTTGGGGCTGCCCCCCGCCCCGACTTCCCACCCAAGCCTCCCGACTTTCCGCCAGGTGACAAGCACCGCCACTGCTACCAAGGCAGTCCCCGAGGTTGTAATACGAATGTTTTAGCAGCAGTAAGGGCACAGAGGGCCCATTTTCATTGACCATCAGTCAGCCTCCAAGAGAGGGGAGAATAGTTTAAAAGCCCATAAGAAGCCTAAAAAATCAACCAACATTGGAGCACGAATTTCAGTGATGTCGTTTCGGCAGGACGGACCAGCCATATCCGCCGATCCAGTGCATTCTTTGCTTGCTTCCGAAGCACTGATTAAAAAATGTGTGGAATTTCACATGATGCTGAATGGTTGGCATATTTTTGCGCTGACGACTGGCAGCTCCGTGCCAAGCGAGTGTTGCAATGATGTGGAAATCAGCCCACTACACATGCAGAAACCCAGTTTCCTATATTCTCTCCCCCCCCCCCTTCTTTTAATGTCCCCGTATTGTTATTTGTTCTTTGCGAAAGGGCGCCTCCCTCCTCGAACATACCTCTGATGACCTCGGGGTCCCAACCTCGGCCAGTAGTCCGGTCAGGGTCCTGTTTTCTCCTCTTCGCTATCAAACCTCACTTGCAATTTTCTCACTCCCGCTTCAGCGATAAATCTTCCCTGTCCTCCTCTTGATTGCTGAGAGCTTCAGAACTTAGTTCTGTCGGTCTACCGAAGAACAAGAGAATCACAGCCTCACCAGGACAAAACAGTAGATACTGCAAAACTGTGTGGCGCACATAAAATATATTTCAAAAAACTTATACACGATCTTAATATACAAAACCACAAAATTACGAAATTACTAGGGTAAATAAATTTATTTACTAGGGTAAATAAATTTACTCTGGAATTACCTTGAATGTTATATATTTGCTACAACAAGTCAAATAAGCCTGTGGTAGTTGAACAAATTCTCTAAATTAGTCTAAATAAAAATAAAATAATCATAATTACCAGAATTGAAAGTTAATATGCTGTTGACAAAATTTTCCAGAATAAACTTCCATTTCGAAGTTCTTCTTTTGAACTGGGCCGTACAAGGGTTGGAAGACGAATCAGAATATCTGAAAGATGCATAATGTCCAAAACCTCATCCCGGCATAACAGTGTCTTCTTAGTAAAAAAATCATAACCAGTTACAAAACCTTTTCAGTATCATGAAAGCTAAACCATCGTTCTAAGATTCTCTAATAGTCAAAGCTCCCTTCGTCAGATAACTGATCAGAAAAAAGAGAGCTTTATTGACACTTGAAATCTTCCATCCCCAAAATCTTGTTGGTCTCCAAGCAAGCCCATAGCCAGGATTTTTTGTTTGGGGGGGGGGCACTTAAATGTTTAAGGGTGCAGTTAAATTAAAGGTAAAGGTTTCCCTTGCTCGAAAGCCGGAACAGCTTTGAAAGAACTTGTGACTGACCCAAAGTCACACCAGCACCTGCATGTGGAAGAGTGGGGAATCAAACCTGGTTCTCCCGGACCAGAGTCCGCACTCCTAACCACCAGGGGTCCGTTGGAGCGGGAGCACACAGGAGCGCAGCTCTGGGAGTGAGGAGCCCAGGGGGCGGGCACATAACCAAGCCCCGCCCCCTCCTCAGCTTCCTCAAGCAGTGCAGAGGCGCAGCGCCCCGGGGAAAGCCCTGCTAGGGTCTTTATTGTTTTTAATGTTTTGTTTTAATATTGATAATTTTATCATTGTTCCTTTTATGACTGTGTGCTGCTTTTCCAGAGATTTGCTCAAGGTGGCATATACATTTTCTAAGTATACCATTTTTTATCTGGGCACATGGCACATAAAGTACTGGAGAAATTTCACCAACCCTTCAGCAGCTTCCACCCCATCAGTTTGGTGTAGTGGTCAGGAGTTGGACTCTAATCTGGGAGAACCGGGTTTGATTCCCCACTCCTCCACATGCAGCTGCTGGTGTGACCTTGGGCCAGTCACAAGTTCTCTCAGAGCTGTTCTCTCAAGGGCAGTTCTCAAAAGACCTCTCTCAGCCCCACCTACCTCACAGGGTGTCTTGTTGTGGGGAGGGGAAGGGGAAGGGATGGGTGGTGCACATGTCCTGGGTATCTCAAGTCTACTTGAAACCTGGTGGTTTCAAGGGAGCAGGAAGAGAATGGGGGTGTGTTCTTTACGCTTCTTTTTATTGCACAAAGTATTGGATGGGGAAGGGAATGGAGGAAGAGCAGGTCAGTTTCACTCACCTGTGGAGTGGAGCCTGAGGGGTGGGTGTTGCCTTCTGACACACTTCTGGTATGTTAGGGGGTGTGGCATATGCAAATGAGTTATGCAAATGAGTTATGGTAATGAGCTCCTGCACCTCTTTTTCTACGAAATGACCCCTGCTAACCACCAACACCAAACTGGCTCTCAGTTCTGCGTCAGTTCTGTGTTCATGCACGTCCCGGGTGGTTGTACAGTTGTCACCTCTGGGCCGGGAAATTCTTGGGGCTTTGAGGGGAGGAGGCCGAGGAGGGGCTGTAGAACATCTGGTATGACTTATCTCCAGACTACAGAGGTTAGTTCCTCTGGAGAAAACAGCTGCTTTGGAGGGTGGACTTGGTGGCGTTATGCCTGACTGAGGTCCCTCCTCAAACCCCACCCTCCCAAGGCTCCACCCCAAATCTCCAGGAATTTCCCAAGTTAAGAGTTGGAAGCCCTGGATGAGTCTCCTAGAGGCATCCATCTGACCCTGCTCAAATCAAGGTGTGGAACAAAGTCTCTTCCAGGGGTGGGTCAGAGCCCTAGAAGCCAGTTGGGTATAGTAGTTAAGTGCATGCACTCTAATCTGGGAGAAACAGGTTTGATTCCCCACGCCTCCACATGCAGCTGCTGGCGTGACCTTGGGTCAGTCACAAGTTCTCTCAGAGCTGTTCTCTCAAGGGCAGTCCTGGAGAGAGCTCTCTCAGCCCTGCCAACCTCACAGGGTGTCTGTTGCGGGGAGGGGAAGGGAAAGGAGTTTGTAAGCCGCTCCGAGATTCCTTCAGGTAGTGGTGGGCGAAGTATAAATCCAATCTCCTACTCCCCCTCTTCTTCCTCCTTTTTCTCCTCCTCCTCTTCTTCTGGGTCTGTTCTTGCAGTCACTCTCAGTTGCCACGAAGGAACTTGTCTCTTTTCAAATCCCCATTCCAAATTCCTACCCTCCCAAGCCTCAACCCCAAATCTCCAGGAATTCCCCCAGTTTGAGCTGACAACCCTAGTTGAGTCTCCTAGCTAGGAATGAACTTGCTTCTTTTCAAATCCCCATTCCATGCCCCCCCCCCCCAAAAAAACAACTTCCTTATTCTGCAGGTCAGCAGCTGGCTGCATCTTGTGAAAACAAAGGCCTCAGGGCCGCTGGTCTATCGGAAGTCCCTTTACACGGGATCCCTGCTGGGAGCGGCTTCCACAGTTTACAGAGCCAAGGGGAAACTGGCATTGTTCGGAAGGAGGACTGGCTCTGTTCGGTACAGCTGGCCGTAGTGGATTTCGGCAGGGAACAAAGGAAGCAGAGATAACCATAGTCGTAATTTTCGCTTCCAAAGAATAAGCCGGTTGAATGTAGCCGAGCTACTGTGCAATGGAGGAGAAGTCTATCAGTGTCGCCATTAGAACGACGTTTGATTGGAAAGATGTTATTTTGCAAATCAAACAAATAATGGGGGTTCACATACAATTCACAGTAGAACACGTTATGTTGAACAAATGGATTACAGACCTCAAGTTCAGACAGTACTTGTAGCAGGGGTGTAGAATTTTGGAAATCCCGGGGGGGCAGGGGCTCCATCGCTGGAGCGATGTTCTCCCCCCCCCGGAAACCGCCCTGCCTCCCCGGGCCCTTCCAAGGCCTGCCAGCTACTGCTGCCGGTGCGTCTCTCTCCCCCCCGCCACCCCTTCCCTCTCCAGCAGCGGCCATCGGCCTCGGAAGGACCCGGGGAGGTGCGGCGGCAGACGCTCCATTTTCCTGAGGGTGGCTGAGCCCCCCCCCCCAGAAATTTCAGGGGTGGCTCAAGCCCTCGAGCCCCCCCGTACTCTACGCCTATGACTTGTAGTTCAGACAGTGCATGTGGAGGAGTGGGAATTCAGACCTGGTGTCAGTTAGCACTGCCATAAGTTCTGTAGACTGCTATGAACATTAAGACTGCTAAGTTCGTTTCATTTGTCAATGCTTAAGGTTGTTCTTGTCTGTTCAACGATCAGTTAACCTTGCCTTAGTTTCCCAGGGTTCTTTCACTTCATCTAGGTCCCGGACGGGAGATAGCATCGGTGGCTTAACCCCCACCTCCGGAATGCGTGTTTCGCTTGCTTTGCTCACTTTGCGCATGCTTATTGCTCATTAGCTTTTCTCCACTCTTATCTCTCGTTCGCCTTTCCCTAGCTCACGGCCTTGAGCTGAAAACCTCCTGTTATGTGTTATATTATTCACAGGTGTTATGAGTTCCTTTGCTTGGTTTTCCTTGGGAACATCTGCCCCAAAAACTGAACAGTGGTTTTTCCTGAGAGCCTATTTTGCCGCGCTTTCCTTGGGAACAGTGGGTCAGTATATTTGGGCGCCGATAATCCTCACAATTGATTGGTGGATGTTGGGGGCGGGGGGGCATATTTCATATCAAGTATAACTATAGTTGTATTCCCATGCTTGGGCATTACAAACAGAAGAAGTGTATGTGACCAACAAGATCTTTTCTGCAAATAAAGGACTTTCTGCTTAAGGAGACCTGTTGTGGACTACATCTATTGGCACAATCTCACACCTGGTTGTCCCAGATTAGGCTCCTAACCACTGCACCAAACTGGTTTTTATAAGGGTATAAGTGGGGGGGGGGAGAAGGAGGAGGAGATTGGATTTATACCCCGCCCTTCACTTGGAGGCTCAGAGCAGCTTACAAACTCCTTTCCCTTCCCCTCCCCACAACAGACACCCTGTGAGGTAGGTGGGGCCGAGAGAGCTCTTTCAAGGACTGCTCTTGAGAGAACAGCTCTGAGAGAACTATGGCTTGCCTGAGGTCATCCAGAAGCTGCAAGGGGAGAAGTGGGGAATCAAACCCGGTTCTCTTAGATTAGAGTCCGTGCTCTTAACCACTGCACCACACTGAAGCCCATCCAAGCTATGGGTGGGTGCATACACCATAAGAAATAAAATAACAAACCCCAGATCTCTCCCAAACACCTTTCTGCTTTCATGTACACAGAGGAATCACATAGCTGAGAGGCAGTGTAGGGTATTGGTTAGGAAAGTCAGACTACTTTCTGGGAGACCCAGGTTCGAATCCCCCACTTGTACCACAGAAGCCCGCTGGGTGGCCTTGGGCCAGTCACGCTCTCTCAGCCAAACCGTCCTCACAGGGATTATAATAATTATCATATGGCATTGTGTGTAGGATAGTCAGGAGAGCCTAAAATTGTCTGGCAGCCAGAAGTTCTAGCTCTTTGGCGTTATGCACCACCAGGTGGCGAGCTAGACTTTGGGTTTTTTTAAGGCAAGAGATGTTTCAGAGGTGGTTTGCCATTGCCTGCCTCTGCGTCACGCCCCTGGTATTCCTCGGAGGTTACCCATCCAAATACTAGCCAGGGCTGACCCTGCTTAGTTTTCGAGGTCAGTTGGATGGGGCTAGCCTGAGCTATCCAGGTTTGGGCACCGCACAAGGATTTTGTGAGAATAACGTGGAGGAGAGGGGAGTAGAATGATGAAAACCGCTTTGGGTCCCCGTCGGAAAGAAAAGTTGGATATAATGAATTTAATAACTCAAGAAGAAGAAGAGATTGGATTTATACCCCGCTCTTCACTGCCCAAAGGAGTCTCAGAGCGGCTTACAAACTCCTCTCCCTTCCCCTCCCTGCAACAGACACCCTGTGAGGTAGGTGGGGCTGAGAGAGCTCTGACAGAAACTGCTCTGTTTCAAGAACAGCTGTGCCAGAACTATGGCTTGCCCAAGGTCATTCAGCAGGTGCAAGTGGAGGAGTGGGGAATCAAACCCGGTTCTCCCAGATTAGAGTCCGCGCACTTAACCACTACACCAAAGAGGTGGGTCATGTGATTCCTTCCTTTCTTCACATTCAAACATCACCTCTCTCTCCAGTGTCTGGTGGAAACCATGTTGTTTATCCAGCACACGCAATTCCTGGATATAGATACCAACCAGATCAACCAGGGATGGAATTTCAGAAGAGCATCTTGGGCCAAATTTAGATTTGATCCAAGAAATGCCTAGCAACAGACTTGACGTGTGTTGGAAACGTGGCAGAGTGATCACAAAACCAGCCCCACCAGTAAGGATCAAGTCTATTTTGAACATTTTTTTAAAAAAAGTACATTTCTGGAGTTTATAGACTAGTTCTACCCATCCTACGAATAACTGGTCTGTCTCTCCAGTTTTTTTCTTGTTTTTGGCTAGACTTTGGGCCGTCCAGCCAAGCGTTCACATCTCATTTGTTCATTTTCTGCTGATGAAAAGCATAAATGACCAACAATCCTCTTAAATGGTTGGTTTTTTATTGACAAAAGGACGCTTTAAAATAGCTACTAACCAACGCTCCCTCTAAGCTGTGGAGTCCTGTGAGCAAAAATTCTGCTTTGTGAGCTCCTGGCATTAAAGTTGTGAGCGAGCCATTGGGCTGCTGCATAAATGAGTTTGCTCTGGAGCCATCCTTCCTAAGACAAAAATGTGTGAGCTGGAGGCTAAAAAAACCGTGAGCTAGCTCGCACTGACTCAGCTTAGAGCAGCGGTTCTCAACCTGTGGGTTGCGACCCCTTTTTGGGGTCGAATGACCATTTTACAGGGGTCACCGGCTGGCGTCCGAGCCCGCCCCGCCCCGCTGGCAGGAAAGGGCCCCGCGCTTGATCGAGTGCAAGGTCTGGCCTCCCGGCTCTTTGCCCTCAAAGGGAGCTTTCCCTTTAAGGGCAAAGAGCAAGGGTTAGTTGGGGCCGGACCTTGCCCCAACCTGCCCCCTGCTTCCAGCAGCCCTTCCAGCAGGGGCCACGAGGAGGAAGAAGCCAGCAGGTAAATCAATGGCCACTTCCCCCTCCCTGCTGCCGCCTTTAGGGCGCTCCGCCGTCGCCTTCCCTGGGCTCCACGCCAAAGTGTAGAGCCCAGGAAAGGTGGCAAAAGCCCCCCCCCCCGCCGCCTTCCCTGGGCTCCGCGCCGAGGCACAGAGCCCAGGAAAAGTGGCAAAAGCGGCCCCCCACCTACCTTCCTCCCCCCCTCTCTTCCCTCTTTCTCTCTCTCTCCCGCCCCTCTCCCCCTTTCTCTCTCTCTCTTCCCCCTCTCCCCCCTTTCTCTCTCTTCCCCCTTTCTCTCTCTGTCTCTCCCCCTATCTTTCTCTCTCTCTCTCTCTCTCTCCCCCCCCCTGCAACAGCCTCTCCCCCCCACCTACCTTCGTTTTCTCATGTCATCTTCTGTTGAAGAAAAGTAAGTCTGAAGCCTGAGTGTTTGTTGTGTCTTGTTGGGACTAGCTTGCAAATATATGTGTGTCTAAAGTCTGTATTAAAATTGTTTGGTGCTAACTGCCGTGCAAGAGAAAACATCTGAAAAAGTAGCTTCATTGTTGTGTGTGTTGGCAGAATTTTATGGTTGGGGGTCACCACAACATGAGGAACTGTATTAAAGGGTCGTGGCATTAGAAAGGTTGAGAACCACTGGCTTAGAAGGAACACAGCTAACTACAACACTGGGGGGGGGGGCATGTTCAGAAATGACCAGAAGAGTTATCCAAACTACCTTTTATTGAAATAACGCTCATAAATAATGTGCATTTTTCTTTCAGTTGACAAGAAACAAGACGATAAGCAAAACGTAGCTGAAATAGGCGTTGGCAGATTTCATTGCTGAAGCTCTAAGGCACGGGTGGGGAGTGTACAATCTGGTCTCCGCACACACACAACTCCTCAACTAAAATCACCCAGAATAAGAGTACAGGTCAAACGCTACCTGCCCACAGTCCACAAGGACTCACGATCTACCTGGGAGATGAAACTGCGTAGACTCACAAAAGAATGACCAAGAACCCATCAAACAAAGATGGCGGACTCTTCTTCTAGCCCACCACTTGGAGGTAATTCATGGGCTTGAGTAACCAAAGGAGGAGACATCTCACCTCTGTCTGACTTCTTTTTCTATTTTACAAATGTTTTCAAGAGTATGCATTTTATAGAATGTTCCCTCTGACTGAAACCTAGACTAGGCATCCCATTCACCATGGGTACCCCTACGACAAATTATGTGACACCCCCTCTCCGTGATGTAACATCAATCAGAACCAAACGTATGAATCTGGGCTATCTTGTTTTCCGCTTCTGTGCCCTTCTCAATGGGGTTCGCCGGGAGGTGGTGGGGAAATTCAACATGGGGTAGGCTTCTACGAATATCCCAAGTTCCAACAGACCATACGGACAAGGGGGGGGGGGGTTGCGGGAAATTCCCTGGGGCAAATATACATATGAAAATGCTAATTACTTGTGGCCAGTTTTATCATGCTTACTAGGACTTCTTTCCTGGCTTAGCATGCTTACACTATCATATTTTAAATTGTTAGAATGGTAAACCTCTGAATCTCCCTGCCAGCAATATCATGTGGCCAGAAAAGGAAAGAAATCCCAGCGGAATTAAGAGCGCGAGAAAATCATGTTTGAGTCCCCCCCCCCAAGTTACCCAGAAGTCCAAGTGTCCGGAACAAGACGCTGACCCCAACTTGGGTGGCCCAAAGCGTTTTGGGAGCCCCAAGGAAACGCAGCTGGGAAGAAGGACTCCTTCCGTGGTTTTTTGTCTACACTTTGGTTCACCTCGATTTAGAATGGAGGTGGCGGGAAAGCGGGCCGAGGCGGACGGAGAGAACGTGGGCGTCGCCGGCATTGTTTGGTCGATCCTTGGGAGACAATGGCAGGACGCAAAGGAGTGGAGGCAGAAGCGGAGCTGTGGACAGATTTACGGCCCTTCCCCTGCTGCTTGTTTTGGCCGTCAAGGTTGGTCCTCCACTTTCTCACACGCCGTGCCTAGAAGAGGGAAGCGGCTCCAGACCTGGGCCTCTGCTGCTGTTAACACAATGGATGGAGCCCAAGATGAAACCGTGCCATCTCCCCTCCCTGTCATCCTGTCCCGTCGCCGGCAACAAAAAGAAAGGGGCAGCAGCTGTGGTTCGGCTTCCTCCAAGTAGATGGGAACTGGGCTTGTTCTCGGTCGGCCACGTCGGGCCGGTCACAGGATGGCTTCTGTGCCATTCCAGTTCACGACAGCTCCTTTCCACCTAAAGGCAAAGAGAGATGGGTTTCCGTGTTGTTTGGGTTGGTCCCGATTCAAGGTAGCCCTGACCTGGATGGCCCGGGCTAGCCCGATTTCATCAGATCTCGGAAGCTAAGCAGGGTCGGCCATGGTTAGTACTTGGATGGGAGACCACCGAGGGAGTCTAGGGTTGCAGTGCAGAGGGAGGCAAGGGCAAGCCAAGTTTGTTTGTCCCTTGCCTCGGAAACCCTCTGGGGCCACCGTCAGCCAGCTGTGACTCGAAGGCCCTTTCCGCCACTAATTCAAGACACGAGGTGGCTTTTGGTGGACTTCGGACTTGGCTTCAGACCAGCCGAGTTACCAGAAGCTGCCCTTCTATTTTGATGCGTCTCCAACATCTAATTGTAAAATGATTTAAAACAAAAGGGAGGCTGGGGTTGAAGGGTGGTGGGAAGCCCCCAGGGGTCATTTCGTAGAAAAAGAGCTGCAGGAGCTCATTAGCATAGCTCCTTTGCATAACTCATTTGCATATGCCACACCCCCTAACATACCGGAAGTGTGTCAGAAGGCAACACCCACCCCTCAGGCTCCACTCCACAGGTGAGTGAAACTGACCTGCTCTTCCTCCATTCCCTTCCCCATCCAATACTTTGTGCAAGAAAAATCAGCGTCAAGAACACACCCTCATTCTCTTCCTGCTCCCTTGAAACCACCAGGTTTCAAGTAGACTTGAGATACCCAGGACATGTGCACCGCCCATCCCTTCCCCTTCCCCTCCCCCTCCCCGCAACAAGGCACCCTGTGAGGTAGGTGGGGCTGAGAGAGCTCTTTTGAGAACTGCTCATGAGAGGACAGCTCTGAGAGAACTTGTGACTGGCCCAAGGTCACACCAGCAGCTGCATGTGGAGGAGTGGGGAATCAAACCCGGTTCTCCCAGATTAGAGTCCAACTCCTGACCACTACACCAAATTGATGGGGTGGAAGCTGCTGAAGGGTTGGTGAAATTTCTCCAGTACTTATGTGCCACGTGTCCAGATAAAAAATGGTATACTTAGAAAATGTATATGCCACCTTGAGCAAGTCTCTGGAAAAGCAGCACACAGTCATAAAAGGAACAATGATAAAATTATCGATATTAAAACAAAACATTAAAAACAATAAAGACCCTAGCAGGGCTTTCCCCGGGGCGCTGCGCCGCTGCACTGCTTGGGGAAGCCGAGGAGGGGGCGGGGCTTGGTCATGTGCCCGCCCCCTGGGCTCCTCACTCCCGGAGCTGCGCTCCTGTGCGCTCCCGCTCCAACGGACCCCTGGAAGCACCCATGAAGTCATATCTGACTTACGGGGACTCCATAGGGTTTTCAAGGTTCAGAGATGGTTTGCCGCTGTCTGCCTGTGTGTTTCTTTCTTGGGTCCTGTTTAGAGGAGCTATTCCTGTCAGCAGTGGAGGATAACACTCGCAGTAATGGGCAGAAAGGTACCAACTGGGTATCATGGGGAAAAAAAATAACTGTAACAGTAGTTCAGCACAGGCCCACAGCTACAGTGGGGCTTTGGGGAGCTCTGCCCCCCTTTCTTAAAGGCACGGCCCCACAAGAATTCCTCCCGTAAATGCTTTTTACAATAGTTTTAAAACTTTCTTTAAAAGGCGTGCGCTCCTTTAAGCAGAGTGAGTTGGTGTAGTTGACTCATTCCCGCACTGAGCGAGGGGGTTGGAGGAGGTGACCTCTAGGATCCCTTCTCACTCTGTGTCAAGAAACGGGTCTCCTTTAAGACAGTTCTTCTGCCTAAGTGTTAGCTTTCTTGACTATAGAAGTCATCACTCCTGCCTGCAGGCTTGTGATCAGAACGGTGGCTGAGGCTGGCAGAAGTGATTAACTTGCAGCAGTTGAGGACTGTCGTTTAAAGTGGCTGACGGCTTGCAATTTAGAGATCCATCCTGGTGACACCTTTCTTTTGGCTAAATGGTTAATCAGATAAGGGTGATGGCTAGCATAAGAACACCTATTTAGAATAGGCAGCTTGAGAAGACTCAGCGAGAATCCTCTGAATTCTGGCTTTTCTTTCTGCACTGAGAACTTCAGCCCCTGCAGAAAAAAACCTGCCCCACCAGCCACAAAATTGTGGCTATGGGCCTGGTTCAGCAGTGGAATGGGCTGCCCAGGGAGGGAGGGAGCTCCCCCTCCCTGGCAGTCTTCAAGCAGCAGCTGGATGGACACTTGTCAGGCCCGCTCTAGACCGACCCTGCCCTGAGCTGGGGGTTGGACTAGATGGCCTGCATGGCCCCTTCCGACTCTGTGATTCTACCCTGCACAGCACTGAGCATGCCTAAATATCTGCAAGATCAGAGGCTATCATGGGGAAAGAAAAGGGTAATGCTCAAATGAGAAGAAATGACCCAGGCATCTGATCCGCCGCCAATGCCTTTCCCCTGTTGTCCCCACAAATGCGCCCCGATACTTAGCAAAGGTAAAGGTAAAGGTTTCCCTTGCTTGGAAGCCAGTCGAATACGACTCTAGGGATGAGGTGCTCATCTCCGTTTCCAAGCCGAAGAGCCAGCGCTGTCCGAAGACTTCTCTGTGGTCATGTGGACGGCATGACTAGACACCGAGGTGCACGGAACGCTGTTCCCTTCCCACCGAAGTGGTACCTGTTTATCTACTTGCAACTTCCTGCTTTCGAACTGCTGGGTCGGCAGGAGCTGGGGCCAGGGACGGGAGCTCCCTCCGTCGTGCGGCACTCGGGTCTTGAACGGCTGAACGACCGGTCTGCAGTTCAGCGTCTTAACCACTTGAGCCGCTGCAGCCCCTAATACCTCGATTCTTATCCCCCCCCTCCCCCAAGCAGTGAATATTCCAGGGTAATAGGCTGCTTGAAAAGAACCACGGTATCCCTCAGAGATGCATCGGAGCACGGCAAAGGCAAGCCAAGGAGAGGCTCAGAAGTTAATGAACTACAACGCTGAATCGAGATTCCACAGATCAAAGAGGAGCCCCCCCCCCCCTCGGGCAGCGCTAACAGAAGTCATTTCCTGCTCTGGAGATGGAAATACTGCAGGATGATGAGACTCACTTTCCCAGGGCCATGGGATCTATCAGGCCGTCTGGGATTCTCCAGAACCCTGAAAAATGCACGTTCCTTTTGCCTTTTCAGGTCAGCCTTTCTCTGCTTACACAGATCTTTGGAGACGCTGGTCTCTCCAGGCAGGGAAGTGGCTTTCCTTCTCTCCGTCCCAAGGAGAGTTGGGTGGGACATAGCAAGAGGAAAGGAAGGGGGCAGGTTGGGGGTGCTCAGACTTCCATGGAACAGGAAGGAATAAGAGACGAGAGAGACTGTCGTTTAAAGTGGCTGACGGCTTGCAATTTAGAGATCCATCCTGGTGACACCTTTCTTTTGGCTAAATGGTTAATCAGATAAGGGTGATGGCTAGCATAAGAACACCTATTTAGAATAGGCAGCTTGAGAAGACTCAGCGAGAATCCTCTGAATTCTGGCTTTTCTTTCTGCACTGAGAACTTCAGCCCCTGCAGAAAAAAACCTGCCCCACCAGCCACAAAATTGTGGCTATGGGCCTGGTTCAGCAGTGGAATGGGCTGCCCAGGGAGGGAGGGAGCTCCCCCTCCCTGGCAGTCTTCAAGCAGCAGCTGGATGGACACTTGTCAGGCCCGCTCTAGACCGACCCTGCCCTGAGCTGGGGGTTGGACTAGATGGCCTGCATGGCCCCTTCCGACTCTGTGATTCTACCCTGCACAGCACTGAGCATGCCTAAATATCTGCAAGATCAGAGGCTATCATGGGGAAAGAAAAGGGTAATGCTCAAATGAGAAGAAATGACCCAGGCATCTGATCCGCCGCCAATGCCTTTCCCCTGTTGTCCCCACAAATGCGCCCCGATACTTAGCAAAGGTAAAGGTAAAGGTTTCCCTTGCTTGGAAGCCAGTCGAATACGACTCTAGGGATGAGGTGCTCATCTCCGTTTCCAAGCCGAAGAGCCAGCGCTGTCCGAAGACTTCTCTGTGGTCATGTGGACGGCATGACTAGACACCGAGGTGCACGGAACGCTGTTCCCTTCCCACCGAAGTGGTACCTGTTTATCTACTTGCAACTTCCTGCTTTCGAACTGCTGGGTCGGCAGGAGCTGGGGCCAGGGACGGGAGCTCCCTCCGTCGTGCGGCACTCGGGTCTTGAACGGCTGAACGACCGGTCTGCCGTTCAGCGTCTTAACCACTTGAGCCGCTGCAGCCCCATATACCTCGATTCTTATCCCCCCCTCCGCCAAGCAGTGAATATTCCAGGGTAATAGGCTGCTTGAAAAGAACCACGACATCCCTCAGAGATACATCGGAGCACGGCAAAGGCAAGCCAAGGAGAGGCTCAGAAGTTAATGAACTACAACGCTGAATCGAGATTCCACAGATCAAAGAGGAGCCCCCCCCCCCCCCCCCCCCCGGGCAGCGCTAACAGAAGTCATTTCCTGCTCTGGAGATGGAAATACTGCAGGATGATGAGACTCACTTTCCCAGGGCCATGGGATCTATCAGGCCGTCTGGGATTCTCCAGAACCCTGAAAAATGCACGTTCCTTTTGCCTTTTCAGGTCAGCCTTTCTCTGCTTACACAGATCTTTGGAGACGCTGGTCTCTCCAGGCAGGGAAGTGGCTTTCCTTCTCTCCGTCCCAAGGAGAGTTGGGTGGGACATAGCAAGAGGAAAGGAAGGGGGCAGGTTGGGGGTGCTCAGACTTCCATGGAACAGGAAGGAATAAGAGATGAGAGAGAGGAAATGCTTCAAAAAGAGACTCCCTGGGCTAAAGGGGGTGGGGGTCCCTGCGTCAAATATGGGGCCCCCGAGGTGTACAAGTTGGCCCTCCCGGTGGCCAACCCAAAGGGAAGAGAGATTCAAGGAGAATGAAGCGGTTGTTGGATTTGCAGTGAGCACTTTGTGGAATAAATGAATGCATGACGCTGCCTTATATGGAATCAGGCCTTGGTTTGGCAAGGTCGCCATTGTCTACTCGGACTAGCAGCAGCTCTCCAGGATCTGAGGTAGGGGTAAAAGCGTAAGAACACCAGAAGAGCCCTGCTGGGTCAGACCAGTGGGGGTCCATCTAGTCCGTCATCCTGTCTCTCACAGTGGCCAGCCAGTTCCTCTGGAGGGCCAACAACAGGGCAAAGAGGCCGAGGCCTTCCCCTGAGGAGAACACCAGAAGAACCCTGCCGGGTCAGACCAGTGAGGGTCCCTCTAGTCCAGCCTCCTGTCTCACACAGTGGCCAACCAGTTCCTCCAGAGGGCCCACAACAGGGCAGAGAGGCCGAGGCCTTCCCCTGATAAGAACATCAGCAGAAGAGCCCTGCTGGATCAGACCAGTGAGGGTCCCTCTAGTCCAGCACCCTGTCTCACACAGTGGCCAACTAGTTCCTCTGGAGGGCCAACAACAGGGCACAGAGGCCGAGGCCGTCCCCCGATAAGAACCTCAGAAGAGCCCTGCTGGATCAGACCAGTGGTCCATCTAGTCCAGGGTCCTGTCTCACACAGTGGCCAACTAGTTCCTCTGGAGGTCCAACAACAGGGCAGAGAGGCTGAGGCCTTCCCCTGAGAAGAACATCAGCAGAAGAGCCCTGCTGGATCTGACCAGTGAGGGTCCCTCTAGTCCAGCACCCTGTCTCACACAGTGGCCAACCAGTTCCTCCGCAGGGCCAACTACAAGGCACAGAGGCCGAGGCCTTCCCCCGATAAGAACCTCAGAAGAGCCCTGCTGGATCAGACCAGGGAGGGTCCATCTAGTCCAGCCTCCTGTCTCACACAGTGGCCAACTAGTTCCTCTGGAGGGCCCACAACAGGGCAGAGAGGCCGAGGCCTTCCCCTGCGAAGAACCTCAGAAGAGCCCTGCTGGGTCAGACCAGTGAGGGTCCATCTAGTCCAGCATCCTGTCTCACACAGTGGCCAACTAGTTCCTCTGGAGGGCCCACAACAGGGCAGAGAGGCCGAGGCCTTCCCCTGATAAGTAGTCAAATTAGAGGAGCCAGAGTCGAAGAAGCGGATGGACAAGAGACAATACAAACGTCCATGGAGGTGTTGTTGACGAGTTTCTCCAGAATGAAATTCGTTTTGGCATACAACTTCATCCGAACAGGACCATATTGTAGTTGTAGAGGTCGCAATCCATAAGAAAAAGCTACGTGAGAATCACATAACTTCAGCTTCTCTTAGAGTACAAAAGACGGGATTCGCTCAACAAAGCATCATGATTAAAGTGAAGGCTGATCACAGAGTGAAAATTCTTAGAAGTTGAAGTTCTCTACAACAACAATATGGTCCTGTTCAGATGAAGTTTTATGCCAAAATGAACTTCCCCTGATAAGAAGAGCCCAGCTGGATCAGACCCGTGGTCCATTTAGCTCAGCATCCTGTCTCACACAGTGGCCAGCCAGTTCCTCTGGATGGCCAACAACAGGGCAGAGAGGCCGAGGCCTTCCCCTGATAAGAACATCAGGAGAGCCCTGCTGGATCGGACCAGTGAGGGTCCTTCTAGTCCAGCATCCTGTGTGATGTGTGCATAGCTGCTTAAACATGTGATGTCCCCAGAGCTCCGCTGAAACGATCCAAACAATTTTATGTTTCTGATGGTCCCCTGAACTTTATCAACTTTATTAACTGAAATGGACAATCCACCGCGGTCAAGCGTTTCACAGGGGAGCTGTCTGGTCGTGCAACGCTGGGTCAAAAAGATCTAGATCAAATGACAGCCGGGACAAGGGTGGGATTCGCTGCCCGTCTGGAGTACTGTGTACAGTTCTGATCGCCACACCTCAAAAAAGATATTATAGCATTGGGAAAAGTGCAGAAAAGGGCAACTAGAATGATCAAAGGGTCGGTGGAACACTTTCCCTGTGAAGAAAGGTTGAAGCGCTTGGGGCTCTTTAGCTTGGAGAAACGACGGCTGAGGGGTGACATGATCGAGATTTACAAGATTACGCATGGGACAGAGCAGGTCGAGAAAGAGGTACTTTTCTCCCTTTCTCACAATACAAGAACTCGTGGGCACTCCATGAAATTGATGAGCAGTTGGGTTAGAACAGATAAAAGGAAGTCCTTCTTCACCCAAAGAGTGATGAACACGTGGAATTCACTGCCACAGGAGGTGGCTACAAGCATGGACGGCTTCAAGAGGAAACTGGATAAACATATGGAGTAGCGGTCCATCAGTGGCTATGAGCCACAAGGTATAGATAGGAACTCTCAGTCTGGGGCAAGTGATGCTCTGTATTCTTGGTGCTTGACCGGGGGGGGGGGAACCGTGGGAGGGCTTCTACCATCCTGGCCCCGCTGGAAGAAGAAGAAGAAGAAGAGATTGGATTTATACCCCGCCCTCCACTCCCCAAGGGAGTCTCAGAGCGGTTTACAAACTCCTTTCCCTTCCCCTCCCCACAACAGACACCCTGTGAGGTAGGTGGGGCTGAGAGAGCTCTTTCCCAAGCTGTCCTTGAGGGAACAGCTGGTACAGAGCTATGGCTTGCCCAAGGTCATCCAGCCAGGTGCAAGTGGAGGAGTGGGGAATCAAACCCGGTTCTCCCAGATTAGAGTCCACGCACTTAACCACTACACCAAACTGGCTGGAGAACCTCCTGAGGGCACCTGGTGTTTTTGGCCACTGTGTGAAACAGAGCGTTGGACCGGATGGGCCACTGGCCTGATCCAAAATTGGCTTCTCTGAAGTTCTTATGTCTGAACGCACTCCAAGTGTGTAGCAGGGTCGACGACTGCCGCCTCCCCGACACTGCAAAGCTGTCACCTGGAAATGACAAGACTTTCGCTAACGAGGGAAAGGCAATCAGGCGGGATTGCTAATGACAAAACAGAACGGGGCGTGTTTCAGCAAACAATGGTTTTTAATGGCAGTGGAACGACTCCCTGTTCCTCCTCCGAAAAGACACGTCGGCAAAAGAGAATGCCTCTTTCGGCAGGCGGCGTGCAATTAATCCAGCATTGTCGAAGAAAGGAAGGGGGGAAACCGCCGGTTTGCATTTCTTCCGCTGGCGTCCTGCGACGCTTCCTCGCGACACCTGCTGCAGACGTAATGACGGAGGCGAGGAATCGGCTGGCAGAGTTCCTGCAGCGGTGGGTTTGGAGAAGTAGGCAGGGAAAGCGGGAGGTGGAGGCCTGGGGATGCCAGCCTCCAGGCAGGGCCTGGGGATCCCCCAGAAATACAGCTCTGTGGCATTGTGCCCCACTGAGGTCCCTGATCTCCCGGGGCTCCGTCCCCAAATCTCCAGGGGTTTCTCAGCCTGGATATGGCAATCCTATGCTCCATCCGCTGCTGGTGGGCAGGGAGGACCTAGCAACCCTAAAACTGGTTCGGAAGAATTTGGGACATTGTGTCGGGTTACATAAGAACTTAAGAGAATGTTGGATCAGGTGCCCTCAGAAGGTCCATCAGTGGGGCCAGGACACTAGAAGCCCTCCCACTGTTGCCCCCCCCCGCCCGTCAAGCACCAAGAATGCAGAGCATCACTTGCCCCGACTGAGAGTTCCTATCTATACCTTGTGGCTAAGAGTCCCTGATGGACCTCTGCTCCATAAATTTATCCAATTCCCTCTTGAAGCTGTCCATGCTTGCAGCCGCCACCACCTCCTGTGGCAGTGAATTCCACGTGTTCATCACTCTTTGGGTGAAGAAGGGCTTCCTTTTATCCGTTCTAACCCGACTGCTCAGCAATTTCACGGAGTGCCCACGAGTTCTTGTACTGTGAGAAAGGGAGAAAAGTGCTTCTTTCTCTACCTGCTCTATCCCCTGCACAATCTTGTAAACCCCGATCCTGTCACCCCTCAGCCGTCGTTGCTCCAAGCTAAAGAGCCCCAAGCGCTTCAATCTTCCTTCACAGGGAAAGTGTTCCAACCCTTTTTGTTGTCAGCTCAGAGTTGGAAAATTCTAGATGATTGGTACATTACCGGTCACTATGGGGAGAAAATATGGTACTGGATGTCAGGCTTGGAGCGGGGAGGTCTGGATTCCAATCCTGTCTCAGCTAGGTAGAGGACTGGGTGACTGCGGGCCAGACGTAGCAAAGAGACAAACAAATGCATGTATGGTATGGTATCCTGAGCTCTTTGAGAGTAAAGCAAGGTATAAATGTAAAAGGCATTTGAGCTGTGGCTCAGTGGCAAAGCATCTGCGCTGCATGCACCGAGCCCCAGGTTCAACCTCCAACATCTCCAGTTAAAAGAAGAGTAGAAGAAGAAGTTGGATTTATACTCCGCCCTTCACTACCCAAGGGAGTCGCAGAGCAGCTTACAAACTCCTTTCCCTTCCCCGCCCCACAACAGACACCCTGGGAGGTGGGTGGGGCTGAGAGAGCTCTTTCGAGGACTGCTCGTGAGAGAACAGCTCTGAGAGAACTTGTGACTGACCCAAGGTCACACCAGCAGCTGCATGTGGAGGAGTGGGGAATCCAACCCGGTTCTTCCATATTAGAGTCCGTGCTCCTAACCACTACACCAAAAAGGCTCAGATAGAAAGTGATGTGAAAGACCTCAGTCTGAGACCCTGGAGAGCTGCTGCCAGTAGACAATATTGATCTTTGCTTAAGAACAATTCTACTGAGGACACTTTGGCTTAACAACCATTGGAAGGCACTTTCTGGACCAGAAATTTATCAGTGAAACTGAGAGCCAGTTTGGTGTAGTGGTTAAGTGTGTGGACTCTAGTCTGGGAGATCCGGGTTTGATTCCCCGCTCCTCCACTTGCACCTGCTGGATGACCTTGGGCAAGCCATAGCTCTGTACCAGCTGTTCTCTCAAGGACAGCTCTGGAAAGAGCTCTCTCAGCCCCATCTACCTCACAGGGTGTCTGTTGTGGGGAGGGGAAGGGAAAGGAGGTTGTAAGCCGCTCTGAGACTCCAAGTGAGTGGAGGGCGGGATATAAATCCAATCTCTTCTTCTTCTTCTTCTGAAATATCACTGGGCATGTGATTGCATCTTTGGAGGCCTCATTTATACTTTCATTCTGTGCCTCGTGGTTTCACTTTGGAACAATTCTTTCCTGGTCCATCTTGTATCTATATTGTATAACTGTAGGATTATGCTGTAATATTATTTAAGCCAATATGTTCCTCACTGTGTTTGACCTCTGAAGAAGGCCTGTACAGGCCGAGACGCGTCAGGTCAAGTCTATTAGCCCTTGTGTGTTAGAATCAGTTATTTTGACATGAGGTGTGATCAGGCCACTATATATATATATATTTAAATTCTTTGTTAATAAATACATGTATCTTTTTATACACCATATATCAGGGGTCATTTAATAGAAAAAGAGGTGCAGGAGCTCATTAGCATACCTATTAGCATAACTCATTAGCATGGCCGGCTGAATGTCAGTTTCAGCCCCATTATACCCTATGGGCCATTGAAGTCAATGGCAAAAACTCATAGGGTATATGAGGGGCTGGAGGAGAGGGGGTTTGAGGGAGAGGCTCCAAACTTGCAGGGTAGCTTCTGGGGCCTCTCCCCGAAACACCCACCAAGTTTCAAGAAGATTGGACCTCGGGATCCAATTCTACGGGTCCCAGGTTCAATCCCCGGCATCTCCAGTTGAAAGGCTCAGGTAGGAGGTGGCGTGAAAGACCTCAGTCTGAGACCCTGGAGAGCGGCTGCCAGTCTGACTAGACAATGCTGCACTCAATAAGAATGAGCTCACTTTTTCTGTCTTCGGTGTCCCAGACGCCACACACCTTAAACACATATGGTTGCGTTCAGTTATACCAGGGGTGGGCAAACTTGCTCAGCGTAAGAGCCACCTAGAACAGGGGTGGCCAAACTTGCTTAACGTAAGAGCCGCATAGAATAAACACCAGATGTTTGAGAGCCACAAGACATGAACAAATATTACCTGCTTTTATTGGAAAATAAGCAAATTTGCTTTTTATTAACGTTAAACGAGACTGCCAAAAATAATAACAAAAGGGGGTAAAAGCAGATATTGATAATGATATTAATTTGTCCAATGATATTTGTTTGCTAATGATATTTAGCTTCCCCAGCCACCCTGCCGGGAGCCACATAATATATGTGAAAGAGCCGCATGCGGCTCCCGAGCCACAGTTTATACCAAGCCCGATTGTAGTACATTTCGCTCTTTATTGTCTACTCTGGCTGGCAGAAGCTTTCCAGGGTTTGAGGCCGAGTTTCCTCCTCTGCATTGCTACCCTCGATCCCTTGTCAGACCAGGGATGCCAAGGAATGAACTTCGGGGTCATTGGCATATGCTATGCCACTGAATCGTGGCACTGCCTTCTTGGAGCTGACTGTAGACTGCTTGTTCCTGCACACAAAGGCACAAAACACTTCTGGGGTGGGGGGGGGAGTGCATTCTACAGATGCCGGTAACAGAGTGATTTCGAGAAACGGAAAGAACTCCACAACCCATTTCACTTACTTGGTCCTAATGCAGTGTTCCAGTGGAGGTATAAGGTCGCTTTCTTGGTCTTCAAGGTAAGGCTGAGATGTATCTGCAGAGGAGGAGGAGAAGAGGAGGAGGTTTTGATACCCTGCTTTTCTCTGCCTTCCTCTGCCCGCGACAGGCACCCTGTGAGGCAAGTGGGGCAATCAGACTGGCAGCGGCTCTCCACGGTCTCAGCCTGAGGTCTTTCACATCACCTGTCACCTGTTCTATTTAACCGGAGATGCCGGGGATTGGACCTGGGACCTCCTGCATGCCAAGCGGAGGCTTTGCCGCCTCCCCGATAAATGTGAAGAAACAGGACACAATGCAAACGTAAAGACTTGTGTATCTCATTCACACCAGGGAGAAATGGAAAGCAGACAAAAGCTCTTCCCGTTTTTGCTTGTTTTCAGTGTTTTTTAAGATGTGTTTTCATTATGTATTCTCTGGAAAGGATGGGACTCGCAAGTATGGGTTGAAATGAAGGGCAGGAAGGTACCGGCTGGATCTTAGGAGAAACTGTTTTACAGTCAGAGTTGTGCGACAGTGGAATCGGCTGCCTAGGGAGGTGGTGAGCTCCCCCTCCCTGGCAGTCTTCAAGCAGCGGCTGGACAAACCCTTGTCAGGGATGCTCTAGGCTATGTCAAACATGTGGCTGGGGGGCGGATCAGGCCCCCGGAGGGCTTCTATCAGGCCCGCACTGGAACTGGCCATCTCCTGCTTCCAGTTCTGTTGCTGCTGCTGCATCATAGCTTGCTTCGCCAGACTCGCTCAGTCGCTCAGCCATTTCATGTTTTCCCCTGGGTCCCGGACTCGGAATTCTGAGCGTGAGGTTTCGGTGGTGAATGTCCATAAATCAAAAGTAGGTTTGCAGCTTACAGACACACCTGAACAGCGCACTCAAGATGGCAGCAGCACAGACACCTTGATGCAATAATTCAGAGCAAGAGGTTTCAGTCATCAGATACACTTAAATAAACAAAATATTGTAAGAGTGCTAACGCTTTAAGCATGTTTTTATTTTTAAAAAAATCTTTGCATTTGTGTCCTTTATAAAGTTTATATCTCCGCTACCTAGCATTACGTTTTATGAGACACCTGGTCTGGCCCAACAAGGTCTCATTTATGTCAGATCCGGCCCTCATAACAAATGAGTTCGACACCCCTGGTCTAGGTTGATCCTGCATTGAGCAGGGGGTTGGACTAGATGGCCTGTATGGCCCCCTTCCAACTCTGTGATTCTATGATCCCATGAATCTGTTAGTCACTATGGTGGCCATGATGAGGGTAGAAAAGAAGGTAGAAGTTTTTGTAAATGAAATACAAGACCCGATTTTCGAGTTGACGTTATGCAGCTGCTACTCTTTGGGGCCGTCGCTCTTTGTGGAATCCAGCAGTCCCTCTGGCAGTGTCCCCTCTAAGCTGTGTTAGTGTCAGCTAGCTCACAGTTTTTTAGCCTCTGGCTCACACATTTTTGTCTTAGCT
This sequence comes from Lepidodactylus listeri, assembly GCA_029233225.1. NCBI lineage: Eukaryota > Metazoa > Chordata > Lepidosauria > Squamata > Gekkonidae > Lepidodactylus > Lepidodactylus listeri. The sequence goes on from JARCFY010000012.1 coordinate 7,286,218, forward strand.
CAGGATGGAGGGCTCCAGAGCAAACTAATGTATGCAGCAGACAAATCGCTCGCTCACAGCTTTCATGCCCAGTAGCTCACAAAGCAGAATTTTTGCTCACAAGACTCCCACAGCTTAGAGGGAACATTGCCCTCCGGTAACGTGGACGGAGGGGAAGAGGCATGCGCTGCAGCGATCGGGAATCCATGAGATCCCAAAGCAGACAGGAAAAGGAGAGAATGGAAGAGAACGGCAGAACAGTTCCAAATGTTCCCTCCGCCGCCGCCTGTACAATTCTGCCTTCTCTGAATGACAGCTCTTGACTGGAGGACGCCCACCCCTCCTCGGCATCTTCTTGGAATAGCCGCTTCCCTGAACTTGGCTCCCGCCCGGGGGGGGGGGGGGGGGAAGGGTTTCCAAAGCTGGCCTCATGCCAACACACCGGAGAACAAAGACACACTCTGGAAAGTATGAGGATATAGGGAACTATAATCATAGATCATAGGTGAGGAAAGAAAATAGGAAAAAAAGTAAAGTTACCATGGCATCTTTAGCAAACCCTGCATTAGTCAACAGGAGAGCGGGGGGGGGGATGGGGGAATCTTGCCAGTGGCTTAGGAGGAGGCGATGGATAACGTTATGCAACTCTTTTTGTAGAAGTGAGCAGGTTTCCCAAGATTCCATGGCGTGGGGGGGGGGCAATGGGTGGAGGTACGGCTGCAGCAGTCTTGAGATGCAAAAACTGAGCCGCTGAACCGCTTTATCAACTAATCTCCATACCCGTTTGAGTTGTACGGCTTAAAGACTAAGCAGGGGGGAAACACAACGTGTGAGTTAACAAACACAAATGAACACCATGAATGACATTTACAAGTGTTATATCAATACTTTAAAATAAATTATACCACAAGAGTGTATGCTTGCCATCCGTCCATCCATCCATCCATCCATCCATCCATCCATCCATCCATCTATCCATCTATCCATCTATCTATCCCTCCCTCCCTCCCTCCCTCCCTCCCTCCCTCCCTCCCTCCCTCCTGTCTGTCTGTCTGTGTATCTCTATCTAAAGTTATCAAAGTTTTCTTATAACGAGTCCAAAAGTATTCAATACAAAGTCAAAAGCTCCAAGCCAGAGTTACAATGTAATACATAAAGTCCCCAAACTCTCAGAATGCAAAAATCTTGAGCTATAAATCAGGTTTACAATGTAACGCTACTAGTTCTGAAGTTCTAATTAGGGCAAATTTGTATAACAAATCAGCAACTGGAAGTTATGCAGCGACATGTGCCCTAGGCATTTAAACCTGTTCCTGTCCCCTTTTTCAAAGCTGCACCTCCTTTCCATTGTGGAGACCAAAATTCAAGTCGGAACCAATGCTCTACGAAATCTCTTTCAACCAGTAGAAGAAGAAGAGATTGGATTTATACCTTGCCCTTCACTACCCAAGGGAGTCTCAGAGCGGCTTACAATCTCCTTTCCCTTCCCCTCCCCACAACAGACACCCTGTGAGGTAGGTGAGGCTGAGAGAGCCCTGACAGAAACTGCTCTTTTTCAAGAACAGCTGTGCCAGAACTATGGCTTGCCCAGGGCCATCCAGCAGGTGCATGTGGAGGAGTGGGGAATCAAACCCGGTTCTCCCAGATTTGAGTCTGTGCACTTAACCACTACACCAAACTGGCTCTCCCAGTTATCAAGAGCTTCAGTACAGCAGTACAGCATTGGTTCCAACTTGAATTTCGATCTCCACAATGGAAGGGAGATGCGGCTTTGCAGTGCGCCACTGACACTTCCAAAGCCCAATGGCAACGAGTTCCACAACTCAGCGTTTCACAAGGCATTTGTTTCCATACCGACTGTGAGGCGGATCTCCTCTTGCTGATTGGCCAAGCCGTCGTAGTAATACAGGTCAAAGCGCCGCTCTGTCTTCCAGTCCCCGAGTAAATCCTTCCGCGTGCTGAAAAGCACGCTGAAGTGGCTCTCGCTGCACACCAGCCAAATGGGAAACTTGGGCGTCTTTAAATAACAGCCGACCTGTGCGAGAGAGAAAAGGGTTTGGTTTTTTAAAATAATCTGCTTTATCGATTTTATTTATTTCGACTTATATCCCGCCTAGCCAGCAAGCTGGCTCTTATTGTATTAATAACCTCATCCTGCTTATACAGATTTCCAGAACTTGTTAAACATTGCGGAATCATGAAGGTGCTATTCCTCAAGGAGGTGCAGAAAAAGAAGTTCTAACTCACTTTTGAGCCTCTGGTAGTTTCCTTTCTGTTGGCTGATGTTAGCCCAGCAGCAAAGCAAACTCTGGCCAAATTGTCATCTATTATAATACGTTTGAGACAATCTTCTGCTACATATTCATGTGCCGATCTCACAGTTTTACTAGGGTCATAATTTTCCTTTATCAGTCCTTCTGAAGAGACCCAGTGTGGTGGAGTGGTTCAAAGTGGCGGCCTCTGATCGGGAGAACCGGGTTAGATAACGTACTAAGCCCGCTGGGTGACTTTGGGCCAGTCCCAGTTTCTCTCTCAGGACTCTCTCGGCCCCACCTGCCTCACAAGGCGCCTGTTGTGGGGAGAGGAAGGGAAGGCGATTGGAAGCCGCTTTGAGACCCATGAGGCCTGCTGGGAGACCTTGGGCCAGTCCCAGTTTCTCTCTCAGGACTCTCTCAGCCCCACCTGCCTCACAAGGCGCCTGTTGTGGGGAGAGGAAGGGAAGGTGACTGGAAGCCACTTTGAGACACATGAGGCCTGCTGGGAGACCTTGGGCCAGTCCCAGTTTCTCTCTCAGGACTCTCTCAGCCCCACCTGCCTCACGAGGGGCCTGTTGTGGGGAGAGGAAGGGAAGGCGATTGGAAGCCATTTTGAGACACATGAGGCCTTCTGGGAGACCTTGGGCCAGTCCCAGTTTCTCTCTCAGGACTCTCTCAGCCCCACGTGCCTCACGAGGGGCCTGTTGTGGGGAGAGGAAGGGAAGGCGATTGGAAGCCATTTTGAGACACATGAGGCCTGCTGGGTGACCTTGGGTCAGTCCCAGTTTCTCTCTCAGGACTCTCTCAGCCCCACCTGCCTCACGAGGGGCCTGTTGTGGGGAGAGGAAGGGAAGGCGATTGGAAGCCGCTTAGAGACACATGAGGCCTGCTGGGAGACCTTGGGCCAGTCCCAGTTTCTCTCTCAGGACTCTCTCAGCCCCACCTGCCTCACAAGGGGCCTGTTGTGGGGAGAGGAAGGGAAGGCGATTGGAAGCCGCTTTGAGACACGAGGCCTGCTGGGAGACCTTGGGCCAGTCCCGGTTTCTCTCTCAGGACTCTCTTAGCCCCACCTGCCTCACAAGGGGCCTGTTGTGGGGAGAGGAAGGGGAGGGGACTGTAACCCATTTGAAACTCCTTAAAGTAGAGAAAAGCAGGGGGTTGAAAACCCATTCTTCTTCTTATTGTTTCTATTTGAAGTGTGGTTTTTATGGTGTGGCTCAAGGCCTCCGGTCGAAGAAGCTTATAGCTAACAAAGAAAAGGACATTTCTCGGATTTCCCAAGTCCTGTCTTAATCCCGGAACACACAAGGAGGGAGTTGTTTTCCCAGCCACTCAGCCCCAGAGCTGCTCCCGGAACATCTGCAGAGGCTGGCCTAACAATGCGGCTCCTTCTCATGCCGTCATCACTTAAGAAGCAATGTCAAGCTAATGGGGATGAGTCCGCTCAACTAGATAATCCGACACTGGCGTGCAACTGGTCTGCAAGGAAGTGGTGTAGTGGTTAAGAGCACGGACCCTAACCTGGGAGAACTGGGTTTGATTCCCCACTAGGGTTGCCAAGTCCTACCTTGGAATTGGTGGGGGACTCCCGTCCCCGGACTGGGGCTTCAGCGCACGCGCAAAGCGCGCGCACACACCATAATGACATCACTCGGAAGTGATGTCATCACGCTGGGCACGTTGCCGGGGCGACGCTCTGGCAATCGCCCAAAAACTCTATGGTACCATAAAGTTTTTGGGTAGATTGCTAGAACATTGCCCCGGCAACGTGCCCAGCGTGATGACATCACTTCCGGGTGATGCGATCCCGCTGGGGCAGTCGTCCGGATTGGACGACTTAGGGGGTGGGGTTCCCCCCGCCGGCCGAATCCGGGCTGGCGGATTGTGGAACCCTGTAGCGGGGGATTCCCCGCCCCCCGGCGCGACTTGGCAGCCCTATTCCCCACTCCTCCACTTGCAGCTGCTGGATGATCTCGGGTCAGTCACAAGTTGTCTCAGAGCTGTTCTCTCAAGGGCAGTCCTCGAAAGAGCTCCCTCAGCCCCACCTACCCCACAGGGTGTCTGTTGAGGGGAGGAAAAGGGAAAGGAGTCAGTAAGCTGCTTTGAGACGCCAAGTGAAGGGCAGGGTATAAATCCAATCTCCTTCTCCTCCTCCTCTTCTTCTTCTTCTTCTAACACCACTCCAGGAATGTACAAAATAGGCCTCACCCAGGGAACATGAACAGTAGGGTTTCCAGCTCTGGAGATTTTGGGGCGGGGGGGGGGAGTGGAGCCTGGAGAGGGCGGGGTTTGGGGTGGAGAGGGACTTCAGCAGTTTACAATGCCATAGAGTCCACCCTCCAAAGTGGCCATTTTCTCCAGGGGAGCTGATCTTGGTCATCTGGAGACCAATCAGCTAAGCATGAAGAAGAACTTCCTGACGGTTAGAGCAGTTCCTCAGTGGAACAGGCTTCCTCGGGAGGTGGTGGGCTCTCCTTCTTCGGAGGTTTTCAAGCAGAGGCTAGGTGGCCCTCCGACAGCAATGCTGATCCTGTGAACTTAGGCAGATCAGGGGAAGGGAGGGCAGGAAGGGTTGCCTCAGTGCTGAGTTCTCGTGGCCCTTTCTGACACGTCCAGAGAAATGCTGATCGCCACTCTGGGGTCAGGAAGCAATTTTTCTCCGTGCCGGTTTGGCCGGGGGATCCTGGAGGTTTTTTTGCCATTTTCTGGGCATGAAGCGGGGGGGGGGGGGGGGTCACTGTGTCTGTGTGTGCGGAAGGAGGCATTTGTGAATTTCCTGCCTGGTGCAGGGGGTTGGACTAGATGACCCTACGGTTCTATGATTCCAATTCCCAGTGCAGGAGATCTCCAGGTGCCAACTGGAGGTTGGCAACCCTAGTGCAGTGTCATCTTTTGATCACACCACAAACGTTATGTAAATAAAAAAGCCCCTTCCCCATGTTTATGGCACCGTAACAGTTAGATAACCACTTGTCTACCCTTCTGCCTGTATTTACTATTTTTAAAGCCCATTGTTCCACACAATGGTCGCGTTGATAAAATTCTTGAGCTGAAAACAGAGACCGAAAGTTATAAATACACCACCAACAAAAAAACAAGCGCATTCCGATGGGAATGATGACAGTACCATAAGGATGTCCTTATTTGTACATGCGTGTGGTAGCGTTTTGGAGATCAAACAAGCTGATCACCCCCACCCCCCAAAACACATCATATAAACAATGAAAACCAAACCTGAAATACAGATCAAAAGCACCTTAAAAATAATGAAAACATAAGGCAGGCAGGAAGGGATCGTTGAGGGAATGCCGGGCAAAACAAAAAAAAAGTCTTCAAATGCTGGAGGGAGTCAACAACAGAAGGGGATAGATGAAGGAATCATGGTTTTGGTAGCCATGACCAAGAAGGCCCTCTCTCAGGGTTGTTTTGGTGCCACGACTGAGAAAGCCCTCTCTCGGGGTTGTTTTGGTGCCACGACCGAGAAGTCCCTCTCCCAGGGTTGTTTTGGTGCCACGGCCGAGAAAGCCCTCTCTCGGGGTTGTTTTGATGCCATGACAGAGAAAGCCCTCTCTTGGGGTTGTTTTGATGCCACGACAGAGAAAGCCCTCTTTTGGGATTGTTTTGGTGCCATGACCAAGAAGGCCCTCTCTTGGGGTTGTTTTGGTGTCATGACCGAGAAGGCCCTGTCTTGGGGTTATTTTGGTGTCATGACCGAGAAGGCCCTGTCTTGGGGTTGTTTTGATGCCATGACTGGTAAGGCCCTCTCTCTGGGTTGTTTTGGTGCCATGACTGAGAAGGCCCTCTCTTGGGGTTGTTTTGGTGCCATGGCCAAGAACACCCTATCCTGGGTTCTTCTGGTGCCGAGACTTAAGAAGGCCCTCTCTGTTTGCCACTCATCTAATCTCGGAAAGTGTGGGGCACCCAAAGCAAAAACTCAGAAGGTGACTGTAGTGGTTATGTATGTTCATATGGGAGTAGGTAGTCCGTCAGCTACGCCAGTGAAACTGTAGTGAATTGAAGTATCAGACTGAAAGTGGCTCCAAGGGAGAGTCCAGCGAGAAGCTGTTGAGTTGTCCTGTGCTGATACAACCCTGTAAGACTGGTGCTCAAGCGGGGTGGAGGGTAGTTTGATCTCTTCAGAAGAGTGATAACAGAGCTCACCATCCGTCAGCCAGCATGGTATATTGGTTAAAGCAGGGGTGTCACTCATTTGTTATGGCGGCTGGATCTGACATAAATGAGACCTTGTTGGGCCGGGTCACGTGTGTCATAAAATGTAATGCCAGGTTGTGGAGATATAAACTTTACCAAGGACACAGCCAGTTCTTTGCCAGACACTCTCAATCGCACAGGAGAGGCTTGCCTATCTATCTCTCCTGTGCAACTGAGAGAGACTGGCAAAGCAACCAGCAGCAGCAAGAGAACTGGGAAAGGAAGTAGGAAATAGCCAGGGCCTTGGGGGCTGGATCGGGGCCCTCCAAAGGCTTGATCCGGCCCGTGGGCCGCATGTTTGACACTCGCTGGGTAAAATGTTGGACTATGATCGGGGAGACCCGCATTCGAATCCTCACTCTGCCATGGAAGATCATTGGGTGAGCCTGGGCCAGTTGCACACGCTCAGTCTAACCGACCTCGCAGGGTTGTTGTGAGGATAAGACGGAGGAGAGGGAAACGGTGTCAGCCGCTTTGGGTCCCATTGGGGAGAAAGGCAGGGTACAAATAATAAATAAAATAATAAAGGGATTAATTGAAGCAAAAGGCCTGTTTAAAAATGGTCAATCTTTTTTTCCCCCCTTTAAAAATCTTTTCTGACAAATCTGCACAAGTCCGTCGCTGGGAAAGACGGCTGAGCTGGCAGAATTGGAACCTTCTGTCCTTCTGTTTTCCTCCCCCAGACCCCTTCTGTGTGAGTGGCGGGTTTTCATTCGGTGGAAAGGTCAGCCCTTTGAAAAGCAGGCTAGCTGCAAGGACAGACTCATTCCCAGCTCCCCCCGCCCCCCTGGGGCAGCTTTATGTTTGCCTAACTTTGCTGCATCCATTCGCAACCGGCACATTTAATCCCTTTCAGTGATATTTTCAGGGAACCCAACGCTTGGGAGCGTGGAACCATTCTTTACATCTGGATCCATTTTGTCACTTGTTTTGGGGCTGAGGGACTCTCAGCTTCCCTCAGCTACTCGAAAGGTGGCGGGAAGCCACGAGACCCTAGAGGCTTGTCTGATGTTGGCGCGTAACGAAATGACAAAGTGTGACTTCAGATAAGCCAGGCTGTTAACATGATTTGCCGGGTAAAAGAAAAAATCTGTGGAAAAACCCCAAGAGGTCAAAAGTAACGGATCACCGGCCGATCTGGCCAGTACTGAGATCTTAATTGAAATACCAGCACACTTTTCCTGCATCAACAAAGCGCCTGAGATCAGATTATCACTGTCTTCTTTTTTTAAGGGAACAAATTTAGAGTCCAGTGGCACCTTTAAGACCAACAAAGGTTTATCCAAGGTATGAGCTTTCATGTGCATGCACACTTTATTTAGAAGTTGGTTTTCTTGATTTTCTGCGCTTGGTTACTGCTCAGACAGCCGCAAAGTACTTTGTGGCTGACTTAGATCTGCTGAAAGGCTGTTTGGGAGAAGTCACCCTGGAGCGGTGGAGGAGGGAGAGGAGAGAACAATTCCAAAAGTTTGGGTTTGGTTTTGTTCCTGGTCAAGCCGGTGGGGATACAGAGAACTCGAAGGCCTTCTCCGTGTCTACCGCTGAGAGGAGGCCATGGCCTTTGTTCCTGGACCAAGCCTCAGTCCTGCGAGAAATAAATCCAGAGGGATTATATTTCCCTTTCACGCTCCCCCGCCGCCGGGGCATGTACTGTGGTGTATCTGGAGACTTGAGAACTCCCTTGTTCGGTGGAGAGCAGATGGTCTCAATCGAAGAAGCAGGCCGCTTGGCATGAAGAGTTTCGCTAAGGAAGGCAAAGCCGGCAAAGTTACGCTGCTGTCTGCAAGCAATTAAGGGCCGTCACTCTTTGGAGAGCTCCCATCCCCGAGAGGCTCCTGAGGAACACCACATTTATTTGGACTTCAGGCAGTGCTTTTAGCTGCTCAGCAGAAACAGGAGTGTGTTGGCTGGGTTGTACTTGGCGGCCACCCACGATCAATGCATGCCAAATTCATAGGGTTGCCAACCTCCAGGTGGGGCCTAGAGATCTCCTGGAATAACAACTGATCTCCAGATTACAGAGATCGGTTACCCTGGAGAACATGGCTGTTTGGGAGGGTGGACTCTATGGCATTATATCCAGCTGAGGTTCTTCATAAGGACATCAGAAGAGGCCTGCTGGATCAGACCACTGGTCCACCTAGTCCAGCTTCCTGTCTCACACAGTGGCCAACCAGTTCCTCTGGAGCGCCAACAAGAGGGCAGAGAGGCCGAGGCCTTCATAAGAACATAAGAAAAGCCCTGCTGGGTTAGACCAGTGGTCCAGCATCCTGTCTCACACAGTGGCCAACCAGTTCCTCTGGAGCGCCAACAAGAGGGCAGAGAGGCCGAGGCCTTCATAAGAACATAAGAAAAGCCCTGCTGGGTTAGACCAGTGGTCCAGCATCCTGTCTCACACAGGGGCCAACCAGTTCCTCTGGAGCGCCAACAACAGGGCAGAGAGGCCGAGGCCTTCATAAGAACATAAGAAAAGCCCTGCTGGGTTAGACCAGTGGTCCAGCATCCTGTCTCACACAGGGGCCAACCAGTTCCTCTGGAGGGCCAACAACAGGGCAGAGAGCCCGAGGCCTTCCCCTGAGAAGAACCTCAGAAGAGCCCTGCTGGATCAGACCAGTGAGGGTCCATCCACTCCCTGTTGTTGACCTGATCTCCTGAAATTTCCCAGCTCGGTGTTGGGAGCCCTACATATCCATCCCGAGCATTTGCTTTCCTGTTAAAAGAAAGCAAATCTTCAGCCCTTACGGCTACAAAGCTATCACGTGGCCCCCACTCTGGTTCTGTGAACAAACGTCGATTGAGCCAACACCAAAAAAGCCAGAAGTTCACCTCCGAATCCGCGCTCCATGTAACGTGAGCTCAGAGGAACTCTAAACAGGCTTGTCTTGGAAGTCCGGCAGCTCACAGGTGTTTTAAAGCCAATGTGATGCTTGTTCTGTCTAGGAATCTTTTGGGCTGCAGCAATAGTCTCCTGTTCCTCTCCATTTTGTGGGCTTGGAACAGATGACAACTGAAAGGTTGGGAAATACCTGGAGATGGGGTGGTGGTGGAGCCTGAGTAGGGTGGGTTTTGGGTAGGGAAGGACTTCAGTGGGGGTATATTACCACAGAGCCCACTTTCCATAGCAGCCATTTTCCCCAGGTGGACTGATCTCTGTCACCTGGACATCCACTGTAATAGCAGGAGATCTCCAGCTACCACCTGGAGGTTGGAAACCCTACTTGGTTGGGAGACCACCAAGAAAGACTCACTGGAGAATGACAGGCAAATCACCTCTGCTTCTCGCTTGCCTTGAGAGCCCCTTGCTGGGTCGCCATATGTCTTGGATGGGAGACAGCTCCAGAAGCCCTCCCACCATTGCCTCCCGAGCACCAAGAAGACAGAGCATCACTGCCCCAGGAACAGGGTTCCATCTATGCCTTGTGGCTAAGAGCCACTGATGGACCGCTGCTCCATATGTTTATCCATCAGAACGTACGAAAAGCCATATTAGATCAGGCCAATGGCCCATCCAGTCCAACGCTCTGTATCACACAGTATCCAAAACCAAGGTGCCATCAGAAGGTCCACCAGTGGGGCCAGAACTCCAGAAGTTCTCTCACTGTTGCCCCCCTAGCACCAAGAATACACAGCATCACTGCCCCCAGACACAGGGTTCCATCTATACCTTGTGGCTAATAGCCACTGATGGACCTCTGCGCCATATGGTTCTTCAATCCCCTCTTCAAGCCGTCCATGCTTGTAGCCGCCACTACCTCCCATGGCAGCGAATTCCATGTGTTAATCACTCTTTCGGTGAAGAAGGACCTCCTTCTATCTGTTCTAAGCCTACTACTCATTAATTTCGCTGAGTGCCCACAAGTTCTCTGCGAAAGGGAGAAAAGTAGGTCTTTCTCTACCTGCTCTATCCCATGCATAATCTTGTAAACCTCTATCATGTCACCCCCCTCAGTCATTGCTTCTCCATGCTAAAGAGCCCTAACCTCTTTCACCTTTCCGTTGGAGCGGGGTCCGTTGGAGTGGGAGCGCACAGGAGCGCAGCTCCGGGAGTGAGAAGCCCAGGGGGCGGGCACATGACCAAGCCCCACCCCCTCCTCAGCTTCCCCGAGCAGTGCAGAGGCGCAGCGCCCCGGGGAAAGCCCTGCTAGGGTCTTTCTTGATTTTAATGTTTTGTTTTAATATTGATAATTTTATCATTGTTCCTTTTATCACTGTGTGCTGCTTTTCCAGAGACTTGCTCAAGGTGGCATATAAATTTTCTAAGTATACCATTTTTTATCTGGGCACATGGCACATAAGTACTGGAAATTTCACCAACCCTTCAGCAGCTTCCACCCCATCAGTTTGGTGTAGTGGTTAGGAGTTGGACTCTAATCTGGGAGAACCGGGTTTGATTCCCCATTCCTTCACATGCAGCTGCTGGTGTGACCTTGGGCCAGTCACAAGTTCTCTCAGAGCTGTTCTCTCATGAGCAGTTCTCAAAAGACCTCTCTCAGCCCCACCTACCTCACAGGGTGTCTCGTTGTGGGGAGGGGAAGGGGAAGGGATGGGTGGTGCACATGTCCTGGGTATCTCAAGTCTACTGGAAACCTGGTGGTTTCAAGGGAGCAGGAAGAGAATGAGGGTGTGTTCTTTACGCTTATTTTTATTGCACAAAGTATTGGATGGGGAAGGGAATGGAGGAAGAGCAGGTCAGTTTCACCCACCTGTGGAGTGGAGCCTGAGGGGTGGGTGTTGTCTTCTGACACACTTCCGGTATGTTGGGTGTGTGTGTGTGTGGCATATGCAAATGAGTTATGCAAATGAGTTATGCTAATGAGCTCCTGCACCTCTTTTTCTACGAAATGACCCCTGCACCTTTCTTCATAGGGAAAGCTGTTCCATCCCCTCAGTCATTTTAGTTGCCGTTTTCTGCATATTTTTGAGATTTGAGTACATACCTGGCAGACGTCGTAGTGCTCAAACAGGGACAACAAGCCAACCTCGCTCCGGCCAGAGACGCCTTTTAGAACGGTGGTGTTGCCATTTCCGGAGTCCAGCTCGATGACGTCGTTGAAAACGTTGGACACGGCTTTGCCCGTTAGCAGCAGATTTACCAGCTCCTGGATTCAAGAGAAGAGGTTTCTGGCAAGGGACTCTGGCCAGGGAGCATGGGATGGCACTCATGCTGCCTTTTAAATACCTGGGTGCCAGTCCAGAACCGTGTCTGGATTGAAGGGAACCAACGCAATCTTAAAGCTGGTTGAGTATACACGCGCTGGGAGGAGAGGGTGTCGCTATAACCTGGACTGTACCACTGCAGACTACAAACACAAGGGAAGCCATGCTGAATCAGGCCAATGGCCGTTCCAGTCCAACACTCTGTCACATGGTGGCCAAAGCCCCGGTGCCACCCGGAGGTCCACCAGTGGGGCCAGAACGCCAGAAGTTTTCCCACAGTTGCCCCCCAAGCACCAAGGATACAGAGCATCACTGCCATAGACATAGTGTTCCATCTATAAAGGTAAAGGTTTCCCTTGCTCGAAAGCCAGTCGAATCCGACTCCAGGGGACGGTGCTCGTCTCCGTTTCCGAGCCGAAGAGCCAGCGCTGCCTGAAGACGTTTCCGTGGTCATGTGCCCGGCATGACTAAACGCCGAGGCGCACAGAACGCTGTTACCTTCCCACCGAAGCGGTACCTATTTATCTACTTGCAATGTCTTGCTTTCGAACTGCTAGGCTGGCAGGAGCTGGGGCCAGAGACGGGAGCTCACTCTGTCACGCAGCACTCGGGTCTCGAACTGCCGAGCTACGGACCTTCCGGGTCTGAAACTCAGCGTCTTAACCTCTGAGCCACTGAGCCATCTATACCTTGTGGCGAATAGCCACTGATGGACCTCTGCTCCATACGTTTATCCAGTCCCCTCTTGAAGCTGTCTCTAAGAACATAAGAGAGGACTACACGCTTCTCCATGTAAAAAGCTCCCTGCGTGTAAAAAGTTAGCCCTTGAAGAGCTCCTGCATTTTCCCATCATACTCAGCTAAATAACTTCACTCTTTGATTTATGCACATCATTCTTCTGGGCGCCCTCCAAGTATTCTTAGAAAGTGGGTGTGGCCAGGAGAGGCTTTTGCCCAGCATGGCTTCTGATTGGCCACTGGAAATTTGATTGACTGGAACTGTGCAAATTTTGTAAAAGGTAACTTTGGCAGCAGCTGCTGCCACTGTACAAAGATCTTCACTGTATGATTGAAGGCGAGCTGTGGCAGCCATTTTGTCGCTGGCTCCGCCTCCTACAGCAGCCATTTTGTGGCTATGGCCACAATACTCAAAGGTGCCCACAGGCTCACAAAGGTCTGTGACTACATACACAGACCAGTCCTCTGTTTACCTGTGTGCAGTATCCATGTGCACCAATCAACTGGTTTGTGCTCACATCAAAATCCCTCCGAACGCTGAAAGAGAGAAGGATGGAGGCGTAAGTGAAGGTGACTCGAAACCCATTCTCGTGAGATGTTTCCCTAGCGTTGTTCAGCCAGTTCTGGTTTTCAGTCTGCTGCAGAGAACTTGGGCTACAACAAAATAAAGATCTTCAGATTGGTGTCTATAAAAATATGCAGCGAGAGAAAACACAGAGTGGGTCTGGAACATAAGGTTCCATCCTATCGTTCCACTCGGCAACGTCTGGAGATTTCCTCCAGCCAAAGGGGCCTTCTTCCAACTTAATGAAGATCATTTCAGCCATGTCGGTCTACTGTCAAAGAGCTAGATTCGAGTCCAGCGGCACCTTAGGGACCAACAAGATTTCCCGGGTATAAGTAGAGTTGAAGCTCCCTTCTATTCTCCGGGGAACAATATTAAGATCTTGTGTCACTGCTGAAGTATACTAAGAAAAGTACCTCTCGATGAAAAGAACCAGAAACCTCTGAAAAGAAGCTGCAACAACACTCTCTTTCAGTTCTGTTCACTGGCAAAAAATTTTAGAGTTTCCTAATCCTTGACTTCTCCAATATATATGCATAGATATTTCCCTGCTGGTTAAACAAAACCTCTATTCCGTTTTGAAAGTTACTCAGGCTGAACTGCCATTTAAAAAGAGTTTAAAAACAAGACAGCCCCTGCATTTCCCTCAGGTTTCTCAGCTGGGTTAAAAGTGGGGCAACAGTGGGAGGGCTTCTAGAGTCCTGGCCCCACTGGTGGACCTCCTGATGGCGCCTGGTATTTTTGACCACTGTGTGACACAGAGGCTTGATCCAGCATTGACTTCTCTTATGTTCCTATAACCCTAAACAAATATCTGTATCGGGGTGGGACCGTTCATTCATTTAAGTCAAAGAGAAAAGAAATACATGCTAATTGGGGGCAAATGAGTCGCTGAGGGGACCATAAAGGTTTTGGCGGGAAAATCTGCCTGTGAGTTGGGAAGCAACTGGGTTCTGTCATCAGGCAAAGGGAGATCTGACTCTTGAAATCTGAGACCCAAAATCTCATTAGTCTCTAACGTGCTACTGGACTGCGGATCCCTCGCACAATCTATAACACAGAGGTGTCAAGATTGTTTGTTATGAGGGCCAGATCTGACATAAAAGTTACTTTGCTAGGCCGGGCCATGTCTGCCCACAATAACCGCCCCACAAAGTCAAATATTAGAACCTGGTTTTAAAAAAAAATTCTGCTTCCAAGGAGATGACCAAAGAATAACCTTGGCTGCTTTTTGTTTCACCAAAACGAAAAAAAATATGTAGATCGTATCTAGGTGGCTGGGGAAACCAAAAACTTTCCAAGCAGCCGTTGGCGACAAGGTATTCTAAAATGATTTTTTTTTAAAAAAGTCAAGGCCCATAAATATCTTAAGAATTAACTTTTAATTTCATTAATGCCCTCCCAGAAAGCTGGCGCAAGTGCCCATTTTACAGGGCATCTGCCAGAAGGACCTTCTGGCCACCGACCGCTTCTCGGCTGAAGGAACAATTGCACACCTTGGAAATCTTGCTCGAAACCAGCAACGTGCGTCAGCTCGGGGCTGTGGGACACACAGTCGGGACAATAGAAGGAAGTTCTAATTCCATCCTCGGGTGCAAATTTTATGGGAATTTGGAGCCGGACCTAAGGACATTCTAGGGGGAGCGACAGCTGCATTTCACATCATCTGCGCTAGTGAGGAAGTAAGCATCGAAGGTGGGACTCCAAGATTTACAGCAAGCAGGGCTCACACTGACCCCTTCGATGGCAATTGCATCCACCCGATCTGAAGTTTCAGAGACGACGTGCAACCAAAACTACGCAAGCCAGTTTAGAGAAAGCATCGGGAACATGCAGAAGTTGTCTTATTTGGGGTTGGATCACCCGGGTCACGTCACGTAACTGGCCTGGAACAATCTATTCCAACTGGTAGTGACTCTTTGGGGTCACAGGTAGAGATTCCGCCCACTTCTGCTGCCTGAGATCCCATAATTAGAAAGGCTGATTGAAAAGAGGGTCTGGTGGCTCACTGATAGATCATCTGTTCGGCACGCAGGAGGTTTTAAATTAAGGGTGGGAAGGTACCGGCTGGATATTAGGAGAAAGTTTTGGACAGTCAAGAGTTGCGCAACAGTGGAATCAGCTGCCTAGGGAGGTGGTGAGCTCCCCCTCCCTGGTAGTCTTCAAGCAGCGGCTGGACAAACCCTTGTCAGGGATGCCCTAGGCTGATCCTGCACTGAGCAGGTGGTTGGACTAGATGCCCTGTAGGGTCCCTTCCAACTCTGTGATTCTGTGATTCTAGGTCTCAGGTTCAATCCCTGGCTTCTTCAGTTAAGGATCCGGTGGAAGATCCTTAGAAGGATCGGGTAGTAGGTGATGGGATGGACCTCTGTCCTGTTTTCATAGAATCATAGAGTTGGAAGGGACCTCCAGGGTCATCGAGTCCAGCCAGCCCCCTGCACAGTGCAGGAAATTCACTGAGAGAGAGAAGAGGAGATTGGATTTATATCCCGCCCTTCTCTTGGAGTTTCAGAGCGGCTTACAAACTCCTGTCCCTTCCCCTCCCCTCAACAGACAACCTGTGAGGTAGGTGGGGCTGAGAGAGCCCTGCTGGGTCAGACCACTGAGGGTCCATCTTGTCCAGCCTCCTGTCTCACACAGTGGCCAGCCAGTTCCTCTGGAGGGTCAACAACAGGGCAGAGAGACCGAGGCCTTCCCCTGAGAAGAACACCAGAAGAGCCCAGCTGGATCAGACCAGTGAGGGTCCATCTAGTCCAGCATCCCGTCTCACACAACAGCCAGCCAGTTCCTCTGGCAGGTCAACAACAGGGCAGAGAGGCCAAGGCCTTCCCCCGATATGAACCCCAGAAGAGCCCTGCTGGGTCAGACTAGTGAGGGTCCATCTAGTCGAGCATCCTGTCTCCCACAGTAGCCAGCCAGTTCCTCTAGACAGCCAGCCACAGGGCATAGAGGCCGAGGCTCAGAGCGGCTTAGAAGAGAGAAGAGAAGAAGAGATTGGATTTATACCCCGCCCTCAGAGCGGCTTACAACCTCCTTTCCCTTCCCCTCCCCACAACAGACACCCTGTGAGGTAGGTGGGGCTGAGGGAGCTCTGAGACAACCGTCCTTGAGAGAACAGAGCTGGTACAGAGCTATGGCTTGGCCAAGGTCATCCAGCCAGATGCAAGTGGAGGAGTGGGGAATCAAACCCGGTTCTCCCAGATTAGAGTCCGCACACTTCACCACTATACCAGTCTAACACCTTCCCCTCCACGCCTTCAGTGAAAGACCACACGAGATAGCCTTACACTGAACCAGCAATAACCACAGTAACACACAAACCGAGAGAAGGCCGCTGTTTCTGAATGCAGAAATAAATCACTAACAATATAAAGATTGAATCCTCTCCTAAAAGGAGCCTTAAATCACAATTAGACCGCTGGGTCTTACCACAATACAACACAACAGTTCAACAGAGCCTACATGTATAAATACATAGGTCTTCTCTTATAAGGAAATCTTTCTCTTACTTCTGCGTTAAACAGTTGCCTTCTCTTGGCTTACACTGAATCAGGCCATAGGTTCATCAGGGTCAGTCTTGTCCACTCAGACTGGCGTAACTGTCCAGGATCTCAGGTAGAGGTCTTTCACATCACCCACATCCAGATCATTGAACTGGGGATGCCGGGGTCTGCCCGAGGAAGTCATGAGAGCTCCCACTCTCCTGGCTTTCCACACAAAAAAAATGAAAAACTGAACTATTCAAGAAGGCTTTCTCTGCACATGTAAGCCAGTAGAACATTATTTGATACACTCCTATGAACTTTGATGACATAAGTTTGACCTTTGGGACTTGGTTCACTGCCTAAGGCCAAAGCACTCTCCGCAGCCATGAGAGGCTCCAGCCCACAGCGGGAGACTTCCTCCAAAGCTGACAAATGCATGAGAAATCAACCTCCATTTCAAAAGTATATCTCTCAGGAAGAGCATGAGAATACACCTCAGAGAACACTCTCAAGGAGAAGTTGAAATGCATTTCAAAGAAGCTCTTACATCTACCACACATGAGAGCCACCATTCTACAAGACCAAGACTCCATTTCAAAGAGTCCTTTTCTTTCTACACTGGCCTCCTCTCACACCTGCCCCCAGCTATTCCAGTAAAGAGATTAGTCGCTTAGCAACTGAGTACTGCCCATCGAGTGACCTGGCCGAAGCCATCACGAAGCCATCACGGGACCAGAGAATGGCGCCAAGAAGACTGACCAGTTGACCAGGTGTTAGCTCCTGATTAGCATTTTAGTGTTGCAATATTGCCCACTCCTTCCTGCCCCCTCCTAACTATGACACTAACCAATAGGAAACCTAGAAAGAACGGACAACCTACTGGGTGTGACAGTGGGACGTGGTCAGCGCAACCCGCCCAAATGCCACCTGTTAAAAGATCTTGCCCAGCAAGAACCAGAGCAGTCAGGCCAACACACAGGTCGTCTTCCGATCTGAAGAACTGAGCAGTGACTCCCGAAAGCTCCTCCCCTGCCACACATTTTGTTAGACTTTAAGGTGTTACTGGACCCTTCCTCTTTTCTACTGCTACAGACAGACTAACATGGCTTTTGTTGTTGTTGTTCAGTCGCACAGCCGAGTCCGACTCTTTGCGAACCCATGGACCACATCGCGCCAGGCCCTCCCGTCATGTTCCGGAGGTTGCTCAACGTCATGTTTGTTGCATCGATAACACTGTCCAGCCATCTCATCCTTTGCCGTCCCCTTCTTCTTTGACCTTCAGTCTTTCCCAGAATCAGGGTCTTCTCCAGTGAGTGCTCCCTTCTCATTTGGTGGCTAAAGTATTTGAGCTTCAGCTTCAGGATCTGGCCTTCATGTCCGTTGCATCAATAACACTGTCTAGCCATCGCATCCTTTGCCGTCCCCTTCTTCTTTGGCCTCCAATCTTTCCCAGCATCAGGGTCTTCTCCAGGGAGTGCCCCCTTCTCATTTGGTGGCCAAAGTACTTGAGCTTCAGCTTCAGGATCTGGCCTTCATGTCCGTTGCATCAATAACACCGTCTAGCCATCGCATCCTTTGCCATCCCCTTCTTCTTTGACCTCCAATCTTTCCCAGCATCAGGGTCTTCTCCAGGGAGTGCTCCCTTCTCGTTTGGTGGCCAAAGTATTGGAGCTTCAGCTTCAGGATCTGGCCTTCCAGGGAACAGTCAGGGTTGATTTCTTTTAGGATTGACTGATCTGATCTCCTTGCAGTCCAAGGGACTCTCAAGAGTCTTCTCCAGCACCAGAATTCGAAAGCATCTATTCTTCGGCGCTCGGCCTTCTTTACAGTCCACACAGTGCCTCCCCAGCCACCAATTTTGTTAGTCTTTAAGGCACTACTGGACCCTCATTCTTTTCTACTGCTAAAGACAGACTAACACGGCAACCCATCTTGAATTATTTTGGAGAGGGAGCGGGGGTGGGGGATGAACCTCTGTGGTCCTAAGCCAACACCTTTCCGGGAAGACCACGACATCACTGCTGCTCTACGCTTACAGCACCTTTGACAAATGTTCTACAAGGTGGGAGATTCCGTAGCAGTCGCAAAGGCTGGCTTTCTAACTCCCCTGCGAGATCAGAGAGTCAAAAGAGACATTCCCTTCCACCGCCTGCCATGTCATTAACAGAAAGTAAAAGGCCGGCGGTTGACTTCTGGGGGAAATGCCAACGTACACACGCGAAACAAACTCTCCCCCCCCCTTACTTATTGTAGAGCCTTCCTGCTGCCTTGCTGCTAATTTGGAAAATCAAACAGCGCGTCCGTGCGTGCCCAAGTGCGGTCTGGCTCTCTCACAGCTGGTATCCGTGCGGCGAAGCGGTAATGCTCCAGGGGTGACCTCACACCCCTTCTTCATGGCAACAGACTGTTTGACATGGACAAAACACACAATTATGGGTCGGTGATAGAAATAGAGCACAGGTTGGAAAGGAGCTGGGGGGGGGGAGAAGTGTCTCAAATAATAACAAAGGAAGTTTGGGAGGGGGGGGAAGGCAGTTCATGCGCATGGACTGCCGAAGGAACGTATGTGCCACGATTAGCAGATGAACCCTGCATGCCGAGCAGATGCTCTACCAGAACCCTTCACCTGAAGCTGCCTTCTAATAAATCAGACCCTTGGTCCATCAAGGTCAATATTGTCTTTTCAGACTGGCAGGGGGTCTCCCGGGTCTCAGACAGAGGTTTTTCGTACCACCTACTGCTTGGTCCTTTTAACTGGAGATGCCAGGGATTGAACCGGGGACCTTCTGCATGCCAAGCTGAGGCTCTTCCAGGGTATGTGAAAGCAACCTATGTTCAGGGCCAGCCTGAGATCACTCCTTCTCAGCACACGACAGAAGACAAGAGACTTCAACGTTGCAGACCGATTGGAAGTTATCCAGAAAACCAAAACTGTCAACAAGCCATACAGGACAATTAGCAATTTGGGGGAGTGCAGTACATTGGTTTGAAGAGGCCCAGAACGGAGAAGGGATTAGCATATTACTGACCCCAAAAGCACTCTAAATGAGCATGCATTAGAATACGGGGCAAGCCACAAACAAACGATGGAACGGAAATACGGCTCTGTTCAGAAGGCAGCTTGGACCGATGTTCAGGAAGGAAAGAGGGGCCGCAGAGGCAGGGCGCTCTGAGGTTTGAGATGGCGGCAAAGGCAACCAAGGAGGCCCCATCACATTTTCCACAGATTAAGAATAGATTAGGTTTTAATGGAATGAGCAGCCCTCGCCTGACCTTCCATGTTCCTAAGATGCTGGGCTGCTTTCTCAGAACCATTGTTTCCTTCCCACGTTTTTTTTTTTTTTTTAATGCAATGCTCTGCTTTATTTAAAAAAGAAACCAAAATCTTCGGCCATTGTTTTCACCATCCTCCCAAAGCGCTTCCAATGGGGAACGTTTTTTAAAGTTTCAGGAGTCCGCCCCGGGCGGGACCTCCAAAGGGGAAGCAGACATCTTCGTTCAAAGGCTGATTTCTGCTTTGGCTTTTCCCTCCGTTGTTGGAGCAGAAATTCCCCTCTGCGTTGCATGCTGTTTTCACTTCCTTTGATGATCGGGTTTTACGGTAGTTTTCACACTCCATGCCACTTTCGAGTTTTTGGATTGTCAGGTTTTAGTCTACCTTCTGCGTCGATTTATGGCCGTTCCGGGGTGATTTTGCAGTCCATACGCTGCCCCGAGGTATCTGAATGTTGTTTTGAGCTGCACTTTTTCCTCCCAGTTGAGAAAATGCAGAGCGAACGCTAGATGCAAAATCGCCCAAAGTGTGCTTCTAATACCTGGGGGGGAGAGAGAGAGACTAAAGGCCGGACAGAAGCTTAGAAGGAGGTGAGATTTTTGCCTGTCTCTTAGGGCCTTTAAATGTCCTCCCTGGATTAAGTTTCAGGGGACAACTGTGTAGGTCTGTTGTAGAACAGCTAGATTTGAATCCAGGATAAGGTTGCCAGGTCCCCTCACCGTGCCAAAGAGGGTGGTGGTGGGGGGCATCCCAGGATGTCCCTGACACGATGACCTCACCCGGAAGTGATGTCATCAGGTCAGCGATGTCGCACGGTGATGCCCTGGTTAGAGGGCAAACCTGTATGGGTTTAGGCCAAATTTACCTCAGAGTTTTGCCCTCCAGCCAGAGCATCTTGCGCGATGTCCCCAACGTGATGATGTCACCTCCAGGTGATGTCATCACTTTGGGGACATCGTGGGGGAATGTGGCTGTTTGCGGACGAGGTTTCCCTTGCCAGCCAGCAGGCCGGGGGTGGGCTGAAATTCCCAAAAACGGGGGAACGCCCACTGGGATCTGCGGACTGAGACCCCTAGTCCAGGAGCACTTTCTGCAGGGCTTACATGATGGAGCTGTTCCACCAGGCCTTTGGTTGAGTTGGCAGGTGTTCAATTATTCTGCCCCCTGCCCCCCGCATGCCCTGCTTTGTCCTGTTCATATCCCTTTTCTAATGCCCTGCTGTTCTGGATACCATGTGAACCCTCTATGCCTTGTTCTTGGCTGTCCGGAGGACCTGGTTGGCCACTGTTTGAGACAGGATATTGGACTGGATGGACGACTGGTCTGATCCAGCAGGGCTCGTCTCGTGTTCTTATCAGGGGAAGGCCTCAACCTCTCTGCCCTGTTGTTGGCCCTACAGAGGAACTGGTTGGCCCCTGTGGAAGACAGGATGTTGGACTGGATGGATGACTGGTCTGATTCAGCTGGGCTCTTCTGATGTTCTTACCAGGGAAGGCCTTGTCCTGTTTGAGACAAGATGCTGGACTGGATGGGCCACTGCTCTGATCCAGAAGGGCTCTCCTGATATTCTTATGAAAGCCTAGGCCTCCATGCCCTGTTGTTGGCCCTCCAGAGGAACTGGTTGGCCACTGTGTGAGACAAGATGCCGGACTAGATGGACCCTCACTGGTCTGATCCAGCAGGACTCTTCTGAGGTTCTTATCAGGGGAAGGCCTCAACCTCTCTGCCCTGCTGTTGGCCCTACAGAGGAACTGGTCAGCCACTGTGGAAGACAGGATGTTGGACTGGATGGATGACTGGTCTGATCCAGAAGGGCTCTCCTGATATTCTTATGAAAGCCTAGGCCTCCATGCCCTGTTGTTGGCCCTCCAGAGGAACTGGTTGGCCACTGTGTGAGACAAGGTGCTGGACTAGATGGACCACTGGTCTGATCAGCAGGGCTCTTCTGAGGTTCTTATGAAGGCCTAGGCCTCCATGCCCTGTTGTTGGCCCTCCAGAGGAACTGGTAGGCCACTTTGTGAGACAGGATGCTGGACTAGATGGACCACTGGGTCTGATCCAGCAGGGCTCTTCTGAAGTTCTTATCAGGGGAAGGCCTAGGTCTCCATGCCCTGTTGTTGGCCCTCCAGAGGAACTGGTTGGCCACTGTGTGAGACAAGGTGCTGGACTAGATGGACCACTGGTCTGATCAGCAGGGCTCTTCTGAGGTTCTTATGAAGGCCTAGGCCTCCATGCCCTGTTATTGGCCCTCCAGAGGAACTGGTAGGCCACTTTGTGAGACAGGATGCTGGACTAGATGGACCACTGGGTCTGATCCAGCAGGGCTCTTCTGAAGTTCTTATCAGGGGAAGGCCTAGGCCTCCATGCCCTGTTGTTGGCCCTCCAGAGGAACTGGTTGGCCACTGTGTGAGACAAGGTGCTGGACTAGATGGACCACTGGTCTGATCAGCAGGGCTCTTCTGATGTTCTTATAAAGGCCTAGGCCTCCATGCCCTGTTGCTGGCCCTCCGGACGATCTGGTCAGCCACTGCGTGAGAGAGGATGCCGGACTAGATGGACCACTGCTCTGATCCAGCAGGGCTCTTCTGATGTTCTTATGAAGGCCTCTGCCTTTCTGCCCTGTTGTTGGCTGTACAGAGGAACTGGTTGGCCTCTTTGTGGGACAGGATGCTGGACTGGGTGGACCACCGGTCTTGATCCAGCAGGGCTCTTCCTCTGTTCTTATGACCCCAGGTCACCCCCTGGGCTGCTGAGCAGACCACCATCTGACACTACCCAGGGCCTCCCCTGTGAAATGTTCCGTCTCAACGACCCGCTTTCCCTGGCCCCTTTCAACACCTTTTCCCCAGCTATGCCAGCTATGCTTCCTCGCAGCCCTTCCCCATGCCTGTACCAGAAACCTCTTGGCACGTTATTTCCTCCAGCTAGGAGAAGCCGAGGGGATCCGTCCTCTGTTGTTGCTCTAAGCAGGGAAGGGGGGAGAGAACCTGGCGGCTCCAATTAAAATAGCACTTAAGCAGGAACAGCCTGCTCCATCCAAGACTGCACCAGCACACAGCCCCCCCCAAACCCCACAGTTTGTTCTCTTGAGCGATAAGGAGAAACTCATTACGGCTGTTCAATATAAACAGGAGATAAGCGGAGGAGGAGGAGGGGGGAGTGAGAGCAGCTGAGTCCTGTCGTCTGCACTCCCTCTTTCTTTCTCTTCAGCTCGCCTGACTTTAAAGCACCTTGAGTCTGCTGTGCTGAGAAAGCAGTGGACTCACCAAGAGGGTGCGGGAAGTCAGCCTCAGCCAGGTCAAGATGGGTAGCTGTGAGTTAGGCTGATTTTACGTCTGACTGTCCCGCTGGAATCATTCTAGTGTACCAGCTGTTCCCTCAAGGACAGCTTGGGAAAGAGCTCTCTCAGCCCCACCTACCTCACAGGGTGTCTGCTGTGGGGAGGGGAAGGGAAAAGGAGTTTGTAAGCCGCTCTGAGACTCCCTTGGGGAGTGGAGGGCGGGGTATAAATCCAATCTCTTCTTCTTCTTCTTCTTCAATATTAAAACAAAACATTAAAAACAATAAAGACCCTAGCAGGGCTTTCCCCGGGGCGCTGCGCCTCTGCACTGCTCAGGGAAGCCGAGGAGGGGGCGGGGCTTGGTCATGTGCCCGCCCCCTGGGCTCCTCACTCCCGGAGCTGCGCTCCTGTGCGCTCCTGCTCCAACGGACCTGTTATGTATTGACCATGCGGTCGCCATGTGCTCTCTTCATTGCGACCGCATGGCCAGAGCACATGGCCAGAGCATGGCCAGAGCACATGGCCAAGAAACTACCTGAGCTTCAGCCAGGTAGAACAAAGGCCAGGTGGATTCAAACCGGCCACCAATCCTGTACCTAGGTTTCTCCCAGGGAACCTATGAAATGTAAATAGACTTCTAATAGCCTATCAGGCCAGTTGGGTGAGGTCAGGGGATTGTCCCTGACCAGCATAAAAGGAGGGCTTGGAGCCCTGGGTTGTATGCTTCATCCAGACCAGCAATAAAGATCTAGCTGTTTCACTACTCCATGGACTCCCGACTCCAATACTTATCAGTGGCGACGAGGATGGGATCCCGATGAGCGACTCTCCAGCAGACCACAGCAGCACAGCGAGCTCCGTCCCGCCGGCCGCAGGCATCTCCGAGCTCCAGCGCTCCAACGCCTCGCCGCAAGCCGCTCTGAGCCCAATCCTCCGGCACTAGCCAGCGCCAAGCCTCAGCGCTCCCCGGCACCGCCGCAAGACACGAGGACATCGCTCAAACAGCCGCCGCCGCTCCTGCTCTGGTAAATATGGCAAACGCTCCGGGACCAATTACCCCTTTCAATACGTCTCGCCCCGAGACGTGGGAGTCCTGGCTCAAGACGCTGGGTTGTGCCTTTAAGGTCCGCGGAATCACAGATGCGGACCTGAAGAGTGCCTGGCTCTTGAGTTCTGGAGGGGTGGAGGTCATGCGGGTGGCCCAGAACCTACTAGCCCCGCAAGACCCCACCGAGGTGTCTTACGATGTGCTCACCAAGACCCTCGGCAATTACTTCGCCCCGAAGCCATCAAAACTGGCCAGGCGCTGGGAGTTCATACAGCGCCAGCAGCAGCCGGGGGAGTCAGCCGCCACTTTCCTGGCTGAACTCCGTCGACTAGCCGTGGGCTGCAAATTCCGCCACATGGATGACCACGTGGAGACCGCCTTCATGGGAGGGGTCCGGGAAGCCAAGCTCCGCCGGCGCCTCATTGCAATGCCGGAGCCAACCTTGGAGAAGATGCTCGAAACTGCGGCAGCCTTCGAGACAACGCAAAAGGACAAGGCAGCCACCAAAGTCCACCAGGCGGCTCCTCCCGAACCCGACTCAAGCGAAGAAGAGGACGTCCACCGGATGCAACCACGCTCGAAGGGTGAGCCCGGCGTCCCCAGGCCCAAAGGCCGGCGCCCAGCATCTGTCTCTGTTCCCTCTCCTGCTTCCCTCAACAGGCAGGCCCCAACGTGCGCCAGCTGTGGGGACCCCCACGACAGACGGACATGCCGCTTCCGTGATGCCATCTGCCGCGCCTGCGGGAAAGCAGGACATCTCGCCCGGGCCTGCCGCCTGAGGAACAGCCACCGTGCCCCAGCAGTGAACTTCGAAGAAGTGGGTAGTGTTGTTCCCACGGCCACGGTAATGAACTTGCCTCAGCCCATCCCGGGCGCAATTTCCGTGTCTCTCCGAATAGAGGGAGTTCCTTGCTCCATGGAACTGGACTCAGGGTCAGCATATTCAATTGTGTCCGCAGCTACGTTCCGCCGCCTCTGCCCGAAGGGGGCACGCTGGCTGCGGCTGCCGGCTGGGTTGGTCCTCCGGGACTTCCAGAAAAACCCAGTGGCTATTAAGGGGCTAGCCAGGGTCCGGGTCCAGTACCATGCCTTTAATGGCCTGCTGGACCTTCTCGTGGTGGAGCGCAATCTAACCAGTCTCCTAGGTCGCGCCTGGTTCAAGCCGCTCGGAGTGCAGTGGACCGGAATACACCGCATGGGCTCTACTGACTTCTCATCCATCTGCGAGGAATTTCCCGCCGTTTTCGATGGCTCATTGGGCTGCTACAAAGGACCCCCGGTTTCCTTCGACCTGGACCCGGCAGTCCGGCCCATCCGCGTGGCCGTCCGCCGGCCACCACTCGCCTTCCAGCCCAAAGTGGAGGCAGAGTTGGAAAAGCTCGTGGCACAAGGGGTGCTCGAGCCGGTCTCCCACGCCAAGTGGGAGACTCCCATTGTGACCCCCCTCAAAGCTAACGGGGAAGTCCGCATCTGCGCGGATTACAAATGTACAATTAATAAGGCATTACAGGACCACGCGTACCCGGTACCGGTGGTCAGCCATGTTCTGGCCTCCCTCGCGGGTGCCAAAATATTTGGAAAATTAGACTTGGCCCAAGCCTATCAGCAGCTTCCCGTAGACGAAGCAACGGCCGAGGCACAAACGATTGTGACTCACAAGGGAGCGTTCAAGGTAAAACGCCTCCAATTTGGGGTCAGCGTAGCACCCGGAATCTTTCAAAATCTAATGGATTCTCTCCTAAAAGATGTTCCAGGAGTGAAGCCGTTCTTCGACGACGTCCTCATCGCCGCCCCGGACGCCGACACGTTCGCAGCTCGCCTCCGGATGGTGCTGCAAAGGTTCCAGGACGCGGGTCTCAAGGTTCGAAAAGACAAGTGCACCCTGGGAGTCTCCTCGGTGACCTTCTTGGGGTTCCAAGTCACCGCAGATGGCATTCACCCTACAAAGGAGAAGGTAGTGGCAATTACAGGTGCACCCCGCCCGTCCTCAAAGGCGGAACTCCAGGCGTTCTTGGGACTTGTGAACTTCTACCACGCCTTCCTTCCGCACAAGGCGGCGGTCGCTGAACCCCTGCATCGTCTCCTGGACAAGGGAGCGGCTTGGGCCTGGGGTCCCAAGCATGATGCAGCCTTCCGGGCCGTCAAAGACTTATTAATTTCAAATGCGGTCTTAGCGCATTTCGATGAGAGGCTCCCTGTCATCCTGGCCTGCGACGCATCCCCCTACGGCGTTGGGGCGGTCTTGGGACACCGGCTACCCAACGGAAAGGAGGTACCGGTTGCCTACTACTCCAGGACCCTGTCGTCGGCAGAACGGAACTACGCCCAGATCGACAAGGAGGCCCTAGCAATCGTAGCTGGCGTCAGGAAATTTCACGACTATCTCTACGGGCGGTCGTTCACCGTGGCCACAGATCACAAGCCGCTGCTGGGTCTCCTTGCCCCCCACAGGCAGACCCCTCACATGCTGTCCCCGCGGGTCCTGCGGTGGTCAATTTTTTTGTCAGGCTACTCCTACGAATTGGTACATCGCCCGGGGAAGGCGATGGGTCATGCAGACGCCCTCAGCCGTCTTCCCCTCCCGTCCTGCGACCCTGATCCGGCTCCCGCTTTCCACGTCGCGCTCCTAGAGGATCTACCGGAGCGCCCCGTACAGGTATCAGATGTGGCCCGTCGCACGTGGCGGGACCGCATCCTTTCCCGTGTCTCGGACTGGGTGGGAAGGGGGTGGCCGGAAAAACCGGGACCAGATTTTGCCGCTTTCACGGCACGCAGGCATGAACTATCGGCCCACAAGGGATGCCTGCTATGGGGATCTCGAGTGGTGATCCCCGGGCCCCTGCGGCCCCGAGTGCTAGAGGCCCTCCACGAGGCTCACCCGGGAATTGTGCGCATGAAAGCTCTGGCCCGGAGTTACGTATGGTGGCCAGGCCTGGACAAAGACATTGAGGGGCGGGTCCAGAAGTGTACCAAATGCCAGGAGTCACGGCCAGATCCGCCACACGCTCCTGTCCGATCCTGGGAATCTACTAACAAGCCTTGGTCCCGCCTGCACCTAGACTTCGCGGGACCAGTCCAGGGCCGGTTATTTCTTATCGTTGTTGACAGCTACAGCAAGTGGCTTGAGGTAGTGCCGGTAGCTTCGACCTCCACCAACGCTGCCTTAAGAAGTCTCTGGCCGATCTTCGCGACACACGGAATGCCAGAAACTCTCGTGACCGACAACGGGACCGCCTTCACCTCCGGCGAGTTTCAACGGTTTGTGGAAGCCTGCGGTCTGCGCCACATCCGCTCCGCTCCGTTCCACCCCGCAACCAATGGCCAGGCCGAGCGCATGGTGAGGACAACGAAGGACGCGTTAAAGAAGATGGAGCATGGCGACTGGGAAGAGCAGCTGTACAAGTTCCTGTTCTGCCAACGGAACACACCCCACTCAGGGACCGGGCGCCGGCCAGCCGAACTTCTGATGGGAAGACGACTGGGAACCGTCTTGGACCGCCTACATCCCGACCGAGCAATCGAGGGGAACCCGACAATGGAGGACCGGCCAGCTGCCCGAGGATTTGCTCCCGAAGACCCCGTATACGCAAAGAACTTCGCGCGGGGTCCAACATGGCTCCCCGCGAGGATCGTCCGAGTCACAGGGCCTTATTCCTATGAGGTCCTTACGGAAGATGGCGTAGTCTGGAAACGGCACATTGACCAGATTCGACGCCGTACCCAGAACCACGATGATACCCAGGCCCCCGAACTCCCTGCACCAACAGACCGTGACATCGACACGACTCCAGAAGCAGCGCCAGACCCTGATCCGGAGACTGCGGAGATGCCGCTCCTGCCCGCGGACGAAGCAGTCACACCATCCACACCTGAACAACCCCCGAGCAGACAGGCCCCGCCAGCAGAACAACTACCCACACCGCAACCTGCCGACACTAGCAACACACCCCGCCTTACAACCCCCCGGCGCTCTGGACGTGAGCGCAGACGCCCGGACTATCTCAAAGACTATGTGTGCAGAGGGGTTCTGGACTATGGGGGGAGGGGTGTTATGTATTGACCATGCGGTCGCCATGTGCTCTCTTCATTGCGACCGCATGGCCAGAGCACATGGCCAAGAAACTACCTGAGCTTCAGCCAGGTAGAACAAAGGCCAGGTGGATTCAAACCGGCCACCAATCCTGTACCTAGGTTTCTCCCAGGGAACCTATGAAATGTAAATAGACTTCTAATAGCCTATCAGGCCAGTTGGGTGAGGTCAGGGGATTGTCCCTGACCAGCATAAAAGGAGGGCTTGGAGCCCTGGGTTGTATGCTTCATCCAGACCAGCAATAAAGATCTAGCTGTTTCACTACTCCATGGACTCCCGACTCCAATACTTATCAGGACCCCTGCTTCTGATGTTGTAATCTTTGGTTTTGTTTTCTTTATCAGTATTGTGGTGTTGAAAATAAACAATAAAAAGTCATTCATTTTTTAAAAGTCTGCATAAACCCAGTTGAAAAATCACCTTAAAATTGTTTTCTACTCGCTGTAACGTGTGACAAAAAATTTGCAGCAGCCAAAACAGCCCCTGAATCCACTGCAGCCAAAAGACTCCCTAATTTTTCTTTTGCTAATGCACCTATCGCCTCAGCTGGTGGCAGCTGCTGCCAAAGTAACATGCTTAAAAACTATAAAGCCAACCAATCAGAAGCTTTGTGGGGCAAAAAACAAACTCGCCCGAAGAAGAGGAGATTGGAATTATACCCTGCCCTTCACTCGGAGTCACAGAGCGGCTTGCAAACTCCTCCCCCTTCCCCTCCCCACAACAGACACCCTGTGAGGTAGGTGGGGATGAGAGAGCTCTTTCCAGAACCGCCCTTGAGAGAACAGCTCTGACAGAACTATGGCTTGCCCAAGGTCATCCAGCAGCTGCAAGTGGAGGCGTGGGGAATCAATCCTGGCTCTCTCTGAGTAGAGTCCACGCACTTAACCAAAACTGGTTGGCCACTGTGTGAGACAGGATGCTGGACTAGATGGACCACTGGTCTGATCCAGCAGGGCTCTCCTTAGGTTCTTCTCTGAGGAAGGCCTCGGCCTTCTATGCCCTGTTGTTGGCCCTCCAGAGGAATTGGTTGGCCACTGTGTGAGACTGGATGCTGGACTAGGTGGGCCCTCGCTGGTCTGATCCAGCAGGGCTCTTCTGATGTTCTTATCAGGGGAAGGCCTCGGCCTCCGTGCCCTGTTCTTTGCTGTCCAGAGGAACTGGTTGGCCACTGTATGAGACAGGATGTTGGACTAGATGGACCCCTGGTCTGGGTCTGATCCAGCAGGACTCTTCTTACATTCCCCACTGGTAGCCAGTGTGAACTGACTGCAGACTTCAGCTATAGCTCCTTGAAGTGCAGAAAAGAGACCTCCCCCCCCCCCCCAAAAAATTTTTTGTCCAGGGGCCTTCAAGAGCTATGCTGAGAAAATGAAACATGCTTTATGTTGCATTACTTCACAGATTTGCCTAAAAGCACACCACAAAGTTCATCTCAAGAGGGTGTGTACTTCCGGCATGCAAACCATGCGCTGGTCCACCACAACCCCTCTTCGACAGCAGTGCGGTACACCCTGGATCGTGCGCAAACTGAAGCCCACTGCACATACTTTGCATGAGTCCCTCAAATCCCACAAACAAAGAAGGACATGCTCATTTGAAGAGCAAGTTTGGTGTAGCGGTTGAGTGCGCAGACTCTAATCTGGGGGAACCAGGTTTGATTCCCCACTCCTCCACTTGCAGCTGTTGGGTGACCTTGGGCAAGCCATAGTGCTTCTGTAAGAGCTGTTCTCTCAAGAGCAGTTCCAGAAAGAGCTCTCTCAGCCCCGCCTACCTCACGGGGTGTCTGTTGTGGGGAGGGGAAGGGAAAGGAGTTCGTAAGCCGCTCTGAGACTCCGAGTGAAGAGCGAGGTATAAATTCAATCGTCTCTTCTTCCTCCTCTTCTTGGGAGGCTTGGTGCAGCCAATTTCTTTTTTTTCCAATATTTTTTTATTTTATTTTCATAATAACAAACCAACACAGTAACAAACCAAACATATAACCAAACGAAATACAGATAATGGTCTATACAATTGAGGTTAATCATATCAGAACAGAATAAAACATCTAAAAATATAATAAGTTTTCGTAAAAGGGATTCTTTGGAACAATCTTACTATTAGTTAAGTAGCTTATAATAGTAAACCATGTTGCTTGAAATAATTGTTGTGTTTTATATTGGTTTCCCACACTGGTGATACAGTATATACAAAATATTCCCATAGCTTATTTTGCCAGCAAAATAATGATGAGGCCTTCTCTGTTTTCCAATGTTGTGCAATGGCAATCCTAGCCACAGCTATCAGTATTGAAATTTGTATTTTAGTAGTTTTCTCTTCTATGTTAAGTAAACTAGTCTCTAACAAAATTAATTCTAGTGAGGGAGACAGTGTTATACCCGTTATCAATGCAATGTGTACCAATATCGTTTTCCAAAATAATTGAATTTGTGGGCAATACCACCAACAGTGAGAAAACGTTCCAACCAAACCACGTTTTCCCCAGCATCTCTCTGGAATTACCGGGTTGATTTTATGTAATACTTGTGGAGTATAGTACCACCTATTAAAAACTTTAAAAGTACTGAAACGAATGTTAAAAATATTAGAGGTATTATTAGGTAAAGACCAAATGCTGAACCAGGTTTGCTCCGATATGAAAAAGCTACCCTCCTTGTTCCATTGTTTTTGCATTGGTAATGTTATTGTCTTGCTATGTTTAAGTAATATTTTGTATAAGGTGCGGCCAATTTCGGAGAAACCCAGATCTAAGGAATTTTGTCTATGGGAAGCTGAAACATACCGACCCATGCCGTACATTTTTCAAATTATATCCCAGAGCTTAAGAAGCAGTGGCACTGGGAGAGAAAGAAATGCAAGTGTACTCACTGATGGATAGATCTTGATAGGATTGCCGACAGAGTCAGAAGGATGCCCCCATATGGGCCAGCTTCAAACTGAAAGGCAGAGAAGAAAAGAAAGACAGGATGTTGATTTCTGAAGCATCCTTTTCTCACTGGCCTTTCATGGAGAGAACTACAAATGTCCTTTTCTATATTCCTTTTTTTTTAAAAAAAACCTGACTTCACAAAAATCACCTGACTTTACAAAAAAAGTTACTTTTTCCCCACCATAGAAAATAGGGCTGCCAAGTCAGCCTGGGGGGCGGGGGATCCCCCGCTACAGGGGTTCCCGATCCGCCGGCCAGCATTCGGCCGGCGGGGGAAACCCCACCACCGAGGTCGTCCAGCCTGGACGACCTCCCTAACGTAATGACGTCACCCGGAAGTGACGCCATCACGTTGGGGGCATTGCCAGGGCAACGCTCTGGCAATCGCCCCAAAACTCTATGATACCATAGAGTTTTGGGGCGATTGCCAGAGCGTTGCCCTGGCAACGCCCCAAAGCGCGCGCACCAGGGAAGCTCCCAACCAGCGGAGCTTCCCCCCCCCGCCGGTAAGTTAAATACACTTGGCAACCCTAATAGAAAACAATGGAGGGAATGGGGGCAACCTGTTTGGGGGCCCGTAGAATTGGACCCCCTGGTCCAGTCTTCTTGAAACTTGGTGGGTATTTGGGGGAGAGGCTCCAGCAGCTACCCTGCAAGTTCGGAGCCTCTCCCTCAAACCCCCTCCCCTCCAGCCGCTTTTTAAGTGGGCCCTAGGGCCCACTCCTCGCTCCGGCCCCAAATGACCCCTGCATACTACAGTCCCTGATACGGGGGAGGAAAAGGCAAAAAGCCCGACAAACTGCACCGGCAGAGGTTTTTATACCTTGCAGACCGTCACAGATCTGAACCAGGAAGCCCGTTTCTGGGCCAGGCGTCATACCTTGGAAATGTTCTGTTGCAGGAAGCTCAGCAGGTCTTCGTATCTGGCGATCACGTGCAGCATGATCTGTGGAAGTCCAAGCGGAGGGTTCGGTTCGTGTCGGAACACAAAGCGAAATTCTAGCCAAGGTCTAGGCCGGGGGCCCCCAAAGGTCTTGAGACTGTAGGCCCCTTTGGAATTCTGACACTGTGTGGTGGGGATGGCCACAAAATGGCTGCCCTGGGAGGTGGAGGCAACCGCAAAATGGCTGCCATCGCCGACTTCCAGTCACACACGGAAGGTCTTTGAGCGGCGGTAACAGCTGTGGCCACCACGATGGTTTTAAAAAATCTGCACAGCCAATCAAGACTCTCATGTCCCATTAGAGGATTTCCTGGGGAAGAGGAGATTGGATTTATACCCCGCCTTTCACTACCTGAAGGAGTCTCAGAGTGGCTTACAAACACCTTTCTAGGGCTGCCAAGTCAGCCCGGGGGGCGGGGGATCCCCCGCTACAGGGGTTCCCGATCCGCCGGCCAGCATTCGGCCGGCGGGGGAAACCCCGCCCCCAAAGTCGTCCAGCCTGGACGACTTCCCTCACGCAATGGCGTCACCCGAAAGTGACGCCATCATGTTGGGAGGCGTTGCCAGGGCGACGCTCTGGCAATCGCCCCAAAACTCTATGATACCATAGAGTTTTGGGGCGATTTCCAGAGCGTCGCCCTGGCAACGCCCCCAATGTGCTGACGTCACTTCTGGTGACGTCAGCCGGCTCGCGCACAAAGCGCGCGCACCAGTGAAGCTCCCGGTTGGCAGAGGACTTCCCCCCGCCGGTAAGCAAAATGGACTTGGCAACCCTACGCCTTTCCCTTCCCCT
The DNA here is from genome assembly GCA_029233225.1 of Lepidodactylus listeri. NCBI lineage: Eukaryota > Metazoa > Chordata > Lepidosauria > Squamata > Gekkonidae > Lepidodactylus > Lepidodactylus listeri. The sequence continues at coordinate 7,318,962 of JARCFY010000012.1, forward strand.
CCTCACAGCAGACACCCTGGGAGGTAGGTGGGGCTGAGAGAGCTCTGATAGAAACTGCTCTTTTTTCGAAAACAGCTGTGCCAAAACTATGGCTTGCCCAAGGTCATCCAGCAGCTGTGAGTGGAGGAGTGGGGAATCGAACCCAGTTCTCCCAGATTAGAGTCCGTGCACTTAACCACTGCACCAAACTGGCTCGCCTGGCCCGACCCACTTTTTAAAAACACTTGGCGAGCGCCAGGAAAGCTTTCGGCAAGCACCCTGGCACCCATGGGCACCAAGTTGAAGATGCCTGCTCTAGGCCACAAACGCAAAAGAGACACACTGCCTGACATTCTATTTATTTATTTAATGTATTTTAAAAAACCACTTCTATTGCACGTCTAATTACACTCATTCATTGACTGAACCACCACAATAAAACATGCAGGAACAACAGCAATAGCAGAACGGAACCCAGCAGGAGACTTGGGGGGAGGACACACTAGGTGCCATTCTGCCGATGGAATGATGGCATTTCCAGGCCGAACCTGGAAGTGATGTCACGCCACTCTAGCATCCAGCAGAAACTCTATGGTAAACCATAGAGTTTCCGCTGAATCCTAGAGTGGCATGTTGTCATTTCTGGGTTCGCCTCAAAAATCACATTGGGCCACTGAGACAACAGCGAGTTTTCCTTATCTTGTTTTCTCTCGCTGGCTTACTGAACGGGGTGAAGACTGGGTGGTGGCCAGCAGAAGGATTCCTGCCATTGCATGAGACCCAGCAACTCTTCTTTGGCCCAGTTAGGAACGGTACCAAACTGTCAGCTCAAGGAGCACAGCAAATCAAAGCTGGCGGAACCGCTGGGAGCCACTGCTTTCAAAATCAGGAATCAAACAGCCACTGGGAAAAAAAACCAATTGGAGCAATCTAACCAGGTGAGATGCTTTACGCACCTCCTGTGGCAAGTCATTCCAAAGCATGGGGAGCCACCACTGAAAAGGCCATGTTACTGATGTGATGCCAGAAGAACCTATTGAAAAGAGGGAACCTCCAAGCACAATCTGTCAGGCTGAGCAGAGTTGGCCAGAGCCAGTGTGGCGTCGCGGTTAAGAGCAACCGACTCTAATCTGGAGAACCGGGTTTGATTCCCCACTCCTCCACATGAAGCCGGCTGGGTGACCTTGGGTCAGTCACAGCTCCCTCAGGGCTCTCTCAGCCCCACCTGCTGTGGGGAGAGGAAGGGAAGGTGGCTGTAAGCCGCTCTGAGACTCCTTCCGGTAGTGAAAAGCGGGGTATAAAACCCCCCAGCCAATGCGGCAGGATCGCTGGGATTACAAAACGGGGACCCGAGAAGCATGTAAATTTCCCCGTGTTCCTTAGTGGGAGGGCAGAATTGAAAACAAAATGTCTTAGGCGTTCACTGAGATAGATTGTCTGGGTGGAAACGGAACTTCAATGTCTATTGTCCTTGAGGGGGATATTAACAGCAATGTTGTTTTGATTTTTTTCATTCTGCAAAGATCATCACTCCAACTGAGTACTGTTCGGATGCTGCCTCTGTTCCTCCGGGTTGTTTTTCCCCTCATCAAACGGACAGCCCGTCAGCTCACAGTGGGACCAGGAAGCTGCTTTCCCACCAGACCTGCAGTTCTTGTCGCAGAGCATTGATGCTGGATTCTTTTCTCCCAAAGAGGGGCTCTACTACGTGCAAACTGGCATGGGAGATAAAGCTGTCCCTGTGTGATAGCAGCCCAGCGAGGGGAAGATAGCAAGAAGCGTAATCCCTCCCTTCTGGCCTTTGCAAGGTGGGATTAGACGACCTGTATCCAGAACCAGCTGCCTGGGAATAAGTCTGAAAACTTCGGAGGTGCTGAAAGCTACTCTGGGATCCCTCCAGTTTGCCAGACGCTGCTCGCAAATTTTCCGGTTGCCTCTCTGCTGCCATGAGGGCTAGGGGCGTGTTTTCCTCCGTGAAGGGATACCAAGATTCTGAAGATTCCAAAATTCCACTTGTGCATCGGGGTAGGTGCCTGATGGCCCCTCTCCATGAGACTCATACACGCAGGGGTCATTTCGTCGAAAAAGAGGTGCAGGAGCTCATTAGCATAACTTATTTGCATGTGCTACACCACCTGACATCACCGGAAGTATGTCAGAAGGCAAGAAAGAAAGGAGAGAGAGAGAGAGAGAGAGAGAGAGAGAGAGAGAGAGAGAGAGAGAGAGAGAGAAGAAAGAAAGAAAGAAAGAAAGAAAGAAAGAAAGAAAGAAAGAAAGAAAGAAAGAAAGAAAGAAAGAAAGAAAGAAAGACAGAAAGAGAACTGCTACTAATCCAAGCCTCAGAAATACCACTATTCTGGGAGGATAGCTTCAGTGGTGGCTGAAGCCTTCAGAAGGCTGGTCGGAGGAACAAGGACCTTTCCAGGGGACGGGGTCATTTTGCTGCAGCCATGACACAAGCAGGCATTTCCCCATGGGAAGGGGCTGGCACCAACTCCCGGAGCTGAGCTCCCCCGAGCTCCTGCTCGAAAGGACCCCTGCATACACGTATGAAAAACGCAGACACAGGCACAGAAGCTGGATAGGGATGCCAGCCTCCAGGTGGAACCTGGGGATCCCCCCCCCCCCCCCCCCGCATTTCAACTCATCTCCAGGTTACAGAGATCAGTTCCCCTGGAGAAAACGGATGTTTTGGAGGGTGGAGAGTCTACGGCATTATATCCCGCTGAGTTCCCTGTCCTCCCCAGGCTCCATTTCCAAATATCCAGGAGTTTCCCAGCCTGGATCTGGCCACCCTACCCCCCATCCCCAGCTGGTAGTCGGAGTGGGGGGACGACGACCTGGCAACCAATATTCCCTCTAAGCTGAGTTCGTGTGAGCTAGCTCCCAGTTTTTTAGCCTCCAGCTCACACATTTTTGTCTTAGCTCAGGAAGGAGCACTCCAGAGCAGACGGATTGATGCAGCGGCCCAATCGCTCGCTCACGGATTTCATGCCAGTAGCTTGCGAAGTAGAATTTTTCCTCACAAGACTCCACAGCTTAGAGGGAGCGTTGCTGGCAGCCCCAAGTCGGAATGAAATCCTACCGTTTCCAGGATCCCGTCTGCTTTGTATTTTCCCGCAGGGGTGAACTGCTGTGTTCCAGTACACCTGGACAGGAGAGACAGACAAAACAGATGCAGAAGGAAAGAGCGAGGGGTGCGTACTTAAATGCGACGAAGACGTGAAGCCACAGTCCCCACCATGGCACCCGGGGACACCACAGCATCCACGGACACATTTCCCAGCGCCTGCCGAGGGTTTTTAGAAAGTGGGTGGGGCTTTTGCCCAGCCAGGCTTCTGATTGGCCACTGGAGATTTGATTGGCTGCGGAGATCTTTAAAAATGTTGCTCTGGCAGCAGCTACCACCACAGCACGAGGGTTGCCAGCTCTGGGTTGGAAAATACCTGGAGCCTTTGGGGGTGGAGCCAGGAGAGGGCGGGGTTTGGGGAGGGGAGGGGCCTCAGCATGGTCCAATGCCATAGAGTCCACCCTTCAAAGCAGCCATTTTCTCCAGGGGAGCTGATCTCTGTCAGCTGGGGATCAGTTGTAAAATCAGCTATAAAAGCGGGTGATCTCCAGGCCACACCTGGAGACTGGCAACCCTATACAGCAGAGGGGTCTTCATAAGAACATAAGAGAAGCCCATGTTGGATCAGGCCAGTGGCCTATCCAGTCCAACACTTGTCACACAGTGGCCAAAAACACCAGGTGCCCTCAGGAGGTCCAGCAGTGGGGCCAGGACACCAGAAGAAGAAGAGATTGGATTTATACCCTGCTCTTCACTCACTTGGAGTCTCAGAGCGGCTTACAAACTCTTTTCCCTTCCCTGCCCCATGACAGACAACCTGTGTAGTAGGTGGGGCTGAGAGAGCTCTTTCCCAAGCTGTCCTTGAGAGAACAGCTGGTACAGAGCTACGGCTTGACCAAGATCATCCAGCAGCTCCAAGTGAAGGAGTGGGGAATCAAACCCGGTTCTCCCAGATGAGAGTCTGCGCACTTAACCTCTACACCAGGGGTGGCCAACCTGTGGCTCGGGAGCCACATGCGGCTCTTTCACACATATTGTGCGGCTCCTGGCAGGGCGGCTGGGGAAGCAAAGGGGAGGCATGCTTTTTCTCTCTTTCTCCCTTCCTTCCTTCCCTCCTCCCTCCCATCTATTTGCTTTCCTAGTTTCTCTCTCTCTCTTTCTTTCCACTTCTTTAATTCTTTCTTTCCATCTCTCTCTTTTTCTCTCTCTCTCTCAATATCATTAGCAAACAAGTAATATCATTATCAATAACCGGTTTTCCTCGTTTGTTTTTATTTTTGGCAGTCCCATTTAATGTTAATAAAAAGCAAATTTGCATATTTTTAAAAAATAAAAACGTGTGTGTGATATTTGTTCCTGTCTTGCGGCTCTCAGACATCTGACGTTTATTCTATGTGGCTCTTACGTTAAGCAAGGTTGGCCACCCCTGCTCTACACCCAACTGGCTCTACACCAAATGTACAAGGTTCTGGATTCTGCCATGGAAACCCAGGAAACCCAGCTAGGGGAGAAAGAAACCTATTTTGCCAGGGACCTTTGCCCATCACTGCCAGCCAGAAGAGATGGACCGACATCCAGCGTCAGTATAAGCCAGCTTCTCTACCACTGAGCCGTGGCCCCACCCAGCTGAAGTGGAGGGAGGGCAATATTAACGCACCATTTTACCCGCCTGAAGAAACTTCAACCGGTCCTCTAACAAAACGCTTTGCACTTACAAGGCGACTGTGGCTTTCTCACTGCCGCCGGCGCGCCATAAAATATCGGCGAGAGCCAACGCGAGGCATTGGGTCCTGCGGGCTTCCGAAGGCCGGAGGCTCCTGCTGTTTGGGAACAGGAAATGCAAAGGCATCAGCGCTTACGATCTACGATCAACCAGACACCAAAGGTTTTGCAGCGCTCTACAGAAGAGGATGTGGAAAAGGGGAGATGGGAACCTTGGAACCCACACTGGAACAGAAATCCCCCTCTGCACTGCATGCTGCTTTCGCTTTCTTTGATCGTCGGATTTTATGGTAACTTCTGCATAGATTTATGGCCGTTCAGGGGTGACTTTGCAGTCAGTACAGCGTGGCCCTGGGGGATTTGGATGTGGTTTGGAGCGGCACCTTTTCCTCAGTGTCAGGGGTCGTTTCATAGAAAAAGAGGTGCAGGAGCTCATTAGCATACCTATTAGCATAACTCATTAGCATAACCGGCTGAATGACAGTTTCAGCCCTATTATACCCTATGGGCCATTGAAGTCAATGGCAAAAACTCATAGGGTATATGAAAGGCTGGAGGGGAGGGGATTTGAGGGAGAGGCTCCAAACTTGCAGGGTACCTTCTGGGACCTCTCCCTGAAATACCCACCAAGTTTCAAGAAGATTGGACCACGGGGCCCAATTCTATAGGGCCTCAAACAGGTTGCCCCATCCCCTCCTTTGTTCTCTATGGTGGGAAAAAAACATTACTTTTTTCCCACCATAGAGAACAATGGAGGGAATGTGGGCAACCTGTTTGGAGACCTGCAGAATTAGACCCCCCTGGTCCAATTTTCTTGAAACTTGGTGGGCATTTGGGGGAGAGATTCCAGAAGCTACCCTGCAAGTTTGGAGCCTCTCCCTCAAACCCCCTCCCCTACAGCCGCTTTTAAACTTGCCGCTGAATTTCGGCGGGAATTCGGCGGCGAGCTGAATCAGATCAGAGAATCTGATTCGGCCCGTGGCTGCCCTACTGCCCCTCCTGAGCTGGCGGAGCGGTACTCCGCCTCGCTCCGGCCCCAAAGGACCCCTGCTCAGTGTTCAGGAAATGTGGGTCAAATACCAGATACAGAATCGCCCTGGTTGCACAGAGCCAGTTACCGAAAATCAAAGGGCAGAGGCAGAGAGAGAGAGAGAGTGAGTTAGGTTGACAGCAGCCATCTGGAACTATCCGACGGGTGGAGAAAATGCAAGAGAGGAAATGCTGAGCTTGGTGCGCAGCAGAGGTAATGGGACGCAATTAGGGAAAGGCTCATTAAGGACAAATACTGGGAAATGAGCCTCTCCAAGACTCTAGACACCGAGTTCTGCAGGATGTAAAAAGTTGTACTTCGGGTGGGGCCACAGCTATCCCAAGGGGCTTATTTTGCTGGAAAGCCCGAAAGAAAATAGACATTAGCACTAATGATTTGTTCTTATGCCTTTTTGGACTGGAGGGCTTTCGTCCGCAAAATATTTCAGCGTTCTGTTCAGGAAGGAAGAGCGCCCAAATGCACACAACCCACCGGACGGAAGAAAAACCTGTCTGCCCACAAATACTCAATGATGGCACTTTTGAAAGGGTGACTCTGCACACTCTAGCAATCCTTGCTAATTTGGCACTGATGGATATGTACCCTAATCGACTGGACATCGCCTGCGGGGGGAGGAAAGGGAGGGGGTGACTTTTGAGCAGGGACTGCGAGACAACGAGTCCTGACTTCTGCTAACAGAAATCAGTTAGCGGAAGTTAGAACTCATTATTTCACAGTCCCGGCTCAAAGTTACCCCCTCCCCTCTTTTTTCCCTGCAGACAATGTTAAATTGATTAGGGTTCCGATTCAAGAGCGTACCGGTGCCAGATTCATTAAAAATAAATAATCTAAGTTTGATAAGACTACCCCTTAAACTGCAAGAGAAGCTTGAATAGCCAGGGCTTCTCAGAGCTCAGAAGCTAAGCAGGGGTGAGCCAGTTTAAGAACATAAGAACCTAAGAAGAGCCCTGCTGGATCAGACCCATTGTCCATCTAGTCCCACATCCTATCCCATGAATTGAATGGTGACTGTTTATTATTCTGATCTATGCCAATAAAGGTTCTGTTGTTGTTGTTGTTGTTGTTGTCCCACATCCTGTCTTACGCAGTGGCCAACCAGTTCCTCTGGAGGGCCAACAACAGGGCAGAGAGGCTGGGGCCTTCCCCGATAAGAACACCAGAAGAGCCCTGCTGGATCAGACCAGGGGTCCATCTTGTCCAGCATCCCATCTCACACAGTGGCCAACCAGCTTCTCTGGAGGGCAAACAACAGGGCATAGAGGCTGAGGCATTCCCCTGACAGGAACATCAGAAGAGCCCTGCTGGATTAGACCAGTGGTCCCTCTAGACCAGTACCCTGTCTCACACAGTGGCCAACCAGTTCCTCTGGAGGGCCAACAATAGGGCAGAGAGGCCGAGGCCTTCCCCTGACAGGAACATCAGAAGAGCCCTGCTGGATCAGACCAGTGGTCCCTCTAGTCCAGCATCCCGTCTCACACAGTGGCCAACCAGTTCCTCTGGAGGGCCAACAGCAGGGCAGAGAGGCCGAGGCCTTCCCCTGAGAAGAACATCAGCAGAGCCCTGCTGGATCAGACCAGTGAGGGTCCATCTAGTCCAGCCTCCTGTCTCACACAGTGGCCAACCAGTTCCTCTGGAGGGCCAACAACAGGGCAGAGAGGCTGAGGCCTTCCCCTGAGAAGAACCTCAGAAGAGCCCTGCTGGATCAGACCAGTGAGGGTCCATCTAGTCCAGCCTCCTGTCTCACACAGCGGCCAATCAGTTCCTCTGGAGGGCCAACAACAGGGCAGAGAGGCCAAGGCTTTCCCCTGATGTTGCCTCCTGGCTCTGGGATTCAGAGGCTTAGTGCCTCTGAATGTTGAGGTTCCCCTCAGTCAACATGGCTGGTAGCCATTGATAGACTTCTCCTCCATGAATCTATTGAAAGCTGTGTGTTCCTGTGTCCATCACTACATCCTCTGGCAATGAATCCCACATTTTAATCTCTCTCTGTGTGAAGTAGCATTCCCCTTTGTCCGTCCTGAACCCACTGCCCATCAGTTTCATTGGACTTGGATGGGAGGCCACCAAGGAAGTCCAGGGTTGCTATGCAGGGGAAGCTGAGGGGAAACCACCTATGTTCCGCCCTTGCCTTGAAAACCCTCCAGGGTCACCATGTTGGCTGAGACTCTCATGACCAGCCAAGGCTAGCCCGATCTTGTCAGGGCTCAGCAGGGTGAGCCCTGGTTAGGACTTGGATGGGAGACCAACAAGGAAGTCCAGGGTTACTATGCAGGGGAAGGTGAGGGCAAATCACCTCTGCTCATCTGTTGGGAGGGCTTGCCATAGGTTGGCTAAGGCCCCCATGAATAGTCAAGGCCAGCTCAACTTTATCAGAACTCAGAAGCTACGCAAGGTTGGCGCTGGTCAGTATTTGGATGGAAGACCACCAAGGAAGCCCAGGGTTGCTACGCAGAGGCAGGCAATGGCAAACCACCGCTGAACATCTCTTGCCTTAAAAACCCCAAGAAAAGTCACCATTAAGCTGGCTGATACTCAGTGGCTTTTAATTATTATTATTATTATTATACAAGATAAATGTCAGCAACACCCAGATTCATTCTGATGCATACCATCTGGTTCCTTCAGCAGTGATGAGAAAACTTGGATTTCTTGATGGAGCAGGGGTCCCATTAGTGGCTCTTAGCCACCAGGTATAGATGGAATCAGGGGTCCTTTCGTAGAAAAGGAGGTGCGGGAGCTCATTAGCATACCTCATTAGCATACCTCATTAGCATATGCCACGCCCCCTGACATCACCGGAAGTGTGTCAGAAAGGGAATGTCAGTTTCAGCCCCATTATACCCTATGGGCCATTGAAATCAATGGCAAAAACTCATAGGGTATATGAGGGGCTGGAGGAAAGGGGGTTTGAGGGAGAGGCTCCAAACTTGCAGGGTAGCTGCTGGGGCCTCTCCCTGAAATACCCACCAAGTTTCAAGAAGATTGGACCACGGGGTCCAATTCTACGGGCCCCCAAACAGGTTGTCTCATCCCCTCCATTGTTCTCTATGGTGGGAAAAAATGTTAACTTTTTTCCTCCCATAGAGAACAATGGAGGGAATGGGGGCAACCTGTTTGGGGGCTCGTAGAATTGGACCCCCTGAATCTTCTTGAAACTTGGTGGGTATTTCGAGAAGAAGCCCCAGCAGCTACCCTGCAAGTTTGGAGCCTCTCCCTCAAACCCCCTCCCCTCCAGTTGCTTTTAAAGTTGGCAATTCGGCAGCAGGCTGAATCAGATTAGAGAATCTGATTCGGCCCGTGACTGCCCTAGTGGCCACTCCTGAGCTGGCGGAGCTTTGCTCCGCCTCGCTCCAGCCCCAACGGACCCCTGGATGGAACACTCTGTCTGGGGCAGTGATGCTTTGTCTTCTTGGTGCTTGTGGGGGGGGAAGGCAACAATGGGAGGGCTTCTAGCATCCTGGCCCTGCTGGTGGACCTCCTGATGGCACCTAGATTTTGGCCACTGTGTGACACAGAGTGTTGGACTGGATGGTCTACTGGCCTGATCCAACATGGCTTCTCTTATGTTCTTATGGATTAATATATGGAGCAGAGGTCATGGAATCATAAATCATAGAGTTGGAAGGGGCCTCCAGAGTCAATCAGTGGTTATTAGTTATGAGGTAGAGATGGAACACTCTGTCTGGGGCAGTGATGCTCTGTGTTCTTGGTACTTGGGGGACAACAGTGGGAGGGCTTCAGGAGTTCTAGCCCCGCTGGTGGACCTCCTGATGGTAGCTGGGTTTTGGCCACTGTGTGACACAGACTGAATTGGCCATGGGCCTGATGCAACATGGCTTCTCTTATGTTCTTATATCCGCCTGTTATTTTAACATATCGGTGGTGAAGCCTTACCCCTCTGGCCAAACTAGCAACTGGCCAGGGATGAAAGATACATGCACAAAAATTAGTACCAGGACAGTGGGGGACAAAGCAAAAAATAACCTAAAAAGCTGATCAGGGTGTAACTTTTGTCCTCTGTTAAATCAAACAAAAAAAACCCAAATCAAAGGTGCCCCCCCCGGTTTGGAAATGCCACTGGATTCCCAGACAATAGCAACTACGGCCCGAAATGGAAGTCTTCAAAATGTTCCCACCACTGGTGTGAAAAAAAAATGTAATGATTAAAAGGACTGGACATCAAATCAAAGCGCCAGACATGAAAGAAGAAACCCTGGTGTTCCTCATCTGCCTTTGGGACCACGGGACGTCAGAACCCGCTCTGAAGGGAAGTGGAACTTTTGGGCGCACCAGCAGAAGAAAGCAAGCTTAAGGTCCCGTACCGCCCACGGCTCTTTCTCATCTGTTCAGAGACGCCGGGACAGGACTTTGGGAGCCAGGTAAATAACAAGAAAACTACAAACGGGATAGGGTATTCCAAAGAGTAAGGAGACGGAAACCCTGACCTGGATGAAAAAGTTCATGAAAAGGTTTAAAAACAATCCAGGGCCAAGAGCAGCAAAGCAAAAAGATGGAGCGCCCACAAAACTGCCTCGCAGGAAGGTCAACTTTCCCCAGAGAGTCCAAACAGCAGTCTTGATTGTGATTGCGGACTTGGCAGGGCAAGAAGTTAAGAACTGGCCACAAGACTGGGTTTGTTACTGTAGACTGTGCCTGGGAAGGAAAGATGGCTGCCTGCCTCCTGCCCCCCACCCCCACCCCCCCAGGCAGGCCAGGACAAGTCCTCCCTGGAGAAGCATAGCTCAGATCTTGGAAGCTAAGCAGGGTCAGGCTTGGTTAGGACTTGGATGGGAGACCACCAAGGAAGCCCCAGGGTTGCTACGCAGAGGCAGGCAATGGCAAACCACCTCTAAATACCTCTTGTCTTGATCTGGATGACCCAGCTAGCCTGATCTTGTCAGATCTTGGAAGCTAAGCAGGGTCAGCCTTGGTTAGGACTTGGATGGGAGACCACCAAGGAAGCCCCAGGGTTGCTATGCAGAGGCAGGCAAGGGCAAAGCCACCTCTGTCCCTCTCTTACCTTCAAAACTCTACAAGGTCAGTGCAAGTCAGCTGCGACTTGATGGCACTTTCCGCCACCAATACGGAGATAGAGAAAAAATGAGTAACGGTTTTTGAACTCGAGGCCACATCGTTTGAGAACGGTTACTGGACTGTTTTTCGGATCTGACTTTGGGACCCACACGGCTGCTCTCTGCTTCCGGCTTCCGTCAGCCTCCATCGACGTGAGCCCGTCCACCAATGCTTTACCTTCCTCCGTTGGGTCAGTCCAGCTAGGCCCCCTTTCCCCCCTCGCAACAATAGAGGGCCTTTTTATCCCGTTTGGAACAGAAAAGGCTCCCAGCTCTGGGATGTGCTGGCTTACCAAGGGTCGCCGCTGTTCCTGCTACTGTCTCCGAAGATAAGATGTCGCAGGACGCAGCCCTGGACGGCTGCCAGCACTCCGCAGGGCCCCCCCTGGACGCGTCATCACACCGAGGAGGGAGGCAAAAAGAGGGGTGATTTGAGGGTGTTCTTTGGCATTCTGGGGAGCCCCACTGCAGGCTCCCAGTTCCCTAAACCCCACTTTCTCCCCCCCCCCCACTTCAGCCGTAAGATGATGTGCATTTCTAGTGCTGTCTTCACCACTGAAAGGCCGCATCCCTCCCCATTTTCCTGAAAAACCCCAAGTGTGCGCAGGCCGCGATAACATCGCGGGGACGCTGTTGCTTTTGTTCCACTCTCGAGGAAGAAAACAACAGCCCCGGTTTCCTGGCAGCCAAATTACCTGAGCAAATGTCACGGGGGGTGCGATTTTCTACGGCGGCTCCAAGAGGCCGACCGCGGTGACCCTACGTGTATTTATTTAGAAGTCCAGCCAGTTTCGGTGGGGGTTTTTTTTGTTTTGAGGAAGGGAGCGTTGGATGGCGTTCCGGAGCCCTGGCAGGAACAATTCCTGGATGACATCTGCGCAATGCATTGTGGGCAAGGGGAGTGGCCACGTGGCTCAGTGGCACAGCATCTGCTTGGCGTGGAAAAGGTCCCAGGTTCAGTCCCCAGCGTCTCCAGTTGAAAGGGTGGGATAAAAATTATATACCTGGAGAGATCTCTAAGATAATAGGCCACAGTCTTCTTAATACACCACTGGTCTGATCCAGCAGGGCTCTTCTTGTGTTCTTATTGTTGGCCAGCAAGGCACTTTTAGTGCTCTTATAAATTTTGCTATTCATAAGCCTGAACTTTGGGTTGCCTATAATGGAAGGGCCATGTGCTTTCTTCATGATAGGAGCCAGCTCCAGCCCATGCCAGGAGGCTGACACCCTAGACAGTTCACCTGAGACAGAGACAAAGCCATGAGGTTTCTTTCTGTTTCAGCACGCTGGTCAACCCCTGCCCCCTCCAACATACCTGCATAGTTATGCTAACGCAGTTGCTTAGCAACTAATGTTCAGGCCATCACCCAGTCGGCCAAGTCATTGAATAACAATAGATGTGGCCAGGTGAGTCATCGGACCCCAGGCCAGGCGTCCACTTCCTGGTGAGGTCATAGTTTTGCAACTTGGTCCATCCCCTGGCCCTCCTCCCTTTGTCCACCTTTAACCTATGGAAGGGTCCAAGAGGGACGGACCGCCTAGTAGGTGTGTTAGTGGGATGTGGCCTGATCAGCCCGCCCCAAGACCCCTAATAAAAGACCTAACCCAGAGGCATTCGGTCTCTTGAGCCGTCGCCCCCTGTCTGCTTTCAAATACCTCTTCAGTCCAGCTTGCTGTACCCAACCCTTGCCTCCATCTTTAATCCTCTCTCTCTGGAATCGCGATCCAGGAGAACCACGTGGTCTCGCAGGTTCGAGCCTCATGTCCCCATAGCCTTTCTATTTTCTCCCCATCCAATTCTGCCATCGTTCGGACAACGCATCTAAGGTAAGGCACTGCTTCCCCACCAACGATTACCTGCTCATGCAAACGTGCTATTTTCTGTCTTTATTTCTTAGGCCTGTGTGAGTGTGTGTGTGATTATGTTTTTGGTGTGCTTGAACAACATTGCCCAGTAAACTACATTTAACTGGCTATCTGCCTCACGAGCCTCTTTCCTTGAGAACTCCCGGGAGGGGTGGGACCCTGGTATAGCTGGCTAAGATCCTGTGTATTTTTGCTGATTGCTACACGTAAATTAAAGCAATTCGGCTAACATTATGTTTATTAGTGGTCTTGGATCTACAAGGCCTTGAGCAATCAGGGACTGACGTATCTACAAGACCATCTCCTCGGTTATGTCCCCGGGAGAGTGTCACCATCTTCAGATCACAACCTGTGAATGGTTCCCAGCCCTAAAGTTACCTGGCTGTCCCCGACCAGGGCCAGGGTCTTTTCAGTCCTGGCCCTGACCTGGTGGAATTCTCTGCCAAATACCATCAGGGCCCTGCAGGACTGTATGCAGTTCCGCAGGGCCCTGGAAGGCAGAGGTGTTCTGCCAGGCGTTTGGTTGAGGACAGCAACGGTTTCCATCCTAGCTGGCACCCTCCAATGCTCCCTCTAAACTGTGGAGTCGTGGGAGCAAAAATTCTGCTTTCTGAGCTACTGGCGTTAAAGTTGTGAGCAGGTGATTGGGCTACTGCATCAGCTAGTTTGCTCTGGCGCCCTCCCTCCTGAGCGAAGACAAAAATGTGTGAGCCTGCATTTTTTTTTTAAAAAGCCTGCATTTAAAAAAAAAAAAAAACCTCCACGCGCGCCTCCTGCAGTGGATACAGTTTAGACAATCCTCAGCGGACGCAGCGCACAGTAAGACGATTCACTAGGGGGGGCTGTCTGGTCGTGCAACAATGGCTTGAAAAGATCGGGATCAAATTAGAGCCAGGCTAATGGCAGGATTAGCTGCCCGTCTGAACCAGTGTTCCCTCGAAGCTGAGTTAGTGTGAGCTGGCTCACAATTTTTTAGCCTCTGGCTCACGGGTTTTTGTCTCGGCTCAGGAAGGATGCCTCCCGAGCAAACTAGTTGACGCACTAGCCAAATCGCTCGCTCACAACTTCGATGCCAGTAGCTCACAAAGTAGAATGTTTGCTCACAAGACTCCACAGCTTAGAGGGAACGTTGGCTCTGAAGGCACCCTACTCAGCTTAGAGGGAACACCGGTGCAATCCGGTACGTTCCCCCTCCTATTTGTGTGCAACGCCTGTCCATTCCCTTGTCCACTTGTGTACACAGGCGTCAACTACGGGGGGGCTCGAGGGCTCGAGCCACCCCCGAAATTTCCCGGGGGGGACTGAGCCCCCCCGGGAAAACGGTGCGCCCTCCGCCATGCCTCCCTTGGCCCTTCCTAGGGCCGCCACCGTCTCTCTCTCCCCCCCCCCCAGCCTGGCCACTCCAACCCTCCCTCCGTCCGTCCAGGGGCCAGCTAAGCAAATACCCAGCTTGCCCCTGGACAGACGGAGGGAGGGATGGAAGCAGGAGTGGGGGGGGGGAGGTGGCGGTGGCGGGGACATGGTCCCGGCGGGCACGCGCGCACGGAAGAGCCCCTGCCCCCCCCCCGGGAGTCTTTAAACTCTACGCCCCTGCTTGTGTACAACCCTTGTTCATCTGCTTGGGCACCACCCCTGTCTGTTCCAGTGAGCTGAGGTCCCGAAAAGAATCCCATAGATAAAGCCCAAAGATTTCCTTCGCTTAGCTTCGGCGTTACCTTTTTTTGCATGATGCCATACTTCAGTTCCGGGACATCGCTGAACATGAAGCTCTGGACCTTCCACTCCTCACTGAAGCAGCCCAGGCTGGACCCGAACAACAGGGTTTTCAGGTTCTTCGTTAAAAGAGGAAACGGAAAGCGGGCGGGGGGGAGAGAACGAGTGAAAAAGGGGATGGGGAGAGAAGCCGCCCCCCCCCCTCCCACGTACTAAAGAAAGCCAAACGGGATATCTATTTTTACAGCCATTTCCAAGAAGAAAGGAGAAACCTGGTTGCGCGGTGGCCGATGCCCGCCTCTCCGCCCTTTTAATTCCTTGTTTTATAAATACGGTACGTTGCTGGATTATTCCGCCTCGGAGTCAGCTTTTCCTTTCCTTGCCATGTTCCTTTGGCGTGTCTCTCCCACTACGGGAGACTTGGGGAGGGGGCTCCGGGCACCTTAAATCATGGTTCAGGAAGGCCCCGTCAAGCGTAATCATAAGGCAAACAGAAGGCCGCCGGGAACATAATAAAACGGCAAAGTGCTCTTCCGAGAGGGCTGGCGTTCTGCCCCCTCATGTTTGTTTGAACTGGTATTTTTAATTCAATTCCTTATTTTTTTTTTTCCCCCTCAACGCCTCTGTCAGGTATAAATGGTTCTCCGTGACACTGAGGCCAGCATCCTCCACTTGCTGTTTCCCAGCTCTGTTAAATGACAGACCATTAGCCTGGCTTATCTAATCGCTGGACCGCAGAGATGGCAACGAGCTGCCCTCCGTGCCTTTCAGGATGTGCGCTTGATCCATCACACGACTTGTGTTGTTTCGTGAGTGGTTGCCAAACTGGGGATAAGGTTTGCTGCCCTCCATTTGGGCAAGCTAACTCCCCCCCCCCCCCGCCCCGGTTTCTACGTAAAGTCTATTGCGTTATAGGGCTGCCAAGTCCCTTCAGGGGGCGGGGATTCCCCTGCTAAAAGGGTGCCCAATCCGCCAGTCCGGATCCAGCCGGTGGGGGGGACCCACCCCTAAAGTGGCCAGATCGGGCCAACGTTCCTGGCGCGATGACGTCGCCCGGAAGTGACAGCATCGCACTGCACATGTCACTGGGTGACGCTCTAGCAATCACCCTGAAAACTCTATGGTATCATAGAGTTTTAGGGCATTTACCAGAGCATCGCCCAGGGCAGTGACATGCACAGCGGGATGACGTCACTTCCGGGTGATGTTATCGCGGCGTGCCCATTTGGCACATGCACAGGCACTCCCAGACTCCCCTGCTGTTATTATGGTAAGACTTGGCAACCCTATTGTGTTATATTGTACTAGGAGTGAGGCCCATCGTGGAAGGAAGACAATGGGCTCTAGGAAGATAGCTGTGTGGCTGGGCCACCTCCGCAGTGCCCGTCTCCAGCAGCCTCTGGGCTGCAGACAGGGCTCCCGGCACCCCCCCTCCCCCCCGTTCGAGACCCAGCCATTGCCGCGGGACAATCCACCTCCTCCAGCGGGCTGCTGGCTGGCTGCGCAAGCCTCCTCCTCCAGCGGCCTCCCAGGCAGCCGCACACCCCACCTTCTCCTAGCGGTCACCCAGGCCGGCCCGGGGCTGACCGGCGTCACAACCCAGCTCCTCTGGTGCACTCCTGGGCTCCCCTAGAACCCACCTCCTCCGGCGGCCTGGTGGGCGCCTCTGCAGGCCACCTCCTCCTTCGTCCTCGGCATCCTAACTCTCCGCCTGGCGGAGCATCCATCCCTGTGAAGGACTTGCACACGAGACAAGTGAGTTGGGAGGCGGAAACTCAAGTCTGCCCCTGGCAGGGAGTGGTTTATTTTTAAACATACACAGACTTACACGCCACGCCCTTAGGTTGCTGCGTCAGCGTTCAGTAGACAATCATCAATCATGGAATCCACATAGGAAATAAGGAGGAGATGAGACAACTGTCTCAAGAGCCACTGTTTGCAGAAGGGCTTATCATCTTCAAGGGGGCAACATTCATTGTATAGCAGGAATCCACATGAGTGAGAGACATATGTCTCGAGAGTACACTGTTTGCAGGAGGGTTTATACAATGCTCATTGTATAGAAGGGAGGGGAGAGAAGCCTGGACTTTGACCCGGCTAGCATCCCAGTCTCAGATCTTCCCTACATCCCTGTCCTCAGCTCCCTCCAGAGTGAGGCCGAGATGCTGGGCACTGGCTGTGTGGGTGGGACTGCAGCAACGCAGCCAGCCAATGCAGCCAGCGGATTGGCAGACCTTCCGAGTCCCCGGTCCGCATGGCAGCTCGTTCAGCCTACGGCTGAGGGAGCGCATCGTGTGGCCACCCCAAAACGGCTTTATAATATAGAGAGATTTGTAATTCAGTTCCAGGAAAAAATAACTCGCCTGGAGAAGAATCTCTCAAAACACGCAACTTTTGCCGGGGAGGCATGTCGCTTTGATGCTTGCGTATCTCTTTTTGGAAAGCAAAACAGCCTACAAGATCGGCATTGGTGACTGCTGTATCTCTCATCAGTCTCTCATCAGAAAGCAAGACAGTCCACAGCACTGAAATCTGTCTGTATATTTGTCTCTGTAGCTGTGGACTTTTCTACGGGATATATATTGTTCTTTAGGTTTTTGTTATCCATGTACTATAATCAGGGGTCATTTCGTAGAAAAAGAGGTGCAGGAGCTCATTAGCAAAACTCATTAGCATAACTTATTTGCATATGCCACACCCCCTGACATCACCGGAAGTGTATCAGAAGGCAACACCCACCGCTCAGGCTCCACCCCAAAAATCTCCAGGGATTTCCCAACTCAGAGCTGGCGAGCCAGCTTGACACTTTGACTAAAGACACTTTAGGTTTCCTTTGCAGGAAAGCTGCCCTGCGACAAGCATGAAAATGCAGATCAAGTTAGTATGCTTTGCTTTTTTCCACAGCGCATCACCATATGTGCCCGCTTCTGGGCTTGTTACTCCTGGAACGGCGTTCCGGCGCGCTCCTGCTCAAAATGACCTCTGACTATAATTAAGAAGATACACTAGGGTCTTTATTGTATCTTTAAGTATACGATTTAAATGAATATATGAAGACATGGTAGCACATCAGAACTGTGTGTTTTGTTTTAACACGGTGTTTTTCCATGTTTTTCCACGTGAAGCAGCCTTATGTTGAATCAGACCAATGGTCCATCAAGGTCAGTCTTGTCTACTCTGACTGGCAGCAGCTCTCCAGGGTCTCAGGCGGAAGTCCTTCACGTCACCTACTACTCAGTCCTTTTAATCTGCAGATTCCAGGGATTGAACCCGGGACCTTCTGCATGCCAAGCAGATGCTCTACCACTCGGCTACACCCCCTCTTCATAGCTCTCCAGGGTCTCAGGCAGAGGTCTTTCACATCACCTACTACTTGAGCCGTTCAACTGGAGATGCTGGGGATTGAACCGGGGACCTTCTGCATGCCAAGCAGAGGCTCTACCACTGAGCCACGGCCCCTCTTCATAGCTCTCCAGGGTCTCAGGCTGGTACTCCCTGATGCTTTTAAACTGGAGATGCCGGGGACTGAACATGGGACCTTCCGCATGCCAAGCAGAGTTTCTTCCTCTAAGCCACAGTCCCGTGACTGTTCTAGGGCAACGAATGGGGTCGTTGAACTCAGTAGGAGGTTCCTGTGTGCTCAAGACCCTCTCCAAACGAGCAAGTAATGTTACTTTGTAGATTAAGGGGGGGGCAACATTGTGAAAAGTATTGAGTGTGCTGATTGTCTCCAGAAGAACAGGAGTTTGTGGGGAAACAGGGAACGCTGACCAGCTTGAATGTATCATTCTAAGCAGGGGAGATTAGAGTTGGGGAAGGGGGCATGGATCTGAATCCAGGAGATTAAAATCTTTCCAGGGCCCTGTCTGCTTTGAAGCTCAAAGACTTTGGATCTGAGGCCGCAAAGCTCTCAAGAAATTCCATCCAAAGACCCTGCAGACTTGGGTTTGAGACCTACTCTGGGCTGATGGCACTGGATGAAAAGGGGGAACTGTTTGTACTTGGGATGTCGTGTGATACTTGTTTGGATGGAACGTCAACCGCGTCACTTACCCTAGCCAGGCAGTAGTCAATGGGCTTTGATTTCACTTGGAGCACAAACAGCGTGGAAGGATCCAGGGTCTTGCACACCTCCACCACGGGTCCTTCATCTTCGACATCAACTGCAGGCGTGGGGCAGAAGGAGAACAGAGAATTAAACACCGGGCACCTACAAGTGAACATTTGCCATCACTTTTTTTCAGTTTCCACAAACGGAACCAAGTCAGGTTTTCTCTCCCAGCTTTCAAGGACGTGTTCTGCTGAGCTATGGGTCACAGCTGGAGTGGAGAGGCCATGGCTCAGTGGTAGAGCATCTGCTTGGCACGCAGGAGGCCATGGGTTCAATCCCTGACACCTCTGTCAACTGGAGATCAGCCATCATTCCAGGAGAAAATAAGAGAAGTCATGTTGGATAAGGCCAGTGACCCATCCAGTCCAATACTCTGTGTCACACAATGGCCCAAACCCAGGTGCCATCAGGAGGTCCACCAGCTGGGTTAGAACTCCAGAAACCCTCCCACTGTTGCCTCCCCAGCACCAAAAAGACAGAGGACCACTGCTCCAGACGTCAGAAAAGAGAAGCCATGTTGGATCAGGCCAATGGCCCACTTAGTCCAACACTCTGTGTCACTCAATGGGCAAAACCCAGATGCCACCAGGAGGTCCACCAGTGGGGCCCCTCATAGGGTTTTCAAACAGAGGTGGTTTGACTATAGCTGGTCTTCACGGTGCTGCCGGACTCGAAACTCGCTGTTCTACCGTAGACTGCCCACATGCCTATCCACCAGAAACTATCTTCATAAAAGGTACATTGAAAATCGGCTTAACAGGTACAATAAAAAAAGCCACCTGGTGTACTGTTGGGGTTTTTGCCCTGCCTCTGAACCATTTGATGACTCCCAGGTTAGTGGATTTAGGCCAAATGCTGGGCGAAATTCCTTAGCTATACCAAGCAAGGAAAACTGCTTGGGGCAGTTGTATCTCATTCCACAGAGCTTTCCTAAAAAGCGAGATTAAAGAAAAAGCACACAGAAAGCCAAAACCACGTAAGCGGGTGAGATGACGTACCTAACTCTAAGGCATCGTCACCCAAGATGCCTTGACTGGAAACGGACGTTGGAGTCTTTCTGGATTGAAAACAAATTAAGCAACAAGTTACCAAAAACAAAACCCACCAGTATTGGTCACTTTATTGAAGGCATTTTTATACTGACCAGCTCAAAGCAGTTTCCAATAAGAACAAACCACAAAAATCAGATAGTCATCTAAAACTCAGAACAGTCATGAACGTGAATCGGGGAATCAAATGGAAACAACAGAGATCAGGGGAAAGCCCTCCTGGACCATTCAGGTTCATGGGTTGGCCAAAGGAACAACAGAGATGATATAGCCCTCACCTTACTAGGCAGCCTATCCCACAGAGACAGGGCTACCACAAAAAAGACCCTTCCTCGACTGATCCAAACTTACCCACTGTCAGATGGAGACCAGCAAGACTATTTTGTGGCAGGAACGCCCCGGAATGGCGTTCCGGCTGGCTTCCTGCCCAGGGCCAACTCGGTCCTGCCCCCAGCAGCCCTCAGTCGGGCCGGGGAGTGGGGAGCAGCATGTGCTGGCCATTGCCACCAGCCAGGGTAAGTTGGGGTGGCGGGCCGGGCTTGATGGGGGGGCATTGCCTGGGGAAGGGGCGGGAAGGCACTGGGAGCATCCTCCAGCTGTTCGCCGCTGCTCCAAGCCGATGGGGAGACCAGACCCTCTGGAAGGACTGTGAAAGCCCTTTGTAAATTAATGTGTTCTGTTTGTAGCTATCATTTTATAAAGTGCATAGTGTCCTATTACAACATCCTTATGAGGTACATGTATACAGTTCATTCAGTTTTAACAACTACCAGTCAAGTTTGCCTTCCCAGTGGGACCTGGCAATCTCCAGAACCACAACTGATCTCCAGACAACAGGGGTCAGTCCCCACGGAGAAAATGGCTGCTGTGGAGGGTGGACTCTATGGCATCCCATACCTGCTGACCTCCCTCCTCAAGCCCCACCCTCCCCCAGCTCCACCCCCAAAATTTCCCAGCCCAGATCTGACAACCATTTTACACCTATATTTGGGTCCCCCCCCCAAAAAAAAAACGTTATCAAGTTGTGACCCTGGATTTAAATAAGAGACTGAAGAGCAATTCAAAATCGTATTGTGTTACAAGCTGAACCCTGGCTGTTTGTTCGGGTGAGCTTTGTAGCACTCTCGGGGTCTAGTCCTTAGTTCACTGTACCCATTAACTTGCCCCACCCTGCTATGCAATTCACCGCCACAGCGTGAATCATATTTAAGTTTTCCGATTCCAGACGCAGCTGTCCCTCCCGAATCCAGAGATTCCGTGAGCCAATTAATGAATATTTGTCCTGGCTAGGACCAAGCCTAGTTGATGGAACTCACAGCTGAACCCAAACTGAACCAAAACATTGACTCCTGGATATTATCCGTCAGTGGAAATCCTATTCAAATCTTCAGAGCATGGCTGGAAGGCACACGATTAGGGTTCCCAGCCCTGGGTTGGAAAAGACCTGGGGCTTCAGGTGGGTGCTGACTGGGAAGGGGAGGGCAAGGTCTGGGGGGGGGCGGGACCTCAGTGGGGCAGAATGCCACACAGGGAACCTTTCAAAGCAGCTGTTTGCTTTGGGGGAACTGATCTCTTCCATCTGGAGACCACTGGTAATTCCGAGGGACTCTCCAGGCATCCCCTGGAGGATGGCAACACTATATAACCATGCAAGCTTGTAGAAGTTACGTCGGTCTTGGTTTGGTCTATGCCTGGATGAGAGACCTCTTCAGAACTTTCTCCTTTGAGCCCCGGGGAAGAAAAGTGGGAAATGAATCAATAGTGGGTTTTTTTTTTAATCCTTTGGGATCTTCTGCCACCGTAGACCTGTATTCTAGGTGGTTTCTTGTGTTAAATGGGTTCAAGAAGAAGAAGAGTGGATTTTTATATCCCAGTTTTCTCTACCCTAAGGAGTCTCAAAGCAGCTTACAATCGCCTTTCCTTCCACTCCCCACAATGGGGACCTTATGAGGGAGGTGGGGCTGCGAGAGCTCTGAGAGAACTGTGACTGGCCCAAGGTCACCCTGCAGGCTTGATGTGGACGAGTGAGGAATCAAACCGGTTCTCCAGAGTAGAGTCCAGGGCCTGTAGCCACGGTGGGGTTTGGGGGGGCTCCATCCCCTTTCTTAATGGCACAGCCTCACAAGAAGTTCCTGTAAATGCCTTTTTCAATCATTTAAAAACATTTTTCAAGGCATGTGCTCCTTTAATCAGAGTGGGGTGCAGTTGACTAATTCCCGCACTCCTCAGGGGGGTTGGAGCAGGTGACCTCTAGGATCCCTTCTAACTCCGTGTCAAGAAACTGGTCTCCTTTAGGAGAGTTTTTTCTGCCCAAGTGTTAGCTTTCTTGACTATAGAAGTCATCACACCCCCATCTACCAGCTTGTTATCAGAATGGTTGCTTAGGTTGGCAGAAGAAATTAACTTGCAGCAGCTGAGAACTGTCATCTAGAGTGGCTGACAGCTTGCAGTTCAGAGATCTCTCCTGGTAACAGGTCTCTATTGGCTAAATGACTTTTCTTTCTGCCCTGAGAACGTCAGCCCCGCCAGAAAAGAATGTGCCCCACAAGCCACAAAATCACAGCTATGGGCCTAGTAGAATTCACTGCTCTTCATCGCTGCACCACCCCGACAACTTCCTGGATAGCTGCTCAGTTCTGTTCTGGGCATCTGTTTATTACCTGGGGGGGAAATACCAATCCAAGCTTAATGGGGACCACTTCTAAGGAACACTACGCCAGATCTGGGATCCCATGAATTTCCAGTAGAACAGCGGGCACCGTGTCATTACCTCAAGAATGGCTGTCTTGCCGCAGCCTTCTCATCCATTTCATTTCCTCTCGTGGCTTTTATTTTTCTTTAGAAGGAGGGGGGGGTAAAGGAGGGAACCACCCGCATGACACTTCAGAATTTCCTAGGCTGGTTTTTGGCACCCGGGGGGCAGGCACATCGCCCATCCCAGAAGAATGCAAAATGCCATCCTCTCGTTTTTGTATCCCAGGGAAAAAAGGCTTTTGGAAGTGGATTTGACGGAACATGGCTGAATCCACATAATGACTATATATGTGCATGCCCGGGGGTGGAAAATGAATCGCTAGGAATGAGTCAAAGCAGAAGAACCCTGCCAGCCATCTGAGGTGCAGAAGATCAGTCACCAGATGGAAATAAAAAGAGCTGGAAGGAAATAAAAACGGATTACGGCGAAATGCGGCTGGCTTCGTGGAAAAACGGACGGCCGAATTGAAAAATTCATTTCGGCGATCTGCCCGAATTACAGCTGATCCCCAGATATTCGTTCCCCTGGAGAAAATGGCTGCTTTAGAGGGTGGAGTCCATGGCAGTGTAGACCACTGAGGTCCCGCCTTCCCCAGGCTCCACCCTCTAATGGTCCAGGAATCTCCTAACCCAGAGCTGGCAACCCAGAGGTGACGTCATCACGTTGGGGGCGTCGCCCTGGCAACGCCCCCAACGTGATGACGTCACTTTTGGGTGACGTCGCAGGGTGCGCGAGCTTTGCGCGCACGCCCAGGAAACTCCCGGACGATGGAGGCCCCCCCCCCCGCCGGTAAGTAAGGGACACTTGGCAACCCTATTCCCCACTCCTCCACATGCAGCTGCTGGTGTGACTTTGGGTCAGTCACGAGTTCTCTCAGAGCTGTTCTCACAAGAGCAGTCCTCGAAAGAGCTCTCTCAGCCCTCCCCCCACCTCACAGGCAGCGTTCCCTCTAAGCTGAGTCAGTGTGAGCTAGCTCACCGTTTTTTAGCCTCCGGCTCACACATTTTTGTCTTAGCTTAGGAGGGAGGGCTCCAGAGCAAACTGGTTTATGCAGCAGCCAAATCGCTCGCTCACAACTTTAATGCCAGGAGCTCACAAAGTCGAAATTTTGCTCACAAGACTCCACAGCTTAGTGGGAGCTGTTGTGGGGAGGGGAAGGGAAAGGAGTTTGTAAGTCGCTCTGAGATTCCTTTGGGTAGTGACGGGTGGGGTATAAATCCAGTCTCCTCCTCCTCCTCCTCCTCTTCTTCTTCTTCCACTTTCTCTCAACTGCATTTCTTACGCATCTGGGAGCGGGGGGAGAAAACCCTACAATCGGAGCATAATGTTTGAAGGAGGCAATCTATCACTTTAGGAAACCATGCCAGGAAGCAAAGAGGCTTCATCGTAAGGAAACCCTCCGGTGTTCTCCGTAGTTCGACAAGCCTTCCCTTTTGATACTCTGTACATCGAGGGCCTGACGTTTCCGGAGCGGCAAGTCTCACGGAGAAAGGCCCGCTGTTTATACAGTAAGGCACACTTCCCAGACCGCTTCCTATTTACCTTACACGACAAACAAACAGGAGGGTTTATAAAATGAAAGGTCAGCGGCCTCTTCGAAATGACATGCCGCGTGAGGAATAAGGGCCAATCAGTTTTACGGGTTCTTCCGCAGCGCAGCGCCTTTCAACAGAGATCCAGGTGGGTCACCCTGTTGGACTGAAGTGGCAGAACCGGGGGTCATTTCGAGCAGGAGCTCGGGGGAGCGCAGCTCCGGGAGTTGGTGCCAGCCCCCCCACCCCCCGAGGGGAAATGCCTGCTTGTGTCATGGCTGCAGCAAAATGACCCCATCCCCTGGAAAGGTCCTTGTTCCTCCGACCAGCCTTCTGAAGGCTTCAGCCACCACTGAAGCTATCCTCCCAGAAGAGGGGTATTTCTGAGGCTTGGATTGGTAGCTGTCCCCTCTCTGCCAGCTCTTCCTTCCTTCCTTCCTTCCTTCCTTCCTTCCCTTCTGACATACTTCCGGTGATGTCAGGTGGTGTAGCATATGCAAATAAGTTATGCTAATGAGTTATGCTAATGAGCTCCTGCACCTATTTTTCTACAAAATGACCCCTGGGCAGAGCTAAGTTTAAATCCAATGGCACCTTTAAGACTGACAAAGTTCAGTTCCGGGAAGGAGGAGGAGGAGGAGGAGGAGATTGGATTTGTACCCCGCCCTTCACAACCCAAAGGAGTCCCAGAGCAGTTTTTATGGTGAGTCTCCCCCATGTACCTGTGGGGCCCCTGCGACTGTCCTGAGAGAACCCATCCAGGACTATAGAATGTTCTCCTCATACTGACTTCTCTCAGGGCCCCCCCCCCGCCTTCCCAGGGCCATAGCCAGGATTTTGTAATTCAGGGGGCCTTTAAATAAGCCAGGGGGCGCTGACATCACAAAATAAAAAAAAAATAATTAAAAACTCACTTTTGCAGCATTTGGAGCCAGTTTGGTTTGGTGGTTAGGAGCGCAGACTCTAATCTGGGAGAGCCAGGTTTGGTTCCCCACTCCTCCACTTGCAGCTGCTGGATGACCTTGGGCAAGCCATAGTTCTCTCAGAGCTGTTCTTGAAAAGAGCAATTTCTGTCAGAGCTCTCTCAGCCCTGCCTACCTCCCAGGGTGTCTGTTGTGGGGAAGGGAAGGGAAAGGAGACTGTAAGCCGCTCTGAGACTCCGAGTGAAGGGCGGGGGATAAATCCAATCTCTTCTTCTTCTTTCCAGAAATGTAAATAAAAAGAACGCAAAGAGCACGAGCCACCACCTATGGGTGCTGGTGGGGAGACTGCGGAAGGGACAGAAAGTAAACCATCCAGGTGACATCCAAGAGTCCACCTTGCTACCCCACCCCATGGCTGAGAATTGAGAGGAAATCCACAATGTCTGATCAGTCATCTCTTGTATAACTCTCTTCCTTCCCGCCCAGATTTTGTTACAAGAAGAATCACACAATCTGAGATAACTCTAGGGTTGTTAGACCCCGCCGTGGAGGTGGGGGTCCTCTGCTGCTGCCAGACCCCACCTCCCTGCCCCCAATCAGCTGGCCAGGGGAGGAATATAACCCTCAAAAAGAGGGAGAGGCATCTGACACTCAGCGATGTGTCTACGTCACTGCCCACATGACCATCTAGACAATCCACCACGGGAGTCACGCGCGGTAAAGCGCTTCACGGGCGAGCTGTCTGGCCGAGCGACGCCGGATCAAAAAGAACTAGCTCAGATTACAGCCGGGCCAACGGCGGGATCTGCTGCCCGTCTGAACTCACCCTAAGACGGAACGGAATGCTTCCAGCCTGAATCCACGGAACGGATCTACTCAAAAAGAGACAAAAATCGAACGGTGTCGTTGTATATGCCAGGGAGTTCTGGGAAAGTACATTTTTTAGAATCGTGTGAATGCAGCAGAGAAGCCTTCCATCTCCTCTTTGCAAATCTTACCCGCCTCCCTTGATCCTGGATCTAGGGCATCTGGTTTCCTTTATTAACAGTTCTTCCATGCAGTTGCAATAGAAGGCCAACAACATTCAGATAACCCTTTGCTATAACGAACACCAGATTTTTAGCATTTAGGATGCCAGCTGAGCCTGTGACCGGCAGCCTGGATGGCGGCTCATCACAGCTCGGGGGCAAAGTGGGGTCAACCACAGTCTGTACTTGGAGGGGAGACCACCAGGGAGGGGGGGGGGGGCTGCAATGCAGAGGAAGGCAACGGCAAACCACTTCTGCTTGACTCTGGCCTGAAGCGCCCGGAAGATGGCGAGGCCATGAAGTCAGCTGCAACTTGACAGCGTGTTCTTTGCCTGTATATGCCAAACGCTCTTAGGAACATCAGAAGAGCCCTGCTGGAACAGACCGGTGGTCCACCCAGTCCAGCATCTCATCCTGGCCTGTAGCTAACATGGGGCCCATAAAGCCTGGCCCCCCAGTATTTTTTCTGGGGCCCCTCCCTCCTGGGCTGCCCCAAAGTGCCCCAATTTACCACCTGCACTATGTTTTGATTTAATTAGCTGCCACCCCACCCCCTGAGGCCCCCCCTTCCCCCAAATTCCCTAGCTATGGGGCTGATCCCATCTCACACAGTGGCCAATCAGTTCCTCTGGAGGACCAACAACAGGACATAGAGGCCGAGGCCTTCCCCTGAGAAGAACACCAGAAGAGCCCTGCTGGATCAGACCAGTGAGGGTCCATCTAGTCCAGCATCCTGCTTCACACAGTGGCCAACCAGTTCCTTCGGACAGCTAACAACAGGGCATTGAGGCCGAGGCCTTCCCCTGATGAGAACATCAGAAGAGCCCTGCTGGATCAGAACAGTGAAGGTCCATCTAGTCCAGCCTCCTGTCTCACACAGCAGCCAGCCAGTTTCTCTGGAGGGCCAACAACAGGGCAGAGAGGCCGAGGCCTTCCCCTGATGAGAACATCAGAAGAGCCCTGCTGGATCAGACCAGTGAAGGTCCATCTAGTCCAGCCTCCTGTCTCACACAATGGCCAACCAGTTCCTCTGGAGGGCCAACAGCAGGGCGTAGAGGACAAGTGCAATAGCCATGATAGCTCGCTCACATCTTTAATGCCAGTAGCTCACAAAGTAGAATTTTTGCCCACAAGACTCCACAGCTTAGAGGCAACATTGCAAGGGATCCCTTGGAACTGCACCTCATCTCCAAACTACAGAAGTCAATCCCCCTGGAGAAAAATGGCTGCTTTGGAGGGTGAAGGTCCCAGTCCTTCTCAGAATCCATTCGCAAGCCTCCCCAGCCTGACTCTGGCAATCCTACACCCCCACCTTCAATTGTCCACCAGTGGCCGGGGGGGATCTTGGCAACCCTAGGATAAACCCACAACTCAAATTCTAGTCTGGGAAAGGGAAAGGCTTTCAGACAGTGGAAGAAGATGAAGAAGAAGAAGAAGAAGAAGAAGAAGAAGAAGAAGAAGAAGATGGTGATGAAGAAGACGATGAAGACAAAAAAGACGAGGATGATGAAGACGAAGACGACGAAAAAGAAGAAGACCAAGAAGAAAACGAAGACAACGAGGAAGACAACAAAGATGATGAAGAAGACGATGAAGAAGAAGACCAAGAAGAAGATGAAGACGATGACGACCAAGAAGATGAAGATGAAGACCAGGCTAGTCTGAGCTTCTCAGATCTTGGAAGCTAAGCAGGGTCAGTCCTGGTTAGGACTCGGATGGGAGACCACCAAGGAAGTCCATGGTTGCTCCACATTGTTTCGTCTCTTGCCTTGAAAACCCTATGGGTTCGCCGTAAGTCAGCCTTCTACCACCAAGAATCAAGAAGAAGAGAAGAAGAAGAAGAGATTGGATTTATATCCCACCCTTCACTCACTTGGAGTCTCAGAGCGGTTTACAAACTCCTTTCCCTTCCCCTCCCCACAACAGACACCCTGTGAGGGAGGTGGGGCTGAGAGAGCTCTTTCCCAAGCTGTCCTTGAGGGACCAGCTGGTACAGAGCTATGGCTTGCCCAAGGTCATCCAGCCAGGTGCAAGTGGAGGAGTGGGGAATCAAACTCGGTTCTCCCAGATTAGAGTCCGCGCACTTAACCACTACACAGAGAGGAACCAGAAGAATCTCGTGCAAGTCATTCCCCTCCACTGTATGGTCTTTCTACTCTCTGTGCCGGGCGAGAATCCCCATGCCGAGGCAGCCATCTTGCTCACACCTGAAATAAGATTCGAGCCAGGTACCTCCTGATCCACAGCTCAAAGCACAACACGACACCGCCTGACCGTTTTTAACCAAAAAACCTGCCGGCACAGGGAATACGGCCTTGCCCCTTCCCTCTTTCCCCCCACCATAAAAACTAGAATCTGCATTTCTCCAGATTTCTCTCTCCCCTGCAATCCTGCCCTCTCCGGCTGATGGCTCCTATTTAGAGATTTCCAAGCAGAACCTACGTTTCTCGGACTTGTCTCTTGACCAGATGCAGGTACGGGAGGAGAACCAGAAGCCCACGACTGATGGATAGCCAGGAGAGACAGCCAGGAAATGTCAAACCACAGGTTTGAAAGAAAACAAGGGAAACAGGAATGAAGAGAATGAGAAAAGAATGTCTTGGCTCCGGGAATGGGAGGGGGAGGGGAGAAGAGGTCATTCCTGGGGCTGCAGTTCATGGCCGCCAACCCACCAGAAATTCAAGCTCAGGGGATAATGGGGCAGAGGGGCCACTTTGTGAGTTAGGAAGGGTGACCCTGTTTGATTAAGTGACAAACTGGCAGCTTGTTCAGGAGAAAGTGAAAGATTCAAAGGGATATCTATCTATCTACCATCTGTCTGTCTGTCTTATCATTTATCATCTCTCTATCATCTGAGATCCAGGTCCTGCGGAATTTGGTAGAATTCCCGCAGGGCTGTAAGACAGAGATATACCGCCAAGCATCTGAATGAGGTCAGGGGAACACCCATCCATATAGGTCCGCTACCTCTCCCTCCCCCTCTCTCCCTGGGGAAGCAGTGTAGTAGTAGTAGAAGAAGAAGAGGAGGAGGAGGAGGAGGAGGAGGAGGAGGAGGAGGAGGAGGAGGAGGAGGAGGAGATTGGATTTATACCCTGCCCTTCACTACCCGAAGGAGTCTCAGAGCGGCTGACAAACTCCTTCCCCTTCCCCTCCCCACAAAGAAGAAGAAGAAGAGATTGGATTTATACCCCGCCCTCCACTCCCCAAGGGAGTCTCAGAGCGGCTTACAAACTCCTTTCCCTTCCCCTCCCCACAACAGACACCCTGGGAGGTAGGTGGGGCTGAGAGAGCTCTTTCCCAAGCTGTCCTTGAGGGAACAGCTGGTACAGAGCTATGGCTTGCCCAAGGTCATCCAGCCAGGTGCAAGTGGAGGAGTGGGGGAATCAAACCCGGTTCTCCCAGATTAGAGTCCGCGCACTTAACCACGACACCAAACTGGCCATTGTATGGGCCATCTTACGAATCGTATTGCTGGAATCATTTTTAATTGATATGTTTTACTCCTATATATGTTCTATTTATTGTAAGTTGGAACCCACTCTGAGCCCTACAATAGTGGGGGAGAGCGGGGTATAAATCAAATCTGTCTGTCTGTCTGTCTACCTACCTACCTATCTGTCTATCATTCCTGGCCTCATACGGGTTCTGTCTGTGTTTCTATTGGCTCAGTGAAGAAGAAGAAGAAGAAGAAGAAGAAGAAGAGATTGGATTTATACCCCGCCCTCCACTCCCCAAGGGAGTCTCAGAGCGGCTTACAAACTCCTTTCCCCTCCCCTCCCCACAACAGACACCCTGTGAGGTAGGTGGGGCTGAGAGAGCTCTTTCCCAAGCTGTCCTTGAGGGAACAGCTGGTACAGAGATATGGCTTGCCCAAGGTCATCCAGCCAGGTGCAAGTGGAGGAGTGGGGAATCAAACCCGGTTCTCCCAGATTAGAGTCCGCGCACTTAACCACTACACCAAACTGGCTCTCTAATGCTAGGGATTATCAGCAGGGTAAATCTGTCTGTCTGTCTGCCTGTCTGTCTGTCGTTCATCCTGGTCTCATATGGGGTCTGTCTGTCTATCCATCTGTCTATCTGTCTAATGCCAGGGATTATCGGTAGGGTACATGTGCCTATATCTATCATATGGGCCCTCTCTGTCGGTTCGGTGAACACTGATGCAGCAGGGTAAAGCTATCTATCTACCTACCTATCTACCTACCTATCTACTCAGGGTACTACGTGTGGCTCTCCCTTTCCCATTTTGTCCTCTCTAACACCCCTGTAAGGTAGGTTACGTTGAGGGTATGCAGCCGTATGAAAACGATTCAGTAAGTTTCACGTCCAAGTGGGGATCCGAACCCGGGTCTCCCAAGCTCCAGCCCGACACTCCAACCACGGTGCCACAGTGCCTCCAGCTAGGGAAGAATTCAATTCCCAACGGAGCTGTTTCTTAGGCAGCCAAGACGTGAAAGCCAAAGCCTTCCCCGATTGTTGGCTTGACCTATCGCCGGGAACTCCAAGGTACACCTCCCTTGCAACTGGGAGTTCCATTTCTGCCATCGTTCCTGTTGGCAGGCCTTTATTCCACAAACAACGTCTAATTCTTTTTTTTTTTTTCAAGAGACAATACCTGGTCACGGCAGAACTGTGCTGTCCAGAGAAGTACTTTTTGCTCGGAAACGGTACGCGATTTCCTCGGAGGCCCCAACGGTTATGAGAGAGAGCCAATCCTCTCTCTTGCACCCGTCCATAATTCTGTGAACTCAGTAATCCCCCCACCCCACCCCACCCCACCCCATCATTTCTTAAAACTAAAAAAGGCCCCCGGCTTCCACCCATTCCTCCTTGGGGAAGGTGTCCCACGCCAGCTTCAAAGAGGGTGACTCCTTTACTTAAAGGTCAGCCATCTCTGGGGTTTTCCGCATGACTCAGACCATTTTGGCAGCGAATCCCGGACGGCGAAGCGAAAGGCCAAAGGAAACGGCAGCAGCCCGTGAAGTGCCGATAGCTTTTAAAAGGGCTCCCTCTGCTGATATTCCAGAGGAACAAAAGTCTGAGCCCAGCAGTGCCTTTAAGGCCGATGAAGTTTTATTCACGGGATCAGCTTTCGTGGGCAAGCACGCTTGGTCACCGGTACTCCAGATCTCTTTCCGTGCATCTCAGTGCAGGGCTTCCCAGAATGGAGGCATTCGCGTGATTTTGAGTGCGGCGGGGAAAAAATTCACATGAAGGTGGACACTCTATACAGGGAGTTTACGGGGTGGCTGTCTCTGGTGTGTCAAGCCTGGCTTCGTGACAAGACGGAGGCCGGAGCTACCACGAAACTGATTAAGCTTAAACTTCAGGGCCCCTAATCCTGGAGAGGCCCTGAAGCAATGATTTTTTAAATGAATTTTCCAACAAAATTGATGGGAGTTTTTTCCCTTTAAGACGAGAGAAGAGGGTATTGGATTTACACCCCGCCCTTCACTCGGAGTCTCAGAGCGGCTTACAGACTCCTTTCCCTTCCCCTCCCCACAACAGACGCCCTGTGAGGGAGGTGGGGCTGAGAGAGCTCTGAGAGAACTACGGCTCGCCCGAGGTCACACCAGCAGCTGCAAGTGGAGGAGTCGGGAATCAAAACCCGGTGCTCCCAGGTTAGAGTCTGCACACTTGACAATGACACCCAACTGGCTCTTAAGTGCATTAAAATAAGTCTATTTTAGTGACAGAATCATAAGCCAATGGGTTGCAGTACTTAACAGTGACCTTAGAATATGCTCTGAAACCCATTTCATACGGCCTCAAAATGTTCCTGCAATTGGTCAGATTTCAACATTTTCTTGGGGGCTGGCAGCACCCGAACCCCCAGCAGTATGGGCTCACCGAGCTCACCAGAATCTATTCATAGCCAAAATTTGGGTAGCTGGATCCTCAAATCCTTCGTCGGGGGATGGCTTTATAGTTCTACAGCTCAGCCCTTAGCCAATCAGAATAATAAAAAGACATCTGAATTCCCTAGCTATGGTGTCCTTGGAAAACCCTGGAAATGATGTCATGTCGTCGGCCTGACAGCTATTTTACAACTGACAAAAAAATCCTTTCCCTTACCGCTCAGCTTAGTGGTGAGAGAGAGGGGTTGGGGGGTTAGTGGATTCCCTGCTTCATGGGGGGCTGGTTGTGACCCAGTAGGGGAGGCTGTGGGACCGCACTGAGGGTCATGACTTGTGGCTGAAGTCCACTGTTCTATTCTCTCCCCACCTTACCAAAACCTGCTCTAGACGCATAGTTGAGATTGTAGGTTTCTTGGGGCAGGGACTGAGATCTCTACCCAGTATTCAGTATGTACACTGACAGTGCCATAGGAGCCATTCCATACAAATACCACACTAAAGTTATTTCACAAGACTCCCGCCACAGTCCTACCTGGGGTTCGATAATCGGGCTTCGTTCTTTCCAAGCGACCTCTCGTTTTTCGCATTTCCGTCTCCCAGGAGCCTCTGAAAACTGTTGCTGTTCTCTTTGGCTTCCACATCACGGCTGGATGCAGATCTCCTGACCCCATCTTGGGCTCTGCCTGACATCCACCTGCCGAGCAGGTTGTTTTCCTCCTGGGTGGCGGTGCTGGCTTTCCCGTCCGTTCTGCCAGCGCGGGGACCGAACACCATCTTGGAGGAATGCTCCTTCTCCACATCTAGAGAAGCGCCGGAGTGTAAAGAGCGGAGACTCGAGGATTGTCTGGCAGTTCCTTTGGTCTCTTGGAAATCATCACTCGGCACGCCAGAAGAGCTCTTCGTATTGTCTCCCTCTCGGAGCTGGGCTGCGTTACTGATTCCAGAGGGTCGTTTCAGATGCCTTCTTTTCAAAGAATCCTGAAACATATTGAGAATATGGAGGGTTAAGAGGCCCAATACACACCCCAGCATTAAGCAAACACCCTAAAGGCTTTCCAAGCTGAGATCTGTGTGGCAGTCATTTTGGAAAGCCAACATAACTCTGATGTTCATCAGAAGCAGGGGGCATTTCGAGCCGGAACGCACAGGAACGCCGTTCCGGGAGTAACAAGCCCAGGAGCGGGCACACATGGTGATGCCTTGTGGGAAAAAGCAAAAGCATATTAGCTAGATCTGTACTTTCATGCTTGTTGTAGGGGAGCTTCCCTGCAAGAGCAAAGGACACCTAAAGCGTCTTTAGTCCGCGTGTAAAGTTGGCTCACCAGCTCTGAGTCGGGAAAGACCTGGAGATTTTGGGGGTGGAGCCTGAGCGGTGGGTGTTGCCTTCTGACACACTTCCGGTGACGTCAGGGGGTGTGGCGTATGCAAATAAGTTATGTTAATGAGTTATGCTAATGAGCTCCCGCACCTCTTTTTTTACGAAATGAGCCCTGAAAGTGTAAGATTTTCACCAGGCTCCATGTTTTGAGTTGCCAGAGTTACACCGGATGAATTACGGTGGCCAAATTACTCAGGAAAGGGGAAAGCTTTCCCAACATTACAGCGGAAGCAGTTTTAAGGAAAGCAAAACAGACACGTTCCTTTTCGTCCCATTATCATCTCCGGTCAACAGAGGGTTCGGAAACCTGGCAAATGTGTTTAACCACAGTTGATAATGAAAGAAAAACGCTAATTAAGTATGTTATGGACAGAGACTGCGTACTTTGCAGACAAAGAAGGAGGAGGAGGAGGAGGAGGAGGAGATTGGATTTATACCCCGCCCTTCACTCAGTGTCTCAGAGTGGCTTACAAACTCCTTTCCCTTCCCCTCCCCACAACAGACACCCTGTGAGGTGGATGGGGCTGAGAGAGCTCTGAGACAACTGTCCTTGAGAGAACAGCTCTGAGAGAACTATGGCTTGCCCAAGGTCATCTAGCAGCTGCAAGTGGCAGATTGGGGAATCAAACCCGGTTCTCCCAAATTAGAGTCCGCGCACTTAACTACTACACCAAGCTGGCTCTCTCAGACCATTGCCAGACTTCGGCAATACTTCAACAGTCTCTGGTGATATTTCAGTCTGTCTACCTCTTTTACAAAGCAGCCCTCAACAGAGTTCTAGGGAGGCTGTGAAATCTCCTCAGAGATTTATCCTGGCTTAAGAACCGAAGAAAAGTTTATGATGGAGCAGACCAAGGGTCCATCTAGTCCAGCATTCTCTTTCACACAGTAGGCAATGAGACACCACCACCAGTCCCCTGCCCAAATACACGAAGAGGCTAAAAATTTTCCCAGTAACTACCCTTCAGAGATATAGCCCCTCAGAACACGGAGGTTCCATTTACCCATCTGGCTAACTGCTATCTTCCATGAACAGGAGAAGGAGGAGGGCGAGAAGGAGATTGGATTTATACCCAGCCCTTCACTACCCAAAGGAGCCTCAGAGCGGTGTACAATCTCCTTTAATTTATTTTATTGATTGATTTTTACCCCGCCCATTCCGGCCTAGGCTGGCTCCGGGCGGCTCACAACAAGATCAACTTTTAATACGTAAAAACATACATGCTCAGTATTCACACTATATCTTTGGTCCACTTCAGCTGTGGGGAGAGAGAGCTGAGACAGCTCTTTCAAGAACTGCTCGAGACAGAGAGAGAACAGCTCCGAGAGAACTTGTGGCTGACCCAAGGTCACCCCAGCAGCTGCGTGTGGAGGAGTAGTGGGGAATCAAACCCGGTTCTCCCGGATTAGAGTCCGCCGCTCTTAACCACTACACCAAACTGGCTCTCACTGCGTCATATTATGTGTTCTGGGAAGAAATATCCCCCCACCCCACCCCCGTCTTGAACTGGCTTCTTAGCAACTTCCCTGAGTATCCCTGAGTTGGAGGATTTTAGGAGAAGGAGATAAATTCACTTTCCCCACACTGCTGAGGTTGCCAGCTCCGGGTTGGGAAATACCTGGAGATTTGGGGGGTGGAGCCTGAGTATGGTAGGGTTTGGGGTATAATGCTGTAGAGTCCACCTTCCAAAGCAGCCATTTTCTTCAGGGGAACTGATCTCTGTCACCTTGGAGATTAGTTGTAATCCCAGGAGATGGCCAGCCACCACCTGGAGGTTGGTGACCTTGCAACCACCCATAATTTTCTTAACCTCTAGCCATACCTCCCTTTAATCCTATTTTTTCTAAGCTAAAAAGGCCCAAATGGTTCCCTTTTCTCATAGAGAAAGGACACCGCAGGGCGCTCGGAATCTTATAAGCCTCCATGAGTGCCACAAGGGAGGAAGGCAGCAAATAAATGTTTGAAATATATAATCAGTAACAAGTAGAAGAAGGTATTGCATGCTGTGAGGTTCAGTAACCCGTCTTAGTGAATGGGCTTGCCAGCTCCAGGAATTTCCTGGAGATTGGGGGGGGGGGTTTGAAGTTTGTGGAAATTGGGTTTTGGAGAGGCAAGAAACCTCAGCAAGGTATAAGGCCATAGAGTCCACCCTCCAAAGCCACTGTAAGGCTGTGATCATACGCACAATTAGACCCAACATAGGCACGAATGCTGGGTGGATTTAAAGGGAGTGATCAGACAGCCACATCTGGGAAGTGTCCCACAGCTGTCGGCAACCCGTTCTGCTCCACCGCAGAAGCGGAGTTAAAAGACACCGGGGAAAATCCGGTAGTAAACGGGTTGCGACGGACTTCCCCCTGTCTGATCACTTCAGCGTGCTCTTATGCCGTCAGGATGGTCTGATCAGGCCATCCCGACTCTGTGCCATTCCCGCCCCCCTTCTCAATATGCGCATCATCACACACCCAATAGGGAGCCCTCAGTGCAGAGGAGCAATTAATCGATCCTTTAATTAAGCACATGGAAAACAAACAGCAACCACCACCCCTCACCCACAGTTGTGTTTGATCACACACTGACAGGAAGGTGTGATCTCGCAACTGCGGGTCAAATTCCTCCTGTGGACCGAAATGTTGTTGCTTGGTCTAAAGTTAGAGGATGTAAATATAAGTAAAAGGACATTGATTTGGTATATGGTAACGACAGCAAGAATGGTTTATGCACAAAGTCGGAAATCGGAGAAAACTCCAGAACTATGGGAATGGTTGAGAAAATTGCTATTTATGGCGGAAATGGACAAATGGACAAGAAAACTAAACAATCAAGACTCAGCGAAGTTCTCAGAAGATTGGAAAGAGTTGAAGGAATAAATGGAGCGAGAGTGGAATATGAAAGACAATATTTTTACACTTTCTAACTACTGAAATGAGGGACAGAATTATAACACATAAAATGAATTTTTAGTTGGCTGCGAAATTAAACCTTTTTTCTTTTTTAACCAATATAATTTTTAAATGTATAAAAGTTATAATAGCTCAAAATGTTACCTTAGGAGGCAAATACTTTTAAAATACATGTTTACCGGTTGATATATATGAAGGTGCGGGTGGAGTGGGAAGTCATTTAATGATTATATCTTTTTAGCTAAATATGCAATTTTATAGAGAATGGAATATGTATAAAAGCTAATTGCATTTGAGAATAATGGAAAAATAAGATTCTATTGCAAAAAAAAAAAAATTCCTCCTGTGGAAACAGTCTCACCCCCCCCCCCCCCACTTTAGCTTATGCCTGTGACCACAACCTAACTCCAGGAGATCTCCAGGCCTCGCCTGGAGGATGACAACAAGGGTTGTCGGGTCTGCACTGGAAAATTCTAGGGGATCTGGGGAGTGGAATCTAGGGGTGTTGGGGTTTAGAGTGGGGAGGGGCTTCAGGGGTGTAAAATGCCATAGAATCCACCCTCCAAAGCTGCCATTTTCTCCATCCAGATACCAGTCATCCAGATACCAGTGGTAATTCCAGGAGACCTCCAGGCCCCACCTGGAGGTGGCCAACCCTATTAGAGAAACAGGTAAATTAACAAACAAAACAAGAGGTCAGAGAATTAGGATCAAAGCCAAGAACCTCTTGAAAACTGGCCGTCGGCCCGGCCATCATGCCCCGGATGATGAGGCCGGGCTTGGTCCGAAGTTTCTCTCTCGTGAGTGTTCTGGTCTCCGAAGCCAGCTCCGGAGTTCTCAGCTCCTCTCTGCTGTTCTGAAGCCTTTTCTCTCCCTCAGCTGGTGAGCTCTCGAATGCCTGACCGGTCTTGCCTTTCTCGATTTCCACTGGGTGTCTCCAGGAAAGGAAGGTTGGACCGTCTGTCTCCTCATCAATTTCACAGCTGCAAACACAGCAGAATCTTTCTTAAATTATTATTATTTATGTTATATATAGGAGCAGAAATGAAAGAATGCAACAAGAAGAAGAAGAAAAAGAGGAGGAGGAGGAGGAGGAGGAGGAAGAGGAGATTGGATTTATACCCCGCCCTTCACTCGGAGTCTCAGAGCGGCTTACAGTCTCCTTTCCCTTCCCCTCCCCACAACAGACACCCTGTGAGGTAGCTGGGGCTGAGAGAGCTCTGACAGAAACTGCTCTTTTTCAAGATCAGCTGTGCCAGAGCTATGGCTTGCCCAAGGTCATCCAGCAGGTGCAAGTGAAGGAGCGGGGAATCAGACCCAGTTCTCCCAGATTAGAGTCCACGCATAGGTGTAGAGTACAGGGGGGGCTCGAGCCACCCCCAAAATTTCCCGGAGGGGGGCTCAGCCACCCCCGGCAAAACAGAGCGCCTGCCACCGCGCCTCCCCGGGTCCTTCCAAGGCCCAGCTATCGCTGCTGGAGAGGGAAGGGGTGGCCGGGGGGGGGGGGAGAGGCACCGGCAGCAGCGGCTGGTGGGCCTCGGAAGGGCCCGGGGAGGCATGGCGGTTTCCCGGGGGGGGAGAACATCGGCCCCCCCCCCCGGAATTTCCAAAAGTCTAGGCCCCTGAGTCCACGCACTTAACCATTACACCAAACTGGCTCCTTTATGGGTATACAAGTCAAGCTAAGTTATCTTCAGATAGCTGTTCCTATTGTATCTCAAAACAAGTAGCTGTAGACCTGCGTGCTTTTAATGCTTAAATACTGATTTCAAGAAAGCGCCGAGGCTGAATTGGCTTTAGTTACCTGTAGTGCTCAGTCTGGTCCATTTGAGGCACTGTTTGCAGACCAGTGTTCCCATCGGAGAAGGAACTCTTCAGTATGTTCGTCTCTGAACCTCTAAGTGGAGAGTGCTTGTCCTGTGGAACAGCTGGACTTCTCGGACCTTGGAGGCTAATGGTCTCCTCCAGAAAATACTGAGTCATGATTTCAAGAATGGTTTTCAACGGATTCTCCCTCGCCTGCAATAAAAACAGATCCGGAGTTACAGTCAACCTTTCCCAAGTGGCCCATCCTTAAGAAAGATACTTGGGTTTTTACTGGAGAAATATCTGAGATGAGGGAAGGGGCTACAATTTGGGTGGCATGCCAAATTCTGGCGGGGAGAGCAAAACGTGGGAAACCACCGTGTAAGAACAAAAACGGCACACACTTCTGATATACTACTATAACTTCATAGGGGCTGCAGTGGCTCAAGTGGTTAAGACGCCGAACTGCAGACTGGTAGTTCAGAAGTTTGAGACCGGAGTGCTGCACGATGGAGTGAGCGCCCGTCTCTGGCCCCAGCTCCTGCCAACCTAGCAGTTCGAAAGCAAGAAATTGCGAGTAGATAAATAGGTACCGCTTCGGTGGGAAGGTAACCGCGTTCCGTGGGCCTCGGCGTCTAGTCACACTGGCCACATGACCACAGAAACAACTTCGGACAGCGCTGGCTCTTCGGCTTGGAAACAGAAATGAGCACCGCATCCCTAGAGTCATATTTGACTGGCTTCCGAGCAAGGGAAACCTTTACCTTTACTGTAGCTTCATTAATTAAATAAGTCATGTACTTATAAAATGCAGTAAAGACCCTAGTATGACCTGATTAATTATTATTGTGCACTAACAACAATGGTATGAAGTATACAGATAAATGGAACAATATTCAACTTTAAAGGAATGTCCAAAGTTACGGGGACGAATATCCAGATGAAGTTCAATGTTGTGGCTGCCTTGCTTTCAGAAAAGAGACGCAGCAAACGTCACACAACACGCCTTCCAGGGAAAAATTGTGCGTTTCGAGGAATTCTTCTTCAGGCAAATCATTTCTCCTGGAACCAAAGCTCACAAATGCTACAATGCACAAGTTAAGAAAATTCTACATGTGGCTTCTCTGGTTCTTCTCCGGTAGTATATCAGAACTGTGTGCTTTGTTTTTGTTGATTTCCCATGTTTTACTCAACCTTGCCCTGCTTCCCGTGTGTTTGTTGAAATTCTGGAGGGGGCCTGTGTCCATTTGTACAACTGGGAACTTTGTGCTCCAAGGAAAAGGGGGTTGGGATGTAGTATGGAAATACTCATGGATGGTGTACCCTCCCAAGCCAAAAGCTGCAATCACCAAATCAACAAACATGATTATCTTTTCATTTGAAAGTAATAATGTGTCAGCTCCTTGTACTAATGGGAAAGAATACATACTGCTTATGTAGAAGAAGAAGAAGATGATATTGGATTTATACGCCACCCTTCACTACCCAAGGGAGTCTCAGAGCGGCTTGCAAACGCCTTTCCCTTCCCCTCCCCACAGCAGACACCCTGTGAGGTCGGTGGGGCTGAGAGAGCTCTGACAGAAACTGCTCTTTTTCAAGAACAGCTGTGCCAGAACAACGGCTTGCCCAAGGTCATCCAGCAGGTGCAAGTGGAGGAGTGGGGAATCAATCCCGGTTCTCCCGAATTAGAGTCCGCGCACTTAACCACGACACCGCTAGGTTTAAAAACCACGCTGTGCACACAGATAGCAAGCTGCTAATTCAGACGCTTTTGAGGGGCAGGCAGAAGAGGGCCGGAGCTTCCGCTATCTTTGCCTCTAATTTGAATTTGGGATGACACCATGCGCATGTTGGTTTCACACCTCATGAGGACTGGCGCTCAAGCTGTTGTATTGATTGTCTCGCTAAAGGTGATGAGCCGAGTCGTGCTTTATCAAAATTAGGAGCACTGAACTCTGGGAAAGGGACTGAAGTTCAACCCAGATGGTGCTCAGTTCTTGCAGGGGCGTAGAGTTTTGTAAATTCTGGTGGGGGCGGGGGCTCTTTAGCGCGTGTGCGCGCTCGCTCGCTGGGGCGATGTTCCCCCCCCCCCGGAAACCGCCACGCCTCCCCCCAAGTGCTGCTGGTGCCTCTCCCGCCCCCCCTCCAGCCACTTCTTCCCTCTCCTTTTGCCCAGAAAAGAGGGAGGGATTGGGAAGGACAGAGGAGTGGCCAGGCCAGGAGTGGGAGGAGAGAGGCACCAGCAGCAGCAGCAGCCAGGCCTCAGAAGGGCCCGGGGAGGTGCGGCGGTGGCAGGCGCTACGTTTTCCCAGGGGGGGCTCAGTCCCCCCCGGGAAATTTCAGGGGTGGCTCGAGCCCCCCCGGAGTCTACGCCTATGAGTTCTTGTGTACTTAGTTTTCACAAGATGGTCTGCCCCTTCAGTGTCACTCAATTCTGTAACTCATGTTAAAACCTTTTCTATTTCTATCAACCCAGGATACACACACACACACACACACACAAAATTCAATCTTCCCAGCTTAGGGCCTAAATCTACTTTTGAGACCCCTACCTCTTGCCCTTACCTGGGTGGCCCAGACTAGCCCAATCTTCTCAGGGCTCAAATAACAGTTAGGGTTGGCCCTGGTTAGTTCTTGAGTAGACCACCAAGGAAGTCCATGGTTAGCTACGCAGAGGCAGGCAATGGCGAACACTCTCTGCTCACCTCTAACCTTCAAGGACCTGACAGCAGGTGATGTGAAGGACCTCTGCCTGGGACCCTGGAGAGCCGCTGCCAGTCTGAGAAGACAAGACTGCCTTTCATGACTCTTGGAAACTGTTTGGGGTCCACGTCGATCAGCTGCCACACCAGAGCAAGTTTCCACTTGATGGCATTTTGTGATGCCCTTGATAGCCACATTGATGCACGCGGCCTGCGTGACCCCTTGGCCGAATTGGAATCACGCAGTCGGAGTCCAACGAGTTAGATAAGAGAACATAAGAACATGAGAGAAGCCAATGTTGGATCAGGCCAATGACCCATCCAGTCCAACACTCTGTCACACAGTGGCCAAAAACACCAGGTGCCCTCAGGAGGTCCACCAGTGGGGCCGGGACACTAGAAGCCCTCCCACTGTTGCTCCCCCCCCAAGCACCAAGAATACAAAGCATCACTTTCCCCAGACTGAGAGTTCCTATTTATACCTTGTGGCTAATAGCCACTGATGGACCTCTGCTCCACATGTTTATCCAGTTCCCACTTGAAGCTCTCCATGCTTGTAGCTGCCGCCAGCTCCTGTGGCAGTGAATTCCACATATTAATCACTCTTTGGGTGAAGGACTTCCTTTTATCTGTTCTAACCCGACTGCTCAGCAATTTCATGGAGAGCCCACGAGTTCTTGTATTGTGAGAAAGGGAGAAAAGGACCTCTTTCTCTGCCTGCTCTATCCCAGGCATAATCTTATAAACCTCGATCCTGTCACCACTCAGCCGTCGCTTCTCCAAGCTAAAGAGCCCCAAGCGCTTCAACCTTTCTTCACAGGGAAAGTGTTCCAACCCTTTGATCATTTTAGTTGCCCTTTTCTGCACTTTCTCCAATGCTATAATATCTTTTTTGAGGTGTGGCGACCAGAACTGTACACAGTACTCCAGATGAGGTCGCGCCATCGATTTATACAGGGGCATAAACAGATGAATATCTGTTTAATGAATTCCTAACAGGGAATACAGGGCTGATGAGTGCCTGAGCACTCCAGCACTTCCAAAGCTGTATTCTGCCATAACCAGGAAAGGCAGAAGGTCTTATGCCCCAAATGACATCACACATAGTCTACACATTACAGAGTCTCTAACTGGTACCAGGCAGTTCACACCATACAAGCGTAATTTGACTCAGTGCCTCTCTCCGCGGTGTCAGCAATTTGACTTGTTTATCTGGTCTTCAGAACACTGGGGTGACTTCCTGGGCTCGCAGAGGGGAGAGCTTGTTGATAAGGGCTTCTGAATCACATTAAACTTCGCTCTCGGCGGCCTTGCCACTTCTAAATAGCATTCCATTCTTATTGCATCCTAATTCCTTCCACAGAGGCTTGTAATAGTACTTTTGCTTCACATGGCTTCTTATACCAAAAGTGCAATCATAAAATATATACGTTCTGCTACAAGTTTCTCGAATCAGAAGCTTCTCGGCTACATACCAGGACTGAACTTTTGAAGGCACAGCGACAGCTGTCTATATATCAGGGAGAAAGTGTCAGAAATCACATTTTAAAATCACATTCCTTTTCCCTTGTTCCACAACGTGCAACTACGAATGGGTCAGCCTCCAAAATAAACAAGGAAGTGTGTGGGGGTGGATGGGGGGGTTTACCTTGTTCAGTTTATACAAAGATTGCAGATGCAGAATTTTTCGCAGCTCATTCCTGTTGTTAATGCTCAGGGCCGTACGTGGGAGTTCTTGGTCCATCGCGCTGCTCGTCTCTTTCAAACCCTGTGTGGAGGGGAGAAGGGAGCAGAGAATCTTGAAGCTCTGAAAGATGCCCCAAGCTTCAGTTAAAGTGTCTGGATGTAGACGTGGATATGGTTGCCACACAAACACACCCCGGTGGGGCCAGGGGATCCCCTGATTTCGGGGGCTCCAATCCGCCACCAGCCAGCTGCCCAGTGGGAACCATAGTTATTTTTTTTTAATAGTTGCTGGCACAAAAGGACTATACGCACTGCAGTATGTTTTTATTATGTTTGAGGAGGCATTCCTATTAAAGAATCAAGTTTTAAAATAACAATGCTTAGCTGTGCGGTCAGCATGAACGTGAAATTCAGTTTCAGAATTAAAGAACCGGGTTTCTTTTTCTGTACACTCAGAGAAGCTGAAGACGATACTAAGTATGCTTTGCTGATAGAAGCCAAGCTGTTTGAGCCTTTTATAAGACTTTTTAAAAAAATAATAAGGGGGAAACGATGGAAAAACTTTTTAGCCAGTTTGGTGTAGTGGTTAAGTGCGCGGACTCTAATCTGGGAGAACCGGGTTTGATTCCCCACTCCTCCACTTGCACCTGGCTGGATGACCTTGGGCAAGCCATAGCTCTGTACCAGCTGTTCTCTCAAGGACAGTTGTCTCAGAGCTCTCTCAGCCCACCCACCTCCCAGGGTGCCTGTTGTGGGGAGGGGAAGGGAAAGGAGTTTGTAAGCCGCTCTGAGACTCCAAGTGAAGGGCTGGGTATAAATCCAATCTCTTCTTTTTAGCATGCCGGCAAGCTTCTTCAAATCATGTCTGCAGTGAATCCAATCTGGGTACACTTCTTTGGTTATGCCCCGTCGGTCTGTGAGCATGAAGTATAGAATATAGGAAATGTGGGCGTACTGATACTTAAACCTGTTAAAGAGTTCTTAAAATACTAAAAACCTTGGTGACTCTAGTCGCGTTTCTTCATGTGAAAAGTCTCCAATCGATCACCCTCCCCCCACAAATGGTAGAATAGTATTCATTCCACTTCTATGTAAGTGCCTATATCTTTCAGCACGGGGGGGGGGGGGGGGGGGGAGGTCTGTGCAGTTCCCCCCACACACACCATGCAACATCAGTGTGGCAGTTTCCAGCACTTCCCTCCAAGGGCTTTGACAGCTGGAATGCCCCCCCAATCCCCAAAGCTTCAACAGGAACCTTGTGAACAGCGTCCCCTCTAAGCAGAGTTAGTAGGGCTGCCAAGTCCCCCGGTAGGGCGGGGGAAACGCCGATTTTTTAAAGCTTTCCCCCGCCTTTTCAAAACTGGCCACCGGGGGGAGGCAATGGCTGCCAGCAGGGTTACGTCGGAGGCTGCCCTGGCCTGCCTTAAAAGGGAAATGTCTGCAGAGAGCCTGCCCTGCAGTAAAAAGCCTCAACAGACATTTCCCCTTTAAGAGAGAACAAGAGAGCCCCGCCCAGAGAGGCTCTTTCTGTTGAAGGGCCTGCTTTTGCATGTGGCCTGCTGCTGGAGTAAGCTGCTTGGGGTAAGCTGCTGGGGTCTGCCAGCTCTTTTCCTTCTCTCTCTCTCCCCCTCCCCCTTTCTTTCTTTCTTGTCTGTCTGTCTGCCTCTCTCTCTCTCTCTGTCCCCATCCAGCAGAGGTCTATCAGTGGCTATTATTAGCCACAAGGTCT
The DNA here is from genome assembly GCA_029233225.1 of Lepidodactylus listeri. NCBI lineage: Eukaryota > Metazoa > Chordata > Lepidosauria > Squamata > Gekkonidae > Lepidodactylus > Lepidodactylus listeri. Next base: position 7,362,896 of record JARCFY010000012.1, read on the forward strand.
AAATGGAACCCTTTGTCTGGGGCAGTGATGCTCTGCATTCTTGGTGCTTGGGGGCAACAGTGGGAGGGCTTCTGGAGTTCTGGCCCCGCTGCTGGACCTCCTGAGGGCACCTGGTATTTTTGGCCACTGTGTGACACAAGAGTGTTGTACTGGATGGGCTGTTGGCCTGATTCACTGTGGCTTCTCTCTTGTTCTTATGATATGAAAATCATATTTAGCACTTGTGCAGCACTTAGTGCTTCATATTCTGCCGAGATGAGGAAGGATTCAGTAGGGCCGTTGCTCAGTGCTAGAGCATCTGCTTGACATGCAGGAGGTATCAGCCTCTTCAGCTAAAAAAGGATCAGGTCATAGGTGACATTAAAGATCTCAGCCTGAGACCCTGGAGAGCCACTACCAGTCTGAGTAGTCAGTACTGACCTTGATGGACCAATGGCCTGATTCAGTATTAGGAAACTTCATGAGTTCATGTGTCAGCATGTGGAAGCAACATCACAGGATGTGACTTCACAAAATGACGTCACTTCCTTTCTCCTGGCTCCACCCCCAAAGTCCTCAGATATTTCCCAAGTTGGACTTGGCAGCCCTAAGAGTTAGTGTGAGCTAGTTCACAGTCTTTCAGCCTCCGGCTCACCCATTTTCGTCTTCGCTCAGGGAGGAGGGCTCCAGAGCAAACGGATTGACGCAGCAGCCAAACGGCTCGCTCGCCACTTTTAATGCCAAAGCTGCATTTCCGCTCACGAGACCCCGCGGCTTGGAGGGAGCATCGCTCGCGATCTCATTCACCAGTCCTGCATCTGCTTCCCGACTCGTGGCCACCCAAAGGCACTGCGGGAAATGTAGTCTTGGGGCGGGCGGGTTTGCACCTTTTTTTGGGGGGGGGATATTGGGGATTGGTGGCGGTGTGCTTGGAGAAGCCGTTTAATAAAATGTATTTATTTTTACTATTTTTAAAAAGGCACCAATCTCTCGGGGGGGGTTCTACTCTGGGGGGGGGGGGGGTGCATGGCTGGAAGAAAGGGAGGGGGTGGGGGTGGCAACGAGGCTCTGCTGTTGCAAACGACAGGATTGCTCCGCAAGCCAGCATGCACGGACCGAGGGAGTCGTGCGCCGCTGTACCTTTCTGCTGAGAAACTCCGCACCAGCGAGGCCGACACGTCCTCCACCGAAGCCGTAGCCATCGTTTCCCCTCCTGGAGGGTGCAAAACCCCGGCGGCCGGGCGGGGAGGGGAGGGGGCCGGGTGCGGCGGCGGCCGCGGCGGCATCTAGCTGGCCGAGGGAGCCTCCATCCCTTTGCCTCGCAGTCACCCGCCGGCCTTTCCGGCTGCCCGCTGTGTTTGCAGCCTGCCGTGCGGTTCGTGGGCCGTCTGTTCACGCCGCGGTTGGGCGGTTGCCGTGGCGATGCTGCTCTCGGAAGAGAATCCTGCGCTTCCCTCCTCCTCCTCCTCCCACCTCTTTTGCAAGAACCCAGCGCTAACCTTGCGCTTGCAGATCTGTGTGTTTTTTCCGCTGTGGTCACAGGCGCGCCCTAAACAATCCGCTTTCAATGCACTTTCGAACTGGGTGTCGCCAGTCTGCATGTTAGGGTTGCCAAGTCCGGGTTGGAAAATACCTGGGGACTTTGGGGGTGGAGCTGGAGAGGGCGGGGCTTGGGGAGGGGAGGGGCCTCAGCACAGGGTACAGTGCCGTAGAGTCCACCCTTCAAAGCAGCCATTTTCTCCAGGGGAGCTGATCTGTGTCAGCTGGAGGTCAGTTGTGAAAGCGGGGGATCCCCAGGCCCCACCTGGAGGTTGGCAACCCTACTGCATGTACAATAAAATAAAGGAAGAACATGAAGACAAGCCAAAGTTGGGTCAGGCCAGTGGCCCATCCAGCCCAACACTCTGTGTCTCACAGTGGCTAAAAACACCAGGTGCCCTCAGGAGGTCCAGCAGTGGGGCCAGAACTCCAGAAGCCCTCCAACTGTCTCCCCCCCAAGCACCAAGAATACAGAGCATCACTTGCCCCAGACTGAGAGTTCCTATCTATACCTTGTGGCTAATAGCCACTGTTGGACCTCTGCTCCAGATGGTTATCCAGTTAACATAAGAACATAAGAGAAGCCAACGTTGGGTCAGGCCAATGGCCCGTCCAGTCCAACATTCTGTCTCACACAGTGGCCAAAAACACCAGGTGCCCTCAGGAGGTCCAGCAGTGGGGCCAGGACACTAGAAGCCCTTCTACTGTTGCCCCACACACACACGCACCAAGAAGACAGAGCATCACTTGCCCCAGACTGAGAGTTCCTATCTATACCTTGTGGCTAATAGCCACTGTTGGACCTCTGCTCCAGATGGTTATCCAATTAACATAAGAACATAAGAGAAGCCAACGTTGGATCAGGCCAATGGCCCGTCCAGTCCAACACTCTGTCTCACACAGTGGCCAAAAACACCAGGTGCCCTCAGGAGGTCCAGCAGTGGGGCCAGAACACTAGAAGCCCTCCCACTGTCGCCCCCCCCCCCCCATCAAGCACCAAGAATACAGAGCATCACTTGCTCTGAGAGTGCATTGAAAGTGGATTCTTTAGTATGTGTGTGACTGCAGCCTTTGTTATGTAACGTGAATTAGGACTTCAAGCACTACAAAATAATTTTTTGAGCATAACCAGTGCATGGATCTTCCCAGGGACGTAAAGGGGGAGGTAGCTGTATGTATGACGGAGACAATGTTACCTTCAGCAAGATGGGTACTGAAATTGCTGCTTGCTTGAAAATTTGTGCAGTACGGTTTTCTTTCAATAAATCACAGATACTTTGGAACAGGTTTCCCCCCCCCCCTTCTCTTCCTCTCAAACGATGGGGCTCCTACCAGTTTCAATGCCCCCCCCCAAAAAAAAGAATTAATGCAGTTTGTAGCAGTGCTTTGATTTTTTTTATCTTAAATTTTATTCATTTTTTTTCCATTTACAACAACATTGTACAGGATAAAGGTGTACTTCTTTTCCATCGTTTAAGAGTGTAACAATTCATTATTTATTCATTTAATGATGGCAAGTTATCAGCATTTACCGCAGATGAAGAGTTATCTATCACATCAGGTATTGTTTCTTGAGAAACTAGGTATGATATAATGGGTAGCCATATACACGTTAATTCGTTATACCCACCATTAGTTTTTGTTGATTTCATTATGCCTGATATTTTTTTCTTTTATGTATAGATTCCATATTTTCCTATACCAGAGGTTTACGGTTGGTTTACATTCTGATTTCCATTTTAATGCTGCTGTTGTTTTTGCTGCGAATAGCTTTGCTTTGCTTTGAAATTGTATCACACCGCTGAAAAATAGTAAGAAAATAGCTGTCTCAAATGTGTCATTTGCTAGATTAAAGAATTCTTGGTCTCCCATTAAGATTTTTTTATTTTTTAAAACAGGATTATACAGGTTGGTTATGGTTGCCTTCTGGAGTAAGCAGTGTAGTTTCTTGAAAAAAATTTTTTACAGCGGTTTACCTGGGAAAGCAGATAAGAGCTGAGGCTACCTGGATGTTTGCCTTCAAATTAGGATGCAGATTTTCAGGACCTGTTGGCTGTAATGATTTGTGTGAGTAGTCCTTTCTGTCTTGGGCTTCCCTCACCGCATCACCCTCTTTGGCTGGGCCTTCAGTTTGGTGTAGTGGTTAAGAGCGTGGATTTGATTCTCCACACCTCGGCATGCAGCTGCTGGGGAGACCTTGGGTCAGTCGCAAGTTCTTCCAGGGCTGTTCTCTCGAGGGCAGTTCTCAAAAGAGCTCTCTCAGCCCCACCTACCTCACAGGGTGTCTGTTGTGGGGAGGGAAAGGGAAGGAGATTGTAAGCTGCTCTGACTCCTTCTATTAAGGAACGGAGGGGTAGAAATCCAATCTCCTCTTTCTCCTCCTCCTCCTCTTCTTATTCTCCCCCCTTCCCACAGGGCTTGCCAAATGGTCCCCCCTCCCCTGGAAGGCAGCTGGTGGTGGGGGTGGCGGTTTACAGCTGCATGGTCCTGTCCATTTAGTGACTGGTCAATATGCGGCTATTTCAGCACAGTCTGAGCTATGTGATGGCTAGTCCGTAGGGTTGGCACCTTCGAGGTGGGGTCCGGAGACCTGCCATTACAACTGATCTCCCAAGCATCAGAAATCGAGTTCCCCTGGAGAAAATGGCTGCTTTGGAAGGTGGGCTCTACAGCGTTTTTCTCCAGTGAGGCCCCTGTCCTCCCTAGGTTCCACTCCCCAAATCTCGAATTGCCAGACTCGGGAGTTGGTACCTCTGCTAGTTGCTTTCTCCTGTACGGCTGAGGAACTCTGTGGCCAACCAGTTCCTCTGGAGGACCAGCAATGGGGTACAGAGGCCGTGGCCTTCCCCTGCTGTTGCCTCCTGGCTCTGGGATTCAGAGGATTAGTGCCTCTGAATGTGGAGGTTCCCCTTAGCCACCATGGCTAGTAGCCGCTGATAGACCTCTCCTCCTCGAATCTATCGAATCCCCCTTTAAAGCAGTCTATGCCTGGGACCATCACAGCAAATTCCACACTTTAATTGCTTAGATATTGGCTGGTGGAGTGGGGAGTGTGCCGTTGCCATGGCTGAAAAGAAAGGGAGCAGTGGAAGAGTCCAGTGGTAACAAGGAGGGGTTGTGGCTCACTGGAAGAGCCTCTGCTTTGCAAGCAGAAGGTCCCAGGTTCAATCCCCGGCATTTCCAGTTAAAAAAAAGAACCAGGTGACAGGTGATGTGAAAGACACTGGAGAGCTGCTGTCAGTCTATCTAATCAGACTTAAATTAGATAGCCAGTGATATATAGCCAGTATAGTGGTTAAGTGCACGGACTCTAATCTGGGAGAACCGGGTTTGATTCCCCACGCCTCCACTTGCAGCTGCTGGATGACCTTGGGCAAGCCATAGTTCTGGCACAGCTGTTCTTGAAAAAGAGCAGTTTCTGTCAGAGCTCTCTCAGCCCCACCTACCTCACAGGGTGTCTGTTGTGGGGAGGGGAAGGGAAAGGCGTTTGTAAGCCGTTCTGAGACTCCTTCCGGTAGTGAAGGGCGGGGTATAAATCCAATCTCTTCTTCTTCAAGTTATACTGACCTCAAGAGGTGAAAAGGAGACCTGTTTCATGAGCTAACACTATTGATCATAACCGTCTTTCTCTGCGTGGACATTCAGAGTGAGGGAAGGAGGAGGAGAGAATTTTGTTTTCCCAAAAAGTATTGTATCTGACATTTCCTGATATGTCTTATGTGATGATAAATGGTATGTTGATTCTGATATTTTCAAAGGTGCCGTTTCCTCGAACCCTTTGTAGGGGTGGATATGTGAAAAGTTCAAACTGGGAGCCAGTTTGGTGTAGTGGTTAAGTACGCGGACTCTAATCTGGGAGAAGAACCGGGTTTGATTCCCCACTCCTCCACTTGCACCTGGCTGGATGACCTTGGGCAAGCCATAGCTCTGGACTAGCTGTTCTCTCAAGGACAGCTTGGGAAAGAGCTCTCTCAGCCCCACCTACCTCGCAGGGTGTCTGTTGTAAGGAGGGGAAGGGAAAGGAGTTTGTAAGCCGCTCTGAGACTCCAAGTGAGTGAAGGGCGGGGTGTAAATCTAATCTCTTCTTCTTCTTCTTCATTGAAATGAAACGAAAATGAGCTGGACCGTACTGGAAAAACCAGCTGAAGTGTGAATCATGATTCTTTAACCACTTTTCAAGTTTTCTACTAAAATTCAAAATCATGAACTCTTTATTGCCCAATATAAAACTGATTTCTTCATGGTACAGAAGTTATTCCAACTGACATACAGCTTGTTCACAGAGGTAGATTGTAGGGGGTTTGACGACAGTAACGGTATGACTAGTACTAAGCTGGCACATTAAGGTGAAATTTCCGGTACAGGTTCCAATCCACGCTCCTTTGTTTCCATATTCACCAGACACACAGATAGGAAAAGTTGTGAGAAGATCTGGAAAAAACAGACCAAAGCAACTGGTGACTCTAAGCATATTTTCTTTGAAAACAAGTCTTCAGTGTACACCATAGACGAGAATTTTACCAGCGTTTATATGCTACATTAATTGGTTTGGGATGTTTATACATTTATAATTAAGAACATAAGAACATAAGAGAAGCCAGTGTTGGATCAGGCCAATGACCCATCCAGTCCAACAACTCTGTCACACAGTGGCCAAAAACACCAGGTGCCCTCAGGAGGTCCAGCAGTGAGGCCAGGACACTAGAAGCCCTTCCACTGTTGCCCCCCGTCAAGCACCAAGAATACAGAGCATCACTTGCCCCAGACTGAGAGTTCCTATCTATACTTTGTGGCTTATAGCCACTGATGGACATCTGCTCCATATGTTTATCTAATTTCCTCTTGAGGGTGTCCATGCTTGTAGCCGCCACCACCTCCTGCGGCAGTGAATTCCACGTGTGAATCACTCTTTGGGTGAAGAAGGTCTTCCTTTTATCTGTTCTAACCCGACTGCTCGGCAATTCCATGGAGTGCCCACGAGTTCTTGTATTGTGAGAAAGCGAGCAAAAGACCACTTTCTCGGCCTGCTCTATCCCATGCATAATCTTGTAAACCTCGATCCTGTCACCCCTCAGCCGTCGTTTCTCCAAGCTAAAGAGCCCCAAGCGCTTCAACCTTTCTTCGTAGGGAAAGTGTTCCAACCCTTTGATCATTCTAGTTGCCCTTTTCTGCACTTTTTCTAACTTTATAATATCTTTTTTGAGGTGTGGCAACCAGAACTGTACACAGTACTCCAAATGAGGTCACACCATCGATTTATACAGGGGCATCAGGATACTGGCTGATTTGTTTTCAGTTCTCTTCCTAATAACCCCCAGCATAGCGGTGGCCTTTTTCATTGCAGTCGCACACTGTCTCGACGTTTTCAGTGAGTTATCTACTACGACTCCAAGATCTCTCTCTTGGTCAGTCTCTGCCAGCTCGGGCCCCAACACTGTGTATTTATAGTCAGGATTTTTGGCTCCAGTGTGCATCGCTTTGCACTTGGCCACACAGAACCCCATTTGCCAGGTTGACGCCCACCCGACAGATCCCTTTGGAGCGCCTCACAATCCTCCCTGGTTCTCACCACGCTGAACAACTTTGTGTCATCTGCAAATTTAGCCACTTCACTGCTTACTTCCAACTCCAAATCATTAAAACCCAAATCCCTACAAGAGGCATTGTTAAGAACATAAGAGAAGCCAGTGTTGGATCAGGCCAATGGCCCATCCAGTCCAACACTCTGTCACACAGTGGCCAAAAACACCAGGTGCCCTCAGGAGGTCCAGCAGTGGGGCCAGGACACTAGAAGCCCTCCCACTGTAGCCCCCCCCAAGCACCAAGAAGACAGAACATCACTTGTCCCCGACTGAGAGTTCCTACCTATACCAAACTGATCTATACTAAATCTGTTCCTTCAGATTTAATGAAGTTAACTGTCATTACCGCTGTAAACTTTTTCCAGCATTATCAATCTTAACTTCTTGTGACTGCAGAAAATTCTTCAGATCTAGAAGTCAAATCATGAGAAATGATCTATGAATTAATGACATTGGCTCCTCTTTAAGTTATTAACAAAGGTGAAAGAAATAAAAATTAGCTAAGCTAAAAATGTTTAAGAGAATCCCATCCAACTGAACAAGTTGTATGCACTGCTCAGTTCATACAACAAGGGATAGTTTAGGAGAACGCAAGTCATGCGATTCGGTTTAGAACAGGAAAAAAAAACTTACCGGGAACAACCTTGTTAGAGAAAGGAACAAACTTTTGGAGGTCTAAATGGATTTGTACTTGAAGAAACTCCTGTTAACAGGGGATCGTGATGTGCATTCTGCAGACAGAACTGCTTTAAGTCGGCTGCAGCTTGGGAAACCTAAGAAAGGAGAAATCCACATTTCTAGTAAAATAGTCAGGCTGTCATTCCACTTTCAGAACACTGCTGCTACCCCCAGGGGCTGTCATTCCACTCTGGGGCCTGTCATTCCAGTCCCAGAGTAGCGTATATGGGACCAGAGACCTTAATGGAAAATCCATTCCGGATTTTCTTTGCAACTCTCCTTGAGCTGTAATGTATTTCAATGGAGCCCATGCAAGTCAACTTGGCATTCCTGGCTCCCATTCTTTCCAATGGGCAATCCTCTCCTTCCTTTTAGTGCATCCACCCGGGGGGGGGGGCTCAGTACCCCCTGGAAAATTTTGGGGGGCACCACAGCTCCCCAGCCCCCCAATAGATTACGCCTATGGGAGAAGGAGGGGGGTTACCAGAACGGGGGGGCAGGTTTGCTGCTGCTGAAGCCAGGGGCTAGAAAAATATAAAGCACTTTGGGTCCCAGTGGGGTATAAATGTATTAAATAAAAAGGAATGAATCAGAAGCACGCACACCAATTCTCAGAAGGAACCCCTGTGAGAGAAACTTAAAATGCTGCTCTGCTGTTCATATTATATGAATATAGAATTGAAGCCGCTGGAAAAATCTAGGCTAACAGTCTTCAATGAGTCCCTGGACAACAGATGGTAGCTGATTAAATCGCTATTCCCAAAATGTTCGACAGTACGCAATACGGTTGCCCACCCTGTCAGATAGGAGGTCCTTTTTGTCTTGGCTTACAGCAGTAGCTTGGTACTCAGGCCTCTGCCCCTTCAAAGAAGGAAACCTATCTTCTATCAGTGGACATCAAGAAGTGGCTTTGGAGGCTGCCCAGGTTACGTGAGGTTTTAAAGGCTGCAGCAAATGCATATGTGACTCTAAAAGGTCTGGAGTGCCAGCCCTAACGGAGAAAAACCTACTCTACGTGTTTGCAACGAGGGAGAGGGGTATTGCCTTTGGCAAAGCACAGTCTGTGGAAACAATCCCATGCACTTCCTGTAATTAATACAGTTGCTTGCCACTTTAAAAAACCTTCCCAATTTTAAAAAGCGCTTGGCTTGGATCGTACGATTTCTGTAATGTGACTTTTTTTTGCGCGAAGGTGCCCTTTAGCTCCCTAGCACCCCTCTTCCTGAAGCTAAAAAAAACCTTTAGGTACGCAAGGGGAGAGCGATGGTTGATCTGCTACAAACGCTGAAGGTTTCTGGTTCGAAGCCTTGCCTCACAAAGCATCTTTAGGCAGTCAGTTATTCTCACTCAGTGTTCTCTCCAAGCTGAGTTAGTGTGAGTTAGCTCACAGTTTTTTAGCCCCTGGCTCACCCATTTCTGTCTCCGCTCAGGAAGGAGGGCTCCAGAGCAAACTGATTTCTGCAGCAGCCAAATCGCTCGCTCGCAACTTGAATGCCAGCAGCTCACCAAGTAGAATTTTTGCCCACAGGACCCCACAGCTTAGAGGGAGCACTGCGATGTCAGAATGACTAAATAGTGCCTGACAGGCGCTCTACGGGAAAACATGGTATTTCTACGGCGACAATTCTCCCGCCTTATAGCGGAGAACACAGTGCTGGCCCAGAATTGCCTCTGTCGACTCTGCTTGGCAGTCTTTCTTCTTTGGGACTGACATACTTCCCTATTTTGCGGCCAGGGCGGACTCCCGAGCTGGGTTGCTAGAGATCTGTATTCTCTTCCTGCCTGGCCTGGCTGGCCATGTCCTCAGTGTTACCTCTAAGCTGTTCTTTAGCCTCTAGCTCACACATTTTTTGTCTTAGCCCAGGAAGGAGAGCTCCAGAGCAAACTAATTTCTGCAGCAGCCAAATCGCTGGCTCACAACTTTAATGCCAGCAACTCCCAAAGGAGAATTTTTGCTCACAAGCAGTGTTCCCTCTAAGCTGAGCGAGTGTGAGCTAGCTCACAGTTTTTTAGCCTCTGGCTCACAGATTTTTGCCTTAGCTCAGGAAGGACAGCTCCAGAGCAAATTAAGTTATGCAGCAGCCAAATGGCTCGCTCGCAACTTTAATGCCCAGCAGCTCACAAAGGAGAATTTTTGCTCACAAGCAGTGTTCCCTCTAAGCTGAGTTAATGTGAGCTAGCTCACAGTTCTTTAGCCTCCGGCTCACACATTTTTGCCTTAGTGCCTCCAGAGCAAATTAAGTTATGCAGCAGCCAAATGGCTCGCTTGCAACTTTAATGCCAGCAACTCACAAAGGAGAATTTTTGCTCACAAGCAGTGTTCCCTCTAAGCTGAGTTAATGTGAGCTAGCTCCCAGTCTTTTAACTTCTGGCTCACACATTTTCATCTCGGCTCAAAAAGGATGGCTCCTGAGCAAACTAGTTTCTGCAGTAGCCAAATGGCTCGCTCGCAACTTTAACGCCCAGCAGCTCACGAAGGAGAATTTTTGCTCACAAGCAGTGTTCCCTCTAAGCTGAGTGAGTGTGAGCTAGCTCACAGGTTTCTAGCCTCCGGCTCACACATTTGTGTCTTAGCTCAGGAGGGATGGCTCCAGAGCAAACTAATTTCTGCAGCAGCCAAATCGCTGGCTCACAACTTTAATGCCAGCAACTCACAAAGGAGAATTTTTGCTCACAGGCAGTGTTCCCTCTAAGCTGAGCGAGTGTGAGCTAGCTCACAGTTTTTTAGCCTCTGGCTCACAGATTTTTGCCTTAGCTCAGGAAGGACAGCTCCAGAGCAAACTAAGTTATGCAGCAGCCAAATGGCTCGCTCGCAGCTTTAATGCCCAGCAGCTCACAAAGGAGAATTTTTGCTCACAAGCAGTGTTCCCTGTAAGCTGAGTTAATGTGAGCTAGCTCACAGTTCTTTAGCCTCCGGCTCACACATTTTTGCCTTAGTGCCTCCAGAGCAAATTAAGTTATGCAGCAGCCAAATGGCTCGCTTGCAACTTTAATGCCAGCAACTCACAAAGGAGAATTTTTGCTCACAAGCAGTGTTCCCTCTAAGCTGAGTTAATGTGAGCTAGCTCCCAGTCTTTTAACTTCTGGCTCACACATTTTCATCTCGGCTCAAAAAGGATGGCTCCTGAGCAAACTAGTTTCTGCAGTAGCCAAATGGCTCGCTCGCAACTTTAACGCCCAGCAACTCACAAAGGAGAATTTTTGCTCACAAGCAGTGTTCCCTCTAAGCTGAGCGAGTGTGAGCTAGCTCACAGTTTTTTAGCCTCTGGCTCACAGATTTTTGCCTTAGCTCAGGAAGGACAGCTCCAGAGCAAATTAAGTTATGCAGCAGCCAAATGGCTCGCTCGCAACTTTAATGCCCAGCAGCTCACAAAGGAGAATTTTTGCTCACAAGCAGTGTTCCCTCTAAGCTGAGTTAATGTGAGCTAGCTCACAGTTCTTTAGCCTCCGGCTCACACATTTTTGCCTTAGTGCCTCCAGAGCAAATTAAGTTATGCAGCAGCCAAATGGCTCGCTTGCAACTTTAATGCCAGCAACTCACAAAGGAGAATTTTTGCTCACAAGCAGTGTTCCCTCTAAGCTGAGTTAATGTGAGCTAGCTCCCAGTCTTTTAACTTCTGGCTCACACATTTTCATCTCGGCTCAAAAAGGATGGCTCCTGAGCAAACTAGTTTCTGCAGTAGCCAAATGGCTCGCTCGCAACTTTAACGCCCAGCAACTCCCAAAGGAGAATTTTTGCTCACAAGCAGTGTTCCCTCTAAGCTGAGCGAGTGTGAGCTAGCTCACAGTTTTTTAGCCTCTGGCTCACAGATTTTTGCCTTAGCTCAGGAAGGACAGCTCCAGAGCAAATTAAGTTATGCAGCAGCCAAATGGCTCGCTCGCAACTTTAATGCCCAGCAGCTCACAAAGGAGAATTTTTGCTCACAAGCAGTGTTCCCTCTAAGCTGAGTTAATGTGAGCTAGCTCACAGTTCTTTAGCCTCCGGCTCACACATTTTTGCCTTAGTGCCTCCAGAGCAAATTAAGTTATGCAGCAGCCAAATGGCTCGCTTGCAACTTTAATGCCAGCAACTCACAAAGGAGAATTTTTGCTCACAAGCAGTGTTCCCTCTAAGCTGAGTTAATGTGAGCTAGCTCCCAGTCTTTTAACTTCTGGCTCACACATTTTCATCTCGGCTCAAAAAGTATGGCTCCTGAGCAAACTAGTTTCTGCAGTAGCCAAATGGCTCGCTCGCAACTTTAACGCCCAGCAGCTCACGAAGGAGAATTTTTGCTCACAAGCAGTGTTCCCTCTAAGCTGAGTGAGTGTGAGCTAGCTCACAGGTTTCTAGCCTCCGGCTCGCACATTTATGTCTTAGCTCAGGAGGGGTGGCTCCAGAGCAAACTGATTTCTGCAGCAGCCAAATCGCTCGCTCACAACTCTAATGCCAGGAGCTCATCGAGTAGACTTTTTGCTCACCAGACTCCCCAGCTTAGAGGGAGCATTGGTCAGGAGCACTGTTCCCTCTAGGTTGAGTCTAGTGTGAGCTAGCTCACCGTTCCTGAGTCTCCGGCTCACAGATTTTTGTCCTCGCTCGGGAAGGAAGGCTCCAGAGCAAACTGATGTATGCAGGAGCCAAATTCCTGGCTCCCAGCTTTAATGCCCAGTGGACTTGTTGCTTGCACGACTCCCCAGCTTAGAGCGAGCATTGCAGACGACCCCTGACGTCAGTGCGGGGAGAGGCCAGCTGAAGCGCTCCCCCGGAGAGAGACGGCGGCGTCATGGCGGCCGAGCCAGCCCGGGCCCCGTCCCCCTCCTCCGCCCGCTCTCACCTTCACGCGGCTCACGCTGGCCTCCAGGCGCAGCTGCTGCACCACCTTTTTCATGGCCACGACGCTGGAGCAGCCGGACATGGCCCCTTTGGCCGGGGAAGGGTCGCGGCCGTGCAGACGACAGCAGAGGACTCCGAAGGCGGGCGGCCCGTAAAACTTTCCGGGAAGTTTCCGGCGCTTTGCAAAGTCCCCGGTGTGCGCTTGCGCAAGGAGCTCTCCCGTCGATCAGAGGGCGGTGCAGGGCGGAGGGACCGCTTGCGGTCTTCGTTCGGTGGGGAATACTGTTGGCTTTTGTGCCAGACAAAGGACCCCCCCTGTGCTGGAAGGACGGCTACCCCCGCCTGGAAACCTCATCAAAAGTTTGTGGCAGAGTGACTTGGGGAGGTGGCTGTTGTGGGAACGCTTCCCTTCTCTGACGCTTAGGAAGCAGCCTCTCCTTTCCTCTCCCCCCCCCCCTCCCTTTTCTCTTTAGAGAGAAAGGGGAACGGGAAAAGGTAAAAGTCGGATCTACACGGATCCTCATGAATTCATATGATTTTTACATTGGCACGAAATAAAACTTGGATCTGCATAGATCCCCAAGAATTCATAGGATTTTAACACTGCGATAAAGTGAAACTAAAAGTCGGATCTACGTGGATCATGAAGCCATATGATTTTTATACTTAGATGAAATGAAACTAAAAGTCGGATCTACACACATCCTCATGAATTCGTATGATCTTTACATTGGAATGAAATAAAACTTCGATCTACATGGCTCCTCATGAATTCATATGATTTTTACATTGAAATGAAATGAAATTAAAAGTCAGATCTACATGGGGAAGAGAAAGGGGATTGTAAGCTGCTCTGAGACTCCTTTAGGTAGTGAGGGGCAGGGTATAAATCCAATCTTCTCTTCTTCTAAAAATAAACAAGCATGCCAGTGCTCTTGCACAGCCTTGAACTATTTTTAAGTACTTTATTGCCAGTTTGTTTTGCCTTTCTGAACAGAACATCTGTACTTCGCTATGACATAACTGTGAATAAAACGTGATACCTTTATACAAACGGAACGAAAAACGGACTGGTTCATTTAGAATATCTGCATACTAACACTCCAAAATACAATCCCCAGTGTGTGTCTATCATTCGCACATACACAGAATACAGGAGCCATATGTTTTTTCATCTGGTGTCTTATATACAAATAGCAACGGAAGCACATAATTTAAAGTTTTCCAGACTACCAACAATTTGTATTACTTTGTACCATCCTCCACTTAGCCTGGTGGCTGAATTATGCTCCCCAAGTTCAAAACTGGGCTGTTAGAAATTTTAAATCATGAGTTGTAAACCTCCGTCAACAACCAGAATGTGTCCTGTTATGTAAGGAGACTCCAGAAGAAATACAATTGCTTTAGCAATTTCTTGAGGTTCCCCAAACCTTCCAAGAGGAATACTTTTCCTCAGCTGATCTTCTTTCAAATGTGCTGTCATGTCCGTATGGATGAAACCTAACCAGGGAGGTGGGGGAATGTTAGAAAGAAAGAAAACATTAGTAAAATCCGGACATCGCTCCAGCAACACCTGCACAGCCGCCTGAGAATCAGTGTCATAATTTGTCAAAATTCCCACTACCGTGTGCAGAATAGAGAATCAGCTTGAAAGAAAGTATGTTTATAGATTCGGTTTTATCCGAAGCTTCTTGAAATAAGGATTCGAGAGGGGCATTCAGCTAAACCAAGCCCCAAAAAACCCTGAAAAGATACTGTAATGGTATTTTCCAGATATTTTTTAAGCTGGTTAGCAAGGTATTTTCCAACCCAGACCTGGCAAAACAGGGGTCATTTCGAGTAGGAATGTGCAGGAACACCATTCCAGGAGTAACAAGCCCAGGAGCAGGCACATATGGTGATGCGCTGTGGAAAAAAGCAAAAGCATACTAACTTGATCTGTATTTTCATGCTTCTTGTAGGGTGGCTTCCCTGCAAGAGCCAAGGAAACCTAAGGTGTCTTTAGTCAAAGTGTAAAGCTGGCTCGTCAGCTCTGAGTTGGGAAAGACCTGGAGAATTTTTGGGCAGAGCCTGAGCGGTGGGTGTTGCCTTCTGACACACTTCCAGTGATGTCAGGGGGTGTGGCATATGCAGATGAGTTATGATAATGAGTTGTGCTAATGAGCTCCTGCACCTCTTTTCTACGAAATGACTGCTGCTACTACACTCTCATAAATGAATTTATTTTCAGTTTCCTGAAGTGCAAGCTGTACTTGGAAATGGAAAGAAAAGCAATGCACAATAGGAGAGAAAGAAGAGAAGGAACAGAGGGGCACATAAGCTTGTTCCTTGCCTGAACTGAGTCAGTAGCATTGAAATTAGTGGAAAGACGTTCGGCTTGATGCTGCACGAGGCTGGCTTTGAGGGCCCTCCAGCTGACTTGGTTCCCCTGAAATTTGTCTCCACAGTCCCCCTCTGTCAGCAGCCCTGATTGGTACTGTAACTGCATTTTACAATCAATATGCAAGGAGCCAATCCAGACTGAATATGAAAATAGGGTTGCCAGCCTCCAGGTGGGGCCTGGGGATCTCCCGTTCTTACAGCTAACAGAGATCAGCTCCATTGCAGAAAACAGAGTTTAGAACAAATAAATGGAAGTACAGCAAAGAGGGGTTGGGCACCTAACAACACAGTCAAAAGCCGTAATACTGTACCCAAATATACTTGACACGTGGTTCAAAAACCTTCTTATGTTAACAGTGTAGTACTCTAAATAACCATTTAAATCCATTCCAAAGACATCAATGTAAATAGTCATATAGGTAAAGGTCAAGGTTTCCCTTGCTCAAAAGCCAATTGAATCCGACTCTAGGGATGTGGTGCTCATCTCTGTTTCCAAGCTGAAGAGCCAGCGCTGTCCAAAGACATTTCCGGGGTCATGACTAGACGCCGAGGCGCACGGAACGCTGTCACCTTCCCACCAAAGCGGTACCTATTTATCTCCTTGCAATTTCTTGCTTTCAAACTGCTAGGTTGGCAGGAGCTGGGGCCAGAGACGGGAGCTCATTCCGTCATGTGGCACTCAGGTCTCGGCTGAACTACCGACCTTCCGGTCCGCAGCTCAGTGTCTTAACCACTTGAGCCACTGCAGCTCCTAAATAGTCAAATACAGGTCAACCAATATCCACAAAACCCAGTTACTAGATGTCCACAAAACACAGTCGCTAAGAGGGGTGGCTATGGGCCACTCAGGTTCCCATCCGTTTCCTTCCAGGACTTCATCAGGCCGCCTCCAGTGATGGAGCACCAAGCTCTATATAGTTCTCTTGACTGTCTACAGCATTCTATATCTATTCCAACTGGCTTGAATAATGGAGAAAATGGCTGCTTTGAAGGGTGGACTCTGTGGCATTGTACCATGCTGAGGTCCCTCCCCTCCCCAAACTCCGCCCTCTCCCGGATCCACCCCCAAAGTCTCCAGGTATTTGGCAACCTTATGAAACTCTCGAATCCCAAGTGCCATGCAGAGAAGAAGTAGTTTAACGCAGAACTAACCGGGAGCAATCATGTTGACTCGAATGTTCTTTCTTGCCACTTCTTTTGCGAGAGACCGTGAAAATCCAACTAAGCCAGCTTTGCCGGCGCTGTACACGGACTGACCAGAATTGCCCTTCAGTCCGACAATACTCCCTAAAACGAGATAAAATAAAATGAAACTAAATGGTAGGTGAAGCCAAGGTTTTAAGAATTTTGACAAAACAGATTGCATTTTCCAACTGGTGTATTGTGGTTCGATGAATGTACAGCTTTTAACCATAATATTTCTAAATAGTCTGTTATCAGTGGCTTAATGTGCACTGAACAAGCACGGATGTAGGCTTGCCAGCGTCCAGGTGGGACCTGGGGATCTCCAGCTTTTACAACTGATCTCCAGCTGACAGAGATCAGCTCCCCTGGAGAAAACGGCTGCTTTGGAGGGTGGACTCTATAGCATTGTGCCCTGCTGAGGCCCCTCCCCTCCCCAAACCCCGCCCTCTCCCGGTTCCACCCCCCAAAATCTCCAGGAATTTTCCAGTCCAGACTTGGCAACCCCACAAGCATGCATTCAGTGAAATGCATTAGGGAGTCAGTTTAAAAAGTTAAACTGGAACCTACAAATAGAAGAAGAGAAGAGATTGGATTTATACCCCGCCCTTCACTGCCCAAAGGAGTCTCAGAGCAGCTTACAAACTCCTTTCCCTTCCCCTCCCCACAACAGGCACCCTGTGAGGGAGGTGGGGCTGAGAGAGCTCCTTCAAGAACTGCTCTTGAGAGAACAGCTCCAAGAGAACTTGTGACTGACCCAAGGTCACGCCAGCGGCTGCATGTGGAGGGAATCAAACCGAGTCCTCCCAGATTAGAGCCTGCACTCCTAACCACTACAGCAAACTGGCTCTCAAGGGGGAAGAGGGAATTTTAAAAAAAATTTGCTTGGTTTGACAAAATACTCTGAACCTGTGATACTCTGTGGTTCACGAGTCACATGTGGCTCTTTGGCATGCCACCTAAGGCTTTTCTGGGCACTATTCCCCACTGTGGCACCCTTTTCACATTCCAGGAAAGTGAGCGGGGGCATCTCCGTATCCGTTCTTTCCAATAACTTTCAGCCATATGCCGGAGAACTTTTACCATGGATTAAATTATTCCTAGCCAAATAAGCATTAATGAAATATAATCACATCTGCTTCGGGAAGACACACCTACGTTCACAATCGCACCACCCTGCTGCTGAATCATGCTCTTCACAGCAACTTTGCAGGTCAACATGGTTCCCAAAAGATTAATGTGAAGTTGGGATATCATTTCGTCAGCCTTGGTTCGCAACAGCAAGCCATCCCTGTTGAAAACATTGCTCAGGTTACCGTTAATTCCAGGAAGGTGGTCATTAAACTCGATAACGAAAAGGGACGACGTGTTCCAGCAACATTCTTTACCCTCCAATAACAGAATACGAAAAGCACTGTGATCGTTTTGGCTAATCTTGCGGATAATGCGTTTTTTTGTCCGTCGACATACAAGTTTAGAGAGTCACAGAAGTGTAAACCCTGACGAGTCAATTCTGGGTTTGTGGATCTGAAGAAAGAAAGGTGGGGACAGAGAGAGAGACAGAAAGACAGACAGAAAAAAGGAAAGGAAAGGAAGGAAGGAAGGAAGGAAGAAAGATAGAGAAAGGAAAGAAGAGAGACGTGGGCATGCCATGCAAAGCCAGGCCTTCCTGTGCAAAGTAGCCAGGGAGCTTAATCTGTGGGCGGGGCTTTCTGCTGCTGGCTGTCTTAAAGGGGAAAAGCACTTAAAGGGAAAGAGTACTTAGCCTGGTGGGGTTTTTCCGGCCGTTTCCCTTTTAAGTCTTAACAGCTCAGGCCCAGCAGGGAGGGGCGGGGAAGGCTGGGATGCCAGCCTGAATGGCGTTCCCCTGCGTTCCTGCTGAAGAAAGAGCCCTGTTACAGGTAAGAAAAGCTCCATATTCGCTCCATAAGACGCACACACTTCCCCCCCCCCCCACTTTTTGGGGGAGGAAAAGTGTGTCTTATGGAGCGAAAAATACGGTAGGTATTTTTTCCCTATACGTTCTCCGATAAAACCAACAAATCAACTCTCTATTGCAAAATAAACGCACTCTTTTCCCTTGTTCATACTTGCACACTTGATATTTTCAAAAGAAATTACCGTTGACCGCTACTAAATACCGACACTAACCTGTTGACACCGGCAGTATTAACCAGGTAGTTTACAGGACCTAAACTCTTTTCCATTTGGCTGAACATATTTTGAACGTCTTCTTCTTTGGAAACGTCACAACTAAATGCCAGATGACCTGCTGTGATAGAATAAAGTGAAATATGAACTTCCTGAAGACCTATGAAGACCACAGTTAAAAGTAAACAGTCATAAAACAATCTGTGGGCATGCAGTCATGTCCCCCCACTCCCCAAAATCAGTGTAAACAAAACTGACATGTTCCTTTTTTTATAAGAAAAGCAAGATATTGACAGAACATGTAGTTCTTAAAATTACGTACTGGGGGGGGGGGAATAATTCCTAAACAGGAACAAATGAAAGCCAAAAGCTTCTAGCTGACATTTATCAATTTAGAACCAAGAAGAAGAAGAGATTGGATTTATACCCTGCCCTTCACTACCCGAAGGAGTCTCAGAGCAGTTTACAAACTCCTTTCCCTTCCCCTCCCCACAACAACAGACACCCTGTGAGGTAGGTGGGGCTGAGAGAGGTATGTGGGGCTGTTTTTCAAGAACAGCTGTGCCAGAACTATGGCTTGCCCAGGGTCATCCAGCAGGTGCAAGTGGAGGAGTGGGGAATCAAACCCGGTTCTCCCAGATTAGAGTCCGCGCATTTAACCACTACACCAAGTCCTTCATTTACACTATTTCATGCTATAAACAGTGGCGTTTTATTTGCAAGGTCGGAAATAATTTTGCTGCTATTTTTGGTGTTCTTTTTCCCCGTTCTTTCAAAATGATCATTAATTATGCATTGAAACATACATGATAACATGAAGGCCGAGGACAGACTGGCAATCTAAAGCAGGGCAGGCACGCTTCGCAAACGGAAGAAAGGAGCACGTTCAGACATGCGCATCTGTCCGTCGGCTCCGTTTTGTACTTACCCGTCTCCCAGTCGCTTTCCTTCCGCTTTAACAGGACACCGGTTTTACCCGGTGTTCAGGGGCCTTCCTCCGCATGCCTCCCGCTTCCAAACAGTGTGAACTGGAAGAAGCGGGAGGCATCCGGAGGAAGTGTGAACGCACCGGCAAAAAGTTATGCGCACATGCGAAACACATCAAAGGAAAACAAAAAAAAAGCGCGGTGGCACATGCAAGCCGCGAGTGCTGGCTACGCGGCAGTCTGAACGCTCCGTGGCAGTCTGAACGCTCCGTATTGCCGCTGATCCGCATTGCTCTGGCCAGTGTGAACGGCCAGCTCCGTGGGGTTTTTCCTCCGCTCCAGTTCCCTCTGCTTTGCCTCCGCTTTAGATTGCCAGTCTGTCCTCGGCCGAAGTTCCAACGAAGAATCTAGATACAGCCTTCGTTTCGTGAGTCACCTTTTTCCAGGAACTAGGACTGCAAAGTAGCAGCTCACAAAAATCAGTAGCTTCAAGGGAACAAAGTCTCCTAGAAAGTCTCTACTCACGGCCTGCCATCTGAAACATTCACAAGGGGAACTCGTCCTCCACAACTCCTTTGCTGGTATGCCTATGTTTTAATTAAGTAGTTCCAATTTAAATGTAATTAGTGAAAAAAACACTCTGTACTTCACTATACAATTAGTAGAAAGCAATGCCCAGTAACACTGGCTAGATGAAATGAAAGGACATCAGAAATGAATGAAATGAACACAGACAGAAAGGGTGTATGAATGCATTTCTGCCTTAGTTCAGGAGGTTAAATCCTCACATCCAGAGTCTTTTACTCAGTGAATTACTGGAGACAAGCTGGGATGCCAGAAGGTCTTAGTGTTCAAGACAAAATCTTGACTTAGCTAAAAGCTTCACACCGGAGTTATTCATTGTTATTCAAGACTAGAAAAAGGTGTTTTGTTTTGATATTTCATTTTCTGAAACGTGTGAAAAGCAACATCAGAGTAAGCATATACCTCCCAGGTTTTTTGCAGTGGTTTGAGCAATGTCCAAATTTCTTGCAATAACAGCTAGACAATATCCTTTTTGCGCTAGCAGCTGTGCAGTAGCCTGTCCAATTCCCCGAGAACCTCCAAAAATGGCACAAACCTTTGACATCTTCAAAGAATACCTGGCAAACAGGAAAAAAAAACAGATAACAATGCAGGTATTTGTCTTGAACACAAAAGCACTGGTATGAAAAGCAGCAGAACAGAACTCGATCTTGCAGTCACTAGAACAGTGAGGGCGAACCTTTTAGAGACCAAATGCCTAAACTGCAACCCAAAACCCAGTTATTTATCACAAAGTGCCAGCACGACAATTTAACCTGAACCCTGAGGTTTTCATTTTAGAAAAAAGAACTCATTGACATCTTTTATCTTAAAAGAAAAATACAGCAACAGAGCTTTCAGTTATACAAACAACTTTTTATTGAAAGGTAAAAGTTTGCATTTGGCATGCTTTTGAACAGTTCATGTGATTTTTGCTGTTGTATGCATGCTGATAATTTGTCTAACCTTGGCTCACACTTTGTAAGTTTGAGAGCAGCCCAGCCTTGAGTCTGTGTTGTCTTTTTCCTTTTAGAGACTGAGTGCCCAAACTGCGTGTGTGCCCACAGAGAGGGCTCTGAGTGCCGCCTCTGGCACGCGTGCCATAGGTTTGCCACCACTGCACTAGAATAAGAGTTGGTCAGTGATGAGACAGAAAACGCTCTTTTGGTAAAAATACAGTTGCTTCAGATGAGACCAATCTCTCTTTTTGTCCCCCAAAGCAACAATTTGGAATAATTTATAAATCCATATTGGGTCAAAAATTTGTAATATAGAACATCAGTACACTGACACACAATTCAGAATTAAAGCTCAAAACTTGAACGAATACAGATCCTCACTCCACAAAGTTGAGTTATGCTTTAATGTTCAAGAATATTGATTTGTATTGAAGTGTTGACGGTATATACAAACTGCTCTGAGCCTGTGTTTTGCAGGCGAAAACCAGTGGAGAACAATAAAGATGCAAATCAAACAGATAAATGGTACTTTTGTATACCTAAAATCGGGCTGGATTGGATGTAGCTAGCATTTTCACTCAATCTTCCACTTTACTAAACCCCCATTCCACACGGCTTTTCTCCTACACAGAGCCCCATACTCTGTTTCTCAAACAGTGAAAAAGCTCACTGTTATTTTTGACAAGCCCAGACTTAAGAACTTCTTATTTAGGTCTGGCCCACAATGTTAAGATATTATTATTACCTTAATTTGTAGCCCACGTTCCTTACTGGGACCCAAGGCAGATTACAAGTATGATTTTTTTTTTAAAAAAAAAAAGCCTTTTCAGACAATCAGTAAGCCGATTACAAAATATAATATTCTGATTTAATTTAAATATAACATTTTAAACTAGTAAGACAAATTAAGAACATAAGAGAAGCCAATGCTGGATCAGGCCAATGGCCTGTCCAGTCCAACACTCTGTGTCACACAGTGGCTAAAAATACCAGGTGCCCTCAGGAGGTCCAGCAGTGGGGCCGGGACACTTGGAAGCCCTCCCACTGTTGCCCCCACCCCAAGCACCAAGAATTAAGTGCATAACTTGCCCCAGACTGAGAGATCCTATCTATACCTTGTGACTAATAGCCATTGATAGATCTTTGCTCCGGATGTTTATCCAATTTCTTCTTGAAGCCATCCATGTGTGTAGTGTTCCCTCTAAGCTGAGTTAGTGCGAGCTAGCTCACAGTTTTTTAGCCTCCGGCTCACACCTTTTTGCCTTGGTTCAGGAAGAAAGGCTCCAGAGCAAACTACTTTATGCAGTCGCCAAATTGCTTGCTCACAACTTTGATGCCAGTAAGCTCACAAAGTAGAATTTTTGCTCACAGGACTCCACAGCTTAGAGGGAGCACCAGTCATGTGACCTTGATGGGTGGGGGGGCCCCACTCATAGCTGCATTTCAGGGAAGTGGCCGGCCAACTTCTGCCGGCACTGCTGTGTCTTCCTTTTCTTGGCCTCTGGCGCACCAGATGACTGCCCTGGCGTCAAATAAATAATTCTCCTGCATGCAATAGTGATGTGTCACTGACATAATTTTCCCTACGACAGACCCACTGAACTGATTACCTAGCTGCCACAATGGGCTCTTGGAAACCGCTCCAAAGAGACGGAGCACAGTGTAACAGTGTGTTGCCCTGCAAGGCACTTACTGTGCTCTTATAGACTTGGGAGTCATAAGTGTTAAAAAGAGACTGTGTTAATACATGCACAAAAAGGGACTGAACCATATGGCGACCCAAAGTGATGCCAGCTGTAAACACATACCAGTAGGAGATGCTGCTTTTCCTGAGATGTTGTGCCAGTGGTTCCTGAGGTCGCCTGTTCTAAGATGTATCCCTAGACACACAAAACACCCAGAACAGCCACCCACCATTGCTGTGCCAGGCAGGGAATTTCGGACACCATTAAGGAAGTCCTTCTTCATCACACAGGCAAACCTCCCCCCTCCCCACTGAAAGCGCTTCTGCAACAAAGGTACAAAAGCCACCTTTGCCCGCCTTGGGTTAACAGAGAACTTTGCCCTGTGAGACCGGATTCACCTGCCCCAAAACTAAGGCTGAAACTGCCAAACAATGGGTGCCAACTGGATGACCCACTAATCCCTTCAGGTGTCTCTGCCACAGAAACTAGAGTTCAATATTGACCAACCCTTTAGCCCCCTCCCCCTAGACCCCATTTCAGGTAACATGCTTTTTGGGATGGACCACAAGGAGGGCGTACAAGGAGGAGGCGACCAGCCAAACCCTCCTCCAAAGCCCCCTTATAAAAGGAGCCACCATACACTCTCTCTCCCCTGACCTCTAGACTTACTTTACCCTCACGACTCTTGGGCTGGAGACAGACTGGTAGTCTGCTGCGCCTCCGCGGTGCGGCAGACTAAGGCGGGGGGAATTTT
The DNA here is from genome assembly GCA_029233225.1 of Lepidodactylus listeri. Taxonomy (NCBI): domain Eukaryota; kingdom Metazoa; phylum Chordata; class Lepidosauria; order Squamata; family Gekkonidae; genus Lepidodactylus; species Lepidodactylus listeri. The sequence goes on from JARCFY010000012.1 coordinate 7,386,087, forward strand.
CCCCGTGGCGCGGCGTTCGCACGCCACCGGAAGGAAGCCGCCCGCAGCATTCAGACTGCGGGCAGCTTCCTACGGCGGCGTGCAGACGCTGCGCGGCTCCCCCTCCCGGCGCGCATTCACACCTGCTCCGGCGGGTGGAATGCGCGCCGCAGCAGCCGAGCACCACTTTGAAGTGGTGCTCGGCTGCTGCAGGAGGAGCGCGGCGCCGGACGCGATGTGTCCGGACCGCCTCCTCGGGGCAGATGCGGCCGTCTGAACAGCCGCTCTGCCTCCGCTTTTGAAGCGGAGGCAGAGCGGCCGAGACTGCCAGTCTGTCCTCAGCCTTGGTTTGCGCAACCAGACTCTCCACATGTTTTGCTAGTTCAGTACACAACCCCTGATTCCCTCTAGTCTCCTTTATTTTTCCAGTGGAAAGCTTCATTATGCCAAGGACTGCCAATGCAAATGTAGCTATCTCTTGTCTCTCGAAGTTTCCTAGATCTGTGTAACTGTGCGTGTGCTTGAGTACTGTTTGCTTGTGAAGTTTTATTCAGTAAAGAAACCATCTCAACCTGAAATTGGTCTCAGCATCTATTTCTGGTGCATCTAGATAAAGTGGGACCCCTGTATACAAAGGTGGGTTGTTTGCCCATTGCCATTTTTGCCCATTGCCATTTTTATAATACTTCAAATTTCCCAATATTGTTAACAATTAAAGGCAATCAGGCTAACAAGTGCATGGTGATATCCCCAGAATGGTTCAGAAAGCACATCCGCATTGTGCTTTGGCAGCCTGCTTGCCACTCTCACCACGTTCTCCACCGCCTCCTACAGCAGGGAGTCCCTAACCCTTTTGAGCCTGTGGGCACTGTGACCGACTCCAGGGCTTGGAATCAGCCTGCAAGCAAAGACCCCCCTCCAGTCACGTGACTCGCAGTGGTGATATGCAGGTCTCATTTCGTAGAAAAAGAGGTGCAGGAGCTCATTAGCATAACTCATTAGCATAACTTATTTGCATATGCTACACCACCTGACGTCACTAGAAGTATGTCAGAAGGCAAGAAAGAAGAGAGAGAGAGCTGGCAGAGAGGGGACAGCTACCAAGCCTCAGAAATCTCACTATTCTGGGAGGATAGCTTCAGTGGTGGCTGAAGCCTTCAGAAGGCTGGTCGGAGGAACAAGGACCTTTCCAGGGGACGGGGTCATTTTGCTACAGCCATGACACAAGCAGGCATTCCCCCGTGGGGGGCTGCCACCGCCAAACTCCTTGGAACACTGCCGCCGCTGCTTCCACCGCTGCCGCTTCCGCCGCCAAACTGAACGGAACGCCGTCGCCGATTCTTCAGCCTTGTCCGCTGCCGCCGCCGCCTCTTTTGCTGCTGCCTCTGTTGCCTGCTGCTCCCGGATTTAAAGGGGCCGTGTGACCATAGCCTCAGAGTGGCTTACAGTCTCCTTCCCTTCCCCTCCCCACAACAGACACCCTGTGAGGTAAGTGGGGCTGAGAGAGCTCTTTCGAAGACTTTTCTTGAGAAAACAGCTCTGAGAGAACTGTAACTGACCCATAGCTACCCAGCTGGCTGCATGTGAAGGAGTGGAGAATCAAACCCAGTTCTCCCTGATTAGAGTCTACACTCTTAACCACTACACCAAACTGGCTCAAACTGAGAAGAGGAGGAGGAGATTGGATTTATATCCCTCCCTTCACTTGGTGTCTCAGAGTGGCTTACGAGGCTTACAGTCTCCTTTCTCTTCCCCTCCCCACAACAGACACCCTGTGAGGTAGGTGGGGCTGAGAGAGCTCTGAGAGAACTGCTTTTGAGAGAACAGCCCTGAAAGAACTTGTGACTGACCCAAGGTAACCCAGCTGGCTGCATGTGGACAAGTGGGGAAAGCAAACCCGGTTCTCCAGATTAGAGTCCGCCTCTTTTAATCACTACACCAAACAGCCAGACACGCTTCCCCTCTCTTCGGTGAGGAAAAATTCAATAGAACAGCTGTAATACCTATCTGGTTTCCAGTTCTTTGTTAAACGGTGTCATGGAAGCATTCAGATCATGTTAGCAGTGTTCTGCATTAAACATTCCGTAAAATGTTAGTAAAGACCTCATTTCCTTGGCATTTTGCAACAACTGACGCAACAGGACTTTGAATCTTGGCTTTGGTTGGTAGTGCCATTGTTGTCGGATTTGTTAATGATCCCCAGGTTAGCATTTATTTTATTATTTATTTATTTGAATCAATTGATATCCTGCCCACTCCAAAGGCAGACTCAGGTGGGCCCTCAGTTTTTTTGGGGAGGTTTTCTGGCCCCTCAAGTATTTTTGGCCTCATCCCAGGAGCGAGATGAGCATCACAACCCCCATGAACTGGGTGAAGAGCACCAAAGGAGTGAGGAAAGACCACATGGGCCACAAGGCGACGTTGAAGCAAATGGCCGCCGCGAGGAAAGCGGCCGTCGTGATGGGGATGAGGGCCGGGTAGGCCGTGTCGTAGTCCTCGATCCCGCGGTACCACTCGAGGTAGATGATGCAGTAGAAGGCCACGGACAGGCTCCCTAGCAGCAGCCAGCTGCCGAGCATGAACCAGCCGCTCTCCGTCTGAATCATCTCTCCCACAGCTTTAAAAAACTCGACGTAATAGGTGACCGCGATGGAGGCCACAATCCAGAAAGCGGAATGGACGTTGAGTCTGGGAAGGGGCTTCTCTTTCTTCTCGGCGCTCGTAAATTCGACAGCGGTCACCGTTTCTTCTCCAAATCCTGGAGATGGCGGCTGCGTCCCGTGAGGGATGCGACCGAACTGTCGCCTCAGGCGCAGGAGGGGCTCTGGCAAGTCTCCATCCAGGGCAGCTGTTTTAGCCTCCGCCATCTTGGATTGGGCACACTTTAAGCTGGAGAAAGTGGCCCAGGCCAGTCTCCGATTTTTCAGTCTCTTTTGGCTGTGGGAAAGCTGGAACACTTGGTGGGAAATGCGCCAGTCAAGGTTGAATTAAAACTTGTCCCCCTTTTTAACAAAACGCGCTGGAAAACATTAAAAGGAATAAGAGAAATCATAAAATGGACAGATGAGTTATTCCTATTTTGAATGTTCGCATTCACTTTGTTTTAACCCAATTATTTAAATAAGGAGGGGAAATTGGTCTTTATTAAACAGCAAATCCAAGCCAGAAACATGTGGATCAGACATCAGCCATAAAGGGTATAAGCCATAGCAAAACGAGACATTCAAAAGATTTTAATATAGCATTTCAAAAAAGAATAATACTAACATATATCTCTGAAGGCAATGTTCCATAAACCAAGCATTGCTACTGGCAAAGCTCTGCTTTTGGTCGCAGTGGAATTAGGGTTGCCAACCTCCAGACTGTGGCTGGAGATCTCTTGGGATTACAACTGATTTCCAGGTGACAGAGATCAGTTTCCCCTGGAGAAAATAGTCGTGTTGGAAGGTGGAGTCTATGGCGTTATACCCCACTGAAGACCCTCCGTTCCCCAAACCCCACCCTCCTCAGGCTCCGCCCCCAGAATCTTCAGGTATTTTTTCAACCTGGAACTGGTAACCCTAAATGGAACTTCCTCCTGTTCATTCTACAGTATTGTAGCTAGACTCAAGTCCAGTAGCACCATAGCCAGTTTGGTGTAGTGGTTAAGTGCATGGCCTCTAATCTGGGAGAACCGGGTTTGATTCCCCACTCCTCTACTTGCACCTGCTGGATGACCTTGGGCAAGCCAGAGTTCTGGCACAGCTGTTCTTGAAAAAGAGCAGTTTCTGTCAGAGCTCTCTCAGCCCCACCTACCTCACAGGGTGTCTGTTGTGGGGAGGGGGAGGGAAAGGAGTTTGTAGGCCACTCTGTGACCACAAAGAAAGCCAATGCAATCTTAGGATGCATTAACAGAAGCATTGCGTCCGGATCACAGGAGGTGGTAGTTTTGCTCTGCTATCGTCAGGACTCACCTGGAGTACCGTGTCCATTTTTGGGCACCACATTTTAGGAAGGATGTTGACAAGCTCGAGCGTGTCCAGAAGAGGGCAACCAGGATGGTGAGAGGGTTGGAATCCAAGTCTTATGAGGAAAGGCTGAAAGAGTTGGGTATGTTTAGCCTGGGAAAGAGAAGACTTAGAGGGGGCACGATTGCTGTCTTCAAATATCTGAAGAGCTTTCTTGTAGAAGATGGAGCAGATCTATTCTCTCTTGCTCTGGACTGCAAGACTAGGATCTAACGGGTGGAAAGTACAAGACAGTCGATACCGGCTAAATATCAGGAGGAACTTCCTAACTGTCAGAGCGGTTGAGCAGTGGAACAGACTGCCTCGGGAGGTGGCGGATGCTCCTTCGCCGGACGTGTTCAAGCGGAGGCTGGACGACCATCTTTTGGGTGTTTTGTAGGGCTGTCTTTCGGCTTTGCTCCTGCAGAGTGCAGGGGGTTGGACTAGATGCCCTGCAAGGTCCCTTCCAGCTCCGACGTTCTATGATTCTATGATGCCAGTTTCTCTTCTTTCTGTTCTCCACCAACTACGATAGCATCGGAGTAGGGCTGGCCGGCACAGGCTTCAGTCTTTTCTCTCTGTGTCTCCATTTGTCAGCAAAAGCAAACGGAGAACTTTTCTAAGGTCTCTGAGCACCTCCCTGGTCTCCTCCGCTAAGGTCAAGTGTCTCCCGCGGGTGGTTTTCCAAAGGAAATAGCACTCGATTGGTTTGTCCTCCCTCGGTTTCTCATATAGTTTCTTCCCAGTATAGAATCCTGAGGACAGTAATGCACACCTTAGAAGGACACTTAGAAGTGCAGAAGAGGGCAACTAGAATGATGAAAGGGTTGGAACACTTTCCCTATGAAGAAAGGTTGAAGCGCTTGGGGCTCTTTAGCTTGGAGAAACGACGGCTGAGGGGTGACATGATCGAGGTTTATAAGATGATGCATGGGATAGAGCAGGTCGAGAAAGAGATCCTTTTCTCCCTTTCACACAATACAAAAAGTCGTGGGCACTCCATGAAATTGCTGAGCAGTCGGGTTAGAACAGATAAAAGGAAGTCCTTCTTCACCCAAAAAGTGATGAACACGTGGAATTCACAGCCACAGGAGGTGGTGGCGGCTACAAGCATGGACGGCTTCCAGAGGGAATTAGACAAACATCTGGAGCAGAGGTCCACCAGTGGCTATTAGCCACAAGGTATAGATAGGAACTCTCAGTCTGGGGCAAGTGATGCTCTGTATTTTTGGTGATTGCGCGGGAGGGGGGGCAACAGTGGGAGGGCTTCTAGTGTCCTGGCCCCACTGCTGGACCTTCTGAGGGCACCTGGTGTTTTTGGCCACTGTGTGACAGAGTGTTGGACTAGATGGGCCGCTGGCCTGATCCAGCATTGGCTTCTCTTATGTTCTTAAATTCTTACTCTTTGAGGAGCTTAGCTTGGACTTTATCACAGATAATGCAAGCTTCTCTCTCATCGTGGCAATCCTCTGATTGTAAGGCATCGATCACCACCTCGACGGCTCTCCTTCCTGCTGCGGCTGGGTCGATCAACGTGACAGAAAACGGCCTTGCTCCCCTGATGGCCCACGACAGCAGCCACAACCCTGGCGCTCCAGCCGCAGCAAAAGCGAGCTATGCAAGCCACACTCCGTTAAGTCCCTCCTCTCATATCAGCAAGCAGATTCACGTTAACTGGAAGCGCCCAAGAGCTGTAAGACTGCACGCAAAAAACAAGGATGCGTATAAGGCCCTTTGTGTTGACAGCATATCTACTGGGAGTCACTTTGGTGCAGTGGTTAGGAGTGCGGACACTAATCTGGGAGGACCGGGTTCGGTTCCCCACTCCTCCTCCACCTGCAGTTGCTGGTGTGACCTTGGGTCAGTGACAAGTTCTTTCAGAGCTGTTCTCTCAAGGACAGTCCTCTCAGAGCTCTCTCGGCCCCACCGGCCTCACAAGCAGTATTCCCTCTAAGCTGAGTTAGTGTGAGCTAACTTAGAGTTTTTCAGCCTCCGGCTCACACATTTTTGTCTCCGCTCAGGAAGGACGGCTCCAGAGCAAACTAATTGAGGCAGCGGCCAAATCGCTCGCTCAGAACTTCAATGCCCGTAGCTCACAAAGTAGAATTTTTGCTCACAAGACTCCGCAGCCTAGAGGGAGCATTGCTCACAAAGGGTGTCTGTTGTGGGGAGGGGAAGGGAAAGGAGGTTGTAAGCCACCTTAAGACTCCTTCTAGTGAAGGGCAGGGTATAAATCCAATCTTTTCTTCTGTGTTCTGTGCTACCGGTCATTCATTTTAGTACACGCTTTTAAACTTTTGTGTTCTTGCATGAAATATGCTGCATCTCAAAAGGGCGAGGACTTGGCCAAATTGAATAGCACTTTTTTCCCACTTGAGAAGTCACAAATACACACACACACACACAGACGCACACTCAGAGCAGTAGAAGGAATACTCACTAATACTTCTGCATGCAGAATGCTGGGGAGACATTCCACTTGGGTCTGTTGCTCTCTGCAGCCCAGGCTCAGGAATCTTCAGCTAACAGAGAAAATGCTGCAGTTTGCAATCTACGGAGGTGATCTAAAGAGAGACAGTGTGTTTCCTGGAACAGCTTGACATCCCAGAAGCCCTGGGACTTGTCAACTGCTTCCTTGTGCAGGGTAGCTGGGAGGCATCATGGGAAATGTAGTTCCGGATCGCTTGTTTTGAGCGCTTGGACCTGAATGCTGGTTGTGAGCAACGCTCCCTCTAAGCCAGGGGTGGCCAAACTTGCTTAACGTAAGAGCCACATAGAATAAATGTCAGATTTTGAGAGCCGCAAGACATGAACAAATATTGCACGTTTTTACTGGGAAATATGCAAATTTGCTTTTTATTAACATTAAATGAGACTGCCAAAAATAATAACAAAAGGGGTAAAAGCAGATATTGATAATGATATTTATTTGTCCGATGTATTTGTTTGCTAATGATATTTAACTTCCCCAGCTGCCCTGTCATAGGGTTGCCAAGTCCGGGTTGGAAAATACCTGGGGACTTTGGGGGTGGAGCCAGGAGAAGGTGGGGTTTGGGGAGGGGAGGGGCCTCAGTATGGTACAATGCCATAGAGTCCACCCTTCAAAGCAGCCATTTTCTCCAGGGGAGCTGATCTCTGTCAGCTGGGGATCAGTTGTAAAATCAGGAGATCCCCAGGCCCCACCTGGAGGCTGGCAACCGTACCCTGTCAGGAGCCACAAAATATGAGTGAAAGAGCAGCATACGGCTCCCGAGCCACAGTTTGGCCACCCCTGCTCTAAGCTATGGTGCCGTCGTGAGCAAAAATTCTACTGTGAGCTACTGGCATTAAAGCTGTGAGTGAGCGATTTGGCTGCGGCATAAATTGGTTTGCTCTGGAGCCACTCTTCTTGAGCGAAGTCAAAAATGTATGAGCCGGAGGCTAAAAAACTGTGAGCTAGCTCGCACTCACTCAGCTTAGAGGGAGCATTGGTTGAGAGGCGCTCTGTGCTCTTTGGGGTGTGATGAGAGCAGCCGGAGAGTTTTGTTTGAGAAACAACAGACTTCATTTGAAGACCTGATGGGCGTGGCACACAGTAACACAATAGTGCTGTATTTTGTTGAGGATTATGGCGCCAGCATTTCCACAAATAGATTGGAGCCCAGTAGTCACATCTGGGACGTATAGGGTTGCCAAGTCCAACTCCAGAAATATCTGAGGACTTTGGGGGTGGAGTCAGGAGACTTTAGGGGTGGAGCCAGGAGACTTTTGTGATGTCACTTCCTGTGATGTCACTTTCTGTGGTGTCACTCCCAGGTCAAGTGGCAAGTGATGTCACTTCCCCTTTAGATGATGTCACTTCCAGTACACTCTTCAAAATACACAACAGAAAGGTCTAAGATCCTAAGGCTGAACACTGCCAAAAACCAGAACAGAGTCACAACAGTCTTTTTAAAAAATCATGACTAGGATCCAGAGAGCTAAGTTACATTTGAATACATGTATTGTGCATCACATCTACCCAGGGGCTGCTTCTAGATGAGGAAAGGACAATTCCCAGGGGTTTTTTTCTTTGACAAATTTCTTTTGAAAATGTTATAAAGTTCATGATTTTTCAGTATACGTATTGAAAACTTCCATTTCCATCTTGAGAGTTGTGGCACCTCCCCCCCACCAAACCCTGAAAATTCCAAATAGCTGTATTGGCTTAGCTGGACAGTGTTCCCTCTAAGCTGAGTTAGTGTGAGCTAGCTCACAGATTTTTAGCCTCCGGCTCACACATTTTTCTTAGCTCAAAAAGGATGGCTCCAAAAAAACCCTAATTGATGCAGCAGCCAAATTGCTTGCTCATAACTTTAATGCCAGCAGCTCACAAAGTAGAATTTTTGCTCACAAGACTCCACAGCATAGAGGGAACATTGGCGCTGGAGCTGGAGGGAGGAAAATCAAAACTCATAAGAACATAAGAGAAGCCAGGGTTGGATCAGGCCAGTGGCCCATCCAGTCCAACACTTTGTGTCACACAGTGGCCAAAAATACCAGGTGCCCTCAGGAGGTCCAGAACTCCAGAAGCCCTCCCACTGTTGCCCCACAAGCACCAAGAATGCAGAGCATCCCTGCCCCAGACAAAGGGTTCCATCTAGACCTTGTGGCTAATAATAGCCACTGATAGACCTCTGCTGGATGGGGACAGAGAGAGAGACAGACAGACAGACAGACAGAAAAAAGAAAGAAAGAAAGAGGGAAGGGGAGAGAGAGAGAAGGAAAAGAGTTGAGGCAGGCAACTTACCAGATCAGGGAGGGCAACGCAGCCTCGCAAGCCAAAGCCAGGCCTAGCCTGGGTGGGGCTTTCACTTGCTGGCTCTGCTGTTAAAGGGGAAGCGTCCTATAAGGCTTTTTCCTGCAGGCTCTCTGCAGGAACTTCCCCTTTAAATGGTTCAGGCCTGACTGGGAAGGGGCAGGGCAGGCTCGGAGGCCAGCTGAAAACGAGCCCTGCTTACCAGCGCACACTAAAAAGAGACTGGAGGACTGAGCAGCCATTTTGTCCCCTGCCGGACAATTTTGAAAAGGCGGGGGTAAGGAGTTAAAATCGGGGTTTCCCCCGCCCTCCCGGGGGGCTTGGTAAGCCTAGGGATGTACTAAAGGGAATGACTGGATTGCCCATTGGAAACTGTGCGAGAGGCTTGAAGGCCCATTGGAGATCATGGGAGCCAGGAATGCCAATTGACTTGCAGGGGCTCCACTGAGCGCCGGAAAAAGTTGCAAGGAAAATGTGGCGTGGATTTTTCCATTAAGGTCTCTGGGCCCAGGAATGACACTTCCCAGAGTGGAATGACGGTCCCTAGGAACAGAATCTGTGCTCTGGGACTAGAACCACAGGTTGCAGAGTGGAATTACAGACCCTAGCAGTAGAACCTGTGCTCTGGGTCTGGAATGAGAGGTTGCAGTCTGTAATGACAGCCCCTGGGAGTAGCGGAAGCATTTTGGGACTGGGATGACAGGGTGCAGAGTGGAATGACAGCCCCTGGGAGTGACAGAAGCCTTCTGGGAATGGAATGACAGCCCCCAGAGTAGAATGACGGTTCGTAGCAATAGATTCTGTGCTCTGGGACTGGAATGACCCCCCCTCCCCACCCCGAGTCAGAATCTATGCTCTAGGACTGGAATGACAGGTTATAGAGTGGGATGACAGCCCCCAGGAGAAGCATAAGTGTTCTGGGGCCAGAATAACAGCCCCCCGAGTGGGATGATGGTTCCTGAGCGTAGCAGAAGCATTCTGGGAATGGAATGACACAGCACAGAGTGGAATGATGGGGTGACAAGTTGCAGAGTGGAACGACAGTCCCTAGCTATAGAATCTGTGCTTTGGAACTGGAATGACAGGTTGCAGAGTGGAATGACAGCCCCTAGCAAAAGAATCTGCATCCTGGGGATGGAATGACAGTCCCTAGGAACAGAATCAGTGCTCTGGGACTGGAATGACAGCCTCCAGAGTGGAATGATGGCTCCGGGGAGTGGAGTCAGTGCTAAAAGTCGGTGAGCATTTATGAGCATTTTCTTTTTAATAAATACTTCATAACTGTTGATGCCGGCAGTGGTTCACTGTACCACATCGACCCCCGCCATCTTAGACACGTTATCTTATAAAAAGTGCAAGAGGGAAGGCAGTCAGTTGGCAGGGTGGAAGAGGGCCTGCAGGCCAGAGCAGGCCCATTCCACCACACGCCTACTGTCGAGGCATGCTGAGTCGCTTACTCCCAACAGTACCCCACTGTCAGAGCCCCTCCTTCTTGGATGAGACGATTTCAGCGCGCCACAGCAGCCAAGCAGTGACAATGCAATGACCACCCACCGTCCAATGAACTACTTTTCAATTCTTGTTTCTGTGAGCTTGACAGCTGCAAACATCTGAATGCTGACATTATAGCATTGTGTTGCTCTATTGGCTTGCTCAGGAAAGGGGCTTCCTGCTTCTGTTCTCTTCCATGTCCTGTGCTTTTTTAGGATACTACAGCAGTTTCAGAGGTTTTCAGGTTGCCATAACAAATTCCCTTCTGAAAAAACGTTTTCGCCTTTGGAAGGAAACCCCTGTGCCCTGATTGATTTTCTGTACAGTTTGCATGCACTCAGGGTGTCCAAAAAGCATGCGTCAATCCTAACCATATTTACACCAATAAATTCTATTTGAATGCAGGGACGGCCCCAGGTTCTTCCGCCCACTAGGCGAGTATACATCCCCCCCCCCAGTTCGGGGTGGGATGGGATGGGGGCGGGCGCCGTGGGGGGCGGGATCGCTGAAGGGGAGGGGGAGGGAGCCTGTGCCAGGCTGCAAAAGGAGCTCCAAAGAGACTGTGGGGGCAGCAGAGGGCGAACAGCCCTTTCCCGTTGTCTCAGGCTGTTCCCCGTGTCTGTCCCCGCCTTCTTCTCTTTCTGTCTGGGGGGCTGCAAAGAAGGGAGTCTCTTGCCGGGGACGGAGCAAGAAGCCAGCAAGGGAGGCTTCCTGTGCGGGGCAAGGAGGGGATGAGGCCAGCCCGAATGGCACCCTCGTTGAGCCGTCGCCCTAGGCGACGGTCTAAAATTTAACAGTAACGGGCCGGCCCTGTTTGAATGGAACGGAATGTCCATACAAGGAAAAGCCATTGGAGCCTTAGAATCCGCCCCCCTTTTTGTGACCAAGTGGGGGTCAGCCAGGATTTCAGGCTGCACACATTAATGATGATAATTTCTCCGAATTGTTTTATCCAACCCGAATTATCTAAAATATGAAACGAATCCAAACATTCCTGGCACGTACTCAGACATAAAAGGATTTGAGTTTATTTTTGATCAAGCGTGTCAGGACGCGAGCGATCTGCGGAACGCCGAATGGTTGGAGGACGGGAGGGGAAAAGGCAGGCTTCCAAGGAATACTTTTACTGATCAGAAGGTTCAGAATCAGAGACAGCTCTCGACTGGGGACTCCAAAGCAACCTTGTGTAACTGAAGCTGCATTGATATGAAGAAAGGAGAACCAAAGTGGTTAAGACGCTGAACTGCAGACCGGTAGTTCAGCAGTTCAAGACCCGAGTGCTGCGTGATGGAGTGAGCTCCCGTCTCTGGCCCCAGCTCCTGCCAACCTAGCAGTTTGAATGCAAGAAATTGCAAGTAGATAAATAGGTACCGCTTCGGTGGGAAGGTAACAGCGTTCCGTGCGCCTCGGCATCTAGTCATACCGGCCACATGACCACGGAGAAGTCTTCGGACAGTGCTGGCTCTTCGGCTTGGAAACGGAGATGAGCACCACATCCCTAGAGTCGTATTTGATTGGCTTTCGAGCAAGGGAACCCTTCACCTTTACCTATAGAGATTAATTCAAAAGTACATGAACAGACACATACCTGCAGGTATGAAATACCTGCCTACCAGGAGGAACAGATATAGTGAGTTCAGACAAGGATATCCCAGAACGCACATCTGGTCTGCTTTCTTCTCAATGTTCATCTCAGAATGAGCAGGCCTTGCTTTTGATACGAGGAACCGATAGATGCCACGTAAATGTACGGCCTCTCTTCAGAGTCCTAGCTCTTCCTTCCTCATTCCTTAATTCCTCGCTCAGTGGGAGCAGTACAGAAATCTGAACAGCATTAAAGTTTATTTCTTTTCTTTTAAAAATGTTTTTCTTTTAATTTTTAGATAGAATACACTCAAAAATAGAACATATACATGCTCCAAAAAAAAGGACAAATAAACAAAGGGTTCCTTCTTATTTCAGCTTTAACAATAAGTATTGCGACGGATATAGTTCATCTTGTCCACTTTACAATTTGGCGTTCTCTATCCATTCATACAATTTTGACCAAACGTCTCTGAAAATATTCTCGTTTCTTCCGTGGTGCAGTACGGTTAAATTGTCCATTTCTGCAGCCTCCATTATTTTGTAAGGGACATCTTCTTTAAATGGTGTCTCTTCTATCTTCCACATGTATACATACACAATTCTAGTGGCTGTAACTACATGCGAAATCAAATAACATTCTAAGTTCTTATATTTTTCCGGAAATACATTTAACAACACCCGCCCCCCCCCAGGTTTAAATGGTAAGGTTTATTTCAACAGAAATGGCAGTGTGCAACCAGTCCATTGTATGGTATTTCCAATTTTCTTCCTACTTTGGGGGGGGGGGATCTATGAGCACCAATTGACAGACTGAAAGTATCTACAAAAGATGTTTGACATCGGTTCGCATTTAAAAGCCGCCCTAAAAATTGCAGAAACTAGCTATATTCTGCTATACTCAGTAAAATTTAGCACGTGGCTTCTTTCATTAGCAGATTATGTCTCCACCATGTATATTAATATCGGCTATTTTCGCTCACTGCCCTGACCTGGATAGCCAATATCAAGGCTATTTTTGGGCAGGAATGCACAGGAATGGAGTTCCGGCTGGCTTCCAAGTTGGCCATGCCTACAGCCCCCACCCCACCCTGGGTTATGCTAATAAGCTAATATGCTAATATGTTTCTGCTGTTGGGTGTGTCCTATTATGCTAATGAGTACCTGCTGGGCTTTTTCTACAAAAAGAGCCCTGGCCAGTATCATCAGATCTGGGGAGCTAGGCACTGGTCAGTACTTGGATGGGAGACCACCAAGGAAGTCCAGGGTCATGACATGGAGGCAGTCAACAGCAAACCACTTCCAAACGGCTCTTGCCTTGAAAACCCTACAGAGGTCGCCATAAATTAGCTGCAACTTGACAAAAAAATGAAATTCACTTGAGGTTAAGAGAACATTTGGGAACGTTTGGGTGATCTCCTACCCAAGATCCCTGGAGGCAGGAAATAAGCAGCTCTTCCTGTGGTTCAGAAGTTGGTTGGTTGTTCCTTGGTTGTTCAGAAGTTACTCTGATAGGTGCCACGGCCTCTCTTCGGCCATTCATCCTCCACCCATTTCAGCAGCATTTTCTCCACGTCAGTTCGTTGGTATAACTTGCATAGATTGATCAGCTGCTCTACCGTCCTGTCACTGTTCCGGAGCAAAAACTCCAAGGTGGGACTCTGTTGTTTCTGTTCCAGGAAGCACAACTCGTCATAGGTCATTCCCCATTTGCTCGCAAAGTTTCTCCAGTTTTTCACCGTGGGGTGGGAGGGATCCAGTTTGACCCTCATCATGTACAACAAGTCCTCGTCGTTCAGCAAGTCGCTAATGGTGGGCTGGCGAGACACGCATAACGAGCAGATGCCCTTTTCTGTGCACGACTTCTTCAGAGCTAGAATAACCGTTAGAGGACAGGGTTAATGGCTCGGTTTGCTGTCACATAAAGCCGAGCGTTTGCAACCATGAAGAGAAACGTGCTGCACAAAATATTTATGCTCTAGGTAATTTTTCTCACCAACTACGTAAAGACTACAGGAAACAGGGATGTAAAAAAAAACTGCTGTCAGATCACTTGCCCTTCTAGCCCAATATTGTCTACTCAGACTGGTAGCAGGCCTCCCAAGATCTCAAGATCTTTCCAAGTCCTCCTAACTACCAGATCTTTTGTGATAGGAGATGCCGTGTGTTGAATGTAGGGCACTATGCATGCAATATGCGCTCTCGTGTTCACCACCCCTGCAAAATCAATTAAATCCTGATTTCACTCTACCGTTTGGGGATCAAATCTCCAGCCCCAACTGGCTCTGCCCCCTCTCTAAAAACACTTGGTGGGCCCCAGGAAAGGTGTTGGTGGGATAAGTCTATCAATGGCTACTAGCCACAGTGGTTGAGGGAGACTTCTAAATTTAGAGGCACTAATCCTCTGAATAACAGAGCTGGGAGGCAACATCAGCCGCCCTGAGCCTGTTCGCGGGGAGGGCGGGGTATAAATTAAATTAATTAATTAATAATAGGGGAAGTCCTCAACCTCTATGCCCTGTTGTTGGCCCTCCAGAGGAGCTGGTTGGCCACTGTGTGAGACAAGATGCTGGACTAGATGGACCACTGGTCTGATCCAGCAGGGCTTTTCTTAGGTTCTTATCAGGGGGAGGCCTCAACCTCTCTGCCCTGTTGTTGTCTCTCCAGAGGAACTGGTTGGCCACTGTGTGAAACAGGATGTTGGACTAGATGGACCACTGGTCTGATCCAGCAGGGCTCTCCTGATGTTCTTACCAGGGGAAGCCCTCAACCTCCATGCCCTGTTGCTGGCCTTCCATAGGAACTGGTTGGCCACTGTGTGAAACAGGATGCTGGACTAGATGGACCACTGGCCTGATCCAGCAGGGCTCTCCTGATGTTCTTACCAGGGGAAGCCCTCAACCTCCATGCCCTGTTGCTGGCCCTCCATAGGAACTGGTTGGCCGCTGTGTGAAACAGGCTGCTGGACTAGATGGACCACTGGTCTGATCCAGCAAGGCTCTTTTGATGTTCTTACCAGGGGAAGCCCTCACCCTCCATGCCGTTGCTGGCCCTCCATAGGAACTGGTAGGCCGCTGTGTGAGACAGGATGCTGGACTAGATGGACCACTGGTCTGATCCAGCAGGGCTCTTCTTATGTTCCTACAATGGCACCCAGGGGAACCACACGGAAGACCCCTGGATCAGGGCTTCTCTGCTTGCAAAGTACTCCTCCTAGTCAGCCAGAGTACCTGCTGAGGTTCATAAGAGTCATAGTTTTCACTGCCTCCCAAATGTAAAAGGCCAAGAAAATGACACTTTTGATCCCCCTCAGCAATCCAGTTAAATTCTGAGCCAGCTGAAGATACCAGCGGCCAACCCGTCACCAAAACAAGTGCATGGGATTCCCAGCTTATGAGGGAACTGGCATTGTGCAAACCAAAAGTTGAATCTTTGAGCACATTACAGCTAGCAGTTGGACTAATTACCTGTGGGTGATTCGCCAGTGTTGCTTGGGCTATCGTCATCTTCTTCGGGCTGAAAACAAAAGGAATCTTGTATTAAGAAGTCACGTTCGAAGAAAACGTATCCGTCTCAGAAGCCCAAATACAGAGAAAATATTTAATAATACAGTACTGAATGAGGGACTGGGAAGAATGGGCCCACTCAATGCAGCAATTTAAATCAGGGCTCACCAATCCTTTTGAGCCTGTGTGCGCCTTTGGGATTCTGACATGGGGCGGTGAACGCAAGCACAAAATGGCCGACCTAAAGGGGGAGCGCCAGGAGGGGGAGTCCGCGAGAAGCCTCGCTGGGTAAAAGCCCAACTGGCCCCTCCCACTTTCTAAATATGCTTGTTGGGCTCCAGAAAATGCACAGTTTATGAAACACTGTTATACACGCCGTACTCTGCCACTGATTTGACATGACTAACCTTGGTGAGCACACTTAGCATCTTTCTGGCATAGATATGCCTACGTATGCCAAGTGCCATTGATGATCCTAACCACAGAAACAGAAACTAATCATGACTACATATTCAGAAGTAAACTTTGGTTCATTGCTTAAATGCATGCTGGGAAATGGCTAAACACTTGACCAAAGTTGCTCTCCAGCCAAGACCTGTGGCCTTGCTACAACGGCGCATGTTTCTGATGTCAGTTAAATGAAGAACATCAGCACCCTGTACCTATATCTGTTACAATAGATCCATTTTAGAGTTTCATAGCCTGGGAAGAAGAAGGCCCCATGGTTTGGCTAAAAAAGAAACATCTTTACTTGGGAACAGGGGTCATTTCGTAGAAAAAGAGGTGAAGGAGCTCATTAGCATAACTCTTTAGCACAACTCATTTGCATATGCCACGCCCCCTGACATACCGGAAGTGTGTCAGAAGGCAACACCCACCCCTCAGGCTCCACTCCACAGCTGAGTGAAACTGACCTGCTCTTCCTCCATTCCCTTCCCCATCCAATACTTTGTGCAAGAAAAAGAAGCGTAAAGAACACACACCCATTCTCTTCCTGCTCCCTTGAAACCACGAGGTTTCAAGTAGACTTGAGATACCCAGGACATGCGCACCACCCATCCCTTTCCCTTCCCCTCCCCACAAGACACCCTGTGAGGTAGGTGGGGCTGAGAGAGGTCTTTTGAGAACTGCTCATGAGAGAACAGCTCTGAGAGAACTTGTGACTGGCCCAAGGTCACACCAGCAGCTGCATGTGGAGGAGTGGGGAATCAAACCCAGTTCTCCCAGATTAGAGTACAACTCCTGACCACTACACCAAACTGATGGGGTGGAAGCTGCTGAAGGGTTGGTGAAATTTCTCCAGTACTTATGTGCCATGTGCCCAGATAAAAAATGGTATACTTAGAAAATTTATGTGCCACCTTGAGCAAGTCTCTGGAAAAGCAGCACACAGTCATAAAAGGAACAATGATAAAATTATCAATATTAAAACAGAACATTAAAAACAATAAAGACCCTAGCAGGGCTTTCCCCGGGGCGCTGCGCCTCTGCACTGCTCGGGGAAGCTGAGGAGGGGGCGGGGCTTGGTCATGTGCCCGCCCCCTGGGCTCCTCATTCCCGGAGCTGTGCTCCTGTGCGCTCCCGCTCCAACGGACCCCTGCTTGGGAAGGCCCAACCCTCAGGTCTGAGCCCAATCACAAAGTTATGACAGAAGTTTGACAAAGTTTGATGGAACCAAGAGCTTTGCCTTGTTTGTGTGATATCATAGTGAGCATAAAATCGTATGTCTCCCATTGTAACAGCCGGGACAGCCGGTGGGTATTCGAGGGTCCAAAACCCTGTTATACCTGTGCATCCCTCTTTATTAATAAAGTCCTTGAAATTTCTCTTCTACAGAACTGAGCCGTGTGTTTTCTCAAATTGGGCTGGGGGAAACACAACCAGAGACAGGAATTCTGTCTTTCAGTGGGGACCCCTGTTTTAAGCAAAAATGTCCAAGGTCATAAAAATCAGCAGGTCCTCTTGTGGCCAGCAAGAGGGTGCAAGTTCAGATGAAGCAATTCCCCCCCCTTATTATAGCTTTGAAAGATGAAAGCAAAAAAGGATTTCCTGTTTAAATAGCTGCAGTCAACTGGTGTTTGCAGCACATCGGTTCCCCAAGAGTCAGTATCTGTAAAAACAAGTTCAGACGTGTAGCGTGATCAGCTCATACTTTATTAACGTGAAGAAAGCCAGAATGAGACAAGACAAGCAGGGCCAAAGCCCTGCTTATATGCATGCAAAACACTCCACCCCACAAACACCCACTCCCCGTGATAGGCAATTTACAAAACATTGCTACTTGATTGGTTTACTCCAGAGTCCTGGTTGGCTATTGTTCTTGTGCTCCAAGCTCAGCCAGTCTCTATGATTCAATCAGGGTGATTCAATCAGGGATGATTCAATCCCAATACATAACAGTATCTCAGAACTGTCTGGACCAGACTGCAAACTGTATGGGCAAATACAGGTAAACCGTGCCGTTATATAACACACAGAAGCCCAGCACCCTAATGCAACTAACATTTAACTGCGCCAGCAAATGGATTCTAATTAAAAAACACAGATCGTTTATGCAGTGGTAGGAAAATATACCACATCTACTCTGTAGCTCTGAGAAAACTTAAATGGAGGTAGAAATTGGTTTGTTGGTTGGTTTGTTTTCTTGGACTTCTGTCCTGCCCTCCCCTGCCAATGCAAGGCTCAGGGCGGGTTACGACAAGTTGATAAAACTATTAAAACTGTCAAAACTGTCTTCCAGCCAAACTGTACAAAGGAACAAGCAAATGATACAGCATGAGATTACAGCATACATGACGGGAATCCGGCATAGGTGCACAATGCCCCCATAGGATCTACATAAAGGTCACTACCAATAATCTCTGATTGGATAGTATACCAGGTCAGAGCAGGGGAGGCCGATACAACTGGACAACCGCTGCCTCAACCAAAGGCCTGGTGGAACATATCCGTTTTGCAGGTCCTGCGAGACTGAAGCGAATTTCGCAGGGCCCTGATCTCACTTGGGAAAGTGTTCCACCAGAGCTGGAGCCAGGGTTGCCAAATCTTAACTGTCTTTTAGTGGGTGGGAGCTCTTGCTGGTCTGGGAGTATTCTGGCACATGAGCTTTGCTTTAATACTGGGGAGAGCAGATCCTTTAGCCCAAGCAACCATACTTTGGGTTTCTTAGGTCCCTTCCACACGCACCTATTTGCCACACTAGAGGGACGCTTCATTGACGGATCAAATTGGCACGATCACACCACCACATCTGGGAAGCATCCCACAATCGTCAGCAAGCCGGGGCAAACCGATTTGATCCGGCAGAGAAGCGGGGTAAAAAGCTACTAGCGAAAGACCGGTAGCAAACGGTCTGCCGCAGCCCACAGCCGGACTTTCCCCGTGTGATCGCGCCAGCGCAGAAGTGTGGCGTCGTGGATAGCATGATCACACGCTATCCCGACGCCAGGCTGTTTTTGTCCCCTTTCCGTGTGCGCATCATCAAAAGCCCGTGGGGGGGAGGAGCGAGTCATCAATCCCCCCTTCCTTCGTTCCAGCGAAGCATCCATTCCCCCCCTTTCTTCCAGCGAAGCATCAATCCCTCGTTAAAGCACCTCGGAAACCCACCACACAAGAAAAAAAACCACTCGCCCGCGGTTGGGTCTGATTACACAGCAGCAGTTTGTCCCAGCAGGTCCACAGAACTGTGTGATCATGCAACTGCAGGACAAATTGCGCTGGGGCAAAAAAGTCTCGATTCCCCTCTGGATTATCCCACTCACGTGGAAGGGACCTTAGATCACCAAATAAATTCATTAAAGACTTCCTGCCACTCCTGTAAAGATTTTATTGCTAGCAGCATAAGGGATGTTCAATAACAGATTAATCAATTTCGGTAACTTAATCTTAATGGTGTCACTATGTCCCAAGATGGCTAGATTAAATGATTTCCATGATGCAAGTTTTTATGTAATGCCGTATACCACCGGCTTACAGTTATCCTCAATAATACTATCGTTTTGGCATCTTTATACCCAGATAATGTTTTGTAGGCTATATTCATCTTCAGTATCCAGTTTGGTATATCAGGGTCTCTCAACGCATCACTGAAAGGTAGTATAGCTGTTTTTTCTACATTTAATTTGTATCTAGAAATTAATAAAAAGGAGTTAAGAAGAGATCTGAGAGCCAGATTCGATTCCTTAACATTGGTTTAAAAATTACTATATCATCTTCATAAAGCATTAGCTTATAGCTAGTCATTTCTTAAGGCTATACCATTAATTGTTTCCGACTTCAGCTCCACTAAAGCTAGTATCTGTATAGATAAATTAAAAAATAGGGCATCCTAACTTTCAAAACAAAAGTCCCCTGAACACATTGGTTTTACACCAGGGT
Organism: Lepidodactylus listeri; assembly: GCA_029233225.1. Classification (NCBI taxonomy): domain Eukaryota; kingdom Metazoa; phylum Chordata; class Lepidosauria; order Squamata; family Gekkonidae; genus Lepidodactylus; species Lepidodactylus listeri. Next base: position 7,405,787 of record JARCFY010000012.1, read on the forward strand.
TCCTGCTCTCCTGCAACGGTTCTGTTCTCCTAAAACTGTTCATGCACACAAAGTCTTGCGCATCACTGAGTCTTTTAACATGTCGGCATAACCATGTTTTCGTTACCTGTTGCATAAGGCCTGAATCGGACGTCAGGCTCCTAACGTTAACAGATGCTATTTCCAATGTCCCTTGTTCGGTTTGGTATTCCTCATCTAAAAGACAAAGAAGGCCAAAACGTTAGTCACGTTCAGTGTTCTTTTATTCATTTTTTAATTATTGGGCAGTACACAGTTGTTCTGCTAAGGTTTCTTACATTAACAGGGAATCTATAACAATAAATAATACAAAACATAAAAAAAAGTTCTTCCTCTTTAACTCAAGCTCTTCTAATCGGCATTCCCTCCCCCCTGGGACTCCAGAGTAGGGTTGCCAAGTCCTACCTTCTCAACCGGCGGGGGACTCCTGTCCTCGGTCCGGGACCTCAGCATGCATGCAAAGCGCGCATGCACTGTGATGACGTCACCTGGAAGTGATGTCATCACGCTGGGTATGTTGCCAGGGCAATCGCCCCAAAACTCTATGGTACCATAGAGTTTTGGGGGCGATAGCTAGAGCGTTGCCCCCGACAACGTGCCCAGCATGATGATGTCACTTCCGGGTGATTGGATGACTTTGGGCCAGTGGATTGGGGAACCCTGTAACGGGGGATTCCCCGCCCCCCCCCCCGGCGCAACTTAGCAGCCCTACTCCAGAGCAGTTCTGAAGCAGACTCACAAAATGTGAGTCTTATCCATTGGGGAGAAGTGGGGGGGGGGGATCCCAATGGCCCTCCCTGTGTGCTCCCCTACGCTTTATATTCCAGGCTAGTTCGCTTGGAGACAATATGAAAAACAAAAGAACAAAAATAAGAACTCTATAGCCGCTATCTCCTCCAATATAGTTCTTTACAACCTTATAGAACAGAATTTAGTAAAAAATCTTAAGAGAGCAGAGTAACGAAATGGGGTATTATTTTGTTTCTATCTTACTTCATTGTGAACCATCTTAGTACATTAGTTTTGAAATGAAAATGAAATATATATATAGAACATATGGTTATAAACATAAGAAGATCTAATGCGAAACTATGGGAAACAGAGTTTATAATTGCAGACGTACTGGAGTAATTTTGAGAGGCAGAAATATTTTTTTAGGAATGCCAACATCTCTCTGACTTAATTAATGATTATAATTTACAAATGAAATAGTAGCAGAATGGCGTTGGCAACTTGTAGTAGAAAATGTTTAAAGAAGGTTAATTTCATTTCCTGCTGTAAAAAAAATGTAATTAATTTGTAAGATTTTGAAATTAATAAAAAAATTAATTGGAAAAAAAATAGAAAAAAGATCCCATCCATCACTTATCATCCATCTAATTCAATTTTTACACAGTAGGGGGGAAAAGACAATTCCTTAAAATCTATTACCTAAACTTCTGCTAATGATAAATTCAGATTTCAACTTACACCTGATGCTGTCTGATCTGTTTTTGATAAACCTGTTATTCAGATATATATACTCTAGGGCCCTGAGATGCCCTCTCTCCTTTGAGTTAGTGGGGCTGGTCAGGTACCAGTGGCCCATCTCTCGCTTAATCTGAGCTCCACCGGATTTTTCATGCATCTGTTATGCCTTACTTCAAAGCAACACAGAAGAAGAAGAGAAGAGGAGATTGGATTTATACTCCGCCCTTCACTCAGAGTCTCAAAGTGGCTTACAAACTCCTTTCCCTTCCCCTCCCCACAACAGACACCCTGTGAGATAGGTGGGATTGAGAGAGCTCTGACAAAAACTACCCTTTCAACGACAGCTCTGAGCGAACTGTGGCTCACCCAAGGTCATCCGTCTGGTGCAAGTGGAGGAGTGGGGAATCAAACCCAGTTCTCCCAGATTAGAGTCCGCACAATTAACCACTACATCAAACTCGCTCTTGCTGACGTGACTACTATCCCTAAAGGAAGACAAGTTCAGCTAACAAGAGAGCTGAATAGTTAATTTCTATCAAATGTATGTAAAATATTTGAAGTCATACTTTTCTTTTGGTCAAGAGAGGCAGCTTATATCATTCATTCACTGATTCAAGGAAGTCTACTTCCCACGTTGGCTTTCAGACAAAAATAATACAACCCGGACCGAAATACTTGAGCAAGAAAAACATTCCGCGCTTTAGGAAGATTAAAATTAAAAGTGGCCAAAGAATTCCTGCATATTTAACTAAACAAAGAAAACACCATTTGCAAAAATCCAAAAATAGGAAAGCAAATTATTTAAATAGACTATAAGAATTTATATATATATAATATGTGTGTGTGTGTGTATATATATTAGAAATATGATGATCCTGATAAGCAAAAATAGTCAAAATATATACAATGTGAAAATAAATTCACCAAGTCTGATGCACCACAAGTTCATAAATAAACAAGAGACAGTATAACTGGAAATAGACAGTGCAGGGATTCTCTTTTCTATATGTCCTGCTACTGCAAAGGAATTGTCTGAAAGTATTCTTCTTCCAGAACTTGCTACTTGTGAGAGAAGCGATCCACAATCCTGTCACTACAGGAGAAGCGATCCGACGGCTACCCGGATGCACAAGCCGTTTCCAGCTCTCTTTCTCAAGAACTGCTTTAACAATTCCTTGTACGAATTATTTTCTGGAACCAATCTCCATCCTTATAACAAACATGTACACTTCCCCCACTTTTCACATTGTATATATTTTGACTACATTGGCTTCTCATCAGGATCATATACATTCTTATAGTCTATTGAAATCATTTGCTATCCTAATTTTAGATTTTTGTTTTCTTTGTTTAGATTTGTTCCATCAGTGGTCCACCGTGGTCCCTATTTTTGTTTTGCATATTTAACTAAAGCTCTGAATAACAGCAGCAGCTTGAATTTTTAGTGCAGTCAAGATATTGCTGGAGAGATGTGATTTGCATTTCCAAACAGTCTTCTGTGGTAATCCTCCAAGCAGTTATGAAACGTTACAAGAAGGGGAGACATCAGAGTAGGAGGTTTATAAGAAGCAAGATCTGATGTCTGGTATTGCTTATTTACTTTCTATTCCAATTGTTTTTGTTGTCGTGTTATTTTTTTTGTATTATGTGTAAGCCTTGTGTATTTGTCGGTTGTACTAAATACATATTGTCAAATGATTAAAAGAGAGAGAGAGAGAGAGAGAGAGGTTCTTAAATTGCCATAGAACTCGCACATGAAGAAAAAGTGTCCAGATTTCAGGCACCTCGAGTCTGCGAGAACAGATCCTTTAACCACGGGACATGTTAGAAAACTTTCCAACAAGATCAGCAGTTGGTAATGCATTAAAATGGGCCCGGGAGAAGAGACGGCAAGAAGACGGAACCGTAAGGCAATAAAGATACTTATTGCTGTCAAAACGGTCTTGATTGAGTAAAACCCAGGTACAACAGAGAGCAAATCTCTTTGTCATCTGATAGAAGGTGACTCCTGTGAGTTCCCTCTCAGCTGAGTTAGTGTGAGCTAGCTCACAGTTTTCTAGCCTCCGGCCCACACATTTTTGTCTTCGCTCAGAAAGGATGGCTCCAGAGCAAACTAATTTATGCAGGAGCCAAATCACTCGCTCACAACTCTAATGCCAGTAGCTCCCAAAGTAGAATCTTTGCTCACAGGACTCCCTAGCTTAGAGGAAGAATCCCTCAGAGTACAAGCTCTATCAAAGCCTAGCTCAGGCAAGCCAGAAAGGGAGGGCGGCACCTCATCCTACTATTTTAAAACCCAGAAATTAGCACAGCGGATTTACAAAAGAGTCAGAAAAAAGAATTTTCTGCACTTACCTTTGGGTGACCCTGTATCTTGAATGGGATACCTTTCGGCCTGCCTCCAAAAAACAGAGAGAGAACCGTTTGTCAAATGTGTTTGGTACGATGATGCTGTATCAAGGGCTGTCCTAATCCATCAGATCTTGGAAGCTAAGCAGGGTCAAACCTGGTTAGTACTTGGATGGGTGATCACCAAGGAAGTCCAGGGTTGCTACGCAGAGGCAGGAAATGCTTAGCCCAATCACACTAGCTCTCGGAAACTAAGAAGGGTTGGGCCTGGTTAGTACTTGGAAGGGAGACCACCACAAGGAAGTCCAGGGTTGCTCCACAGAGGCAGGCAATGGCAAAACCACCTCTGCGATTCTCTTGCCTGAAAAACCCCACAGGGTCGCCATCCTTATTGCAACTTGAGTGCGCTGTCCAACTATGCATTGTGGCCTGTTCGGTGCTCGACAATTTCCCTTTTTTTTTTTTGCAGGGGGGGGGGGGAGACAAAGATCCGTAATGTCTTGCATCAAAGACAGCAGTGAAATCCCCATCGACAAGCCGGACAGTTACCAGTATGGAACAACGTTCGAGTCCAGCAGCACCTTTAAAACCAACCAAGTTTAATTCTGGGTAGCTTTTGCGTGCATGGACACGAAAGCTGATAACCTTGAATAAAACTTTGCTGGTCTTAAAGGTGCCACTGGACTCAGAGTTTGTTAACCTGGAAATGAAGAAATCTTTGCTTACGCACCACTCCTGCCTCGGGGATCTTCTCGCTCACCACAAAACTTAGGCCCCGATCACATGCAGAATTAGCTGTGCGATAGGCACGAATGCCATGCGGATTTTAAGGGCACGATCACACCAGAACATACATATATACATTCATACATACATACATACATACATACATACATACATTTATTTATTTATTTCAATTTATATCCCGCCTAGCCAGCAAGCCGGCTCTAGGCGGCTAACAACATTATTATAAATATACAGAGTTAAAACACATAAAATTCCATTAAATAACTTTAAAATACAACTAAGCAATCAGATCACAGATGGCAGCAAATATTAGACCAACATCAGATACCAATGGTCATTCCCTCCAGAAGACTCCCACCTACTAAGGGCCATTCCCTCCGGTGGCGGCCCCAAAAGCCTGGTGGAAGAGCTCCGCTTTGCAGGCCCTGCGGAACTGCAAAAGATCCCGCAGGGCCCTGATGTTCTCCGGGAGCTCGTTCCACCAGTAGGGGGCCGCCACCGAGAAGGCCCTGCTTCTGGTAGTTGTCAACCTGGCCTCCCTCAGGCCCGGAAGGGTCAGGCGATTTTGGGTGCCTGACCGCAGCGCTCTCTGGGGTATATACAGGGAAAGGCGGTCCCTTAGGTAGGCAGGCCCCAGGCCATATAGGGCTTTAAAAGTTAAAACAAGCACCTTGAACCGGGCCCGGTACGCTATAGGCAGCCAGTGCAGTGCCCTCAGCACAGGCCGGACGTGGTCCCTCACCGAGAGGCCCATCAACAGCCTGGCTGCGGCATTCTGCACTAGCTGCAGCCTCCGGAGCTGGGTCAAGGGCAGCCCCATGTAGAGAGCGTTACAGTAGTCTAACCTCGAGGTGACCATAGCATGGATCACTGTCGCCAGGTCGTTGCGTTCGAGGAAGGGAACCAGCTGCCTAATTAGCCGTAGATGGTGAAAGGCTGCTCTGGCGGTGGCTGCTACCTGGGCCTCCATAGATAAGGAGGCATCCAGGAGCACTCCCAAGCTCCGGACCCTCGGCGCCGGCACCAATGGCGCCCCCCCCGAAGGCCGGTAGTGGGATCCCTACCCCCGGTCCACTCCGACTCAGGCACAGGACCTCCGTCTTCATTGGATTCAGTTTCAGTCGACTCAGCCTGAGCCAGTCCGCTACATCCTGAAGCGCCCGTTCCAGGTCATTCAGGGTGGCCCCGGACCGGCCGACCATCAGCAGATATAACTGGGTGTCATCAGCATACTGGCATACTGGCAAGCGTCCCGCACCTGTCAGCAACCCGTTTCTCTCCGCCGAAGAAGCGGAGTTAAAAGATACTAGGGAAAGTCCAGTATCAAACAGGTTTGCTACGGGCCACAGACAGACTTTCCCCGTGTGATCACTCCAGCACGCACTCATGGCATTGGGGATAGTCTGATCAGGCTATCCCGACGCCATGCTGTTGTTTTTTTCCTCTTCTCAGTATGTGCATGGGGGGAAAACAGCAAAAAATCCCACCCCGACTCATTTGTGATTGCGTCTGATCATGCAGTGGCGGGCTGTGCCCGCAGCGTCACAGAACTGTGTGATCACGCAACTGCTGGTCAAATTACCCCTGAGCAAATAGCCTCGCTTCCCCCGCGGATTATCTCGCTCATGTTACTGGGACCTCACTTCACCTCCACGAGTCCAATGCCTTTATACTTCGTATCCTAAGGAACATCATGTAACTAAGGGGAAGGTTAGCTCCTGCAAAGCCAGATCTTGCAAAGGAGCCAGCCCCATTGGTGTGGTGACAAATTTTTTAAAAATAAATCTCCACACTTGTTTCCTCCTTTGTTTTGATCACACCACCTCAGAAAAGAGAATGCTGTAAAGTTCATGCTTGAGAGGAGATGGGTGGAGTATAAGAACAGGGTCTTAGTTAATTCCTCTCGGCATTCCACAGTGAAGAAGGGGACATCTGCCCATCTAGCTCCAATTTGAAGAGAAGAGAGAGAAGAGATTGGATTTATACCCTGCCCTGCTTACAATCTCCTTCCCTTCCTCTCCTCATAATAGACACCCTATAAGGTAAATGGGGCTGAGAAAGCTCTGAGAGAACAGCTTTAACTTGTGACTGGCCCAAGGTCACCCAGCAGATGCACGTGGAGGAGGAGTGGGGAAATCAAACCCGGTTCTCCCAGCTTAAGAGTCCGCGCTCCTAACAACTACAGCAAACTGGCTCTCAGTTTGGTATATTTATTTCCTTCACAGTATTTTCTCCCAGGATTAAACCCAAACAAACGGTGACCATATAAACTAAGCTTGTTATTCCAGTTTGGTCCTTGGTCTGTGAAACACCTTTTTATGATGCTTATGCTAATTTGCTGCCCACCTTCTTCCTATACGCATGGACTGGTAACGTCCACTTCAATTTATCTGAAGAAGTGTGCGTACCCACGAAAACTTATACCATGAATCATACTTTGCTGGTCTTAAAGGCGCCACTGGACCCAAACTCTGTATACGGATGTATTAAAAGACTGTCCGATATCACCTACCTCTTCCAAGGATAAAGTGCTGGTGTCTGTATCTTCCACAGGTTCTCTAGTTGCATGTTCTGCTACAGACCCCCCCCCAAAAAAAGGGTTTTAAGGTCATCACTACATCAACCAATAATTGACCAGCCAGGGCTTTTGAGAGCCACCCTGGGCCCCTGGACAAAGATTCCATTCGCCCACCCCACCTCCAGGCCCCACCTGCAGGTTGGCAACCGTATTTAAATCCCACCACCCAGCGCGCATGGAGTGATGTTGAAGCGAGAGTTCCCGGGGAGGGGTCCTGATGCTCGAGATCTGGGGATTTGCCTTTGATTTCAAACTCTTTGTTTTGCTTTCAAGAGCCTACAAAGGAAAAAAGGATCACAGCCCGCCCCCCCCGTGACTAAAGTGGGGGGGCTCCCCCCCTCCTTTGAGAAGCGTGGGGCCCAAATCACGTGGCATCGGCAATTATGTGCTTTTCCAGCAATTTAGAAAGCGTTTTGTCGCCCAATCCCTGCCGGAGACAGGCAGAAATTTGTTCTTGCTGAAGGACGCAGAGGAATGCAAAGGCTTTGGGGAGGGGGGAAGAGACATAAAGCAACTTTGCGCAATGCTTTTGCTCGACTTCAGAGGGGACGCCGCGGGGCTTAACATGTTTGGGGTTTTGAGCGGATGATTCATCCCGGGCTGGGAGCTCTTGAAAGGTGAAGGGTGGCAGGATCCAAGGGGGTGAAAACACGCAATGCACACATGGGGGGGGCGCACCCCAAAACAGCATGGCAGAATTCCCGTGCTCTTCCTTGGGGCTTTCTCCAGAGAAACCCGGGGCAAGGGAACACCGACCGGCTGTCAGGCCATAGGAGCGAGGAGGTCCACACGGACATAAGCCTTTCTGTTCCTTCTTGCGGCTTAGTCCCGGGAAAGCCAGGCAAAGGAAACGGCTGAACGGCGGCAAAAGCTCTCCGAGCAAGCGGGTCTTCCTTGAAAGTAAGCCCCCCCATTCATCTTTCAGGGAAGCTGAAAGCAGGTCGGAGCAGGCAGGTCTACTTAGGAGTAAGCTCCCCCTTGGTCTTTCAGGGAAGCAAACCGGCTTACTCAGAAGTAAGCCCCCGTTGGTCTTTCAGGGAAGCCGGAGAGCAAGCGGTCTACTCCGAAGTAAGCCCCGCCCGTGTTGGTCTTTCAGGAGCGCCGAAAGCAGGTCGGAGCAAGCGGGTCTCCTCGAGAGCAAGTCCCTGCGAGGCTTTCAGGGAAGCGGGAGGCCAGGTGGGAACAAGCGGGTCTACTCAGAAGTCAGCCCACGTTGGTCTTTCAGGGATGGCGGAAGGCCCAGTCGGAGCAAGTGGGTCTACTCAGGAGCAAGTCCCCCCTGTCCGCCTTTCAGGAGAGCTGGGAGCAGGTCGGGGCAACTGGGTCTACTCAGGAGTAAGTCCCCCCCGCTCGTCTACTCAGGAGTAAGCCCCCTGTCCGCCTTTCAGGAGAGCTGGAAGCAGGTCGGGGCAACCGGGTCTACTCAGGAGTAAGCCCCCTGTCCGTCTTTCAGGACAGCTGGGAGCAGGTCTACTCGGGAGTAAGTCCCCCCGCTCGTCTACTCAGGAGTAAGCCCCCTGTCCGCCTTTCAGGACAGCTGGGAGCGGGTCTACTCAGGAGTAAGTCCCCCCGCTCGTCTATTCAGGAGTAAGCCCCCTGTCCGCCTTTCAGGAGAGCTGGGAGCAGGTCGGGGCAACTGGGTCTACTCAGGAGTAAGCCCCCTGTCCGCCTTTCAGGACAGCTGGGAGCAGGTCTACTCAGGAGTAAGTCCCCCCGCTCGTCTACTCAGGAGTAAGCCCCCTGTCCGCCTTTCAGGACAGCTGGGAGCGGGTCTACTCAGGAGTAAGTCCCCCCGCTCGTCTACTCAGGAGTAAGCCCCCTGTCCGCCTTTCAGGAGAGCTGGGAGCAGGTCGGGGCAACTGGGTCTACTCAGGAGTAAGCCCCCTGTCCGCCTTTCAGGACAGCTGGGAGCAGGTCTACTCAGGAGTAAGTCCCCCCGCTCGTCTACTCAGGAGTAAGCCCCCTGTCCGCCTTTCAGGACAGCTGGAAGAAGCAGGTCCGGAGTCAGCGGGTCTCCTCGAGAGTCGGCGTCTCGTTCTCCCCCCCCCCCCCCCCGGGAACGCGTGTTTCGGACCGCAGCCCCGAAGCGCGCGCACGGGGTCTTTGCAGGCGTCTCTTCCAGAAGGAGCGCGGCGCCGGCGGAGGACAAAAGCTGGCCGGATCGCCTCCGCTCTCCCAGCCGGCCGCCAGCCGGCGTGGCCCCCGGACGGTGGGAGGCTCGGGGTCCACCCCGTGGGTCCGCCCGCCCCTCCGGCCAGCGCCAGACCCCGCCTCTGCCCGGCTCAGCCCTGCCCTCCGCCGCCTGCCGGCCGGCCGGCCAGCCAGCCACCCAAGCGTACCGCCGCCGGCGCTCTCTCCTGGCGGACTTTACCTTCGAGGTCTTCCTCCGGAGAAGCCATCGGGGATCGCCGGCCCAGCGCCAGCCGGGGAGGGCTTGGCGCTCCCGGCTCGGCCGTGCTGCGGGTTGGGCCGCCCTGCCTCCCTCCCCGGGGCCTGCGGTTGTTGCTCCAACTTCCCGCTTGGGGAGGGAGCGAAGCCCCTGCGCTCCGGTGGGGGCGAGGCTGGGGAGGGAGCGGAAGCGGCAGGTACAGCCCAAAAACGGAGAGGGGGAGCAGTGTGTGGGTGGGGGTGGGGGTGGGGGGGGGGTTGTGTTCTCCCCACCCCCGAGCCACCTTTATGCATAATTGCTCTAATTCATTCTACATTTTTTTAAAAAAAACAAAACAAAAACTCTTCTCCTCCTTAGCTCGGATCTGTGCAGAAATAAACTTGCAAAAATCAGGGGCCGGGGGGGGGGGGGGCATCTTCCAAGGCAAAGGGGTGTACGAAGAAGAAGAAGAAGAGATTGGATTTATACCCCGCCCTTCACTACCCAAGGGAGTCTCAGAGCAGCTTACAAACTCCTTTCCCTTCCCCACAACAGACGCCCTGTGAGGTAGGTGGGGCTGAGAGAGCTCTGAGAGAAGAGTCCTTGAGAGAACAGCTCTGCGAGAACTATGGCTTGCCCAAGGTCATCCAGCCAGGTGCAAGTGGAGGAGTGGGGAATCAAACCCGGTTCTCCCGGATTAGACTCCGCGCACTTAACCACTACGCCAAACTGGCTCTCAAATGAAATAAAAGAAGGATGCCCCGGGGGGGGGGGGGGGGAGGGTTGGGAGCTCTCTGAAGGTTCAGTGTAGATTCTGGGACTCAGGCACTCTAACTGGACTCCCTTGAAACGTATTTAGAAGAAGGAGAGTTGATTTTTATACCCCACCTCTTACTACCCGAAGGAGTCTCAGAGCAGCTTACAATCTCTTTCTTTTCCTTTCCCCACAATAGATACCCCGTGAGGCAGGTGGGACTGAGAGAGCTCCTTCGAGAACTGGCTTTACCAGAACAGCTCTGAGAGAACTGTGGCTGGTCCAAGGTCACCCTGCAGGCTGCGTGTGGAGGACTGGGGAGTCAATTCCGGTTCTCCGGATTAGAGTCCGCCACTCTTAGCCATGACACCAGACTGGCTTCATTTATACCATGCCTTTTCCCTCAGTGAGGACCTGAAGTGGATTCCACTGTTCTCTTTGCCTCTATTTTATCCTCACGACAACCCTGTGAGGTAGGATAGGCTGTGAGTCTGAGCTTCCGTGGCAAGAGTGGAGGATTCGAATCTAGGTCTCCAGGATTCTAGCCTGACCCTCTAGCTACTCCATCACAGTGGGGTCTCTGGAATGCATTGAAATATTTATAAAGGTGCAAATAAAACAAGGAATGGATTGAGAGAGAGAGAACTTTATGAGTGAAACGTCTTGTCTGGGGCTGTTGTGAGTGCTTTTGATGTGGACTGGGACAACAGCAGTGGCGTAGTTGTTAGCGGGGTCACACTAGGCTCTTGGAGTCCCTTCCATGGACGCTTGTTGGGCGACCTGGAGCCAGTTATACTTTCTCAGCCTGACCTACCTTGTAAGGCTGTTTTGGGGATAAGTTTGAGGAAAGGAGAATGATGTTGCAAGCAGTTATGGGGGGAAAGTGGGATATAAATCTGCAAAATATAACAGCGCAAAGAGTAGAATGGCTTGTCGCTAGGACTGGAATGCCCCAAACCAGAGATTGTCATTCCAGCCCAAGGTTGGTTATTCCAGATCTGGAGCAGTCACTGGGACCGCGATCGACTCGTGGCATTATTTCTGTTCATCTCTTCCTTGTCTGATTTACACCTTCGAAGTATTGGGGGGAGTTTCAGCAGAGCTCAGTCGAGTCAGTTGGCATTCCCGGCATTCAGTGGGCCCTCAGGGGGCTCCCGTCGTTTCCGGTAGGCATGCCTGTCATTCATGCCGCCCAAACAAACCTCAGCTGAACCAACCTCACAGGGTTGTGGTGAGGATACAATGGAGGAGAGGATTTAACTGGCAGGGCAGGAGAGTGAGGAAATGAAAGCCAGACAGCAAACTCCGGTTTTCCCTTGATGCCGGAATTGGGCCAGGATTTAAATGTGGGTTGCCGCTGCTTGACAGACCAGAGACCCCCACAGGTTGTCGCTGTCTGCCCGTAATCTGTGAAATACGAAAAGTATTGACTGTTGGAGTCATTCAGCTGCAACTGCCCATCTTGCCTCTAGGGGTCGCCAATTCATTCGGGACCGATTTGAATGTGGGATATCTCTGGCTATGGGGAAATTGTATTCACCTTGTAATTGAATACTCCAAAGCCCTGGCTTGAGAAGTTAAATGGGAAAAGAACTACAGTGAAATCCCCCCTCCCCCTGGCACCTGAAAACAGAACTGTAAAGGCCCGTCTTCTGTGTCCGCTGCGGGAGGCAAGACGTGTTGAAAGAACAGCATGGTTTTGTTCAGCGGCTCTGTTTCTTTAGCTGCCACATTTAGCATGATTGTTGCTTTCTGTGTGAATCTGTTCTATCCGATCCGGAATCGCCTTTCTTCTTAGTAAAATGTTAAGTAGTATATCAAGGGCGTCAGAGCTCCTCTGAATTCCAGTATTGCTGGGCTTGAAAGTTCATTGGAAAAAGGAACGTCTGTTTCTTGATTTCTGGGCTGACTACTTAAAACCAGAATATTGAGTATTATATGGGCCAAAAGTTGGAAACTTAAAAACAGTCCCATAATAGAGGAAGTAATATTTAAACTTATGGACTTAGCTGAAGCGGAAAAGTTAAGCCAAACAATAAAAATGAAAAAGATTGAAATGTTGAAGGAAAAATGGTCAAAATTTTATGATTAGTATAAAAATAAAATAATGACTCAAAAGAAAGACACCAAAGAAAGACTTTAAAATATAATTTATATATAAAACTTTATTTTTGAATACAGTGAAGGTAATAACTAATAAACAATAGACAAAATATTCTAATAAATAACAATCAAATAGATAGTCATGCATATTAAGGATATTCAAATAATTTTAGTATATTGATATATCTGTGTGCTGTTGTTTGTTTTTTGTTGTAAAGGAAATACGAAATATATGTATACTGGTGAATGACGCGTTGTATAATTATCTAATTCGATTCTTACCTTTTTGCAAACCAACTGGATTTATATTCTATATATAAAATAATTTTTTTTAAAAAAAAAAAACCAGAATATTTGGTGGAAATACCGTTGGTGAACTGATAAGATAGTTATTATCCGCATTATCATGGTATAACCATCTTGCAGTATGTTTCAAACAATGCATTATTTGCAGATGTTAAACGTACTGTATCGGACTGACCAAAGCAGAGATTAGGGTTTGTTCTCCATCTTGAAATAGAAAGAGCTAGAAGACTCTGTCCTTTATGACTGAAGTGTCGGACTAAAATCTGCAGAACCCAGGTCCAAATCAGTGAGCCGGTTTGGTGCAGTGGTTAAGTGAGCAGACTCTAATCTGGGAGAGCCGGGTTTGGTTCCCCACTCCTCCATTTGCAGCTGCTGGATGACCTTGGGCAAGCCATAGTTCTGGCACGGCTGTTCTTGAAAAAGAGCAGTTTCTGTCGGAGCTCTCTCAGCCCCACCTACCTCCCAGGGTGTCTGTTGTGGGGAGGGGAAGGGGAAGGAGTTTGTAAGCTGCTCTGAGTCTCCCTTGGGTACTGAAGGGCGGGGTATAAATCCAATCTCTTCCTCATCATCATCATCAAGTCCCCCCTCCAAAGCAGCCATTTTCTCCAGGGTGACCAATCTTGGTCATCTAGTGAACAATGGAAATAGTGGGAGAGTTCCAGGTGCCGCCTGGAGGATGGCAACGCTACCTCCCCTCCAATGTCTTCAAACTGACACTCAGCCTGCCACTAATATTCTGGGTTTCATGAAAGGTAGAACTGTGGGTGTGTCTGGTGTTTCCGAAGTCACTATACGGAGAGAAGACGAAGAGATTGGATTCATACCCCACCTTTCATTTGGCGTCTCAGAGCTTCTTACAGTCTCACTTCCCTTCCCCACCCCACAACAGACAACCTGTGAGGTACATGGGGCGGAGAGAGCTTTTTCGAGAACTGCTCGTGAGAGAACTTGTGACTGACCCAAGGTCACACCAGCAGCTGCATGTGGAGGAGTGGGGAATCAAACCCGGTTCTCCCAGATTAGAGTCCGCGCTCCTAACCACTACACCAAACTGGCTCTCAGAGACCGATTTCCCACGAGGCACTGCTCCTGTGGCGTTCTTCCCTTTGCCCCGATTTCGTGCTTGAATTTCCCACTATTTGCCCCACGCTGCATTTTGACCCGCGGCTTCACCTGAATTCCCCCGTGGCTTCAGTGATCCTCAAAAAAACAGGATCACTGAAGCCACAGGGGAATTCGGGCAAAGCCGCAGGTTAAAATTGGCGCGGGGCAAATAGTGGGAAGTTCAGGCACGCAAACGGGGCAAAGGGAAGTACAACGCCAGAGCAGCGCCTCGTGGGAAATTGTTCCAAGTGTTCCCTCTACACCTTGTGGCTGAGGGAGAGAAAAGGGGCTTTGTCCTTTTTACAACTAAAACTATTTCCTTGCCTATCTGGGCAGTCCCTAACAATGCAGAAGAAATAAATCTGTTGTCTGATATTTTGTCCCTGTTTTGCTGACTGCCGAATAAGCGCAGGACAGTTGTCTAATGGTCGAAAGTGTGATCTGGCTTTTCCTCAACACTGGATAGGGATAATATGCAAATTGTTGTGTGTCCCCCCCCCCCCCCCCAGCAATCGTGAATAATATTCCAGCCAGTTTAAGCCTACGCCTGCCCCATCTCCATCTGCTGCTTAGTTACCATTCTCTGATTAATGATGAATAAATTGTGTTTCATCATTTGGCACCTCCGGCGACCGGCTTAGCTACTGCGATGCTGCGACGTTTACTTCCAAGACGCTTAAATATATTTATTTTTAAACATTTCTCGGTCACTTTTAAAGATGCTCAGCACAGCGCACGCATGAAAAAAGAGCCAACGTGTGAAAAAGATGCAAACCCAGAATAAAAAGCTGCGTAATCTGCAACAGAAGGCGACAAGCCTGAAGCGCAGCCGGCGAAATGTGAACCCAAATAAAAAAGGGTTGCCCAGTTTTTATGGGAAAGAATACGGCATTTCTGCAGCCGGCGAAATGTGAACCCAAATAAAAAAGGGTTGCCCAGTTTTTATGGGAAAGAATACGGCATTTCTGCTGCGGGATCGTGGCAAAACCTGTAGGGGGCAGCAGAGGGCCGACTGCTTGGGTTTTCAGCCTCTCTTGAGGGGGCAGAGAGATCAATGTCCAATGCATGTGGAATGATTTTGAGGCATTTATCGGAGCACTGAAATTTGTGCCGTAAAATCTTAAGCTTGTGTACTCAGAAATAAGCCTCTTTAGGGTTGCAACCTTGGCTTTCTCTTGCATAAGGGCCGTAACTTGCCACAAAATGATTGGAAAGAGGTCAGAATCTGGCCGGGTGCATTTTCCCTTCCCTTCCAACCTCACGTTTACATGTGGTCTGAGAATTATAATGTGCATTGTGTCAGACAAATGCTATGCATTTTAATGTTGTTTCTGTGTCACAGCTTGGGTTGATGTGTCCCCCTGGAGCGGAGAAGACTGTTTCCTTTCTTAACTGTATATATTACAATTTGCAAAAAAAATGATTTGCACAAAATGTCTGCCAAGTGACTTGGAATTATAGAATTGCCTCCAGGTGGAGGCCTGGGTTGACACGATAGAGGTTTGCAAAATTATGCATGGGAGAGAGAAAGTAGAGAAGGAAGTCCTTTTCTCCCTTTCTCACAGTGCAAGAACTCGTGGGCTCGTGACATTGCTGAGCAGTCGGGTTAGAACGGATGAAAGGAAGCCCTTCTTCACCCAAAGAGTGATGAACACGTGGAATTCACTCCTGCAGGAAGCGGCGGTGGCTACAAGCATGGACGGCTTCAAGGGGGAATTGGATATGCACATGGAGCAGAGGTCCATCAGTGGCTGTTAGCCACAAAGTATAGATGGAACACTCTGTCTGGGGCAAGTGATGCTCTGTCTCCTTGATGCTTGGGGGGGCGAAAGCAGTAGGGCTTCTGGAACTCTAGCCTCACTGGTGGCCCTCCTAATGGCACCTGGGTTTTGGCCACTGTGTGACACAGAGTGTTGGACTGGATGGGCCATTGGCCTGACCCAACATGGCTTCTCTTATGTCTGGGGAAGTAATATTCTGTCTTCTTGCTGCTCAGAGGGCAACTGTGGGAGGGTTTCCAGAGTTCTGGGCCTGCTGGTGGACCTCCTCGTGGCCCCTCGGTTTTGGCCATTGTGTGACACAGTGTTGGATTGGATGGGCCACTGGCCTGATCCAGTGTGGCTTCTCTTATGTTCTTATGTCTGGGCAGTGATGCTCTGTCTTCTTGGTGCGTGGGGGGCAACAGTGGGAGGGCTTCTGGAGTTCTGGCCTCACTGGTGGACCTCCTGATGGCCCCTGGGTTTTGGCCACTGTGTGACACAGAGTGTTGGACTGACTGAAGGGGCCTTTGGCCTGATCCAACATGGCTTCTCTTATGACTGGGGCAGTGATATTGTGTCTTCTTGCTGCTTGGGGGGCAACTGTGGGAGGATTTCTGGAGTTCTGGGCCTGCTGGAGGATCTCCTCAGGGCCCCTGGGCTTTGGCCGTTGTGTGACACAGTGTTGGATTGGATGGGCCACTGGCCTGATCCAGTGTGGCTTCTCTTATGTTCTCCTGGACTTACAGCTGATCTCCAGATGACAGAGATCAGTTCCCCCAGAGGAAATGGAATTTTCAGAGGGTGAACAATATGGCTTTATACCCCGCTGACCTTCCTCCCCTTCCAAGCTCCGCCCTCCTTAGGCTCCTCCCCTTAAACTCCAGGAATTCCCCAAGCGTGAGTTGGCAACATTGCTCACTGTTGAAGCCCCTTTCCCAGCGTGGAGTGACATTTGTGAGGACAGGGCTTGCAAACTTCAGTCTGGGGAAATCCTGGAGATTTAGGAGCAATACTTGGTTGGGTTGCCAACTCTGGGTTGAGAAATTTGTGGAGATCGGGGGTGGAGCCTGGAGAGGGGAGGGGCCTCAGTCGGGTTTAAGTCACACCACACCAGTAACAAAACAAAAACAACGACAGGGGCCCTAGGAAGTGATTTAGTTGGTTATTATTATTATATGCACCTTCCCTGATGGCTAGGGTTGCCAACATCCAGGTGACACCTGGAGTTCTCTCACTATTACAGTTGATCTCTAGATGTTCAGTTTCTCCTGGAGAAAACAGCTGCTTTGAAGGATGGACTCTATGGCATTGTACTAGGGGTTACCAACTGCCAGGTGGTGGCTGGAGATCTTCCGCTATTCCATCTGATCTCCAGGTGACAGAGATCAGTTCACCTAGAGCAGGGGTGGGCAAATGGCGGCCCGCGGGCCACATGCGGCCCGCCACAGAGTTTTTTGCGGCCCGCCAAGACATGAAGATTAACAAGAGTAAATATAGATGCTCTTTGACAGACATTAACTTGCAGCCTGTGATGAGAATCTCAACAAGCAATCTCACTCCTGATTTCAAAAAAATTGTAGAAAAGTGTGATAGGGTACATTTGTCTCATTAAACTGATTCTAAAATTAAATGAGCTTGCAGCTATAGATGATATGAAATTAGCACAATAAATAAATTGAATAAAACTACCACTATTTTATTTAATTTATATTTCTTGATTTTTATGATACAATTTATACTTTTTCTGAAATGCAAAGTTATCTAATGAATGCAATCATTTAAAAAGGTGTGGCCCTCCGCTAATCTCTGCTCCCACAAAGTGGCCCCCGAGCCAAAACAATTGCCCACCCCTGACCTAGAGAAAAGGACCACTTTGGAAGTTGGACTCTATAGCATCATGCCCCAAACCCCTCGCTCCTCAGGCTCCACCCCCCCAAATCTCCAGGTATTTCCCAACCCAGAGCTGGCAACCCTGCATTCGGAGTGGGTTTTCCTGTACTCAGTGAGAAACTCTCAGAGTTGAAGGGTGGATTTCCCTGCTGAGTTCCTGGAATGGTGGTTTGTTACGTGGCTGGAAAACCCTAACCCCTCACTGACTTCTGTCTTCGCACACACACGCCCCCCATTATCCCACAAAACACAAACGGTCAATAGTTGCGATGTTACAGTGTGACCACCACGTTTCCGCTCTCTGCAAGGATGCACAGATGGCTGTTTTCACAAATTACGCTAGCCGAGCCATGTTTATGTGTACGATCATTATGTCCCGCAAAACGTAAAATAAATTATTTTGTTAATCTCTTTTGCACCATCTGGTAAGAATCTCGCCGCTGCGCAAACATCTGCTAACACTCGACGCCAAACAAAAGCCGCTTTCTTCCTTCTCTGCCCATTAACCTATATTTTTGGGGAGTCCCGAAAGGAGAAGTCCTAGGGGGAGGCCGTCCAGTTTCACGGAGCATTTTGTGGATTTGTGGCTTGTTCCTGTTATAAGACCTGATGTCGGATGCTCCTTAGTTGATGTTTGTTTGAAACTGATCGATTATTGCTGCTTCTTTGATGGCTGGTTTTTGTCAAGAGCTGCCTTGGTGCCTCTCTGTGGGGGGAAACACATTTGACCCATGTTGCAAGAAGAAAGAACAGCTTGCCCGGACTCGAATCCAAACAGACATGAGAAAAAGCATAGAATTCCATGCCTCCGCAAAAGAGAAAGTGTGCATGTACACAGCGCCGATTTGGACTGGGGCTGCGCAAAGAAGACGACGACAAAGAGATTGGATTTATACCCCGCCCTTCACTTGTAGTCTCAGAGTCTCAGGAGCACAAACTCCTTTCCCTTCCCCTCCCCACAACAGACACCCTGCGAGGTAGGTGGGGTTGAGAGAGCTCTTTCCAGAACTGCCCTTGAGAGAACAGCTCTAACAGAACTATAGCTTGCCCAAGGTCATCCAGCAGGTGCAACTGGAGGAGTGGGGAATCAAACCCGGTTTTCCCAGATTAGATTCCGCACACTTAACCACTACACCAAACTGGCTCACAGAAGAGAGAAGGTATAAGGCTGTGGTCACACGGTCATTTTGATCGGGTTTCACCGCTTTTCCCTCTCGCATTTAAAATTGCTGATCAGACGCACACTTCCGTCTCCCGCACCAAAGTGGGCTGACTCACGCAATCCTCCAGGTCCCTTAGCAAGTTTTCCTACACCTGGGAAATCAAGTACTTTCTGGGTATTTGCACGTTGAATCTGCGATTTCGCCAATCTGGACAGGCATCTCTTGCAATGATCGTGATTAGGTCATCTGAACATCCTTCTCGCAATGGTGCCCCCCCCCCCAAGCTTCTGTCGTTGTGCGCATGAGCAATCCTACGCTGGATAAATTCAATGTATAAACGTTCAAGCGCACCTCAAGTCTCCAGTGCTCAGCTGTACATCACCAATTTATTTTGTTTGCTGTTGGGGTGGGACCTGCAAAAACAAGGGAGTACAGCGAGTCCCAGTGGGAGCGGTGTTTTGGCCATGTGCATATGCGCATGTGCAAAGGCAATTTAAAAAAATTGGACGGTGCCCGGAGCCTCATTGCACGATACAAGCGGTCCGGGGAGGGATGTGTGATCATCCCAACCCAAAATAAAATATCCCCAATCAAATCTATAGCGGGAATACATTGGGATAAGCTTGCTGTATGACCACACCCTAAGAACGCCACAGCACCCAGTGTCTAAAAAAGTTCAGAGCGTTACTGGAATAGAGACAAGTTAGGATTGCCAACCTCCAGGAAGAGCCTGGAGATTGCCCAGAATTACAACCAATCTCCAGATTTCAGAGCTCAGTTCTGCTGGAGAAAAATGGCTGCTCTTGAGATAGACTCCATGGCATTATTCTAGGGTCGCCAACTCCAGGGTGAGAACTATCGGGGGGGGGGGTTTAACTGGTGTGGTTAGTCCAGTTCCCACTAGTTAGCAGAGTGCTTAAATAAAGCTACAACCGCGGCAGCGTCGCTTTACCAGGTTACTCAATAACTCAGTACCATCAATAACAAGTAACGCCTGTGGTATGTTGGACATTACCTGCGGTCGCACTTTGTGATTATACCATCGTGGTCTAGCAAGATATATTCGTTGCCAGCACTTTATCAGCTTTTTATTTAGGATTACGAACTGTTACTGTTATGAGTTTTATTGAATAATTATTCTATTTTACGTATGAGTTTTATTGATAATTATTCTGTTGTAATGCATTTATCCTCTGATGTAAGCCGCCCTGAGCCTGCCTTGGTGGGGAGGGTGGGGTAGAAGCCGAATGAATGAATAAAATAAATAAAAATAGTCAGCTTACAAAGCTACACAGAGCCATGTCACAAGTTTAGAAGAGAAATACCTCTCTCTTTATTTGAGAAGTACGCTTTGGATAGGAAAGAGTAGGGACATGATAGAGTACTAACTTACGAGCTAAAGAATGGAAGCAGATGGCGAGAGGCCCGTCTGCCTTACGGTGCCAAGAAAGGACCGCATGTCTCTTTCTCTCTTGGTGTGTGCAGGGAGAGAGTTCGTCTTCATCAGGAGGAGAGAATGGAAGGAAGGGAAGTTTGTCCATGAGAGCACAATCTACATGTCAAAGGAGCAGAAAACTAAACACAGGAAGAAAGGCCAGTGTGCCTATCTAGCCATCTAGTCTCTCTTGCCACAAAATCTGGAGGTCTGAGACACAGGAACATCGCACCTGGAACTTCCAACAGGAAACATCTGGACCGGTTTCCTACGAGGCGCTGCTCCGGCATCGTTCTTCCCTTTGCCCCGATTGTGTGCTTCAATTTCCCACTATTTGCCCCACACCACATTTTGACCTGCGGCTTCGCCCTGTTTTTTGAGGATCACTGAAGCCACGGGTCAAAATGCGTACCTTCCAAGGCTTCAACTTGTTGGAGTGAGCGACTCAGCATGCCTGGACACTGGGGGGCGCTGCGTCACCAAATGTAGGTGTTATCTCCTTGAATGGGGTGCCTCTTTTTGTGTGTTCACATGGGCAACTAATCCTGCCATTGGCCCGGCTGTAATTTGAGCTAGATCTTTTTGATCCAGTGTTGCACGGCCAGACAGCCCGCCTGTGAAGCGCTTCACCGTGCGTGACTCCCGCGGTGAATTGTCTAGACAGCATCCACCATGAGGAGCCGTGTGGTCGGCTTTTTTTCAAAAAAAAAAAAAATCCTGTCCGTGCATGTGCATAGGTGCCTCACCATATACTTGTTTCTCCGCGCATGCATGTGCTAAAAATGGTAAAAACACGGCCAGCGGCGCCTTCCTCTAGGTACTATTTCACTTAATAAAGTTGACAAAGTTCAGGGGACCATCAGAAACAACATTGTTTGGATTCCTTGACCAGAGCTCTGGGGACGTCGCTTGTTTAAGCGGTTATGTGTGCATCGCTAAGAGGTTTTTTCTAAATGGCGTGCATCGCTAAGAGGTTTTTTCTAAATGGTCTGGAGACCATCCCTATGGGCTGATTGCGCACTGGAGGTACAACCTGACAGTGGAAAGTCCTGCATTTGCCCATCGGCCAGCTTTAGGCTGGTTTTACATCTGCCTTTCCTGCTGGAATCATTCTACTTCCAAAAAAACTCGCCCACATCTCTTTCAAGTGTGAATCTGCATTCCTTCTCAACTGTCCATATCTGCTAATTGCCCTCTAGCTCTCAAGCTGGCTTCACACCTCTGTAAACAAATCCTGTTCTTAACAGCACTACAAAAGAATGACCCCTTTCACTCCAGTTCAATCAGATGTGGGCATTCCCCTACAACAGCTTTGACACCAATGTGCTACCGGTGCAGGGAGCGCTGGAATGAAGCTGTTACAAAAATGCACATGTAAAATCAGCCAGGGGAGGCAATACTCACAGCCTCAAGTTCAAAGGAAAATCCAAGAACAAGGATACAAGAACCAGGGTCAGAAATGAAGACGTCCATCCAGAGCACAAACAACAAGCTCCATCATTAGACTGGACTTTAACTAGTATCTTTTAGGTACGGATCCCTGATGGGGATCAACGCGCTACTAACGAAAGTGGCACGATTCCCAGATGTTGAGGTCTGGACATGCAGTTTAAATCCACCAGGCACACCAGCTGGTGTGGCTCAAAAGATCCATATAAACGCACCCTTTGTCTTCACCTGGGAGCTGCCCTCTGACCCCTCCCCCTCTCGCCCTTTGTCCTCTCCCTCTCTGCACATGGCCTTCCATGGAGACACACGTCTCTGCGGGTCTCTCCTGTAGATACAACACCCTCATATTGCCCCACACGTGATTCCAGACAAGCTGGCCATTTGTGATAGGGAAAGTCCTCTTTAGATTAGGCTTCTATCTCTTGTTTTGACCACAACCTAAATGTGAACTAGATCTACCTGAATACACTTTTTTTTATTAGCTTTTTTTGCAGTACACTGCGTTTGATATCCCGCTTCTACAACGGGGCAAACTCTGCTAGATCAACCAAATATCCCAATACGGCTCGCATTCGCTCTCTCTAATGGCAGTCCAACTCCTTGTGCTGCCGTTATTTTAAAGGGAAAAGATGAGTTTTCAAAGTATCTTTCTCTTTAAAATGCTAATAGAAGCCCAGGCAGCACAGTTGCAGTTCAGGAAACTGAGCTGGGATTGAAAGGGGAAATCCAGTTCCTTTAATGGCCACCAGTCTGAATCATGGCTGACAGGTTCTTTTCAGAAAGAGGCAGAGGTCCGTGTTCTTCCTCGCATCGGGTTTGGTCCTGACTTCCCCATTTATTCCCGAGAGACGTCTCTCCTCAAAAGGATCGAAACAGAAAGAGGAAGCGGATTCCGATAGAAAGGGCCTCTTGTTCCCTCGACCCAGCGATGAAGACATTGAGTCAATTTCCTCATTAAGACCGTTGGGGTAATACGATATGGATCCGGGAAAAATCCATCAAGGCTGTTTTTAGGTAATTAACAGAACGGTCCTCGATAGAGTCGCACACTTCTAAGTCCATTGACGTCAATGCGCTTAGAAAGGAGTAGGTCTGTTTAGGATGGCGCCGGAGGAGACGGGTGTGAATCAGTGTGTTCCGAAGCCCAAATAATACGATTAGCTGTCCTGCGCCTCTTGCCAAAATGCTTTCCCCAAGACACATTCTCTCTCTTTTTAATTGATGACATTATCTCTGGTCGTCATGATTCATTCTGTCGGCTTCCCATTAGCTTTTTGCCCATAAATCTCTTTGTGTGAATGGCAGAGGCGCTGTGCATGCTGTGCTATGCATTTGGAATAGTTTGCACATGTGTTTTTTTATCTGGGTCACTACCACCCAGGGGCGCAAAACAGCATCCCCGCTGCGGAAGCACTGGCAGCGGGGTAGAAGGGGGCAGGGGTGGCACTGGGCCGGCACATTTGCTGTTGACACTGCGCACTGCAGAAGCATCAATGCAACAGTCATCTTGCCCTGACACCACTAACCTCTCTGCCCGCCTTCTATGCCTTGCCCCCTTCACAGCTAAGGTCACCAGCTCCGGGTTGGGGAAGTCATGGAGATTTAGGGGTGGAGGAGGGCGGGGTTTGGGGAAGTGAGGGAGCTCAGCAGGGATGTTATTCTATAAATCTGGGAGAACCGGGTTTGATTCCCCACTCCTCCTCATGCAGCCACTGGTGTGACCTTGGCTCAGTCACAAGTTCTCTCGGAGCTGTTCTCTCAAGGGCAGTTCTCGAGCGAGCTCTCTCAGCCCCACCTACCTCACAGGGTGTCTGTTATGGGGAGGGGGAGAGAAAGGAGATGGTAAGCCGCTCTGAGACTCCTTTGGGTAGTGAAGGGTGGGGTATAAATCCAATCTCCTCCTCCTCCTCCTCTTCTTCTGCAACTAGAATGATAAAAGGATTGGAAGACTTTCCCTATGAAGAAAGGATGAAGCGCTTGGGGCTCTTTAGCTTGGAGAAAAGACGGCTGAGGGGTGACATGATCGAGATTTATAAGATGATGCAGGGGATAGAGCAGGTAGAGAAACAGGGACTTTTCTCCCTTTCTCACAACACAAGAACTCAGGGGCACGCCATGAAATTGCTGAGCAGTCGGGTTAGAACGGATAAATGGAAGTCCTTCCATGTGATTAACACGTGGAATTCACTGCCACAAGAGGTGGGGGGGGGACTACAAGCATGGACAGCTTCAAGAGGGAATTTGATAAACATATGGAGCAGAGGTCCATCAGTGGCTATTAGCCACAAAGTATAGATAGGAACTCTCAGTTTGGGGCTAGTGATGCTATGTATTCTTGGTGCTTGACGTGGCGGCAACAGTGGGAGGGCTTCCAGTGTTCTGGCCCCACTGCTGGACCTCCTGAGGGCACCTGGTGTTTTTGGCCACTGTGTGACACAGAGTGTTGGACTGGATGGGCCACTGGCCTGATCCCACATGGCTTCTCTTCTCTTCTCTCCTCTCCTCTCCTCTCCTCTCCTCTTCTTCCTCCTCCTCCTCCTCTTCCTCCTTCCCCCCCCCTCCAAAGCAGCCATTTTCTCCAGGGGAACTGTAGACAGGAGATCAGTTGTCATTCCAAAAGTACCCCAGCCCCCCCACCTGAGGGCTGGCAACCCTGTAATCTCAAGTGAGCCCTGGAGAAATGCTGTACCACAACTTAGCCGTGAAATTAGGTCGCCCATTGAAGGGCGCGGGAGACTCAAGTGAAGTGTGGCTCTGCCATTTTGAAGGCGGGTTTAGCTCCTTCTCTGAATTGGCCATGGGAAGATTGTCCACAGGGCAAAATGGAAGATCCAATGCCAAAGTTTTCATAGGTTGGATTCTCTTAGGGTTGCCAGGTCCCCCCTGGCCACTGATGGGGGGTGGGGGTTAGGGTTGCCAGATCCAGGTTGGGAAATTCCTGGAGATTTGGGGGTGGAGCCTGGGGGTGGGGCAGGGACCACAGTAGAGTACAATGCCATAGAGTCCCCCCTCTGTCTGTTGTGGGGAGGGGAAAGGAGACTGTAAGCCACTCTGAGACTCCTTCGGGTAGTGAAGGGTGGGGTATAAACCCAATCTCTTCTTCTCCCAAGCAGCCATTTTCTCCAGTGGGAACTGATCTCTGTAGGCTGGAGATGAACTGTAATTCCAGGGGATCTCCTGGAGGCCGGCAACCCTAGCTGCTTTTGTGAGATGTAAGGATCTTAAGGCATTCTTGGTGATTTTTATTCCCCCTTTCCTATGGGCAATGCAGGGCTTTCAAGTAGGGTTGCCAAGTGGGGGTTTCCGGTCGGGGGAATGGTGGTCTGACGCGCTTTGCAAGTGGGCAAAGCGGACGGCGGCTCTTCTTGACAGCTCGGGTGGATAAATCCACCTGTCGCAACCTCACACAGGTAGTGTGAGGACTAGCAAGCAATATAATCCAGGTTTGAGCAAGCTCGGTGAAGGAGAAGTCTCGGAGGAGACTTTTACAACACCTTGAGCACTGCAACCGAAGAAGATTCCTGCAAGTATCTCTAAGGAGCCAAGCCGAGCTGATTAAATCAGCATGAAATCACCAATTCCCAATCTTGGGAATTTTTATGGAAAAATGCTATGAGTATATCTACATGTTATAATTTAAAAGAAAACTGTTTTAAAATGATGTACAGATGGTATATGACACCAAAAAAAATTGCAAATATTAATCAGAATTTATCTAACAAATGTTGGAAATGTAAAAAGAAAGAAGGTTCTTTTTATCATATGTGGTGGACTTGTGATAAAGCGAAGACTTATTGGTCTATAATACATGCAGAAATGGAAAAAATTTTGAAATGTACATTTAAGAAGTTGCCTGAAATGTTATTGCTTGGGTTTAAACTAGAAGAGATAAATGTAAAGAAAAGGACAATAATATGGTATATGATAACAACAGCAAGAATGGTGTATGCAGAAAATTGGAAAAATGAAAAAATACCAAAAGTGTGGGAATGGTTGAAAAAATTGTTATATATGGCTGAAATGGATAAATGGACTAGAAAACTGAATAATCTGTACTCAGAGACCTTTTTAGAAGATTGGAAGGATTTGAAAGAATATGTTGAAAAATATTGGGACATGAAAAACTACATTTATACATGGTTATAATAGTATAAAGGAATAGAATTAGAGTATATGAATGTATTAAGGATAATTAGATAATGAAGTTTTTTTTTTTAGAATTATATAAGAATATAGAAAGTAAGAATTGGTATATAAGTATTTTAAAGATATATAACCGTTACCAGAAATGTAAACATAGAGATAAGTATTACTATTTTGGATAAAATAGAAAATGTGTTATGCTTCAGATGTGGTGGGAACCCGTAAATACAAGATAAAAATAAGACTATACAAATAGAACAAAATGTTATATAATATGGAAAAAAGAATTTGTATAAGATAAATGTATTAATTTTAATGTTTTGGAAAATAAAAATTTCTTTACCAAAAAAAAAAAAGTAGGGTCGCCAAGTGCCGGTGACTTACTGGCGGGGGGGAGTTGATCTCCCCCCGGGAGCTCTTCTGACGCGCACGCAACGTGTGTGCACCACAGCGACGTCATGACGTCACCCGGAGGTGACGTCATTACAGGGGGGAAGTCGTCCTCACCGGACGACTTCTGGGGCAGGGTTCCCCCTGCCGGCCGAATGCCGGCGGGCGGATCGGGAACCCCTATAGCGGGGGATCCCCCGCCCCCCGCGCTGACTTGGCAGCCCTACTTTCAAGGCAAGAGCCATTTGGAGGTGGTTTGCTATTGCCTGTCTCTGCATCACGGCCCTGGTATTCTTTGGCGGTCTCCCATCCAAGCTATAACCAGGGTCAACCCACCTTCGCTTCTGAGATCTGAGGAGATGAGGCTAGCCTGGGCTATCCAGGTCGGGCTTCCATTTACTTATTTCTTTTTGAAGTTTCATGTAAATTTTATTAATGTAATAAAGAGTTAACAATAGTGAATATTACAATATCAGTAGTGTGAGAACATCTGAGAAGGCAATATTAATACAGAAGAAGAAGAAGAAGGAGAGATTGGATTTATACCCCGCCCTCCCCTTTGAGTCTCAGAGCGGCCTACAATCTCCTTTCCCTTCCCCTCCCCACAACAGACACCCTGTGAGGTAAATGGGGTTGAGAGAGCTCTTTCAAGGACTGCTCTTTCAAGGATAGCTGTGGCAGAGCTATGGTTTGCCCAAGATCATCCAGCAGGTGGAAGTGGAGGAGTGGGGAATCAAACCTGGTTCTCCCAGATCAGAGTCCGTGCACTTAACCACTACACCAAACTTACAGCGTAAGTATGAAGTCATGTAATTTATCAACACACGGGGGAGTGCACACAGTCAGTTGAAGAGGTGAAATTTGTAAAGCATCAAAACAGCACGGAACTTATCTAATGCGTTACCACATAAATGAAACTGGATTTGCATTTCGATAACGTCTGAGATCCAGCAGATAAAAAGTCGTTGATCGGGGCTTGGTGCAGAGAAATGGAAGAAGGATGATATACAGTTATAGATCCACATTGTACAAAATCATAAATGAATACAAATACGGCAGTGGCTTTTCTTTAGCAGTTCTGGGTCCTTTCAATAGCACGCCAGCGAGACCTACTTTATCGAGAGTGGTCACATCACTGATCAGGCTGTCTGCTTGGAGCTGACAGTATTGGGCTGTCGGTTGTTTGGTACTGATGGGTGTGCCAATGAGGATTCCCTCAGCACGGGTGTGGTGTAGCGCTCAAAATGATGGACTAATGATGGAATAATGCCCTTCCAATGCACTTTGCAAATGGATTTCATTGTTTGAAATGCCAAAATCCCCTTTCAAATGATCACTAAAGTGCATTGAAAGGGCATTCTTCAGTACGTGCGAAAGGCCTGACTCTGGTTTCGTTTCAAGCTTGACTGATACAACGTTTTCAAAGAAAATCCCAGATGCTCAGGCAACAGTCCTGCATGTAACCATTGATTAAAGGTAAAGGTTGCCCTTGCTCAAAAGCCAGTCGAATACGACTCGAGGAATGTGGTGTTCATCTCCGTTTCTGAGCCTAAGAGCCAGCACTGTCCAAAGACGTTTCCGTGGTCATGTGGCCGGCATGACTAGACGCGGAAGCACATACAACGTTTGACTGATACAACGTTTTCAAAGAAAATCCCAGATGCTCAGGCAACAGTCCTGCATGTAACCATTGATTAAAGGTAAAGGTTGCCCTTGCTCAAAAGCCAGTCGAATACGACTCGAGGAATGTGGTGCTCATCTCCGTTTCTGAGCCTAAGAGTCAGCACTGTCCAAAGACGTTTCCATGGTCATGTGGCCGGCATGACTAGACGCGGAAGCACACGGAATGCTGTTACCTTCCCACAGAAGCGATACCTATTTATCTACTTGCAATTTCTTGCTTTCGATCTGCTAGGTGGGGCAGGAGCTGGGCCCAGTGACGGGAGCTCACTCCATCCTGCGGCACTCGGGTCTCAAATTGCTGAACTACCGACCTTCCGGTCTGCAGTCAGCATCTTAACCGCTTAACCACTGCAGCCATGACTGGTCTGTTCCAATAGTCTCTGCATCACAAGAGAACATAAGAGAAGCCATGTTGGATCAGGCCAATGGCCCATCCAGTCCAATGCTCTGTGTCACATGGTGGCCAAAACCCAGGTGCCATCAGGAGGTCCACCAGTGGGGCCAGAACTCCAGAAGCCCTCCCACTCTTGCCCCCCCCAAGTACCAAGAAGACAGAGCATCACTGCCCTAGATAGAGTGTTATATACCTTGTGGCTAATAGCCAGTATAGAGTCTATACCTTGTGGCTAATAGCCAGTCATGGGCCTCAGTTCCATATAGGGACATAAAGAGAAGCCATGTTGGATTAGACCAATGGCCCCTCCAGTCCAACACTCTGTGTGTCTCACAGTGGACAAAACCCATGGGCCATCAAGAGGTGGTTTGACCTCGCCTGCCTCTGCGTAGCAACCCTGGACTCCCTTGGCAGTTCCCCTTGGCATGTAGTAACCAGGGCCAACCCAGCTTTGAATCCATGATCTGACAAGATCAGGCCAGCCTGGCCACCCACGTCAGGGCACCCCTGCTTCTTGCATCCTAAATTTTCTTGGGTTTTCTTTTCTCTCATGCCTGTGGATTGAAGGAGAGAAATCAGCAAGGTTTTCGGGATACGAGCTTTCGAGCGGGAGAGCTCCATTCGTCGAAATCAGGGCTGCCTTACCTGCACAGACAGCCTATTGGATTCTGGATCCATTTGAAGGTGCTGGTACTTACCTTTAAAGCCCTATACGGCCAGGGGCCAGCATACCTTCGAGACCGCCTCTCCCCATGTGAGCCCCACAGGGGTCATTTCATGGAAAAAGAGGTGCAGGAGCTCATTAGCATAACTTATTTGCATATGCCACACCCCCTGAAATCACTGGAAGTGTGTCCGTAGGCAACACCCACCACTCGGGCTCCACCCCTGAAATCTCCAGGTATTTCGATTGGGTTCTCAGAACCGCCTGGTTCTTCCAGAGCCCAGGGAGGCCCGACTGGCGGCAACGAGGGCCAGGGCCTTTTTGGTGGCGGCCCCGCACTGGTGGCATGAGCTCCCGGATAACATCAGGGCCCTGCGGGACCTTTTACAGTTCCGGAGGGCCTGCAAGACGGAGCTCTTCCGCCAGGCTTTCAAGTAGGGGCCGCCGCGTCTCTACAGCCCTGGCCCAAGTATTGAAGGTCACCTTCCAGACCATCAGCACCAAGAGGGAATTTTGCGGAGTGCCTGTTGATGCTGCCCAAATGGGGGTAATGAAGCGCCATCTTGCATTGTATAATGTATAATGTATGCTTATGTTTTATATTGTGCTTTTATTGAATTTTATAATGTATGAAATGTGTTGGTAGCTGCCCTGAGCCTGCCGTGAGTCGGGGAGAGCGGGGTAGAAGTCCAAAAAATAAAATAAAATAAAATAAAATAAAATAAATATTTCCCAACTCAGAGCTGGTGAGCCAGCTTTACACTTTGACTAAAGATGCTTTGGGGTTCCTTTGCTCTTGCAGGGAAGCTATCCTACAACAAGCATGAAAATACAGATCAAGTTAGCATGCTTTTGCTTTTTTCTACAGCACATCACCGTATGTGCCCGCTCCTGGGCTTGTTACTCCCAGAACAGCGTTTCTGTGTGCTCCTGCTCAAAATGACCTCTGCTTGTAGAGCACTAAGCTCCCATATGGGATCAAGGCCCTGAAGGATTTGTTACAATTCCGCAGGGCCTGAAAGACGGAGCTCTTCCATCAGGCTTTCGGTTGAGGCAGCAGGTGTCCCCCATCTGTAGCCTGGGTCCTAAGATCTTAAATCTTAAAAGATCTTTAAAAAAAACCAACAACTTTAAATCTTAATACCAACGACCACTGAGGTATCTGGTTTTTATTAGAGTTGTGTGGCCCATACGAGTTACGTTATTTATTCTGTGTTTCAATGTGGTTTTAGTTGTGCTGTGTTTGATACTGTCGGAACCCGCCCTGAGCCCGTTCAGGAGAGAGCGGGGTATAAATCCAAATAAATAAATAATAACCAACAATAGTAATCTGTAGATTAGCCACAAGCGGTTCTCATTAAACACTTTCCTTTTTAAAAAATTAAAGTTCAGATGTTTTCATCTCCCTGTCGAATAACCCGAAGAACACATTCATTGCTTTTCTCTTTGTTATAATCTGAAGGGATAAAAGGCTTTGGGTGAAAACCGCAGGTCCTCTTAAAAGACGGAAATGTTAACATAGCGCGCTTTGATAAACAAGCAGCTTCGCAGTTCTGTTGTCATAACGGACTTCCTCCTGGGGGATAGTGTGCTGCTTGAATTCCCCCTTCCGTGATTGCAGTGAAGAACAATGCTGCTATTATTGTTGTCACTACATACACGACAACGCTGAGTTTCAGAGATGGTTCCTTTGGCGGTAGAGCCATCGAAGAAAACTTCAGTCTTTCTAAGAAACTGGTTTTGGTTATGTACCTTCCTATGAATATGTCCCCTGGTTCCAGAGGTTATACATCTTTTTAAAGCAAAGTGGGTCTCTTCAGTGAAGCTAGATACAGGCAGGCAGCCGTGTTGGTCTGAAGCAACAGAACAAAGTTTGAGTCCAGCGGCACCCTTAAGACCAACTGTGGCCCATTCTGCATCTAGCTTTTGCTCCGCTGTTGGAACAGAAATTCCCCTCTACATCGCGCGCCACTTTCACTTTTCTTGGTTGTCAGATTTTATGGCCGTGTCCAGCCTGCGTCCAGCTTTCACTTCGGCTGTGGTCATCCGGCAAGCGTATCCCGATTTGTTCCCGCTCAGGTTGTGGCCAAAAGGAGAGAGAGAAGCCTAGTCTAAAAAGTACTTTTCCTGATACAAATGGCCAGCTTGTCCAGCGTCACATGTGGGGGAGTACGTGGGCATTGTCTCTACAGGAAAGACTTGCAGAGATGTGTGTCTCCATGGAAGGCCATGTGAAGAAAGTGAGAGGACAGAGGGAGAGAGAGAAGGAGTCAGAGGACAGCTCCCAGGGAAGGAAGGAAGGAAGGAAGGAAGGAAGGAAGGAAGGAAGGAAGGAAGGAAGGAAGGAAGGAAGGAAGGACCACACAAAGCTTGCACAAGGCAGCGCTTGGAAAAACGTTGCCTCCCTTAATTCCGTGTTGACAAGTTTTTGCTCGCACGGAGTTCCCTGGAGGCACGTTTCAGGCTCCGTATTTTTCAAAATGCCAATCAGTGTCAGATCTTCTATTCAGCCGGGAATGCGGCAGCCAAGCCTCTTTATGAGGGTGTTGTGACTTTTTCCTAGAAGCAATTTATCGCCGCATCCAGCTGTGATCATTTGCTCGGGTGAGGGCCGCCAAACCCCCTTCTGAGAAAAAAAAAAATCTTATTTTAGCACATGGCAGGTCTCTCAAGCGTTTTTTACAGTATCTGCTTAACAATCCTGTCAAGTGTTATGGAGGGAGGGCTTCCCCCCACTTCTTGCTCACCACAATTGAAAGTTAAAATCTTAACTTTCAAAACGCAGTCAAAAGAAGTTCAGGATTTCCTGCCTTCTTGGTCTATGTAAAGTTCCTCTGGGCAGTCTCAGATGATTCCCCTCCAGGTAAAGGGTAAAGGTTTCCCTTGCTTGAAAGCCAGTCGAATACGACTCTAGGGATGCGGTGCTCATCTCCGTTTCCAAGCCAAAGAGCCAGCGCTGTCCAGAGACTTCTCTGTGGTCGCATGGCCGGCATGACTAGACACCGAGGCGCACGGAATGCTGTTACCTTCCCACTGAAGCAGTACCTATTTATCTACTTGCAATTTCTTATTTTCGAACTGCTAGGTTGGCAGGAGCTGGGGCCAGAGATGGGAGCTCACTCCGTCATGTGGCACTCCGGTCTCGAACTGCTGAACTTCCGGTCTGCAGTTCAGTGTCTTAACCACTTAAGCCACAGAAGCCTCTAGGGATCTCCTTATTGGGATATGTTGTTAATATAGTAGAGTTTGCCCCATCATAGAAGCGTGAGACTGAGTGCAGTAAATAAACCTCTGAAGAAGTATATTGCAAAACAAGGTAAACTTACATGTACGTTTATTCAAGTAGATCCACTTCATGTTCAGGTTGCAGTCAAAAAGAAAGAAAGAAACCTAATCCGAGAGCCAGTTTGGTGTAGTTATTAAAAGTGGCAAGCAAGGATCTGACAAGTTCTTTCAGAGCTCTTCTCTCACGAGCAGTTCTTGTGAGAGCTCTCTCAGCCCCACCTACCTCACAGGGCGTCTGTTGTGGGGAGGGGAAGGGGAAGGAGATTGTAAACCACTTTGAGTGTCCTTCGGGTAGTGAAGGGCGGGGTATAAATCGAATCTCTTCCTCTTCTTCTTCGGAGTAGTGGTTAAGTGCGTGGGTTTGATTCCCCACTCCTCCACTTGCAGCTGCTGGATGACCTTAGGCAAGCCATACTTCTGGAAAGAGCTCTCTCAACCCCACCTACCTCACAGGCAATGCTCCCTCTAAGCTGTGGAGTCCTGTGAGCAAAAATTCTACTTTGTGAGCTGCTGGCATGAAAGTTGTGAGCAAGCGATTTGGCTACTGCATAAATCAGTTTGCTCTGGAGCCATCCTTCCTGAGCTAAGACAAAAAATGTGTGAGCCAGAGGCTAAAAAACTGTGAGCTAGCTCACTCTAACTCAGCTTAGAGGGAACACTGCTCACAGGGTGTCTGTTGTGGGGAGGGGAAGGGAAAGGAGTTTGTAAGCTGCTCTGAGACTCCAAGTGAAGGGCGGGGTATAAATCCAATCTGGTGTGGGAGCCAGTTTGGTGCAGTGGTTAAGTGCACGGACTCTAATCTGGGAGAACCGGGTTTGATTCCCCACTCCTCCACTTGCACCTGGCTGGATGACCTTGGGCAAGCCGTAGCTCTGTACCAGCTGTTCTCTCAAGGACAGCTTGGGAAAGAGCTCTCTCAGCCCCGCCTACCTCACAGGGTATCTGTTGTGGGGAGGGGAAGGGAAAGGAGTTTGTAAGCCGCTCTGAGACTCCAAGTGAGTGAAGGGCGAGGTATAAATCTAATCTCTTCTTCTTCTTCTTCGTCTTCTTCTCATCTCCCTTCCCCATGTTCAAGGCCACTGGTTACAAGATTCCAAGTCCAAATTAAATCAGCATTAAAGGGCTACATTTCAACCAGACGGTCTACTCCGCCAGCTTTACAATTACTCTCTCTGTGTGGTTTCATAGCTGTGCATTCCTAGCACACCTGGCGGGCACAGACGCTGAGTCCAAACGCACAGCCCTAACAACTTGGTCCATCCCACCTCCCTGCTCCCCACAAGCTGACAATCTTGCCCAGGAGGTTAATAACGTTGGTTTGGATAGCTACTGTATATCACACCTGAGGACCAGTTTGTAGACACTCTCTTTTTGGTTCTGTGGCATATCTGTCCGGATATCTTTATAATCTGCTTTCTGGACTTGGTGCCTCAGGAATTTGTCTTTCTCCCACCCACATACACTTTTCTAAAATTCAGATTTTCCTGCCTATGGAATGATTATCCCCCCTCTACCACCTTCCTCTCCTTAAGTTTGCCAGCCTCCCGGAATTACAGCTGTCCTCCAAGTCTGTTCCTTTGGAGAAAAGGAAATCTTCAGAATGTGGACTCTGTACCTTCACATCCCTGCTGAGCTCCTGCCTCTCCCCAAATTCCACCCTTCCCAAGTTCTGCCCCAGATCTCCAGGGGTTTCCCAAGCAGGAGGTGGCAACCCTCCCCTCCCCTCCCTGAAGTCCCTTTTGATCCCTGGTGTGATATTATTATTTATCGTACGGCAGAGTTACACACAGGGAGCATATAATAATGTAAACTACCTAACCAAGTTGATACAACGGGTATGCAGACCGATTGGGCAATCCGCCGAAATACTAATATCTGAATTTTCAACCCACTCAGTCGCTGCTGGGGAGAGTTCACAGAGCTCTGTCACATCTCCCTGGAAAGCACGACGCTCACATTCCTGTGACAGACGGAAAAGAGTCTGGTGGGTTGCACCACAATCACATCCGGATCCTGTCATTTTGCCCCATATAAACAACAGGTCTGCACAGCTGCCAAAGCCGGTTGGTATTCTATTACCCATCTTCCATACGTTGTGTGGGAATTAAAAATCCTGCGGCCCTCTAGTAGGTGTTTATCAGGTTATGGATATCTGGTGGAACTGATTGCAGTTCTGGAAAGAGCTCTCTCAGCTCCA
The DNA here is from genome assembly GCA_029233225.1 of Lepidodactylus listeri. NCBI lineage: Eukaryota > Metazoa > Chordata > Lepidosauria > Squamata > Gekkonidae > Lepidodactylus > Lepidodactylus listeri. The sequence goes on from JARCFY010000012.1 coordinate 7,440,037, forward strand.
CCTGCCTCACGGGCAATGTTCCCTCTAAGCTGAGTTAGTGTGAGCTAGCTCACAACTTTTTAGCCTCCGGCTCACACATTTTCATCTTAGCTCAGGAAGGATGGCTCCAGGGCAAACTCAGATATGCAGTAACCAAATAGCTCGCTCACAACTTTAATGCCAGTAGCTCACAAAGTAGAATTTTTGCTCACAAGACTCCACAGCTTAGAGGGAGCATTGCTCACGGGGTGTCTGTTGTGGGGAGGGGAAGGGAAAGGAGAGTGTAAACCGCTCCGAGCCTCCTTTGGGCAGTGAAGGGTGGGGTATAAATCCAATCTCTTGTCCTTTTCTTCTTTGCAGGCCACAATTCTCTGCCCCAAGATAGTTGTGGGGTGCGGGGTTTGGCAGTCGTCACAATGCCTGCCAATGTTTTGCTACATGTCCAATGCCATTGCCAGCTGACTTCTGAATCTGGAAACCCCCAGCTCCATCCGTCTTCCATAAATGGTTCAAAGGAGCAGTGCAGTATAACCAAACTGCTGTTTGAATTCTATTTCCCCCGTTTTTACTCAAAGGGGACTGGAATCTTTGCAGTGACTTTAGTAAGCATCTCCCCAGCGGCTGGATGATGCTAGAAACTGGCTTGGGATCTTTTTTGGTAAGCCGTTAGTTCTTTTATTAACCCCCCTGCACCGAGAGAAAACAATGCATGATAGGTAATAATGCACAAGCAATAGAAAGCCGTGCATCACCCTGAATTTTTGCCATTCTGTAATGTCAGCAGCCGTGACCGTTGCTCTACAAGATTATTTTTCAACTGAGCAGTTTAGGACTGGCGTTGTATTATGTAAGTTCCCTGGAATGAACATTATACTCCAACTGAGATGCGGAAGGAGCTTGGCAAAAGTCTCAGGATACTCTTAAAAGAGTGGTTTTTGTACTGCATTCTTAGGAATCCTGAAGCATCCTCGGGGTCATAGCAAAGAAGAAGAAGAAGAAGAAGAGATTGGATTTATATCCCATCCTTCACTCGGAGTCTCAGAGAGGCTTACAGTCTCCTTCCCTTCCTCTCCATAACAGACTCCCTGTGAGGCAGGTGGGGCTGAGAGAGCTCTTTCGAGGACTGCGCGTGAGAGAACAGCTCTGAGAGAACTGTGACTGACCCGAGGTCACACCAGCAGCTGCATGTGGAGGAGTGGGGAATCAAACCCAGTTCTCCCAGATAAGAGTCTACGCTCCTAACCACTACACCAAACTGGGGGGGTTCCTCAATGAGAAAAGGAAGTAATGGCTAACAGGCTTCCCAAGGTCTGTTGTATAGGGATGCTAACCTCCCAGTGGGGGGGCGGGGGGAAGTCTGGAGAGCTCCTGGAATTAGTTTTTACTTTGTTGGCTTTATCTGTACCACAGAGAGACTCACGTCCTTCTCCCCTCCTCTCCATTTTATTCTCACCACAACCAAGGGTGTAGCCCAGGGGTCCTCAAACTACGGCCCGGGGGCCACATGCGGCCCGCCGAGGGCATTTTTCTGGCCCGCCGGGTGTGCCGCTGCCTGTCCTCCAATTCCCAGCAGTACACAAAGCAGCGGAAAAATTGCAACCGACTCGTCCCGGGCCACATGACAAAGCCCTGCCCCCCTGCTTCCAGTCAGCCAGGAGGAGGCAAAAGGAAGACTGGAAGAGGGTTAAGTGTGGGGTGGCAGGCGCTCCGGCTGGCCCCAAGTCTCCTAGCCAGCTGAGAGGCCTCTCAGCCGGCTAGGAGACCTGCGCCAGTCCCAAGAGCCGGGCGGGAGTCTTTTTCGAGGCTTTTTGTGCTGCTGGGAATCGGAGGGGGAGAGAGAGAGAGAGAGAGAGAGAGAGCGGTTTCTCTTTCCCATCATGATGCCTGCAGTAGTGGAGTTTCAGGGAGAAGCAGCTGGGGGCTTGCTGCCTTAAAAAGTTTGTGAGGATGCCGAGTTCTTTGTTTCTTTGGAGAGGGAAAGAAAACAGCCCCGTCAAGGGTGCCTTGCTTGCACGCGCCCCCCGCCCCCATGCGCCTTCCCTACCCGCAAAATAAGATCTGAAATCTCCAACCAGATCTAGACTAACTGATGCACACTTGCATCACTTGTTACGACTAGCAGTGACAAATATGGAACCGGACATTGACCATCTCATTAGCCAAAAGCAGGCCCATAATTCCCATTGAAATACTGGTAAGTCTGTTGATTTAACTTTACTTGTTCTTCATTTTAAATATTGTATTTGTTCCCATTTTGTTTTTTTTACTTCAAAATAAGATATGTGCAGTGTGCATAGGAATTTGTTCATAGTTTTGTTTTTTTTTTAACTAAAGTCCGGCCCTCCAACGGTCTGAGGGACAGTGAACTGGCCACCTGTTTAAAAAGTTTGAGGATCCCTGGTGTAGACTTTCCAATTTCCCGGGGGGGGGGGGGGCTGGGCCAGGGACATTACAGGCCATTGTCTCCACCGGAGGCTCAGCATGTCCTGGAAAAGTCCGGGGGGGGGGGGGGGCTCCAGCTCCCCAGCCTCCCCTGAAGTTGACACCTATGCAGGGGTCCGTTGGGGCCGGAGCTCGCTCTGCCAGCTCAGGAGTGGCCACTAGGGCAGCCATGGGCCGAATCAGATTCTCTGATCTGATTCAGCCTGCTGCCGAATTGCCGCTGAAATTCGGTGGCAGCTTTAAAAGCGACTGGAAGGGAGGGGGTTTGAGGGAGAGGCTCCAAACTTGCAGGGTAGCTGCTGGGACCTCTCCCACAAATACCCACCAAGTTTCAAGAAGATTGGACCACGGGGTCCAATTCTACGGGCACCCAAACAGGTTGCCCCCATTCCCTCCATTGTTCTCTATGGGAGGAAAAAAAGGTAACATTTTTTCCCACCATAGAGAACAATGGAGGGGATGGGACAACCTGTTTGGGGGCCCGTAGAATTGGACCCTGTGGTCCAATCTTCTTGAAACTTGGTGGGTATTTCAAGGAGAGGCCCCAGCAGCTACCCTGCAAGTTTGGAGCCTCTCCCTCAAACCCTCTTTCCTCCAGCCCTTCATATACCCTATGAGTTTTTGCCATTGATTTCAATGGCCCATAGGGTATAATAGGGCTGAAACTGACATTCCCTTTCTGACACACTTCCGGTGATGTCAGGGGACGTGACATATGCTAATGAGTTATGCTAATACGTTATGCTAATGAGCTCCTGCAGCTCTTTTTCTACGAAAGGACCCCTGCACCTATGAGTCCACAACCCTGTGAGGTAGGTTAACTATGTTGGCAGACCGTCAGGAAATAATCCGATCCTCACTTTGGAGTTTGCTTTCAGTGAACTTCCTGCAACAGGAGTTTGCAAAGAAGACCATGACTGACTGCAGGCCATGAATGCAACAGAGAGGCCTGCCAAGCCTGAGCACTAAAACATGCTAACACACAGCGGAGAGAGAAGCAACAGGAGGTAGGCTGAACTGAGCCTGCCTTGGCGGGAACAGCAGGGTATAAATCTAATGAATAAATAAATTGCAGGAGAAAAACCTTCATCAAACCCTAAACACTAGAGAATGCTCCACAGCTCCCCCTAGGGTACAAGTGGACTAAACCACTCTTTCAGCCGTATTTACAGTCACTAGACTCTTAGCAGGCTGTTGCCAGTTTGGTATAGTGGTCAGGAGTTGGACTCTAATCTGGGAGAACCAGGTTTGATTCCCCACGCCTCCACATGCAGCTGCTGGATGACCTCGGGTCAGTCACAAGTTCTTTCAGAGCTGTTCTCTCAAGAGCAGTCCTCGAAAGAGCTCTCTCGGCCCTGCCTACCTTACAGGGAGTCTGTTGTGGGGAGGGAAAGGGAAAGGAGATTGTAAGCTGCTCTGAAATTTCAAGTGTAGGGTGGGGCATTAATTCCTCCTCCTCCTCCTCCTCCAACAAGCTAGAGGGGGGGTTCCATTTTACACCTTTGTCATATTACAATATCACCTACAATATCCAATTGTACATTAGCCATTTTTAACACCATCTCAATTGTATATATATTTCTGCTTTATATATTGTTTAAAAGTTCTGTATTATCTCTAGGAGTAATTATAAGCCTGTATAGTTCATTTATTGTTATCTTCCAACCAGTTATAGAATCTTGACTGTGTAGTCTGCAATGTTCTTTCTTCTTGCCCTCTCAAAAATAGTCAGTTGGTCCATCTCAGCAGTTTCAAGAGTTTTGCTTATCATTTCTTCCTTTAAAGGTATTTCATATTTTCTCCAATATTTAGCATATAATATTCTTGCAGTTGTTAATACATGTATAACAAGATAAAAACCTTGGGTTTTTTACAATTGAGTGGTCTTACATTCAGTAAAAATAATTCAGGTGCAGGAATCCGTTGGAGCAGGAGCGCACAGGAGCGCAGCTCCGGGAGTGAGGAGCCCAGGGGGCAGGCACATGACCAAGTCCCGCCCCCTCCACGGCTTCCCCGAGCAGTGCAGAGGCGCAGCGCCCCGGGGAAAGCCCTGCTAGGGTCTTTATTGTTTTTAATGTTTGTTTTAATATTGATAATTTTATCATTGTTCCTTTTATGACTGTGTGCTGCTTTTCCAGAGACTTGCTCAAGGTGGCATATAAATTTTCTACGTATACCATTTTTTATCTGGGCACATGGCACATAAGTACTGGAGAAATTTCACCAACCTTTCAGCAGCTTCCACCCCATCAGTTTGGTATAGTGGTCAGGAGTTGGACTCTAATCTGGGAGAACCGGGTTTGATTCCCCACTCCTCCACATGCAGCTGCTGGTGTGACCTTGGGCCAGTCACAAGTTCTCTCAGAGCTGTTCTCTCATGAGCAGTTCTCAAAAGACCTCTCTCAGCCCCACCTACCTCACAGGGTGTCTTGTTGTGGGGAGGGGAAGGGAAAGGGCTGGGTGGTGCACATGTCCTGGGTATCTCAAGTCTACTTGAAACCTGGTGGTTTCAAGGGAGCAGGAAGAGAATGAGGGTGTGTTCTTGACGCTTATTTTTATTGCACAAAGTATTGGATGGGGAAGGGAATGGAGGAAGAGCAGGTCAGTTTCACTCACCTGTGGAGTGGAGCCTGAGGGGTGGGTGTGGCCTTCTGACACACTTCCGGTATGTTAAGGGGTGTGGCATATGCAAATGAGTTATGCAAATGAGTTATGCTAATGAGTTCCTGCACCTCTTTTTCTACGAAAGGACCCCTGTTCAGGTGTAAAAGGTATGGTACAATCTAACATGTTTTGTAACACTTCAGGAATTTTCCAGCCCGGAGTTGGCAACTGTTTTGAGCTTCTTCTTCAGTGTGCGGCCGCAGGGGAGGAATAGACCCACAGGGTTAGTTATTATGTTTAAAAATCAGACACTCCTTTCCCTGCAGTGTCCCGGGGGGTTCCTGGCAGGTGAATGTGATTCATTTGGCAATCCGATCCCTATCGAAATAGTTCTCCGGAAGTGAGAATTTTTTTTGCAAACCACAGCTTTAAAACCGGTACAAGCTGCAGCCAACTGCAAAATTGGGGGTGTTTTTTTTGCTTGCTACCTGTATGTTTTATATCCAAGCTTCATCACCTCCAGATTAGTGTGTATGCCTGGAGAGCTAAAACCTTCATCTCCACTACGGCTGCCAACCTCTGGGTCATGCCTGGAGATCTCCTGCTGTTACAACTGATCTCCAGGCAACAGAGATCTATTCGCCTGGAGAAAATGGAAGGTGGGGTCTATGGCAGTATACCCCACTGAAGTCCCTCCCCTCCCCAAACGCCGCCCTCCTCAGACTCCACCCCCAACTAGGCTTGCCATTCCCCCGCTTTAGGGGCCTCCGATCTGCTGGCCCAGATTTGGCCAACGGAGGGCAACCCTGGTCTCAAAGTGCTGGGCATGTCGCCGGGGGGACACGCTAGCACTCTGCCTTAAAAACTCTATGGTACCATAGTACCATAGAGTTTCTGGCCGAACGCTAGAGTGTCCCCCTGACGACATGCCTAGTGTGATGATGTCACTTCCATGCCCGAAGATCCAGTAGGAGAAGCTCCGTCCCCCCACCAGCAGCGGATAGGGACATGGCAACCCTACCCCCAACCCAGAGGTGGTAGCCCTAATTTCCACTTCTCAGATACAAGAAAAGCAAATATAGAACCTCTGTCACTTGACCCCCCACCCCACCCCAGCTGTATTATCTCGACACTCTTAAAAATAGTTCAGAAATTCTATTGCAACTAGGGAAGTTCATCTACTGACGCATCTGATTTATTTCGAAGGGATTTGAGTGCTGCTGCAGACAAACAATAAAATCTAATCTCGGGGGGCGGATTTCAAGCATTGCATTGGGGGTGGGGGGAGCGAGCTTATTACAAATGGAGCTGAACACTAAAACTTAACGCTTTGGGCCATGAGCAAGACGATTGTGAAAGGTGATTATCGCAACCAGCTGTTCAATTCCCGTCTCTCGGGAGTCCGTCTGTCAGAGACGCCATGTTCCAATGGGATGCTGGGAAGGTTTCCCCTTCGGCGTTGACCTTCCTGAAAATGTATGTTCTCCAATAAACTGGGTCTCGTTATCTTTTGACCCAAATTATATATGCAGTGTGGGGAATGAGTCACATAGATCTTGGAGGTATCAACAGAGGAGGGACATTTTATTTAGAAATATGATGAAATACGACTCCGTGCAGTGTTCCCTCTAAGCTGAGTCAGTGGGAGCTAACTCACAGTTTGCTAGCCTCCGGCTCACCCAATTTTTGTCTTAGCACAGGAAAGATGGCTCCAGAGCAAACTAATTTCTGCAGTAGCCAAATTGCTTGCTCACAACTTTAATGCCAGGAGCTCATAGGGTTGCTAAGTCTTACCTTCTGATTAGCAGGGGGGGGGGGGGGAGAGTCCTTGCCGGGCCAGGAGTCTTCTGAGCTGTAATTCCAGGGGATCCCCAGGTCCCACCTGGAGGCTGGCCTCCCTATGACTGGGTTGTTATTCCCCTTCCCCCCTTTTTGGGGGGAGGGGAGTGTGTCCTTGATCAATTCCTTCTGGACAACATACAAGCATGTCTAACGGTTAAATAGTGGGTTCCACGGAGCGCTCATTACTAGTGATCAGCTGTACTTTATTATGTCCTGTTCTCATTTTCTGTTTTAACTGCCTCAGACAAATCAGGAACTTCGTTAACAAATGAGTTATATTTGTGACCTGGTTTGATTAGTCATTGCAACCTTGCTTTCACTTCCACTTCAGGCTGATCCTAGTATTCCTTCCCCTTCCTGATCTCGCATTTCTGAATTTAAGATCAGTCATGTCGAAAGCACCACCTCGATTAACATGTAGCCTGCTGCATCAAACATATATATCACTACACAGTTTTTGTAAAAAAAAAGAAGAAGATCACACAGCCCAGCCAAAATTAAAGCACCATAAAGTCCTATTGGTTTCAACCGGGCCGGATTAAAAATGTGCTAACCTCTTAGAGCAGGGGTGGCCAACTTTGCTTAACGTAAGAGCCACATAGAATAAACGTAAGAGCCACATAGAGATGTCTGAGAGCCGCAAGACAGGAACAAATATCACACACATGTTTTTATTTTTTAAAATATGCAAATTTGCTTTTTATTAACGTTAAATGGGACTGCCAAAAATAAAAACAAACGAGGAAAACCGGTTATTGATAATGATATTACTTGTTTGCTAATGATAGTGAGAGAGAGAGAGAAAAAGAGAGAGATGGAAAGAAAGAATTAAAGAAGTGGAAAGAAAGAGAGAGAGAGAAACTAGGAAAGCAAATAGATGGGAGGGAGGAGGGAAGGAAGGAAGGAAGGAAGGGAGAAAGAGAGAAAAAGCATGCCTCCCCTTTGCTTCCCCAGCCGCCCTGCCAGGAGCCGCACAATATGTGTGATAGAGCCGCATGTGGCCCCCGAGCCACAGGTTGGCCACCCCTGTCTTAGAGTGAAAATGACAGGACTGTGAGAGGGCTTGACTTCTGCTTAGGGTTGCCAAGTCCATTGAACTTACCGGCAGGGGGGAGTCCTCCGCCGGCTGGGAGCTTCACCGGAAGTGACATCAACACGTTGGGGTGTTGCCAGGGCGACGCTCTGGCAATCACCCCAAAACTCTATGGTATCATAGAGTTTTGGGGCGATTGCCAGAGCGTCGCCCTGGCAACGCCCCCGACATGATGGCGTCACTTCCGGGTGACGTCATTACGTGGGGGAAGTCGTCCAGGCTGGATGACTTCGGGGGCGGGGTTTCCCCTGCCGGCCGAATGCTGGCCGGCAGATCGGGAACCCCTGTAGCGGGGGATCCCCCGCCCCCCGGGCTGACTTGGTAGCCCTACTTCTGCTTAATTGTGACTGCGCAATGGTGAAATACATGACAGAACAGGAATTACTGTATCTCACAGAGATTACAGAGTTTTAGGAAACTGGGGAGAGACCCAGAACTGTCCTCCCCCAAGACATAAGCAGAAGTACCTGCTTTGGACCCGAGCCAGGACTTCCAAGAATGGGCCTTATTCGTTTTGTAATGCGTGTTGCACCACAGTGTCTAATGCTAAAGTGGTCCATGCCAGTCTCACGGAATCAGAAAAACGCAGGCCGGCCACAGCCAAGGAAACGGTCTCTACATACTCAGGGAACTTCCCAGTCCTGCAAGAAATAAATAAAGAATGTAACTGTAAATTAAACAAAGACTACCCCTCCCCCCCCCCGAAATAATTCGGAATGAGGACTGAATATACTTCATGAGATAGATGGTTCTAAATTGGTTAAATGAGAGTGATTAAAATGTGGGATTCGTTGCCAGAGGATGTAGTGATGGCCACAGAAAGGAACAGCTTTAGAAAGGGATTGAATAGATTCAGGGAGGGTGGCATCCCTCACCGGGTAAACAATTCCAGCTTCTGTTCTTTGCCGCCACACTATGATGTAGTGTGGGGAAAGCAGCTGAACTCCTCTTACGTGGGACTCGTAAGCAGGGGTCCTTTCGAGCAGGAGCTCGGGGGAGCGCAGCTCCCGGAGTTGGTGCCAATGCCCCCCCCCCCGGTGGGGGAATGCCTGCTTGTGTCATGGCTGCAGCAAAATGACCCCGTCCCCTGGAAAGGTCCTTGTTCCTCCGACCAGCCTTCGGAAGGCTTCAGCCACCAGTGAAGCTATCCTCCCAGAATAGTGGGATTTCTGAGGCTTGGATTAGTAGCTGTCTCCTCTCTGCCAGCTCTTTCTTTCTTTCTTTCTTTCTTTCTTTCTTTCTTTCTTTCTTTCTTTCTTTCTTTCTTCCTTCCTTCCTTCCTTCCTTCCTTCCTTCCTTCCTTCCTTCCTTCCTTCCTTCCTTCCTTCCTTCCTTCCTTCCTTCCTTCCTTCCTTCTCTCTTTCTCTCTTTTTCTCTCTCTCTCTCTCCCTTCTTTCTTGCCTTCTGACATACTTCGAGTGATGTCAGGGGTGTGTGGCATATGCAAATAAGCTATGCTAATGGATTGTGCTAATGAGCTCCTGCGCCTCTTTTTCTACGAAATGACCCCTGCTCGTAAGTCTAGCTAGACCGGCACTGGGAGGCTGTTCTCCCACCTTGCAAGGAACCAGCCAGCGTCTAGTGCGAAATCACTTCCTGTAAAGTGTGAAAGAGCTCCTACTGGAGCGGCGTGGTCAGATCAGAACGTGCCGTTTCAGTTTTGATTCACACCCTTTGGGAACACATTGCCACCTTCTCCCCAGGACCTACGTGGGTTTTTCCTCTCCCCCAGAAGTGTATCCTCGGTTTTCAACCTTCTTATCGGCTGAAGTTCACAGTTGCACACATGCACAGTTCTTGAAAAGAGGAGAAGATTAAGGCAGGACAGTGAGGAGACATTTACAAAGCGATCTGAGCAAATGTAACATGGCCCGCCAGAAAGACGAATCAGTGGTTCAAGACAGGGGTCATTTCGTAGAAAAAGAGGTGCAGGAGCTCATTAGCATAACTCATTTGCATAACTCATTTGCATATGCCATACCCCCTAACATACCGGAAGTGTGTCAGAAGGCAACACCCACCCCTCAGGCTCCACTCCACAGGTGAGTGAAACTGACCTGCTCTTCCGCCATTCCCTTCCCCATCCAATACTTTGTGCAATAAAAAGAAGCGTAAAGAACACACCCTCCTTCACTTCCTGCTTCCTTGAAACCACCAGGTTTCAAGTAGACTTGAGATACCCAGGACATGTGCACCGCCCATCCCTTCCCCTTCCCCTCCCCACAACAAGACACCCTGTGAGGTAGGTGGGGCTGAGAGAGGTCTTTTGAGAACTGCTCGTGAGAGAACAGCTCTGAGAGAACTTGTGACTGGCCCAAGGTCACACCAGCAGCTGCATGTGGAGGAGTGGGGAATCAAACCCGGTTCTCCCAGATTAGAGTCCAACTCCTGACCACTACACCAAACTGATGGGGTGGAAGCTGCTGAAGGGTTGGTGACATTTCTCCAGTACTTATGTGCCATGTGCCCAGATAAAAATGGTACACTTAGAAAATGTATATGCCACCTTGAGCAGGTCTCTGGAAAAGCAGCACACAGTCATAAAAGGAACAATGATAAAATTATCAATATTAAAACAAAACAATAAAGACCCTAGCAGGGCTTTCCCCGGGGCGCTGCGCCTCTGCACTGCTCGGGGAAGCCGAGGAGGGGGCGGGGCTTGGTCATGTGCGCTCCCGCTCCAACGGACCCCTGGTTCAAGATCAGATCAAGCCTAACCTGACCTGGATAGCCCGGGCAAGCCCGGCCTTGTCAGATCTCGGAAGCTACACAGGATCAACTCTGGCAAGTGCTTGGATGGGAGACCACCTTGGAATGCCGGAGGCGGGGGCAGGCTTTGTTCAGCCACCTCTCTGAATATCCTTCAGGCCCCCAGTAGGGGGTCAGTCACCCTTCGAGGTGCACACACAGTCAGTCACCAGAGGTCTGGGACACCCTTCCAGGTGCACCCACACACACTCAAATGCCCATGCTCACACATAAATGCACATATAAAAAAATACCAGAAAAGAGAAAGAAAGATCGAATCAAGTCTGACCTCGCTCTAGAAGCTAAAATGACTAAACGGAGGCTATAGTCCTTTGGTCACATTATGAGAACTGTTACTGGAAAAGTCAGTATTGTTAGGAAAGGGGAAGGTGGCAGGAAAAGAAGACCCAACCTGAGAGCAATGGACTCAGTCACGAGAGCCACAAACCTCATTTTGCAGATAGCAAGGCTATCAAGGAAAGGATATTTTGAAGGTCATTAATTCATAGGGTACCCATAAGAACATAAGAGAAGCCAATGCTGGATCAAGCCAGTGGCCCATCCAGTCCAACACTCTGTCACACAGTGGCCAAAAATACCAGGTGCCCTCAGGAGGTCCAGCAGTGGGGGCAGGACACTAGAAGCCCTCCCACTGTTGTCCCCCCCCCAAGCACCCAGAATACAGAGCATTACTTGCCCCAGACTGAGAGTTCCTATCTATACCTTGCGGCTAAGAGCCACTGATGGACCTCTGCTCCATATCTATATATCTAATAGCTCCATATCTATATATCTAATATCTAAATCCACACATCAGGGGCACTTGGAGGGCAGAGAGATTTTCCTGCACATTTGGGGCACTCCCCAGGTGTGCAGAAAAATCTGAAAACTTTTAAAAACTATACGGGGAATATTTAAATCCCCCCCCCCAAAATAAAAGAGCGTTCCCTGCGCATGTGCAGAGAATGCTCTGGAAACTCTGTGGTGCCGGTGGCTGGGAGGCTGTGATGGAATTAAAGATCTGGGACCAGCAGCCTGTGAACAAGGAACACTGCTGAGTCACATGACTGAGTGAGGAGCATTTGGCTCGGAACACTCAGTGACTGACACTTAACGGGCACAATGGACAGTTTGGGTCTGACAGTTGAGAGAGAGAGCGGAGAGTGAGAGTCTGTGAGGAAACAGTCTCTTGGTAGCTCTGCCAAGGCCAGAGACAGAGCTTTTGACCCTGGGGACCGAGTTCTGGTTTTGAAACCCAGGAGGAAGAACAAACTTGAGGTGGCCTGGGAGGGACCTTATACTATCGCCCATAAGGTCTCCAACGTGAACTATTTATTTATTTATTTGAATTTATATCCCACCTAGCCAGCACAAAGCGGCTCTAGGCGGCGCACAAAATTAAAATCAACATACAAAGTTCAGTTAATAATTAAACAATAAAACCACAAAACCCACTAAAATGGCGGCAATTAACAAATCCAACACCAGAACAGTAACTGCATCTACTACTACATCCCCCCGGCCAGGGGCAACCACCAACAGATGTACCGGGCCTACACATCACTGGCCACTTACCCATGGCCATTTTCCCCAGCGGTGGCCCCAAAAGCCTGGCGGAAGAGCTCCGTCTTGCAGGCCCTGCGGAACTGCAAAAGGTCCCGCAGGGCCCTGATGTCTTCCGGGAGCTCATTCCACCAGTGGGGGGCCACCACTGAGAAGGCTCTGTTCCTGATGGTCGTCAGTCTGGCCTCTCTCAGGCCAGGAAGGGTCAGGCGATGTTGTGTGCCTGACCGCAGTGCTCTCTGGGGTATATACGGGGAAAGGCGGTCCCTCAGGTAGGCAGGTCCCTGACCATATAGGGTTTTAAAGGTCAAAACCAGCACCTTGAACCAGATCCGGTATGCTATCGGCAGCCAGTGCAGTGTCCTCAGCACAGGCCAGATGTGGTCCCTCACAGAGAGGCCCATCAATAGCCTGGCCGCAGCATTCTGCACTAGCTGCAGCCTCCGGAGCTGGGTCAAGGGCAGCCCCATGTAGAGAGCGTTGCAGTAGTCCAATCTCAAGGTGACCATAGCATGGATCACTGTTGCCAGGTCATTGCGTTCAAGGAAGGGAACCAACTGCCTAATCAGCCGTAGATGGTAAAAGGCTGCCTTGGCAGTGGCGGCTACCTGGGCCTCCATAGTTAGGGAGGGATCCAGGAGCATTCCCAAGCTACGGACCCTTGGCGCTGGCACCAATGGCACCCCCCGAAGGCTGGTAATGGGATCCCTAACCCTGGCCTGCTCCGACTCAGGTACCGGACCTCCAGCTTTGTTGGATTCAATTTCAGTCAACTCAGCCTAAGCCAGCCTGCCACGTCCTGAAGCGCTCGATCCAGGTCACCTGGGGTGTCTCCAGACTGGCCGCCCAACAACAGATACAGCTGGGTGTCATCCACATACTGGTGACAACCCAGCCTGTACCTCTGGGCAATCTGGGTGAGAGGGCGCATGTAGATGTTAAATAGCATCGGGGATAGCACCGCCCCTTGGGGCACACCACATACCAGTGGGTGCCTTTGGGACGTCTGCTCCCCTAGCATCATTCTCTGTCCTTGATCTTGGAGGAAAGAGACAAGCCACTGTAAGGCAAGTTCCTGAACCCCCATATCGGCGAGGCAGTGGGTCAGTAACTGGTGGTCGACCATGTCAAACGCTGCGGACGGGTCCAACAACACCAGCACCGCCATGCCGCCTCAATCCAGATGCTGCCAGAGGTCGTCTGTGAGGGTGACCAGCACTGTCTCTGTCCCATAGCCCGGCCAGAAGCCGGACTGAAACGGGTCTAGCGCAGATATGTCATCCAGAAAGCCCTGCAACTGAATCACCACCGCCCTCTCCAAAATCTTGCCCAAAATGGGGCAAGTTGGACACCGGCCGATAGTTGGCCAATTCAACTGGGTCCAATGATGGCTTTTTCAGGAGAGGGTGGACCATCGCTTCCTTGAGTGCCCCAGGGAACACTATGCAGTAACCATGAGTGACTCTGGTGATATATGTAAAGTTTTTCATGTTAATATGTTGAAACCTTACCATGACAGAGGTAACTTGGTACTGTTAACAAAAGGGGGAAAGAGTAAGGGAACTAAATTGTTGGGTTGTGGGGAAATCTCCCAGTAATTTACCCTTAGTGAAGTTCAGTTCACCCCTTCTCTTACCAGAGAACAAAGAGGGCAGATACACACCGTTCTGTCCAGGTATGAACAGATTTTCTCCAACTTGCCGGGGAAAACTAACTTAGCATGCCATCCAATAAATAGTGGGGATTCAAGGCCTGTGGCACTGCCACCTTATAGAGTGACCGGCCCAAATGCCGAATATGTACAAAGGGAGGTCAAAGAAATGCTATCAACAGAGCCAGTGTTACACACTCCTGACTTTGGTAAAGAGTTTATCCTATTCACAGATGCCTCTAACATCGGCTTAGGTCAGGGGTGGGCAAATTGCGGCCCGGGGCCACATGCGGCCCACCACAGTGTTTTTTGCGGCCCGCCAAGAAGATTTCAGGACTTCAAGAAAACTTAGCCTAAATTCAATTTGCTCTCGTATCCCATCACTGCTGATATTGATACAGCACCTGAGGAGCTGCAGCTTGAACTTACTGACACACAGTCAAATCACACTGTGAAAGAAATGTTTAATGCTGTGACATTAGTTGACTTTTACAAATCTTTGTCTGCTGAAAAAATTCCATGTATGAAGAAATTTGCTGGGAAAATGTTTTCTATATTTGGGTCTACATATATTTGTGAGCAAAGTTTTTCTTGCATGAAGATCAACAAGAGTAAATATAGATGCTCTTTGACAGACGTTAACTTGCAGGCTGTGATGAGAATCTCAACAAGCAATCTCACTCCTGATTTCAAAAAAAATTGTAGAAAAGTGTGATAGGGTACATTTGTCTCATTAAACTGATTCTAAAATTAAATGTACTTGCAGCTATAGATGATATGAAATTAGCACAATAAATAAATTGAATAAAACTACCACTATTTTATTTAATTTATATTTATTGATTTTTATGATACAATTGATACCTTTTCTGAAATGCAAAGTTAACTAATGAATGCAATCATTTTAAAAGGTGCGGCCCTCCGCTAACCTCCACTCACACAAAGTGGCCCCCGAGCCAAAACAATTGCCCACCCCTGGCTTAGGTGCAATATTGAGACAGAGAGGAGAGGAGGGACAATATCACCCCATCCTCTATTTAAGCAGGAAACTCTTGGAAAGGGAACAACACCTCTCAGTGATCGAGAGAGAATGTTTAGCCATTATATGGGCCATAGGGAAGTTGAAACCTTACCTATGGGGGTGGAAATTTATACTTTGCACTGACCACTCCCCACTAAAGTGGATAAACCTAGTAAAAAGTACAAACAGTAAGTACAAACTGATATGGTGGAGTTTACAGCTCCAGGACTATAATTTTGACATACAGCATGTTCCTGGGAAGCACAATGTGATTGCAGATGCATTATCAAGAACAGCATACACATAAAAAATGAAGTGTGTCTCTGAAAACTGAGTCTGTAAAATAATATGTGCATAAGTAAGCAAAGGCAAGCAAAGTGAAAAGTGTTTTTATGAAAAGATGGTTTATATTTAGTGATAATGCATTTATGTGTTAAATTTTGTGCACAGGAAGAAAATGAGTGTTGAGTTCAGGAAATGACCTGATGTTATATTGTTGATGATAAGAAGTAATATGCAGACAAGTAAGTACTTCACATGAGCCCCATTGCTCAGCAAAAGGCTGAAACCTTTCGCATTATGTAATTATTTAGAAAGGGGGGACATGTGACGGAATTAAAGATCTGGGACCAGCAGCCTGTCAACAAGGAACACTGTTGAGTCACATGACTGAGTGAGGAGGGGGCCATTTGGCTCGGAACACTCAGTGACTGACACTTAACGGGCACAACAGACAGTTTGGGTCTGACAGTTGAGAGAGAGAGCGGAGAGTGAGAGTTTTGTGAGGGAACAGTCTCTTGGTAGCTCTGTGTGGGTTCTGTGTGTCTCTCTGTAGATCTGTGTGAGCAGCCAAAAATACCAGTTAAAGCGGATAACTGGGTGCTGGATATCCTGGTTCGCAGGACAGTGAACAGTCTAGTAAAATCAGAACACATAAGCGGTCACAAACATAAAATACCTCACTCCTGAAGAACCTGGGATAGTAAATACTGTGTATAGTTCTGGTCGCCGTATCTCACACAGGACATTACAGAGCTGGAGAAAGTACAGAGGAGAGTGACCAAGGTGATTCAGGGGTTGGAGCACCTTCCCGAGGAGGAAAGGCTGAAGCATCAAGGACTTCTCAGTTTAGAAACAAAAGAATTCAGAAATAGTTATAGGAGTGGTTCCCTTTCATGGAATTTCTTTCTGCCTCAGACCTACAACCACACAATCCTACATGCCAAGCCTTGTTATACTGCTAAGCTTCACAACCCCTTAGGGATGCCAAGTCTACAGAACTCACCGGCGGGGGGGGGGGGAGTCCTCCTCCGTCCGGGAGTTTCTCTGGCTTGCGCGCAAAGCGCGCGCGCCTGGCGACGTCACCAGAAGTGACATCAGCACGTTGGGGGCGTTGCCAGGGTGACGCTCTGGCAATCGCCCCAAAATTCTATGGTATCATAGAGTTTTGGGGCGATTGCCAGAGCGTCGCCCTGGCAACGCCCCCAACGTGCTAACGTCACTTCCGGTGACGTCATTATGTCGTCCGGGCTGGACGACTTCGGGGGTGGGGTTTTCCCGCCGCCTGAATGCTGGCCGGCGGATCAGGAACCCCTTTAGCGGGGGATCCCCCTCCCCCCGGGCTGACTTGGCAGCCCTACAACCCCTGGATCACATCGCCTGATGTGTCGCCATTATATTACTTCTGGAATTAATAAGTACAACAACTACCTTCTGGCTTTAGTTTTTTCTAGAAGCTTTTTGATAAAAACGAAATACTCTTCGTGCTGTTTTTAGTATTAGATAAAACTGATTCTCATACATTAGCTATGCAATCTTATTGTTGATGTGTTACCAAATTTACGCAACACTTTATGTACAATGTTGTTGCTATCTGCTTACTACTGGAAAACTAATAAAACAATTATTATTATTAAAAAAAAAAAAGAAATAGTTACCAGTGTGGAGCTGGCTTGTACACTCATTTGCCACAGTCTCAGGAACTGAATTATGGGGGGGGGGGACGTGGTTTAGTGGTAGGGCATCTGCTTGATGTGGAGGTCCCAGGTTCAATCCCTGGCATATCAAATAAGGGGTGCAAGCACACGGCCCTTTAATGCGGGAGGAAGGGCTGCTTACTCCCTCATTTAAAGGGGCCGACTACACGGGCCGCAGCAAGTCCCGCGCCGAAGCGGGCTCAAATGCGGGTTCCTCCCGCATTTTCCAACCTCGTAAAAATTAACAGTTTTCCCAGGTGTTGCAGGAGGAACCCGCATTTGAGCCATCTGGCCAGCCCTCTCTCGCAATCATTGCTTGAGTGGGGCTGTCCAGATGGTCCCGTCGGCCATTCCCCCCCCCCCCCTTTACACTTGGGCGCTTGGCCACTCAAGCACCCAAGTGTAAAAGGGAAAAAAACAACAACCAAACTTACCAGGCGGCTGGCGGGTCCTTTGCTGCTGGTTCTGCCACCGCCTCCTTCTCCTCCTTTGCCACTTCTTCCGCCGCCGCTTCTGCCGCCGCCTCCTCCTTTGCCACTTCTGCC